>CM073598.1:35840190-38371580 GCA_037074985.1 Solanum bulbocastanum | reverse complement strand
TGTTGGGCTCTGGGAAGAAATTTTTGGGCTTAAGAGCCCTAAAATTCAATGCTGATTTTGCAAATATTCCCTTTTAGGTCACCATTTAGATTTAGTACATTATCTTAAACATGTGCAAGTGTAGCCGTTGAATAATTATCCGTCCAAACAACATTAGACTTTGATCTAATATTTGCTCATGTATTACTTAATCTTACAGATAAAACATTAGACTGTTGTCGTCTAATGCTTGCAATAACTTACACAATTTTATATTGAATCTACTCATCGATCATGGTTTTGAACCCCATCTATTGAAGAAAAAGCAAAATTTGTTGTCTTTAGTTTTCCCTTTTAGAAGATTACTATAACAAAATGGATGTCTAAAATGAAAATGTTGAGAGAAAACAAGAGTAAATAAAAGGAAAATATCAAAACAAGATTAAGCATAGGTGGGGTGGTGGGTGTGTGAGCATGTTACTCATTGATTGCTCAAAAGTGAAATATGAATTAATTGAAAGAGTTAAATCACTCTTATCAATTAGTAGTTGGTTCATTATTCATTCTTCTTAGGTTTCTACAGTTTGTTGGCCCATCACAATCTGAAAATGACTTCCCCCATCTTCACCCATTTATCCCAACAAAACAAAAATCGAATATCACTAAATTTTTTTTTATCATGGTTTGAAAACATATCGTGATATTTGTGTGACATGCAATCATATCTAGCAAAAAGAAAAGAGTATAACATAAATTGAAATACACGGAGTGTTAGACACCAACAACTTTTCATTAAATGACAGTTGGCCATGTATATAATTATAGAGTAAATTCCCCCCAACAACTGTTTAATGAGGGGACCTTTGTCATTAGCAGATATTTTTGTTAACATTTCTTGTTTTTTTTTATATAGGGATAAAGTTGGAAGTGGCTTGTGATCTTTAAGAATTAATTATTGATTTCATGTGCAATTTGTTACAAAAAGGACTTGATTTAGCATAAATGTTGGAATTTTGTGTTTGGCAAAGTAGAATCATATGTCAAACAAGCAGACATGGATCATGTTAACATGCAGACATATAGATGAAGTTTCACTTGTTTTATATGTTGGAGTGAATATACATTACATTACATCACAATAATTGATAGGAGATCTGTATGAGAACTTAGTTAAATTATGGAGTAAAAAACAATGCATTTGAATGAAGTGATTGATGCATTATAAGACGTGGATTCAAGATTTGAAATTTGTGAGTTTCCATGCAAAGTAGAGTTTAACAAGTTTCTTTTGTGTCACTAGATCAACAACACACTTTGTTTATGGTTTCTCAAATCGTAATTCTTATATATTATCAGATTTCTCACTACAAACATGAAATTCACACAAAAGTTACTAGATTCTCGAGAATCCCCACCTAACAACCTGAATCCGCTTATGTTCAAAGTTACAAGGCTATAGATATCATAATCGACCACCTTAATAAAGAAACATCTTTTTAAAATACTTTTTTGTTAGTGCTATTAAAGTGAATGATCTTAAGTTATTATAGAGAGAGTATCATTTAATATCTGTTTCATTCTGTACACATATTTTTAACAGAAAAAAAATTATATTCTCAAAATGTCCCCTCATGTGTGTTCAGATTTGTTTTATCATGAAATAGATTTTTCTTTTTGGATAAACGTAACAATAAGACCTGATCCAAGTACTCCTGCATATTCTGCTACCATGTTATTTTTATCTAAAAGCATTTTTAGATGAGATAATGACAAAATTTACAAGCACATGAATACGTCGAAATTAAAATGGACTATTTCTATTCATCTGCTTGTTTTTCACTTACCAAGTGGCTTACTATTATTTTTCTAGATGAACTAATTTCCATGGACAAAAAAAACTTTTTAAATTTCAACACAAGAAAAACTTTAAAAAATCTTTAAAATGTTGAATAATCAGCAAAAATGTAATTTAATGGAGAGAAACGAAACACTCGACGTGTAGGGCCCGTATTGTGCCATAAATAAAACAACTTTACCAATTTTCTCAAAATATAAAATCTCAATTAACAGCGTGGACTTTTTCTTTGCTTACTTTTCCATTCCAACTAGAATTTATTTTTTATTACAACTTTTTTCTCTATGCTATTTTAACAAACTAAAATAATACCATGCTGAAAATGATATATATTCTCCACTAATGGACCATTCATAATATTTAATTCTTCGTTGGTAGGTTAATTTATCCGTTAGATCGCATTTATATATATGGACCCATGGAGTTATTTAGCTTTTTCCAGAGTAAAATTATAATTTTGATTCAAAATTTATATTTATATTTAAAAATTAACTAAATATAATTTATTATAATATTATTTATTTTTAAAATTTAATAAACTCAAATTTTAAATTCTTTTCTAGTGAAGCTTACGCGAGTTTTTGTTCATATGCTTTTATATTTTATGGTGAAAGAGACGTACAATAAATTTTAAACCATTTTATTCACTTCGTATTTGACAAGTTTATGAAAATTCACAACTACTTCGTCCATTCAATTTATATCTCTGTCAAGTGAGTAGATAAATTAATTTACGCAACAATAATTAAAGTAATCAGATAATCTTCAACACTAAAATGGTAAAAGAAAGCAGCATACCAACATGGCAACATGTAAATTGGACACAAACTCACACCAAAAAAAAAGGATTGAGTCACATATATTAAAATTAAATTATTATTATTTTATTAAATGTATAAAATAGTCTTATTCTTTTTTGCACTATGTACTAAAAAAAGTCTCATATAAATAGAGATTATTATGCTCAACGAAATAATTAGTTGAGAAATATGAAATATCATGTTCAAAATTCTGACAGGAAAAAAATGTTAGGTGTTTTTTATTTATCTATTATAATTATGATGAATAAAAATTAGCACATAAAATTAATCGAAATATGTATAAATTGACCAGAACATCATCAAAGATTATTAAAAAAATGAGACAAGGAGTACATTTTTTATGTCCAAACACTAGAATAAATAAATGATTTAATGATAATAACATAATTATTATTATTTAGTGATAACAATAATAATTATGAGTATTTATAACCAACACTTTATATAAATATCATGAAAATTTTAATAATTTTAAATATAATGACTTGAACTCAATTGCGATAATTCTCTCACGCGCCAGAGAAGGAGAGGTCAGCTACACATAATCTTTATAGTGAATGTTGTCGTACATTTTGTACTTTCCCGTCAGAGAAAACACTATTGCTGCGCGTGATTATTAATTTTAGATGCAATCTTTATTGATGATAAAATGAGGGAGACTTACAAACGTCACCCTGATCTTTTTTTTTCCCAATTAGATTATTTAGCAATGTGACATATAAATCTATATTTGTTCTAAAAAAATAAAAATTACGTGAATCGTATCGTGAAGTGTATACTTGACATTGGGTAGAAAATAACTTTAAAAAGTAAATCATAACAATAATAAGATATTCAATGTAACTTCACCAGTAGAATTTAGAAAAATTAAGATGCACGATAAAAAAAAATAGTTATATTGTTTTTATTATCTACGTAACTATTCTTTCAAAAATGGTTGTCAATTATTGACTTGATATAGGAATTAAGAAATAGTAAATGATAGGGGTGATTTGGTATGACAGGAGTAATTTTACCAAATCATCCCTATTAAATATAAATCATCTAAGCATTGAAAAATGAATAATATTTAATAGGAAAGGTAAAATATCTATAAAATAATAAATTATTCATTGATTTTATAAACTAGATAAATATTGTTGAATATCCTAAAATAGTATAGTGAACAAGTAAATATGAGTAAATGAATAGTTGATTTTCTTTTTATGCCATCAAATCATTTAAATGATAATTATAGTTATGAGTACTCGTTTATTAATTACTTGAAAATATAAAAGCAAATTAGTTATTTTTATTATCGATGATCAAATATATATAAAAATTAAATCTAAAGTAGTTGTCAATAATAAAGAAATATAAAATTAAATTATGTGGTACCCAACAAGCAGGAGGGAAGAAGAGAGAGGGCTCACAGAGAATCTAGAAAATGTGCTACAAATACCTATGTATTTCAGTTCCTCAAAAGCCCAGAAAAATAAAATCTGTCAAATATTTTATTTTATTCATTTTGATACTACTTTGTTGTTATATAACTATCAAAGATAGCCAATTGGGTAAAGAAATGATTGAAAGGTGAAACAAAAAAAAAGTAGTATATGAGAATAACAAAGAGACCACATGTTGACATTTTTGAAGTCATTGCTTTTTCAAAAGACTTCATTTTTCTTTCTCTGTAGAGAGAGAAACAAAGAGAGAGATCTTAATCTTATCTGGGATCTCTCTAGCTTCTTTTGATTGATCACACCACAAGGGTACTTTTTTATAATTTAAATTTTATTATATGGTTTTTTAATTGAATTCTTGATTGTGGATATGATGTTTTTGTTTTTAAGGTTTGTTAAGTGACAACACAAAAGGTTGCTGGTTTTCTTGTTTTGTGTTTGTGGGGTTTTATTAAAAGGGAATTTCTGTGACAATACAGAATTCTTATACTTGTTTGTTCTTCTGAGACTCAAGATTGAATTTCAAGTTGTTAACCGGAGGAGTTATAAGAGATTTTTTTGAGGTAATTTATAAATTTCACTTTATTAATTTCTTTTATGTTGTTTACTTGTTTTTCAAGTTTTTGTCTCTGTGTTGTTTTTGATCTTTATGTTTTGATTACTTGAAAGGAAGAAAATAGAAGAGAATTGGAAATTGGACCAGAGGTTTTTTACTGATATTTCATAGTACCTTTGTTGGGTAAAATTGATGAGGGAATTTTTATTTTATTTTTTCATGGAAAAATAAGGAATTAATTCATAGGTTGCATTGCCTTCAATTCCAAAATTTGACTTGAAAATTGAGTAATTTTATTGTTATTTACTGTATTTTTTAGGTTACTAAATTAGAATAAATGTAGACATTTACTTAGAAGGTAATCATCTCAACCTGCATAATCCTTGTTGCATTAGTTAGAAATTAAAGCAATATAATGCAGAAAATGCCAATAAAATTGGCGAATTTGTTCACTTCTCTGTTTAGCCCATCCCTAGAATTTTTTGAATGTGAGACGTTTGAAAACTGTGAGATACTTGTTAAGCCATCAGATGAAAGCAGGCTTTGATATGTTGACGTTTGTTATAACTTCTGTAAAAATTGAACCTCACTGGCAATTTGACAGGGAGTATCGTGCCTGAGGAATTCCTCACTTGGCCTCCATTATAATTGTATATTTATATGTCAAAAAATGTTGTATTTGGTGTGCAAAGAGATAGCAGTTACACATGAATGCATTGGATTGGTATACTTGAACTTGTTCTGTAAGACGAAAAAAGTTATGCCTATGGCTCAAAAGTAGAAGTATAATGCAAGATCAACGGAAGCACTTTCCGTGATCTGAAGACATGTTTAAATATTGGAATTTCCTTTTCACTCGCATAGCCAGAAGATTTCTTAGCATCGTGGATCTTACTAGCATTTTCAAGCGATTACCCTGGCTTGTTGAACTGAAGTAGATTGGATTGACTCTAATTATAATCCCTCTAGAAATTTTGCAGGATTGTAATGGTCTGATTTAGAGTCCGTTAACTCTTATTCGTGGTGTTTGATCTTTTTGCTGTCTTGTTCAGAGTTTTTTTTTGGTCTTTTTTCTCTGTTTGATTGTTTTACTGTCTTAATCATTTTTCTACCCCTTGTATGATTGCAGGAATGGGCACTAAAGTACAATGTAAGACGTACTTACCAGGATTTTGCTCCATGAGTGATCTAAATAACAATGGAACTACCACCCCATGGCTCTTAGATCATGAAAATAAGTCAAGGAAAAGAAGTCAGTGCACTGATTCAATTTTGTCGTCGCAACCAATTGATGGATATTTGGGATGTGACAGAGAAAAAATGAGGCAGATAATTCTGGAGCATGAAACAATTTTTAGGCATCAGGTATAGTGACTTTTAACTATTTCTCACTCAAATGGTTGCATTTCTATGGAGGGCTAAAATAAAGAGATCGTACTTTTAACATTTATGTGCTCTTGATGTGGTTTACACATACAGATCCAAGAACTCCACCGGCTATATAGAAGACAAAGAGATCTCATGAATGAACATCAAAGGAAAGAAATGCTTAATAGTCAAATGAAGATATTCCAGTCTAGCCCCTCATTGTCTCATTTTCCTTTATTGGATTCTATAGCTGGCCAGCTATCAACGAAAGATGCTTCTAAATACAAATCACCCTTTGATTTTATAGAGAACGATAGTAGGTCCATTCATTTCTCCCCTCAAGTCACAAACAGTTCAAGGGAATGTGAACCTCACCAACCTGGTAGCAGTTTGTTCCAGAGAAAAATGTTCAACTCTAGATATGTAGTTGAAGAGTGCACGAATAACGAAGAAGAACAAACTACTATGAAACAATTGGGATTAGCCGGCATTCAAGGGAACCCTGTTGAGGGAATTTACCCTATCCCCCGAAGAAGAGATGTGAAGACACCTAGAGCTTTAGAATTTCATTCTGATGCTGATCTCGACAGAACCAATTCCTCAAAAAGGACTGATGAACTGGCTGACTTGAATAAACCTTTACCACTTGAAGAAAATCCTCCTTTGGTGCCGGATATCAATATAAGCAGCATTACTTGCCTTGAGGATGGCTGCTTTGATGGGGCGAAGTTCTCTCCTAAGTCACTCAAGGAAAGGATTGGTGGAATTTGCCTCAACCACCCGCCTTGCAGGAATGAAGAAGAGCAGTTAACTTTTAAATTTAATACTGGTAAGAATGTTTTCATGATGTAAACCTGTCTTGTTACTTTTCAACTGTATCAGTAGGCAGTTACTTTTCATATGTTTCATTAGAAAGGAGGATAAGCCGATAAGGAAGAATTTTTAGCTAGTATCCGATGCCACTTCCAAATCGACTTTCTTGACTTAGAGAGGATTCCCATATGTTGTGTCCGTTCTATATAGGGATATTAAGGGAAGACTAAATATGTCAGCAACCTTTCTGGTGCACAACTTTAATTCTAGTTGTGACTTTTTCTTGCTGAGTCATTTGTTAATTGAGTTGCAGTATGAATGTTTAGATGGACTACCAAAAGTAGGAGCGGAAAGGGCCACCGTAATAGTCACAGAAAGATCTCTTGTTGTGTAACACCTCTTCATTTGATATACTGCATCCCCGTTTTCTTTCAATGCATAGACAGTTGTTGAGGTTAATGCATATTATTCTAGTAAACAGGTCTCTATTATTGAAAAACTCTTAATTTTGCGCAATAGTCTCTACTGATGTTTGGACCTACCTCATTTATTCTTTCCAATCTTCATATTTTCCTCTTTTATAAAGTAGAGGTCATGATGCAACAATCACACATGCCTTGCATGCCATATTTTATATTAATATTTTGCTACTAACTTTCGTTTTGATCTCATCTTCTGTTACAGAGCAAAAGCAACCAGATAACAGATCTTCTGGAAGACTTGAAACTGCTGAAAATTTGCCTAATGCCTTTCAGTCATCACGAGGTCGTGAACTTTTCAAGCACTCTCTCATTAAGGAAACCAAGAATGAGCACCCGAAGAAAAGGACAATTTTTGGCGTTGAAATTCATGAAGAAAATCAAATACAATCTGCTAGCTTTTCCAATGTGCAAATGTCTACTCATAAATCTCAACCACTTTCTCAGAGTTATACTGAACTTCTGCGAAACCTTGAGGCCTATCAAGGCAATATGCATATGGGAAGTGATGTCAGATCAGATTCAAGTTCAAAGAATGTACTTCCAGATCAAAATGTTCTTTGTAAAAGATCTCAGCCAAGTGCTAAAGATTGGACAAATACTTTCAATCGTGTGAATGACATGGATTGTAAATCTGCTGGATTAAAGAATGCCAGAGATACTTCTGGTGTATCTCAAACTGAAGCGGCTGGAAAAACACATGTATCTGGAGATTCTCAGAGGAAGCAGGAAAACCCCCGGGAAACATTGCCTTGGTTAGTCGGGAAATCACAGGAAAGTGTACAGAAGACCAAAGGGAAGGAAAGTTGTTATCACTTAAATCTGGACTCCTTGCAGAATTACTCCCAGAAGTTTTTTAGAAG
Source organism: Solanum bulbocastanum (assembly GCA_037074985.1). Taxonomy (NCBI): domain Eukaryota; kingdom Viridiplantae; phylum Streptophyta; class Magnoliopsida; order Solanales; family Solanaceae; genus Solanum; species Solanum bulbocastanum. The sequence goes on along the minus strand of CM073598.1, from coordinate 38,363,404 downwards.
AGAAGACACAGCAGTCAACTCCTCTCAATTTATAGATCAGAGACGGGGTACCTTGTCATCGATATCCACCAAAGGTTCTGAATGCCAGAAAGTTGAAGTTAGTGACAGCACTAAAATAAGGACAATTTTTGGTGCTCCAATTTTCAATGCCTCCAAGGACTCGCATGCAGCCCGTTCTCTCTTAAAGGCCACTTTTCCTGATATTGACGGTGTTACTGCCACAATCATTTCACGGGATGAGACTGTTTGTACAAAGAAGGTGGAAGTTAAGGATTTTGTTCAAGAAAAAGGACTAAATGGTTGCACTTCTGGTTTAAGGTATCAGATCGATTTGAACTTGTCTTTAGATGAAGAAGAGGCACCATCCGCACCTCCTCTTCCTCAGGCTGTGGTGAGGATTGCAACCACTGAGATAGACTTAGAGGCTCCAGCAGTTCTTGAATCTGAAGAAGAATTTGGGAATTCTAAACTTACATTAGGAGAATCTGATAAGTCGAGTGAAGAAGCCATGAGGGTTGCTGCAGAGTCTATACTTTCCATCTCAGCGTCTAGTTCTGTAAATGGAGATACGAATGATGTGTTGCAAACTGAACCTACTGACTGCCTCAAATGGTTTGCTGATTTGGTCTCCTCCCACTCTAGTGGCCAAGAATGCATTACTAGAAAGATCAGCTCAGGTACAGTGTCCGGGTTTGATGAGGAATCCATTCCCGATGGCTTTGATTACTTTGAATTTATGACACTCAAGCTGGAAGATTTGAAGGAAGAAGAGTATTCCTATAAAATGCTGACAATGGTGAGCCATAATGACGAAGAAACGGGGGCCACTACGTTACCAAAACGGCCTCGAAGAGGGCAAGCAAGAAGGGGCAGGCAACGGAGAGATTTCCAGAGGGACGTTCTTCCTGGTCTTATTTCCCTGTCAAGGTATGAGGTGAACAAGGATATTCTGGCATTTGAAGAGCTGTTTAAAGCTAGTGGATCCTCTTGGCAGTCTAGCTTATCACATAGGAAAACCGGTAAGAGTGGCAGGGGAAGGCGTCGTTTGACAAATGCTGATCCTTCCCCAACAATTCCTACTGATTGCACACCTCCTGTAAACCAGCCTTGTTCTAGTGAGCTGGGGCTCGAGGAAAAAAGTCTAACTGGGTGGGGAAAGAGAACGAGGCGCTTGCCAAGGCAGAGATATCTAAACCATAATCTTACTCTTCCTCTGAAGCAATGTTGAAGTGTAGGTTAGACTCACATCACGAGTTTGAACCTTGCTGCAGACAAAAAAAACTTGATAGAGGGGCGGGTCTATTATCAACAAGTTCTAAACCGTGTGCCATCTGGCCCTAGGGGATTTCTCGTGATTAAAAAAAATGCTGAGGGAGCGAGGTGGAATGTCGGGGTATAAGAGTACCAAGGGTTTTTGCAGCTTCTCTTAAGGGATGTCATGACCATTAGAGCTTATTTTGTACATTTCTGTGTAAAACTTAAATGTCACATTATTTTTTTACCTTCATAGAAATGAATCTAATTGGAAATGAAATAGTTGGTGTATTCAATCCTCAAAATTAGGAGTAAATTTGTGTCAAGTGTATAACGGAATAGATATATTTAAATTGAAAGTATAACATGAGATAGTATTTGATCGAGAAAATATATTTTAAAACAATTTGTACGTATATTTAGTCCTTTTTCCATTGTGAAAATGACTCAAATGGTCCCTATTTATATCACTAATTTCTTAAACCTTCTCATTTATCACTTCCTAAATAATTTAATCAGATTATTCTTTAAGACTATTATAAGCAACACACATGTGCTAATTGATTAGTACTGTTTTCTTTTGTTTTAAATATACTCTCTACATGTTGGACATTATCTATATTTCGAATAGGGACGAAGCTGCATGCCTTGTCTAGATCTTATAATTTTGTTTAAATCAAAGATTTATTTATTATAGAAAATAATTTATTTAAAGTTTAGTAAGTTATGTTTTCTTGAATTCAGAATTAATAAACTTGAAATTCTAGTTATATCTTTCATTTTTTAATTAAAAGTTTTGAATTCGAACCTTGAATATAAAATCATTTTTGTTAGATAGTAATTTGTATTCAATGTGAACTTCACCACACCCAAATTCAAACATCAGTAGGGATGACAATGAGGCGGGGTGGGGTGAGTTTAAGGTTGTGTGGGGCGGGTGTGATGCGGGGTGGGTTGAAGTGGTTTTTTTTAAAAACTAATGTGGGGGTAGAGTGGGTTGCAGGTATATGTGCTTTTATGTGGGTTCAAACTTAATTTTAACTTTTTAGATAACTTTTTACATGTTATAAATAATTTCTTTAAAACTACTAAAACATTCAAGATAATAAATGAAATTTGTTCAATAAAAAATAATATAATATCTTTCATGTTTCCTAATTGACCTCTAAAAAATAAAGTTTTAAGTTCACTATCCTTTTAATTTAATACAATTTAATGTAAAAATGAATTTACTTTTATGAATTTTATTTTTAATATCAAACTTAAGTAGAAAAAAAATATTAAAAAAATTATGTGGGGCGGGTTGAAAATGAAAAAAAAAATGCAATGCAGGGCGGAGCAGATTAAAATTTTTGCGGGATAAGCTCAACCCAATCTTCAAGTTGGCGAGCTGAACTTCACCTTGGGTGAAGAAAACAGTGCATTTGGCGATCAGAAACTCATCTCATGACCCTTTAAATGAAAAAAAAATCCGACTAGAGGGTGGAGCAGATTAAAATTTTTGCGGGATAAGCTCAGAACATAAAACAAAAAAGAGGTCCTACCGGGAGTCGAACCCAGGTCACTGGATTCAAAGTCCAGAGTGCTAACCACTACACCATAGAACCCTATTTGCTTAGTTTCTTTATTATATATTATTCTCGAGACCACCTGTTGGGGCTTGGGGAGACCCAATCACGGGGATCTCGCAGTTAATAGTAAGGCACACACTTCTGTTCGTCTCCACAGTCCACTCACTGATCAGCTCCCGGAGATTAACGAAATCGGAAAACCAATCCAACTATTTTTTTATTTCCGATCAAAAAAATGTCTCAGAGCCTTAATCCGAATCCAACTTACGACGTGATAATCTTAGGCGCTTCAGGTTTTACTGGGAAGTACGTCATTAGAGAAGCTCTCAAATTCCTCAATGTTCCCTCTTCCCCCTTGAAGAATTTAGCCATTGCTGGCCGTAACACTTCAAAGCTTTCCCAGGCTCTTCAATGGGCTTCCCGTCCAAACCCACCACCCGAAATCCCCATTCTCACTGCCGATACCACTGACCCATCTTCCCTCCGTGACCTTGCTTCACAGACTAAGATCATTCTTAACTGTGTCGGACCGTTTCGTCTGTACGGTGAGCCTGTTGTTGAGGCCTGTGCTGATTCTGGATGCGATTACTTGGATATTTCTGGGGAGCCTGAGTTTATGGAGAGGATGGAGGTGAAGTACCATGATCAGGCTGTGGAAAATGGATCCTTAGTTGTTTCGGCATGTGGGTTTGACTCTATTCCTGCTGAATTGGGCTTGATGTTCAATTCGAGACAGTGGCTGCCGCCGGCTATTCCTAACAGTGTTGAGGCCTACCTTAGTCTAGAATCGGACAAGAGAATTGTTGGAAATTTGGGGACGTATGAGTCAGCGGTGCTTGGTGTGGCTAATGTGGACAAATTACAGGAGCTGCGGCGGAGCAGACCAAAGAAGCCTCGTCCTGTGGTAAGGCTTCATTTCATGTTGATACTGTTGATCTTGGTCTCAATTCCATTACCCAACCATTAATGTGAAGAGGTTACACCTCGCCGGCACTCTCTGTTTTGCCTCCTTAAATTACAGTCATGGTAACATCTTAGTTTATTTAGTCATAAGGAACTCCCAGTGGAAGGACAAATTGACAAATATAACTCGACCCTCTCCTACGTGTGCATCCCGATGTTGAGGAAATGTAAAATTTAGCGGGGATTACGAGACACGCAAGCTAACCTATACACCATGGTTATCAACTAGTGGCGGAGCTAGGATTTTTAATAAGTTCTTCAAAATCTGAAGAACTGAACATACAAACTAACCGATGGGTTTGACATCTATTATATATATATATTAAAAATAATTTTAACCATGTATAAATAGCCTTCGGATGAACCCCTAACAGAAGGTTGGCTCCGCCCTGTTATCAACAGAACAAAGCCTTACATAGGGACGGCAATGGAGTTTGGGGGGGGGGAGGTTACGGGGCAACCGCAAAGACTTTCACCCCCACATAACATAATTTTCTCTTTTCAACCCGCTCCGCCCTACCCCGCCCACGTATACTTTGTTCTTGCTTTCTATATAAAATAAAACATTTTTGGATGACTTTGATAGCTTATTCTAACATAAAAACACCATTGATGCAGTATGTGTAAAACATTACTTCAAAAGACAAGTGTTTGATAGTTTAGAAAAACTATTTGAATATATATAAAAAGTGACGAACAACAGAAGAATTAGAAGAGACTGATTACTATAACACAGTGTCAAAAGGAAGTGATTCCAAGAATAGCTGAAAAATGGATTCTCAATTAATATAACACAATTACAAAAGAATTTTTTTTATTGATTCTTTAAAAATAATTAAATAAGTCAAGGGATTAAGCTAATAAAAGCAAATAAAAATGTTAATCTGGCAAGTATTTGATAACTGGTATTCTTGCCTAAAGCCTAACGGAAGAAACTGGTTTAGCGATTTAGCATTGGGTTTATCTCAAACCCGCCCTGCACCATAGCATTTTTATGAAAATGAAATTAAACCAGCCCGCCCCACAAAAGCTATAACCTGTAACCCGCTCTGCCCTGCACCCACCCCGCCCCATTGCCATCCCTAGCCTTACACAGCTCATTGGAAAAAAAATATAACTCAATATTTATGTGTTACTTATAAATTTGTATCTGGCTTCTCTAGTTCAGGGTATCCGGCAACTTTAGCATTCTTTCTGGAGAAAATTTTACATAAATTCAAATGGTCTACTACATTGCCATATCAGAATAAATTGAAGTTGATAAACTGGGAGTGTGCTTCGCAAGCAATATATCCCCGTGATTTTATCTGATTGAAACTTAAGTCTTGTGTCATGGGATATGGATAAATATAAGTTGAACCAATTTGTGAGTGGTATTAAAATGTGATTACTGTTGTGAGAACCTCCAGATTTATGATTCACCCATTTCTTCCTCTATGAAAGCATTCACATATAAATATGTACACTCAGTTTCATGAATCCATTAGTCTACTTGCTACTGCCAACAACTATTTGATGCAGTTTGGTCCTGTGGTGTGTTAATTATGTGGCAGGGGAATGATGCTAAATGAGAAGTGATTTTGTCTTTGAAAAGATTGCATCAGTATTGAGAAAGAGTAACGGATTTTTTTTGTTCTCTTGTTTCACTGGAGGAATACTGTAGGTTAAGAAGCAATTAATCGTTACAACTTAGAAATCAATTAATCAGTATGTGTTTGAAGGTGTAAACTGCAATCAAAGTCCATCATGTTAAGGATGTTTTCCTCATTTTGCAGAATGTTTGCATCATTATAAAAATGTATTATACATGTGGAACTTCGAGAACCAATTAAATCTTTCCCTAAAATGTGTGTCGTAGTAAATATATGATGATGCTATTGAGTATATGGTAGAAATCATAATCTTATGATGGATAGCTCGAATCCGTGTATGACAGGGATCGACATTTTTATTACATGCATACTTTTAATATAGGTTCATTGTTAGAGATGGGCTTATTTGATACCTGCAACATTTGCTAGATTACTCATTGCACAAAGCCATACTATGTACCATGCTGCTGCAGTACAGTAATTTTCAGTGTTTCCTCTGTAAAATAACACATTATATCTGTGACACATATTCACTCACTCTCTAATATTTTCCTGCTTGTTTTAGATTCCTGGTCCTCGTCCTCCTAAAGGTCCGTTGATGAACCACCTAAAGGAAGTTGGTGTTTGGGCCGTAAAGTTACCATCAGCAGATGCAATTGTAGTCCGAAGAACACTTTCATGTTTGGCTGAAAATCCTCATGGTTTACCTGGTGTTAATGAAAGCACTGAACAAGTTGAGAGGAGGGAGGCATTTTGGTCAAGCATAAAGCCAGCTCACTTTGGTGTGAAGATAGCTTCAAAATCTCCGTTAGGAGTTGTTCGTTTCATTATAGTCGGGCTGTTCATTGGTCTCTTTGGTAAAACTGGTTTAGGGAGGTGGCTGCTATTGAAATTCCCTTCATTGTTCAGTCTTGGATGGTTCAGGAAAAAAGGTCCAACTGAAGATGAAGTGGCAAGTGCTACCTTTAAGATGTGGTTTGTTGGACACGGGTTTAGCGATGGCAGTCTTGCATCACAAGGAAACAGGATGCCTGATACAGAGATAATTACAAGAGTAATGGGACCTGAGATTGGTTATTTAACAACTCCAATCATTCTTGTCCAGTGTGCTCTCATTTTGCTCAAGGAACGAAACAATCTTCCAAAAGGAGGTGTTTTCCCACCTGGGATTGTGTTTGGCCCAACCGACCTCCAAGACAGGCTTCAACACAATGGAATATCTTTTGATGTTATTTCAAAGAAGACAATCTAACTAAATGGTAGTGTTCCCTTCTATTCCGTGGGAAAACTTGAACTTCTTCTAAAGGGAGAATGATACTAGTTAATTATGCGTTCATTGCACGTTTTTCTGAATGTTTATTTGCTTGTTTAATACCTTAAGGTGCTTCCTTGACATTTTTCTTTCCGTATTTAGATTACCGGATAAGCTCTACTTTGTTTAACAATTTGCTATGTCTGTTAACTCCTGTGGATCTCCGATATCAGGATAATTGACTGCATTTGATTCTTATTGTGCTTTAACTTCTTCGTGTGTTGTTGGCCTGGCCTGCTATCTTTTGACTTTAACAGCATACGAATTGCATTTACTATTATTTTTACAAGCTAAGGATCAATAGGAATGGCGTAGATACATCATTTTTGTTCTGCTGTTATGTTAATGTTTCGATGAATTTCCTCAGCCTCTTCTCTGAGCTCCCTCCGATTTCCTTGGCCTTCCTAGCTTGTTCCCTCACTTTCATAGCATTTACCTTCATAGTAACATCTCCCATTAAGTTTTTCACCATCTCTGCAATCTCCCCACCATTAACTAGATTTTCCTCACCCCAGCCCCATTCTTCTACCCACCTCCCCAGTCCTACCTTCTCTACAACTTCTGCATTCAACTTTTGATCACCATGCTGTGGCCACGCCATCATTGGCACTCCTGACCAAGCTGCATTCATCACTGAATCCCATTCGCACTGGTTCACGAAAAGTCCAATGGCTGGATGGACCATAATAGCTGCCTCATAATCCCCTGGTTTCATTATTTTCCCTTTCTTTTCCATCTCTACCAGAACTGTGTTCCCAAACAACTCTAGAAGCTCTTCTTTTAGCACCCACAGAAACTTATATCCGCATATCTCTAGTCCTTCCCCTATTTCTCTTATTTGTTGTGCAGAAATCGGCTCTCTAGTACCAAAGTTAACATATACAACTGATTCAGCAGGTTGTTCATCTAACCATGAACACTGATTGTCTTCTCCTAGGTTGTAATTTCCCACAGGACCAACAGGAAAAACAAGTGGAAGTGAACTGGTTACTCTTCCATCATCGAGGGAAGCAATTGTTTCTGGTTCAAACCAGTCAAAGGTGTTCAGAAAGACACCAGTCACTTGAGGAAGAGCTCGAGTATTTGGCAGCAAGTAGTCTTTCAATACATAGTTTGATGGTGAATCGTCCAGCCATGAACGGGGGATACTTGATTTTGGAACTGATCCTATACCTGGAATCTCAAGATTGCCCGAGCAGTACTTAAATGCATCAGGATCTTCGGATAACAGTACAGGAAGGTACGCTACAGTAGAGTAAAATTTAGCTGATGTTGTGGAGATATTGTAAAGAGGAATATTGAGATTATTAGCTATTTGTGAAAGGCTAGATGCAAGAATAAAGTCTGAGACAATAGCAGAAACTGGTTCATTCAAAGAAGATACCAGAGGACCGAGCTGATGAAGTGAGTTACTAATAGCATCAATTTGCATGATGAATGGATCACTAATTGAAGAAGTAGAGGTATTCAAAGGAAGAATTTGAAAATCTAGTCGATTGATTTCTTGGTGATTGGCGAAAAAGTTGTTGATCAAGATGGACTTTGTGGTAGATATTTCAAGTGGCATAGTGATGAAGGTGATTCTACATCTGTGTGAAGCTAACATGGAAGCTAGTCGAAAAAATGGAACCATTTGTCCCACTCCCAGACCACTTGGGAGAAATAATATGTGAACTGGCTTTGCATAGTTGACAACACAATCAGACATCTCCATGGATGATTTGAAGAATGATTTCTGCAGATGAAAGCGATCAAATACCTAATTTTTTAAACGATTAAGGCGTGGCCCCGATCATATAAGTTTAGTACAATTAGGTATTTGATCGCTTTCATATGCTTGTTTGGTAGTTTGAGGAACAATGAAGGAATCAACTTTGGCATCTGAAACTATATATTATATACATGGTGGATGTGATTGTGAAGGCTTCGGGCATTATGCGCAGCTAAGAACAAAGCAAAAATGATCAGGTTATATTAGTTGTTACAAATGTTTTCGACTGTAATTAGCTAACTGGAAAAAACAATGTTTAACCCAAACACCAGGGAGAGTAATCTGAAATTTACTAAAGTAAAGCACAGATTTTAGTCCAGCGAAATGCCAAATCAATTTGTAACTATTAATTTATTATTAGTTAATCATCTATTAATCATTTTTTCGCAACAATAATCACCTAAATCACACTAAATTTTCAAAAAATAGAGTTTAACTTTCTTCTTAAATTCCTCGCAATTTGAGAGGAAATAATTTCCAACCACAATAACCGAGTCCGAAATTTCACCTTCCAATTTCACTCCATTTATTTTTTGTAAAAATTTCCCTTTTACATTTATGAGCATTTGTTTGGGGATTTTAGTTTCCGAGTTGGATGCAAAATGAAAACAGAGTAGTACTTATTAACTTGACAGTTGACACAAGGATTAAGAAACACTAAATGATAATGGTAATTTTATCAAATCACCCTTATTAAATAAAAGTCATCTAATATTGAAAAGGGAAGTGCTGAATGGCCAGAAAATTTGGTCAGAATTTGATCAGAAAATTAAAAAAACTATAATATTTTTTTTTATTTTAAAATAAACTAATCTTTTTTCCATTTATTTAATTAAAATGTATTAAAGTTAAAAAGATAAAAATATTTAAAAAGGTAAAATAACATAGATAATTTCTGACAAAAAGATTTTTCCTAAAATTATAGTAGGGCTCCACAATATCTGCTATCATGAATTTGATTGGATCATAAAGAAATTTTTTATATTTTGTGCCTCATCAGTCATCACACAACTTGTGTTTTAATAACAAGTGTAAAATAAACATAAAATTATATATTACTCATTAATTTTATAAACTGAACAATTGTTATTGAACATTCCAAATAATATAATGGACAAGTAAATATGAACTATGAAAATAGTTAATTTTCTTTTATGTTGCATCAAATCATTTAAATTATAGTCATAGCTATGAGTACTCGTTTATTAATTACTTGAAAAATAAAAGCAAATTAGTTATTTTTATTATTGATGATCAAATATATATAAAGAATAATTAAAATAATCTAAAGTAGCTGTCAATAATAAAGAAATATAAAATTAAATTATGTGGTACCCAACAAGCAGGAGAGAAGAAGAGAGAGAGGGCTCACAGAGAATCTAGAAAATGTGCTACAAATACCTATGTATTTCCGTTCCTCAAAAGCCCAGAAAAATAAAATCTGTCAAATATTTTATTTTATTCATTTAGATACTACTTTGTTGTTATATAACTATCAAAGATAGCCAATTGGTAAAGAAATGATTGAAAGATGAAACAAAAAAAAAAAGTATATGAAGAGACCACATTTTTGAAGTCATTGCTTTTTCAAAAGACTTCATTTTTTTTTCTCTGTAGAGAGAGAAACAAAGAGAGAGATCTTAATCTTTTCTGGGATCTCTCTAGCTTCTTTTGATTGATCACACCACAAGGGTACTTTTTTTTAAATTTAAATATTAGTATATGCTGTTTTTAATTGAATACTTGATTGTGGATATGATTTTTTTTTTTTAAAGGTTTGTGAAGTGACAACACAAAGGTTGTTGCTTTTCTTGTTTTGGGTGTGTAGGGTTTTAATAAAAAGGAATTTCTGTGACAAAACAGAATTCTTATGCTTGTTTGTTCTTCTGAGACTCAAGATTGTATTTCAAGTTGTTAAGAAGAGGAGTTATAAGAGATTTTTTTTGAGGTAATTTATAAATTTCACTTTATTAATTTATTTTATGTTGTTTACTTGTTTTTCAAGTTTTAGTCTCTGTTTGCCTTTTGAGCTTTCATGTATTGGATTTGATCTTTATGTTTTGATTATTTGAAAGGAAGAAAATAAAAGAGAATTGGGAAATTGGACCAGAAGTTGTTTTTTCACTGATATTTCATACCTTTGTTGGGCAAAATCGAACAAGGAATTTTTATTTTATTTTTTCATGAAAAAATAAGGAATTAATTCATAGATTGCATTGCCTTCAATTCCAAAATTTGACTTGAAAATTGAATAATTTTATTGTTATATACTTGTTAACCCATCAGAAGAAAGCAGGCTTTGATATGTTGATGTTTGTTATAACTTCTGTAAGTACTGAACCTCACTGGCAATTTGACAGGGCGTATCGTGCCTGAGGAATTCCTCACTTGGCCTCCGTTATGATTGTATATTTGTATGTCCAAAAATGTTGTATTTGGTGTGCAAAGAGATAGCAGTTATACATGAATGCATTGGATTGGTATACTTGTTTTGTAAGACGAAAAAGTTATGCCTTTCCGTGATCTGAAGACATGTTTTAATATTGGAATTTCCTTTTCATTCGCATAGCCAGAAGATTTCTTAGCATCGTGGATCTTACTAGAATTTTCAAGCGATTACTCTGGCTTGTTGAACCGCAGTAGATTGGATTGACTGTTTTTTTTTAACTGAGCTTGCAACTGTTATAATCCCTCTAAAAAATTTGCAAGATTGTAATAGTCTGATTTAGAGTCCGTTAAGTCTTATTCGTGGTGTTTGATCTTTTTGCTGTCCAGTTTGCAGTTTTTTAGTCTTTTTTTCTCTATGTTTGATTGTTTTACTGACTAAATCATTTTTCAACCCCTTGTGTGATTGAAGGAATGGGCACTAAAGTACAATGTAAGACGTACTTGCCAGTATTTTGCTCCATGAGTGATCTAAATAACAACGGAACTAATACCCCATGGCTCTTAGATCATGAAAATAAGTCAAGGAAAAGAAGTCAGTGCACTGATTCAATTTTGTCGTCGCAACCAATTGATGGATATTTGGGATGTGACAGAGAAAAAATGAGGCAGATAATTCTGGAGCATGAAACAATTTTTAGGCATCAGGTATAGTGATTTTTAACTATTTCTCACTCAAATGGTTGCATTTCTATGGAGAGCTAAAATAAAGGGATCGTAGTTTTAACATTTATGTGCTCTTGATGTGGTTTACACATACAGATCCAAGAACTCCACCGGCTATATAGAAGACAAAGAGATCTCATGAATGAACATCAAAGGAAAGAAATGGTTAACAGTCCAATGAAGATATTCCAGTCTAGTCCCTCATTGTCTCATTTTCCTTCATTGGATTCTATAGCTGGCCAGCTATCAACGACAGATGCTTCTAAGTACAAATCATCCTTTGATTTTATAGAGAACGATAGTAGGTCCATTCATTTCTCCCCTCAAGTCACAAACAGTTCAAGGGAATGTGAACCTCACCAACCTGGTAGCAGTTTGTTCCAGAGAAAAATGTTCAACTCTAGCTATGTAGTTGAAGAGTGCACGAATAACGAAGAAGAACAAACTACTATGAAACAATTGGGATTAACCGGCATTCAAGGGAACCCTGTTGAGGGAATTTATCCGATCCCCCGAAGAAGAGATGTGAAGACACCTAGAGCTTTAGAATTTCATTCTGATGCTGATCTCGACAGAACCAATTCCTCAAAAAGGACTGATGAACTGGCTGACTTGAATAAACCTTTACCACTTGAAGAAAATCCTCCTTTGGTGCCGGATATCAATATAAGCAGCATTACTTGCCTTGAGGATGGCTGCTTTGATGGGGCGAAGTTCCCTCCTAAGTCACTCAAGGAAAGGATTGGTGGAATTTGCCTCAACCACCCGCCTTGCAGGAATGAAGAAGAGCAGTTAACTTTTAAATTTAATGCTGGTAAGAATGTTTTCATGATGTAAACCTGTCTTGTTACTTTTCAACTGTATCAGTAGGCAGTTACTTTTCATATGTTTCATTAGAAAGGAGGATAAGCCGATAAGGAAGAATTTTTAGCTAGTATCCGATGCCACTTCCAAATCGACTTTCTTGACTTAGAGAGGATTCCCATATGTTGTGTCCGTTCTATATAGGGATATTAAGGGAAGACTAAATATGTCAGCAACCTTTCTGGTGCACAACTTTAATTCTAGTTGTGACTTTTTCTTGCTGAGTCATTTGTTAATTGAGTTGCAGTATGAATGTTTAGATGGACTACCAAAAGTAGGAGCGGAAAGGGCCACCGTAATAGTCACAGAAAGATCTCTTGTTGTGTAACACCTCTTCATTTTGATATACTGCCATCCCCGTTTTCTTTCAATGCATAGACAGTTGTTGAGGTTAATGCATATTATTCTAGTAAACAGGTCTCTATTATTGAAAAACTCTTAATTTTGCGCAACAGTCTCTACTGATGTTTGGACCTACCTCATTTATTCTTTCCAATCTTCATATTTTCCTCTTTTATAAAGTAGAGGTCATGATGCAACAATCACACATGCCTTGCATGCCATATTTTATATTAATATTTTGCTACTAACTTTCGTTTTGATCTCATCTTCTGTTACAGAGCAAAAGCAACCAGATAACAGATCTTCTGGAAGACTTGAAACTGCTGAAAATTTACCTAAAGCCTTTCAGTCATCACGAGGTCGTGAACTTTTCAAGCACTCTCTCATTAAGGAAACCAAGAATGAGCACCCGAAGAAAAGGACAATTTTTGGCGTTGAAATTCATGAAGAAAATCAAATACAATCTGCTAGCTTTTCCAATGTGCAAATGTCTACTCATAAATCTCAACCACTTTCTCAGAGTTATACTGAACTTCTGCGAAACGTTGAGGCCTATCAAGGCAATATGCATATGGGAAGTGATGTCAGATCAGATTCAAGTTCAAAGAATGTACTTCCAGATCAAAATGTTCTTTGTAAAAGATCTCAGCCAAGTGCTAAAGATTGGACAAATACTTTCAATCGTGTGAATGACATGGATTGTAAATCTGCTGGATTAAAGAATGCCAGAGATACTTCTGGTGTATCTCAAACTGAAGCGGCTGGAAAAACACATGTATCTGGAGATTCTCAGAGGAAGCAGGAAAACCCCCGGGAAACATTGCCTTGGTTAGTCGGGAAATCACAGGAAAGTGTACAGAAGACCAAAGGGAAGGAAAGTTGTAATCACTTAAATCTGGACTCCTTGCAGAATTACTCCCAGCAGTTTTTTAGAAGAGAAGACACAGCAGTCAACTCCTCTCAATTTATAGATCAGAGACGGGGTACCTTGTCATCGATATCCACCAAAGGTTCTGAATGCCAGAAAGTTGAAGTTAGTGACAGCACTAAAATAAGGACAATTTTTGGTGCTCCAATTTTCAATGCCTCCAAGGACTCGCATGCAGCCCGTTCTCTCTCGAAGGCCACTTTTCCTGATATTGACGGTGTTACTGCCACAATCATTTCACGGGATGAGACTGTTCGTACAAAGAAGGTGGAAGCTAAGGATTTTGTTCAAGAAAAAGGATTAAATGGTTGCACTTCTGGTTTAAGGTATCAGATTGATTTGAACTTGTCTTTAGATGAAGAAGAGGCACCAACCGCACCTCCTCTTCCTCAGGCTGTGGTGAGGATTGCAACCACTGAGATAGACTTAGAGGCTCCAGCAGTTCTTGAATCTGAAGAAGAATTTGGGAATTCTAAACTTACATTAGAAGAATCTGATAAATCGAGTGAAGAAGCCATGAGGGTTGCTGCAGAGTCTATACTTTCCATCTCAGCGTCTAGTTCTGTAAATGGAGATACAAATGATGTGTTGCAAACTGAACCTACTGACTGCCTCAAATGGTTTGCTGATTTGGTCTCCTCCCACTCTAGTGGCCAAGAATGCATTACTAGAAAGATCAGCTCAGGTACAGTGTCCGGGTTTGATGAGGAATCCATTCCCGATGGCTTTGATTACTTTGAATTTATGACACTCAAGCTGGAAGATTTGAAGGAAGAAGAGTATTCCTATAAAATGCTGACAATGGTGAGCCATAATGACGAAGAAACGGGGGCCACTACGTTACCAAAACGGCCTCGAAGAGGGCAAGCAAGAAGGGGCAGGCAACGGAGAGATTTCCAGAGGGACGTTCTTCCTGGTCTTATTTCCCTGTCTAGGTATGAGGTGAACAAGGATATTCTGGCATTTGAAGAGCTGTTTAAAGCTAGTGGATCCTCTTGGCAGTCTAGCATATCACATAGGAAAACCGGTAAGAGCAGCAGGGGAAGGCGTCGTTTGGCAAATGCTGATCCTTCCCCAACAATTCCTGCTGATTGCACACCTCCTGTAAACCAGCCTTGTTCTAGTGAGCTGGGGCTCGAGGAAAAAAGTCTAACTGGGTGGGGAAAGAGAACGAGGCGCTTGCCAAGGCAGAGATATCTAAACCATAATCTTACTCTTCCTCTGAAGCAATGTTGAAGTGTAGGTTAGACTCACATCACGAGTTCGAACCTTGCTGCAGACAAAAAAAAAACTTGATAGAGGGGCGGGTCTATTATCAACAAGTTCTAAACCGTGTGCCATCTGGCCCTAGGGGATTTCTCGTGATAAAAAAAAATGCTGAAGGAGCGAGGTGGAACGTCGGGGTAGAAGAGCGCCAAGGGTTTTTGCAGCTTCTCTTAAGGGATCTCATGACCATTAGGGCTTATTTTGTACATTTCTGCGTATAACTTAAATTTCACATTCACTGCTTCAATACACTATTGTAAGAGTTTATTAATAATGCTACATTATTTTTCTACCTTAATAGAAATCAATCTAATTGGAAATGAAATAGTTGGTGTATTCATCCATCAAAATTAGGAGTAAATTTTTGTGAAAAGTTTAACGGAATAGATATATTTGAATTGAAAGTATAACATGAGATAGTATTTGGATTAAGTCTCAAAATATATTTTACGGAAAAGTGTCAAAAATATTCTTAAACTATACGAAAAGGTTTAAAAATATCCTTCATCCATCTTTTGGTCTAAAAATACCATTTCATTCACCTTTTTGGCTCACTTATACCCTTGAAACTAACAATTCTCTCTTTATTCTTTATTTAAAAAAAAATATTTATTATGTGTTATTCTCCTATTGGATAATATAAAGAGCCCACCTCAATTAGATTATATCTCATTATTTATCCAAACCAAAGCAATATACCTCTTCAAGACCATAATTTTTTTTTATATAAAAAAAATATTGTAGTTTTTTATTATTTATTTATTTTTGGATCCAACTCCTCTCTGTTTCCTCAAATTTTTTACTTATTGGAGACTCATGACATAAGAAAAAATTAAAGGTTAATATTTAATTAATTAAATCAAGATTCTAAACATGATATAGATGATTAATATTTTATAAACAAATTTATTATGTCATAATCATAACAATATATTATCTTATCCATAAATACATTACACAGATTTTTCTCTATTTTCCTACTTAAATTTTCCCTATGGCTACGACCGTTCATCTGCTTTTTTTTTTTAAATGAGTTAATTTTTGAGTAAAATTGTTTGTGGAACTTTTTCTTTGAAAAGTATCTATCACAGATTAGCAAAAAAAATTAAGTTAACAATTTTTTATTTATTTTTAAAAAGGAAGATAGATATTGTGGCACTATTAATATTCTTATAATATATTAATTATTTAATACAAACTTTTTTTTAAAAAAAAAATTAGAGCACATACAAAAATTACTAGATTTTTTTTATTAAAAAAATAGGGTCTTGAAGAGGTATATACTTTTTGATTTGAATAGATTATGGGGAAAAAATTTAATAGAGATGAGATTTTTATTTTATCTAATAAGAAAATGACAAATAATATTTTTTTTTAAAAAAATAAAACAAAATAAACTTTGCTTGTTAGTCATAAAGGTATAAGTTAGTCAAAAAGGTGAATGAAAGGTATAAGTAAGCCAAAAAAGTGAGTGGAAGGGTATAGTCGAGAGCTGTTAAAATGGACTAGCCCAACCCAACCCAACCCTAACGGGTTAGAGAGTTAAATGGGTTGAAACAGGCTGATCCTTTTAATTGAAGGGCCTGTAAAATAACAGTCCAACCTAGCCCTAATGGGTTGGGACGGGTTCCCTTCAACCAAAGAACGGATAACATTTTCCTCTTAGAAAGAATACGAACGCTGATGAATTACACATACTTCAGTGAATATTTACAAAACAAATACATAATAGCCAAGATACAACATTCATAAGTTTCATCCGAGCAAAAAACAATACATGATCACTATTTTCATAAATAAAATAATAAAGGAGAAGTGAAAAATTAGGCATAAAAACAAAAGTAAAAGAGGTCAAAGATTCTTAGTTATAATGGAGTAATGAACTTAGGATAATAAGAAAATTTAGTGGGCTAATGACCCTAAAATGTAAAAGATATGTAAAAAATATAGTCTTGATTTTATATTGGCATTTTAAAAGTATTTATTGACAAAATCTTAACAAGTAAAACACTACTTAAATTATATATAATAAATATTTTTAAAATTCACAGCTCGCGGGCTGGCCTCTGAGGCTTGCGGATTGGGCCTACGAGCCAGCGGGCCAAATGAGACTGGGCTAAAAGGTCTCGTTCCTAAATGGGCTAAAACAATTGAGCCCAACCCATCTAATTCAAGGGTTTGGTTGGGTTGGCCCGGCCTAGCGGGCCAAATTCATTTTGACGGTTCTAGGAATAGGTGAGCCAAAAAAGTGAATGAAAGGGTGTTTTTAGATCAAAAGATAGATTAAGGTTATTTTTAAATCTTTTCCTATAGTTCAAGGATAGTTTTGGCCCTTTCCCATATATTCTAAAACAATCTGTACTTATATTTAATCCTTTTCCGTTTTGAAAATGACTCAAATTGTACCTATTTATATTACTAATTTCTTAAACCTTCTCATTTGTCACTTCCTAAATAATTTAATCAGATATTTCTTTGAGACTATTATAAGCAACACACATGGCTAATTGATAAGTACTGTTATGTTTTGTCTTAAATATTACTCATCTCTTTGCATGTCAGACACTATCCATATTTCGAGCAGGGACGAAACTATAAGTCTGGTCTAGATCTTATAATTGTATTTAAATCAACAATTTATTTATGGGTAATATAGAAAACAATTTATTTAAAGTTCAATATTTTTATTAGAGAGTTATTTATCTTTAATGTGAATCTCCCCGCACACAAATTCAAAAATCGGATGAAAAATCAGAATATAAAAATGAGGTCCTACCGGGAGTCGAACCCAGGTCGCTGGATTCAAAGTCCAGAGTGCTAACCACTACACCATAGAACCCTATTTACATAGTTACTTCATTATAAATATTACTCCCTCCATTTAAGAAAGTTTTTTTTTGGGCACACTTTAGTTCTAGCTTTTTCACATGACATGTTTAAAATGTTAATTTTGTACATTTAACATAATTTTAATTTAGAACCACAAATTTTTTAAGAAATAATTTATCTTCTTAAACTTCGCATCAAATCAAACTAAACCATTATATTCAGACGGATCAAGTAATATTATCGTCAAAACCACCTGTTGGGGGTTGTGAAGACTTTGGTTGGCTAAGGAGAAAGAGTGTTTGATGGCATACCATTTCTGGACGTGGGAAAGAGGAGAAAGGTTGTTTGTTGGCATACCATTTCTGGACATGAAAAAAAGGAGAAAGGGTATTCGTTGGCACACCATTTCTGGACGTGTTAAAGAGTCCAGAATGCTATGCCTTGATAGGGGAGACCGAATCACGGGGATTTCTAGTTTCCCTCTTCTCTTCGTCTCCAAAGTCCACCCTCTGATCAGCTCCCGGAGATAATCGGAAAACCAATCAAACTATTTTTTGATTTCCGATTAAAAAAAATGTCTCAGAGCCTTAATCCAAATCCAACTTACGACGTGATAATCTTAGGTGCTTCAGGTTTTACTGGGAAGTACGTCATTAGAGAAGCTCCAATTCCTGGACGTTCCCTCTTCCCCCTTGAAGAATTTAGCCATTGCTGGCCGTAACACTTCAAAGCTTTCCCAGGCTCTTCAATGGGCTTCCCGTCCAAACCCACCACCCGAAATCCCCATTCTTACTGCCGATACCACTGATCCATCTTCCCTCCGTGACCTTGCTTCACAGACTAAGATCATTCTTAACTGTGTCGGACCGTTTCATCTTTATGGTGAGCCTGTTGTTGAGGCCTGTGCTGATTCTGGATGCGATTACTTGGATATTTCTGGGGAGCCTGAGTTTATGGAGAGGATAGAGATGAAGTACCATGATAAGGCTGTGGAAAATGGATCCTTAGTTGTTTCGGCATGTGGGTTTGACTCTATTCCTGCTGAATTGGGCTTGATGTCCAATTCGAGACAGTGGCTGCCGCCGGCTGTTCCTAACCGTGTTGAGGCCTACCTTAGTCTAGAATCGGACAAGAGAATTGTTAAAAATTTGGGGACGTATGAGTCAGCGGTGCTTGGTGCGGCTAATATGGACAAATTACAGGAGCTGCAGCGGAGCAGACCAAAGAGGCCTCGTCCTGTGGTAAGGCTTCATTTCATGTTGATACTGATGATCTTGGTCTCAATTCCATTACCCAACCATCCAATGTGAAGAGATTTTTAGTTCTGGTTATCCAGTTACACCTTAAATTGCAGTCATGGTACATCTTACTTTATTTAGTCATAAGGAACTCCCAACGGAAGGGTTGTTATTCTACAACATAACCTACGTTTCGCTATTGATTTCTAAATATTTTTGACAAATATTATTTGAGTAAAATTTCACCATGTGTTTGACTATAATATTTGAGAAATATATTTCTTTTTTTTAGGAAATATGATTTATACCCAAAAGTTTTAAAAACTATCAAAACTAACTATAAGTTTGTATTACAAGTCCATTGAATCTTCTTTGCAACAAATAACAAATAGTGTCCATGACACTAGAGCAATATGATAGTTCGAAGGGAATGCAACAAGCATGATTTCATACATCGTGAAGTAGACAAAGCACGTGATTCTGTTACCCTAAACCGATTGTTCATCATTTTCATCAATAATCGTATCATCACTTTGATATTCACTGAATATTCTATCACTACTTTGGTGTTTACGTAAAAAATTATGCAATACAACGCAAATAACTATTAAAGATGGTGTTTTTTGTAAAGGATAAAAGTTTGGTGTAGAATTTAAATTTTTCAAAGATGCCAAATAATGAGATTTGGCCCAAATACTAGTTTTTTCAAGTATTTGGGTTATTTGTCAAAAATATTTGCTATATAATGACAAATTGTATAGACAAACACTATTTGCCAAATTTTTCCCCAAATTTTACTTGGGAAATTTATGGCGAACGGGTCCAACATGCTTCGTATACTCATTTCAACAATTGTGCATTAGAACTTTCAATTTCTTAATAAATTTGGATTGAATTGGATATTGCCAAAAACTAAAAGCCATTAGACAGCTCATTTAGGACAAATTGACAAATATAAGTCGATCCTCGATGATGAGGTTATGTGAACTTTAGCGGGGATTACAAGAAACGCAAGCGAACCCATATACCATGGTTATCAACAGAATAAAGCCTTACACAACTCATTGGAAAAAAAATATAACTCAATATTTATGTGTTACTTATAAATTTGTATCTGGCTTCTCTAGTTCAGGGTATCCGGCAACTTTAGCATTCTTTGTGGAGAAAATTGTACATAAATTCAAATGGTCTACTACATAGCCATATCAGAAGAACTTGAAGTTGATAAACTGGGAGTGTACTTCGCGAGCAATATATCCCCCTCTGATTTTAATTGGTTGAAACTTAAGTCTTGTGTCATGGGATATAGATAAATATAATCTGAACCAATTTGTGAGTGGTATTAAAATGTGATTACTGTTGTGAGAACCTCCAGATTTAGGATTCACCCTTTTCTTCCTCTATGAAGGCATTCACATATAAATATGTACACTCAGTTTCATGAATCCATTAGTCTACTTGCTACTGCCAACAATTATTTGATGCAGTCTGGGGGTCCTGTGGTGTGTTAATTATGTGGCAGGGGAATGATGCTAAATGAGAAGTGATTTTGTCTTTGAAAAGATTGCATCAGTATTGAGAAAGAGTAATGGATTTTTTTTTGTTCTCTTGTTTCACTGGAAGAATACTGTAGGTTACGAAGCAATTAATCGTTACAACTTAGAAATCAATTAATCAGTATGTGTTTGAAGATGTAAACTGCAATCAAAGTCCATCATGTTAAGGTTGTTTTCCTCATTTTGCTGAATGTTCGCATCATTTTAAAAATGTATTTTACATGTGGAACTTTGAGAACCAATTAACTCTTTCCCTAAAATGTGTGTCATTGTCAATATGTGATGATGCTGATGAGTATATGGTAGAAATTCATAACCTTATGATGGATAGCTCGAATCCGTGTATGACAGGGATCAACATTTTTATTACATGCATACTTTTAATAGAGATTCATTGTTAGAGATGGGCGTATTTGATACCTGCAACGTTTGCTAGATTACTCATTGCATACTGTGTACCATGCTGCTTTGGTGCAGTAACTTTCAGTGTTTCCTCTGTAAAATAACACATTAGATCAGTGAAGCATGTTATCACTCTCTAATATTTTCCTGTTTGTTTTAGATTCCTGGTCCTCCTCCTCCTAAAGGTCCATTGATGAACCATCTAAAGGAAGTTGGTATTTGGGCTGTAAAGTTACCATCAGCAGATGCAATTGTGGTCCGAAGAACACTTTCATGTTTGGCTGAAAATCCTCATGGTTTACCTGGTGTTAATGAAAGCACTGAACAAGTTGAGAGGAGGGAGGCATTTTGGTCAAGCATAAAGCCAGCTCACTTTGGTGTGAAGATAGCTTCAAAATATCTGTTAGGAGTTGTTCGTTTCATTATAGTCGGGCTGTTCATTGGTCTCTTTGGTAAAACTGGTTTAGGGAGGTGGCTGCTATTGAAATTCCCTTCATTGTTCAGTCTTGGATGGTTCAGGAAAAAAGGTCCAACTGAAGATGAAGTGGCAAGTGCTACCTTTAAGATGTGGTTTGTCGGACACGGGTTTAGTGATGGCAGTCTTGCATCACAAGGAAACAGGATGCCTGATACAGAGATAATTACAAGAGTAATGGGACCTGAGGTTGGTTATTTAACAACTCCAATCATTCTTGTCCAGTGTGCTCTCGTTTTGCTCGAGGAACGAAACAATCTTCCAAAAGGAGGCGTTTTCCCACCTGGGATTGTGTTTGGCCCAACCGACCTCCAAGACAGGCTTCAACACAATGGAATATCTTTTGATGTTATTTCAAAGAAGACAATCTAACTAAATGGTAGTGCTCCCTTCTATTCACATGGGAAAACTTGAACTTCCTCTAAAGGGAGAATAATACTAGTTACTTATGCTTTCATTGCATGTTTTTCTTCCAGACGTTTTTTTGAATGTTTGTGTGCTTGTTTAATACCTTAAGGTGCTTCCTTGACATTTTTCTTTCCGTATTTAGATTACTGGATAAGCTCTACTTTGTTTAACAATTTGTTAGGTCTGTTAACTCCTGTGGATCTCCGATATCAGGATAATTGACTGCATTTGATTCTTATTGTGCTTTAACTTATTCGTGTGTTGTTGGCCTGCAATCTTTTGACTTTAACAGCATACGAATTGCAGTTGCAATTATTTTTACAAGCAAAGGATCAATAGGAATGGCGTAGGTACATCATTTTTGTTCTGCTGTTATGTTAATGTTTCGATGAATTTCCTCAGCCTCTTCTCTGAGCTCCCTCCGATTTCCTTGGCCTTCCTAGCTTGTTCCCTCACTTTCATAGCATTTACCTTCATAGTAACATCTCCCATTAAGTTTTTCACCATCTCTGCAATCTCCCCACCATTCACTAGATTTTCCTCACCCCAACCCCATTCTTCTACCCACCTCCCTGATCCTGCCTTCTCTACAACTTCTGCATTCAACTTTTGATCACCATGCTGTGGCCACGCCATCATTGGCACTCCTGACCAAGCTGCATTCATCACTGAATCCCATTCGCAGTGGTTCATGAAAAGTCCAATGGCTGGATGGACCATAATAGCTGCCTCATAATCCCCTGGTTTCATTATTTTCCCTTTCTTTTCCATCTCTACCAGGACTGTATTCCCAAACAACTCTTGAAGCTCTTCTTTTAGCACTCATAGAAACTTATATCCGTATATCTCTAGTCCTTCTCCTATTTCTCTTAGTTGTTGTGCAGAAATCGTCTCTCTAGTACCAAAGTTAACATATACAACTGATTCAGCAGGTTGTTCATCTAACCATGAACACTGATTGTCTTCTCCTAGGGTTGTAATTTCCCACATGATCAACAGGAAAAACAAGTGGAAGTGAACTGGTTACTCTTCCATCATCGAGGGAAGCAATTGTTTCTGGTTCAAACCAGTCAAAGGTGTTCAGAAAGACGCCAGTCACTTGAGGAAGAGCTCGAGCATTTGGCAGCAAGTAGTCTTTCAATACATAGTTTGATGGTGAATCGTCCAGCCATGAACGGGGGATGCTTGATTTTGGAACTGATCCTATACCTGGAATTTCAAGATTGCCAGAACAGTACTTAAATGCATCAGGATCTTCGGATAACAGTACAGGAAGGTATGCTACAGTAGAGTAAAATTTAGTTGATGTTGTGGAGATATTGTAAATAGGAATGTTGATATTATTAGCTATTTGTGAAAGACTAGATGCAAGAATAAAGTCTGAGACAATAGCAGAAACTGGTTCATCCAAAGAAGACACCAGAGTGCCGAGCTGGTGAAGTGAGTTACTAATAGCATCAATTTGCATGATGAATGGATCATTAATTGAAGAAATAGAGGTATTCAAAGGAAGAATTTGAAAATCTAGTCGATTGATTTCTCGGTGAATGGCGAAAAAGTTGTTGATCAAGATGGACTTTGTGGTAGATATTTCAAGTGGCATAGTGATGAAGGTGTGACTCTACATCTGTTTGAAGCTAACATGGAAGCTAGTCGAAAAAATGGAACCATTTGTCCCACTCCCAGACCGATTGGGAGAAATAATATGTGAACTGGCTTTGCATAGTTGACAATAGAATCAGACATCTCCATGGATGAATTGAAGAATGATTTCTGCAGATGAAGGCGATCAAATACCTAATTTTTTAAATAGGAAAAAATATAAAAAGATGTTAATTTTTTGTTTAGTAAATTTGAAACGTATTGCAATGGTATTCTACGTGGAAGAATTTCAGAATAATAAAATTAGGGGTGGGCGTTTGGTTCTTTGGTTTGGTTTTATTAAATTTTGATTTGATTTTTTTGTTTTCGGTTTTAGAAAAGTGTGCATCGTATTCCAAATCAAACTAATTCGATTCGGTTTTTCCTACTTCAGTTCGGTGTTTTTTTAATCGATTTTCGATGCGAAAGAAAAAATAAATGAGGACAAAATCCAAGTATAAGATATTTAAAATTTTAAAACAATGTTAAGGAATGTTGTGTCTCGCCATGGAACACTTATTGTGCTAACTATTATGACTCCAACTAATTTCAAGAAAAACAAGGATGAAGACGGGTTCCTTTACATAATATACATTGATATAAAAATATGTTTGGGTTCCTCTTGGGAATTAATATTTAAAGTTTACTATTGAATTGTAGATTTGTTGCTATTTTGATTTGTTCATGAATGATTAATTGTTAGTTAACTTTTTTATTTTTAGTTAAGAGAATGTCCATATAATTATTATTTTTCAAAATAAAAATTCAATTCTTCGGTGCACCAAAGTTCTGAGACCCTTACACCAAATACCAAACCGAAGAACCAAACTTTTAAACACATAACACCAACTTCAAATCAAATAATCAAAGAACCGAAACCAAAAAATCAAATTATTTTGATTCGATTTGATTTTCTGATCTTCCAATATTTATGTCCACCCTAAATAAAACTGCCAAACAGCAATCCAAATTAAATGTTCTCTAAACCAAAATGGGCTAACAGAAGAAGCAGTACTTGGGCTGCAATAAAACAAGAAGCGACCATTTTGGGTAGGGGTGACAAATCGGTGGATGGAAGAGAATGAGATTTGGATAATTGAATATGAATTGAGTTAAAATGGATTGGATCACGATCCATCCACACAAAATATAGATTTAATCGAATATGATTTGAGTAAAATGATTGTAACTCACTTTAATCACCTAAAGCCAAAACATATTAAATCAAAGCTAAATTGTCAATACCTCAACTCCTACCACCCCAACCCACCCTTATATTATTATTTTTTAAAAATAATGTTTCAGACAAAAAAATAAAATTCTTTTTACCATGTACCCCCACCACCATCAACCCCCCCACCCAAAAATTTAAAAAATCTTTTTTGAATTTTTTTTAAAAAAAATTGCCAACCCCGCCACCCCCACCTCCTCCCTACCCCAAAAACAAATTTTAAAAACTTCTTCTTTTTTTTTTTGAATGTTTTTTGAATTTTTTTGGCCAATCCTACCCCAACCCAGGACACCTCCCACCCACCACCAAAAAAATATTATAAATTTTTTTCAAAAAGTTTTTTAAAAAAAAGAATTTTTTGACCCCGCCCATCCTATCCCCACCCCTACATCCACCCCCAGTTTTTTATTTTTTATTTTAAAAAAAAATAGTTTAATTAGGGATTTTTATGATAAGTGAGTGATATATGTGTATATATGGATTATCATCTTTACCCATTTTGTTCATATTTGTGTGAGCTTAAATAGGTTGAAGTCCATATTTATCGATTTAAGAAAATGTGAGTGACCCATTTTATTTAATATGAAAAAAATAGATCCATTTCACTTATATGGGCTGAAATCATCACCCCTAATTTTGGGTAAATAATTTAGATCCTAAGTTTTTTCTATTAGGAGAGTCGATTGTTTTGAGAATTAAGATCTCTTGATCATTCACGAAATGAATTTAGAAAATATTTTCTTTTCAGATATCTTGATTATACGAATAAAATAAAAATGTTTTATAAAAAAACATAAAAATAATATAACCAGCCTATAAAATAAAATCAAGAGAACCTCTTTAGGCCTAACCGTAAGGGATGAGCGCGTAGTTAATTAGAGTTATGCATGTATTAGTAAAGTAGTACCTCTTTATGTACTATTATTTTATGTAGATATTAGTTATTCCACCTTCTAGTCTATATATAATAATATATAGATTTCATCATAACTTATAATGTATTAGTTACGCGAGTTTTTAAATAATCAACTAATTGTATTAATTATATACTTTAAAAAAATTATATTATATTTACATATCTATACAGGAGGAGGAGCATTGATTTTGAAGTTTGGCGGGAAAGAAAAGAATCACGTGAGGCGTACGTGGGATTTTTCTCTCCGTTAAAAATAACTGACGGAATCTGGGTCATAAGTGCATCATTTTGCCAAAAGATGTGGACCATTGTTACTGCATACAAAAGAAATAGGACCATTTTGCCAAAAATATTAGACTATCCAACATGTTTTACAATTTCCAGTCGGGCCATATCACAAAAGCCCAGCCAACTTACGACATGATAATTTTAGGTGCTTCAGGTTTTACAGGCAAACACGTCATTAGAGAAACTCTCAAATTCCTCAACATTCCTTCTTCACCATTGAAGAACTTTGCCATAGCAGGCCGTAACACTTCCAAACTTTCACAGGCTTTGCAATGGGCCTCCTGTCCAAACCCGCCACCCGAAATCCCGATCCTCACCGCTGACACCACCGACCCGGCTTCACTCCGTCACCTCGCTTCCCGGACTAAGATCATCCTCAACTGTGTCGGACCATTTCGTCTTTATGGAGAACCGGTCGTTGAGGCATGTGTTGATTCCGGGTGTGATTACTTGGATATATGTGGAGAACCGGAGTTCATGGAGAGGATGGAGGTGAAGTACCATGATAAGGCTGTGGAGAATGGATCGTTAGTTGTTTCGGCTTGTGGATTTGATTCCATTCCTGCTGAATTAGGCTGGATGTTCAATTCGAGACAGTGGATGCCGCCGGCAATATTTAGTAAGGTTGAGGCCTACATTAGTCTAGAATCAGACAAGAGAATTGTTGGAAATTTGGGGACGTACGAGTCGGCGGTGCTTAGTATGGCATATTGCAGGAACTAAGACGCTCCAGACCCAAGAAGCCTCGTCCTGAGGTAAGTTCCTATCACCTTCTCTCTATTGCTCGTTACTTTCTATTTTATGGCTCTGCGGTATAATGGAAATATATATTTTGATACTACTCCTATATGATTTATATACTCGTGAGTCGTGTCTATCAATGCTGTATGAAAATATAGTCAAACTTTTAACTTAGTTAGATTCGAACATCCAACAACACCAACACACCGAGTGAAATTCCACAAGTGGGTCTTGGGAGGTTAGAATGTCACTATCTGGTGGAGGTAGAGGTTGTTTCCAAATGACCCTTAGCTCAAGTGTAGCAATTTCAGGTTTAAAAAAGTAGAAAACAATGACAAAAACATAACTAATAAGAGAGATGATATAAAGCCTAAAGAAAGAATACAAACTACAACAAGATAGTGCAGTAGCTAGCCAAAACCTAGTAAACAAATGATGATAGATATTGGAAGGCTCAGTTCAATCACATATGTAAAATGCTTGCGTAACTATTCTAGCTTCACTGCTTTTTTCTTTCACTGGTGAAATGTTGTATGTTAACAAGCAATTGGTCTTTAAAGCTTAGAGGTCGATTAGTCATTATGTGTTTGACGGTGCAACTTTTAGTCAATGTTCACAGGGAATTATGTTAAAACCATTTCCTTATTTTGCAGAATGTTTACACTTTTATAATCTTACATTTGGACTTTGAGAACCCACTTTTGACATTGATGAGTATATGGTAGGGATTCATAAACCTTGTGATGGATAACATGAATGCATGTATCATAGGGACTCATAAACCTTATGGTTGATTTTTGGTGGAATGAATGAGTAAATTATGGGGATTTATTATACCAAATGATAGGGATTCATTCTTAGATGGACTCTTTACACTTGATTACCTGCAATATTTGCTAGCTTTTACATTCCTCAAAGCCATACATGTGTACCATGCAGCTGTGGGGACAACATTCATGTTTTCTTAAATAACACATCAGATCTGTGAAACATAGTATTTCTCTCTCACTCTCCAATATTTTCTTGTTTGTTTCGGATTCCTGGTACTATTCCTAAAGGTCCATTGGTAAATCACCTAAAGAAAGTTGGGCTTTGGGCTGTAAAGTTACCATCAGCTGATGCAACTGTGGTACGGAGAACACTTTCATGTTTGGCTGAAGATTCTCGTGGTTTACCTGGTGTTAATGAAAGCACCGAACAGATTGAGAGGAGGGAGGCATTTTGGTCTACAAGAAAGCCAGCTCACTTTGGTATGAAGATAGCTTCGAAATCTCTGTTAGGTGTTGTTCGTTTCATTACAGTTGGCAAGTTCATTGCTGTATTTGGTAAAACTGATATAGGGAGGTGGCTGCTTTTGAACTTCCCTTCAGTGTTCAGTCTTGGATTTTTCAGGAAAAAAGGTCCAACTGAGGATGAAGTGGCAAGTGCTTCCTTTAAGATGTGGTTTGTCGGACAGGGGTTTAGTGATGGCAGCCTTGCGTCACAAGGAAACAGGAAACCTGATATGGAGATAATTACAAGAGTAATGGGACCTGAGATTGGTTATTTGACAACTCCAATCATTCTAGTCCAGTGTGCCCTAATGTTGCTCAAGGAACGAGGCAATCTTCCAAAAGGCGGTGTTTTCCCTCCTGGGATTGTGTTTGACCTGACTGACCTCCAAGATAGGCTTCAAGAGAATGGAATATCGTTTGATGTTGTTTCAAAGAATACTGTCTAGAGAAATGGTAGTTCCCTGCAGTTTTAGTCTTATGGAATGGTTGTTTGACAATTTATTAGGTCTGTCAAGTCCTGTGTATCTTGATTTCTTGCTAAATTAAAAATCAATTAGCGATGGCAAACAGGGCAAGCCTCAATGCCTCATCCTCTAGAAATTTCAACCCTCTCCAATAGACAGATTTAGAATTTTGAGTTTATGTGTTTGGATTCTAAGATGGGATCGGAATAGATAAAGAAACTAACGGGAGCTACAAAATCACATGCAAGAAACGTGACTTTCACGTATTCAAAGAAAACACAAAAATAAAAAATAAAAAATAAAATATTCATATGGAAGTTAAAGAGATATAGGATAGACGTGCTCCTCCAAAATCCCATATCCAAAGATGAAGAGGCTCTCACATAACCAGAAATAAATCATGAAAGCTTCATGCAGTATAAAAGGGGAATTAGACAGTGAAACAGATAATCTTTGCAGTGATCTTTTGGGTGGGCATTCAGTTCGATTTTAAAAAGTTTGATTTGATTTTTCAATTTGAAAAACCAAAATCGAATTGAAGTTCATTGCTGTTGGTTTGATTTTTTAAAAATTTGATTCCGTGTTATATTGATTAGATTTTTCGGTTGGAAATTTTTATGTTGGGTTCTTGAATGTGATAATTACTTTTTTTTTTGTTTTTTTTTTTATGAAAAGGACCTGTCATAATTACATTTAATTTCAATGTATAATAAGTCAAATAGGCATTGGAAAAATAATATTTTAAATATAAAATCCATCATATTTTTTTGACTCGTAGGAGTGTCCTGATCAGTAGCAATTTGTACTAGCTATATTTCTTTTACTTCGTTTTCCAAACAACCTTATATTCTTTGACTTTATGTTTTAACATTTTTGCTGCATGCCTTCTTCATGTCCGTCCGTATCTCAAAACTGGTCCATGCCGATAGTAATAGGTGAAAATATATGGCCTGGTGCTGCCAAACTTGTAACTTAAAGGTGTAGATCTGTCCCGTCTAGCAATTTTTTTTTCAATTCGTCTCAGGTAACTTTTTTTCTTAAAGGAGCTATATTAAGCATGTCATTATTCTTTAAAAAATGTTATCTCTGTGTTCTATAGAGGTGTTCATATTATCATATAAGCGGAGAATATTATTCTTGAAGACCACAAATAACTCAATATATTTAGTTGGCTTCTTCGCTGCTCTTTTCGGGTTCTATAAATTTCATCGTTTAATTAGCAATCGAAAGAAAACGTATTTTATTTTGTCAAGACTGATGCTTGTAAGTTGTAATATCGAGCAGGTGGAAAAATAGAAGACGAAAATCTTATATATAGTAGATAATTTGATGAAAAAACAACACGACATTAGTTAATTGGATAGTTTTTTAAAAAAAAAAAAAAAAATCACTCAATTATTGATGTTTTACTTAAAACAATTAATTTATAATAATTTTTTAAAGTTAAATTTAAAAAAAATAAAAAAGTAACAATTTTAATCATTTTATTGACCCGCCCTATTTGATTCAATCACTAAAATTACATGAGTCAAATATATATATATGTTACATCTCTGGTTTAATTATAAAAATATAATAAATTTAACATTAAGTTGAATAAAATTTCATTAATTTAAATAATTATGCAATGTATATTTATATTACCAGGATACCGATTGACAACGGAATGTCATAAACTAAACAATATCACGTGTGCATTGTTACCATGTAAAATTCTCTAAAATTAAAGGATCTTGATAAATATATCTTATATAATTTTTGTGAGCTATATTAAGTTTGAGTGATTTTATAAGTAAAATATCAATAATTAAATAATTTTTGAGTTATAAAATAAAATTGCGAGATAATAAATATTATTTCTTTCCTATATAAACCCCCAAATCGAGCTCCTAAAGAAGCAACCACTAAAGAAGTATATGTGGCTTGCTCTTCGGCTCTTCCTCACATTTCATTTTCTCATTTACCGATCAGGTGCTTCTGTTTAATTTAATTATATCTGCATCTCATCTATCATGTTTATTGATCATCATGACTAACATATATATGTGTCCGTTCAAATTTTTTTTACCCATTCAGGGTAACGCTCTCTATTAAGAATTTTTTCATACTCATGTTTCGAACTTCAAATCTTTGATTAAGAGAGAAACAGTCCATGCATTCACGTACAACTAAACAAAATGCCTTAGTTGGAGTTAGGGTCATTAGTTATCTATTATAGTTAAACAAATCATAATATTGCATCAAGAATAGATAGAGGTTTCTCTATCCATTAATTGGATTTAGTTCATATTTTCCTGTTCTTCTTATTACCATTACTGCCAAATGGAGTTTTGGGCCTTAATCTTGTTTAAAAACATTTTGAAACTTTCATTGTTCACTTGTTCCTTTATGCTATTTTAATTTTATAACACCTCAAGTAAGAAGTATATCAAACTCATAATCAGATTTCTTACGTGTAAAAATGAATTTTTTTTGCTAGAGAGACATATAACTAAATTCTCTTTGTCATTTTCATGGCATCTAAGAGGTCGTTGAGTAGGTGGTAAAAATTATGCATGTATTAGCTATATAACAATTAGTTATGAGGAAATTTATGTATATTTTTATGTAGAATTAGTTATTTTTATCTTGCATAAAAATCATAACCTAGTAATATGAGTTTTTAAATTGTAAATGAAACATAATATTAATTTTATAATGAAGAATTTATCTCATTACCACCTGTCAAACATAATATTACTTATACAAAATTTAATATTCCTATAACTCACATCCAAACCAACTATGCAACGCAATACAGCATGAGGAGCATTGATTTTGATGGATTCTCTGCATTGAAGTTTGGCGGGAAAGAAAAAATTCACGTGAGGCGTACATGTGGTTTTTCTCCGTTAAAAACTGACGGAGGCTGGGTCATAAGTGCAACGTTTTGCCAAAAGAAGTGGACTACTAATGCTGCATATAAAAGAAATAGGACAATTTTGCCAAAAATATTGGACTATTTTGGACACCATCCAACATTTTTTACAATTTCCAATCGGGCAATGTCACAAAAGCTCAGCCCAAACCCAAGCCCAACTTACGACGTGATTATTTTAGGTGCTTCAGGTTTTACAGGCAAACACGTCATTAGAGAAGCTCTCAAATTCCGTTCCTTCTTCCCCCTTGAAGAACTTCGCCATTGCAGGCCGTAACACTTCCAAACTTTCACAGGCATTGCAATGGGCCGGAGGCCCAAACTCGCCACCCGAAATCCCGATTCTCATCGCCGACACCACCGACCCGGCTTCACTCCGTCACCTCGCTTCCCAGACTAAGATCATCATCAAATGTATCGGACCATTTCGTCTTTATGGAGAACCTGTCGTTGAGGTCTGTGTTGATTCTGGGTGCGATTACTTGGATATATGTGGAGAGCCGGAGTTTATGGAGAGGATGGAGGTGAAGTACCATGATAAGGCTGTGGTGAATGGATCGTTAGTTGTTTTGGCGTGTGGATTTGATTCAATTCCTGCTGAATTAGGCTGGATGTTTAATTCGAGACAGTGGATGCTGCCGGCAATTTGCAGTAAGGTTGAGGCCTACATTAGTCTAGAATCGGACAAGAGAATTGTTGGAAATTTGGGGACGTACTAGTCAGCAGTGCTTGGTGTGGCTAACGCCGACAAATCACAGGAACTAAGGCGCTCCAGACCCAAGAGGCCTCGTCCTGTGGTAAGATCCTATCACTTCTCTTCCTTGTTGGTTAGTGATTACTTTCCATTTTATGGTTATGTAAAACTGCAGTCATCGTAAAATTGAAATATTTATCTTGATATCATATGATTTATATACTCGTGTCTATCAATGCCTATGAAAGTATAGTCAAACTTTTAATTAAGTTAGAGTGGAAGAATTCGAACATTTATAGCAACAACATACCTAGTGAAATCCCACAGTTGGGTTTTGGAGAGGGTAGAGTATACGCAAACTTACTACTACCTCGTGGGGGTAGAGAGGCTGTTTCCGAAATATCTTCGTGCAACAAATTCAAGTACAAAAAAGAAAAAAACATTGTAGAAAGAATATCAACTACACGGTGAACAACAAAATAGTGCAATAATTGAAACATGGTAAACAACCAACAACAACATACCTAGTGAAGTCCCACTAAGTGGGGTCTGGAGAGGGCAGAGTGTATGCATGCCTTACCACTATCTCGTGGAGGTAGAGATATTGTTTTCAAAAGGCTCTCGGTTCATGTGCATCAAACCCAAGTAAAAGAAGGAGAAAATAATGAAGAAAACATAACAATTAAGTAATAAGAATAGCAATGTAAAGTCTATAACAAAAAACAATAACCGCAACAAAATAGCGATTATCGAAACACAATACACAGAACTACAAGGGTACGGCTAGTACTATGACAAACACTAACAAGCCTAAACCCTCGCAAGGCAAGACAACACTCTACCCCTATTAACCTTCTACCCAATACGCGACCTTCACTCCTTTCTATCTAGAGTCATGTCCTCGGTAATATGAAGCTGCCCCATGTCACTTCTAATCACCTCTTCCCAATATTTTTAAAGCCTACCTCAACACTTCTGCGTACTCCCAACATCTAGCCTCCCGCACCTAGGGCGTTTATGCACCTTCTCTTCACATGCCCAAACCATCTCAGTCTCGCTTCCCTCATGATAAACAACTGACGATATGAGTATATGGTAGGGATTCATAAACCTTGTGATGGATATCATGAATGCATGTATCATAGGGATTCATAAATCCTTTGGTTGATTTCTGGTGGAATGAATGAGTAAATGATGGGGATTTATCAAACCAAATGATAGAGATTCATTCTTAGATAGAACACTTGATACCTGCAATAGTTGCTAGCTAAAACATTCCCCAAAGCCATACATATGTAGCATGCAGCTATGGGGACAGCATTCATGTTTCTTAAATAACACATCAGATCTGTGAAACATATTATTTCTCTCTCACTCTCCAATATTTTCTTGTTTGATTCAGATTCCTGGTACTTTTCCTAATGATCCAATGGTCAATCACCTAAAGAAAGTTGGGCTTTGGGCTGTAAAGTTACCATCAGCTGATGCAACTGTGGTACGGAGAACACTTTCATGTTTGGCTGAAGATTCCCGTGGTTTACCTGGTGTTAATGAAAGAACCGAACAGATTGAGAGGAGGGAGGCATTTTGGTCTACCACAAAGCCAGCTCGCTTTGGTATGAATATAACTTCGAATTCTCTGTTAGGTGTTGTTCGTTTCATTACAGTTGACAAGTTCATTGCTCTTTTTGGTAAAACTGGTATAGGGAGGTGGCTGCTCTTGAACTTCCCTTCAGTGTTCAGTCTAGGATTTTCAGGAAAAAGGGTCCAACTGAGGATGACGTGGCAAGTGCTACCTTTAAGATGTGGTTTGTTGGACAGGGGTTTAGTGATGACAGCCTTGCGTCACAAGGAAACAGGAAACTTGATATGGAGATAATTACAAGAGTAATGGGACCTGAGATTGGTTATTTGACAATCCAATCATTCTAGTCCAGTGTGCCCTAATGTTGCTCAAGGAACGAGGCAATCTTCCAAAAGGCGGTGTTTTCCCTCCTGGGATTGTGTTTGGCCCGACAGACCTCCAAGACAGGCTTCAACAGAATGGAATTCTTTTGATGTTATTTCAAAGAAAACTGTCTACCGAAATGGTAGTTCCCTGCAGTTTTAGTCATATTGAAAATCTTTTGATGTTATTTAACTTTCCAGGCTCACTCTAGAATCCTTGGCCATTTTTCTTTTTCTTCTTTAGTGTCCTTAGGTAACTGGATCAGCTTTATTTTGTTTGAAAATTATTAGGTCTGTCAAGTCCTGTGTATCTTGTAGTATAGATTTCAAGTAGCATGGCAATGAAGTTGATTCTAGATCTCTATGAAGCTAACATGGAAGCTAGTTGAATAAATGGAACATTTGTCCCACTCCTAGACCACTTGGGAGAAATAATATGTGAACATGCTTTGCAGAGTTGATAATTGAATCAACTCGATGAGCTGATGCTTTATAAAGATTAAAGGCATGGCCCCAATTACGTTGCTGACATCTATTTTGTCAAATTCAGAAGAAAAGAGAAAAGAAATAGTTCTGTACAATTAGGTATTTTATCACTTGCATATGCTTGTTTGGTTAAGGAACAGTGAAGGAATTAATTTTAGTATGTTGTCTTGAGTAATATAAGTAAACAATTCGATTATCTTGATTGGACTTGGCAGCCAATCTTATTAACTGGTAAATTACTTCTTGTAAGAAGAGGAAAAACTCATTAGGTGAGATTAAACATTTC
The DNA here is from genome assembly GCA_037074985.1 of Solanum bulbocastanum. Lineage (NCBI taxonomy): Eukaryota > Viridiplantae > Streptophyta > Magnoliopsida > Solanales > Solanaceae > Solanum > Solanum bulbocastanum. Next base: position 38,328,637 of record CM073598.1, on the reverse strand, counting down.
AAACTTTGAGCTTGAGCATTTCAATTATTTGTCCAACAACTTTTTCTGATGTACCACCAGTTTCCCTAGCCCGTTTGGCCTCTTCGCCCACCTTCTGAGCCATGGACCTCAACTTGTGATCTTGCATTAGCCCTTCAATATTCTTTTTAATCTCTTCCGACTTCACCAATCTCTCACCCAGCCAACCCCAATGTTTTGCCACAACCCCAACCCTGCCTTCTCCACCACCTCTGCATTAAACCTTTGGTCCCCGTTAAGTGTCCAAGCAAGCATGGGTACTCCTCTCTGAGCTGCTTCCATCGCTGAATTCCAACCACAGTGGCTAAAGAATCCTCCTATTGCATGATGTGTTAAAATTTCTTCCTGTTTCACCCATTCTTTAACAACTATCCCCTGTTTCTTCTCTTCTATTTTTTCGAGGAGTGAACGTCCTACCAATTCTTGTAGCTCTGTTTCCTCTACTTTATCAACTATGGCGGACTTTAATACCCAAAGGAACTTTTGCTTGCTCTTTAACAATCCTTCTCCTATTTCTTTTATTTGGTCCTTTGACATAGCTGTTCTACTTCCAAAGCTAACATATACAACTGATTTGGCAGGTTGTTCATCTAACCAAGAAAGGGAAGAGGATTTTTCAGGGTCTTCGTAATGCTTGAAAGGTCCAATTGGCAGAAACTGAGGAAGAGTAATAGAGGTCTTGCCACTGTTGAGGGCTTCAATTGTCTCCGTCTCAAACCAATGGAACGTGTTGGAAACAACACCTTTAACTCTGGAGATAGCTCGAGCGTTTGAGATCAACTGAGTTGTGAAGAGATTCTGTGGATTGAACAAAGCAGGAGGGATGTTCGATATTGAAAATGAGGGTAAACCATGAAGCTTCAAGTTTTCGCAACTGCTTTCAAGAGTCAAGTGAGGTAGGTGGGTAATAAGAGAAAAAAATCTAGCAGAAGTTGTACTTAAGATGTAGTAGGATATAGACAGTGATGGATGATCAGCAAGCTTATCAATGCAAGTTGCAGCAGCAATGTCAAGAAAAAGAGCGGAGATGGGTGGAGATAAAGAAGATAGAAGAGGAGGAAGAAGATGAACGGAGCGAATGATAGCTTCAAACTGGAGAAAGAAGGGATCACCATGAGGATTGGACGACTGGAGGGGAACGACTTGAAAATCAAGGCGTTGAATGTGTGGATGCGCAGAAATGAAGCTATTCAAATGGTTAGATTCAGCGGCAGAGACAGTAGGCTGGGCAGTGAGTAAAGTGACCTTACAATTACGAGAAGCTAACATGGCAGCGAGGCGAAGGAATGGCATCAAGTGCCCCATTCCAGCACTTGGAAGTAGAGCGATATGAGGTTCCATCTTTCAAAATATATCTACTGAACTTTGTTGAGTCTCGTTTAAGAACGGCGATGATATAGTTTCTAAATTCCTGAAAATCTTTCTGTTTGTTTGGAGAAGACTGGATTCTTTACTTATTAGTTCTACATTCTACCTAACACAATTAGCAACTACTGGTCCAAGACTTGCTTCCATTTAATATATAACTATTATTGTGATTTGTGCGAGTTAGGTTTCATTTAAGTTGTCAACTATCAGTAGTATTTGTTTGGTTTCATTTAAGTTGTCACCAACCAGTAGTATTTGTTTGAAAACTGCTTCTATATGGTAGGTACCGTTGGATGATGAATGCACATATTATTTCATACGCCTACTAAAAATGATATGTTGATTACATATCTTTTTTAAAAATTTAAGGAAATGCTAATTCAAATATTTAAATTTAATTAGAAAAATAGGAGTTATGATCAATATGGAGTAGAGTATCCACTAAATGCGGCAATACTCATAATTTAAAGGTAACAAAAATAGTTGAATGAATATAAACACATCTCCCGTTGTCCAGGTTTACTTTTCTATATTTGACTTGGTACTCCTTTAAAAAATAAATTTTTCTATATCACTCCTAATTGTTTTTCGTGTTAGGAAATGAATTGAAAATAATTACAGACGTTAAATTGGTATAAAATGATAAGTTATTTTTTTATTTTCAAACTGGACAAACAAAAATAGTTATTTATTTTTAGTATAGTGGACGAGGGTGTATATAATCTTCTATTTATATATCTTTTTATGGCATCTGTATAAAAAATAAAGAACAATGATATCCGAAATGTAGTTGGGCTTTTTAAGATGGGCTTGACCCAAATTGAACGCAGTCTTCACGGCGTCGTTCTGTTTTTCCTTGTCCAGTCCAGTTCAATCCTCCGCTGAATCTCCATTTCCGTCTCTGAGGAGCAGTAGTGAGGTAAGTGAGAAGAATCACATGCAATGAGCGCCTGCAAAACCCTTGTTCGCTCTTCAATTTCCTTTTTTCAGTTTCAAACGCGAAGCAGCTACCGGAGAAGTTTTTCTTTTCACATTTCATCCAATTTTTCTTCTTTCCGGCCGCTGCCTCTACTCTCTCTTAATCCAGGTACCTATTTTGTAATCTTTGCTTAATGATACAAGCAGGTAATTCAATGTTGTATCTACGTTTATACGTTTCTGTATTAACCTTGTTCTCTGTCGTGTCTCGTTTTGAAATTTGTAAGTAGCACTCAGAATCGAACCGTGTAGAGATCCTTCAAGACGATATGGCAGCACTCAAGGAGCAATTTCACTGGAAACGTCAGAGGAAATGGCAGTTCCGCGTGTTGCAGTTGAAAGTCCGGAGGAAAAATCCAAAGACACAGTAGAGGAGTTACTGTACAACAAAGATGATGTCTCAAAGCTGATGAAAATGGAACGCAGGCCTGATACTGATTGCCTGGGTCATCAGGAACGTTGGTTTCCATATTTGGATAAAGTTAAGGCGGGAAATCTGTATTTGGGTAGTTCGGAGATATTGGAAGCAGTGACCCCGTATATAATGGATTCGAGGAAAGAGAGGTTTCGCCATGCTGTAAAGAATCGGACATATTCAGTATGTCTGGTGGTTGAAGGTTTGAGTGATTTTGGCAATGTGTCAGCTACTTTTCGCTCAGCTGATGCACTGGGCATTCAATCAGTCCATGTTGTAGCTTGTGATAGTTCAAAAAGGTGCTCAGCACTTTAGGTGAAGTTACCATTTTGTTTCTCACCATGCTCATTGCTTGATATTGATTGATAATTGGTAGATTTATTAGTATCTATTTGTGTTACAAATGTACTTTTAACTAATACGTGATGTACAACAATGTGTTTGAGGCAACACGCTTGACTTAATCCAATAATTTCCGTTCATTTGGCAAGTAGAAAAAGGAGAATGTTTGATCCTGTGTTTTTAGCCTTTTGTGGTTTACTTAGTCGTCATGTTGATTAAAGGTTTAGAGCAAAGATTTCCAGTTTTGGTTTACTGTCCAACTACAAAAAAGAACCTGTCAGAGCTCCAACATTTTTGGTTGAGTTTTTTAGTTTTGCAGGGAGAGAATGGTATTTATAGGCTAATTAGCTTTGTTGAGCATTGTTTGTGCAAGTGCCTTGATATTTACTCTCTGCCTACAGGTACAGGGAGAATCGACATGTCAGCATGGGAGCTGAGAAATGGTTGGATATCGAACTATGGGATTCTGTTCATGAGTGCTTCAAAGTTTTGAAATCACGTGGTTATCGCATTGCAACAACACATCTTGGAATGGACACGGTATAGTGATTCTCTTTTATTTCTGATACTGCATTGCCAGTGTGAAAATTGGTATGCTCATTTTTGTGTTTCCTTTTTTTTAAAATTTCTTTCTCTAGATGTTAATTTAATATTGTCTTTCTGTTGTAGGTTTCTGTGTATGATATGGACTGGTCATGCCCAACTGCAATTGTTGTGGGAAATGAACTTAGGTAGGTACTATATTCTCTACTGACCTGGTTCAAGAATAGTTATTCAGCTTTGACCCTATTCCTACCTGCTGGCAGGGAACACTATATTTTGTCACATGTACACTGTACTCATTAGAATATTCGGCCAGTCTTATGCTAGATTTTTTAATCAGTTTCTTTCTTGTCTTCTTGATTCTCTATTTTAACGATTTTCTTTGTGCCGAAGATCTTATTCTATTTCCTTGTTAAAGCAGAGATAATAGGAATTTTGCTTCTTTGCAAGTTTTTTTGCATGAATGGACTATGATTAATTTTTCTGAGATGGACCACAACTAGATAAGATATTGTTGTTTGTAGGGGAATAAGTGACGAGGCTCTTGGATCATCAGACTTGCACTGCAGTATTCCAATGAAAGGCATGGTAGATTCATTCAATGTTTCTGTTGCTGCTGGCCTTCTTATGCACCATGCCGTCTGTGACAGAACTTCTCGCTTGGTGCGTTCTCCGCTGTACTGCAGAACATTCACTTAATTCTTATTTCATACTACTTCTATCCCTTTCTAATTTTTTTCTCGTCTGATGGAGGGGTGCGGGGATCATAGGATTGCAGTACATCCAATGTGAAGGAGAAACTATAGAATATAGGCTAGGATTACCTCTTATTTTGTGTGATACACGCATTGCTCTGTTTTTTCTCTATTGTCAGATGGGGGTGCGGGCTAAAGTCATACATGTTTTATTTGCTGCAAAGTATGTTCTCTTTTTCCTTTTAGGAAAATAATGGTACAATCATCTGCCTATGTTGCTTCTCTCATAACAATTGAGTTCCCCCACTTCTCCTATGGTGTTAAATCTTTTGAACTTGTTCCAAATTTGGTTGTTGACATCAACCTGAAGTAGTTGAATTCTGTCCTATATTATTGTACCTTGGAAAATTCTGAACTTTGGTGGTGTGTCTTCTGTGGTCAATGAAGGTGACCACGTAGTTGATCTTAGTTGCTTAAAATCTCTTTCCTGTACAAGCATCTTGCCATCTTTTATTCATGATCTCGAAGATTCAACTTACATAGTTGATTTTCTGTTCTTTTAAAAGGGATGCCATGGGGATCTAACTAGTGAGGAAAGCCGAATCTTACTAGCAGAGTTTTCTTTGCGCCACAACGATAATGCAATTAGAATTGCTCAAGAATATGCAGAAAGAAAGATAGCTGAGCTTAAATCAAAGCTTTGAGTAAGTGGTGAAACTAGTTTTAGAAGGAAGATGTGCCTATTTGCACAAAGCGCCAGGTACTTCCCAACAAAAATATTGACCTAAAGTTGCATCTTTTTTTTTTTTTTTCAGATATGACTATTTTTGGTTTCATGTGTTTAGATTTTGAATGACTTGATTTTCCTTTTTTAATTATCGTCAGGTCCTCCATGAATATGCCCAGACATTTCAACAATTGAACAGCTGAGCGTTTGCGTTTTGTTCTGGTGCAGCTTATGTATAGTAGAATTTTACTACTGTTTTTTAAAAAAAAAAAAAAAAATTGAACAGAGCCATATTTAAGTATCAACGGTTTATTGTATTTGTTAATTTCATAGAGAATAGCTCACAGAAATGTTGAGGATTCTGCTATAAGTTTGCCTGATTTAGTTGTCTTTCTTACTCTTTTAGATTTGCGCTCTCATGTTTAGGGGTTAATGTATTTTAAGTATATCATCATTTTTGTAAGACTTAATAACATACTTGTTACGTATTTTCTTATTTTCAGAAAGACTTCATTTAACCTATATAATCCCACAAATAAGCTAAAAGATTGGCGAAGGGAAAAAAATAGAACAAAAGCAAATCTTGGCTAAGGTTCCATTTGATCGTCTGAAGAAAGGATGACTAACTCATTATGTAAGGAAACAAAATGCCTAGTTGGACAATATTCAAAATGAAATTACGAAAAACATAAATATACCATTTTTCAGAAGATTCCCTTGTTTACAAAACATAAATTCCTATAGTTATTGGGGACCCTGACAAGTAAAAAGAAGAACTATCCCATACAGGAAAGGAAAAAAAAAAAGTTTTACCGTTGATCACTTGAACTCAAATATAATACAATGATCAGGGTTAAAAGCAGAAAAAGAGAAATCCCTACTCAATCAAATTTGAAGTATCAGTTGTTTGTATGGTTGTTTTTGTGTGTTGCAAATTCAAATCCTCCCCAGGCTTCTTCAGTTCATGGGACCGGATGAACTCTTCGATTTTTGCCTTCAACTCGGTGTCGGGAATCAACATGTCCGCAGTTAGATGAGACCGGTTAAATGGGTCTGTCTGTAAACCAGTAGAAACACGTGAAAAATTGCAATATTCCTCATAAGTGGAACAAAAGACACCAAGAAACGGAGGCTTACACTATCACTAAGAAGGTGCCGCTGAATAACAGGCCGGTCCACTGTTATCCTCGAAGAAGGAAGAATGACAGGATCCTTCATTAAAGTATACTGCAAATCGAAAAAAGATATGTCAATACAGATGCTATCTATATCTCGTGAATTAGGAGCTGCTTGATTCGACTTTTGAGTAAAAAGGTGATACTTGGATTGGATCAAGGAATTCATCAGGAATGTCTCCAAGAGCAGCCTCAGCATCCATTGCTTCTGAAGCTGCAATCTTGGCCTTTGCACCAAGGTCGATGAACTCTTGTATGATCCTCATATCTTCACCAATTCTTCTAAGGACATCAGCTGCAGCACTAAATATCTGGAGCAAATCCAACTTGTTACACCAAAGCTCAATCAGAGAAATGATTTGAAGGAAGCAATTAACTTGAAAAGTAAGAACCTGATCACTGTACGATCGGCCATCTCTTATAATTGCAGCTGGAAAGATTTTCTCCTTATCTCCTCTTGCCAAATGCACATATATTTTCACAATCTTCACATGCATTACAAAAGAAATTGTAAAACTGTCTCTTCATCAAAAATAAATTGTAAAACTTCTGCATAAGTATCTTCCTCTTGATTCTAGGAAGGATAATATGGAGTCTATAAGGACACACTAACCAAAATGAAAATGTTTGCGACTTCATGGAACAGAGGATTACCAAGACAATGTATAAACTTGAGACAAAAAAAAAAAGTTAAATAATAAGGAAACACACTTTCGTTTGTGTCAGAAAGAAAAGAACCAACAGACAACTTTGACAAAATTCAGACCAGAGACCCCATCAACAATCATACTAGATTTAGTTAAAAACAATGATACTACAGGAAATACAACGGCTCAAGCAACACTGTATGCAACTGATATTTGGTGCTATAATATGCAACAAATTGCTTGATTTAGATTCTTGAACAGATAACTGATGAGCCGTGAAATTACAGCTCATTTGGCATCAAATGCATAGACTTTAAGATGCCAAAAAAGAGCAAAAGATAGCAAAAAGGAGCAAAACACAGAAAAGCCCTAATATGTGGCTTGCGGAACCAGACTGCAGGTTCACATATAAATGAAATATAATAGATACTTGAGAAATGCAGCAACCCAGATCTGATCGAAAATAAATTAAGATTAGGAAAAGAAATTAATAGCGGGGATTTGGGACTTCAAACACATATTATGACTTGAGCTTTAAAAAGAAAAGTCAAACCGTCTTTTATGGTGCGATTAATATATCACACAAGGGCCGAAAGGACTTCAGATGAAATTTCGCTAATTGGGTCGAAAGGATTTAGAGAAAATATTGGAATCACCATTTTGCATATTTAAGCATTTAAATGAGTTTTAAATAAAGACACAATTGCATTACTTCCTCTTTGGAAACACAGCCCTGGTCCCCTTTATCTATTGAATCAAATCCATAAGTCAAACTTTTAGTGTTAAAATCAAATTTAAGTTATTTCCCCGTTATCCTCAAGGAATTTAGACTTTAATTCGAGCATTAAAGTGAACAAGTAAATTTCGCTTCATTCTCTGTGAAAATTATGCAATGCATGTTATGGGTAGTGGTAAGGTTTGCATACACTCTACCGTGCCCCGACCCCACTTAGTGAGATTCCACTAGGTATGTTGTTGTTGTTGTATGCAATGTATGTTACTTTTAATACACCAAACCAAAGACTGCATAAGAAATAATCTCAGCAATGCAAGCATTTCTAATACATCCTATTTAGCATTATTCTTATAATGCTACCAAACAACACCTTAATGGTACATTTGGGCGTATCAATAACACTTCCTATATTTATTCATTAATTGGATAATGAGCCTGCCTCTCTACCCTTTCCATTTAAATACCAGACTTTTGTCTAGAGAAGGATTCGAACTCTTCCAAACAGCTGACTATTTGAAATTTAAAATATGCTGGGAAGACCCAAAAGGAAATGGCTGATATAAACCGGAACAAAATAATTATTCTATAATCTCAAACTCTATTTGACATCTCACAAAATCAAGTGATCCTCTTTCCACATCCAGTCTATTAACTTTTTCGTTGAAGTTAATATAGCATGTTTCGAGCAAACTCGACATAATCTATTCACACTTCCTACGCTTAATCTATTCACACTTCCTACGCTTAGTAACTGTACAAGTAAAAGTAGATTCCCTCTATTGGGACGTGGGAATATTAGAAACAAGGACTGTTGGAGATGGGGCAATGAGGCCAATTTAGGTAGAGAGGAAGCAATCTAGTGAAGGACAGAGAAGTAGAATTAACAGACACCTAATGCCATCTGGTCTTAGTTAGGTGCCATAGGCAATATCTACATATGTAAAGAACTTCATTAACCTGTTTCAGCAACTCTTTCGGACGAAATTCATACTTTTCAGGGTCTTTCAAGCTAAGAGATTTTCTTTGTGGACCCACCAGCTGTAGTAAGAAGTAATTCAACATGCTAGCAACTCTTTCCACCTGGAAAACCAATTTGAGAAAAATTAAGCGAAAAGATTAAAACCCACAGGTTCACAGACTATAATACGATACAACAACAATTGATATTGAAGAGTGAACATACCATCTCAGGAAGAAGAAAAGGGACAGTAATTTGTTCTGAAGTAAATGCTAACAGGCTCACATCTTCATTTGCCAACTTCATATCAATTCGAATTATCTAAAACAACCAGCATATTTCACTTAAACTATGAACATTACATAACTTTAGTAAATAAAAACATTTAAGGATTTAAAACTGACATTCTCTTGTGAATGGAACAGACGGGTTCTCTCCTGCCTTTCTTGAGCTGGTCTTTGCTCCCATTCCGCTGTGTTAGACATTTCAGCTTCCAGCTCTTTTAGTTCAAGAATTTTATTAAGACTTTCATCGAGAAGATAGATGCTATCATTAATCAAGAAGTTTAAGAAATTTAAGTAAACACCCTTCTCCTCCTCCTTGGCAATCTGCAATATTGAAGTTACAGATGAGTGTTATTGGAGAGTAGTTGACGCACTGTGTTATAAAATGTTCAGAGCAAAATATCACCCAAAATGATAAAAACTCCAACCTGTCTCCATGCATTCCGGTGACTTGGAACTTGCCAAAGATATTCAAGCAGTTCAGCAATGTTGTGGCGGATATTAAATTTATCATAGAACTGCAGACAGAGAGACGTTTCATTTAAAAAGCACACAGTGGAAGCCTCTATCATCAAGTAGGACGCATTAGAAAAAATAATGCATGCATTCGGTTCGTGTACTACTAATACCTTGTTTGGTACACTCTTCTTAAGAAAATTTTGAAGGCACAGACCAGCATTAAACCTCTTTATGGTGAAACAAGTATCACCAGATAACCAAGAAAACCCAAAACCTTCGACTTGACCCCAAAAAAAAAGGAAAAAGAAAATCTGATGACATAACCCGGGATTCCAACCTTTTTACGCTGAAATAACACCAGAGAACCAACAAAACAGTATTTGAGACCTCTGGGAAAAAAGAGTTCCGTTTAACAGCCGTAGTTCAAAAAATATACCTTCTTTAACTTCGAAGTTCAAAATTCCTTCAAAAAAGCCCTTTTGAGGAACTGTTGATAAGATGATCTACTTAGAACTGTGTTTGGTAAGCCCTTTTTTTAATACAATTTTAGGCTGATAAGTTGGTAAGCATATGTCAACAGTCATGGAGAAGCACACCTACAAACATAGTTTCTTGGAGGATATCTACTTTGCAATAGACTCTTCCTAAAATGTCACACTAGTTGTTCTTTGAGAAACATCTTTTATGAGAGGAAAATATTGATTACTTCACAGAGACTATAGGGGGGAATTGGATAATTGGTTACACTAAGACTTGCGCTCATACTACCACCAACCTGGCAGAACTTCTAGCAATCTTCCATGGGCTACAAATAGCAGGGGAGAAAAATCTCCAACCTTTGGAGATCAACACTGACTCAGAAGAAGCTATTACCATGATAACTAATGGCCATTTAACATATAATAATATAATCTTTGGATGCAGGTTACTAATGCAGCAGTTGGGGGCACCAGTTCTCAGAAACGTATGCAGGGAACAGAAAAGGGTAGCCGATGTGCTGGCAAGAAGTGCATTTTTTGAACCAAGGTTTTTGGCAGTTCCTCCAGTGTACGACACTTTAGGAACTACTTCAGCTAGGGATATTTCTGTTTGTAATATTCACAATTATGGCCAGCTGTTGGCTCCACTATCATCAAATGGTGCATCCCCGAACTAATTATGTTGCCAGTTATTACTTAATTATTATTTATGCATCCTTTTAACCAAAAATTTAAGCTCTGACACGTTACTGACAACCCTCGAGAACAAGTATATATATTTTGACACTCCAGCAGATCTGAAGAATCTCCACTTTGAGAAGGTAATGATGAAATGACAGGTCAGTGACCTGAAGTCTTGAAAATGAACAACACAAGCAGGACAAAGAAGTACGTTCAAGTTTCAAGATCCTTGCGAGATTTAAAAATAACTGATGAAGTTATGCAAAAAGAAAGAACTAGCATCAACGATCAGAAAGGAAAAAAACTAGCATCAAGTATCACTACTTCCTGAGCAGGGAGAACTTTATAGTAAAAGTTTCACTTCTCCAAGCACATATCATTTGATAAAGCACAAAAGCATTACCTGTGTGTGAGAACCTGTAAATTCAATGTCAACATAAAGCTTCAAAAGATTTTTCACAAGGTACTCCAGAGAGAGTTGATGCCCCTCAAACAAAGTAGATGTTGCAGTAGAGCCGCTGTATAAAAAGTTCACTTAGAGAGGCAACAGCACTATATTCCCAGCACACACAAACACAAATAATAGTAGACGTAATTTTGAAAAATGCAATATCACAAAATGATTATTTTTGAATCACCTTCTGCGGGGCATCCAACAGTTTAGGACTTCAACCATCTTTGCTCTAAGGTAAGGGTTTCTTATATATTCTGGACTTGCCATGAACATGATAATGAAATTCATGAAGTCATCCTGTCAAGCAATGCAAAAAGATGATTGCATACAAAAAAGGAACACATGAAGAACAAGAATATGAATGGACATAAAAAGATCATGATTAAACCTACCAGCAAGACACCATCCAAAGCTCTGGGAATTCGAGAAGCAAAAATTAGCAGCTCCATGGTATCTTCAACAAAGTGCTCAGGCATAGATGCAAACTCCATAGGGCAAGGGGAAGGTAAAGGCATCTTAAAACCACCAACAAGCCCGACCAGCCAAACAACCATCAACCTGTAGAAGGATAATGCACGCTGGAGAAGCCCTCCATCCTGAAAACAAGGCAATTTTTTAACTCTGTACACCAACAACTAAAAGTAGGGAAATGCAGAATATAACTTACATCTACTCAAACCTAGGATGCTTTTTTTTTTTTTTGACAAATACTCAAACCTAGGATGCAGTTGATTTGCAAAATTTATATTTTACACCAAAAAAATCATGTATGCACAGAAAAAGTAAAGACAACCCCTACGAGTTGACACCCACATTAAGGAGCTACTTTCCTTGAAAATAGCAAAGCATAACATTAAGAACAATATAACAAAAGCAGGTATAAAAAGAGAATCCCTTCACATACTCAAGATTGCATAATCCTACTAAGTATTAAAAGAAGGATAAGTTTATATACCCTCAGTATTTGGGCTTCATAGCATAATTTCTCCTGTGAATACGATTCAAGATCTTTTTCCAAGCGAGCTATTTCCTGCTGCAACTGTGGCGAGGGTGTTTGTTCTAGCATGGTTTTCATGGTAGACAAATTATCTTCGGATCTTGAAATGTCCTAAAGTTGATAATTAAATAGTTAGTTTGCTACAAACACCTTGACCATACCATATTAACCTTTCATCCACTGTTACATATGGTTCAAGACATCCATCTTTCACCAAGTAAAATTTAGTATTTCCTTTCTTCAAATCCCAATTCCTCACCTGAACAAGATGCTTAAAATCTGAAAATGCTTTTAGGAGGCCCAGGTTGAGCACCCGTGCAGTCATGAAGAAGCATTCACATATGAAGGGGTATTTAGCTTTCTCACTACTACTTGATATTGGGCTGTTATAGTGGAGAATTGAAGGTCCACCAGAATCATTCCCAGAGCTTGTAGCTTCCTGAGATGCCAACAACCGATTTTCTCCATCACTGCCTTCTTTAGCGACGTCAACTTTCCCAGGATTATTTTGATTTATCCATTCAGAGACTTCCTCTGATGATGCATGCAGAGCAGTCAACCCCCTAGTATGAATCATAGGCAAGGTTAAAGCAACAAACACACATGCATCAAAAAGGGGAGGGATATGGGGAAGAAGAAAAATTCACCTCAGTTCCAGACGGGTGCTAGAAAACACATATTGGGGATCGATCTTATCACGTTTTGTCAAATTGGCATCTAAGAAAGGTTCACAGAGCCGAAGCATAACGGCACTGAGATTTACAAACATGCCTGAACTAGCACAAGATAATGGATCAACCTGCAAAGCATAATATTTTGAAGTTATGGCAGAGTAGAAAAAATCGGAACATACTTAAACAAAATTACAATCCGCACATATCAGGGTGAAAAGGTATAAGTGCAAATGAAGTATCTAACGCAGAGCCAACAGATGCACACTTTACAGGTCTGTTTCACATGTTACAGCTCCATAGTGTGATCTGGAGAAATCTTACCTGCAACTGTGCCCTTGACGAATTTTTGTTTATAACTGCTGCAAGATATCCAAGGACATTTTCACGAATAGTTGAATTTTTCAGAAGAGACATAAGCACTTCTGCCAAGCCATCATACAAGTTATTCATAACAGTTCTGATTGTTGTGAAAGAAGACAAGAGATCAGCAGGACGACGTGTGGCCGATTCCGAGAAACACTGCTGGCTGTTGTCCAACACAAGTGAAACAATCTATCAGTCCTTTGTTAAAAATAGAAGTCCTCAGCATAGAATACATCAATGCAAAAGAACTTAGACTATCTTCGTTCACCAAGGGCCATAAATGGCCAACCCCCCCCCCCCCCCAAAACCTATCTTTTCGGTTCGAGAGAGAGATATGCATAGGCCAAGTCACCCGATACCAAAGAGAACCATCAGTTATTAGCCTTGATGATGTCTGAAGAATCAATATTTTTAAGGTAAGAAGCTAGGAAATATTTCCTCTTGGCTCTTTGTACTTGAGAGAAAGAACTTCAAATGTAAAATAGTAAAGACTGGCTCTTTCACAAAGTAGAATGAAGAAAAAGCATGATAACAAAGATTGAACAAGTATGAAAGGCTGTCTTGTCTATTTCCCTAATTGGTTTTATAATGGCATAAAACTTCTCTTCAAGGTATAAAGTCATACAATACACTTAAGGAAAAAACATATAATTCATAATTAAAGAGGCAAGAGATAAATTATAACCCACCCAACATCCGGCTGACTCTTGAAGATTGTATGATCAGGCAAAGCACTGACATGAAAGAAAGGACCCAAAATGCTTGTCATCTCGATAACTCTTCCATTCATATAAACACTATTTGGAATCCACCAAGGATGATTCACCAGACACTTGGCACCTACTGGATACTTAACCAAAAATAATAAAGCTCTAAGAGGCTGCTGAAAATTACCCAAAGCTGAAACCTTTAGCACAGTCCCTCTCAAATCCTCATACAACTGCTTCAGTATTGGGTCCATACTATCAAAATCCGCATCCTTTAATAACTCATCCAAAAACCCAGGTGGACTCGACACTCCTCCACTACCACTACTCCCACCAAACACATCCACAGAACTTGAAACCTCAGAAAACAACAAAGGAAGCAACAGAGATACATTTGCTGGTGCCATATCCCAATTGGGAAACATATCAGGATTTCCTAAATGTATCCTACAGTATGATACAGCAAGTCTCTTTACTTGCTTAACCACCAATTCCATCTCAGACCTAACGTTCTTATCCTTCATCGACGCAATCTTCTTCCCTTCTTCATGTGCCCGACGGTAACAGTTGACCAAATACTGAAAAGGTGGTTCCGCGGATACAAAATTACCGGAAAGTCGATCGATTAAAACCCTCTCCATCACATCCCTTGACAACCTTAATTCTTTACCCTCGCTCAAAATCTCGGCCGCCGTCATCTCTAAATACACAACGCGTGTATCATTTTCTATTGAATCAACAAGAGATACAAGTAAAATTTTCCGAAGAATTATATCCTCGATCTCCGCCGGCGTCCTCTGTGGTTTAGAAGTCGCCATGATTTCAACAACAATAAATTAAACAAGAAAAATTGCTGATTTGGGAGAAAGGAAGAGAGAAAATCAGCAGAATGAACAAACTAAAATCATTGTTAAAATAAGTGTAACGACTGCATAAGTGTATATACAAACAAACAAAAAATTAACAGATGAAATGGGAGAAAAAGATTGAAGGGAGAGGTATCAGAGGTTTCCGACTCTACAGGTAAACCCTAATTACGGTGTCGTTTCTAATGCCATTGTTAAAGTATTATGTAGCCACGAGTGTTTTGCCTCCAGTACATCTCGTGTTGAGTTAAAGAGAGTAAATTCTTATTGACTAATTACCTAGAAATATCACTTTTATTTCTCTTAAAATTATAATATTATTTAATTATTTATTTTTAAAAAATATATATTTAAAACAATAAGAATAGATTTTTCTCTTTTGATGAAATGACACAATTATTCGTTTTTTTAAAATTATTATTTTTTCATATTATTTTAAAAGGGAATTTTTATTGTTGTTAAAATTGTCAGGTCACAATTTTAATTCCGTTTATTCATTAAAAAAATTACTTTTATTGCTTATTTAATTAAAAGAAAATAAATTTATATTTGTATTTGTCTATTTTATCATATCAAGAGAGAGATTAAAATAGATTTTATCTTATATCATCTAGTATTGTCTATTCATTCTATATAATTTCTCATTTTTAGTTGTTTATTTTATCATATTAAAGAAAAGATAAATTATTTTTTTATTATTACATTTTACATTAATTATAATTCTAAATCATTTATCTAATTATTCATTCTTTTAAGTTCTTTATAATGTACAATATACTAGTAGAATATCTATTGCAATTGAAATAGTGAAAGCACAATGAACAAGAAAGTTCGAATATCCTAATACTGTATCCAAGATATACGATGTACACATTCAGATGCTAACTACCTGCCTAATAAAGTTAAATTTCTTTAATTATATAAGTTGCTATTTGATTTATCAAAGAAAAGTTAAATTCATGCTAATCTTTTTTGACACAAACATCTTTGTTATTATCCTATAGGGGCTAATGAGGACGCATCAATCAAGACTGAGAAATTTTAAGGTTGGCAAGCTTTGAAGGATGAGGTGTATATAAAACTTTAGGTAAAACTCTACATTGTAATGAGAAAAAAAAAAAATAAAGAACTTTATAAGGCATATCTCTAATTCACATGATATGTAGTTTTAGGACTCGATATAGCATAGTCCACAACAAGCAAAGTTGTGCGGGCTTCGGCTCAAAGCGGATAATAAGTTAGACTTGACACCTAATATGACTCTCATATTGAAATAGACAAATCTCATAATAGAATAAGAAAGTAAAATGAAGAGCTTTGTAAGTCATTACTCAAGTTTACATGGTACTCGCGCTTTTGGAGCTTGATTTGGGTTAACTGTAAGTTTGTAACCCAAAGAAACAAATGCAAACTTGAATCGTGACACCTAGTTGATCCGTCAGAACTGCAAACTTTACCAACAACAAGATTTGCTTCTAAGGTGATTACAAAAGAGGGGGAAATCATGTAAAATTTATTTGAGCAAATAATTCCCGGGCCCTTTATATCAGATATTAAAGTTCAATGAATCAATGTCGTTGTACACAAATCTGGCTTATTGACGAAAATATGACAAATGAGGATATAGTATCAAAGGTATTATCACTATTCAAGATGATCATGTGGCCTGATTGACAAGAACATTGCAGCATACTTCCGAAGACGATGATCATTATCCCCATTTTCGATAACATGTATAGTGGGACGGCTAGTCCTCATCATGTAACGTCGCCAAGCTAACTGTATATTCACAGCAGCCCAGGTTCTCCAATTGGATGAATAATACCTTGCTGTTCTCTTTAGCCTCTCGTTTGCAAATTTGTATCTGAAGTGATCGGTGATAAATCGAAGGTGGTTTGCATCTAAGCCAAATGCTTCTGTAGATTCAATGCAAGTGAAGGTTGCGGAAGAAGCTGGAAGTCTGTCAATAAAGGGACGGCGTAAGCACCAGGAAAGAAGTTCATCTCCAAAGAAGCCTCCAGGCTCAAGTATGCTTGTGGCAATCACTCCTTTACTGAGGTTTTGGCTACTTTTTACACGTCCACGAACAATGAACACAACCCTGTGCACTGGATCTCCTTCTCTTATGATCTGTTTAGACAGAACAAAAAAAGGCAAGAGATTGTCATAGTTGCAAGCAGTTATAGTATCACTATACAGAGTGCGCGAATTGGTAGTACCTTCTCATCTTTAGAGAACACAAGTGGCTTAACGCGATCACAAATGTTATCTAGAATCAGATCATCCAAACTTTGGAACAGAGGAACCTGATGTAATGACATTCAGATATCAATATATTTCCACTAGTAACATGTACCAATTTTGTGTTCTTAGGAGGGAAGTAAGAATTGGCTTTGTATTGTACCTTTTTAATAAGATCAAGGCAAAGAAAGCGTTTGATGTCCCTTCGAAGTCCTTCTGGCAAGTCTTTTACAAGTTCCATCTCATCTTCGCCACCCATCATAGCCCATCTCTGGTGTTCAAAGTGGCGAACTCTTTGTCTTAATTGTGATGGCAATTGTCTCCTCCTCATCCACCATTCCATATCCCTACATCTTAATTGCATTTTTCGCTTCTTTGCCATGACCGCGTGTAAAAACACCTTGAAAACAGAAACAAAATCAGCTTGAAGGAATCATGTTACTTTTTAGAAAAATACACGTACAACTTAATAGCTTACCTGGATGTTACCAATCAACAGAGTAAAGAGCATCAATCCACTAAGCACAAGGCATATACTGAAAATAACTTCCAGCCAGTGACTTGTTGGTTCTAAGTCATTGCCAAATGTGCTGCAGTCAAACACCAAAAGTTGTAAGTGAAGTACTTCAACAAATAGTCTCCAAAGCAAAAGTCATCAAGACAGTTCATTTCCTTATTCATATCTCTTCCTCTGGCCAAACACTTTGAAGGGAATTAAAGATTTTCATATTTCACACCATACTAAAATCAACAACATACCCAGTGTAGTGTGGTTCTGGGGAGGGTAGAGTGTACTCAGACCTTACCCCTACCTCAAAGGAAGAGAGGTTGTGTTTCTAATAGACCCTCAACAACATGGAGATGGTCTAACCACACCATATTAAAAGCGGAAAAAAAAAATCTTTACTAAGATGTCGAAATCAACAACCTTTCTGATCTGCATTAGACCAAGTTATTCACTTTTGAAGTCTTAACTATTAGAGTAATATATATAAAGAATGAAGTTATTTACCTAAGGGTCATCAGTCCCCAAAAGATGGGGTAAAGAATCTTAACAGTGACGGATCTGCTAGAAACAACAGGAAGTGCCCATTGGTATATCCCATATGGAAATGGTCCATTGACATCCAAACACATTGGTTTCCTAGTCACTGTTGTTGAGTTCCCAGCACATGGATTTCCCACAGTTCCTGTTGGCAATAGAAACTGATAACACACCTCCTCTGAGCATGACAAAGATAGATTACACGAAGGGTTGCGCTCACACTGCTGCCTTAGACATGAAGACACTCTTTGTATTGCAAGAACATACCAGCATCCCCCAGCAACCTTCAAATAATAACTTTTACTCCATCAGGTTAAGTTAACTTACAACAAATCGTAGTTCTCTATAGTATGCAGGGCAAAACTTACATGAGAAGCAATAAAATAAGCAATGAGATTAAGTCCAAATCCCCACCAGATGGTACCAAAAATATATCCAGTAACCTTTTGCATCCTTCTCATTAAGCTTATACAGTGATAAACTTTGGGAAGGAACTGGAACAAGAACATTAATAAAAGGATAGTCATTATAAGCTTTATCTGCTCTTCTCTTATTAGTTTTGGAACCACCAGCCAGAATACAGCCTGCAGAGGAAGATAAATCATGTTTATACAACTTGAGCAAATAAATAACAAATATTCTCATATTCAGTGTAATCTCACAAAGTCGGATAGAGAAATGAAGACAAATTAAAGACATACATTTATGGGTTAAAAAGTGTACACTTTCACTTTTTGTTTGTTTTTGAAAAATTAGAAAAATGTTGGATGAAACCATAGCATATTAATACTAATCCGTGACCTTCAGGTTCTTCAGAAATCAGAAGTCCTTCTCTATGACCACTTTTAACAATCAAACCATATCTCCATAGGAATAATACCTAACAACTTTTTTACACCTACATATTTTATATTCCTATATTGCAGGAGTATTATAATATTCTAGGAAACCTTCCTACCATGACCTTCTAATATCCACCCTTTCTTTTTTTTTTTTTTTTCCTGCAACTTAACTACGGCGATCAATTACTATTCCGATAAAAAATTATTTCGATAAAATGTGAATAATTTTTATGGCCAAATGGGTCCTCCAATAAATCTAATCAAGTGGTTATAAATGTATGTAACCTGTGGAACGGGAAGGATGACAAAAGCATCGAACCAGAATCCTTTAAGGGACCTAACATAGTGAGAAGCAATCGCACGCGCATCCCACACGAGTTTCCCGCAACCAACCACCAGCGATTCTCTTGACACGTAAGCCAACCGAAACTGCAACCACAAATGGAAGAGGTGCACGGCGTCGACGCTAGTCCGAATCACCGTGACGATAGCCGCCAGGCCGCCGTCCATGTACAAACACGGCGACCCACCACGGCCGATGGATAAGGCGTAAAAGAATAGAGGATCAACGGCTAAAGCCATGCCACGTGCCAATAAAATCATTCGGTTCCATCTCTGCACGCGCTTGCTTCGAGGGTCTAATACACGCCCGAACGGCCCCGATGTGTGCCGGCTGCGACTGGACCGGAATTTTCCGGTTTTCGAATCAGTCCGGTTTTGAATTGGAATTAGCGAAGAACCGGCTGAAGCTTCCCACTCCGGTTGGTTAGCTCCGTCGCAACTGGTGGAGTGGAAAACAGGGACGCCAACTTGAGTACATGCATAACATTCAATGGAGTTTGAGATTGGATTGTTGTCGTCATCGTTGTCGTCACTGTTATCAGGTTGAACTGATCTTCGTCGGAATATGCCGAACCACCTGATAATACAATTCATATAGCAAAAAATTCAAGTTAGCTCAGTTCAAATGGTTACGTAGCTAGCGAAGAATAAATACATCCCGTTCATCCAAAAATCATACTAGACTAATAAGAGGGAAAACTATACTACTACTTAGAATTTCTGGCTCTGCTATTGATCTACTGACCTTGAGAGGAAGAAGCGGACGTCTTGGTGAGAAGACATGATGTTGAGAAGAGGGAGGAACCATGGGAAAGAAAGAAGGACTGTAGGCAAAAATTGAGTAATTGATAATATACTCAATTTAAGAGGGAGATATCAAACAAGAGAATTATGTAGAAGCATGAAGAAGAAGGCAACATAATATGCATGTGAGGGAAGAAGTGAGAGTTTTTTGTAGAGGAGGGAAAGTGGGTCAAATGTATGTATTGATAGATCGATAATAATAGGATAAAATTTAGAATAATTTTATCTCATGTTCTAGCTAATCTCAAAATTATTTATAGTTTGAAACTATGATAGATAAAATAATTTCATAAAATATTTTAAATTAAAAAAAAAATTACTTAACTCATCCCGAGTATAAAATGATGTAAATGTATATAGGTGCAATAATTTTGAAATGGTACGCCTGTGGAATTAGCACATGAATAGATTTGGCAAGTTGCTGCAAGGACGAATAACCCCTTACGGAACGTCATGATTGTGGGGTCTGGGGTCCCGTTTATTTTGTTTCTATGACTCTATTTTCTTGCTTTGTAACTTTCCATGTGTACATACAGAGCAAATCAACAAAGAATCAAGCCAACTCTTTTATTTTGTACATATTGTCATAAATTGTTCACTGGGGCTAGCTGGTTTGATTAGCTTATATATAAGTGAAAACTAGCTAGTTTTAACTTTACATGTTAAGAGTATGAAACATAATCAACGATTAAGTTATTTTTGTGTAATTTAAAAATCACAAAATAGATATTTTGAATATAGTAAACAAATAAAAATAAATGGGAAGAGTATAAAAGTAAATCACGAACATAGCCAAAGGAAGCGACAAAGGAAAGACGTGTAAGGAATGGAGCAGAGAAGAGCTTACTATAAAAAGAAAGAAAAAAAGTGAGTGAAGGAAAAATCATGACGTTGAAGTTTGGCACTCGGATTTGGGCATTTGGCCAATCGAACAAATTGGCGCACACAAAGCTAAAGCGGTGTACCTTTAAGATTTCATCGCGCATGCACACACTTATCCCTGGCAACAAATCCTTTTTTTCTCTATCTCATTTTATGTGAAAAATTTTTAGTTTATGAATTAAAAAAATATTTGAAATTTAGGGTAAAAACAAGATATATACTTCATTAATTTTATATTTTTTATGTTCAAATATTTATTTTATCCTTAGTGAAATGATTTATAATCAATACAAATATCTATCACTTGTTTTAGACCACAACTTTTAAAAGTCTTTCTGTTTTCCTTAAACTTTGTGTCAAGTCAAACTAAATCATATAAAATAGATAAAATGAGACGGAGAGAGTATTGTTTAATTAGCTAGCATTATTAGGGATGTATTTTATTAAACTAACATAATAAATTATATTTGAGAACTCTAAATTTGATTATTACTACTTTATGAAGTTATTTAAATATTAAGGGTAAAAAGGAAAACAGTAATAAAACTTTGTTAATTTTCTAAATTGGACAAGTAATAAAACTTTCTTGATTTTCTAAACGGAAAGTGTCATATTTACCCTTGTACTATTAGGAATAGTTTAAATATGTCATTCGTTATACTTTTGGTCCAAATATACCCTATATGTTATACTTTGGGCCAAATATACCCCTCATCCGTTAAATATTTGAATCTCAATCTTAAAATAGGCAAGTGGAGGGTTGATGTTAATTTGAAGTACCCATATCCTTTTTGTCCAAACCAACACCAAAAATAACTCATAAAGCTTCTAATATCAACGGACAACAATGGAATAATGCCACAAAAATAACAATCTTCAATTCACTTTTGACCGCTTCAATAATGACCGCA
The DNA here is from genome assembly GCA_037074985.1 of Solanum bulbocastanum. Classification (NCBI taxonomy): domain Eukaryota; kingdom Viridiplantae; phylum Streptophyta; class Magnoliopsida; order Solanales; family Solanaceae; genus Solanum; species Solanum bulbocastanum. The sequence continues at coordinate 38,307,004 of CM073598.1, read as the reverse complement.
TTCATCTAAGTTGATGATTCTCAACATCCGAACACACACAGTCACTTCAAAATATCAACAACTTGAAATTTTGATGAGTCAACGGTGAAAAATTATTGAAGATTTTTGAATGTTTTTTAAACTGGTCGTCAAATTTAAAGAACACAAAAAGGCCAAAACTAAATTTAGCTCAATAATTCCAGGCAAGAGAAAATCTCAGCTAAAAAAAAAAAAAACAACCCAAATAATTTTCAATATTCCATTGATTTAAAACAAGTTCCATTCACAAATTTTAGAAGTAATTCGGCCATAAATATGAATGTCGATTCGAAGACCCAACAATTTCGTTTCCAACTTCTCCACCCAATACACCTTATAATTTTAGGGGGTTAATTCGAAGCCAATGAAATTTCAAGCACCATATCAGTTGAACTTTTAAAAATTTCAGAATTAAACTCAGACAATGAACTCAATAAGAACAACATACAGTGAACTATTTTTAAAAAGTTCACAATTTTTTTCAACGTTTTGTATTTTGATTGGCAAAACAAATGGAAACAGTAATTATAAAAACAAAATTCATGTACTACGCGAAGCTAATCAATTAGTAATGTTTTTGACAAACAATTGGTTGTGCTTTTGTTTGCTTATAAATGGGTTTGGGCAAAAATGTGTTTAACTAGGTTAGTTTAGGTGTTGTTTGGACAAAAAGGATATGGATACTTCAAACTAATTCCCGCCCTCCACTTGTAAAATTGAGATTCAAATATTTAAAGGATGAAGATCGTATATTTGGCCCAAAGCATAACAGTAAAGGTATATTTGGACAAAAAATATAACAAAGGGCATATTTAAACTATTTCTACTAGTACAGGGGTAAATGTGACCATTTTTCGTTTTCTAAATATAATAACTATTGTTGGATAGAGGGAGTATTTGTTTGTTTCATACTTTCCCATATTAGTTGATCATTTTAATCAAAATAGTTGTCTCAAATTAATTGTCCACCTTACTAAATCAAGAAAATATTAATTAAATTTTTCCTATATTACTTTTGCAAATAATTCTTTTTTGAAATAGTTTAGATTTGTTTGTAAAATTTTCAATAAATTTTTTTTAAAGATTAATTAGTCAAATTATCTTTTTATTTATAATTTTTTAATGTACATATAAAAAAGAAATAGTGATCAACTAATACGACGGATGGAGTACAAAACTGCAGCCTGTAATTAGTACTCCACTTTATTTTAAATTGTAAAAAATGTAGATAGTAAACGAGTAATGGTATGACGTTCTAGAAAAAGATCAGAAATCAATGAATTTTATGTAGTACAGAAATAATTGCAAGACGTACGGATAACCAATGATCTTACGCATGCAACTATATATAATACTCACTTCAATCAGACACCGTTTGATTGATATAATATAATAATTTTTTAAATCAAGAGCGGCTCAAAGTAATTAAAAGTCTAAAGCGAAATTTCAATTAGAGGCCTAAAATCTAAAGAAACTTCATATATATTTATTTAAAACTCTCAGATGGTAAGCACCCCTCACTTCCAACCCAAAGATTGCGAGTTCGAGTCATGCTCCTAGGAAGGGTAAAAAAAAAGATTATTTTTCTAACTTTTAGATTTCAATTAGAGGCCTAAAATCTAAACTTTATATGTATTTATTTAAAAATTATTTTTCTAACTCTTTAGATGTAAATTTTTGCTTAAAATTTCTTTATAGATGATTTCTTCAAATATTTTTTTTATTATTATTAGTTTTAGGTAAGATTTCTTCAAATATTTTTTTGATTATTATTAGTTTTAGGTAAGATTTTATCAATTCAACATTAGAAAACACTCTTTTACTAGGGCCATTACTATATAGATTGTTAACATAATTCTTAGTAATAAGTTGACAAACTTAAAATAAAAAACAAAGAGTTAAAATCAAAGAACTTGATTCAAGAAGTTGATAACTTGGTATATCCTACTTTAATATGTTTGTTGCATTGCTTGAAAATTTAAGAAGAAATAAAAAAAATTGTAATTTACTTTGTTCAACACTTTTCGACAATTGATTCATATTTTTGACAGACTATTACTCTACCTTATCAAAGATTTGGATAAAAATAGTTCAAACAGATAGATAATATGAGTGTTAGCGAAAAATAATTGATTTTTACTATTTGAATGGATTAAGGAGAACAAAATAATATAATTTTATGAAAAAAAATCAACAAAAAAATAATTCTTGGTAAGAATTTGAGGCCCCCTAAAATTGGGGGCCTAAGGCATATGCCTCAAATTTTGTATGCAAGAGCCGCCCCTGTTTAAAATGAAAGATGTTTGATATTCATGACTAAAATAAATTTTAAGTAGTAATGCAATTATAAATCATTTTATTTAAGGTAGAAAATTAAATTTAAAAATTCTTTTTTTATAGAAATGTGACATTGTTATTTAAAAGAAATCCTAGTAATCGGGATTACTTATATATACACTTAAATAGTCAAGCTTTTTTAAATAAAAAAATCGAAACTGCGGTGACCCAATGAAGTAATTGAGTAACCCTTCTCGAGTAGCTAATATTGTAAAGAATATACGACGTCTTTAAAAAAAATAGAATAATTAAAGATCCAACTACATTTTTATTACTCCATGCGAATATAATAAAAGGTTTAAGATCTGTAAGTGAGAAATTTCAATCAAAATGTTTATATACCGAACATAACAAAACCAGTTTAATCATAATGCTTTTAAGTCATCCTCATAAAAAGAAATTCATACAAAATAGGACTAGCAAAAATAGGGATATGCTTATGAATCACTAAAGAACTTACATTTTAGAAATTAATTTTAGAAGTCATATTTTGTATCATTGTATTTGTATGTAATTACGACATATAATCATACTCAATTCGGTGTTGATCAAAGTAATATATTAGTAATTACTTGGCAAGCAAATTAGTTAAGTCAAATCAAATAATTAAAGAGTTATAAGGGACAAAAACACACTTAAATTATCTCAGTTTATTGAGTTTATCTAAATTATTAAGAGCGTAAATTTCCTACTTAGAACTATTTATCATCACATAGTTTGAGTTGAATATTTACAGTATAACACTAATTCATCCACAAAATATAATTTTGAGTATATCTTTTTTTTCTCCGTGTGATTATCTGAATGATCATCTGAAAAATCAATCACATTTCACAATCTTTACAATTACACACTCATAAGGTATCAATGATCTTCACTCATTCTATTCTTTAAAAATAAAACCCTAGGGATCTGTGACAAGGTTTCTTTCTGTAGGGTAAATTAATATCCATGGCTAATTGCAGCACTTATACTTCCTATAATAAAACTAAGCTTCATTTAGCTATTTCTGGGTTGAAAATCGAAATATGACAGAATATATATACTGTACATATATATTATGGTTGCGAATAAATTCAGACAAATAGAAGAAAGGAAAAGGATGTTTTGAAATTAACCTGGAGTTTGAGAGAAAATGAGCCATGCATATAGCTCTACTTCATGAAGACCAACTGATCGAAGGTGCTCCAAGTCTGAAAAAGGACTAATTAACGTCCTTGGACCAGCAGAAAAAAAAAGAAAAAGTTTTCTATTTGGACGGAATACTGGAATTGCATAAGTTTCTGTCTTGATCAATGAGAAGAAAATAAAATAGAGAGAGAGGAAGTAGTAGTTTCTTGTGGGAGAGAACTAATTAATTAAGGGAAGGACCAGAGTATAAGGGTATAAATACGTACATTTGGTAATATATAACACATGATGAGTTGAAAATCAATGAAGCAAGATGTGTGGTTATCATAAGTAGATTGAACAACAATAATTATTCATGACAATATATAATAATATAACTTTATATATATTCAAGAAACAACAATAAGGAACATTAGCAGTGGTGGATCCAGAATTTAGAGTCTACAGTAAATTTCTCAAAAAAAAATAGGTACAAATGGGATTCAAACCCACAACATTAGCCATCTAAAGTTGTCCTCCTACCGTAACACCACAAGCCAATTTTGTTCACTAGGTGGCACACTTTATATTTATATAAATATTATATATATATATATATATATATATATATATATAGAATTTCCGTCGAAGTTCGGGAGTGGCGTGGAACCCCGCTGCCCTTCATAGATCCGCCACTGAACATTAGTTTCCATATATGTATATATATAGTTTGGTGTTTGTGAGGTGTGTGGAAGCTTCCTCCCCTTAGCATTAGTCACCCTCATACACTTCAAACAAAAACTAATTTACACACAATCCATGCATTGAACAAACAACAACCTAGCTATTCCATGTACTATATAGCTATTCCATGTATTGCTAAATAGTCAATGAGTAATCATAAATCTACTTACTTTATATACACATACTATATATTTTCAAGTTCAAGGTTAACTATATTGTGGACGATCACTTGATGTTATATGGATCAATGGAGTAACATTTTAAGTGACCTGATAATATAAAGATTCATTTTATGTATATACAAATCATATACATAGTATAACTTAGAGGTGGTCCAATAGGACGTAACGAAGAAAGCATGGAATGTGATTTATAGGGCCACCGGTACGGAATAAGGGCGGACGAAACACTGGTCCCGTCTCATCCCACTAAGTTTACGTGACGGGACGGAGGGCTTAGTAGGATATTCTTTTATATTTGTATATATATATATTTTTAAATTAACTCATGATTTTACGACTATATATTCATGATTATTCTGCTAAAAAGGAATATTATATATATATATATATATATATATATATATATATATATCTTCGAACATATAATTTTATACATTATAATTTATAATAAAGAGTGTATAACTTTTTGTTCACTCCTTCTAATTCTTAACATAAATTTTAATATGTCAATTAGCAATATTTACACAATAATCAAATTGTACATGAATAAATGATTTGTTTATGTTTACATGAATTAATGATCACGAGTATCATGATGCTCAGCATACATGGTCGGGTTGGTTTGAGTTTTTTTAATATCAAACCAAATTATTTGTATCAGATTTTTAAATCTATAAATCAAACCAAACCAATTAAACTCGGATTTTTCAACCTTGGATTTTTTTCGAGTTTTTCGGATTTTTGGATTTTTCCGATAAAGTATTCATACAAACATATAATTTACTTGTACTTCAAATATTTCTTTAGTCCTATCAAAATACAACTATCTAAGGTGTTTCTTAAGAAAATAATACAAAATATGATATGAGTAATGACACTAAAATATCCAACAAAAAAATAATAATAATGAAATCGCGTAAAACAAATATTGCAAATTAACAAGTCATAATGAAAATTATCATAATTTAAAAGTACTAAATCATGCTAAAATAAGTTTAATAAGTATTAGTTACATGACTAAATATTAAAAGAAATTAAAATTAGATTATGTATTTGAATTGTCTAAACTAATCAAAAATCAAAGAACAAATATTCAATATTATTGTCATTCTTAGTGTTGAATTGATTTTCTTTTTGCATTAGTATTAATTTGATTTTGATTTAAGCTTTATTATAATTACCAACATCTGTGGACTATAATCTTTATTGAACTATTTAGAATTCTAAGTTTCAAACTTAAAATAATATATGAGAAGATAAAAACTATGAAAAAGTATAAGAAATATTTAAAAATTATATCAAAGTAAATATCTTTATGTATAAAATAAAATTTTAAAATTATATATATAAAGTCGGGTTGGTTTGGTCTCGGGTTGATTTTTTTTAGTTAAAATCAAACCAATCCAAATATAGTCAGGTTTTTTTTTAATATCAAACCAAGTCAAACCAATCACTAGTCGGATTTTTTTTCTCAATTTGACTCGATTTACAGTTTTGATTCAATTTTTGATTTGATTTTGTACGCCGATACACACCAGGTAAACATTTAATTTTTGAGAAAAATAATTGTGTTGTTTATAAAGCAACGTTTAGTAATCAAATCACATATAAATATTTGTCCGTTTCACTTAGTAGTTAATAATATTATTATTCCCTTCACGTGATGGTTCCTTTTATATATTTTCTTACTTATCCTTTTACTTAATTATTCAGTTCCCTCTTGGTATGATTTGGACCTCCAGTTGGCGGTTAATTTTGCGACACGTGTCCCTCAAATTAATAGATGGTTCAGATTTGGTTGTTCAAACCAGCCATTTTAATTATGGTCAATAATTACATATAACTTCTCCATTACAACCCACTTTCCTCTGCTAGAATAATTCAATATCAGAAAAGGGAAGAAGAGCAACTCAAGTTATAAAATTTTGCAAAATCAAGTGAAGAAAAACGCAGAAATACTATCCCATTTTCTCTATTTTTTACTTTAAAAGAAAGGAAAAGAGAACTGTTTTGGTCACCAGAGAAATGTAAAGTTATTAGTTTTCTTACCATTGATAAATTTCAATTAAAGTATAATCCTTTTCATTTTTTCGTCTTCCAACTCTATCCTCCTTTTCATATATGAAAATTTAAGAAAATATATCAAACCCAGTTAATACACCATCGTAATACCCATTAAGCTTCAACTCGTGCACCTGGCTACATGAGTACGAAGTAATATTTTTAGCTTTGTATAGGCTAGAGAATTCTCCTGGGTTTCAATTGACGTGATAAAGGGCCATGAACTTCCATTTTTCCATACTTATTCGCTTGTCATGAGAGCAATTTCAGCAGATACTTCAAATCTTCACCTGATATACCATTGAAAGTACCCGCTAGTTATGATTTGAGTTTTAACTTGATGGAATTTTTCAGTGTGCAATTTTGTAGATCTGAAAGGGAAAGGAGAGGATTGGGAATCCGTGGAGAGAGAAGGAAGATAATGTTGACTATGGTTAAATGGTTGGTTTTAGCAAATAATCTGAACCGTCTATTAATTTAAGGGACACGTGTAGCAAAATTAACCCCCAACTGGAGGAACTGGACGGATGCTCCACTGAAGGGGAGCCGAATCCATGATTTTATAGGAGCAACAAAACAAATACTAATTAACAAGCTATAAATAGAGACACGCCTAAATCTTATTGGAAATGAGACATTTTACCAACAAATGACCTACTAAATCCTACAACATCCCAATTATCAAGTATATATATATACCCACTCCCTTCCTTAAGGGGCATGTACATTAAGTTGAAGTTGTGTCATATTTTACCTAATCATTTTATTTCAGTATTTTTAGGCTTATTTTTACTCCTTACCATGTTCGCAACAGTTAACCTCTTACACCTAATCAAGCCAGTCATCTACACATTTTCTAGATCTTCACATACCAGAATATTCTCAACTTTGATCACTTTCTCCATCTTGTCCTTCTTCCTACTTTGTCGCGAATAACTTTATTTTTAATCTTATCTCTTTATGCTCACACATCCACCTCAACACTCTCATCTCTATCACTCGCATCTACTGAACATTGAGAATTTTTAATTGACCAACCTCCATCCCATAAATTATATGGGTAAATTTTTTTTATATATAGTCGGTTTAATCACCGCCCCATATTCACCTTCTGGGCCATTAACCCACTATTTAACTCAGAGTTCTTCTTCTCTTTTTTTTCTTTACCCCGCTCCAAGTATAACTTTGTTACATATGATTTTTATGAGATCAATTTCTGGGAAAATTAGCCTCTTCATAAAATATTGAAACTGCATATGTTCATACTGTAAGATAAATATTTTTTGATTAAATGAGTACTAGGGGCAAATATTAAAGATCACGAATTTAAGAGGCAGAAATTAAAGGCCCCTTCAAAATAAAAGTATTTGTGTGAATGATTTAAAATAATACAAATATAACATATATAACATATTCTAAATAATTTAACAATTAATAATTCAGTCAAAGACTATAAAATAAAATCACACACAAAAGGATATATATCAAAGACCTTATATTTCAATAATTACTATCTAAATGATTGCTTTTGATCAATAATTGATTTGAGAGGGGCCTATATAGCTCTCTGATTAAGTCACTGAACCAGCAAGACCATTGATTCAATAAAGCATGTTTTTTCATAATTTGTCGTTGAGCCCTGTCATCATTTTTTGATATAATCCCATTACAATATATCCAGCCTACCTCCTAAGATATTTTAAACGCAGAACATAATAATATATAAAAGAAAATATAACAAATTTATCAAATTTAAATTTTGAATTCTCTTTCCTTTCTATGCAATTAATAGTATTATAACTCATGTTTAAATTTCAAACGTGACATTTTAAATCTCGTTACATATATAAAATTCTGACTCCACCTTTATTGTGGATAGGGTACCTATCGAAATACTTTTGCAAGACAACCATTCAATTAATCCTCATTAATGTCCCATTGATAAATGATAACATGTGTTCCTGCTTCACCAAGTTAATGAACTTATTCAACTTTCCAGACTGGGAAAAAAGCTCCCTTTTTGTTTTTCTTTTAAGAAAATCTAAGAACATGCAATTATCATAAATACTATTCCCTCTGTCTCATGCACTTTTCGAATTTCAAGATTCAAACAAGTCTATTTTTAATCGTAAATTTTTCATAGATCTTTTAAACATTTTGAATTATCAATTACTCTAACTTATATTACTTTTTATATAGTTTTAAAACATATAAATTAAATTTCATTTAAAAAAAATTAAAAATTCCATGCTCAATTTCCGATCAAACTTAAACTATTTGACTCTCGAAAAAGTTATATATGTTAAGAAATAAACGAGAGAGGAAGTAGACAGAATATTTTTGGAGGAGAATAATTGTGAGAGCTATATTTACATGATCCTCAGAGATATTGCATGTGAGCTGTTCACTAGTAGTACTAGTTGGGTCAATTTAGTTGTAAAAAACTAAGATGGACGTATCTACACGTAGTTCAAGGAAATCGGACCACAAAAACTATTTTGTATTACTCCATCATAAATCCATATATATATTTATTCTATTAGACTAGTTGTGACGTGACAGACCATATAAGAAGAGATACATATTACTCTGGTGAAGAAAATAATATAATGAAAGAAGTTATGAAAGAAAATTTACACAAAAAAAAAAAAAGAGAAATTGAATAGGGGTGGGATGAGAACTTCGGTGGCTAGGGTTTCTACGAAGGAAAAGTGTGAAATTATGGAGGTTGTATATATTTTGTACAGAAATTATTATTATATCTTGAAAATTAAATAATTCAAAGTTAATCATCGTAATTAGGATTGTATTTCAATTAGTGAATTCACAATGTGAGAACTTTCCAGGATTTACATAAATATTAACTAACATGAGCTATTATATGTCCATACTAATATAATGATTTTTTTCCATTAATATCTTTAAGTCCGAGTTATTCGATATTTTCATTTTGTGAGAGATAATAGTCCAATAGGCACGAAAATAGTCAAAACACGCTTAGCTCAAACCATCAATCGCTTAAGAGAAAACAAAAAACATTGCTTATCTTTTTTATCATAAAAATCGTTGATAAAGATAGAAGATAGGAAATGAGAGGTGGCTGAATAAGAGAACATGGTAAGTCAATTTCATATACCGTACAGCTCTATTGGTACAACTAAAGTACTATCATTTTTATTTTATTTTTTTGACTTAATATTTTTTATAATAGTATATATTACACTCCAAATGGAACTAACTATTGCTTTCACTAAGTAGACACGGCATCTTGCTTTCGTGTCATTCTAAAACTTTGTGATTTTTTTTGTTTAATTTTACTATTTCGTGTTCGACAGTTATACTTACTTCGATTTAATATTAAATTTGTCTCTGATATTTCAACGGAATTTGCTCATATTGTCAGTTCTCACCTCAAACATCAATAATGAAAATTATGGTAAGATTATTGATAAAGTTAATAAATTTTCCTTTGGTGTCACTTGCATTATTAGAAATTAGAAGGGAAATCTCCAACTTCCCATCAAAATAGAGAAGGAAAAATTTGGAAACAAACTATTAAAGGAGAATATATAATATGGTAAAAACAATCTTATTTGGGAAGAGTCATTTCATTTTTCAAAATTTCCTCTTTCTCTTCTCTTATGATTAGGGGTGTTCATGGTTTGGATAAAAACCGATCCAAACCGAAAAATCAAATCAAATCGATTTAATTTGGGTTTTGATTTGGTTTGGTTTTAGATTGTTAAGAATCGATAGTATTTGGTTTGGTTATGGTTTTGTTTGAAAAAAATCGAAGAAATAACCGAATCGAACTAACAAGGTATATACATAAAATTTATTATTATACATACATAATATATTATATTCATAAACAATTTTAAAGATTTTATATATGTTTCATCAAAATTTATTTATAATTTACTTATGAAAGAAAAATGTCCAAGGTGAGAACATTTTTCTTATTGGTTTCATGTATATAAGTGTCTATTGAAATTCTTTGTGGGACTGAAAATGTCATTGTCTCTTCTTTCTATGCCAAAATAGTGAATTTTGAAGTTTTATTCAGTAAATTCAATGATCGAAAGTTCTATAATGCCAGTCATTCTAACTATTTTTTTGTTTGAATGGATTGTTGTCACTTTTTTCACGTTTTGAATGAATTATTTCTTTTATTTTTATGTATGGTTAATAACCGAACCAAATCAAACCAAACCGATAAATGTATATTATATTTGGTTTGATTTTGATAATTTTAAAATCAATTAAGTTGATTTGGTTTTCATTTTGATCAATAACCGACCCAAACTGTGAATACCCCTACTTCTGATATTGCTTCAACTATTTGTTTTGTTAGCCCATTAAACATAACAGTATATGATTGGCCCGTTTATTTTATTTTTTCTTCTTTTGCGAATTTATTCACTTTTGGTTACGTAGCCCATTGACTTCGGAGAAAGAAAGATCTTGGTCCATAATTTAGTATTGTTGGCCCATTTATGTTACTGAAACTCTGGCCTACTTACGTGGGCCCATATGATGCATCATGTTCCATCATACTTGTACTCGTGTCGTGAATTTTTGGAGTTTTTTTCATTGTTTAAAATAATTGAATTATTCAAAGTTCAATATACAGTAAAACCTCTATAAATGCATATTTTTGGAATCGAAAAAACTATTCATTTATCGAGATTATTAATTTATCGATAAATGCATAAAATATTTATTTATCGATAAATAAATATTTATTATTTTAGAGAGTATTCTGCAATATGGAATCACTTACAAAGGAAGACATTATTCAATCTGCAATGAATAATGATGATGAGAATGACCCTGAACAAGATGATAATAACATTGTTCCACATGTATCGTCAAATGAGGCATTTCAAGCAATGACTACATTGTCAAACTATTTGGTACAACACGAACAAAATATTTCAGGTATTGTGTTAGCTTTTCAAAAAGTTAAGGATAAGATTAATTTTGGTTTTGTTGGGAAGAAAAAACAATCAACTATAGAATCATATTTTAAAAATAAATAGTTATTAGTCTAGTATTATTAACTGATTAAATATATATAAATTATTGATGTATTCTAGTAATTATTACTTTATATTTTTTCTGGGCTTTTAATACTTTATTTTTAATTATTATCTAATACATTTAGTGAGAATATTACTTTAATGTAACTGGCCCAAGTCGGGACCGGAGAAAAATATTCATTTAGCGAGATTATTACTTTATCGAATATTACTTTATCGAGGTTATACCGTAGATGTTTGAAATTTTTTCCATATTTGTTCTTTCTTTTAATGAATTTCTATATTATCTAGAAGATAAATTGTACTACTTATAAAATATTATTATTTATGATTTCACAAAGGACAATAGTAGAAAATATAATTTAAATTATATCCTTAAATACTTTTTTTTTAAATATATGTGCATTATTCCACAAATAACTTAATATGAAATAGATGGAGTATTTTATAAATTTTCTTTTACGTAATTATGTTTCATAATTATGGGAAAAACTACAGAATATGACAAACATCAATATATATTTAAAATAAATAGCAATAAGTTTTTTTTATGTTATATGGATATAACTACACAATAAATAGCAAAGTTAATTATCTACAAATAATCAGGAAAGATATTAAATATTAAATAGAAAAATTATTATTACAAGCATAATTAGTTATGACTAGGCACATTTTATATCATTAGTTTTTCATTTTTACCCTCATTGATGCTTTCTCTTTCATCAATATTCCTATATCACATATTCTCAATATTTTCTTCTCATATTCCTTTCAATTTAAGATCATTTTGATGATTCTAGGAGCAATTTTTGTGAATTGAATTCATCAAGTATCTTTTAATTGATTTTTTTTTCTCTTTTTATGAAGATTATATTTGTATCAATCTATATTTTTCATCTATATTTATAGGGTTTCAATTGAAGAATTATTTTGTTTTCTCCTTTACAATGGCTCTAGTTATAAAAAAAAAAAAAAAAGTAATACAGGAAGAACATGAGTAAAAAGAGAATGAGATTTGTGTGATTGTCAAATTTATATATAGTAGAATACTTATATACTTGTATTGTAATATTAGCACAAGTTGAAATGGTGATTTGTGAATACAAGTATATTTGGATACATAAGTAATCTATCCAATTTAAAAGATTGATTTGGCAATACTAATATAATTTGACACACTACTACTATATTTTTATAAACAAATACCTAAGTTAACACCAAGTCTCAAGTATTATAGAAAAAATTTGATCAAAAAGAAATTGACGTTTGTTGGATTTATCAATTTTTTTAAATAGGCGAATACTTACACACTTCATTCTATTATTTTCCATTTTTCTTGTTTCTATGCTGTCCAATGTGTTCATCCTTTGCTTAACAACAATGTATTCATATGTATACTATACTGTATTCATTTTTTGAATAATAATAATAATGTATTCATTTTTCAAATTGTCGTGTTCATATGCTAATATCATACTTTCCCTTTTTTAATAGATTAATATATTAAGTTTTTATAAATATTTGTATCATTGATATATTAATACTTTAAGTTTTATAAATAGAGATACCAATTTGAATTCAAAATATTCATATGCTAATTGTATACAATTAATATATTTTCCTTATTTAGTTTATTGTAATTAAAATTGTATTAGTGTAAAAACAGAAAAATAAAAACATATAAATACAGCTAGAAAAAGAGATAAATTATAGTCATTTTTTTATAAATAACATACTTATAACTATTGAACTTTAATAACCCTGTAAATATAATCATTTTTGTAAGCTACTCTTTATATTTTTTTTGAAGTGTGATACCCATTTTGGATTTGTCCTAAATTATTCACTATGATAGTTTAAAAAATTCAATAAATGAGGTGAATCATATTTTTACGAGTTAATTTGGCGTGGCTTGACAACCAACGTCGAGCTTCAAGTAATGACTTAGGACTCATGAGATCGTTTCGGATCAAAATCGTACGGCGTCGTTCCTATCTCTTTTCCCAGACAAGAAAGAAAAAATAAGATAACAGGAGATAAGTTTGTATATTTGTAAACGTGGGCAGGGGCCATACGGCTTCAACAGGGAGAGGGAGATAGAAGAAAGAGAAAGGTGAAACTCGCTGCTACCGAAAATGGGTAAATCTCGTTGCTCAAAGTTGTTAAATGTTTTGCTTTTATTCAAGTTTCAATCATTTAATTTTCGCTGTTCGTTTGTTTTAGATCGATTTCTCGTTTGCGAGCTCCCTGCTTTGGATTTTTCTGATGAGATTGCTGTATTACACACCCTACACATACTGCTGCAGCTTTAACATGATAACCGATTTATGTTGATTGTGAGTCCTATTTTTATTCTTCATTTCTTGGATTGGATCTGGTACTTTCTGTCTATGCTCTCTTTGCCACTGAAATTTGATTTATTAGCTCAACTGAATATAACTGTTGGTTTTGTTATCGATGCGCTTAATGTGGAATCCATTAAATTTCGGATTTTCTGTAGTGGCATACTCTGCTCTTATATTGCTACTGGGTTAAAAATGAAGTTGCTTCTATGAGTGGAAAATGGGAGTTGATTATGTCACAGTGGTTAATGAAGTAGGAGGAAAACAATGAGGTTTCTGGTTCAAATCTCAGTAGAGACATAATACTAAGGGGTGGTTTTGGTAGCTGGTAAAAGTAATGCATGTATTAGTAATGTAGGGATTATTTATGAGTTAATCTATGTATTATTTTATGCAGGTATTAATTATGCAAGGATTGATTATTCATGTATTAGTTATTTCATGTTTTATCCTACATAAAATAATGCATATTTCCTCATAACTTATACATATATTAGTTATGTGTGTTTCTAAATTGTCAACCAAACGTCGTATTAATTTTGCACATGAATAACTTATCTTTATCTACCTATTAAATGTCATATAAGTTATAAAATGTCGTATAAGTTATACGAAAATTAATAAATGGATAACTTGTTTAGATACCAAACGACCTGTAAGTGATATCTTTCCATTTATTTTAGACTTGGTAGACAGAGTTGTCCGGTATAGGAGCTAGTGGAGTTAGTAGGTACCCTGTGGGATTAGTTGAGGTATGCACTAGCTGAACCAAACACCACCGTTATAAATGAAATGCTTGCACTATTTGAACTCGATAGCCAAGTCAACAAGAAGTCTATTTCTCTCTGGGAGGCACTATGTATATTGCTTTCCTTTTATAATCATATCAAAGAACTATGCCTCAATCCCAAACTAGTTTAGGATCAGTTAAATGAATCCTCTATATCCATTGTAGTCCTTTCGGGATTCAGTATTTATAGGACTCACTATATTAGGATGGTTATCAACCTACTGAAATTATTCTCCTTTATCCAGACTTGAGACCAGATATGCCTTTTGAAGCCAACATAGACAGTTTTTTTTAAAAAACCTATTACAGCATGTGACAGAAAATTAGCTTCCATCTTCTGTATTTCTGTAATTAGTGTGTTGTATTGGGTACCGTAATAGAAGAGAAGAGGAGGGATATGTTTATGCGGCATAAACTATGACTCTTTGTGCTCCCTTTGCTCTCTTCTTTTGGCTCCATTATTTTGTAGCTTCTATCCTTCGGGGTGGCCCAGTGGTTTGGGCTTGGGGCTTCCATGTTGGAGGTCTTAAGTTTGAAACCCCTTGCCATCGAAAGCAAGGGGTTTGCCTTCTGGGTTGAGCTTGGGTTACCTTTCCTGTGTGGTTTGCGAGTTATTGCATAGGAGCGGACGGGTTTTCCTTGTCATAAAAAAATATATATTTGTAGCTTCTCCTTGTAATTTTTATTTATGGCTTTGACCTGACAGGAAGAGTTTTTGGAAATCTTGGAACATTACACTCCTTAACGTCAATTTTAGACCACCACATTATGTGGAACTTTGCATCCAATTGTGTAGCTGGGAATATAGGGCTAAAGAATGAGGCTCTGAGGCATACTCAGCATTCAGCAGATTGCTCAGACGATGAAACCTCTTCAAGAACCAGCAGGGAGGAGGGACTTGAGTGCCCAATATGCTGGGAATCTTTTAACATTGTTGAAAACATACCTTATGTTCTATGGTGTGGCCATACACTTTGTAAAAACTGCATACTAGGACTACAATGGGCTGTTGTGAAGTTTCCTACTTTGCCGCTTCAGCTTCCACTGTTTATAGCTTGTCCCTGGTGCAATGTGTTATCCCTTCGTTTGGTTTATAGAGGGAACCTTAAGTTTCCTCGTAAGAACTTCTTTCTTCTCTGGATGCTTGAGAGTATGAATGGTGACAGAACAAAGTCTCATAATTCATCTTGTGGGGATCATCAACAGACAGCCTGGTCATCATCTACAAAATTCTTAGGAAGTACAGCAAGCCAGTCTAACCGACAGAGGGGACAGTATGTTCATCACCCAGAATCATCAGGCTCGAACCATGATCACAATCACATTAGTGGTTCTCTTGCTATTGGGAGACTTCATTCTTCTCTGCGCAAGTCTCTCATTTTCTTCGTTCATTTGACAGCCAAGTTCCCTCTGGTGGTTATATTTCTCCTGATCATCATGTATGCTATACCTGCCAGTGCAGCTATCTTGGCCTTGTACATGCTCATCACTGTTGTGTTTGCTCTCCCATCTTTTCTAATTCTGTACTTTGCATATCCCAGTTTGGATTGGCTAGTTCGAGAAATCATCACATGATCATGTGGTACCAAAAACATTTGTGTTGCAAAGCAGCAAATCAGTTGAGTGCATCTTAATTGAATGCATAATTTGACATTTCTAGCATCAGTGCTCGTTGTAAATTCTTTCATGATGTGAGAGGGCGAACATGTTTCAAGTCATTTTAGCCAAGAATCATCTCATATCATGGTATTGGGTATGCCATTTAGCAATTGTCAGGTTGTAATTCGTTTTCTACAATAGCAACCATTCTCCGACATCTGAATCAACTTGGTTCTAGTCATTGTTAATACAAGTAGTTTCGATAAGGAGACTAGCTGTTCTGTATTTCCACAATATCTGTATCACTATTTGGGAACTACTGTCTAAAGATTTTGTGCCTGTTCTTTTGTATGTATACTCAAATGGATGCTGAGTTGTTTTTCTCACTTCCTCTCTGTTATGTATCTCATCTTTGTTTGTATGAAAGCACAAATTGCATGATCCTTCCTTTCCTTTGATTTCTACTCCTTATATTTAAGGTTTAAAATGCTATAATCTTCGCAGCAGTTAAAAAATAATTGAGGAAGTGAGAATGCTGTAAATGTGTATGATAGATCTATTTTGTTTATTCATTTGATGTGAACACTATAGTGCAAGCTTTTACTATTCAGAGGTGGGTTCGCTTGGGAAAAGATTATGTAGAATCTCAGATGAACATCATTAAGTTGATTCTCAGAATATCAAAGTTTTGTAGGAATAAGTTATGCCTCTTGTAGCAGAACTTGAAACTGAACTTACACCTGTAGAAATTAAGCTAAGGCATAATTTGTGGGTTATGAACTTCTTCAAGGAACATGCTGAATTTATGCCTCTGTACTCTGTGGAAGCTATCATGCCTTGTACGGCATAATTTGTGCCTTGCAAATTTCTTTACATCAGAAGGCATAATCGGTGCATTTATGTCCTCCAACTTTAGATGTGTACAAGTATACATTTATACACACATTCTTTTCAAGTTGAACGGGTAGATATTTGCCTACTAAGGAAACCGATGGAAATAACCCCTTTTTTTATTTGACCCATCAAAATTTAGTTCAAATCCATCCATTTGACATTGTGACATTAAGTAGGCGTTTGGCCATGCGATATCATATCATGATATGAAATCGTGAGATGGAATTAGCGTTTGGACATGCAATTTCACGCTTATTCCATCTCATGATTTGGGATTTTTAAATACAAAAATTGACCCACAAATTTATATTTTGTTAAAACAACCCCACATTTATATCTACTAACCATTTGTTTCATATGTAAATAAAATTTATAATCACATACATTACTTTTTAAAATTTATTATTCTCACCAACATAAAATTTATTATTACTTTAAATTTGGTGAATATAAATGATAAAGTAGTTCAGCGTGAGGAGATTGTCCGTACTATGTGGGAAAATTATATTAAAGACTAGTACACTATAATTTATGTTAAATTTTTTTAGTGAATTAAAGTTTGATCAATTAAAGTTAGATGAAACAATTACTTGAGTGGAGAACAAATAGGTTCGTTAAATTTTTTTTTATGTGCTTTTATAGTTTTTATATTTATTTGGTAAGATTGAATAAACATTAGGGCTATTTTAATAATTTTACAACTTATGACATTCTTATGTTTATGAGAAAATATACAACACAAAAATTTCACATTGCATGTCCAAACAAAACTTTAATTTCATCTCATGATTTCATATCATGATATTATATCATGATTCCATATCGTATGGCCAAACGGGCCCTAAGAAAGGCCATAGGGTGCTATTTGGAGAAGTTTACAATTATTTCAAGTTTGAACTCGAAAACTATCAATGCTTTTTATATATAAGAACCAATGAAAAGAATAATAATAATTTCAACATGGGACCTGATTGCTGTTGAATGTGAGTAGTACAGCATAGAGAGTGGCTATTAATTTCAACAATTTGCTGCTCCTAATTAAGAAGATATAATGTTGTCTTTGCCAAAGAAGGGGGTATAACACGAATTGAAATTGCTCATTGTGTGTCTAAGAGTTGAAAAAACAAAGGCTATACGTGTGCTCTATAAAGGAAATTAATCATCTTTTTTTTTTAAGGTAAGCTAGTAAATATGAATTGGACTAACCATCATGGAGTGTGGCCTAAGATGAATAAGATTCTCTGCTCCATAAGAGGTTTTGAATTTGAACACCTTAAAATTTGTGAATACTATTAATTTATTAGGAAGAATTAATTGGAGAGTTTCCTGTCCTCTAAGTAACATGAATTTAATTAATCAATCAACAAGTTTATGGAGAGATTAAAAAAGATGATAATATGATTAGTATTTGGATAAGCTTATAAGCTGATTAGATTTGCTTATAAATATTCTTTGAACTTACTTGCGCATTTGATAAACATTCAAAGTGCTTATAAATAAAAAGTAGTCAAAAATTATAAGTTAGTCATTTACAATTGTTTTTCAGCATTTGAAACTTATTAAGTATCTATTAACGATCAACTAATCCAAAGGAGGAATTCATGGGGCCTGTGAGTTGAACCATCCTTATCTAAAACATTGGGCACCAAGTGATCAGATGGTTCTTTGAGAAAATTAGAAGAAAAAAGAAACAAGTAAATGATGTTGAAGTGGCCCTTTGAGGCCCTTAGACGTTTTCCCCACATTGCTTTTGTCAAGTCAAGAGGTTGAAAAATACATGTGATTAGAGATCTCAACCCTGAAACCAAAGCTTTAAAATATAAGACTATATGCCTTTATGTTTGCCCAAGCCAAGAAGAATCCAAGGAGTCACAACGTCCCCCACCCTAGCTTTGGTGGAGTACTAGGGGCAAACTACAATTTTTCTAATCCATTTGATAGAATTCAGTAGTTTTAATTTAGATTTTGTAATTCTTTGAATAATTCACTTAATATTTGTAAAAAAATAAGAAAAAAAATATTCGGAATTCAGTAAACTGTATTTTGTATTTTTTATGATCAAGAACTCATAAACTCAGAATCCTAACTCCAATACCTTACGGCACGAGCTGACGACAATCATGCACCGTGTCTGCATTCCCCAAGGCACTCCTCTCTTTCAAGAGAATTCACGGCATGTCACCCTAATAAGATTTTGCGTGTTGTATCGAATCAAATCTCACATATTTCACAGCTTGTGCAGGCCCTGTGGAATAATCCACTTGCTCGAAATTTCCAAGAAGATGCCCTGCCATCCCATGGTCCTGTTTTTTGTCATCATTAGTCATTGTATTACAATAACATATTATATATAAATTTATACTATACAAGTTTAGATTTTATTGTTATGATTTATCTATGAAACTATAGTTTCAATCATTCCTTTAAAGTTTTCTTTGCCTACGACTTATATAACATCTAGATAAAGTTTCATACTTGTATTATGAATGAGAGATCTTCTTTCTTCTTCCTTTATTTTTTCCTGAAAATTGTTATTTTTCGAATCAGAATAATTAGTTAATCACATGTAGTCATGTTTAATCAAACACGGTGTGACTTTGTTTTAGATCTAAATTAATAAATCTGACAATTAATTAGATATTGAATCAAAATCTTTGGCATACATTACGGGACAAAAATAATACTTAACTACATTATTATAAAATGCATTATGATATTATAGTTTATTTTTTCAATTTCTAAAATTTAATATAGATTATTCCAACAGCAAAGTAAGGAAGAGAATCGTTCACTGGATTGACTTTGGATATATGTGCAGAGAAAGGGGTGGTTGGTTAAATTTGGCACACCAATCAATATGACTTTATTTTATTTTCAAAAAAGGGAACATTACAATAATAATCTTAGTAATACTTTACTTTGTGAATCCAAAGATTTCGTGTTTTACAAATTTCACTAGTCAAATATATGAGACGCTTACTATGTACATAGTAAATATAAAATATACCAGTCATGTGAGACACAAAATAAATTAGTTGCTTTGTAGTGGATGACATATTTAAAACAGTGGCATAGACACATATAATTCATGGTGGTTAATTAAATATATAGGTCAACAATTATTTTTCATACATATTAGTTAGATCTTAAATATTTTTAACGAAATTTTTGACCTCGCCTCTGACTTCAATAATGTTATTAAAATAAACCGTTTGCTTTGTTGGTACATGAATACATGTTAGAGATATGTTTTGCCAGATAATGAAGAAGAATCGTCAAAAAAACATAGGGACCTCCATATTTTGTCCTAACAGTTCAACTAGTAGAAGTGTAGAACAAACAATGAACCAAGGGAATGGGAATTTAATTGTGAAAAAATAGAAAGAAGGTTGATATTTTAGGTCAAATATTTTCTCGTTTATTTTTATTTATTCATTACATTAAAAATAAATTTTTATTTTTACTTGTTCACTTTAGTATGTCAAGAGAAAACAATAACACCAACTAATATGAGCATCACACATTTACCTTATTTATTACTAGTATTTTTTAAGATTGTGCAAATTTTATAGGCAAATAAAAATGAGCGAACAAAATATAAGATTTCTTTTTCTAAATAATAATAATAGTGTTTGAGTTAATTTGTGTGAACTTTGACTATTTATTGAACCATCTTTATGTGAAAAATCATATACCAAAGTTAATCATGTTTAATAGATTTGAACTCTAATTAATCTTCTACGTAGTGATGGTCTGCCAACTGCCAAGTTCTTAGTAGTCATAAGTCAAACATTTATACTCTTACTATCCTATAAGGATACCAGATACAGGACGGCCCAATATATATTACTCTAATTTTTTTGTCTCAATTTATCGGATATCATGAAACTTGAGAACTTGTCAAAATTTTTTATGTAATTTTAAATTGTTAATTATTATAATTTATAATACTTTTTTTTACATAATTTTAAAATAATAGTATATATTATTCTCTTTGTTTTAATTTATGTGGCATATATAGGATTTCAAAAATTAACTTTTCTTTTGTCTTTTAAATATATTAATTATTAATTATTGTAATTTATAATACCTTTTTAACGTAATTTTCAAATAATATATGTTACGTTTCATGTCCAAAGTTATGTGACATTGATATATTTTTTGGAGTCAAGTATTTTTTTATATGTATTTAAATTTTTAAAATTATTAATTATTGTGATCTATAATACTTTTTACGTCAATTTCAAATAATATATGTTTATCATCTAACCAATTTAATGTGGTACCAATAGAATGTCAAGAAAAGGCACAATCTTAAAGCAAGAGGATACAAAGGCTTAATAACAAAAATGCCCTCGTCATATAAGCAGGCATGTTGACGAAGACATGCCCGTCAACATGCCTGCTTGTAGACTCTTCTACTAAGTAGTAATAAAAGAGTGAATTCTTACTTATTTCATTGATCTATGGATAGTAAATAATCAAAATAATATAAGTTTGAACCATTATGTCAATCCGATCGGCGCACTTGTTTTTGTTGTAGTTTGTTAGTCTTTTTTGATTGAGTTTGAAGAAAAACAAACACGAAGCTTCGTTCCTCTCCTTTTAGGCAAGCTACTTCGTTCCTCAGCAAAATAATCACTTTTTTTTTGGCCAGATTTCATTCAATTTGTTGTGGATTCGATATTATATAATTTCGTCATAGTTCGACTTACGAATCTGATAATTTTGACTCTTGTCATATATCCATATTAAAAAATAAATTTTATAAATATATATGTAGAAATTTAATTTATTTAAAATTCAATAAGGTAATTTTGTTTTATAAAAAAAATCATAAAATTCAATTGGACTTCCTTGGATTGGTGATAAGTACGTTAAACAATAATAAAAAACAAATTCCATTAATGGGATATTACGTGGAATATTGAGGAGAGGACTTTGTTTTATTTTCCCATTTTCGGGCGGTTCATGATTTCAACGTTTTTCGTTTTTGGCCCTTGACACTAAACAAACAGGCCCTAACACGCTTTCTGTAACAAAAAAACCCACAGCCTCTTTTTTGAGAAAAAAAATCCAGAAGAAAAGTTTAGACGTCGCTTGCACGATCGCTGTTGCTGTTGCTGAGTAGATTACACAGGTGAGATTTTCTTTCTTCTTCGATCTATATGGTATTTGTTTAATACTATTCTGTTACTTCGCTTCGAGATTAAGCTTCCGTTTTCGCTTTGTTCTTCAATTACTATAACCAATTTTTAATAAGAGACCTGCTTTGTTAGTTTTTTGTGAATTTTATATTGGATTCGAGAATTCGGATTGGGATTATGTGTATTCCGTAGCTCCGTTCAATAGTTTTCGTTTAGCTGGTGGTCGGTTTCCACAAGAGGTAGCTTATTTTTAATATTTCATTTTTTTTTAATTTTTGTTATTGGATTATCTAGCATGTTAAATCGATCAATGGTTGATACTGTAAGTCTGTAACTGCGAGGATTTTTGATATTTTGGACAAAATTAGGAATACTCTGTTTCTGTAGTAAAGATCAATCAATCATTGGTAGAGGTGTTTTTTGTTTTCCTTTTTGTATGAATTTATATAATGAATCGAATTTTTCGGGATCTTAGCGATGATTTTAGCCCAGTGTTAGGGACCTTTGGTTGGCAGTGTGTGTTCTGTAATTAGGTAGTACAGTACTGGACAAACAAGCTTGGTGGAATGTGTTTGTCTTCTCAATATTTTTGGTTAGATATGGATTACACCTAATATATTAGATGAAGACTTTTGAGCTTTTCTTTTTGTTTCTTTTTTCAAAACGAAAGAAAAAAATTGTCGTCAAGATCTAGAAAACAAGTAGACTGATAAGTGCGGTTACCTTACTGCTTACTGGCTTCTTGGGGCCTTCCCTCCGTTCCAAATAGAGAGTATTAGGGAGGGGAGGATATAAGTTTCTCGTATTGTTTATGTTTGTGATGAACTATATTTTGGAACTTGGAAAGCCCTATATTCAGGTTTTATCTTTTTCATTCATTTCTCTCCTTCGTAGCTTAATAAAGCAAGAAATTGTAACTTATATTTCAATAGGCATTGACTGATGGCTCATGAATTACCTTTTCTAACAATCATGTAGCAGTTGCTGACTCAGATTTATCACAGTTTTTGGTTGTGTACATTTTTGGGGACACTAGAATGTATCCTAGAAGCCTAGGATCTCAAAGGAGCATTAAGTAATGTATACTGTATAGTCATTGTATTTATTGACCTCCTATTCTGAATTATCCAAGTAATAGTGTGAGTGGACATGATTTTGGAATCCAATGCTTTGCATGTTAGAAACAACTTTTTCTTCTCTTAATTGGGGGTTTAAATTTTGTGTAGTCCATGCTTCATTTTATTGCTGACCTAATAGATATTTTTCTTCATGTTAACATATATATGTTTATGGTGCCAGGGTTTTGGAATTTGAATCTTGATGGCTGAGGATAACACAGATGAACTTGCGAGTCCAGCAACAAGTGTGAAGAATGACTCTATGGCTGAGGATAACACCGATGAATTAATGAGTCCAGTAGCTAGTGTGAAGAATAACTCTATTGCCGAGGATAACACTGATGAACTAGTGAATCCAGTAACTAGTGTGGAAAGTGACTCTGCTGGAAGCGAACCAGATAGAATCAGCACAAGAAAACCAGGATCTTTGAGTAATGCACACAAGGTTCTTCCCTGCTGTCGCAACTCCTCTACATCTAATAATGGAGGTAATACAAGAAGGCAATCCACTGGGAAGTTGCATTCTCCTGACAGTGGACAAGATGTTCTTCCTCATTATCTGAGAGCTTCCACTGGTTCTTGCCATGACTTCTGTAAATATGGCAAGAAGCATTCCTCTGAACCAAAGCCATGGCATTCTCTATCAAAAAGAAAGAACAAACTTCCTGCTGATGGGCAGAGTCCTGCACAGACCTTGGTGGGAGAGGCAAAAAAGGGGACTTCGGTCAAGCAGAAGCCTTCCACTCCTCCAGGGAGTGTGCTGGGAGAGAAAAAGAAGGTGACTGGAGTTGAGCAAAAGCCTTCCACTTCTCCAGGGAGTATGCTGGGAGAGGCAAAGAAAAGGATTGTGGTCAAGCAAAACACTTCCACTACTTCAGGGAGTAGCCAGGGAGAGGCAAAGAAGGGGATTTTGGTCAAGAAAAAGCCTTCCACTCCTCCAAGGAGTATGCTGGAAGAGGAAAAGAAGGTGAATGTGATAAATCAAAAGCCTTCAGCACCTCAGGAGAGTATACTTGAAGATGAAAAGAAGGTGGCTGTGGTTGAGCAAAAGCCTTCTTCTCCTCCAGGTAGCATACAGGGAGGGGTGGATGAGGTGACTGTGGTTGATCAAAATTCTTCAGCTTCTCTGGAGAGTATGCTAGGAGAGGGAGAAAAGGTGACTGCAGTTGAGC
Organism: Solanum bulbocastanum; assembly: GCA_037074985.1. Classification (NCBI taxonomy): domain Eukaryota; kingdom Viridiplantae; phylum Streptophyta; class Magnoliopsida; order Solanales; family Solanaceae; genus Solanum; species Solanum bulbocastanum. The sequence continues at coordinate 38,282,445 of CM073598.1, read as the reverse complement.
AAAATCTTTCTACTCCTCCAGGGAGTGCGCTGGGAGAGGGAAAGAAAGTGACTGTGGTCAATCAAAAACTATCTGCTCCTCCAGGGAGTATGCTAGGACAGGGAAAGAAGTTGAATGTGGTCGATCAAAGACCTTCTTCCAAGGTTCACTCTCTTGAACCCTCAGAAATGATAAAGAAAAAGGCACCGCTGCCACCAAAGAGTGTTCACTCTCTGAAATTGGATTCCTCAAGTTACAAGATGCCAGAGACAGAGAAGAAAATGAAATCTGTTTTGGCAAAGCATTCTCCTCCTGAGCAGACAAAGCTCAAAATGGTAAAATCTTCATCTAAGATCTTAGGAGGTTTAGATGCAGGAGTCAGAAAAGTCGGTGCTGTTAATTCTAGAAAACAAAAAATTGTGTCTAAAGTATCTGCAGAGAAGCCTTTGAAGATCCCAGCTCTTTCATGTTCTCCAAAATCTTCCTCTGTTAAACCTTTGATCCTGAGGGCAAGAAACAGTATAAGCCTTAAACTGCTGTCTCCTCTGAAGGACCAGAACAAGATGCGGAGAGATGGAACCAACAAACCAAAGTCTTCCTCCCAGTCACAATCACATTCGTTGTCTAATGAAGAGGATAAAAAAGTTGTTAAGTCTGCAGGCAGTGCATCAGGTAAATACACGTCTAGCAGCAAAAAGTTGTTACACCTAGCAGAAGCAGAAATTGATGGGAAAAATCTGAAAAAGACATTAAGGAAAGGCAAGACAGCTGTTTCTAATGATTATAATCCTTCAGTGGTGAAACTGAAATTCAGGAGGGGTAAGGTAATTGATCTCCAGCCAGAAACCAGCAGCCCTAGGAGGCTGACATTTAGATTGGGACGACATATGGGTGAAAGCCAGGACAGTAATATAAGAAAGAGAAATTTTAGAAAGAAAGGAGCTGATGATGACAGAAGTAGTACTGTCCTCAACTCTGGAAAAATTGTTTTGAGGCATCAGGATGTGCAGGAAAAGAAAGATGTGCAGGGTTTGTTGAATAATGTGATTGAAGAGACGGCGAGTAAGCTTGTTGAAACCAGGAAAAGCAAGGTTAAAGCTTTGGTGGGAGCTTTTGAGACAGTGATTTCCCTCCAAGATAAACCTTCTACAGTCACAGTTTCTTGATTAACAACCATAATATTTTAACACATAGGAGCAATTGCAAATATAGTGGATGATATAGCTTTTCTGACCTGGTTTAAGTATGTTTGTCGTGTTTCTCATTCTGACTCATCATCTTAACGATTCTTGATGGCTTGCTGGTTCTGTTCTCTTGATTGAATAAATTCAATTTCATCTGGATGCATCTCCTTTGAATTGAGAGATAAAGTCGCGCAAGATTGTGAACTTGTTATCACTTATGGAGGCTGTGATTGTGGTGTTAGATCTTAGATCAGTGGGTGTTCGCGTATATTAAAATTTCTATGTTGGGCTGGTTGCTCAGTGAACATATATTGCTGTTGGAATCATTTTAGGTGGGATTTGTTCATACTTTCTTTCTAATAAGCACATTGAAGAAGACGGAGCATGTGAAAATACTATGCAAAAAGTGTTTCGTCTGTGGTACTGGTTTGGCATTGTGCTTGTATACTGTTTGGCGTGTTTGCTATAAGCTGTTGTGGAAAGGAATCTGTCTCTTGACTGCGAAATTTACTGTTGTTTTTCATCCTGCCATATACAGTTACGATATAAGTTAAAATCAAATGCAAATATTGTATTTCAAATAACCATACAATAGCACCCAAACAACAAGTTACAATATTTATGTGCATCTTTTATTTAGGTAACTTAAACGGGTATATTAGGTCCCTCCTTTGTTGAAAGGTTGTACATTTCAGCTTAAAGAAGCCACTTCAGTTAGATATATGTACTATCTTCACCTATCAATCATAACATCTAGTGTAAAGTTATTTTTTGAGTTTTCCAATCTGTCATTGATGCAAGGATGAAGGTGTGATTCCAACTTCCAAGAATCTTTTTTCTGCTGGACTAACAAACATAAATTCAAGTTAAATTAGACCACTTCATTCATCTTTCTCTATCTTTTTTTTTTTCCTAAGAAGAAAAATTAATCTTTTCCATGTTTCCGTTGCCAATTGGCCATTGGAGGAAAGAGTTACTAATTTTCTCGCCCAATTGGAGATAGATTCAATATGGTCCTACAGTAATATTGGAACAATACATAAACATAGTTTCTAATATTCAAATATAGAAAAATATATATCTCTAATGTAAACGCATATAACAAGTCATTTATTGTTTAAATTGTTCACAACTTTTTTTTTTCTTTCAATTTTTTAGTTTACAAAATAATATTCATTTGTGAAAATACTTGGTGGGCGAAATAGGAGGATCGGGTTAACGTATCAATGGAATTGGGCCGTACATGTGATGTTGACAAGCCCAAGCCGATGGATTAGGTGGGAGTGGGTTAATAAACCGGGTCCCAAAATATCATTTGATTGGTTTCAACTGGACAATTTGGGAATGACGCCTCACTCGGCGTCAGCTCAAACGGCTCAGTTAATTTCTTTGTCCCAAGTCCATTGAAAGCACCTCCACTACTGATCACTTTCTCTCCACCGATAACTTGCTCTTTCTCCGGCCAACTTCTCCGATCTCCACTCCAGCGACTACAACTTGTACGTTCTCTTTTTCTATCTCACTTTCCTTCTCTCTCAGTTACTCACTCATACACAAACCCTAATTCCGATTTTAAATCTTAGGGTAGGATAAGAAATGTGACTTGTACTGCTGTGGCGTTGTCTGATTCAGCTGCACGAAGAAACCTCAGCTCCAATTTTGATAATTTTATGTGTTTTTAACTAGATGATTTTTTTATTTATTTTTTTGCATCTTTGGTGATAATGCAATTTTTTGGGTATAAAACCCAACATTTTCACGAAATAAGGAAAAATAGTTGTGTTACCTCCTAATTTCAATTTTTTAATAATTAGTTAGTTGGAATAGAAGTCATAAATGCAATATCTTTTACTAAATTATTCCAATAATTCTAAAGATTATACTTTTTTGAACAGTATTGCTCTTTATTCGTTCTCTACAAAGTTGTGATGTGATATGTATGATCTTGATTTGTTTTTTTAATTTGACACTGAGTGTAGCACGAGTCAGGTGTGTTTGTTTGGTATGTGATCCTTGACGAACTTATTTTCAACTGTTTGGTCATATTGAACTGTGGATTATGTTTTCTCCGAGGGATCTATTCCACCAAAAGGGGATAAGAACTTTCTTCAGTTTATAAATGTCCAACTCTTTAAGTGTGCATGAAGTGTAAAAATAACCTACAACTGAGCTCTTCTTACTAGTCACAATTCCTTTTTGTTCTTAGAGTTGTCGACCCCTATTCTTTACTGGAGAACTGCTTTCCAGCTGAAGCATATAGTTCGCCTCTACATGTAATGCTATTTAATTCTTCTAAACATTTATGACCCTCCTTCTCAGAAGTACATTATGACCCTATGCTTGTTTCAAACTAGAACTGGTAAAGCCAGCCATAAGTACGCTCCATCTGCTTCTGGGACCTGTAAGTTCATCCTTAAATGGTTACCAACCAAACAAACACTTCTGAGTTCTGAGCTTGTGCCACATTTCGATTTCCATCATCTAGGGCGGCCAAATCTCTTTAATTCTTCCGAATTCTTTACTTCTCTCATGTCATGAGCCATCTGTTGAGTACCACTAATTTTTTTTTATGAAGTAAGGTATTTCATTAAAAAGCATCAAGCAGGTGCAGAATTACAGAATAGACAAAAGTGCTCACAGAGAGCATAAGCAAAAGTTGTTTGCTCCTTTTCAATCTTCAAACTAGTACTAGAGAGCTAACAAAGTCAAGAAATTGTTCAGTGCTAAATACAGGGGTTAAATTAAGCCAACTGTGTACCACTAAGTTCTGGAGCAGTATATATGTTATATTCACCTCATGGATTTTACCCTTGTGCTAAAAGTTACTGATTTTACATCTTGGGAAACTTTTGTTTTCTGGTACTTCTGCATTTTGTTCATTAATTCTGTAACCTATAATAGCGACATGGCCTGGGGAAGTGCATTCTTATTTTTATGTTCTGCAAAAGCATTGATGTGTAAATTATTTTGTTGATAAGTATTACTGCCTCCGTCCCATTTTATATGAGGTACTTTGACCCAGCACAAAGTTTAAGAAAGAAAGGAAGACTTTTAAAACTTGTGGTACAAAATGAATAATAGAAATTTGTGTGGTTGTAAATTATTTCATTAAGGGTAAAATAAATATTTTATAGTTAAATTGTTACTTAATATAGAAATGTGTCATTCTTTTTGGGACCGACTAAAAAGGAAAGTAAGTCACATAAATTGGAATAGAGGGAGTAATAGGTTGATGATTTCATTAACAAATAATGATCTGGTCTTTAATTAGTTGATAGTGATGTAAAAGGTGATGTAGTAAAAGTAAACTTATCAAGTGACTAAGTAGAGAGATTATTTGCTATCAATGGGCTTTTGAAAAATCCCTTTATTCCTGTATTCAACATACTAGCATGATTGATTAATGTATAGGGTTGTTGACTAGAGTCATATTTTCATTGTTTATGCCACCAAACAGCCATTATTCAGATCATTTCCTACATTCCTTACAACCAATTGAAGTATCTTGGTATTTGATGTCATCTTTGTGAACTTTTTAGAAATATATGACCTAACTTTTGTTGTGATTTCAATCATGATGATTGCAGTTGTAAACAATGATCATTACTAAACAATATCGGTGCATACACTCAGCTAGTTGTTTGTGTACAAAAGGGCATCTTAGCGAAGAAGTCATATTTCTGGTTTTTCAGCGACTGAATTGGAATCCTAAGTCGGTGGCAACTCTATCCTGTGTTTGCAAATGGTTTGATGATCTCGCAAAGAGAGTGCTCTGGAAGGAGTTTTGTAAAACGAGAGCTCCAAAAATGATGCTTGATTTACAGTCTAGCGGGAGTCACAGTGTTGATGGGAACTGGAGGGCTCTTGGAAAGCTTCTTATTTACTGTTCTGGATGTACTAAAGGTGGCTTATTCAACAGCATCCATGTTCCAGGACACTTTGTTTACAGGACTAGGTTCTCTAGGACCTCTGGAAAGAGCTTTCTGTTACCACAATGCAGGACGGATGTTTTGTATGTTTCTGATCCTTGCGAGCATCTTGACCAAGGAGAAGAGGGGGATATTGGATTTTTTAGGGGAATATTTAAATCCTTTGCTACGTCAAAAGTTCGTAAAATGTTAATTAAGAGGGAGGCTCAGCTCCATCCAACAGAAGTGTGCCCTTACTGTAAGGCAAAACTGTGGAGCATGCTGCAAGCAAAAATGGTACCAGCAAGTGCCAGCTGTAGATTGGGTGCTTATGAAGATGCAATTGAGTATTATGTGTGCCTTAATGGGCATGTGCTTGGGATATGTACCCTTTTGCCCTTGTCTGATTCTGAGGAAGCTTCAGATCACAGTGATGCATGAATGCAGGTATCATTGTCAAATCACACATTTGTTGCTTGACGTAAAATATATTGGCTATTTATATTTCAGCACTGGCATGTTGCCATTTTATCGTGTCACATAGTTTGCTATATGCAATCTTTTATCTATTGAATCACGTATCCCATTTTCTGGTTTATTTGTGTATCAGAGGGGAAAAAGATGATAAAAGTCCTTGGATTGTTCTATGTCAGACATGCAAGACATCATTGCCATTAAGTGGAAGATCTCTCTTGATGGACAATGGACATGTAACTGTATTTATGCAAGCTTGCCACTTCCTAAACTTATCTGACCCGATAGCAGTTCACTGGAAACTGTGACTGATCGTTGTATCTCAGTTGTAACAAACACGAGAATTTGTTTGTATATTTTATGGCCTCAAATGTGCATCTAATTTAAGTGACATGTTAGAATCTGCAACATTTCGAAAGTTGTTTGTTGTGAAGCAGTTAAGTTACCCCATGTAAAGTTTGAAAAAAAAATATTGAATGCAATTCTGATGCAGTGATGTGAGTCATTTGCCATTTTCTTTCAGCTTATTAATGTACCGGGAGCCGGGAGGGGGATGGGATTAATAACGAGTTTGTTTATTTCTTAGTTTATTTCATTTAGTAAGAGAGCCGTGAAGACGATGCGTTTAATTTATTATTATCATTTTTTTAATTTTAGTATGACAATAAATTGTTTTGCCTTGGTCTTTTAATTTGGTTAAAGATGTAAAAAAAAATTAGTGGAGGAAGAAAAGTGAGATTTGGGAGAATAATCTATGCTAAAAGAGTTCTAATAGTCACGTTTCAGTGTTTTATAATAAAATAAACTCGAATAAAATGCAATTTACTCTATTAATTCATCTAAGATGTAACTAGTTTCTCTGGGATCGATTGGTGCTCAAGCTGAGATAAACAAAAATATTTTATGGTTAAGATACTTTACGAGATTATTTTATTTCACCTTCTCATGAATACAACAACATACCCAACATCTTTTCATAAATGATGGGATAAAATAATGTCTGAGATTAATTAATACCTGAAAATGAAATCAAACATGTAATAAAATTAATTCCAAACTTTATCCCAATTCCCGCCCTAATAGAATTAAAGATTAAAAGTGCATTTTGATCGACTGATTTGATCATCAGGGATTTTGGGCCGGATCTTAAATAAGGCCCGTTAGTTGAGGCCCATTCTGCTAGCAGATGGTATTTGTAATTAATTCTCGTTATCCTTCCTTTCTTCCTCAATTCGAAATTTTTGCTTGGCTAGTAGCATGAATTCCCCTCTGTGTCTCCATTTGTGTGCTGGGCAAGTCAAGTTTCCCTGAAGCTACATATTCTACTTTGCCTTCTAAATTTCAGGTAAATTTTCAATTCTTTGAGCTCTTGGCGAAACACGAACGAAAAGTACAGTTGAAGGTTGAATGGTTCTTGCGGATAACAAATATTACATGCATATCTGTCCTTATCCCATTATCAACTCTTTAATTTGATCAAATTGAACGATAAAGATTGGAACTTTAATTGATTATGGTGATCAAACTCTATTGAATTTCTTCAGGTAGTGGTTCCAAGTTCTAGTGTTGAATTAGGTGAGAAATTCTTTGTCTTATGAGGTTGTTGTACTCTGTGGAGCGAGTATGGTATATGTGATAAAGAACTTGCCTACTTTAGCAATTTCTTTAGATGGAAATGAGAAGAGCAATCGATTTTTCTGTTCAAGAGCTCTTTATAGTGGAAAAGTAAAGGGGTGTCTTAGTTTTACTAGTTCTAGATTGGTTAATGCTTTTGAGAAATGCAGTTTGTGTGGAATTGAACAGCTTAAGTTGTCAACTGTTTTATTTAACTTCAAGGAAGTGAATAACCTGTGTAACATAGCTCTGAATGTCGCTTGTGAACTAGAACCTATGTGTGATGGAGAGACTGAGGGTTCTGATATTGAAAATGATAATTCAGCCAAAGATGTATATAGCTTGGAATTGTATGGTAAGGACTGTTTGATGAATTCGTATACTGAAAGATATGATACAAACCAACCTTCAGCTAAAAGTTCAGTTGAGAATGGGATTCTATACCTAGAAGAAATGGATGAGAAGGTATTGTCAGAAAGGATCTTGAAGCTCAGCAGGCGGAATAAACATAAAAGTGCATTGGTGATATACAAGTCGATGATTTTTTCAGGTCTTAAACCTGATTTACATGCATGTAATTCCCTTCTTTCAACTCTCTTGAGGAATGGAATGCTTGATAATGCCTTAAAAGTCTTCAACTCCATGAAGGCTAGCGAGCTAACAACTGGCCACACTTATAGCTTAATTCTGAAGGCAGTTGCTGATGCTCGGGGTTATGACACAGCAATAAACATGTTCCGTGAATTGATAAGCAGTAGGAATCTTAGAGAACAAATTGATATTATTGTATACAACACAATGATATCCATTTTTGCAAAAGCAAACAACTGGGATCAGGCACAGAAGATTTGGAAAATTTTGCAGTATAATGGTCAAGTTGGAACAACAGTCACTTACCGTCTGTTAATTTGCACATTTGTTCGTTGTGGTCAGAATGAACTAGCTATTGATGCATATAGTGAGATGATTCATAATGGGTTGAGCCCAGAAAGTGATACGATGCATGCTATTATTGGAGCATACAGTAGAGAGGGTAAGTATGACTCTGCATTGAATATCTTGCAATGTATGTTGGACAGTGAGCTTAAGCCAAATGCGAGAGCATGCAACATAGTGATCAACTCACTTGGAAAAGCTGGCAAAGTCAAGCTTGCATTTGAGATTTATGATCTGATGAAATCATTAGGTCATGCACCTGATGTATACACATGGAATTCCTTGCTTAATGCCTTAAACAGGGCAAATCGATATTGTGATGCAATTCAGCTCTTTGAGAGAATAAGAAATATCCAAAGTGTTATTTTGAATGAGCATATATACAATACTGTTTTGACATCATGCCACAGACTTGGGTTGTGGGAGAAAGCTGTACAGGTACTGTGGCAGATGGAGGCTTCTGAACTCCCAGTTTCAACTGCATCCTATAATCAAGTCATTGGAGCTTGCGAGGTAGCAAGAAGACCCAAGGTTGCATTACAAGTGTATCACCACATGGTTCGCCAAAACCATTCTCCTGACATATTTACTCTGTTGTCATTGATGAGAGTATGCATTTGGGGATCTCTCTATAATGAAGCGGTGGAAATACTAAAAGTAAGTCGTGACATTCGTTACATCTTCTTCTTACGTAACTATTGCCTTCTTTAAGTTCCCTGCCATATTGCAAATAAATCAGAGAATAACTATGCTACAACTGTGGATTGATTGTTCATTTTTTTTTTGGGGGGGTAAGTTCTGATTTGAGAGTGAACTCGCTGATTAATCATGGCTTGTATGGGAATGTTCAATTTGCAAAACCAAAAACTCAAACCCGTGGGAAAAAAAAATCTAGACTGGAATGTTGATTATTAACTTGGCTTTGTTTCTATTACCACTATTTCTTTGAGCCAAACTCCCCCCGGCACCATCCCAACACAGAAAATTCCTATTTCTCTCTTCTTCTTTTTTCAAAAAATAAAATAAAATAGCTTTGACATTGGAGGTAAGTAATTAGGGAGGAAGGAATCATTCAGACATCATTCATTATCCAGGACTAAAGTCACTTCAACTCTTATACTTAATGTGTTGCAGTTTTCTGAACCAAATGGATCACTTTACAATGCTGCTATTCAAGGGATGTGTTTAACAGGAAGGTTTGATTTGGCTAAGAAGCTGTACACGGAAATGCGTGAGAGAAGATTTCAACCTGATGGCAAGACACGGGCTATGATGTTGCAAAACTTACCAAAAGATTCCAGGAGAAATAGAAAACGTAATTTGCAAAACTACTATAATTGGGAAGAAAACAGTGTGCTTTACATTGACATGAATATGATATAATAGTGTTGCTAATGTAGGTTCCTTTTTATGGTAAATTGTCATGTGAAGGTTAACCTGAATGCCCATTAGAGTCCAGGTGCATATGTGCTTGTAGCTGAGTTGATGGCAAAATTTAAGTACTGTGTTGATGGTCAGGTAGAAGAGTAAGAAGACCCACTGAGGTGCAGCTACTCTAATGAACAGGTTGACATTTGAGTATTCTATTCCATACTTCTAATAAGTTGACATCTGAATTACTCCTAATCTCCTACTTATCGTTTCAGTTTCTTCAGTATATACGTACTAACCTTAGAGCAGATTGTCCATAGTTATTGCTTTCATTTCCCAGATTTTCTAATGTTGATTATAATGATGAAATTATGCTAATCACAGCCTGGACAGTGATTAACCAGTGGAGGACAGGATCTGGTTGGGTTTGCGGAGTCACTTGGCAAAGCACTCAGATTCAACAAATATACAGCATTATCATTGGTCTTTGCCCTCCATGCAAGCACGCCGAGTAACAAGAAAGCCTTCTTTAAGCTTCGAGGAGACACACGTCTTCAAGCATATTATACATCTATAGAAAACATTTTTACGTAAAAACTTTGCACTCTGATGTAATAATAAATCATTCTATCGTGTCATGTGTAATAATAAATCATTCTATTGTGTCATGTGGAAGAGCGTGGATTTTGTAATTATATATAGATAGTGCCATTTCTTTTGAATTACAGTAATTTTTATCTACTGATTTGCACAGAAAATCTTTCAACAGAGATTTTTCATTTCCTGGTGTCCATTTAAATGCTTGTATTGCAGCTTGCTTAACTACGCAAGTCCTAGTTGTATTCAATTAGCAATATATATGTTATCTCATTCTCGTTGTGATCGAAGTTGTTATTTATATTCTGAGATGTGCGAACGTACTAATTATTAGAATGCTAAGATGGATGGATGTCCCAACTTTAATAGCCCAGTTAGTTAATTACTTTGAACTCACTTGATGTTTGATTCTCCACTTTTGTAATCCCCTCCCCATGTTCCTTCCCCTACCACATTTTTTTTTTTTTAAAAAAAAGTTCCTTTTATCTCATGTTTAGAAGTCGACCTCCATTCTTATATATAGCTAAAAGATTGCACAAAGCATGGGTGAACAACCGACAACTATCTACAGGCTAATATGCTACTTATTATATGAAAACAGAACTCCTTCAACAGTGTAGGTAGGTATTTGCTATTCAAAGCCGTGAAATATGTATATCCAAAATCTAGATACCATTTAGATGCTCGAACTCACAGTACGTATCTGAACAACAATATATAGAGGTGCAGTCTCATAGTTTCTGAGAGAAAGCTTCTTGGTTCTCTGCTGGAGAATCTGAACCAGATTCTTGTCTTTTAAACACTAGCTTCTGCAGAGGAAGTTGTCCATTGGAGAATGCGCTGACCTCTGTGTCTACTAAAATAGTGTCCTCATCCTTGAATTCTCCTCTTAATATTCCTTTGGCCAATTCGTTCTCAACATTCTGCTGGATCACCCGCTTCACTGGCCGTGCGCCATAGTTGGGGTCATAACCAAGACTTCCAAGCAATTGAATAGCAGCTTCGGTCACTTCAATCTTCATTTTGCGATCAGCTAATCTCTGCTGCACTCTCTCAAGCTGCAAGAACAGAAAATAGCTCAAACTCAGAAATATTTTACTCAGAATATATGCAGACACAGAATCCACTTCCAGCATTGACACTCCCAGAAACTATGTGCAAACGCAAACAAGCATGTGTTTAAGATTCGAAAAGGTATGTTACCTGTAATCGCACAATGCTACTAATTTGGTCACGATCAAGAGGCTGGAATACTATATATTCATCAACCCGATTCATGAACTCAGGGCGGAAAACTGCACGTGCAGCATCCATCACCCTTCGCTTTATTGTTTGATAAGTCGCTTCCTTTGATGAATCATCATCATCATCTGTATTTAGGATATATTGTGAACCAACATTTGATGTCATGATGATGACAGTATTGGTGAAACTCACTGTACGTCCTTGTGAGTCAGTCACCCTACCATCATCTAAGATTTGAAGGAACACATTAAATACATCCGAATGGGCCTTCTCTATTTCATCAAACAATATAACTGCATACGGTCTCCTGCGAACAATCTCAGTCAACTGCCCCCCTTCTTCATACCCGACATAACCAGGGGGAGCTCCTATCAATCTTGAAACTGCATGCTTCTCCATGTATTCACTCATATCGATGCGCACAAGTGCTTCTTCAGTATTGAACAAATAGTTAGCAAGGGCCTTAGCTAGCTCCGTCTTCCCAACTCCAGTGGGACCCATGAACATAAAGCTTGCAATAGGACGGTGAGGATCTGAAAGTCCAGCACGCGAGCGCTGGATTGCCTCTGCTACTGCTCTGACTGCTGGATCTTGACCAACAACACGTTTGTGCAACTCTTCCTCTAAATGCAACAGCTTTTCCCTCTCCGACTGTTGTAACTTAGAAACAGGAATCCCAGTCCACTTACTGACAATCTCTGCAATATCATTCCCAGTCACTTCTTCTCTGAGCATCGATTTTCCAGACTTCATATAATCACTCAGTTCTTTTTCTGCAGCTTCAAGTTGACGCTGCAAGGTGTTTAGACTCCCGTACTTAAGTTCAGCAGCACGATTAAGATCATACTCCCGCTCTGCTTGCTGGATCTCAAGATTTACCCTGTCAATCTATATTTAGGAAGAAAGTTAATCAAGCTCCACTGCAATCTGATTCATTTAGATATAAATTGCCCCTTAGCTAATTCAATTGACAGCTCAGAATATAAATGCACTTCCACTCAAGAGTAGTTATTAAAAAAAAGAAGCACCAGTTATGAACAAACTTAAATAGAGAATCTTCAGTTGCATACCTCTTCCTTAATGGACTGTAAGCGAGTCATGACACTTTTTTCATGCTCCCACTGCTCAGTCAGCTCAGTTTGCCTCTCCTTCAAAAGAGACAATTCAGCCTCAAGACGGTTTAACCGATCTTTCGATGCTCTATCTGTATCATTAGTTAGAGATAGCCTCTCCATCTCCAACTTCAAAACTGCACGATTGATCTCATCAAGGGCTGTAGGTTTTGAGGTGATCTCCATTTTCAGTTTTGCAGCAGCTTCATCAACTAGGTCAATAGCTGCAATTTGAAAACTAGCACTTTTAGCATCGACTGAAGTCCAATAAGAACAAGTTTATTATACTCCACATTTATGCAGGTCAAGTGCATGAGCACTTGGTCTATGCTTACTGGACCAAGGGAAACAATAATGTGATGATGAAGACTGAAAGATATGCTTGATATGATCCCTAAAATGTGGCTACATCACTGCTCAAGTTGTTTCTTTCTATAATACTCCCCTGTTTCAAAAAGAATGACCTTCTTTCCTTTTTAGTCTGTTTCAAAAATAATGACCTCTTTTCTTTTTTGGTAACATTTTAATTTCAGTTTTCCATGTGGCATGTTTAAAGCCACAAAGATTGAAGGGCAATTTAGTACATTTGACATAACTTTAATTTAGGACCACAAGATTCAAAAATCTTCTTTATTTTCTAAAACTTTGTGTCAAGTTATACCAGGTCACTCTTTGTGAAACGGAGGGAGTACTTTGAGAAGGCCACGCTCAAATGTCAAAGTGATGATTAGTAGTTAGATAGGATTAAAAAACCACCAGCAGGACTAAGGTTGGGCCAAACAAATGCAAAATTGTTCCCTAAATTTTAAATCAAAATTACACAAACAGGGCAACCTTCGTAGCCCAATTGCGTACTAGAACTTTCACCTTGTTGATAAGGGTTTGGTTCCCCGCTTGTAATCCCTCCCCCACCCGCTCTATTTATAGTTAATTAAAATAAAAACTACATATTGAAGTTATAGCACCATGAACAATACAGTATTTGTAAATATTAAATGAAATAACAAGTTGCGCTATAGTGAACAGCTTTTCAGTTTCTCACCTTTGTCAGGTAGAAAACGTCCACTAATATAACGGTCCGAAAGAATAGCTGCATCAACAAGCGCCGTGTCTGAAATGCGAACCCCGTGATGCAGCTCATATCTTTCACGTAATCCGCGAAGTATGGAGACAGTGTCTTCAACTGTAGGCTGGTCAACATAAACTTGCTGGAAACGACGCTCCAGGGCAGGATCTTTCTCGATATATTTACGGTATTCATCCAAGGTGGTTGCACCAATACATCGTAATTCTCCTCGACCAAGCATCGGTTTCAAGAGATTCCCAGCATCCATTGCACCATTAGTGGCACCTAACAAAACAAATGATTTTGTTTTTCACAAACCAAACCAGAAAAAAATTATCCAAACTTGGAGGGACCCAAATAATGGTACGGAATACAACTTCTGGTCTAGGATGAAATCATAAAGATCTCAGTATGTAGCAGACGTATAGGCAAATTAACATGGGCAATTATCCGTCCATGCAACAAATGAACAAACTATCACAAGAGGAGAGAGTAATACAAGGGCTCAAGTGAAGGGGAAACAAGTATTAATTTTTAATCACCAGCATTCCAACATATAAAACAGCATTTTAACATCTGGTGATGTTTCCTAAGAACATACCTGCACCTACAACAGTATGTATCTCATCAATAAAAAGAATGATCTGTCCTTCGGATTCTGTCACTTCCTTAAGCACAGCCTTCAATCTGTCTTCAAATTCACCACGATATTTTGCACCGGCTATGAGCGCACCCATATCAAGAGATATCAACTGCACAGAGGACACAAACATGTTAATTAATAAAATACTTTCTTTCATAAGTCAGGTGAATGCAACAGAAATTCCCTTCATCACTAACCCTTCGATTCATCAAAGCCTGAGGTACATCTCCTTGCACAATTCTCTGAGCAAGCCTATCAAACAGGAAGAGAAGAATATAAGTTATAGGCAACACGTTCCAAATAAGCCATATAATCAAAAATTTAAATCACATGCTCCAACTCCCTCCTCTACTGCTCAATAAGAAGAATTTACTTACCCTTCAGAGATTGCAGTTTTCCCAACTCCAGGCTCACCAATTAACACTGGGTTATTCTTTGTTCTCCTGGAGAGGATTTGTATGCATCTACGTATCTCATCATCTCTTCCTATAACTGGGTCAAGCTTCCCCGCTCTAGCCATAGAGGTCAGATCTTTTCCATATTTTTCTAGTGATTCATACTTCCCTTCAGGATCTGCAAGAGTGATAAACAAGATATTTTGAGAAATGGAAAAGCTAAGAGGATATATTGCAGATGCGCATCTGTTGGGGAAAGTAAGGTTGTTGTTAACTAAGAAGCTAATGGTGTATACCAGTCAAACTACGTATAAAACATTAAGGACTACACTAGGAAGAAGTTCCCTGTATCACATGAAAGGGAGAAGAGATCCAAGCGTAATGAACATAATAGTCCATAAAGGGGTAACTACGTCTTAATTCTTACACTTATTGACAAGATCCACATATGCAAGTAGTCCACCAATTATAGAAAGAACTCATTACCTTGATCAATAACATTTTGGCGTCCCCTTATGGATTCAATGGCAGTTTTCAGTGTCTTCAGGGAAATCTGGAAATCATTAAACAGCTGCTTCCCAAATCGTTTATCTTGAATGAAGCCAAGCACCAAATGCTCAACTGACACAAAGGAATCACCATACTCTTTCTTGTACTCCCTGGCTCTCTGCATCAAACCTTCCAACTCTCTGCCTAACATAGAACCAGCTGTCTCACCAATAACCTGGAAAGATGTTGTAACCAAGAAGAAAGATTCAGCAGTCTATAGTACATGAGAGGACAACGTATTTAGCAGTTTGTTATTTGATTGTTATTAGAAGTGGTCTAAAAAGAGAGGAAGTAATACCATAAAAGAACTAATTCGAATGACTCAGCATCACTGGTGGTTGGAAGCTTCCTATAATATATGTGTGCTCGCTTAAAGAGCAATGTACGAGAATCAGTTGACCAAACTACCATAGAATCTAAACATAACTGCATAGCACTGAGTATGTTTCCATACGTTCTGCATCCATAAAAAGAGTAAAGATGTACACCAGCAAAACTGACTGGTTATCTATACGAGCTGAGCCAAGCTCAACTATAGACGATAAAGAGCCAAACTCTAGCTTGCTTGGAGATCTGGTGTTTAGAACTAGTTGATATCAAGCTAGACTATAAGCTCATCTATAGCCAGTCAAGCTCCTTTTGTTGAATTATTTAGCTGAATCATATCCTAAATAGAAATAAAATAATTTCCATCGAATCAATTAAGTTGGTTAACTAGAAGCCCCGAGAGTGGAGTGTAAATTAGCCTTTTATATTTCTGGAGAAAAACACAGATGAGGTTTTGTGAACACCAAATGAGCCAGGATAAGCTCCCTAAGCTCATGTCCTTTCAAAATTGAGCTACAAAGTGTGATCGACTCAGCTAGGATGTCAACTTTCTTTGCAAACGCATGATTGTTTTTAGCTCTAAAAGTGGATATGTACTAAACCTATAATTTCTTGAATTTTTAACTACCTACTATTTTCTTGTTGGTTAAACTCCAATGGAATATGATACACTTACAAAAACACACAAGAGAGGGACCTCTTGGTAAATCATGGAATAGAACTGGTCCATAAACTCAAGTTATACGCAGATACATACAAACTCATCATCATCATAATTAAGTTACACTAATGACTTATTACAACAATAAAGTGTCCTGCACCTGAGAACAAATTGAAGTGCACATGTTCAGATAAATTCTTGAGAAATTAACATTTTACAAGAAAAACCTAGCATGCTTGAAAATGGTCATGTGTGGACTAAATGGTTCATTAGATCCTTTTAAGATAAAATGACTGTCATTAACATGAAAATGGCAGAGCTGATCAAAGCAGAATTTTGTGCTAAACTCTACATGGGTTGCAAATGAAGAAGAAGCAAAAATAAAAGAATGGACATATTTCGATTTTGATCCTGAAAACACCAATTTGATAATTGAACATCAAATCATTTCTAAGCAGGGGTTAGAAAAGAACCAATGATGCACAAGTGAACATGGCATATAATTAGCAAAAGACTTTGAGTTGATCTGAAGCATACCTTTGGTTGTTGTCTAATAAACTTATCAGTAGCCTCTAAAAGGCGGGTATTATCTACACCCGCCTTGGAGAATATACGACGAGCCAGCCCATTCTTTTGCTCCAACAGTGCCTTCATCAAGTGTTCAGTCTCTACTATTTGATGCTTGTTCTCTTTCGCTATTTCTGGCGATGCAACAATTGCTTGCCATGCCATTTCCGTAAAATCTTGCTGAGTGATCTGCCATTACAAAACCAATTAATTGGATCGAGTGAAATAGATCAGTCAAAACAGTTAAATAAATCATCCATAACCATCCCACTCTACTTAGGCTGAAATATATCAGTCAGAACGATTATATAAATCATCCATATCCATTCCACTCTACTTAGATAAATTTCATTCCAAATTGTATAATTTTCCCTTTAAGGTACGTAAGGGTTCTCCCTACATGGATAACTAGTTTAGTCTCAACTAACTGGTATTGCTATCTCAACCCTTTGCTTACAGATCACTGATTCCAAGAGATATTAGGGAACGACTCTATATGCCTAATCATTCACTCACATTTGCCAAACAAGTATCTCACTCTGCAAACAAATAGACATGCAAAAACACCCAGACGGAAAAATGCGCAAGCACAGAGAATTCACTGCATTTTGATCAATTCATTCAATGAGAATGTGACTTATCAACTGCTTGAATACCACTCCAAATCTTCCTATTGTGGATATCAATCAACTATTACTAAATCACAAACTAATTGGCACCACCTATATCAGTTTCACTCAATTCAGAACCAATAAATTAATTAGATAAAGTGTCACCCAATTCATCAGAACCAATAAATTGATTAGATAAGGTGGTGAGCCCTAAAAAACCGTTTCCACACTTCCACTATAGAAAACAAATGCATTTACAATGATATTCAAATCAGAACTAAAAGTAAAATCCATAAGTAAATGAACAAGTAGTTTACCCTTCCACTTGAAGCATCACAACGTATGGTTAGCCTTGAACCCTGGGAGAGTTTCTCAGTTTTTCTAGTGAAGAAGACATCCTTCCTCTTCAGTTTCAACGAATTACACTTGTCAAGAACTCGCGATTTTCCTGAGAAGTTCAGGTTCGGCACTGAATGAGATGAAAATAAAGCTACTCTGCTTGAAGAATTGGAAGAAGAAGAAGGAACGCAAAACTGTACGCCGGAAAATGACGTCACAGTAGACATATTGTAAACAAAATATACTATTCTATTATCTCAACGTTCTAGACGAATGAAGAAAAACGAGAAGTTGCAGCGGATAGAGAGAGTGTTTTTATTTATGGAATATACAGCAAAAGTTGGGGGTTTGCGTGAGAATATAACAACTTATAAGGACCGGTGGAGTGTTCTCGTAACTTCCCGAACGTGAGAGCGCGTGCGAATTTTTTTACTCATTTATAAATACTTTAATTGATTTTTAATGTGTGTGGTAAGTGGTTATTTTATACTATTTTTATGAAAATTAATATGTAATTTTTTCATCAATTTTACTACTGCTAATTTTTTTCTAGTAGTCTGAGAGATCCAGGCTTAGACATATTTTTAAAAGAAGGACCCGAATCAAAATCAATTTATGTAAAACTAATTATGAGATTGTCACCTAAACTTTTTCGTTTATATTTCTTATTATAAACTATATTCACCTAACAAAGCTTATAGATCCCAACACATATTTCATAATCCAAAAAATTATAGTCATTGTAATAAAATGACAGCAAATAATGAATTTCTTTTCTGATGGCAAAGATAAAGAGATAAGTATCATTACTAAAAATAAAAAAAATCAAATTGGTAAATGCGTACTATATTTATTCTATATTGGTTTAAATAATTAAAAATTAACTACACTAAAAAATTAATCCAAACAAATCTATTCAAAAATTATATACTTATACAAAAGATCGATCAAACTTCGGTGAAAAAAAAAAATCTACAACTAATTGGATCGACTAATCAATATCCTTAAACACTATTCTCCTAATCAAATTTTTGAATCACAAACATAATACATGAACGGCCTCATTAGAATTTTTTTAAAAACATTCAATAAATAGAAAAAGAAAATATTTAGAAGAAGAGTAAAAGGGAACGGAAAAAAAGAAAAGTAAATAAAAATGGCAGATGAAAGGACAGAATTTCAATTTTGCTTGAAAAGTGGGACCCATTAGAGAGTCCCTTTCTCAATTAAAAAATGCCTCACACACGAATGACTTTCGCATAGTAAAATTTTTCCGCGCGTGAGCGTCAGTAGGAACTAAGATCATACACGTGGCACATTTGGATGGGTAACTATGGACCCCACAACTTACATGTAGTTTCTCCATTCAGCTACACTGTTCTAGTCTAGTCTATCATTTCTATTCGCATAAATTTAGAAGTCGTTTGGTGTGATAGATATGAAAAGTTAATTCTAAAATAACTTTTGATTGACTTTTAATTCGTTGTTTGGTTGCAAATGTTGGAATAACTTATTCCAAGATTAACAATTAATTTTGAGATAAGTTATTCCTTACTAAGGGTGGAATTGTAATCGTAGGATAAGTTTTCCTGGGATAATGTATGTAAAATAACATAAATACCCCTTTAAACTCTAGTTTATACACCACTTTTATATTTATATATATTAATGTAATTTTAACAACATTTACAGCCTTAATTATTCATTTTTTTTAATGATAATATATTTTTCTATTAAAAATTACATTTTATAAATACAATTTTTATTTATGAATATATTATAACTTGAATATTCTTATGTTTATTTATATTTTAATTTCTCTTAAAATGTTCACTCTACTACTAAATTACATATTTTTAATTAAATAGTTTATTACTCACTTAAAAATTATATTTTATATATCACTTAAAATGTAGATAACTTTACTAATAAAATTTCTCTTATTTTAATAAACTTAAAATGGAAGTTTTATTTTAAAACTAAATAAGATGAAAGTTTAATTTTTGAGCTAAATAAGATGAAAATTTTATTTTTAAGCTAAATAAGATGAAAAATTTATTTTTAAGTTAAATAAGATGAAAGTTTAATTTTAAAAACACACACACAATCATGGAAATGCACATACAAAAATAGTTAAGCTAAATAAGATGAAAATTTTATTATTACGAATGATCAACTAAAGCTTGCATAGAATATGTAAAAAAAAAAAAAAAAGATGGAGGATATTTGTGTAAACAAACAACTTATTTATAAAAATTATACAATAAATATAAGTTTGAATATAACAAACCAAACAAACTATAAAAACTAATTTCAACATAACTAATCACGGCATAATTGTATTCAAACCAAACGACCCCTTACAACTCACAAGGGAAAAGTTTTTCAACATTTTTTAACTAGTGAGAAACATTTAAAGGGCAACTTACTCAGTGCTGCATTTACACAGGGTCTAGAGAAGGTGACGCTGCAAGAGGGTGTAACACAAGCATCAATGGCTGATTAAACGATTAGGTATCGAATGGATGAGTCATTTAGATGGCAGATAGTATCAAAGGAGGAATAATTTTGTTTATACATTTCTGTTGATATGTATAACATGTGACCTTTAGTAATTACCTGACCTGTCCAAAATTGCAATATTCTTGCATAATGATGGATGTGTCATGTGTGCATAGCAAGAATGTAGGAAGTTCAAATTCATGAACCCATCTTAAATATGCTACCAGCATATTTCATCATTAGCTAAACATCTTTGTTTGCTCAATACATGAATCCATCTGGAGACATGCACTGATTAACAGTAAGCACCTAACTCTGGTGTATTTTCAAGAATTTGTATCAAATAGCTGGTATATCAAGAGCTTTCACTGTGTCTTGCTTCCATCTCAATCTGTACCATGTCGCAGCTATATATACCCCAATCCAACTTGCTCTAGCCCAGGGTCCTAACTCCTACCTTCCGATCATCTGTTTCGATGGATAGAAAGCATTTATCTTTTGTCCCTCCTGACTTAGCTCCAAGAAAAATCACAACAACATGTCTTTAATGTAGTTCAGGAAGGAAGTCTCCATGTTTCAAGGGGTTCGGAGAAGGGACGTGTCACCTCTTAGTAAATAAAACGTGCACTGGTGGCAGAAGCTTCAAAATAGTGCTCAAGAACAAGCCAGTTAAGCCAATTTGACAACAATATAGCAGCTTATGGAGAAACGACAGCCACAACAACAAATATGCATTTCAAATTTATCTTAGTTGTCCACAGTACTAAAATTTCTAAACCATTGAAAGTATCAGTTGCAATCAAGGCCAAGAATATCCACATTATTCAATCAATATCAGCAATGATACTAAAATGTTTTATCGCACAGAACAAGACTGTTCAAGAGAATATAACAAATGACCCACTGGTTGAACACTAACTTTGAAGTAAAGAAATCTTTGGATTCCAATGCAATATATTCCAAATCCTTTTTTTGTATCTATATATTACATCGATCAAGATAAGAAGATATTCAAGATTAAATTATGAATTCAGCCAACGAGTTAATTCGTATTTTGTACAGACAACAGAGTCCTACAGATAAGAAATGGTATACTTGACAGCCACACAAATTGTCAATCAATGCAGAATGGACTTTGCATCCATCAAGCACTAAAAAAGAAAGCAGCAAATACAAAAGAAAATGAGACCAGACCATACACGATCTTGAGAATGGATTGCATGCCAACAACTCATGTTTGTTACTACTTCACCAACTTCAGTATTGTTAACAACCACCAGTCTTTATCTGAAAGTAGAGGGTCCAAAACATCAGTTTACAGACTTTGATATCTGTCAGTGACGAAAAGTACCTTCCTACCTTGCATATAGCCATCCCCCTGTTGGAACTGAATATCATAGTATAATGCAGAGGCACTTATTCTGCTTCATGTCATCTGATGCTTTTTTCTCTGTTTCACCAGTAGCAAAATTCAAACAACAAACATTTTGTTCAGAAACAGAGACACAACAAAAAAGAACATGAAACACAGAATGGAAATAAAAGAAAGAAATGAATCAAACATCCTAAAGGCAATTTGATGTAAATACTGTTTTATGTTCCAATTCATGTATGCCGTTGATATGTTTAGAGAATCTAAGCTGACCTTTCTCCTGGGCTGGTGGTTGAACAACCACATGCATGGTCGTGACTCCTCCTGGAATATCACATAATGGGCTTCTGCATTCAGCCACTGTTCTGTTGTTTTCCAATATTCTTCCAGCGCTGATTAACTTGACATCTTTTACTGTCCGCGGACCATTATCCTTCTCTATGACATAAGATATATGTCTCAGAAATCATGACTTGAAACTTGTAATCAAGATTGAACCCAATATTTAAGAAAAGACTATAGAAAGAAAATTAATAGCAGAAAATCTTTGATAACAGAGAGAAAGTTTCAAGGAAAGAGCTCAAGTTTCTAATTCGATATATTAATGCTTTCAGAGTCATCACGAATGCTGAGAAAACACGATTTACTTAATACCTGCTCTGGTGAACTGTGCAAAGGTTAAAGTTCAGTCAAGGAATTTGACATACTCAGCAAAGTGTGAATGCAATAGGACATTCTGAAGAACATGCATGAATATACTGCCAATGGAACTAGGTGCATTGAAAATGTTGGTTTTATTACAGGGAAGTGATACTATCCTAATTAGACGACTTTTCATTAAATGTTGGTTTTATTAAATGGACTAACACATCATTCTTTAGGCTTCTCGATTTTCCTTTCTAAATACATACTTAAAATTAAAAGTCCTATCAGAAAAAAGTGAACACCCAATATTTGAATGACAAACGATGCATCAGCACATAAGAAAAGTTGAAAGGTTTGATTAGCCAGAGCTTCATGTCATCTAAACACTATCAGGGTCTACTATGTCAACTTTCTTAACCCAATATCCCTTTAGAGGAAGACGCCTAAAACAATCTCAAGAGAAAGTCCACCACTGTTTGATTGAAGCTGCAAGGGGCCTCAACTATCTGAATAACAACATACCAAAATTTCTTATCATTCAGAGTCCCTACGAAATTGTATACACGTTTCTTAACGGTAGGAAGCATAAGTAAAGGACCTATCCACAGAGCTTTATATCTAACAGAAGTAACAACTACAGATCATAGACTATGATAATCTAAGCAATTCTTGTCAATTAGCAGAAAGCTCCAAAATAATTATAGAGCCTTAACAACCATGATTGTGGTTCTTAAAGCAATCAAGCCACCAACAGAAATCTTGGGTAATTGAAAATCTTACACACAATTAGCAGCTATTCAAGAACTAAGCTAACCTTTAGGCCACTGAGCAAGGATGTTCTCCTTTAAGGTTGCTACGCTTGTTGCCGCAGAAAAACTCTTGGGGCCAATATCTGTTCCATCAATCAATCTAAACTTGATCTCCAGTTGATCTTGAGCTGCAGACATCCTTATTCTAACTTACAAAACAAACCTAACACAAGGATCTTTTACTAGGATCTTCCTGAAAGCTGTTCAGCCTTAATTAACACAATCACTGAAGCTCCCAGGACCAAAGAATTTAGTCTTTGGTTCTTGACACTTTATGGATCTCATCAAATTCCCCAATCCCAGCCTTAAATCTTCAGAAAAAATCAAAATATGAATTCATAATGAACTATCAGATGTTAACACCGACAAGATATACATAAACCCACACAAAATAAAGTAAATAATTACACTTTCTTGAATTAGATTAGATTATCAAGAAAAGAGAGTCAAATTACAATTTTTAAACAACCCAAAAGAAAGAAATTCAAGAATCTTGAGTTAAAATTAACCAGGAAATCACAAAATTAACGAACCCAAAAGTCAAGAAAACATTAAAAATAGTTACAATATATCTACTCAAACTGCAGACAAGAATCATCAAGTTTACAATTCTACAAAAGAATGATCTTTAAATTTTCTTTTAAACAAAAAAATAAATAAATCAAATACATGATTGGGCTTACTGTTAGGAGAAACTGATCTGGAAACTGTCCACTTTTTACCCAACAAAGTAATTTCATATGATATTTCTCAACACAGATAGAGGGAAGAAGAAAAGGAAAGCGTAGGTAATACGTGTAATGCATTAACAATAAAATAACAAACAAAATAATATATTTTATTATATTAAAAGAAGAAAAAAAAAAAGGTGGGGACTGGGGGAAAAAGAAGAAGAAGATGAAGAAATATCAAATTCGGCAGTTTTCGGAGTTTTCAAAGTCTTCTTTCGCTCTCTCTACATCTTCGATTGGGTCAATAAAGTTAACTCTGTCTTGGGCTTCTCCTCCTCACTCTATGGAATTATCGATATTTTTCCCCTCTCCACTCCTTTTGATATTCCTAAGGGATTCAGAATTTAAACTTGAATCATTGAGTCAATTCAAAATTTAAATATATATATAAAATATATTTTTTTCATTTATTTTTATTTGTCATTTATTTATAAAATTATTATTTTTTATTTGTCACTTTTAACGTATTATATTTTACCTCATTATTTTTTTAATAGCGTGTAAAATGAAATAGCTACAAGTAAAAATAACCGAAAAAATATATTAAATATATGTAATTTTTTAGGAAGGATTTGGATAAGCCATCGCCAATATTCTTCTTCTATTTTGGGATTTTACTTTATGCATTTTAAAGGAAAGTTAATACGTGTGATTAATTATAAAATTGAAGGATATGGTCTTAATAAAATCAGTAGTAATATGTTTACGTGTTACCATTCAAATTCAATTATTCAACATTTATAAAAGTAACAAGTAGTACTTGATAGGATAGTCGAGGTATGTCATTGTCAATAGAATACATGTCATAATGACTAAAGACTTTAGGCAATTGAAGTGTGAGTTAATTCTATTCATTTGGTTGGGAATAATTATTCTCAAAATTATTTATTTTGAGATAAGTTAATTCACTATGTATATAAGATAACTTATCTCATTATTAAGATAAAAATGGTGAGAGAAATAATTTAAGAATGATCTAATACATCCAACCAAACATAGAATAAAATAATTTTATATTTTATTTTGAGATTATTACTCATATATTATACCTCACAAGTCGCACCAAACAACTCTTTTTTTTTTCTCTTGGCCCTTCCGTATCCTCTTAAATAATTTAAAATACCTAAAAAGATTTGTATGATTTGAGCTGGAGACTGTTTCTTTTTTAAGACCTTTCTTCTTCTTTTTTTCTTAAGACCTTTCTTGACATAGGAATATTTATTTGTTGCTTCTTTTTGTCCCTTTGAGTGCATTTAAAGGGATTCTTTAGTTTTTTTAATATTGCAAGTTACAAACAGGCTGGTATGATACACTTCTTTACTCAGCAAGATTTTGTTTTAACAATTTGTACTTTGACTTCACAGTTATACTTTTCAAACCCTTTCCATAACTTTGGTATCATTAATTGAAATTTGCATTCCATAATTAGGAATGAAATGACTTGAGAAAGATCAAACATCAAGACAACAAAAACCACGTTAATAAAAAGCAAAAAAGTAAAACTGGAGAATTTTTGGTAAAAAAGAATCTGCACATATCAGTTGTATATATGATTGAATCATACAAAACAAGTACCAAAGTAATAACCTAGGGAGTTTCCCAACTATGTGATGCAAGTTTCCATAGCCTACAAGAGTCTAATATGATGACCAAGATGATTGAATCAAGAAAATGTGGAGTAATGACAACAAAATTAACAAGGAAAAATGAAATTTTAAGTTGGAAGAATCATCTCTGCAGCTAACAAGGCACAGCGCCTAGCTTTTCTTCTCGCAATTCACCAATTTGTATGACTGATGATGGCAATGATGAGCATTTCCTGGGACGCACTATCATTGCCTCTTAAGCTATAGTATAATAGAGGGTAGGCTAAACCCCAGTAAGAGGCCAAAAATAATGTCCTTTGTCCAATCAATAGAATTATGTGACCAACTTCTATTTTACATATTGAAAGAATGAATCTTATGCCCATGCTAGAATGCAGGTTCTCTTTTGCAGGAGACAAAGCACCAAATCTGGAAACCTGAATATATCCGGGCAATTGTCAGAATCTCCTTCTCATCAATCGCATTTAAAGTTCCCTGGAACCAACAAAAGTTTGCAAAGCCTGTGGGCTTTCAAAATTTTCCTGTGTTTTTTCCTTCAAGGAAAATCTGTCGACTACTCCAGTATGTGGCAATTACTGATAAAATCATTGGAGCTGTTAACGAACTTGGTCCAAAAAGGACGGAGATGCTCAAAGCCTATCTCGAGCCAAGGTTTGGACTGGCCATTGTAATGAATCACGGCAGCCTTCTTCACATTGTCGATATTGGTCTTACTCTGATATCCCAAGCCAAGCATGTGCCACGAGGCGTCAATTGGGTGAACATGACCCGTGAATGCAATCAAAGCAGGAGGTAATGTTCCAAGCTTCCACATTGTCAAGTTCGACTTCAGATTCTACAACGATTAGCAAGTTTAACAATGTCAAGTCAGAATCCAAAAATGCTAAATTTGTCACAGAATCTTCCTAGATGAACATGTCAAAAGAAAGAGCTAAATGAATAATAAGGTGGACAGCTAAGAGACGAACACAAAAAGGAATGACAGAAAAATCATAACACTGGCAAGATCCAAAATGTAAACACACGGCTGCTGGAATTCAGATAAACCATTTTTTTCCCCAAAAAATCACAAAGCATAAGATTGAGTACCTCTTTAAGCCATGCATGATAAGTATTTGTAATATTCGTCTTCCTCCATGCACGTAAATCAAAGATATTCATCCCATAAGCCCATGCACAGTTTTCCGGATTCAAATTCTTTGCTATTAAGGGATGAGAAAAGTTGAAGTAATTTCTGAATCGCTTAGACATCACCCACTCGTCTTCACCTTTACAAGTCTCAACTGCTCCATTGACCTTACCACTAAGTTCGATGTCCCACAACGGAGATAAATCTCTCTGAATTACAATATCATCGTCTAAGAAAACCACTTTGTCAAGGTTTGGGAAGAGCTGCAAAAAACGACACCACAGAAATCTCAGATTGCTATTTGAAATCGTGCATATCTACATAAATGCAGGACCGGAGAGTGAATCACATACAAGTATCAACAACAACAACAATAACATACCCAATGCAATCCCACAAATGGGTTCTGGGATTACATACAAGTATCGAAGAGGGAAATAGTACAAAGTGAAATATATACTAAAACCTAAATGCTAGCAAGTAGAAGAAAGCAAAAGCAAAAATTATTGCTGCGTGGAACTCTTCTAGAAAAGAAAGGAGCGCCTGGAGATGCAAACTTGGAGTTACATTATCAGAACAAGAAGAGAATAACAAACCAAAGTCTGATTATAACTGTGCTTCACTCTCCATGAAGTTTTTTAAAATAACCGTGGTGTCCAGGCCAACTTGCACGCAGCTCGACTAGTTCTACGGGGTACCTACTTCATTCACCATAAAGAGTAATTTGAGAACTAAAATTTCAGATCAGGGGTACCAAGGTCTCATTATACTGTTTCTGTGTGGGAAAGATGATATTGAAACTTTGACTTGCCGCTCTGGTGCAGGACAGTATACAGAAGAGTCTGTTATTTCATCTTATGGACATGTGTGCATAATGTTAATGATCTCTGGAGCACAAAAATCTTACAGTAAAGCAAAATGAAGAAAAAATGTCTGCATAAACATTACTCATCCTATAGGCTCTTCTTATGTGTCTTCACGACATTTTCAACAAGAAGTCGCAAATGTTGGATAAGATTGGCTAAACTTCGTCTCATGAAAGTTTTGATTAACTTAGCTTAGGTTCAGATAAATAATGCAAATAATGTTTGCTGAACCAGGATGTATGCATCTTAATCTATCCAAAACTCCGCACTCGCATGCTTAAGCGTACTGTTGACTCTATTTTATATATTGGAAACTTTTTCTCGCAGCGTATTATTTCAATGTCCAGCTGTCTGTAAAAGAGGATGGGAAGTCGAAAAGACATTGGAATTCGACCCTCCAAAATTTTGCTTTAAAGAAACAGAAGACAGTTTACAAGATATGAGAAAGTGGTACCTCTGGCAAATATATGCGAAGATGATTCAGCAAAGAGATATACTTTGGACTTCTAGCCTGCAACTTGGATGCAAAAGATCGCGGAGTTGTATCACTGAGATTGGCACCTGTAACATGATTTCCATGGTAGTATTTACGAATAACATTATGGCTCTCAACTGCTTCAAGCACGGGAACATTTTCTCTTGTCAACCAGTCAAACTGATGAACACCTTTAACCTCCACAAGAGCAGGAGTGACAGGATTCAGAGCAAACCATGAGTGCATGCCGGCATATGTTTTCTTGTCGGTGATGACATGGAAAACAATCTTTTCGGGCTTCAGAGTTGACTGCACAGCAGAATTGACCACAACTGAGGCAGCCAGTATGTTGTCAGTGGCCACTACAAAGTGTTGCAATGAATTGTCAGATAGCAGAGGGAGTAGCTCTGGTGAAGGCAACTGTCTGCGTGCATGAGCATTCGAGGAGTACTCATCAGTCAACCGCAGCGAAAGACAATGAATGCCTTTGGGAATTGCACTTGCAGCAAAGTGTTTATTCGTCAGCTCTGCAAACTTTGATTCCCTAATCTCTCTTTCAGATTTCTCCATCTGCAAAATAGCAAATTCAACACGAAATTCAGCAAAGGAGGACAATATCTTTCTGTGTCTGTGCGCACTCAAAACCAAAGTGGGGGTCAGTAAGTAACTCAACAACCCTGGGCAGACAGTAGAAAGTCCAAGGGAAGGCAAGAACAAATAAGGCTAATAGACATGCACTACTAAAAGGGCTAGAGAAGAGTGACATGCACATACCATTCCCTTTAGAACCAAAGCAAATTCTTTTGCGCTGTACTTGTTGTTTTTCATTTCAGCAACAAGTTGACTAAAGGACTCTGGGAGCTTCAGGCCAGCAGGCACTTCCTCGGTGTTCACTTGATTGAGGATCTTAACAAAATCCTTGACCAGGTTCTGCCAAAACAGCAACAGAGAAACAACGGCATAGACTTGGGTTAGAAAGGAATTCCATGTAAAAGTTTACACAAGGTTGGAGAGCAATGACAGTAAGAGAATGTAGAATGAAGTTTACTTACCCCTGTAGCATCAGTTCGTCCTAGAAGCGATGGTCCTAATCGTCTACCTAAACAATCTGAAACCGAGGAGAAGAAAATGAAATTAAAGTTTGAAAAAAAAAAAGATAATAATGATGAAAGAGATCCCTCACATCCAGCAACATTCTAAAGTAAAATGGGTGAAAAAAGGAAATGTCAACTAGAAGCATCACAACCAGGACCGACACCACCTAACCAAACAAGCTTCTTGGCACATTGATACTTTAAAAATTTATCCATCCACAAAGCAAAAAAGGGTCCCACCAACGAAACTTCCTTTTCATCCCACGGAATTTTTAAAAAAAAGCATTGGAAGGCATCCAAAAACAACTAAGAGATGTGATCAGAACACGTGATTCACAGAGAACTTGCGATTCAAGATAGCTTAATGCAACACGCATAAGAAATGAACAACGTCAACTAGACTCAAGTATGTCCATTGGGAGTTTATTGCATACTTAAGATAAATAGTAGTAGGCAACAAACATGAGAAGCAGTTACTAAATACCATTCATGCAGAATACCAGAAACAACACTATGCAACCCCCACCTCCACAAAAGCAATGCACTCAAACATCTATCATTTGAGTTTAATCACATAATTTGCTTCCGAAAATGGACGACAAATGCATTAACAATTTCTTAATTTGAATGGTGGAGCAGCATAGATAAAATTTTTAAAAAAATGTAAAGTATTCTCAAAAAAAAATCATAAACCATGTACCACTCTATTGCTTGATTCCTTTTTAGTGTTTTGTCATCAAATTCAAATCCTTAGGGCAAGTTATTGAAAGGCAAGTAAGTTTAAGCCTTAACTTTCCCGTAATTCGACATAATCCTAAGATGCAAAAACCTCTCCAATGGCATTTCTAGCTAGAGTGGGAAACAATAATGTCCATTTCAACTCAAACAACATTTTAAATATTCTGAAAACAAACTACTAACATTGCCTCATCAAATATGCGTAGATAGACATCAGGATCTAGGAAGATTAATAAATGAAAATACGAGAGAAGAAAAATTACCAATGGAAGAGCACTTATTGACACCTTCAAGGGTAACAACAGCAGTGAGAATGAAGACAAAGGGCAAAAAGAAAGCTAGGATAAGTATGGTATGAAAAACATTTCGGTAGGAAAAGTGGCGAGCTGCGACTTTGATCTTCATCAAATCACCATATCCTCCATTGCTGCTGCTCGATATCGTTACACTTCTCATACTAGGTGAGAAGTGCAGCTGCATCTTCCTCCACCCAATCCCAATCCCAATTCCAATCCACCAACACTCTATATGACAACACACCGCCGACTACGACGCCACAACGTCCTGCTGGATTAATATTATTACTATTCTCTTCAGAAATTCTTGAACAATCCAAATATATTCTTCTTCTCACCATTAGATCCAACAACAATACAATCAAATGATATAGAAACTGGTCCCTTCCGAGACCAATGCATTTGTATATCAAATCAAAATCCCCCAAACCCCCAAACAAACAAAAATATGAACAACATCCACAAACACAACGAATCTGAATGAAGATTTTCTCAAATCAAATTTGAATCGAACAGAAATATATTCAGAGGATTTGCTATTTTCTTCCTAAGATCGGAAGATTGAATGTAGAGAGAGAAAAAAAGGAGAAAAGCTTTTACTAGTACGTGTTTTTTTTTTTTCTTTTTTCTTTTTTCTACTTCGAATTTTGATTATTGGTATGATTAATATTACTCCAAATTTTCAGCTAAAATTAATGACTCGAATTAAATTTGGAAATTGCGTGTATATTTTGAGTCAAAACCGTGTGGGCATTGGGAAATATGTTGAGCTGTCTTTATAGAAAGGAAGCTAAACTATATACTTGTACTAAATTAAGGGATTATAATTATTTGTCTCTTTTTGGTAAAAATATGAAAGTATTTTGATGTTGATGATAAAAAAATGAAAAAAAAAATTTGGCCAGAAAATTTGGTCTATATTATTTTATCTTTTAAAGTATTTTTACTCTTTTAATTTTAATACTTTTTAACTAAAAAATAAAAAAATTAATTTATTTTAAAATTAAAAAAATTATCTTTAATTTTATGGCCATTTAGCACTTTCCAAAAAAATGAGTACTTGACTATAATAAATGTTAATGGATAATTATTTGTTTATTTGAAATATTTTTTTGATTCCATATGTATTATCCAATGCTGGTGCATTTCAATTAAATCTGTATGTAAATTGTTTTGATTTTGTTAAATCACATGTTGATGATGGTTGATATTAGTTTTGAAGATTGATTAAATTCCTAACACACATGATTATTTTTGGGATTAACACTTATAACATATTCTCTCTATTCCTATTTACTTTATTTGTTCAATAATATTTGTTTACTATTAATTTTGTGCAGTTCTTAAAAATTATAAATAGAAGGATAATTTTTCTTTATCACCCTTTGAAGAACTCTTTCTAACCCTAATTAATTGTCCTTTTTTTTTTTTTACTCGTCTATTTTGACAAACAAAGAAAGGACAAAAAAGATTTACCTACTATACCCTAAATAGTATTGGACGAATGGAGTATTTGTCAAATATTTTCTACTTTAATTTCTCTTTTTACTTGTCTTTTTTTTAACAAATCATAGAAGGATAACTTTTTTCTTCCGATTGTATCAACAATTTATTACCACTAAGTTAATGTACTTGAAATATATAGTAAATAAATATATTTAAAACTCTATTAATTAATAGAGATAAAATGATAAACTCACTATATAATTATTATTTTTAATACGTTTGTCAAATCCAAATTTAACAAGTAAAAAAAGACAAAAAAAATATTTTTTTTTTAATTTTAGATATCTCAATTATCACATCACGATTTACTGTATCTTAATTATTAAAGTCCGTATAAATAATTATAGCCAGTAGCTTTTGCTTCAGATGGGTCCAATGGATCCCTTCTTTTTTGTTTTGTTTAAACAGTTGTGCTGGGGCCTATTAACTTTTCAATTAGCAGTACTCTTAGTACTTATAAGAAACTTAGGACTCGTTTTAGTTAATCAATAAAAAGTGAGATATTCAAAGAGATTAAAGTTTTATATTTTAATTAATTTAATTTTGAATATTTCATCAAATATAGGTTATCTCATTCCCTTCTCAAACAAAATAAACTGATTAATTTTAAGATAATTTAATTTGCAAACTAAACAACTCCTAAGATGCATGATTAATCTGGCCACATGCACACTTTTTGGCTTTTTTCATGTGGATCTGAAAATATATAGGCAAAGAAAATAATTGGACTAAGTGTACCATATTCTACATCAAGTATGTGCCAATTTATATTCCTTTTATTTTCACAAATATTTACTTTCTAATTGACGCAAAAACTAAAAAGAGATCTTTACTATTATTATTTGTTTTCCTTGTATTGGCATATAGTTGTTCTTTTATTTCAATTTGTTAAATATGTTTTGACTTGACATATATATTAAGAAAATTTTAAATTAAAGATAGGTTAAATTTATCAAAATATTTTTTAATTTTGTAGTTTTAAACTATAAATTTTAAAAAGAAATATTTAAACGAAAAAGAGTCAACTTTTTTTAAATCAAATTAAAATTAAAAAGTAAATCAAATAAATTAAAACAAAGGTTTTGAATGTTGGAAGAAAATGGAAAAAATTTATCCGCACCAGGTGTATGTACTAAACTAAAGCAATTTTCATTATTATGTGATTTAATGAAGTAAAACACATGTTAATTAATTATGACAAAGTAAAATGAACTATAAATTTAAACACATGACATACATATATTGAATGAATTGATATACATCCAGTGCGGATAAATTTTATCCGAAGAAAATTAGTTGTGTGCGGCACGATCAGCATTGATATGACTTTTTTGTAGTGATTCAATTTTGCTGTCGGCGCCAATGCTCACGTCAATAATGCAAAAAGCAATTACTCATATGACATCTTTATGCTTATAAACAGAATTTCTGTGATTGCTTCTTACAGTCATTTGGCCGGAAAATCTTATTAGTTTAGTTGATTAATTAAGAAATTTTATTTTGCTAGTGATGTTTGATTTTCTTCATTGTAATTCTCACTCTCAATTTTTTATTTTTTTAAACGAAAAAACTTTGAAAAATTAGTTATTTGACCAAAAAGAGTTACACAGAAATATGAACGAAGAATATTCCGAGCTAATACGTCTAATTTGAATGTGCTATTATAATTGTTCAATTATATATGTAAAAAAAACTTGATGTTAATAAAAAAGAAAAATAAAACACAGTACAACTGTACAAATCCTAAAATTTGCAAAGAATATGTGGCAAGAACATGCTGAAACATCACAAAAAAAATCCATTATGCAGGATAAGACCAAGTTTCTTCTACAATAGTAAAGTAATTAAAGCAGTGAATACATATAAATTAAACAGTAAAATTAATGTAGAGTTGAATTGCTGAATCTACGTCCAACCTCTTTTCCGGAGAAATGATTTGATAAAATTAATCGAGTCTCAATACGGATATCTGATCTTACATTAATCAGCATTGCAAATTTTTTTCAATGGGAATAGGCTTTCCACATAAGTATAAATGTCTTTGCCAACCCATAAAATATGATTCCGATACGACAGAATTAAAATTTTTTGTAAGACGCTTAAATTGCATTAAAACTCAACAGCAAGTCTTGAAAATAGTTCAATTGTGATATCATCCGAAAAAATTGTAGGATTTGTTGGACTAGCTTTCATCGGACTAATGTTGGTATTTTTCGTTTCTTTTTGAAAAAGAGCTACTTATATGGTAAACAGAAAAATTTGATACCAACAAGGGTAAAAAAAACAGGAACAAGGTAAAGGAAAAAGAAAAAATAAACCAGAAACCTACTCGTAGTAGAAAAAACAAAAAGAAAACTTTGAATTTTGTTTTAATAAATAATAATGAGGAAATTTCATAAATAACAAACATAATACAATTCTATAACTATAATTTCGATAATTGTGCTCGATAGTTATAGTTCTGTTATATGAAGATTGTGATTTGTATATTTCATTTTTCAATATATAAACAAGAAATTGATGTAAAGGGAAAGTAAAAGAAACTAGAAACCTACTCGTACTAGAAAACAAAAAAGATTCTTGAAAAATAAAAAATAAAAAATGATAAATCCACTCGTACTAAAAAACAAACAAAAAAAAAATAATCTTGAATTTCTTTTAAAATAAATAAAACATGAATCTACTCGTATCAAACAAATGACTACTATACATATTAATTTGTCGTATAAGCTTTTATCATTTAAAACGATAAATATATTTTCGATTTAATTTATAATCGCGATGATTAAATTATTGATATAAACACATATTTTAACCAAACATTCGTAACACGGAAGTGCCTTTGAACCCCTCCAACTAACATAGTAACATGCCCGACCTGCTAGTAGAAAATGATTGGACTCCTAATTGACGCAAAAACTAAAAAGAGATTTCTGCTACTATTATTTGTTTTTCTTGTATTGGCATATATACTAGTTCTTTTAATTCAATTTATTAAATATATTTAGACATGACATATTGCTTGAGAAATTTTAAATTTTATGATTTTACATTAAAAATATGTTAAATTTATTAAAATATTTTTTAATTTTGTAATTTTAAATTATAAATATGTACAAATTTAAAAATAAATAATTGTTGAAAAGAAAAATAATTAACTATTTTAAAATAAATTAAAATTAAAAACAAGTCAAATAAATTAAAACGAAAGGTTTTGAATGTTGGAGGAAAATTAGTTGTGTAAGGCACGATCAGCATTTGATATGACTTCTTTTTAGTGATTCAATTTTGGTGTCGGCGCCAATGCTCATGTCAATAATGCAATTTAAGCGGCAGGGGTAAATTGGACCTTTTATTTACTATTTCAATTAAAAAAGAACTTTTGTAGGAAAAACAATTACTCATATGACATGTTTGAATTTGATATCTTGAAAAAAAAAGAATTCTTGAGATTGCTTCTTATCGGTTATTTGATCGAAAAAATTTAATAGTTTTGTTGATTGATTAACTTGAACTTCTATAATATTATTTGATCAGAAAATTTTAGTTGTTTAGTTCATTAACTAATCTGACCTTCTTTGTTGGTGAGGTTCGATTTTTCACATTGTTATCCTCACTCTCAACTTTTTTTTTTTAGCTATTTGGCCAAAATTTTAAAATCGTATATATTCGAAAAGTATTTATACATATATTTCTTAAAAGTTCTTTTAAAAAGATTGACCGACCCACAACATGTCATTGCTTTTTTTTTTTCAAAGAAGGGTTACACATAAATATGAACGAAGAAATTCCGAGCTACTACGTCTAATGAAATGTGCTATTACGATTGTTCAATTATATACATAAAAACTTGTTTTTTAATAATAAAAAAAAAGACACATAAAACGCAAACAACTTAACAAATCCTAAAATTTGCAAAGATATGTGGCAAGAACATGCTGAAACATCACAAGAATTTAAAAAAAAACAAAAAAAAAAAATCCATTATGCAGAATAAGACAAGTTTCTTCTACAATAGCAAAGTAATTAAACAGATTCATGAAGTGAATATAATTTAAACAGTAATATTCAAAATTACTAAATCTACTTCCAACCTCTTTTCTGGAGAAATCATCTTGTTGCATGGTTGATGAGATTAGTTGAGTTTCAATGCGAGTATCCAACATACATCAGACTAACCAACATTGCGAATTTTTTTGAGTGGAAAGAGTCTTTCCACATAAGTATAAATGCCTTTGTCAATACAATTCTTCACCCCAAACAATGAAGTTTTCAAATATTTCCAGGTATTTTTCCTAACATCGTAACAATAACAGGATCGAGATTTAACCGATTCGTTTAACCTGATCAAGAAAATTAAAATCTCACCGTCACAACAACTGCAGATTCGATAAGTACCAAAATTCTTAATGTTTGAAGGACAGTGAATGATATGACTCTGCCATTCCTCTTTTTGAGGGTCTCCTAAAACCCGCAAATGCACCAACTTAGAGGTACCGTTCCAGACGGCTAATTTACCATTTACTTCTATCAGCTCGTAATTACCGTTCCAGACTTGTGAGCCCGTCCACAGCGGGATAAATTTGAAATTTTCAGCTTTAAGATCGAATGCAACTAGAGATGTACTCCAGCAATTGAATATATAGATAACTCCACAAACACAAAGTGTGTGTTTCTTTTTATGTGGGGAATAAGTCACACGATTAATCTCTCTCCAAGATTTATCTGTTCCTAAAGTGAAAACCCAATTTCTTGTGCACTCTCTTGAAACACAAAGTGTCATCAAAACCTTATACTTGTTTTCTTCTGGTTCGTAACCTAGTGTATATGAACATCCATAATATAATGAAAGATAACATTCACTCAAGTTGCGAAGATTATATAATTGTTTCACTCGAGGAAGAACTATTACTTCTCTCGTACTGGGATTGAAAATCCTAACAGATTCGAATTTTTCAACCGAAAAACAGAATAAACCACTCTTGTACGATAAGTTGTTGTATGGAAAATCAAAATCACATCTAGATACTTTTCTTCCCTCTTTTGTCATCTCTATGCTATGAAAACCATCACATTCTGGCACAAAAAATTTAATTTCATCAAGGCGACTTCTCCTACAGGATATTTGATGAATATCCATAAAATATGATTCTGATGGGAGAGAATTAAAAAAGGTTGAAAGACACTTAAACCGCATTAAAGACTTAACAGGAAGTCTTGAGAATAGTTCAATTGTGATATCGTCCGGAAAAATTGTAGGCTTTATTGAACTAGCTTTCATCTTCTTCTTCGCCGCCATGATGGAGAAAGCCGGATAATCTTTCACGGACTAATGTTGGTTTTTTCATTGGTTTTTAAGAAAGATCTACTTATATGGTAAAAAAAAAAAAAAAAAAAAAGAAGGAAAATCTGATACCAACAAGGTAAACAAAAAGAAAAATAAACTAGAAACCTACTCGTACTAGAAAACAAAAAGGAAACTTGAATTTTTTTTAATAAATAATAAATCCACTCGTATCAATCAAATGACTACAATACATATTATGTTGCATATAAAAGCTTTTATTATTGAAAATTTTATATATTCTTGGTTTAATTAAAAATCACTATAGTTAAATTGTTTGATTTGACATAAACCTATGTGCAAGTGCCAATTAGTTATAAACATTCCTAACATGGAAGTGCCTTTGAAGTCCTCCAACTAGCATAGTAACATGGTAACAGAATAATCCCATTATCGTGTTAAATAATACAACGCACAAGGCCTTCACAAGGATGCTAGCCAGATATGGACAAAGTTATGAAAAGAGGTTGATTATTCAAGCAGATGTTGTCAATTTTCTTGCTTCAAAGTAGAATGCTCACAGCCAACAATACTTCTTTGAGGTCACCTCATTTAGGTCTCTAAACTTGCTACTAAGAAAAGTGTCTTTTCCTTAATTGGCCATTTACTAGTTTAGTGTACCAGCTAATATGCATTTAGCTAAATGAATCAACAACAACATGTACAGGTCAGAGTGTAGGCAGACCTTACTCTTACCTTGGCAGGTAACTTAATGATTCATCATCAAGAGTGTCTTAACTAAATCCATTTTCTTATAGAGAAGGAAAGCAACAATCGTACCTTATAGATAAATAAATATATAAAAGCTTGGACTTCTGGTTGCTCGAGCTATGTGAATTCTTGAAGTTAAATGGTGATTTCAACCAACTTCAATCTCAGCACCTGGACCAGTTGTGATTGACCGATTGTATAAAATGAATCCACCTTGCAATTAAATATCGAGCTGGTATGAGGAGCACTGCAGAAATATAATTACAATAGCAAAAATCGAGGAGATTATAAACACCACCGGAGACTTAAGAGGGATAGCTTTGGTCCTATTGTTGCATATTTCTCAGATGTTACCCTCACCCTGCAGCCCTCGTTTAGCTATATTTGCAAGGAAACTAAATTTGAAATCACCTACTTGTCTCACCCAATGACACTTTGAGCTGGCGCCTTTATCAGTCCGACTTCATTCATCAAAAGTCTCACATTCTCTGCATCTTTCCATCTTCCAACTGCAGAATAGATCTTTCCCAACAGTATATAATTTCCTGTGTTCTCTGGCTCCAGCTTAAACAGCCACCTTGCAGACAATTCTCCCAGTTCCACATTTTCATGTATCACACAGGCACCAAGTAGTGCACCCCAGATGGCGTGACTTGGTTCAAAAGTCATAGTTTTAATAAGTTCATATGCCTCCTCAAGTCGGCCAGCTCGACCAAGAAGATCAACCATACAGGTATAATGATCTGTTCTAAGACTACCACAGTGATTTTTAAGCATAAAATTAAACAAACAAAGGCCGTCATCCACCAAACCAGCATGACCACAAGCATGCAAAACTGAGGTGAAAGTGACTTCGTTAGGTTTGACCCCAGATTGCACCATCTCATTAAACAGTGACAAAGAAGTCTTGCCATGCCCATGCATCCCATAACCAGCAATTAACGTACTCCACAAGATTATGTCCCTTTCTTTCTTGGGTATCCCATTGAAAATCTTGTGACCATTATCTAAGTTTCCACATTTCGAGTATATATCAACCAAACCAGTAGCTACCTCAGTTCTTGTAACAAATCCGGATCTTACAAGATAGCTGTGCATGCTCAACGCTTGCCTTAGATCAGCTTCAATGGCAAATGCAGGAAGTACACTTTTCAGGGTTGCATCATTAGGCTTGACAGCCTCTGACAACATGAACTTGAAAAGCTCTATCGCTTCTCTTGCAAGCTCATTATGAAGGCACCCAGACAAAATTGCATTCCATGGGACAGTCCTCTTCTTGCTAGTCTTTGTAAACACCTGATAGCCTAGTCTAAAACAATTGCATTTAGCATACATGTCAATAAGGCCAGTTTCTACATTAACATCAGCCTGAAGGTCCTGCCTGATAGCCCAGCCATGCAGGCATTTACCAAGCCTCAAATGAGGTAAACTGGCACATGCAGCAAGAAGGGATGACACAGTTACTGCATTCGGCTTTACACCTTCAAGCTGCATCCTTTGAGAAAACCATAGTGCATTTTTTATGTCACCATCTGAAATGAAACCGTGGATCATTGTAGTCCAAGTAACCACATCTCTATCTATCATCTTCTCAAAAACCAACCTTGCTTCATCTATTCTTCCACACTTGACGTACATATCAACGACAGCATTCCAAACTGACAAATTGTCCCAAAAACCTACTTGTTCAATCAGTGAGTAAACCTCTTTGCCCATCTCAAAGTCCTTCAGACACCCACACGCTGGCAACACGGAAAGCACAGTAGCACAATCAGCGTCAACACCAGCATCTTCCATTCTCCTGTAAATCATTAGGGCCTCCTTAGGACTATCATTTCGGCAATAGCCACTGATCATAGTATTCCAGGTCACAACATTTCGTACCTTCATTGCTTCGAAGACCCTCCTAGCACCCTCTTTATCTCCACAACTCAAATACATAGACAAAAGTGAATTTCCCACAAAAGAATCCCACATATGCCCACTTATAACAGTCAACCCATGAATAACAATACCCTGCTGAAGTAAGAACAGATCACTGCACGCCCTAATCACATAAGGAAATGTATGCCTGTCAGGCTTGTGCTTATCCGATCGCAGCATTTCCCCAAAGAGTTTGAGGGCAACGTTAGGGAACCCCTTCTGTGTGTACATTCTTATCATAGACCTGTATGACAGCAAAGTTCGTTGAGGCAATTCATCGAACACTTTCCGAGCAGAGGAAGTGTGACCACAGAGTGCATATGCTGCTGTCAGGAGAGAACGCAAATGGGTCGAGCTGATGGATTGTAGGAGCCCGAGTGTAATGGTATGAGCATGGACTCCCTTGGTGGTTCTTAAAGATTTTATTTTGGCGCAGTGTTCTAAGAGAGACTTGCATTGTTCTGCTGCTGTAGCTGTTGTTTCAACGACTCGCTTTAGGTGCGTCAATTTCTTGGACAGTAGCAAAGATGGGCCATTCATGAATTACAACATCTGTCAAATCTGCGCAACAAGCAAAGCAATTCACCTCTTTTCTTGATTTTGGTCTTAACTCTGCGGTTATGGTAGGCCAGCTTGTTGGTTAAACTAGATGCCTATTTGCAAAACAAGCATAATGCTCCTATTATACCAGAAGAGGATTTTTTGCTCATCGAAAATTAACTCAACCAACTTTTTAAAAACATAAATGGCGCAAATTAGTATCCTTTTCGAAAAAAAAAAAAAAAAGGGTTTTACACAGAAAATTAATAGTTAAAGTTAATATAAATTGATCATCGACAATTATATTTGGTTCACTTTTGGATCAATCATCTCTTGATTGTCTTATAGATTGACTCCCTTCTAGAAACTTCAAGATATATATAAACTTTTTTGACTTTCTGGAGCTTTTTCCATGTAAGTATGTTTATGCATCCTCAACGTTGTTAATGTTTATGCATCCTCAACATTCTTTAACAACAAGAGATGGAAATAAAATGTACTTCTAGCTTTGGGGACAACAAATTTGCTGAGAAGTATGATTTATTTCATAAGTTCAAATGACACTCAACTCTCTCCAGGAAATAGCCACCTGATAATTTACGTTGAATAAAATGTGACATCTTTTTAACTCTTCAACAATCATTTCATTAAAGACCCCAGAATAAGGGTCCATTACACCCAAAAGATCTCCCATCCATAACCACAATGACAGAAGAAAACATCTAAATTTAGTTCTTCAAAACAGGTGAACTCTCCATATCAAACCTAACAATACTCATCTAAACAATCATTACTAACAATTACAACCAATTCGCAAGAACGGCAGAAGCCTAACTTCCACCTAATTGTTAATGCTCAACAGGACCTGTAGGAGAGCAAAGTTCAAATCTTGATCCTGTTGGGAACCTATTCAATTGTCCACTATTTTGACACCCTTTTTCCTGTTGATATAATCAGCAGCTCTAGCTTCCATCTTCACAGGCATTGGTGCTGAGAACACGGAACTCACATTTTCGTGCTCATTATCATTCTCATCTCTCACATTCCTGTCATAATAGCCATCTTTTCTTGAAATGAAATTTGGATCCATTTCATTATCACTACTTCCACTAGACCCTCCATCTTCTTCTTCATCACCTTCACAACCCTTGGATGCCATGCCAAGCTTTTCAACTCTTTTGCTAAGGTTTTTTATAAGCTCTTTCTCAGAATCAAAAGTTTCATGCTCATTAACATTCCCCATTGAAGCAGGCTCCATGGTACCATGGAAAGATCTGTAAGCATCTCCATTCTCTGCAAAGGTCACTGATTTCCTTTGTTTGGGTTTAACCCCACCATAACTCCTGGCCAAACCACCACCCCTAGTTCGTAAAACGCCAGATTTTCTAGTATCAGAGAACCTAGGGCTTTGGGGATCTTCCTCCTCCTCTTCCTCTTCAGATTCCTTCACTGATGCAACGAATTTGTCAACGGCTCCATTAAAATTTGTGTCAAATTCTACTTTACGGTCACTGGAAAAGACCCTAGCTTTGTTTCCACCTCTCACATTCTTCACTACTCTACTTGAGAATATGGAAACCCCATTAATCACCTTCATAAATCGAGTCAGTTCGTTGCTTATTGACCTTTTACCATCTCTGATTAACGGATCATCGCCCTACAAAAAAAAAAAACCATTTTTCAACATTTCCCCAATACGCTAGGGTTATTATAACAAGCGTATAATTGCAATTAGAGCTTAATGACCTCAATAGAATCAAGTCTAACGAGTAAATCCGTCGCTCTATGAGAAACAGCTCCAGTATCAAAGTGTGTTTTACCAGAAACTGACGATTTGAGAACATAGAGAGTTGTTTTGATGGAAGCCAACTGCTTCAGCTGTCGAAGGGTTCTCGATCTACGAGCAAGGAAGGCTCTGAAATGGGTCTGAATAGTACGCGCTGCAGCGTCGCGTAATGTTTGACGAGAACGAGAAGAAACAGAAGTAGAAGAGGAGCTCTGGCGGAGAGAAGATTCTAAGGCAGCGATCCGACGGAGAAGAGATGTAACGATTCGTTGGGTTTGTTGGTCTGTTACTTTGTTGGCTTGATGATTCAATTCTTGAAAATGATGATGATTTTGGTGAACGGTTTCACATTGGCATTGGGTATGAGAAGGCGGCGGCGATGGTGGTGGTGGTGGGACTAGATGGGAAGTACAGAGGTGATGCTGTGGATGGGGGTAGTGGGTATAAGGGGGCGTGGGGTGTGGATTTAGGGGTGGAGGGTATGGTGAGGGGGTGGGGTGACAAGAGTAGCAGTAACAGATGGTCGTGGTGGGGGTGGTGGGGGTGGTGGCGGCCGCCGTAGGGTAGGGGTGGTAGTGAAGGTGAGATGCCATTTTCCGAAAGGTGGTATCTTTGGGGGAAAAGTTCAAGACCTGTTTGGCTCAACTTTTTGATTATGTTAGAGAGACGTTGTTGACAACTTCATCCAATCTATTTTACCATACCCTTCTAACTTGAGTCTACTGTTAACACACATTCTCCGTCTATTTTTTTTTATTTTGATTTGACACGAATTTTTAAAAAATATATAATTTTCATCTAAAAATACATAATGTACCTAAATATTATTTAAACTTATCATAATAAATGTGAAATCATGTCCTGTTTTATTTGCAAAGTTGAAATTAAAGATTTGACAAAAAAAGAAACATGTTATTCTTTCTCAAACGGATTAAAAGTGAAAGTAAGATGAAATATTCTTTTCTCAAGCACGAGCGAAGCGACAGTGAGCACACTAAATTGGCCCAGAACTGCTATCTCCAGTCTGCTGTTAACTGAAAATTGAATATTTAAATCGTTTTGATTTGTAGAGTTGTTATCTATGGGAAATAAAATGCATGTATATTTCAATATAAGCTTCAAAATCCATTACAACAACTATATATAACAATAAATCCAGTGTTAATTTTCCATGGATGGGGTTTAGTGTTAGGATAAAGTGTACACAGACTATACTCTTATTTTGAAAAGACCGAGAGGTTTTTTTTAGAAAAAAGCTCTACCAACGATGAAAAAGTTGCAGTAATAATAACAATTGATGAACTCAAACAATGGAGTATTATGGATATTTGGTTTAAGTCCAAGTTAAACACTCTTTTTGCATAGTGAGACTAATTTTATAGCCTTCCAACCATAAGGAGAAGGACACTAGAGACCATCAATTGGCCAATTGTTGCAACTCGTTGATACCTTATGTCATTATTAAACAATCACCCAAGGCCAGATGCTACTTTTTCATACATATCATCTCAACATGTTTCTTACCAACACAACAGATTAAATCCAACTCTTGGGATTAAGAGATGCATAGGTGTATCGTGGGCTGGGAAAATATGTACGACCAATGCAAGAATGCAATGAACAAAAAGTAACCAGTAATGTTGTAATTTGTATGCCTCATTCTCATTATGGTTTAGGCAGCAAACTGTTTAACTATTCCAAGACTGAAAACTATCTTTACAATGATGAAACTCAAGCATGAAAAAGAATCATGAATTATCTGATTCTTAAACCTCTAGAGCAGAAACTGAGAATGAATTATCTCAACTCGACATCATCAGCGCGTCACCACTTCCAACCCACCAAAGCTTGAGCTCAACATCTTTTTCCCCTCCATCCATAGCAATAACAGGATTATTCAGATCAAAAGATTTATGATTATCAGCAACATCATCCAAATTTTTCACCATAGTCTCTTTAGTTTTGCTTTCAGTGAATCCAGTGTAATGAGCCCTCTTGTGGCCTCCCAAAGATTGGCCTGATGGGAAAACTTTGGAGCAAATTGGGCACTTGTGAACCTTGCTTTTGATAGGATCAGGACTTGTCCTGATTACTCCAATTTGAGAATTGACCATATTCAGCCCTGCATTCTTGACTGAACAAGAATTCAGAAAAGCAAGATCCTGCATCACAATTGATGAGCTTGGATCATTCTCAAATTGCATTTCAGTAGAATAGCACGCCTTATTGATCTCAGTGTTGATCAACATCAACCTGTCTGAAAACTCAGCGATTTCGTAGTTCTTTTCGTAACCATCAACATAACCAGAATCAGAAAAGACAGTATGAGACAAATGCTTTACAGTAAAAGCATCAGCAGAAAACCCCTTAGCACAGTGAAATGATTCACTTTCAAGAATGACATTTTCATTTTTAGAATTCTCTGAAATCGAAATGTATTCATCCCAGTCCGTAACACCCGATGACAGCATCATCAAAGACCTAGCAGCTTCTTCCATTTCATCAACTTCACTAATTGCAGAAGAGGATTCATTCAAACCGGAAAAAGAAGAACTTGCATCCATCTTATACTTTATCTTTGATCTCTTTTTCCGAATAGGGCAAACAGTGTCGAAATCCGACAAACTCTGTTTTGATTCAGAATCTTGATTATCAACCCTTAATCTTTTCGAGTGAACCTTCATGTGACCAAAAAGGGCCCTCATTGAAGCAAACCCTTTTCCACATTTCTCACAAATATGACATTTTTCCATCCCTTTCTTCGAATGAGTCCGCAAATGACCTGCCAGAGCTTTCGTGGATGGGAATTCTTTGCCACATTCTTTACAGATATTTGTCGTTTCCAAAGAACAAATCTTTAAATCAGAAACCCTCCAAGATTTTCTTGGATTCTCTCTTAAACCGTAACCAACTGAGTCACCATCATCACCAATGCTGATATCATTGTCCTTTTCTTGAT
Organism: Solanum bulbocastanum; assembly: GCA_037074985.1. Classification (NCBI taxonomy): domain Eukaryota; kingdom Viridiplantae; phylum Streptophyta; class Magnoliopsida; order Solanales; family Solanaceae; genus Solanum; species Solanum bulbocastanum. The sequence continues at coordinate 38,237,834 of CM073598.1, read as the reverse complement.
TCATGCTTCCATCAGATTGCTCTGAAATGCTCAAATCTTCATGGGTATTTGCAGCTTCTTCTTCTTCTTCTTGAGAATCCATTTTGCTATCAGCTTCTTCTTTCTGATTCTTTGCAGCTGAAATCAATGCTGAATGACCCCTCATGTGACCTCCCAATGACTTTCCACTGTCACAACTCTTGTCACAAAACTTGCATATAAACTTGTGTTGATGTGTTTCTTCCATTTGGGGTTCGCAAAAAAAATCTTACTTGAAGAGGAAAATCAGTAGGAAATGCTGAAAGAATAATGGCGCACTAAAACGGAAGCTCAAAAGTTTTGCAAAATCAAGAAATCGGTAATGGGAATTGTGTATTCAGACACTCACTATATATGGGACTAAAAGAAAACCCTTTTTGAGTCTGACTCTCCATTTTACCTTCAAAGCATGAAACTGAGTCGAACTCTAACAAAATGGAGAAGATGGGTTTGTTAGGAGTTCCTTTTTGGGGTTTATATATACTCAGAAACTAACCAATTGGAGAGTGAGTAGAAACAGAGTTCTTGAAAATCTTGAATTCTTGAGGAGAAAGAAGTTACATACATGCATTTAAAGATTTGTCACGTGATGCTATCATTTGTGCAAAATCATACAAAAAAAAAAGGGCAAAAAAAATAAGAAAATTTTGAAGTCTGGGAAGCTAGAGTGCCCTTTATACTCGAATTGGCTCATTAATAAAGTAACAAATGAGATAGTAACTCTGATTAGGTTCGATTAACGATCTATCAATTAAATTAGTTAGAATCAATGGTAATAGTCTTACTTATCGTACTCTCTCCATCACATTTCATGTGATTGAACTTACGTAACTTCTTTCTTTTAATTGGACTTGAAACCAGTTGAACTTTGCAAAACTCACATTGGTAGAGTCAACTCTAATTTATAACCGATTGATGAAAAAGAGTCGAGAAATTGAAAAATTATACAAGTCAACTTGACAACCAAACGAGACAAGAGCTTCAGCTTCTAAAGATGTTTAACAAGGGTTTTGACTAATTTTCGTAGTCGTATTCATGATTTTTAAGAAAGAACACTTACATATTCCCACGAGATACAAATCCAAGATTTTAAGGTAGTGAAGGCAGTCTATTTGTGCATCTCATACTGTTTGTGATAGCAGATGAAATATAGTTGTAATGTATATAGCAATCTGAGGCGCATGCTACCTTGTATCATCTAGTTCAGCCGAAATCTGTACTTTCTAGGTGGACTTTTAGAAAATTAGTAGGTTGACAATCTATGCAAAAGAAGTAAAAGATTGAACACATTTAGTGTAAATTCGAGATCCGCCTATGTTCATGATCCGGAATATCAGTTTGATATATGTTCAGGAACAAACTTCAGGATTCATACTAAGGTTCAAAAAAATTAGTTTATATTACTGCTTTCTCCGCCTTTGGCATATTCTTCAGAAATCAAACCCATTACTTTGGCCCCGCAGATTACTAGGATCACGAAACTCTGATTTAGGCCCTTTTGAGAACAAATGAGTCGTTGGATCTTAGCTTAGAGCACCAAAATCAAATCATCAAAATTAGCCAACTGACAATCGTGTGATCAGTGATGTAAAGACCTTTTCTGGATTTTGTCATAAAGGTATAAGAAAAATCCAGCCCAATAACCAACCTTTTGTTTGAAGCAGACACGAGATCAAGACAACTACTCACTGACGCATGGAAATAAATGATTACAAGACTATGCCCTTTCAACTTGGAATATTAATTAATTATTCGTCTGTAATACTGAATCTTTGTACCAACCAAAGATTCCGAAAGCATCTAACTTAAAAGACTGCCGACAGTCAGTTGAAAGGCACACCAAATTCATACCAAAACTCAGAAGGAAAACAGTATCTGGTTCAAAACTTAAATGCCCTTCATAATCGAACAAATAAATCCTCCGATCTGACAAGTAAATGATAAAACAAGAATCGTCAATACAAAAGAAACAGAAAACATCTTACATGCGACTCAGATAGTGACATGGTGGTCTTATGACTACAATGGATAAAATGGAAACAGAAATTGAAGTGGTAAAAAAATAGTAAAGAATCCCAGCTGATGATTGTCTGATAACTAATATCTTTAAGACCAAAACAAGCCACTCGAGCAAAGTAAGGCACTTAAGCGACAGCAGGCATGTCCTTAAGCCAGGCATCGAGAGGCTTACCAATTGAGTAGACGATAAAGCCAATCTCTCTTAGCTTGTCAGCGTTCACAACATTCCTGCCATCAAAAACGAAAGCGGGTTTTTGCATGTTATCATATATCTTCTGGAAATCAAGGGTCTTGAACTCATCCCACTCAGTGAGAATGCAAACAGCATGGGCATCCTTTGTTGCACCGTAGGCATCCATAGAAACACTGACTTGTTGTTTCACAGATGTGGGACTCATTGGCTGGAGGTGAAGGGGATGATCCCAGTCAAACTTCTTCATCGAGAGGTCCCTCTGGATTTGGTCCTCTTGCACCTGAGGATCGTATATGCTCAATTTAGCATTATCCCCCATTAGTCCCTTGCATACATCAATAGCAGGGGTCTCTCGAGTATCGCCAGTGTCCTTCTTGAAAGCAAAACCTAGAATTGCAACTTTCTTGTTTGAGACTGTGTTGAACATAGAGGCAACAACGCGATTGACAAAACGACTCTTCTGATAGTCATTAATCTTGATAACTTGTTTCCAGTATTCAGCAACCTCAGGCAGACCATTGCACTCGCAAATGTAAACCAGGTTCAGAATATCCTTCTGGAAACAAGATCCACCGAAACCAACACTAGCGTTGAGGAACTTGGGACCAATCCTTGAGTCCTTACCAACAGCATATGCCACCTGTGTAACATTTGCTCCTGTAGCTTCACAGAGAGCTGACATGGCATTCACAGAAGAGATTCTTTGTGCCAAGAATGCATTGGCAGCCAACTTTGAGAGCTCAGCGGACCACAAGTTGGTGGTAATGATATTGCCTTCAGGAACCCAATGAGCATAAACATCCTTCAAGGCTTGGATAGCCTTCTGGCCTCCTGGAGTTTCCCGGCCTCCAATTAGAACCCTGTCAGGTTTAAAGAGGTCTTCAATTGCAGTACCCTCTGCAAGAAATTCAGGGTTTGAGAGGATCTGGAAGTTAATTCCCTTGCTGTTGTGGGTCAAAATCTTTTCAATTGCCTCAGCAGTTTTTACTGGAACAGTTGATTTCTCAACAACTATTTTGTCAGATTTCGAGACGTCGGCAATCATACGGGCTGCACTCTCCCAGTAGGTAAGATCTGCAGCCTTGCCTGCTCCAAGACCCCTAGTCTTGGTAGGAGTGTTGACAGAAACAAAAACTATATCAGCCTCATGTACATGTTTCTCCACATCTGTGCTGAAGAAGAGATTCTTCCCTCGGCATTGCTTGACCACATCGTCAAGGCCTGGCTCATAGATGGGAAGCGTGTCACTGTTCCAGGCAGTGATGCGAGGTACAGAGATATCAACAACAACCACTTCAATCTTGGGGCATTTGAGTGCAATGACAGCCATAGTGGGGCCACCAACATATCCAGCTCCTATGCAGCAAATCTTCACCATTTTTCTTTCTTCTTTTTTAACTCTGTAACAGACAAAAGTTCACATATTTCTGAGGCTAAACTTCTCACAGTCGCGGAAAAACCCATCATATCCAACAAACAACATATCAGAGAATATGCATTAACTGATAAACTACAAGCTTTAACGTGCGTATAACAGTTAACCCCTTAAGCAAATGCTTAGGTCCGATCATGACATCCAAAATGAAAATAATGATTGGAGTATACACCACGATCACACTATCTGCCCAATACTTACCACAAGATCTACATTCTAAACTATAAAATGTAACACCTAACCATAAAAACTTACTGTTTCATGCATTTCTCATTGCAGAGGAAACAAGAAGAAAATATGTACAAAAGATAAGACTTCCTGAACAAGGATAAACTCAAAACATGCCATGTCCAACGATTACAGTAACACGGAAGAGGAAATTTTACATTCAGAGGATGACATTAACATGCAATTTTAAAACTCAACCTGATATGCAATTCTCAAACAACTGAAAATAAGGCCAACATCACTAATTCAACACAGAAACTAACAAATGCAAGAGGAAATGTATTCAGTAACCATGATCTTGACCAGATCTAATACAAAGACATCCAGATCATCCACTAAAAATCATATTTCAGATCCATCTCTGAATGATATGAACAAACACTAGATCAAATCAAAATCTAACAATTCATTTATGTATAATTGAGCACTTCCATAATTAATCAAAATCATGAAAAAGGACAGTTTGTTCCCACAAAATTAACACTTTTGAATCTATAAAATCATAAATGATTGCGTTGTTATACACCAAGTTATGTAAATCAAGCTTTTCCTCATCGTATTAACCTTAAAAAATACACCAAATTCAGACCTTCTGATTCAATGAAATCGACAAATATAGCAAGCTGAATCATAAATGCTTGAGATACAACACACCAAATCGTGTAATTCATCATTTTCCCTCAAATTAACGTTAAAAATACTACAAAATTCACAACTTCTGATCTATAAAATAGAACAAATATAACAAGCTGATAATAATGAAACAAAAAATGATATGCGATGTAATACATATAATCATATGAATGCAGAGAGTGCAGCTGAAATTAAGAACAGAATAAGAAAAAGCAATTCGAGAAATCATACCTTAGAGATGAATTTGACGAGAAAATGAAAGAAGAAAAGATGGATCTGTAAGTGTATGTGTTATGAAGGAGAAGAGGGCGGGGAGGGCCTTTATATAGTAGTTGCGGATCTAAGATCTACAAATATGTGAGAAGGGAGTGAGGAGTCTTTAATAAGGAAACTTTTTAGAGGAAAATAAATTAAAAATTCGTAAATAAATAAATATAGTATTTTTTTCACGTTTTCAGCAATGATGTGGAGAGATCAGCGACAAGCCTCCAGCCTTCCACGGGTAAAGCGAACAATGTATTCGTCAGTTGCGGGTTTGATCAATTGTCCAAAATAGCCTGGTAACTTGAATGGTAGAAACGTTTTACAGTAATTATTAATTTGCACCTTTGTAAAATTACACTTTGTTTAGATTATTGTTACGTATTGTTTTATAATATATTATATTGTATCGATTGGTATTATTTTAATAAATATAATATTTGAATAAATTGTATCGTTATTTATTTTTACATAATATTACACATCCATGATTTAAATGATAAATCTATTAGATAAAATATGGTATGGGATAGAGTTACTATGAAAAATTGAAAAGGTACGGTGAAAGATGAAATATAAATATTAAATAACAAAAAATATATATATATAAAATGAGAAGAAAACATTAAGATAATGGTGCGATCTCATCAAATCGACCATTACATAAAATGTGGTAGCCAAGGATTTAAACGATACGATACGATATAATAAAATTTAAATAACAATCAAAATAAATATTGTATTTGAACTAATAGTACAATACAACGAGTAAAACCATCCATACAAGGGGTCAAAGTGATATTACGCGTTATGATGTATAGACCTATGGTATAATTATTTAATTTACCGGGTGGCATAAGTTTTTACCTGTTTTAATTTTATTAATCGTTGAGTCAATTTATATAAGATTATGTGACCAGTCAATGAGTTTAACAAATAAATAAATAAAAAATTGGTGATTTTGAAAATGTAATGAAGTTATAGTGACTATAATAAAGAGTATGCACTTAAGTTTTTTTATAATGATAACAGAAAGTTAATTTTAATTTTTTTTTCAAATAGAAAATATACTCTCTTTTTCCAAACGAACTAATAAGTAAAATACTTCCTATTAAATGAAATTGGGATGAAAATTTAGAATAACACAATGTGATTTAAAAAAAAAAAAAATAGGGGTTGGTGGAAAGAAAATGAAAAGGAGACTTCACGTATCAAATTTTCATTAATAAGATGAAAATTCAGAGAAATTAATCAATAAATTATTAAAATATCTCTCATAATTTATGTTTATATTTAATGAAAATTTATTCGATCTAGTAAATGTGCCCGTGAAAAAGACGAAATTAGATAATTTGTTGACTTTTTGAGCCTATTATATAGTGTGGCCTCTCTTCATCTAATTTTCCGTATTGAGTTGAAATTTTACTTTTCATAGAATACCAGTGGTAAGGGAAGAGAAAAAAAGAATGAGAATAGTCAATTTGGGAAGGTGGAATAGTTTGGGCTGTAAGCCAGCAGAGATTGGTTAAACTTCCCACGCGTTTTGACAGTGCAAGCACCACTGTCAAAGCACGGCGCTGGCGCGTCCCTTCCGGGTAGGTGCACTCCGGTTTTGAGAACCAATTCTGTGGACCATGGTCAACTTTCCTATCAGGAATCGAACATTTAATTTCAGATATTTATATTAAAATTTGATTAATAATATGAATTCACTCATAAAAAATACTAAGCATTATTTTAATGGATTAAGAATATTCTACTAAATAAAGATGATTTTATTTGTAAACCACAAAATCAGATATTTTTTACTAAAAAATATGTAAAATGGGTATTATGAACTCCAAATACAAATAAGTTACTGTTAAAAGATTACTTTGGCTGATTTTTTTGTTAATTTTACTTTGTGTATTTTACTGATTTTCATATTGAAGAGCCTCACGTCGAATAAAAAAAATCATATTATTATGTGTTGAGTGTTTTCTTTTTGTTAGTTAAGTTATATTTTGTTGATGTATTGATGTCTTTGATCCCGCATAAATATATGGTACACAATTTTTAAGTTACTCATGTGGGTATTAGGTATTCGCATTCAATAAGACCAACCTAATGTTATATTATTTTTGTATAATTTGCCACACATTATTATTTTGTTGTTGAATATTATATCATGATTGTATTACAATAAGATTTCATTCAGAGAGTTTTTTCATACTCAAAATTAAATCCAAAATTTGTAATTAAGAAACGAATGGCATCATCTATTGCACCACATACAAGACACGCTTTTCTAATCACAATTCCAGTGAATCGAAATGGTAAAACTAATTTCATAAAACAAACTTGAAATGAGTGAAGTGTGAACTTTTAATACGATTGATCTACCAAACTGTCCCAGTCTAACCTTTTTAATTATTTCATTAATCTGTTTGAGAATTATAAAACATAAACACTTTTTTAAAAGGGCACCCTCATACAGTGCATTACATTAATTTAATAAACTAATCATGCATAAAGAATAAGAAAATGTAAGTCCAATCAGAAATATCCTACTGACTTTCCAAATTTATTTTTTCTAACTAAAAGGAAACCTCACCGTCCGCATTATAATATTTATATTTTTTGTCATAAGCTTTGAACCTCGCATTAATACAACAATTTACAAATTTGAGTCTGTTGGCCTTTGTCTTTCTCAACCAAATACTGCTACTGGTAAATCTGTTTACATCATCAAACATAGTATTAGTTCCTCGTGTCTCTAAATTTGTAATATATATATATATATAAAATTAAAATAGTTATAAAAAAATTAATTTATAATCGATATATATATATATATATATATATATATATATATATATATATATATATATATATATGATACATGTCCTGATGGGAGATAACAAATTATGAAGTTATTAATCTAAGGGGTCGTTTGGTATGAATGATAACTTAAAATAGTCCTGAAATTAAATTATAGTGTCATTTAATTTGTTGTTTGATTGACAAATCCGGGATAACTTATCCCGGGTTTAATAATTAGTACCGAGATAAGTTATCCCTTCCAATGGATGGTATAGTAATTCCGGGATAACTTATCCCAGGATAAAATGACTAAATGACAAAAATGTCCCTTTAAACACTTTTTATACATTACTTTTCACATTCATAAAGGGTATTTTTGTAAACTTATATATTGTTCTTAAAATTTATTATTTTGAATACAACAAACCAAACACTCAATAAAAAATAATCTTAGCATAACTTCTCATCATAATTAATCTCACCATGAATTATCTCATCATAACTAATTTCATCATAAATTATCTCATCATAGCTTGAATTCAAACCAAACGACTTGATTTGAGTTGACTTTTTAACACTAATTACTGGAAAAGTAAGCTTCAAATCAAAGAATGAGGTACTCGATCTACATGTGGTGCGGTGGGTACAGCTTGAAAAGGGGGAAATGGCCTTTGAGTGAAATGTAAGTTCACTCCCAAGTTCCAACAATACTATAATTTTGCAAATCACACTATTTCGTACCTTCACTTTTAATTTTTATGATATTTTTTTAGAGTCTATTTATAAGAATTTTAACTAATATTTTATGATGTATTTTTTCATTGTATTGATATGCAAAAAATTATAATCTATAGTACTTATCGTATACTTTTTTAGTATCTAAATTTTTTGTGTAAAATATAGTTTTTGAATATCTAAATTTTTTGTTTAAAATATCGAATTAATATAATCTAATTTAACTTTAAAAATTAATCAAATTAACTTTTAAAAAGCTTAACATAACCATTAAAAATGGACGCACCAGTAATAAAATTGGTCTGGGTACCCGCTCTGTAGACTACTTGTCAACGGAAGGTCATTTGCACTTTTGATCCTATTTGATTTTGATCTTTAATTTTTACCTATAAAAACAAATAGAGTAATTATTTTAGAACATATATTTATATATTCATATCATAATAATTCGTAAGTTGTTAACTGAACTCAGAAAAAAATTCACGAGTTCGAGCTAAACTCCAAAATAAACCTAGTTCGAATTCTTGTCCAATTCAAGAATTTATCATGATGTGTTCACTGGCTATTTTTTCAAAAGTAATTTGTGTGATTAATTTTCAGTAATTTTGCAAGCGTCGACTATTCATGGATTAATGCTCTTAAAAGTGTCTTTTCGTTAAAAATTCCCCAATTAATGACAATAATAGAAGGAAAAAAAATAAAAAAATAATGACTTCTAATCCAATCACCAAAGAGAACGTCAGATTAAAAAGGAAATTTCACAGTAGCAAAGAGATTTAAGAAGGTATTTGGATTAATTAAAAGTTGGTCAAATTTATTTTTAAATTAGTTTTTGACTTCTGAAAGTGTTTGACAAATATAAAAAATATTTTGAAGTAAGTCAAAAATGACTTAAAATAAGCGAGGAAGTGTTTGACAATGTAAAAAATAACTTAAAATAAGTCTCCCACAACTTTTTATTTGGGAAAAAGGTCTAAAATATATTCGAACTTTGACCAAAATTGTTGTAACAATCCCAAACTTTAGGTATGACCTATTACCCCTGCATTATTTAATAGTATATTTTAAATATATATATAAGTGTACAGTTGGACAAGTTACTATTTATAATGATGCAATATTTATAATGTCCACGTTGACACCTATATATCTTTAAAATACATTATTAAATAATGCAGGGGTAATAGATTTTGCCCAAAGTTTGAAATTTGTTACAACAATTACGTTCAAAGTTCGGATATATTTCGAACTCTTTTCCTTTCTTATTTTTTTTTTGACTTATAAGTCATTTCATCTTGATTTTTTATTTTTAACTTAAAACTACAAGCCTATCCAAATGGGCTACTTGCCTACTTTTCTAAACTTAATAAGTCTCTTTATCTGCAGTTTGCCTAATTACCTCCATAACTATATTTTCGTGTGCATATTTCGCTTACTAGTAAGTACATATAAATATTATATTTATACATTTATGAATTTTTCAGAATTAATATATATTGAATGTATTAACAAATCATATACAAATAGGACAAATAAACCGTATACAAATAACTAGGGTAGCATGTACAAAATTTAAATTTATACAATTAGAAATTGAATTAGACAAATTCTGGACAAGATCCAGGTAACTATAATTATATTTTAGTGACGAAAAGTAACTTTTTCAAATTATAATAATATTAAATAATTAACTAATATATATTTGATGATGTACTTTTCCTATTAAAGTACTATGGCCGCAATGTTTTCATTTGAGAAGGCCATCAGACAAATCTAATCCCAATGACAGAACCACAATCACGTATTACTGTTTGTTAAGACATCAAATCACAATTAAATTGGGGCCAGTTAGAGTAAAGCACAACCTAGCTTTTCTCTCCTTTCTGTCTTGAGTCCAGCATTTAGCCAAGCCCAGTGATACTAAAGGAAACTGTCAAAAATAACAAAGACTTAAAATAAAATTAAATAAAATAATTATAAGTTGCTTAATTATGATTTGTAGATATATATTAGAAGGGGAGAGAGACGAGCGAGATTGAGAGATGGAGGGGAGAAGAGAGGCAAGCGAGAGAGGGAGCAAAGGGAAGAGAGAGGCAAAATATATATCTATATTTGTTAGATAATTATATATATGTAATTAGTATGTATATGTATCAATTATTATATTTATATATTTTTTGGGTAATTATATATATGTAATTAGTATGATATGTATCAATGAATGAAACATTACTAACGAATACAATCTGTATCTGAACATAATTTGTATCAATGGAAATTGTATCAACGAGTACTCGTATCAATGTTGTATTAAGTTTAACATTTGTATTTTTATAATTGATTGTTATCATTTGTTTAACGAGTACAATTTGTATCAATGAAAGAATTGCATCAATGTTGTATCAAGTTCAACATTTGTATTTTGTATAATTGATTGTTATCAGTTGTATCAATGTCGTATTAGTAAATACATATATATTTATATTTTATATCACTGAAAAAAATATTTGACTCTTATCATTTGTATTTGTATAATTGATTGTCATCGTTTGTATTTGTGTTGAGAGAGATGAGGCAAAGAGAGGCGAGAGAGAGACATCACAAAGGGAGATGAGAGAGGCGAGGGAGCTAGAGAGGAAGAGAGTAGAGAGAAAGATAGTAACAAACCTCAACTATAGCTACAATTTGTAATTCTTTCATACTATAGTGTTGTATAGTTAATACATATCATATATTTGCCTAATTACTTAATTTTTCCTACGTAATTAATATTTGTTAATATTTTATAGTCTAATGATATTGGTGTGATCCTTCTTTGTAAGCGTGTGGATTTAATTTCACGGAAATTAAGCAAATACCCCATAAAAAATAAAATAATTACAAATATATATCATTTACATTCATACCACACTAAATAATTACACTATATATCCCCAAACTAATTTTGCTTAACTGATACTAAATTAGTATATATATTCCGTATCACTATTATTAAGACTAATAATTTCGCTTAATTGATACTAAATTAGTATATATATTGTTGTGGTGTCATTACCGTTTCTTGTTCAGAAATAGTATCATTGACTAATGAGTAATTTCTAAACAAGATACCTTAATCCTACCACAACAATATGCATATACTCTTATAATATCATTGAATAATGAGTAATTTTTGAACAAGAAACCTTAATAATACTATTATAGTATATATATATATATATACCGATCTAGTTTCAATTAAGCGAACCTATCAGTCTTAATGATTCCAATATAATATATATATATATATATATATATATATAAGTGAAAATTATCAGCTTTAACAAATGGGCATGGACTGTAATTTTTTTTTTTTTGAGAGAATGAGTATTTCTTGAATTACTATGGATTAGGATCTGAACATGTAATTATTTTAGATTTTATGGCCCATTTATGTAGTTTTCTCTTTAATTTCATAGTCTAATTTCGTTGAATATGTTGGGCTTTTTCAAGAGATTCTAATGGGCCTAATAACAGATCAATCTTTTGGGAAGTCCATCAAAAAACAACTTTATCGTCCCTGAAACAAGTACGACGTCGTTTGTAAGCTCTCTTAGTCGACCAGACCGTGCTTCTTGATTTCCTTGAGCTTCGTTCCCATTTCCCTCTTTCCCTGGATAGGAACCACGACAAACCCTAGCCTAATTTACAAGCCATAGCCATGACGATTCGGCAGCTCTTAACCCTAGCCCGCCGGTCCCGGAACCTCACCACATCCCATTCACTACGACGTCATTCTTCGGCCTCTGCCGCCGTCGCCGCCACATCCTCCTCCGCACCGGCCACCGGTCCGCCACCCCCAGATGCAATGATCTACGATCGATTGGCTGAAGACGTTAAACAAAAGATCAAAAGACTCGAGAATCCTGATTCCCGATTCCTTCAGTACAACTCACCACACCCAACTTTAGCCGACCACACATCAATCCTCAGCTTCCCTTCTACGCGCGTGACCACACTACCATCAGGTCTGCGCGTGGCCACGGAGACTAATCTTGCTGTCAAGACTGCCACCGTTGGGGTATTCATTGATGCAGGGTCAAGGTTTGAGACCGATGAGACTAATGGAACAGCTCATTTCCTTGAGCATATGATCTTTAAGGGTACTGAAAAGAGGACTTCCTGGGAGATGGAGGAGGAGATTGAGAATATGGGTGGACATTTGAATGCGTATACTTCCAGGGAGCAAACAGCATACTATGCTAAAGTGTTGGATAATGATGTCCCTGTAGCTTTGGATATTTTGGCTGATATACTTCAGAATTCTAAGTTTGAAGAGAAAAAGATTGAACGTGAACGTGATGTCATCCTTAGGGAGATGGAGGAGGTGCACCTTTTTCTCTATTCTTTGATCTCTGAATATCAAGATTGCTGTTTTTTTCTATCCTTGTTAATGAGCTGCAATAACCCCATGTTATATTCTACTAGCCTGTGCATGCACTTGGAGCTTAACCAGTAAGCTGGTTAATTGACTAGTTTTACACTGACCACCAATCTAGCAACCCTCATTAAGCTCACGTAGGATAAGAACTTGCTCTAACCCCTGTTCTAAAATTCAAGATCAATTACGTTCTTGTTGAGTTCCTTGGATGCTAACAGGTTTTAGCTTTACTGTTTCATCATTATTCTTTTACTTCCATTTGATTTTACCTCTAGCTTCTTCAGTTTTATGAAAGTATACGGTCCATAGTATTTGAGTACAGTTTCAGACAGGTAGATGTCAAAATGGTTTACTGATTAATATCCTAAGATTTTGTTTAGGATTATTGTGCTTCCGGGAGTTGCCCTTGTTGATACAATGTAGTATTAGGTATTAACCACTATGAATCTCTTTATTTGAGAGATTAAGAGCCATAATGAAGGAAATGAAATGGCCGTGCATTAAGTTTGTGCTTGACCTTACAAAGAAAAGACATTTCTCTTTACAGAAACAGAAGAGAGGGAACTCCACAGAATCCAAAAAGTTACTCCTGTAGTGAGCTTATGAAATCTATCATGCTGCCTGTATCATATCCAACCTGAAAATTAGCAATCCATTATAACTATCTGTTTGCAGGTCGAAGGTCAAACAGAGGAAGTCATCTTTGACCACTTGCATTCTACTGCATTCCAGTACTCACCTTTGGGTAGGACTATTCTTGGACCTGCCCAGAATATAAAGACAATCACCAGAAGTCATCTGAAGGACTACATATCAACACATTATACCGCTCCCAGAATGGTATTTTCGAAATGATTTCATCTATTTTTTCTTAGTCTGTGTTGCTTGTTAGCCCAAACTTGATTCTTTTAATATTATCATAATCTGCTGTATAAACTCTTAGCCTTCTCCGTGGACATTAAAATAGGTAATTGTTGCTTCTGGGCCTGTTAAACATGAAGAATTTGTTGAGCAAGTTAAGAAACAATTTACTAAACTTTCAACCAATCCGACTACGGCCTCAGAATTGGTTGCCAGAGAACCAGCAATTTTTACAGGTTCAGAGGTATGCCTATCTTATCAGGGTTCATTACGCCGTCACGGTGCTTTTTTCACTAGAATATAGTTCTTATGCTGATCATTTTACCAAAATCAGGTTAGGGTAATTGATGATGACATTCCGTTGGCACAATTTGCTGTTGCTTTTCAAGGGGCACCATGGACTGATCCAGATGCCATTCCGCTGATGGTAATGCAATCCATGCTGGGTACTTGGAATAAAAATGCCGGAGGAGGGAAACACATGGGGTGAGTTGTGTATCACTACTTCTTTTACAATCTGTGTCATTGCAAGCATGTCAATGGATCTCTGTCTCATGATTTTTATGGGACTTCCTATTCATTTGCAGCTCCGATCTGGCACAAAGTGTTGGCATTAATGAATTAGCTGAGAGCATGATGTCTTTTAACACCAACTATAAGGATACTGGTCTGTTCGGCGTGTATGCTGTTGCAAAGGTAAAAATCTTTAACACCTAGTGTTCCTTCTACTGGAAAGAATGTGGTATGATGATACGTTACCTCATTTTCCTTGCATTTTCTTCCGCCAAATAAAATTTGTTCTGGTTTTTTTTTTTTTTTTTGTGTGTGTGTGTGTGTGTGTGTGGGAGGGTGGGAGGGAGCTGTGGGTTTAGGTATTCAAATGTACCTTTATTATTCATTAAAATGGAGTCTGGATTCTTGAATATGCTTAAAAAGTATTCTAAGTGTTCATTAGTTGTATATTGAATGCGGAGTGAAGTAGTTCTTCTTCCATGTCATCTACTGCTCATGTTTTGGATTGATGCAGTTCATATATTAATAGACAAGGTGTTACTCATCTGTTCTGATTTTTTGAGATACTGTGGTTAGTATAAACTGAGTAATTTATTTATTTTTTCTTAAAAAAAGCAGATCTTTTCTCTAATGACAAAAAAAGATGGTTAGGTGTTGGTATTGTGACCCTTTTGACTGGCATGTGGTTGTAAATAATTCTAGTTTTATATTAGGCTAGGTAGTTTTGATCTTCTTGGATTTTTTGAGATATTTTGGTTAGTATAAACTGAGCAATTTGTTTATTTGTTCTTAAAAGAAGCAAATTTTTTTCTCTAAAGACAATTAATATGATTAGGTGTTGTATTGTGATCCTTTATATGATTGTGAATAATCCTTGTTTTATCTCAAATGAAATCTTAATTTGCAGCCTGATTGTTTGAGTGATTTGTCCTACTGCATTATGCGTGAGATAAGCAAATTGTGCTACCGGGTTTCGGATGCTGATGTGACTCGTGCTTGCAACCAGGTTAGTGTTACTTAATGTTTAAGCGGTCTGGTCTAGTTGTTATTTCCCCCTGTTGTTTTTCTTTGTTTCTCTCTCACCAATACTGGTTTGCAGTTGAAGTCTTCTCTCATGCTTCACATTGATGGAACTAGTCCTGTTGCTGAAGACATTGGGCGTCAGGTAATATTCCGATAGCTGATTCTGTGGTTGTACATGTGTGTTTTGTCGTGATTGTAATTAGTCTCTTTTCATTCTTTTATTCCTTGTAATTTCGGGGAAAAGTGTTGGGATTGGGTTGTGTCTAGATAAGACGCTGCAAATGGAATTTATTTCCTTCTCCCACAGTATTAGTTTTGAACACCTCCATATATGAGCATAAAAGAGACACTTAATTGCTTCATGTACTTTAAGTCATTCCATGACCATAAAGATTCTGATGTAGAAGCTATAATAGTAGCGAAGAGGATATTTTAGGAACTTCATTACTCTTAGAGCAGTTTTAGTTGAACCGTGCCAAAGCCTACTAATGGCACTGCCCTACCCTAGATGACGACAACAGTTTGGTCCATTATTGCATATAGATTCTGAATTTCAAGACTTCACGATGCCAGAATAATCCTCTTCGCCACTATTATGGGTTCTAGTACCAATGTTACTGTAACTAAATATAAACATGTGTTAGCCATATCAGCAGCAATACACTGACACATACCATATTTGGATCATAAAGTTCGTTTTTGTGAGAGGTAGTGTGCCTGGGTGGTGCAGTACAATATCAAGAAGCAGCCTAATTAAGCGTGCTTAATGTCTGAATAGATAAGAACAAAATGAAGGCTGAAAGGTGTTGCTGCCAGCTGGTTGGTATAAATAGATCTCAAGTCTTAACAGACCTTATAAGAAGAAAAAATGGAAAACAAAAAAGTACAGCTCTTAAACCACAGTCCCTTTGCTCAAGTTGAGTTAGAAAAATTTAAATTTATAATGTGAAGAACTAAATGATGAAGTGTGTGCCTTTTCTCTGGTTTTATGTTTGCCGACAAGTTTGAGTGTGTCATCAAGTATTTGTGTTTTGTATGAAGTGAAGCGTACTGCATCATCTGCTTGTAAGTGGAGAACATAGGTTGATAAAACTTCCCCCTCCTCCCCCTTCCAATATGAGGCAAAATTGTATTTAAAGTAAGCTCGACTTCGTTGGGAATGGGATCCAGCGATTTTGTGAACTAAGATCATTTTGCTTAATGCATTTCCCTTTCCTTTCTCCTGCTTGCAGCTACTCACATATGGCAGAAGGATTCCAGTCACAGAGCTGTTTGCAAGGGTTGATGCCGTGGATGCTAGCACCATCAAACGAGTTGCAAACAGATTTATCTTTGACCAGGTAGGATTCAAAAAATATTTGAGACTTGGGAGTTCATTGCTACAAAACAATCGTGTTTACTCAACTTTCCTTGATCTACTTTTCTGAGTTTAAACCAAATTTTTCTTCCTTTTGCCAGGATGTTGCTATATCCGCGTTGGGGCCTATCCAGACTCTACCTGATTATAACTGGTTCAGGCGTAGAACCTACATGCTCCGTTATTAGATGATTCTTTTTTTTTTTTTTTGGAGTTGTAATGCATCACAATTACACACCTTGCTCGACCATTCCGAACTTGGACATATAGGTCTTACTTTTCTAATTCCTCCTTTTGCCTACCTTCTGGTTTTGTAACGGTTTTGTAGCTTTTCCCTATAAAAATAAGCGGCCTATATTTAATAATTTGGTTGTTGACGTTTGTTTTCATATTCTTTGAAAAATTGTACTTGTAGATGCAAATTGACATTTAGGTGTCTTATGGTTTACCCTGTACTTTTTATATGAAATCAAGAATGCTATGGATCTTCATTCAAAAATTGTCTGGAATCTCTTCTTGGTAGTCGATGCAGTAATTTCCATACTTAATGAAGTAGTGGTTTGTCTATGATAGATTTGAGAAAGTTGTTTTCATTTGGACCTTCTGTCAAAAGAAAAAAAAAAGGGGAAAGGAAGCTGGTCGTTGCAGTAGAGTTCGTCAACTAATAGAAATATTTTTTTAAAAAAATTTCCAGGATTGCAATCCTTACGATGATGTATATATAAATCATGTAGAAACACAACAAAAGAGTGTGTGTGTGTGTGTGTGGGGGGGGGGGGGGGTATTAGTAGAAATACATAATTCAAATGCCAATCAAGAAATCTTCTCAAGAAGGCAAGATGAGTTGTAGGAAGAAAAAAAAACTAATGCAAGAAAACGTCAGGCAGAATGGAATGATTTAACAAATTCTTACTTATCACCAAAATAAGAAAAGCATTCATCTACCAATCTTCTAACATCCACGCATGCTCATTTCATATTCGTGATGCTACTACTTGGTACTTACCAAGGTAAAACTTAATTCACCTATAAATTTGCTTGGGGAGTTGAGATTAGGCAAATTCCTGGCAATGGGAACTCATGTAGTTGAATGCTCACAAAAGCAAGAGGAAGGTGAACACATTTTCCGGAGTAGATATCCTCCAGTCCATGTACCAGACAACGTGACTCTCCCGGATTTTGTACTTTACAATGTAGAGTTATACGCTGACAGAATGGCGTTTGTGGATGCTACCACTGGCAAAGGCTACACATATGGCGAAGTTGCAAGAGACATAAGGAGGTTTGCCAAGGCCTTGAGGTCCCTTGGCTTAAGAAAAGGAAGGGTTGTGTTGGTAGTGCTTCCAAATGTACCGGAATATGCTATTGTTGCTCTGGGAATCATGGCTGGTGGTGGTGTCTTTTCAGGTGCAAATCCAGCAGCTCATTCATCGGAAATTATGAAACAAGTTGAATCTGCTGATGGCAAGCTTATTGTCTCTGATCTACCAACCTATCACAAGGTATGTATACTTCCAACTTATCAGTGGATCATGCAGAATTTTGCCTGTGCAGTGTCTGCACATTATCATAATTAACTCGAATTGTCTATGATTTGTGTATGGGGTTATAGAGGTTTTAAGGCTTTACATCTTGTTCCCAATGGATGTTTATTATATACACACGCGCACGTACTTACTTAAGAAATTTGAGATGACACCTCTTGTAGAAGAGTGTCTTCATATGGCTCGTTAGGACCAAACTTCTTGTACTTGCTACTCGTATTGGTCCAACTAAAACTTGCATTTTACTATGATGGAAAACAAGATGCTTTCATCTTCCACCTAAAGTAATGGAAACTGCAGGTAAAAGATTGTGGACTGCCAGTAATAATACTAGGCGAAGTACGTGTAGAAGGAACAATTCATTGGGATGAATTGCTCGAAGCTGCAGATCGTGCCAGTTCCAGAACTGATCACATAACAAACCAAGAAGATGAAATTGTGCAACAAAGTGATCTATGTGCACTGCCCTTTTCATCAGGCACGACAGGACTATCCAAGGGAGTGATGTTAACTCACAGAAACCTAGTAGCAAACCTCTGCTCTACACTCTTTAGAATTAGTCCAGAAATGATAGGTCAAGTTACAATACTAGGTCTGATACCATTCTTTCACATTTATGGTATAACTGGAATCTGTTGTGCAACCATTAGGAACAAAGGGAAAGTGGTTGTCATGCGTAGGTACGAACTGAGGTCATTTCTAAATGCACTCATCACACATGAAGTCTCATTTGCACCTATCGTACCACCTATCATCTTGGCACTTGTTAAGAATCCAATCGTTGATGAATTTGATCTCAAAAAGCTTAAGCTTAGATCCATAATGACAGCAGCTGCTCCACTTGCCCCTGAGATTCTTAATGAATTTGAGAAGAAATTTCCGGATGTTCAGGTCCAAGAGGTAGACATCCACTAGAAACTTATAATGGTCCTTTTGATGTCAACGGATTATTCAGTCCAAAATGTTGTTTTTGACAAGTTTTGTTCTGGTTTATTCAACTGCTAGGCATATGGGATGACTGAGCACAGCTGCATTACTCTTTCCCACAGCAATCAGCACATTGCTAAAAGAAATTCCGTTGGTTTTATTCTGCCTAATTTGGAGGTGAAGTTCGTTGACCCTGATACCGGTAGATATCTCCCCAAGAACACACCAGGCGAGATATGTGTCAAAAGCCAATGTGTTATGAAGGGTAACTGACCGTAACTCTTCCCTTTAAACAGTCCTTTGTTCTAGCAGGCAGTGGTAGATATATGGAACTTAACCCTTTGATGTGAAAATGTACAGGTTACTACAAAAATGAAACCGAGACTAGCCTTACAATTGATACGGAGGGGTGGCTTCACACTGGTGACATTGGCTACATAGACGATGATGGTGATATCTTTCTAGTGGATCGTATCAAAGAGCTTATCAAGTACAAGGGATTCCAAGTAAAAAGATCACTAAGCTTACTAAGTTGAACCTGTTTTTATTTTTGTAACTTACAACTTGACCTAATTTACTAAGTTGAATCAAGAATTCTGTTTTTACCTTTGTCTTTGGACCTCTTTGCTGGTTTAACAGGTTGCACCAGCTGAATTAGAGGGGATCCTTCTCACACATCCTTCAGTGGAAGATGCTGCAGTAGTTGGGTAAGTAAAATCAATTAGCTGAGTTCAGTTTTAAAATGGAAAAACTGTCACGAATAATGAATGTATATTCTTTTTAACTCTAGGCTACCAGATGAAGAGGCAGGAGAGATACCAGCAGCATGGGTAGTATTGAACTCAAAAGCAAAAGAAAGCCATGAGGACATCATCAACTACGTTGCATCAACCGTTGCACAGTATAAACGAGTGAGAGTGGTGCAGTTTGTGGATAGTATTCCGAAATCTCCTTCTGGTAAAATAATGAGAAGACTTATCAAGGAAAAGATGCTAGAAAAACTTAAAGAGGGAACATAGTGATGTTAAAAATACAAAAACTCTACTTGCAGTGTACAACTTACTCCAGAAGAACTATAAAACACAACGGTGTTATTTCATATTCAAAAATGAGATCTAATCATAGATTGTAAAAGACATTATTGGATTAAACCAAAGATGCTTCCTTTTTATGTTTGCAATAATGCAGGTTGTGTTGGCATATATAATTGTTCTATAACCATTCACTTGTCTGAAGAAAATGACCCCCCACCTCCACCCTAAAGACTAACACAAGTTGAAGTTCTAGAAATATAATCAATATCAACAACTACACCTCAATCCGGAACTTATTTATTCAACAAACTAACTGTACATATATATATGCATAAAAAAAAAAAAACAAAAAGAAAGCGAGGAAGGATTGTAACATGTTTCTATCACCATCTATACTTGTGTCATTATTAAGTTCATACATCTCACTGTGAAAATTTAAAAGAATTTAGCTCATTAGCTCAAGAAAATCAGGACATTGACATGTACGAAACAAATTATTCCACCATCTTGCAAAATCAACCCTTTTTTCTTTTAAATTTTGGTCAGTTGATATGAATCAACTTCTATACTAATTGAGCTTTCAACAACTAAAAAAAGATGTGCTAAATTATTTCTACTACTAAATCACATACTTAGCAAGCATGAAGCTGCATCACACATATAATTAAATCACATACTTTATGTAGAGTTAATATCTCAAAATGTCATTGAACTACAAGAATTTAACTAGCAAAATCATTGAACTTTGTTTTGTTTCAATAAAATAACTCAACTTAACACTTTTATCTTCAAAAATCACTCAACTACATTTATCATTAAAATAAATTTGACATAAAAAATAAATTCTTTTTATTTCATATAATCATAGACTCCACAGATAACAAAATTTTAAAAAACGAACTAAAAATGGTGCGGATTTTGACCTTTTCTTGAAAAAAAATGTTGCAAAATAAAAAATAATGTAAAAATTGGTGACTTTTAGATTCGTTATTTCTCTGTGGATTGTTCCAATTCAGTGAGTCCGCCATAGGTGCACACTTTCTTTCTAGTTTCTTGGTGTAAAAATTATATTCTGAGAAAATGGAAATTGTTCGAAGAAATTTAAATTTATTCAAAATGTATTAGAAATAACACTTCAACGGGAGAAAGTGCCTGGAAATGGTGCAGATTCAGTTTTTTCAAAAAGTAAAATAAAAAATAATGTGGAAAATTTTAAATTTTTATTTATTTGTGGGATTCTTGTTTATATGGTATAAAAAATAACTTATTTTGCCATGTCAATTTGATTTTAAAGATAAATGTATTTGAGTGATTTTTGAAGATAAAAGTGTTAAGTTGAGTGATTTTATTGATACAAAATAAAGTTTAATGACTTTGTTGGTTAAATTCTCATAATTCAATGACCTTGGAGATATTAACTCTAAGACATTAGGAATGCTACTCCTAATGTTAAAACACTAGGTGGTCCTTCCCATTTGTTCTAACCTTAGTGGAAATAATTATTTAGTACCTATTGCTGGTAGGAAATATCCTCTGAAATTAATCGAGGTGTGTGAAAGCTGACCGATCATTAAAACAAGGTGAAGGAGAGTTATATTGAGAAGGTAGTGAAAAGGGCAAACATGTTGCATTTTTTACTTTATTTTAGTAATTGCAACATAATTCCTTAGTGTCATTTAGGTTTGCTTTAGGGACTAAAATAGCACATTAGACATAGTTAAAGGTCATATATGCTCTGCAGAATAACATAAAGAGTAAAACTGAAATAAGGCAATATTAAGGACTAAAAGAACTATTTTCCCTAACTTCTGTATAGAAAAAGAGTACGATGATATGCAGGGAAAACTGAACTCTGAAACGAGAACTGATTTGAGGGCTTAGGGTTCCGACCGAATCGCTCTCGGATTGAGAGTTCATTGGAGACTTCATTTTTTCAGGTAATTAATTTGTTATACAAACAATTCATACAATTAGAGTGAATAAAAGTTGGATTTTTTTTCCAGAAAAGTTGGAATGCCATAAATTTGTTTGGCCAAAGTAAAACTGAGAATTTTACTGCTAATCATTGAATTGCAGTCAAAAAGTAGCCTTAGTATAGCTCATTACTGGTAGAACCCTAAAAGAGCTGAAAACTCGGTCTTTTTTCGATCACTGGGTGGAGCAATTTGCTCCAGTAAATTTCTTTTCAGTTGCATACGCACTGTTATGTTAGTTTATATATTAGTTCACTAAAGTTGTGATTTTTTTGGACATCTTGAATAATAAAGGGTGTTGAATGATGCGTATTCATGTGAGTTCTTTATAGAGAGGGGATGTAATTCTTTGGTGTCAATTCCCTTTGTACGCAATGTGGGTTTTCACTTTTAATGGGCTGTTCTTGTTTTTCTGGCTTTGGCAGAACAGGAAATGAAAGGGACAGAGATTTTTGTTGGTGGTTTGGCCCGTACTACTACTGAAAGCAAAATTCATGAGGTTTGTTCCGGATTTATGTTACGTGATCTATTTGGTTCCTCAAGATAATTTTTTTTATTTTTATATTTTTGGTTCAAGTATTTTTTATTTTTCTTACATTGAGCTTGTTTTGATTTTCTTTTTGTGTGGATAAAATAAGTAAGTATTATTAACTGGGTGAGCAGTTGCTGAGAGTTGCAAAAAGTGTGTAAATGAAGTTCTAAAAAACAAATGTGTTAACTACATTGTTAGCAATTTCAACTTATCAACAACATTATTTTAAAGTCTTACTATACCAAAAACGAGGTCAGTTAAACACTTATGCATCAGTATATGACTAGGGTAAGTTTCACCATCAAAACACATGTGCTTCACTCGGGAGAGTCCACATGATTCATGTTGGGGTTGTAAACAAAATCTTGTGCAGAGTTTTTTGTGTGTTCCTACCAGCTGCATGGAGATGGTTATATCCAGAGTCCTTCACATTACTCAGTGGATCCTAATTAGAATTTTTTAAAAAATGGTCCCATAACTCCCTCACTTCCTTACAACGTGAAAAAGATGATTAGTATCGTCGATATCCTTTTCATACATATAAAACCGATTGGATAGGATAAAACATCTCATTCTCTTGTTGTCTTTGAGTGAGATATACATCATATACAACGTCCAACTAATGCATGTGACTTTGGGTGGAACTTTACCTTGCGCAACAGTTACACAGGCCATTCACTGGATGCCTTTCAGCAGATTATGATAGTACTAGTTAAGTGTGTGTGCTTGCACGTGTGTGTTGCGTTGATTAATAATAAATGTATATAAAAAGAACAAATTGTTGTGCGCATGTTATATTATTAAGTACAAATTTTTTTTTTAAAAAATAACGTAAAGTTGTGCGTATGTTATGATGTTGTGCATATGTTGTAATGTTTTAGGCTAAGTCTCCTATTGACTTGAAGGATTGAAGTTAGGCTAGATTGCTTGTTCAATCAAAGGGTTAAATTCACTGAATTCTAAGGGTGACTAGTTTTCTGCTGTCTTTGAGGGCTTGGTTGGGTCATTTTTTGAACAGACCCTACTTCTTTTGAGGCAAGTGGGGTTTATCCCTTATTATGGTAATGACCCAACCAATTGCTCCTTTTTTCTCCTTATATCACAAATTGTTATTCTCATGAACTATATTACAAAATGGATATTATTTTAACTTCTATTAAATAACAATCAATTTTGTTCTTAAATAAACTATATGATATGGTTGTTGTTTGTCAGCTTTACTCCTCTCTCTTGGGATTGAATTGTTAAACTTAGTTATGCCCTATTTTGTGGTAGATCAGTTTACCTATTTACATTCTGCACTTGCGAATTTATTTTTCTTGACTCTACTTTAATCTTTAAAAAACTATCAGAACACTCCTCTGCCGAAAGCTAGTGTTTCTGGTTTACAAAAATATAATGGTAAGAAACATATGATTAGAGCTGGACTTCATATCGTCAATGATTTGTAACTATCTTATATTATCACAGTGTATTTGTGTCAGATTATGTGTATACAAAACATCTGCATTTTACAGGTATTTTCTTCATGTGGTGAGATTGTGGAAATACGGTTGATAAAAGACCAGATAGGCAATGCCAAGGTAGTCAGTATGATCTGTTTATTTGTATTACCTCTAATTTTCATGCTTTGCCATCCCTTAAAAAAAAAAAAGAAGAAGCTAAAAAAGAGACATTAGAAAAGAGGATGGTTTAGATGCTAATGTTGCAGTGTTAATTTGTTATGACTACAGGGGTTCTGCTTTGTACGATTTGCAACAAAATATGCTGCTGACAAAGCTCTGAAGGAAAAATCTGGATATGTGGTAAAAGGCTAACATAGATGCATTATTTCACTGTCTTGTCTTGAATCTTGATAAACTCTTACATTATTTTTTATTGCTATCAAATTGCCTTTGTGATGCTGTTATAATTCATGAATGTACACAAGATCGACCACTTACTTGGAAAAGCAATAGTATAAAATTCCTAGCTGAAACTTTTACTTGATGGCTTACATCTATTTTCAAAGGTTTGCCTTCTTTTTATTCAAGAATGGGTTCCTCTAAAATAATATTAAGAAAACAACGTGACTTACTCAGAATATTGATTTTTCCCCAGAATAAAAGATTAGCTGTATAACCAACTATTTCTTGACATTTCGACACTTTTAACTCATTACTTGAATATTTTTCTTCATGAAGATAAGCTTGAACTACACATCTTGCTTTCTTGAAAGCTCAGAATTTGTATAAATGCTGGGGTTTTTTCCACCAATGGAACAATTGATCAGTTCAGTGTTTTTTTTCTCTTTTTTCGTTTTACTTTCTTTTTTTTTTTTCCGTTCTTTGGATAGCTACAAACACCTAATTTGGTATTTGTTCAACTATGCACATCTTTGTTTTGTTGGGTTGGGTTATCTCCTTACTTAATCATGAGCATTCGCTAGATTATATGTTGTATTTGATAGCATAGTCATGGACCATAGACCTATTAATAGTTCCATGGATCGAAATAGTAAGCCCCTAATATCAGGGGGTGCGCTATGTAGATCTTAACAGGTAACAAAAGGTTGATTGGTGCATTAAAGTACCTCTTTGTTATCACATCAAGCTCTTCTTTTGCTACAGTCGTAGTCTGTCAATTCATGCTCTGCAAGCACTGATCATCGGGATGTTGTTGTATGAACTATAAGATACTAAGTAAAGCACCAAGCTAAATGTTACTATACAAAGACGGAAGGAAATTCTCAAGATATAAGATACTCTGACGCAAATTGGGTTGATTCTCCTACTGATCAACTATTTATGTTTGGATACTATGTCTTTTGTGGTGGTGACTCTGTATTATGGAACAGTAAGAATATAACGTTGGTTTTATCACATAAGGTAGAATTGTAAACTTAGTTTCTTAATGCAAGTGATTTCTAAAAAGGTGACGTATGAAAAGGAAAGGAGGGAGTATTATTTATCCGGTTCATATTGTCCATGACCAATTTTTCTTTTGATGACCGAGAAATCCCCGAGGGTCAGTTGCTCACGGTTTGAAACTTGGTGACTGGATAAGATTACTTCTCTCTTAGTATGAAATGTTTGGAAAATAGTCATCTTGTTATGAGTCTGGTTGCTTGTAATCTGTTGAACAGTGAGATTTTCTCCCTATTACATTTGATATATTTTTGTGGCAATTATTTCAGCTGGACGGGAAGAAAATTGGGATTCGCCCCTCAGTTGAGCAGGACACTCTATTTCTTGGAAATCTTAACAAAGGTTTGTCTCATTTTTCTTGCAAATCTTGTTGCCCAAGATTTATTGCCCGACTTAACTTAGTGTCTTTCTGTGACACTGGAGAAGCTTTATAATGACAATATCAAGTTACATTCAAATGCCTTCATTCAAAATGTGGAGATGCCATTACATAGAAGATATTTTGAACTTACAATGACTTGGCATTATCTTACGATTTTATGGGCTGATATTTCATATATATCCATTGTCTTGATTAAATTGTCTCTTTTTCTTTTTCTTATTCATTTTGGGCTTTGTACACTTGGTAGTTTATAAGGATACATTTTCTTCTCTGGAGTAGTGAATTTGAACCTTAAAGGATCTTCCTTCTACTTATGTTTTCTTTGGCACTTGTGGAAGAGACAAGTTTTCTATAACTGTATGCATTCCTTATTGCTTGTTTGGATTATTTAAAGGTTGGGGTGCCGAGGAATTTGAGAGTATTGTGCACCAGGTACACCTTTTAACTGCTTACAGTGCACTTTTTTTTAAATCTCTTGAAATATTGATGAATATCCATCTCCCCCTCTCTCTAGGTTTTTCCAGATGTTGTATCTGTTGATCTTGCAATTCTTGGAGATGTCCAACTTGGTCAGAAGCAACGGAATCGGGGATTTGCCTTCGTGAAATTCTCATCTCATGCTGTAAGTGCCTCTGTCTATGTTTAACATTGTTAATTAATATTATGGTTGTTGAATTATTTCAACTTTTTTGTAACATAACTTTTACTCATATCGTTGCATCTTAAATACTACAGGATAGAAGCTCAGGTTCGTGGTTTTGATTCTCAGTTCCAGAACCAAATTATGATGCCTAGATTCTTGAGGAATCTCCTAATATGAAATAAACTCTCAGACATGTTATTAACCTCACCTTATAAGAAAAGAACACAAAGAACGCTCTTAGACATGTTATTACAGATTGAGAAATTGAATCCTTAAATTATGATAATAGCATTCTTTTCAATCTCTAACATATGACTGAAATGCATACCAGATATTCTAAAACGTGAAACAAAAGCTACAGAATTTGTTCTCTACAAAATTTTGTACAGCACATGAAAATGTTATGTGTGCTAGTGAGAAACTCTTTAAAAATTGGCAAGTAATGTGCTTATTAGAAACTAAAAAGGAAAAAAAAAGACATTCAATATATTTATATGAATTCTAAGCGTAATGCTCAACTATTTTTTTTTTGATAACCGTGGTGTCCGAGCCAGCTTTCGTGCACTTCGACTAATTCCACGGGATACCTGCTACCTCTGTACCATTTGTATATCAACTAAACTAGTAAAGTGCTATCATCTTCTTGTACTTTGTGTTGTTTTGACCTCTGGTATATCCAGGGCTGCTATCTCCATATGGACTTCTAAAAACTCCTAATGACATCTGATCATTGATGTCTCCAATGTTCTAGTGTCCATGGTTCCATCTACTAGTCTTAAAGTATGGACTTTGCGCGTGTTTCCTATACTGAAATGTTAAATGTTCAAGCTATGAAATGATGTAAATAAGATAATTAAAATGTTAATTAATTTCAATGTCCCGAATATTAAGATTTCCACCTTATTTGAATAAGGACGAATTTAATAAGTATAATTTAATTGATTTTAAAATCCTAAATACTAAGAAGCATTAACGTGAAAAGTATTATAGTTATGTTACATAATTCAAATAGAAAATATTTTATACAAGATAAAATTTTAATAAATTTAAACTTCTTTAACAACCTCTTGCAGAAATGCAGGGTAAGGCTGCGTATTGCGTACACTAGACCCTTGTGGTTAGGCCCTTCCTTGGACCCCGCACATCTCAAGTGCTATCGCCTCAATATACTGCCACTTGGTTATCTGTAACAATATTCTTTCCTTCTGTGGTGCTTTAGTTTCCTGAGGTCAGCTTGACCAGTTGCTTCAATTTTCTTCACTCCCATACTTCTTGCTGATATTTCCAATGTCTGACATACTTATGCGGAAAGAATATTATTTTACCAATGTAAAGGTCCAAAAATTATTCGCCGGTGTTAAGAATTCTAGCTTATAAAAGTTGTCCAAATTCTACCCAATCATGAATTATTTACTAGACTTTTCCTATTGAAAACCATTTTTTTATTCCTTCTGTGAACAATTTAATTAATTTCCTTATAACATGATAAGTCTAATATACTGCGGCTAGGTCCTAAGCTAAGTTTTCATTTGTTCTTTGTTGTCTGTTCAAAGTAACAGTTGTTTTTTCCTTCTAAAAGGTTATTTTACTCCAATCCCACCAAAAAGGGAGAGCGTTCCTTACATTTTCCAGCTCCAAACTTAGGTATCTTTGCTCAGGCCTACCAGTGCCAAGTCATTACTAGATATTCATTTGAGATGCAGGGAAAATCAAGCCAACTCTTTTTCATCGGTGCACATCTTTTATGTTGATTTCTGTCTTACGAATGACACTTCCATATTTATTATAGATAACACTCACAAAATGTGTAAATGGGCACTCTGTTGAAGTTGTATTCTGGAATCAAAGTTTCTGTTATTTTCTTGATTCTTCTAGCTGTTAATAAAACTTGTAGATTCTTAGTCATTAATGATTCAATTTTATCCAAGTACCTCTAGAGCAATTGGTAATCTTAAATGAAGTTATGATCTTATAGATATTAGCTCTTATTTTCTGATTTATCAAAAGATACAGTGGATTTCATATACCAATCCCAGCTAGTTTAGGATTAAGGCATAGTGTTTGTTGAAGTAACAAAGAAATGCTTATATCCATAAATCTGAGTCTCAATGCCACATTTTAAAAAACAACTCCTCATTTTGGATGTTGTAATGTTAAGCTTTGTGTCTGCCTTGATAGGATTTAGATAGCTTTTAAGTGAGCAACTAAACTTTGTTAATCCTCGACTATGAACTTAACAAACTTCATATGATTATATAATCTGCTCACTTTACAGCAAGTTGGGTCAAAATTGGAACTCTCATTTGGCCTTTAATCTGTTGCCTTTCTGAGCTGAAATCACTGTATCTTGCTGTGCAAGTTCAAGAATCAGTGCAGAAGGAATATGCTGTAATTCATACTTAAAACTCCCAAATTTGTCCTTGTCTGCTTCACTGTCATGTAACATGTTTCCCAAAACTCTTGAATACTGTGCAGTAGCCATTGTTCACTGCCAAATAAATAATTCAATAAAATCCAATACTTCCATCCCATTATGAATATGCTACTCTAATGAAAACAATCCTGTAAGATCCCAAATATAAATTTCCTTCAAAATTCTCAATCACAGGCTGCGGCTCGTGCTTTACGGGTAGGCTCCCAATCTGATTTTCTCATCGGTGGCAACTTGCATCCATCTGTACAGTGGGCTGAGGAGGAATCTGAAGTTGATCCTACTGAACTTGCTCAGGTTTTCTTCCAATCTTCCATTTTTATGAAATTTAGAGAATGAAAATCTTTAGATTTTTTTCATTTTCACCTTGCCTTTGTTTGGATTGTCAGATCAGAGTAGCCTTTGTCAGAAACGTACCTCCTGGTGCTGATGAAGATTATTTGAAGAAGCTCTTTCAGCCCTTTGGCAATGTATTATACCTTGCAGTTTCATTTTGATGTTTTCCCGATTACTCCAGTTGCATTAAAAATTCAAAAAATCAAACTCTCTGATGACATCTACCATACATGTGGTTAATATATCTCAGGTAGAGAAGGTAGCTCTATCCAGGAAGGGTAGTTCCACCATTGGATTTGTTTACTTCGATAAGCGCTCTGTAAGTTCTGCCGTGTCATTGTTAGTATGAGTTTGACTTTGATTCTTGGAGTTCTACTCCTGCTCCAATTACTAATTTCAACCCCCCGCCTCCTCGTAATTTTGTTGAATGGTACCTATTTTATTTTTTGTCCTCTGGCTACGTTGAGGTGCAAATCATTGATTTCTTATATTTACATATATCAAAAGTGAAATTATTTTAATGTCTGATTATAATGTCTTCAAAATAAAAAACCTAGAACAAGTAAACAAATTGACTATTTTGAATTTCAAATTTGGGTTAAAGTTCATGTAGAATGTAGTCTTCGACACCTAATGATTGAACATTTTTAGTTTTCAGAGATAGTCTCAAATCCCCAATCAAACAGCCTTCTTTTGAAAGTTAGAATCCGTACCTGATTTGTCCATACCTCCCCAACTGTAGCTTCTTTCTGTTGATTAATGCTGTATATATCAGGATACAGGTCTTCAGAGATCCTCTACCCAACCAGTCATCCTCCCAGAAGGCTATCTTCATACCATTGCCTACTTTGAAACTGATTTTCAAGCTGAATTTGGACCATAGATTACTGATGGTTTTCCACAGACTGACACCATAACTACTGCTGACTTGTGTAGTTATCCACACCCCTTCCATGTCATACATAGCTTTGATTACCCTTTTCCAGACTGTTCATCAGAGACAAATCTCCATAGCCATATTATCTACAAACTTTTATTTTGGATTCTCAGGTTCTTAATTCCCAGGCCACCTTCCTTCTTACTGAGTAGCAGGTCATCCCATTTCACTAGGTAGATCTTCGTTTTGTCACTATTGCCTTCCCAAAGGTAGTTTCTTCTTAGAGCATCAATTCTATCGACCACATTTACAGGAATTGGGAACAGAAACATCATGTAAGTAGTCATAGCATCTAGGACAGCATTGATTAGCACTACTCTGCCTCCCAATGATAAATACTGGCTCTTCCAATTAGATAGCTTCTTCTCACACTCTTCAACCACTCCATTCCATATCTCCTTAGATCTACTCTTTGTCCCAAGAAGCATTTCTAGGTAAACAATGGGTAATTCTCCAATCCTTCCTAGAATGTGAGTTGGCTCTTGGAGATCTCATTCACTGGTTAAACAAAACTGTTATTCCAGTTGATATTTAGTAAGTGCATATTAATCTATTAAACTGATCATCTGTCTTCATTGTCAACTTTTCGATATGATGCATAAAATCCTGCCAAACACTACTGATCATATGTCTTCATTGTCCCTCTCATTTCCTGAATCTACAATGTCTCTTGTCATCTTCTTCACATTCACTAATCTCTTGCCCCAAATCCCAATTACCACATTCTCTGTTAACTATGACTCCTTTTTCCCTTAATTGTCTCCGTTAGCACTGTAAATACTAAATCCTCTCTCAGTCCTCTTACTCGCTATGCAAGTTTGATCATCTAATAATCTTTTATTCATATTGAAATATTGACGGTTGCTTAAATTGCCAAGTGATGTTAAGAGGTAAGCTGATTGTGCCTGGTCAAGTACAAGAGATTCTTCCTAACCTAAAGCAAGCAAAGATTAGCTGCCAGGCAATTTTGAAGCTGATTAAGGTGGTGGGACATTTACCTTAACCATCAATATTCAATGGAGTAGGCTAATGTTAGGGGATCTATATAGTGAGAGCTCAAGGAGGTGAATTCAATGGGCAGTGGGAGAAGGGAACTGATGTCCTTAAAAGGGGAATTTTGTCTGCATACCTGAACGGGTGTGTGAGAGAGTTACAGAAAGTTTGGCAATGGAGCCACTCAGAAATTTCTTGAATCACAGTTTGTCATTAGTTTCCTACCATTAATATGCTTACAAGTCTTGTTTAAAGCTACTGCCACTTGTGATGAATAATAGACAATTAGTATTCTTCTTGTCTAGAGTCAGTACAATGAACTAAAAGGATATGATCCATGTAGTAGCATTGAATATCAATTCTGCGGGAAAATGTGATTTTATCAGGGGAAAAGTAGAAATCAAAATAAGAAGGGAGCCTTAAAATTGCAATTTCGCTTTATTATAGCTGACAGTGTCTTTCTTTTGTTTCTTTTCCCACCCCAATCTACCAACGAATGCCATGAGGATAGGATCTTGACAATGCTATTAAAGGATTGAATGAGAAAACTGTACAAGGGCCAATGGGAGGTCCCTCAAGCAAGATTCAGGTGATTTTTGTCCTTCTAGTTTTCATAAGTTGTCCAAGCTGATATCTTCAACTATAGTTTACAGATATGTAATATTGATGATTAATTATGATTTGCTAACAGGTCGAAGTTGCGAGGCCAACGGATAAGAACAGGAAACGAGGTCGTGAGGATCAAAAAATGTCCAGTAACATTGAGAGTCATTCTAAGCTTTTGAAGAATGATCCAAATGTTGAGATGGTTGGGGGTCCTAAATCAAAAGCTCAACCGGTGATGCACCTATCAGATGTTAATTTCTTTATTGATATATTTGATGTCTGGTCTCCTTTAAAATATTTTATATGCTAGCTTTTTAATCTTGCAAATATTTGCCTGTACAATTTCCTTTGAAAATAAAGTAAAAGCGGCTCTGATAGAAATTTCCTTTGTAGTATACCGTCAGTTCTTCTTTTTCAAAGATACAACTAATGCCTCAATCTCAAGCTAGTTGGGGTCACCATATGAATTTACACTATCTATTGCACTCTATCTGAACCTATTTCATTGGATAATCTGTAACTTGAAGTTCCATGGAATTAGAGGTTCTCTGAATCTGCATGGATTTATGCGACTGTAAGTGTTTCAGATAAGCTCATTCTTTGTGATTTTAGGTCTTTGAGATAACATCATTCTATGTGATTTTAGGTCCTTAAGTAACTTCACTCTATGTAATTTTTGGGTCTTTAAGATGATTTCATTTTATGTGATTTTAGGTGTACTTCATTTCTTTTCATTTGGAGTCTATGTAGGAAATGGCCAAATTGTCTTAAGAGACCCTTCACTTTGTTCTCTATTTGTGCTGCTTGCACCTTATGGCGTATGACTATTCCTGAATTTCTCTAATCTTGTATGACGCATCTATCTTAACATTAAAATTTCTACAACACTTATTTTGTGGATATGGGACCTTAGAGGACTAACATTCTCTCCCATATAACAATTAGGGGTGTGCATCGGTCGGATTGGTTCGATTTTATGTATTATCGGTTCGGTTTATTGGTTTTCAATTTTTAAATAAGCTAAACCAACAACAAACCAATAAGATATTCTTTATCGGTTTTTGGTCATTAACGGTTCGGGTTTCGGTTTGCTCAATAAAAAAATTCTCATAAAATAAATATATGATTTCTCACTTGTCTATTGATTTGGCACGATACGGTGAGACAAGCAAATCAGCTGTAAATACTTTGATATAGTGAAACAAGAAATATAATGAGGAATTGCATCAATAAGACTATAAGAGTAGATGTAGTATGAAGGCTACAATAACATGTTACAACCAAAATATAATATGGAATTTCTGATGTGAAGTAGAAGTACTAGGACGTGTGAAACGTGTAGACCGTAGTATAGAGTACTGACATAGTGTCTAGTTATGTTAAATTATTAATATTTAATATTTGTGAAGAGTATAGTAGTAACTTACTATTGTCTTAATGGGTTATCCGTTTACCCAATAATCCAACACTAAAAATCGATACCAGATCGATAACCTAATAATTTTTTTTTATAAAACCATTAAAAACCCATTAACCCAATAACATTTTTTTCGGTTCGGTTTATTGCACACCCCTAATAACAATGCTAATGCTGGTCCAGTAATCGTTTTGTAGAACTTGCCTTTTGCTCTTGTAAATATCCTCCTAGCGCATATATTCTGGTAGCACTCCACTTCAACCATGGAGGTTTGATGGGATGGGAATCCCATATCAAGAAAACACAATAAGAATAATAATATTGTGTTTAATGTTATGAGCATAACTGGTTGAAGCGAGTCTATGTGAAGTTATTGTCAGCTGCATGATTGAACTGTTTAAGCTCATTTTGATTTGAATGGCTGTAATTTTCCATTCAACTCTGAATCTGTCGTCTTATGCTTTGATTATATTTCTTCAATCAGGAAATGGATTATTTGGATCCTTATGAAGCTGCTGTAATTGCACTACCTGTGCTTGTCAAGGAGCGTTTAGTGCGGATCTTGCGGCTTGGTATTGCTACTAGATATGATGTAAGTTAACGGATGGACTCTACTACCCGAAGCTGTAATTCTGTTCATGTATTATGTCTTCCTAATTTATCAAGAAGGTTTTCATGTCAATTCTAGCCAAAGTAGTGTTCTTCTTAATTTTGTTATCATCAACAGCAAAATATGAAATTTCTTCTTTTTCTGTGAGTATGTATTGACAAAGAAAGACAAGTTCCGTTTTGGTTGCCATTATCTAGTTTGATTGTATTGGCTTCAAGTGTTTGTTTATTGAACCACCAAACAAGCTGATATAAAATTTGTGATCCTCTTTCTTGCCTCTTCATTTATATGGGTTATAGTGGCAAGATATAAATTCTTTGTTTTCTTTTGAGTGGTATCTGTAGTTATCAATTCTGTTTCACTAATATAAATGTCAAATGTTAGTGAATTTATCCATGTTTTTGATGGTTCATATTAAGGGCATGTTCAGTATGAAGGTTAATGTTTTTTGGGAAAATAAGTGGATTTCTTATTGTCATAAAAAAAAAAAAAAAAGTGGATTTCTTACCTATTTTCTTGTGTTCAGTACTTGAGCAAAAATTTTTAACGTAAAAGCATTTGTATATAATCTAAGACAAATTCTATGGCCGGTGGGGGTGTGGGGTGGTGCCATGGTGGGGATGGGGGGCAATGGAGGTGGGGGTGAAGATGAAGTTTATTGGAGGGTGAGGAAGACACAACCGATGTGGAATGTTGCTTGTGGAACTTGCTTTCCCTACTTCCCCTAGGGAATTCATTTTCCTCATTTTAAGGAACTTCTTTTCCTAGAGAAAATGTCCCAGAAACATTGACCTATCAAACATGGGTAAACAAGTTCCTCGTTCCATACCTAACACACCCTAATCCATGGAATTTATTTCTTAGGATCAGGGATAGGCCTGCTTTATCTCTGCAGAAGCTGAAAAAATAAGACATGTAAATTCTACAAATACATGATTTACTCTCTGCAGAAAAAATAAGGCATGTAAATTCTACAAATACATGGTTTACTTGTATGTTTGTGTGGTGAAACAACTGACATGTTTTTACCTGGTTGGCACGTTGCATTGTGAAATCTGCATAAGTTATAATGCAACATAAGCTTTTCACCTGCTTTATGCGACATCTGTTACATCATCATAATATTTGCTGTAACCTATTTCTGATATTGAATGTTCTGTGTTACCTTGAACCGGCTAAAGATTTTGAATGTGTTTTTATTCTCAGATAGATGTTGTAAATCTAACCAGTCTTAAGATGTTGCCCGAATCAGCTGCCATATCTGTTCTTGACCAGGTCTGAAATATTTATACCTATTGTATTCCTAGTGAAAATTTTAGTATATTCTACAGCAATTGAAGATCGACTCTCATGCTTCTATTCTCCAATACCTTCCATTTATAGCTCATGTGGTCTGAAGCTGATATGCAGAACAAGGGAGGATTTTTAGCTTCATTAATTTCTAAAGTATGTTCTGCAGAGTGCAGATAAGCATCGAAAATTTTATCTTTGTTAGTACTATAATCTTTTGCGTGCATTTTTTAACAGTCTTCTCTGGAAATAGCAGCAGGTTGAAAAGCTGGGATTGAAACAGTTTGATAGCAAGTTGAGGATAGAAGATGTTGCCTCGAGGGTACCAGAACCAGACAGCTTCTCTACAAGAGTTCGTTTGCCAGATCTAGATTCATATGGCTCTCGAGTACCCTTGCCCATGGCTAGGTTAGCTAACACGTCAACTCTAGATCATTTTAAAACTATACTGGATGTCTGGTTCTAAGAGCAGAATGATGTTGGGCAAGTAAAAAGTCTTGGAATGATAATATGTTTTTGCCTGCTCTTTAGTGAAGCACCTATTATTGAAGGTAGAAAACTACTGAGGTAACAGGATCACTTTGCTGCTGGTTTCTTGCAGGGATGATGTTTACACATCTCGCTATTCAGCGTATTTAGATCCCCATCTATCTGGTCGGGTGACAACAGAGAGGATGGAGGAAGCAAGTTCCCATTTGCAGGCGACTTCACTTATGTATGGTCGGGTGACAACGAGGATGGAGGAAGCAGGTCCTTTTCACAAGAAAAGGATAGAAGAAGCAGGTCCCACTTTGCAGTCACTCCTCTCTGGCGGGGGGGCTACAAGGAGGATGGAGGAAGCAAGTCCCGTTTTGCAGGCAACATCCCTTCCATCTGGTCGGGCATCAAGGATGGATGAAGCAGGTCCCACTTTTCAGGCGTCATGGAGTCCTTCAGCTACTGCTGACAGAATTGGACTTAATTCACGCATTACCCCAACTTCTGATCATCAACAGACTCGACCACGGATCAGGTTTGATCCCTTCACTGGTGAGCCATACAAATTTGACCCCTTCACTGGCGAGCCAATTGTTCCTGAGAGCTCGAGTCATCATCGAAGCCTGTACTGAACGTTTTCTGAGCCTACATACGGCTAATTGCCAAACTCATGTAACATAATGATGCGTATTTGTTCTTCCACATTTGTAAAATAGTACTAGCTGTTAGCATGATTATTGCGTTATCTTTCTCGTTATTAGAAATTTTGGCATAATAATTTGATCTCCAGTGGAAGTCTACTTTGATCATTGACGTTATTATGACTTAGTAGAAACAGCGCGCAAGGGTTGTGAAATTTCATAGTGCTCGCTAGGGGTAGACATAGGAGATAAGAACTTCATGTTGTTTTCAAAAGATATCACAACTCACAATTATTAACTCTCACATCAAAATTATCCTCCTCCTTAACTGTTGTACTTATTTGTAACTAAGAATCAAACGTGAATGAATTTTCACTGTGATCACTACTTTATTTTGAATTGCTAAATTTCCACTGATGTTTTGAAAACCCTTGATAAAGCCAAGTATTTGCAGAAAATGTTATGGTTCACTACAATTTAC
Organism: Solanum bulbocastanum; assembly: GCA_037074985.1. NCBI lineage: Eukaryota > Viridiplantae > Streptophyta > Magnoliopsida > Solanales > Solanaceae > Solanum > Solanum bulbocastanum. The sequence goes on along the minus strand of CM073598.1, from coordinate 38,201,176 downwards.
GGGTAACACAAAGTAGTTTTAATCCAGTTCACGGTATGAAGGAAACACAGAAGTCTTAAAACAAGTTTTTCTTCCTCTGGAACAGTGGCCAGATAGTTTCATTACACACAATTAACAAGCAAACATCGAAAGGATATATTTCTACTAAAGGATGTCACACAAAAGCAAGAAAAGGATAGCTCTTTCATCCTCGGGGAAAATCTAAATCAACAATGATACTAAAAGAGTCTGCATCAGAGAAGAGTGAAAAAGATGAACAGGTTTTGCAGCATAAGTCATAGATAATACATGAAATGATATACGAGTATCTTATTGTGAGTTCTTCCAACGACAAAACTAGAACTGTAATTCAGAAAAATAACTTTTAAGTTGGAATTCGGCTTAATGCACAACTTAAATGGTCGTCCACTCTAGCAGCATACATATGTACAAGTTTTAGACAAAGTGGACATACTACAACTTAGGCGACTGGCCACCTAACAGATATCTGGAAGTCACTGAACTTACTTCCACTCCAGCATGTCTAGAAGCCAAAGGACCTCGTCTTCAGAATTGGCAGCATCACAGAAATCCATCTCAATCCCAAAAACATCAAGGGCCCCCTCATTACCATGGTCCATGAACAGCAAAGATATCCATGCCCGAACACCCGATACAAACAAGCACATAGGAGAGGAGAAGTCAAGATAGTCATAAGCTAAAGCCCGATATGCCGTTCGATCTATATAATCAAAAAGGGACTTCTTGATAATGCATGCAACTTTATTTGTATCTTTGCGCCCAACAAGCACAGAGACGCTGACTGTCTGGCACAAAGGAATTGTAAATCTTGGTTCCACAGGTAGAGTCATCTTGTATTCAGGCCCTTCCAAGTGGAACCTAAGCACATCACAGATTCCAGGAGGTGGGATCCAGATTCCCTTCTGAAGAACAGGCCCTGGGACCACATCTGAAAATATTATTTTCTCTTCGGTCCATATGTCAATGTAGAACTCTAAGTCACTGAAGGTTAGCTTTGGAGGGAGAACAGTCCGGCGGTATGGACGCTTATGAAAGTTCTGAAATAGATTATAGTATGTTACAGTGGGAGGTGATGACCGTTTGCAAATTGATGGCCATTTTTTAGAACAAAGACATTTCCAGAAGTAATCATCTTGTGCAATATCTCGCCACTGTTTGCACACTATCATACATGTAGCAAGTTCAGTGCCCTCCAGAAATGGGAATACAGCCTTCAGAATTTCTTCACACGCCATCTTGTGCATAACAAGGAAACCAGCTGGAATATAGTCTGCTTTTCAGCTCTTTATAAAGATTTTGGTAATTCAAAGCAATCAGCTCTCATGCCTTGCAGCTGATGCAATCATACTGCACTTCAGAGAAAGGATAATTCTTCACCTAAATAATGACTTGCAGAAGCATGAACTTATCTGCATGCAGAGTTTCAGTTTTAAGAAAACTGGTTTCCTTATGCAATAAATCAAGAGTAACTGTGAAGATAACCCAAATATTTAAGTATACATTTATACTAAATCATGCTTAGATGACATGAACTTGTGAACAAAGAAAAAAAAAACAAAAAGTATGGATGTTGGACAAACAAGGAAGCTATAAAGATATGTGAAATGAGAACCTATGAGGTTAATTACTACAAATATCTCAAAACACTTCCTGACCACCACGGTCATATTTTATTCTGACCAAATATCTCAAAACAAATGAGGTTCAAAGTTCCAACTTAATAAATCTTCAAATATAAAAATAGAACGAACAACCAAAAAACTCGCAGTGATATTTCCTCTACATAGAGATTTGCTTGGAAATAAAATAGCCTAACGCAAAGAGAAGAATGAATCGTTCTTTTGCAACGGTCTACCCAAGGACAAATTTCAATTTTCTGATTTCCTTCATAAGCAATATACAAACAAAAGTCTTTGCAGTTTGCTTATTGACCAGTAAAAGAACACTATAAGTCATGTAAAGATCATATATCCAAGTAGCTGTCAGCTTTATGAAAACACCAAGGAGATGTTATGGTGTTGGAGGAAACTCAGTGAACTGATCAAAATTCCAGAAAATACTTGAAGAGAAAAGGCAGCCCCTTTCAGAAAATTACTAAAACAGATTCAACAATTACCCACACAAAAAATAAATATGCTAGCAACCGGTACATGAAAAAGAACAAAGCATACGCATCCAGAAAATGAGCAAAATAAAGGTAATTCCACCCACCCACCCCAAAAAGGTTCAATTTTTGTCCGCTTTCTTAAGGCTGAAAACAAATAAACAAGTATAACTTTCTGGGTCAAAAAAAGGGGGGAAAATCCAACGGAAAGAAAAAAAAACCCTAAATTAGAAAATACAACAGGAACATTAACAATCCGAACTTGTTAGTCCATCGTATGAATCCGCTATATCTATTCCTCTCCATCTGAACCCTGAATTCGAGTATAACCCTAAATTAAACCTATGAACTTTTTATTTATCAATGAGATATGATCAATCAATGGAAATGAACGTCAGGAAAAATCAAAACTGAAACAAAGAAGCAAAAATATGAAATTATTACCTCTTTAAAGAAATCAGACCGTCATCGGAAAACTTTCCCCGGTAATCGTCGCCGGAATCGGAGGAGAAAATGATTAGCAGAAGTTTGCATTTAAGAGAGAGAAATAGAAATTTGTTGTTGATGTGTGTCCCAAAAAACCAACTGCGTACCGTTCTGATTGGGCGCTGTGGGTCCCATATTTTCTTGATAACGGTGCAAGAAATGCCAACATTCTTTATATTGTATGCTGCTGATGCACCAGATAGTAGCTCTTGTCAAGGCCAGAACAATAACGACAGCGTTTCGTCGCATCCCACTTTTTGCTTTAAAAATAAATATCATTTTCTTATTTTGATTTGACACGAAATATAATCTTTTCATTTTATCTTATTTTGACTTGACTGAGAAAATAAAGAATATTTTTGAAGTAGTTTAAAAGTTTTCATATGGAAAGTTAAAATTAAAAAATATTACTCCCTCTCAATTTATGTGACGCGTTTCAGATTTCTAGATTCAACTAAATCTATCTTTGATCGTAAATTTTTTATATATTTTTTTAATTATGGAAAAATTACGCATATAAGCAAACATATTTTAGTTAATTACTTAACATAGCTATATTTTGCTGTAATTACAATTCGCGACCTACTTTTAGTTATAATTACGCAGCTCAGCTTTTTAGTTTTGTATAATTCGCACTTTTGTATAATTCAAAATTTGTATAATATAATTTGTATAACTTTTGTATAATATAATTTGTATGATTGTTTATACTTCTGATATTTGTAATTATATAAATTCGTTATTTCAAGTTTATACAAAAAATAATTGAATTATACAAATGTACCGGCGAATTATACAAATGAGAGAACTTAAATCGTAGCTACAATCCATAAATATGCAAGTTATAGCTATGAAGCATAATTAAATTTATTATAATGGCTATTTGCGAAAGTTCCTCAATTATTGTGATTTATAATACTTTTTACGTAGCTTACAAGTTCATAAATTTCATTTTAGAAAAACTGAAAAATTCATAAACAAATTTTTTATCAAACTTAAATTACTTAACTGTTAAAAAATAAAAAATGTCATACAAATTGATTCAGATAAAGTATCATAAAGAAAAAAACATTATTTTAAAAACATATTCAAAATGAAAGTAGAATAAACAAATTCACTCAAGGAAGTAATATAATTATGCCATGAATGGACCAATCGATATTAAACTAATATATTATTCATATTACATTGAATATATTAATGCCTTTTAAATTTGTTCCTAAGTTTTATTTGCATATTCAAACTATGGATTTTTCAATGAATCATCTAAATAGGTGATAAAATATTTATTTTAGACTCTTTTAATTTATATGTAGAAAAGTTTTGTGAGTATTCACAATTTACTTTTACGTAAACAAGATAATCACTTAACATGTGTTTCTTCTTTTGAAAACATAGATCAATTTAAATACGTACGAGATTTTACATTTTATTTAAAATAATGCACATAACTAAAAAAATATTCTTCCTCCGTTTCAAAAAGAATGATCTCTTTTCCTTTTTAATCTGTTTAAAAAAGAACGACCTCTTACCTTTTTTGGTAACATTAATTTCAGCTTTTCATGTGGCATGTTTAAAACCACAAGATTGAAAGACAGTTTAGTACATTTGACATAACTTTAATTTAGGACCACAAGATTCAAAAGTATTCTTTATTTTCTAAAACTTCGTGCCAAGTCAAACTAGATCACTCTTTGTGAAACGGAGGGAGTAATATATTTTAAATGATTAAGCTAAGAGGAAATTTCGCAAATAGCCACTAAAATAAACTTAATTAGGCTCCATAGCTATAGTTTATTAATCACGATTCGTAGATACATGTTAGAGGGAGGAGAGAGGAGAACGATATTGAGAGAGGAAGGGATTGAGGGCAGAGAGTGGAGAGAGGCAAATTGTATATGTATATCTGTCAGATAATTGTATATATATATATATATATATATATATATATATATATAAGTTGTAACAAGTATACATATATATTTGTATATCTAGCGAGTGAGATTGGGAGACGGAGGAGAGAGGCAAGCGAGAGAGGGCATAGAGTGGTTTAAGTATAAGAGAGGAGAGAGGCACAAGTAATTATAGCTAAAAATTAAGTTGGGAGTGGTAACTAATAAAAACTATAGTTATATTAGCTAATTAACTAATATATATTTGATTATCCGCGTAATTTCTTCTTAATGTAATGCATAATATTACGGACCAAGAGTTAGAAGGCTCTCGATGCATAATATTACGGACCAAGAATTAGAAGGCTCTTGATTTATGGCCCATATATGGTATCCTATTGTCATTTGTCAGCCCACATACTTCACAAGTCCGCTCAATGTGCTTGAACAAAATCATTCCGTCTCCCAAAATTTGGCAAACGCTATAATAAATGTGTAAGATATGACATATTAGACGAACTTTATGTTATTACCTCTTAATTAATTGCATGTGCTTTTATAATTTTATTCGTTTCAATTTGTTTATCTGATTTTGATTTCATAACATAGAGTTTTAAATAAATAAAAAATAATTAAAGGGTTTAAACAAACATTCTTTTTAAAACGGACTACAAATTAAAAAATACTCTATTTTTTTTATTTATATACTGGTTGAATTAATTATGAAATTTTACAATTAGTTAATTTGTATAAATTGTAAGTATAATAAAAGGATTGTTAGAAAAGATAAAAGTAGGGAAAATTGTATAAAATCTTAAGGAAAAATATAGAAATGTCTCCGACGCAAGCATAGCAACATTACAAGGGAAAGGAAAAATGAATAAAAAGAAACAAAGAACAAAAGAAGAGAGAAAAAAGGTTTAACAAAACGACAAATGGGGAAAAAGTGTAAAAAAGAAGAAACGCAGAAACAATTGTGCATGCGGGACAAAACAAGTGGGCTTATCTAATGGTTTAAAACCAAAAAAAGGAGGCACCGATTATTAACTTATTAAATTCATGTGAACTCATCGATTAAATGGACTTACATCCTTCTGATAACAGGCCGAGTGGAGCGGGTGTATTCACAACAATGGAATTCTGTTGGAAAATAATGACTTCATAATTAATATGGAAACATGTATTATTATATTATGACGACAATGGTTTGATATATCATATATACAATAATATTTTTTAGGAGTACTATTGAAGGTGATAATATAAAAATATTGACTGAAGTAAAGTGATATATAGATCAGCAACCAAAAGTACTAGTTATTCTTTTCTAAAAATATGTTTCTGTAATAACAAATAAGTATATATTATAATTAGGGAGGTAGCTCAGCTTGTGCACAATGCCGACCAAAAAACAAAAGGAATAAAGCAGACAAGTGAAACACATGGCGAATCGTAAATGTAGCTGCTGCTGCTATTCATAACTGATGTTGATGTATTCACTTGACGATGCATGATTATAAATTAGGTTTATAAGTTTTACGTATTTACAGTATAATAGTATAATTTTCTATATACATGTATACATCACAAATGCTATTTTCTGTTTCAATTGATGTGTCATACTTTCCTGATATACGCCCTTATAAATTCTTATGAATTAGACAATGCATAAGTTAAGTTTCACCAATAAGTCTTTATCAAATAGTAGTACATTGTAAACTTTTGATGAGATGCGCGCTCATTGTCATTGTAATGTCAAAAGAAACAAAATTCAAAATCACATTCGGCAGCAGGGACCTAAATATATAGATCTATTACTGTCATTCTTATAATTAGGGTCATTCTTATAATTAGGGACAGAGCTAGAGTTTTGTATGCGATAAAAAATTCAATAAAATGTGGTGAGGGAGGGTTGGCACTAAATTAATACTCCAATTGGATAATTAAAAAAGAGGATTTGAGTTGGAAAAAGACAACTTTAATCACAAGTTCGTGAAATATATTAGTACAACAAATTGAGATTATAGATATCAATTATTTAATGACAGATGAAAGCACGAGCATTAGTCACACGTGGCTTACATGCCGTATATAGATAGCTAGGAAATCACATGCTCACATGTGACTAAATTGAAATAATTTGTGATTTTTTAAAACTCATAATCATATTTCTATTAGCCAGCAATTGAGATACATAGTACATTGAGTTAGTTAAAACATTATTTGTGGTGTGAGGCAAAGGAAGAATGAAGGAAATAGAGCAGAGGAGCATGCAGGGAATGAGCAGAACAAGCTGTACATTTCATGCTGCTTCACTGTCTATACATTGTCACATGCCTCCTCTCTCTCAACACTTTATTTCTCTCTTCTATTTGCCTCTCACCTTAGCATGTGCAATATCCCATGTGCTTTTTCTTCCATCGGCGGCCCACCTCTATGTGACAGTTGCCGATTTAGAGGGGTGTCTGAAAAGATGGATTTTGGACCTAATTCAATCTCAAAAGCTAGCTTGTGAAGGGAGGATTGTCCAAATTCATATAAAAAGACCAAATTTCCATCTCTTTTTCGATTTGTGAATTTTTAACAGAGTCATCGTTTCACGAACTTAATAACTTTTATTCAAACTCTGTATATGACATTAATATTTGATGATCATGAAAAACCTAACTATTTTATAATCGTTATAGAAATTCATAAGCTTTAAATTTTGAATTCGACTCTAACCCACGAAGATAATGGCGCTTGATTTTCATGTAAATGGTCTCATTTGATGTACGTTTTTTAGGCTTTGTTGGCCCATACACACATTCACATGCGCGCTTACACAACTGGCTAACTAACTTTTCTTCCTTATTCAATGACTTTCTTGCCCCCTTGCTCTCTCCTTTCTATATTTGCTTCACCTTTTTTTTTAGTCCTTTAAAAAAAAGTACTCTCTTGTCTACCTTAATTTTAGATTATTCTCTACTAAAATGTTATAAAAATAAATGAATAACGGCTCCCTTTTTAATCTATCTAATTAATTTGGTCAAGTTCAACGCCACTCGACGATCCAACATAATCTTACACTCAATAATGTATCGATTGTCATTACATATATTACTGTAATATGATACGATATTTTCTATACTTCATCATGCCTGTGGTTAACAAATGGACGTGTATAAATGTCAAGCGTGAGTAGATTGACTATGGAGGGAAAAATATCTAATAGAAATGGTCTGTGCAAAAGAAGAAAAAGGGAAAGAGCTAGAGACTCAAAAAGAGTGTTACAAGAGAATATCCTAAATAATAAAAATGACTTAAGAGGGAAAAGTATAACCTTTATTTGGACATTTATTGAGGGTAATTTGGGTACAAAAATAGAAGGTCCCGTCATTTCACATGTGATCTAAGCCAGCTTTCTCTGGCAAAGCCTTGTCCTCTAAATTTCTTTGTCAACTTGGATACATATTATTTTACCCTAATAATTACGTAACCAAATTGGTTTAGTTTTCTCACCAAATAATACTATATGGAGAGGAGTACGATAGAATGGCTGAGATTTTTCCATTTTTAATAAAAAATATTGTCGTCTTGATTTAACTATTCAAGATGCGAAAATTATAATCATTCGTGTAAAAACACCTTCCGATATTTATTGATGGTAGACACATACTTGATTGGGATGCGAAGAACTGAAAGTTGTTCTTCTCTGGAGTTTGTTAATTTAGCTCAAAATCATACTCATGAAAAAAAGTTGACAAAATTAGAAACGACCTTAATGTCTTTGCCCTAAATTAGCATAGCGAGGAAGTTCATTCTTAACATGAATCTAGCTGCAGCTCGACATAAACATTAAAATAAGAAACTTTAAACATATTAAATGTACGTAGATACTAATAAGTTCCATTTCAGAATAAAGTGTCACAAAATCGAATTTCAATAACTTTGTGTTAACATGTGTGAAAGAGAAGTACTTATTTCACATGAATTAAAATAACAAGTCATGGAGTTGGGATCTATTCTCATTTCTCATTATTAAAGAGAACCCAAATGTCATGGTTCATCAAGAAAAAAAGAAAGCGCCCATAAATGAACAGGACCATTAATTTTTTTTTGGGACTTTCTATTATTTGTAAATGTATAATAAGGGAAAAAGGACAAATATACCCCTGAACTATCGTAAATGGTATCTAAATACCCTTCGTTATACTTTTAGGACACTGATGCCCCTACCGTTCAAATTTTGGGTTGTATATACCCTTTGAACTAACGGAGAAACACGTGTCACAATCTTAACGGTCTATCCAAAATTTATTTATTTTTTATCTCTAATTAAAAAGCCCACCCATAAACCCACCCGGATATCTATAACCCAAAAAAAAACCCAAACAGACCCACACCCAAATAAACCCATTTTCCCTTTCTTCATTGTTCCACCATCCAAACACCCCACGAAATAGATCGACACTGGAACTCCACCACACCACACCACACTTCATCTTCACCGGCAAAGCCCCAAAAACAAAAAAGACCCACACACATATTATAACCCAAAACCTTCTTGGTATACATGTTCCTCTGTTGTGTGATCAATAAACCTGATGAAGGTAGCACAAACATGAGTCAATAACAATATGTTTGATTTCTAGAAGGATAGGGGGAAAGATGAGAGAAAGGACAAAGAGATTTATTGGTTTATTTTGAACTCGTGAGATATTAGTGAGAGGTTTTAATTGAGAAATCATCACCAACTACCAAAATCGACAACACCCAGATGCTTATAACTTCGAATTTCAATAAGGCAAGAAGTTATAATTTTTGCGATTGTAAATCCATTCGAAGCTTTCTGATTCTATTCGCCGATACTATTGGTGCAGCGATGAAGGAGAGACAGGTTCATGATGGTCAAGTTTCATGGTGGTCGAAGGGTCACTGCATCATTGATTTCGCCCGAAGCGAGGGAGGTTGATTTTAGTAGCAATTAGAGGTGATTTTGTTGTGGAACTTCATCGGAGAAGTTGAGTCACAGAGGTGTGGTGGAGTTTCGGCATGGGTTCGATGGGGTGTTAATTGGTTGCTGATGGTTGGTGGAACAATGAAGAAATTGGAGTTTATTTAGGATTTGTTTTTTTTTTTTTTTGGTGGGGGGTGGTTTTGGGTTATAGATATCCGGGTGGGTTTATGGGTGGGTTTTTTTAATTAGGGATAATAAATAAATAAATTTTGGATAAGCCGTTAAGATTTTGACACGTGTCTCTCCGTTAGTTCAAAGGGTATATACAACCTAAAATTTGAACGGTAGGGGCATCAATGTCCTAAAAGTATAACGAAGGTATTTAAATACTATTTATGATAGTTCGGAGGTATATTTGTCCTTTTACCCATATAATAATGGAAACTACACCGCCTACAGTTTTGTTAGTTTGGCTTTTACAAGTCCAAGTAATTTGAATTTTCAAATAATTTGAGTACTCTGGACTTTCGAGGAGTGACGAGTGAAAGAGTCAAAAAATTTTAACTATGAGTGTACAAATTTTTTTTTTCAGTTACAAAATTTGTACGATTCACGTGTGGTACAAAATTTTCAAGAGATATAGGATACTACGAATTGAATTGTGCATGGCCAATAAGCCTAAATTCATGTGAAGTTATTAATGAACGCTTCTCTGGCAAGAAATGATTTTTGCTAAAGCCATTTATTATTTTTGGCTCGTGCTTTCTCTAGAAGTTGAGGAAATAATTAAGAAATTAATTGCTGTCGACTTTTATTTCAACAATTCTGATACAGTTGCTATCTACAATTTATAATTAATTATTTCTGTTGGTTTTATTTAATTCTATCACGTCAATTAAACGGTTGCAAATAGCATGCGTCCAAAAAAATTGTTGGAAATATTTTAGTGGAGGAATTTGACAGTTATAACTATAGTATCTTATTATGATGTCATATAGTTCTTGTTATTTATTCTTTAATAAATCTGTCCTTTTTATTTTTAATAGTAACAACTAACATGCATTGTTTCTATTCTGTAGATAGGTAATCCAGAAGCAAAAATTGAATTAAGATGACATTTAGTAAATTTTTGTGTTTGATTTTTACAAGTACATTACAATCTCTCCATTTCTTTTTATAGATATGATGATGTTAGGGCTTTACATATCAAATAATCAATTAAATAAAGCATTTGATAGCATTAATCATAAAAGTATTTTCCGACTCGTGAATCGAATGTCTCACCTGACGACTCTTGAGTTTCAAGTCAGGCAAAGTAAAAAACCATCAAAAGTAACGACCACCAAGATAGTCCTCGAAGAAAGAAGCTATTTTTACAGTATGTTTGCTTTCAGTCATATTGCACTTGTCGAGAGTCAATATGACTAATTTTTAGAGTTAAATTAGATTACATTCATTTGATATTTTAATATAAATTGCAACTTTTTCATATCAATGTGATGACAAAATACATCTTAAACTGTTAGTCAAAATTCATGTAGTATGACTCTAAAAGAAAAAAAATTATGACAACTAAAAATGAAAAGAGGAAAGTAATTAACTATATTATCTCTTCCTTAAATAAGTAAGTAATTAGTTAATTAATGCATATATACCTTAGTTAGAGTAGTAAAGTTGCAATAAAAGTAAAATAAAATATAACTCAAGATACTTATGTGATAAAGTTTGAATATGCTAGGATTTAATAAGGATTTTTATAGTTATATGTTTTATGAAATTTATGTTACTAAAAAAGTAGAGATTGTGGCCAAAGAATTTTTCCTATAAAGTATTCAATAATATTTGTTAGGATTTTATTCTTTTTAATAAATATGGAATTTAAATTTAATTATAAACTGATAAATAAGAACAGAGCGACTACCAAAAAGTGGTAATGGTATTTATGTAATTTATTGATGAAGGAGTGGCAATGATGAAAGCTTCCATTACTTAAACCCCCAAAACGCGTTGCTCTCCGTTATATTAGCACGGAACAGATTTAACGATTATCTCTCTCCGTTCCACCGGAAACTCAATTTTTTCTTCTCTAAGAAGGCGTTTCCGATGGGTTCTCGTTCAAAATTAAGCTCCGGTAGCTTATCCATGAGAAGAATAAGAAGATCTACTACTCACAAAAAAGCATGCAAATCTCAAAATCTTGTCGACGTCGACGGCGGTTCCGTTTCTGAAAAATTGGAGGCTCTGAAGCAGTTAATCCCAGCCAACAATGGTGAAATCAAAGCTGACCAGTTGTTCAAAGAAACTGCTGATTACATTGTTCTTCTCAGAACTCAGGTCTTCGTTTTACAGAAACTCGTCGATTTTTATGGATCAAATACCGATCAAAATCCTGTATAGTAACATTTAGCAGTTTTACCACCCAAAAACTGAAAAACAGAAAGCAAAAAAAAAAATTGCTTCAATTTTCTTCTTTCTTTTCTTTTTTCTGTTTGAGTTAAATTATTTTTCTCTTTCTTTTAATTAGATTCAAGTTATGTATGGGTTAGGTGTGTTACTGAATTTCAGGATCAAATAGTTATTACTAGTATATCACAAAAGTCTTAATTAACTTTTCTATATTAGTAGTTCAATTTTTAATATTTTGTTACTATGCAGCTCTGTAATAGCTTTAATTAATTGGGCAATTATGAATACCCAAAGATTTGCATTGTTGTTTAGACATTAATAGTTCTACTAATTCATCAATTCTTTCATTTACTCCAAGTAGTAATTATACTTTATATTAAAAAACAACAGAGCTAACTTAGCTTATGTTTTAATTTGTCAATTTATATTTAGGTAGAAGTTTTAGTCACAAAAACATTTGTCTTTTTGTCATATATAGAATTAGAATGCAGACAAAAAAATCTGAAGTCTTTCCATCAGAAGCCACGCCTTAGCTTCAGACCTGCTCACTGAATGTGAGAGCTGACAACAGATCAGCTAACTCTGTACCAGTTTAAATTTCAGATTTGATGAATTCAGTATTTTTTTTATTATCGAAATTACTAAATTCAATTGATACGATAGAACATAATTTTTATACACTAAGTTAACGAATTAAATTAGACTGATAATATAAAGAAAATGTGGTACCGGAAAATATGGCGGAAGTGGGGTGTAATTTTCTGAGTGTTTTCACATGATATCTCAGTGAAACAGACAGGTCTGCTCTTTCATGTTATGGCCTCACATGCTATGCTATGGACATCAGTGACAACTAGTACTACCCGTAGTAATACTAAGGGTGGTTTGATTTGAATACAAGTTATGCTAAATTAATTATGTTGAAATTAGTTATTTTGAGATAAATTATATTGGGATAAATTATTTTGAAATTGTTTTTGATTGACTATTTGGTTTGTTGTATTAAAACTAATATGTATGGTATACTTTTTAAAAATAAATTGTTTGTTTACAAAAATATCCTCCATTTTATTTAGGCTTTTTTTAATGATTTTTTTAATAGAATTTTAGTTATTCAATTTTAAAAATAAAATTACGTTCAATTATTTGAATTTGTATTCCACGTGAATCGAAATAGGCCCGTGGGAAGCTCTCCTCCTTACTATCATAAGTAAAAAAAAAAAAATAGTTAAAAACAAATTAATCAAAATTGAATTAAAAACTGTATCAACATAATCAAAATAAATTGAATCAAAAACTCCAAAAATGCATCAAGAAAGCAACAAAAAAGTGACCAAAATACACCAAATCAGATGCAAAAACTGCACTAAAACAATTTAGATTGCACAAACAGCAAAAATTGCATCAAAACTGCACTAAAACTGCAAAAATTGGACAAAATAGCATAAAAACAATTACACAAATTGAACCAGATTTGTATCAAGACAGCCAGCGGCAAAAAATTCACCAAATCAGTAGCAAAAACTGCACCAAAATGGCTATCAAAACTGAAAAAAATTAACAACAAAAACAGAAATTTGACCAAAATTCACCAATAGACATGCTAAAATTAGAGCAAGCAGCTATACTAACAAAAGTGATAATAAAAAGGATTTGAGAGGACATATTTGTCATTTTAATTGTTTTACCCCAGGATAAGTTATTTTGATATTGTTATTCCACCTAGAGGGATATACCAGTACTATTTGCTAATCCTAAGATAAGCTATTCCATAGTTTGTAACCAAACAAAGAATAAAAAGGAACTAACAAATTATCCCATGACTATTTTCTTTTATCCACCACACCAAACGACTTGTAAGGAACATGTGCACAACTCACAATCCCTACAATTTTTTAAAAACAAACAAAATAACAAGGGCAATTTTGGATTTCTTTTCGTCTTTGAACTATCAAGAAAATTAAAGGGAATTTAACTAGAAGAGCCTAGTAACAGACAAATTGCAACTACTGTCATTTCAAAATAAATCTGCATATACTCTATCCTTTTCGATCTTGTTATGCAATCTATAAAAACATAAATTAATTAATAAAAACTAATGACTGTAACATATACCACAATCTGTAACAATTGTATGAAACAGAAATGAAAGAAAATCGAGTCCACTGAATGTACAGTGTCCCTTAAGGAAATGAGGTTTGAATTGAAATATATCCTCATGTGATAGAACGATTTTATTCACCAGTGTATTGATACCCAAAATAATAGTGTCAACGAGCCACTCAACGACAGTAAAGTACACGAATAATAAATTTGTATAGAAGAAGTAGTTTAGAAATTTCATAAGTGAAAACTTTGAGGAATCACAGATATTTATATCCAAGAAGCACTGATTCCGAAAGGTTGCAACCTTTCAAAAACCACACGACCATTCATGAAAGTTTGCAACCTTTCAAATGATCATGGTTGTTCCTGAAAGTTACAACCTTTCAGAACAGTCATCTCCAATGGTGGGAAATTCAAATAAAACAGGAAGGTGTTTTAAATACAGGTCGCGCGGATCCAAATTGGGTTGGTTCGTTTTGCCTAATTATTTAAATAATTTAAAACATTTTAGTCATTTTATTTAATTAAATAAATAATTAAAACAAACTTTGTCAAAAAAATAATCTCTCAGATCATTTTCCAAAGTCAAAGCCGTCGTAGTCGAGCGACGACGATAATGCGAGAGGGGTCCCTCTATTCAACCCTTTTAACAACTAGTAGCGGTGTTTCTTTATTTGAACATAACTTTTCTTTTCACCACAAATGAGAGAGAAATATCTTTTACTAAAGCATAATACAACCTTTCAAATTTTTCCTTTCATCTTTCCTTCATTTCCCATTAATTCTTGCTATATTTCCAACGGATCTTACATTACAGTCTACACTGTATAAATAAAAGTAGAAAAAGTAATCATTTTAACCAGCCATGACTATATATTGTCTTCTTTTACTTTTTTCATGTATTGTTCTGTAATGGGCTTTTCAGGGATTGAGCAGTTATGGAAGAGCAATAGTTAACAGATTACACATAATTGGACCTTTTTTTCTTTTTACTTTTTTATTTTTTTATCTTCCGGAGCAAGGGGACTAATTAGGTTCTTTTCTCAGAGAGATACCATAATGTTTTGTTTGATGAAATTGCAAACGTACCGTACCGACTCAACAAGAAGTTGTGTCTAGTATGGAGTCGGCTGTGGCTTTTTTTAAGGAAAGGTCTTGACTTGACATAGTACTAGAAAAATCGAAAAAGCATATAAAAAAACAAATACTCTTAAACTATCCGAAGTGATATAAAATATCAGTTAATAATTTGGTCGTTTGCCGCCTATACTTTGGGTCCCGATGACGTATGATTATCTAAGGCTGAGTAAGGCTTTAGGACTAGTATGCCTACCATTTCCTTAATATTTTTGGATTGAATGATAAAAAAAAAGAAAAATTGCATATTTTTAGCGTATTTGTCTAATCACTCAGGAGATTAAAAAAAAAATGATGAAATAGAAACAAAAGTAACTTGTTGATATAACTTCTTTAAACTTAGAGACATCACAGAAATGAAAATTTTCACCAAAACTAAAGGAAATAAAAAGGTTCACATGTTAAACAAGTACACTAATAATCGTCCATATTGTATTCTTGAGAGTTATGGTCCCTGATTTTCCCAATTAAATTGAACCTCTTTGAGTCTTGATCCAGTCAATAAATTTACCAAACATCTTGTTAGAATTTCCTCCTTCTTTGACACTAGAATTAACCTTTGCTTGAAGATCTAAAGCCCTTTCTTTAAATGTTTCATCTCCAAATAACTTATCCATCTTATTTTTGATTTCTTCTTTTCCAATAACTCCAAATTCATTTTTATTAAATCCCAATCCAACTTTCCAAACATCACAAATGTAACTTTGATTGAACAATTGATCAGCAAAATAAGGCCAACACAAGAAAGGCACCCCATTGCTTACACTCTCGACAGTCGAATTCCATCCACAATGACTCAAAAAACAAGCAATAGAAGGATGTGCTAGCACTTTTTGTTGAGGTGCCCATTTCACTATATGGCCTCTAGAACCTACTCGGTCTTTGAAACCTTTGGGATAAGCACTATCGTCCCCATCCAAAATTAAATCTTCTCGAACCACCCATAGGAATCGTCGTTTGGATGATTCTAACCCCAGTGCTAGCTCCTGGAATTGAGTTAAATCCAAGATTGTAAAGCTACCAAACGCTACGTATATGACAGAGTTATGTGGCTGTTGATCAAGCCATTTTAGACAATTCGAGTCTTCGGGCCAGAAATGCCCTGCTGATGATCCTAATCTGTCGCTTGCCAAAAGAGGCCCTATTGGTGACACTTGAGGGAACATGACAAATGCTCCAGGCTCCAGTTCCTTTGCTGAGTTACAAATGATCCAATCTGCGAATTTCACTCTTTCATTGTTGTCTGCTACGAGATCCATTATCATTTTCCTCATTGCTGGATCAGGGAATGTAGCCCATGCAAAGTCTGATGGATTCATGATGGGCATGTTTGGTGATAGCTTAATCCCCTGTGCCTTCAATATAGCTCCTGGAATGCAAATTTTGTTAGAAACCTAAAAGATCATACAACTAAGTAGATACTCACAACTTCCTTCCGTGCACAAATATAGATTCATTCTTCGTCAATTATGTTCCTATCCATGTGTAATTATTCAAACATACTTCGATTAATTTTATACAACTCATTTTCAGTATCCCGCCTTTTTTAGCTACAAACGTTTAACTATAGGCTTTCGTGATATAAAGTATTAAAGTGCGATGAAAAAACTTAAGCTGTTAGAGAAAGTACACCATCTTTATCTATGATTCCATCATCGATGAGTTTCGACACGCTAAATAAGGAGGCAAGCGTAGCAGCAGCAGCAGGCCAGAATGCAACGCTTCTAATGTTCAATTTTGCAGCTACTTCCAATGCCCATCCCATATTCTCATCAGCTATAACACATGAAACTTGTGAGTCATTACTATTAATCATATTAATGACTTCCATAAGTTTCCCAGGCATAACTTCATTGATTGATTCTGTCAACTTTTTAAGGTCTGTTCTGTCTTCATGAGGTTCTAATCCATCTGGGATTGAAATTAAACTTATCTTGTCTTGTACGTCATCGTTTTCGGATAATGACTTGATCACTCTTTTATGATTGAATTCAGAGTTAACAAAAGTGATTTTGCAACCAAGCTCTTTGATTAACCATAAGGAAAGTTCCATTAATGGAAGAACATGACCTTGTGCTGGATAAGGTATAGCTACAATATGTGGAATAAATTGCACCATTTTTTTCCTTTTTTTGGTTTTGTTCTTTCCTTAATTCTCTGCAGATATTAAACATATAACTAGTTGGTGCTTTATATAAGGGACCCTAGAATCAAGAAATATGTTTTTTAATAGAATTCAACTTTATATTACAACAATAATATATATTCAGTGTAATCCAACAAAGTAAGCTTGAGAAGAATAGATTGTATGCAGACCTTACCCCTACTTTGGAGGGTGAGAGATTGTTTTCGATAGACCATCGGCTCAAGGGAAAAATAATCCGAAGCAGTGAAATAACGGAAGTGAAGAAGTCATGAAAGCAAGCTTGAGAAGAATAGATTGTATGCAGACCTTACCCCTACTTTGGAGGTTGAGGGATTGTTTTCGATAGACCATCTGCTCAAGGGAAAAATAATCCAAAGCAGTGAAATAACGGAAGTGAAGAAGTCATGATAAAATACAATAGAAAGCATGACAAATCATTGTGAATAGTAGTAATTACAACAAAATAATGCTATAATCGAAGTACAAAAAACAACAAACTGTAACTGGAATTGAAGGCAATGAAATTACAGGAGTTATGCTATGACTACTAGTATGGAAGGATAAACAAGACAATGCTCTACTAGACTACTACATACTACTCTTCTACCCTGATCCGTGCCCTTCACAACCTCTTATCTACGTTCACGTCTCCGGTAAACTAAAATTACATCATGTATAGTCTAATCACCTCTTTCTAATACTTCTTCAATCTGCCTCTACTTGTCTTGAAAGTTGAAACTATCCATAACATTTTATATAACATGTTATAGTAAGTAATTCATTGCGTGCTTTATTTTTTAAGTTACTGATTCAACATTTTATGTATTATGGATGGTCACACACACAACAGAAGTCAGGAGCCACCAATATTTGATGTTTATGAGTTCTGAAATTATCATCAAATTCATAGCTCATCTTAGTTATTGATATGTTTGCTTAAGTATTTATACATATTTAATTATTGAATTTCCTGATACAAATACATATGGTACATTAAGCAAAAGCTATTGCATCTACCTCCATCCCTGCACGTATATCTTTTAGGTAATTTGATAGTAGTATATATTAATATCGAGAATATGCTGTTTGCTTAGTTGCGCGCACCTGATGTGTTAAAAAGATTGTATTTTGTTCTTGGAATATTAATGTTTACTCATTGGATAATAATATAATAGAGATATATTATAATATAATAATTTGCTGATGTTGTTTTCCCAAAATGTTTGATACAAAGCATGTCAATTGGCGTTATCAGAAAGCCCCTATGTCTGTGCTTTGAAGTGAATGTTCTCATCGACTAAGCTCAAAAACTTCAATTTCATCGATCACTTGTTACTTCCTCTTGTTTTCTTCTTAGAGCACTGTTTGGTATATTATAAGAAGATATTTTTCATCCGGTGTGTGTTTGGTTAGAATAAACAAGTAATATGAATTTAAAAATTAAGATTATTACTAGTACAATGAAATCTCATTTTCCCTCTTTTGATTTTTCCGTCATATCAAACATCAGAAAATAATTTCCTCTTAAATAGTCTATGGCATACCAAGTACACATTTTTATTTTTGTGTTGCATGTACATCCTACTGCGTGAAGTAATTGAAGTCGGCCAGTGACTAAGGGTGTGTTCGGTACGAAAGAAATTTTTGTCTGCTTTCATAATTATCTTCTTGTATCCAATTAGATAGACGCCAAAATGTACCACGCCAAATATAGAATCTTTAAACAAACGTTGGATCTTTGTCAGATTATTCTTGGTGGGACGGTAAATAAACCAAATACTTACATCACAATTGCAGTCGAATCTTTTTACATTCAACAACGAGAGAAAACTTGTTTTGGTGCGGAACTAAGAGTTTTTAGTTTTATATACTATAATAATAAATAATCTTTTAAACAATTAGGTCATCATCCAAATGATACTACCGTCTAAAACAAGTTAGTATGATTTTCAGTTTAATGTCACTGATGTGAGTTATTGTTCTACGGTTTGGTAGGAACTAAAACAAAAACATTAATTCATTAGCTTGAAATGTGAATTAGAATCGGACAAGTCCAGCTTTGTTCACTATGTGTGTCAACCTTGACTTGATAATCTCAAACCAACTGTAGCCAAAATAATTAAAAGAGTACAAACTGATCTAACTGGATTGGAAACTAATCCATGGTTGCAAAATATACCATAGCCTTTTCAGCTCACTATCTATCATACCTATAACAACGGGAATTCATTATAAGATGTCAGTTCTCAACCAAAGAGCTCTACAATGTCCTAGGAGCGTCACCGTCTCCTTTATTTTCAAAACAGAAAAGCTAGCCTTTGAGCTGGTTAATGCATGCTCAGTAACCATGAACCTCCCAACATGATGCATCACCAAATGCAGATTCTGTTACAAAGTCATGACCTGTGAGCTCCCGATCTTTGTTGCAAAAATGCAATCAACGGATCTGTACAAGCACACAAAAGATAGGTAAGCTTTAGTAAGAAAGAAGGGCATTTCCTTCTCTGTCCCAAAACAAGAATGATAAATTGTTACTTCATACAAAAAAAAAAAAAAGACAAAATTATGTCATCTCATCTTCAAATAGAGAGAGGTGAAGATGGCACAATTCCATCTCATACAGTTTGAGATAGATGAAGGTTAAACCTCCAAGGGACTACATATCGTAGTATTAAGTATCTACAATTTGCAGGTTAGTAGATGTTATTCACAACAAGCAGATACATAAAATAACTAATTACAAGATAATTTGTTATGAAAACCTTCCACATAGCGCTCTCCTAAAGAAAAGATATAACTATTGTTGACCAAATCAAATTAGATAGACACTGATAAGTTAATACTAGTAAAGATCAGCTACATGCTGGGTAAAACTAATCAAACAGAAGTACTACCTTTTTGGTTATAGAAGATCAAACAAGGGAAAATGCACCGTGAAGTCAATAGTCACTTAAATTCTCCCACTTGGAAAACTGAGAACATTTTCCCCATTCATTTTTATTCTGCCAGTCCCCTTCAACATTTTTTTTTTTTTTTTTTTGTGAAGGTAACATTTGTGTACATAGGTTGTACTGAAAACCATATTCACAACATGTTGAATCCCCTTCAACTATTTTACCCTACAATTTATCAGAGAATCGGTATGTAATGAAGAAGCTTTTCATAGTCTTCAAGATGGGCTGGAGGAACATGCCGGAAATATATGTGTCAACAGAGCTTCAAAGGCAAGGATAGCCTTGGTGCAAAATTAAGAGTTGCCATCATGTGACCAGGAGGTCTATTAGTACAAGCGGTGCAAAGAGCCATTTGCAGAAGTGCTAGTAGGTAAAGCTACATACAATCAACCCAGTCTGTTCCGACCCACCACCGGACTCTATGCATAGTGAAAGCTTAGTGCACTGGGCCCCTTATTTTTTCAACAAACTTCAAACAACTCAAACTCTGTAACCAGCCTTTTAAACTTTGAGAGACATTACAAAATGTAGATCATAGCAAACCCACTAATCTTTGATCAGGCAGCATATTATGCCACGGAAGATCCACACTTCATGCATAAAGGACTAAAAAGAAAAGAAGACACACAACTAGTACACTCAACCTTCCCTCACCCTAAAACGATTCATTTGCACCTGAAACGTAGTATCATATACAAGAAAGATTCAGCATTTTCAACTTATGCTTCCACAGAGGTTTGTACAATTGTACCTTGTACTAGAATTTTAAACTAATTCATAAGATACATTAGAATACTGAAAATACAAGCAAACCACGCAGTGCGCTAACTATATTTTGGTGTGGGATGATATTTGAAGGACATGCTTCAAAATTGTTATCCAAGAAAGTGCATCAATTGACCAACAAATGAGAAAACAGATATATGTTGCATATGAGACCAGGACATATAATAATTATGTGTGTACTGCACGACAACACAACCAAATTAGAAACCAAGATCTGTCTAGCTTCAGAATGCATAACAATTATCCATATATTTGTAGAGAAAAAAACTAAACTACTGGTACAGTACATCTATTCACCTTGGCCCATTCCCTATTACAAGAACTACATCCCATGATTCAAATTCATTAGCAGGATTTTGATTAAAATGGCATGAACAATTACCTCACTCCATAGTGACTTTGGCTCCAACCGCTTTCATCTTCTCAATAATTTTCTCAGCTTCCTCTTTCGTAACTCCTTTCTTCAAACTAGCTGGAGCCTTTTCCACCAAATCCTTAGCCTCTTTGAGTCCCAGATCAGTAAAAGATCTCACTTCCTTGATAATCTTAATCTTTGCCCCGGCATCAAATCCCCCTTCAAGCTTCAAATCAAACACAGTCTTCTCCGCTTTCTCCTCCGTCTTTCCCGCGGCTCCTGCTCCCTTTCCCTTCATCCCTCCAGCACTAAATCCCATTCCGGGCATCATCATTGCCATTACAGGCATCTCTTCAATACCCATTTTCTTCCTTAGAACCTCCCCCAAATCCGATACTTCCAGCAACGTTAGACCCGAAATCTCATCGACTATCGCAGATACTCTCTCGGATGGGGCCGGCTTTGACTCCTGAGCTGATGTTGTGAAATTTGAACTAATTAACGGTTTAGTGAAGCTGTAGAAATGGTTTTTGGATAAATTTTGAATCTTGGACTGTGGAATTCGTGAATGAACATAAGGTGTTTGACATGTGGAAATAGTTCTAGAACGGCGAGACAGCGAATGATTGATAAATCGATTAAAGCACCTCATGATTACAGAATCTTATAGCATAAGAACTTCTGCCTGGACTTTGTAACGGCGCCGGAGACGGTGATTACGGCGGGGGGTTTAAGCGGTCTGGGAGAAGTACCAAGGTTGGGGAAGCGAGGTTTTAGGCCTACTAGCATACACTTGGGCCCCTTAGGTTATGGAAACGCTATTCGTGATTTAAAAACAACTGCAAAGGATAAAAAATATTCTTAAACTATTCAAAATAACTTAAATTTACTCTTAAAATATATTTCGATTCAAAACTATTCTTTTTATTAAACTATTGGTTCAAAAATACTCTTCTTATTAATAGAAGTTGTTAAATGTCATGTGAATGTCACATTGCATGTCAATACTAATTACTCTTTTTTTCCACTGCCAGATAGACTAAATCCCTAAATTTTAATTACTCTTTTTCCCCCTCATTTCATTATTTTTCAGAAACTATTTCACCCATTTTCCCTCATTGAAGTATGTTATTGAACAAGTAAACTTTATCATCGCTAACTAAAAAGCATTCAGCAATAGCACACCAACAATCGTAACTTGATAAACCAATTTGCAAAATGAGGAACATTAACAGTGGAAGGAAATATTTGAACTTCATACAAAACATGTTGAGCGCAAAACACACTACTCCAAATACAAAACCCCCATTAGCTTCTTGTTTGTTAAAAACCAGCAGAGTTGGTCAATAGCTGGAAATAAACTAAGTAAAGAACTAATGAAGAAATAGAGAAATTCAAAATAAACTTCACAAAAGCTGGACATAAACTAAGTAAAGAACTAAATGAAGAAATGCATTACCAAACACTAAGTAAAATCTGGAAATAAACATCACAAAATATGGACAAAAACGAAATTTCAATGAGGGAGAAGGAGTGAAATCGTTTTTGGAAAATAATGAAATGAGGGGAAAAAAAATAGTAATTAGGATTTAGGAATTTAGTCTATGTGGCAGTTATTAAAAAAAAGAATAATTAGTATTGGCATGCAATGTGGCATCTACATGGCATTTAACAACTTTCGTTAATAAGAATGGTACTTTTGACCCAATATTTTGACGGAAAGGAAAGTTTTGAGCCGAAATATAGTTTAAGGGTAAATATGAACTATTTCGGATAGTTTAAGGGTATTTTTGACCCTTTTTCGTAAAAACAATATATTTTCTTCTCGTGTTTTTGCTTTTACATTTATATTCAAAAATAATTATTGTTTTGACTTGACGTGAAATTTAAGTTAGTTTAGAAAAATAAGAAAATATAGTCTAGAATGATTTTGTTGTATGTGATAGGTAGAAGGATCCCTATGGTATAAAATGAATAACTTAACCTCGTCTCAACTTACAAAGTGTAAAAAGAATGTTTTACGCAATCCTTCTCCGAAGAGCCAGGAATAGTTTAAATGATAACACATGTCCTTGACCTTTTCACATTAATTTCTTCAAGTTGGTAAAAGCATGTATCGTTACTTCTGTCAATTCCAATATGATACCAGTTCAAACAAAATCAACATTTGAGAACTGGCAATTATATATTTGAAGCTGAACTGAAAGCACCTTGTTATACTCAGAATTGTTATACTCAGAATTGGGCCGTCATTTATTCCTCAAGACACTTTTTCTTTCAAAAAATTGGCAGCATATACAATGCAACTAGAACATTTTTTCCTCAGCCCAAAATTACAGAGCATCAATATTGCTATCGCAAATAAGAACAAAGATTAATCGAGACAGGAAAAACGTTGATACATTTCTTCCACTCGACCTTTCAAACAACCAACATGCATTTCAGTGACAAGGTTTACATACAGTATTATTAGGTGTCGAAGCATAGCTTCCATCAATTAATTCTTGCTACAGCAGCAGTTTAAACTTTCGTGAGTACTTGAACGGAGTCTCAAAAGATTATTTCGTTTCTGATAAATTACAAAGACTAGAAATATTGTACAATTACACCACTCCAGCCATTAAATTGTCTCCTGTTCACATTCTCCTAAATGGCATCTTGTTTCTATTTGTACTCCTGTCAAATCTGTGCGTATACTTTTTCCAAAAATAGTTTCAATAGTGTAGAATCCTAATTGCTACAACAAGAAATGGGAGGCAAAAAGGATGTAAAAGAACTAATACTCTCTCCTAGACATTTTTAGCAGGTTTAGGACATTCTCATAGACAATGAAGGTAATCGAAGCTGCAGGGGCATTTTTCAGCACGTTTGCTGTGATACCTCTGTAGAAGCCTCGTACGCCCTCAAACCTGTAAGCTCAACAAGAAAAAGAAAATGAAATAAGAGGATAAAATTAAGGGGTAGTTTTACCAATAAGGGGGTTCTACTACGATTTTGATGACTTCTATTGTATGTATTAGATGATGGATGGAGGCAGGATGGAAGAAATTTAGGATTGAGAGAAGACTTGGAAAATTTGAAACATACAATTTGCTTCCCCCGCATATCCTTTTAAGTTGAATTCTGCTTTTAAAGAGTTCAATAATCAACCAGAAACCTTTTTCTAAACTTAATGATCTTAAAAAAGAATTTTGAATTTCTTCAGCTTTTGTCTGTTAGTTTGATTCCCTGATACTGAAAGCCACCATTGCAATCGATGAACTTGCATTTAGATTCTGAAAACATTTCAATATAAAGCAACTTAATGTTTGGCGTTCATGTATATTTAATCAAGTGCATAGGCTGTAAAGAAGGCTGAAATTCATCCTGACCTTGCAGTTTCCTTCACAACATGCCAGCTATCCATGTATCTTGGAACTCCAGTTGTACTTGGTCGTTGCTGTTAGAGAGAAGATAGACCTTTAACTACTCTACAAAAAACTAAAATCACCACTAGATGCTTGTCTACTGAGAAGAGTTGTATCAAGTGTCACGTAAGACAGTAATATGAAAGGCAGTTACCTGCAATCGGGATCGCACAACCTGAAAAGGTGTCGTATAAATACATAATTAGTTAAAGAGAAAAGTGACGGAGCACAGGGTAAAAGATTGTTAGAACAAATTGGCACATGGAGATGAGTGCTGCATAATGCTCAAAACTCCCCGTACCCATATTCCCAACAATAGAGATAAGAACAAACTTATCACACCCCTAACATACCTGAAATGGGTATGTTGTAAGAATGGCTGCCAACTTAGAAGAAGCTCCTAGTGTTGCATAGTCAAATGAATCCTGTGAAAGAAATGTAAGAGCAAATACTGAGGCGTAATGTTCCCTCTTATTGGGAACTGAAAAGGTCAACTTTCTACAACAAAGTATTCATATGAAAGAAACTAATCATAACAGCGACCAAAATATCATTTACATCTGATAGTGTTCTTGAGTAATGATCAACCTCCAGACATGGTACAACCAAATTCTTTTCCATTTTTACCTTGGGAGACTTAATGAAATCTTCTTGCTTTTCAGACAAAAAAAAGAAAATACAGTAAATCACCATTTAGCAGCACAAGGGTTTTCATAAATGGATCAATGAGTGGCAGTTCACTGGTTCATAATAAATCACCTCTCACCACATAAAACAATACCAAGCACCTTATAGTCGGTTTGGAAAATAATTGAATCATTCTTCACTCGGATCTGCTTATCTAAGAAAAATATCCCCTTTTACTTTTACTCAAGTAGTTTTTTCTCTTTTCCTTTTTTCTTATTATATATTTTTTTTAATGGGGAGTGGAAGGAATTGGACAGGCTAGTGCCACTTTGATGCAGTAACTAAGGTAGATACAGTTGTTAAGGGACTGAAAAAGAAACCTTATGTGCTTTAGGATAATCGTCGACATAATATACAAATAATATCCTAGTTGCTCAAGGAGAAAGGTTTGGAAAGTTTCCGCTTCCAAGATTTCCTAAGACACCTGCTTAATGTTTCTGCACAGTAATATGACGAAACAACGAGGAATGAGAGTGCATAATACAAGAGTTGGACAGCATATTCTCATCTCTGCCATTTGCCCACTAACTTAAAAAATCCTGCCTAACCTGTACTCATTCTAACTCATCCAAGCACATCTGAATTCCAATATCTAATAATACATAAAAGGATCAATTTTGCTGGTCATCCAAAGATTAAAATAGCTATGGAGTTGATTGCTACAAAGAAAGCAATACACATTGGTTCTAGAGCCTCACCAACAAGTCAGCAGCTGTGGCAAGAGGGTTTTCATTCTCCTGAGCTTTCGAGTTAAGGATGACTTTGCGAAATTCCTCATATGCCGTGAACTGAATAGCACCATGTGTAATCTGCTTAAGCAACAACAGACCGGCGTGTTTCATGAATGAATGGTGACACTTCAGCATTAAATTTGTTGTGTATTCTATAGATAATCTATCCAAAAAGGTAGATATACTATGATGGTTAGCTTCAAAAAATTTATGTCAAGATAAGATCAAATTCATTTACAGGATGAGATTATGGGGAAGAATGGAAGAGAATGCAATTCTAACCAGAAATAGGCTTGGCATAAGCCCCTTGTAAAGTGCCCTCCATCCTTCTTCTTTGATTATGGTTCTTAAAGCATCTGATATCCATATACAAAAAAGTTCCTATGAAGTTAATTAGTAAGATAGTAAATACAAAAGAGGCTAGTCAGAAAACTGAATGTGCATGCACATACAAAAGAGGCTAGTTAGAAAACTGAATGTGCATGCACATACATAAGAGAGCAGAAGTTGCAATAGAACCTCAGTAAACAAAAAGAGGATACACAACTATAGAACCTCAAAATTGCAGAAATAAAGGTAGGATTCTTATATAAAATTAAGTTGGAAAGAAGTAGTCCTAAAGTGCTCAAAGTTAGATGAAAGCACAATGAAACAAGATGTTGACAAGTTAATACGAGAGTGAAGCAGACCATGAAATCCGGTGTATGGACGAATCTGATTAGGAGTCTGAAGTTGCAATCTTGTTTTCACAAGCCAAATAGGGTTGGTGCAAAAACAGACCTGAATTCCAACAAACACACCTTTTAAGATATGACATAGTCTGCAATATTAGAGGGATGTGCTTAAAGTTATTAAAATAAGCAAGCCACATATTTTTTCCACCTAAATAATAGGTCATCAATATGTTGTCATCAGAACTGATAAAGCGGGGAAAAGGTTGTCCACAAAAAGATCAACACAATCAAATTTGTTTGTCTATAAGGTTCTCCAGTTCCTATATTTAACTAACACCTAATGTATGATTTGCCAATGATGGGAATCAATAACTCTTTTATATTTTTTATGTTGGAGTCCAATACAATAAGTTTATTACTCGACCTTGCCTTCCATTGAAAAAAGAAAGATTTTACTTTGGTCACACTTTTAAGTTTTATCAACAGTAAAAGTAAGGGATTCATCACCAGCAAGCCAACTACAATTGCACTCCTACAAGGACTACGACAACAAATAAAGAATCACATTCAATCATCTATATTTGACACTCCTGCCAAAAGCTGGTCAATTGAATGCTGAACATTTGAACACGTGAAGTACATTGTTCTTTCATTAAAGCATCAGAAATTTGATTACTGACCAGCGCTCCTGCTTCTGCAGCTGAAGCAAGGTGAAGGCCTGGACTCAGCTCCTCCCTGTTTCTTAGATACCTTTGCTTAGCCTTGCTATAGCTACGAAAAGGAAATTCCAAAAAAGATGTTACAGTTAGAGAAAGATGTCTCTCAAGCTAGAAATGTAAAAAGCATCAAAGTGAAAGCAACCTAATATGTTGGTTGCTTCTTACAGGGAGACATTGTTTCTTACAAACAATCCCAACAACAACAACAAACCCAATGTAAGCCTGTGCTATAAAAAACAAAAAGCTCTGCTGGGGCTTTAAGCGCAAACAAAGTGTGGGCTTTATTGAGAAAAGGTGCAAATGGAGAAAAAATACAAAAAAATAAATGTTTAGTCCAAGACTAATAATTATAAGCATGAATGACAAATATATGAACAAAGAAATTGAAAAAAATTACGATAAAATGAAATATCAATTTGTTAAATATTGCCTCTTCAGAAGAGGCTCATTGGCAAGAGAAAACATGCTTTAGAACCCTAATGATGACATTGAAGCACACATTAAGCCCAGCGAAGTGCTCAACACATTTTGAGCCTAGCTTCAGGACTTAAGCGCGCCTTAGATATAATACTAGTGTAATCCCACAAGTGGGGTCTGGAGAGGATAGTGTCTATGCAAATCTTAGCCCTACCTTGTGAAGGTAGAGAGGTTGTTTCCATTCGACCCCCTGGCTCAAATAAAGAAAAGATAAAGAAAGGAAAGAAAAGAAAATATAGAAAGGGAAAGCATTCCAAAGCAGTTATGAACACATACAATACGACAGTGAAGAAGCTGTGGCAAATAATAGGAAAGCATTACATAGCATTCTGAATTAAAGGAACAGTAACCACTGCCAAATAATACCCTAACCCAGAACCAAAAAAAGCAAATAATAACAAAATTCGACAAACAAAAGCAACGAGAATAATACTAATACAACTAGTATGAAAGGAGGCATGGATAAAGTGCTCCAAATTACCACCAAGTCTATCCCACCGGAAAGTGAGACAATACTCAACTACTAACTAATCGTCACTCTAATCCACGACCCTCCATATCCCCCTATCTAAGGTCATGTTCTTGATAAGCTGAAGATGTTTCGTGGCAAAAGAAACTACTTACCAGAACTTTGTCAGCAAAAGAAAAAGATGTTACTTACAAGAAAAAATATAAACCCCATGAAATAGTTGACCCAAGAACAGCAGGGTAAAAGCCAGCATAAAGTCCTCTAAGACCCTGATAAGACAACATTATAGCTAAATAAATAAGTCATCTTGGTGGAAACGTGTGAACATATACGAACAATAAGGCAAAAATTCAACAGTCTGTAGCATAAAAACTCAATATGGGGCAGCAAGTAAAGGATTTTCATCTTCAAAACCATACGTCAGTGGTATGTTTGATTGTGATTGACAAAGTGTGATGGAGTTTCTCACTATGATTATGTCATGAGGCTGACTGAATAAACTCTACCTGTGAGAACAGGTAAATGAAACAAGAAAGCACTCAATCAAGATTTGAAGTTAATCGACGTGTCCAAGAAGACACCTCACTCAACTGTTGACATTCAAATTAAGGACTTAAACCATATTTACAAGGAAACAAAGGACCTAGCTTTCCAGTTGGAGTAGCCATATACAAACTCTACTAGGATACAATTCCTCTCAAAGGTTCCAAAAAGATTCTTGAGGAAGTGAATGGATATTGTTACCGACTTACCGTGAATTGAATACCATAACGTAGAGAATATGATAACAACCATAAAACTCCACAGTTATCAGTTGTACTAGTGCCAAGACGAACATGGTCTCATTTCTTCTTAGAAGGATACTTACAGAAAACATCCATTTAGATATATGATACATCTAAGTAATGGCATCCACTCAACATTAAACCATGTGTCGCTTCCTAATCAAGGATAGAACGTATTTGTTTAAACAGTGTTACATATACATTTTTCCTGAAGTTGATATTACCTATTTGAGAAACCAAAAATTTGTGAAACAATCATCCTTAACACATTATATGATTTGTCTTTCACCAGAACTACCAACTATATGAATTGAAAAATCAACTTCCTTTTCGAATCATGAACTAAAAGGTGAGTTTTGGAATAGTAGCAATGCATATGTAGATAAGCTTCAATATTTGAAGAAATTGGAAAGATTCAGAAAAACAAACCTCACTTCGAGCAATGGCAAACAAAGCGTGAGGAGTGTTCCGATAGGCCGGGACATTGGAGATTCTTCCATCGTAAACTATGATTAACATATACAACAAATCAAGCTCCAAAGAAACAACAGGAGATCATTCATTTGCTATAGCAGGAAAGCATAACACTTACCCTGGAACCGGGTACGAACAACATCAAGGGGATGAGAGAATGTGACAGTGGCAAGGCCTGCAGCGGCACCGGCGGTGGCATTTTCCCATTCCCAGTCTTCCAATGGCAAAGCTGCCATCTTTTTCATGGCTCTGTCAACCGTTGGTTTCCCTTTTCCCCTGGTTCCCAACACTTTTTTTTTTGCCGTCTATGCAAAATGAAATGAGGTGGACCTTCCTACGCAGACGAAACGGTGTTGTATTGACCTACTGGTGACGTCCAACATGTCAACAGCTTGCACCTGATCTTATTGTGGAAATTTTGAAACAAACAAGAAGTGTCAATTACAACTACTTGCATTATTATTAGAGTTAATTACATTAAACACTATCCGTTAGTACAATATACGTTTTGTATTTAAAAGAAAAAAAATACATAAACGGACATTTAAATTTATCTGTAAAATTATTCACACATTGATTTTTTTTAAAAAAAAAATTTTGATGACCGTGGTGTCCAGACATCTTCTACTCCCATATTTGTGCGGAATGGAACAAATACTCCTAATGAGAGAAATCCACATCCATGCTATTATCGATAATAAACACTACTCTCTCTCTCCATTCCCTTTTAAGTGCTTTTTTTTAGAATATAACACATCAGTGAAAAAGTCATTTAATAGAAATCCCACAGCAATACTTTCGAAAGTTTCTATCATACATACTGTACTGTTAGTTTAACCACGGTTTATGAGGTGTTTTTCTAATTTCTTAAGCAGACCTCGACCCTTAGATCAATAGTGTACTGGTGTAATAAGACTAGGACTGCATTGGACAAACTGGTCTCAAAGACTACTGGAAGGGAGCCATGTCCATAATTACACAAAAGCTCTATAATAATTAATGCCTATTTATAAACTGATAAAAATTGTAATCAATCTGCTATAACCAGTTGAATTACATTTACTCGTTCAAGATAAAAACTGTACACTATCAAGTACTCAACACACTGCATGATTTTTCATAGCTTAGCATAGTGACTCACAACAAATTAGCATTTCCTTTGCCACTTCGAATGTACAGTCCAGGTTTAAATCCACTGCAACAGAATACAAAATACTTAGCCAATTTGACTATGAAGCCTATAATGTCAACGATGCCTTTGTCCTTTCATTAGAGAACAAATTCAAGCTCCTGAACTTGGCAAGCCAGCTTAAATTGCCCATCTAATCCATCTAGTAAGGAATAGATCTCCTGTGAAGAATGGTGATAATTATCACAAGCTGCAAACTGATGGATCTTTTTCTCTAATTCAATCCAACTGGAACCCGGTTGTTCTTTTCCTACTCCTAGCTCTCTCAAGAATGCCCTGATCCGGGCGACTTCACTCCATCTATTTGCATTAGCATACATGTTCACTAGGAGGGTGTAATAGCCACTGTTGTTTGGCTCCAAAACGCTCAACTTTTTGACTGCAACTTGAGCAATTTCCAAGTTCTTCTGAAGCTTGCAACCACCAAGTAAAGCACCCCAAATAACAGCATTTGGCTCCACTCTCATGCTTCTTATAATCTCGAGTGCTTCCTCTAGCAAACCGGCTTTACACAATAGATCAACCATGCACCCGTAGTGCTCCATTTCAGGAACGATGCCATAATCTTGAGTCATACTTAGAAAATTCTTTCGACCCTTCTCAACAAGCCCTGCATGAGTACAAGCTGTAAGAACGCTGACGAAAGTAATACCATTTGGCTTTACCTTTTCTTTCTCCATCCTGCTAAAAAGAGCTAATGCTTCTTCTGCATAACCATGAACAGCCAATCCATCGATAACAGAATTCCAACAGAAAAGGTTTTTCTCCCTCAATTTATAGAATACCAAGAGTGATCTCTCCAAACTCCCACATTTTGCATACATGTCAATTAATGCAGACCCGATATGCACACCAAGATCAAAACCTTTTTGCATAACATAAAGATGCATCTCCTTTCCTTGATCCAGGACCCCGAGATGTGCACAAGCAGAAATAACAGTTGTCATTGTTACTTCATCAGGAGTGATCAAGCTACTCTTCATGTCATAAAAAATCTCTATAGCCAGACCATACTTCCTGTTCTGAGAGTAGCAGTTAATCATCGTCGTCCATGCAATCAGATCCTTCCTTGACATTTCCTTAAACAACAGCTCAGCCGACTCGACATCCCCTGTTTTTGCATACCCATTGATCATAGCATTACAAGCAACAGTAATTTTTTCAGGCATCTCATCAAACAATTTTCTAGCGGAACCCAAATCGCCAGCGCCGGCATGGGCTGAAACCATTGCAGCCCAAGCAAAATTATCTCTTTCAGGCATTTCATCAAACACTAATCTCGCTAAATCAACTCTACCTAAATTAGAATAAAAATCAATTAGACCAGTTTGAACAAAAACATGGGTTCCAAACCCATATTCCCAAGTCTGCCCATGTATACATTCCCCTAATCTTAGATCACACATCAATGTACAACCCTTAACTACTGACGAAAATGTATAGCTACTTGGAATATTTTGAGTTCTTAACAAGTCTATATACAACAGTAATGCTTTATGTGGGCTGTGGCAATGAACAAAAGCTCTTATTAATGCGTTGTAAACGAACACATTGGGATTTTCCATCTGGGAAAATGCAAAGGATGCAAAATCTGGGTTATTAAGTGCAGAACATGTAGCAATGAACTGGTTCATCAAGAAACAGTCTTTGGTTGCACCATTCTTTAGCATCAAAGAGTAAAGGGATTCCAGCTGCTTTTTACTTGAACATATTTTCAGTTGGTTCACAATAGAAAGGATATTGTTCTTTGTTATCATTGATATTCCTGCTGTAGTTGCCCGTATAATTGTATAACCTCTGGTCTGTAGAGAAATGAGTATACTGAGAAAAGGTGTCAAGAAGAGTCCGGATTTGAAGCTTAAAGATTTGGGATTCTTATATTTGGACTAAATGAATAATTTACACAAATTCAATAAATTTCTTGAAATAAATACAGAATTTCAACAAAACTATTGGAGTCAACTGAACCCCTCGGTGGCAAGAGATATCATATAATCAAACGGAACGAATGGAAGGATATGTATGTGCACTCAATCTTGACTCTTGACATATATATTTTTTCAGTAGACATGGTGGAGTCCGACATTAACATTCTATTTTTAGAATAAAGGGATTACTTTTTTCTGAAATCCCAAAATAGCACAGCACAGCAAACACCAAACTATTAAAGGAATCAGAATACAAAGAACAGTTAAGTTCCTCAATAGTCAATAAATCCAACTTTCCGCAAAAACCCTAACATTCTGCCACATACATTAAAGATTCCAATACAAAATAATTCCACTACTACAGAAGAACCCCAAGGACTAGTTCAAGAGATAATCAGAAACCCTAGACATAAATTTTTTTCTAAAAAAAGAAAACGAAGGCATAATCGATCATCATCTTGATATATCAAAACACATAAGAAATTCAAGATTTTAAAATATATGTGCCGGGAAAATAACTGACCTACTAGAATAATCTCTTTCGCGGCTCCATATATATATATAATAAGGTTGTGGGAGTCGCGTATTAAATTGTACTATTTGACTGTTTATAATGATTATTCGTGTGCTTTTCTAACCCAGTATCTACGGTTATTAACCCGCCTAGCTGTGTAGGAGAACTGTTAGGACAATAAAAAAACCAACGTTCAATGAAAATACTGAAATGAATGTGTGGGTATTTAGAGAATTGAAATAGGAAAGAATTTACATGGAATAAGATGAAGTGATTTTCATGGTGGACAAGATGAAAAAGGCGAGATTGAGGTGATTCGGACATGTTAGGAAAAGATGCAAAAATGTGAGGTGCAAAATGTTTGTTAATATTACATATTAGATTATGTAGAGGTAGGGCAAAGAAGTTTGGGAGAGGCAGCTAGACAGGTCATAGGTCACTTATAATTCATTGAAAGGACTTAGAGCCTTGAGCTGAGAATCGATTGAAAACAACATCTTTACCTTCACAAGGCAGGAACAAAGCAACATACACGCCATCCTTCTCGGATTCTACTTGTATCGAATATGTTATTATTGTATTGAATGGCTAAGATTCGATTTTGGAGTCTCTTCCGAATTGAGACTTCTCAATACTTGAGATCCTCAATGGCTGAAATTATTGAGTTCACTTTGATTAGACACTGGTAATAATTTTGCTTTGGCATTTTCTTAGGGACGGATTTTGAACAAATTAGGATCTTATGCTAAACCTTATTGCAATTATTAAGGTAACTAACGATTACTCCCTAATTATTTTTTCAGAAGAGTAACTGTTTCTCTGCCCTGGCAAAAGATCCATAAAATATACTCGAGTTGCATACTTTGTTGACGTAAACAATGCACATTATTGTTTTGCACCATTTCAGAATGGTACATACAACCAAATCCACTCAACGTATCCAATGCCAATTGCGATACATAGTGTAAGTTGTGAACCTTGGCAGTTCATACTAGAAGTAGCAGTAGTAGTGTAGCATATTCCTTGCAATTTCTGAATAAATCAAGCTGGCTGTATATTTGAGAAACTCGAACCTTACTAAGAAAGAAAAAAGAAAGGCCTTACTGCTTTCACATGTACTGTACATATCTGTTTTGGTAATAAAACTTACCTTCATTGCCAAAAAACAGAAATGTATTAAAACTTACCATTTTCACACAAAACTCAGGACTGTTTGAGGCACCTTTCTGTCCTTTCAAAAAGAAAGGCGTAAAATGGGCGAGAAAAGTAACGGCTCCAATCTCTATAAAATAAAATTTTGATAATCATGAGTTACTTCCAGATAAATAGGTACGAATGGTTGCTGAAATAAAATACAGTTCGAGGTGACCGTATAAGATCCTTTGAAAAGTCTCTTGGGATATATTTGTATTGCAAACTCACTAGGCACCCAAAAAATGAGCTTCAATTCATTTTAGCCTTGCAGGAATATATAATACAAACCATTTCCAACTCCAGCTTGACCCAACCGATTCTCCCTAGGCAAAATTGCATCATCTTTTGGAGCACAATATCAGCAACAGGGGAGAATCTGTCCTGACAGCACAGAAGTTCTAATCATATACTTGGCCAGTTCCTGTTCGCACAAACTACCTTGTCACCCGTGCCAAGAATACAACTTCTGCCAAATGAACAATTGTCACAACTACCATCAGGTCAATCAAATGATAGAGTGCTTAAAAGTCAGCAAAACACATCAAGCTTTAATCTCTGCATACAATGTTACCTCGTCCTATCACAACTTTGATACACACAAAACTCAACCGTACATGGGTTATATTCCTTTTTTTCCCAATAACTTGTGTTCTACTCCACCTAACTAGGCTGGAAACATATTTCCTCTTCAAACTCTAATGCATAAGGAGAGTAATTTACCTCTAATCACAACACACAAACATCGGAAGAGATGCAAAGCTTCGAGTCAGCCCCACCACTGATTACACTTTCACCTTTCCACCAATCCGCACACAATACCTGTATTGACAGACTAATGTTTAGCAAATTCTAATGTGATAGAACAAATACTGTAAAACCAGTTCTTCGAAGGCAAACATTAGCACCTTGTCCTTGTGAGTATCAATGACAGCAAGGGGCCACTGCAATACAAATTGTTTTACCCGTGAATGGAAAATGTAAGTGTTCATAAAAAATACTAATCATTATAGAGATGTAAGAGGTATAGCACTAACCGCAGTTCTTAAGTCCCATAACATTACTTTCCCATCATAAGATGCAGAAACCAAGTGAAACCATGACTTTTCATGCCATTTGCAGGCGGATATCCAAGAACTGTGTGATGAGAACTGATAGACAGGAGCCGAAGAACCTGAAGTGATAAATGAAAGAGTTTTTTTCATATATCATTGTCTCATGTAAGGTCATCAGTTGCTTGAACAATATAAACAGAGAAAAGATATTTAAGCACAGAGAAAAAGGGATTAAAGTTCAAGGGTGTGTTTAAAGTGATTTGCAAGTTGGACAGAAAAAGAAAGAAACCTGGTTTGCGAGGATCCCATATCCTAAGAACAGGGTCAGAACCACCAGCAGCAATGAGGGAAGAACCTTCACCTCCAACATCAAGGCAATTAACAACTTTGTCGCAATACTGTTGAAGAGGAAGGCAGTCATTACCCATACTTTTAGGACTAAACAGTTTCAAGCTCTCAACAAATAGACTAAAAAAAGCTATATGTCGTGGCATTAAAAAGGTTCAAAACCGGCTACTTATCATAATGAGGTAATTTTTAAAAATATGATTGTTGACCGCCAAAGAGAAATGTTATGTCTGACAGAAAGCAAAAGCAATATCACTAGGAAAAGAAAATGTATGTGCTACATCTTCCACAAAATTTTCATAATTTCATATTCTGCAAGTGGGAAATTGTTTCGTCCCCCTCGACAATCCATATGTATATAGTTTTAGGAAATACTAGCCTACATGCACAGGACAGTAGAGATATGACTGGAGGAAAAGGAGAAAAGAGACGGCATGTCACCAGGTTCAATGAATCCTTGCCCATCTCAACATCCCATCTTCTTATAGTGTGATCCCATGATGCTGAATAAATTGTTTCATCTTGTGACCACACCACAGACGACACACATTGTGTATGTCCTACAAGTGTAGATTTAGCCTCCTCCTGTGATCATAAGATGTGATAGAACTTTTTGAGTACAAGATTATGATAACAAACATTTAAAAAAAAAAAAAAAAAAGAGTAAACAATAGAGAAGGAAGAGGCAAAGAAAGAGAGAGAACATAGATAAAGCAACTTAGAGTGATATAATAAGAGATAACACCTCTCCTCCTAGTCAAAGACTTGACATATATCAAAAATCAATTTCAAAATTATTTTGACCCTTCAATTGTATGATGAACATTGTCACTCGAGGAAATCAGAAGGTTTTTTGTCATTCACCAAAACGTACGCTAATCGATATCAATTGTTAATGAGATACAACATAGAAAGTCAGAGACACATTTGACTGGCACAAAATTTGTTGCTGAAACAACATTGAAAAGAAGAATATAATGGCAACAAAGGTGATAAATAAGGAACAAGGGAGGAAGTTAGGGATCAGAGAGGGATAGCAGGGAGGGGAAAGGAAGAAGAACAAATACTCCCTCTAGTTCCAGTTAAATGACGGTATGTTTAAGGCTACAAGTTTCAAAAAACTCATAGCCAGTTATGTCATATTTTAAACCACAAGTTCCTAAAGTCTTCATTTTTTTCTTAAACTGCATGTCAATAATTGGAACGGAGGAAGTATCAACACAAAGTTGGAGGCGCTGCAGGAAGAAGATTGGGACAATTGAATGGGTGCAGCATATAAGAGGTAGGATGGAAAAGGATGTGAAGTAGTATTCAGGGATGAAGAGGATTTGTAAAAAAGTAAAAGTAGATAGTTTTTTACGTGTATGTCTTGCACTGGAAAGTTTTTGATATCAAAATAGTAACTGCAGCCATGAACTGTTCTTTCCTCCTTTTTCACTGCTTTTGGGAACCGACACATTATCTTTTTTCTGGATAAGGTAGAAGTTAGAACAGACATGTTATCCTTATTAAACAGATAATGGATTTTTATACACTATGTGGAATGAAATAAATGTATCCTTCTGTCTTTAACCTAGAAGAAATGTAGTCATACTTCTACTTGAGGATCCTCCTCATCGGCATTCTTCTTCCTTTTCTTGACTGAAACGACGTCACCTGTATCTGAGCCACTTGCTTGCCACAAAGCTATTTGAGAATCCCAGGACCCTGAACACACCTGCCAATGCAATAAATACTGGGATTCAGTAAGAGTTCTTCAAAATCAACTTCATAATTAAAAGCTTTAAATGATCAATTAAGTGAAGAGATGCACGACCATATCTCCAGCAGGATTTGCTGCAACACTCTGGACAGAAGCATTATGTCCATGTAAAATCTTAAAGGCTCTAATCCTCTTTATCTGATCCGAAGACTCATC
This sequence comes from Solanum bulbocastanum, assembly GCA_037074985.1. Taxonomy (NCBI): domain Eukaryota; kingdom Viridiplantae; phylum Streptophyta; class Magnoliopsida; order Solanales; family Solanaceae; genus Solanum; species Solanum bulbocastanum. Next base: position 38,163,278 of record CM073598.1, on the reverse strand, counting down.
TGCATCAAACTTTTAAGCCAAACAATACTAATTAGGGGAAGATCACGAATTAGGCAGTGAGTTATAAGTAGCACAGGCACATCATTTACCTTCCAGAGACGGAGTGTCCTATCCTTGGAAGCCGTAGCGACTATTTGATCAGCACCATTTTGAGCCACTACAGAAAATAAAAGGTATAAGCATGATAAACACAGACAGAATTCCAGAAGAAATGAAGCACAGAGAAGAAGATATCCAGGAGTAATTCAAACCATATCTCCATACTGATTGTAATGCTTGTAAAAGTTTTTGGTATCCAGTGTATTTCGGTATTGCAAGGCAAGTTAATAGAATGGATATCAACAAGAAATATTAAACCGAAAAAAGAAATATCAAGAGCAAGTGATGTGGGAGTATGAACATGGTGTCAAGGTAAATAATAATGGCAGCAGACGGTCAGGCATAATGCTAGACAATGAGCAACTGAGATATCCCACTGACACCTCTTGGTTTGACAACACAAACAGAAGTAATTGCATCAGTATGGCCCTCCAGTAGATGTGTACAAGATCCGGCAGCCTTCCATATTCTGATTAGCACTATCAAATGTTAGGTTGATACAAAAACCAAAAAAATGCAATTAGCATAAGAATAAACACTCAGTAGATTACCTTCCAAAACCATCATAACATCCAGTCAAAACAAACCTGTCAGATCACAAATATGCACATCTTGTCAATTAACGCAATAGGTTGATTGTATGCAAAGAAGACCTTTAATTACATTATTAACAGTCACCATCCAATATTTTAGGGGGAAAAGCACATTGAGGATGAAATTTACCTTCAAATCACAGGGGACAAAAGCAGCATAATGTAATTATATAAAAAATGTTGTCCTTATTAATGTAGTGAGTAAAGAGATATCTATGAGTGAAGTGAATGCACAACACCTAGAGTATAAGGTACAGAGAAACAATAACCAGAGAAATGCAACCATTCTATTTAGTTATATTATGCTGGCTCTGTTTTTTTTTTTTTGGTTGGGATAAACCAATATTGTCTTTCAGTAAAGAAGTTACGTTACAAGCATACACCCACCAAATCTTAAATATATTAAACAAATAATGATATACAAGGCGGTAAAAATTACAAGGATCAAACTGAGATTCTAGAAAAACAAATTTCACACTCATGCTTACTTGGAATTAGAACCATCAACTGCACTGACCCAATCGTCATGCAAAGATGGCTCTTCTTCTTTCCTCGGAGCCACAGCTCTAATGTACTCAATCTCCAATATTTTCTCCTGTAAAAGATATAGAAAACAGTTGGAAAAAGATGAGTAGAAGAACCACTGAATAAACATATAATAACATTAGTGAAATATATTGTCAAAAATCTCAATGATTTGTGACTCTGAAAATAAGCCACCTCTGGCTAGTGAACAAGAACATAAGAAAAACAGCTAGGAGGGAACTAGAATTACAGAGTAACAGCACTTCTAGAACCTTCAAATGTGTATATCTCTTTGCAATACGTACAATTATTTCAAACACCTCATAAGTATTAGTTCGGTTATCTAATCATTTCCAGAAAGAAAATGTTTTGTCATTAAACTACACTGACTACAATTTTTTGCATTTACGGTTACTATCTTAACTACAATTTTAAAACAGAGCTGTTAATACTTTAGATTTTTCTACAACTTTGAAACTCCAATAACAGATACAATTGCAAGCATAAAAAGAATAAAAACCTACTAAATAATGCGAACAAACAATCTCACTAGCAGCGGCCAGTAGATACTCTGTGGGATTAGAAAGAAATCCAAGTAACAAGGGACAACATTTCAACTAATTCAGCTGCTGGTGCAAGTTCACCTCGAGCTCAGGCCACTAACATCAACCTTATGACTGGCTGGCTTTTCATTATTTTCTAGAGCTTATTATTATCATCATCCATCTATCGTTTTGCTCAAACAAATTGAAGCAACAAACTTTAAAAAGAATGTGATTACACATTAATGGACCAAAAATTACCCTTCTGTTTTCATGTATAAAATCAACATTTACACAAATGTACAGAGTTCATTTTACGTCCTTTTTTTTTTTTTTTTTGGAAACAAGATTAACCACCTTCCTTAAGTATCTTTTTCTTTGAGTTGGTCTGAAGAGACAAAACAGTCCATTCTATAACTTATCTGGAAACAAGATTAACCAAATTCCATAAGCATTTTTTGATTTTTAAGTTGGTCTGAAGAAACAAAACAGTACAACTGGAACTCTGGTCACTCAAGCAGTCAAGAAGTGATTTCAGGAAAGAAACTTACAGCTGAAATGCCCTTGGCAAGGAGAAACTCTTCAAGTGACATGCGGACCAGTTCCCCATCAATGAGAAAATCAAAAGGCTCGGGATTCCAATCATCCTTTCCTAATAAAATCAAATGACAAACAGGTAAGCATACTAGTAAAAACACAAATAGCAAAATCACTGGGCAGACAATACAGTGCCTGTCAATTATACATAAGATCAGGTCCTTTATTTAATTAAGTATGAAACCCCCTCTTCTATATCTGATCAAATTTAGACACACTATACATTTTGATAGAGTCATTTCTAAGTTACTCAACTATGGCACCGTTAACCCATAATAACAAAGCTCTCGTACCACAACCAACACCTATTCAACTTATCAATGTAGCTTAACAAATACTCATTTATAGCAATTTACTAGCTCGTAGCTTAAACAAGTGAGTTAAACCAATCAATTAAGCCAAATTGACAATTAACATTGAATCATTATTACCCACAATTCACAAACATCTATTTCAGTTTGAACAACCATATCACTGTAATTATAATTACCTTATCTAAAACCAAAAATTAATCCACTTCCATGTAAACTCAAAACTAAATGACACAACCAATCAATCAACCACGTCTAAGTCCCAAACTATATGCACATTCCACTTAACAAAATCAGTTAGGATTAAAAGTTACCAGCTTTAAGGAGGTTGTTGACGATGGAAGAGAGGCCCAATCGGGTGAGATTAGAGGGAATAGCAATGGAACTAGGCGGAGCCTTAAAGGGGGCTTTCAACTTCGTAACGAACCGGACCTGTACACGCCTTGCAGCCTCTTCAACGTTCCCATCAATATCCATACCCGCCATTAAAAGAAAATATCACAGTTACAGCGAATGTGTAGAGAGAAAAGGGTTGGAGTGTATGAGGTAGACGTCTACGGGCAAATTCGTTGCGGGTGGAATTAGGGTTTAAGGTTTCATCGACGGGTCGAACTAGGGTTTAAGATTTTGCGTGGGTGGGTGGGTTAATTGTTGTCCATAAATGGAGCAAAACAAAAGAAAAGCGCTAGAAGGAGGGCTTGAACCTCCGACCTTGTGGTTAACAGCCACACGCTCTAACCAACTGAGCTATTCCAGCTTGACGATTGTCTAATATTTTATCGCTATATATATGCAAAAACCCGCCGGGATGAACTTTATATTTTCGCTTACTATTAACGCTAGGTATTATTTTTTTCGCGTACTCTTAACGCTAGGAGAACAAAAAACATGTCCACTTATTAGATCATGGTAAAATTAGTTAAATTTTTTTCATTTTATCCTGTAATATTAATACTATTTGGAAGTTTCAAAAAATTATTTTTTCAAAAGTTTATTATTTACTTTCTCCATCTCATATTAGTTGATCATCATAGTAAAAGTCTGTTTGACACTACTACTGAAAACTGCTTATTTTTTAAAAATGTTTTTTTAAAATAGCTTTTCAGAAAAACGTTTTTCAAAATAAGCAATTTGTGTTTGACAAATTTATTTGAAAAGTGCTTTTGATAAGCAATTTGTGTTTGACTAATTTTTTAAAAAAGTGTTTTTTAAAATCAAATTACGAAAAAGAGCAAGTATCAATGTGCTTTTAATATTAAGATTATTTTATAGAGAGAAACTATTTTAAACATCTAACACAAAAACTTTAATTACGTTTTAAATTTGATTATTTAAAATGTACATATTCAAGTGCATAGATAAATATTGTTGAAAATATTGAAAAGAGGAATCTTTTTGTTATTTGTTACCTATTTTTTTTTTTTTTATTTAATCTTAGCTATTATCTTTCTTTTTAGTAATACTCTAAAGTTTTAAAAATTTAAATTAAAATAAAATAATACGTAAATTAAGAAAAGAAAATTTTGTTATTTGTTATTTTTTTTGGAGGATCTGAATCTTTAATTGTTACTTTTTTCTCTTTTTATTAATCCTACAAAAATATTATTGTTACTTTTATTTCTGATTCTGTAAAATAATACATAAAGTAATATATACAATATAATATATAAATAATACTAATATAAAACATAAATAAAAAATAAAATTCTTGAATAAAAATCTACCAAACTTACGAGATATGTTAACTAATTAATAAAAGATATATTGATAAATATGTACATATGTAAGGAATATTTTAGTCTTAGTAAAATTAATTTTCTATTTTTGCTTCTGCTTTTCTTTTAAAACAGAATTTTTTAGTTTCTTCCCAACAACAGAAAAACTGTTTTTGCTTCCATTTAAAAACAGTTATAAGAATTTGCCAAACACTTAATTTCTCAAAATAAGTGTTTTTTTTTTAGAAAAAAACATTTCTGGCCTCCCAACAACAATGTCAAACATACTCTAAATATAATTATCTCATATTAATTGATCACCTTACTAAATCAAAAAAACATTAATTAATTTTGTATTATATTACTCTTGCAATTAGTTCTTTTGAAAAGTGTTCACATTTGTTTGTAAAATTCTCAAAAACTTTTTAAGGGGTGAATTGATAAAATCATTTTCTTATTTGTAATTTCTTAAGCACCGTACAAAATAAAAAATAATCAATTAATATAGAACGGAAGAAGTACTCTATATCTATTCATATGTCCGATGCTATTAAGCATATTTTTCATAAAATTATCTTTCATGTTACCAACTTGAATAAAGGGTATTGACCGTCGATTTTTTAACTATAGTAACATACTGGAGGCAGATTAATATGTTCAACTTCAAATAGTGTTCCTGCATAGATATGATTTTCTAGCCATTTACTATTAAAAAAAAAAGAAGCAATTCCCAATTTTATGACATTTTTACCTGAGATCTTCATTTTTACATAAATTTGCAAAGACAACATTTTTTTCTTCTATTCAAATTGTGAAAGAGCAAGAGGTATCACTTACTCTTTTCTGGCAACTTACGTACTATCTTTTATTCTTTAATGAATTTAACATCTAAAATGCACTTTGCAAATATTGCTAATGGTATTAACTATTACACCTAATACGCATATCGCCAGTACGAAATGACCAATTCAAAATTCCACCATATAAATAGTATGAGTATTATTGATACTTCGAAGGAAATATCAATAGTACAGAATTACTAATCTTATTCACGCATGACTCGAACATGTCCTAGACATTCTCTTGATACCAAACATTTCTTCAGCCCTTGGTGTTGGCGTAATCCTTTGGTTCGTCATCGTCATCCCTGTAGTTCCCTTCTGATGTTTCCTGTCCGAGATGTTCATTTATAGATTGAATTCCCTGATCTGCACTAACCTGTTCTTGGCTTCCATTATATGATGTTTCAGAGCTCCCACCAAATCCCGTGTTAGCGAAGCTATTATTGTTACTAGGATCCCCAACAAAGTCATTCCCACTGTTGCCACCGCCATAACCACCTGAAAAACTACTGCCTTGACCAGAATAATTGATGTTTGGATTGCTGCTTCCGTAGTTACCACTCTCAACAGGGGAACTGTTCGCATAGTTGCTACTACCACCTCCATAGCTACCGTATCCTCCAGCAGAACTGTTACCACTAGAAAATCCACCACCGTAATTGTTGGTTGGGTAACCTCCAGAACCTGCAACATTTCCACCTTCCCCACCATAGTTATAGCCACTACTGCTACCGTAGCCACCTCCTCCAGCAGAATTGTAGCCACCTCCTCCAGAAGAATTGTAACCACCAGAAAATCCACCGCCTCCACCTCCATAATTACTGGCTGCATAACCTCCACCACCTGCAAAGTTTCCACCTTCTCCACCATAGTTACCGCCGCCATAGCCACCTCCAAAACCATCACGACGTTTTTCTGTGGCATAATTCACCTTTATCCGTCTTCCATGAAGATCCTGAAGAAGTTGTGAAGCATAAATCACTTAAGCACCATTACTAAAAGAAAATCCAAAATTGAGCAGTGATAGCATTAAGTTGCTAGGAAATATCACATTAATCAGCCAACCCAAGATGGAACTGGTTGGAGGTTTGGTGGGACAGGTGCAAAAGGTAAGCTACACAAATATTTAAGCGAGTGATATTACAAGAGATAGGATTATCCAAAGGATTCTCATTCTCTGCAAATAGTTTCACTCTGTAAAGTGATAATGATAATTACTTCATGAAATTGAATCAGCAAACTAAAACGTGTCATTGTTCTTCTTTGCAGATACAAAGTGTCATTACAAAGGAATTTAGTAGTAAGGTTCTGGGTGAAATATTGTCCTCTGAACAATGTGTTACAAGTAGAGATGTCCTTTCCAATGAAATCCATATTAGTCTATTCAAGCTCGCTCTTTTTCAGATATTGATAAAAATCTGTGTAGTTTGTGTTCACAAGGATACCTTTCCAGGCTCCAGCTAGAAATAGCATCATACCTGACCATCCATGGCCTGCATGGCACTTGTTGCTTCTTCACTTGATGGAAAACTAATAAAACCAAATCCTCTGGACCTCCCAGTTTCACGATCAAGAATAACTCTAGCTGCAAAGGGGGAGGAAATAGTTTATTCCAAAGTTGAGTTAAATAACACAGACCAAAAGAAGCTGGCCTCAGAGAAATCTCTAGAGAGACTGCGCACACAGATCTGTCTCATAGATCATTAGAATTGAGACCTTTCAACAAGAACTGAATTGATAAGGAAACATGTCCAATTCAGACCAAAGACGTCTTGTTTCATTAATATGATAAATGAATTTGAACTCCAACTTCATAACTAATTCAAAACATTGGACAAACGATTGAGTGCTAGCTTGTTTCTATTAGTAATCATGGCAGACTTGATATTAGCTAATGCTGCAACTACACAGTGATTCATCCCTTTTAAATGAAATGCATTGCTAAATTTTAAATCTACAGATGCTAAACAGTAACCCAGGTACCTTCAATAACTTCACCATATTGAGAGAATGTCTCTTTCAGAGAACTTTCATCAGTGCCATACGAGAGACCTGCAGTAGACAATACACAATTATAGAGTAAACAAAAGAAGTGAAAAAATAACAAGAACTCCATACACAGGAAAGATCTTCTCACCCCCAACGAAAAGTTTAGACGAAGACATGCTTCTTATAGTCTGGAAAAGTGAACCATTTGAGGCAGAGAGTTCCAAGTTTGTGTTTTTGCCTACACCATGTTTAAGAATATTCCCAATTTTACTGAGAAAAGCCATCTTTAAACCTAGTAAACCAGGACAGTAAAGAGTCAGTATCACACATTCAATGTAAAAATAAACAGTAAGGAGGAAAATTCAGAAGATACCCATTTCCTTTGGCAAAAATCCATACTAGCATATTAGTCAAACGAAAAACTGGAGGAAGTCATCAACAACAGGGCATAAATAAACGGATTTGAAACTAGTTGGGATATGCAGTATGAATAATCAATAGATTCCGGTCCGTATTACAATGAGAATTCATCAGAGTCTCGGTATGTCAACAATCAATCGCACTCCTTTACCCAAAAACCATTATAGCAATTGATATCATGCAACACATATCGAAAATGGGAAAACCCTAATCTTGAAAAAAAAATGCAACAAAAGAAACAAATAAAAAATCTGAACAACCTGATTTAGTCCTTTACTATATGAAGAAGAAACTTACCTTTGGTGGAATGATGCACTGAAGAAGAACACTTGTTGTCTGGTTATACCCTAGAAGGGTTTTAGAAGGTGGACGCCATCTCCCATTAATATCTCAAAAAAAAATGTCGGCCTTGCGATTACAACTTGATCATTCTTGGCCGTTGGATGAAAATGAGGCGGTCGGTCAAAACCTTCTCGTTTTTTCTTTTTTCATTTTAACCAAAAGATTTTTTTTGTGGGGGTTGCGAGTGTGATTTTTAAAAATTATCGGCTATTTTAACCACTTAAATTAAAAATAGTTGTATTTTATATGTAATTTATGCAAAAATATGAGTATAATTACTATTCATATTTTAAATTATATAGGCTAAAAAAAAAAAAGTAAACACTCGAGATGTAAAAATTTTGTTATATTTTGTCATTTATTTATAATTTGATTTTGTTCCGAGGTTAGTGCACATTGTCCTTTAATATTTAAAAACCTCCCTTTTATGTAATATACTATATGATATTTTTATCTTTCACCTTGGTGCTTTACTTACAATTTATGTTACATCTTATTCAACTGTAATCTGAAGATAAAATTTACAATCATTTCTTGATATTTGTTTAATGAAAAGGGATCTTAAACATTATATTATGGTACAGAAATTTGAACTCATGGTTTACTACCTTCTTATGCAATGTTGTATTTGTATCTTTTAAGCAAAAAAGAGGTGGTTGAAAACCATAATTATACAAAAATAAATGTGATGAGCAAAAGGAGAAGCACTAATTTCATTTATGGCCCAATGAATATGACAACAATCCAATCCACACATGGACTCTAATTTAAGGATGGTGGTCTCTATCAGACATAATATCTGTGAACAAGGTGATTCCGTTTGTTTAAAAAGAATGTTGGCATGTTAATCAAGATTCAAGATTTCAAATCTCCAATCACTAGGCCTAGAGCTAACAAAAAACTACTAACATTCTCCTAGGTGACAGCCTTGAGCAAACTGGTTTTGATGTTGACAATGAAGTTAGCAGGAAAATTAAGTAACAAACAGCTAACAAATACTGTTAAGGGATCTATGCATTTCAAAAGTACATGGCATTGACCTTTTTGCACAAAACACCAAATTTCAACATTTAAGAAGTTATGAATTCATTTAGATTACAAAAATAGATATATCTAAATGTAAACTAGTATGATGATTGAGGATTAAGAATATCTTGATTTCCTTTGGAGGAAATCCCTGATTAGCATATGAAGCTCACTTCCTGTGGGAGCCATGTAAAGATCTTGGAGATCCCTCAAAGAGATCCAAAAGGAAGTTCTCCAAATCGTCCGCAGTATACCTTATGTGCTTGTCGCTTATATGGTTGGTGTGTCTGCCAACAAATGTCCTGTATCCCTGGATAACCTTGAGTGATGTTGAGATTCGAAGATCTTCACGAAGTTGACTATCTGGGATAGACCATCCTGTCTGGCTCTTGTAGACATCCTCAAATGAGAGATAAAAGTTGTTTAGTCTCTCCTTGAGAAGAGTTCTCGAGATAGAATTCGAGCCTGGATTATATAGCCCTTCATCTCTGAGGAAAGAGAGGATAGAGCTCCAAGTGGCTCTCTCATAGCTCATTGCATGATGCTGGAATTTCCAATTATGTTTTCGGATCCAACCATCGCCAAGTATTGTTCTTAGATTGGAATTCTTCACCTTTTCAGCCATGTAATGAATATTATTCATTAAGAAAAGGTGACCTAGTGACTCATCCTTGTATAACCTGGCCTTATCCTCAAGGTTGCATTCCAAGATTGAAGTGAAGGATTGAAAATGTTGAGCCAGCGGAGAAATGTAACAGCGTCTGTCTGTGTTTTCTTCTTCTCTATCAGGTGTCATGTCTGGTAAAATGGTCACTGAATCTTCCTTCTCATGTCCCTTCAGAAGCTCATCAAGTGTCTTGCTATAATCAATAAGAGTTTTCATGTAGTTCATGACATACCTCGTGAGATGGTGTATCCCGCCACCAGGAAAAGGGTTGGCCGATATGCTGGAAGCAACAGCATTTTCAAATTCCAGAAAGGTTGCCTTTGCACAATCACCCAAGCTTCTAAGAATGTCTTGGCACTCTCTTCTAACGCATAACCCCACCTCATCAGAGTACATAGCATCAATATCTGGGATAAGATCTGCAAGCACCTCATACATGTCAAGAATCCGAATCAATTTCTCCGGTTGATGAGGGCCAATAGCTATGGCTTCACCAAAGTTCAGAAGCTGCAAGATTGAAGCTTTCGAGGCCTCAGCAAAGCAAACTGAACCAACTGCTTCCAGCTCACTAAAAATCTGATCACTTAACCATTTTTCACTGGCAAGATAAATGCGCACAAAGATCTTCATAGCCCGTATCCACCTCCTGATTTTGGAGTTCAATGAGTTCCATTCCATCTTCAATACATCCTCAATGCTCAACTTCTCTACTTCAAGAATGAAGAGGCAATCATCCAAGCCATCTTTTCTGACATTGATAAATGCTTGAGAACATTCCCGGCCATAATTTGAATCAAACATCAAATTGGCAATGCATCTTAGGTCAGGAATAACATCTGGATGCACCAGTTCAATGATGTACTCCCCTGAACTCCTACTCATGCTATCTCTTTGAACCACGTCCTCAATCGAGTCATCCCCAAACGACACAATTGAGCCATCATCCAATGTATCATCTTCACTGGAACGAAAAGACATATGCTCCGGCTCAAAAGGCTGCCTGTTGTGAACAAGCAAATGCGTAAACTCCTCCTCAAGACGATTCATTGCTGTTTGCAGAAGATCATGAGCCCTACGCAGAAGCTCATCTTCTTTACTACCTTTAACCAAGTTCAAACTCTCCAATCTCTCAATCAATTTTCGACCTTGATCCACATATCTCAAATACTCATAAGCTTCTTCCTGGCCACAATCCCATATCATTGACTTACCCACCTCCCAGTTCATGACCTTACTCTGCACTAAATTAAGCTCCTCCTCCAGCTCAATAAGCTGCTCCTCAGTTTCACCAGCTCCCTCATCTTCGGGTTCACTAACTCTAGTTATAGAAGACAATTGGGAGCCTAGATCAGCTAAAATTTTCCTAGCATCATCCGTTAAAGTCCTATTTGACCCCAACGCTTTCACAATGTTCCGTGCAGCAGCTATTAGGTTTTCTTCTTCTTCCATTAGGGGGACTGAAGATTCATAGTCTCCCATATAAATTCAAGAACCAAGAAACTAGCTCAAGGTTAATCCTAACAGGTAAAGATTGCAACTTTTTAACTTCTATGAAATACCCAAGAAAGAACTTCACCAAGAAAGATTATCTGTCACCTGCAAAGATCAACTACTGTAAGAGTTAACCCAAACCCCTTTTGAGGGCAATCTAGAAAATAAAAAAAATAAAAAAAGGCGGCGGGGTATAAGATAAGAAGACGAAAGCAGCAAACTTTAGGTTAACTAAAGTGGGAGATTTGAGGATCAAGAAAACATTGGTCAGAAGTCAGAAGTAGAAGCAAGAAACAGAGGAAAGTGAAAATGCACAAACCTCAAAGCTCAAATCTTGAATATGCAGAAAGAGAACAAATCAGCAAACAAGATCCATATATGAAGAAGAGAGGAACTGACCCTTTTTAGCAGAGTGGCAATGATTGAACAAAGAACGAAAAAAGAAAGCGGTGTTTTCTTGCAGAAATGAAGCTCAAAATTAGTGCAGAAAACCGACCATCCAAAAGTATATGTGCATCATGTGAGTTGCTGCTTCCTATTGCAGTAAGCGGCTTTCCTTGTTTTTTTTTTCTTTTTTTTTTTTTGGTTTATAAATTGAATAGCTTCGGCCTTGGAGAATTGCCACTGTTGGTTTGACCTTCAAAGTCTTCAAGAAATATCTTGGGAAATTTACCTGACAATGGGCCTTCGGGGGATGTTTTATATTAGTTTATTATTATTTTTTTATTGATATATTATAAAATTATTAATAAGAAAATATTTTTATTAATTTGTTTCTCAAAATATTTCTTGAAAATTTTAATATGAATATTTTTAAAAAATATTAATTGCAAGGATAATATAAGAAATTTACCTGACCCTGCGTGTAAAACTTTTGATTTACAAATTTTTTACTCAATTACAAGTAAAATATTTAATACGCCACCGCTCACTTTGTAGGAGATAATAATGGTCATTGAGTTGAAAAATAAAATATTTTTTTTTCAGTTAGTTACAACTTAAATACATACAATATATTAAAATACTGCGATCTTGAATATGGTGTGTTATTCCAATAAAATGGGAGAAATGATTTTGTAGCATTTTATGATTTTTTTTTTTTAAAAAAAATGCCTTTTTTATATGCAAGATTTTTATTTTTACACATATCTAGTGAAAGTGGTCTGAAAAAGGTAGATTGTACGCAGATCTTATCACTATCATGTAGGTAGAGAGATTGGTTTCAAAAGATTCATGACTCAAGACTCAAGTGCATCAAACTCAAATAAAAAAAGAAGAAAACACAACAGTTAATAAGAAAAGCAGTGTAAAGTCTACTTTAAATGATGATAATAGCAAAATAGTGTGACACTCAAAATACAATAAACAACATGTGGCAAGAACTACAAAGGTACAATAGAATATTAAAGTTTAAAAAATTAAAATACAAAACTGTTACGATATTTTAATTGAAGCATATATTAACGAGTGTTGTATAAAATGGAATTCAAATGGGACAAATACTCATGCATCAAAGAAAAATAACATGACAAAGATTGAGTTTTATGCACTAACAATATCAAAAAATTTTACATGATTACTTTTTCCTAGGAATCAATAACGTAATACTAGGTAACTTTAAAAGGACAGTATATAATTTCAGGCTTCAACAATCAATAAATTATTTTTTAAAAAAAAAGTTTATCAAGGTTGATAACTTAAATTCATGATGAATTCAGCTAGGACTTTAGGACGATGGTTTAAAATTAGGGAAATCTTGGTCATGTTGATTGCTTCTAGATTAATTAATGGAACCGATTAAAATGAAGAAACATTTTGGCTTTTAATGTAGAAAAATGGACATATGGAAGATAAGGTGAAGAAATTAAAAATCACAACTTTGATTTATTTTTATTTTTTTTAGACAAGTACTTTTATTGTTGACAAAGCATAAAAGGGAAGAAAAGTCTCAAGACCAACACTGGAGCAAAAATTTCGAATAGTGACTTGTTACCCAACTTATTTATCGTAAATAATTGAGATTTCATAATTTGTAAAAAAAATTTTAAAAAAAAAATCTTTCATCTTACAAATTCAAGAACTATAAAAATATATTTAACTAACTTGGAACTTTGTACTTTAATATTTTTTGCCAAAGGAGGTGTTTAACTTTTATTATATGCAAGACTGTTATGTATTATTATTTTTTAATATAGAATTATAATTATAAGGGTTTTGCCAATATTATCTACTTAATATGTTAATTCCCTATAATTTTGGTATTATTTCAATATAATAAGATAAATCAACTATCTATAGGTGGACGAGAGGGAGTTGCTCCTATGGTAAGCACCCCTCACTTCCAACCCGTAGGTTGTGAGTTTGAGTAACCAAGGGAGCAAAAGAGGTAGGAGCTCTTAGGGGTGGGTAAAAATAAATAAATTATCTATAGGTGTAGAAAAAGGTAATTGAAATTTATGTTATAAAATTATTTAAAATAGTTATAAGAAATCAAGTTGTTTGTTTTTTAAAATATTAATAAATACATTACTGGAAATAAAGGTTTTTTCAATCACAAATCAATGATTTTGTGCTATAAAACGTGATTATTTTTCCACTCATTTTTCGTCGAATCAGGAAAAATGCGGAAAATAGATTCTCACATAAATAGTGAGAAACTTTTAAATTATGTTGTATGAAAACATTATTAATTTTCTTTTCCACCAATTCAATCAAATATATGTGAAAATAGTCATTACATATTTTTTTTAATATACATATTTCATGAATGAGTGTGACTTGTGAGGGTGAGTCACTATGTTGCCAACATATAGTGTGAACGTTCTTGGCAGCTTCATAACAGTTTTATTTTCCGAAGGAATATGCCAAGATAATGATGTTTTTTAAATAATGAAGAAGAGCTATAAAACTGTAGTATACTTAGCAGGCACGGAAATACTATTGTGCGTATTGAATTTGAATTTGATAGTTGTACTTATCATAATGAGACACACATAGATTGACTGATTGAAGATAAATTTGACATGACTTAGTAATACGATATTAGTCCCAACACATGATAAGTTTTGCAAATTGCAGCAAATGTGATAATTCGTCCGTTAACAATTTTCTATGAGTCCGAATTTAGTTAATTCTTTCGAACTAACAAATCCAATTTGGATTCCATTAAGTCTGCGCAACGGACCGGAACGGAACGAATCGGTACCGGACCGAAACGGGACGGTTTGTTGACCGATATCAGGATGAACGGGACCGGAATTACTGGGACGGTTACTCGGTTCCATCCCGTCCCACTATATACCGGAATGGAACCGGAACGGACCGGAATGAAACGGGATGGGATAAACGGGACAACATATCTAGCTATTTCAAAAAATGATAAAAAAATTTTTAGATATTTTGATTTTTTAAATTACGAAAATATGAATGTTTTTTTTATTTTTCTAAGTTTAAACTTTAAATTAATAGTTTTGAAATTTATAATGTAATTTTACTTAAGTTTATTTTAAAGATATTTTTTTTAAAATTTTTACCTATTAAGTTTACAAGTTAAGTTTAATAAAGTTTTTTTAAAAAGTTTTTTAGCTTAGTTTTCAAATTTTATGATTTGAATCTTTTGAAGTTTATAAGTTATTACTTATTGATATGTTATAACTTATAAGTTATATTTATAATATAAAATATAAATTAATTACATATATATTTCAAGATTTGAATCTTTTTTTATTTTTTTATATATAAATTATAATATAAAATATAAATTAATTAATAAATCGGAACTGGACCAGATCGGAACCAGGATGAACCGGTACCGTACATCGATATCAAATCATGATACCGTTCCATCCAGTGTACCGATTCACGATGTCCAGTTCCGTCCCGAAGACTACCAGATCGGAACGAACCGGAATGATACCGGAACGGTAACGGACCAGTATCGGTACAACCCAGTCCGGTGCCCATCCTTAGATTCCACATTAGTTTAAGTAATCTTAAACTACATTTTAAAATACTTAATATTATCTTGATATAAAGTATAGTAGTACAAATAATAATAATAATGATCCCACGTTGTTGGTCCAAAATAGATTAGATGAAGGACGACATAAATGTTGATCAATTCTGTCCTCTTCCCTAATTAGTTAAAATGTCTCTTTCGTTTGATCAAGAAAATACAATAAAGATCTCCACGTTTCCATGATCCAATTCGACCAATTAAACACTAAAATTCTTTCTTTCCTTTTTTATTTTTTTTTAACTTTCTTCTCATGGATGGCAGATATTTAACAATTTTTTTTTTACTAAGTTCGATTTAGAAATTCTCAAAGTACCTTTTTGATATCACAATAATAATGAATTAGTATAAAAGTATTAAAGCAAAAAAATTAATTCTGGTAAAGTAAACATTAAACTTGGGCTTCAAAGAAAAGTCAACAAAGAAGAGAGAAATTTGGTAGCCTAAAAGTAGGCACTAAAATAGTCATGTGCTTTGACTTTTCACATTCAAATTCCTAATTTGAAGACCGAACATAAACAATTTTGTTTTGATAATTCCTTACCATAATTTTTGTGCCTAAAAACAACAAAGGACCATTTGTGAAAATATTCGAATTCATAATGGGGTCCACATTGTGATGAATACACAAAGAAGTTCTAATACGGCAATCGTTGAAGACCCAAATTCAATACTGTCTTTATAGTTGAATTTGAATAATTAAGAGATTATTTATTATTTTATATTAAATAATTTGTAGTAATAAATAAAAATAGCACAGTAAAATTATAATTTTATTTTGTTTCTTATTAAAACAAATATATCAAATCGAATATAAATAAATAAAGATGGATCGAAGAGATTATACAACTAATAAGAATTCAACCCCTTTTTATTGAAATACGAAACATAAAGAAAATTCATTTTCCTAAAAAACACGTGGAGTAGAATTCAAACCACACCTACCTAATATTTTTGCAACAAATTGATACCTTTTTTTTTTCCCAACCCAGAGTCCTATTGTAATCTCCCTTTTTCCCATCAATTCTCTTTTAAAAGTTGAAACAATTCTTTTGTTTCAACTTGGCACTCTTTAATTCTTAGCCAAGAGTGGAAACAATTGACATTTTTGAACCATAGATAGTAATAATTTTAATTTCACAACTATCATGACTTGGGAAGTGGCTCTCCTTTTAAAAATGATCTAAATAGTTGATAAGCTGCCCTTGGCTTGAATAATGGCACTTCATGACCTGCCCCTCTTACTGTTGCAAATGTTAGACCTTTGTACACCTCTGTCCAGCCTCCCACCTTACAATAACCATAAAATAATTACATACGTTGTCAGTGTATATACGTTAAATTTAAATGGACCTTATAAAACTAGAATTCGGTTTTTTATATTACAGACCTGTTTTTTGACATACCAAGGGTACCATGGAGTTGTGGTAGATAACTTGAGCTGTGCTAGTGAATACCTTGTCGCGGTAACGGGTACAACTGAGTCTACATCACCACTGCAATACAAAAAATGATCAAATTGAGTTGCCCT
Source organism: Solanum bulbocastanum (assembly GCA_037074985.1). Taxonomy (NCBI): domain Eukaryota; kingdom Viridiplantae; phylum Streptophyta; class Magnoliopsida; order Solanales; family Solanaceae; genus Solanum; species Solanum bulbocastanum. Next base: position 38,146,573 of record CM073598.1, on the reverse strand, counting down.
CGAATTATGGGAATAAGTTCTCAACTCAATGTCACATACCTGAAAACCCAGATTCTCAACCCAGCAGCAATTAGTTCCCGGTAGATTGGGAGAATCGAGTCATCTGTATCGTTCCAGTTTCGATTCAATGTCTCACTGTAAACATATAGGTGCAAGATCAATCAGTTGCAAGATCAATCAACTTAGTGGGAGTTTGAAAAACAAAGTATTTACCTGCAGGCTGTCCATTTATAAGGAATTCCTGTTGTATTCGCGTGCATAGCCTTCTGCACATCAGGTCTGTTGTAGTAAATTTCTGCATACTTTTCCGTGCAAGGATCATAACCTGATAGCTGCTTGAACATCTAATTGATGGAAATTTTAAAAATCAAATCAGAAAAATCTCTTGAGTATACATTGTACCACTATTAATACCTACCTTGTAGATGTTATAAAATGTTGGCATTTTTCATGATGTGTTTACATATATGTACCTTGTAAGGTCGGTGGGGTAAATTCATGGTCTGCCTAGTTGAACTGCTACCATCAGAATTGTTACAAGGAGGAGCATAAATATTGTACTGATCGATGTTCCCAAATTCTTGATCCATCGCGTAATAGTACAATGATTCACACTCGTTTGATTCTTTATGGCGTTTGAAATCACAAGTGTTCACCAATTGCTTGTATGTCTTATCAGAGATCATAGCATGGCTCCACCAATATGTCACAGTTCCTAAGTTGTCATAGTAATTATCTGTCACAGCATTTCCCACCTGCATTTTGATCAAAATCGAAAATTCATCTCCAACAAGTTTCAAGATGTTATAGCTATTAATCAATACTCCAATATGTAGACATTGAGAGATTACCATGAATCCTTTGAGGTTGATTGGGTTCTTAGAATTGGCATTGTAATGAACTATTTCTCTGGCTAGCTGAGGGACATAATGACCAGCATAGCTCTCCCCGGTGATGTAGACTTCACGATTTCTGTAGCGTGGGAACCGATTCATCCAGTGGATAAGGAACTGTAGTGAGTCCTTAGCTGATAAAAATACACGAAAGAGTCCTCATCTTATTCAAATTAATCATGTATATTCCCACATGAATTAATCACTCAACTACAATGAATTAACAAAGTTAGTGCAAAAAACAGGTGCGGGTAAGGTTTTTCCAAATCGATAGGACTAGACAGAACAGAGTACTAATAAGATCAAGCACTCAAGTCATATAATATTTTTCAACGATTATTAAGTCATATCAATTTATTGGAGAAGATTTTTGTTTCAGTGGCGAATATTTAGCTGTTTGATTGATTGAATAGTACTATAGTGGTGATAGTAAAATTGACTCCAAAAATCTGAAGGTAGGCCACATTGCAATTGAGTGCTAAAATGCACTTTCTCATGTGCTCCTAAAATGGGCACTTTGCCATAATTGATTACACAGAGGAAAAGCCATCAGCAAGCATGCCACCATCACTTCATGTTTACTAGATTACTAGTTATTAGAGAATAAGCAACCAAATATGATTAATTTGTTTTAGTAACATGTTCCATCCGTCCAAGTTTAAATGGGTTGCATTATGATCTAGTTGTAATCATTGACTTGACTAACATGATTGTTTGGATAGACTTATAGCTTATGACTTGTAAAGCAATAAGCAGCTTATAAGCCATAATTTAGAAATCCTAACCTGTGATTGTTCAGCTTAAGCTTAAAAGCACTTTTTTGAATTTACACAAACTCTACAAAAATGGTTAAACGCTATTTTAGCATAAAACCACTTAAAATAAGTCAATCCAAATCGGGAAAAAGAGAGAAGGTTGGATCACACATTGAGCAAATTGCGTTATGATCAATTAACTAACCCATTTAAATCCAAAAACTTGTTCATTTGTCACGTTTAGTCAGAGCCCAGAGGCAGGCATGCGTCCATCACTTTCATTTAACTACATTAGGAGTTAGAATAAGCACCCCAAATATGACCATAAATTGATGGTCAATCAGTCAACAGATTGAGACATTTCAGGAAAACATGGATGGATAAGAAAAATCTAAGCCAAGAAAAAAATAATTGAATTAGCAATAAGACAAAGAGAGAGGGCCTAATCTAAGTCAACAATATGTTCGTACCAGTACGAAAATCCCCGGTGTCAAGGAGATCAGAGGACCTATTGCTGTAGGAAAATCCAACTCCTGCTGGAGTTTCAAGGAATAGTAAATTTGCCAATTTGTTCCATGAAAACTTGTTCACATACAGCCCTGACGCCGTCTTGTTTATCCTGAATGGCCCTATTTCTTCAGATGCACCATAGGCCACTGAAGAGCATCCGGGACCTGTTTTTTCCAATGTAAATACTCAATTATTTGCACAATCAGCACAATTTTTTTTTATATAACAAGTTATTTCATCCAGTTTTTCAGTATATCAGGCTTATTACAAAGCAGAGACGGAACTAAGATTTGAAACTTACGAGTCATAATGCTCTAAATTGATTATTTGTCAGTAGATGTTGATGAATATTTTATACGAGGAAATCTTAGTAGCTCAGTTACTTGGCAACATGAATTTCCACTCACGATTAAAATTTTCAAATTTAGAATGAATTAAATATTTAGGACTGTAAAGTTTAAAGATGTCACATGTACATGTTGAATTCACCTATGGTTAAAATATTTATTAGCGTCAGCCCAGAAATCTGAAGTAGTAGCAGAAATTACTAGGACTATATATAAGGGGTCCCCGCAGAAGGGTGTGTCTCCTTTATCACAGATGGTTGAGATGAGCACATGTATCTAATAATGAACAATATGGTCAAGAAATTGAAACCTCATTTATAAGATAATGACGACAGATCCCAAACAGTACTAAGTTTAGTTGGCTACAATTTAATGTTATCAACAGAATTCACGGTAAAGAATCTTTCCTATTCTCACTTGAAGACACCTTATTTCTGAGGTCAGGGGCAGGGGTGCAACGGGGTCCAACTGAACTTCTTTTGTTGAAACATTATATAATTATGAAAATACGGTAAAAAATATTACTACTCCTTGTCTTTTTGCATATTAAAAAATTGTTGAACTCCATTAGTTAAAGAATCCTTACCTTAAAAGAATGGAAAAGTTCCACATGAGATTAAGGCTAGAATAATCTTTCTCCTTTTGAACTAGCTTTTGGGACATGAATACATCTAAAACATAATTTTATAGATATCAAAGTATATTGGGCCCACATATTAAGTACCAGATGCCCGGAGGGGGATGTTATCATGTTAAAGAATTAAAAAGGCTCACATGGATGGGCTCATTATAAGACTTGGTAATCTTTCTCCCTCCCCGATAAATTTTGGGGCGTGAGTTAGGCTCAATACCTATACTTTCACACTTCAAGTTAAAAAATTATTACTTTGTGAATCCAATCCCCTTATTGAAATTCTTGGCTTTGTCCTTACAATCGAACTTATGTCCTATGCAAAGAGCATGATGACCACGACAATGCATCTCACGGTTTAACTGAATCCAATATTTTTGATAGGTAATGGTTGAACTTGTGAAATTTAAAATTTGAATATGTTTTTAACGAGGCAGTTAGGTAGCTGACATGGGGAAGGTGGTTGCGGAAGCGTAATTGGTGTGGGCATCTATCTTAGACCAGTCTAGGCACGAAATGAAGTTGAAAAATTAAATGAGGTCTGTATTTTAAAGGAGTTGGTTGTAACAGCATTGATTTTCACTGCGTGCAAATATTAATAGTAAGAGAGAGAAAGAGAAAGAGCAACTGGCAAAGGTAATGTCTTATCTGTTCATGTATAATGAACCATATCAGTCGACAGTTTAGTCGTGACCCCCCTTCCCCAGTACTCAATTATCCTACCTAAGCTAAAAACCCTCAATAATTAACCGACAAAATGACTTTTAAATGCACAACACATAATGTATGAGTCAAAATACATAATCAATGACTAATTTCATTTTTTCCCTCTCTTCTGTTTCAATTTTGCATTGAAGTCTAACTAATCAAATAAATGATTTTCTTTCACATACCTACAGAGTTTGAAACCGAAACATATAGTTACAAGAAATACAAACTTTTTTTTAAGATCTTTTTAGTTACAGGAAAAGGAAGGATGAATAAAACAGTAACCAGAAGTTCACGTAATCATAATTAGTGTTCCATTTCCCGAAGAAGTTATATATGTGTCAGACATTAGCCCTTGAGGGGGCGGGGCGTACGCGCCAAAAATAGCTACTATCTCCTCATTCTAAAGCAAAATATGACAAATAAAAGCGAAACAGAAAAAATAGAAAGCAACTTTTCATGTAGAAATTTAAGAGAGATCTGACCTCCATTAAGCCAAATAACCAAAGGCTTAGAGAGTGGTTCATCAATAGCTTCAGTAAGCCAGTAAAATAGAGCTCTTCCAGCAAATTGATTGACAGTGACATACCCTGAGTACTGATGGAACGAAACTTTCGGTTGTCCAGGCAGTGATATTATTCTATCAGCGTCTTCTTCATCCTGATGTTTGTTTAAATTTGCAGCACTCACACATACTATTGCTGCTAAAAGCAAAAGCAAAGCTAATTTTCGTTTGGCCATATTGTTGTTGTTGTTGTAGTTGGGCCTTAAGAAAGAAGGAAGAAATTAGAGGTTGCTAGTTGGGTGTGTGAATAGTAATGGGGTAATATGATATATGTCATCAAGGGCGGGAGTGTAATGTTAATGGCCGCTCAGCCTCCAATAAATAGGAGAGAGAAATTACTACAGCAACTATTGCATGAGTTGATGATATAGACGCGTTCGTCGTTGGCTTAATATAATATATAATATGAAATTATGAGATAAAATTAAGTTTTGTTTGGATAATTTTTATGTTGTATATTTTCTCATAAATATAAAAACCTCATAAGTTATAAAACTATTAAAATAGCCTCAATTGTTTATTCAATCTTACCAAATAAATTTATAAAATCGCATAATAAATTATTACAAAATTATTTGTTCACCACTTAAGTAATTGTTTCATCTAACTTTAATTCAATAAAAAAAAAGTTGAACATAAACTGTAGTGTACTAGTCTTTAATATAATTCTCACGTCGAACTTGCATTTCCCGATCATGTGATCGAAAAGAAGAACCAATATTGTTACTTTGAGTTGTAATAAATACAAAACGGTAGAAGTAATAAATTAGCTGTTGGAGTAAATGAAGAGAACAAATTTATCACTCAACAATCGATTGATGTGAGCTAAAGTGACTATATGTTGGTGAAAATAATAAATTTTTATGTTGATAAGAATAATAAATTTTAAAAAGCAATGATGTGATTATAAATTTTATTTATATATGAAATAAATGTTTAGTAGATATAAATGTGGGTTGTTTTAACAAAATATAAACTTGTGGATCAATTTTTGTATTAAAAATATCTCAAATCATGATATGGAATTCTCATATCATGGTTTTTTGAGAATATGGAATCAACATAAAATCGCATATCCAAACACTAATTTCATCTCACGATTACACATCGTGATATGGTACGCATGGTCAAACGCCTACTTAATATACATAATTCCTTTCTTTTTTATTTGTCTCTCATATTTTTATTTTTATTTTGGCATAATACATAAATTAGACCCTAAACTTGACTTCAAATTTTAAGTATGACCTCTAACTTTCATAGTGCACAAGTAGACACTTTAACTATCCAATTCTTAAACAAAAAAACACGCGAATCCAACCTGGCATAACGCGTGATTGAGACGCAATTCAGGCGCGTCAGGGGTATTTTTGGAGGCCCACAACAGTAAAAAAAAAAAACGGAAATGACAATTTTACCCTTAATGAATCCCTTTTAAATATATTTTTATTTTTTTCAAATCAAAATTCCATTTTTCTTCTTCTTCTTCCAAATTCTAGTACTCAAGCTTTTTTCCTCTTTTTGTGCACAATTTCTGGTCGTTTTTATGTAATGGCTTCTAATTTTTTTTGTCAAAATCGAGCAAATTGGGAAAAGAAAATACGACCCTACCCTTTTGTATTTTAATTTTTTTTTAATTACGTGGCAGCCACTGAGTGGCTCAATAAGCCACGTAGGCGCGTTTGTATATCACACAATTTGGCTGTTGGATTCGCGTGTTTTTTTGTTTAAGAATTGGATAGTTAAAGTGTCTACTTGTGCACTATGAAAGTTAGAGGTCATACTTAAAATTTGAAGTCAAGTTTAGGGTCCAATTTATGTATTATGCCAATTTTTGTCAATTTTAGAAGAAAAAACTTACTACAACTTTAAGATCACAAGATTTAAATATATTCTTAAAAAAAATAAAAATTCTTTTATGTTTTTTTTAAAATTCATGTTTGGTTGGTGATCAAAAATATTTTCACTAGAAAACTGAGAAAAAACAAATTACCTAACCGACATTTCAAGTTCAGTGTCTTCTCCCTTACACTCAACGCCCCAATCCCAAACCTCCACCACCCTTGAACCCCTGTCCATGCCACCGTCAAACCCTCCTCCCCATTACCCCAGGTCCTAATCCAATTTCATTGTTGGATTTGAAAGTAATTAGGGCATCATGCGGAAGCTTACAATTACAAATCAAATGAGGATGAATTAGACGACACATAAAACTATACTAAAAGAAACACATATTATTATACGATATGACCAATTGACCTAAATATTTTAAAAACTAATTAAAAGCATAAAACTGTAGAGAGAAAATCTCCTCATAAACAAAAGTCTCTAAACAACTACATTGTAGATGCTATTGTATTATGCTATGAAAATAGGATCTTCAATTTATAAATCTCCAAAACTTTTCCTCTAAGGAAGGAATAACTCAATTATGGAATAAAGTTATATTTTTCTTTCAATAAAAGTTAAAACATTCATGTTAGTAATACTTTAACTTTTCTTTAAAGAAAAAAAATAAATTTCAAATAAGGTAAGAAAATCAGGACAAAATCCTAACATCCGCCACCCCTCGAACCCTATTTTATTATCATAGTATTTTATTAGATTGCATATAACTGATTTCAAAATAATATATTTGTACTTACAAAGACTAACAACTAAATAAGGAATACACTTAACTTTCAAAAAAAATTAGAAAAACATTTTTCATTAAAAAAAATAACATTTTCTGCGTACCAAACACATCACCGGGGACAGTACGGCTTCAGAGTGGAACAACATAATGAACAAAATATTAAAAATATATTACTATTACATTAACGTCCCATATATACATATGAAAAAAGAATTGGCTGAAGCCAAGTCTTGTTAATTTGTTGTTGTAACTTGTAACTTGTATCCATGCTGCATCATTTACGTACTTACTTAATGTTAATTAAAAAGATATACATATTATTTTTATGTTATTAGCTTAAATGAAAAAACTAGTTGATAACTTCATATAACTATTCAAAGTAATATTTTCAATTAATAACTATTAAAAACAAGACAAATACCTAATATTGATATGTTATTACTCCTTTTATTCCCTTTTACTATTTCGGTATTTATTTTGCAAAAAAATAAATAAATTTATGAAGAGTTTATTTATTAAATTCCCTTATTTAGGGATACTAAAACTGGAACTCTAATAAATTTGAAAATTATGGGTACTTAATGATAGCGATTTCATTTATAAAAGAATAATTAAAACACCACTCGTAGTTATTTATACTATCATTACATATAAAGTTAAATTATTCCACTATATCCTTACTCATGTAGGGCATAATTTGAAATATTTGATTTTGTATCTCTTTACAATTTAATATACATAAAAACAAAAAAAATTTAAAAGCAGATTTCTTCTCTTTATAAATGATCACAAGAAATTCTTTCCGCACAAATCCGTCAATTAGAATATTGTTTTATTTTTTAAAAAAAAAACTGATTGAGGACCAAAGTCAAGTCCAAGCACTGATTACATGATGAGAGAACATACAATTATTATTGCAGACGATGATAACACTGATTATGCAGTTTGGTACGTTTATATTTATAATAACATGCCGCTTGACTTTTGTTTTAATAGGTTACACTATAGTTTTGAAATTTTGAATAAACCAAATTAGTATTCCTTCTTCTATATAATTGTGGGCACACACAGTTTCATTATCTATCAAGGGCCGCAACCGACCCCCTCCTCTAATTATATAGAAAATAATTAACACATTGCATAGGTCCAAACTATATTTGTAATATTTATTTTATTTTATATCTATATTAAGTATTCATTTATTGTCACAGAAAAAGTATATTATACTAACCGACGTAAAATTTGAATTTAATCGCACGACACATCCTATCTACTCTCGTCTTGTCTGATGTAAGTGAGCCAAACAAAAAAAAAAGAATAATTAATTATTAATAATTGTAATAACTAATAAAGAAGTAGATATTTGCACGAATGCTTTATCATATGATTTTATATTGTATATTATATATTTTTGTTAGGGTCAAATAGTGCCGAACATCTTGCGTTAATCCCTCTTGTGATTATTGGACCATCCCCTTTGTTTCAAATAGTCAAAATTAGAAAAATAATAAATGTGATTGATATAATCAAAATTAATCGTTATCAAATCTCAAAATATTCTTGAAATTAATAGATTAAATAATATATTTATAAAATAATAATATTTCATGATCTCATCTATATTAATTTAGTGAAGTTTTAGTTTATGTTCATTGAATTTTCTTAATTTGCTTAAATAAATATTTAAAATAAAAAGAAAGAGTATAATAAACCTCTTCATTTTAGAAACTTTGGAGAGTCCTTAGTTGACATAATGTTCGTGTAAGTAGGCATCAATAAATTCCATAAATTAAATTGCTGGAAACTCATTATGAATCAAAAGCTAGTAGTACATACTCGTTAATTATATCTAGAAGGTACTACTCATTCCGTTCCATTCTACCTGTCATATTCTGTTGTCAAAAATTCAATTACATGAACTTTCATTAATTTTTTAATATGTAATTTTTTCATCATATTAATATAAAAAAATTTACAATTTACAGTAATTTTAAAATTATTTTCAACCATCTAATGATCTAAATTTAAAATATTGAATCGATCAATTTAATTTTAAAAATATGGGACAAATAAAAGAAAACGGCCCACAAACTTCTTAAAAGTAAATATTATTGTGAATCTATTGTAGTATGTGTTAGTTTGTGAGTGGCAAGTGATGACCACACAAATAATGCATAGGCAGTTGGATTAACTGAATTCTGAAAGCATCAATCTTAAAAAGAATATATAGTTACGTTGTCATGGTCATGATCATATATTTTATAAGCAATTTTGGTTTTACATTGCTATAATTAAAAAGAAGTTAGTATAACAATATATTGTTTGATCGATTATAAACGGAATAAATTCATCAAATTCAAATGGGGTTTCTTTTCCCCTAAATTTAGCAATTTGTTGATGAAAATATTGACTAACATCACTTTGTGACCCCTCTCATACAATTTTCTTACGTTTCAATCATTTGGCTTCTAATGATATATAGTGCGTGGATATGAGTTGTTTTTTATTCTCCAATGTTTATTTTTCTACTTATAATCATTCATTTGACATAGGATGGATGAACCATCAACGATTGTCGTCATAAATAAATATGATATTTTTTATTATTAATCAAAGACTTCGACTATTTAAGTATCGAGAAAATTCTATTAAGGAGCGTTAAGTTTCTCTTTAGTTTCACACGACGCAAATTTAAATTAATCCATAATTTTTTGGTGCTTATTTAGTTATTTAGTAAATAACCTACTTTTTCCTTATTTCTCTTGCCAACTGAGTATGACCCTTTTACATCATAAACTTATTTTATTTTATTTGAGCAACCACAACCTAAATTGTTCTAGATATTAGATGACGTTTATTGTATTATCAGTAGAATCAAGGGCTATATTCGTATAAACTTTTAAAAATAGGGATAAGATCTAAATAGTGGCATATAAAGGGGGTATTTGTATAAAATTATCGAATTGATCAGAATCTAATATAAATATCAAACACCAAGAAACAAAGAAAACACCTTCGATGGCTTCATTTGATAAATCGATTTTTTTTACAAGAATAACATTTTTTTTAAAAAAAATAGTAGTATACTATACTCATAAGAATCATCAACTATAGATAAGTTTTCAAGCTACTTGATAGAAAGTAATGCGGATAGTTGATTGAGCAATATTAACGATGGACTAAGTTGGAGGAACTATTTGGTGCCCACAAATAATTTTACGTCACTATTGAAATATCATTATTTTTTTATTAAAATTTTCTATTGAAAAATATTCACGCGCTATTTCTATTGATACTTTGATTGACTCAAATAACAAAAAAGAAAAAAGAAAAAATGCAATTTTTTTCATATAAAAAATATTAGAAAGTTTTCTACCATTTCAGTACGTATGAATCTGTTTTTCATCATGCAATTTTTCAATGATCTGCTTTGATGAAAAATAATTGGAAAAACTATATTTTATAACACAAATTTCTCAGTGATGTGGAAAAACATTTGTTAGTGCATGTGACAAGATTAGTTATGGTTTAATTATTACTAGGGGAGTCAACATTGTTAGGATCGAAAATAAGCAAATGTAATGCGGAAGCTAACAAAACAAACCTTGAAAGACCACGAGTAAGAAGACAAGTGAGAAATATACCAAAAGACACAAAGATTTAACGTGGTTCGATCAATTTATCTACGTCCACAAAGGAGATGCGCAATCAGTATTATAAATATAAGAGTACAAAATATAGAGATAAATAACTCAATCAATTCACTCGGAATACATGGAAGGTTCACACAAGTGATAACGTATCAAGCTTGTGACCCACAAATTCTCCCCCTAACTAAAACTCTCAAAGACTACATTGTGAATGCTGATTAAGTTAAAAGGAACAAACCTCTATTTATAGAGTCCTAAACCTTTTCCTACAAGAAAATGACTAGCTAATTCAAAACTTTTTTCCTAAAAGAAAAACCTATTTATGGCAAGAAAGTTAGAGCAATCAATACCCAACACACATAATATAATATATGTTCATAGTATTAAAGATATTAAAAAAAAAAAAAAAAAACCTTACTTTGAATTTGACTGATTAGGTGGTGTGAACTATTTACTCATAATCTACCTGTTCGTTTACAGCTTTTTTCCTGAATTCATTTTCTTTTCCAACGAAATATGAACAAATTTCTTCAAGTCTCTCACTTACTTTCGTGGTCGTTTTAATTAAGAAGTAAAATTTTCACGTATAGTATATACAATTAATTAATATGATGTTTCATTTGAAATTCAGAAATAACCTCACTAATACATATATAAGTTATGATTAATTAATATCACATAATTTTAACTAGCTATCAAACGTTCTCTTAATTACTTCCCTGCCAGTTCAACCAAATCATTAATTTATGAGAAAAAAATGTACTAGTAGAGTAAATGATTGGCAAGACTAACGTAGTAGAGGGTGTAAAAGATCGTAATCCATGAAGGGACAGAAAGTTTGTGCAGCCCAAACAAGTGAGTGAATTTGTGGTCACAGTACTTGTGATGGCCCATTATTTCGCATCATCAGACGGAGCTAAAATTTTTAACAAGAGGATTTAAAATTTGAAAAACTAAACACACAAATTAATTGAAGGTTTTTCTTTATTTTTTTTATCCTTCCTAGAAGCTCCCATCCATTTTGCTCCCTTGGTGACTCGAACTCGCAACCTTCGGATTGAAAGTGAGGGGTACTTAACATCTGAGCAACTCCCTCTTGTCCGAAGGGGATTCAATATCTAATGTATATATAAATAATAATTTTAATCATGTATAAATAGTAATATTTTTGCCAAAGGGGGTTCTACAGAAGGCTGGCTCCGCCCCTGAATTCATGAGAATGCCCAACCTCACGAAAGTCGAAATATTTTAATAATAATATATTCAGTATAGAAAAGAATAATTAAGTATATGCTATTTTTGATAGATTCTCAGCTCGTAAAAAACAGTTTTTAAAATAAATTTGAAAGGTATATAACAGCACAAAAAACACACTATTATATTGTCGGAGAACAAAATTAGTATAGTTGTATAAATTAAATAAACAAAAAATATGCATGCATATAAATACTTTTATCACAGTGAAGAAATATCATTTCAAATAAATAGGTACTAATTTAGAAATTATTTTAAGTAAATGTTTATATATCAAATTATTTGAAGTTTGAACAACAAGTTTTAATACTTTATTAAGTCATTTCCCTTGCCAAACTTTATGTGTTTCACGTCAACTTCAAAATACCCCCTTTTAACTTCTGTTTAAGATACTCCTTTTTTTAAAATAAAATAAAATAAAAGAACTAAATCATTTTTCCTAGATATTTGGACACTCTTGGTTGAAGCATGAAAAAGAAGGTACTTGCTGCGCTCCTTGTCTTTTATAATTAAGGTGAAGGGTTCAAATATCGTCAAAATAGAGAATTTGAAATCTAAAAATCTCTTAAATTTGTATAAAAAATTTCAAATTCTATTTCAAGTTAATTAGTTGAACAAATAAACCTATTTGGCAATAAAACACCTTTGATTTTTGTTTATTCATTTATTTATTTGAAAAAATGGGTTTTAATGGACTAATTGATATAGATAAATTATTATTTTTCAACTTAACTGCAGCCTGCAAATATATTTTTTATAATCATTTAATCGAATGATATTTAATATTTGCAAGTACAGATAGCACTTACAAGTATTGAAGTCATTGTAATTTGTATACATATATTGGAATACATTAATATTTTTGACTTCTTCCTATGGCAACTTGTAAGAGTCATAAAAAACACAATAAAATGGTGTAATGAATATTAAATAGAGATAGTAATGATTCTGGCAATTTTAGGTAGCTCTTCATCTCATCGATTCTGGTGGTGTCAAAGTGTTACCTGCTCTACTGTTGTGTTGACTGCTTGAAATTAGTTGAATTTTCTCTGTCTCATTTTATGTGATATTATATAATTTAATATAATGTTTAAAAAAAAACTTGAATTAGTCTAAAAAAAAATATAAGATATTTTTATGGTTATCAATTATTTCATTAAAGATTAAAAAAAATTAAAATTAAATTATTTTTAGTTATAATAAGATGATTTTTTTTAAATGAACTAAAAAGAAAAGAGTGTAACATAAAATGAAAGGAAAAGACGCTTTCTTATTCATTGGGAAAAGAAAAAACTAGATTTGATTGATACACTCCTCTCACTCTTTCTATGAATTAAATTTCCTACTATTGACCTATCATAATCTTAAAGCAATCTGATTGCAGGATAACGATCTCAGTTCCCAACCTCAAGTGCTTTTTTTTTTTTTTTCTTATAATCTAGGTGTTCGGAAATTTATCACCTTTCATGAACAACAAATGTCGGCTAGTATTTTTGTCTCTGCTTAAATTTGAACGTGAAAGTCTTATAATAATCAATCGACTTTATTGATTACCAGATCATATCCTTTAAGTTCATTTTTTGAGATTGCTTTTATCAAACTTAAATTAATGATATATGACAATATTTGTAATTATTTTTCAAGAAACTGTACAATTCTGTTTGTTTTTCTTTCCTTAAACAATTGTGTTGTTTGCAAGACAGATATAACGCATTGACTTGTTAAAATGGAAAGACCTAAAACAGATAAACATCACTTCTAAAAGTGCGCACTACCTATTACTTTCCATTAAACTATGCTGTACTATAAAAATGTTACGCATTTAATTTTAAATTTATTTCAATCTTATTACAAAGTAAAAGAAAAAAAAAGATCACAACTCTAATATTGGTCTTACGAAGAATGCTACAAGTAAATTAGATTTCTTTTTTAATAACTATGGTGTCAGGTAGAGATGCTTCTTGGGTGATCCATTTGAATATTTGCGCTTAAAGATTTAATGAATCATTTTTTTATCTTTAAATATACGAATCCACTAATGAGATGTGTCGATTCAATATGAATGGACATGCAATTTGATGATTATTGATCAGTGATATACCAACCATTAGTTTGATAATCTAATAATGAATAAATCAACAAATCGACTTAGCGGTTCGATTACAATGTGATTTTAAATTGCACTAGTGTCAAAGCGACTTGTGCACCTTCACTTCCTACCAACACAATTATCAAGTAATTTTAAATATTTAAGCTTAGACGGATTTAAGAAATTACATACTCATATTTTTTTTCTTATCTTTATAATATTCAAACTCTAATATTTTTTATTACACTTACTTCATTGATTACTAAATCACACGTGAATTATAAATTAGAAGTAGGAGTCCTACATAAAAAATTTCCAAACAAAAAAAAGTTTTTTTTTAAAAAAATGAAGAAGTAAAGAACAATTTTCCCGTTGGATATAAAAAGACATTCTAGAGTAGTCTAATTATAATCTTTTTATTTAATCAACTATAAAAGAAGCAAAATTGCGTTTGTCTCCACTTGACCCAGCCCCAAAAATTCGACCGTTGAAACCCCTATTGCTGAACGGTCGTCTTTCTGAATATAAAATAAAAAAATGCACTCCCACTTTCTTCTTAATTCAATTGTTCTGATTTCTGTCTTATCTCTCCCTGAAATTTCTCTGCTATTACAATAGTTTCATCAATGGAGAGAATTGCGGAATCGGTTATTGTACCAAAATCTCCCATTAATGAATCCCTTCTGGAAACACTTGCACCAAAAGCTCCGATGAATGAAGCTGCTGAAAAGATTGTTGTTGCTGCAGAACCAAAAACACCGCCATTAAATCGACCAACAATTGTTCTTCCCAATTCTCCAATCAACACACCTGATCAACTTAAGGTCCCCAGGCCATTTAAATATCCTGAAAGGTATAGTAATTACTTTCCTTCTCCTCTGTTTGAACTATATATGCACAATTGATATCGTAGTACTACTGCAAATCTGTTATAATCATCCAGTTACGAATTCAAATTAACCTTATGTCAAGGGGATTGAACAACTTATATAGATGCAATTGTCATTGCAATAACATATTTTGATTCAGGCATAAGAATTGTTACACAAAGTAATTGGTTTTGTACAGGTACACAAGTCCAACTGATCAAATGATGTCTCCTGTTTCAAAGAGGCTTTTAATTGGTAGAAGTAGAAAGGGCAGCACATTGTTGCCACCCTCCAAAAATCGACCTCTTCATCAGCATATGGTTCAGGAGTCTGGTCTTTGTCAAACTTTGAATTGTTGATCGTGTTAAGAAATTCATTTATTGCGACTTCAATAAACTACTTCTAGCGTGGGTTTATGCTTATTTTTACTCTCATATAAATGTAAAAGGGGTACATTATTGTTATTTCTTTACTTTTTATCATTCACCAGACTTGATCTACCAAGTCTTGTAGGGATAATGTATAAGTTGTTTTGATGTAGATTTCACCTTTATAAATCATCCTGCAATCACAAAATTTACTGGAGAATTCGTCTATCATAGCAAACAAACGGACCCAAATAATTAGGTGTGATGCGGAAGTTAGCAAAGCAAATCTCAAAAAACCATGAAAAATATGCCAAAAAACACAAAGATTTAACATCATTTGGTCAATCCACCTACGTCTACAAATAAGATGAACAATCTACTATATAAATATGAGAGTACATAATATAGAGAGAAAAAAACATAACTAATTCACTCGGAATACAAAGAGGTTCACATATGTGATATCATCCCTTAGCTATGTAGAGTCCAAAATTTTTTCCTACAAGAAAAAGACTAGCCAAATGTGTGTATCTTAAAGATTGTACGGGCTAAGTTTTAATATGTCATAATATCTCTTTTTTCACAAGTGCATATTACACATAATATGTCAATTGTCACAACTTCTTTTGTAGAGCCTACATTTATATTTTCGTATCATAATATCTCTTAAAAATTAAAAATCAACTCATTCAAAAGACAAAAGTGCAATTTTATGACCCAGGGCCTAGGAAAACTTGGGTGATACATAACCAATTGGCCCAATTATTGATACCCGACGCAATTACGGAGAATATCTTTGGAGTTGGATAAAAATGGTGCCAATGGTTGGTTAAACGGAAAAACTGATAAGACATCACCGAGATCGACGCTTAGCCTTCCTTTCTGAAGAAATGATTTACCTAAAATAAAACCCTTAAACCGCTCTTTTTTTATATTTTTCTTTCCTTTGTCTTTTAATACTTTTTTTCTGTGCCCTAAATCTTTTTTCATTTTGAATTTTCCCATTCAAGTTAATCATCCTCTCAAGTAAATTAAAAAATTGAATTCGTGGAATTATTCTCTCTCTTACCCCCATAATCTTGAGGGGTAAGTAGCTGTAGCTTATTATTATTCTTTATATCTTTGGATTATCATTAGCAAAATAAGATACGGCTAGTAATCAAGATTTGGCTTTTATGATAGGTGGAATTCGATAAAATTTAGGTAAATTCAATTGGTGTTGCTGTGTTTAATTCATAATCAGCATGATCTTCTGTTTTGTTCTTTCTAATTAAAACGCGAAATTCTGATTAAACCGGAATCTGTAAAATGAACTAAACGTTTTTTTTTTTTTTTTTTTTGGGTTGTTGGAATGAAACAGGTTCAAATAGAGCAGAATGTATACGTGAATCGTAAAATCGACCCTAACTAGCTTAAGATTGATTTTGTTGAGAGGATTGTTTAACGAGTCCAAATAACAAGGACGATTAAATTGCTCATGAATCGATGCGATACAATTGTGTTTGCTATCTCCTCCAAGAATTTTAGAGACATAAAACGTGTAAGCTTTTTGTCATTTTTATGCGTTTATAACTATGCAGAATAATGTGAAAATGACTATTTCATTTCTGTTTTAATATGAAGCGATTGTGGTTTATTATGCATTTTGTTGAATTGTTCTTGTTCTGCAGGAGAACTATTTACTTGAACTACATTAAGCGCAGAATATTTCTGTTGATTGAAAAAGAAACGAGAATAGGAAATGGAGAACTGGAGTAGGGGTGATAATAAGCCTTCAATGCAACAACCTGAGTCGAAACATGACGATACCAAACTACTAATGAAAGTGAAAACATCCGGTTTATCTCCTTCCTCATCACCTCTTTCGTCTCCTACTTCATCCGAATCATCACTAGAACTAAGAAATGGTCGAAAGGATCCTCTTGGAGACGCAGATGCTTCTTTATCAGCATCTTCATCTTCTCCTGATCATGTTCCTAATCAGACACCACAATGGAGTATGATAAGTGCATCTCCGCGTGGTGAAGAACCTCCACAATTTCCTGATTTCTTCCCACAGAATCCTGAATGGAACGTAGCCAACCCTGCACCGATGAAGTCTCCTCCAATGCATACCATGGGTCATCCTCCAGGTTATGATCCTAATCGGATTCCCTCGTCTATATTTTCAAGCAAGCCTAATAGCAGTGGTATGGAATGGAGTACAGCTTCAAATGAATCATTGTTTAGTATTCATATGGGAAACAACAGCTTCTCTCGAGATCAATTCAACATGATGTATCGATCTGGAGAACTTATAAAGCCAGAGGAATGGAGTAATTCTCCGTATAATGCACTTGATGTTAAATCCAATGACAAGAAGAACTTGCCTCCTAACCTTCCTCCTCTTGTCGAAATGGCAACAGATAAAGAGGTAAAGAGTGAAACTAAAATGGGGAGTCCTCGTATGCAAGAAAAGATTGTTGAATCTCCCAAAATAGTCCCAGAGGAGAATCATGAAAATAACATCAAAGTAAAGAATACTTCTAATGTCGATAAAGTTCAACATTCTCCCTCAACGCTCAACAAGTCAGATGAATTTCTACATTCTGCCTCAACGCTCAACAAGTCAGATGGTAAAGCCGTTCCTCAGTTTGAGGCAAGTTATGCTTCCTCGCCCCGCCTCTCCAATGAGAGTGGAAACAGCAGCAGCTCCTTTGCTTTTCCACTGTAAGATCTCCTTTTCGCAGCTACCATATGGTTTTCCTTTCTTTATGTTCTGGCTTGCTTTTCCACTTGTGGGATTACACTGGATATGTTGTATGCACAAGTTAATCTCTTTCATGGTCCATGCGTTTTCTTGCTTGATGATTCATATATATTTTGGTTATGTATTGTTTTACAAGGTATCAGGGTTAGCATTCCTGGTTTTGTGAATAGATATCAAATAGTGTCGATCATAGAAGCAAAATATCAAATAACACAAGCTAGTAGTTTGTTCCATGCATGATATACACTTGGATTGTTTGTAATCGCTTTTGGTTTGTTGCAGACTACTAAACGATGCTGGGAAAATCGGCTCACTCAAAGCTCCCTCTGTGAAAATGGAGAGACCTCAACCTCAGCCACAGCAACAGCCACAACCACAACCTCAACCCAAGTATGAGCCAGATTCACAACCAGAAATGCAGCCACAATCACCGCAACAATCACAGCCATACTCGAAGTCAGAGTCAAAACAACCAGAGTCGCTTCCTAAACTGGGAGCGACTAATTGGTTTTCTTGTTTCTCTTGCTGGCCTCGATGTTGTTAACATAGGCTTCATCCTTGTCCATTGTATGTATGTACACAAGAAATACTAATTCATTTGGTCTTCCATCAAGGACGACTCCTAGAAGTTATAACGCCTATCTTCACCATAAATTGTAAATTTTCTTTAGCCATGTGAAATACATGAGAAGGCATTCGGTGTTACATATATTATACGGGTGAATAACATTAATGAAATAGTCCTTAAATAAGTTTAGTACAAATAACTTACAGAAACATCTTAACCCAATAGTTTATTAAACAAACTACTAACAAGTATAAAAATGAGACAAAAATAGAGGAATGGGAGGCATTATATGAGAACAAATGCAAGTGCCTGCCAAGTTAAGCTACATATACTCTTATCTGCAAAAGTACTTTATAGTCATAAGCTCTAAGAAACAAAATGAATAGGCAAAAGGACGAGGTTATCAAAAAAGCCTGTGAAGTAAATCTACATATTTCATTTGAAAAAGCTTAAAAAACAATCACTGGATCTGTATTCTAAACCACTATTCTATATTTATATTCTAGCTAGAAGAACAGTGACTACAAAATATTCCTGTCAACCTGCAACCCAAAACCTTTGTGCTTCTGGCCAGTTCTCTACTCACCAGGGTAATCGAAATACAGTCTTTATATTCCTGGATGCTTCAAATTCTAGTAATGTGAAAGCAGTAGACTTTCTGATGTAAACGAAATTTCCAGCGAAAAGGAAATTTTAAGATAAAGAAATCGAAGATAGTAGCAGCCATGTTGCTGTAATGAAAGATTACGAGATCCATCAGTATAACTAGGTCGATAGAAGCATGATAACAATCACATCCCTTTAGCTGCCCACTTTATCAGCTGCAAGTGTCTTGAACAGAGGTCCAACAAAAGCAAAAAAGATCTCGCTCCCTATGCCGTCATCCAAATTGAGCTGCTTTTAAAATCTGTAACTCCAAGATATCGAATCCATTTCTGAAAACATGTCATGGTTATGACATGCTAAAAAACTAAAAGAGATCTCTCGGCTAGATACGTGTTCTGGTATCCTTATCATTATTAGTTTCTAGAAGAGTAAAAGTAATCAGATGCCAATTAGAGCGAGTTTTAATCCAACGCTTCAGAGTGCTAATCATATTCAGGATTTGAAGTACTTCACCCAATGTAAGGTCTTTAAGGCATGCTTTTCTAAGAATCAAAGTGGCTTCATACCTGGAAGGCAGACAGAACATGAGAAAAATCTTTGAGAATATCATTAAAAACCATGCAGCACAAATTGTTTACCTGCATTCAGATGCTGCTATTGCTGAACGTCAAAGAAATTTCTCAATCACATTTCAAGTTGTATTCTGATATTGGTTAGGATTGCCACCAAGTGGATTCTCACATTTCCAAATCCTCTCAATTCTACCAACATATAGCTTAAATTCAGCTTGTTTTAACTTTACTATCATCTGTTGCTCTAGTGCAGCATTTAACGCTACTGCGACATCAATATGACGATATTTAGGGTTACCATAACGTATATAATAACCAATGTTTTCTTTGGTTGGCACAATCTTCTCGAGCTTCAAACTGTTCAATGAAATAAGGATGACCCCTATAAGACCTTGAATGAGTTCAGGCAGCTGGAAATCCAAATCTGAATTACCACAAACAGATTTAAAAGCACCCGATGAGGATGGAAGGAAGGAAAACTCAGGATGTACATCACCCTTGTTCATAGAACCACATAAATCACCCCTACTGCAAGAAAATTACCACCATTAGTTGTCTTAAGAAAACTATATGGCTTAGTAAACTTCAGTTTCGGTCACAATACTTCCTAATTTTGTCAATCTAAAATTAGGAGTGTAATACAAGTTTATGGGTCTAGCAGACAAATTATGCATGCCAGGAGTAGGATGATGTGTAAATGGTGTAGAAAAATCAGCAGAACCTTCAGGTCGTTGAAGCGGAGGTTGCAAATTCTTCTGGTGAAAGTTCAATTTCACAAAGTTATCTAAACAAGAAGAGCCAAAGATTGAGTACGCTGAGCTGGCTTGCTTTTTATGAATTTACTGTTATGGTTCTTTGAACTATCAGACTTTGCGAAAAATTTATATGGTGCAAACTGCACTGGTGCAACAGCTGGTGCGTGTGGGCAATAGTTGCTACTAGTTTCTTCAATTCTAGCTGGCATACTTGACCTGCCGGTCATAGTTAGTTAATTCGAGTTCTTTGGTATGTAAATAACTTTAGTTTTAGTATCAAAAGTGCGTTCAGGATTAGGTAAACTTTGGGCTTCGGAAGCATTATCATTGGTATTGGTATTGGTATTGGTATTGGCATTGGTATTGGTATTGGCATTGGCATTGGCATTGATATTGGTATTGATATTGGTATTGGTATTTGCATTGGCATTGACATTGGAATAAGTAGGTTGGTTCGTTGATATAGGTTCAGAAACTGGAGTCGGTATAGATTCTTGACGTAATGTGTTAGTACCAAAAGCAAGTTCTCGTGGAGATCCTCCAGCAGCAAGGCGTATCCATTGCCACACATTTGTGGCAGTAGCAGCAAGAGCAGGAGAAGCCTTTAAAGGTTGTGCTAGAAGAATATTATATCTCCTCATCCGTAATTGATGAATGGCATTGGAGAAATCCCTGCCTCCTGAAATGAGCAAATAATTGGCAGGTGCAGGATTGTCCACTGCCTAGAATAGTATATCCACCAAAATTTTCTTATCACCAGCATCCTTAGCCCCTGTTAATCAAACAAATTAAATGCATGAATTTAATTAGTAAAGGATAATAGTTCTTGAAAGAAATAAGTTTCCATTAAGCAAGAATTATTAATAGGTTCATGAATATTATAAATATAAACATATATCTTCCAAGAACCTAAAACATTAAAACTAAATGAAGAAGGAATTGTTAAAAGTTGATATTCACTTATTTTGGAAAGCAAGAACTTTTATGGGATGAACTGTTTCAAAATTATTTGAAACATTAATTCTAATAATTTGCATTGGGCGTGTAATCACTAGAGAATGATGTCATCAACGATTACCAATCCCAAGCAAGATTAAGTTATTAGGGCTAGCTATTAAATTTCTTAGAGGGCTTCCACAAGTGAGCCTAGGGAGGGCGGATGTCGGCAAAATCTTTGAAGGGTAAAGAGATTGTTTCCAATTGTGACCCCTTGCTCAAGAAAATTATTTTCAACAAAAGGTTTCAAAGAAAAGCAAGATTAAGTTATTAGGGCTAGCTATTAAATATCTTAGAGGGCTACCACAAGTGGGATTCGAGGAGGGTGGGGTGCATAGACCTTATCCATGTAAAACCTTTGAAAACCCTCTACTCAAGAAAATTATTTGTAATAAAGGTTTCAAAGAAAAACAAGATTAAAACGTTAAAAGGAAATAGAAAAAGGTTTGTTAGTGTACCGGCCGGGACGTGATTGAGACTGATTCCAGTACTAGAAAGGGCTCGTTGAATGTAAGAGGGAATATGATTAGTGTCTCCATAGGCGGAAATAGTGACTGGTCCATTATAGTTCATCTTCATCAATGTCGCGTTTATATTCGGAGCGATTGCATGAGCGTCGCATCCCCTGGGCACCTGACAATTCTCTATATCCCACCACACCAATGTTTTTGCCGCCTCGTACCGCGGTTCCTCTGCTTTTCCGCCAAGAAAACCCGCCTTCAATCCGTCTCCGGCCATCGACTATAACGCCGCGAAGGTTCTCTCTCACTCTGCTACCATTAACCTGATATTTAACTAAAAACTTTTCGGTATCACTTCGCACTTGGCACAATTTGAACTTTCTCGGACAGTGCGCTTTTTAACTTATTGAAAACACAATACAAAAAACAAAAGCATCTTATTTCTCTTTGGAATTCTATTAAATCAAGGAAAAAAAGGATAAATATACCTTTAAATTATCATAAATGGTGTGTCTACACCTTTCATTATACTTTTGGATTGTGTATACCCTTACCGTCAATATTTTGAAACGTATATACCCTTAAAATAAATGGAGGTATATTTGTTCTTTTTCCCTTAAATCAATTTCCATTTTCCCCATTTCTCTATGGGAAATCTATTAAATCAATTTCCTTTTCTTTTAAATCATTTTCCTTTTCAGGATTAGTTTGAATTTACTTGCAATTAGATTATGTTTACACAATTAATTGTTGAATATTTAGCTTAAAATTTGTTTATTTTGTCAACCAGTTAAATTATTTAAAAATTATGTCACATGCAACGTAAATACTTCAAATGTTGTTAATCATGTATAGGACATTGAAATTTTGTGGGACTTTAATATCATCTGTTGCTCAAGTGCAGTTGTAGATATTGAAATTTTGTGGGACTCTACAAGATGTGTTCAATTTGAATTGGAACTTTAGAAGGTGTGTTCAGTTTCAATTAAAATTCTCAGAGGCTACTCAACCCTAAATCCTAATTTATGTCTATATAAAGGGTACTAAATTCCGTTAAAAAGCATCTCGAATATTTCGCAAAAATTGACGGAATTTTCATATAGAGGTCAAATCTAAATCATCCTAGTTTGAGAAATATGCCACTAACGGCTCTCGAATCACGAATTATGGATAAATATCATAGATAACGGCTCTAGAATCATGGATAAATATCATGGATATATCTTAGGAGAGTAGAATCAAGGAAGGAACAAAATTGTACCCGCACTATTATCAATAAAATACTCATGTTTCTTCAGATTTTATTTGTGTGGTTGATTTATTTTCCGTATGTTTAAAATTTGTGTGGTTGATTTATCTTTCATACGTTTAAAATTTGTTGCAAACCTCAGTATTTAAGGCTATTTTGTCAAGCTAAATTTAAGAGTGTAATACAAGTTTATGGGGCTATCATATAAATTACCCATGCCAGCATTAGGATGATGTACAAATGGTGTAGAAAAACCAGCAGAACTTTCAGTTCATTGAAGCGGAGGTTGCATATTGTTCAGGTGAGAGTTCAATTTCACAAAGTTATCTCGAACAAGAGGGGTTTCGGGATTAAGTACGTCGAGTAGGCTTACTTTCAATGAATTTACTGTTGTGGTTCTCAGAACTATCAGACTTTGCGAAATAGCTTTAGTTTTAGTATCAAATTAGCATCCAGGATTAGATAAGCTTTGGCCCCGGAAGCATTAACATTGATATTTGTATTTGCATGGGCATTGGAAAAAGCAGGTAGGTTCGCTGATGTACGTTCAGAAATTGGAGCGAGTATAGATTCTTGACGTAATGTGTTAGCAACAAAAGCAAGTTCTCGTGCAGATCCTCCAGCAGCAAGGCTTGTCCCCTACCACACATTCATGGCAGCAGCAGCTAGAGCAGGAGAAACTTAAAAGGTTGTGCTAGAAGAATATTATATCTCTGTTAGCCCATATGTTTGGGCTTCTGTTATTGGGCCTATTTCCTATTAGGTTAGATTTAGTTAATGGATTCCTATTAGATTAGGTTTAGTTAATGGATTCCTATTAGGTTAGGTTTAGTTAATGGATGCTTATCTATTTCCTATTCTTTTGTATTGAGACTAATTCTATTATATTGTAATATAACTCTTGTCTCTTGTTCTTCAATTAAAATAGTTCTGTTAACATGGTATCAGAGCCTCTACGATCTTGGTAAACAATCAAAGAGCTTCCGCTGCCGGCGGGTGGCACCCATATATGCTGCCCGTCTGGCCAATGATTATGTTTGCAAAAGTTGGGTCATCGTAAATCGATCCATGCTCCTTGATTTGTTAGTTGAAGATTTGATAGTGGTCACCTGTTGCGCAGATCGATTTTTTGATTTGCTAGAGTTCGTTTTTTGATTTGTTCGGTTCAATTTTGGATTTGTTCGGTTTTTTTTTTTGATTTGTTCGATTCGATTTTTTTGATTTGTTCAGTTCCTTTTTTTGATTTGTTCGGTTCGGTTTTTGATTTGTTCGGTTCAGTTATTTGATTTGTTCGGTTCCATTTTTTTATTTGTTTGGTTTGATTTTTTTTATTTGTTCGGTTCGGTTTTTTTGATTTGTTCGGACTAGGGTTCAGTTTTTTATTTGTTCGAACTAGGGTTCGATTTTTAATTTGTTCGAACTAGGGTTCGTTTTATTGATTTGTTCGAATTAGGGTTCGATTTTTTATTTGTTCGAACTAGAATTCGATTTTTGATTTGCTGCAATTCATTAAGGGGACAACGAAGGCAAACCTCTTAAGGAGGTAATTATAAGCCGAAAGTGTGCAGAAGCCGTTTTTCGTGGTGCCCAAATTTATGTGCCTGGTGTTTTGGCATTTAGTGCTCCTGTTGAAAGAGGTGATGCAGTTGCAGTTTCCGTTGCTGTGGAATAGTATGGTCCAGATGGTGGATGGGGTGTTGCAATGACACGAGGACTGTTCTACATGGATCACAAGAAGATCAGTGTTTCAGTTTTGGTTTTTGTGTGACAAACTTTCAATGCTTATTATTGTTGCTTTGTGAGTTTGAGGGGGGATGTTAGCCCATATGTTTGGGCTTTTGTTATTGGGCCTATTTCCTATTAGGTTAGGTTTAGTTAATGAATTCCTATTAGGTTAGGTTTAGTTAATGAATGCTTATATATTTCCTATTTTTTTGTATTGAGACTAATTCTATTATATTGTAATACAACTCTTACCTCTTGTTCTTCAATTAAGGTAGTTCTATTAACAATCTCCTCATTCGTAACTGATAAATGTCATCAGAGAAATCCCTGTCTCCTGAAATGAGCAAATAATTGGCAGGTGCAGGATTGTCTGCTGCCTAAAATAGCATCTATAACCCCTGTTCATCAATTAAGTTCCCGGCAGAGGCAAAGTGCAGAAAGGAAAACTCTTGGCACTGCTTGCAATAAAACCTATCTTTGCTAGAATTTTTTGATCATTTTTGTATGCAAGATAAAATTCCATGCTGAACAGAGAGATGCATAATTAAGCAACCTTTCAAGCTCAAATTATATTAAAACGAATAACTGTTGATTAGCTGTTTAGCTTATTCTCGAGCTCCTGTCTTATCCCTTCTTTCTTTTATTAGGTAACTCTTTACTAGACACACTAGAATGATTTTCATATTTGGAAACTGGGGCTTCCAAAGGAATAAAACAAGCATGGATCATCTTATGCAGATGTTCCTTTATGGGTAAATTGAAAAAAATAAAAGAAAAAGGAAGTGATGAATAATGAATTAAAAACAAAAAAAGGAAAATGCAAATTCTGAAGTCGAAACTTGATAGTCATTAGATCAGACCTTAGCTATTCCTATTTATAAGAAGTTGACCAGCTCGAACATCCTTGATCTTCAAGTAGTTATACATCACAACACCACATAATGCTACACAAAAACAGAAATATTTTAGTAAGATGTTTGATGGCATAAAACTCCCATAAATAAGAGGAAAGATTAAGCTTACCAATGGCATAACCTACACTATTAAGAGTGCTTATTGTCGACTCTAGGACAAATAGAGTTGAAAGGGCAATAAGTATCCACTCTTTCAATACACCAACAACTTAAACCGTTACAGCATTTCTCGAACAAGAGCACAAAGTGCATTTGAAGAAGTTGAATTGAATTTGTGAGACTTCCATCCTAGGCTTCTCCAGAAGATACCACGGGAAAAATAGAAAGATAAAGATGAAATATGTTATCATAAGAAATCCTAAGAAACAGTACGAAGGCTCTTGCAAGAAACAGTACGGGGGCACTTGCAAGAGACTCCATCAATTTTGTGGTATTGTAATTGGTAATTATAACCAAACACTGCACTTCTTGTGATGAATTTTATACATAGTAATTAAAATATAACCAAACATGGTACATGAATAATTCACTTATTAACGTTCAAATTCGTTATGAAACAATTTGTTTCTTTTAAATCTTTTATCTCGGATGGAAGATCCAACTTTAAAAAACACAAAAGCACATAGAACTCAATAATTTTGCGTCTAATCCAATACTTTTCACCTTTCAGCTATTTTTTCATGGTATGTCACATTTCAGCCTGGGACGATTCATCTAATAGTTACTTTAACATTAGTTCATACACCTACTAACAATAATGTAAGCAAATTAAAAAAGAAGTCCATGGAGAGTTGATCATGTTCTGGCCAAAAGATGAATTTATATATATATTTTTTGATGTAGCAGGGATGGATACAATTTCCCTTATACTTTCTTGAAGATCGTAAATAAAATGTATATACAAAACAAACATAAGAAGTCTACAAAAGTAAAAAAAAATTCGCTCCTATAGATGCCGTCATCAAGTTGGCATAGAATGTACTGTCTTACATGAAATTGAGCTTCTTTTAAAAGCTGTAACTCCAAGATATCTGATCCATATAAAATACTGAACTAGATCACTCAACTAGGTACCTGTTCTGGTATCCTTATCATTATTAGTTCCTGGAAGAGTGATAGTAATTGGTTGCCACTCAAAGTGAGTTTTGATCCAACCCTTCAGAGTGATAAAGTGAGTTTTGATCCAACCCTTCAAGTCGTTGAAGTGGGGGTTGCAAATTGTCTGGGCGAGAGTTCAGTTTTAAGTTATCTGGAACAAGGGAGGTTGGGATTGAGTACTTTGAGCAGGCTTATTTTCTATGAATTAACTGTTGTGTTTATCTGAACCATCAGACTTTGTGAAAAAGAGATGTGGTAAAAACTGGACTGGTGCAACAGCTGATGTGTGTGGGCAATAGCTTCTACTAGTTTCTTCAACTTTAGTTGGCGTACCTGACATGCTGGTCATAGTCAGTTGATTCGAGTTCTTAGGTATGTAAATAGCTTTAATTTTTGTATCAGAATAACATCCAGGATTGGACAAACTTTGGGCCATGGACGCAGTAGCATTGGTATTGGCATGGTCATTGGAAAAAGCAGGTTGGTTCGCTGATATAGGTTTAGAAATTGTAGTAGGTATATAATTTTGACGTAATGTGTTGGTACCAAAAGCAAATTCTGGTGGAGATCTTCCAGCAGTAAGGCTTGTCCATTGCCATACATTTGTGGCAGCAACAGCAAGAGCAGGAGAAGCATAAAAAGGTTGTGCTAGAAGAATATTATATTTCCTCATCCGCAACTGATGAATGGCATTGGAGAAATCCCCATCTCCTGAAATGAGCAAATAATTTGCAGGTGTAGGATTGTCCACTGCCCATAATAGCATATCCACCAAAATTCTCTTATCACTAGCATCCTTAGTCACTGTAATTCATCAAACAAAATTAAGTTATTAGCAGGGCTAGCTATATAAATCCTACATACCACTCGATTTAAACTAATCTCAATTTAAAAGACTGATTGTTACTATACCAGCCGGGACATGATTGAGACTGATTCCAGTAGTAGATAGGGTTTCTTGAATGGACGAAAGAATGCCATTGGTGTCACCATAGGCGGAAATGGTGACTGGTCCATGATAGTTCATCTCTTTCAATGCCGCGTTTATATTCTGAGCGATTGCATGGGCGTCACATCCCTTGGGCACCTGACAATTTTCTATATCCCACCACACCGACGTTTTTGCTGCCGCGTATGGTGTTTCAGCTGCTGTTCCGCGGGGAAAACCCGGCTTCAATCCGTCTCCGGCCATCACACCTGGCACTTGCACAGCCTGAATTTGAACTGCTCCCGCTATCACTTTTTTTTACTGCGCGCTTTCCATATTACTGGAAAAAAACAAGAGGAAAAAAGCAACTAAAGATTAGAAAGTAGGTTATCAATCAAATGATTAATTTTAATCTTACTAGCTAAGTTGATTGGTAATGTCAACGGCGACCATTTAAATACAATTTCACCATTTCTCTTTTGGTAACGATTTCAATCAATTTCCTTTTTTTCCCATTTCTGTTTGAGAAATCTAGTATCAATTTCCTTTTTGGACTAGTTTGAATTGACTTGCAATTAGAATTGTTTCCATAAATAACTATGGAATGTTTATATCAAAATTAATTTATTTTGTTGACCAGTTAAATTATATAGGGATAATACATTAGTATAATCAAGACTAATTAAAAATGAGATAAATACACCATAAATGTTGAAATGTCATAGAGAGTGTGCACACTCTCACACTCTCTTGAAAACAAGTGATGAGCGCACAAATTGGACACATGTTATTTTTTTATTGGTAATTTTATATTAGTTAGTACACATATTTATTAATAATAAATTATTTGTAAAATATTTATTTTAATTTCTTTTCACTTTAATTTTTTTAAAATTAATTTATTATCTTTTAACTTTTAATTATTTGTAATAAATTATGTGTATTTTTTTTAAAAAAAAAACAATTTAAAAGTTTCATTTAATTTTTATGTTTTATTTTATTTTCTTCACTTATTTTGATATTCGTTCAAAATTAACTTATTTTAAATATAAGACATTTGAAATCAAATCAAAATGAAAAACAAAGAAAATAAACTCAATAGGAAAATAAAAGAGAAAAAACAATGAATGTAAGTAAAAAAAAAGAATAGTTTCAATACAAGGTAAAAAAATATGTATTAACTTAATTTAAATACAAAACAAAAAAAAATAAGACTTTTTTTAAAAAAATTAAAAATTAATTTTTTTGAGAAAATTAAGATTTTTTTTTTAAAAAAAATATTTACACACATGGCGGGCGAGTGTGTACAAACACAACCAACTGGGGTGGTTGAAGGTGCCACATCAGCACAAATATACGAAAAAAATAAGTTAGAAGGTAATAGGATCTTAGTTAAGTTTAAGTGAGTCTCTGAGATTTCGGTCATAGTTTAGGGGAATACTTATGTCTTATCCCAATTATATAATAATCAAGTCAAATGCAAAGTTACTAATTCAAATATTGTTAACCCTTGATAAGGCAAATGTAAAATTAATGGTATTAGGAAAATAATTGAATTAGATGATCAAATCAAGAATAGAAAATTTTTATTGAGCTGCTTGAAACACTTGATGAACGGTGAAAACTAACATAAAATATGTGTAGAGTCGTATGTAATCAGGTGAATTTTGAGACAAAAAGAAGTTATTCAGAGGGGAACTCCTAAAAAGGATTAAAAATAAGTTTATAAATTTGAAAGATCAAGAAAACAAAAAGAATGAGAACTCCTAAAAAGGATTAAAAATAAATATTTTTTAAAAAATTTGGTCAATTATGATATTTACATTAGTGGGCAGGTTGAGGAATTTATAAAATAAGATGTTAGATAACTGTTTTCATAATTCTCACATGGTTCAATCGTTATATTGGAAAAACCGCACACATTTAATGGGATTCAATGAAACTCTGAGTATCTTAAATCTAGGTGTTGTTTGAGTTATCTTGTACACATATACAACACATCATTCAATACACGAAATTTAGAAATGAGATATTCTCTCTTCCACTTCTAATCCGTATTACTACTTTCTTCTTCTTCCTACTCTTAGAGTTCATCGAGAACTCACATTCTCTTCTTCTAACTCACTAAATCTTCTAAAACTACACGTTCTGACCTAATGCATGTTGGGCTCCAAATTTCCAGCCCTGGCCTAAGGTGGGGCGTTGAAGAATGAAAGAAAGTCTTACATTGATGGTTAATGAGATGAATGATCTCTTTATAAAACTTGAGTAATCCTCTTCTCTTTGAGCTAAGTTTTAGGGTATGAATTAGGCCCAATACCTAATTTCATATTTAAACTATCAGACCTCGCGAAAAATTGATGTGGTGCTAAGTGAATTGGTGCAACAGTTGGTGTGTGTGGGCAATACCTGCTCTTTGTTTCTTCAATTCTACTGTTGTGCTTCTGTGAACTATCAGACTTCGTGAAAAGGAGATATGGTACAAACTGCACTGGTGCAACAACTGGTGCGTGTGGGCAATAACTGCTACTAGTTTCTGTTGGATTTTAAAATGTGTGAATAGAAAATGAAGAGTTGTGATTTTTATGAAAAGTTGTGACTTTTATGAAAGGTTGTGATCTTTCCGAAAGATTATGACTTTTTCAAAGGTTTGCAACATTTCCGAAAGATTGTCACTTTTCCAAAGATTTGTGACCTTTCTGGCAAGGCACATAAGAACATTTTCATATTATCCTTTGTTTTTTATAAATTAAGGATTTCCTTTCATTTTAGTTGAACTAATTTTTTTGGACTTCTTCTTCTACTACTAAATCTAGTATTCTAAGTGTACTTTACTGTCGTTGAGTGGCTCACTGACACCGTGATTTTAGATACCGATACATCGATAATAAGATCGTTCTATCCTGAGAGGATATATTCCATTAACATCAGGTACTTGAGGGGAATAATTTCCTTAAGGAGATACTGTGCATTCAGTGAGCTCGATTTGTTTCTTTGAGAAAAATATTTTTATATTGTTTCTAATCCGTTTCTAATTCTATTTTCTCTACCAATTTTAATTTTCTAGTTTGAAAATGCTCTTTAAATTTTGTTGTTTCTTACCAAATTTTTCAAAGTTTTGTTCTAAGTATCTTAAGAATATAATATGAACAACAGTTTCTTCAACTATAGCTGGCGTACTTGACATGCTGGTCATAGTCAGTTGATTCGAATTCTTAGGCACGTAAATAGCTTTAGTTTTTGTATCAAAATAGCGTCCAAGATAATATATATTTTGGACCTAGAAGTATTAGCATTGGCATTGGAATAAGCAGGTTGGTTTGCTGCAGGTATAGGTTCAAAAATTGGAGTCCGTATAGATTCTCGACATAATATGTTGGTACGAGCAAATTCTCTTGGACAACCTCCAGCAGCAAGGCTTGTCCATTGCCACACATTTGTGGCAGCGGCAGCAAGAGCAGGAGAAACATTATTAAAAGGTTGTGCTAGAAGAATGTTATATCTCCTCATCCGTAACTGATGAATGGAATAGAAGTCTGTGCTTCCTTAAATAAGCAAATAATTTGCAGATGCAGGATTGTCCACTGCCCAAAATAGCATATCCACCAAAATTTTCTTGTCACTAGCATCCTTAACTAGGAGAAGTCTGTGCTTCCTTAAATGAGCAAATAATTTATAGATGCAGGATTGTCCACTGCCCAAAATAGCATATCCACCAAAATTTTCTTATCACTAGCATCCTTAACCCCTGTAATTCATCAAACAAAATTAAATGAATAAATTTCTAGGAAGAGAGTGGGGTGTATGCAGACCTTAACCTGTTTATAACCATGTAAAAACTTTGAAGGATGGAGAGACTATTTTCCATAGACCTCTGGTAAAGAAAATCATTTTCAACGAACATCTTAAAAGAAAAGCAAGATGAAAACATTAAACTTATAAAGGATCTTTCTCATGCGCGCAGCAAATGAAGCAAAAATAGAAGAAGGTTTGTTTCTGTACAGGCCGGGACGTGATTGAGACCGATTCCAGTATTAGAGAGGGCTTGTTGAATGAAGGAGGGAATGCCATTGCTGTCTCCATAGGCGGAAATGGTGACTGGTCCATGATAGTTTCATATTCATTAATGTCGTGTTTATATTCCGAGCGATTCCATGGGCGTCGCATCCCCTGGGTATCTAACAATTTTCTATATCCCACCACACCAACGTTTTTGCTGCCGCATATTGCGGTCCTGCCACTGCTCCATCGGGAAAATCAGGATTCAATCCGTCTCCGGCCATCGCACTTGGCACTTGCAGCCTGATTTGAACTGCTCCCATTTTCACTTTTTTGTACTGCGCGCTTTCCATCTTTTTTAAAAAAACAAGATGAAAAAGGACTACAGGAGCAAGGTTATAGATTAAAACGATAATATTATAAGACCCTCTTATATTATTGGTGAACGCTTAAATCTTTTCTCCATTTTTTCTTTGAGAAATCTATTAAATCAATTTCCATTTTTTTCCATTTCTCTTTTGGAAATATATTAAATAATTTTTCTTCCCATTTCTCTTGTGGAAATATCTTAACTCGATTTCCTTTTTTATCCCATTTCTAATTGAGAAATTTATTTTCATTTTGGGGATTAGTTTGAATTGACTTGCAATTAGATATGTTTCCACAAATAACTTTTGAATGTTTAGCTTAAAATTTATTTATTTTTGTCAAACAATTAAATCATTTACTCCTTGCTCAGTTTTACTTGTCACTTATTCCTAAAATATATATATATTTATTTTTATTTAGTATTTTTGACGTATCAAGAACAGACAATACTTTTTTGTGCATGCCTCATGTCCTGTCAAATAGTTTTCGTTTGCGTTATATTTTTGTCAATACATTGAATACGCATATAAATCATCACTTTGATTTTACTGTGTCAATCTTTTACTTAGAAATGATTTTTGTTTATTAGTTTTCTTGTGCTATATACCTTAATAGTCAGCCTTCTTAGAAAATAATGGAAACAGAGATTTTTTGGAGAATTGAAAAATTCTTTTCAAATTACTTAAGTAAAGCAATTTTAATGCTTAATATAAAATAAAAGCATACATTCCTTCCTTACTATATTTAGAACAGTAGCAGAGCATTTGGAAGAAAGAGATATCTTCTATGTCCACTTATAAAATGCTAGTCGAGATCAGAGTGAGTTTAAATCCAATACTTCAGAGTAAAATACTAAAAGAGATCTCTCAACTAGGTACATGTTCTAGTATCCTTATCATTATTAGTTTCTCGAAGAGTGACAGTAATTGGTTGTCAGTCGGAATGAGTTTTAATCCAACACTTCAGAGTGAAAATCATATTCAGGATTTGAATTACTAGACCCAATATAAGGTCTTTAATCCATGCGTTTCTAAGAATCAAAGCGGCTTCATACCTGGAAGGTAGACAGAACATGAGAAAAAACTCTTGAGAATCTTTTTAAAAAAACCATGCAGCATAAATTGTTTACCTGCATTCAGATGCTGATATTGCTGAACGTCCAACAGTTGAACAAAGAAATTGCTCGATAACATTCCAAGTTGCATCCTGATACTTGTTAGGATTGCCACCAATTGGATTCTCACAATTTCAAATCCTTTCAGTTCTACCAACATATAGCTCAAAATAAACTTGTTTTCACTTTTCTAGTATCAAAATAGCATCCAGGATTAGACAAGAGCATTGGTATTGGTACATGGCATGGGCATTGGAATAAGCAGATTGGTTCGCTATAAACGCTTAGAATCTGGAGTCGGTATAGATTCTTGACATAATGTGTTACACCAAAAGCAAGTTCTCATGGAGATCCTCCAGCAGCAAGGATTGTCCACTGCCACACATTCGTGGCAGCAGCAGCAGCAAGAGCAGGAGAAACTTTAAAAGGTTGTGGTAGAAGAATATTATATCTACTAATCCGTAACTGATCAATGGCATTGGAGAAATCCCTGTCGCCTGAAATGATCAAATAATTGGTCAAGTGCAGGATTGTCCGCTGCCCAAAATAGCATATCCACAAAAACTGTCTAATCCTAAGCATCCTTAACCCCTGTTAATCAAATAGATCGGATGACTTTTTCTCCATCTTAAGCTCCTGTCAGAGACAAATAGAACGAAAATTTTTGGCACTGTTTGCAATAAAAACCCATTTGTACTAGAATTTTTATATTCTTTTTGCATGCAAGATAAGATTCCATGATGAACAGAGATACGCATAATTAAGCAGCCATGCAAGCTCAAATCATGTTAAAACGAATAATTGTTGATTAGTTGTTTAGCTTATTCTCGAGCTCCTGTCTTATCCCATGTTCCCTTTATTAGGTAACTCTTTTCTAGACACGCTAGAAAGATTTTCATATTTGGACACTGGGGCTTCCAACGGAATAAAAGAAACATGGATCATCATAAGCAGATGTTCCTTTTGGGGAAAATTGAGAAAAAAGAAGTGATGAATAAAGAATTAAAAACACAAACTCAAAAATGAAAATGCAAATTCTGAAATTGAAACTTGAAAGTCATTAGATCAGACCTTAGCTATTCCTATCTATAGGAAGTTGAACAGCTCGAACATCCTTGATCTTCAAGTAGTTATATATCACAACACCACATAATGCTACACAAAAACAAACAGAATTATTTAGTAAGATGTTTGATGGCATAAAGAAAAAGGAAGAAATACTAAGCTTACCAATGGCATAAACCTACAATATTAAGAGTGGTTATTGTCGACTATGGACAATAAGAGTTGAAAGGGCAATAAGTATCCAATCTTTCAATACACCGGCAACTTAAATGGTTACAGCACCAGTTCTACCACTCACTAAGAAAATTGAGAAATTCGAAGCAAAAGCACAAAGGGCATTTTAAAAGAAATTCCAGAAGTTGAATTGAATTTGTGAGACTTCCATCTCAGGCTTCTCCAGAAGACACGAGACAAAGAGAAAGATAAAGCTGCACGTTGAAACATGTGATCATAAGTAACCCCAAGAAACAGTACGAAGGCACTTGCAAGAAACAGTATGGAGGCACTTGCATGAGACTCCAATAACTATGTGGGATTGTAATTGGTAATTATAACCAAATACTGTACTTCGTGTGATGAATTTTATAAATAGTAATTAAAATATTACCAAACATGATACTAGTTATGTTGATTTTAATACATGAATAATTCACTTCTTACCCAACTATCAAACACCCCTAGGTGTTCATGTATTAACGTTCCAATCCATTATGAAACAAGTTGTTTCTTTTTTAAAAAAAAATTCTCGAACTGAAGATCCAACTTTAAAAAACACAAAAGCAAATTGAACTCAATATTTTTGCGTCTAAATCAATAGTTTTCACCTTTCAGCTATTTTTTCCTGGTATGACACATTTCAGGTTGGGACAATTCACATAGTTATTTATCTGGCAGCTATATTAACAATCATAGTTGGTACTCCTACTAACAATAATGTGAGCAAATTAAAAGAGAAGTCCACAGAGAGTTGATTGTGTTTCTGGCCAAAAGATGAATTTATATATTATTTTTTTGACGTAGCAGGGATGGATACAATTTTCCTCAATACATTCTAGAAGATTGTGAATCAAATATATACAAACCATACATAAGAAGTCCACAAAAGTAACAGATATCTCGCTCCTATATATGTCGTCATCAAGTTGGCACTGAGCATACAGTCTTATATGAAATTGAGCTTCTTTTAAAATCTTCTTTTAAAATCCGTTAACTCCAAGATATCTGATCCGTTTCTGAAAACATATGTCATGACTATGACATGGTAAACTACTGAAAGAGATCTCTCAACTAGGTGCCTGTTCTGGTATCCTTATCATTATTAGTTTCTTGAAGAGTGATAGTAATTGGTTGCCACTCAGAGTGAGTTTCGATCCAACCCTTCAGAGTGATAATCATATTCAGGATTTGAAGTACTTCAACCAATGTAAGGTTTTTGAGGCATGCATTTCTAAGAATCAAAGTGGCTTCATACCTGGAAGACAGACAGAACATGAGAAAAAAACTCTTAAGAATCATTAAAAGTCATGCAGCATAAATTGTTTAACTACATTCAGATGTTGCTATCGCTAAATGTCCAACAGTTGAACAAATAAATTCTTCAATCGCATTCCAAGTTGCATCCTGATACTGGTTAGGATTGCCACCAAGTGGATTCACACATTTCCAAATCCTCGCAGTCCTACCAACATATAGCTCAAAATTAACTAGTCCTAACTTTAATATCATCTGTTGCTCTAGTGCAGTATTTAAGGCTACTGTAACATCAGTATGACAATATTCAAGGTTACTATATAACCAAGGTTTTCTTTGGTTGGCAAAATCTTCTCGAACCTCAAAGTGTTCAACGAATTAAATATTACCCTTATAAGATTGAATGTGTTCAGGCAGTTGGAGATCCAAATCTAAATTACCACAAACAGATTTAGAAACACCCGATGAGGGTGGAAAGACGAAAAACTCAGGACGTATATCACCCTTGTTCATAGAACCACATAAATCACCCCTACCTGCAAGAAAATTACCACCATTAGTTGCCTCAAGAAACTAACTGGCTTAGTAAACTTCTGTTTCGGTCACAGTACTTCCCTATTTTGTCAATAAAAAATTAGGAGTGTAATATAAGTTTATGGGGCTATCTGATAAATTACCCATGCTAGCGTTAGGATTATGTACAAATGGTGTAGAAAAATCAGCAGAACCTTCAGGTCGTTGAAGCGGGGTTGCAAATTGTCCTGGCAAGAGTTCAATTTCACAAAGTTATCTGGAACAAGAAAAGGTTGGGATTGAGTACGCTGAGCAGGCTTATTTTCTACGAATTTACTGTTGTGGTTCTCTGAACTATCAGACTTTGTGAAAAAGAGATGTGGTACAAACTTCACTGGTGGGGAATAGCTGCTACTAGTTTCTTCAACTATAGCTGGTCTACTTGACATGCCGGTCATAGTCAGTTAATTGGAGTTCTTAGGTACAAAACTAGCTTTAGTTTTTGTATCAAAATAGCATCCACGATTAGATAAACTTTGGGCCCTGGAAGCATTAGTGTTGCTATTGGTATTGGAGTAAGCAGGTTGGCTCGCTGATATAGGTTTAGAAATTGGAGTTGGTATATAATTTTGAGGTCATGTGTTGGTAAGAAAAGGAAGTCCTCGTGGAGATCCTCCAGCAGCAAGGCTTGTCCATTGCCATACATTTGTGGCAACCACAGCAAGAGCAGGAGAAGCATAAACAGGCTGTGCTAGAAGAATATTATATTTCCTCATCCGCAACTGATGAATGGCATTGGAGAAATCCCCATCTCCTGAAATGAGCAAATAATTAGCAAGTGCAGGATTGTCCACTGCCCAAAATATCATATCCACCAAAATTTTCTTATCACTAGCATCCTTAGTCACTGTAATTTATCAAACAAAATTAATGAATGAATTTGCACAAACGAATGATGTAACTAACAACTACCAATTTAAACTAATATCAATTTAAAAGACTGATTGTTACTATACCGGCCGGGACGTGATTGAGGCTGATTCCAGTAGTAGAGAGGGCTCCTTGAATGGACGAGGGAATGACATTGGTGTCACCCTAGGCGGAAATGGTGACTGGTCCATGATAGTTCATCTTCATTAATGTCGTGTTTATATTCTGAGCAATTCCATGGGCGTCACATCCCCTGGGCACCTGACGTACGGCGTTTCCGCCGCTATTCCGCGGGAAAAACCCGGCATCAATACGTCTCCGGCCATCGCTCTTGACACTTGCACAGGCAGAATTTGAACTGCTCCGCCTATCACTTTTTTGAGCTGCACGCTTTCCATGTTTTTGAAGAAACGAGAGGGAAAAAAAGGGACTAAAGAGTAAAGAGTAAGGAGTAGAGAGTAGGTTATCAATCAAATGATAATCTTAACGTTAGTAGCTAAGTTGATGGTAATTTCATGTTATTGGTGAACATTTAAATATACTTTCACCATTTCTCTTTTGGGAAATCTATTGAATAATTTCAATCGATTTCCTTTTTTCCCCATTTCTCTTTCGGAAATATACTAATTCAATTTCCTTTTTTTCCTATTTCTGTTTAAGAAATCTAGTAAATCTATTGAATAATTTCAATCAATTTCATTTTGGGATTTGTTTGAATTGACTAGCAATTAGATACGTTTCCACAAATAACTATCGAATGTTTAGCTTAAAATTCATTTATTTTGTCAAAACAGTTTAATCATATAATAATCAAGTCACATGCAACGTAACTAATTCAAATATTGTTAACCCTTGATAAGGCAAATATAGAAATAATGGTACAATAAAATCTAATTTGGTAAACTAATAATTTTTTTAAAGATAATATTTTCCTCCAATCCCGACTTGAGCCAATGGAAAAAATCACTCATTTCAATAAAGTAATAAGAACCTTCATATTTCAAAAGACCCCTATATAAATATATTGTCTAATTAATATTATAAATTATAATTCTTTAAAAGTACAAATATATCTAAGACAATTTAGTGAAATATGATTCTATTGTCTTCTGTTTTTGTTAAAATTTAAATTTAGTTGAAGCCCATTTCTCACTTTTTTTATTGCATCAAGAAGTTTCGGTGTTGTCACGACTGCAAATCTTTTTAAGTGCATATGAAATGATTTATTTTGTACTCACATAATACTTTACGTATTTGATATGACATTATTGATCATTTTTTGATAACTTTTAAATGAGAAGTTATTTTTAGATATGATTTCAAAAATTTCCTATATATGTAGGCCGGGCAACGGTACCGGAACCGGAACTACCGGACCGGGACGGACCGGAACCGGAACGGAACCGGGCACCACGGGCCGGAACCGTACCGGAACCGGGACGGACCGGAACCGGTAATTCCGGAAATTTATATTAATTCCCGTCCCGGACCGGTAACGGACCGGTACCGGACCGGAAACCGGGTCCCGTCTTCTATATTTAAAAAAAAAAAAATTATCAAAATTAAAAAATAGGAATATTAGTGATATTACTCAAATAATATTAAAACTTTTGTAATTTTAAAGTTAAAAATTTATACTTTTATACTTTTAAAGTTTTAAATACAAACTTTCAAACTTTAAAAGTATAAAAGTTTAAATTTCACACTTTAAAAGTTTGAAAATTTAAATTTAAATTTCAAACTTTAAAACTATAAAAGTTTAAATTTCACTCTTTAAAAGTTTGAAAATTTAAATTCAAACTTTAAAACTATAAAATTTTAAATTTCACCTTTAAAAGTTTGAAAATTTAAATTCAAACTTTAAAATTATAAAATTATAAAAGTTTAAATTTCACCCTTTAAAAGTTTGAAAATTAAATTCAAACTTTAAAATTATAAAACTATAAAAGTTTAAATTTCACACTTTAAAAGTTTGAAAATTTAAATTCAACTTATTCAAGAATCAAGACAATAATAAAAAAAAATTAAGGCGAATAGCCTATACTTTTATTAATATTAACTATTTAGTACAAGTTGACTCGTTGAGTTACAAACTTACAATTTACAAAATATTAGTAGAGTATTAAAAAAATCTAATCTACACAGCCACCTTCTAGGAAGGGTTCTGTTTGAATTAGACCTCGAATTATTATACTCATACTAATAGACATTTAAATTTAATAGTTCATGCTACCAAGAAAATCTTTTTTTAAATCTTTTAACATTTCTCTAGTAACATGCTCTGGAATTGGTTGATTAGCTAGTTCCTCCATTGCATCAATGCCGTCGTCACTAAAATCTTGCGTTATTTCATCAATGTCGTTTTCAAATTTGGTCGGTAAAGGTGGACGACCATAACTCCTTCTCTCGCCATTAATCCAATCTCGAAATAGTACTGATATTTCCAAGCTATCTGCTGCTAATGAATATCTATGCTCTCCAATTTGATATCTTGCTGCACTAAAAACGCCTTCCGAAACTACCGAAGATGCTTGAATAGCTAACACATCTCGAGCAACTGGTTGAAGCTTTGGAAATCCCTGGCCGCGATTGCTCCACCATTCTAGAAGATCCACAGTATTAGGTTCTGTATTTTGATTAATATATGCATCAAAATCATTTCTATCATTATGAGAAAGTTCAAGATAACAATCTATCATATCATCAAGATCATCTTCATTATTATATCTACTCCTAGAACTTTGAGGTTCTTCATTACGTACTGCATTAATTATATTTGAATTATACAAGTCATATAATTTTCTAGCTTCAACTTTTATAATATCTTTAACATCTTCACAACTAGGTATTTCATCATCTTCACTATCAATACCTAAATTAAAATATATTTTATCAACCATTCGTGATGCACCTTCATCTTTATAATGTGGATTTAATAAACAAGCGGTTAAATAAATTTGAGGAATAGGAATAAAATATTTTCTAAATTTTTCAATTATTTTGTTAACAGATTCTTCAAATCTTGGTTTATTTTTGAATTTATAAAATTTACTAGAAATAGCACAAATATTAGGTAAAACAGAGCAAATAGTTGGATTATAAAGTGCAGATATTTTTTTTGTAGTTAAATAAAAAACTTTTAAAAATTCTATAAGTTCTTTTACATCATTCCAATCATTATCATCAAGTCTATATGTCATATTTGAATTATGAGCATTCCAAACCATTTGTAAAGGTTTCCTATATTCATAAGCGACTTCAAGCATTTCATACAAAGAATTCCATCTAGTACACACTGATTTAGGAATTTCTCTAGGTGGAAGATTAAATTCACGACAACGATTTTCAAAATCTCTACGTCTAGACTTAACTTGACATTTAAAAATAAAATGACATGCAGTTTCAACTTTTATGCAACCATCATTATGCATTGATATACCATCTCTAACAATTAAATTATATATGTGTGCAGCACACCTAACATGAAAACCATCAATATAAATAGGGCAAAGAGACGGTTTTAGTATTTCAACAGCAGTTCTATTATTAGAAGCATTATCTAAGGTGACACTACT
Organism: Solanum bulbocastanum; assembly: GCA_037074985.1. NCBI lineage: Eukaryota > Viridiplantae > Streptophyta > Magnoliopsida > Solanales > Solanaceae > Solanum > Solanum bulbocastanum. The sequence goes on along the minus strand of CM073598.1, from coordinate 38,105,643 downwards.
TATTTTATCACAAATTCCATAGTTTTGTAAAACATCTATGATTGTTTGAGCTATATAACTACCGGTTTTATGCATTTCACAACATTTATAACCTAAGATTCTTTTTTGCAGTGTCCAATTTTCATCAATCCAATGTGCAGTAATAGTAAAATAATCATTACCATTTACACTACGACCCATATCAGAAGTAATAGCTATTTTACAATTATTATAATAAAATAAACAACGAAGATATTGAAAATGTTGAGCTTGATAATCAAAGATAGCCTTTTTAATTGTATTTCTAGTAAAACCTTTAAAATGTGGATTATACACAATTTGAATATAATGAATAAAACCGGGATTTTCAGCAAAACTAAATGGCAAACCCATAACAACAATCATTTTAGCTAATTCTTCAAGATCTTTTTCTCTACTATATGACCGTTGTATACTAGAGCCAGAAACATTAGAAGGATTTAATTGTGTTTGGACCATATTAGAGCCCTCTACTCCTACATTTTCAGGAAGGGTGGTACCATTCTTTTTAGCTTCGGCTACAGCTTTAGCATGCAAAAATTCATTTTTACAACATGACATTAAATGATTACTCAAATGTCCCGTCCCACCCTGTTTTCCTACAGTTTTATGATTCATTCTATGTTTACATTTATTACAAATAGCTTGTGTTTTATCTTCATTCTGAGTCATAAATTGCCACACAACTGATTTTTTAGCGCGTTCTACCTTAGTCCTAGGATGCACGGGGGGAACGGGAGCAGGACAACGAAAGGGAGCGGGAGGGGAAGGGGGATTGGGAGTGGGAATAGCCGTAGTTGGCTGAGTTTCATCATCATCATATTCATCAACATTATGATCAAAACTATCAATATAATCATTAACATCATCATGTTCATCATCTTCAGGTAATTCCTCATCAAAATTACCAAACCTTCTTTGTAAATGTTCATGATAAGGATCTAATCCACTATTACTATCAATATTAAAAACACTATCATCAACATGCGTATAATCATCCGTATTTATTCTTAATTGAGAAGTTTTTTTAGTTGTAGATTTAGACGTACTACCGGTTTTTTTATTTTTTTTGGATTTTGAGCTCCATAAATTAGTGATCGAATCAACTATTGTTGTTTTACCCTTCTCAACATTGTTTTTACCGAAATCCATATTCAAATATAACAAGTAGTAAATTATATATAATACAAAAATGTAATGCAAAATTTTAAACAAATAAATAACTAAATAAGTAGAGACTAGAGACTAAATACTCACAAAATAAACAATTAAATGCAAACAATTATATAACTAAATAAAAAGTGAGTTGGAACGAATGTACCAAACGTCTACTTAAAAAAGTAGACGTGTATGACCGAAAGCCGAAAATTGAAAGTTGAATTTTGAAGCTCCAATTTACAAAGACCAAATTCGTAATTTTAACGAGAATAAGAGAATTAAGAGATTAGAGAGTAGAGAGAAGATAATATTTAGAGAGTAGAGAGAAGATAATATTTGTGAATTGTGAGTGAAAAGAATTAAAGATTAGGAGTATTTATAGGTAGAAAAAAGGGATGAAAATGTAGTTTTTATAATGTTGGGGTATTAAAAAAAGTTTGGGGGGTAGGGTGGTGTAAAGGGGAGTGGGGAGGTGAAAAGAGCCGTTGGTGGGGCCCAAAAGCCGTTGCCCAACGGCTCTCAACGGCTAATTGCCAAAAAAAAAAAAAAAAAAAAAATTTAACCCGCGAACCGGACCGGACCGGGACGGACCGGGACCGGAACCGGGACTAACCGGACCGAGACAAACCGGTAAAGCCCGGTTTCCGTCCCGTTACCCCTCCCGGAACCGGCTATTACCGGTTCTAACCGGGACTAACCGGAACCGAGACGGAACCGGTACCGGACCGGGACGGACCGGAACCGGAACCGGCACCTCCCGGTTCCGTTGCCAGGCATATATATATGTTGCTTATATAGTTTATTTTATCGTCATCATAAATTGAATGTCTTTAGTAAAGATAATATGAATAATATTTTATTATTAAGAAACAATGAACATTATACCTAATTAATTTATTTGTATAATGAAACATTGAATAAAAAAGTATATATCACAATAAATTCTTTACATACGTTGTACTTTATGTATAATGAATTTATTTTTTTATATAAATTCAATAAATATGATACACAATTTAATAAAATACAATGATTTTGATATATTCATTACACTTTATGTATAATGTATTTATTTTTTATGTGAATTCAATAAATATGATACATAAATTAGTGAGATACAATGATTTTGTTGTAATCAAAATTAACCTTCATTGAATCTCAACGCACACTTTAAATTAATAAATATTAATTTATCGATTAAATAATGCCTCTACAAAATAATAATATTTAATGGTTTCACTTATATTAATTTAATGAGGTTTTAGAGTATTATGAAAACAATTGAACGGATGATCAATTTGAGAATAGAATTTTTTTTATTAAGTTGCTCAAAACATTTGATGAATAGTGAAAAATTAACAACAAAAAAAATGTGTCGAATTATATGTAATCAGGAAAAAAAATGTTTGATAATTGTTTTCGTAATCCTCATCTGTTTCGTAATAATATAATCTTTTACTTAGAAATGAATTTTTTAGTAACTTTCGTGCCGTGATATTTAAATCCAATTGAAATTTAATTTTATACATTCAAAATACCTTACTCAAACACATTCTTAAAAAATAACCGAAACGTGGATTTTTATATCAGTGCAAGTACATTCATATAAGTTAATTTGAACAGAAAAAAAAATACTTAATATACTGTTATCTTGTGTGTTTCATTCACATACCTTCGATAATGTTTTTCGCAAATTTCAGTAAAAATAGTGAGGTAATTAAATAACATTTGTAATTATCAACAAAACTAAGAGTCAATTTGGATTGATTTAAAAATTAGCTTTTAAATTAAAAATAAAAAATAAACTTAAATAACTTTTAAGTAAAAAAATAAAAAGTAGGGAAGATCTACTTTTAGTTTTTAATTTATTTTAAGTTAATTTTAATCTTGTCAAACACTTCCCAAACTTAAATAACTGCATATCCTCTAGCACCTTTTTTTTTTTTTTTTTTTTGGTATTTTGTTAATATTAGTGATCTCAAAACTAGCTAAAAGCTATGTCTTAGAGGGTATTTTTGTAATTGAATATATGAGTCATTAGCTAAAATTAGTTAGTTAAGTAGTTAGTGAAGAATTATTTTAAAGGTAAGTTAAAGAGTCCGTTAACTAACTGTGTATACATACACATATACAAACATCATTTAATACCCGAAATATAGAAATGAGATATTCTCTCTTACACTTCTAATCCTCTTTTTGTATTACTGGAAGTGTCTTACGTTGATGATTAATGAGATGGGAGGCTTGAGTAATTCACCTTGACCTAGTTTTTGGACTCTGAGTTAAACCCAAAACCTAATTTCACATTTGAACTATCAGACTTCATGAACAAAAGATGTGGTGCAACCGTTGGTGAGAGTGGGCTACAGCTGCTACTTGTTTCTTCAATTGTACTGTTGTGCTTCTCTGAACTATCAGACTTCGCGAAAAAAAGATGTGGTACAAACAGCACCGGTGCAACATCTGGTTCGCGTGTGCAATTGCTGCTACTAGCTTCTTCAACTATAGCTGGCGTACTTGACATGCTGGTCGTAGTCAGTTGATTCGAGTTCTTAGGTACGTAAATAGTTTTAGGAGTATAAAAATAACGTCCAGGATTATATAAACTTTGGGCTTTGGAAGTACTAGCATGGGCAGGTTGGTTTGCTGATGTAGGTTTAGAAATTGGAATCGGTATATAATATTGACGTAATGTGTTGGTATTACGAAAAGCAAGTTCTCCTGTTGATTTTCCAGCAGCAAGGGTTGTCCATTGCCAGACATTCGTTGCAGCAGCAGCAAGAGCAGGAGAAGCATTATTAAAAGGTTGTGCTAGAAGAATGTTATATCTCCTCATCCGTAACTGATGAATGGCATAAGAGAAATCTGTGCTTCCTGAAATGAGCAAATAATTTGCAGGTGCAGGATTGTCCACCGCCCAAAATAGCATATCCACCAAAATTTTCTTGTCACTAGCATCCTTAACCCCTGTAATTCATCAAACAAAATTAAATGAATAAATTTCTAAGAAGAAAGTGGGGTGCATGCAGACCTTAACCTGTTTATAACCATGTAAAAACTTTGAAGGGTGGAGAGATTATTTTCGATAGACCTCTGGTAAAGAAAATCATTTTCAACAAACATCTTAAAAGAAAAGCAAGATGAAAGAATTAAACTTATAAAGGATCTTTCTCATGCGTGCAGCAAATGAAGCAAAAATAGAAGAAGGTTTGTTTCTGTACAGGCCGGGACGTGATTGAGACCGATTCCAGTATTAGAGAGGGCTCGTTGAATGAAAGAGGGAATGCCATTGCTGTCTCCATAGGCGGAAATGGTGACTGGTCCATGATAGTTCATATTCATTAATGCCGTGTTTATATTCTGAGCGATTCCATGGGCGTCGCATCCCCTGGGCACCTGACAATTTTCTATATCCCACCACACCGACGTTTTTGCTGCCGAGTACTGCGGTCCCGCCACTGCGCCACCAGGAAAATCAGGCTTCAATCCGTCTCCGGCCATCGCACTTGGCACTTGCTCAGGCTGATTTTGAACTGCTCCCACTATCACTTTTTTGTTCTGCGCGTTTTCCATCCTTTTGAAATAACGAGACGAAAAAAAAGGATTACACAGCAAGGTTATAAGTCAAAAAGATGATCTTACTGGCTCAATTGATTCGATTGTATCTACTTTTATATTGTTTGCAAACGTTTAAATCTTCTTCCCTATTTTTTCTTTGAGAAATCTATTAAATTAATTTCTTTTTTTTCCTATTTCTCTTTGGGAAATATATTAAATCAATTTTCATTTTTCCCCATTTCTCTTGTGGATATCTCTTAAATCGATTTCCTTTTTTATCCATTTCTGTTTGAGAAATCTATTAAATCAATTACCATTGGACTAGTTTGCAATTAGATTCAATTTCCTTTTGGGGATTAGTTTGAATTGACTTGCAATTAGATTCAATTTCCTTTTGGGAATTAGTTTGATATTTTGAATTTACTTGCAATTAGATATGTTACCATAAATAACTGTTGAATGTTTAACTTAAAATTCATTTATTTTGTTAACGAGATAAATTATTTAATAATCAAGTTACATGCAACGTAACTAATTCAAATATTATTAACCCTTGATAAGGCAAATATAGAAATAATGATGTTATGAAAACAATTGAACAGATAATCAATTTGACCTAAGTGAAAGTATAAAATCTTGTTTAGTTCTCAAAACACTTGATAAATAGTGAAAACTAACAAAAAAATATCTATAGAGCCGTATGTAATCAGGTGAATTTAGAAACAAAAAAGAGTTATTCAGATGGTAAACATTCTCCATCTCCTAACATGAGGTTATGGATTTAAGTAACCAAGAGGTACAAAAATAATGGGAGCTCTTAGAAAAAAAAATTATATTAAAAAATCAACTGAATTCTGATATTTACAATAGTGTGCAAGAGAAGAATTTTATATGTTTAGATGTTGATAACTATTTTCGTAATTCTCGCCCATTTCGATTGTTATATGGATAAGATCATGCACATTTAATGGTATTCAATGAAACTTTGAATATCTCCAAAATCTAGCCGTTGTTTGAGTTTTATCTTTTACCTAAGCGGATGGATCATTCTGGAACCCTACTATCCGTCATCCGGTGCAAATAAGATAGATTCGGAATTAAGTTGATTCTCTCATGGTCGAACAAGTCTTTGGATAGAATGTCCTTGACTAACTACATCCAGTGCAAATAAAATAGATTCGGAATTAAGTTGATTCTCTGATGGCTGAACAAGTCTTTGGATAAAATGTCCTTAACTAACTCAACGATAGATTATAATTTTTTCTAGGCTTGCCACGTGTTCAATTATATAGTTCTCATTTTCGTTATATTTTTGCCAATACATTGGATATGTATATGAATCATCCATTTGACGTTAGTGTGTGGCGTTTTGGATCATCAAATGTATGAAATAAATACTAGTCCGACAATATGAATCTTTTACTTATAAACGGATTTTTTTTAAGTAGATTTCTTGCTGCTATATTTGTTGGTCACGTTAAAAATCACGTTAGAGATATGTAATATCAACGGTCGTAGCCACTAAAAAAAATTTTAAAAAAAATGTTACGCAAGTTGATTGTTGCTTTTCATTCGTGGTATCCAATAGAGGATAATAACTGGTACAACAATAAATAGAATAGATGAATGGCAAAGGTAAAATTACACATTATAGGTTAACCCAGATTAGCTATTACTTGAAAGTCTCTCAGCAAACAAAGAAAAGAATTGGATCCATGAATCAGTTTAGATATCAGAAAACCGTTAAAAAAAAAAACTGAAGTACTGTCAATTTCAACACCAGTCCCAGCAAGTTGCCTTTAGCTAAAATCTATGATCAAGATTTTCTTTGCCAAGGCATAATAAAAGTTAACTCAACTATGGATGCCGTGCAAAAGCATACAAACTATCTTAGTGGGGTTGAGAGTATCATGTGATGTTAAAAATATCACTATTTCATTGAATATGACGAGCCTAAACAATATTACAATAAATAACTAGTAGCAATGTTAATGGTGGTAGTACTCTGCAAAGAAATGCATTCTTACCAAAATGGTGGAGGGTGTATGAACAAGACCCGCTCTCATCAATCTGCTTGATACCGTGATTCTAACAAATGAACCCAAAATGACACTTATAGAATTGACGGTTCTCATGGTGAATAGCTGCTAAGTGGGCTTCGCCCAAGATGAGAGACCCTACTTGAAGGAATAAAGGGTGCTTCCTCATCCACAATTGAATCCGGAGACCCATTCCTTGAACCTTTTCCTCCACTGTTCTTAACAATATCGTCTGGTACATACAGATCGGATGACTTCTTCTCCATTTTAAGTTCCTGTCAGAGGCAAATTGCATAAAGGACATTTTTTTGGCACTGCTTGCTATAAAATCCATCTTTACTAGAAATTTTGTTTGCATGCAAGCTAAAGATTCCATGATGAACAGAGACATATATAATTAAGCAACCCATGCAAGCTCAAATTATGTTAAAAATAACTGTAGACTATAAGTTTAGCTTATTCTCTAGCGCCTGTCTTATTTCTTCTTCTCTTTATTAGGCATCTCTTTTCTAGACATGCTAGAATGATTTTCAAACTGGAAACTGGGGCTCCCAAAGAACAAAAGAAGTATGGATCATCATATGCTGATGTTCCTTTTGGGGAAAATTGATAACAAGAAGGAAGTGTTGAATAAAGAATAAGAACGCCAAACTCGAAAAAAAATAATGCAAATTCTGAAATCGAAACTTGAAAGTCATTAGATCAAACCTTAGCTATTCGATCAGAAACACTATCTACAGGAAGTTGAACAGCTCGAACATCCTTGATCTTCAAGTAGTTATACATCACAACACCACATAATGCTATACAAAAACAGAAATATTTTAGTAAGATGTTTGATGGCACAAAGCTCCCATAAATAAGAAGAAACATGAAGCTTACCAATGGCATAGCCTGTAATATTAAGTGTGGTTATTGTCGACTCTGGAAAAATTAGTGTTGAAAGGGCAATAAGTATCCAATCTTTCAAGACACCGGCAACTCGGATGGTTACAGCACCGGTTCTACCAATCACTAAGAAAATTGAGAAATTCAGAGCAAGAGCACAAAGTGCATTTGAAAAGAAAATCCAGAAGTTGAATTGAATTTGTGAGACTTCCATCTCAGGCTTCTCCAGAAGATACCATGGGACAAAGAGAAAGACAAAGCTGCACATTGAAACATGTGATCATAAGCAACCCCAAGAAATAGTACGGAGGCACTTGCATGAGACTCCAAAACCAAATAAAAACAGAAATTCAGAATACTGAGATAACTCTCATACTTGCTTATTATCAGATTCAGGTGACATATAGCAGCAACTGCCTCTTACAGAAAATCTCTCGCCAAGTGAGATAAACAAAACTAAAGAGAGGAGCACATACATAGCAGAGTATGTGTTATCTATGTGTGCAGAGAACAAATTTTCCATAAATGAACTAGCAACCAAATACTAATACCCCTAGCATTATTTCTACCTATATTGACTTCATCAGACCAGCCAGGACACAGTAATAACTAGTAAGTCATGCCAGATGCAGGACACAGCTAAACACATGACTACATGCTAACGGAAATATAAGTATGGCCACTTGTTCCCAAAAAAGTATAATTATATATGTCAGAATTCCACAAGGAAGAGATGTGTGGTTACACTCTTCCAGCTGGAGCTATAACATTTAGAAGGACATACTCTCAAGCAATTTGAAACTAAAGATAAATTTAACAAAAATGAGATATAGAAGTGCCTCTTTCAAGTTTTAATATCAGCAGTAAGATGATCTGAGGTACATTGCAATCATAATGTCGTGAAATGATGAGCACTCTAAAGAACAAAAAGATGAAAAAGTAGCTCAAGCCCATCCCGAAAGGTACATTTATGGCAGGAATCAAATGTATGGAAAAGGTTTCCAATTGTATGTGTTCTCAATTACTTTTCTCCCTTTCTCCCAAGTGAGAATGAGCAAGGTGGGAGGTTTGGAATCATTAAAAACTGAGATCTAACTGGAATCTCTTTTTTTTCTTTTTTAAAGAAGTAAGATCTAACTGGAATCAAATAGACCTCAACATAGGATAATCTATTCAACTGCACCACATGAGAGCAAATAACTCAACTCAATGGGATAGGATCATCTATTACATACCTGCATGGAGCTATGTAATATAGGCTGGTGATAGGATTGAGAGTTAGTCCCTTCTTCTGAAGCAGAACTTGAGTTAAGACCAGCCTAAGCGCCTCAGCAAATATTCCAGTGACCTGATAAACTGTACCAACTACGTTGAAGTGAATTTCTCCATAAGATGAAACTACAACACCGACGCTGACCAACAGCATGTTCAGGAATAAATCGCATCTTAACTTGTCAGTTCCACAAATAACAGCCATGACAAAGGTGGCAACTGGCACTGTATTTTCAACACAAAGCTCCAATCAGTACATTTGCAAACAGAGGATACAGACATAGAAAAGTATTACCCAGGCATACTTAGAGCTTTAAGCATCTGGATAAAGGCTACAGAAATGAACAGATAAGCTGTGTTTCCAAACCTGCAATAAAACAAACATAAGCTACCTTTACCAATGTTCCAAAAAAAAAAAAAAATTAAGAAACATAATTATTAAAACCTAATATTCATGTGAGTAATGAAACATATAGCAACTGAAGCAAATGGGAAAACACTCCCCAAAGAGAATATTTTTTTGACAAACAAGGAGACCAAGTACGTGGAAAACATCAATTGCCCAGTCAAACCAACAATATACCCTACCAAACCAAAGAATGTTAATTATGCACGAAAGTGTCCCACATTTTCTAATCACCCCAATTCTCATAGTTTTACTATAATCCCTCCTCTACTTTCCCAGAGAAGTGGAAAGTGTCAAGGAGGAGAAAGGAAATTTAACCAGCCAAATTCTTCCTCTGTCATAGAAAAACAACTACTTCTACAAGACAATTAGTCAACAGAAGAAAAGCATTTGGAAATATTCTTGAAACCAATCAATAAAACCACTGTAACAGATGACATAGAAGGTTATATAAATGCTAAATTTGGCTCAAAACTAGTTCATTGACCTCAAATGTCCAGACTGATTGGAAATTTTAAACACAAATCATCAAATAACCAAAAAAGGTCAAGTGTCCTGCATCATTTGAATCAGGAACAGTAGAATACATTCTTTTCTTCTTCTTTTTCCGCTTTCTATTAGTGAGTTCCAAAAGGCTGACTTGGTCAGTTGGACAGATGTATGATGAGAAAAATTTATGCTAATCTAACAGATGTTTCTTTTAACAAGAGCAGATAACAATAATATCACGTAAAAATACTTGCTTAGGTTAGATTTAGATTCAAAGGTATAAATGGTTTCGTTGTAAGTGCATGATCAGTAGGCATTAGATCTTCATAATCGGTTAAAGGTCAATTCTCAATGATTACAAACATGCATTCATAACTAAATTCATTTTTATCACAAGTTTCATGCCAACCCATCATTGAACCATTTACTAATTATGATGTCACCTAATACCTTAGAAAATGCAATTGAATATTCTAACCCAAGGCAAGCAAGCCTTTCAGTTCCTCGAAGTAGAATCTTACCAAAGACTTGATGCAAAGAAAGCACTAATGGGAATCACACACGTCGCGTATCTGCAGATTCAGCAATAAATAGTAAAATAAGATAACATACATCATTACATCTGAAGGCAATGTGGATGCAAAGGACCAAATGCTTACATTTCAAACGTCATTTTGACAGGAGATACAACCTGCAGAAAATTAACATGGATGGAAGGAAATCAGTTGATCCCTAGTCTTATACATCAAATGGAATGAAAAATTGTGCACTATAAAAATTAGTTTCCCCTCCAGTAGATGAAAAGTGAGCCGTGATCAAAATTCAGAAGCTAAGGACAGCCAAATGTCAAATTAGATATCTAAACATGAACAAATATACCAATCAATTTATCTGCTGAGAACTCTCCACAGGGCCCAACTGGGTGTCTAAAATGAGGAATTCTACAAGTGGTTCTTCAGAATAACCGCAGATATTTTAGAGTTACCTGGTACCTCTACTGGTGAGAGATAGCAGGTACCTCATGGAATTAGTCAAGGAGCACGTAAGCTGGCCCGGAAAAAAAAAAACCACTGCAGAAACCTCTCCTCAGGCCTCAAGGGGTTAAAGAATACGATAAATCATTAAATAGAAACTGCTCCGCTCAGAAGCAAGCCCAGAGATAAAGATCACATCAAAAGCACAAAAGTAACAAAGGTTGAAAATTAACATGCGATGCGATGAGTCGCTTCAAAAATCTGCAACACTGGTAAAATGAAAATGATGCATAATGATCCAAAAAATAAAACACTTCTACAACAAGGTCAACAACAATCAATAGATAAGCAAGAAGTTGTCATCGAGGAGCAGAAAGTGGAATGCTGCAAGAAAAATAACACTGTAATTACCAATAACAAAACAATACCTTGAAGACACGGATAAGAAGGAAAGCTACTAAGCCCGAGAAGCCCATATGAATCATGGTAAGTGTTATTGGTAATGGGAAATTGAAATATTTTGGGGAGAGTACCCACTGCCCAAAAAAAAACAGAACAAGAATCATTAGCTCTTATAAATGGCACTGACAATACTAAGAATAAAACTGGAATGATACAGAAAATAAATTGAGCAGCAGTATTGTCTTTTTTCCTAAAACAACAATGCATAAGTGCAGAAAGAAAGAAAAACACCATACAACAAAAGAACAATGAGAATGAGAAAGTGGAAGTTAGTAACACATTGCTTATCCTGGAGCATGGTTTCCCAATACCATCTATCCTTTCTCTTTTACTTCTCCCTTTCCACGCCCTCCTGAACCAGTTACCAAAAAACTGAAGCTCTAAAATGTTACACAGACCTTTTTCCCCGCAACTTACCCGGCAAAAGCAGAAACATAATTGGACCCAAAACCTAAGGAACTTCAAAAGGGTAAGTAGAGGGGGGAAGAAAAAAGAGGAAAAAGAAAACAAAGAAAGGAGTAAATAAACGAGTGCTTTCAATCTTAACATTGATGTTAACAGATGAGGTTTCTACAGTTCTGAAGTTTGAGATGCAACAAGTATCTTTAACAGAAGATAAAGGGGACTATCTTTTAATTTGGGGAAGATGCTATAATACTAAAGGTAAGACGGAAACAACAACAACATACCCAACAACATACCAAGTGAAATCCCACAGTGGAAAGGTTAGAGGGAAACTATCCTCTATATTTTTTTAAGTGAACAACAACTACTGCTTTAGTATTATATTTTTAAAGTTAAAACCTCTATTCTAATATGCCGAGCATGACTCCCCATTTAACACCTTCAATAACCATGATTTTAGAACAATGTCTATCTTTCAATGACCCATAGACCAAACATGTATGGTATATTTAATCATCAGCCAATGTCATTGGTTTTCAAATCAAAAGCCACAATTGGATTATTACACACAGTGAGGTCGGTTCCCCACCAAGATATTTTCTCTTCCATTCATGTTGTTTGGTGTGATTGGATGGAACATAAGAAACTATTTTCTAATTTTTATTCAGAACAGCTTGTCATTTTTTTCTAGATGCGATAACAGCTTGTCACTTTTGGTTGTCCACCACATACATTGCCTGAACCACAATGTTAATCTTAATTGTCCCTTTTAAGTTCTGAACATGTTCTATTGAGTTGAAAATGTAGAATATAGGAATAACCTAACCGACAAACAGTGATCATACCAAAAAAAAAAAATTGAAGCCAAAGCAACTCACAGAACATTATAGAAAAAAATATACCTTGTTGTACAAAATAACTCCCGAGGATAGCATTATATAGACAAGGAGATATATATAAGTCAACACAAGTTGTTTGCTGACCATCATCTTTTCTTCTCTCGACTTTGTGCTTTGCTAGCAGGTTTCCAACCTAGCTAAAAATCTAAGAGATGCCCTCCAATCCAAAAATTGAGTAACAAAAATCCGCAATATGTTTGCTGATAAGAGGTACACCTTCAGTTCAACTGCTTTTTATTCATTAAAAGATGATGTATGATGAGCCAAGTCTGTTTCTGAATATGCTGTTGTCATAGCAGGGATTGATAGAATCTGGAAATACATGATAAAAGTGAGGAACATTTTCTTTAAAAAAATTATTATAAGAACTATTCATTCATTATTGACAAAACAATTAGAACAATCTTGACAGATAAAGCAGGACTAACACTTCCACCAGAAGCGAAGAAACTCATTTCATGATGAAGAGAAAACATGTATGACATGGGAAAAAACACAATTACTGCAAAAGCAACTATTATATACCCTTTTTTGTGTGTGTCCGTATTCAGTCAATGGTTAGATATGAACAAATAGAAGATCAGATGTATAATGCATAATGTCATCTGGTCAGTTCATGAAATGCAAAATAACAAAATTATCCAGCAAAGTCTGGTTACCTCAAGAACATGCAGAGACAAGCTAATGGAGTAGAGGCTAGCCAGGGTTTAAGAAGCGCCGAGTCTGTTAGTATACAGAAAGTAATTAGCAGCTTGAGTAATATAATTACACACAATAATACTGTTTTTTATAGCTTCAATGAAGATGGTTGCAGTAACTCTTGAGCATGGCACACATTGAGCATGAAATGTAGAAATGTACAGAAAAAAATTGATAGCAACCTCAACTTCAACTTGAAACTCTTTTCCCACTCTCTGTAAGTGAAACTTAGAAGCTAGTAATTTATTTCAAACAACCAATGATAGTCAACAGCACAGCGAGCCGAAAACAGCAGTCTCAAATTATCAACCATCAGCATTTTCCCGATGCTGAATAGTGATTACAATCCAAGGTAACCATATAAGTAAATTCTCAAAAAAAAAAAAAAAACTACAAAGTACTGTACGGAACTAAAACAGAGCATACGAATAAATGAAAGAAACAAGTACAAATCAAAAAAAAAAAATGCAGGCATCTGAAGCACATAAAGTTTAAACTAAAAGAAATAGAGAAATCATAAATTAAGTGAGAGGTAAAAGTGAATCAGGTTGAATGCGAGGGAGTCAAGTGAACGAAAATGAAAAAATAGAAGTGAAACTCCTTACGATTAGAAGAAGCTCCGAGAGGCGAATGAGAAGAGAGACAGATCTGAGGCAAGCGAGTTTGAGAGAGGGTGAGATGCGATCAACGCTCGCCCGCTCGATCTGGAATGGTTGATTGAATCCTTTGCCCTAATAATGCAATTGAAATGGAGTAAGTTTTTTTAGCGGCCCTAAAACTAGTTGTTGAAGAAGATCAAGCAAAGGTTTAGCAAGTAGCAGAAGAAGAAGAAGGTGAAGATGGAGAGTTTGTCCCAAATGTAGAGGTGTGGTGTGGTCAAAGACAATGCGTTTTCATTTCCCACTCGCTCGCCTATCAAAAAAAATTTACTACTTCTTTCCTTTTAATTTGTTCGTTAAACTTTCTTTGTTTAGTTCGTTTTGGTTTTTTGTTTTTTAAAAAAAGTAGATATTTTCTTCGTCCAATAATAATTATATACTACTACTTATTTTAAGATGTTTAATAATACTTGTTCATTTTATGAAATTAATAAATAATTTTATATTTAGTTTCTAATTTACACTTTTTATTAATTATAGTCATTTATCATTGTATTTATTATATTCAAAGGATTGATATAGTAAAATTATCCTTTTATTTATAATTTTTTAAAGAAGTGGACAAGTATTGTTGGACGGAGGGAATAAAGCTTGATTTATTACTCATAATCTACACCATCGATAATATTTTTAGGATCGTTCGCTAGTCGATGAAAAAGCAATTTTTTTATATTAATTTTTATATAAGTTATAAATATTTTAGCAAGTTATTTATGAATAAAATTAATTTTAATTTGTAATTTTGAAATCAGGTAACTAATACATGTTTAATTTATGCATTGCGTGATCAACTATGATGCCTTATAAATATTTAATTTTACTAGCTAAGACTATTCAATTTCTATATTATTTGGTTCTAATTTGTTTCATTTCAATAAAAGAAACACGAAATTAGCGTGGCTATATCTCTAATAGTTACTACCGCTCCATTGTTCCAGTAATTAATTGTGTCATGTTCTTCTGCCACACTTAAGTCTAGATGTTTGAATTTGTCTACATTTAGACGTCATATGTAGTCAACTTTATTGGGTAAAATTGTCAGAAATTAGTAAATTACCACTATTTATCAAGATTACCAATATTTGCCAACATTTATTTGTTGCAAAACTTTTGTCCCTGTCGGAAAGTAGAAGGTAGTTCTAATGTCAATTCAATTGCTCCATCCGTTTCATCTAGTTTAACTTGACACGAAATTTAAGAAAATAAAGAAAAATTTTAAATTTTGTTGTCCTAAATTAAAATTATGTAAAATGGATAAAATTATCCTTTAATCTTGTAGCCTTAAACATGCCACGTGGAAAACTGAAATTGAAATGTTACAAAAAAAAAAACATTATTTTTTTTAAATTGACTAAAAATGAAAGGAGGTCAGTATTTTTAAAACGGAGGAAGGAAGTAATAATTTGCAGATCACAAACACAAATTTTCTGCCATTAGATTTAGGTATAAAGACGCATATTGTTGTAAACATAAAGCCCACAAGTCATATCCTATAAAAAGTATAACCATCACGTGCAAACGGTTAAGCATATATTTCTACTTTTGTTAATTTTATTAAATTCTTCACACTACCTGAATCTTTTCTACAAATAGATTAAGATTTACATGACTTATTTCTTTTGTTCAACTTTAATCCAATATTATTTGTTTCCTTTCGACTAAGTACGAGTCTTAACATCAAAGTATCAGACAATTTTTCAACTATTTCCGGAATGTTCGGATTTTATTTTATTTTTGTTTAATCTAACTCTTATCGTGGCAATTAGATAGACTTAGGCAAAGGATAGCTATGGAATTAATTATTCTGAGATAAAATATTTCATTATGTATATAGGATAACGTATATCATTAAGGTATAAATAGTAGGATAAATAATCCAAAATTATCTAATATATTCAATCAAACACGAAATAAAATAATCATGTATTTTATCCTGAAATTATACCTCATACCAAACTACTCCTTAGAGTAAGACAATAAAGGATCCTTTGATTGCTCGTTAAAGTTATACATATATCAATGATACATGGACTAATTATGCAGGGTACAGGTATTTCATATTTCACTAGCTCAAACATGAACTCCATATATCAATTATGTGGGATTGTAATTGGTAATTATAATAAAAAATTGTAATGTGTGACAAAATAGCAACTACAATTTTACCAAATATGCTACTCGTTATGCTAATTTTAATTCATGAATAGTTCACTTCTTAATCAACAATTGAGCGTTCGTCAAGTGGTCATACATAAATATGTTTCAATTCATGATCAGTTTACTTTTTAATTTTCTTATCTCAGATTACACCTTAAAATAATCATTTCGTGACTATTAAAAACGAATTGAATCATGGTCAATTTTTCCGACTTTCTCCTATGAAGTCAAAAAGATTGACGATCCAACTTTAAAAATTAGAGAAGCAAATTGAAAACTCAATATTTTTGCCTCTAATTCAATTGTTTTCAATTTTCAGTAACTCCGTTAATATTTATTTTGTTGGTGGCATGACACATTTCAGGTTGGGACAATTCACATAGATATTTGTCTGACAGAAACTTTAACACTGTAGTTGGTACACCCACCACAATAATGTGAGCAAATGAAAAGACAAGTCAACAGAGAGTAGATGCATTCTCTACTTTTACCTCGTGTTTCTGCCCAAACTGTACTCTAATATTATTTCTTCGACGTAGGAGGGACGGATACCATTCTCCAAGATTCATTATATACGTACAAATCACACAAAATGTAACTAGGCATATTTTGTTCTACTCCCCAAACACAATCACCTAAACGATATAAGAGTGCGGAGTCAAAAGGATAATTTAAAAAAAAAAAAAAACCAAAACAGCATTTCAAATTTATTTTTAATCAAAAGGGCAAAATCGCTCCTGATGGAGCGATTTTCTTCTGACAAAATTGAAGCCGTTACGTTAAAAAAATTGAAATTGCTGCTCCGGCAACATTTTTATCGAATTGTTTATATTTTTAAAAAAAATTAAAATCGCAATTTTCTAAAAAAATAATAATTTCTTGTGTTAATTACATTGATTTGCTTTCTAATATGGAAAATTCTTTTTGATAATGCTAAATAATGTTCAAGTAAAAATTGGTCTACTTTCTAATTACATTGTGGTTAATTATATACTAATATTGATTGTTTCATGTGGCAGTGTGATTTTGTATTTTGATAAGAATTGATTGGGTGTTTGAGTTTTACTTCTTCATTTTTAATATTTAACCAATGTAATTAACCACACTAAATTTTATTTTTTCTAAGAAATTAATATTTTTTTAAAAAAAAAATGATAAAATTGCTTCTGTAGCAGCGATTTCAACATTTGATAAATAAAAAAATTGAGAAAAATGTTGCAGGAGCAGCGATTTTAATTGAATTTTTTTGGAAGTCGATGGAGTCGATTTTGTCAGAACAAAATCGCTCCTAATGGAGTGATTTTGCCCTTTTGATTAAAAATAATTTTGATATGCTGTTTTTACTTTTTAAAAGAAAAAACTTACCATTTTAACTTCGGACTCAAAGATATAAACCCAAATTGTTCCCCAAAAATCTAGCTAAACAATTTTTGACTGAAATCTAAAATTACCAATTTCCGATTTTTAGACGTAAATATGAAACCTATGATTAAGATAAAAAATCTCATGCATCCACTACCTTACTTACCGCACCACCTTCTTTTTTTTTTGGGAACGAAGCATACTTGATCAATTTGTATGCTTTCTGCGAACAAGCACCCATCTTTTGTTCCATTTTAAAGAATCCGTAAGCCATAAAGGTTAAAAAAGA
The DNA here is from genome assembly GCA_037074985.1 of Solanum bulbocastanum. Taxonomy (NCBI): domain Eukaryota; kingdom Viridiplantae; phylum Streptophyta; class Magnoliopsida; order Solanales; family Solanaceae; genus Solanum; species Solanum bulbocastanum. The sequence goes on along the minus strand of CM073598.1, from coordinate 38,087,909 downwards.
ATATGTTCATTTAAATTCAAAAAGAATACATTGACTTCCATTGAAAAATAAAAAGATTGAGCAGCTGGAAATGTGAACAAAAGTCATTGTTGACTAATATATTTTACATGGAATTACTAATGTTATCGTTAGAAACGAAGGCCGCATAGACAATGAAACTGCATCAGTGAAGAGCAGAAGCTGGGCAAGCTTTTTAGACTTTGCTGATGTTACCCCCTTCAAAAGCCATATTTTATGTTGAAATTGATTGAATTAATGAGCACGGAACCAACTGCACTGTACAGTCCTCCATGTACAGGAAATTAATGTGGACTTCCAAAATAACGAATAACTGAAAGATAAATGCCAATGGGAATTCTTAAATTTTTTTCCCCACAGAAAGGGGATAAACTTGCCCATTGATTATGCAATATTCCGCAAAAAACTATCTAGTGAAAAATAAAAAAGAACCTTGGTCCATGTTACAAAAGAAGATGAACGATGATAGCAAAAAAGCTTTGCTCCTTTTCTGTGTCGAGCGCCATTATAGAATTCTGCTGGCATCATCTCAACAGAGGTGAGGGATTGACGACAATTTGCTTCAACGGATTCGCAACATCACCGCCACCAGCATGTTTCACAAACTCAGCTGGGGAGAGAAAGTTACCATGACAAACACACATTATTTTCACTTCCTCTCCCTTCTGATATCTATACAGAAATCCTTCGATCTTCTTACCATTTGGCCCATTGCCCGTTGTGGAAACACAAGGCATGTTGAGCATGTAGTTTTTGAACATTTCTTTTGCTTCCTTGCTAGCACTTCCATTACATGTGCTAGGTGGTTTTTCGCTTGTGGTTTTAGGTGGTTTAGCTACCTGTTTCCGTTCATGCTCTTGCTCTGAAGGCTTGATGCTAGACGGAGTATTTGCCCCAGTACTGTTGTCACCTGGCCCTGCAATAGTTAAGATTGATATAGGTCAGTTCCTTCCTGTCCAGAATTTATTCGCAAGAGAGAGACAGTGAAGACAATCTATCTATCAACCACCTGCAAGGACACATGACTCGATACAGAAATCAAAGCTTACTTCAAATCTTAACAGCGCTAAAAACATTGTGTTAGAGAGATCCCGCGGAGGACATCACGCTAGAGCATCAAGAGAAAGCACATACGTTCACCACTAAAATTAGTTGCTACTTTGAGTTGGAAACGCAGTGACAAAGGAGGGATAAAATTCTACTAGAACCCCTCTCAAAGGACATATAGGCAATTTAACTCTTCTGCAAGCGGTAGCTGTTTTGAATTGGAACATACAGTGTTGCAGGAGGGGTCAAATTCTCTACGACATAGGAAATAAAACTCCACCAAAAGACGCATCGGACCAGGCAAAGCAAATCAAAGGCAATAAGACTCCTCTGCAGGCAACTGCTGGTTTGCATTGGAACGTATAGTGTCGAAGAAGAGATAAGATTCTGCTTAAACATAGGAAATAAGACTCCACTAAAAAGACATTTTGTCATCCCAACAAAGGACACTCAAATTCTACTACTGTAACATGCAATGGCAGTGGCGGATTCAGGATTTTAAGATTGTGTATTCGTTTAGTTAATATAAAGTTGCTACACTTGGTGCAAGTGCTACAAGTGCACAATTATTTAACTAAGGTTGTTAAAAAAATGAACAAAATACCATTAATAGTATCATTAGATTAAAAAAAACTCCTACTTTTCTGGAAAAAAGGAAAGAATTAGCCTCAAGGATTTCTTAATCAAATTGCTAAATTTTCATTAGGAAAAAACGAGAGAAATGTTTGTTAGCTGATTCTTTTTTCTCTTTCTGTCCAAAAAATTTTACAAACATAAAAGCAAATTTAAAACTCAACGTAAAAGTAACCAAAGGAACAAAAAAAAAAGAGGAATTGTAATTGCAAACTAGAATAAGCAAAGACAAATAAGAATCACTAAAATTTAGGCAAGAAGAATGTGTATCAGGGGAAAACAATTGACTTGAAGCAGAAAAGATAATGACTAATAAGAGAGCATTTGCATAACCTGAGTATCAAATAAATGACTTTACTAAAAGAGCATTTACGTCACCTGATTATCAAACTCAGGACACCAAAGACGCACTTGCAATTTAGCCACACCTAACCAAAGCACCCGGCGAACTATTTGTTCAGTTGGTGGTGCTATAACCATAATTTTAGAAGTTCCTATATAAATGTACAAAATGATGTCAGGATTAATGGGTGCTTGAGCACTATGTTGCTTGGACTCTTCAAAAATGTCGAGGGGTGCATGTCGGATTCGCCAAAAGTAGTGTATATTTGGAGAATCCAACACGGGTGCAACATCATGAGTGAAGAGTCCGCGCAACTTAGCTTGAGCACCCGGTAAGCTGCAGATGGGTCTGCCCCCCAGAAACAAGTGATATAGCCCAGTAATCAACAGTAAGGCCACATGTAAAATACTCTTCGCCAAATCGGCATGTCCGATCAGTTCAAGGAATATCAGATATTAGGAGGTGAATGAGGGAAAAGTTGCAGTGAATTCCAGAACACGAACAACATTAATGATGGACAGTGAATTCAGGCAAACAACAGAAAAGCTCCTAATGGATTCCAGGACTCCAGGTACAGGTAGCTGTCTTAGTTTTTATTGCTTTGGCAACTAACCATCTGTCCATCTCACTTCTTCTAAAAAATAGAAACCCAAATTATGGAAATTCTGTTTCTCCCCTCACAAAATTTTCTGAACAAAATGGTTGTGGAATAATCATTCTTAGCGCGCCTCGCCCATAACCGAGACTAGATATTGAAGAACAAGATTCTTCTTGAAAATCTATATTTACAAGATCCCTAACGGAGAGTAGTAAAAGAATTATCTTTATCCTAATGAGGAGCATCCACTCTACCGATGAACTCCCCGATAGGAAGATCAAGTAACAACCCATGCTGTAATTACGCTTTTTACTTCATAATTCAACAGAAATGTTAAACATAAGATCTAGCAAGTCACATCAATTCATGAAAAGCTGCATTAGAATGCCTAATTCCTTCACAGGATCTATTAATCGTTTAACTCAAACAACTCAAAAGAATTCGTCCTTTCAGTCCTTAAATAGCTTCAAGTAGCCACGTGCCGCGGTAATGAAAAAGCATCTTCTCAAACAATATCAAATGAGCAAATTCAGGCAAAACACACAGTAATAGTATAGGCAAATAAATACCTTAACGACTATAAATTCGAGAATTCTAAGGCCAAACATCTAAACATACATGCCCCAAAAAAGGTAGAGAATTTAATTAAGGAGAATAAATTGGTGATACCTTGAATGGGTTGACTCCCAAAATCAGAAATTCCTGAAGAACCACTTCCCTGAGAAGCCATAGACCCTTGTGACACAGGTAATGAATTCCCAACTGGACCACCATTTTCTTCAGGACGTTCGTCTAAATCAACCTTATCCTTCACCACTCTAACATTCTGTAATTTCTCCATTCTCTTCCTTTTAGCCTCCAAACGCCTCAGAGATTGCAACTCCTTCCTTTTTCTACACTCCTCCTCACCTTCAACAGGCAACGAACACGTCCTCGCAATCGGACCAACAGAGAATGAACAACGCCCATTACTCTCATCCCCACCGGAAAACACAAAGTTAGAAATTGAAGATGACCGTTTTAGTCTCTTAGCCCTTTCTGGGTCTACCCCAAATCGTCCATTCAATGAAAGCCCCAAACTCAGCTCCAAATCATCTTCCTCATTAGGAATTTCATGAAATTTGTTGTTGTTTCCATTGATAAATTTATGCAACAGATCTCTCGAAAAAACATCCATCTGCATACTAGAAAAACACCTCTTTTCTCTATTTTCTTCAGCTTCAGCCATTTAAACAAACAACAAAAACCCAAAACTTCAAACAACTTTTTAAATTATAAGAAACAGAAAATTCTGTGTACGTTAGAGAATGTAGTTGCCGGAGTTCCAAAATTCGCCGGCAAAAGAGTTAACTTCAGCCATATAAAGAAAAAAATTATATAAAACAGAGAAAAGAAGAACAACTTGATGATTCCACGACTACTTTAATATTCCTATTTACCATTGAAATGACGAAAAAACCCTCAACCATGAAACGTAAAACGCAGCAAAAACCGACACGTGGTAGGCATGAAGAGTCCTCTTTACCCACGTGGTTTAGACAACCTGGTTTAAAGGGACGTTTGCCACAATCCCCCATAAGGTGTCTCTTCATTTAACTACAAACAAGAATAAAGGTATTACCGGAACAAAATGCCACGTGTCGGTTAATTAGTGCCACGTGTTACAGAAAATCTCGGAGTCATAAATGGCGTGACGGTCTACATCTAAAGCTTTTTCTTTTCTTTTTTTTTTATTGTTTTTTTTTGTGGTCACTTAAAAGAGTGTCGTAGGGAATAACGCAAAATACTTAGGCTGTTGATGACACGTGGCGGTAGGATTGACCTATGGGCAACCTTTTTGTGACTAGCTGGATTTCTATTATAGTAAGTATTTTATCGGGAACAGGTACCGACGTGTATCATTATCATACATGGCTGAATTTGTCGACACGTATCAATTTTGGCAATCTCGTATTTTGTACCCCTACCATGCCTTAGTTAATAACGGCAACTTCTTTCCTCTCTTACGTGTGTCCTACCTCGCATTTTAGGGGTATTATGTATGCGTTTATTTGATTAATTTTATATAATTTAAGTATTTTGTTATGCACAATATGAATATCAAGTTTAATTATGGCATGTTGACACGTCAAAATTATTACTATTTAAAATTAATTGGTTTTGACACATTATGAATTATGGCATGTTGACACATTAAAAGGTTTTATTTAAAATTAATTGCTCTTTAACCTAACATGATTTTATTATATAGGAAAATAAATTTGAAGATTTGCAAATTATTAATCTAAGTTGATGCTAAAAACTAGTTCATAAATGAGAATTGTCCATTACTCTTTTAATAATAGATGTAGAACTAATACTCACTCATAAGAGCAGCATATTTAAAACGTATACAATATAATTGGGCAACCAATTATAGAGGCGAATCTAAAAATTTTATTAATATGTGTAATTGTGTATGAATGCACCAATAAGAAAAGGAGATAAAAAAAAGTATTTGTTTGATTGGAAACAAGTTATTCTGAAATTAATTATTTCATATAAGTTATCCTATCATATATATATATATATATATATATATATATATAGGGGGAATCCATCGGTGGCCCCCTAAACTTGGCACCAATTTTCACTTAGACACCTCAAGTAGGCTTTGTTCATTTTAAACACCTCAAGTAGGGGTCCGGTGTATAGTTTTGACACTTTTTGTATTTTCAAAATCACATATTAAGTGCGTACATTCAGACGCTCATATGTGAAAAAATAAACGAATTGATATGTGACACGTGGAAAGTTTAATTATTTTTTAAAGACTCAATTTTACTTTCTTTTTTCCTTTATTCCAGATCCCAAACCCCATGACCTCACCTCTTTTCTTCTTCTTCTTGCGTTTGGATGTACGCACTTAATATGCGATTTTGAAAATACAAAAAGTGTCAAAATTATACAACAGACCCCTACTTGAGGTGTTTAAAATGAACAAAGCCTACTTGAGTTATCTAAATGAAAATTGGTGCCAAGTTTAGGGGGCCACCGATGGGTTCCCCCATATATATATATATAAAATGACTTATTACATCACTATGAAATAAATTGTGAAATAAATAATATAATAACTACTTAATACCTCTAACCAAACGCACGACAAAATAATCATTTTCCTCCTCTACTCCAATTACTTTAGTTTGTCAAAACCGCATCTTTTGCTAATTTGTTTCCACATTGGAATATCACAATTGTTGAAAGTGAAAAAATACTGTCGAAAGTTACGTGAAAAATGTTGATTCGCAAAAACAAACTAGTGTTTGTGAATTGACAATAAAGTAGTATCAATGATGTTTTTTTTTAACATAACATGTTGTATAGTACAAGAAAAGAAATGATAAGGGACAAAGAATTTTGATTCAATGAATAGAAACCACAGAAAAATAAAATGAAAAGTTAGTTTAAGTTAGTGACTCTGTCACAAGAACAAAGCCAAGTGGGTATATTAGACAAATAGTACTATAATTTTCACTAGCAATAGTCACTCAGATCCATCAACGACACAGCTTGACAGACAACGTTGTTTTCTTTCAAAGTTGGATAAAAATTTAATTATTTCCTATGCAACTTGCTCTTGGTCGGTATTACTTTAAAGCAACTTGGCAACTAATTATGTTAATTCCAAAAGACAGGTGAAAAATATTGTATTTATTTCTTAAGCATGTTGATAAATTATATACATGAATGTACCTATCTTGTGTTGTTAATTAATTCTTAAATAATGCTTGGCCTTTGGTGTGAACTTTATAGTCTAGTTTATAGATATAGAAAAAAATATATACATAAGCCTAGTCCTAAACTCATAATTGTATAATTAGCTAGAACTATTTACCACAATTATTTTTATTCCATGAAAAAAGTAGTCCAACACACCTTAATTTTTTTTTTAACAAAAAAAAAACAAACAATGAGGGTGATAGAACCAAATTTTATTAAAATCAAAATGAAGCGAATTCTAGTTATTGATTTCACATTACAAAAATTTAATTATCATAAAGAAAAATGTAGAGGACATCACTCTAACATGATCGAGTTAAACAATATATTATTCGAATTTAGTTGAATCATAATATATATATATATATATATATATATATATATATATAAAGATTGACACATTATGATTTCACTTATGGAAGCAATACTAGTTAAGTAAGTAATTTTTTAGAATCCAAGAATGTTAATTAGATAGTTGTTGGTGTATTTCTTTAGAGAGAAGAAAAAGGGAAAAGATAAATTGAAAAGAAATGCACACGATCGATTAAAACGAATTACAATATTATTATGAATTGTGATACGTTAAGGAAAATAGTCTATATTTAATTAGAAATCTCAAATTTAAATTATTAATATAAAAAAATTATTAAAAATATAATCTTCAAATAAACACTTATAATATACTAATCAAATTTAATTGAAGTTCGAATATAAATCAGAGGAGAAAAAGGAATTATGATGAAGGAAGCGCAAGTGGCCCAAAATAAATCTCCCAAAAATACGCTAAGGATAAAAATCAAGAAACAGATCTAAGTGGACCCCGTTTTATACAACTTGCTCTTTTACGAATTCATTAATATATTAACACGTGGAGGTTGGAGTATACGTGTCGCTAAATGATTAGATAGGAACAGCTAGATCAATTTGCAAGTTGCGGAATAGGGAGGTGGATAGTGGAAAAAGTGCAGCAGTCTTGTCAGATAAAGATAATAACTATACCAACTTGCTCGCCTCCATTCAACACACGTATTCAATTTTTATCAAATACATTATTTCCTCCGTTTTAATTTTTGTGAAATTTTATTGAATTTTAAAATTCAAACAAATTTATTTTTTATCATAATTTTTTTTATATATTTTTAATTATTTTAAATTTATAATTATTGTGACTTATAGTACTTATTACGTTATGTAATTTACAAATATATAAATTTTATTTTTAAAAATTAAAAATTCTACATGCAAATTTTCAATCAAACTTAAAATATTTAAGTCTCGAAAAATAAAAAGTGTCATGTAAATTAAGATAGAACAAACTTCACTTTCTCTGTTTTATTTAATGGGACATCGTTTGATTAATTGACTTGATATAGTATTTAAAAAATACTAAAGGATTTTTAAAATTTATATCTTAAAACCAGCGCTATATATTTGTGAGGTAGTAATTATTTTATTAGAAATAAAATAAAAAAATTAAAATTAAATTATTCCAAATTATAGTAAAACGATATTTTTTAATAAACTAAAATAAGACAATAGGAGTAATTTTGTAATTAAATTATTAATTTATAATTATATCTTCTTTTTTTGTTTCTTACCCGGTGTTCGAAGCTTACATTGAAGCTCCGACTAAATTTGAATTTTTTTAAAAAATAAAAGAATAATAGTAGTAATGAATTTTTTTAAAAAATAATAGTAGGAAACATGTAAAATCTCTAGACTAAAACCACCTCTACTATTGAAAAAAGGTGAAAATGCTCGATATCTATAAATTTTTTATTCTAATACTCGATCTCCATAATCTCTTATTTAGAATCACGTCCTCATGAATAAGTTGAAGATGTATTATGTACAAACTAGAATAAGTTGATATATATAAATAATACGCATTAATTGGAAAATAATGAGGCATTAATTGTTATTTTTACCTAATGCCTCGAATATTTAAGTAGATCTAGACGTGAACGACTACAATTCACACTCAAATTTACTACAATTAGCGAAACAAAAATTGTCCGATAATTGTCACATCAAGATATAACTTGAGGTACGTTTTTTCTTATTTCCCTTTATAATTTTGTGATGTTAGTCAAATATAGTTTATATTTTCGTCCAAATCTTTTAGTTATGCTACACATTATGTTTTTTTTCTATTATTAGAAATCAGTAATCGTATTAAGATGGGAAAATATTTGATTTTGGTTCGAAAGTAGTACATTAGTTTGTGAGCATCACATATATTAAAACTTCTTATTATTATAAGCAAAGTCAGAATTTATTATTTAGGGATTTTGATACATAATTTTTATTTATTAGATTTTGAATATATGATTTATCATATGAGACAATTTTAATACAATATAGGATGACTTTGCCTCTAATTATTATCTCATGTCCTAATTAACAATGCAACATCCTAATAAAATATAGTGCGACTATTTTGTGACATTTTTTTTAATATAAGAAAGAGTAATCAAACCTATTGGACGATTTCAAAAATAATACTTATAATTTTTATATATAATAAGCAATCAAAAAAATAATATGATATAAATTTCTTAAAATAACATCAAATCGAAAGCAATCTACGGTCCTACCGTATCCATTACTACAATATTTTTCGTGCTACCTTATCCAAGTCGACGCGTGGAAAAATTTTCCAATTATAAGTTCTCTTTGTGATTTCTGATCTTCTAGCTTATACGTATGAACCATGAAGATTCTTTTTTTAATTTTTTTTTCTTTTGGGTAAGTATAACATAACATTCTTTTTTCTGACAAATCTAATATGAAGAGTCTCATTGGGATGTCCATAATTAAAATATTTTTTTCATCGATAATTAATTTTTTTATAAAATCTAGTGATATTCAAAATAATAGAACTACAACTAAAGAATATGAATTTCAAATGAAAAGCCAAAGCAAAATTGAGCTCTATAATTTCGAGGGGAAAAAGTACACTAATTAAATAAAAGTAAAAACAAAAACAAAAACAAATAATTTTTAAATTTTTGTTTTTTGAAAATATCTACGCAAAAGAAGGCATGTCAATTCCTAACTCCCTGAGACAATTCATTTTCCGTTTGTATAGGGAGTAATAAATCATCCCATTAGCTTGAGTGTTAAAACAATTTTATGAAATAATTTCAAAATGTATTTAATATCTTTTCCGTATTCAACCAGACATTTTATATTCCACTCTATAGTACTGTTGCTGCGTGCTACCTTATCACAAATCGTAACGTACACAATTTTGCCAATCCCCACCTCCCAGAAAATGTTGACAAACTAACTTTTTAAATTATAGTTTTGTATTTAATTATTATTATTTCGCCTTTGTGGATGTATATGATTAAACAACAAGTTTTGGAAAAAAAAAAAAGAAGAAGAAAAAACGTGGCTAGTGGAAAGAGTGATGCTTCACATTGCTTTGTCGCACGCAAGATATAAATAGAGCAACTTGTTCCGATTACACAAATATTCTACTCATGCAGTTGCTTCTGTTTTACAACATCTTAGCTCGACACGTTTTCAATATTATTTGGTTCTGTTTGACAATAAGCAAAAATAATTATTCCAATATTTGGATACAGGTGTATATAGACTTCTAGTACTTAATTCATCAATAAAGGAAAATTATGCAAAAATAGCGAACATTAGCCTATATCATATCATATATTTATATAAAAGAGAATCTAGGCTTGTCTACATGGCGCCATCACAAGCCAAAATTTCCTTTTAAATTTATTTATTTTCAAAACTAGTCTTTCCCTATCATGAATAATTGTGACTTTTATGAAAAATTGCGATTCTATGAAGAGTTGCGACTTTTATGAAAAGTTGTGACTTTTATAAAAGGTTATGACATTTCCAAAGGATTGTAACTTTTCCAAAGAGTCGTGACCTTTCCGGTAAGGCACAATAAATATTTGTTTACACTACCCTCTATAAATAGAGAGATTTCCTCTCATTTTAAAACAACGAAAAATCTCAACTTCTTCATTTGCACAATGAAATATTCATGTACTTTGCTCCTGTTAAGTGAGCATCATTGTTTTTGTATCAATACACTGGTGAATAAAATCGTTCCATCCTTGGATGATTTATTCCTTTAAACCTTGGGTACTAGAGGAGAATAATTTCCTTAAAGGGACATTGTGCATTCTGTTGGCTCAATTTTTTCTTTTCTGTTTCATTCTATTGTTGTAGATCCTGATATGTTTTTTTATAGTCATTAATTTATGCATATGATATTGATTGTTGTTTTTGAGTATATGTTTTAAACTTTGATGTTTATGTTTCTCCAAAGTTATTGATATAAGTATTTGTTAGTACATATTAAATAACACACGTTTATTGAGTATTCACGCAAGTTTTCTCTACTTAAATTGATGAAGCTACAATAAAAAAATTATTTAAAGATCTATACTATCATCTCTTGAAGACAAAATTCAAATTTGGTATGTCATTGTAAGTACATAAAGACCTTAAAAAATTTATCGCACCTTGATGTGCGAAGTGAACCAGGAAAAAAAGACAATAATTAATAAACTTTTGACATGGATTGAAGGATGTGCCAGATGACCTATAGAAGAATATGACTAGACTGTAGCTTCTTTTATTTCCAAAGACATAGATAACTATACAATAAATTAATTGCTCAAATTCAATATGAAGTATGAACATATTCTCAAGCTTACTGCAGGTTTTTAAATACTTTTCTTGAAGTAATAAATGTGTTTCTCGACACTGCGATTGAAATAGAAGTGTAGTTTCAAATTTAACTCCGTCACTCTAATATGTTTATTTTGAAAAAACACTCAAATAAACCAAATAGTTTTGTGTAATATTTTTTCCTTTCAAGTATATATAATAAGTTGAATTTTTGTCCAATATGATACATTATCCCTCTAATTTTCCATTTTAATAATTACTTACGATACATTTAAGGGACCCTACATTTAAATGGGGAACTTTAAAATGATATATGTAAATCAAAAGGTAGGGCTGAACTTTCTACACGTTAGAATTATAATATTTGTTCACTTTTTTCAGCCTTTTAAAATTTATTTATCCTTTCACCAACGATTATTTATTTATTAGAAAATTTAATATCTCGGGTTGATGTTCATTTGATTCCCCAAAAATATCAAATAGTTACACTTTCCGAAAGCAAAAAGATAAATTATAAAATCAAATTAAAGATGATTGATTGAAGGATAAATGATAAGATATTATAATTATCATTTTCCTTTACGTTATTAATGTTCGTTACTACGTAATCTTGTATGTAAGATAATATAATATTTTACTTGTAATGACGGATAAGTTTTAACTATTATTTTATAAATTTCGTGATATTAATTCTCGCTCGAAGCTCGGATAATTTTACTAGTTAGTATTATAACTATAGTTTAAGAAAATTGTAAATAACCCCTACAGCCTCTTCAATTCTTGCTATTCGCTTTATTTGTATAAATTCAAAATTTGTATAATTCAATTCGTGATTGTATGTATACGATTTATGAAAAATTCATAATAACATTGTTCTATCATGTGAAACGTGAAACATGAAACATAACATTACCTCCATAAAAAATAAGTTAGAAAAAAATGATGCTCAATAGTTGAAGTTTGAAAGAAAACAAGGCCGATAATTGAAAACGAAAAAAGTAAAAAGATATCAAACTAAACTGCACAACTAAACTGTTCTGCTGCTGCTGCACAATGGCAACACAAAACTCGGTCAAAATTTGTCACACAACTTCTCCAGCCAAACTATGCTGAAGAGGGAATCTGGCTTAGGCCACCTCTCCGTCCGCCTCTCCCTCTTCCTTGTTGGTAACCTTCACCACCTTGTCCTCCTTGATCCCTGCCGCGTCCTCCAACAAAGTCATTTCTACCATAGCCTCGACCTCCACTAAAGTTTCCACGGCCCCTGAAATTGTCATTTCGGTACCCTGCTCCTCTTCCTGGAGGGAAACGACCTCTCCCACTACCAACTGCAATAGGAAATTGAAAATGCAGATGTATCATTTATGTGAAGAAGTAGTGGTCCAAAAAACATATGTGATTTTGACAGTATAAATAAAAGACCATGAGAAGAAATTGATGACTAATTTATTGGTTGTAGTCTGTAACTGACCTCTACTTGTAGTTCTCTTTATCTCAACATCAGCTTGAAGACCTCCAATTGTAACAGGTGACGCCTGAATAAAGAAATCCGTACATTAAACCATGGAACCGAAGGATGTAACAATAGCCATAATAACACATGTTTTAACGTAAAAGATTAAATAAAATGGGGAAAGTCTATAACCTAGTTTTAGATTCATGTAATGAACATCAAATTTGGGCCAACTTTATACGACTCAATAAAGTACGAAAACTTATGGCACACTTACATACAACTAATCATAGCACATAATCTGGATGCTGGACAGATTTTAACTTCACATGAAGATGGCCCATCTAAAAAAGGAATTGAGGGGACAAACCTGTATCGCACTGTTCATGGAGTTCAAATCTTCAAATTCGACAAACCCAAAGCAGAATCCTTGTTGCTGCAGAAACAGGAAATCAATAGATAGTGTTAAAGATCTATAGAATTAAGTAGATGAGAGGAGGATAAATGAGTAAAATATGCTTTCTGGACTAACCCAATTACTTCTAACTTGTATGCCTCCTTGCATAATGGGTCCAAATCTCTTAAATTCAACCTCAAGTTGAGCAACAGTAACATTTAAAGGCAAATTGCGGATATAAATGGAGTGTCCCTCAGCTGGAACAATCAAAAGCAAGTAAAAATTAGATGGTACAATAAATAATAAGATTGTAAGCAATAAGAAAAAAAGAGCCAATGGAAAAACCGTTAAGTTTGATCATGCTAGTAGCAGCAATGGCTCATAATATGAAGAAAAACTCAAAACACTCGTCTATGTACTTCAGCATTCCTTTACGTCCAAAAATCAAATATGAAAGTTCTATCCAAATTTAGCAGCCCAGTTGGATGCTTCACATATGAAAGTAAGGAATGATATATTTCATGCAAGTGCAAGATTTTTTTGATATTATACCTCTGTACTGAGCATCTTTAGATTCAGATGTATTACCCCCAGAGGCAGTATGAATTGATGATTCAGGACCAGGAGCTTGTGCTACAGACTTAACTGGCTGCTTTTCAGTCTTTGCGGGAGCCATTCTTGAATTAGAGGGTACATAGATTTTGGTGGGCCCTTTCTTTGTTTGAGAACTTACAATCGATGCATAAGATTTCTTAGGAGCATCTTCTCGGGAAACTGAAGTAGCTGGTTCTGCATTAATATGGGATTCAGCACCAACCATAATCTCTCTTTCATCACCGACTAGCTTCTCATCTTCCAAAGAACCATGAACTACTTCCTCAACAATTTGAATATCTTCTGCATGAGAGCTAGGCTGTCTGTGACTCGGAGGCACAAGCAAATGAATTGGTTCTAGAATCAAAACAAACAAGGCAAGTGAGCAATTTGAAAAGTAAAAAGAAGAAAAGTTTTGGAATTAGACAAAATATCCAACCTGGATCAGGCGTCAAAGGCACGGGTGCTACATCCTTGACCCCATTAACCATTTCTGAATTGTTATCAGTCTCATTTTGTTCTGCATACCTTAGAACATCATTCAAAACAAAGTACCCTTTGTCCTGTGGAGCAAGGAAAAACGTCTGGGTGAATTGCTTTCTTGTGTTATCCTTTCCAGTTAAGCATCCAGTCACCAATACAATCACCCCATCCTTGTAGGACTGTTGTGCATCTGCAGTCTTTATCTCTGCCTTGTAGTTCTTGTAGCCTAATGAGCATATCAAGTCATTGATATTCTGCTCCAACATAAAGATTAGTGAAAAATCAGTAAGCATTGTGGCATAAGAAATCAATTATCATTTTATATTGCAAACTAGCCATGATAAATATGTGAACAAGGTGCAAGGTAAGAAATAGACAAAGCACTTCACCATTTTGCACGACTACTTCTAATGGTAAAACTTGAGAGAAACGATAACACAACTCTCCCAGAGAATACAAGTTTCTGAATGTTAAATCAGAACATAAATCGAACTTTCCAACTCCAAAGATCATTCTGAATTGCATTAGAGTATTAGATGGAGTTCCAAAATTTCTCGAACAAGAAATTTCTTGCAAATCATTTATATACCAGCTTTGGAGCTACAAATCTAGAATCTTGATATTTGAAGATATTGTGGAGTTGACAGGTTTAGTGATATGTTCATACATCTTAATAATTTCTCAAAGTGACTTGCAACTGCACAAGCCCGCAGTTCAACTGCACAAGCTCTATTTGTCACTCATTAACCAAAGTCAAAAGTAAGAATTAGAGTCTAAAGTCCTCTACGTAGTTTATCATTTGTCCAATTCCCTGTGCTTCCACATCCAGATGCAACTAAGTTCTTCACTAATAGCAGGTCATATTAGATTCAGCATTATACAATCTGTTTCTTCAATGGAAGAAGTCCCCAAATGTGCCCCTCAATTATCGACTTTCACCAAACTTAACCCCCTATCAAAAGTTGCCAGGAACACATGACTTAGAAGGGGTGAAACTCTCTTTGTGAACTAACACCTACTATGTTATTATACCGACAGCAGATAAAAGTTTGTTTTAGCCTTAGATTTTTAGACCATGGATATTTTTTTTTCTTATTCATAAAGTTCTTTGGTATAGTAGAAGGAACAACAATCGCAGTTATACTCACTTTCATTGTTGTCACGGATGTCATCACGCCATTAGAATTTGGGCGACTTAAGACACTTGAATCCAGATAAAATCTGTATACTAACTCTGGGGAGTGGTGTTGAATTTGGT
Source organism: Solanum bulbocastanum (assembly GCA_037074985.1). Taxonomy (NCBI): domain Eukaryota; kingdom Viridiplantae; phylum Streptophyta; class Magnoliopsida; order Solanales; family Solanaceae; genus Solanum; species Solanum bulbocastanum. The sequence continues at coordinate 38,072,649 of CM073598.1, read as the reverse complement.
AATACTGCTCAACAAAAGCATTTCCAATCACTTGTGCAGCAGGGGCAGAAGGTATAGCTGTAGTTTCCATAGCCATTCTGTACAAAATTTTGGCAAGACAATAGTCAGTAAAAGATCACCCCTGATGTGTAATGTGTATTAAGTATATAGTATCAGTTCGACAAAAATATGTACTGATAAGATGAAAAATATCACAATGCATGTTAGTCTCAAAGGAAAAAAGAAGCACGACATAGTAGTTCATAGTCTGAAGTAATAGAGCAACATTACTAAGAAGAAACTAATCAAGGGTTAAGGTTAAGAAATCATCCATGCTAACATACCCATATTAAATCCCAAATCAGATAACCTAAAAGTCAATAAAAGACTTATTTGCAAAAAAGAAAGGTTAGTCCTAATGTGGACTCATTGAGCCCTAAAAGCAACAACATAAAGGGGGAGAAGAATGCATCTTCAGAAACAAATTCTTTTCCGGTAAATAAAAATTCTGACGACAACACCTCAATTCCAAAAAAGTTGGGGTCAGTGCTATAAATATGGTACAAACCATGCTACTCCATTTGATTTCATCTTAGACCAACAATTATATAACAACAATAAACTCAGTGTAGTCCCACATGTGGTGTCTAGAGAAGGTGGTGTGTACGTAGTCTTACCCCTGCTTTTTGAATGTAGAGAGATTGTTACTGATAGACGCTCGACTCAAGTATGGGGAGGCAATGCAATAATAAAGAAAGATAAAAAAAGTATAAAAAATACTATAGTTCTCTATATTTTCTACTGGCATAAAAATCTCGGACAGGGCTAAAAAAGCTGTAGAAATCATAGGGCATAAAATGCAAGTACTAACATAACAAAAATATATCCCAAACTAATTGGTATTTCCTACATAGATCTTTTAGCTATGAAAACTTCTTTAAATTAAAAAAAAAAAAAAAAGCTTCTCTTAAAGCTATTGCGATAAGAGACTACATTAGATGGGCAATGGCGACCACACTCCAAATAAAGAACAAAAATTGTCAGGTTAAATCATGAGTGGTTTACAAATCAACAAAAACAAAAGAACTAGCAGTAGCATTGAGGATGAATGGCACTACAGAATCAGGGGGAACCTACCCTATAAGGTAAGGGTCCACGTGAACCCAATAGCTTATGTTCCACCATGTATTTAATTTGTATTAAAAAATTCACAAAATATATATAAGTTATCTGACTATATGAATCAAACTATTATTAAATATTAACTTAAAAGGTTATTGTATGAACCCATAAACTTCAAATCCCGAATCTGCCTCACACAACATTAGCAGTTCTGAGAAATCATTGTGTTCGACTTAGGTAAAGTTACATTTTTTCTTCATGTATTAATGTTAATCTTGACGGTTGGAAGAACTCAAAATTGTACAATTAACAGATCTGCATTCAGTTTTCAACCTACAAAGCCTTAAAAAACCAAACAGTCCCCAACAACAATAAATCAATCGATTAATTCGCCACATTCCAATCGAACAGGATTAATTAAAATAAGTAAAAAAAATAAATTGGATATTGATCGTGATTAAGAATTGAGCGCGGATCAAGATGAAACAGAACGAAATTTGAACTAGGAAAGAAGAAAAATTGTGATGTGTGATGGCGTAACTGTTAATTGTAGATTAGATAGTATTAATATTAAATTAAATAGAAACTCAAAGAGTTAAAGTGTGATTAAACAAATCATAAACAGATTAATGAAGAAAATTACCTGATATAGAAGAAAGTGAAAGGAGGACAGATTTTGTAGATTTGATGAGTTTTACGGAAGCAAATATTATTATGTAGTTAAAGCCGATGAAAGGGACTGACAATTAAGCCAAAAGACGGAACGCTTCTAAACTTAAATAGTGAACGGTATGAGTAGGAGTCGGCAATCTTTGTTACGGTAAACTACTGAAAATTTCTTTAACCTAATTCAAGTCTATTTAAGATTTGTTTATCTTAATTTATATTGGAATATGTTTTCTTCTTCTAGTTTAATTTAGTTTCTTCTTATTATAACTAGACTCTAGTTATTTTTGAATGTCTATTTGTCCTAATTCCTAATTTATATCGAAATATATTTTTTTTATCCTAATTTAGTTTGTTTTTTTTATTAATATAGATAAATAAAAATGTTGTTGTTACTTTCGGATGCTGCTTGTTATTTTCAAGGAAAAATGACTAAAACCGAAAGCCCTTCTTTTATTGTTGTTCCTCCCAGATACATGGCTTACATACCCGGCTCAACATTCTTGGAAAACAATCGAATCGAGGGTTCGGGAGCCTATAAGTGGAACGTAAATATTCTTGAAATGTCCGAAAAGGTTAAAATATACACTCATTCATTTATAAGGCCAAAAATATCATTCAATCCACTTTTTTGACTCATTTTTACCATAATAACTAACATTTTTTTTTAATTATTATAATATTTATTATTTATTACATGGCGTCTTTCATTTGGATAAAAATTAAATTCTAAACCCATCAAATTTTTTATGAACCGCCCCAACGTAATTTTGTAGCCCAATATACGAACTAGAAGTATATTAGAACCTTTTCAGATAGTGCAGATATATTTTTGGCCCTTTTTCGGATTTTCAATAAAAAGAAATAGAAAGTATTATAAAGAACTAGAGAGAAATAGAAATAACTTATATTAAGATTCAAGAGCTTTTGAGCTTATGAGTAAAATAGTTTCCTTCATAAAATTTTCAAAATAAGTAAAAGCAATTATCTTTGTTAATCATACACACAAATCATTTCAATCTGCTTTTCATTTGTGCATTTTCTTTTCTCATGTCTAAAGCATCTTATCTCGCTTATCTCATGTTGTCTATAATTAATGTTGCTCGTATTTTATTTCGGAGAACCTCATTTTTAATAGAGAAAATCTTAGGAATAGCAAACATAAAATCATATTTACGCTCTATAGCATCTGATTTGTATAAATCGCGGTGATTTATATAAATCGGGGTGTTTGCCTTTATAAAAAGTGTGTTTGCATATATATATATGTTCTTTGTGTTAGGCTAGAGTGGCAAGCGAGATTGAGAGAGAGAGAGAGAGAGAGAGAGGAGAGAGGAGAGAGGCGAGCAAGAGAGGGCAGAGAGTGGAAAGAGGTGAATTGTATATGTGTATCGGTTAGATATTATATATATGTAACTTCTATGTATATGTATCAATGATTGTGTTTGTGTATATCTGCATAAAATTTGAATCGTATACAATTGAATCGTGTTAATATGCAATTGAATATTTGTATATTAAATGTCTCGCTTGCTTTATACAAACACAAATTATACAAAATATTTTGTATAATTTGTGTTTGTATAAAGCGAGCGAGAGAGATTGACAAAATAGAATTGAGCAGGGAAAGATTTGTATTAGTATAATTATAAGTGTATAGGACAGAAAGAGATATATTTGTATTTACATATACAGTCTCTCTCACTTTATACAAATAGAAACATGATTTATACATTTATATTTATATTTCAAACGGAGGGTGTATCTAAATATTTTCGCATAGTTCAAGGCATATTCGACCCTTTTCACAAATTTAAATAAAACATTTGAGAAACAAAAATGAGCAAGGCGATTTAGGTCCAATTATCCCTACCCAATTTCAAGACATAACATTAAACCGCAAAATCAAACAGATCTCATTGAGCAAATTTCTTCAATGGCTTCGTCAGGGAAATCGATGATCCAAACCCTAAAACGGTTCATGAAGAAGCCATGGGAGTTCACCGGACCTCAAACAAGCCCCGAGTACTTAGACTCTATACCCAAGGCAACGGAGTACAGAATCTTCTGTCCTGCCACTGCCCAATCTCAGGCCATCATCCCCACATCCGATCCTGAAACCGTCTTCGATATCAAGTATTATTCTCGTGACCAGAGGCGTAACCGTCCTCCAATCAAGCGCACCTTCCTCACCAAAGCTGATGTTGAGAAGATGAGGATGGAGTACAAGTTTGATGTCAATGATTTTCCTAAGCCTTATTTGACTGCTAAGGTTGAAGAGGATGAGAATGCTATTGGTGGTGGCTACCAGAAATGAAGGTAATTTTTTTATAATAATAACTGGGGGTAGAGGAACGAACCGAGCTACTAATATTTCCCGAAATGAAGGTATTGGGATTCAATTTTAGGGCTTTTATTATAACCGTTTATTTATCATTGTTGGAAATTGAGTTTGTTATTTGAATAATCAAGCAATCATTCATTCAACCGTATATATGCCTTTGTTATCATTGCTATTGTACTATGTTTTATTTGGACCTATTTCATCCGATACTGATAAGTAATTTGCTTTCAAGGCACATTCGGAGTTCTCTAAGTCCTCATTGTTTCCTATAGATAGTAATTTGAGCTGGATAGCTGGTGTTCTGATTAGGAGGAATGTAGAACTTCTCTTCAATCACAATTGTTGGTGAGTTATCACATTTGTCTTGAATTGGTGGTTCTTTGGTTCCTTTTCAGCAAAGACTTGTAGACATGTAATCTGAAGATGCAGTGTCTCCACTTGCTTCAAAAGTGCAGTTGGTTTGGAGGAAAATGTTTTTTTTTTCATGTAAAAAATATTTCTACATTGTTTTGCGGTGTTTGGTTGATTGTGGAAGAAGGTGACGTATGGAAGTCGTACAAGGTGTAGGATGGTATGTAGGATGTGTTTGTGTGATATGTTCGAGTACTAAATGTTGAAGACGATGCTTAAGGGTTAATTGAAACAAGTGATATCAAGTAAGAGTTGAGTTAACTTTGGGAAGGAAAATGAACGCCATTTGATGTTTTAAGCACTTGACGAGATTTTATCCATTCTCTCCCTCTCCTAGTGGGAAAATAAAACGGGACGTAGTGGAAACTTTGGTAGCAGTCTATAATGAGAACGTCAAGTAGGTTTCAGAACTATGCTTTTTGGGGTTTATTTGAAATTAGATTTAAATGGAAGAACTGTTTAGCTAGGTTTGTGCAATTTGTGCATTATTCTTTTTAGGAATATCTGTTGGGAGCCTATCAGATGAAACACAAGAGGGGTATATCAACACATAAGAAAGCTAAAATTTGAGAGAGACATGCAATTCTATTATAAAATTTTAAAATCATGAGGGTTTAAGTCCCTCTATCCTCAAAAAGCTATTTCATTCCCAACTGTTTATCCAACCCCCTTCCTTAGCAGTTCCTAATTCCCTATTTTTCTCGTTCACTCTATCTTTTTTTAGAAATAGATTTTTCCATTTCAAAGTAGAAAAGAAAGTTGTCAGAGTTTGTATATTGTTTAAGAAAAAGGAGCTTCTTCCTTTCTTTATCTGAGACCTTGTTGTGTATTTCTCCAACCCCCATTCCTTAGCGGTTCCTAATTCCCTATTTTTCTCGTTCACTCTTATCTTTTTTAGAAATGGATTTTTCCATTTCAAAAGTAGAAAAGACAGTTGTCAGAGTTTGTATAATGTTTAAGTAAAAGGAGATTCTTCCTTTCTTTACCTGAGATCTTGTAGTTGCTGCTTCTATCCTTCTCTGCATTTCCTTTCTGTAGTTGGTGGCACCCTAACCGCCCTTCCCTCCAACTGAATGGTTGCTCCTTTCTGATAACCTTTCCATTGCCTCCCATTTGTTCTGCCCTCCACATTGAGCTACTGTTGCCTCCTTTTTGGCTCTTCCAAATGAAGGTTGCTTCCTTCCTTGCTACCCTTCCCAAAACTTAGCTTTTGACGGATGTGCCCTCCCTTCTTTCCCTACTGTCATGAGCACCTTTGACCCCTGTTCTAGTTTTTCTTCTTTTTCCTTTTCTAATGTCCCCACCCCCCCCCCCCCCCAAACCCCTCTACGACTGTCTCTGTTTCTTATTGGTGGCAAACCCCTAGATTCAACCGATTTAGAAGTTTCAAGTCTTCTCCTTTTCCCTTTTTTACAGGAGAAAACACCATATTATAGCTGATAGTAATGGTGTTAATATCACCCAATTAAACATTATGTTCAAAATTTGTCTACAACTGATGCTTTTAACACAAATAATGTGCTATTACATAACCACATGTGCCAGAAAGACTTAAAATTGCAAGATTGGCTTCATCTTTGGTATCACTTAATATCTACCCCAAATAGCACTAGTCGATAAGGTTTTGAAATGGGATTAGCTTAATTTCATTCTTCTTTCCATAACCTGTTTGGATATTGACTAGTTTGATGTTATATTATGCATTTTCTTCTTCTTTTGTCTTAAAGCACCAGATCATCTCTGAGCACGAATTAGAAATCATGTAGTGTCTGTTTATTTGTTTGCTGGGTTGAACCATTGAAGAGGATGATTCAGGTGGGTCAATAGGTAATAGTGAATGAGGTTTGTCAAAATGAGGTTATTATTCTAGTCAGCTTTCCTAATTTATTAAGAACTGTATAGAAAGTAAAGTTTGTTTTGCTTTCTTTTGATCACACCAAACAATATACAAGGGCAGATAAGTGCTTTACCAGAGGGAAGTACACTAATCTGTCCCCTTACCTCCCTAACCTGTAGTTATGATGGTTGGGTCTTCTGGTCAGTTCAGTGTTATCACAAGCGAAAAACGCAAAAAGGCTCCAAGCTCTGTAAGCGCAAATAAAGCGTGAGCTTTAATGGAAAAAAGCGCGAGCTTTAAAAAGCACAAATGGAGAAGAAGCACAAATATAAATGTTTAGTCCAAGACTTATTATAATAAGCATGAATAACAAATATATAGACAAAGAAGTGGAAAAAATTACGGTCAAGTGAAATATCAATTGTTTAGTGTGGCTTCTCCTGGAGACACTTATTGGTAAGGAAAGTATGTCTTAGAGCCTTGATGACGCTGAAGTGCACATTAAGCAATGCGAAACACTCAACATGTTTTGCGTCTTGCTTCACGGCTTATGGAAAAAAGTAGCTTTTTTTTTAATCGTTCCAAAACTACTATTTCTTTTATAGTCTTGGAGAATTCAATTTTGTTAACTGTGTGCTGACATTATCATATACAAATTGTAACTACTTGAACTCCCTCTCTTCCAGGCTTTATTCTTGTGGCGAAGACTCCATTTGCTGTCAATAATGGTGGCTGATGATGTTTTGCAGTGTCAGCCAAGTGTATTGCAAATGTACTCCCTTTTTTAAAAATGTTGAGATATATATTCTTGGAGCAATTTCCTTTGGTTATAGAGTGAAAAGTTTCACCAGTTGAATAATTTTTTTGATTTAGCTTATGCGGATTGTTCCATGTCTTGTGCTTGAAAGAGTGAAGTTAATTGAACGACGCATCTGATTAGCTATAGTCTGATTTTGATTTCCCAAAGGTAATGGTGTTGCAGCTTTGTCTGATATCATGCCATGGAGCTCAATAAATAATGAAATTTCAATTTTAGGTTTGGCTACTGAAATTGGTCATATTCTACTGGATTTTTTACCACTGGAATCGACTGAATACTTCCTCCTGGCAGGAACATTTTTCAAGATTCAATCCTAACTTGGCTCCTCATCAGCTAACGCCTTCTTGAGTTGTGTTTGTGCCAGTCACTTTGTGATATTTCAAATAATTGTTTCTCTTGGGGATCGTTTGGTTGGACTAATTTAGCAAATATAAATCTTAACATAACTTCTGCATAAATAGTATAACATTTGTTGGCCGCGTATAAAAAAGTAATATCCGCATAGCTATGTATCTCAGTTAGCCGCATAAGAAAAATAAGGTCGACATACTATTGCAACATTTGGTTTGCGGTATTTAACTGTCATTATTAATATCCTCGTGACTTATGCAAGAATCTATGTATTATCTTATGTGGGATTGATTATAGAATAATAACACATTTTCCAATAATGCATGGAGTGAGTATTTACAGGAAAAATTTTCCCTTTGATGTAGATAGTCCCTGCATGGCATTACTCATTTATTATTCACCAAGTACTAATCCGCACATTATTATTTACCCACATAACAGTTTTTACATTATTATAACCGTATAACTAATACTTTAACCAAATAATGTCGTACTCTCTTGTATTTCAATTTTGTGATATTACTGAAGAAAAAAAGAGTGATATATAGGGTGCTTTATGTTTTGCTAAATCCGGAAAGGTGATTTGCTTACATTACTTTTCTATTTTCTAATTCTAATAATGTACTAGGAAGTTCCTACAATTGTGACCAAAAAGAAAACTTCATTCGTTCAAATTGAAGTAATCTTTACAAAAATGTATGTATAAAGATAAAACGGCCGAACAAGGTATGTATAAAGATAAAACGGCCGAACAAGGTGATTTTTGATGATATTGAAAGTTGTAAATATGTCTGTTTTGTTTAAATTTAAGAGTTTTTGGAAGTTTGCAAGCTTAGATGCTATTTGCTTTATTAAAAGCTAGAAGTTATTATGGGTGGCCCAGTGGTTTGGGTTTGGGATTTTCATGTTGGAGGTCTAAAGTTCCAAACCCTTTGCCAGCGAAAGCAAGGTGGGTTTGCTTCTGGGTCGAGCTCGTCGCTCCGGGCTTGCCTAGTGCGGGTTACCTCTCCTATGTGGTTTGCGAGCTATTGCATAGGAGCGGGGGTTTTACCTTGTGCGCACCCAAAGGGTAACGGCTACTGGTTTCCCTTGTCATAAAAAAAAAAAAAGGATTTAGTTTCTTTCTAGAAAAAGAAACATCGATGGACTTACCTTTCTTAGTTTTATTGATAAATATTACTTGTTTTGTAGTGATGAATGTTGAGGTTCAAGAAATAATATTTAAATCACGATTGCATTCATGATCATTATAAAATGAATCTACCTTCCCTCACTGAATTTATTTATTATGTTATTGTTTACGTTGGTTGACATAGTATGTCCTCTCCGGGTTGAATGTAATATGGATGATTTGTACATGTATGTAGAAATCCTATTGAGACTCAAAAGCCCCTCTGTATTTTTTACTTTCTAATGCGTATGGATGCTATAATGTAGGGTGTTAATTCGGTTTTATTGCGCAAGATCTTTTTGGGTGGTTAAACAATTAAGTTGAGTATGGCGGTCAGCATATAAACTCTACACATGGGTTAATTCCTGAGACTTGCTCATTTTCCTTTTCTTTTACAGTATCCAATTTCAATGATAATTAATTGAGATGTTAATTTAAGACTAGTAATTGTATGAAGCAATTAAAATTATGGAGGTTTTAGTCTCTCATTTATTTGAAGACTGATCTTTTCATTTTTATGTTTTTTCTCATCCAAACCTAAAATGTGAGTTATCTTGTTTATATATGTATCAGGACATCTCTTTGCACCACTTTGAAATCATGATAACTTATTAGGACAATTCCATTTAAAATGATTGCAATAATCAAGTATACAAAAACAATATTTAATTTGTTGTTGGGCCAAGTATGAATTATTTTAGGGCTAAATTTTATATTTAATTTTAAAGAAATCTAGTAATGTGTATGTATAAAATATGTGAAAAATATTAATTTATAATCAGGATTAAAATTTCGAATTATAAATTTTATAATTTGAATTAACCTATCAAAACTCATAATTTAAGTTATATAGGATGATAACAAATTTCACATTTTGTATTACCGCGTTTTTTTTTTCTTCTTTTGCGCGGGTTCAAAAGCTATAAAATAGACCCAACTGTACCATTAAGAACTCCCCATCATCACGAAATTTCATACGCTACCGGAGTAGAACTCACAACCATCACGGAATTTAATACGCTACCGGAGTATAGAACTCACCGTCACAGAACCGGAGCTCATACGCAACCGGCTGCAAACCCCTAAACTTTCCCGCCGTCAGCTTTCCCATCATCTTGAATTCTTGGAAAATCTGGGAACTCGACGGTATTGCAAGATTTCTTGGAATTCTTTCATGCATTATCAAAGAAATTGTAGTTTTTTCAAGAAATTCATAAAATCTTTTTTTCTTTCTTAAAAAATTCAAGAATTTGTTTTTACGTTTTTTTTTTAGGGGAGATGGGGATGAATGCCTGAGGCTATTTCTGTCAGGGGTTTTCTTGAATGATTTCACAAGGGTTGTTGAAGAGTTGTTTTAAAACAGACTCGAATTTCTGTGAGAGGGGTTTTCTTGAATGATTTCAGCAGGGTTGTTGAGGAGTCTTAAAACAGACTCGATGCTGGTGCCACCAAGATGTACTAATTTACCCTTTCAAAGGTATTGAATGGAAAGTTGTGTAGTTAGTTCTTGAATCCCCACTCGCACAACTCTAAAATCAAGTAGTTTAATTATAAGAAATCCAAGTATTTTTGAATGAAGACACTCAATTAGACAAACTTTCGTAAATGCCTTCAGTGACCAATTTCCTTTACATGGTCTATAGACCTTTCGACTTTGATTGTTTCTTAAAAATGGAAAATTGTGCCAGGTAAGAGAATGGGGAATTATATGGTTCGTCTTTTCTGATTTTGTTAATGTTTTGAGGATCAGTAGAAGTGGGCTGCTGAGAACATCATAGTTAAGTGAGAAACGATGGAAAGTCATGCTTTCATGCAGCTTTAATCCTTCACACTATTGCTGCACCTGCAAATTTGTGTGTTGCTTGCAAAATATGAAGTGACCAGGGAAACTGTCCATTGAATTCTTATGTTACTTTCTTTGCTACTTCTGACGACGAGAGCATATGCCTTATATGAAAATTGATACTATGTTTTCTATGATGTTCCATTCTAGTATCATAATTTTCTTTCCAAATAAATATTCTTATACACTCTTATTTCTTTTTTCAATGGGATTTACTTCCTTATAGGACTGTCCTTTTTATTTTGTTATGCTTATAAGTTGTGTACTCCTAGTTTGAACTTTAACCCAGTTTCCACTTTCCACCTGGTACCTGCTATGTATAGATGGATGACAATGGTAAGTTTTAGTTTCTTTGACATTGACCTAATGCATTTTGATGGCAGAAAGTTCTGCTCAATTTGTTATTTTACTTCATCACCTGAAGTTGTACTTTCTTTTGAACGATCTGGTGTCTCATGAGATGGACTGGTGCTGATGGGAGAAAGATATGGTAACAAATATGCAAAATGTTGGACTGACATCATCTATTCTATTGTATTGATGATGCTGTACATTTTATTTTGCCTGACAACTATGATGTTCATAAATTGGAATGGTTGTTGTAGTCTATTGGAAATTTATTTTGCCTGACAACTATGATGTTCATAACTTGGAATGGTTGTTGTTGTCTATAGGATTGCATGCATTGCTCAACTAATATCTTTTTACAGATGTTCTTTTATGTATTATTTTGTGGTTTTACTTGTAATGGGAGAACTGGTATGGCTGTACACAACACAAAATATTGATGCTTACATTTCGTTTCTGCTTTTATTGTAAGATCTTCATGTACATCACTTTCCTGGTTCTTCATTTGCAATATAATGCTTTCTTTACTTGTACCGCTTCCCCAAGAGGGGTCGGGGTGGGGTGGAGATGAAGTATATTTTTTGTTGATCACTACTTTATGTGCGGATGTTTTGATTATTTATTCTAGCTGAAGTTGACTTGGAACATACATATTGGTACTTATGTACTTTTAGCCCAACTTATGCAGACAGTATATGTGCCTGTTTCTTTCATCTTCTGTCACACTTCCTTTTTGTTTGGCCATTTTAATTAACTATTGTTTTGTATGCTTACTTTACACCAACGACATCAAAATACTGACATTCAGATGTTATGCATGCTTTCCAACAAACTTGGGGAAGGAGAGGCTCTGAGTTATATTTCTGACCCTTCTTTGATGGAAATTATTAATAAAACTCATGGGATGCCAAATCAATATCGAAAGGTTTTGAACGTAAAGTTCTTCTGATATTTAGTTGGTGGTATCCATTAGGATAGGTATCAAACTACTAACCTGGTCTTCGTTCCTGCCATTGTTTACAGGATAACAAGTGTTTTTACGTTGAAATTGACAATTGTAGACAAGAAAATCTTAAGAATTATTTGATACCACAAGCTATGCTCTCCTCTAGGGTTGATGGGGACTCGCATAAATGGATCGATGCTAGAAATCGAGATAAAACACTTTATCTTATAAGGAAGAAGAAGGTAGAAGAAGTCATACAGCTCTTCCACTTTACCATTGCAAGAAGACGTTCTTTGCAATGAGTGAGTCTTAAAGAAAGGCAGCAGGAGATAATAATATTAAGACTGTTCATGATGTGCCACTCATGCCAGGTAATTTGTCCTTTAGTGCTTGCTTGTGTTAATAATCATTGATAACAGGAAATGTGTGCAACTAATTAATGTTCTTTTCCATCATGCAGAAACTAGAGCTGTAAGGAGACTGCATCATTCTGCAGAAGCTATCTGGTCGAGCTTCCATGGCAGTCATCCCATCAATGCGATCAATTTTCTACCACAAGATGTGGTGACAGTGTATTCTCTGATGTAAGGTAATGTTATGAAATTTCTTGGGAGGGTAGGTGTCTTTCTGATATTATCTCAATAAAATATAATAGTTACTCACACAACCTGATGTTTCTCTCTTTAGGCCAAGTGTGAAATGAAACTTGTTAACATCTGAAATAGCAAATTACAAGCTCAAGGGGAGGTACACGCGATGGGGAGTCAAAAGAAGGTAAACCATTCCTGCTGATGGCTCATAGGCAAACTGATGCTTGCATCCATGCTGGGTTTCAAAGCTTTTGAGATTCGTATTTTGTCACCGCAAAGTTCAATTTTTTTGTCACTAAATCACCCTTTTGGTGAAACTACACGACCTTCTACTTTTCTTGTTCTTATTACTCTATCCGGTATAACTCAAAAAAGTAATTTAATATGTTCTCTCTTGAGCTGAAAAATTGTTGCTTGGCATGGCACCTCAGGTGGGTATATGAGATTTAAGAGAAAGTTCCATTTCATGGTGCATCTTCTCTGTCTCATATGGCTAACTGATGCTTGCAGCCATTACAGACTTCAAAGCTTTTGAGCTGATTCATGTTTTGGTTTGGCAAAATTCACTTTCGTTTCCCCCCTTAACCAGACCACCCTTTTTGTCAAATTACACACGACCTTCCTTTGTTTTTCTTATTACTCGCTCTGCTCCGTTATATAACCATGAGAATGTGGAAGTTTTGTCTTCCGTGGAAGTTCAATAAAACTTTGTAACTTTCTTTTCTTTTTCTTATTACTCTCTCTGCTCCGTTATATAATCCATGAGAATGTGGAAGTTTTGTCTTCCGTGGAAGTTCAATAAAACTTTGTATGATTTCTCAAAGGGTTGTTGAGTAATTGGTTTTAACAGCCTCGATGCAGGTACCACCAAGGTGTACTAATTTACCCTTTCAAAGTTTCAATATTTTTATGATTTTACTAGGTATGTATAGATATTTTGAGTATTTATTCTAGTTGAAAGTTGAGTTGGACCATACATATTGGCGCTTAGGTATTTATAGCTTGGCTTATGGAGATAGTATATGTGTCTGTTCTTTCATCTTCTGTTGTGCTTCCTTTTTGTCTGGCCACTTTAACAATGGTTTCGTGTGGTTGCTTTACACCTGCGACATCAAAATACCGCCATTCAGATGATATGCATGCTTTCCCCTCAAGCTTTGGCCTTAAAGGAGAGGCTCTACTTCTCTACTTCTGATGTTTCTTTGTCGGAAATTGTTACTAAAACTCATGGGAGACCAAATGGATATCGTAAGGTTTTGAAGGTAAAGTTCTTTTGAGTTTTAGTTGGTAGTATCCATTAGGATAGGTATGAAACTACTAACTTGGCTTTTGTTCTTGCCATTGTTTACAGGGCAAGTGTTTGTACCTTGGAATTGATTACCTGTTGTACCAACGTACAATAGGTAATTCTGTATAAGCCTATCGTTGACTGGTGTTTGCTAATAAGGAACTTTGTTGGGATTTTTCTCTTTGCAATCATTGTTCGTGATGTATTTTACAACCAACCAGTTCGAAGGTAGCAAATGCGCTCTAAGTATTTCTAGTTTTCTCACAATTCAAACAAATAAAAAATATTGATTTACTTACTTTACTTCTAAAGCTATACTCTGTCCTGATTGATCGTTTGGTTTGCATATATAATCTTGAAGCCCAAAGAGGGCCTTGCATTCTCTGAAAGAGTCTCTGCTAAGAATCGCCCTTGTGCATCCCAGTGTCTCCTTCAAAATTGTTGATATTGAAAGGTCTGTCTCTGTTATACCAGCTAACTTAAGGGTCTGGTTTCTTAGATTTTGTTCATTTGCATGCCATGAGGATGACCTGCTTTTCACACGTGCTTCTCCTTCCCAATTGCCGCTATTGTCCAGTGGATTTTGGATTCATCTGAGTTCCCTAAATAAATTGAATGCAAGTGACGGTTCATTCAAGCTCTCAGGATACATCTCAAGTCCTGATGTTTACACATGAAGGTATACCGGCCCAAATTGATGGATAAGAGATGTGATAAGTTATCTTTTCTACATTTTGTTTCCCGAAACACCACTGTTTAATTTGCAGGTCCTTCAATAGTTAAGTTATCTTTTCTACATTTTGTTTCCCGAAACACCACTGTTTAATTTGCAGGTCCTTCAATATTTCTGTATCCACTTATTTCAGTATATTTTTCTGATCAAAGAAAATGGAAAACTGAACTTTGGTTAACATTTACTATATTGGATGCTTGTTTTTTATGGTGTTTTTGTTTTCCTTGACCTTCGTAAGGCAGATATCAATTCAAGTTTAGTTTCCAAAGGACCAATACATAAATTACTTAATAACATAGCGATGAGTTTTGACAGTGCCTCTGACATTTAGCAGCAAAGTAGATCTCAGATATATCCACTGTTTTTGTTTAACCTAAACTGCCCAAGATCTTTACATGATTTGACTTCTGGAGCCTTCAAAGACCTCTGTAGAATATAAGGTGAGATTTTGTGTTGGTGTTTATAATTTAGTTGTTTGGGGTTTGGGAAATGAGTCGGTGTCTTTGGATTTATTTTTGTAGAATTGAATTTGTTCTCTCATTGTACAAAAACTTCATGCTAACGCAAACCTAACTTTTATATCTAGTACTTTTTCAACCACCATCAAGAATACTCTTTAGTAATAAGCCTCAGATAACCAATCCAGATATTATTCAATTCCAAAGCAGAGTTAAATTTCCCTTCTCATGTAGCTGTGTTGATGGGAAATTCATGGGCCATCAGTTTGGTATACAGGTCAACTAGTACTAATCTGAGAATCACTCGTCTTTATTGTTCAAACCTTACAACAATTGAAAAGTTGCAGGAGTCTAACAGTTATGATCCTAACAACGTTCCTGCAAATGCTATAGTAAATATTATTGTGAAGTGCTCTTGTGGGGATTGTCATGTTTCAAAAGATTATGGACTATCCTCTTTGCACTGACCAGAATTTGGTTACAGTAGCCAATGAATTTAATCTACCACGGAAGCTGTTGGAAGACTATATCCTGAAGCAAATTTCGGAAGGGGAAGTGGTCTGGTTTTCATTCCAGGAAAAGGTAATTGATCTCTTTACCAAGGCTTCTATACTCATATTCTTTGCATATTTTAAGTACAATTAGTCAAATTCGGATTAGGTTTTACAGAAAGGTATGCAGAATCATTAAAAGAGAACCTGATCATTGTATGTTATCGGGAAGGAATAATTTTGCATACTACAATCATAGTGAATTTTCGGATGATTTGACATGCATGAAATATGTCAAAGCTTACTATCGTCACTTGGATACCTGTTACTATATATGCCACGTGTTGGCATATGTTATAGTTTTCTTTTAAATCTCTATATCTGAAATTTATTGCAGATCAAAATGGAACTTATCCACCATTAAGAACTTCTACAAGGTATTCTCCAACCCCAATGAGCTCCTAATCATTTCATGAATGCGTATATTGGTAGCTAATTGTTGTTTCTTTCTTTTCACTTTACTGCTACAGTGGCACCGTTTTCAACTTATCAAGTCTGAGGTATCAAAATAGCTCTGAATGTGATTGTAATCTACTAAACATTGTGTTATTGACAGGAATCTCAGGTGGGGCAATAGCTGGCATACGGGTTGCAGCAGTTCTTGTGGTAGTCCTTTTAGTGTCTTGCATGTATCTTACCTTTTATAGAGGCAGGAAAATGGAAGAAAATTGTTTATTAACTTGGAATCTTACAAACACGTAATAAGCATGTTCTTGGTAATTTTATTGATTTCAATCTTACTGATGTATGCTTAATTACCTGCCAAACTCTATGGTGGAAATTCCTGTTTCTCATTTCTCATTTCTCATTTCTCTTGCCTTAGGAATGAGGAATCATCATCATCTTCATCATAATGACTTGTTAGAGATTTTACTCTATTTTCCATTTGTTAAAAAAATATAAGCTTCCTGCAATTGATCCTGGTTAATGATAAAAGTTTGTCAACTGTTCTGTGGAAGCAATGTGTTTGGTTCATCCTTAGAATAAACCTTATAATTTCTTTAAATGACTCGGGTCAAGCAAATTTCGAGAATTCTTCAGAAGGGGCTTCTCCAGATGTCCTGAGGATTGCTGTGGATAAATCTGTAGAATTTTCATATGATGAACTCGCTAATGCCAGTGACAACTTCAGCACAGCCTACAAGATTGGCCAAGGTGATTTCGCATCTATTTACGATGGAGAGTTAAGAGGCGAGGTTCGTTATATTATTCTTGTTAGATTGAAATGATTAACAATTATTCGGATACTCAGATTGATCATCGGACTAGTTCTAGCTGCTTTATTATGTCACTGTTGCACCATTCACATAGTTGTCCTGACTCAGCATGTATTTATTTTCCATAGTCGAAGTTACTCATGCTTCTAATCTCCTTTGTCTCAATAAAATGCAATATCAAGATGGATATGCAATCAACAAAAGAATTCCTTGCTGAATTGAAGGTTTTGGCACATGTTCATCACTTAAACTTGGTAAATTCATTACTCATACTGATGTACTATCTAAACTTGGTAAATTCATTACTCATACTGATGTACTATCTTTCCTTAATTATATAACCTCTCTGGCACCTGCTCTCAGTCTATGGGAAAGAACATCAGCATCATGGACTCATGGTTGGTTAAACTTGCAAACTTCAGCGATCTTTGAACTTATTTGTAATGCAATTTTCAAAAGTGGTCTGGTCCACTTAGCTTGATAATGTGATACTTTTCATAGTGAAAGTCAGGATTGGTGATTTAACTCTGCCATACTTGAGATTTAGCAGATCTGCTGATGATGAATTCATTCACCCCATATGTCATAAAGAATACGAGGTAATATTTCACGTGTTGAAACAATTGCAGGTACGCTTGATAGGATATTGCATTGAAGGATCCTTGTTCTTACTTCTTAGTATACGAATTCGTTGAAAATGGAAACCTAAGCCACCATTTGCTCCATTTTAACTATGGTTTCGTATGCTTGCTTTTACACCAGCGACATTGAAATACAGCCATTCAGAGGATATGCATGTTTTCCCAGCAAGCTTTGGCTTTAAAGGAGAGAGGCACTGAGCTCTATTTCTGACGTTTATTTGTTGGAAATTGTTACTAAAACTCACAGGAGCCCTAATGAATATCATA
The DNA here is from genome assembly GCA_037074985.1 of Solanum bulbocastanum. NCBI lineage: Eukaryota > Viridiplantae > Streptophyta > Magnoliopsida > Solanales > Solanaceae > Solanum > Solanum bulbocastanum. The sequence goes on along the minus strand of CM073598.1, from coordinate 38,055,066 downwards.
AGGTTTTGAATGTAAAGTTCTTTTGAGTTTTAGTTGGTAGTATCTTATAGGATAGGTATAAAACTACTAACTTGGTCTTTGTCCTTGTCATTGTTTACAGGACGGCAAAGTGTGTGTACCTTGGAATTGCTGATTGTAGACAAGATGTTGGTACAACAGGTAATTCTGTTAGTATACATGAGTTGACTTCTGTTTGCTAATAAGAAAATTTCTTGGGATTTTTCTCTTTGCAGTCATTGTTGATGATGCATTTTACAACCAACCAGATTGAAGGAAGAAAATGCACAATAAGTGCTTCTAGTTTTCTCACAATTCAAACAAACAAAAAATATTGGTTTACATAATTTCTAAATTTGTACTATGTTCTGATTGATCTTTTGGTTTGCATATATAATCTGGAAGGTCAAAGAGGGTCTTGCATTAAGCGGCTCTACGCAGAATCGCCCTTGTGCATTCCAGTGGGTTTGGGATTAATCTGAGTTCCCTTAACAAATTGCATGCAAGCGATGGTTCATTCGAGCTCTCAAGATAAATTTCAGGTCCTGATGTTTACACAGTGAAGGTATACAGGGCCCAAATTGATGTATAAGAGATGTGATAAGTAACTTTTCTACACCGTCTCCCTAACAACCACTGTTTGATTTGCAGGTCATTCAATATTTGTGTATCCACTTAGTTTAGTATAATTTTCTGAATAAAGATAACGAAAACTTATCTTTGGTTAGCATTTACCATATTGGATGCTTTTTCCTTTACAGTGTTCTTGCTTTCCTTAACCTTGGTAATGCAGTTATACCTTAACCTTGGTAATGCAGTTATCAATTCAAAACTTGTTTCCGAAGGACCAATACATAAATTACTTAATAAACTAAAGGAGAAGGCTCTTGCATCAGCTCCGGGAGAACAAATTAATCTCCCATTTATTATGGGAGAACAATGCGAAGCTTTGTTTCTAGTTTCTTTTGGTTGCAAAACCAAACAGGCCAATGTTACAAGGCCCATGTCATGCATATTTGTTTTACTGATTGGTGGAGTGGTGTATTTCTTATTACAATGTTTTTGCTGCCTCTTAGACGACTTTTTGTCAGTTTGAACTTTATCTCCTGGTTTTTGCTGTTTTTTTTAAAAAAAATTCACATTAATTTTTCATAGATCTAGATATTTGCTACATCAGTCTTCTTGGAACCTTGCTATTGTGACATCCTGCTTTATATTGATTTTGATTTCTGACCATGTACTTTTGAAATGAAAGGGTTCTCTCTGATTTCTTGAAATTCCTAATAGATATTTATTGTGTACATCGGTAGCGCTTGTTAATAAGTTTGTGATATTTTTGTCAATGCACCACGAGAAGAATATTTGTCATGGGATGTATGTTTGTCCCTTAGGTATCAATTTTGGATTGTACTAGCCCCAGGGCTTTTGTCAGTGATGAGCTAGGACTCAAAACAGGATTGTGATAGGGAACATGGATAAGGGTGTTTGTAATGTTTACGACTTGTTGAGAGTTGCTCTGCGAGATGTCTTAAGAGTTGGTTTTAAATGGAATACTTGATTGGAGACGAAGTTTACAAGTGTTCCTCGGTCCAATTATATATAGGAAAAGACGAGACAAACAAGAAAGAAGAGATAAAAGTGATGTACAAAAGCACAAAGTTGGGGGTAAAGCTATAGTATTATGGCCATGAGCAGGAACAAAATAAGAAAGACGAGTGTTTTTTTGTTAAAAGGAATAATAGTATGGCAGTCACGCATGCCCCAAAAATCCAACAAAACATTGTTTTATGGCTCACATGTTAACCCAATTTGGAAATGAGACGGCACTTTCCTTTACCCTCAAGTAAACTCAAGACTCTTTTCGTACAAATCCAACTATCAAATGTTTCAATTATTTCTAGGTCTATATCATATGTCTTTCCATAAAGTAGTAAGTAGTGTGCTTATTGCATCCTTGAAAAACTATAGGAAAAAAGAGAGCCCCCTTTCAATTCTTCATGATCGACTTGTAGAAGATCCAGGGTAACGGAGCCAGAAATTTTAATATTTAGAAAAGTGAGAAAATTAATGTCTGCCTACAGTTATTTCTACGAGTGTTCCATCTGAAGACATATTCTCTCTTTCTTTTGGGCCATAGCCACTAGTTTGCTTTGCTTTCCAAAGAGCAATTGAGAGAAGAGCAATACTTAATGAATGTTGTGTCTTAAAATTTGTCTCATCTTGGTTATGAGTTGTGTATGATAGAGAGCAATTTAATTTTGTCCGTTTTAAGTCAGTGAAAAGAAATCCTAAAATCGAAGAGGGTGATATATCAAAGTGAGATTGAATGAGTAGGTGTCAGTGGCAGTGAATAATGCAAAATATAACAGAGAAACTGAACTACTGCTACTTATGTCTTAATAATCCCAAGACATAACTATTCAAGACCTTTTGTCTTTCCTTCTGTATTTTCCCCTATTTCTGCACAGATTTAATTATGCTAGTACTCCTTATTTCTGTCTAGTATGATTTTTCATCATTTGAGAATCAGCTCATATAGTTAAATTTGAACTTATTTGAAATCTAAGGTCTTTTATGTGATATAAGTTGACTCGCATACTAAAGTACATGACTAAGCTTAAGATAAAATTGGTTCTTGAGTCAATCTTTTCTGTCCTTCAAGTTATAAGAAATTTTGGTTGGTGTGATAATTTTTTATATAATTAGGTCCCTTGTGGGTTCTGGATTCTATAAAATGTAACTTATAGAGTTCTTGTTTGATTATTTATATAGAATGTGTATACAAATACAGAGTTTAGACCTAAATTATCAAGTTCTACCAAATTTATAGGTGAATTTATAGCTCTGCCACTGGCCTCGTAACATATGTCAAACCATAAGATATCCATTATAAGTGAATATATCTTTTCTTTGGCCTAACATGAATAATTACAAGTAAGGCCGGGAAGCTAGATCTTAATTTATCAATTATGCGAATCAGGTTAAATGAAAATTCATATAGCGGATCGACTATGCTATTAAGATTCCTTGTCCAAATCAGATTATTTTGTTTTGAGGCATTACATTTAACTGACAGATTGAAAGAGGAGCTTGGGAAATATCTCAAGGGCAATAAATTGTTTTATAAGAAAGCTATAGTTTATAAATGACTGGGAATAAATTATATTCCCTCTGTCTTATTTTATATGTCATCTCTTTCTATAATAATTAGTCCATAATACTTGTCATTTCATAAAATCAATGCATAAATTAGCATATTATTTCTTTTTTTACCCTTGTGAGTTATTAGCATTGAAAACATACATTTGACCAACTTAAAAAAGTTAAATAAATAATTCATATTCATTGATTAAATTAATTAATTAAAATAAATTAATTATATTCATTGATTGAAAACTTGAGTTTCAAAAAAATTAAATAAGGGTAGAAGGGTAAAATTATATCATTTCTTCGTACAAATACAAAGTAAAAAGTGACATATAAAATGGGACGAAGGAAGTACTCACTAGCAATTTCTTTCTTCATATGGGTTGTGTAACTAATTATTAATTATCGAGAAGGAAATATGCCTGACCATAATGTTTTCTGATTGCAGTCAGAGTTTCCTTTTTTTCTGAACATATTTAATCATTAAAGCAATTTTACTGGATGCTTCCAATCAGGTGAATTTTTTTAACCTACCGACATGCAGAGTCATGACATGAGAATGCAATATATTTTTCTATGTAGAAACATACATACAAATATTTCTTTCCCTAATTATAGCAATTGTATATTGCTATCATAGTTTAGACAATGATGACATATTAAATAGTTTGTCTTAATTTAGGTGGCATAGTATTATTTAAAGTGGTTAGAAAAAAATTGATTGTGATTTAAAAATTGTGGGATTTATAATACTTTTTATATAATAGCTAAATATGTTAAATTTATATTGATAATTTGATCATCACATAAAATGGGATGGGCAAAAATAGAATTCTATCGAGAATTGCTTGATTTGGAGTAAACACCATACGAGGATAACTAAATATTTTCTTCTTAGAACTAATCGTATTTCATAACCCTTTTAAAAAAGAGTTCTTATTGAATTATTTGAAATTCATGTCTTTTTTTTTTTTTAATTAAAAGCCAAATAAAATCAACTGGTGTGTAAAAGTTTAATAATTAAGACTTATAGTATTACCAGATATCATATAGTATAATTTAATCAGTCAAGATTTGATCAAGAAATAAGCTGCTATATGTGGTTTCTTTCCCAGTTTTAATTAATTTCTAAACTCTGGCCTTTTGTCCCTTACAACACCTTCAGCAGGAAAAGTCTTAATTGTTGATTTATTTTTTCCTTTTTGGCAACAAAAGTTAGTACTTTGTACTACATATCCATAAGCAACTTTGTTCCCCACCCTATAGATATGCTTAATACTAGGTTACTCAACCAGCAATCAAATATGATATGTAAGTATTCAATTTCTCATTAGATTGACGCGCAAGTTTATATTTTTCATAATAAGGGTAACATCAATTTCTAGTAAACAAAAAATTACAAACTTTGTGTCATTTTCAATCCTCCCTTCCAACACTCTCTTAGTCAAGCTCGTTACATTGAATTTATCTAATGTTATTTGCATCTTCTATGTAGTTTGTAAGCTATGGTATAAAAGCGGATTTACTCCTTTTAGTTTTCCAATTATCCAATGTAAGTCTTAAATGATCAATTCATATCATTGGGGCTAGGGTAGGGCTAGCTGGCGTATATACAATTATAGGTAGCATGGCTGTAATACTACGTATGTACTTTTTAATTTGGCATTGACAAATTGGCCGATTTAGTCGTTATAGTTTGGCCAATGTCACTTTTAATCTGATTTTGGACTGCAGCCCTATATATTTATCATCACTTATAATAATATATAATGCTCTAATACTGAAAACTACAAATAACTAAACGTCAAGAGGAAAAGAAAAGTTGAATACGGAATCCAATTCATTAGCTTTTTATCGATCCATATGATAAAGGTGCCAGAAAAAAATTTCAAACATTATTTTCAGTATAGGGCCGGGTCGGTGGAACTTGCGGCTCTGGATCGAACCAAAACTCAATTATTCCCTACGTCTATTCTATACGACTTAGTTTAATTGAACATGATATTTAAGAAAATAAGAATATAATTTTAAATATATATATAAAATGTTACTCCATTATAAATACTGAAAAAAATGTAAATTGAAAAAGAGGAGTAATTGTATATTCAATTGAATGATGAGTAGCTGTGAAACTGTCTAGAGGCCATCATTGATCTGGCGACTATAAATCACGTCTGCAACGTATAGCTTGACCTAAGAATAACCAAATGGCATATCATCTGTCTCTTTTTATTTACTTACTCCTACTCCTAGTTTCTTATTGATTTTCCCCACCTTTTTTGAGTTTTATATACTCTATGTACATCAATGCATAAATATTTTTCGTTTAATTTATGTGATATCGTTTGACTTAACACAAAATTTAAAAAAGAAAGAAAGATTTTGAAATTTGTGACCCGAAAAATCTTAGATATTTATGTGATTAATTCTTTTATCAAGAATAAAATCATAATTTTAAAAGTGAAATTATCTAATTATAGAAGACGATATATTTTTTTTGAGACAAACTAAAAAAAAATGTATTTTTCTTTAGTACTCTAATTTCTAACCTAATTGGGTAGTTCTTGGAGTTGTAAGAGAAGCCTACTTCCCTTACTCTCTCGTGCTTTCCTTAGATCATAAAATATCCTCTCAATATATTATTCTATTTGTCTCTGTTTATGTGAAACCCTTTTTTTTAGTCGGTCCTAAATGACACGTTTTTATATTTCATTAGTCAGTCATTCTTTCTTAAATTTTGTATCTAGTTAAACATAGTCGCGTAAATACTCACAAATATTGTGAAACGGGTAGTACACGCAAGAAACAGGTATATACAAACTGTTTGGAGGTTTATAACCACTAAAACGTGGTGAAATATTTGTTCACAAAATTATGTAAAAATTCATGTTTCCTTTAATATTGCCTCAAGAAATTTAAGTATTAATTTAACTTTGAAGGGTTTGCATGTCGATAAAAATGTTTATATTGAGATATTGCTTTGTATTAGCAGAGGGAAAAAAGAATCCTAATTATACCTCTTTATTTATTTAATTTCGTTCAATTAATTTAGTTAAATTTATGTCATAATTATGTATATATGAGTTGTTGGTCCGTGCAAAATCTCTCTGCAATACAAAATGTAGTGTGGTCCTTGATCTACATAAATTGAGTGGGCATTGTAAACAAAATGATCAGTTTGGTCCCTCCTCTTTAAGGGAAAGTCTTCTCCTCTCCCTTTCATCTATGTACATAATTTCATGTCATGCTTTATTTATTTTAATTCCTTCTACTAATAAACATTATACTTGTGTGTTCCTTTTCTTCTTCTAATTATGAATTAGCTAGCAAATTAATCTATATACGGGAAAAGCCTTCCATACATCTTCAAGAAACTATAGCTCGGACAAGAATAAACTACTTTTTTCGTCTCAATTTATGTATGATGTTTGACAGGGGTACTGAAGTTTAAGAAGGAAAGATTTTTTTAAATTTGTATAATATCCCACATCAATGAAGGATGAGATCCATGTCTTCCTTGTATAACATTATACATACAATCCTCCTACTTTTGAGTTGAGTTAAACTTTTTTATTTAGTTGAGTTAGACTCAATATCCATGTAACATGATATTTTTTGGGACTGAATGTCCAAACATGTAGGTGGTCATGAAGATGATATCCCACATCTGTGAGGAATAACTTGTATGACTTTGGATATTCCTCCTCTATTCGAGCTAATTTTTGAAGTTGAGTGAGACACAAGGTATATTTAATAATAGAGACAACCGTAAGATAATAAATCATTTTATGGGAAAATTTAAAAAGATAAATATGCAAATAAAAATAATATTATTTTCTCTGTACCAATTTATGTGACTTACTTTCCTTTTTAGTTAGTTCCAAAAAAAATGACACATTTCAATATTAAGCAACAATTTATCTATAAAATGTCTATTTTATCCTTAATGAAATGATTTACCGCCACACAAATTTCTATCATACATTTTGGACCACAAATTTTAAAAGTCTTCCTTTCTTTCTTAAAATATGTGCTACGTTAAACTACCTCACACAAATTGAGACGGAGGAAGTATTACTTATCCATATCGTATTAAAACGCTTAACAAATGTGAACCAACCATGAAAATAATTTTTATAAATATCAAATTCATTAAAAGATAATTACATGTAACTTGAAAAATAAGAGAAATTATATGTGCTACAAACATGTTGGAATTGAGATACTTATTGTGTTGAGTTTAATTTAACACAAATATAGAAACAAATTACTGTGAGTTAGTGATAGATATTGGTTAGACATTTAATTAATGACAATGACAAGGCGTGCTTCAGTCGACCCATGTGATATATACGAATTCAACCTTTTGTAGTTGTCGATAAAGCATCAACCCCAACTTTTCTCTACGTGAATAAATGGTCCCCAACATTTTTTTATTCTATTGTCAAAAGATAAAATTTAATTCATAATCAAAATGCCTTTTACTAATTAAGGACTTGTTTCTAACTGCTAATTAAACTTGCCTCCTATTTTTGGAAAAGGAAAAATATATTAACCATGATAGCTCAGCATGCGTGTTGAGCATTTGATTAGAAAATTGACGGGCACAAAAAATAATACTTTCCCCCTTTCAATTTAATTTTTGTTAATTTTCTTAGTCCAAATGAACTGTATTTTTTCATTTTTGATAACTATTTAATTAAAATTTTATATATAATATAATCAAAAAATTAAAAAATATTTTGATACATTTAATATATATTTATTTTAAGATATAAGATTCAACTTAAACTTCGTCTCAAAGTTAAAATCAGAACGATTGATCATAGGGCGTAATAATTATCTGTTAGATATTCCCAAATTATACGTGGCAAGCGGTGGTCCATTGCTTTCTAATAAGTAAATGGTCGGTTGGAGTCCAGCATCTTCTCTCTTACTAAAATCAAAATTTCCATATATTGTTTCTTCTCTGATATCAAAGAGAATTTCTTCTTTGCAACTGTTTGATGAATTGGGTAAGTCTGTTTACTCTGCTATATACTACTAAATTCTAGGGCATCCCAATTTTCATGCTTTTAACTACCTTCATATCATTTTTTTCACTTTCCTAATTCGAGCCAATTTATACCAAGAGAGTATATCTTATCCTCATGAGTATTAATTTCTAAGTGCTTATAACACTACAAAATTTCATGATTTCCATTTTCTCATGGATATATATACCAGTAGTAATATATATCTGCCTTAATTTTCTTTTAATGAGTACCAATAATTGGCAATTCTAACTTATTTGAGATTAACGCATATTTGTTGCAGAAATTTTCTTTTAGGGTATTATAAGTCTTATTTCTTGTCTATACTAAATAGATTTTATGTATGAAACAGAAATCAGGGAAGAAGACAGAAGAAAGAAACTTTAGTCTGAGTGAAAATTAAACCTTAGGGAAGCTGTTTTTTGGGTCAATTATGAGAGGCATTCTAAGATGATTACAAGAGAAGAGAACGGAAATGAAGATGGAAATAAGAGAAAGGCATCTTCGTCTACAACATCATGGACAAGGTTAAAGGATCCAAGAATTGTTCGTGTTTCGCGAGCATTTGGAGGAAAAGACAGGCACAGCAAAGTTTGTACTGTAAGAGGGCTAAGAGATCGTCGTGTAAGGCTTTCAGTTCCTACTGCTATTCAATTATATGATCTTCAAGACAGATTAGGGCTTAATCAACCAAGTAAAGTTGTTGATTGGTTACTTGATGCAGCTAAACATGAAATCAACGAATTGCCTCCCTTGCAAATTCCTCCTGGAAGTTTGAACCCTAATCTTTATCCTATGTTAGGAATTGGAGGTAATTCTCATCAAATTACTAATAAAGAGGGTCTTAATAAGAGCATCAATTGGGATGATAATGTTCCATTGGAACCACCTAATAATAATGCTTTGGGGTACAATTCCAATTTTTTGAAATGGGATCCTTCAAATTTATCCTTAGCTCATTCAGAAAATTCATTATCTCATCAACATCAAGATATTCATCACAACTTCAATTTAATGTCTAGTATGCCATTAGGTTCACATCATCAAGTTGTTGTTTATCCACCAGGATTGCCTCAATTTTTCCATCAACATAATATTGTTGGAGCATCGTCGTCATCAGAGTTTGATCTCAAAGAAATAAACTTCCAAATGTTGAGTAATAATTCCGGTTCAGAAAATCCCATGTCAAGTAGTACTAATTCCTTTAGACATTCTATTGACTCCACAAGTCAATCTATAAGACCTTTCCATTTTCTACCTTCTCAAAATTGTGACGAGATGGAGCCCTCCAATTAAGATCATTTCGTTACTCTGTACTCTTTATAACAACTTAAGTTTTTAGATAAAGTACGTATTGGTTATATAATTTCAACATGACACCAGAGCAGACATATTATTGGTTGATCGGATGTTTCATTAAGCTATTCAACTTTCAAGATCGCACCAGGTCATCAACTGTATGTGCCTCGGTGAGTACTGAATAATTCGATACTAGCATTATATATAGTAGTATATATATAACAGCAATTGTATGTTCTTTTGGTCATAATTATTCCTATATATGAGTTCTATAGACTATAGCTATAAAAACTCATGATTGGATTGTTTGGGATCAATTATTGCTTCAATGTACACCAATTTCAAAATGTATTATGCAATATAAAGTTGTACGTACGGTTTTTTAGAGACAATATATATATATATATATATATATATTTTTGGCATTACAGTTCACAGTGAAGAAGTTAGTTATGGTTTCATGCAACATTTTCTAAATACATAACCCTAGCAAGGAGCCCTAAGCTAGTCATGGCTTCTTCTTCTTTTAAAATTTCAGCATTTTGATCTTTTAGATGAGTTTATGTTTTGTGCACAGACAACTAAAAGAATTAGCTAGGTTAAGTTGACTAGTGGCAGAGCTAAAAATGATGAAAGGGTTCAATTGAATATACTCCGTTGGAAAATTGTATGTTGTATATAAGTAATAGGGTAAATTTTTTTATGCCTAAATATAAATAGTTGAAAGTTGAAACCCCAATAGTTTTTTCAACCCCCTTATTAATTTTTTTCTTTTCAATCAACTGAAGTTAACTTGCTACATAAGTGATAAGTCTCTATATCAATCTGGCTAAATTGTACTGCTATTTTAAAATGAGTTTATCTTGACCATATTTTCTTCAAATATACTTCTTTTGTATTTAGATTGTTAATTGTTGTAATTTATACTTTTGACGTATTTTCTAAATTAATATTATGTAAATCTATCATCTTAAAAATTAAAATTTGAAGATTATATGGTTTAAATTCACTGTAACAATTAGTTAGTTTGGACCCTCGTACTCCAAACCCCGGATATGGTAGAGTAGTTATGGTTGCTGAAGAGAAGGTAAAGATATATAGGGATAAGAGTAGATTTAGTACAAAATGGAAGGGTGTTCGTTAAGTTGGAAAGAGACAGATGATAGATTGAGATTTGAAGTATATAAATAAATACTACTACTAGTATATGTTATTTTTCCTTGGGATCCAACAAAAAATATACATGTTGTAAGCTTAAAACGGAGTGAAATGAAAAGATAGTTTTGTGGTCCTATTAATAATTCATGAAAAGGATATGACTAAAGAAGATGAAGAGATCACTAAAGAAGTGTGGTACAAAAAGATAATTAGGGTTTTGGAAGCTTTTTCCATCTCTTTTTTTTTTTATCTGTGTACGTAACAAAAGAAAAGAAAAAAAAGGACCACATGCATGCACTGCTTTCATATAGGTAGGTCCCCAGTTGCAAATTTGCTTCTCTATATAATATAATAAATCCAATTTTCTTTTAGGGTTTAGACTTCTTTCACTTGAGTAATTAATTATTTTTATTTATTTCTGGTGTTCTATATTAGTATTGAAGCCTGATTATTTTAGAGTTTTGTTGGGTATTAGGACTCCATTTGGAGGGTGGGGGGGATGGTGCTCCCTATACCAATGATATTTTTATACTTTTGGCTCAAATTCGAAATCTATAATTAAGGGAGGTTCAGTCTTATTCATTGCAGTATATCTATTAGTAGTTCTACTTTAGTTTCAAACAAGTTTAATGGATTATAATGTATGAATTATATAGGGAGACTAGTAATAACAAGATTATTTAATAGACTTTTATTTGTAATTGTAACCTTAAATTTCTTAAAGAACTTTATTTAGGAATTAAGAATTTTCGGAAAAGGATATTTTTGTCTTTTGATTGTTTTATCCCAGGATTAGATGATCTCGGCTTTGGGATTACTTATATCAAAATAAAAGATTCAATCAAACATAGCATAAAATAATTTCATATTTTATTCCAAATTCGTATACAAAACAACCACAAATTTTTTTTTTAATTTTCTCTTCAGAAATCATGTCAGCTCAAATGTCATATATACAGTCTCACATGTCGTCTTCTTTTTTTTGGCTGTGGCTTCTAATATGGATGATCACTAGATGTATGTATAGGATGTACATAATACCTTTTTACGATAATAATGTACCCATTACTAAACTACTTTATTTAGCCTATAGCTACCTAACCCTAGCTCTCTTTTCAACTGTAATAATACTAATACAACAGTACAATATTGTTAACAAATTATTCAAAACATAGAAATTTATTACTAGCGCTAGTCTATGATCAAGGGTTTGTTGATGCATTAAAATACTATCGTCTCTATCTTATTGATTATTAATTACCCTATAGATAAGGTGTGATTAATGCTAAATATACTTCATCCATCCAATTTTATGTGTGGTTCATATTTGACTTAACATATCACTTAAAAAATAATTTATAAAAATGATAAATTTACAATATAACTTTTTAAATATAATAAATTGAATATTTTGGAAAACTCATCGGAAATGAATTGTAGTACGTAATATAAAGGGTAAAATATGAATAAAATGGTTAATTGTCTCTTGGTTTTTAAAATTGGACAAGAAAAAAAAAGTGAACAAATAAAAATGGATGAGGGAATATTTGCAATTTGACATCTTTCATATCTTTGTAGTATGATTTTGGGATAAGGCATAAATAAGAACTATATGAACTTAATTTTTCGTATTTTTTCACACCTCTAAACTATACGAGGAGCTTATTACTTCCGTTGAAGTAACTTCGAGGGGTGGGGTGGAGTGGGGGCTATAAGAATCTCATATAGTTTAAGTATGTAACTGTCAATTTCATCGTTCAAGAACATTTTTATGATTCATACGTTCCTATATTTTCTAATAGTCTATGTTATATATATTGTTGGCTTAAGAATTTTTTTAATTATCATGAGGTTTTTATATGTAAGCACTTTATTGCAAATCACACATTTTAAAAAGGCTTTACCATAAATATATTTTGAATAACTTGACAATGTGCATAAATCTTCACACTGATAATTTACATTACTGAAACCTGATTATGAAGATAACAATTCCAGAAGAACCGACAAAATGATAAAAACAAAAGATCCAAACTGGCTCAGCTGCTTCAACCTTTATACATAATTTGAAAAATATCGTAATTTCATATGGATTTTATATTTATATATATACTTACACAAAAAAATGAATTTAGCATAATAGTTGTAGATGCGCTGGCTACTTGTTTATATTTCAAGTTACTAATAGCATTAATAACTGATGATATAAATAGTCATATTTAATTGCATTTATATGATCATTTATGTGGGCATGATTATTTCAAAAAATTAAATATTTACCAACATTTGTTCTGAACAGTTTTACATCAAGACCCTTTTAAAAAATATTATTTATGGATATGAAATTAAAGTATTCTTATGCCAGTTTAACCGTTCTAATTTGTCAGAAATAGGAGAAGAAACCTGTGGCTCTGTGTATATATATAGATGGATAACCTGTAGCCTATATGCCAGTCAAAGTCTAAGTAGCTCCGCCTTCTTTGATAATTACTCTTTATGTTTAGTTTTACTTGGTCATGTTTTGTTTTATAAAAGTTAATTTGACTTTTTTTTGAGTTAAATTAAACTAAATTAGTTCAATATTTTTAAATTTGATGTTTTAAAACTATGCCAGCCAAATATATATATATATATATATATATATATGTCAAACTATGTAATCTTTCTCATAGTAATATAGATGATATAAAATGTTGATCAAAATTCATATAACTTAACTCTTGAGAAGTGAAATGTGACAAGCAAAAATGAACTGAAAGTGCATAAATGTAAAAATGAATAAGTTGGACTATAGCTATTTATGCCCGTTAAAATCTGTCAAATTTAAAACAATGAGGAGGGTAATGACCATTCCGATGTTTGCTTAATTGGATCAAACAGGCAAATCAAATTCAGCTAAATTATGAGTTGTAATTAATCATCAGCTCAATGTCCGACTTATATAAAATCATTTTTCCTTTGTTGTTTATTTGTTCTTTCATAATTTAATTAAATCCAAATCAAACTAATAAACACATTTTTTTTAGTTTGTCAGACCATATCAGATAGAGATATTGACTTCTCTACATAAAGGGTATGTCGGGAATATCGAAAGATGTAAGAAATAAGTAGGTAAAATAATTGATCTTCAAATAACTTTTAAGTTGAAAATGCCCAATTTATGATTTTTGGTTTATTTGACTTGAAATACTTTTGTGTTTGAGATAAACATCAAAATATATTTTAAAAAGTGCGGCTCCCATAGGCTTTAGGCCTCCACAAAGCAATCGATTATAGGGAATTTTCGCAAGTACCTATATAATAAATTTAATTATGTTTCACAGCTATAGTTTACATATTTACTAATTGTAGTTATAGTTTAAGCTGACTCATTTGTATAATTTGTGAGTGAGTTATATAATTTGTGGGTACGTTTGTATAATTGAGCTATTTTTGTATAAACTCGAAATAACGAATTTATACAAACACAAATATCTAAACTTTAAATAATTATACAAATTATATCATACAAAATTACATTATACAAAAGTTATACAAATTATATTTTATAAATTCTGAATTATACAAACTTGTAAGTCCAACCCACATAATTATCAACAAGAAAATGAAGGCCCAATTCGTTACAAAAGAGAAAAGGTAGCCCAAAATGAAGGCCACGCAGATTGTGCTAAAAGTGATAAGCTCCCGGCGAGGATCGAACTCGCGACCTTTCGCTTACGAAGCGAACGCACTACCACTATGCTACGGAAGCTTGCACACCTTATGTATTCTAGGTATTTTAATTTATAATTGGTTAATTTTGTACAAAACCGAAAATAAATTATTCGAAATTCTTCTCTCTCGATTCACGCTGAATTCAACAGAAAGAAGGTGTGGGAACGAGTTCGAGGTAAAGACAAATTGGTGTATTAAATTGAATAAAATCTGGAAAAGTACTCGTAAATATTCATATGGAATTGCAGGACAAATATATATTGGATAGTTTGTGGAATTGCATTTAGATTAATCTCCCAAATTCGTAACCTAGACAGATCATTGATAAAATTTGATTATAGTTGTACAATGTGGTACCGAGAGAACTTATTTATTTCTTCAAATGAAATAGCTACTTCAGTTTATGTGAAAAATCATGGATTGGAATAACTTAAGTTATTGATGATCCAGAAATTTGGTGAAAATATGAACAGAAGCATCTCTGTTTATGCAAATAAAACAGCACAATTTTTTGCTTTCCATTTGCCTGGATACATTTATATTAGCATCTCATATGTAAAAGTAAAACATTAGATTTGTACATGAAATAGAGCACAGAAGCTTGAACATTTAGTTGGTAAATAGTTGCCTACAATGCCTTCTTGTTCTTATCTGCTGCTCTCTGGCCCCATCACTTATTATTTCTGTAATAAGGTCTTTATATATTAAGCGCTCCACATCCAAAATCAATGATGGAATTTCACTGTCACCGTTTGTCCAATCTTCGGACTGATGCCTCAAATCTGCATTTAGGATACTTATCAAGTCATCTTCTTCAGAATCCATGCCAACCTTTTTGGCATTGAATTGGTCTATATCTGACTGCAGTTCCTTCTGGAGCTGCTGTGCAGTTACATGATCTCGTCCCTGCAATAAACAGCTTTCTGAAGCTAGTTTGCAGGAAAGTATCTCATCGACTGTGTCAAAGACGTTCTTTCTGTGCATTTTCTGATTAAACTCAATCCGAGCACTCGTTTTACTGTGTCCAGTTGCTGGCACAACGCACTCCTCAGTCCGTTCCAGGATATGAAACAACTTCTGATCGATCAAATGGCCGGATGACTGAAGCTGAATGGCCATGGAGACAGAGTCCCCGTCCTTGAGAAGGCTAGATGCCAGTAGTATTTTGGTGATGTATCTGTGGTCAGGATTATGATTCTGGCTCAAGGATCCAAACTGGTCCGTACTCGCTTCATAGCTGGAGTCCAGTAGTCTGAGTTGGTTAACCAGGTCCTTAATGTGCTCTAATTTCTTCTGGGTGGTGGCATCGGTGCCAAGATCTACCCTCGTGTTGTAAGGTGAGTGATCCTGGTAATCTAGGTACCATAACTCATCTGCGGCATCCTCAACTGTTCAGGTGGAAAGGACATAAAAAGATTAACAGGCAAGTCTTGTACATCAAAAATCAATTGTAACATAATTCTACTCTGGTTAGTGAAAAGGAAAATAAATAGCTAGATCACTCGGTCGTAGGAGCTTGTCCTAACTTGAGATCTCATGTAATCACTACTCAATCCTCAGACAAATTATGACATAAATAAGAGATACTAACATGCTTTCTGTGAACACTTCAAACTAGCTAAACTAACTGAGCTATTTGTGTTGAACATTCAGTCATTTTTCAACAAAGCAATTTGTTAGATTTTCCTTCTCTTTGGAAACATGCTTTCCATTCATTTATTTGTGTTTATTTCTGGAAGTCGTGATTGTTTGTAGTTGGCATCAAAAGCAGATGTTTTACATAGATGCTTTACAGAACTAATGGTAACCATACCTCTAAATGCAGTTGTTTTCTTCTTCACAGGAGATGGTGAATCTTCTTCATAGAATGTGGCATCAAGCACTGAGACAGGACTTGGCTGTTCAATTGTAGAAATTGCAAGTTCAGCCATTGGTCTGTCTTCATTGAACCTCAGTATGTTACTCTGGATCAAGAAAAAGTTAAAAGTCAGTAATTGGCCATGTGTAGGATAAATAGATATGTACACGAAGATAAGTCACTCACTTTGTCTTTAGAATCCTCTAGTCTTTTAGCATTAACCCTAAAGGAGTGATTTCTGCTTGCGACTTCTCCCTCTGCATGTGAGCTCAAACTGTTGTTGCTTTCTGATTGTAAAGAAGCTGCATCACTTTGCTCACTGAAATTTCTTGTGCTGCTGCTGATTTCACTCAATTCCTCATCAACTCGGAGCAGATTGTTGGGTTTTGCTTGCAGTCTCCTTTTTGAAGAGCCTGATTCTTTGGATTGCTTAACTGATTGCCGTCTGACCCTGCTGAATTCTGGTGATGTAGTGGTTGGACAAGATTGCTTCTTCTTCTGTAGTGGTCTTGGACTTACAGTTCCAGAATTCCTTCCTATTGCAGGATAGCTTCCTTCCTTTTGTTGGCGTAATGTTGGGTTTTGCACTGCCCTTGATGTTCCTTCTTTGGTCTTCCTGTCTGGTGAAGGAAGAAGCCAACCAGACTCTCTGATATTTTTCGCTCTAGGTGTCACATCTTTCCAAGTTTTCATGTCAGCTGTATCCTCTCTGTTATATACAAGGTCTTTAGAGAAGAGTTCTTGAAATTTGGAGACATTTGCAGTTAAGAAAGGGGAACATGCAATACAAATGTTATCACTTAGTTTGGATTGTTTCATATTTAAAGATTCTGACCTTTTTGGTGGGCGAGTTCCCTTTATGGTTGGAGATAGCAGGTTGCATTGCTGCCTTTTCTGCACTATTTCCAAGTTCGCATCAGAGTCTGCCTGCTCTTCTGTTTGAACATCTAACCTTGCTCTTGTCTTTTGCATTGCTTCAAGAATCTGCTTCAGAGCTCTGAGATCCTTTCCAGACTTTCTGAACTCAAGTTCAGTTATCCGTTTCTCCATTTCACCATACACTGAGGAAGATAGCTTTGGACTCTGAATTGACAGTTCCACATCCGTGTTTCTTGCAGATGACTTGAGGGAGGTTCTGCTGGCCTCCGGTTGCCTCCAAGGAGCAGGTTCTAGTGGAAGCCGTGAAGTTGATGCTGCTCTCATGATTAAATTGGTAGATTTCATTCGCGGGGAGCCGAAATCCTTTTCATTAATCTGTGAGAACCGCATGACTTGATTGTTCTTGCTCTTTTCAGCTGTTTTTGTCGATACTGAAACAGAATCTTTGGTAGAGAAAGACTTAGGTATCACTGTCTCGACTTCATTTGAGGGAATGGGATTTGGTAAAGCTTCCAAGCCCATAAGCTTTGCTACAACACTGGAAGATCTTTTGTGATCCCCTAAAAGAAAATTTGATCTGGATTCAGAGGCTGAGCTCCTGAAGGACTGTTCTCTACTGTCCAGTGAAAGTCTGGGAAGGTCCTTTAGCCTTATTGAAGAACCCATCGCTTCTCTCGAGTCTCTTTCATCGTATGAGAAACGTGGATGATCTCTTGGTGCATGCTTTAGATCATCTTTTGAATTGCAAGGTGCTTCACGAAACTTAGCAGTTACATTCCTAGTTCCATCAGATGGCTTCCCACAGTTTGACTGCTGAAATGGCCTTGGAGAATCTATGTGCTTCATAACATGGACTTTACCTTCTACTTTGGTGACAGTTTTTACAGATAAACTACGGGCTTCCCTGTGCATCGAGTCCTTGACAACATCCCGGAAGTCAGGAGATTGCCGGCCAGAATGAGATGGGGAACTTGGTTGCTTGTATGGTAGGGTTTTCGAAGGAGATTCTGGTAAGTTTCTTTGACCGCAAAGAGGTTGCTCTTGTTGTGGTCTTTTACTTTGTTCAACTTTTGGGTTATCCTTGGATGTCTCACTTGAGTGAGATACTTTGTTCCTGGCTACATCCCTTGGAGTCTTTTCCTGCAAATGCCAATCACATATTGGTAAGCTTTTTATGTGTGCTAGTTTAATGTTATCTTGATGAATGAAATTGTTCAAAATCTTACCGTAGCCAATTGCATTGTACATTTGGTCTCCATCTTGTTCGTGGCACCTTCAGGACACATGAATCAGTGGTGAGATTTTCTAATTTAATTAAACTAAATGAACTAACTATATGATTTATGCTATTTATATCAAGATAACAATGTGTGCGCGGAACATTTTTTGTGATTTAGAATATTTATAAGCTAGTAGAAGTGCGGAAGTACTTCACTATGCTTCAGGAGGAGAAAATCCAAGTTTTTGTATGCTTTACTACTTAACTGGAGTCAGGAATTAGTATATCTGTATTTGGATATGTAAACTCAAGATTGTTTTAAATGCGTAAGAAAGTATCCAAGAGGGCAAAAAGAACTAGAATGCTGATACTTGTAGTTAGCACGTGTTAAAGATAATTGCTTAGGTTAAGTAGTCAATTCTGAATCTTAAGGTGGCGTTTATTTGATCTTTTCCAGAACTTGAATATGCAAATTTCTTTTTTAGTTTTCGAAAGAAGTATTTGTTCCACTTGTTCTTCAAAGACTTGAAAAATTGAGTTTGTGAAATTAGTTTTTTTAAAAACTTCAAGATAAAGCCAAGTTTGCATAATGGATTCCTTGATTAAGTTCCTACATTTCCAGCCTTCCTAAACCAATGTGATGTATAATAATCTTGAAAATGAAAATATTTTGATGCTTTACTTTGTTTTCTCGCTATTATTATTGCTAACTATCCATAAAAAATGGTTTGCTATTGCCTTTCATCTCTTCTTGAAGCCAGTTCCTCAAATTTACCCTGATTACGTATTTCCACTTTTTCCTAAGAAAGATATTATTCCCTTGTACCAAGAAAATGATAGGATTGGACAAATTATTTAATTTTTGAAAAAATAAATTTCATATTCAGAAACTTCACAAGGACTATAGATCGATCACAATATAAACTATGAATATTCAAGAAAATAATCCTAGTCACAGAAAATAATTTGATTTCCGATTACCAATGGTGTCATGACAGAAGTAGTTTGACAAAGACAAGTTCTGTACAAGGAGTTTAGACGGAGAAAAGAACAAAATTGACAGAATTGAGAGGCTTTATAGTATTTGATTTATTCACTTGGAAGATTGCAGAATAGGGAAAATACATTTTTTTTGGTCAGAAAGAGTAGTACCTGTGAGTAGCCTTTTGTGATTTTGACCATGAAGATGTTTGCCAATGAGGAAATGGTGTCTATCAAACAATTGGAATAACCCATTCATGCATCCAATTTTCTTGTGCAGATCTTTGTTGTCCTCTGTTATAGAAGATAACATTCTTGCTGACATTTTTGTTGCTTTCTCAAAGTCCAAAATTGGCAGAAATCATATGGTCTTGTGCACTTCCTATGAACAACAAGCACAGAAAAAACTATTAATAGTAACTCATTTTCTTGAATTGCATTCATTATTTGTTTTAGATATGAAACTTAAGACTTACCAGTGAAAAAAAAAAGAAGCTTTTTTTGCAGGGACAGACAGAAAAACGTAGTCAGAGTTAGCTTAGCACAAATGTGGTGCTTCGAGATTGAGAATAATATGCAGCTGCAGAGTAGCAGAAATCTCCAGACCCAAGAACAGATGTTTTGTTCACACAACAAAATGGTAAGAATGTTTCTTGCCTAAGAAAGGTTATGTTCTGTGAACAGAGAGAAAGAGAGTTTTTATGTGTGTGAAATGTGGAAATATTTGCAATGAATGTGGCATATGCATTATATATATAAAAACTATAGAGTAGCTGGCTTAGAATGATAGAGAAGATGGCGGGCAGAGTGGGAGAAAGAGATAGTTAATTATTCTGTCTACGCTAAATCATACTTAGTCTTATATTTATTGATTTAACGTAAACATTGAATTAACTTAAAAGATAAATGTATATTTGCATAGAAAGAGTGGTATGTGGATATGGTCTGGAGGAGGTGGGTCGGTCTGTCTAGTGTGGGGGAGAGGTGGGTCATTTCTACACAGTTTCATGTGGACAAAATAATGAGTAGAGAGGTGGGTCTGTAGAGGTGGTAGGGAGTTAAGGAGTCTGTAGAATGGATCTCTCTTTTTCAAGTCACAACTAGTTGTATTAGATACATGGGCATGTGGAGTTTGTCAGATTAAATGTAAGAAAGTGGAATTATGTACTGGCAATACTGCCTCACAGAAGTCTTTAAAGTCCTTTTGTTCAACCTTACATAATTTGACTTTATTGCCCTTCTAAAAACTCTATGAACATGAACAGGGGCGGATTTACCTATACCTAAGGTGTGTCGCGTGACATGGCTTCGTCGAAATTTTTACAGCATATATCTATATAAAAAAAAAAAAGAAAAAGAAAATAAGAGTTAAAATGATTGAAAGGACAGTGCTTATATCAAAATGCTCCCAGCTTAGATGGCAAACGCGCCGCAGGCTTAACTCAAGTTCTTGAGTTCGATCTCCGGCGGCGGTGCATCTTTTTCTCCGTTTTTATTCATGTTTTTTTTTTTCACGTTTTTTTTTTCTTTTCTTAAATTTATTTAATTTTTGTTTTAAATTCAAAACAATAGGTCCCTTCATTAAAAATCTACAGACCCACTCTAATTCATTCAAAATCTATTTTTTATTTTTAGAATTAAAATAAAACTCAAAATCTTTGAGTCCTTTATCAATTAGAATTATAGTTAAATAAAAATAGTGTTGACTCCTTAGATCCTTGTATTTGTATATTTTTGACTTGTGAGTTTGTTCAATTTTCTCTCTGATCTTGTTCATCAATCATTATTATTTGGCATCTCGAATCTCCACATCATGTTAGTATTTTTTTTGCTATTCTACTTTTTTTTATTATGTGCTTGAATTTTTATTTTTATTTGTTCATAATAATAATTTTATTTTGTATTATTTGCTTGTTAGAATGAAAAAATTTAGAATTCATTGATTAAAATTGTCTGCAATCCTCTATTATTTGTTCCTAATTACTAATGTGCAGATTACATCATATAAGTCTAAATTTAATAGAGAGGTATTATTCTTAAACAAATTACAATCGCTCAAAGCCAATTTTAACGACTCAAACTTCAACTGACCTGACCTGGAAGAACAAGCTAATGAGTCAAAAAAAAATATCTACGAAGACTTGGAAGAACAAGTTAATGAGTCAAAAAAAAAAAAATCTACGAAGTGAAGAAATTGATAAGTTCATTGTCAAATTGATGGAAAGATTATCTATTCGAAAATATCATCCAAATGATCATGATGCAATAAGGAGATCCTATCTTCAACAAGGTCCATTCCAACAAGGTCATATATTCCTTTTTTCATTTTTTTTAAAGATTATAATCATTTATTTGCAATATAATTTCATGTTAAATAATGTTATATAAAAATTTATTTAATAATATAAAGATGTGAATGATTTAATTTAAAATTTAAATATAATCTAATTAAAAGAGTAGACAATGTTTTATTTTAAAAAAAAAAATTAATCAAAATTTATATTTTTAAGAAAAATAATTTTTCATAAAACTCACTATTAATGGGACCTCAAATTTTTGGAGGTCTAAAGCAAGACCTTCATTGATTTTCTTCTTGAGCCATTTTTATCCCTTTAATAGTAACACCGGTTAAAAAAAAATCTTACATACGGCACTTAACATGAACATGATCATCATCATGCTGCCATATGGCATTTGGCAGATAATGCTTTCAAATTTCTGTGGATTTTCATTTAATACTCTTACATATATCTGTTCATCGAATTATGCCTCACTTTCACAGCCTGGCTATGCCTAAATATTTGTCTATCGTGTTTTTATTTGGAGCTGACTCGTTTACCTCCAAATATTCCTTATATATGTCATTTTTCCTTCTTCTTCTTCTTCTTTTTTTTCAAATAAAATGATTCGAAGCCCCTTTCACTAAAATGTGCAAGTTCTTATGTTTGCGTAAGACTCAGTGAGTAGCGTTACTCGATAGTTGATACTAATGTAAAGAAAAATAGCAAATAATAATCGATAAGCTAATTGAAGTGCATTATTTCGTGATATGCTATTGTGTGGCAAGTGGACAATGCCGCCCTTGATCATATGGGTGTTCATCTTTTTGTGTACGAAGCTTTGCAAGTTAGCAATGATGCTTTTTTTGTTCCTTTTTCATAGTGGACGTTCCTCTACTGTTTGTTTATCCCACTGAATTGAACTGCGACTCTATTTAAAGCTCACGTGTCAGTGATTTTTACTTTCTGTTTACTGAGGTAAAATTTTGTTGTTGTAAAAGTACTCATTATTTTTTCCATATTTAGATTGTGCTTGAATTATTAGTTTTTTCTCTAAATTATTAACAGTCTTAAAAACGTTATTTACTACTTAAGTCTGTTGAAATAATTTTACATAAGTCTAAGACTCCCTTTCTCTATTATTTGTTCATTTTTGAATTGACACACCTATTTAAGAAAATAATGATTCACGACATAGTGAATTTACATTTTAGCGCAATTAATTATGAAGTGAATGAATTAAAAACTTAAGATTTTCAAGAAGTTCTACATTTTTCAAAGTAATTAATTGAGGATATAATATGTAAAAATAATTGTTCTTTCTTGATTTATCAAAATTGATAAGTAAAAAAGAAAAAATAGACAAGTAATTAAAGACAGAAAAATATAATTTAACCAATTATTATAAGTTACCTGATCATCACTTCAAGGTTACTCATCTACACTGTAGTTAAACAATTACTCACCTAATAATTATCAGCGTTAGATGGTTCTAAAGGTACATATTGTATTATACTAGCAAGTACCATCCATTATACTGCAAATTTCAATTCAAAATTATACTCCTTCCGTTTCATTTTATATGTTATCTTTTTCTATAAATAACTAGATCACAATACTTGTTATTTTATAAAATTTATGCATAAATTACCATATTTTTCCTATTATATCCTTGATAGAATAGTTAATTAATCTTGTCATTTATTAATAAAGTTGACTTAACAAAACATTAAATAAAGATAAAAGTGTAAAGTTATATCATTTTTTAATGTAAGTGTAAAATAAAAAGGTGACATATAAAATGACACAGGGAGTATAATGGAACTTCGTTTATTATTTTTGGCATATTTTAAAGAACCCAAAAGGACCGCTGAATTATTATTTTTTGCTTTGGTCTAAGGTGGGGGCGCGTTCGGAGATTGGCTAAAAAATTAGTGCCAGTCAATGCTTTATTTTTTAAATTTTCTCATTATTTTTGTTTTCATATTCATTTTCTTATTCTTGACTCTATACATAATATTCCATAAAACCATTGACTGGATTTTCAAATGAATTGAAGAAATAAATCGAAATAACCCCGTAATTTCTAGCTTATGTACATTTTTTCACTAAGTTTTCTCTAATAGGAAATTCCAAATGACAAATGAACAATTTACCATTTGATGACAATAAAAACATATTGTTCAAGTAGTAGTAATAGATAAAAGGTCCAAACAGTACTACGGCTTGTAAATGGCACTGTTTCAAATTCACTCTTTTGGTTCATCGACTACCTAAACTGTGATGCAGTCCGTCCATCACTAAAAAATGTTGAGTAATTTTTAATAGATATTTTAATTTAACCAGTAAAAAATGGAAAAATAGTCTTCCATTATTTCAGTAAGAATTTGTTTCTAGCCATGCATATTCAATAGAAAATGAGTGGGAAACATGTTTTATAACATAAATTTTCCAATGGTCTCCCAACACATATAGAACATCAAAAATAAATTTACTATCGACCTCTTTATTCAAACAGCTAGTACAATTGATGTTTCTCATTGAAAGTTCAAAGAAAGAATTTACTAATAACTTGTTTTCTAATCAATGTACTGATTCTAAGTATAATATTTATTATTAGTTGTGTTATAATTTAACGCGTTACAGAAAAATACAAAAGGTTACATTGTTCTGGTCAGTACTACTACAAATCTTCAATTCCAATATGTACTATTTTCTTCAATCTTTTCTAAGCTAGCTGGTGTCTGTACTGAATATTTGTTAAATTGTCATATGCCTTTGCAACACATTTAATACTTGTCGAGTTTTGTCACCGATGTATTCTTCTCAGACAATGACACCACTCAATTCAAGTTGCTATATATTTGATATGATATGTTGTCGTGTTCGAGTTTTAAAAATGAATAAATTCTTAGTAGAAAGTAATTTAATTCATTTTTCAGACAAATATAAGTGTGAATTTAGATTTGTCAAATTAATAAATTTAAAATATAGAATACCTAAACAAAACAAAATAAAATGATAATATCTAACTTGATAATCAACTCATCCTTGTCTAGTTAAATGACAAAATTATTTCCGTATCTTGTATATTCTTCACCGCTATATTGTAAGTAAAATATTGTAAGGTTATTAGCTTGTTCGTCGTGGAAAATATTCAATTACTTTTAAATCATTAACACTTTTTTTATTAGTTGGAGCTATTAAATAATGTTAATGGCATAATACTAAGAAAGAAAAAGTTAGGGAAGTTTTCAATTATCATTAAAATAGTCACAAAGTCAGCAAGAGATTATTATTTTTTGGTAATTACGTTGGAAGTAAATATCACTCCATTGTAATTATTTTAAAACGATTGCTCAATTAATTGGATCCACGTAACCGTAACGACCTCTCAGAATATATTTACTGTATACTATATTTATACTACTTGTAAATTAAACAATGGTTAGTAGGCATTTCGTGCATATTATTTATTTCTAGCTATAATTCTCTTCAGTACAATTATAACTATAATTATTAATTTCATCCATGCGGATTCAATTATGTATGGGACGTATTTATACAACAAAAAAATGGACCCCATAGTATATTCATTCTCATTATTATTACTAGTATTATTATATTTATAGCATAAGCCTATAATAAATTAATTTGTAACGGACCCTATAAGGAATTTCATTTTTGGCCGCTATTACTTGAGTCGTTTAGCTTGGAAAAGTACAATTGCGTGTAGTATTAATCAGTACCAAATAAAGCTAGCTCACTAGCTAACTATTATTGTTAATTTGTTTTTATTTTTAGGTTTCTTTGTCTTAACGATAATTATAATCTATATATATATATATGTCCAATTCCTAAAAATAGGTAACATAGCTTTTATCATTTGTGTTGGAATTAAGTGACTGCTTAACTGCAAACAGCATGACCCTTGCCTATGTTGTAACATGCCTCCATGTTCTGTTGTTATGGAATTGTAGGGTTATCTTTTAAAACAAGTTTAATTAGGCCACCCCCCCACCCCCCCACCCCCCCGCATAAGCACAAACAGAGAGACTAATTAATACTGTACAATCGATATATATATGATAAAATGTAGTAGTATTTATTTTTTCTCGTCTGTTGGAGAGAAGTTGGAACATAATTCTTTTAGATCGTAGCTTTCAAGTTTGGATTTTGACATTCTTTTTGCATATTTTTTTTTTTAAAAAAAATGAATCTTATTAAAAATTTTGAATCTGTCACTCTCCCGTTTTACTGAGTAGAAAAAAGTATATAAAGAAATAGTAGAGAAAAAAAATAGAGCCAAATTCGTATACCTAATTTCTTGAAGAAATCGAAAAACCTTCATAACCACTCAAAATCGAAAAGTATGGACGAGCTTACCTTATATTAATTTTGAGGAAAATTATTTGAAGATGTTGGATATGCATGTGCGTTAATTAGCTGTTATGTATTTAATTTGTTTTGAGGAAAATTATTTGAAGATGTTGGATATGCATGTGAGTTAATTAGCTGTTATGTATTTAATTTGTTTTATGCATCATGATGGCTATATAGTGGTTAGGTTACATAGTACTATGAATGCGCACCTATATATTTGAAAGCGATCAACAACCAAATGTTTAAATTTACCACTTCAATTTATTTCCGTAAAAATTATTCATATTTGATATTTACACCAAATCACATTAATTTATCACGATAAGGTAATAAATTGATGCAAAAAAAATCATGTATGTAAAGATACGTATATGTATTTATTGAATTAACATGAAAATTAAATGCGAATAATTTTTTATCATTTACTTCTAAATAGTTACTTATATCACTAATATTTTCACCTTTTTTTGGTGGTCCTCTAAAACGAACGTATTTGGATATCAATTTATTGCTCTGGTTTAACAAACCTTTTAACTTTTCTATTAATTTATTTATTTACTATTACCGGTTTGACTCTCGTTGTGAATTGAAAACCCAAAAAGAAATTGCAGTAAATATATGTAATTGATTGCTTCTAGTTTAACGAGTATACGCTTCATCTATATACAAAACACACTTGTAAATTCTTTTTAAAGAATGAACCAAATAATATTAGAAAAGTTACCTAGCTCTAGCTAGATGGTCAACTCTTTTTTTAAGCCTTTAAAAGTGGTTGACTTTTATAATTAAAGAACAGGAAATAAAAAAAAAAGATATAAGAGGGGAGAATTAGGCCCAAATTACTATCAATATTATTTGATGGAAGAGAGAGGGCACTCAATTATAAAGACTAAGCATTAAACTAATTAATTAAGTCAAAAAAATCTAGCGTGTTTCTTGATTTTAGCTTTAAGTCATGTCATAATTAAAAGGCCGAATTAGGCGGATCAATATTCATGAGTTGATTAATGATTTATTTTGGATGTCCGCAAAAACCTATACATATTATCTGCTTAGTCGGAGACGTCATGGTTGGTTAATTAAATTATTTTTTTAATTAATATATTTAAAGATAATGAAAAAAAAGAAACATGACAAGTAAAATTGATCTGGCCAAAAATATAATTAAAGCAGCGGATGTAATTATATTCACTGGACTCGTAAATAAGGATAAGCTAATTATATTATCCTTTTAGTTAATGTGTTTTTAAGTTAATTATATTATCCTTTTAGTTAATGTGTTTTAAGAGACGTCCAAAGATAAATATGATTAGTAAAATAAATCTGAAGAATTATGTATGTAAAAAGAATACAACAACTAAGTCTTAACTATAAGTAGTTTCTCTACGTGTGATTTTGATTTAATATGAAATTGAAAAAGTTTTAAAAATAAAAACTTTTGAATTTATGATCTATAACAAAATTATAATTGTGGTTTATATATGTCATATAAAAAATTAAAATTAAAGAGTTATCTAAAAAAACAAGCAAGACAAATAAATTAAAACAGAAGCGATATATATTTCCAATAATTAGTAGAAATTTTATTATCATTGTAAATTAATAGATGTAAAGAATGATAAATTTTAGAATTGTAGTCTCTATCTAAGATTAAATTATTATAGTAATAAGTAGTACCTATAGAGGGAACTAAAAGAAGTGATAGTGATAGTAAAAGGAGGGGTACAATGCCTAGATATGACATGCAAATTGGGAAGAGTAGGCATGAGGGATGTAGGAGTTTAAGATAGCAAGTTACCCCACAACTACCTATCCTAATTTCTCTTTCTCTTTATACTATGTTCCAAGAAACCTTCTGCCCCATTAGTCTTTCATCATTGCCCACATGAATACCCTACTGATCACCTTTCTATACCATGTGCACACACACCCTCCTCTCTAATTCTTTATTAATCATTAATTAATTACTGATCATGAATGACATCTGCCTTATATTTTATTATAAATAACTCATCACTTGATTGATTTGCTTTTTTTTAAATACAAAACTTGTTAACTAATTAACGACATTCAAGTCTGTTGCCTAGTGATTAATAATATAGAGATTACAATTCAGATTTTAATCACGTATTAGATAGCAAATTTCATGAGATTTCTTCCTATTAACTTAACCTTGATGGATAGAGTAATTGTCTTATACCTCTATTGATAAAATTAAATAATCGAGATACATGTAGATTAACCGGACACTATTATTATTATGAATAAAATAGTAGTTAACTTGTTAACAAAGTTTTTCAATTAATTAAATTATTCAAATGACTTTTCATTTCAAGGAAACTGTTTCACATTCTTTTGAGCTAAGCAAAAAAGTAGTGGAGATAAATTATTAAACAAAGCACGCTTCTAAGAGGGGTTGGCTTTTGAATATATATTGTAATACTGTACAAAGTCAAGATTCCATATTGTTGTTAATTATCACAAACATGATCACATGAAAGAGGGGAAAACAAGCAAGAAAGTTGATGGATCTGAGCTTTCCCTATAAGAAATCCACTTTTAGTATTTTTCAAATTAACTTCATAAATGAACCACTAAAATAATTCACATAATGTATACTCTTGCTCCAATTTGCCAATACAAGGAAAGAATTCATCTTAAAAGTAATGTTCCATCCAAAATAACCTCTGTTTCAAATTGTTCACCCACCCCCCACAACACAAAAAGAAATATTAAAAAAATTATCCCCGTTGAGTTGTATAATCAATCAAATTTCGACTATTCCATGCTACATAAGTTAGAGTTTCACTAATGTATATATCAACATTGTAACAGGGAAAAAAATTCTATAACCAATATATATATATATATATATATCATGAATGTTATATTTTTTATACACGACTTCTAATTATTTTATCTTCCACATTTTAATTTTGAATTCCAGTACTTGCATTTTTTATGTAACTTTATCTGCCTACATATAAAAGAGAATTGTCCTGAAGATTTTTATCACTGGAATGATACGTTTCTCTAATAATTGCAAGGTTGACTTTATTGATATAAGGGTAGCAAAATAAAAGGAGAGACATGTTAAATGAATCAAAAGTGAATAAATTACTTGATACATTTCTTCATGATACATAAGAATCAAGCAAATCAAGTGATGGATTGAGGAGAATTAGTCCACTATAGGACCATATGGGGTGTTAATTTGGACCATATTGAGGGTTACTTTTTTTGTGGTCTTCTATTTAAAAGATGGCCATTTAAAAAAAAAAAGTTTAAATTTACCTTTATATTACTTGAAATTGCTCAATTTTGCTCTTCATTCCACCATTAGTATATTCAGGATTTGTCATTCAAACTTTAAATTATAGTTTGACATAGTTACCTTTAGATTCAAGATGAAAACAAAAATGAATTATATACTTCGATAGGAGTGATTATTTCGAACTTTAGATAACTAAGTCTAATTGTGAAAAAGACAAAATTCATTAATAAACATTTTAATTTGGCCTTAATTCGCAACTAAACACTTTAATTTTAAGAATGCATATCTAAACACCTTAACTCAATTTAAGTTGATCCATAAATACATTTTTCCAAATGTGCATTCTCAAATTATGCATATATATTCTAAATGTGCATTCTAACACTTGAATCAGTATAGGTTTAGATATATATTTTCAAAATTTGAATGTTTTAATTGTTGGTTTAAGTCAAATTAAAATATCTATATGTATAATTTACTATGTGTTTAAAAAATCAGTCAACTTCTAAATACAAGGCCATGGAAAAGTGGTTCTTTTTATGTAAATGACCCACCATATGTGAGTGCGATGCAATGAAAAAGGAATATCGAAATTGCATATCATTGGGAATCCAAATTTAGTCATCAAAGAGAGCACATGCAAAGTTGGTAAAAATTGCAGAGAAGAAGGCAAAGTGTCATCCATACTCATATCCCATTGTGATGAAAACCTTCCTCCCATATCTCCTCTCTTTTGGGATCTGCGCCCTCTGTCAGAAAAAAAACAACAACTCATAATATCCCTCCTTACATGTGTAAAATATTACTACAATTTTTTTTTTCAACTAGCTTCGGACGTAGACTCAAGATTTTAATTTTATGAGTTTTGATAATTAGAATAATCGACTTCAAATATTGATAACTTTATTTTAAATTTAATGTGTATATATTTAATTAAAAAAATTAATTATATATATATATATATACTATGAGCAAAAGTTATTGAGTTTGGTTTAATTCGTAGTTGGACTACCTTAAGTTATTAAATTATAGTATTTGAAGTGTGCCAATTGGCTCCTTTTTTTTCATATCTTCAAGATATTTCATCATCCTTTTAATTAATTACTCACATGATCCTAGTATCTTAATTATTACCCACTGGCACGTTCTGTTTTGATTCGGATTATATTCCTAGACATTTTACTATATTAGTATTACAAATACAAATGTTGGGGTTAGGTCAGGAATGAGGTCATGATCGATAATTTGAATTCCAAGTGTAAATTAAACTACCATATATAGTTTTAACTAATATTGTACTAAAGATGGAAAATGATGAATATAATGAAATTGAGGAGAACTATACGTAAACATCAATGATTGATGGCAATGGTGAACAAAAAAGTCATGATAGAGGATAATTCAACTGCAAATCAAATAGGAGTAGTAGTAGTAGTAGTAGTAGGTGATGATGAATTTGCATTGTTTTTCAATATTTTGGACCATGTTGACGTTGCTATGTCCTTTTATTTCTACATCATTTTTTGGAAATTAATACTTCCTCCGTCCCAATTTAACGCGTTTTATTTTCCTTTTGAGTTTATTCCAAAAATAATGCTTTTCTCGATATTTAGTAAGTTTACAATATCAATATTCTACTAGCAAGTTTAAGACCGCGGGATTTAAAGGGTTACACATTTTTAAATTAAGACCACAAGATTTAAATTTACTTATTTAGTTAAATCAAGACACTTAAATTGGAATAACGTGTGAACACATCTAACTACAATTTTTGATACATTTTTGTCGTTTTGCAACTTAGAATTCGTGTATCATGATTTTGAGGATGTTGTATAGTAGACAAGAAGGTTTACCAAAGTAAACATTTGAACCACAAAGTCTTGCTCATTTAGACGGCAAAAATAATGTTAAGATGTAATATGATGGAAGGGTATAGGTGATGAGATGATTGAAATTTATAACCCTTTAATAAAAACATAATGGTAAGAGGTGTCTCACCCCTTTAGTCAGAGTTATAATCCTTCTATAAAAGATTGTGACGAATTTTATAGGATATGTACTATCTTGAGGTCAGATAAGTTCTTGAAAAGTTGTAACATTGGTTACCAGCTTAGCTAGCGCTTTGGCCCTAAAGCAAGTAGTATTTGAGGATAGATGGGGAAGAAAAATATTCGAATTGGGAGGGTCCCCTTTAGTGAGCCTTACGCGTAATGATTAATTGAATTAATAAATTTTGAATATCGGATTCATAAATAATTAAAAAGAAAAAATCTATAGTTATAGGACTATCATCAATTCTATTAATAAGAGACCTCGTGCTTCATCCTTGCCATTATTAGTACACGCAAGTACACAACTCTTTTGTTTTCCTCCCCTCTTTTTTTTCAAACGACAAGAGTGCATACGACTCCAAAGAACATGAAAAACTATATAATCTTAAGAAAAAATCTTGATATAGTCCCAAAAAACAAAAAAAAATAAAAATGCTAGGCATGTAATAATGTAGTATGACCTACTTGCAGAGTTGAGCATGGAGATGCATGTATAATTGAATGTGGCTCATTTCTTCCTTTTTTGGCTGCTTGTAAAACTTATTCCCTACATTCCACAAAGTTGTATTAACAAATAATGCTAAGGCCCTTAGGCCCATGCAAATCTACTTGTTTCATATAGATAACTAGCATGAATATTTATGAGATGGCACCCTCTATTATTATATTTTGTGGAGCATATCACTTATTTTCATCCACTCAAATGATTAACATTATCATCATCATAATTAGGGGTGACAGAATGGGTAATTAATATGGGTATCCACTCCTATTTACCTATTGAAAATGAGTTGGGTATCCAGCTCATTTTAAAATGGATAAAAACGAAAATTTTCAATTTTTTTTTTTACTTTTTTTTGGGATAGGGATAGGGGGTGGAGTGAAGTGATAAAAGAAACTTTAAATTTTGTTTTTAAAGTTTTTTATATTATAATATGGGTAAATATGGTTACCCCTATTATTCATTGGATAACTCGTTTTTATCCATTTAAAATATGAGTTGAGTCGAGTAATTTATCCATTTTTACTTAACTCATTTTGATCGACTCATAATTGACTTGTCTCGGCACTCCTAATCATAATCATATTCCAATTATGCTCACTTGTGTGGACATATGTCCCTTTTTTTTCTTTCTATGTAGTTTTTAATCTGAAAAAAAAAAAAGGCGATTATCTATTATTTTTTATGTAATTGCACGATCCAAACAAACTAATGCAAGAAAACAGTATTAATGATAATTCACAAATTGAAAAAGATGTACTGCACAAACGACAGTTGGGCTTCTAGCTAGCAAAATTGCCCCATGAATATGGGCTCCTGTGCTGATGATGGGCGGAGCTTGATCCATTCAACACAGGCCCAATATCTATTTAGCTACGACATTAACCAACATGTTAATGGTCTTTGTTTATAGGAATGAAAAGACATAAATTACCCCTGACCTTATATAAAATTCTAAAAAATTTTAAGTATACAAAAAAATTTATTCATACCATGACCAAGAGTTTTTATTGTCACTTTTTTTTATGACAATAATAAATAATATTAATTATTAAGTGATATATCTCATTTGAGCATATTAGATCATAGTATTTTTATTTTACAATTATTGGGACATTGAATATGGTATAATACAATTTTCTTCAATATAGCTCAATATTAAATTTATTTTAACAAAAATAATAGTAATTAATTATATTTTAAAGTACTTTTAAGTTCATAAAATTTAATACTACCAAAAGGAAAAGGCATCTCCATTTTTGTGCTTTTTACAGATAAAAATATTCACTAAATAAAATTAATTAGTGTACATTATTACATGTCTTTGAATTAATGTTAGGTATGATTCAACGGTTTATAGAGAAAATTGATCGTTAATATGTACATCAAAAAGATACGGAAAGCAAAAGATGGGGAGCACCAAAGACGGTTGGATAGGATTGATGGATTGATTTAGACTGAGATAGCTTAGCATGAAAAATGACTGAATCATATATATCCACAACATAGTATTAAAGCTATACATATAATTAAGTTGATATTTTTTTTTCCATCCAAACTAAGCGATTCGCTGTGTGTTTTACCCATTAAATTTCAATCCTCTAATTATGATCCAGTAATCACCGTATTTTTTTCCTTTAATATTTTTTGTAATATATTTATTGTTCTTCTTTTATCTCCAACCATTTGATAATTTGATCAGACTAGCCAAAATAATTCTCACCTGCTGCAATGAGGGAATGAACTTGGTGACCATAGCTTTCTCGCACAAAATGATAATCAAGTTGAACATGTTTCGTGCGAGCATGAAGCACAGGAGATGCAATGCACTCAAGTTATCTGTGAAGAGAAGTGGTGGGCGAGGTAAGCACACACCAATGTCCTTCAAAATATATGTAATCCACGTGAGTTCTGCAGCCCAATGATCGGTATTCGGCCTATGCACTCGATTTGGCTACTGTATGTTGCTTATTTGATGCCCAAGAGACACAATTTGATCCTAGGAAGACACATAAACCAATGGTAGAAAGCCTTGCCCAATCTGCATCGGAAAACCCGACAAGATGCAGAGATGACTTGGTCACCC
This sequence comes from Solanum bulbocastanum, assembly GCA_037074985.1. Classification (NCBI taxonomy): domain Eukaryota; kingdom Viridiplantae; phylum Streptophyta; class Magnoliopsida; order Solanales; family Solanaceae; genus Solanum; species Solanum bulbocastanum. Next base: position 38,021,206 of record CM073598.1, on the reverse strand, counting down.
AAGCTGAGAAGTCCCTGCAATATAACGTAGGATGCGCTTTACTCCCAACCAATGATTCGCACATGGATTCTTCATGTATTGACATAATAGATTTACAACATGGGAAATTTCAGGTCAAGTACTGTAAGGCGCCAAGAACACTTCAAAATTCGGTTGCATCAACATTAGACCAACAGAAGTGTGGAGGTCATGCTTCTGCGAGATTGGGGTTTGAAGGGTTCTTGCACACAACATCTTTGTGCGATGAAGAATATCAGAAGCATATTTTCCTTGGCTGAGGAATAAACCATCCTTGGAACGAGTGACTTCAATGCCAAGGAAGTAATGGATGTCCTTCATCGCAAACCTTGATTTTAGTTTGCTGATGAGCTCAAGCAGAAGAGATGAACTATTGCCGGTTAAAATTATGTCATCGACGTACAAGAGAAGCAAAACGGTGCCTTTGGAGGAGTGCAACACAAAGAGGGAGGGGTCAGCGTTACTACAAATGAAGCCAAGATGTAGAAGACAAGAGCTAAATTTGTGAAACCATGCCTTAGGAGCTTGTTTAAGCCCATAAAGAGATTTCTTGAGCAAGCATACATGGTTTGGCAAGATGGGATCTTTGAAGCCTGGTGGTTGTTCCATGAATACCATTTCCTTGAGATCACTATGTAAAAATGCATTTTTAACGTCAAGTTGCTTAATTTCCCATTTGAGAGTGGTTGCTATCGAGAGAACAATGCGGATCATTGTCGCCTTAACCACTGGACTAAATGTTTCTTCAAAGTCTACTCCCTCAATTTGGTTGTAACCCTTGGCGACTAGTCTTGCCTTGAAGCATTCCACTGTTCCATCTGCCTTAAGTTTGGTCTTTAATTAAACACCCATTTTGAACCAACAACATTCATAGAAGGAAGGCGAGGGATCAACTGCCAAGTGCCATTAGTTTTCGATGCATCCATCTCCTCGGCCATTGCTGCTGTTCAGTGAGGCTTGAGTAATGCCTCTTTAGTTCCTGAAGGTCATTTTTTAGCACTACTGTGAGGGAATGGACAGAGGGAAGAGGCATAGTTTGAGCTTTGGTACGGATAAATATAGTTATTATCAGAACTAGGTTGGCGAGCGTAATTGTGTAGAGGTTTCTGGTATATGGGAGTATTTGAGGAGGCATGATGCGTGGGAATATTTCCAGATGAAGATTGTGCTTCCAAGGCAGGTGAATCAATGGAAATATCAATTCCTGGAGTGGTAGAAAAATCAATAGGTGATGAGGTGTTTGTAGGTACGTTCTGATTGATTTGCATGAGGTTGAGAGTTAATCTCATTATTCATATCCAGTGGCGGTAGCATGAGGAATTCGCCTGATGATGAATCCTCAGAATTATTTGATGGATCATTGTGCTGCTTCATAAACTCTTTGAAAGTGGTGAAAGGAGAAGACCGGGAATTTGCATGAGGAATCAGAACTAGAAACCATATGTGGTAAGTTTAATTCATAAAAAATAACATATATTGAGATGAAAACTTTTCTAGACTTAGGATGGTAACACCTATAGCCTTTATGAAGCAAACTATAACCATTAAACACACATGGAAACGTCTTCCGTTGAAATTTATCTTTGTTATAGCCCTTGAGATTAAAAAAAAACATCTACAACCAAAAACTTTCAAGGTGTTGTAATCAGGTTCCTCTCCGTACAATTTAGCAAAGGGATATTGCATACGCAAGGTTAAAGTAGACATTCTATTAATTAAAAAGACCGATCTAAAGAAACAATAGTAAGTTTGCATTGAAGAGTAGTGACAGGCTTGTTTCAACTATATGTCTGTGCTTCCTTTCAACCACTCGTATGAGGACAAGAGATTTGTCTTCGAATACCATTTTGAGCCAAATAATTTGTGAACTCAGAGCTATTAAATTCTCCACCTCCATCACATTGAAATACTTTGAGTTTCTTGGAAAATTAATTTTCTACTAATTTTGGAAAAGTTATAAAAATAGAGAAAAATCAGATTTCTTCAATGGATAAACCAAGTGAATCTCGTGTAATCATCAACAAAAATAACATAGTATTTTATTCCTTGAGATGAAGTCACAGGAGCCAGACCCCATAAATCGCTATGTATTTTTGTTAATGGCTCAAGTTCTCATTTATTTGACTCTTTGAAAGATAATTTACAACTTTTTCCCATTTGCCAACTAGTACAAATAGAGACATTTTTATTCCAGCTTTTTACATCAATCATCTTAGTGTGATGCAAATAATTTAAAGCTCTTGAATGCGAATGTCCTATGGTTTATTTATATGTAGTTGTCAACGCTTCATGCAAATTTCCCAAATTATGCCTCATATTTTCCGTTGCAAGAATTGTCTTTGTTCTATTATCCTTAACAATAAATCCTTCATCAGTAGATTTCAGAGAACATGCATTATCCTTTACAAATTTACTAACAGAAATGAGATTCTTTTTGAGATTAGGTACAACAAATACATCTTTTAGACGTAAGTTCCTTCCACTGTGTTTATCTCCCACACGTGTAATACAAAGTTTATCGCCATTTTCTACCATTACAAAGTTTATAGCCATTTTCTACCATTACAGACTCGTGTTCTTTTAAAGGGAGTTGAATTTAAGAGAGTACCTCCTTTTGCTGATTTCCTTCATTTTGAGTTGTATTATACTGTTGGAACTCTCCTTTGTTGTTCCTTCATTTTGAGTTGTATTATATTGTTTCTGATTGTATGATTCATTTTGAGTTGTACTATATTGTTGGAACTCTCCTTTTGCTGATTTCCTATGAGTTGTATTATACTGTTGGAACTCTCCTTTTGCTGATTTCCTTCATTTTGAGTTTTATTATATTGTTTCTGATTGTATGATCGACCTCTGCCTCTTTGTCCTCCTCGTCCACGATAATAACTACCACACGCCCCCGTCCTTGCCACTTTTGAGTCACGAAGGCCATGGCTGGATCTAATTCATAGTTGTGATACCATGAAGAAATTTTGAGTCACGAAGGCCATAGCTGTGATACCTTGAAGAAATTATAAGTGAAAGAGATGTTTGAACTCTTGAGTAAAACATTTTGAAAATCAAAGAAAATACAATTATAAGTTGTGGACTATTTAAATCAATTAAAAATTGGGTGTTTCTCAATTCTTACACTTACACTATGTACCACAATATAAATGATAAATGAATCAATTTATAGAAATAACGACTTAATGTAACACAACCATCAAATAATCAGTGTATTGACAAGATTTATTCGTCATAAAAAATAATAGCTAGTTATGAATTGATTTATTTTTATATAAAATATTAGTTAGCTATGAACTTAGTTGTTTCTCTAACAAATTGTCACATGATTATGGGCTTGTTACTTGAAGATGGCCTGAAGCCCAGATTAATCAGACTGCCTATGTGTTTTGCTGTAACAAATTTAGTGTCAACTAATATTTATCTTTCGATGCAACAATAAGTCGAAATGGCAAATTCCTTGATACATTATTATGCTTTGCGGTAACCAACTAGTTAATGATATTTTATACATTAGAAAATTACCTAATGTAACTGATTATTATGCTTCATAATTATATTTTATAGTGATACTTTTAAATAATTACAAAATATAATTATGTTATATGTTTTATATTTTTATAGAAATATATGTTGACACATGTTCTTAAATTGTATACACAATGCTTGTATAGCAATGTATATACGTTATATATACAATGTATTAATGTATATATTGCATTGTATATCAATATGTATATGTTACGCTTTTGCTAAAGTCAGTAATTTTGCTAGTTACGGAATTTTCGCTCACTTATTTTATACCTTCTTCAACACTTCTTCTTTGCTTATTACACACAAAAAAAAAGGTGTGAAAAATAAATAGTTTCCCATGAGAGCTAAAATGCTTTGAGTTTTTTGCTTAAGCAATTTATGTATTTATCATTCTTATATACAGGAAAAAAACTAAAACTTCAACGCTTATCTCTTTTTCCTTCTCAAATTCTAAACTTATCCTAATTTTCTCTCCGTAGATAATACTAAATGACCAGAAAATTAAAAAATCTATAATATTTTTTTATTTTAATATAAACTGATTTTTTTTCCGTTAGTTAAAAAATATTAAAGTTAAAAAGATAAAAATATTCAAAAAAGTAAAATAACATAAATAATATCGTTTTGATCAAATTTTCTAGCTAAAATGATTTTTCCTAATCTAAAATACCTAAAGAGGAGGAGAACTTCTAAGCAACCAAAAAGATGAAAAAGGAGGTGAATTTTTTATTGGATATATAATACATTGTGTAATTGGGAATTGAACTAAGTAAATAAAAAAAAAAAAAACTATGGGATAGCCTTTAAGTATGACAGTGGTTACCACTAGCTAGCCTTTCCACAACTTTCATGCCTTGTTTAGGAGAAACAAGAAAACGGGTAACCTCTGTCCTAGTTACTTGCCCATTTTTGAATTAATACACATATTAAGAAAATAATTAATAATATAATACTATTTTACTCCTATTAATTATGAAGTGGATAAAATTTTTTATATTTTTTAAAGTAATTAGTCATTTAATTGAGAATATAATAGGTAAAAAAAATTGTCCTTTCTTAATTTGTTAAAATGAACAAGTAATTATGAACAACTATAAAAGAATAAAATGAACAATTAATTAGGGACAAAAGGAGTATCATTATTGAAATCAATAACGTGTAACTGTTTGGATATACGGTGTTTTGATGCTTGAGAAAGTACGTGATGTTGGAAAATTTGAAAATGTATTTCACTAGAAAAATGTTATAATTTGTCTAGGAGTATATATTCAAATTTATTTATTAGATATTAGTGTAATCATTTAAAATTTATTAAATATAAATTTATAAAATGATTCAGATTATATTAAATTTGTTAATATATTAGTCCAAATAAATTATGGATTGATATAATTGAGTTAATTATTTAAATTCAATAAATATGAATTTAATTAAAGTCCGCTTTATAAAGCTCATATGTCATGTCACTTAAATTTGATTGGCCGAAGGGAATCCTATTCCAATCACAACTCCCCTATTCTAAAACTCTAAATAGGGGCCTTCATAATTTTGAAAAGAGGACTAAGAATTCGAACAAGAAGCTAGAGAAAACTCGTGGATCAAAAGTCGCAATTTCTCTACAAGTTCAAGAATTCGAGAATTCAAGTGTTCAAGTTTAAGATTTGAAGAAGTCAAGATCAAGTTTAAGAACAATCAAGATCAAGATCACCGGATTCAAAATCAAGCTCGAAGCCCTTGAAATCAACTAGAGAGTCAAGATAAAGTTCAAGTTCAAGATCAAGATAGAGATCAAGATCAAGATAAATCCCAAGTTCAAGATCAAGCTCAGAAGCCCTTGAATTATATTTGAAAAGGCAAATTCAAAGGAATTATAGAGATTGTAACACTCGCACTTTGAAATAAAAAAACGATTGTTGCATAATTTTTCGTTCTTGATTATTGTTTTCTCGACGCGAAATTTTATTGTCTACAAATTCTGGCACGCCCAATGGGACCAAATTTGTCCTTCATCTCTTCTCTCATAAATCAAATTTGAAAGTCTGAAGTTGCAAAGGTGGAAAAATGAGTACTTCAGGCCTCGTCTTTGAGTTTCATCGAGTCTACACTCCGACAAGCCTTGAAGCAGGGGTGTATGCAAACATTGAAATTTTGCGGATTCTACAAGACGTGTTCAATTCGAATCGGGACTCTAGAAGGTGTGTTCAGTTTCAAGGCTACTCAACTCTAAACCCTAGTTTATGCTTATATAAAGGGTACTAAATTCCCTAAAAAGGCATCTCAAAATATCCCATAAACTCTGGGGTATTTTTAAAGATCAAGATCTCGAATATTCCACAAAAGTCATGAAATATTCATGTAGAGGTCACGCCTAAATCATCCTAGTTTGAGAAATACGCCACTAAATGGCCCTCGAATCATGGATAAATCTTAGGAGAGTAGAATCAAAGAAGAAACATAATTGTACCCGCACTATTATTAATAAAATATTTATGTTTCTTCAGATTTTATTTGTGTGGTTTCTTTATTTTTCATATATTAAAATTTGTTGCAAACAATTAGTATGAAAGAAATATTAATATTTAATTATTAATTTGTTATAATAACCATATGAGCCTTTAATTTATTTCTAACCGTAATTAAAATTATGACAACACTCATTCATCTATTGTAACTTCATTAATCTTTTTCGTCTATAACATATTTTTTTTGTAGGATGAGATCAAGAATAGAACAATATTCATTTTTTTTTCCTTGATGGTTTCCATTTGAAATAAAGTTGTTAGTCTTTACGCTAGTAATTTTTCTCTCAAAAAATTTGTTGAATTCTTTGGATACATGTACATTGGGTTAAGTATTCTTAAGAATTATAATTTTCACAATTTGATGATACTAAACATAACGGAATAAACAACTAACAATATATTCATGTACATTTTTGTCATATGTTACACTTGTCTATCCAAATGACCGTCCTTGACATCAAGAGATGTCACTCAATCTTTCAATATTATCTTTATGAACGGTCTTGACACAAATACAACAAAAAAAAGAGTTAGACCATTTTATCCTCGTGTACTTTCATTTCAATTTAAGGAACAAATCTATGAGACCTCATCCATGGTAGTAAAATATTTATACTAATAATGATATTTTACTACTAGAAATTAAAAACAACCAAACACCAAACACAATTCCTTCAATCAATACAACATTCTCTACATCATTATTAGCATATGTATATTTTGGTCAATAAAAAGAAAATAGGAAAAAGAGTCGTGAGCCATTATTCAACCACTACCTAGATCTAGCAACTATAAATGAGTTAGTTCAATTGCCCCCCATAAATCAAAATTAGGCTGTACAGTGAAATGGGTTGCCAAATACCTACCACCTATTTGAAGAAACGGCTAAATGAATGCTGAAATGCCCAGACGATTTCGTTAGTTATAATACTTAAATTGCTAGCTACCAGCAGAAAGAATTATAGAGCTTTTATTGTTTCTTTAAATGTTGACATGGAATCGAAACCTAATTCTTTCTATTTGGTATCCGGTAACTAATTTGTATTTGGATTGAAAGTTCTATATTAAAAATAAAACGTTTTATAAAAAAAAAATATTTTTGTAGAGCTTGAATCTGAAATTTCTAATAAAAAATGAATAAATATCTACTGCTTAACTATAGTTTAATTCTCTAAAAAGAAGTCACGTGTAAGGTGTTTTCTTTCGTTAATTTAATTTAACAGACAAGCAATTCATTGATAGACAGAATGATGCACAAGTGTTGGTTAAACTTATAGCTTGTGGACTAAGCTATCAACATTAATTTATTTTAAGAAGTGTTTCTTTTTTAAAGTATTTTTTTAAAAAAAATATTTGTCTTAAATATTTTTACTTTAACCATTTCTCTCTCTTACTATATATTAGTACAGCATGAACAGTTTTTTTAAAAAAATGGAAATTCAATGGATAATTCCGAATTCTATAAAGTTACTTCTAATTGGTTTAGTAAATTTGATTTTTTTTAGAAAATCTATTTTCTCATCATCTGCTTAAAAGCTATAGTAAATATTTATTTATTTATGAAAAACTTGGCCAGACACCTGACCTTTTCTAAACTAAACGTAATTTTCTAGAAAAATAAGCACTCTTGACATTTCTGCCGAAAAATTATTCTCTCAAGTTATGTGGCGTAGCTGAATTTTTTAGAGTCATCTAAATTTTTTATACAGAGTTTTTTTTATTTTTTTTAATATCTTTTAAATAGTTTAAATTGTTAATTGTTGTGATCTTTAATATTTTTACTTAGTTTTAAAATAAATAAATTTAAATTTAAAAAATTAAAGTTTCTATATCTGATATCACAATAAAAAAAAATTAAAAATTTAATATCAAAATTTCAATGATACTTAATAAATTGAGAAAAAGGAATTTTTTTACGGTATTTGCTATAGGATATCTAAACTTGGTCCAGAAGTCCTAAGGTAGTTAAGGTATATGTTTGAGAAAATAGTCTAAAATCTCCCTAACATATACCCAAAATTCCAACTACACACTCCAATTTTACGGGTGTCTTATTACCCACCTGAACATTATATTTCTCTATTTTATACACACCCAAGTGTTGACCTCAACACATAAACCAAATAATTAGGCCTGCGTGTTTCCACGCACTGGTCCCACGCCTCTTCAACTCCCATTTCTTGTTTTTCCCCCATTTCCCTCCTAAAACGTAAAAGAACAAAAATCTTCTCCCCGGATTTAATTTCGACCAAGAAGTTTGCAAATTCAGGAAAATTCCGTGTTTGCATCTCACTAGAGCATTGAGCATTGGGTCTGATTCATCCATACAAAGCTTATTCAAGTTTTCATTTGCCATTTTTGATGAATTTTGAGAAAATTCAAAATTCAAATTAGAGACCTAAATAAGAAATTAGAGCAGATTACAAACCCTAAATTCAAAATTTGAAGTAGAAATGAACATTAACAACTAAACCCTACTTATTATTGAGAGGAAATTGTGAATTTTTTATAAAAGGAACAAGGGTTAATGGTGGGGAAGAATTTGTTGGAGAAGAAGGAATTTTTCGTCAAAATTAACCTTCTAACGCACCTAGAGGAGGTGAGAACACCTCCCATGACAGGTCAGCACTTAGGTGTGTATAAAATAGAGAAATATAAAGTTCAGGTGGGTAATAGGACACCTGTAAAGTTAGAGTGCGTAGTTGGGATTTCGGGTATATGTTGGGAGGGTTTTAGACCATTTTCTCAATATGTTTCAACAATACATTGAAATTCTTTTGCTCTTTTCCACTCTTTTACCACGTGATCGAAATTTGGTAGGAACAAGAAATTTATAAAATAAAAAAGGGATAAAGCATAGATATCCCTAAGGCCTAAACTTTAATCAGGATAGATCGTAGATATTTCTAAGTTGTGATTATAGTTTGAGCGACACCTAAATATCGAGAAGAATGAAAAGTAGATAATTAGTACGTTAAGATTTGGTTTGTTAAGGAAAAAGAGAACATCATGATTCATGAGGGGCTTGAAAAGAAAATTACTCTTGTTTCTATCCCTTTTGTACAATGAAATGACATATATTCTGTTTTTCCAATTTGAATTTTTCACTCACCAACACTATACTAATTAAGCAATAACAATATATTAAGGAGTAAGTAAAAAAGAAGAAATAATTAAATTAAGTAAAATGAGATGTAAAGTGGAGAAAAAGAAGAAAAAAACAGGTGTGTTTGTTAAAAGGAGCTTTCAATATGAGGTGACACGAGCAACTTAGTGGGAAACTGCTCTAAGGTTGGCAAAAATCTTACTTTTAAACTCTTTAATTTTTTTTTTCTTAAAAAAAAAATAATTCCCAATTTTAATTTCAATTAATGAAAAACTATGTCCCACACACACTCCAAAGACCAAACTATACCATTTGTTACCCAAATTTTCTCTTAGCATTTATTGCCTGGTTTACTTTTATTTTTTTAGTTTGGAAAATTATGTTAACATAAAATTATTACAATTAAGTTTGAATTTTGAAACTTGAAATTTAAAAAAATTATTTTGACAATTTTCACTTTAAATTACTTACATAAGTTTAAAAATACCTTAAATTGTATATGTGTCCTAATACATGATAATGTGTTTTTATTAAATATTTTAAATTTTAAATTTAAAAAACATTTTATTTGTGTTCTCAAATATACATTACCTAGAAAAATTAAACATTTAAAATAGGTCACTTTATTTAGTTATATGTATTTGTCCTCATTCATATTGATATGCGATATATATTTTATGTAGTTAATTTCATTATCTAATAGACATTTAAGAATATATATAATTTTCTTTTTAAAATTTTTAAAAAATATATTTATTAACACTTAGTTATTTAATTTAATTAAAACAGGTTTTAATTCAAATCTGAATGGTCGGTCTATATATTAAACGTTACATAAAGTGACACGAACTATAAATAGAAAATAAAATACAGTAAAAGAATTGTATGAAAGTGAATGATGGAAAAACTACCAACGAAGACTTATCTCCCACATCTTACACACGTCCCCCGTTTTACTTGCAAACGGCAACAGCGAGGTTATTTAGTAATATACGCTAAAATCATGCCCATCTTCATATCGACTTCAGACACTTTTTATCACCTTTACTTGTGAAAGCAGTTCTAAAACAAATAAACCATCTTCATCTCTCTCAACTCTCAACTGCTTTGGGCAACCATCAGATACTTGTACGTATACGTAATTCTTATTGTACATATTTCTGTAAATCTGCTGCATGTGAATATCAATCAATCAGAAATGGGTATGTGTTTATCACGGAGTTCCGGCCCCGTGAAGAAGCGGCAATCCAAACGTTTAACGAATCAATCGGCGGCTGCCGTTAATGGAGGCGGGAGCAACAGGTGGTCTAGGAATCGATCGTCTAAGAGAGACGATTCCATCATTCAGGAGCGAGCTCTCGCCGCCGCGATTCTCCTACAGCAGCAAATGCAAAACGGCGGAGGTGGTGGTGGCGCTGTTCCTTTTGATCGTTCAGCTTCGCTTCGGTATCCAAATTCGAATTCTAAGAAGAATCAACCTCTGCCGCGTTCTTCTAGCTCTAGGGCTCGCTCTCTTACTGATCCTCTTCTTCAGCCTCACCAGCTTGTGAACCAGGTATCAGTTTTTTTTTTTTTTTTTTTTTGGCACTTCTATTATTTACTTAACAATTCTGGCATTTGCTTGATTTGTATTTCTTTGTTCCTTTATATGATTACCTATTTATGGGCGATGAATCCGTAGCTTTTGAGAGTTTGTTGTATTCCAATTGATATATTAGATTTCCGTGCATCATCGGAATAATGTACTTAAATAATGGAAGAAAATTTTGTCACAGAATTAGACTAATATAATGGAGTAATAATTGTTTATTATGCTATCTAGAAATGCCACCGGCAGACAGTGAGACTTTAAGATGATCCTCTGTTCTACTTTGACATTATTTCCTTATTAGTCCATTAAAAATATAATGACACATTTCTATATATTATTGATGAGAAGGTATTTTAGCCACAAAATGCTGTGACAAGATTAAGATCCCAAGTTTCAAAAGTGTTATAGCCTATAGGACATGAATGTTAAGATGTATTTATTACTACCACAAATTTCAAAATTATTTTTTAAAAAATTCATGTCAAATCAAACTATGCCCAAAAAAAAAATGGAGTAATATTCATTTAAGTCAAAACTAACTTAAGGTGGGTAATTCTTCAATGCATCATTAAGTAACTTCAAAAATTCACTTGCTTGAAAGTATTGAACTATATTAATATGCAGCGTAGCAGAAAATGGAGTTCATCCTTCATTTTAACACTACCTCATTGTATAACCAATACAAATACATTTATGAAGATATAACGACGTTGTCTTGAGGTATTAATTTTAAGAAGACAAAAACAGTGCTATTATAGGTTTTGGAAAAGATGAAAATAACACAACTAAGTGCTACTAATGTTATTTGAACATAAAACCGCATACATCATTTTAAACCCCCAGAACATTGCAGTTTCGCTTACTAGTAGTTCCAGGTAACTCAGCAGGAAACCGCAAATTGATGACAGCCTCATTGCAGTTTTGCTTCCTTCCCTTTTCTTGTTTTTATTATGATCATACATACGGCAATTGGGCTACTTTTTGCTCCAGGAATACTAAGAGTAATCTTTTGCTGTCCAATCCCTCCCCCCCACCCCCCACCCCCCACCCCCCGCCCTTAAATAAATAAATAAGAACAGTCCTTTTGCTTTCTACTATGGTGTCATGGTGTGAGTTTGTCTAAGTTCAGTCCTTTTGATGTCTATCTTTGGTAGGAAGTGAAGGTTGATGATTTAGAGACGAACCATTTCGTCCTCGTTCATGGTGGTGGATTTGGGGCCTGGTGTTGGTATAAAACCATTGCACTTTTAGAAGAAGCTGGATTTAAAGTTACTGCAGTTGATTTAACCGGTTCAGGCATTCATTCTTTCGACACAAATAGCATCGCAAGCCTATCACAATATGTACAGCCGCTCACTGATTTTCTTGAGAAGCTTGCTGATGGAGAAAAGGTTAGTTCTGTATCATTTCTAGCATTCTGTTTCCCACTGAATCCATTATTATATCTTGCATTCTTTTGGAAATTCAGAGCTTTAAAGAAAACCACGTGCTTCTAATTCTTGGGCACTAGTGGAGATTGACTGGTGAAGTGTTTGTAAGAACTGAGTATATTAAAAAAAGTGTGATTTGTAGGAACTTTTTATTCTTTGCCAAGTTAGCTGTTCCGAAACTCTGGTACCTGCAAAAGCACATTCTTCTCCATTGTCTGTTGTGATTGAGAGAAGATCATGCTCATTTTTGCTGTAATAGGCGGTATTCAGTATAAACAACCTTCTTCCATTCCTTCTCGTCAAATGAGGACTTACAGAAGGATAAGCATTCACATCTCTTTGAAGGAAAACTTCAGCTGTTTCAACATGATTCATCTTAAATTAAACTAAATACAAGTGACCCAGAGTGCGAAATCAGGAAACAGGGGAACAAGATGGAAAAGGTCATATCATCAATAATCATATGAACTTGCTGTGTGATTTAACTTAAAGTACTCTGTCCCTAGCCAAGTCTTTGTTTCATTAGGTAGGTGAAGATCAGCAATTCATGATAAAACAGAAAAGGAAAAGTTTTCTTCTTCTTACATTGGATTAATCTATTTTGTTATGCTCCTTGGGCTAGTTAATTAGGCGCAAAGTGAGGCTTGGATATATTCATATGAATTCTGAGATTTGTGAATCTCCAAATCCCAACCTAACTACAGTGGAAAGTCCTTATCACCCTTCATAACTATTTTTGCTCTGCATTGGTTGAATTAAAGTTGGAATATTTCTTTAAACATGTAGGTGATTTTGGTGGGACATGATTTTGGCGGTGCTTGTATATCTTTTGCGATGGAGCTCCATTCCCTTAAGGTTTCAAAAGCTGTGTTTGTTGCTGCTGCAATGCTCACTAGTGGACAAAGTGCCCTTGATATGTTCTCACAAAAGGTAAAAGTTGGTCATAATGATCAACTATTTTCAATTGGTTCTTTTGAAATCTGCACTGTGCACCCAATTTGGCCTTTGTCCTTGTAAGTTTATGTTACACGTCTCCTTTGATTATTGAGCTCATTGTTCATTTATTCAGGTGACCTACACTTATCCCTTATCTTAGTTTGTGATCAGATAATCTCTGCTATATGTAAAAGTAGTTTTATCTTGTGAATATTTGGGGCATGGCTATGACAGTTAAACTACATGATACAGATATTGATTTCACTATTCCTCTAGAGACCAAGTAATGGCTCTTGGAGCTCTTGCTTTAAAGTAAATCTCATTTTCACATAGGTTACCATGTTTTGGTAAGCATCAGCATCAGTGCTTCATCATTGAGGACATAGATGCCATGATATACTCATGGAGAAATTTAAACTTAAGTCTTGAAAATTAGGGATGTCACTGCTGTGCAGTTTTTCTGTGACGTGCTTCAAGGAATCTACTATTCATCATGATGACCCACAAGAACACATGCTATATGTTTCTGGTGAAGGAGTGAACTATGTGCTCTTCTGTATAGTTTCTCCACTAGCTGTAGTTTTGAGGAAACCTTGTGAATGAATCATCTCTGGTTTCTTGGAGAAACTTTGCCTATTGAAATGAGATCTAGAATATTTGAAGAAAATTGTCCCAAAATCGTCTCTGGCAAGGTAATAAAGAAAGAGAGAGAGAGAGAGATTGAAGGTGACTTACCTCGCGCTAACTTTTACAGTCCCTCTCGAAATTGGGTTGACAAAATTCTTGAAACTTCATTTGGTATTGTAATTCTAGAATGAAGTGAATTTTAATTTAAAAGGATCCCTTGGTATCTGGAGTTGTGGTGGTTGAAGCTTTTTTGCTGCTTGTTTGACTAATTGAGTTTTAAGTTCTCCTGTTGTTAACAAAAGTTCATATTCATTGCAGACGGATTCAAATGACCTTATGAGACAGTCTCAAATATTTATTTATGCCAATGGGAACGACAAGCCTCCAACTGCTATTGATTTGGACAAGTCACTCCTCAGGGACTTGTTATTCAACCATAGTCCTGCTAAGGTATGTTGTCTTTGAGTTATAGATGAAGTATTTTATGTTTCAAAAAATGGCAAAATCTACCTTTCAGCTTTCCTGTAAATGCTAAAATGGACTCTTCCATGTGATACTTTTACTTTCTAACTCTAAAACATAACTTGCGAAAAATCTTTGCAACTTCCGTTACTGGTCATGACCACTACAAATTGGGAGTTGGGAGAAAGGGAGTAAAGGGTACCTATATGAGTTGAGCAACATAGTTCTTTTGGGGCAGATGTCAATGGCCCTGAAAAGCTTAATATATGGGCACCGGAGTGTGGTATATGTGATTCCACATTAGTAGGTTAGCTTATCCTCTGTCGGACAATGCAAAACATAGCAGAGTAAAATAAAGAGTCTTATCTAATTCTTTACTTGGTATCACCTATATCTTGGTATTAAGTGATCATTCATTGGATGCCCTAAACCTGTCATATGAATTGCTAATTGTTGGTTTATTATAGAAGCAAGGGAAAGACTTAAAATTGATATTCTTTTTGTGGGTTTTGAAATGGATAACTGGTGTCTTTACTTACAAAATCTGTCTGTACTACTGTATACCTTTGGGGAAATTGCCATTTGTGGATATTCCAAGCTTTCTCCTCTTACCATTTAAATTTCTATACAGGATGTTGCATTAGCATCTGTCTCAATGAGGCCGATTCCCTTTTCCCCAGTTTTGGAGAAGCTTTGTCTTACCGACTCCAAGTATGGCTCTGTTAGGCGGTTTTATATAGAAACAACGGAAGATAATGCGATACCAATAGCCTTACAGCAAAACCTAATTAGCAATAATCCTCCAGAACAAGTTTTTCATCTTAAGGGTGCTGATCACTCGCCTTTTTTCTCCAAGCCTCAAGGCCTACATAGGATACTGGTAGATATCTCCAGGATTCCATCAACATGAAGTTGTTTTGCTGAATTCCTTATTATTAGAATTGTAGCAAAGTTATTGTTGTGTAAAATTAACCATGTGGAATGTCCAAAGTAGCTATTGGTGTACATGTTCGGTTTATCCTATTACTTTGTTCCATTTACTATACTTGTGACAGTGAGAATTTCCTTGTGGAAGTGACTCAGGAAAAGGAATGCTTTAAGATTTGAATGTCAGAAACAAGTTATAATAGAAATAAACTTGATTCTTTTTAACTTTTATTGGTTTTTTTCTCAAAGTTAATCTTAAGGTATGCTTGGGTCCGACACTTTTATGATCCTTTTCAAGTCAAAATTATTCCAAGTGTGATTTACTATTTGCCTGTTGGTCATGAAATAATGGACGTTTTCAGTACTTACCTGGACTTCTAAGCTCTGGCAAGGACAAAAGGGATTGCCGACAGATCTGCCACAATAATTTTGTGATACCACCGACAAATTTGAAACAAATGTTGTCAGCTTTTTGCTACATTAAGAACTAATGCAATACTGTCAACAAATGTCCTTGTTATACTACTTAGCAGCTTAGCTGTTTCCACCGCCAAAGAGTGGTGTAGCAAATCATCAGACTGCGTCATTTTTAATTAGAAATATCAACTTTGAACCTTGAATACAAAATTTTCTTAAATAAGGAGTCCTTTTTTTTAAATGTAGGTAAATTCAAATTAATCATATTTTAATATAAATATCCAATCCGCATGAAAAAAAAGGGAAGGAGTGGGGACCCTCAGCCGTTTCCACCATGATTTCATGTCTATCTTGCATTTTCCAAGTTGCCAGTTGTGACAAAAATCCAGTAAAGGGAACTGACAACTCACATGTGTTCACTTATTTTTCTTCCATAAAAATCCCATGCACCGAATCAGCTATACACTATACAATTTTGTATTTCTCACAACTCACAAATGGGGTCCCTTTTTTTATGAAATGAATCCAAAAGAACTTGAAGCAATTATTTCTTGTGTCTCAGTTTAAGTGATAGTTTATTTTTTCTTTAATCTATAGTTATCTAAAGATTTTTAGTTTATTCAAAGATATATTACTACTATAGTATTTTTTTTAATTTGTTTTTGCTTTCAATCAAAATGGTATAGCATAATTTGGGATAATAGACAAACTTTTAGCAACACTGGTTGATAGACTTTGGAAGTGAAATGACAAGAATAGTTTCTTAGGTTGGAGAGTAGAATAGAATAGTTTAGTACATGGGAAAGTTTTTGATCTGTTAAATTTATCATTTTTAACCTCCATCGAAATTTCAGCTAATTTTTCTTTTTTCATAATGCATGTCAAATCTATTAAAATTATTAATTTGTGTGTTGTAGTGGATGCATAATTTCCTCGCCGATCAAGTGACTCCATATCTTAAGTCGGCAAAAATTAACGTAAAGTTTAAACAGAAAGATTCGAATGTTGCTACTGGGCCCTGCAATATTTATTTCCACCCGATAATTATATTAGATTATCGCTATATCATAGATATATTTTTCTTTCTATTTATTGGATAAGAAAACCCTCAATACTTTCCAAACGGGAAAGGGCCAAAAATACCACTCAAAAAGGTTTAAAAATACCCCTCGATCAATCTTTTTGATCCACTATTACCTTTTAAACTAATAGTCTCATATATTTTAATTATTATTATTATTATTAATTATTACATGGCGTCTTTTTATTGAATAAAGTTTAATTCTAATCCATCAAACTTTTTCCTAACCCCCCACCTGACCCATATTGACAACCCTTGACCCAAACCCAATTAAAAGATCCATCAAAAATAAAAATAAAAGATTGAATCATCTCCTCCCCTAAATCTAATATCCTATTTTTCTTCTGCCCTTTTTTTTATTAAGATATTTCAAGATCAATTTCACCCAAAATAACTATTAGTTTGTCTTTAGTAATTTTTTTCATTATTAGAGTTTTTGTCACTTATATTACTATCAATTTTCTCTATTTATAACATTGATGTGTGTAAACTTTTAAGCTCACTGTGCCATTTTTTTAAAACATTGATGTGTATAAGTTAAAAGTAAGAGAAAATACTATAAAGATTTGAAGTTTGAGAACTGAAAAGAAATTTTGTGCATCTGAAAAGATTTTATTTTTGAATTTTACAGATTGGTATTTTACATGGGAATTTATTGCTAGTCGTAATCATTTTACATTTTTAGTTGGCAAACATGTGAATGTTTCGACTTCAATAGACGATTGAATCAACTTCAATACGCTGCATTGAAA
Source organism: Solanum bulbocastanum (assembly GCA_037074985.1). Lineage (NCBI taxonomy): Eukaryota > Viridiplantae > Streptophyta > Magnoliopsida > Solanales > Solanaceae > Solanum > Solanum bulbocastanum. The sequence goes on along the minus strand of CM073598.1, from coordinate 38,003,797 downwards.
ATATGATTATTTTGGGTGAAACTGATCTTGAAATCGCTCAATAAGAAAAGGGGAAGAAGAAAAGTAGGATATTAGACTAAGGGGGAAAAGAGATGATTCAATCTTTTTTATTTTGTAATGGATCTTATAATTGGATTTGGGTCAAGGAATGTCAATATGGGTCGGGTGGGGGTAGGAGAAAGTTTGATAGGTTGGAATTAAACTTTATCCAATATAAAGACACCGCATAATAATTAATAATAATAATAATTAAAAAAAATATAAGGTTGTTAGTTTAAAGGGGTAATAGTGGACCAAAATGTTGACTTAGAGATATTTTTAGCCCAATAGGTAAATGAGGGGATATTTTTAAACCTTTTCCAATAGTACAAAGGTATTTTTGACCCTTTTCTGCTTTCCAAACTATCCTACAGTAATAATAACATTCCACTAAGATAGATAAATTATTTTCGATAAATCTTCGATTGAAATAAAGTATATCAAAATTAAGTATGGAAGAAAATAATATAATATTAAAATTTGAAATAGTCATATTGAAAATAACAAAGAAGAGAATAATAACAACAAATAATACAATAAATGAAGTGAAAAATAAATAAATAATATTATAATTAACGATTTCATATACTAACTACTATCTAATCATCTCTTTTAATACATTTTTTATCTAATTATTTCTACTTTTTCTCATACCCACTACATCCAACCACTCGCACCTAGTAATTAAGACATCCTCCTCTGAAATATACGTGCATCTATAAACAAAATACTCATCCGTAGGCCAAATGAAACGTGATGAGGGGGCACTCCTTTTTGTCGGTTCGTTTCAAAGTTCACAATTATGTTTTCAGAATTTTTGAGAAATGATCCCTTATGTTAGGGATAAATTAAAAATGACCCTTTAAATATAGATTAAAATTGTTTAATCCTATAAATTAGTTATACGTGAATTTCTTTATCTACAATCAAATATTTAATAAATCCTGACAGTTAACTTTTAAGATAGTTATGAAAAACATGTTTAACCTACAGAAGCACTAGAAAAGTCAACAAAACCGCAACACCAAACATTGTATTGGACAACAAAATTAGATTGAAAAGATGAAGGAAAATACGTATTAAACAAAAATATGTATCCTCTAAAATCTCAAGCTAACCATTTCCCTATTAGAAGAAAAGAAAACACATATTTGAAACATAGTCTATTCAAAATTAATATTGAATAGTGAATAAAAACAAATATGTATATTTATAATCTACTTATTACTAGTAATAGTTTTTTGCATTTTAATTATGTTAGACATTTGTAAGAAAAAAAAACTGTGTGGTTAAATTAACTTAGTTAGATGGGTGTATTTTTTGTGTAGGATTATACATATATGGGACTTAAATATTTTTTAGAAAACATAGATAATAATGTATATAAGTTTCATTGTTCATAACAATAAAAGGTGTGGGTGGCATCTTATTTTCTAAAGAATTCAAAGGATTGTAGTTGCAATTGATTAATATTATAGGGCAATTTAGTATAATTACTCTTTTTCTTTTTCAAAATTCAAATTCTTTAAAACCTTTATTTAAAGCTAGTTTTTTTTCCCCAACCGGCCCCTCTCCTCTGTCTCTCGCTTCGGAATTGATACCAAAGGTATGGATTTGCCCTCTTCTTCAAGCTTTTTGTTTTTCTGGTTGATGTGAGTTTCTGTTTAATCTGAGTTTTTTTAAAAAATAATAATAATTTCATATGTCGATGTGAATTGTTGTTTTTTAGATCTTGTGCTCGTTTAATGGGAAAATGATTAGTTTGAGAAAACTGGAATTTGGTTATAATTTTTTATCCTCTGTTTATCTCATGGTGACATATTTAGCCCTTTTCCAGAGGCAGATTTACAGTTCTCTCAGTGGATCTATAGTGTTTTGTTTGTGTTCAGTGATTTTCAATTTAAAGCATGTGATTTGCAATCCATAGTGCCGCAAGTGGGGTCTGGGGAGGCTGGTATGTAGGCAACCTTATTCCTACCTTGTGCGAACCCTAGTCCCTTAAATGCGCAAAACTAAGAAGTGGAACTTGAACTTTTTCTTGAAGTGAACAGGATTTGGATAATGTAGTATGTTATGTGTATTTGTTTGATCTTTGATTGAGAATGTTAGTTACGTACAGTGGAGTTATGAAGCACCGCACCCTGTAGAACGTGATATTAAAAGCTGGTTTTGAAATTGGAGTAAAAGATTGTGTAGGTGTTAAGAACATATAGCTTATTGGTCTCTGAAAGCGAAGGTGATCGTTAACAATGGAGTATGAGTTTGCTTAGTGATCTTGTTGTGTAGTTGAGCTGAGCACAATTGTGTGCCTGTCAATGTTTATGGAAAGAAATTGCTGACTAGTTTAAAAAATACTGTTGAATTGTTCTATATTACAGTTTAATTAACATGTTGTACTTGATTTTTTCGTAGGGAAATTAATCATTAAGGATGGGCCGTGGAGTGAGTGCTGGGGGCGGTCAGAGTTCCTTGGGCTACCTGTTTGGAAGTGGAGAGCCTGCTAACAATTCTCAGACTGCTCGCAACCAGGAAAAGGCTCCAACTAATGAGCCTGCCTCAAAGCCAGCTGCTGTTGCACAACCTGTGGATAACACCAAGAATGTACCAGCAGGCATTCACAGTAACAACACAAACAACTATTTTCGTGCTGATGGCCAGAACTGCGGCAACTTTCTAACAGTATGTTAGCTAGCAACTTCTTATGATTCGTGCTGCCATTCTTTTGAACTTTGGAGTGCTTTTAAAGTTTGCAAACTTGTATCTATGTTGATTTGCGTAATCATTTCATCTAAAAGCTTAAACTATCGGATAGAGCATGAATATCTTATTTGACAATGGGTTGCCGTGAGAATTGAATGCACAGGTTCTCTTTGCTGCTTTGGTATTTTATTGACTCGTGGAATCTCATCAAAAAACTTAAGTTGTTAAAGAGATCACACATTCATTTACTTAATTATATATTCTACAATCTGCTATACTAAACACACGACCTTTCTTAATTTTGAAACCATTCTTCTGTCATTGGTCCATGTATCTGCATTTGTTTCTTTCTTAACAGAGCTCTTGTTTTGAGATACCCTTCGGGGTGGCCCAGTGGTTTGGGCTTGGGACTTCCATGTTGGAAGTCTCAAGTTCGAAACCCCTTGTCGGTTTGCCTTTTGGGTCGAGCTCGTCGCACCGGGCTTACCTAGTGCAGGTTACCTCTCCTATGTGGTTTGCAAGCTATTGCATAGGAGCGGGGGTTTTACCTTGTGCGCACCCAAAAGGTAGCAACTGCGGATTTCCCTTGTCATAAAAAAAAAAAGAACTCTTGTTTTGAGATCATAATACTCAACTTCTCAAGCCTCGTAACTTCGTATACTGTAAGATGTGGCTAACTGCCTGTATAGGCATGACCAGTCTGCATTTAGGCTTTGATTTTCTTCCCAATGGAAGAATATTATAATTATCAGCACCTTTTTGGCTTGCTTAAAGAAGATTTAAGTGTTACCAATCTTTGTCCTGGAATAATTGCAGGAAAGGCGTTCAACAAAGGTCCAAGCAGCACCTGGTGGTGGATCTTCTTTGGGGTATTTATTTGGTGATGGCAGCAGCAAGTGATGTCACTGGACATCAAGTTTCAAAAGTTTGCTTTCCCAGTTATGTTGCAAGTATGAATGGATTTCGTTTACTGCAAATTTGGAACTTTTTTTCACAATTGTAATAGTGTCTAATTGACACAGGATTCAAACTGCTATGTAAGTGCTGAATGCTGTATTACCCATTATTTCTGTATCATGGGAGTAAAAAACACACTTCTTCTTTAGTTTAATCTGTTGATGTGGAAATGATATCATCCTTTTATATTTGTTCATATTAAGTTGAACACTATCCTTGCAGATGTCAAATACCATGCTTGCATGATAACAGCAATAACTAACTTTTGGTAAACACACTCGTCTACCCGTTATGAGGAAATAAATCTCCTTAATTCGAGATCCAGAGTATCTCTCAACACAGTGAAATTAATGTCATTGCTATATCTTTCATATTGTTCTTCAAGGACGCTGTAGATCATCAAACTACACTTGTGCAGTATAATAAGTCATTTTGAAAGAAAATCCTAACCGTTCTTCCTAATTTTGATTGACGAGACCATGAACAATAAAAATTTCAAGACAATTTCCTAAACTACTGATGAAATAAACATACAATTCAAGTAGCCAACATTGTGGACATTTCACGACTTGAAATTCAACAAAAAACGTAAGGTTCAAAGCAGAAGTTGCATCAAAATGATACTATACAGTTCTGATGATCTGACAACTGTTACAAACCTCACAAGCATTCCCAAAATAAGGAAGCACCTAGATGAAATAATGCTTGATTATTTGCCTTAATGCCCAAGAAATATTTAGATTCCAATACATGTTGATAAACACGTCCTTTAATAATCAAAGATTATTGACCTTTCCTCCACAGTTGAGCACCTCTTCATCCAACTCCCAACAAAAACTCATTAACGGAATATAATGTACAAAAAAAGGTTTCAAAGTAATAATGAAATAATTCATAAATTAGTTGATAATCATGTAGAAGATAAAGTAGTAACATTGCAAACCTGTAGCATATAACCAAAGTAACAACGAGAGAAATGCGATAAACGACATATGATTTCAACTTTTAATTAAGTAGCAAACATCACAGTGAAACTTAGTGCAAACTTTGCACATAAATCGAAAATTGAAGTCCTAATTCTAAAAATTAAAACTAACTCGAAGGCACTGGCCCTAAAATTTATGTATCTTAGAATCCGAGCTTGGTGCGGCGCCAGTGCCTGCGCTTGGTATTGTAGCGGATGGTGTTGTCAGTGCGCATGTGGATCCAATAAGGAATGGGCCTGTTTTGCCTCTGTTTCTTCGCCAGCTTCTTCTTTATCATGAATGTCTTGTGCGAAGGCTGAAATTGAAACCAACACAAAAAATTAAATAAAACAGCCATAAATTACAAACACAGGAGAGTCGAAGAGGGGGAAGAGCACCGGCGTACCATTTGCCTTGGCCTACGAGACAGACGCAAGAGCGGAGGAATGAAAATCCTTCTCACAGACTAAAATCACCTTTATGCCTTTTTAGAAAGTCCATCCCTAATTGGATTTAGTGTAATTATAGTGTTTGTTTTATTTGGTTGGATATGTAATTACATGAGTAATTAAATGTAATTAGTCGGATGTAATTACACTCTCTAATTCATAGAGGCTTAATTACTTTTTAATTTTTTTTCTTTTATTTTTGTTTTAATTTTTTCATTTTGATGTATTTATTTTTATTATTTTAAATTGTTTTTTATTTTTATTAGTCTAATATTATTCTTATATTATTTATATTTCAATTCCTTCTTATTCTCAACTTTCACTTCATGTGACTTCATGCTATTCACTCAACATTATACATTATAAGCTATTTTTTAAATTTAGACTTGATAGATTATCTTTTTTATTAAATGTTTGATAATTGTATGATATTATATTCATAATGTTAATCTTTTTGTCAGACATGCATTTCATGATGTTCATAGAAATGTATACTTTTAATTTTATGATTAATTTAATTAAAATATACTAATTTAAAAAATATAAATCAGTTATTTTTATAATATTAGTTAAGAATATATATTTATTAATTAATATATTTTCAAGAGACAATATATATCTTAAATATTTAATTTAATATTATTTATAAAGGTCTTTATTTGGCTAATATAAAATTTTAATTTTAAACAATTTATTTTTATTTTTAAAATTGAATATAACCTTATGATTATATTTGTGCAACTAAACAGTACACTTGTAATTACACTGTGACAAATAAATAGGTCAACATAATTACTAGACTAATAATTACACCAATTTCAATTACCTGACTAAACACCAACATATTTTGATAAATGGGGTAAAAAGAGGCTAAATTGCCCCTCTACCATGGGAAAACAATCAATACGTGTTACTTTCGTATGCTATACATAAATATATAAAATTACTTATTTATTAAGGTTATTCAAAATTGAATGTCCAATCTCAAGATGCATTGCGTTTATTTCTATTTGATTATTCATATGGTGATGGATTGAAGTTGGCAAAAAGAAAAAAGAGATACGAGCTTGTGTAGTTATGAAATTTGTTTAGCTCATGATATTTTTTAAATTGTAACAATTCTTATGATAGAGATTGGTAACATAGATATACGTAAATTTCTATTCACAACTACATCTCAGTTATTTATAAAATAGAATTACTATTTAAAAGTGTATTACATTAAAAAAGTATTACATACAAAAAATAGATGTTGGTAACATATGTATATATAAATTCATAATCATAATTATATCGCAGATCATTTATAAACAAATTAAAATATATTACAATCAAATAATTTATTATGTTAAACAAAATAATACATAAAAAAAAAAAGTACATACAAAAAATTAAGTTTATTATTGTTAAAATTGTAATCTAAAATGTTAAATTATAAGGTTCATAGTGAGTTAAGAATGAATTTTTGTATATTTTCTCAAAACAAGAGTTTATATAAAAACAAAAATATTACATAATTTTTTTACCAAAAAAAAAAAAAAAAGGAAAAGAACCTATAAAAATGATCAGCACCAAGATGGTTTTACTAGATTACCCTCCGTGGTCTTATTGGCGACTCTCCAACTAAATCCCAACTAGGGTTTTTTCTTCTCTCCCGACTAAGAGAGTTCTCCGCTGCGCTGCTTGCTGTTCACACTCTCTATCTCTTGGGAAATTTTGCGGGGGAGGAAAATGACGACCGTGGTTCCTACTTCTGAGGAAGATCCCGTCCTCTCCGTCGTCCGTTTTACGGCGGAGATGTCATGGGCGGACGCCGGCGCCGAGGTAATCTCTAGCCAGTTTCTTTCACCTTTCTGTTATTGTATTTATTGTTTACTGAATTAGCACTGTCTCTTATACATGAATTTACGATACGCTCTCAAAAGTTTGATATTTTCTCGGAAATACTGTTCGATGTTTACTCTTAAAGAATATTGACTCGGCTTTTGTAGTTGTGTCAATCCGATGGATTGACTTTAGTATCAGTTTATTTGAGAAATAGAATGACATGGACTAGAATAGAGGTAAATGGATAGAGTATTCGTATAGCAAAGCAGGAGTGGTTTGGGGATGAAGTAGAAGTTCTATTATCTCCCAACAAATTATGTGAATTGGATATATAGGACTCATAAGAATTTTATTGAGGAGTCTATACATGGATATAAAATTTTATTGTCCATATGCGGAACTTCTCAATCGACCAACAGTATATGGAATGGCTGCAGAGGATGCATAAGAAAGCATATGTGCTCTGATTTATGGTTAGGATGCCTAATGTCTAACTCTCTTTTATTAAAAAGAATATAAAGTTAGAATCTGTTTGATATATTGTTTATAATGTCTTTTGAGCTTTGCGCTAGTGTTGATAAATCAGATCTCAAAGAACACTTCTACCTCTCCCTGAGAAAAATTAGAGGTTATTTTTGTTTGGGTATGTGATGAATAGGTTGAGATGAGAGAATTATGACTACCCACTAGAAAGACTAATCCAATCCATAAGGATGTACTAGAAAATACAACAATCGAGTCAGTGTATTGATCCGGATGGAGAGGAAAAAACATGAATTGAACTTGTAATCTTTTTCGGAGGTATCCATTTCCCTTGGAGAAACAAGAAAAAGAAATCCCAAGGATAAGTTTTTTGTTTTAGTTTGACTTGTTGTCACATATGAAATAACGGACTGTATAAATTTTGTTGTGTAGTTTCTTTGCATTCCTGCCCCATTTGTGGATTACACCGGGTATGTTTTTGTTGTTGTTTGTAGTTTCTTTGCATTCCAAACCTGCTCTTTTTCTAGGATTTATGCCATTATACTTTTGCCAGATATTTTTGTCCCTATTAGAGATTCGATACAATGGAGCTTTTGAACTGTTGTAGTGGGTCATGGTTGTCAAAGTAACTTCTTACTTGCTGAATTTTAGGGGTTACCATACGTAATATTACGCCCCTCTTCATTTTGCCAGCAGTTTTGTGTTTCTGCTGTTCTCCAACATCACATGCTTATCTTGAGTCTAAGCTCATTTTTTCTTCCATCTCATTGGAGTTCTTGGAAAGGGGTACAAGAGAAACCATACTCAAAAAAATTGCAATATGTCCACTACTCTTAGTAAATATAGTTGGAAGACTCCTAACAAATTCAGCCCCCGGGGCTTTGGTCTAGTGGTAAGAGCACAATACGTGATTTGTGGGTTAGGCGTGCATGCCAAGTGTTTGAATCTAGTCGCAAACAAAAGCATGGTATGTAAGTGGAGAAGGGACTTGCAAGACCTCTTTGAGTGAAAAGACTGGTAGTCTTGCTGAATAGCAATTACGAAAAGAGAAGGGTTATTTGTAAATGATTCTCCCTCAATTTAAAAAAAGAATAACCTATTTTCCTTTTTAGTCCATTTAAAAAAGAATGACCCCTTTCCTTCTTTGCAACACTTTAATTTCAGCTTTCCACTTTGCATGTTTAAGGCCACAAGATTAAAGGACATTTTGGTATATATGATATAACTTTAATGTAGGACCACAAGATTGAAAAGTCAATTTTATTTTCTTAAACTCCGTGTCAAGTCAAATTAGACCACTCTTTTTGAAACGAAGGGAGTACTGTTTAAAAGACCCAAAAGAAATCCTCAAAGTCCATCCATAATCATTATAGCATCATGTGAAGCTTTCTATGGCAACAACGACCCAAGCTGATGCCAAATGCAGAGTCATGGTTATGCACTTATGCTTTATACAATCTCTGCTGATTGTAGTCAAACTACTGCTTATTTTGTTGGTGCATTATGTTAAAATATCTGAGAGAAAGAACTCATCTGTTTCAGTAAGTGCCATATGGAATACTTACAAACAGATTGGTGAAAGATTTTTTTGATTGGACCTTTTGGTCGTTGTACAAGTTCTAAATTGGTGATCCATTTATAGACTGCAGAGCCTGAAGTTAATAGATTGTGTGTCGAGGCCCAGAAATGCATGATTGAAGGAAGGTGGTTGGATTTGGTTTCGCTTATGCTCGCTTCTGCAGATATAATATTTTCTAAAGCTTCTGAAAAAGGTAAAACTACATTTCTGCCTCATTCCAATCAACTACTGATAATGATAGGTCCTGGCCTTTTCCGTACTGGGGGGCTTTTCTTTTTTCATGCATATAAAAGCAATTATTTGATTGTCTGAGCCAGTTATTGTCAATTGTCGTCTTATGTTTCTTTTCCCAGTTTCTGTTTCTCCCTTCTTTTTTTTGCTTTTGTGATTACTTAATATGCTTTTTTTCTGCTCAGATCTTGAGTGCGTTTTCACAATCATGTGCAACCTTGTCAAGAAGCCTGAGAGCTTGGACCAAGTACATGAGATGGCAGAGCTCATATCCGCTAAAATCATTCAACAACCCAATGATAAACCCGCATTGCGCTTGAAAATGTATCTCACTTTGTGTTAATCACTTTGATTCCCTCAATTTTTTTCTGTTGTCTCATTACATTTTTTCTCATCTCTTTTCAGCTTGTTCAATCTCTACAACCTGTTGGAGAACCCATACAGCCGTTTCTGCGTTTACTTGAAGTCCCTTAATTTGGCCACTGCCGGAAAGGTTACTGAACACATTTTGCCATCCATCAAAAAGATGGATAACTTCTTGAAGGAATGGAATCTTGGAGTCAAAGATCAGAGAGAGCTGTTTCTTGCAATCTCCAACATTTTAAAGGAAAACAAAGGGTAAGATGGGAGTGACTTCTTTTTTGGACTATTTATGCTTATGAAGGAGCCTTTTTCTCATACTCGTGCATATTTGCAGCTCTACAAAAGATTCTTTCATGTTTCTAACAAAGTATCTGGAAACCTTTTCGTCTGAAGATGCTTCTAATATGAACGAGGCTAAGGAAGAAGCTGCCCGCGCAATTGTCGATTTTGTCAGATCACCTGATATGTTTAAGGTATTTCTATATTAAAGTGCTCTCTCACTCTAAACAACTGAAATGGACAAGAGGTTTGTGACTTGCTCTTAAATTGCACAAACAACACAGATAGACTTATCCAAAAATAAAAACACAAAAGAAAAGCTGTCCACAGTAATTTAATCCATCAGGGCTCCTTAATGTGAATAGAAGTCTGACATCCTATTGTTTAGATCAGTGAAAGGCTTGTCAAATAACTGATCTGATGATTTTAAATTCTCAATTTTCCAAGCTTTCTCGCTGATATTTGATGCAATTGATGTTCTGTGGTATCACCATTCCACGCATCACAGTTAACCAGAATGCTTTACAATATATGCCAGAATGACGTGACTAGCATATTACAATGTTAATTTTTTTAACTTTCCTGGATGGAGCTGTTCGAATTTGCTATTGCTTGGCTGCCACTACTGTAGAGTAGACCACTATATGATCAGAATGAAGACATATTGGAAAAGAATTGAAGTTGTGTGCCTTATGCGTTCTAGTGTTCCATAGTTGATTTCTGTCGTTTCAATATGGCAGTGTGACTTGCTAGATATGCCGGCTATAGCCCAGTTGGAGAGAGATGCTCAATATGGTCCAGTATATCAACTTCTGAAGATCTTTCTCACTCAGAGGCTGGATGCTTACTTGGATTTTGAGGCAGCAAATTCAGCATTATTAAAAACCTATGGTAATGTACTTACCTTTGTACAGATCAGGCCATTAATTTAGAAGGGGCTATGGCCTGAAACTTTTGGTTGATGTTGTAGGACTTGTCCATGATGACTGCATATCAAAGATGAGGTTGATGTCATTGGTAGATCTTGGCTTGAATGAATCTAGTCAAATTCCTTATTCTGTCATCAAACAGGCATTGCAGGTACATTTCTTATCTTATTTTGTTTGTTGATGTTTCTGCTCTGCATGTAGCTCATTTGGTCTTTTGCTCTTTTCAGATTGATGACATTGAGGTAGAATCGTGGGTTGTTAAGGCAATTACAGCTAAGTTACTTGATTGCAAGATTGATCAAATGAATCAAGTAGTAATAGTGAGGTGTGCTCTCTATAGTCAAGCCTTCCTTTATTGTCTCTTCTGTCAGCTGGAGATTTCTTTTAAAAAAAATTTCCTGTGATTCGTAGTTGCATTAATTGTTTGGTTGTCATTGTGTAGCCGATGTACGGAGCGTGTGTTTGGTGTGCATCAGTGGCAAGAGCTCCGCACGAAACTAGTGACTTGGAGGGTAAATAATTATTTTTCTACCTAGCTCTAACAGTAATCAATCTGCTTTATGCTGACTTACTAGAGATGTTACATCCCCACCCTTCCCTCTCAGATGCCTCCAAAGCATGCTCCTATATTTCCACAAATTAGTGCAGCACGTTGCTTCCACACAACATCTTTTCAGATGCTCGTTCATTTTCATTCTTATTTGTAATGGGTCGTATGCTTGTATGATTTTGACTATTGTCTACTCTTTACAGGGCAACATTGCAGGTGTTATCAGCACAGTTCAAGCCAATAAGATTACAGAAGATAGCACACAGGCAATGCAAGGTTTAGCAATCCGCTGAATGTTCTTTGTAGCGGTCTCTTTTTAATTTGAGATATTGGATTTAATTGGGAGAAATTGTTCACACCTTTTTCAGAAATTTTGATCATCTTTTTTTTTTCTTTTGGGCAAAAATATACTATTTGTCAACATACAGTAGCCATTTTTATCTTGTCCGTCGAGGTTTCGGGCTGTATTTCTATGTGACGAGTGCTTGGTACTATTAAGTTGACTCCAGTATTTGGAAATAGGTTTTGGTGTGTCTCTCAAATTCGGTTCATCTTTATCCAGCAATATCATTTACAGCAGGGGTCCAGGGATATCCAATGTAGGTATAGTTATCTTAAATCGTGTATATATTTTTTATGATCATTCCTAAGTTAAAGTGGAATATATCTTTTATATTAAAGAAGATAGTAATGATTCTGACACCTTTCAATTTCTAAATCCGCCTTTGGTTGAACTCATTGTACACTCTCCAGATCCAAATCCAACCGTCTACACTTTTAAGATGACTCTATAGGTAGTTGAGGTTGACCATGCATAGCTGGTGGATGCTGGGGTTTCCACTAAATGTAGGACATAGAACATAGGACAAACAAAGACTATCAAGTCAACTAAAGAAAAAAGTTGTCCATTCATATCTTATCCCAGCGTGTGGGCATTAACTGTATCAGCTCAGGAGTGTATTTAAACAACATCAAAGTGAGAAAGGAATAGGCAACTCAATCAATCCTTGTAAAAAACAAAATCCAATATAATATCAACCATGGATAGAAAATGGTACAAGAAAATGACGACGATGCTCATTGTGCTACTTGTAACCATAATAAAGGTGCAAGAAGTAATTGGAGCATTAGAATGTAATGGGACAAACAGCAGCATAGGTGCTTGTCTTCCAGATGTTGATGAATTCTTGATGGAATCAGAAACAAGCACTATGATTCTTGCTGGTAATGCTAGAAAGCAGCATCTATCTTTAGATGCGACGGGGAGTGAAGGAGAGATATGTAATGAAAATATTTACGGTAATTGCATCGATAATAAGAACGTTAAAGCAGATCGCTGCAACTATGGTAGCCGCTGCAAACGTGAAATATCCTCGTAAATGGTGTACACGTCTCCAAAGGCATCAACTGCCTGTTTACTTGAACCAATACTATCTTCTCTTGTTGAAGAAACTACTTGTTTTACGGTATGTATTTGTTGTGTGTCAATGTCTCTTAAGTACTAAATGCTTGACTTTTTATGTCTCCAATTCAATTACAATTGGTCTGAAAACTCTAATGTATCACTATGATTTTCATTATTTTGGTTGAAACAAAAACAAAATCTGTATTAACAATAACCGGCCTTACACGATTTGAAACATCAGCAACAACGCACTCACCAAAATCATTACTTTCAGACAACATAGTAGAAATGTATTAATACATATATATACACCCAGTTATAATCCTCTTATAGCCATAAATTGCATAAACAGCACACATGTATGTAATTGTAGATGTCGTTGAAAGTGAATGAGTTTAGTTGAATTCACAGGTGGACCGCGGACCTACCCTCTAGGGTAGGGGTCCATGGATAACTTTGCACTATATTTTTTTATGAGCACTCCTAGCAAACTAAGGTAAAGTGGTTTCACTAGTTGATTTGGGGCGTACAAATGGATATTTAGTAGGCTTACTTGGATTCAATTTTCCACATTTTAATTCTTTGGCATTTTAGTAGTTACAAGTTACAACTCAATTCCATAAAGTTACACCCCAAGCTTAGTAGTAAGTGACATATCTATACTATTTGAATTTTTTTAAATTAAAATATTTATATTAAGGCTAGTGTTGATTCAGACATTTTTTTAAATTTCTGGATCCGCCTCTGATTGAACTCATTGGACCCACTCTAGATCCAAATCCAACCGTCTACACTTCTAAGCCGACGCCATGGACGGTTGAGGTTCACCATACATAGTTGGTGGATGCTGGGGTTTCCACTAAATGTAGGTAGGACATAGGAGTCAACTAAAGAAGAAGTGTGTCCATTCATTTCTTATCCCAGCGTTAAAAGCGGGTAGGCATTAATTGTACCAGCTCACATCTAATAGGACTATTTAAACAACACCCAAGTGAGAAAGGACTAATAACTCGATCAATTCTTGAAAAAACAAAATCCAATAGACAAATATTAATATGGGAAGAGAATTGTACAAGACGACGAGGATGAGGATGAGGATGAGGATGATGATGCTCCTTGTGCTGCTTGTAACCGTAATAAAGGTGGAAGCGGTATCAGAATGTAATGGGACAATCAGCAGCATAGGTGCTTGTCTTGTAGATGTTGATGAGTTCTTGATGGAATCAGAAACAAGTACTAGGATTCTTGCTGTTGCTGGTGGTAATGCTAGATCAAAAAAACTAAATTACAAAGCGACGGGGAACAAACCAAAAATATGTAATGAAAAAATTTACGGTAATTGCATCGATAATAAGAACGTTAAAGCAGATCACTGCAACTATGGTAACCGCTGCAAACGTACAATAATCTCGTAAATATTTATGTACAAGTCTCTAAGGGTATCAACTACCTCTTTGCTTTACTTGAACCAATAACATCTACTCTTGTTGAAGAAACTACTTGTTTTTACATTTTGTATTTATTGTCTCTTAAGAACTAAGTGCTTGATTTTTATAGTAGTAAATTGAACGTGATTTGTTTTAACAGAATGCTTTATTATGTCTCCAAAGTATTACTGTGATTTTCATTAGTATCTTGGTTGAAATAACAAAATCCTGAATTCGTCTATACGCTGAAAAGGTATTAATAATAACTAAGATTATTTCCACTTATTTGTACACGATTGAAAAGATGAGCAACAAAGCGCTAAAACAAATCGTTTCTTAATGTCTCTGTTTCGCATTTCTGGTATAAGCTAGCTCAAAGAGGAACGGCTTTTATTTTACTCATTTTCGAGATCTTGAAGATGTAAATATCTAAATTTGAAAGCACATCTGAATGATTAATATGTTGTCTCTCGATCTGAAACTTTAAATGATTAATGTTGTTATAATATGTGTTAAGTTAAAAAAGTAGTGTAAGAAGTTCGGCTATTCCAAGTGCATTGAAGCCAAAAGTTTAAAAGGTCGATTGTCATAGTTAGCGTGTTGAGAACAAATCTAATGAAATTCAGTTGAAACTTACTGAATTTACTTTAAATCGCGTCAAAGGATACTGAAGTTTTTACAATTGAAGCAGGGAGGATGCAATGTACATGCTGTTGGAAAATGCAAGAGTGCATTAAAAAGAATTTCTTTCCCTTAATTAACAATTGCCAACCAGGAGACTAATTATACATTACTCCCTCAATTTACTTTTACTTGTCCACTATATTAAGAATATTTTTTTATTTCTGCTTTTCACTTTTAACATATCAAGAAAAAAACATATTTTTTCCCCTCATGTTTTGCTGTCAACGATAATTACTTATTCCCAAACTAAAGGTAAAACATGAGGCAAAAGATAGTAAAAGTGAAAGGGGGAGTATTTGCTTTTGTGTCACCAAGTAACATCGCCAGAAATAGGAAGACCAAAACATAAAAATCAGAGGAGCAATGTAACTTTGAGTGTGGACCAAATTTATTTTTGGTAGCAGACATAATCAATGCTGTAAGAATAGACAGTGTGAGAAAGGACACACAATGCTTGGTAGCCGGTAGGATATTAACTATTGCAATAAACATGATAGTTGGTGAGTGATGGCTTTTTATGGCCTTGAAAATATCTTCAATGTTTGAAATTATTTGCTTCATATATATCTATTGTATTTTGTTATATCTGATTACCCATATAATTCCAAGTTCATCATATCTTTGTGTAACCAAGTTTATCCTTGTGTAGAATTCGCACCACATAGAGTCTATTCGTCGAAATACCACTCATTAAAAAACTTCAATACTAACAACTCTAAATCAAAGCGAGAGAAGCAACTCATCCACCCCCATCACATCTTTGGAGGTGGTAACCTACAAGTTACAACCTCCTTTGTGGACTTTCTTCTTTTTCTATTCTTTTATGGTTTTCTAATACATTTAAATTTTGTGGTCTAAAGTTAAAAATCTATCAAATGAACAAAAAAAGCCCTTTTATCTCATGGTATTAAACAAGTCATGTTGAAATTAAAAAGTTGATAAAAAGTTAAAGCAATGAGTCATTCTTTTTCTGAAAGTATTAAAATGGAAAATAGATCAAACAAACTGAAACAAAAGTAATATTTTTAACATTGTTTTCTTTTTCTGGTTTTCACTGGTGTCCGGAGCCCACATTGGAGCCCCGACTAAATTCGGATCGCGCACTGCAGGGCGCATTCGAGGGTGGCGCTCCCAATAGGATTTTCTCCATATCTAGGGCTCAAACCCGAGACCTCTAGTTAAGGATGAAACACTCCCACCAGTGCACCACAATCCATGTTGGTACATTGTTTCCAAATATATAAATTTTGTTTTAACAAGCTTAGAGCATCGATGCCCGAATTCACATTTAAATCTCAAAATTTTAACCATATCACATGTATTTAATTTGATTACAAAAGAATCAAAGAGAACTTATTACAGTATCTCAAATCTATATATATATATATATAAAGGAGGACCATAGACAAGGTGATGTGGCACCTCTCTATGGCCTCCATTCATATTTTATTTTTCTAATCCTTTATTGACCATTTTTCTTAGTTTAATTATTTATTTTATTTTTAATATCTCATAAAGTCTTTATATTCAAGTACTCAACTTTTCACCTCCCACTATAATATATCTTCTTTATTAGATATAATGTGCATGTATTCATAACTCTCATAATTTTTAACTTTTCATATTCATAACCTTTAAATATTAAATATAAAACCTTATGGTATTCCTCCATTATTTTCTATATAAATTCATATTTTTTGTTTCATGAGATTCTATCCAAAGTTACCCTTCATTTTCACCATAGTATTATATTCATGCTTTTATTTGGCTTGAAGAAGAAGAAGAAGAAGAAGGCTCTTGAACAGTGATAGTCTTTTGAAGTGGATATTGACAAGAACTTAGATAATTATGTATTGATTTATTTTCCCTTCTATTTTTAATGATATATGTATTGCATTTTTCTTTTTTTCTTTCTTTGTTTTTCCTCTCTTTTTATTCTTATATATCTCTATGATGCCTGTTAAATTTAATTTTATGTGAAGAAAGTTTTTGAATAATGATAGATTTGTGAAGTGAATATCAATAATAGTGATGCCTATCTACCTTTGTTTGACTTGAAAAAGAAGAAGAAAGCTTTGAATGTTGATAGGCTTGTGCAGTGGATATGACAAGATCTTAGACAATTATGTGTTGATTTTGTTTTTCCTTCTATTTTTAATTTTAATGATTAAAGTCGCAATGATATGTGTATTGTATTATGTTTTTCTTCTTTCATTTTTTATTTCTTGTGTATCTTTATGTTGCTCTCAAGTATAATTGTACGAACTTAAAATTTAATTCGAAGCACAAGTAATTAAATTTTAGAAGTATGAGAGTTATTTGTTCTATAATTTCTATTTATATAATTTGGTCTCTTATTTTTGCTCATAAAAATGTCAATAAAAAAAGTAATAAAATAAAATATATAATAATATTATAACCAAACAACACGAAATAACCTTATATATATATATATATATATATATATATATAATTAAATTACAATTACTAATATATATGAACACCGTCTAATTAAGAACACAAGGCTGATAGGCTTATGCTACTCTTATTTTCTTGGAAATAAATATTAACTTTCATTCTTCAATTGACAAATTTTTCAAAATTTTGTTGTAATACATCTATAAAAAGGTATATGATTCTTTTATTCATATTTAACTTTTCATAGCTGTTTTTTTATATCGAAATACTTTCATTTCTTCCATTGTTAAAAGTAATTATTAACAAACTTTAATTTAATGAAGTTGAATTACTGCTACTTCGTAGTTTGTATAGTACAATTCATTTATATATATATATATATGTTCTTTTACTTGTACAACATATAGGGAGAAAAAAGAACAAAACAATAGTCGAGGCATTAGTGAAGGATAAACGACAGGGAAAGAGTATATGGCAGAAAAAATGTAATTCAATGGTTTTTAGTTTTTTTTAATTTTCATTTCATTTTTATTTTATTTTCTAACAATTATAGAAAATATTTTTTACCTTTTATTTAGATTAAAAGAAATTTAAAGGGTCAATTGCCAATAAATGCTTGTATGTATGTGTAATAATTTACTACGAAATATTTGCTATGTACAATAGAAATGAAATTAATTGAAGGATATATATATATATATATATTATAGCTTATTGCTTAAGAATAAATTCTCTCTTTTGCTCAATATTAATTGTTAAGTTTAACAAAAAATAAATAAAAATCATGTTGGTATTTATCTTGATAAAATAATATAATTAGAACAATTAATGATGTTACTCCCTTATTTTAATTTTTTTGTACTATTCTTTAAAATTATTTAAAATAAATATAAATCAATTATAACTTTGACAAATTTGCCCTTCTTTGTATTAATTTCTTCATATTAATGCATATTATTAAAAACGTGACTTATTTAATAAATACTTTGAAAATAAATCAACACAAATAAGTTTGTACTATAATATATATTATATAAATATATATAAACATGTTCTTTTTTACCAAACAATGATTCACACTTCTTCGTATTGATTTTTAAAACTTTCATTATATAAGTCATTTTTTAAAATAATGTGAATTAATATGAAGAAATTAATACAAAAGAACAAAGTTGTCAAATTATAATTAATTTATATTTATTTTAAATAAATTTAAAGAATAATTAAGAAAAATCAAAATAAGAAAATTATACGTAATATTGTAAACGAGAGGAAAGGTGAGTTTTGTAAGATTATAAATTCCCTAGTTATTTAATAATCATAAAAAATACTAGCAATGACTAAAGAAGAAGACTGGGTCAACTTTGGCATATGAACCACAGATAAAAGATGCCTTAAGAGTCAACACTCAAGTCTTGCCAATGGTTGTGTATAATTGTTCCTTGGAACAACTAAGGAGTATCTCCTTACACAAACGCAATATGAACTCCATGGCAACCATTACTTTACTTTTCTTTCTCTTCATACAACTCATAACGGCCACTATTTCTACCACGCCGCCACCGTATAACGCCACTGTCTATGTCTTGCTCAACTGTGGCGCACCATCAGCCATCATCGATGAAACTGATGACCGTCGATGGGATACTGACACCCACTTCCCAAATTTCTTACCTTCCAACTTTTCAAGCATATCCACAACCGCCACAGCTTCTGAACAAGATCCTTCTGTCAATAGAGTTCCTTATACGACTGGTGCTCGTATTATGAGATCTCAATTCACCTACACTTTCCGTGTTACCCCTGGCACAATATTCCTCCGTCTCTATTTCTACCCCGCCAATTACTCCGGCTTCAACAAAGCTGAATCTTTTTTCTCCGTCACAGCTAATCATTTAACCCTCTTGAGTAACTTCAGCGCTTTCCTCACAGTCTCTGCAAGTAGTAGTAAAAAAGTTCAAAAAGAATATGTTATCAATGTTGATGAAACTCAGATACTCAAATTAACCTTTTCTCCTTCACCAAACTCTTATGCTTTTGTTAATGGGATTGAGATACTTTCTATGCCAACTGATCTTTACATCCATGGAGACGTAAAATTGGCTGGGCATACTAATCCATATAACATCAATAACAGCACTGCTCTTGAAACTTTGTACAGGCTGAACGTGGGAGGCAGTTTAGTTGGTAGCACAGAGGATACAGGGATGTATCGTGTATGGGGTTCAGATGATAGATTTGTTGTTGGATATGGCTATCAAACTCCTCATTTTAATGATGCCAACATCACTTACACTTTTACCCCGGCTTATTCTGCGCCGAGGATAGTTTACACAACCTCTAGGACTATGGCCAATCACAGCCAGAGCCTGGATTGGGAATTCCCTCTGAACTCTGGCTTCTATTATCTTTTCAGGCTCCATTTTTGTGAGATTCAGCCGGAAGTTAAAGAAATAAACGATAGAAGTTTTTCCATTTCTATCGGAAACCAAATAGCCGAGCGAGAGGCTGATGTAATACAATGGAGTGAAGGTTGGAGAATCCCTGTGTACAAAGACTATGTGGTTAATGTTATAAACCAAGATGGTGAGCAAAACGTGACGCTTGATTTGAGTCCTAACCCATATTCTGCGTATAAAAATGCTATCTTAAATGGCTTAGAAATTTTCAAGTTGAACGACTCAAATGGAAGCCTCTCCGTGCCGAATCCTGAATTTTTCGTTCCGAATAATTCACCACCAAACAACAATAATAAGAGATCATCACACATCATTGCTGTTATCACTGCAGTGGCTGTTATTAGCGGAATTGCTCTGCTTTCAATTCTCTGTTTCTTAATTTTCCGGCGGTGGAAAAGGGAAAAAGAACTTCATACAAGCGTTACAAAGTCATCATGGATCCCTTTGTCAATTACATCGGACTCAACCCAAAGGACCGGAGGCTCAGGCTCATCAGCGCTACCATCCGATCTGTGCCGACACTTTTTACTAGAAGAGATAAAAACCGCAACAGGCAATTTTGATGAAAAATTTGTGATTGGCTATGGAGGTTTTGGTAATGTGTACAAAGGGTACATAGACAACGGCGCAACCATAGTTGCAGTCAAGAGATTGAATCCTTCATCAAAGCAAGGAGTCCGCGAGTTCGAAACAGAGATTCACATGTTGTCAAAGCTAAGGCATGTGCATCTGGTGTCCTTAATTGGTTATTGTGATGATAACAATGAGATGATCTTGGTTTATGATTACATGGCTCATGGAACTCTTCGTGATCACTTGTACAAAACTGATAATGCTCCACTTCCATGGAAGAAACGCCTTGAGATTTGCATTGGCGCAGCAAAAGGATTGCATTATCTCCATACAGGTATACGGTCACTTAATTCTATACTTTTATTTGCTTTGATATCATATTGAAGTGTGTATTGAGAAAATTAAGTGATGTACTAGTAAAAAAGATAAAGATTAATTATTTTATTATAATAAGTTATTATTATGTATAGTAGATATGATTGTTAAATTTAATTTCACAGGTAAAAAGGATATCATTATTCATCGAGATGTGAAGTCAACCAACATTTTATTGGATGATAAATGGGTTGCTAAGGTTTCAGATTTTGGGTTATCCAAAATCGGTCCACTTAGTGGATCAGGAAAAACCCATGTTAGCACTGTTGTGAAAGGAAGCTTTGGATATCTAGATCCTGAATACTATAAGCGACAACAATTGACAGAAAAATCTGATGTGTATTCTTTTGGGGTGGTGCTATTTGAAGTTTTGTGCGCTAGACCAGCATTAATTCCTAACATGCCGAAAGGGCAAGTGAATTTGGCTGATTGGGCTTGTAGGAGCTGTAAAAAAGGAAATCTTCAACAAATAATTGATCCGAATTTGGAAGGACAAATAGCCCCTGAGTGCTTAAACAAGTTTGCAGAAGCAGCATATAATTGCTTGAAGGATCAAGGAGTCCAAAGGCCATCAATGAATGACGTCGTCTGGAATTTGGAATTTATATTAAAGCTTCAAGATGCAGCTGATAATAGAGGTCACGAAATGGAATTGAACAGTTACCCGACTAGCCCGGCTTTCCCCTTGATTATGAATGATCATACCAATATATCTACAGACGAAGGATTCGAGGCATTTTCAGGTTCACATGAAGTTGGAGGAAAATTCACAAGCAGTGCTACATCCATGACTAGTAATAGTGATGACAAATTGAGGAGTGACACTATTTTCTCAGAGATTTTGAATCCATCGGGTCGATGAGATTGTTACAACTAGTATGATAAATTACATATTAGTTCTTCTCTGTTTTCTTTTTCGTTTGCTGAATTTATGTCCTTATTATATATAAGATGAATTGAAGCCATTATTCAGAAGTATATAAGCTATAATATAGTGTCGCTATATTTTGTTGGGTGAACTTTGCTTCCTCTTTTTGTTTGTTTTGCATCTTTTGCTTTTTTATTTCCCATTTGATACATGATATCTATATTATAGCCCAACTAATTTAAATTTGTACCGCGTATGACCCCATTCAGAAGAAAGCGTTTCCAATCAAGAATTTTTTCATACTCAAAACATAAATCTGAGACACCTGATTTAGAGAGGAACAGACCATCTAGTGGACGTATGTTTTGCATCTACCCTTTCAGTTTTGACAAATAAAACAAATCAAACCAAGCTAGGGATGGAATTATATATTACTTTACAGCAAGTAATTATTTGTTTGGTTACCTGAAATGCACGACTCTCATTTGATGTGTCATCGTCACTCATGTACAATAATATTCAAATATGAACATGGAGGGATCCACAACCTTTTCAAAGAATTATTAAAAGGCAAAAAAAGTTTATGTCGTAAGAGAAAATACCTCTTATATCATTGGTTAATAAACATGCAAAAGTAGATGCACTTTTTTTTCTTTTTCATTTTTCTTTAGTGTTGAAAAGTCAGTTAAAAATTTAACAAAGAATCATCCAAAAATTCGAAAGAAAATAATTCAATACCTTTCATTTCACGTAAGTCTTTAGTCTATATAGCCAAGAGGAATTATTGAGCGGAACATAACAAAGACTTACATTAAGAAAAGTCTTTTGTATGGCCTACAAGAAAAGATAGACACCACAATTAACAATTATTATTTTTATTTTAATTTCTATTGTTTTTCTTTTTTCCTTTTTGTATTCTCCTGGGTACAAATATGGTTCCCATTTTTAGTGCAATAAATTCCTATTATTTGCACATTTAATTTCTCTGTCATTGTTTGACGAGGTCAACTCTTGAATACTCAATTGATTTTTCAGTGGTAGTTGAAAAAGTATACCACTACTACAGTAATTAACACAACATCCATAGTCCATATGAGTAATTATGAACTTGTCACGGAATTTCCACAAATGTCTCAATTGATATGTTTTTGTTGAATTTATGTCCTAACTAATAGTAAGTAATTATAGATATCGATGGATTGTAGCGAATAATGTTCAGAAGTATATTAGCTACTTATATCAACATAGATTTTGGTGTAGTGGTGTGACTATTTGATCTTTAACCAGAACGAGAAAATCTTGTTGGGAGCGCCACCCACGAATAGACCCTCCAGTATATGATTTGAATTTAGTTGGAGCTCTAATGCTAATTTCGAAAATAAAAAACCAATAAAAAAAAATATAAGGCATGGATAAAATAATTTCACCATTTTTTTCTTGGGTAGACTAGTGAAGTTCGATTCATACGACCGTAGGGAGAAGATTTTTAAGCAGAAGAAAACAAATTAATAACATCAAGAAAAATATCTTTCTAATTATTTCACTTGCCCTTTAACAGAGCTAAAACACAAAGACTTGGACTAGTCGTCTTGATAATACGTAAAAAAAAAGTTAGGATCCTTTTGATGATAATTGGTTAACAAGACATGCAAAGGTAGATACATTTTTTTTCTTCTTTTCATTTTTAGTTAGTGTTGAAAAGTCAGGTAAAAATTTAAGAAAGAACGATCCAAATTCCACAGAGAATAACACAGAGAAGTTTCATTTACTCGATCATATGGTCTACTGCTCAGTGGAATATAATTATGGAGTGGAACATAACAAAGTCTACGAAAATAGACAGTACACCAATTAACACACTTCTCATATTTCATTGTTTCCTTGTATTTTCCTAGGTATATGGTCCCTATTTTCAGTGCAATTATCTTCACTTTTAATTTCTTTGACTAGCTCAACTCTTGGATATCGCTGATTTTTCAGTCCTTCAAAATCAGTTAACCATTTAATTAAGATTAATACTTATTAGCGAGCGTTTGGTATATGAAGATATTTATACTTCTTTTCACATACGAAATATGAAATTCATACTCATGTGACAAGTCAAGGTCCTGAAAAAGTAACTAATGAAATACCGCATTTAGAAGCCCATTTACTCCTCAATTTAGACAAAAAAGGAATTGTTAAGCTGGGATCTTGGGTAGAGACGGGTGATATCTTGCAATTTGAGTTCAAATGAATAGGTAAATCTTTGACGGAGTTAGAAGAATGGTACTTAAAATTCATGGATGAATCAAATCATGAGAGAGAACAATATAATGGGAGATTGAGGAGTTAAAAGGGAACTTTTTTAAAAAAAAGAGCAACTGAAAATTAGAATGGTTGATAATTGGTTGTTACCGGTAAATTGTGGGTCGTTCAATCTAATTGGGGTAGTTGAATATCATATCACTACAAGTCTACAACTAGGATTTGTTAACGACTCCCCTCAAGTTTGAACTTTTCCCCTCAAGGGTCAAAAAAGTAAGCAAAAAACACTCAAGTTTTTGGCAATTGTTCAGTATAATTAGCGATATCTGCAAACCAAAAACAGAAATTTTCCAAATAAAGACAATGCTATCCATTGCTCTAGTTTCCTTTCACCTGTTACATTTCACTGTGGCTATCACGCCAGACTCTTTCTTGCTAAGTTGTGGCGCACCATCAGGCACCACAGATGAATCCGATGGCCGTCAATGGTATACTGATACCGACTACCCAAATCTCTTGCCTTCGAATTTTTTAAACATATCGTCAACAGCCACAGTTTCTGACACTTCAGTCACTAGAGTCCCTTATATGAACGCCCGAATTTTCTGATCTCCCTTCACATACACTCTACTTGTTTCCCCTGACACCAAATTCCTCCGTCTCCATTTTTATCCCTCCTCCTACCTTGACATCACACAATCTGAATCCTTTTTCTCTGTCACAGCTAATCACATTATCCTCTTGAGTAACTTCAGCGCTTTCGATGCAACTACCAATTCTAGTAAAGCTCTTCGAAAAGAATTTGTCATTAATGTTGACGGAACGCAGATTCTTAGTGTAACCTTTTCTCCCGTGCCAAACTCTTATGCTTTTGTTAATGGGATTGAGATAGTTTCCGTGCCAACTGATCTTTACATCCATGGAGACGTCAAATTGGCTGGGCATACTAATCCATTTAACATCAATAACAGCACTGCTCTTGAAACTTTGTACAGGCTGAACGTGGGAGGCAATTCAGTTGCAAGTACAGAGGATACATGGATGTATCGTGTATGGGATTCAGATGATGCATTTGTTGTTGGATATGGCTATCGAACTCCTCATTTTGATGATGCCAACATCACTTACACTTATGAAACCCCAGCTTATTCTGCGCCGAGGATAGTTTACACAACCTCTAGGACTATGGCCAGTCACAGCCAGAGCCTGGATTGGGAATTCCCTCTAAACTCTGGCTTCTATTATCTTTTCAGGCTCCATTTTTGTGAGATTCAGCCGGAAGTTAAAGAAATATACGATAGAAGTTTTTCCATTTCTATCGGAAACCAAACAGCCGAGGGAGAGGCTGATGTAATACGATGGAGTGGAGGCTGGAGAATCCCTGTGTACAAAGACTATGGTTAATGTTAGAAACCAAGATGGTGAGCAAAACGTGACGCTTGATTTGAGTCCTAACCCATATTCTGCGTATCAAAATGCTATCTTAAATGGCTTAGAAATTTTCAAATTGGGTGATGCAATTGGGAGTCTGGCCGCGTCAATTCCTGAATTTTCCTCAGAAGCTCCGATCGCTTCATTAGCTTTTCCTAACAACAAGAAGAAAAGAATATCATGGCATATCATTGTTGCTATCATCACAGCTGTGACTAGCGCTATTGCTGTTTTCTCAATTCTGGGTTTCTTAATTTCCCGACAACGACAAAATGGGGGAAAAGGTTCTGGTACAAGTGTTCCCAAGTCATCATCACTACCATCCGATCTGTGCCGACACTTTTTAATAGCAGAGATAAAAAATGCAACCGACAATTTTGATGAAAAATTTGTGATTGTGTATGGAGGATTTGGTAATGTTTATAAAGGGTACCTCGACAATGGTACAATCACAGTTGCAGTCAAGAGATCAAATCCTTCATCAAATCAAGGGGTTCGCAAGTTCCAAACAGAGATTGAGATGTTATCATCAAAGCTAAGGCATCGACATCTAGTGTCCTTAATTGGTTATTGTGATGATGAGAGTGAGTTGATCTTGGTTTATGATTACATGGCTAATGGAACCCTCCGTGATCACTTGTACAACACTGAGAATGCTCCTCTTCCATGGAAGAAACGCCTTGACATTTGTATTGGTGCAGCTAAAGGATTATATTACCTCCATTCAGGTAACTAATCAATAAAGTAATAAACATATCATGATCTAACTCGCGTGATATGTATATATTTTTTGTTTGGTAAAAAATTATTTGGTCAGAATAGACCAAATAACGGGTCAAATACAATTTGCAGAACAACTCAACCTCCCAAATTAGATTTTGTTTGTTCGACATGTTTTGATTAAATAGCTTGATGGGTCATATCGGATTTTATGTCAAGCCAACAACCAATTTACAATCCAATTTGTTTAATTTTGAGTAAATTACTTGATGAAAGTTGATTTTGTTGCTATAGGTACCAAACATACGATCATTCATCGTGATGTTAAGTCAACTAACATCCTGTTGGACGACAAATGGATTGCCAAGGTGTCTGATTTTGGTTTGTCCAAAGTAGGTTCAGTAGGTGGGACAAATACTACCCATGTTAGCACTGCAGTGAAAGGAAGTTTTGGGTACGTAGATCCTGAATACTACAAGCGCCAACGATTGACAGTAAAATCAGATGTTTATTCTTTTGGGTGGTTCTGTTTGAAGCGTTATGTGGTAGGCCAGCAATAAATCCAAACTTGCCAAGTGGGCAAGTGAATTTGGCTGAATGGGCTTGTAGGAGTTGTGAAAAAAGAAATATTGAACAAATAATTGATCCAAACTTGAAAGGACAAATAGCCCCAGAATGCTTAAGGAAGTTTGCAGAATTGGCATATCATTGTTTGAGGGAACGAAAGGCCATCAATGGGTGATGTTGTAAAAAGTTTAGAATTTGCATTACAGCTCCAAGAGGGTGCAGATAATGAGGTGGATGGATACGTATACCCTTCTTTTCCATTGATTATTAATGGTAATGCTAATGTAAGGACGAATGAAGATGAGATAAGTGAAGTTGAAAGAAAATTGACAAGCAATGGTATATCCATGTCGGTCAGTAGGAGTGCCAAATTGAACAACGTTGCCATTTTCTCTGAGATTGTAAATCCATTGGGTCGATGAGCCTTTTCAGGTTTAAGGGCCAACTCTTTGCATCATTTTTTTACAGGTCAAACTTGTAAAAGACAACTTACAGGAATCCATTATATTAAAGGCTAAACTTTTTTATTTGGATAAAAATTAATGAAATTTCCCTTAATTCTGTTTACAAATTTGATTTGAAAAAAGAGGAAATACTCAATCGAAATTAGTAGCATTGCATCTAAAATAAAGACATATATATAAAGAAATACACAATTTGAACTCTATTGAGTATACATTTTGGCTAAGAAAATTTAAACTTCCAAGGATCTGAAGTAAAAAAGAAAGAAAACGTAAAGAGAGATTCTATTCACGTGAAATTATATAAAAAGCAAAATATAGAATCAATTATTTATTTTCCTACCTAATATAATTCAGAATTCTTATTGGGCATGTCATTGTCACTTGTACACAATAATACAACAATAAGAATCTGGAGGGATCCACAACTCCGTCACAAAATTATCAAGAAGAAATTAAAAGGTTAATGTCATATATAAGAGAACATACTATCTTTTTTTTATTTTTTCGCTAATCATCTTTCGTACTTAACATAAAATCGATCAAAATAAATAATATCCTCACCCAAGAGAAGGGGACTAGAGGTTACTATTCTCCACTAATCATACATTAACTAAGAGGACATTGCATACATCTCATATCATTGGTTAATAAATGCAAAATAGATACTCCATCTGTTACTAATTACTTGTCTACTTTTGAATTGACATACTTATTAAAAAAATAATGATTGACTGAGTTTACCATTTTATCCCTATTAATTATGAAGTGGATTAATTAAAAATTTAAGATTTTCAAGAAGTTCTACCTTTTTTAAAGTAATTAATTGAGGGTATAATTTTTTTTTGTCATTTCTTAATTTATCGGGCCTGGATTGGGAATTCCCTATAAACTCTGGCTACTTCTATCTTTTCAGGCTCCATTTTTGTCAGATTCAGGCCATCTCCAATCCATCTCTATTTTACTTTCTATTTCTTTATATTTGGAGAGTAAAATAAAGAATGGACACTCCAACCCACCTCCATATCACTCTTTATTCTTCCTATTTAAAGAACTGAATAGTAATTCTCAAAATTTGAAAAATTACTATTCACACTCTCTTTGAATAGACTAGTGAAATTCCATTCGTACTACCCTACGGAGAAGATTTTTAAGCAGAAGGAAACAAATTAATCACATCAAGAAAAAAGACCTTTCCTAATTCACTTGCAACTTAACAGTGCAAAAACACAGAGACTTTGACTAGTCAGCTGAATAAAAGAAAAAGCAAATTAATAAAGGGGTGGAATTATTAATTAACTGTACAAACAAGTTGTATTTCTTTTCCCAGAAATTCAGGATTATTATTTGATGCGTCGTTGCTCGATCTTATTTATACAAGGAGGGATCCACAACTTTTTACAGAATTATTATTACCAAAACAAAAGGTTAACGTCCTATGAGAACATACATTTCATATGTCAGGCAAAACTAGATATTACTCTTATCGTCTTTTTTAAATTTAGATGATCTAAAATTAAAAATCATTTTAGAAATTCAAGACATTATTGAGTATATTCTTTCCATTTTGCCTTTAGTAATAATTATTTTTGGAAATACTAAATATTCAAATTAACTTTTTTATAAGGATGTGATAGTTAAAGCACATACTTTCTCGGTCCCATATTAGTTGATCACATTCCGTTTTACATGGTGCTTAAAAAATCATAAATAAGATGATCAATTTTACTAATTTATCCTTCATTCATATTAATGCACATCAAGATAATTTATGAAAAATATGTTTAATACTCTCTATCCCTTTGTACTCGTCCAACTTTGCTTTTTTACTTGTCATTTTGACAAATCAATAAAAGAAAATATTTTTTTACCCATTATGCCCTCAAATTATTTAGAGAGTTAATGTTTTTGAAAAAGTTTTGAACTCTTTAATGAGTAAATTGATTGTGGAATTCTTTCAGTTAATAGGAATAAAATGATAAATTTACTATGTCAATTATTATTTTCTTAATAGGTATACTAAGTTAAAAATAAACAAGTAAATAGGGACAAAGAGAGTAACTTAGAGCATATGAATAGTATCATTGAAATAGATACAACGTAATTAATGAGCTTTTGGAAAAATAAACTTTTGGAATTTCTAAGCTAGCGTTTGGCCCCAAGTTCTCAAATTTTCTCAAAAATATTTACTATTTCAAAAAATATGATTTATACCCATAAGTTTTAAAAATTACTCCTATTAAAAATGCCCATAAATTTGTAATATCATTTTATAATGAATATGTTCCATTAAAAAATAACCTTGTAACTAATATAATTGTTAACAATCAACAATAACAAAATAACAATATAGGCAAAACAATACATTAGTCGCCAATTCAAACTTGTCATTGATTCAGTTATAATTATAACCTATTAAACACAAATTGTTCCTTTTTCTCAATTTTTCACTCAAATTAGAACTCAAACATTTTTGGAGTTACAAATATTAGTTGAAATTAATAAATAATGGATATTTTTTTTATTTGAGGTAATTTTTGAATTTTTAAAATCCCCAAATATTAGAACTTGGCCCAAATACTAATTTTTTCTAGTATTTGAGAACTTGAGATACTTGACAAATATATTTGTCAAGTTATATGGCCAAATATACTTGACAAATTTTTATTTGGTTACCTGAAATACACGACTCTCATTTAATGTGTCATCGTCACTCATGTACAATAATATTCAAATATGAACATGGAGGGATCCACAACCTTTTCAAAAAATTATTAAAAGGAAAAAAAAGTTTATGTCGTAAGAGAAAATACCTCTTATATCATTGGTTAATAAACATGCAAAAGTAGATACACTTTTTTTTCCTTTTCATTTTTCTTTAGTGTTGAAAAGTCGGTTAAAAATTTAACAAAGAATCATCCAAAAATTCGAAAGAAAATAATTCAATACCTTTCATTTCACGTAAGTCTTTTAGTCTATATTGCCAAGAGGAATTATTGAGCGGAACATAACAAAGACTTACATTAAGAAAAGTCTTTTGTATGGCCTACAAGAAAAGATAGACACCACAATTAACAATAATTATTTTTATTTTAATTTCTATTGTTTTTCTTTTTCCTTTTTGTATTCTCCTGGGTACATATATGGTTCCCATTTTTAGTGCAATAAATTCCTATTATTTGCACATTTAATTTCTCTGTCATTGTTTGACGAGGTCAACTCTTGAATACTCAATTGATTTTTCAGTGGTAGTTGAAAAAGTATATCACTACTACAGTAATTAACACAACTTCCATAGTCCATATGAGTAATTATGAACTTGTCACGGAATTTCCACAAATGTCTCAATTGATATATTTTTGTTGAATTTGTGCCCTAACTAATAGTAAGTAATTATATATATCGATGGATTGTAGCGAATAATGTTCAGAAGTATATTAGCTACCTATATCACCATAGATTTTGGTGTAGCGGTGTGACTATTTCATCTTTAATCAGAACGAGAAAATCTTGTTGGGAGCGCCACCCACGAATAGACCATATGATTTGAATTTAGTTGGAGCTCCAATGCGAGCTCGGAAAATAAAAAACCAATAAAAAAAAATATAAGGCATGGATAAAATAGTTTCACCATTTTTTCTTGGGTAGACTAGTGAAGTTCTGTTCATACGACCCTAGAGGGAAGATTTTTAAGCAGGAGAAAACAAATTAATTACATCAAGAAAAATATCTTTCTAATTATTTCACTTGCCCTTTAACAGAGCTAAAACACAAAGACTTGGACTAGTCGTCTTGATAATAAGTAAAAAAAAGTTAGGATCCATTTGATGTGTCATCATCACTCGTACACAATAATACAAATATGAATATGGAGGGATCCACAATTTCTTCACAAAATTATCAAGAAGAAATTAAAAAGTTAATGTCGTAACAGAACACACTATCTTTCTATTTTTTCGCTAATGACCTTCATGCTTTAATATAATTGGTTAACAAAACATGCAAAAGTAGATACAATTTTTTCTTCTTCTTCTCATTTTTAGTTAGTGTTGAAAGTCAGGTAAAAATTTAAGAAAGAACGATCCAAATTCCACAGAGAATAACCCAAAGAAGTTTCATTTACTCGATCATATGGTCTACTGCTCAGTGGAATATAATTATTGAGTGGAACATAACAAAGACTACGAAAATAGACAGTACACCAATTAACACACTTTTCATATTTCATTGTTTCCTTGTATTTTCCTAGGTATATGGTCCCCATTTTCAGTGCAATTGACTAGCTCAACTTTTGGATATCACTGATTTTTCAGTCCTGCAAAATCAGTTAACCATTTAATTAAGATTAATATTTATTAGCGAGCGTTTGGTATATGAAGATATTTATACTTCTTTTCACATACGGAATATGAAATTCATACTCATGTGACAAGTCAAGGTCCTGAAAAAGTAACTAATGAAATACCGCATTTAGAAGCCCATTTACTCCTCAATTTAGACAAAAAAGGGATTGTTATGCTGGGATCTTGGGTAGAGACGGGTGATATCTTGCAATCTGAGTTCAAATGAATAGGTAAATCTTTGACGGAGTTAGAAGAATGGTACTTAAAATTCATAGATGATGGATGAATCATGAGAGAGAACAATATAATGGGAGATTGAAGAGTTAAATTAAAAGGGTTTTATATAGAACTTTTTAATAAAAAAGAGCAACTGAAAATTAGAATGGTTGATAATTGTTTGTTTCCGGTAAATTGTGGGTCGTTCAATCATTTAATTGGGGTAGTTGAATATCATATCACTACAAATCTACAACTAGGATTTGTTAACGACTCCCCTCAAGTTTGAACTTTTCCCCTCGAGTCAAAAAAGTAAGCAAAAAACACTCAAGTTTTTGGCAATTGTTCAGTATAATTGTCGATATCTGCAAACCAAAAACAGAAATTTTCCAAATAAAGACAATGTTATCCATTGCTCTAGTTTCCTTTCTCCTGTTACATTTCATTGTGGCTCTCAAGCCAGACTCTTTCTTGCTAAGTTGTGGCGCACAATCAGGCACCACAGATGAATCCGATGGCCGTCAATGGTATACGGATACCCACGATCCAAGTCTCTTGCCTTCCAATTTTTCAAGCATATCCTCAACAGCCACGGCTTTTGACACTTCAGTCACGAGAGTCCCTTATATGAGCGCCTGAATTTTCCAATCTCCCTTCACTTACACTCTCCCTGTTTCCCCTGGCACCAAATTTCTCCGTCTCTATTTTTATCCCTCCTCCTACCTTGGCATCACAAAATCTCAATCCTTTTTCTCTGTCACAGCAAATCATATTACCCTCTTGAGCAGAGGCGAATCCAGAATTTCAAGAAAACGGGTGCACCATTGCTTTAAAGATAAGCCATCTTGAGAACGGGTTCAACTAATTTTAATTTAATATATTCTTTAATAATTATAGAAGTAATATATCGAGTTTAGTCGGATGAGTACGGGTTCGGGTGACCCAAAATTTCTACCTAAATTCGCCACTGCTCTTGAGTAACTTCAGCGCTTTCGATGCAACTACCAATTCTAGTAAAACTATTCGAAAAGAATTTGTCATTAATGTTAATGGGACAAAGACACTCAAGATAACGGTTTCTCCTTCACCCAACTCTTAGTGCTCGTTTGGTTTGAATTCAAGTTATGATGGGATTAGTTATGATGAAATAAGTTATGATGAGATTAGTTATGATGTGATAAGTTATGCTAAGATTATTTTTTAGTAAGTGTTTGGTTTGTTGTATTCAAAATAATAAATCTTAAGAATAACATATAAGTTTACAAAAATATCATGGGATGTGAAAAGTAATGTCTAAAAAGTGTTTAAAGGGACATTTTTGTCATTTAGTCATTTTATCCCGGGATAAGTTATCCCGGAATTACTATACCACCCATAGGAAGGGATAACTTATCCTGGTACTAATTATTAGTACCGGGATAAGTTATCCCGGCCTTGCCAACCAAACAACAAATTGAGTGGCACTATAATTTAATCCCGGGATTATTTTACCCTATCCTTCACACCAAACGACCCCTTACGCTTTTGTCAATGGGATTGAGATACTTCCTGTTGGGTTTAGCAAGATGTGAATGAAAAATAAAAAGAGAAAATGTAAAATGGAAGAACCAATGAAAGTGGGGGAACCAATTTTGGAGGAAAAATAAAAAGTCATTGCAAAGTGCAAATGAATAGTCATTTTTACCATATTGGTATAAGAAAGGAAATTGTTGTCCTTATATTAGAAAACACTTCATTTAGTTCTTAAAGGGTTAAGAAGAATGTGCCCCCTCGCGCCGTCGTTATCGCTCGGCCTCCGCTTCGAATTTGATAATATTTTTTGGACAAAATTTATTTAATCAATCTTGTTAATTCATTTGAAACGAATTATTTGAAATTCGCATGTAACGGTAAATTCGTTTGAAAGGATTTGTTCCTTCCGAAAAGTCGTTATTTTTTCCAAAAGACACAACGTTCTGGAATTGTCTGAACAGACGCGTTCCTTGCTGCTAACGGCTATAAATAAGAGGTCGTTTTCGTTTTTCAAACACTGGTAAAAAAAAAATCTCTCTGCATACATTTTCTTACATAAACAAAATTGTCAATCGACTGAGTCTGTGTATACGCTTGTTGCTGTTCTTTCGTTCGTTGAAGTTTGAGGTACCGCTACTTCTTTAACAGGTTAATCCGTTTTATCTTGGGAGGAATTAATCTACAACCTCGGGTAAGGAAATACAGTGGTTTCTGTGGACTCGGATCAAAAGCATTCTGTCTATTTCATCTTTTTTCTATTTCTGTATTTTTGACTAACCTGAATACAGAAGGTAACAATCTTAAGAAATTTAAAGTTTCTGTATTTGAGGTTTCTGGAGATTAAAACCTTTATGATTTTCTACTATGTTTGAATTTTTAAAATTCATTCGATTAACGATTAAAAGAACATAAAAATTTTATTGTTAAATCAAAAACAGTCTATGTAAGGATTTATTCTTTATTGTTAGTATTTCACATACTAAAATTGTCTGTCATTTGTAACAGAAAAATGACTAATTCAAGTCAAGTAAATGCTGGAACAGTAAGTGTTGCAACAACATCGTTGCACACAATCATTCAATTGCTGCCCTAGCACCGGCTGAGAAACCTGCAAAGTTTTCTGGAGTCGACATCAAGAGATGGCAACAAAAGATGTTCTTCTATCTGACTACGTTGAGTCTGCAGAGGTTCATTAATAAGAACGTTCCTGTTATGTCGGATGAAACTCCGCCTGAAGAACGATTCTTGGTAACAGAAGCATGGACACATTCTGATTTTCTGTGTAAAAATTATATTTTGAGTGGACTGCAGGATGATCTGTACAATGTGTACAGTAATGTCAAAACCTCAAAAGAACTCTAGGATGCTTTCGAAAAGAAGTATAAAACAGAGGATGCCGGAATGAAGAAGTTCATTGTGGCAAAGTTTCTGGACTATAAGATGATAGACAGTAAGACTGTCGTCACCCAAGTTCAAGAATTGCAGGACATAATCCATGATCTCCTTGCTAAAAGTATAAATTTATTTAATACCTATGTTGAAAATATTAAGTCTATTCTTAATACTTACATAATCTTTAATGTAAGATTGGTTATGAATTATGCTTTTCAAGTGGCTGTCATTATTGAGAAGTTACCTCCATTGTGGAAGGACTTCAAAAACTACTTGAAACATAAACGCAAGGAGATGACTATTGAAGATCTCATGGTAAAGCTGAGAATTGAAGAAGATAAGAAGGCCACAGAAAACAAAATTGTCGATCGACTGAGTCTGTGTGTGCTCTTGTTGTTGTTCTTGCATTCGCTGAAGTTATTGAAGTTTGAGGTACCGCTACTTCTTTAACAGGTTAATCCGTTTTATCTTGGGAGGAATTAATCTACAACCTTGGGTACAATGAGGGGATTAAATTTCTTAAGGAAATACAGTGGTTTCTGTGGACTCGAATCAAAAGTATTCTGTCTATTTCATCTTTTTTCTGTTTCTGTATTTTTTACTAACCTGAATACAGGAGGTAACACTTCCCATACCCACCAATCTTTATTTTCGCGGAGGTGATTATGCGATCAAATTGGTGGGGCAGAGAAATTTGTATTATATCTATAACAATACTGCTCTTGAAACTTTGTACAGGCTGAACGTGGGAGGTAATTTGGTTGCTAGCACAGGAGATACGGGGATATATCGTGTATGGGCTGCAGATGACAAATTTGTGGTGGGATATGACATTCAAACTCCTCAGTTTGATGTCAACGTTACTTACACTGATGAAACCCCAGCTTAAACTGCGCCAAACATAGTTTACACAACCGCTAGGGAATTGGCCAATAACAGCCGGAGCCTGGATTGGAAATTCCCTCTAGATTCTGGATTCTATTATCTTTTCAGACTCCATTTTTGTGAGATTGAGCTGGAAATTAGGCGATTGAACTATCGGGTTTTCAACATATACATTGGAAACCAAACAGCAGATAAACTAGTTGATGTAATTGACCTGACTGGCGACTGGGGAATCCCAACGTACAGAGACTACGTGGTGTATGTGAGAGACAAAGATGTCCAACTAAGAAAGGAAAATGTGTGGCTTGAATTGCAACCTAACATGGAAACAATAGCTGTGTATGATAATGTTATCTTAAATGCCTTGGAAATTTTCAAATTGAGCGATCCAAATGGAAATCTGGCCGTTCCATATCCGGAATTGCGCTTCGAAGGTCCGATACCAAACAAGAAGAAGAAAAGAATATCATGGCATATCATTGTTGCTATCATCGCAGGTGTGACTAGCGCTATTGCTGTTTTCTCAATTCTGGGTTTCTTAATTTCCCGACGACGACAAAATGGGGGAAAAGGTTCTGGTACAAGTGTTCCCAAGTCATCATCACTACCATCCGATCTGTTCCGACACTTTTTAATAGCAGAGATAAAAAATGCAACCGACAATTTTGATGAAAAATGTGTGATTGGGTTTGGAGGTTTTGGTAATGTTTATAAAGGGTACCTCGACAATGGTACAATCACAGTTGCAGTCAAGTGATCAAATCCTTCATCAAATCAAGGGGTTCGCGAGTTCCAAACAGAGATTGAGATGTTATCATCAAAGCTAAGGCATCGACATCTAGCGTCCTTAATTGGTTATTGTGATGATGAGAATGAGTTGATCTTGGTTTATGATTACATGGCTAATGGAACCCTCCGTGATCACTCGTACAACACTGAGAATACTCCTCTTCCATGGAAGAAACGCCTTGACATTTGTATTGGTGCAGCTAAAGGATTATATTACCTCCATTCAGGGTAACTAATCAATAAAGTAATAAACATATCATGATCTAACTCGCGCGATATATATTTTTTATTTGATAAAAAATTATTGGGTCAGAATAGACCAAATAACGGGTCAAATACAATTTGCAGAACACGACTCAACCTCCCAAATTGGATTTTGTTTGTTCGACATGTTTTGATTCAATAGTTTGATGGGTCATTTCGGGTTTTATGTCAAGCCAACAACCAATTTACAATCCAATTTGTTTAATTTTGAGTAAATTACTTGATGAAAGTTGATTTTGTTGCTATAGGTACCAAACATATGATCATTCATCGTGATGTCAAGTCAACTAACATCCTATTGGAGGATAAATGGATTGCCAAGGTGTCTGATTTTGGTTTGTCCAAAGTAGGTTCAGTAGGTGGGACAGATACTACCCATGTTAGCACTGCAGTGAAAGGAAGTTTTGGGTACATAGATCCTGAATACTACAAGCGCCAACGATTGACAGTAAAATCAGATGTTTATTCTTTTGGGGTGGTTCTGTTTGAAGCGTTATGTGGTAGGCCAGCAATAAATCCAAACTTGGCAAGTGGGCAAGTGAATTTGGCTGAGTGGGCTTGTAGGAGTTGTGAAAAAAGAAATGTTGAAGAAATCATTGATCCTAACTTGAAAGGACAAATAGCCTCAGAATGTTTAAGCACGTTTGCAGAATTGGCATATCATTGTTTGAGGGAACATAGGGTCGAAAGGCCATCGATGGGTGATGTTGTAAGAAGTTTAGAATTTGCATTACAGCTCCAAGATGGTGCAGATAATGGGTGCAAATACCCTTCTTTTCCCTTCATTATTCATGGTGATGCTAATATAGCGACGAATGAAGATCATGAGATTTTCTCAGATTTAAGTGTTGAAAGCAAATCGATCAGTGGGAGTGCCAAATTGAAGAATGCCACCATTTTCTCTGAGCTCATGAATCCAGTCGGTCGATGAGGCTATTCAGCTTTAGGTTATCAAGTTAAAGATCCAAATAACAAGTTTCTATTTTTTTCTTCTTCTTTTTGTATTTTCCTGGGTAAATATATGGTTACCACTTTTACTGCAATAATTTTCACCTTTAATTTCTTGCCATTAATTCTTTGACGATGAGATCAACTCTTGCATCACTGATTTTTCAGTCCTTCGAAATCAGTTAACTATTTAATTAATTGAGGTGCGTAGTTGAATAAATACTACTCCCTCTCATCATTCCAATTTATGTGACGTTTTTTGAAATTTGAGATTCAAAGTCTAAGTTTTTCTTTAATTGTAGTTTTTTCATATATTTTATAAATATTATAAATTATCAAATATTATGATCCTTTATAATATTTTTTTCAAGTAGTTTCTTAATATGCAAATTTTATTTCAAAAATCAAATATTTCTTAGTAAAAAGCGTGTGCACATACTTCAATATTGTGATGGTTTAAATTTAACTTTAATTATAAGGTTATTATAGTCAAAATACATAATTTTTTAAGGGATCTATAAACGAAAATTTTTGACCAGTATAGTGCTCCCAACTCCTAAGAGGTAGCCTTCTCTTCCTCATTTTCCGCTAATGTTGAAAAATCTTTGGTCATTTTAACAATGAATCATCCAAATTCCAAAGAAAATGGCCAAAACCTTTCCATTCAAGTATGTCTCTATATGGGGTATTGTTCGTGTGGAATTATTGAGCGGAACATAACAAAGATTATGAAAATGAAAGGCAGCATCCATGGCCTACAAGAAAAAGATATACACCCCCAATTAACAAGTTTTCCTCTACCATTTATATTTCTTTGTGTATTTTCTTATATGGTCCCCTTCGTTAGTGCAATAATCCTAATAGTAATTTCACTTATATTCTTCGATGAAGTCAACTCTTGCCTCACTGATTTTTATTTATTTGGTGCACTTATAATAAGTTATTTCCGTATTTATTTATTTTTTAGTACAAAACTTAAACAAAATCATGATGTCAGTTTTTAATACAGAAAATTAGAAATGACTTGATCGTCGAACAGCTACTATATATATCTGCACAACAAATAGCACGCACATAGTTTTTCAAGACAACGCCATGTTAGACATTGCTCTAATTTCCTTTCTCTTCTCACGACTCATAATAGCCACTCTTTCTACCACGCCACCGTATAATGCCACAGTCTATGTCTTGCTCAACTGTGGCGCACCATCAGCCACCATCGATGAAACTGATGACCGTCAATGGGATACTGATACCCACTTCCCAAATTTCTTACCTTCCAACTTCTCAAGCATATCCACAACAGCCACACCATCTGAAAAAAATCCTTCAGTCAATAGAGTTCCTTATACGACTGGTGCTCGTATTATGAGATCTCAATTCACCTACACTTTCCGTGTTACCCCTGGCACAATATTCCTCCGTCTCTATTTCTACCCCGCCAATTACTCCGGCTTCAACAAAGCTGAATCTTTTTTCTCCGTCACAGCTAATCATTTAACCCTCTTGAGTAACTTCAGTGCTTTCCTCACAGTCTCCGCAAGTAGTAGTAAACAAGTTCAAAAAGAATATGTCATCAATGTTGATGAAACTCAGATACTCAAATTAACCTTTTCTCCTTCACCAAACTCTTATGCTTTTGTTAATGGGATTGAGATACTTTCTATGCCAACTGATCTTTACATCCATGGAGACGTAAAATTGGCTGGGCATACTAATCCATATAACATCAATAACAGCACTGCTCTTGAAACTTTGTACAGGCTGAACGTGGGAGGCAATCCAGTTGGTAGCACAGAGGATACAGGGATGTATCGTGTATGGGATTCAGATAATGCATTTGTTGTTGGATATAGCTATCAAACTCCTCATTTTGATGATGCCAACATCACTTACACTTCTAAAACCCCGGCTTATTCTGCGCCGACCATAGTTTACACAACCTCTAGGATTATGGCCAATCACAGCCAGAGCCTGGACTGGGAATTCCCTCTAAACTTTGGCTTCTATTATCTTTTCAGGCTCCATTTTTGTGAGATTCAGCTGGAAGTTAAAGAAACAAACGAAAGAAGTTTTACAATTTCTATCGGAAACCAAACAGCAGAGCTAGAGGCTGATGTAATACAATGGAGTGGAGACTGGAGAAGCCCTGTGTACAAAGACTATGTGGTTAGAAACCAAGATGGTAAGCAAAACGTGACGCTTGATTTGAGTCCTAACCCAGATTCTGCGTATCAAAATGCTATCTTAAATGGCTTAGAAATTTTCAAGTTGAACGACTCAAATGGAAACCTCTCCGTGCCGAATCCTCAATTGTTCGCTGCTGAACCTAGGATTATTAACTCACCACCAAACAACAACAACAAGAAAAGAATATCATGGCATATCATTTTTGCTGTCATCGTAGGTGTGACTAGCGGTATTGCTGTTTTCTTAATTTCCCGACGACGAAATGGGGGAAGAGATTCTGGTACAAGTGTTCCAGAGTCATCAGCCTCATCATCACTACCATCCGATCTGTGCAAGCACTTTTTACTAGAAGAGATAAAAATCGCAACGTGCAATTTTGATGAAAATTTTCTGATTGGTTATGGAGGTTTCGGTAATGTGTACAAAGGGTACATAGACAACGGCGCAACTATAGTTGCAATCAAGAGATTGAATCCTTCATCAAAGCAAGGAGTCCGTGAGTTCGAAACAGAGATTCACATGTTGTCAAAGCTAAGGCATGTGCATCTGGTGTCCTTAATTGGTTATTGTGATGATAACAATGAGATGATCTTGGTATATGATTACATGGCCCATGGAACTCTTCGTGATCAGTTGTACAATACTGATAATGCTCCACTTCCATGGAAGAAACGCCTTGAGATTTGCATTGGCGCAGCAAAAGGATTGCATTATCTCCATACAGGTATACGGTCACTTAATTCTATACTTTTATTTGCTGTGGTACCATATTGAAGTGTGTATTGAGTAAATTAAGTGATTTACTGGTAAAAAAGATAAAGATTAATTATTTTAATATAATAAGTTATAATTATCTATAGTAGATATGATCGTTAAATTTAATTTCACAGGTAAAAAGGATATCATTATTCATCGAGATGTGAAGTCAACCAACATTTTATTGGATGATAAATGGGTTGCTAAGGTTTCAGATTTTGGGTTATCCAAAATCGGTCCACTTAGTGGATCAGGAAAAACCCATGTTAGCACTGTTGTGAAAGGAAGCTTTGGATATCTAGATCCTGAATACTATAAGCGACAACAATTAACGGAGAAATCTGATGTGTATTCTTTTGGGGTGGTGTTATTCGAAGTGTTGTGTGGTAGGCCAGCAGTAATTCCTAGCATGCCTCAAGGGCAAGTGAATTTGGCTTATTGGGCTTGTAGGTGTTGTAAAAAAGGAAATGTTGAACAAATAATTGATCCAAATTTGGAAGGTCAAATTGCGCCAGAGTGCTTAAACAAGTTTGCAGAAGTAGCATATAATTGCTTGAGGGATGAAGGGGTCCGAAGGCCATCAATGGGTGATGTTGTCTGGAATTTAGAATTTGTATTAAAGCTTCAAGATGCAGCTGATAATAGAGGTCATGAGTACATAAGCCCTTCTTTTCCATTGATTATTAATGGTGATGCTACGAATGAAGATGAGATTTCCTCAGATTTAAGTGAAGTAGAAAGAAAGTTGACAAGCAATGGTATATCCATGTCGGTCAGTAGGAGTGCCAAAGTGAACAATGTTGCCCTTTTCTCTGAGATTGTCAATCCATTGGGTCGATGAAATTGTTATGATCAACACTGAAATTACATGTATTTTGTTTTTCAGGATCTTTTTGCAATTTAATGGAAAAAACTTACCCACATCGAAATGTATACACCAAACTGATGCAATTTCCATTTCCAATGTAATGGGTACATACATGGCCCCCATTTCATAACCGTGCACCTTTCTTTCTCATTGTTTGACGAGGTCAACTCTTTTTATGAATGTCTTATAAAAAATAGTTCTTAAATCACTTGTTATATGAGGTAGAACAATAGAAAAGTAATACAACTTGAAATTGGTTCACCATTTATTTTCCAACCTACCTTTTGTTACTGTTTTAGATTAAAGACATCGAGATTGACCGCTTGTTATTAAAAGTGACCAAACTAAAATAATTAAGTTATATTTTACGCATTGATAAAAGTATATAATTTGAACCAAATAGGATCAACCAAAAAAAAAAAGTAAATAATTTATAATAACAAATTAAAGTACATTACGGCTACAAGTGTACAGATGGCATGCCGAGTTCACAAGAATCCCAAGTTCCCAACTCGAGAGTTGTAATTATACATACAAGAAAAGAAGAGAAAAAAAATTGAGGGCTACATTTTTGCCCACATATATATACTAGATGAGAAAGCCCGTGCTTAGCACGGGCCCAATATGAATTTAAGGAACAACGAAAAGAAATAATGAAAATATTAGTGAAAAGCGGAATAACCTCGCCTCACAATATTAGCATAACACAAAGTGTAATGTTGGTGTTGATTACGTTGAGTTAGTGTCCGGTTTTTGTATTACTCTCTTTTGTTTTTCTCGAGTTTTCATGATGCATTCTGACCGTATATATTCGGGAAAATTAAATACTATAAATTTAACCTTTGAGATACTAATGGGGTGAATATGAAGGCAAACATCATAAGTTGATCATGGAAGAGGAGCTTGTTACCGCTAAGCATCCTTGGTTGGCGAGGTGGGTGTTGAAGCCGTTCATGTATATTGAATTTGTTGCATCACCAGAGAACTCCAGGGTAATTCACAAGGGAAAAAGTTAGATTTGGCAGATTCATTATTTTAAGTATTTCTAAGTTTAAAAAAAAAAAAAAACAGAGAAAGAAAAAAAAGAGTCATACTTGGTAGATCCATTTGTAGTAAAAAAAATTGGATGGAAATAGAGGAGGTTGTTACCGCTTTAGTTATCCTTAGTTGGCGAGAAATGGGTTGCACCCTCTTTTTGGCCTCTGGATAAAGAAGAGACTCCTGAGATTGTAAGTTTCAAAAACGAAATAAATGAAAATATAATTGAGCTAGCAAAGTTGAAACTCAATGTGGACATAGTTGCTATATAAATTTAAATAGTGACCTACTGTGGAAATGTAAATGGTAACAGGTCCTATTATCTAAATGAAAACTATTTAGTTACTGCCAGTTGAAACATTAAAGCTTGAGTCAATACCTTCAGCTTGCCAGCTTATAGCACAAGCAGTGATCTTCAGATATCGTTTGACCAACAGGTTTTCTCATTCATTTGAAAAAAATCATGAATCTCGCGTAATTGTATGTGGCAAAGAGAATGCAACTTTGGTAGTATCATAAGTATTCATTCATACTTTCAGTAGTACTGAGATATTGGCCCATCTTTCTTACTTTTAGTCATCTTTGTCGAGGAGCGCTTGAGTGGATCCAAACAAGGATCATCCAATTGCTTGTCAAACCTCCATTGTAGGGTTTAGTAGTTACGTGTACTTCAATAATCTGTGCCCATGAGTTCTGTTAATTGGAGATTTATCAACAAAACTATAATGTTTGAAAATTGTGGATATTCAAAAGGGAAAAGGGCAAGAATTAGGCACAATTTAACAAGCTATTACATACAATACTGGTCAAAGTTTGATGTCGTATGTGAAACTGTAGTGTGAAATAATATGCAATGTTCCTCTCATGTAGTGTTAAAAGAAGTAGCTAAGCATGCCTTGCCATAATAAAAATTTATGGAAGAGAAACATTAAGAATTTAAGATAATATTAGGTATGTTTTTTCAACTGTACACATAAAACAAGGAGCAATCAAAGTCATACTCCTACC
This sequence comes from Solanum bulbocastanum, assembly GCA_037074985.1. NCBI lineage: Eukaryota > Viridiplantae > Streptophyta > Magnoliopsida > Solanales > Solanaceae > Solanum > Solanum bulbocastanum. The sequence continues at coordinate 37,960,602 of CM073598.1, read as the reverse complement.
AGATAATTCAACTAAAGATGAAGATAGTAGGGGCAGGTGAAGGTAGCAAAAATCCAAAAATTGTTGCAAGTTGAAAATTTGTAGATGATAAATTTTCAAAAACTTATCAAGTTCCATGGATAAACTATTTTTCAATTCTTTGTTTTTTCTAAATCGAATCCCAAAATGTATAGCCAAATAGGAGCTAATTCTGCATATCCACGCCTCATTAGCTTTGGTCATATTTTTTGTATATTCAGGTCGGACTGCCGAAAGAATTCAGAGAATCAAGATGATTGATGGGAATGGGATCATCAAGTTATTATTGATAAATAGATTGATTTAATTTCTTTTAAATGGCAATGTAATAAACTAACATTGGTGGACTACACTGTACAGTAAATACCTGTTGAAGCATGACTTTTTCCTCATGTTAAGTAGGTCGTTTGTGTATTCACCAAATATGAAAACCGTTGTTAGGATGTATGCAAGTCCCATGTAAAATGAGCCTTTCTAGCAAAACATCTGTCACTTCATTCAGAATCAGACAACGCGATATATGAGACATAGTGCCTGTCAAACTTGAAATCTGGTTCATATGATTTACATACTAAAACGGAGGGGGCACAGAACCGTAACTCCACTGTAAAGTCCAACAGCAAAATTTGGAAATGAGCTCCTTCCAAAGAGCAAGAATTGTAATAAGGGGCACGTCGAGCAGAATCAGAAGCAGAGAAACGAAAATGCAATTTCACAGTTTTGACAACCTAGGACATTAATGCTTTTAAAAAAGAGATTCAGATGTTACTCACTTCGTTTCTATTGGCTTCTCATTTGAATATATTTCCTCAGAAAGCTTGTTCATATAAGAAAAGTAGGAGCCGAAGTGAAAGTCTGTAAAGCTTCAAACTACCGTGCAAACAAATCAAGATCAATCTAATTTCTCCCTATAAGCTTCAACAAAAAGGAGATGCACATTACCCTCAGACCAGGAACATAATCTCCTCTCTTGTAATAAGCTGGACTTTTTGCAGCCCTCCATTCAGCTGTCCCCATTCCATCTACATCAGCAAAACAACATTTGAAGCGACGATGCATTACATACTTAACAAAGAAGGCAATGAATCTTAATTTTTTCAGTATCAAATGCCAAGTGTAGTCTATAATTTGTAAGTCATTAGCTATGGGGACATTCTATCCATCAGAATATTACAGAAAAACACTCGCAACATATACACAATTTTGACTATGAAGGCAAGAACTTATGGAAGACTGTAATCTTACGCGTGTACAATACATCATTACATTTTATACATACAAATGCGAAGAACAGCCTTTAAAGAGCAACAGTTATTCTAGCCCGCAATAACTATCAGATTAACCAAAATCTGAATTGTAACAACTGAAAACAGTTTTCTCAACATTGAATAAGAGGCTCATGTATCATCCCGCCCTACAAGTAAAGTAACAACAACGTGCAACAAAGAGAAAAAGTTCCTGATGCACACTCCAGCATGCATATCAAATCGTAATTAGATGTGAAAACAAGAAATAAATTTGAGCAGAGATGGAGTGGAAAATGTAACTTTTGGCTGTTATAACTAAGTATATGGAATAACAAGAGTGAAGAAGTTACCTGTCTTGTTTGTTTAATATAACAAATTTGAGATTGTATTGTCACAGTATTGAGTGTTTCCATGTTTACAGTAGATAACTGCTAGTTGTAGTAAAAATAAATTGAATTTCTGATGCCAAAACATATCATATTAATAGAATGTATAGTCATGTAGGAAATGTATTTATGTAAAGGCTTTTTGGATGATTTCATCATAAACTATATTATGTGTTGAACGATCATCATCGTTGTCTGTAGTAGGTGGTCGAATCAAAAGTTTTACACAATGAGAATTTTTTGCCCTTGATAGGGCAACATAGAGTTGACCGTGCGAAAAAACAAGTTCACGTAAATAAATTCCGACAAAATTCAAAGTTTGACCTTGAGCTTTATTTATCGTCATAGCAAAACATAATCGTAGTGGAAATTGTGTTCTTCTGAAAGGAACTGGGAGTTTTTCATCTGCTGATGATAATAACGGTATTCTTGGTATAAATACATGTGTGTCTTAAAAATCTCCGCTTGCAATTTTAGCACGTATAACATGTTTTTGAAAATCATGACATATCAATCAGGTACCATTGCATAAGCCTTCACATGGATTTAAATTTCGTAGTAACATAACAGGACAATATTTTTTCAATATTAGTCTGTGCGGAGGTAAGCCAGTTGGACGTAATGTATGTAAGTAATCCTCATATTGAGTTTGATCATTCATTTCAGTTGTTTCATCAAATGAGACATACTTTTTAGAATCACCAGGAAATTGAGCTATGAGCATATCATTCATTTCATCAACAAAGTCATTTTTTGTTGTTAGAGTCACTCTTGAAGTTGTAGAAGATATATCAGAAAAACATGTATGTAGATCTGGATAAACAATTCTAAACAAGTGATTTAATGATTCAGTTTCAGAAATGAAATGAATGATAAAACAGTTAGGAGTTTCAATTTTATCATGGCAGTCAGTTTTTTCCTTTCCATTCCTATCCTCATTAAATATTCACAAAATGTAGGATCGGTTTTCACTCGCATGTTTTTTGATAATTTTATTTTTTCGAGTTTATTCCAAATTTCTGAATATAACAAGCTTTCTCGAATAAAATCTTCTTTTCTACTGCTCCGAACAACGGGGAGAGTCTGTCTAAAATCACCACCAAAAACCACTTTTCCTCCAAATGGTGCATTTGTATCCATTAAATCTTGCAAGAGAAGATCAAAAGCTTCGATAACTCTTTTTTTGGCCATGGTTACTTCATCCCATACAATTAGCTTGGCATCACGTATCAAAATTGCAAGTGAGCTTTGTTTACTAATGTTGCAGAAAAATTGTTCATCAATTTCAATAGGAAATTTAAAACTCCAGGAAGTATGGAAGCTGCGACACCAGAAGTAGTTGTTGCCAAAGCAACAAAACCTTTTGATTGTATAGCAGCTAATAAAGCACGGTATAAAAATGTTTTGCCAGTTCCACCAGGTCCGTCTAAAAAGGATGCACCTGATTGGCTAGAAAATATTGTATGAAGGATTTTATCATATGCTTTACGTTGTTCAATATTCAACTTTATTTCTAGTAATAAATCCTCTTCTTTAACAATGATATGTCTTTCAAATGACAATCTTTTGCCTCTCTAGCAGCTGGCGACAGTATAATTCTTTCAGAAACAAGTTTGTATTCGTTAATATCATGACCCATTAACTGTAAAGTGTCATTAATGTTCCTCAGAGTTAGAGAACGTATATCTTTTGCATTCATATTGGGCAGTCCTAAAGTCTTCATATAATGAATATTCAAACTTTTCCCAAAGCTCCGATGGATTACCAGGATTGCAATGCACCAATAATGTTGCAAACAAACGTAAATTGTGTGGCATTTGATAAGTCATTGCTTCAGACATACATTCAACTAAACTGTTATCGGAATGTAGCAATCCTCTTTTTTCCATAGATTCTCTAAATGTATAACAACATATTCCATCAACTGTTAGTAGATCTTCATATGACGTTGGACCTCTTACGTTCATTAATAATAATCTAAGGTAATATCTTTCTCCTTCTGTGGGATAACATGTTACAACACGTCCAATCACAATGTTTTTTTTCCGGCGTGTCCACATTTTGTATGATGGTGACCGTACAAAATATTGGGGAAATTCTTATATAGTAAGAAAAGTTGTTTAGCATCTTCATTTGTTCTATTCATTAAAAAAAATTCAGTCAACATTGTTTTTCTGATCATTGGATTTGCCAATATTCTTTCTGTACTTTCAGTGCTTTTAAAAGAAACAAATTGTTGTCCCTCTAAATGCAGCTGAAGGTGATAAACAGCCGGAAGCATTTCACTAATAGAGAAACCAAATAAAAGCCAAGCAGCCTCGGGGAGACCCATCTAGCAGATTGATATTCCTTTATTTCATTAATATCTGTATCAGTATCACTATTGTGTATGTGAAATGCAATTTTATCATGACCTTACAAATATATTTGTAAATGTATTTAACTACTTTGATATCAGAACAAACTTCAACATTCATATGACAATTATATTTGCACAGTAAAAATGGATTATATGGAACAACCCATGAATTGTCTAAAAACTAACGTCTTATTTTTACTGTCCCATCGGTTTTTTGCCTTTTATATATAGGATATGAATTTTTCCCTTTTGATGTTTGATTAGCAAAATTTTTTGGATATTTGAATTTGCAGTTACCTTCCTTGTTCATGCAAACATTTGTCGGATTTAACTTTCCACAAGGACCATACATCATATGTTGAGTAACAAGTGAATATAGATAAGGATCTTTCTTAGAATCAGGTAATTCAGCTCAAACAAATTTGTCATAGGAATCAGGAGTCAATAATTTATAGTCGTCAGCAAGTATAATAAAAAAATGGGCATGAGGAAGACCACGTTTCTGAAATTCTATGGTATACATAAAACCTGCAACTTTTTCAAACATTTGTCTTTTCAATATATCGTTTTTCAACTCTTCTATTTTTGCCCTGAATACTCGACTAACTAAATCAGGTCTATTTTGTAGTTCCATCAGTGAGTAGTAGATGTTCTTTTATTTCTGGCCAAGATAGATTGCATGTCACTGTTATAAACAAGTCAGGTTTTCCAAAATATTGAACTAGCAATAGTATCCATATACCGGCGACGCATGTCTCTTGGTCCTCCTATAAAAGTAACTGGAAGGAATGATTTTTTTTCCTACTTTGCAAGCTTCTCTTTCACCGCCTCTTAGAACATCAAGAATCCCTTGTAAGAACTCAATTCTAAATAAATCTGGGTTCAATGAGAAGATGTCTGATCTTTGTGTTTCAAGTTTGATATATATGTCTACTATAAATTGTTGGCATACTCTTCCACAGTGCAATACTTCGTTTGTTTCATTATCCCTTATTTTAAATTTATAACAGTAATACTCTCGGCAAGAGACTGTATCTCTTTTTCGTTTTCCTTTTCGTTGAGATTCAGCTTCCATGTCAAGAAAACCAACAATTGAACTCATGTTTGATATACTGGGTAGCTCTTCATGTTCACAGTAAGCTCTATTTCTTATGATAGTATTTGTTTGAGGTATTTTTTTTATCCCACAATGCCATCCAATTTGACCATATGGAAATAATAATGGATTTTGCAAGGGATCATAACTTCCATAGTAGTAATTTACTAATTGAGCTCTATTACTATGAGTGTAAATTCAAATATGCGGAGTAGTGATAGAATCTGTATGATTTCCCTCGGGCCATATTGCTGCAACCTCACGTGCACGGGGTAAATTATATGTTCGTTGATCTAAAGATGAGTCACGTTTAAGTGCAATATAAAAATCTGATAAGTGAAGAACATTTAAGAGAGATTTCAGGGATATAGTGTATGGGTTAACTTTCAATATGTCCATTAGCTTTTGCACGATCAATTCGTTGGCTGTAGCTGAAGAAGCCATTCTTTTGGTTAGTTCATTTTCATGATCGTAAAAGTATAATTGTAAGTTCTTGGGTTTTTCGTTGGAAGCAACTAAATCATCTATAAAATGATACAGTTGTCCTTGTACTCCAAATGTGTAAATGCCACGGTTTCTTTTCGCATTCACACCCAATGAAGTGAACGCAAACATATTATTGTATGTCCTGATATAAGTTCGGAAATGTTTAGATTCCTCTGTATTTCCAAAGTGTAACGCTGTTAATTCAGGTGGCATTTCATGTGATGTTAGTCGGATTGAACCATTGTTACAGCAAAATCCAGGAGTTTCGTACTGGAACTTTTTTGCGCCACAATATGAACAGTTAGGAACTTTTTTTAGAATCATATACTTGCTTCGTTGTTCTGTAATAGATGGGGAATTTTTTTTGGTTTGGCTATGACCTGAATATTTAAGATAGATAAGAAGTATTATTATTAGAAAAAAAGGAAGTTGTATGGTGAAAGAGTAGTAAATACTCTTATGGGCAAACAGTCGCAATTCAAAATGATGCAATTACGATCAATATACCACACTGAAAAATTTAAGGCAAAGAGTAGGCTTACCTATTTTGAAGATAGTGAGTGGACTGCGTGCTTGTTTTTCTTTGTCTAAAGTGTCCAGAAATTGAACCGAATGAATTTCATGATTGGCAGCTAGTAATTAAACCACAGTAAAATGTTAAAAAGGCTGAAATTCAAATGCAAGTAGGCAAATTTAATAGTGGAGAATGTTCAGTAACGCGACGATTAATATCCCACACGGAGGAAACATAATGGAAAGAGCAAGCTTACTTGTTTGGGACATTGTCAGAGGATTGTATACTTGTTTTCCCTTGTTTAAATAGTCTTGGGGTTTACTCGGTTGAACTTGGTGGTTGGCAGCTGCAAACAAAATACAAAAGATGTTTAAAAGCATACTCGGTCTAAAGATGTTGACAGAGGGAACACGTTGGTAAAAATTGAATTAATAAAAGAGGGAAAATTAATAAAAGGGGAACCTTTCTCAGAAACCGCTGGAGGTTCTCGGATGATAAGTGGCGCCTGTTTTGGAAAATCAGCTCTGTACGAAGATGATGTTGACTGAACTGGGGTGCCAATAGTTGAATTTTGAAGAGGGTTATCTCTTGTAGTATCTATTTGCTGACGACGACATAGCAATAATGCCTCCCTTTTGTGAGCAGACACCTGGCTATATGTGTTGCGCCGTTTGAGTTGCATAGCATCCTTTCTTTTTTTCTGCATATGAACGATCATTCGCTTTTTTGGAATCCATCAGCTATAGAATGTAAGTTGTCTTTATACCTGGAGATGTTTACAAGGAGAATTGTTTGTGAAGCATTTAGAGATAAGGTAAACAATATTATATGTTTTAAAAAACAACAAATGTGTAAGTGTAACCACCAACATCCTTTCTTTATAATCTTATTAGATGAAAGTGTATATATTTAAGTACAAGCATGGTATGAAATGTTTGGCATGCTCAATTGTCAGTGCATATCACTGAACTTCATATAAGGTTAGTTTTAATTTAATGCTACTCCCATTTTTATGAACGTTCATGATAAAGATCATATTTATAGTATGCATGTTTGGTTTATAGTCAGTTGCTCTTCGCATGTGCTTGGTCACGGGTATGCAGGGTAACTCGTGTATAGGAAGAACTTTAGTGTTATGGAATAAAGAACCAAGATTTTATGGGAATTCGAAGTAGGAAAAAGTAAACATACAAAAAAAGTTAAGGGTTCAATATCTATTATATCTACACAAAAAGTAATTGTAACCTTGTATAGTGTAGTTCGAATGAACCCCTTCAGGTTCCCTAGTTCTGCCCTCAATGGGAGATGAATGTGAATGGAGGATTCATCTTGCTGGCACCAATTAAGGTTTAATTAATTGAGTAATTGATACTGATGTTTTGTGATTTTTGGTATACTGTCAGAAAAAACAAATCATGGTGAAATTCAGATGTGCTGTATATGATTTTAATTGGAGGTTGAAGTGCTTAAGGCTGCATAGATTTGGTTAAACGACGAAGGGGTTGTTTGTTTGATCACCGTGAAGGAAAATCTATACAGGCCATACTGTATGAATTGCATTCTGCTGTTAAAGGATAATTGATAGAGAATCAGGTTAGACAAATTTGGCGGCAACATTAAGTTCTCACTACTTTCCTGGACCTAGAAGTTTAAGTTGACCCACGTATGTATAATCAATTCCTAAATTTGGAATATTAAACAAAGTAATACTTAGATCCAACTTATAATTAAAAATCAATTCGTTTGTTTCCTATAATGAAGCAACTACACAGCAACTCCAAAACAATGGAATTAGCGCGAAGAAGGTAAACAGCAAGAGAAAAAAATAAAACACATACAAGAAAGACAATAAACGGCAAATCACGTAGAGGAAGAACCAAAGGGCTCACTCGAAAAATTTGTGCACATGCCGAACTATCAAGAGGTACAAACAAGATAAACAATTTCAACACAGATGATGAATGGCGGAGTTGACAAAAGGAAGATGAAGCGGCAAGAAGATGAAAACGAAGCTGCGAAAACTCTGTGGGCACGCGTAGCTGCTGAGGCTATTGATATTGAAAGGACCGTAATGCCCTTTTTTGATGGCACAGGCACGTTGAGGAGCCAAATTTGAGCTACACGTGGCAGGAATTTTTGATGACACATGCATGTTGAAGAGGGGCTAGCTTATAGCCCTTTATCATATAGGAGAATATATATATTATATATATTTCTGATCTCTAATGATGCTCCTTATAACAAATAACTATTTTTTTTGCAAGGCATATGTTTAATTTTGAGAAAATTGTGCATTATAGGAAACTAGTAATTCAAAATAAATGTTATAACTAAAATTTTATTTAATTTTAATTCGTAGCAAACACTTTGCCATTCTTGCCTCTCTCCATTGAATCTTGCTCGTCACTCTCAATTCTCTCTCTCTTTCTCGCTTTATACAAACACAAATTATACAAGTATAATGTACAATTTGTATTTGTATAAAGCGAGAGAGAGATTTGATATACAAATACAAATATGTTAACTCGATTCAATTGTATACAAATTCAAATTTTATGCAGATATACAAACACAATCATTGATATATATATACATAGTAGTTATATACATACAATTATCTAACTGATATACATATACAATTCACTTCTCTCCACTCTCTGCCCTCTCTCGCTCGCCTCTCTCCTCTCTCTTCTAATCTCACTCACCACTCTTGTAGAGAATAGCAAAAGAAAAGTATAATTAGGAAACCTTCTGCTAGCCCAAATCGTTAACTAAAATCGGAAGATTCAACTAAAGCAGAGGAAGCTACAAAGGAGAACTTGTTTATGGAAGAATACTCTTTTAGTGGGTTTTCTTAGGTTGTTCTTGAATGTTTGGGTTGCTTACAAATGTACAAGACCACCCATATTTATATTTGTTCATGGATGGTTCTAAAAATTATTCTAGATACTTCTACAAAGAAAATTCTAGTGAACTTTATCTTCTAGATAACTAGATATTTTTTAAGATAATTATCCAAGTGAATACACTAGATTGTTCTAGAAACTTTCCTAAAAATTTAGGATTTTTATAGTTCCAAAAAATCATCTTTATTTTTCACACTCCCCCTTAAAGTGATTTTTTGGAAACTACCCCACACTTGTCGTGAAAGAGCTCAAACGAAGCTTTGAGCCATGTCTTGGTAAAAATCTCAACAGTTTCGTCCGGACTCCTCTTCCTTCACCAAATGATAAAGATTTTTCGCTGTCACTTGATCCATATAGATTATCTCCTTGTTGAGTTCTCAAACTCCCCCTTAAACTTAACTTTTTGACATCACTTTCCTGTAAAGTGTCAACACCAACATAGGATCCACTTCCATATTCTCTTATTATCTCTTTGATATATTTGTTGGCAGAGCTTTCGAAAATCATATCGTTTGTCTTTAAGACTTCAATATCAGCTTCTTTCTCTATTTGATCTCTACTCCATCTGCTTTTAGAATTTGCTCTGAGTCATTAGTTCATCTTAATGTTTCAAATAATTAACAAGATACTCCCGCTTCTAATACATCTTTCCCAATGTTTTCTTTGTAAAGGTCGCCACTAGCACATTTAATTTTAGATATTTCTTTTTCAAGATCTTCTTGTTTGATTTCTTCAATAGCAACTACTATATCACCAATGGGAACATCCTCAAAAATTTCTTGTTTCATGCCGACAACATCAGTTTCTTGCTTCTCCACGTGATCGACTATATTATATTATATATCCTCGATCCAGTCTCTTTCAATATTGATGGAAATCATGACATTTATTGCTCGAGCCTCAGCTACTAAACAATTTCCCCACTCTTCTTCTTCAACAACAACTTTTTGAGTCATATGCTCTCATTGGCTCGGCAATATCTTTTTATGTGCCCTACTTAACCACACCGATAGCATCTGATAGGCTTCTTACCATAATAGTTAGAAGACTCTTCCTTCTCTCCAGGTGAGCGTAAACCACCTGAGGATCAAAAGTGTGACACATCTCTTATTTTTCTTTTAAAGATTCTTTTGTTGGCTACAAGAGCATTTTCTTCTCCTTCTTTGACAAATACACTAGCCAACTGCTTGGCTAGTAATTCCTGTGACGACAACAAATTTTCAAATTCCTTTAAGGATGGCTGTTGAGCCCATCCTTGAATTGACGTCACAAATGGAATATATTCAGGTTTCAAACCACGAATGACAATTCTTCTCATTCGTGCTTTAGAAATAACTTCTTCCAAATCTAATAAGGATATCTCAGAACATAATTCTTAATCTTCAAAAAATACTTAGCAATAGAAAGGTTACCTCGAGTGGTGTTAGCCAATTCATTCTCCAATATCTGCAGCCGAGCTTTATTCTTCTTGTTGAACAGTTGATCGAGGGTTCTCCATATTTCATGAGCTGATTTGCACCTTATAATATGATCAAATAAATTGGAGGATATTGTCCTCTTCAAAACGAACTTTGTTTTCGCATTAATCTACTTCCACTTCTTATATATGCTACTATTTTTCCAGTCCGTCAGCAGGAGGACTTGTGTTATTCCCATTAACAACATCCCACAAATCCTCTCCCACAAGGTATGATTCCATACATGTTTTTCATACCTTGTAATTTGACTGATTCAACAACTCTATCCCCAGTCCATTAACACGGCCACTAAAATCTATATAGACAAACCAGTTGAATCTACCTCTAACTTGATATTGAAATAACACCTGCAAGCCAATCTACGACTATGGCTCTGATACCATGTAGAGAATAGCAAAAAAAAGTATAATTAGGAAACCTTCTGCTAGCGCAAGATCATTAACTAAGATCGGAAAATTCAACTAAATAAGAGAAAGCTACAAAGGAGAACTTGTTTATGGAAGAAGACTCTTTTATATGGGTTTTCTTAGGTTGTTCTTTAATGCTTGAGTTGCTTACAAATGTACAAGACCACCCATATTTATACTTGTTCATGGATGGTTCTAAAAATTCTTCAAGATACTTCTACAAAGAAAATTTTAGTGAACTTTATCTTCTAGATATCTAGATATTTTTTAAGATAATTATCCAAGTGACTACACTAGATTATTCTAGAAACTTTCCTAAAAATCTAGGATTTTTGTAGTTCTAAAAAATCATCTTTATTTTTCACAACTCTAGCCTAAATCAAAGAACATATGGATATACTAACATAATTTTCATAGACACAGACGCCCGATTTATACAAATCGATGCGATTTTATACAGATTAGATGCCTACGAATCAGATGTCTACGATTTATACAAATCAGATGCTTCATAGCAAAATTATAGCTATAGAACGCTGATATGACTTTTATGTTTGCTATTTCTAAAAGTCACTCATTAATTTTTGTATCACAATATTCCAAAAAATTTATGCCCCAACAAGACTTACTTTATGCCTAATATTATTATTAGAGTGCAAAAATAAAGAAGGGAAAATTGTACATTATATCAAACTATTAATTCAATATAAATGTTATAACTACAGTTTAATTTCAATTCTCAGCAAACTTTTGTCATTCGCCTCTCTTCTCTGAATCTCGCTCTCCACTCTTTGGAATCTCGTCTGCCACTCTCTGGATCACCTCTCTCACTTTATACAAACACAAATGTATAAATTGTGGTTGCGTTTGTATAAAGGGAGATAAAACTATATATACAAATACAAATAGATATCTCTTCATCCTATACACTTATGATTATACAAATGCAAATCTTCCCCTTCTCAGTTCTCTTTTGTCTTTCTCTCTTTCTCACTTTATATAAACATAAATTATACAAAATACAATTTATAATTTGTGTTTGTATAAAGAGAGATTTGATATACAAATACAAATGTTTTAACTCGATTCAATGTACACAAATTCAAATTTTATCTAGATATACATACAAACACGATCATTGATACATATACATAGTAGTTATATATTTACAATTATCTAACCGCTATACATATACAATCGCTGCGATTTTATACAAATTAGATGTCTGCGAATCAGATGCCTGCGATTTATACAAATCAGATGTTGTTTGCTATGAAGCGCAAATATCAAAACTATAGCTATAGAGCTCTAATATGATTTTTATGTTTGTTATTCCTAAAATTTGCTCAAAAAAAAAAAAAAAAAAAAAGAATCAACCTAAGAGCAAAACATACATCGATTTTGGGCCGTTTGTGATATGCAAGTCCATGGGCTACATCCAAAATTAGCCCAAGAAAATAAATAACGTCATATTTCTTTAGCCCAATAAATTCGATTCCACAGGAGTTAAAACTTTTTGAAGAGAAAAAGATGAGCGGCGTAAGAAAAGGGCCGCCGAAGCATCAGAACAAAGTCGCCTGGAAACCTAACGCCGGTATTAAAATCAATGAAACGGTACGTCTACTTTTATTCTCCGGCGACCAACCTTCTAGTCAAAATTTTTGTGGGTCTGAACGATTGATTGTTGGTGTTGCTTTTATTTGCAGGAAGTGGGTGGAAAATTTAGGCCTCTCTCAGAAATAACAGGAGTATGTCTTCGTTGTAGAGATCAAATTGATTGGAAGCGCAAGTATGGAAAATACAAAGCCATCACTGAACCTGCTAAGTGGTAAACTTCTACTTCTCAATTTTATTTTATTTTGTTTTGTTTTGGTTGAATTGGTTATCAACAGTTTTTTCATTTACTAAAAATGCCTAATTTTAGTTTGTTTTAAGGGTAATTTGTAGAAGATAAAAATGTTCGAGGTTAGCGAAACGCATATATAGCTGGTTAAAATTTCTATAGTACATACCTATACTGTGTTCATTGAAATTAGTGAACCATGGTACTCAACAGTCACTGACTTATGCTCCTGTATTTGATTTTTTCATAATTCTGATAGTCAGAAGTGTTCAAAAAGAAACGTGCGTCAAGCTTACCACAATCTCTGCAATGGTTAGTTTTGACTTACTTTTACATATGATTTATTTTATTTTATATGTATTTGTTATAGTATAATGAAATAATATGATATGAACTTAAATGGTGAAATGAGGATTCATATAGCCGACCCCAATCCTCTATGCCTAACTGAAATCTGTGTAGTTTTGGTTTGATGTTTTTGCATTTATTTGTAAAATCACAGGCTGTGCAAAGGAGCATAAAGTATGTGCCAAGTGTTCATGTCGTGTTGGTCAAGTGGTTGGAAGGTTTAAAGATTCTTCCTTTTCCCCCTTCCCTTCTCAATTTATTGAATCTCTATTTTGCTTCAATTTAAATGATGAACATTGTTTGTGGAAGACATCTCATATGCTTATTATTGGTTTCTCATAGAGATGTTTCAGAAGTAGAGGCTGAGAAAAAAGCTCTTGAGGAGGTTTGTTTTCATAGCCTTATCCTTAAGCTTTTCTGTCATCTATATGATCAGCGGGTCATTTGTCAACCTATGAATCTAATGTATTATTGTTGGTTACAGGCTATCAAGAATGCTCGAGAACGGGATAGGCGGTCACTTCTACGTGCTGTAAGAGAATTTTCTGCTGAATTAACTTTATGATAAATGTTGTATGGGAGACCTGTCTTGTCCTTGTTCCTAGCTCGATCCCAACCCCAAACTCAACCCACAATGGCAATTATTCAATAAGAAAATACGTATATGACTAGATAGAAAAACCATTTTCATGCTATGTGTGTAGAAAAACCATTTTCATGCTATGTGTGTAGAAAAACCATTTTCATGCTGTGTGTGTTAGACAAACAATTATCAGTCGTTCTACACTCGCTCATTTGTCTGTTTTTCTTTTTCCTTAATAACAATGGTGCTTGAGCAACTTGTGTGCACATGGGCTATCTTTATTTTGGTACATTCTACGCATGTTTAGTTCAAGACCACAAGATTCTACTTTCTTAATACTCCGTACCAAGTCAACAAATTGAAACGGGGGAGCAATACTTAGCATAATTTTGAATGTTATAATCCTCCCAAATGCCCTTCCCTGAAATACTGTATGTCAGATGAAAACCAACTTTAATATGTAAATTGTGCGTCACCTTCTATTTGTTTCTCCTGGAGTGGATTGAAAATAAGTTGGAAGAGGGTTAGTGCATTTATAGTCTGTACGCATAAGCATATTTTTGTTCTCTGGATGTTGGATTGCCTGTTTATGTGTACATATGGAGTAGTAGTTATGCTTGAAGTTGATTTTTAAAGCTGAACAAAATGTTTTTTTGATTAAGTAAGATGTTCTCTTGGCATGAAGAATATGCAAAAAGTACAAAAGATGGGGTGTCAGCTCCAAATACAGCATTTCTATACTAAACACTGGAATCTAACCAAAAAATGAAAATGGTAGTTTAGCAAGGCACAGTGAGCCAATGAAGTCTAGATAGGGAATAACATAATTTCAATAGAGATTACTCCAACTAAAAAGAAACAGCGGACATCTAGCTTTCAAGGGTATATAGGAGCTGAAATGCCATCAAAACATCCGAAGTTCCTTTCAAAATACACCTGAATATGCTAGCTGGGAGAATTTTCCTGATACTCTTGACGGCCCCGTTAACTTTCCAAAAGCGCCAATTTTCAACTGCTTCCTTGATACTCTGAGGTAGTGTCCAACTGATGCCAATAATTGAATAGAACATGTGCCAGACAACAGCAGTCACCGTGCAGAACGTTTTCCTGCTGGCTACTTTTAATTGCATATACCCATTAAAGAGTACGTCTCCATGAGCCATGAAATGGATTTTGAGAAGTGAATGTCTATATGTAACGGTTGGTTGGTTCAATGAATGGGAAGGGGACAGTTGATTTACTTCTCACACTTTCATATTTATTTACTAAGTGTACCAGTTGATAGTATAAGCCCACATGACATCCGCCTCTTCTTTTAACTTTCCATCTTCTCTATGTATTACCAGGTTGTAAATACTCCTTCATTTCCCCTTTACCATTTGTGATTTCTACTGTGCTAGCAGTGTAAAAGTATCTCACTTTGCTGGAGTTCCATCACATTGGTGTCTGTTGTCTGATTATGTTGCTTTCATGATGTTTCTGAGATTCTTAGTGTGCATCTTATGTCTATGCAACAGATGAACAAAGGGAAGTCACAGAGTTCAGAGAAAAACCTAACTCAAGATGACATGAAGGTTGGTGAACGGAATACAGCATCATCACTCAAGGAATATGCTGAGGTAAACCGTGATGATGAGGAGGATGATGATGAAGATGAAGATCAAGTTATTTGAGATGCGCAATTTGGAGAATAAATCCCATATGGCCCTTTATAGATCTCCCTTCATGGTCCCTATTTTGATGCACACTAGCTCTCATTTGTATTGGCAGCTTTGGAGAAAAGTAAATTTATTGGGCACAATTGATACAGGCTGTTTGGTTTACCTCCCATTCTATACAGTAAAGGACTAAGGGTGAGATCAACACACTATTCCATTCCTTTTCCATTTCATATTTTCTTAGCAAGTGAAGAGTTTTGAGAGTGTAATATAGAGTAAATCGATTCTTATGCCTATTTAATGTAATTCAGCTAAAAAGACAGCCTGCTAGTTGCTTCATAATGTGATGTAAGAGCATTGATGTTTTTTTGGTCAATTTACTCATAGTAATTGGTCTTCGGTTTTTTGGAACTTCCGTGAAATTATCTCAAGGCAGAATTGGCTGGCTGAGCGTTTGCAACTCCAATATTTGTTTGATGCAGGCAGCCTTTACATTGATTTGAATCTTCTCTATTCAGTATTCTGATTGCAAGATAAAATAAGTGTGCACCGATGTTAAAAGCCATTGAAATATGCCAAGAATCATATGATGTCCAAAATGTCTTGTTCCACTGGCAACAAGATCTGCAGACATTTAAGAGTGTTTTAACTTGTGATTCATGAAGTTGTCAAGACGGTTAATGCAACGACAGTAATGAGAGTTTTAGTTATCATTCTTATGGCTCGTGGAACCCCTTGTGTCCACTTACACTAAACAGGTAATGCTACAATCTATTTGCATTACTAACTAAAATATGTAAATTACTAGCGAAAAAATGTCAATTACATGGATTGACAAGCAGACCTAGTACAAACGGGCAATTCTGGATACATAGACAAGATAAAAAGAAGGGATCCAAATTTTTGGAAAGAAATCGAATCAACAAATATAAAGGCTTGAAAAATGAAGTTGATCAAGCATTATCTATTCTTGTATGAATGAATATTACATTTTACATTTATTATCCGGCAAAAATTATTCAAGGAGACGTCCTTCGTCCTCCTTGTAGCGACTCACTACAACCAATGAATGCAGCATTTATCTGGCAAAAATCATTTAAGAATATTGTGAGAAATCCCTAAGAAAATTAATTGTATTTTGGCCAGGTACTTGGATTCCAAGTCAGCTCATACAACAGCCATAGTGTCATTTGTATACAGACAGCTAATCAGCCGCGGTCTTGTTATCTCCAGCTCTCAATACTGTATGTCAGTAGTATAAAAACCCTACCACAAGAGTCGTCTGGCAGCTAGCTTTAATCAATCTATTCGTTTACTGCACACAAGCGCTCTGCCCAAAAAAAAAAAAATAAAGTTTCAGGAAAAATTATTAAACAAGCTTTCATATCTTCATGTTAAGAAAAGAGTATAGTAGTAGCGTATTCCATCTAAGTTATTTCCTTACTGAAAGCATGACACTTAAGAATTTTAACAATAGAGCTCTTTCTTTTTTTTAATTGGCAATCATATTGTCAAAAACAGAGCATCAGTTAGAAGATATTCTTTTTACTAGAATCAAGAATTAGACCACTGGAGCTTATCTCCTTTACGAGTATGCTAAAGTTATTTGTCACAAATTGAGTACCAACTGGATTTTATTGTTTGCTCACTATGCTACAAAGGACATACTTGTGAACCGTCTGATTCAGGTAAAACAGCTTGCATCAAGTGAAGTATGATAGAGCAGACATACACCTAACACCTCTTTATAACGAGCCAGATTTATAGACACAGAATCTGTAGGTAAACAGATTGGTCACAGAATCTGATAAAACTGATAATGAAACATTAAGAACAGGAAAGCCTCAATTTTATAGGTAAATGTAATAGTTGATAGCTAGCGACTTGAGACATAACAAGATCAATCACAAAATCAGAATACTGTGAATACAAAGGTCCCATATAAACTTGGAAAAAGAATCACATAAGAAGCCAAGGTTACTGATTAAAATCAAGTGGAAGACCTACCAGTTTGATTCAATTGGACACATTAATAACAGCACCATGTTAGGTTTCGAAGATGACACTTGGACTTCCAAATATTATGACATATTGCTCATGAAGTAGTTAAAAGTAAACGAAAGAGAAGAAGAGGTTAAAGACCCTACTGAGATATTCGTAGGCAAGTATCATGGAGGTTCCCCATGCTGACATGCTGACAAATCTTGGACCTAATCCCCTGTAAAATCCTGTCCAACCATCCTCGGCAATTAGCTGCTTAATTACTTGCCGTGCAGTAGGTCTCTTGTCGTGTCCCATCACCTGTAATGCATGAAAATGAAGGTCCTTAAATAACAAGACTTGAAGCTGAGACTAATTACACGACATGCAAGACAACAAACTAGGCTAGAGTTTTAATACGAATTATTTGTCAACACTCACAGTTATGTATCTGACCACCAAAGGGAAAACAGAATATCAACAATTTCTATACAGATGAAAAAAGCAGCTATTAATGCACAATTGTGTGCAACCAATCTGCACATAGAAAACAAAAAGAACACCTAAACCATCTACAAGGGAGAAGCTACCAAAGTTCATAGTATAGTTGTAAGTAGTATGTTGCTCGCACTCTCTAAAATGCTGCCGCACTCTTGCCGGATCATCCAAAAATCCAGCGGCATTTTTGAAGAGTCCGAGCAGCATAAGCCTTCATAGAGAATGAAAGAAGGGAACAGCAATCCAAGTAAACATATAAGGAAAAAGGAGAAGCATCCAAGATGGGCACATGAATATAATCAAGCATAAACAGTACGGAAAATTTTGAAAAATGCAGAAAAAGCAGTAGCTATTTTGAAGAAAGATACAAGCAACAGAGTTCATAACAGAAACCAAAGGTAATACCTGCAACCGAGTTTTAATGGTGTCCAACGGAGTTGTTATGCAAGATGCAGTAGCACCGGCAATGATCCCACCAGCAGCTTGAACTGAGACTATTTTCCCCTGGCTGGGAGCAGGCCCACCATGCTCAGTTCCATTATCCAAGAGCTTGCTGATAGATACCACAAGCAATTGATAAAGTCACAAAAGGATTACCCAATAGAAATCTGTAGAACAATAATACTAGACGATGCAACCCAATTCAAGGGTACAACAAGAAAATGAATGGGACAAAAGGGACAAAATCCACTCTTAATGAATTTTGAAAGATCAGCATTATCATCTAACCTCCATATGAAGCGCTGGCTAGAACCATAACTTGCCCACCATACAGCACTGGATGGGGAGTATGTTAGAACAGATAGACTGAATCCTCTATATAGTCCACGAATACCTTCTGACTTCAGAACTTTGCGCGCAACATCCAAGCCTCCATTGTAGCTTGCATGTCCTGAGTACCCTTGCACCATTAACCTTTGACTAACCTTTTTCCATCAAATTTCATGAAATTAATTTCAAAACTTGAAAAAACTCATCTACAAATTGTGGCTGGCTGCAGTAGGATGTAGGGTAGTAACAATAAAATAAGGAAGAGCATAAACCTTTGAATCACAACTTAAATAATCACATTGCTATGCTCAATTCAGCCAAGTGTAGTTAGTATTCTAATGCAAATTTGAGTAAATGACAAAAAAGAACAAAGAGCAATCTGATAATTTAAGAAAATATTCTCCAGATTTAATCAGATTGTTAATCTAGCTATAAGTGGATTTCTAGAGAATAAATTATGTCTAATTCACAGTCCACTTATCCAAGTCATTATGCCACTATTATGAAAAAAAGAATGAGCAGATAAAGGCCATACTATGTCAATTGGAACAAAGACAGATTGTGAACAAAGAGACGCCAGCATGCCAGCAACACCATTTGCTATAGCTGCCTGTACAGGTTCTGATAGCTTGAACGGTTCAACCATCTTAAATGCAGTCACCTTAGTGGTCTCTAGTGCTGTGAGAAATATAATTCTCGCAGGAACCGCCCCTGTAATGACAGTTCCAAAACCTCTATATAAACCGGGAATGCCATCATTTCGCACTAGGCCCCTGACAACAGAAAATGCACTCTCTTTTGCAGCATTATTGGTTGCCACCTGCATTCTTGTCTTGATGACAGAAATGGGGTATAGTGCAACAGTAAGCCCTGTAAATATCCCAGCTCCTACGACATAGAACCTAGTCTTATCAAGCCTGCATCAGAGGTGGAAGATATAAAGAAAAGCATGAAGGTTAAAAGGAAAACTTAAAAAGAGGGATTTAAATATATAGAAGGAAGCCTGCATACAAGCAAAGAAATTATCCCTTCAGACCACTACATCATTAAAAGATTAAGCTGCAGCACAAACAGATCCTACTTGACAGTTAAATAATTATCCTATAAGATAGAGAAACCTAAATCTATGTTAAAGATTACGGAACTTTGGAGGCATGAAATCCACCTGAGATAGAACCTGAAAATTCTCCATTCTGCTGATTTTTCCAGTGTCTCGGTGAACCTTTTGTCTACTAAATAAATATGCAAAATAAGAATATATATTGAATACAGTTTAAGCCTCATACTATTCAATTTCGAGGGCAAGTCACTTTTATAGTACACAGGATTATTAGTCTCCCTCGCTGGTTTAGCCAGAAAATCATTTTGCAATGCCCACTCACAATTAACTCCCATTTCAAACTAAATCACTTTCTAAGATAAAATTTCATCCTCAGGAATACTATGAGTCCCAAATGGCAACCTTTGCATTTCATGGTTAATTCTCAAGATAACTGCATAAAGATCTCAGATAATTTTCAACCCAACCCAGGCGCAATCTTGAAATTAATTATACTCTTAACCCTAAATTATTGGAAACGAATATCAATTTCCATAATCAAACCCGTATTAATAACAACCTGAAACACCCATCATCATTTTACATAATTAAACACATAATCATTCCATCATTAGGATACGAAAAAAAAAACATCAAAATTACCAACAAAGAAAGCTTACTTGTCCCAGTTAATCTCGGTTTGTTGAAATGGCTTCCTTGTAGATCCAGCAACCTCCATTAAAAATACAACTGTTCAAAACCCTAACTCGGCTAATATGAAAGAAAGCAAGTCGTTATTTTTTGCAGCAAATTTTGCAAAACAAATTGAAAAATGGAGAGTCCACAAAGAATATTGTAATCGGAGAAGTTTCTTGGAGGAAAAGCACCGACCAAATGGTCAATATAATGCTTCTCCTCCTTCTATTACCAAATTTTTAAATCGGTTTATTCGTTTTGTGTGTAAAATTATAACATTTGGAATTGGAAACAGAGCAGTTTTGTTAGGTCTTTTTGCATTGGCCTTTTCCTTTTTTCTTCTCCTTTTTTTTTTCTTTTTTTATTATTATCGAGTATTGAGTTATTTTATTTAAAAACTACTTCATTCGTCACATATTAGATCAACATTTTCTATTTTATGCGTGAATTGATCAACTTTACTATTTTATCCTATGTTAATATTAATTAGCCTCTACAAAATTTGTTTAAACTTTCAAAAGTCATATTAATTGTAGGTGTAATATGAGAACAAATTAATTAATTTTAGCTTGATTGTGATCAAGTAATATGGGACAAGTATTTAGTAATATGTCCATCTAATATGAGACGAAGGAAGTACTTATTAAATCACTCATATTGATATTTACGACTCGACACTTAGGGCCCATTTGCCCATACGATATGGAATCATGATATGGTATCATGAGATTAAATTAAAGTTTTGTTTGGACATGCGATATGAAATTTTTGTGTTGTATATTTTCTTATAAACATAAAAATTTCATAAGTTGTAAAACTATTAAAATAGCCCCAATTGTTTCTTCAATCCTATCAAAAAATTATAAAATCGTATAATAAATTATTACAAAGCTATTTGTTCTCCACTTAAGTAATTATTTCATCTAACTTTACTTTAATTAAAAAAATTGAACATAAATTGTAGTGTATTAGTCTTTAATATAATCATCCCACATAGTACGGATAATTTCCTCACGTTGAACTTGCATTTCTCGATCATGTGATCGAGAAGACAAACCAACATTGTTACTTTGAGCCATTTGCTGCTCAATATCATCCGCAACTATTTTCATGCTCATAGATCATAAATATTTCATCAGTACTTTGATATTTTCACAAATAATTATGTAACACTGCACAAGCCATGACAATTTTCACCTGTGTATCAATATCATAATGGTTCATGCCTTTTTTCGATATTCTAAATCTATTTTTCCAAGCTTCAAAAGTCCGTTCAATCACATTGCATAGAGATAAATGCCTATAATTAAACATTTCTTTGACATTTTGAGGCTCTCTTTCACTTATTTGGCAATCTTGCAAATGGTAGTGTAGTCCTTTATATGAAGCTAAAAATTCTTTTGTGTTTCGGAAACCAACATCAACAACATAATATTTATCTACCAATAAACATTTTATAAAGTATTACTAAAAGCATATGTGACGTAAATGAGACAACTTTGTGTAAATAAATAACATTTATTCTAAGGATGTAATTTAAAGTTACCATGTGGTGGAAATGGAAATTGTGACGTTGGTTCAACAAGTGCATTCTTAAGTACTTACTATCATGTGCAGTACCTCCAAACCAGCAGCAACAAAGGTAAATCGCATATCAAAATCACAAGCGCATAAGACTATATGTTGGTGAGAATAATAAATTTTATGTCAGTGAGAATAATAAATTTTAAAAAGTAATGATGTGATTATAAATTTTATTTACATATGAAATAAATGGTTAGTAGATATAAATGTGGAGCTGTTTTAACAAATTATAAACTCGTGGATCAATTTTAGTATTAAAATATCTCAAATCATGATATGAAATTCCCATATAATTCCATATCATGGTTTTTGGAGAATATGGAATCAATGTAAAATCACATGTCCAAACGTTGATTCCATCTCACGATACCATATTGTGATATGGTATCGCATGGCAAAACGCCTACTTAGACTTGTGTAATTTTTTTTTTTAAACTCTAAGATAACCTGTCGCCGCTACAATCTCTAAGACAACCTAGTGCATTAACCATACACAAAATGTAAAATCGCACTAGAAAAACCCTATGTGACAGGTTCAACTCAGCAGATACTGAGAGGGAATTGATCCAGAATGACCACCATCCAAATCAGCCGAGTCATCATGGAAGGACAACTCGTATAAAATTGAACAAATAGACAAATGTATCCTACAAAGCGCTCTATGTGGCAATTTGCATCATAAACGGCATCTTACCTGTATTATACAAAATAGAATATGTGATCTACATATTCAACTTTATATAAATTTATACATCTACTCGTGTACATAAAAAATTGAAGAACATAAATAAAATTTGAGGTCATATTAAACAACATTTTTTGTATTGCGTCAATTACAACGCTTCAACCCAAATCGGCTTGGTTTCATGAAACCAACAGATGTAATAACTAGATATGTCTCGTTAGCTATAAGATTATTTGTTGCACTTTTCTTCAAATAATATTTTAAAAAATATAAATTAAAGAGATAGAAATTCAAGAAGGAATTAAAGAAATAACACCCAAGCAGGATAATTGAAACTAAATTAATTAACGAAAGAAAATAAAGAGATAGAAATTCAAGAAGGTATTAAAAAAATAACAATAGTTTGATGTATGAAATCAACTACCCCACAAAAAAAGTAAGAATCAAGGATATAGAGATTTATACAAAAATAATTGTTTTTGTAGCATGTATTTCCAAGTTTTGGTAGTCAATAAATAAAATTAAAACGAGAAAAGAGTAGAGTATTACTCCTTCATCTTAAATTATTTGCCATTATAAAGTTTAATATAATTGTTCTTGAAAATTAAAAACATTTCAAGATGATACATGAATAGAGAAATATTGATATAGGTATTTCATTAGAATTGGTAAGATAAAATCTAACACCTCTTACTTATATTTATACCTATTAATATCTCTTTATTTTTTATGAAACGCAGCTAGACACTTTGTCTAGTGGTAAATTTGCTTTAAAAAATATATATTATATATTTTAAGACAAATACAAAAACAACTCTTAATTAATGTTTTTTAAACTAAAGGGTAAAAGAGAAACACGACAAATAACACTCAATGGTTTGACATAGTGTTGAGAGCTAATAAGATTGCAAGTTCAAATTCAACAGAAATAAAAAACACTAGGTAATTTATTTTTCAATTATTAGAGAAAAAATGAAACACGAAAAAAGATAATTTAAGACTAAAGAGTATCTTGGTTCCAATCTGGTTACATTGGGTAGATGGTAGGGTTTTAAATATTAATTTTCTGACTATTCTTTGATGGAGGGGACTCGATATTCTGGAATTTGCGTTGCGCATCTTTGTTTTCTCTTACCTTAAAATGACAAATAATTACAACGGAATGCTTTTTATTTATTTGGTATGTAGACCCTAATTAATTTTTGTCCACTTATTCGCTTAACACCGTGTAGCCTATATCCCAGGCAAACCAAATGTATATGACATTTTTCATTAATTAAACAATTTAAGATTGATCAGATATTTATATATGAAATCTTTAAATTTTTTAAAATAAAATTAATATATTTATAAATTAAGTAAAAAGTACTATAAGTTTAGTAATTGACAATTCAGAATAATTATAAAATATATAAAAAAATTATAATCAAAGATAAATTTATTAAAATTTCAAATTTTGAGAAGTGTCACGTGAATTGAGATAGACATTTTGAATAGCATGAATTTTATTTTACGGAAAAGGGCTAAAAATACCCTTGAACGATTTGAAAAGGTTCAAATATACCCCTCATCTACCTATTGGGTTAAAAATACCCCTCAGTTCATCTTTTTGGTCCATTTTTACCCTTAAAACTAACACCCTTTTATTTTTTAATTATTTTTATTAATGTTTATTACGTGACATCTTCCTATTGGATAAAATTAAGTTCCAACCCATTAGATTTTCCTCTACCCACTGACCCATATCCATAGCCCATAACCCAAAACCCAATTTAAAACCCATTAAAAATAAAGGATATATTAACTCTCTTTCTCTATAAATCCTAATAGCTTCTTGCAGGAATGAAAATTGTGTACCAAATTTTTTTACATGAAAAACAATATACTACACTTAATATCATGCCCTGCTATATAATTAATCAATTGATAAAAAAAGATTAGCTAACAACTGTATTTGGGCATAATGTTATGATAGTTTACTTTCTCCCTGCACCACGAACCACCAAGAACACCACAACATCTTTTAAAAAGTTGATAGAGACATGAATGGTTTTTAAGAAAGAAACATATACATCAAATTAACTTGGTCCTGAAATAGCTTCTTCTTTTTTTCACAATCTTCAAAAGCCAGAATAAGTTGTTATTTCTTAGAAGAGTTATCATAAAGTTACTGTAAGGAATCAACACTGATATTCAACAAAGTTGAGAAAATACAATGGAATATCTCTCAAGCATTTAGGGAAAACTGTAAACTACAAAGGAAAAAAGTAGAAAAGAGAGGTTCCAGATCTGCAAAAGTACTAAATAATATAAAATGCAAGTTCTTCCACACTGAAGTCTAGTGGTTCTTGGTCTATTTATGTCTTCTGGTGCTTTTTGGCCTTTCTTCTAATAGCTTGGCAAGAGGACATTCTTCTGGGATTACATATTGGTCTAGGTGCTTGGGCCATTTCTTATCCCTGGAACTGTGTCTAGGAGCCTCTGACTTGTCCTCTATGTTTGTTACAGACACCTTGAAACATTATCATTACAGAAAAGTTCAAAAAATACACAAAAATCAATCCTAATCACCTTCAAGCTTTCACATAGCAGCTGAAAATGCTTCTTCTTGTAGATGGATGGTTCTAAAATAGCTTTAGTGAGAAAGAGAGATGTTTTCTTTAAAGGGTCTTTTAATTGAGTTTGGGTCATAGGGCTATAGATATGGTCGAGCCGGATGAAGGAAAATTTAATGGGTTATAATTTAGTTTTATTCAATTAAAAGATGTCACGTAATAAATAATAATAAAAATCATTAAAAATTAAAAGGGTGTTAGTTTTAAGGGTTAAAATAGACCAAAAAGATAAACTGAAAAGTATTTTTAATCCAATAAATGAATAAGGATATATTTGAATCTTTTCAAATAGTTTAAGAATATTTTTGGCCCTTTTCCGTTTATTTTAATTGCAGTGGCTAGTGGGTGACTAGTGACCACCACTATCTAGGAGGATTTGAATAAAGTGAAGTTTATTGTAATGGACAAGCTTGGCCTCAGAGTTGTATAGCTTCTTCCACTTGCCACCTGACTCTTTGTCCTTTTTTCACCCCCTTCAGTACGTAGCACACAGAAAACCAGAAGGTTCAAGAAAATGTACAGCTGCTACAACACCAAAATGAGCTTGTTCAGATTTATTGCTTCCACCATACTTGTACTATTCTTGCTTTCTTCCTTCAGCTTCCATTCAACAGGTTAGTTATCTTGACTATTTACTTGGATTTTACTAGTTGCTTAGGTTGGTTTGATTCTCAGTTCTTACTCAACTAATAACCCATCCGTTTTAATATGTTAGTCTGATTTTAATTTGATACAAAGTTTAAAAAATCAAACAAGATTTTTGAATGGTATGGTTTTAAACTAAATGAACACCAAAACATACTTTAATTTTTTGGTATTAAACATGTCATGCTTAGAAAAACGTGTTCTTTGGTCTACAAAGAAAAGTAAACTAAATAAATTGCACTTTTTTCTAATTGGACAAATTATAAGATAATATCTATTAGTTGGAGGAGGATATGAGAAATCAACAAGTTTCTCTTAATGTGAGGTTGTTTATTGAAATAAAAAATTGCTTTTGTTGGCTATTTTCTGAGAGATTAGCATGTTTATCTATGATTTAAGAATCAAAAATTTGATTTTGATGGTAACGATTATATCTTTGTTGCTATGATTGAACATATATATCAAGTATCAAGGGACTCTGTAAACTGAAAATTTCAGTATTCTGTTTCTAGTCAAGAAAAATCCTGTTAGGCAACAGGACATTGGGTGTTGATTTGGTTTATTCTTGGAAAAAATGAGCTTCAAGATTAGATTTTTAGTGTTTTTTCTAACACAAAATGAATGTACTGCATTAAATGAAGCAATTTTAATTGTGGTGATAGTTTCATTATAAAGAACTAAAATATTGGGTTAACAGTTTTTGTTATATCCTCTGTGGTATCACGGTCAAGTTTTATGATTAAAATGATGTCGTGAAATATAAAATCTGACTCTTCTGTGCAGCTTTGCATTCTCCAAACCACGGGATTGAAGGGCATTCTATAGTTGACTCCCATGCTTAAATCAGTGGTTCTGTAATTAATCGTTTCTCGGTTGAAAATGAACTTAGAAATTACTGTAGAATTGCTTAGCAATCTGAAATTATAATCTTCTTCTCTTTGGAGTTATTCATATTGTGAGATTGCAGAACTTAACTTTAGGTTGCCCAGTTATATAACAAGTTGCATTTAGAATGATGGTTAAGATTTCTATGTTTAAATTGTGCATCTGCTACTAAAATTTGACTTATAGAAGAGTTTATGAAGAAAAATCTTCTCCGAAAATATTTTCCTTGAGAAACATATTCATTGTTTGGTCTATTTTGTGGACCAATATTAAACACTATATCTGAAACATGTCTTCACTTCCCCATTGCTATTGCGTTATCAAGAGATTACTGTGCATAGGAAAGTGTAGGTGGTTTTTAACTAATACATTTTACTTTTTCTACCAGATGCCTTTGATCCACTTGATCCAAATGGAAACATTACAATAAAATGGGATGTTATCAGCTGGGCACCTGATGGATATGTGGTAAGTAACAGTAATCTTGATCATCTATTGATAATTTAGACCTCCCTTAGATGAATCTTTAGATGACGTCCACGCAATAGAGCAGAGGCTAATTTGGATGCAGTTTATTCATCTCAATAGCTTTGACGTACATGACATAGAGTTTTAGTCATTTAAGGTCCCTTTTGACTTCCTTCTCTTTATTTTCTTCTTCTGATAAAGCATTTCTCAAACTGGAATCTTCTAATCATTAACCGTTTGGAAGTTAACAGGCTGTGGTGACAATGTACAACTTTCAACAATATAGGCATATTCAAGCACCGGGCTGGAGTTTGGGCTGGACATGGGCAAAGAAGGAAGTCATATGGACCATGATGGGAGGTCAAACAACAGAGCAGGGAGATTGTTCAAAATATAAAGGAAATATTCCACATTGCTGTAAGAAAGATCCAACAGTTGTTGACATGCTGCCTGGAACTCCTTACAACCAACAGATTGCAAATTGTTGCAAGGGAGGAGTGATCAACTCATGGGGACAAGATCCAGCCAACGCTGTTAGCTCGTTTCAAATTAGTGTTGGTGCTGCTGGAACAACCAATAAAACAGTGCGAGTACCTAAGAACTTCACATTAAAGGCTCCAGGGCCTGGTTATACTTGTGGACCTGCTAAAATTGTAAAACCGACTAAGTTCGTCTCTGCTGATGGGAGAAGAGTGACACAGGCCATGAGTAAGTTACTTGGCTCAAGTACATGCAGTTCCCATTCTTATGATTGGCAACTTGTGTGCCAATCTTACTAACTTTAGTCAAGTTCATTAAGATACACACAGTTGCAATCTATTGAAGATTGGGTTCTAACCTTTTATGTTGTCCTTGACAGTGACTTGGAATGTTACATGCACTTACTCACAGTTCCTAGCTCAAAAGACTCCTACATGTTGTGTGTCCCTCTCATCCTTCTACAACGACACAATTGTGCCCTGCCCGACGTGCACTTGTGGCTGTCAGAGTAATGGCACTCAGCGTGGGAGTTGTGTAGAGTATGACCCTGAATTTCTTTTCACCAATTCTAATTAGCATTGTTATTATTAAAGTGTTTTTATTAATTACTTTCTTCTCAAGCTTCATTGCAGTCCAGAAACGCCACACCTAGCTTCAGTTGTATCAGACCATGGGAAGAACAATTACGTTCCTTTGGTACAATGCACAAAGCATATGTGCCCAATTAGGATTCATTGGCATGTGAAACTCAATTACAAGGAATATTGGAGAGTGAAGATCACTATAACAAACTTCAATTACCGGATGAATTATACACAATGGAACTTAGTTGTCCAACATCCAAACTTTGACAACCTCACTACATTATTCAGCTTTAATTACAAGTCACTAACGCCGTATGGATCAATCAGTAAGTCCTCATTCCGATTGTAAATGCTCTGACATTTAGCTGTCATTGTTTCATTTGCGAGTTAGATATATTAGTAGTTTTTTGGTCCTTCTAATAATATTCTCGCTATAGCTTATTTCACATATGGCAAGCAAAGTTGAAGTATGTCATATTTATTCTATTATCTCCTTATGTAAGTGCTGTTCGGAGGCACCTAAAATTGGAAGGTAATTTTGGAATGAAAACATCTAGTTTTAGAATGTGACAATTTGTGGGATATCCGAAAATGGGATCTGCCTCTCCATTTTTTATTTACTCTAGAATTGCCATTACTTTTGGTTGTGACTACACTTAGTTTTTGTACCTAGATATACCTACAGGGTCAGCTGAGAGATTGAAAATGATACGACTAATCTTATGGATGTTATTACAGATGACACTGCTATGCTATGGGGTGTGAAATTCTACAATGATCTGCTCATGCAAGCAGGTCCTTCAGGAAATGTCCAGTCAGAGTTACTATTCCGGAAGGATGCATCAACTTTCACTTTTGAGAAGGGTTGGGCTTTTCCTCACAGAATTTATTTCAATGGAGACAACTGTGTGATGCCTCCTCCTGATGCATATCCATACTTGCCAAATGCTGGCTCACGATGGGAGGTGTCTCTGATTACATTAGTGGTGACACTGATGTCTTCTATGTCAGTTGTCCTTGCATACATTTAAAAAACTATCATTTGTGTATAGTGCAATGTATATCTGTTTTATTTTGTTATCTTTGGGTTGACGCTCATGTTATTGCCAAGATTGGCGTGTGAGTTGGTATGGGTGAGCAATGGCCATGCATTCTGATTGGTGGTGTGCATATATTAGTTTCATGCTAAAAGGGCTGCTGCCATAGTCTCCTTTAGCAGTTGTGTTACATGTTTTTCGTATTTTGTAGGTTTGTCAAGTTCATAGTGTTTCTAGGCTGTAAGAAAGTAAAGACCAATTCACAAACACATGTAACTGCTTATATTAGATACTTTGATACTCTTGTTTTCTCCACTAATGTCTTGTAATGACTTTCTACGTTGTGAAAAAGATACTTTGCAGCAGGAGTTGCATTTTGTTTGATCTATTGTGGTGCAATTTTGCTGTATATCTCAGCTGAGGTACATTTTCTTTTCCAGTAATCAATTAAAAATTATTGTGTGAATGCTATATTCTGTAAACTGTCTTCCTTGAGTTAGCAATGTACATCATTCTGTAAGCATTTCACGACATGAATGAAGTTTTCATTTATCAATGCGTATAATGATTCTGTGGAAGTCAGTGTGATATTCCTATGCACATACCGGGTTTGTCCTTTCAAAGAATTCAATATCTGTGATCCCAACATACTACGGAGCTTGTGGTTGCTTAGCTTCAAAATTTTCAAGGACCGACAAAACTAGAGATCGAAAAGATCAAAAGAGTACAACAAAAAGGAAAAACAGGGAAAATAACAATGTTGTGAAGGCAACAGGGCTATGATGGGCAAAGTTGGGTAAGTATGGATAAGTGTCTGGTGGTGGAAGCATACACTCGTCACCATTGAAGTAGACTTTTCGGGGAAATGCCCATCCTTGCTTGAAGGAGAAAGTTTCTTTGTCCTTCTGGAGAAGCACCTCTGATTGAACAGTCCCAGAAGGCCCTGCTTCCATCAGTAAGTCATTGTAGAACTTCATACCGTAGAACATTCCCGTGTCATCTGCATATGAATTTTAGATTGGCACATGATCAATATGTTTGCCCATATCATGATCTTGTTTAGAGATAGCGAATGGGCTATACTTAATAGAGATTAGGGACTTACTGACGGATTGATAGGGAACGAGAGGCTTGTAATCAAAGCTAAAAACTTGTGTAACATTGTTAAGATTAGGATGCTGAACAACAAGAGTCCATTGTGTGTAATTGATCCGGTAATTGAAGTTGGTTACAGTAAGCTTGACTCGCCAATAGTCCTTGTAGTTGAGCTTCACGTGCCAATGCACTCGAATTGGGCACATATGGTGCGTACACTGTATTAACGGAGCATTGTCTTTTCTCGGAGTGTTTATTCCAACCACACTCAGTAGTTTGGAGTCGCTCCTATACATTTGTCATGAGAAGTTTTAAGTACTACTCCATATTTATGAAATCAAATCTTTGTGCTCTGGAAATTTATGTTAAGTAGCTAGAGACTTACTTGATACATTTGTTTCTGTTCTCACAACCACAAGCACAAGAAGGACAAGTAGTGATGGTTTCATTATAGAAACTCGACATGGAGACACAACAACTCGGGTGTTTTCGTGCTAGAAATTGGGAGTATGTGCATGTTACATTCCATGTCACTGCAAAAGGATTAGTTATTAGTGGATAAAGTTCACGTGATATTAACTTGATGAACATGACTTACTTAAGGCCTGTGTTTTGCGTCGAAGATCAGGTGTGAAAAATTTGGTAGGTGGAACAATCTTAGCAGGGCCACAAGTGTATCCAGGTCCAGGACCAAGCAAAGTGAAGTTCTTAGGAAGTTTAACGGTCTTGTTCGTGGTACCAGCTTGTCCCACGCTAACTTGAAATGCAGAGACAGAAGATTGAGGATCTTGGCCCCAAGAAGCCAAGACACCACCTTTGCAGCAATTGGTGAATTGCTGGTTATAAGGAGTTCCAGGGAGCAAATCTACTACTGTGGGATTCTTCTTGCAGCAATGAGGAATGTTGCCTTTGAATTTAGAGCAGTCTCCTTGTTCAGTGGTTTGTGCACCCACCATAGACCAGATCACTTCTTTCTTAGCCCATGTCCATCCTAGGGTCCAACCAGGGGTCATGATATGTCGGTACATTTGGAAATTGTTCATCGTTACAGTAGCCTACAAGTATCGATATCCTCAATAATGTGTAAAAACGGCAATCTAGCTATGAATTTAACCACTCCCAACAACTAAGAGAAAACAAAGATTTATCCACTGACGATATATAAAATTTATTTTTACACGATCATCAAGTTTTTTCAACATGTTAGAGCAAGACTGATCAATCATAGTTGATTTGATGGTGTAAAAGTTACTCACTGTTAAATTCCAAACAAATGGGGTTCAACTCTTGAATAATTTATGCTCATATGTGTCATATTATATGGAATTAGAATGTTGATAAAATAGAAAATGTAACACATGCGTCTACAACATGTTAAGATGGAATAATTTACGCTATCAGTGTATATAAATTAAGTCGAAACAAAAAACTTACGACATAGCCATCTGGTGTCCAAGACATAACATCCCATTTGATGGTGATATTCCCATTGGGATCCAACGGATCAAATGCAACTGCATCAGTGTAATATGTTTGAGGGGGGCAAAGCAATAAACATAAAACAGGAGGAGAAAAATGAGTACAAATTAAAAACACCTGTATGAGGAATGAGAGCAATTAAGAAGAAGCCAGCAACACCAATCAAACCTCTCATTTTTTTCGTCAAAATAAAAAAAATGAGTCGTATAGTATGTTGTATACTTGGAATTATATATATGAGTCGTATAGCATGTGTAATTTCTTATGTACCAACTGGCTGTTGGTAGCAAGAGGAGGGAGAAGATGTGTAGTCTGTTTGTTACATTTTTTGTTTGTTTGTTGATTGAGCTCTAATATTTATATTGCTGCTGGAGTACTTTCTGAATCTTGAAGCAAGGATTTAATTTGGTCAGTGGTATGTCATATCTCATATGTAAGTAGTTTTTTTTAATCATATGTATACATCAAGCTCTTTGTTTTTTTCTTTTTCTTTTTCAATGAACTATATATTTCCTTGCATACGTGATTGTAACATTCTAACGGTGATTTTCCTGCTAAGAAAAGATGACCTCTTATTTAAGAAGCGAATCGAAGCTTTTACACTTATAACAACTCTCTCCATTCACAATTATTCATCATGTTAGGGTTCACGAGAATAGAATGTATGTTTTCATCTTATTAATATGAGAACTGGGAAGGATTGTAACTTATAATATTTTTTGTATAGTTTTCAAATATCAAAATTTTAAATTTAATATATATATATCACTAATCTAATTCATTATAGCTTCAAATATCTCATGAATCAAAACGTGATGATAAATATAAGTGAATCGCAAAGAGTATTTTGATGATGTAAATAAATATTGAGAACTTTATAAATATCGATCACGTGGTGAGTCAGAATTAGGAAGTGAAAAAGTCATAACACCTTGCAAGAGTTTACCTCAAGGAAAGAAAGGGCAAAGTTTTGGTAGGGACGAAATTGTAACAAGTAGAACGTCCCCTTCCTATACAAGACATATATAGCAACTAAGTTATGTTCCTAAAATCTCTTCACTTTCCAAATTCCAATGATTCATCAACTACACGTCTGCAACCCCACACAAACTTTTTTTTTTCCACCACACCTCCGGGACTAGAAGGATCAATAGTATTTTCATTTATCCTTCAGCGTGACTCAAACTGATCTCAACCTACTGATTGATGGTGTAGATGCTCAAGGACTTGAGTAAACCTCACTTATCACACACCCTAGCGCAAAAATAAGATGATTTCTTATTATATCATACTCAACTCAACAAACCATCATTGTCTCCCCCATGCATATTCCCTCTCTCTCTGTAAAAACACTATAACTTGAAGTAATGATGTAAAGCTCCGTCAAAGTTATATTCTACTTTTACTCCATTATTTTATACATTGATTTAATAAATACATTTGATCGAAATATAAGTCATTATTTTTAAAATGTTTTATAGATAAATAGATTGTTTGCAACAAATTTATAAGTAATAAAAAATAAATTAACCGCAATCAAAAATAAAATATGATGAAACAGAAATTTTATTTATAAATATTTGTAAGTACATACTGAATATTCTCCGAATTAGTAATTCAAAGGTCGAATGCAGATGATTTGGATGCGGTTATTGACCGGAGATGTTGTCTTAGGTGAAGGATGTTGGGGTTTATTTGCCCTGATTTCTTACCATAAATAAGTTTTCCTTTTAGGAAAAGGTTTTAATATTTTGACTAGTCCTTTTCTTGTAGGAAAGATTTTAGTATTCTATAAATATAGGCTTGTTCCTTCTAACTTAATTAGCATTCACAATGTAGTCCTAGGGTTTTGAGAGTTGCGGTTATGGAGGAGAATTTTGTATACCTCCTTGTATTCCGAGTGAATTAGTTGAGGTTGTTTCTCTCTATATTTTGTACTCTGATATTTATAGTGGATTGCTCATCTCCTTTGTGGACGTAGGTCGATTGACTGAACCACGTTAAATTTGTCTCTTTTGGTGTGTTTCTCGTTTGTCTTCTTACTCGTGGTATTTCGAGGTTTGCTTTTCTAGCTTCCGCATTACACCTGCTTATTTCGATCCTAGGTGAAGGAGGCCTCATGATATTACTGGGCCATATTTGGGTTTGCTAACTTACATTGCACCCTTTTCAGCACCAAAAAGATTGGCTTCGATTGAAGACAATTCTAATGGGCCTGATACCTAAATAATGTTCAAAACAACGGATTTGTTCTGTAACTTTAAAATTAAATCAAAGTAGAAGAGAAAGTTTCTCACAATTTATCGTTTTATCATGCTGTTTTTATATTTAAATAGGATCAGGTGAAGGAATATTAGTGAATGGTTACTCATCTAATTAAATCTTAGATAAGAACAATCCAAAATTCAACAACTGAAGGAGTTATTGAGTACACAATTTCGTAACGATTGATTTAATCCCAGTTTAAATATTCCAATATGACCCCTCACCGTCAATTTGCTCAGTTTAATAGAGATATATCCGAAACAAATAGGTGGGAATATATTTATTAGAAAAATGTAGCATTGTACACATATGAAAGTCAAAATATAGATAAAAATCAAATTCCTTTGTTTGGATGTGGTGCCCATAGATTTTCTCTAATTTCAATGAAATTATTGCTATGTTTCATGGTCTCTGAAATCGATTTGGACCGGCAGTCTTTCTAGTTTATGAACCAACAAAAAATACTCCCCGTCCAATAATAGTTGTGTACGGTATTATTTTGAAATATCTAACAATATTTATCCACTTTATGAAATCAATGAATAATATTCAAAGGATAATATAGTAAAATTATCCTTCTATTTATAGTTTTTAAAAAATGTGTAAAATTAATAGTGGATAAATATTATTGAACAGAGTTACTTGCAATTTTTTAATCCTAGAATTATCGTCATCGAGAGGCTTGTGGAACAAGAAATGACTAAATTATCAGGTCAACTTCAAAACTAGAAGCTATAGGCGCACCTGGTTTTATTGCTTTCCAAGAGAAAACTTGTTGCTTATCAGCCAGCCCACTGAAAAATGTGTATTCCCTTCGTATCATTTTACTTGGCCAATACTCCCTCTGTCCATTTTTTTTTTATAGTTGTCCCTAAGTACTTGTCCATTTTGACAAATCAAGAAAGAACAATTTTTTAACCTATTATATCCTCAATTAAATAATTAATTACTTTAAAAAATGTAGAACTTTTCATCCACTTCATAATTAATAGGGGTAGAATGGTAAACTCACTATGTCACTAATTGTTTTCTTAATAGGTCTGTCAATTCAAAAGTAGACAAGTAATTAGGGATAGAGGGAGTATGTCAAAAATAAATATTTTAATTTACTTGTTCATTTTAGTAAATTAAAAGATTTATTTTTTTTAAAAAATTATTCTTAATATTAAATAACTATATAGTTATAATAGTTAAATTTAGAGTTTCAAAGCATCACTAAAAAAATTAGCTTAATAAAATACAACTCTAATTAAAACTCCTCAAAAAAATCAGGCAACAAGGGTAAAATAATATGAAACGGAGGGAGTAATTAGTTAAGCCCTCACCTTCAACTTGTCATATGTGGATTGGTGGAAACATCCCTAATTAATCCAGCCAATCCTTGCTTTCCAATGCTATAGAAAAATAATTAATAAAGGTAGATTGAGGGAGTTCTATATAAACGAATGAAATACACGAGACAAACGTACACCCCATCTACCTTCAACGTATATATAATCTACAAGCACTTATTAGCTCTTTCTTTTACAAAAAGTCTAGGTACCCAACCAGTTGATAAAAGGACATAACATTACGCTAAAATAATGGGGCGTTGGATTAGACCCGAGGTATGTATGCATATATATTTCAAGGTTATTTAAGATTTAAATTTGATGAATTCAGTTTTTGTTATCGAATCGATAATTTGCGACGCAGGTATATCCACTAATGGCGGCGATGACATTTGTAACGGGAATGTGTGTTTTTCAGCTAACAAGGAATGTTCTCTTAAATCCTGATGTCAGGTATTAAAAAAAAAAAAAAGAACAAATCTCGTGATCATGTCAATTAAGTGTGTTGGGTCATTATTAATATTAATTTAGTATATAAAAATTGTAGGATTAATAAGGCACATAGAAGCATGGGAGTACTTGAAAATGAAGAAGAAGGAGAGAAGTATGCAAAACACAGCCTTCGAAACTTCCTACGCACTCGTCCACCACAAGTCATGCCTTCTATCAACCGTTTTTTCTCTGATCATGACAACAACTAATAATCATATCTCAATTCAATAACCAAATATTTCTCGCGTTTCAGCTTCTCATAGTATTTTTTTTAAAGTCGATGTTTGATATTTGTATTGAAATCTATTCATCAGTCATGTGATGGTCCTTGTTCCTTTTTATTGTATTTTCGTTTGGTATATATGAAGTTATGATGATCCAAGTAATTTCAGTGTTTCTACAAGGAATGTACCCTTTTCCCCCCTTTCCTATGGACTTACCCTTTTGGCCATAAATGGTACTCTCTCTGTTCTATTTTATACTTCTAAAAATTTATAAGATTTATGTGGCCAACCAACAAATCATGTGGTTAAAGATAAAATGAATATTTTTTTAAAAAAAATAAATTATAGAAAGATGATACTTTATGTGTTAAAAATGAACCATGAAGGTGTCATCTTCTTATATTTTAATAATAATTTAATTTTTTAAAAAAAACATTTTATTTTATCTTCAACGACATAATTTGTTGGCAATATAAATTTTATTGGATTTTTAAGATTATAACTAGTTCCACAAGTAATTTTCCTTTTAAATTTTTTTTGTGTCCAATCAAATACTTTTATAAAAATAAAATGGAGGGAATCTGATTTTAACATCTGTAAATTTCTCTATACTTGAAATTAGTATTTGCAATGCTAATTTTAACTTTCAAATATTTTTTTTTCAATTTCCATCAAATGTCGAACAAACGCTTAATTGACAAAGCAATTCCATCTCTAAATCAGCATTGGGCCTATAAGTTCTTGGGGTGCGCCAGGCCCACCCAGTATTGCAAGAAAGACCGCAATTGCATCTACTTTTGTACATTATTTCCAACAAATATAATTTAGTAGATTTGATTAAATTATAAATATTTAATTATATGCTATTGTTACAGATAATCACCATATTTACATGATTTATATTATTTTATAAAAAAAAAAAATTGGGTTTTGGGGGGGGGGGGGGGGGGGGGGGGGGGATTTGAAGAGTTTACTTTGCTATCGTTAATTGAACTGCTATCACAAAATTTAATTCTATTAAGCTAAAATATGAGCTGTCACTTTTAAAATTTGGTAAAATGAAAACAAGGATAAAAGAAAAGTCCAAAATGAACGAATGGGCGGTCCAAATTACTCTTTTAAGCTTTAATGTACTATGTATACATATTTTCAACAACTAATTAATATATGATACATTCATTGTTAGTAGGCAAGACTTTGAACAAGGAAAAATATAATAATCGGCATGATGTGTTCACATTAAATTACATTTTCATAGGTACATGATGAATTAAGATAAAAATTACATTTTTAATTAATCATAATTAAATTATAAGAGTGTATGTAAATAGCACACGTTACAGATTCATTGGAATAATATAAACACTCCATGTGAATATTTTTTTCCTCCTTGAACAATAATGAGTAGTGGCAAAACAATGAATGCTAAAATTAGCGGTCTTCAATTTATTTATTCAATAATGAGTAGTGCCAAAACAATGGATGCTAAAATTAGCAGTCTTCAATTTATTTATTCTACTTGTAATTAGTAAGATTTTTATGCTTAACCAATAATTTGTATCACTAATGGATTTGTCCCAAGTCTCTCCCTATTATTTTCCTCAACTGATTTCATGCCAGAGAAATAAATTTGTCATTGCATCTTAAATAAGAAATAATTTAATTTGAAATGACAGACGTTAAATGTTTCTTTTCTCAACCAGACTAAATAAATTGATAAGGCAGTTGATATTGCTACCAATTGAAAGCACAGATGAAAGTGACCAATTTTAATGTACTTAATTGTTAATAAGGTTCCTCTTCCTCATCATCTTAAATTAAATATTATTATTATTATTATTAAAACTAATAAGTTAGGATGAGTTGCTGAACAAACGAGCCTAGACTCACGGCGGTCTCACTAATCACTATTTCCTCCCTTTCAAATTACTTGTCATGTTTGCATTAATTTTGACCGACAATTTAACATGTATTTTTAATCATATTAAAATGAGAATAATTGTAATTTATAATATTTTACATATAATATTTAAATTTAAAAATTAGTTAAATTGACTTTTAAAAATATCTAAATTTTTTATTTAAAATATCAAATTAATATAATTTAATTTAAATTTAAAAATAAGTTAAATTGACTTTTAAAAATACAACTCGATAATTAAAAGTTGACGGAGAGAATAATTTTGGAAAGATGATCCTTCAGTGCACTAATCATTTAATTATTTTTGTTTTGGTCAACCTTAGTAAATCTGTTGAGATTATGTTCCCATAATTTTTTCAACCCAAAAGTATTTAATTAAAATCTCCGTGGCGTTACATAAATAACATATAAAGTCCCACATTTTCATTATTACATGTCACCATCATAATATAGAGAGTATATCCCTATGCTTTCTCTTCTGTCAGTTTCTTTCTCCACAATTATGGCTTTGTTATCTCAGCCAATTCTCAAAACAAACTTACAGATTTTTTAATATTCTTTATATACCCTTTTTTTTTCTTCTAATAATAAAAATCTCTTTCTCACCACTCTCCTCTGTTTTCTTCTCCATAATTATGGGTCCTCACCAAAACATTTCTTCTTTATTTCTCATTTTCTCCGTACTCTTTGTGGCTGCTGCCGCCGATTGCTCGAATGGAACATGCAAGGTACGATATCTCATGTTATAAATTCAAGATTTAGAGTCAGTATGATTAAAAACAATGATTAATTTTATTATATATATGTGTATGTGTTCAATTGAAGAGAGCGAGTGTGGTCGATCGTACTCATATGCCGCTGCTTCTGTTTTCTCTTTTTTTTTTCAACTTCTGATTCCAATTAATTCATTTTGTCATAGACGAATTCAAAATTTAATTTTGTTATTGAATGTTTTATTCAGCTCGATGATAAATGCTCATCAGACGCAGATTGTGGGCCTGGGCTTTATTGTTTATCTTGTACCCTATCCTTTCAAGGCCACAGATGTGTTAGATCAACTGGCACCGATCCGTTTAAGTTAGTGGTACGTATGTATAATTGGGCTTATATTGGAACTGGGCTAGTGAATTATAATTGGGCTTATATTTTATTTTGCGTGGGCTTTACAGAATAGTTCTTTGCCATTCAACAAGTATGCATTTCTGACGACCCATAATGCTTTTGCAATTGAGGGAGAGCCATCACATACTAGGATACCCAGAGTAACTCCCACCAATCAAGAAGATAATATTACTCAACAACTCAATGTATGTCATTTCATCTAATTAACTCAAAATTGATTGAATTAACTATTGTTTTTACCTGCTTTAAACGCTCGAATCGAGTGAGTTTTAATTTTTATTTACTTAATTATATCTTTATCGTGATAATGTTACAGAATGGTGTTCGGGGTTTAATGCTTGATACTTATGATTTCGACGGGGATATATGGTTGTGTCACTCATTCGGAGGCCAATGTCATGACTATACGGCATTTGTAAGTTCTATTTTATTTTATTAGTCATATTTACATCAATCGATTAAATTTATATGTCTCGAAATTTGGCCTAGTAGGAACCAGCAATTGACACATTGAAGGAAATTGAAGGGTTTTTATCAGCAAATCCTTCAGAAATTGTGACATTGATATTGGAAGATTATGTAGAGACTCCAAATGGTTTGACCAAAGTGTTTACAGATGCAGGACTAATGAAATATTGGTTTCCTGTGGCAAAAATGCCTAAAGGTGGTCAAGATTGGCCACTTGTGAGTGACATGGTGACTAATAACCAAAGACTAATTGTTTTTACTTCCGTCAAATCCAAAGAACAGAGTGAAGGGATTGCTTACCAATGGAATTACATGGTCGAAAATCAATGTAAGTGCCTCACTGATGAAAAAATGAGTCAATTATGCCCCTCAAACTATGAGCGTACACGAATAATATGTTAGAAATTCAATCTCCGATTTTTCTCGTAAATGGAATGTGCAGATGGGGATGGAGGAATGGAAAAAGGAAATTGCCCTAATCGGGGAGAGTCATCAGGAATGAATGATAAAAGTAAATCATTGGTGTTGGTAAATTACTTTAGGACACTTCCATTGAAGCCATTAGCTTGTGTTCAAAACTCAGGGCACCTCCTTGACATGCTTATGACTTGTCACGACGCTGCTGCTAATCGCTGGGCTAATTTTATCGCTGTTGATTTTTACAAGGTACACTACATTTTTTTAGAACTACATGTAATTTGTAATTTCAAAGACCATGAACTAAGTTTTTTTTTAAAAAAATGAATGATGCAGAGAAGTGAAGGAGGAGGTGCATTTTTAGCTACAGACACCCTCAATGGGCAGCTGTTATGCAATTGTGGTGATGTACATTCTTGTGCGGTGAGTAGACGCTAAATTAATTGTGACTAATTTTTCATATACTCTATAACTATGTTTAAAGAAAACAACAAATTCAGTATAATCGAGTAGTGTAGAAAATTATGAAGAGTATATATATTGGATATGTCATATTAAAAATAGGTGATTGATGTCAATTTTTGGATTTATTACAGAAGGGATCTACTCCAGGAAGCTGCACTCGATCATGACCAGGAAAACTAATAATCTTTAAAAAATAAGCAACTTCCTTTCCTTTTAATTTTAATCTATAGGAAAAAATGATGGGCATAGTTACTACTCGATGTTCATGGAGTTGTTGTAACAAATTTTCAAAGATGCGTTTTGTACCTTTGAAGAGAGAAAATATAAATGAACAGAAAAATGTCTATTTTATCCCTTATTATTTTGGTAAATGATCTACTAATGCAATTTTATTCTCTATGATATTAAGTCATAATTCATTCATGATATACAATTCTAGAATATATTAAACGATTACCATCCATAAGAGTCGACAAAATTAGCCAAGAAATCATAACATGTCCAACTCGCCCAATTTTGGATAGATTATAAACCTGTCCATTTATTAGCTATGGTATTTTAACCCATCAATATTTTAGCTAATATTTAGCCAGAGTTAATTCATAAGAAATATTATCAAAATATTTATAAATAAATATGTTATATATAATCATAATATAGAAAAATATACTAAGTAATTATTTTTTTTAAAGAAGAAATAAAACAATTAAAAAATAGTAAGAATTGAACGGATTTGATTTGGCGCCTCTCTTTTTCAACTCATTTAAATCCAAGTAACTTTTAAATATATGGATAACCTACGTATCTATTAATTCGATCACTTTGACCTATGAAAATTCAACACACACAATCTGTTTATTTGCCACCTCTAACATCAAAAGACTTGTTAAATTCTACGTGCGGCGAATAAATAGAATTAAATGAGGAAAGTGCTATTTTCTCAACGAAATTTGTGGTTATTTATGAAATCTGGCACTGCAACTGGCCGCACTCAGTAGCAGTATCATATGCTGGGCCACTTCCAAGATTGGCCCAATGATAATCATCTAAATCACATCAAATCATATGATATAATAATTGACATTGAATATTCTTGTTTGGAATAAAAATAGTACTCTACTAATATAATATAAAATCTCTAATTACAATTATGCTCAATCTTTGATACTCAATAATCACACCATAATACTATGATGTTGTTATGATTCAACAACGTTCTGTACACCATTAACATTATTGATGACAACTTGTATTTGTTTTTAGTCATTAACATATATTTTAACGTGACCAAATTTGTCATTAGGAGCTGTAAATTAAAGCTGAGAATCGTAACACAATAAAAAAGGTGCTAACTCATGATTAAACAATTATACTTTTTGTAGATGAAATACTTAAGTGGTCTCATGAATTTTGTTGATGTTCAATGAGATAGAGACACGTACAACTGGCATGACATAATCTATAATATCCATAATAAAAATTTAAGATTACTACAAACACTAACTTTATTTTTTATTATTTATAATGTCAAATAGGAAGCACACTGTTTTGTGTGAAGAATGGGGTACACAATGCATCAATTTGGGTTTTGAATTATGCATTATATATTATTATTATATTTACTGAGTTATAATAGAAGCATTTTTTTTAATATTTAGCTTACAAAATTAAAGCATTTGTTGGTGGACTACTCAATGATTCGCACCTCTATATTATTATTATATTATTATCTTCAATAATATAGTTCTCTTTTTCTATGGATAACTTGAACCGCATTCCTCATAATTATTAATTTAATTATAATTGTCATTTTTTCTTTGTTTCTTCTCCATTTAATTTAATAATATCCTATAATATGTGATACCATTACCATTTGAGAAGTCAAATGGTTTTTCCTTGATTCTGGACTTCTGGTATTTGAAATATCTTTTTAATATTTTCAATTATAAGAAATTGTGATATATAGTATTTTTAATAAAAACTTAATATAAATATTTATTTCAAAAAAAACCCTAATGAAGTGTTAAGATTTTAAATCCAACACTAATTGTATCCTTCAATTTGTCCAGATCACATGCCAACACTATAGAGATGGAGAATTGTGATTTGCATTATGAACGCCAACAACAAAGCTATATTATTTCTACTATCATTCGAACACTAATATAAGAAAAAAGTTGTTTGATTCACTAATAAAATAGATTGGTTAGGATTTGATACTTTAGAACTGTTGTGGGGAGAACTAATAACCACAGGTCACAACATATCTAGTTAATTCTACAAGTAAATGGTGAGATGTACATTGTCGTTATTTTTACCATTTTCTAGACCAAGAGACTGTTATTTATAGACCGATATTGGAGAACTAACCATAATATAATATTAATAATAGATTTTAATTTTCTAATAAAAGATTTACAAGAATTCGTGTAGGATATTCACGTACGTATTGAATAAGGGCTAGAGTTTATAAAGTTTGTTTTACATAAATTACAGCGGAACAATTATTATATTAATCAAACTTAACAGGCTTGAAATGGGAGAGTGCATGCAATTATAGGGATATCGATATCCAATCTGTTTTACTCCAAGGATCATGAAAGCTTATAATTAGTTCCTATCACCGAAAGAGAAATAAAAATAGCTTGGGTATCACATGTATATATGTTTTTTATATAATTGTTAAATTATTTGACTCTCTCCCTTAAGTTATCAGCAAGAACATATTTTTTTTATTTAGTAAGATTTTTAGCACGTCTCCTCACATGTGGGTCTGACTCTTTTCATATCTAAACATGTGAAAATTATTTTTGATAATAAGTGACAGTAAAATTGTATTTGATCCCATATATGATTACATTTTTTTTTTACTATCATTTTTTTTCTGTTTCCCAGGAGCCCACATTGGAGCTTGACTAAATTCGAATTGCGCTCTCAACAGGATTTTCTCCATATCCACGGCTCGAATCCGAGACTTCTGGTTAAGGATGAAGCACTCCCATCCCACCAGTGCACCACAACCGATGTTTGTTACTACCATTAACTGTGAGCTAGCTAAGATGAGGTTCTTCCTTTCAGTTACTAGAAATTTTGAATTATTGAGGATGGCCTTTGGCCCAAAATTATTGTATGTCTCTATTACGTTAAAGAAACATATGCAAATAATTCGTCGAAGTATTGCTACTTGAAAATTATGTAATTTGGCACTTAACTTCTGATATAGACAATGTTTAAAGTAGTAACACTTCCAAATTAATAATTAAAGCGATGGATATCAGATTACGTGTAACCATTCAAAACTCTAAACCCTTATTACCAGATTAATTAAGGATAGAGAAACTTCTTATGAAACTTCATTCTTGATTAAGGTGTGGAGCATGTGATTAGGTGGGTTTTCAGGTATCTAACACATGCTACAAGTCCTATTTATATACTAGTATTAATTACTATCATCCAGATATGTTTTTAAATCAATAAATAATACTAACTAGCTAGTAAAGTATAAGGCATCAGATCAACATGATTA
This sequence comes from Solanum bulbocastanum, assembly GCA_037074985.1. NCBI lineage: Eukaryota > Viridiplantae > Streptophyta > Magnoliopsida > Solanales > Solanaceae > Solanum > Solanum bulbocastanum. The sequence goes on along the minus strand of CM073598.1, from coordinate 37,916,501 downwards.
ACCTAACATTAATTAGTAGTATGAATTAATTAATTAATTAAAAATAAAGTGGATCGACTACTTTTTAAGCGTTGCTTCGTTCGATTTTTCTCTTTGCAAGAATAGTGGGTTTCATGTTATTGATAGATACGATATATATAATATGTGCCTCGTTAATATTTTTAAAAACCATATTCTAAAACAAATATTAATATATCGTTTGTTTCTTCCAATTTCGCAGCCGTTTGATTAGACTTTTGTTTAGTCCTTTTTTATTGTTTTAAAGTTCATTGACTATAGTGAGCAATGGTAACACATGCAATCTACTACTACTACCTAACTTATTTATTTATTGCGTAAAGAATGTTTTGAGCCCAAAAATACCTTAAATACTGAAGAGAGTGAATAATGGCTTTCCACAAATATACAACTGAAAATTACATTTTTTTCCCAACATCGAGAATTACTTTTGTATTTAATCAAAAAGTTAAGGTTTTAGAGTACGATCACAAATTTGAACATGGTATCATATTAGAGCTTGTGAGAATAAATTTCACCGCTCCAGGTTGTATTTTGGATTAAAACATGAAATTGCTTATCTGATTCATTTAACATATATAGTCTACTTGTTTCTTATTGATGCATTTGGTTCGAGCCATCTATTTAGCCAGATCATTTTGTCAATCATCAAAACGCATTACTCCATTCAATGTGAATACGGAGATTTCTACTTTGCTTTCTCTAAGGGAATCTAATTTGGATGATATGAATGGAACAGCTAAGCAACGAAGAATTGTAAGCGCTGTGGTGTCGTGAATGTTAAGAGAGTAATGTTGACTTATGATCATGTGTATATTTATAGGTCTGTTTTCTTTGAAAAATGACAAATCTAGGAAAGATAAAAGTCCTTAATAGGTCGTTTGCATGCATGTTATAAATTTTTGGATTATTGAGAACAATAAGAACTTCATATTTAGGTCCCCCACATTCTACATTGCCACATACTAATATATATATATATATATATATATATATATATATATATGGAGTGCAAAAGATGAGACAAATAAACGTGAACTTGGAATTGGCCACTCTCATGCTAAGTGAAAATAACTTGACCAAAATACAAAAACAAAACAATGGAACTATCATCATTCATTTGATTTTGAAGGTACAAAATACACCCCGCACTTGTAATAACATGGGAGAAACATCAGATTTTACGCTAAAAAAGAAAGTGTTTAACGTACATATAATATACACTCATTAAGCAATAATGTTATCCATTCTCAATAGACACTACAATAAGAATTGAATGTATCAGTTGATAAATTTTGTAGCTAAACAGATAAGTACATCGAATTCATAGCTAGTTTTTTTAGTAGTGATTAGGGGTGTACATGATCAGGTTGGTTCGGGTTTTTCAACTATCAAACCAAACCATTTGTGTAAAAAATTTAAATTTATAAACCAAATCAAACTAATAAAATTCGGAGTTTTTCTTTTCAATCTCGGGTTGGTCCGGGTTTTTCAAATACCAAACCAAACCAGTGTGTCAAATTTTTAAATTTATAAATCAAACCAAACTAATAAACCTCAGATTTTTTCAGATTTTTGTATTTTTCCGGTAAAGTTTGCATACAAACATATAATTAACTTGTGCTCCAAATATTTCTTTAGTCCAACCAAAATATAATTACCTAAGGTGTTTCTTAAGAAAATAATACAAAATATGAGATGAGTGATGACACTAAAATATTCAATAAAAATTAATAATGAAATCATCATATAAAATAAATATTGCAAAGTCATAATGAAAATGATCATAATTTAAAAGTACCAAATCATGCTAAAATAAATTTAATAAGTATTAGTTACATTACTAAATATTTATGGAAAATAAAAATTAGATTATGTATTTTAATTGTTTAAATCAATGTAAAACTAAAGAAAAAATATATATTCAATATTATTGTCATTCTTAGTGTTGAATTGATTTTCTTTTCGCATTAGTATTAATTTGATTTTGATTTAAGTTTTATTAGAATTATCAACATCTATGAACTATAATATTTATTGGATCATTCCAAATTCTAAGTTTTAAACTTGAAATAACATATTAAAAGATAAAAACCATGAAATAGGATAAGAAATATTTTAAAATTATATCAATGTAAACATTTTTACGTATAAAATAAAATTTTAAAATTATATATATAATGTCGGGTTGGTTTTTTTTAGTTAAAACCAAACCAACCCAAATATAGTTGAGTTTTTTTTTCTAATACCAAACCAAGTCAAATCAAACCACTAGTCGGGTTTTTTGTTCGGTTTGACTTTGCAGTTTAATTCAATTTTCGGTACGATTTTATACACCCCTAATAGTGATATTCCTGCCAACTATAGAAAATTATTATGGTTTTGATACTTTTATAGTAGTCATTAAACAAACTGAAGTTGTAAAGATATAATACCTGAGTCTAATTCAACCACAAAAATTAGCTCATGAGGTTGTCCAAATCTATATAAGGAAATCATGAGTCCATTCCCCAATTAATGTGGGACTTTTATACACTCTAACAGAAATGCTTGCATGATGAACACATATTTGTTAATGAATGGATAATCATTAGTAAATTGGGGAGAGGAAAAAGTAATTAAGGTTAGGGGAGTATACATCAATAATAAGTGTGATAAACTAAAAATGGTAGAGAATAAAGTAAAGGACAATAGGATATATATTGATAATCCCACGAGGGGGTAACATGCAGTACTTCACCAGCTTCTCTTATTTTCTACTTGCTGCTGTCTCAGTCGGACATATGAGGCCGACATTGACATCCATTTATTTTATATATATATATATATATAAACATTATACATATAATGGAATTTAAACCCCACAATTGCTAACCTCTTATTGTGTCCAAGCAGTCACCCGATCACATGCTGCCTCGACCCTCTTTTTCACACTAAAAACATATTCTAAAATATTGGATGTTGATCATTCATTTATATGGTTATATCACCTATTTTTTCTAGACTATACAACAATAATTACCCCTCAATCTCAACCACATTACGTTCTATATAATATTAGGTTTTACGTTAAATCCAATCATGTTCTTTATTCGATTGAGGTTGAGATGTAACTATAATGTGAGAAAGTTCATACTGATGGATCAAAGTAAATCATCTTTTTTGTTGAGGTAGGGATAATTAAGGAAATTGAAAAACAAAAAGAATAGGAAAAAATGGAGGTAGCAGAAAGAAGAAGTGTACAAATATAAAAGCAAAGAGGGGAAGAAACAAGAAGAAAGACAAAGTGCATAGCATAGGCATCTCTCTCGTTCAATTACAAATTGAGATGGGGACCCTATTTACACATGGGGTGGGGTGCACTTTTAGTTTTATTTGTTTAGTTTCCACCCAATGTCTGAAACTCGTATTGGGACTTATTCAGGTGTGGTGCTCTTAACCGGATTTTCTCCATACCCTAGGATCGAGCTTGAAACCTCTGATTAAGGGTAGAGCAGTCCCACAGGGTGGGGTGCACTTTACATTTTCTCTTCTTCGAGTTTTAGCCCTTGAGCTTATATTTATTTTTTAGAGCAACAAATACATGAGTGGAGCCAACTAAAAGCTACAAGAAAAGATTCTTTTACAATATGTTGGTTGGAGGCACACATTTGGGGCAATATTGTACCTTCTCTTGATCATTATCAATCTTAACCCATTTTTTTTATGATCAATTCTTATGATTAAACTTTGATTTTACATGTCCAGCTTCTCAATTTCAGTGTGCTGGCCATAGAAAAAAGGTGATTTAGCAACTAGCTAGATGTAATATTCAAATTATTGGTCGATATATCATGATGAGTACAACTACTCAAGTGCAAATGGGAACAACATGTTATTGGAATTGGTTATAGAAGATTGACAAACTAAGAACACCACAAAGAAAAGCAATACAAAATGTGATGTTATTTATTTGGACATCCTAAGCTAGGGGTCCATAATCGATCCCTTCACTCAAATCGATGAATATTTTGTGTACAACTTCAAAGTTGATGCATTTATAACTCTCCTTTTTGGTCACTTGACATTTCTTTCTTGCAATGATTTTGTATCAATACTAGTTTTTTGAGTTGGAAAATAGGCCCTGGAAATGTACTTTATTCACCAATGTTATAAGCATACAATGATACAAATTCTTGTGATACATATAACAATAACTAATTTCAATTTAATCGTGAATTTAAATATATATATTTTTAAAACAAAATTTACACATTTATAATAATGAACAATTAAGGTATGAAAAAGTGCTTTGCAAAAAAGTGATCCGAGAAAAATTCTTTCGACTCTCCTAACAATAATTAAGTTTCAGAGGCTTAGAGGACCAAAACCAACAGTTTTGATATGTCGAAGGGTTTTTAAGAGATCACAAGAACCTTCAAGGTCTAATTTACAATTTTAAAGAATATAAAAAGGTCGTTTTGCTTAATCCGCTCAATTAATTCTGTAAATAAAGTCACCCCTAGGGTTAGCAACTAGCAAAATCAAACACAATCTGTTCAACCGGTTGAAGTTTGATTGGGTTAATTAGTCGTTCATTTATTAGTTCAACTGTTTCAATTCATTAACAATTGAGTTAATATGTAATACAAGTTGACTCATGAAATTTTTTGTTAAATATTATTTAAATTTTTTCTATTAATTTGATATGTTATACATAACCCTAATAGAGAAAAAAGAATTTTATTAGGTACTAAAATATTTTGTTAAAAGAAGAACAAAATCAACCAATTAAACTTAGTAAAAATTGACTTGTTCTATGACCTATTACTTGACCCAACCCATTTTGATCTGCGCAAATTTGGATTGTATAGGGTCTTGACCTATTATGACCCGTTCAAATTAGACTCAACCCGTCCAACTCCCACTCCTAATCACCCTCTTTTTGACTGATGTGTACAATATTAAGAGTTAAAAGCGCAGAAGTATTTAAGTACCTAATAAAGTCTTCTTTTATTTTATTTTTAGTATTGTTATAAATAACTTACAAAGAATGAAAATATTCTGATAAAGTTTTTTATTAATCAATTTGAACTACATATCAATTCAATTTTTGTATAACTTAAATTCAATAAGTTAAGTTAATAAATAGATGGGTGAAAGAGTCATATTTGCAAGGGATAATTTTATCACCCCTAATAACAAATATGCAATTTTTCATATTTTTATCAAGATCAGACCATTTTCGTTTTAAAATGAGAGGACGCCATATAAAAAAAATGGTCACCGTACCCAAAGAGTACCTATCGTTCACGTGCAGGAGAAGGTAACAACGAATGAAGAACTTTCTCTCTCTCACTTTTGTTCCTTTTTTTAAAAAAAAATTGTAAGTGTGATTGTTTGAATTGAGGATCCCGTGTAGGTCTGATTCTTTTTTATGGCTAAATATGTGGAAATTTTTTTTAATTTGGATGGCGGTGAAATTGAATATGTGGAATTTTTTTTTAATTTGGTTGGCGGTGAGTTTGATCCTAGGACCTCTGTCTTTTCTGATATCATGTTGAAGTGTGTGACAATCTCATCAAAAAGTTTAAGCTAGAAAAAACACATTTTTATTAATTAATGATATTCTCAATACAAGAAAGTAATCCATCCCCAAATGTGATTATTCAAAACAGTCGCATGAAATGAACATACATGTAATTTATGGATTGATACTTGAAGTCGATCGTGATTGAGCATATTTACATATGATAAACTGTTTAATTAGGCACATTTGACTCAAACTTCTGTTATTCTATAAATACGTTAGCTACTTTATATGTCACCTCATTTAATTATGAACTCTTTAACTATACAACATTAGTCTCATTCAATAAGCCATTAAACCCTAATCATGTCCCAATTAAGACGAATATACGTATATTTAGATTAGTCCACATCTTTTAAGTGCTTAATATACCTACATTATAGACATTAAGAACACATACAAAACATAATAAAACACTTTATCATCCGTCGTCTCAGTACCAAAATTAAATATGAAAACAAATTTAGTAAGGTTTTTGATATATTCAGACAAATAAAAGCAATAGGAGTTTATAATAATTCCAATATCATATTTGATGCATGCTGCAAATTAAAAGTAACCTGTATAGTTGGACCATATAAAAAGGTAGTCTTTTTCTTTTAGGTTATATTTAAAAAGGTAGTCTACTTTATTAGGTAAAAGAAAAGAGTAGGTAATTAAGGATTTGGCTCCACTTCATTTCGTCAAATACACTTTTAGATGAGAGACATGTGTCTTATTCAATTTTTAAAGGTCAAGATTATATTACATTAAGAAGTATTATCATCATAGTTAAGTTAACAAATTTTGATAAACTATTCTCCAAATTTGTTAAGAACAAGATATTCCACATAAATTTTAATATTCATTAATATCATTATTTTCATCTTATATTTTTTAAAACATATTAAACTATGCGATCTTTAAGATGAGAATCAACCAAAAAAAATTGTGACAATAAACTTTATCCTTGAAATATTATGTTGAGAAACCGAAAAGAAGGTAAAAAATTACCAATATTGACAAAAATTATAAAATAAAAGAAAGGGAAATAAAAATAATAATAAATAAAAGGACGAGATGTTACCAAGATTACAATTGTGAAATATCAAAATTCTAAAGTTTAGGAGAAAGTGTGGCTGCTGTGTTTGAAGAAGGAAAAGAAAAGAAATATATACGTTTTTTAAAAATATTCTTTTATCTTCTTCGTTTTTTTTTTTTTTTTTGTTTTGTGAATTTTGAAAACATATTTAAAGCCAAAATATTTTCGAAGACCGTTATTTATCAGGCTAAATAAAAATATTGTTAGATTCATGTTCTACTTTTAAATATTTGAATAAGAAAATATAAGTTGAAATTAATGATATTTATTAAATATTAAATTTGTGGGCAATATTTTGTTCTTATCAAATTTAGAGAATAGTTTTTCAAAAAATTGTTGATTTAACTATGTTTATAATACTTATTAATATACTATAATTTTGATATTTAAAAATTAAATAAAACACATATCTATTATCTAAAAGTGTACTTGACGAAATAGATGAAAAGTGTAACGGAGGAGAGCCAACTCAGGTAAGTTGGAAGTAGATAAAAAAGATTCTATCAGACAATGGTGTGGCCAGAGTTAGTAGACCAGAAAGGTGACCACAGTTAATACGGTTACAGTGCTCTGCTGCTCAAAATTACTTAAATTGCTTCTGCTGTTCAAAATAGTTTCATACCACTTGCTTCGTCCATTTCATATTATTTGACTCATATTGATTTGATTTTTTCTACATTACTAAGATTTAAATTATAATATTCTTATGTATTAATTTTTCTTAACTTCTATAATATTTATTTTTTTATATTTTGAATCTCTGAAGGAAAAAAAAACACTTGTGTATGCTACTATCCAAAATAATATTCCATTGGATCAAAGGTGGACGAAGTCTTATAGCATATGGTTAATTTGAACCGAATGATTTTGAGTTCAGAATATAAATTTATGTATAAAGAAACTCAGTAAGATTATTGAAATAATTAAAAAAGTAGGTCTGAACTTTAAATTTTACAAGGTTTAATTACTTGACCGTGTAAAGAAATGTCTATCCCGTCGATGGATATAAGTTAAACTCATTGTGAATTCGCCTCTCTAGTCGCTAAAATATGTCTCGGACATCAACAATCGTAAGTATTTTTTAAAATTTCAACAACATGAAAATGATCCAAGATTAATGTAAGCTAAGTAATATAGAATATTTCAAAATTGAAATGCAATAAACACAATTAAACTTTCACTTTTTTTGCAAGTTTCGTGCTTTAATTGTCCATCATTCTCTTTACTTAACTAAACCATACTCTACATATCGCTCTCTTACATTAAACACACACTTGAATGTTAAGTTGACTAAATAGTTTTGCACAATTTATAAAAGACGTATTGAAGTAAATTCAACATTGAAATTTGTTTTAATGTCCAAGGAAAATCCATCGATATATAGCTAAGACATGAAACTCACAATAATATGATAGTTTAGATATGTGTTTGACTATTACGTGGAGTAGTTATTACTATGATTGAAAAAGGGTAAGAAAAGGAGTGGTATATAAAGAACTGGTCCAAAGATGTAATGGTATACAAGATTTACTGCTCGTGAACTGTAAGGAGAGTTGACAAAATTGAACACAAAAGGGCACGGGCAGGCTGGCATGGCAGAAATCAGAATGAAGTAGTGAATGCATGCTGTAAAAACTCTTTTAACAATGGTAAAAGTGAAAAACTTGCAGCCTAGTAGAATAGTAGGTGGACCATCTAAGTAATTAATAACATAGCTAGCTTTGCCAAAGTGAAAGGACTGTTTGCTAAGCTTAGCAATCTTTCTTGGTTTCTGCCCTTTCCAATATGTTGCCTAATGTTTTAGGCCGTTCAAATTCACTTTGGGGGCTTAGGTTTGAGCCAGAATTAGGCATTTTGTTTAATTTTTTAAAATTTAGTTTGTTTATTTATTTTTTTTAATTTAGTTATTTAAGTTATAAAAGAGAACATAAGTGATCAACAAGGTTTACTTTTTTCACTTGTTCTAATGTATGAAAATCCTTGACGAAAATCCTAGCTCCGATTGAAAAGGAAAGGTCCAATTTACCCTAAAGTTTGCCAAAATGGGTTCAAATTTGTGCTCCGTTAACAGTTAGGTCAAATATGCCATGCTTTTATATATATGATTGGTTCAAATATATCTTTATTTATTATTAATGGCAACTTTGTGGCAAATAAGATCATAGTATCAACAGAAATAATATGGTCTTTTTTCAACACTCAAAATTTTCAACTGAAATGTCATTATTGCTCAAAATCAAATTGAAGCCTTAAATCATCTCTAATGAAACTCAAACAATGAACAATTACACAACCAAATTAAAGTAGTAATATTGTGGTAGTCAAAGTAGAGTTGTAGTGGTTGAAGGTCGATAGTCAAGGTAAAATAATTACTGAAAAAATGGGAAAGATGAGGATATAAGAGATATTGTTTGAACGAGGTGAGTTTTACTTATGTGGAATTTCCATGTTCTTTTTGTGAGTATCATGGGATGAATTGGTGGTTAAGTAACAATGTCTTCGAAATGATTTTTTTTTTAAAAAATGATTGAATTAAAGCAATCATATAGTGAATGAGGTCATTTCAGTTTTTTTTTTTTTTTGGGGGAGAGGGAGGACTTCATTTCGCAAAATCAAAGGCAAATTCTATCATTAATTTCATCTTATTAAAAGGTTCCTGCGTTGAAAAGCGCTTTCATCATTAGTTAAGTGTGTAACTGGACAATCTAACTCAGTTATTAACTGTAAGCTAATTTGAACCATTTCATAAAGTTCAAATAAAAATTTAGATTTTTGCTCTTAAATAAATAAAAACTCTCATTGAATTCAAAATAAATCAAAGTTTAATCGAATCTCCTCTTTTCAAAAAAACATTGTGTTTATTCGATAGGGGTAATTCTTTGTACGGATCTTGTCAACATAAGAAAAAAAAAATCTATTATATTTATAAATATTAATTGAAAAGATATTTTAAATTGCATGTCTGAACACCATCAAACAGGATATTTGTAGATTTTAATTTAAATCATTTTTTCTAATTTCAGATTTTACTATTGATTTTGTGCACCATATTTATCGTGAATTTAAATTTTATAATATGATAGGGATACTAAAGATTGTGACTTTGTGGAACTGTGAGATGGAAGCAAACGAATAAATAGGAGTAAAAGGATAAGAATACTAAATGAAGAGAAGTATAGATAATAAAATTAATAATTCATACTCTACAAGGAATATAAAGAAGACAAAAAAATATATCAAATCAGTCGAATAAATCCAAGTGCACGTGGACTTGACCTCCCCACTCGTGTGGTCAATCATCAATCTTACGGCCATCCTCCATTTCCTTCTTATGATAGAGACCTAACTATTTTTATTTTTTTCATTTTGCTGAAAGAGAAATCTAATTAATCAATATTTCAATTAATTAATTATTCTGTCAATCAATTTATTAAAAATATAATAATCAATTTATTGTTGCTGGAGATATGGAATCAAATCATCGTTGTCTAAATAATTAACAAAAACAAAATTTCGCCTTCAGTATTTGGCATTATATGTTGCTTGGATTAAGCTAATCACTCATCATTAAACACAAAAGTGAAAAGCAAAACTATATGTCTCGAAGAAACATTTAAAAAAATTAATTTGAAAAATATCGCATGGACTAAGTTTGAACCGTTCAATATATTTTTTTTTAAAAAGAATTTATGAAATTGTTTTTGGGACTATTTATCGTATGAGCTTCGAATTAAAAATGTCTTTGGATATTTGTTACTATATTTTAATTTTTGAAAATTCAGAAAGAAGTATTCCACATACAGTGGATGATTACTATTTAATACTCTGATAAGAATAATTAATTATTATTTATGAAAAGAAAAGAATAATTTGGACATGTTGAATGGTTATCATTTTGTTCCTTTTTTGATTTTAGGGGTCACAATAGGCGAAATTAACGACGCAAAAAAAGGTGATTTCTGATTAAGATGTTTGACAAAAAGCATGTCATAAACCAACGAGGTAAGTGTATCCATCTCCACCTAAAAGACAAATTTGCCCAAATCTAAAATGACCAAAAACCCCTGCTCCAAATCTTTTTTGGGTCATTTGGTTTAAAATACTATAACAAAAAAATGTATCTAAGATATAAATTTTTTTATTTTAAAAATAATAGGTCCAACATATATAAGACTACTATTTTTAAATTGAATTTACACATTTGATTTAATTATATAAAAAATTTATTATGCTAATTTTTTTTTTGGAATTTCTAATGTTACACACTTAAAATTTTGAAATATTAAAGCAAAAAAAAAAAAAAAATAGAAGAAAAATTGATGGAAACGTCAAAAGTGTTACCGGTAACCACTTGGAGGGATGTTACTAACAAAAATAAGATAGATAAGATTTAAATTTATATCTTTGCTTGGAGACGTGTACCCAATCATCATCGTATTATTATATGTTACTTTTAACGTAAATTTACATCTCTATATTTAAATAATTTTTAAAAAATATAACAATATTAGGGGAGAGCATGAGTTCACGTAAACCCATAAAATCCCCTGTAGATACGCCTCTATGTTTTTATGAGTCAAGTGATTAAACAAACAAACAGCATAGTCTGAAGAGCGAAGAGAAAGTGCATATCTTCTACTATTATCTTTCTTAGATAGATTGTTTTTTATATACCATCCAATCAGTAAAGTTAAGTGATAGTATAATTTTAAAATAAATTGTATAATTTTTGAGCGATTTATAAATTTTTTAAAATTAGTAATTCTGAATTTGCATATATCGGGGTAATATTTTTATACCATACTAAATTATACTGCGTATAACAGCTATCAATAAAAATATATTCACAAAATAATTCTATTAAATAAAGAGTAAGAAGAAAGAATGAAATGAGATAGGTGTACATGATGCAAAAAGCATAGCGGGAATTGAAATGTTGATGACCTGGTCTTGCAAAGAATTATCTAGAACCACCTTCCTCCATAATAATTGAAATACATGATCAACATTCAAATATATTTTTTTATAATTTAATGTAAAGTATCTATATATCTATATTATTATTATTAAGTTGTTATATTTTTGTCTATATATGCAAGTAGTACTCTTGTTCTTTTACAAGGTTGACATAGGTAAGATTAATATGTTTTTTCAATAACTCGATACATTTACCATTTCACCATTCACTAAAATATGTCATGATTAACTAATTGATGAGTTGTGGTAATAGTTGAAGTCATACCCTACAAAAATATAATGTTACCTAAAAGGATTTATATTATAGTAAAAAAATTGACATTTTAACTAGATATATGGTAGACCAACCCAAAAATTAATCAATCTAATCAAATTTATTTATTCAAAATTGTTTTGAAAATGAATTTTGATTTAACTTATTGCAAAACAACAGCAAATAAGCGAAAGATTGTCCAAAATCATATAAGAAAACCAAGGACCCCTCATCCCATTGATTTGGAACTCCAAACCCCCAACCTCCATGTGCGCTCAACATTAAACATGGAAGTATAATATAGAGGCCTAACATAAAAAATAAAAAAAAAACAATGAATTACTATGAATCTGACTTTGATATCATATTACAGAAATTGATTTTGGATCTAACTCAACTATCCAAGCTAACTTATAAGAAGCAGATTTAAAAATTACATTGGAGATATTTTTTACATTGTTTATATATAAAAAATTTCACTACCCGAGAAGTAAATAGTTTGATCATTAGACTTTTGGTTGGAACAAAAATACATATGCAATAATTGACAAGTCCAAATAATGGTAGGGAGTGAATGAAATTGGAAGGATATGTGATATGTGGGGGGATGGGAACCAAGTGAGTGAAGCAAAAAGCACAAACGAACAAAAGATGAGCCCCTCCCCGTGCGTGCAACTCTGGACTTCCAATCAATGCACAATAAATACATCACTCCTTTAATCAAATGAACACAACACATATCTATCGAATCAAAATTTAAAATTTATAAATTTTTTATGTTAACTCAATTTTATATTATTACAACAAATTAATTTATAAATAATTATTTAATTCATTTTAATAAAATTATTAAATTCATATGAACTCGTATTTAAATTTCTAGATCCGTATTATACACATTAATTCTTCCGCTCAACAGTCAACACCCAAATAAATAAAAAACGAATCCACCCGTGCGGAGGGTCCTCTCTCTCTAACTAATGAACCTTTTGCAGGCCTAATGAATGCCATCTTTCTTTCTGCACTTTTAATTTCTATCCTTCACACATCCCTATCTTCTTCTGTTCATTAGGCCCCCTTCTCACCCCCTTTTATTTTTATCGAATGTTTGTACTGAAGTTCGATTAAATTTAAATTTATGTTAAAAAATTTCTTAGAGAGGTAAATAGCTTTTTAATCAACGAACTACATATAAAAAATTTCTTAGAGAGTAAATAGCTTTTTAATCAAAGAACTACATATCCAAATAATTCAAACTTGAGATTCTTGATTCAGAATTAATAAATATTTAACGTTTCAGCACAAACCTTTTTGGGGCACCCTTCTCTCTATTACTACAACACTTTTGCTTATCAATTTTAAGATTTGTTTCCCTTTCTTTTCTCTTATCCTCTGTCGGCAATTAATTTTTTTTTTTTCCTTTTATTATTGGCCGACACGCAGCCAAGTGACAGCAAATTAATTTGGAGGTAAAATTGAGATATGGGGGCTCAGCTCAATCTGTGGATAATGCTTATAAGCAATTCCTTCAAAAATCCAACTATTGAGTATTTTATTAAATTGTTGTATTCAACAGAAAAAAAAAGACTAATTAGTGACATCTTACTATCTTGTTGGACATAATGAGTTATGATTTATTTCAATAAAAAACTAATAGTTATGATCAATAAAAATCATTTTTTATATAAATTTTTTCAATAAAGAATATTAATTATTGAAATAATACCATTACTTTAAGTGATCATTTAAGAAATCATTCATTCACATAAATTAATCATGAAAAACAACAATAATAGCATAGAATCTGAAGATAATAGAATATACACATAATTTACATTTATCTTAAAGTAAAAAGATTATTTTCAATATATTTTCAACACGCGAAAAATATAAAATCAAATACAATAAGAGAATGTCAAAGAACAAAAAAAAACCACTTTGGCACTCAGGGAAATAAAAAGCAAATAAAGGAATAAAGAATCGTTTGATAAAGTATGTTAAAAAATATAATACATACCTTAAAAATATATATTAGCAATACTTTGTTAGATAATTCTTTTATGTCACCTATATTTTTGCCTAACAACGACACGGACAGAGCATGACAAAAACTAACAAACACAAGAAGCAAATTCGGATTAAAATTTGACTTTTCTTAATAAGATAAAGTGATAAAAGTCGTGTCAAGTGAAATCAAATATTGTCATACTCTAACAAAGTTTAATAAAATATTACTATCACTGTTGTTACGCAAATAGTTGCAAATCAGGTTTTATGTGTATTCGTTATTTATTTTAAAAATAAAAAGAATTCAAGTTTCTCTAAAAAAAAGAATCTTATAAATTCAAAATTAAATAATTTTATTAAAAACACGTACTTAATTTCACCCAAAAATTCTCTCAAAAACTTAAAACAAGTAAGATGAGATGTGTTCTATATTTCAATATCATATCAGTATAGATATACTATATACTGATTATATACTATATATATCGATTATGTCGATAGATGAAATAATTTCCCCAAATTCGTTTTTGGGTGGGGGGTTGGGGGAGATCGCATCATATTGTCAAATACCTATCCAAGGATCTCTCTAAGGATCTTAACTTTTCTTCAAGTCCCCATCTCAATTAGCCTTTTCTGCCACACCAAGACAATCCATCAATTTTATAGCACAAAGTCAAAAAAAATTAGAGCAATTTTAGCTAGAAGATCAACGTTGCCTCAAAAATATAAATTTCATTTCAAAAATTTGCATAATCCTTAACTCCCTTTCCAATCCATAATAATAATAATTATTAATAATAATATATCCCACCTACTGATTAGACTAGTCGATCATCTTCATGTTATGTACGTCTGTGTGTACGGTCTCTCATGTCCTATCTAAATAGTATTTTTATTTCCATATGTATTGTATGGCTTATCCTCATGTTCCATTTGGATAGGAAAAATTCCATGTACACTTGAATAATTAATATATGGTTCGTTTGCTTTTGGCAACACTAATGACGTGTAACGATCGATTTTAATTATTTGAAGGAACATAATTACGTACGATAATGACATTTAACAATCGAATCACAAACTTGTTTCCACAAATTTTTGCCATTTTTAGCTGTAAGATAGAATAAAGTTTGAATCCAAGGAGCTAAATTACATAGTTATAGTTTCATTAATCATACACTCAAGCGTTGATGCACACAACAACCACCGTGCGCGTATATTTGGAGTACTAACTCTACAAAATGTTCTATGTAAAAGTTTATGAGTTTTTTGAATATGGTCATTGAAATAATCTATTAAGTTTTGTTAGTTAAAAAGTTCACGACTACATATTTCTAATACAAATACAAGATCTACTATTAAGATGAAAGTTGTTTTCTAATTTATAAAGAACTTGTTCGTAGAGAAAGAAAGGTAGTACTTGTACGTTCACTGATTGATAAACGGACCAAGGTTAGTGGGTAGGTCTCTAAAAGTTTGTTAAGAGTCAAATGTATTACAAGTAGATTTGAGATACCCCACCCCATAAGTAGCTCAAACGTGTAGGTAGAATCTCTTTTTCACAATATTTGCAAAAACTTCTTTTAACTTGTCTTGAATATCAGGTTTATAATTACATATTTATACATATTAAATATTTTTTAATATTAATATACAGTCTAAATAAAAGATACTGAGTTTGTCTGGACCTGTAGTTAATAACTTCATTATAATCTAGCACCATTTCTTTTTATGGAATACAACGTTCAAGGAAAAAAAGTGACGTTTGAAATTTATGATCGAAAATATGTTTTAAGTTTCTATGGTTGTAATAATATGTCATCAGGGGTGTGTTTGATATGAATAAAAATAGTTTACTAATTTTAAAATATTTTCCATCAAAAATAAGCAATTTTTTAAAAAAATAATAATTGGTTTTTAATATGTAATTTTTGTTGAGGGTTCGATTCACGTTGTATTATTCTCTTCTTCTATATTGTTTTCACCATGACCTACTTGTTATTTATATTTATATTGCATACTTGTTTTATATGTTTTATTTTAGTCGAGAGTTTATTGGAAACATGGATCTACCTTCACAAGTTAGGAATAAGGGTGAGTACACATACACCACCCTTCTTAAATCCCATTTGTGGAATTACCCATATATGTTGTTATTGGTTCAAGTTACTCATGAGTGGAAACACTATTGATCCTTCTAGAGGTGGAGTGGAGAAAAAATATATATGTAATTTTCATTTATCTCAAGAGCATTCATATATAATTCAGTGGAACACTATAGTAATGAAGGTGTGATAATTTGGATTGTGGTAGAGTAGTAATTAGTAAGTATTCTTTTATCTTTAACCAGAGGTCTTGAGTTCGAGTCCTCTTTAGGAACCGAATTTACCCTCCAATGTAAGATTTTCTTGCGCGAATCCAAATTTAATCTGACTCCTATATGAATATCAGACATCGGATAGAAAAAAAAAAAAAGTAGGGGTGGGGTGGATGGGAGGGGAAGAGGGGTAAGGGATTTAAGTTCAAGAGTCAAATGTATTACTACACCTAGTAAAAGTAGATTTGAGATACCCCCACCCTAAAATGAGAAAATTGGTTTCCAAAAATGAAACTAATGATCCAACAATGCAAACGCACGTGTGCTGCATAATTCAGTCAAAGTTAAAGAAAGATTCATCGAGCAATGTGACAAAACATCAACACATAGGTAACTGGATTTGACATAAAATACACAAAGTGCAATGCCTGCTATTGCTAGCCTCGTCACCTCTTAACTCGTTTTCCTTTTAACTATTCATAAATTAATCAAATGTATATAATATATGTGTCCTCTTCAACCTAACTCATAATTATTTTTTCTTTCTAATCCTTTTATTGAAGATGAAATGTGGAGTATTTTCCAACACATAAGAATCAATAGTAATTATTTGTAAATCATTGCAATATATCGAACATCCTTAAGTGTTTGATATTGGTAGTTTAGATTTGACACAAACGTGTGCATAAAGTATATATATTTTCCCAATATATTTATATAAATAATGATCAGAATCTCTGTTCTTTGATGTGATTAGAGTAGTGGAAGTTTATCTCATCGTCTATAAGCATCCAATCTAATCACTTTTTATAACATAATTGCTTTGTCTCCACAGTGAAATGTTTAAAAAGATAAGATATTATCAAAATCATCAATCCAAAAATCAGTAACGAGTATGCAGAGTCTAGTTATTCCATCTTATGGTAAAATAATATCCAAACATTGCACTCAAAAGCTGTCAAATATGGTGTTAATTAACTGTATTACTTTTAATTCATAAATAACTATATTCCTACTGAGTAACCAAACGACTGGTAAATTTATATAGGAACATAGTGTACAAAAGTTCCAACTTTACAAGAAATTCCAAGTACAAAGTCTCAGACAACTACTACAGGATTCAGTCTAGGAGTTTCAAACTTGCAGTTAGGATTGAACTGAAAACATTACTCCCTTACCCCACTATTCTGTGTGTGTGTGTCCACTTATATTCACATGGTAACCAAAATATGTGTCCTTTAGTGACTTAAGTAATTCCTTAGTTCAGCAGATCTATTTGATGATGAACATATATACATGTGAACCACTTAGTTTTTGAAGTGCCTTCAATTTATTTACATTTTATTCTACCCCTCCAATAGAGTGGTGTGCATGTGCTTCATCACTAAACACAATGTATAAATTTTTTCATTAATTAATTAATGTTCTTTACATATTTCAAAAATATACACATCAATACCCTAATGATTAAGGAAATAAAACAGATCATTCTTTTAAGTACTGCTGCTGAATTGTTAATTTGTTTTCATCCGATTTAACAATCAACTTTCATACACACATGACCTGACCTCAAAGGGATAAAAACAAAAACTTATTGACAGCAAAATTTTTGCTTTGTTAAACAAATGGCTAATAACCAAAAAGGAGTCGGTGATCAAATTTAAAAAAAAAAGAAGAAGTTGGAGACTCTTCAGATCTTGACTAGCCATTTAAGTCAATTGGTTTGCATGAAATACAAGTTGCACTAAAAGTTACTCCCGGTGAAGTGGTAAGTACTATAAGGGCCGTTTTGTAGAATGTATTAAAAAAAATAATGCATATATTAATTTTGTGTATTATTTCTTAATCATAGAGTCAGTTTGTAGCCAAAATGTGAGACTTTGAGGCACAAATTCAAATTTATTGATCTCCAATAAGAATATCGAACGATAAGGGAAGTGAAATGAAAGTAATAAATAAATTAACTCTGCAGTAAAAGATATTGCCATTTATGAAGTTTTTGTTACCCGAGGCTCAGAAACACTGACCTTTTTCCTTTGTAGGGCGTGGGGTTTTGACGTATTAGGCCACCTCCCCCCACAAATCCCTCTATATTTCTTTTTTTTTTTAATTTATCTGTTCAAAAATCACTCGTTCGACTGATCAAGATTTGTATTATTTGATATTTGAAAAAATCATTAGTAATATCATTTAATAATTGAAAATTACTTATCTCATTAGATTTTTAGCAAAATAAGCCTGATGAAATCTTCATTTCTATTTTGCTAATTATACTAATTTAAATTTGAATCGAATAAATAATTAAAATTATGTATTTAAAAGTTTAAATCATGATTAAAGATCACGGAATAATCCATCCAACCACAACGTTAGTGGTCCCTGCGTCCTTTTAAGTGGAAAAAAACCCATCTCCTCTTCATGTAGGAGAGTCTATATAAACACAGCACACGCTTGGCCAACTATTATGACTGAAAGTTCTCTCTTGTGAAGTATAATAAAAGTAAGGAAGTCCATACCATTTAGACTACTCTGTCTGTGAGGTGGTTGGTAACTTCTTTTTAATTTTGAGCTGCATCAATGGCCTTCATCTTTGTTTTTCTTTCTTCCTTTTTTGGCCTATGCATCTTTTGTACTGCTTTATTAAGATGGAATCAAGTCAAGTATAACAACAAAAACTTGCCCCCTGGTACTATGGGTTGGCCACTTTTTGGTGAAACTACTGAGTTTCTTAAACTTGGTCCAAGTTTCATGAAAAACCAAAGGGCAAGGTAAATTCAACTCATAAGTCTTTATATATTTTGCTTCCGCTCTCTGTAACACAAGTCTGATTAAAATTTTGTTGTGGTATCAGATATGGAAGTTTTTTCAAATCACACATACTTGGTTGTCCAACAATTGTTTCAATGGATCCAGAACTGAATAGATATATACTTGTGAATGAGGCAAAAGGACTGGTCCCAGGATACCCCCAGTCTATGCTTGATATTTTAGGAAAATGTAATATTGCAGCTGTCAATGGTTCAGCTCACAAGTACATGAGGGGTGCATTGTTATCTCTAATTAGCCCTACAATGATCAGAGATCAACTTTTGCCCAAAATTGATGAGTTCATGAGATCCCACTTGAACAATTGGGATAATAAAGTTATTGACATTCAAGAAAAAACCAATAAGGTCAGTCACTAACTCAGTCTTGCCAAATTTACTTTTCCTCTGTTTTTCCTCTGTTCTAATCTGAGTTTTCAATTAGATGGCATTTCTGTCATCGTTGAAGCAAATTGCTGGGATTGAATCTACCTCTTTAGCTCAAGAATTCATGCCTGAATTCTTCAATCTAGTACTAGGCACTCTTTCACTACCAATCAATCTTCCCAACACCAACTATCATCGCGGATTTCAGGTAAAATTTCGCGATACTAGCAGTGTATTTTAACATGTTATCACAGAGTATGTAATAATTTAGGAAAAATGTCTTTCAGGCAAGGAAAATTATTGTGAACTTATTAAGAACACTCATAGAAGAGAGAAGAGCTTCGAAGCAAATTCAACACGATATGCTTGGTTGCCTGATGAATGAACAAGCAACTCGATTCAAATTAACAGATGATGAGATGATTGATTTGATTATAACTATTTTGTACTCTGGCTATGAAACTGTTTCCACTACTTCTATGATGGCTGTTAAATATCTTCATGATCATCCAAAAGTTCTTGAAGAACTCAGAGTAAGTTCAAAAAATTAAAAATCAGTTAACTATCTACATTGCTGTTTTAATTTTTCTTAATTTATAACCTTATTTTTTGTCTTTCTGCAGAAAGAACACATGGCAATTAGAGAAAAGAAAAAACCTGAGGATCCTATCGATTACAACGATTACAAGGCAATGCGGTTCACCCGAGCTGTAAGTGTCTATATAACACGTTAAATTATATTGATAGTGAAAAAAAGAAAATTGTTAAAACAATATTAGTGTATATGAGATAGATCAATATATTGAATCTATATATATATTTTTGCTTGTGCAGGTGATTTTAGAGACCTCCAGGTTAGCAACAATAGTAAATGGGGTTTTGAGAAAAACAACTCAAGATATGGAAATAAATGGTAAGTACTATTATATGGGAAAATCTCATGCATGTTAAGTTAGAGTTTTTTATCGATTGATCTTCTTTTGCAAGTGATTCAAAGAATATCTACACATCAGCTTGTTTAAATGTGGACTTAAAAGTAACAAGTAAAGATGATCCGATGATATAACATTCTAATTATTATATGTATAACTTAAAAGTCATTATATATTTGTTATGTATTTGAGTGATTTGGTGAAATTATGGGCATCAGATGCAGGGACAATATTATTCATAATAGATGTATATAGTATATGATCATCTTTTGTGTTATGGACCCTCTAATACCACAATCCACATGGCACACCTACCATTCCAGCCTATACAGTTTCCCTTCCTGACCCATGTGTCGTCTCTTAAACTTTTTGGGAAAGTACAATTCCCTAATATTATTTCCTATCATATAATAATTTCTTAAATTCACAACTTTATGTATACTTGATCTTATTATTATTTTTCGTGTATTTTTTTAGGGTATATTATTCCTAAAGGATGGAGAATATATGTATATACGAGGGAGTTGAATTACGATCCAAGACTTTATCCTGATCCATATACATTCAATCCATGGAGATGGATGGTTAGTATTATTGAATTACGCGTACCCAATAATATATATGCTCAATTTGCTTTTGAAATGGGAGTTAACAAATAATAATGGTGTTCTAATTATAGGATAGGAGCCTGGAACACCAAAACTCATTTTTGGTATTTGGAGGTGGTACTAGACAATGTCCTGGAAAGGAACTTGGTGTAGCAGAAATTTCTACATTTCTTCATTACTTCGTGACAAAATACAGGTAATTAATATATATATATATGCATATATATAAATTTTATTAATTTTATCGCGTTTCGATATGTTACTGAATGGAAGTTGTGTTATGGTTTATGCAGATGGGAAGAAGTAGGAGGAGATAAACTGATGAAGTTTCCAAGAGTTGAAGCACCAAATGGTCTACGGATTAGAGTTTCAACTCACTAACTATCAATTCATGAATGTACAGAGCAAAAAAATTCAAAAAAAAAAAAAAAAAAAAGAGATTTGTAGGATGCAAAGCTAAGAGTAACATGGGATGTACAACTTAATTATTATTCCCGCTAACATAATCACGAATTAAACACAATTTTTTGCAGAGTTGATCGATCTTATACAGTGCTAATTACTTCTACGCCCTTGTTATAAAGCAAAAAAAAAAACATTAAATGAATAAAGGGACCCGAAATCATTAATGTACCAGCGCGAAAATAATGAAAATTAGTAAGTTAAAACCCATTAACCTTTCTGAATGAGATTGGCCCACATATATTGAAGCCCATTAACCTTTTTTCATGTTGATCGGCCCACACATTCAAAGCCCGTTAATCTTTCTGAATGTTGACCGGCCCACACATATTCGAAGCCCATTTAACACAGGAGTTCTCATTGTATAGTAACTCAACTATCAGTCAAGTGTGGCCCAAAGGTCAAAGTTAAAAATGGGCTTCAAAATTTTGAGTTTCCAAAACAATTTTAGTAGTGAATTTTATAATTTATATTTTATTTAAATTTAAAATAATATTGAAGTTTGTCTCAAGTATCCTTTTTATATTAAATATTTTTTAACTTTAAAATAAACAATTCAAATTTCATACTAATAAATAATATTTTTACTATAAGATCCGAGATAATGTATGACAAACAAATGGCTAACATTTTTATTATTAAAATCAACTTTTATTTTCATAAATAATAATGTTACTGAAGTTAAATGCTATATATCTTTTAGGATTACTACCGTTGTATCTAGTCCCATAAGAATAAAATAAGCAGCCCTATCTGGTTATTTTTTGGTATATATGTATATTTTTAATGTATTTTATTAAAATTTGTTTTAGGTTACAAATTTTAATCCACCGCTTTTAAATATTAACAATAAACTGATAATAAATTGATTTATATTTTATTACTTAAACAAATTAGAAAATTATTTTAGCAATTATTTACTTTATATTGTAATTATTAATTTGAGACCCATAAACCCAATAATTGTTAAATTTCCACTTTAAGTCGGTCTATAATCAATATATCTTACTTATACATATAATATATTGGATCTACATTATATAATTGATGACTAATTAATATGTATTTATTGGTAATTATATACTTATTAGAAATACGTTCATCTTTTTTTTTAATTATATGTAAATTAATGTATGAAAATCAATGATACATCACTTTCTAGATTGTGCATTTATTAATGTTTTTGAAAAATCGATAAAAAACTAGATCGATTGATTCTAGTTTGACTGAAGCAGACAAATAACTAATGTATTCACTCGATTAGTCAAAATTAGGATATGTGGCTCTTTGAGTATTGGATTCTCCTTCATTACTAGAGGAATAATGGCACCATCAACGTTCCAATATACTTACTAAAGTTCTTATAAAGTAATTTGTAATAGTTGACGATGATAAGAAATACACTCCACACATTCATAAACAAAAAACTATTGGCATTTTAAAACTTTTTGAGCTGATTCGTTCGGAAGTAACACTTGTATTTTCTTCCGTAGTAATTGCATGCAGCCCTGTGCATCATAAATATGTTAAAATAATTTTCGTGAATTGAAAAAAAGAAAGAAGAAATTATCCATTTGTTAGAGAAATTTGTGGAATTGTTTTTTTTTTTTTTTTCAAGTTGTCTAATAAACTCAATTTTCTGTGATTCAAACCAACCACAAATATAGGATTCCTTTTTTTTTTCTCATTCAAAAGTAAGGGCCATACTTTTTTATGGCTTAACAAAGTTAAGCTACACTTTCGGCTAGTTTCCTCCTAATTTTTATTATTGATTTTGTGTTATGAGATTATTTTTTTAACTAATGCAACTGCAATTAAAGGTCTAGCTTTAACCTTACTTCCTCTATTCACTTTATTTGTTCATAATAAATTTTGCCCATATTTTAAGAAATATTAAGTATATTTTTTTAATCATGATATCCATATTAATTAGGTATAGTTTTAGTGGACTTAGAAATGAATAAATAATGCTAAAAATAAAACAAAAAAGAAAATTATTTTCTCTTGATATACTAAAATAAATAAATTAAAATTTTATTTTTAATATAATAGACAAGTAAAAGTGAACCATCATAATACTAGAATTCTTTCATTGTAATGGACCAATGGTTAGCTTAAAAATGCAAATGTTAAACAAGTTGAGGATACCAAAAACGAATTCCACATTTTATATTTTTTTCATGATAAAATTCATATATATGGTTATGGCTATTGACTTTGTCAAAAGTATGCCATATCTGTCTTGTACTTGCCGTTATTGGCAACATGGCTGAGGCATATCATTTCATATTTTAAATGAATTTATTTGTATATATCATTGAATAACTTTACTTCATAAAAAAATTATGTATTGACAAAATATAAAACTTAAATTATAAGCGATTTATATGCATAGGTCCATGTTGCCAATAACAGTTAGTATGGGACGGACACTGCATGCTTTTGACAAAGTCAGTAACAATAACCTTTTCACACACCCCACACGTGTCATCACCCTTTACAATGAGTTTCAATGTATAAAAGCTCTTCCCATTTCTCACTAAAATATATTCTTCCCATTGCTATAATATAAGCAAAATTGAAAGAAAAAACAAAAAATCCCTCAAAATGGCTACTGTTCCTCTGAAAGATGAGCTAGACATTGTGATACCAACCATAAGAAATTTAGATTTTCTTGAGATGTGGAGGCCATTTTTTGAGCAATATCATTTAATTATTGTACAAGATGGTGATCCTTCAAAGACTATTAAGGTTCCTGATGGCTTTGATTATGATCTCTACAATCGTAATGATATTAACAAGATTTTGGGCCCGAGAGCTTCTTGCATTTCATTCAAAGACTCGGCTTGTCGTTGCTTTGGTTATATGGTCTCCAAGAAGAAGTATATTTTCACCATTGATGATGATTGCTTCGTAAGACATCTCCTTAAGAAATTCTAATATTATATGGTGTTTTTAGCTTTTATATTTTGACTAGTTTGTTTTGCGAAAAATTGAATTGATAGGTTGCAAAGGACCCAAGTGGTAAAGATATCAATGCATTGGAACAACACATAAAGAACCTTCTTTGTCCATCAACACCCTATTTCTTCAACACACTTTATGATCCATTTAGAGATGGTGCTGATTTTGTGCGTGGATACCCTTTTAGCCTACGTGAGGGTGTCTCAACTGCAGTCTCTCATGGACTATGGCTCAACATTCCTGATTATGATGCACCTACTCAACTTGTCAAGCCTCTCGAGAGGAATACTAGGTCTCCTTTTTATTATATTAAACTTATATACTTTGACAGTACAAATGATTTTTGTCGGAGACTTTTAGAAATAAAAACTACTATTTAACAAGTTTAAATTCTGAATCTGCTTGTGATTGAAATCGTATTGATAGGTATGTTGATACGGTGCTGACAATCCCAAAGGGTACACTCTTCCCAATGTGTGGTATGAATCTGGCATTTGACCGTGATCTTATTGGTCCTGCTATGTACTTTGGTCTCATGGGAGATGGCCAGCCTATTGGACGTTACGACGATATGTGGGCTGGTTGGTGCTGCAAGGTTCGATACTTTTATTATGTGATTGAATTATGTAGATATTTTTATGTGTTAGTGCATAGAACTTAAACTCCAAACGATCTGGCAGGTTATATGTGATCACTTGGGGTTAGGTATCAAGACTGGATTACCCTACATCTACCACAGCAAGGCTAGTAATCCATTTGTGAACCTGAAGAAAGAGTACAATGGAATATTCTGGCAAGAAGAAATCATTCCATTTTTCCAGCAAATGAACCTGTCTAAAGAGTCAACTACTGTCCAGAAATGCTATGTGGAAATGGCCAAGCAGGTTAATGAAAAACTTGGGAAAATTGATCCCTATTTTGTGAAGCTTTCTGATGCTATGATCACTTGGATCGAAGCTTGGGATGAGCTCAATCCTCCTACTAAAGACTCTGACAAAGCTACCAATGCTGCTTCCAAATAAATCATTTCATAGTTTTTTTTATAACTTCTTAGTTTACTTGCAGTATTTTATAGCTTTGGATTTATATAATTTTTTTGTTGTGTACACACCACCCCTCACACTGTAAGAGCTGGTCATGTCGAAGTTGTTACCTTTAACCACAAGTAGGGGACGCCGAAGGCAGGGCTACTTGGGAGTTGTAGGGGAAGTCTATATTTGGAGTATTTGTGGGTGTAAAACTCCTCCTTTAATTCTTGTAAACTGTAATAAACCATAAGGTCTTCACTTTTATGCGAAGACCAGATGAAAATTTTAATTTACTTCTCTTTTCTACAAAACCTGTGCTTTATACCATCTATCTTTTGAATTATCTGATTAACAAATGATTAATCTAGCAACAATTAATAACAAAAGCACCCTTTTTGCATGTTTGGATTTACTAATCCTATATCAAAACTCATATATACTAATTAAGAATTCTCATCAACAAATTTGAAGAAATGACCAGTCACTACCATAAACACCAGACAAAACAGATGGCAACTTTCTCTGAATTTGACTTTGTGATCAGTATCGTTTTTTATCAATATTACAGAATGATTACTTTAATCGTCAAGCATCAAAAGAAAAATTAACTAATGTTTGTCGACATGGAAGATCAAACAGACAACGCAAGCCATGTTACACAGTAGTTTTCTAATAAACGAAAATGAAAAACAAATTTAATACAGCAACTGGAATTAAGATTGAAATAAAGGTAAAAAGGGACAAACAAAATAAATATAAATAGCCTTACTACCTTTAAAAATTAAAAAGTACTTGAGATAAACAAGATGAAATTCTCCCCATTATCGATAGGCGTTTTCACAGTTATCAGAAAGAGGATGGATCTCACTCTGCAAGAAAATGCAGCAGAAGAGATAGATTATGATGGGATGATAAAAACTGCAGACACTTGGCCAAGATATATAAGTTATGAATCAGATTCTTCGGTCTTCTTACGCTTGGCAGCAGGCTCCTCAACATCCTCATGGTTGCTACCATCGCCATTCTCATGGTTGATACCATCGCCATTCTCATGGTTGCTGCCATCGCCGTTCTCATGGCTGCTACCCTCGCCAATTTCATGGTTGCTCATTGCATTCAATGCTTTAGGACCCAAAAGAGACACATGCTTACTGGTGATCTGCCGGCCTGCCCTTAGTTTTGGACCCCAATTCCTCTCAGGATTAGGGAGGAAACGAGCAACCTTCTTGGCTTGTGCCTGGCTAAGGGATGCAACAGCCCGAGCAAAATTAGCCTGTAATATTACACCATGATCAATGTTCCAGATATGAGAATTAAAAGATTGTATTCTTGATTGAAAATAAAAAGTGAGTTATCGTACACGTACACACATGTCAACAACTTGTATGTGTACAAAAAGCTAGAATTTTCATGACAGTCCTATGTGGGTGTTGCTTCAAAATCACAGACCTCAGTGAAAGGAGGAGTCTAGGTAAATTTTTTTTTTTTTAAAAAAAGATATAGTGACTAGTGCAAAAGATGGATTTGCAGAACCAGAACCAAGTCTCCAGTGACATATGGTGATATCTTATACCTAAAATGATTCCCAGATATTGGAAGTCAAGGAGACGGGTACCAGAATTATTAAGAATATAGACCAGAATCTCACATTTATATTTTGTCCTTTTTTAAAAAAAGGAATATTTTGTCCTTATTTTTTACACCTTTATATGTCTAAATTCAATATAGTTTGGACCAAAAAGTACACTTTATGCCATATGACAATGATGCGGTAAAATAATGTCACACTTCCAGAGGGTTAAAGTTTACCTGCAGAACAGGCACCTTAGCAAGGATCACACTTCCAGATTGGTCAGATGGTTGAGCTTTCACAGGATGATTTCTGACCTGCAAATAGAACGTTATCAGCTAAAGATGGCAGAAGGAGAATGATGTCTTATTGTCAACATATGAAACAAGCAAAGACGTGCTTTTAAGCTAATACTAAGAATATCAAGCAAGAACTGCCAAAAACAAGCAAATGATTAAAGCTTACCCAGCAACGCATGATATCCCAAATGACATTCATAGGAGCATCAGTTTTCAACCCCAAAGGATTCACATGAGTCCCTGATATGCGATATCCTGCGTTTATCACAGCAGAGCGAAATATTACTGCTGAAGGAGAAGTGCATTTCAGTGTTGCACAGAGATTGTGCAAACTCAGAAACAGAGGAATATCAGGTAGTTCCTGCAAAAGCACACTCTTTGATCAGAGTTTAGAAAACGTCCACCGAAAATAATGGATTAAACTGTCCCTCGTCAATATGATCTGCACTGAATAAATAACTGATTAAACTATTTCTCATCAATAGGATCTGCAGTGAATAACAAACGTCTCCAAATAACTAGTGAAGGACAAAAGTTTCTTTAGCCCCAAATAAAATTGGGCTGCTGTGCCAGCAGTAAAAGTCACGCCATTACTTGTCAAATTCATCAATGTAGAACTGTGAGTAGATTGAAGGACTGACATTCCTAACTGAATTTATATTTCCTTAAAACACATTAGAAGCTCCATTGCAAGATCAAGCTTCACATTTGTGGCCATTAGAGCAGGTAAAGTCCTATCGACAAATTTACTATGTCTAATTGTGTTAACTACCTTCTTCACTATTATGCAATATTTCTTCAACAATTGGTACAACTGTTATACCAAAACGAAAAGAAAAGACGTAACAATACCAAGGATTTTCACGCCAACTCAATCTCCTGATCCTGTGCAGAATTACATTCAACAGGAAAGGACAATTGAATAACATGTTATCTTTTTCTTTTTTTTTTAATGACAAGGGAAACCCGCAACCGCTACCCTTTGGGTGCACACAGGGTAAAACCCCCGCTCCCATGCAATAGCTCGCAAATCACATAGGAGAAATAATCCGCACTAGGCAAGCCCGGTGCGACGAGCTCGACCCAGAAGGCAAACCCCTTGCTTTCGCTGGCAAGGGGTTTCGAACTTGAGACCTCTAACATGAAAGTCCCAAGCCCAAACCACTGGGCCACCCCGAAGGGTACAATTGAATAACATGTTATCAGAAGATTGTTTGCTCCTTATCCCCGAAAGAACATCAAGAAAAGGTTTATGTGCCTCTCATTGGGAAAGAGTTTAATACTAAATCAGTAACAAGTGAAAAAAGATGTAATTGCTACTTTAATTTGCCAAAGATTTCAAATAGTTTTCATTTCTTTATATTATGTAACATATTCTGGATATATTTAAAAGGAATAAAGAATGAAACAGCCTTATGGACAGAGGCATAATATAAATATTAAGGCAAACCACACCTCTGATACAGTTGTCAATACAGCAGAGATCCGCTCATAAGCAGGATAGCGCTCCTTCATTGATTTCACATTTGCAAGCATGGCAGCTACCCATTCTTGATCATGAATGGGGGCAGACCATATGGGTCCACCCATGTTGAATTTCTTACCACAATCACTACACTCTTGAGGAACCGCAGGGCCAAATCCAGGGAGGCATCGGACACTCTTATCCTAGATAAGCAGAAAACTAAAATATATAAATGGCCATAATTGAAAAAATGTATTAAAACAGTCTCTACTAAGGATTAAAAGGTACAAGTAACAGAACTCATGATCTAAGGCAAAGAGGAGGGACTTCCCCATTAAACATACAAGAATCCAAAAGGGATTCCTCCAAATTCCTAGCAGGTCATCATTCTGGTAACAGCATGAAAGAAAGAACAATTGAAGAAACAAGCTTGCAAATAGGATTTAGATCGTGTTACACCCGAATGCAGGGATTACTAACGCATGGATTAGTAATGCAGGGTTTAGTAATGCAAGGATTAGTTTTTATCAAGTGTTTGGTTCATTGTTTCCCACCTAACCTTATGTTTGGTTTAAAACTCTAGAAAAAGTTTCTTTCCTATTATACCCTTGAGTTATTATGAGATTTTATATTTCATTTAACTAGTCAAGTTAAATACTAAAATATAAAATAAAAAATTATTATTATTATTGTTGAGGTGTGATATGTCACTACATACATCATGTATAGCACGGTATATTTCTATTGTTTTGTTGGTCAAATATACATTAAACTTAACATAGATTTAAGGCTACTTAAATTGTTCAAATACACGAAGCTTATTTTTTAAAAAAATAAACAAATAGTTCAAGTGGTCAATGGACGAACTACATTTAAAAAAACGAAAAAAATCAACCTAATATAACAAATCAAACACGGAGAAAAAAATATTAGTTTGTGAAATCATCAAATTACATGGAACGAATTTGGAGAATTTAAAAGAATATTTATAAATATTCTCATATAAATAAAAAAAAATGAACATTAAATTACAAAAAAAATAATTAGGAAAAAATATTTGAGGATAGTTTAGTCATTTAGGGGTCTTATCCAAGGATTGTTAAACGTTGGATTAGTTATCCCTCCCTTTTCTAGGGATAAAATAAGACCTTGTATGAGGTATAACTAATCCATGGATTAGGTTAAATAAAGTAACCAAACAATGTTTTTGTTGGACTAAATTCCATGGACTATTTTGATTAATACCTCCTACCAAACGGGCCCTAAATGTTCTATTTTCTTGATGTTATCTTCTTCTTTAAGCAAGGAAAATTGATGTTATGATCTTCATTAAGCGAGATAAAAAATAAGTTATGTGAATTCAGATAACAAAATGCAGCATCTAAGCTTTATCTTAAACGAGGGCCACTCCATCCTCCAGAGCAGCTATCACTAGAACCAACAATCCACCTGAGGTCCAAGCATTTCTTTGGCAGGATATGACAAGAGTTGAGGGAAGAATTTTCACACAGCAAGTGTTGGGTTATAAAACTTGTGAGACTATGGGCTGATGAAGAACATTAGCAGGTACCATGAATCTGCATCTTTAGGCACTCATTTTTTTATCTACCAAGATTTCTAGATTAGAGTATAAGCTGGTCAATCCAGCACAACCAGTTTGTACGAGTAAGATATTCAAAGATTGCGAATGTAGAAATACCTTTGAGACGGTCCTCCCAACTGTCTGAAGATGAAATGAGTCACAGCCAATGCATTGATAGACATATGAGAGCTTCAAAGGAGTATTTTTCACATCACTTGCAGAACTGCAAGCAATTAGTAGAAAACTCACATCTATAGAGAGAAAGTTGATAGCCTATGAAAAATTGGCTAAATTGTAGAAAAGATGAACACTTACGTGTATATACGAACAAAAACGCGAACATAGAAATCCATCTGAACAGATAATACTGGAACTATATATCTCTTATATCGATTTGCATGGCTCTGAAATAAAATAACACACAAATAAAAAGAAATTAAGAACTAAGAAAAAAAGAAGTGCCCGCTATTTAGGATACAGGATTAACAAAAAGAAGTTAATGAACTTCTAATTTCTATATTAAATTTTAAGTGACGGGATTTGTCTAGTTTGTTGATAAAACTTCAAAATGCTAAGGGCAGCTGCTAATTTTAGGATAATGCAAAAAAGTATGTAAAGAAAGAAATTGCATGAATGTAGCCAGAAATCATTACTCGCTGCTTAAAATAACTATAAACAAAAAGTTCACAAATGAAGTACCTCAATAGACGCAAGAAGGATCCGCAAAGCCATTTCATGGCAATATTTTCCTCTCAAAGGATAGGAGCCATATCTACTTGCAGATGAGATCACGTAAGCAGGATATAATGACTACTAAAATTATGTAACGCCATAAGCAAAGGGATCATTTGGTTACTTGGAATAGCAAACTTCTCCATTTGCTGCACATAACACTGCCATATCAGTTGCGGTACACATCAATATTCCTCCATCAGCAACAGATTGAACTGCTGAGTCTAAGAACACAGAAGGTGCTCCATAAGGATCGAGATCAACCTGAAACAACACTAACCAAAAATGTATGAATGATAGCTCAGCTTGAAATAGATATTCACAAAATTATTTACACACAATTAACCCAGGATAAGAAATTTAATGTGTAAACTAAATATCCTGAGCATGGTTGACTTACCACCAAAGAATAACTGTCATTCATTAAAAGTGCAGAAGAATATAAATATGATAATTTATTGTATATCATACCACATCAAATTCGTTTGGGTGGGTAAGCATATAAACCCTCGCATCAGCAAGGTGAGACTCCACCTTAGAGCATGCCACTGAACCATTAAACTTTATGTTTCTCCTGCAAGCTTCCACAGAGGCTGCAACATAAGGAATACCTAGTCAAATACTGGATTGGACATTAGAAGTAATATCTGTATCAAGTTATTATACAGATATTTTGAAACAAGACAAGTAAATTTATTGGATAAAGCTTATCTAATATTCTCTGAATTATGCCACAGTTTTATCTCATATCTATCACGACAATAAGGAATTCACTTTTATCCTCGCATTAATTTACAGTTTTAATACCTAAACAGTAAAGCCAGTACCTGAATGATTTATATAAAACACATTCTTAGGTAGACGTTTCAAATCCATTCCATCAGATATTCTTACTTTTGTGACTGCTCAGTGATCTCTTGACCAAAGAGATGCATTTCTTTTTCTTTTACCATGGTTGGCAGTGAGGGTTAGTGTTGTAACAGCACTAGACATTTTATGCAGCACCACCTAAACTGAGATAGCATTACCTTTATCATTGTCCAGGGCCACGACCTGGCTAATTCCTTCTACTTCACGAGCATACCTTAAAGCCCTCAATCCTGAAGCTGAGAGAGCCTGTTAAGTCACATTGAAAGAAAAAATGTTGGTCAACCACAGCAACAACCTCATTTCTGATAAACGTTTAATAATCGACAAAAAAGGCCAATAAACCTCGAGAACTCGTGGAGGCTTTAGTTCTTCTCGGCCTTTTCCCCGTAGATTTTTAGTCTGTTCCACTGGAATGCTAGATGATTCACCATGGGATGCGTCTTTCAAGACTTCAGATCCATCATTGGCTTCACCATTTTGCTGCACTGAATCACCTGGGTTTTCCGCTTTAGCATTAGGTGCCTTATTTCCAGCCTTGGTTCGTCTAGCTAACATTGCGTCATGCTCTTGCTTTCGTTGTGATATAAATGTCCTCAAAACAGCTATAGACATATCTCTGTTATTCACCTGTTGCAGGTAGTTTGGATGAGCTAAAATAAGGTGGCTACCACTGCCCTTAAATGTTACCACATAGTATAGAGAATAAAGGGATGTAACTTTGAACGCTATTAATAAACCACAAAGTGCCATACAAGCAAGAATTGTTTCAGTGTGGCATGCCAAGACCATTGAGGACTAGATATTTGCGTACAAGTTGCCAATAGTCATCTTAAAAGGGCTAAATTACCCCGTCCTAAATATTTACTAGGTGGAAATTCCTGCGTAAGTTACCATGAATCGAGCTGTCACAAAGTCAAAAACAAAGGAAATGTCTACTACTCCGTTTATCCTAAAAAGATGGTACTAGTTACATTCTGAGCCCATGTTACATGGAGATGTAGACATGTGGCAAGAATGACATTTGCAAAGATCCTTTTTAGTACACCAAAAAATTACTAAAATAGAATGTACCTATGTTGGACACTTACTCACCCACGGTAGATACAACCTGATATCACCAATAAACGAGTAAATGTAATATAGTTCCCAACTACCTCCTTTTCACCGAGAAGAAAGTTAACCGAAAAAAAATAATAAGAAAAAGAGGTTGGCTTTAAGCAATTACATCTGTCAGATGCAACATAGAGTTGAGCAAAGGATCAAATGGTTTGGTAATTCTTCATGAAGGGATGAATTATGAACATTTTGAATCAAACTCAGTATTTTTATTCATCCTTTGTCGTAATATTATCTCAAGGTTTGTAGTAATAACCAGTCTATCATTAACTAAGATATGTTGATAATTAACTATTTGATGGGCTGCGTGAACAGTTGAAGCCACACAGAGCCGAAGAAGGATGCATTTTGATAAAGGAATGACATTTTGAAAAATGATGTTATCCAAAAGCCATTCAAGTAATTGTAGTTAAACTTGACTTGTTGACCTCTTGGCTTTTCTGGCATACAAACATACTAAGTAATTTTCGTCTGTAAAACCATAATGACAACGATTTTTTTGTTTTTGCACTCACCTTGGCAGTGGAGTCTGGGGCTTCCATGAGAGATAGTCAAGCACCTAAGAAGCTCCACTTTAGACGAATACAATACAGAGACTTTCCCCAAATGTGATTGGTATACAATATCACTTCTGGTCTTGAGCTCTTTTATTTGTTCGTCCTGGTAAATACCCCAGGAACAGTGGTTTTTTTTCAATTTCATGATCTACATAATTGTTATATTTATAAATAGATATGTTCGATTAGTCTTATAATAAATATAGTTACATTTAACTTTTTAATTTTTTCCCTCATCTAAGGATTTTTCACCAAAGATTGCACTTCAATAGTTCTTTCTGTTAAATTCCTAGCAGAGCTTGACCTTAATGTTTTTCTACACTGTTAACTTTTGGCGATGTTGTTCTATCTATCTCTCACACACATTACAAGAACTATGACTCAAGAAGCACCTACATTCAATACATTGCAAATTCTAGAAATTGTAGAACTTACTAAAAACTTATAAAATGTACAAATGGATAATTCTCTAATAAGACAATGCTATAGATGGATATTAAACTTTGACCAAAAAACGACATATAAACAGTTGGTTCTCAATAAGAGAACACTCAAGCAGAATTGATCCTTATCTCTCTTCCGTTTGTGCATGTGGTATCTAAGTTTGTCCCAGAGTATCTAGCCAAGATCACACACACATGTCCCTGTTCCTTTAAATTATCTAGTTAAACTCACCCAATATTCAATAGCTAATAAGACTACCTTGGTGGATGCAATATAAGCACAACACAGCTATAGGCTATAGCAGATCAGTCAATTGGCAGACCAAAATAGACAGATAGAAAAATTATACGCATTAGCCATTCCACCAGCAAAGCTACATTAGAAGTAGCCTGAATGAAATTTCTCCCAAATTTCTATATACTAATTTGTAATTAAAAACATGTCTTGTCGCAATAAAACACTCTTTTGATAACTTGTCCAGTTAACTCTTCAGTTAGACTTAGGCAAATAGGGAATTGGATAAGCACATTCATATAAAGCTTTGAACCATAAGAATCTGAAAACAAAAAAAAAAAAAAAAAAGACCTGGGAGTTGTTGTAGAAAACTTCATTTTTGGCATGCATAAGAATCTCAGCATCTCCTTCTTTGATGATGGTGAAGTCATTGAGATCAAAAGAAGTTCCATTCTGCTTCTTTTCGTCGTCACCCGCCATTGACGGTTTGTGTGATAATGAAGGAACTAACGCCTAATTGCGGCAATTATGATGCTCAAATAAAAAGAAGAATTTTTTGGGGAAAGAAAGTGGAGACAGTAAATATAGTAATGCACCACATAAAACCCTAGTGCTTCTTCCCCTCTTGGAGTCTTGGGCAGTGGCTGCGGTTTTCCAAATATTCTTTTTTTTGTAAGGAAAATATTGTAATTTTTTTGAACTTACATTATTTTTGTAATTTAAAGGTCATTTTTTGAAACAAAAAGTTAAATAAACATTTTTCAAAGAAAAATCCTAGATGATAAATTATTTTAATTAATAAAATATAAATAACTTTAATATTTAGAGTGTGTGGAAGTTGTGATTACTCCTTTATTCCTTTTTAATTGTCATGATAAGATTTCATATAATTTTTAAGCAAAAAATTAATTAGGATGATTGCTTAATTAATATATCATTTATTATTATTTTTAATTATTATTTATTTGTGTATCTCTTAATTCCGCAAGAATTAATATTAATGACAAAGTTGGAAAAAATTATTTAATTCTCTCTTAATTGTTTAAATTAACTATTACTCTCTGTTCATTTTTACTTGACATATTTAGATTTAGCATATTTATTAAGAAAATAATGATTGATATAGATATTTTACAAAAACTATATCTATTAATTGATGTTTAGTTCTAGGTCTTGAAAAATATGTAATTAATGTTAAGAATATAATATGAAAAAAAATTATCTTTTCTTTCTTGATAAGTAAAATATAGCAAGTAAAAATGAACCAGTAAATATTTTGGAACAATTTTTTTGATATATGTATCAATTAAAAGGCTGTGCTTTTGACTTTTTAAGCTTTTTGTTTTACTTTTTGTAATATGTTCCGAAAAGATCAAAGCATTTAAAAAAAAAGAAGACAATTTCACGAATTAGGATTCATTTTTGGTTCTTCAATAAATGCACTTCTAAACCACCGGAAAATATCGTACTGATCAAAAAGTTATACTACTATTTTTGTTTATTCATCATTAGAGCCATCAAAACGGGCTTAATTCATGGGGTCAGTCCAATACAATTCATTTGGAGTAAGGTGGAAATAAAAATTTTCAACTCCATTTAAAATTATGGTTTATAAGCATGACCCATATAAGCCATTGGTCTTTGAGGCTTGATCGGTGTCAGGTCGGGATTGCCACATGGGCCAAAACTTTTTATTAAAGGGTAACTTGCAATAATCTTACTAGTATATAATCTAATTACTTAAATACACGCTATATTTTAATACTATGAATCTTACTAAATTTTGATACGTTAGATACATGTATCTCAAAATATATGGGACTAAAAATTAAGTTAATTTGTTCTAGATACACTTTATCCAAATAGATTAGCATGTATCTAGGATACATAGACAAATCTCGTTCCCTTGTCTCTCTCCCATCTTGCTAGACTCTCTTATCTGGCTCACGTATTTGGCATGCGAGATACATGCTAATTACACAAGATTTTTTTCTAGTGTTACTGAACAACATCGTTGTTTGTCATATTTGATTTGAAAATCTTCTCATTTTCTTGATGTTATAGAATTATAAGTTTGAAAAGGAAAAAAAGAAAAAAGAAAAAAAGAAGGGCTATCCCGCCCCAGCCTCGACCCTTCTAGGGTTGGGTTGGGTTGAGCATTTTCAGGCTCTTCCAAATGAAGGGTCATCCCGCCCTAGCCCTTCAAATTCCTTGGTCTGCGAGACTTGGGCCTGCCCTTTTTTACAACTCTATTCACCATAATGACTTTTTAAATTAAAAAATTTCATCTCCTGATGTGGTGACGTTAAAATATACATGCATTTTAATTTAAGGTTTTTAATTATTAATTTCAAACTTTTAAAGTTTTTATTAAAAAAACGTTGTCAAATATTTCAGGATATTAAATTAAAATTATACAATTCTTTATATTTATAAATAAAGTGTTTGACAATGCATCCAAGATGGTACAATGCAAACACATGAATAACATCTTGTTAACTTGACTCATTCTCTTTTAGTTCTCAGTTTCATCAAAGTCAAATTTATAGCTTTCATTTTTTTTTTTTATTTTAAAGAAATTATTCACTCAACTAGATCATTATTCTAAATTAGGCACATTTAAATTGGTATTCACTAATTTGTTCAAAAAAAATGTTTAAAGTTTATATTAAAAAGAAAATGAGTAATAATTAATCAAATGAAAATAGTGAAATAAGAGGTAATTTGAATTTCAACCGTTGGTCAACAAAAAGACAAATAAAATGATATTTTAATATTATAACGAAGCTGGGTATGTTGAATTTGCTCCATTTTTTTTTTTGTTCGCGTTCATTATTATTATTGATAAAGAAGAATCGATTAAAAATAAGTTGAAAGTTCAACTAAAGAAATTTATTATGAAAGCGGATATTGTACGATTTTTTTAATATTTTTTTTTTCATGAAAATTTTCTTTTCATTTTCTACTTATATTTATTTGGTATGATTATCCTTTATTACGTTAGCTTGGTAAGAATCTAGATACAAGAAGTGTACAAAAAAAAAATACAGTGGTTAAAACTTTAGTTTAAGGGAATCAAAAGTTTTGTACAATTTTGTAAGTTGATTATTATTTTTTAAATTTGAAATAAATAAATAACATTGAAATCATTTTCTTCCAAATTAATTCACTTAAACTACTAATCTTCTTGTGTTGTGTTAAGATATTTTTCATTTTTCTCAATTTTAAAAGATTAAAGTGAAAGAGTCAAAATATATCTCTATTTTCGATTATTAACTAAATTAGTTCTAGTCATAATATAGGACCAAATGTATCCATGTTATTATCGAAATATTCAAAATTACCCACTTAAATTACCTATTGCCTTGGGGACAATTGGCGTTCTACAGGAGGTTAAAATTTTGAGAGAGATGTGAGAGATATCTTTTTGCATATCTCGTACATGACTCAGGTGCACTAAATAAATTAAGGGAAAATTACATGGTCATGCAAATATATATTAGCTAATTAATCATCATAATTATAGTTTTGGTTAATTACCACTCGCGACAACATTCAGTGATAATTACGTGGGTCGGGGTTTCAAGTTTGTATAATTCCCATGTTTGTATAATATTTTTGTATAACTTTTGTATAATGTAATTTTGTATAATATAATTTGCATAACTGTTTAAAGTTCAAATGTTTGTGTTTGTATAAATTTGTTATTTCGAGTTTATACAAAAATAACTCAATTATACAAATGTACATGCGAATTATACAAACCTACTAATTATACAAACAAGACATTTATACAAACCTACGAATTATACAAAATATGCAAATTATAGCTATGAAACATGTACATTGACATGTGTGCTTATTCTCCTTTCTTATATAGTAATAGTATATATTATTCTTATATATAGTTACATAAAGTAATATGACAACATTTTAAATACATCTACAAATAATAGATATACTTCAACACCCAGAAAAGGTTACTGGTGCACTTAGTCTCAGCACATCTTTTTTTGGTTAAAACGATTTACCTCTTTATTTATCGAAAGCCCATGTAAGGGTGGGCCTTTGTACTTGGGCCCGGCGAGTGTTCAACCGCTAAGAAAGCAAAAACGAAAAGAAAAGGTAAACTTTTAAAAATAACAAACATTAGGCGTTATTGTTAAATAGAACTTCTTAATTATAGTTTCGCAAATTATAATTGGCAGTTACACTTTGATTTACTACATATTTGTATTCATTGTATTTTCTCACGGATCTGGGAGAAATGATACAAATATAAACTTATTCGTATAGAAGAGAATACATATTAGGAGAAGAGACGAGCGAGATCGAGAGAGGGAGGAGAACGAATTGTATTTTGTATTTATTTTACATGGTGTTATGTATTTATTTAATGCATAATTGTTTTGTATTATGTATCAATTGTATTCAAAATACAACGAATATAATTGTATTTAACTTGTCTTTGATTGGATACAATTGATACATAGTACATTTGACAGAGAGGATGAGTACATATTGTATTCGTATGAATACAAATACAACTGACAAAAAATACAAATATGGTTTTCTAATACAATTATATAAAATACAAAATTCTCACATATATTTGATTGAATACAATGATACATAATACATTTGAATGAATTTCTTCTAATTGACAAGAGAGAGATAGAGAGGGCGAAAGAGAGGGAGGAGAGGCCAGGGAAAGAGGGAGAGAGTTTGCTATATAAAAACAATATATAGTGATTTTTTGTAATTTTTTTCAACTATAGTTTTCTTCCATAAATATATTTAAATACACTAACATCTTTTTTACCTTTTATTTTAATTTGAAATTGGTTGAAGCAACGAGCGGAAATAATGTGTGTTTTAGTATTCTCTAGAGTCATCCTCTTAGTTGCCATGCACTGATAAAGGGGATATCTTTATTTTATTAACCATACACGTATAGTGAATTAAGTGATTAATACTAATTTATTAATTTGGACCACAAGAAAGTTGAATCAAATGATATAAAATAAAAAAGACTTTGGGAATTAAGAATTTACTTTAATTTGAATATATATTATTTACTCTCTGAATAACAAGAGAATAAGGCAGAAAATACTGGGGGCTAATTACAACTTAAAATAAAATGTGTTGTTGGATAGTTATCTTAAAAATGTTTTAAGTAATAATTAATTAATGGCACAGTAAGTACACATCATTACCTATATA
This sequence comes from Solanum bulbocastanum, assembly GCA_037074985.1. Taxonomy (NCBI): domain Eukaryota; kingdom Viridiplantae; phylum Streptophyta; class Magnoliopsida; order Solanales; family Solanaceae; genus Solanum; species Solanum bulbocastanum. The sequence goes on along the minus strand of CM073598.1, from coordinate 37,877,002 downwards.
TTGGCATCACATACTTAAAATATTGAGTTCAATTACCAATTAAATAATGTCATAATATAAACTAAAAATGCTACTTGGCAATGGTTACGTACTAAGGCTGACTGCTTGTCCATCTGATGAGTCATTGGGGCATATTTTTCTTTCGTTATTCTAATGCACTCAAAACGTAAATTGAATTTTACATTTTAATAGGCATTCTTATATAAATCAAAACACTAGTGTAACTTACGTACGTACTAAAGAAATCTTAATGTATCAAAAGGCGAGCATGATTTATAAATAAGATTTAAACGATTTTTTTTTACTAATATATATAGTATACGTATGAAATTTAAAAGCAAGGACGGAACTAGTGATCATTATTCAGCATAATTCAATAAATTTGATTAAAACTCGTTATTTGAGTTTAAAAAAGTCACTTAATTTCATATGTATATAAATAAAAAACCCAACAAAATTATTTTTTATCTTGTAATTCTAAATAGATTGCCTTTTTTTTAAAAAAAAATAAAATTATATTCATACTTGTAATTCTAACTTTGCTTTGAATCCCTTATGCATACGAACTGAAATATCGAAATTGAAATTTACTTGAAAAAAAAACTGCATAGCCCATAGGTGGTATATGCCCTTAGGCACACATATATAATACTCCCTTCGATATTTACTTTACATTTCCATAGGGACTTAATTTCTAACAGAAAAAAACACTACATGCACTAATGGATGTTTAGTTTAAACTAACTAATAAATGGATAAGTTATATAATGTAGTTAGGTAAAACTATATTTTTATGTATATATATCATATACTGATACTTCTTGATTTCTACGCAATTTTACTTCTTTATATTTTGATACTCCTTAGTCAAAATTCTGACTTTGCCATAGCGCCACTGGTCAAACGTTTGCTTATTAACTTATATCACATAATTATGATTAACTAATTAAAATACATTTTCATTTTATTTTATCGTTAAGCATAACAAATTAATATAACATTGAGTAATACACTAATACTTAGGGTATTTGTGGTTTGGTTTGGATCGGTTATTGATTAAAACCAAAATCAAACCAATCTAGTTAGTTTTTAAAATTTCTTAAACCAAACCAAATCAAACGAAAAAAATAACCGTCGGTTTGGTTCAATTTTTCTAATTTATTCAGTTTGAAAGTAATCATTTTTTTAGGACGTACTTATCTCGATAGACACGACCACCTAGTACACGAGCGATCTACAAAAAAACTATTGTTGGTTTAATTAATCAATACTAACTTATTGGTTTGCAGGATAGGTAAAGACTAAAATAAATTTTGATAGACTTGGACTTAGGATTGTAGTTGGACTAAAGTGTTGGGCCTGAGAAAATGGTAAAGTTAAAGATTTCAGTTAATTAAAATTTAACAAAATATTTTTATTTTTATTTATGAATAATATATAAATAATTATAAAATTTATATATCTAATTTATCGGTTCGATTTGGTTATTTTTATGGTTGTTTTTTAGTAAAACCAAAATCAAACCAAATGGTATCGATTTTCAAAATCTAAAACCAAACCAAATATCAATTTAATAAATCGATTTGGTTCGAATTGCTATTCGATGTGATTTTTTTACTATAACCATGAACCGCCCTACTAATACTTATCCACACTCACATATTTATATTAAAATTGTGTAAAAACTTACTTTAGTTAAATACTAAAAAATTACGCACAAACACATATTATACATCTGATATACATGTAAGCAGTTGCATTAGAAGGGGAACTTGCGAAAAGGAGAGGAGATGACCACCAACTTTTCATTTTTCATTAATTATATCACTATCAAGTCAAGCTTTTCCCCCCTCTCAATAAAATCCAAACTAAAATCTTCAACAATCTCTGGATCACAATCTTTTACAAAAGCATAGGTAATTAATTAATTAGTGGCATAATACACATCATTACCTATATATGGCATTACTTACTTAAACTAATGTGTTTAGCCAATTAAACAATGCCTTAAAATACTAGAAATGCTACTTGACATCTTAGGTTGACCACGTGTCTATCCTATGACTCATTAACCTGTCCTTTTTTACTTATTCTAATGCGCCATTAACCCCAAATTAGAACCCCAGAAGCTTCGATCTTCTCTGCTTAAAATATTAATTAAGGCTGCTAGCTGCACTATTAGTACTTAATTAATTATGATTAAAACATACGGCCAAGGCTTACGCACATCAACATTTGTTACATAAACATTGGTTAATAAGCCATTTTTAAGGGGACATGCCAACAACCAAGCACTAACTTCAAAATTTTCACGGCTTACTCCGAGGTCATTAGCAATGATTAAGAGTTTAATTTTTATATACTGATAGTGTAAAAATAAAATCTATGCTATTAGATTATTGATAAATAATTACATGTAAGCATATATCAATTATAATAATGAAAAAAAAACATGTTATCATTTGCTACAAATCTATCAATTAGGACATGTTAAAATTTCTAATTTTATTGTCGATGTATATAAGTTAATCTTCGTCTATAATTGAAGCATGCATGCATTTAAATTCTGTTACGGAATTGCTGATGCTAAATCCAAATATATATACTTATCATATATCAAGGAATAATTACCTTTGTTGGTACGGTTCTAATAAGATTTTCAAGGCACACTTGTTTCTCACTGATAGGTTAAGATTAAGTGAGATGCACCATGGGATAACACATGGCAGATATCATGAGGTGTAACGAAAGATTTCGTAATAAAAAAAGCAGAAACTGAGTTACTCGCTCCGTTTCAATTTATATGATACTATTTGACTTGATACAAAATTTAACCAAAAAAAAAAAACTTTCAAAATTTAAAATCTAAAAAAAATCTTAAATAGTAAGTATTTATCTGAGAAAAAAATCAATTTATTAATTTTAAAGTTATAGAGCGAGAAATCAGTGTCACTACTAGTTTAATGTTAGTGAGGTCAGTTTAATGCATTAAAAAAGACGGTAAATTGACAGGGTGATGAGAGTATATATATGGTAGAGTAGCCTGTGACAAACTCTGTCATACAAACAGGAGACAATATATTAGAAGATTTAGTGAAAGTTACTTAGAAATTTTATTAGTACTTCATTAAGCAAAAAAAAAGAAAGAAAAACAATGGTTAGAGGAATGATGGGCTGGGGAGCTAATTCTGATGAACAAGGATGGAGGAAAGGACCTTGGACTCCTGAAGAGGATAAGCTTCTCTCTGAGTATGTTAATTTGCATGGTGAGGGAAGATGGAGTTCTGTATCTCGTTGTGCAGGTATTAATTATAAATATTAAATGTTATTTCTTCTTATGTTTTGAGACGTTGTTTCTAATAAAATATGGATGTTCGTTCATGCAGGACTGAACAGGACTGGAAAGAGTTGCAGACTAAGATGGGTGAACTACTTAAGGCCTGGACTTAAAAGAGGTCACATAACACCTCAAGAGGAAGGCATTATTATTGAATTACATGCATTGTGGGGCAACAAGTAAGTTCATCAATTCTTTAATATTCTAGGCTATTTAAAGTGGCCTTTGGTTCATTTGATAATTAATTCGTTGATATTGAAATGTGTAGATGGTCAACAATAGCACGTTACTTGCCTGGAAGGACAGATAATGAGATAAAAAATTACTGGAGAACACATTTCAAGACGAAAGTACTAAAGCAAGATAAGAAAAAAATTATGAGGCAGATGAGAAACCATCCACAACAAAATTACACCAGGACGGATAAAAAGATCATGTCATCTGAAGCAGAAGAAGTGATGATGATCAAGAGCGATGACGATAACATGTTTATTAGTAATTATGATGAGGATCCGGTTGTGGAGTTGCCACCAGTGACGACTTCTTCAGACACATCGTATACATGGACGGAGACTTTTCCAATGGATGGATTATGGGGAGGATTATGGAACATACAGGATGAGTTCAAGGTGGCAATCCAAAATCAACCAGCTACTGCTAATTGTTCTTATGCAGTTAACTTATATAATGGAGATTTTATTTTCTGAGAAATAATGGCGCTGATCATGGAACTAATAAGTGATTAATCAGTCAGACTCTGTATGTTCAACGTATGTCTTTAATTTTGAAGAAGGAAAAAAAAAAGATTTGGTTGCAGTACAAGTGATTAATTATGGTTTGTTCTGTAAGATGATTTGTAGTTAATTTGATGAATATCCAAAATCAACTGCTTTTATAGCTCTCGAGAATGTAATCTGAGTGTCTCATTTGATTTAATTTAATCCTAAGTTATACTTTGAACTGGACTAAATTAACATCAGTTAGTTACACATACACATCATCATGATATATAAAGAAATGAATCACTAATTTCAATCTCAAAATTTAGCTTAAGAATTATATTAAAGAGAACTACTTATTCCGACTGATGTGGGACTCTTCACGTAGTAATTGAAGGACGCAAAAGTTTCGAGTAGTTTAATTTAGGCATAGTATATAAATGTGCTCTTTAACTTGACTTCATTTCACATTTATGCCCCCAAATTTTGGATATGCATAAGTAGACACTTAAACTTGTATAAAAGTTAAACAAGTAGACACATGAGTTAGGACACCACGTAAGACAAAATATGACATGTAGGACATGTGTCTATTTGTTCAACTTTCTACAAGTTTAAGTGTCTGCTTGTGTACAATTAAAATTGAAGAAAATAAATGTGATTTAAAGTCAAGTTAAATAACATATTTTTTTTAAAAAAATGATTCATATATATTTTTACAGGTTTTACCGTATAAATATGATCCGTATATATCCTTTTTGGTTGATGCAAGTGAAAAGTTGATTTTACTTTTAAATTTAGATAAAATATATGTAGGAGAATATCGGACGATCCTTTCAACAGAGTTAAAGTGATAATTTCAGAGACATTCCATTAGTTTTCGGTTTATTACACTCACTTTCCTCCTAATTTATGATATACACTTATCTCTCTTATTTTGATTGTTTAAATCATTTTTTAAATCTACTAATTAAAATAAATATAAATCTATTATGACTTGACAATTTTGTTCTTTTTTATATTATATTATTGCATATCATTAAAAACATGACTTATTTATTAAATACTTTAAAAACAAATCAACACAAATAAATTAATACTATAATATATATTTTATATATACATGTTTTATTTTTTACCAAACAAAGATATACATTTCTTCATATTGATTTATTTTAAAAGTATTTATTAAATAATTCAGTTTTTAATAATATGGATTAATATGAATATATTATTATAAAGAGGAATAAATTTGTCAAATTACAATTATTTATATTTATTTTAAATAGAGTTAAAGAATGATTAAAAAAAATCAAAATAAAGGACGTAGGCATAATATCGTAAACCACGGAAGAGGTGAGTGCTATAGAGCGAAACCTCGAAGAAGATCTCTGAAATTATCCCAAAATTTGAAGGTATATTTGATCATTTCTACACCTGAACTTTTTATGTCTTTTTAATTCAACGATTAATTATAATTTATTAAAATTTATTTTTTTTCATTCATAATAGTGTAAAATAGATTCCCTGATTTTCTTCAAAGGCACAAAAATAAATTACAATTTGGAATTTTCTTACCTCTTTCTCTTTTAATACATTCACACTTTTCCCCCCTCATATTTCACACTATAAAACAGAAAAAAAAGAGCAAAAACTTAGACGATGATAAAGAAATAGATTGATTAGTGAGATACTAAAAATCCAAATTAGCTGTTAAATTAAAAAAAGTAAAGAAAAATCACATGTAAGAGGTATAAAATATACTCCTATGTGAATTTTATTTTACTAAAAAAATCAACAATCAACAAATAAATTTAAAATTAATCTTTTCACTTTCGTCAATAAAAAGGATATATCTTAATGATTTATACATCAAAAAAAATAGTATTAGGCACTTTTTCAACTTCTGTTCTAAATTGCAAAATTAAGGAATATATAAACCTTTTTACCTTATTAAAATGGTTGTATTCATCTGTATTTAGTGCCAATAAAGCAGGGCCTAAAATGTAAGGTGGGTCTTTAATTTTTGTATGACTTTGACTTCGACTTTGACTGCATCGTGTACCAATAATCCTTACTATTTTGCAGCGTGTGTGTTGACTTTGACTCTCATAATGACATACGTGGATAAATTTATGATATAGTCTATATATATATAGGTTCATTGAACTAACTTTATGCTTTTGCTGATTAATTAGTAATTATTTATATGTCAATTAAGTAGTGTAAGTGACAAACTCAAATCTTTAAAATATCTCAACCGACGTCTCCTGTTTAAAAAAAAAACTTGACGCATCTGTATTTAATCCTTGTGTTTATATATTGGTCCTCAATTGTTTAATGAATTGTGACATAAATTGGATGCTCAATTGTGTATTGAATTATTGATTTTTATGTGGTCCTAAATTGCAGTTCCCGCAATGTCACGTGAGTGTGATAATTATATATGGTTATTTAAGGAAAACAAGAGTCAAATCAAGCTTGATTTCTGGAATATATATGTTCCAAAATCAGATTGGAAATTTTAAATTAGTTTTATGTGCCTTTCATAAATTTAGGAAAGCTGTTCAAGTATGCCCAAAAGACATATCACTGCGAGTGGTTTAATAGCAAGAATCGATTTTATAAAATAGTGTTTATCCATTATTTTTTCGATCTTATCTTTAAAGGAATTAATCACTATATATTTTGAAATTTCAACTTTCATGTGAAACTCAAGATTACGTCATTTCTTGTGAATTTTGTAACTCTACTGTGGATATATAAGCTCACAAAATTGTATATATAAAATATAATATTTTTATTTTCACCTAATAATTAGATTTTCATGCATATATCACTGCTTGGGGTGATGTATTTAATTTGCTGTTGGGACAAGTGAAGATGCAAACCATATGTCTAATGTATTATTATTATTATTATTTTATTATGTTGGTATGGTATTGGTCGCTTTCCACATAATAGAGTTATTGACAGGTTGTTTTTTTACCAAACCTGTCATTCCAAATATATATGCATATTAAACATATGCTCTTTTTTTTAAAAAAAATAACATAAATATAGATATAGCCAAGTTTTACAGCATGTGATGCCAAAGCTTTGTGTTTGTTAGCCATCAATTACTAGAATCTTATACCACCTATATACGTACTATATATATATTCTCTCGCTTCTTTCATAGGGGAAAACTCAATCAACACAATTTTACCACTAATCCTTCTCGAGCCAACAGTAGTGATGCCAAAGCTCCACATCAACTCCTAATACTTAATATTTTTTTTTAAAAAATAAATATATAGTGTTTAGCTACTATTTTTTTCCAGTAATATTATGACGATCAAGATTGAATTATACTGATTAATGAAGATTGTCGGTCATACAATAGAGGTTGAATGGTGACATGATTATTATTTTTTAAAGTAAAGATGAAGGTGTGCAAATTTTGTGTAGAATATTTATGTGTTGTTGAAGTGAAGGGGTGTTATAGTAACGGTGGCTTTCAAGTGGCATTTCCTTAGAGCAGAAAAAATCATTTGTTATAATGGTTATTCATTTAGAGCAATGCTAGATGGTAGTTGGGAAAAGAAATGCATAATTTCTCTATGTTGATGAGCAAATATTTTAGACTATTCAACAAAGCTTACTTAACGTCAAATTTAAACGTTTTCTCTAATTGAAAAAGATGGTGTATCGGACTAAAGACATATTTGGATCAATTTTATAACATAAAAACATATGTTTCCTCAACAGTAGTTTGTACATGTTCAATGGATATTTAAAAGAAATACAAAATGTGAACCCCCATATCTACAATAATCCAACGTAATCAAACAATCTCACATGTAGTCACAGCCATAGCTCGATACTCAGCCTCCGTGGAAGATCTAGAGACAACATCTTGTTTCTTGCTCTTCCATGAGATTAAAGAGTCCCAAGAAACACACAAAAATCAATGGTGGATTTACGATCATTGCGATCGCCATCTCAATCAACATCGCTATAGGCTCGCAACTCGAGAGATGACGTCGAGGGAAACAAGAGATTCTGAAACTGAGTACCACGAAGATATCTCAGAATACGAAGTACAGCTCCCCAGTGAACAGAAGTAGGAGCAGTAACAAACTGGCGAACAACATGAACTGCATGAGTTATATCCGGGCGAGTAACCGTAAGATAAACCAAACTACCTACAACAGTCCGATAAAGACTCAAATCTGATAACGGAACACCATCACTAGGAGAATATCGTGCATTGGTTTCAAGGGGAGTATCTACAGTCTTGTTGTCAGAAAGGTGCGCCCGTTTAAACAAGTCTGATATATATTTAGTCTGAGAAAGATGATACCCTTTCTTAGACTGAGCCACCTCAATACCCAAAAAGTAATGCAGCAAGCCTAAGTCCTTCATAGCAAACCGATGAGCCAAATCACGCTTCAATGACTCAATACCGCCATAATCATCACCAGTAATAACCATATCATCTACATATAAGGACAAAAGAATTTTTCCTGCACTCGTACATCTAACAAACAATGCCGAATCATGATTACTCGGGGCAAATCCAAGAGAAGTAATCACAGTGGAGAATTTCTCAAACCAAGCACGAGGTGCTTGCTTGAGACCATATAAAGTTTTTCGAAGCCTACAAACTTTATCCGGCTAGTGGTCAATACCTGGGGGAGGAGTCATATAAACTTCCTCATGGAGATCACCATTCAGAAATGCATTCTTGACGTCCGTTTGAAATATCTTCCACTATCGAACGGATGCAACAACAATTATAGTGCGAACAGTTGTCATCTTTTCCACCAGGGCAAAAGTCTCTTCATAGTCCATACCATATTTTTGTGAGTACCCTTTTGCCACAAGTCTGGCCTTGTATCGCTCAACAGACCCATCAGACTTTGTTTTTATTTTATACACCCATCGACATCCAATCGTATGTTTACCAGGTGGGAGGGTAACTAAATCCCATGTATGTGTCTGATAAAGAACAGTGAGTTCCTCAGCCATAGCATTCTGCCAAAGAGGATCAGTCATAGCCTCTCGATACGACTCAGGTTCAGACAAATAATGTATGTTGGCAGTAAAGGAAGAAAATGAGGCTGAATATGTAGAGTATGCGAAATCTGATAGATTGGTGGACTTAGAAGGATGCGTAGACCTCCTCGGATGTGGTGGCTCTCCAGTCTCAAAAGTCAAAGGAGCAGACTCAGGCACAGGTGGGGCTGAAGCACTATCATCAGGTGGCATGGATGAATACGAAACTGGAACCTCCATGTCAACGCCAAAAGGATCAATATGTTGAAGATCTGATTTCGTTACATCATAGGATTTAGCTGGAATCAAATAAAAAGGAATATGTTCTAAAAAGGTGACATGCCGTGAAACATATAATTTATGACTTACAGGATCATAGCAACGATATCCTTTTTGTCTAACACCATACCCCAAAAACACACATATAGCTGATTTTGGCCCCAGCTTATTTCGTTCAACATGAGGATGAAATACATAGCAAGTACATCTAAAAACTCGTAATGCAGAATAATCTGGTAGGTGACCATACAATTTCACAAACGGAGACATCCCTGAAGCCAATGCAGTAGGAATACAATTAATCACATATACAGCAGTTAGGTCTGCTTCTCCCCAAAAAATATTAGAAACCTCTGCAGATAAGAGTAAAGAGTGTGTTGTCTCAACAATATGGTGGTGTTTCCTTTTTGCAACACCGTTCTGCTCAGGAGTGTCGGTACAAGATGACTGGTGTATGGTGCCATCAGATGCGAGTAACTGAGTGAAATCATTGGAGGTATATTCGCCCCCTAAGTCACACCTGAAGCACTTTATCACAGCCGAATGTTGTGTTTTAACAAAGGCTCTAAAGTTACTATAAATGCCAAAGAAATCAGATCTGCGTTTCATAAGATACACCCATGTATAACGAGTAAAGTCATCTATAAACGAAACATAATAGGTCGAGCCACCCTTAGTGAATATTGGTGATGGACCCCACACATCAGAATGAAAAATATCAAAAGGAGCAACAAAATAAAACACACTTTTATTAAACGGTAAAGTTGAGAATTTTGCCAGTTTACAACCATTACAATCAGAAATCTCAAAAGTGTTCAAATGACCCAAAGCACCAGTAGAGGCTAAGAAACGTAAACGTGACACCGACACATGTCCCAAACGGGAATGCCAAAGATAAAACTGTGAAGACAAGGGACTCAAACGAAAAGAAGATAAATCAATACTAAAGGCAGTAACAGCAACAGAAGACACTTTGAGAATCTCCAAGACATAGAGTTTCCCAATCTATAGCCTATCCCAATCACCTTCTGAGTGTGTTGGTCCTGTACAACACAAACAGAATTAGAAAAGAACACTCAATTACCAGTTTTACACAATTGATTGACCGAAGCTGTCACGACCCGATTTCTCGAGCCATGATGGCACCTACTATAACCCACCAGTAGGTAAGCCGACCCGTAACCCGGAACAACAAGTAATGGGTCTGAGGGCAAAAGTAACCAAGAGTAGACAAAATTTAATATAATAATAAAACAAGCGGGCGCAAACCAAAACATATATACAATAACGATACCTCCCAAAACCTGGAAGTCACTAGTACAGAGCTACTAACAAAAGAGTACAAGTCCCAAAAGTGGACTACAGAGACTCGACTGTCTCGAAAGGCAAAAGACAAGTCTATATATACAGATGGAGACTGAAACAGTACAGAACGTTGTGTGCTCACCCCCGTCTCCGGATCAAATTACTCCAAGCTGGATCAACGCTGGCCACTGGTGCTCGGACCTGCATCACGAAAGAGATGCAGAGCGTAGCATGAGTACCAAACAACAGGTACTCAGTAGGCATCATAGGCCAACTGAACTTGAAAAGTAAATGCAATATGAAAAGAAGGAATAACACAAACAGAAGTCTAGAACGAAACTAAGACTAAATAACGATGGAATGCACACGAGTGTAGAAATAACTAACTAAAGTAATCTATAAGCTAACTACATCTAACTGGACCCCATAAGCCCAGAAGGTACACTGAAAAACTATAACTAAAGAGAATTACGTATAAAAATCCAATAACACAGAACATCAAACCAAAATCTCAACCCCAAATAATAGAATCTGACAATACGGAGGCCGGAACTCTAATCGGATGCTCACTAGAAGTACCCAAGTAACCAAGCGATAGAGGCCGGCCCTCGAACCGGATGCTCTATATAAGTAACTAAGCGATAGAGGCCGGACCTCGAACCGGATGCTCTATATAAGTATCAATGTAAGTCCTTGAAATTTAGTCGAAAACAACTTCGAAATCGCGAAGCAAAACTAATGTCGTCGACGTAACTCGTGAAACCGCAATATCGAGGAAAAATAAAGATAACTATCGTCGAAGTAAGCGTATTGCCTAACTAAGGTCCAAACTATCAGACTCTAGTCTGCTACACCAGTCTACAGGGATCTAGGCCGGCCGGGCGACGTCAGGGCAAAACTAAGGCCTAACTATTCTGAATCATGAAGTTCTAAGGCAAGCCCTAGTCAAACCTAAACTAAGGTCCAACATACTTCAAATAAATAGTAATTAAGCATACAAGTACTCCACATAGCAAGGAGGGGCAATTTGTACACCAAGCATGCTCCCTGTTAATCGATAATTTCAGAAAGAGACCGAAACATGAATTCTAAACACCTATGCACTATTCAATAATTACAAACCCAAATCCCAACAAATCAACATGCATTCACACTCTCAAGTTCAATCTAAGAGAGGGAAACCGTAGCCTACCTGTACGCCGATCACGCGCACTCCAAGAGTTACTTCTTCGGAGTTTTCCCCTTTCGAACAGCCTCGAAATGCTGACACGCTATCAAAAATAGAGTCACAACGTTACTACGGTCGTTTAGACACTAAAATCGCAAGAAAGAGAGACAAACCAATTTCGGGGTCAAAACGGGAAAAGTGGGGCCCGCGCTGAAAATCCCGAAATTAATCCCAAAAATAGGTTCTTAAACACCTCCCCGAACTTGTGTCCCAAAATGGAGCACAATTCGAGGCTCGAAACAGCCCACACGACATACAATGAAAAAAACACAAAACACATTAACAATGAACAGTAATCGCAGCAGTTACTCACAAGAAAATACCAGAAACGAGGGGTCTACAGCGAAATCCGACAACACCACAATGTTCTCCTCGAAAAACCACTCAAGATAGCCTTAAGAATCACTAAAATCGGACCTAAAACGAGTGAGAAATCAGCTTCCAAAACTGCCCAAAAACTGAGCCCGAAAATGGCTATGACAGCAGCTAAAACACAAATTTTTACCTCCAACGAAGCGTTGAATATGAAATCTAACCACACTGACGCGTTCCTTGCAAAAAACCACACAAGATACATCTTTGGATGACTAAGTTTGGACTAGAAATAAGAGAGTTATGAGGGTTTGAAGTTGGATAAAAAAACTGAAAATGGTTGCACCAGATGGCTGCCATATATTTAAAGTCTCCGACGGGGGCTCGAAATTCGATCGGAACCCGATAAAAATAAAATAGATATGCTACCCTATCAAATTCGACATTCCAGACTCAACGGCGCAGTCAAAATTTCCATCAGAGGTCATCTCGATAAAAAGTGAGTCCCACTTCCAAGAGCCATTTTAACCAAAATCCACCAAAGGGATCGAAATTAGTCCGGAGACCTCGGGAGTCGAACAAAAGGTTGTTCTAGACCAAACTCAACATTTCGAAGCTAACCGCGCTGACAGAATTTTCATCCGAGCGCGTTTTCCAAGAATGTTGACCAAAGTCAACCTAAGGCCAAATTTCAAAGGCTAAAACGCCTAATCGCACCGATTCACACTGAAAGCCTCGAGAGTCATGCTGATCATGCTAATAGCCTAAAATGACCCTTCCGGAGCTGATGGAACTGTCAGAATTCCATTCTGAGGTGTTCTTCTTGAACTGTTGATCGAAAATGATCGTTCAAGGTTCATAAGCTCAAAACACTAAAACTCACACCAAAACCAAACGAACGACCAGGTGACCGAACTGTTAGTCCCAGCAAGTCATAAATGACTTGGGGTCGCTACAGAAACACTTTAAACGACACACAGAAGGCAAGAAACAAAAATGACTAGGAGGGTCATTACAGAAGCAAGATTCAAAGCAAGTTTAGGAACGTAATTAACATAAGAGAGAACAATGTTAGGGGTAGTAACAGAACCAACACTGTCATAGATGCAGCACTAGCGGACATAACAGAGATTGGTGAAATAGGGGACAAAGAACCAAACGATGACAAATAAGGTGACATATGATGAGACGTACCAGAATCCAAAATCTACAAGGAGGACGGAATACCTGATGGACTAGATGCTGACATGGCAGTAGGATTAGAAGCCATAAATTGTCTGAACTGTTCAAAAATCTAGGGATCCAACACAGAAGGTGGCATAGTGCTAGTAGACTCAGTATCTACAGATAGTGCAGCAGCAGTAACAGCAAATTGCGGAGGACGAGCATTAAAGGAGCGTGACCCATACTTCTGCTGCCCATACATCTGCGGCTGTCCAGACTGAGGTTGTTTTGCCTTGTTAAGTAAAAATGGACACTGAGCCTTCCAATGATTTTTCTGTTTGCAGAATGCACACTCATCAAATGCAATTTTTGGAGATTAACGAGAACGTGGTGGTCTAGACTGATCAGTTGAGGCAGCAAACACAGCAGGAGTATTAGTTGCTTTAGACCCTTTATCCACTTGAGACTTTATACGGGTCTCTTCTGCAATCAGTTCATGAACAACAGAATCAACTGTGGGGAGAGGAGATCGATGAAGGATTGTTCCACGTAATCCTTCAAAATCAGAACGTAATGCCATAAAAAATTGAACCAAACGATGTTCATCCTTCCTAGCGATGTATGGCTCAAAAACTTTTAACTCTGCAGATTCAGTAAAAGCCAATTGATCCCACAAATCTGACATTGCAGTATAGAAATCTTGAATGCTCATAGCATTTTGTTGAAGAGCACGAATATCATACTTCAACTGGTACTGCTTAGCAAAATTAGACTGAGTATACGGTCTCTCCAAATGGTCCCAAACTTCCTTTGTTGTGTCATACTTAGGCAATTGCATACTAATCGACTGAGTTACAGAATTGTTGATCCAAGTGATAACCTTAGAGTTGGCAGTTTCCCATGAGTCTACCAACAATGCAAAATCCACAGCCGTATTATTTTAGGTTTAATTTTAACCCCAGTGACATAACCCCACATATTTTTTCCACGAAGAAAATTCTTCATAACATAACTCCAATACGCATAATTTTTACCATCTAATTGAGCATTAATGGACTGAAGAGAATCATCTTTTCCAGCCATATTGTCAAAAAAAAAGAAGCAAACACAGCAAGACACGAACAATTCCAAAACAAAAAAAAATTAAACTACCAGGTCTTCAAACAACAGATAACCGCTACCAGGTCTTCAACCAACAAATCAAGGAGCATGGATCGATTTAGCTCTTGATACCATGTTAACAGAACTAGAGTTATATTACAATATTAGAGAATTAGTCTCAATACAAAAGAATAGGAAAATATATAAAAACATCTATTAACTAAACCTAACCTAATAGGAAATAGACTCAATAACAAAAGCCCAAACATATGGGCTAACATTCTCTAATTGAAAAAGATGGTGTATTGGACTAAAGACATATTTGGATCAATTTTATAACATAAAAACATATGTTTCCTCAACTATTGACAATTAGCCACATAATTCATTTCCCAAAATCCAATAGCATATTTAGACCTTTTTGGCTTGGGCGATTTCCCAAAATTCAAATGATCTACTAGGAGTAATATAGATTAAGATACGACACGTATGTCCAAAAAAATATACACCCCTATATATGATATTAAGTCTCTTTAATTCTTTTTCCTTTTCTAATTTCCAGTAATAAAGTATACCAATCATGTTATGCATATATATCATTAGGTATTAAGGAATGTTTATACATTTTTGTTAAATATTGGAGATATTATTAGACTTAATCTTCTTTTGGAGTCACAAAATTTCATAGAAGTGACCATTAGTAATTACTTGCCTAATGTATTCAAATTGCAGAATGTCGAACATGTTCAATTTGGGGGAAAAAATAACTCAACGTAACCCTTTAATAATTGAATAGAAAAATCTCTTGAAATTTAGACATCAAAATTCATTGACCAAATATCTATTTGTTGATATATTAAGCAGTAAGTCTATGGGTAGGGATAGCAATGGGCGGGGCGGATGCGGGCGGGTGGGTTTAAGGCTATGCGGGGCGGGACGAGTAACGCTATGTGGGGTGGATTGAAATGAGTTTTTTTCAAAACTAATGCAGGGTGGGGCTGGTTGCTGGTATATGTGATTTTATATGAGTTCAAACTTAATTTTAACTTTTTACGTATTTTAAGTCATTCTCTATTAAATTAATAAAACTTAATAAAAAAATGAATTTATTTTTATGAATTTTATTTTTACTATCAAAGTTAACTAGAAAAAGAAAATATTAAAAAAATTATGTGGAATGGGTTCATGCGGGTGGATCTATGCGGGAGGGGTTGAAAATGAAAAAAAATATTATGCAAAACGAAGCAGAGCAAATTAAATTTTTTATGGATTAAGCTAAACCCGCACCACCCCATTGTTATCCCTAGATCCATAAGACAAGAAATAAAACAAAATTGCAAAACAATCAAGATTAAGGTCCAATAAGACATAAGCAGATAAGTGAATCGGTGTAGAAGACATTGAATTCGATATGGTACCACTCCATACACTTTACGGTTATTCGTGTTAATCTTAGGCCATTCATCCATGATTCAAATAACTAATTTATTCAGTGTAATTTCACAAGTGAAATCTGAATAAGATGTATATTATTTCTATTGTTGATTGATCCGAATAAAAAAAAGTGTAATCAAAGTATGACAGAAAAATAAAACAAAATCAAAATAACAAGATAAGAGATACTTATCTCCGTTCCTGAATTAGTTTTCCTCTTCTCCCTAATAAGCAAAGTGCCAAAGACATTATATTGTTGAAAGTCTTATATCGGATGAAAAAGAAATGAGTGATTTCCTTTCATCATAAATTAGCTTTCCGAACGAAGTTATATTCAAAATCTATCGTGAAACTTTAAAAAATTAAGTTTATGAGTTGAGTTAGATTCAAAATTCTCAGTAAAACTTTAAAAATAAAAATTAAATTATGTCCAATTTAAGATTGACAAACAGTTAAACAAAATAAATTTTTGTTAGTAAGTTTTCCATTTCTACAAATTTACAGTGAGAATTTGCATACGCATGATACGTACGTAGCATCCACTAGTCCACTGACGCGTGTCCAGCCAATTTAGTACACGCCTTTGTTCTTTCACTGATGGACCGCACAAATGAGAACTAAAAGCTCCAACAATTAAACAGCGCGTGTAAGCCAAAAACGAATAGTTGGTGTGCGTGTGCTCCACGCGCATCAACTGATGCGTAAGACATCCCTTTAATGCATTGGCTAAATTCATGAAACTTGAAAAAGGAGTGGAAATAAGAACCAAGCCTAAAGCTCTAAGGTATCTAAATTTGGAGTAGCTAAGCAAATCCTAAAGTTAAAACAAAGAATCCCTAAAGAAGATAAGAAGAAATGCCATAGATAAAAACAACCCATGTTCACTTTTTCTCTCTCTACACATTGAAATTCAACATCAACAAAAAAAAGTTGATAAGAATCCTTTTTTTCTTTCTTTGTGTGTCTAGCTAGGGTTTGCATTTCTTTCACAATTTTGGTTGTTTCAGTAGGAGAGAAAAGAGGATCTAAGAGTTAGCCAAGAGAAGAAATTAGCGAGAAAGTAAAGTAGAAAAAGATCATCGGGATGGGTAGAGGAAGAGTTGAGCTGAAGAGGATAGAGAACAAGATAAATAGACAAGTCACTTTTGCAAAGAGGAGAAATGGATTGCTCAAAAAAGCTTATGAACTATCTGTGCTTTGTGATGCTGAAGTTGCTCTACTCGTTTTCTCTAATCGTGGAAAACTCTATGAATTCTGCAGCACAAACAAGTAATTTTTTAATCTCTTTCTAAGATCTGAAATTAGGTTTTTAGCTCGATCTACAACATCTAACACTTCCTAATCAATATATTATCAAAGATCTGTTAAATACAATAGGAAAAATCATACTCATATCCCAAGTTGTTCATAAATAAATAAAACACGTAGATCTTCTGTTCTAGTGCGTTTTTCTAGGAGATCACGCTCTTTTTTTCTTTCTTACTGACTCGAATTTACAATTTGAAAGTTGGAGATGGAGGTTGTTTATCATTTGAGTAACCTCTCGTGTCAGATCCTGAGTTTTTAAGTTAAGATAAAGTTGGAAAATCTACTTAATACTGTATTATTTAGAGCGATCATTAGACAATCACTTCTTATCTTAGAAAGAAAAGGATAAGTCATAAATACGTGCAGATCTGAGTAACCAGATAAAACAACGTCTCCCAGTCCTCAATTCTACGCCTTTTTTGATGATGACAAATAAGACTGATATGATAAAGGACTCATAATATCCTGTTTTTACCTCTGTGATCATAGACATTTATGATAAATCAGTCCACCGGGTATTACTGTGTGCTTCATAAAGCTCCTTACTTTAAAATTTATAACTAAGTATAGAGTTAAAGTTATACTAATATATACCAGTTCAAATTTTAAGGAAGCTAAGGAAATATCTTTTGGGTAATCTGATGACATGCATGTTTTTTTTTTTTTCATCTGTGAAGCAAAGTTATCATTTGAGTTGTGACTTCTTTAACAGAAAGACTGTAAATTTAACACGGTGGGAAAATTGTCTAGAGTACTTTGATTAGTGTAGTAGTCAAAAAATCATGAATAATTGAGTGGCCTTCAAATTAATATATACGGTTAAACAATTAAAGTTATTTACACTAACTCAAAAGATGTTTTCATTCTTGAATAGATGCGTAATCTTAATAAAAATAAAAATAATTACCTAATACAACAAGTAAATGGACCTAATGAAGAAGTTGGGTACATTAGTAAGTAACATTTACTTCATATCTCTCTGCATTGAAAATAGTTTTAGAAACTGTTTTCCAATAAGGATTAGGGCTTCCTCAAGTCAGCTTTGTAATTTTAGTTTTAGAAGATGATTTAAAATGCTTAATTGGTTTACAATAAGTAAAAATTATTTACACTGTTTGTACACATATAAATGCTGATCCAAATAACTTCATAAAGAGGCGATGGAAAAAGTGGGATAGATCTAGAAGGAAGTATATTTTATCTTAAATCACTGGATTTTATCCTTAATTATCTCTTGAGTGCATTCTTCGAACCTGTTTAATGTTTTCATCCCGTTTATAGCTTTTGCATGGCCATACAAGACAAGCAAACTGGTTTTTAAAGAAAACGAGTAGCGATCTATCTATGTTAAATAAAGATGGATCGAATCTTTATTCATTTTTATGTAACACAATTTTTATTCACAAATATTCCATCCAACCCACTCATTTAAGGATTAATAACTTTTTCCTTTTATTTGTCTTGTGCAACAGTATGCTCAAAACACTTGATAGGTACCAAAAGTGCAGCTATGGAACATTGGAAGTCAATCGATCAATCAAAGATAATGAGGTAACAACTGCTACTAATTACGTTGACGTCACCTTTTCAAAGGATGGAAATATGTATGATTTTACCATAATATAACTTACTATATGTAATTAGTTGCTTTAATTTCTGACATGATCGAATGGTGGTCGATCATAATTCTTTCTTATTAATTTTTTTTCGCGAATAAAGGAAGCAAAATTTAAGTTATATATATATATATATTAACCTTTTTCAAGTTGTTGATCTATCTCATGAGCCATTGCAGCAAAGCAGCTACAGGGAATACTTGAAACTCAAAGCCAAATATGAGTCACTGCAGCGATATCAAAGGTAATTAACTCGCTAGTTGGTTAATCTATAGGTGTCAAATGTGACCTAAATATTAGTGACCCGTTCAATTAGTCCAAAATTTTATGAGTTTGGATCAACATGGTTGAATGGGCTAAATCAATCCATTTGCTAACTTACCGCAGTTTTATGCCCGAATTAACTCAATTTTGACTTGATTTTCTCCTTTGCTTGATGGAATAGGCGTTGGCTGCAGTTATGTAATCATCGCAAAATGTCATCAGTTTATATGATACTTTAGTTTCTTTTATTCTCTCTCTATTTTTTTAATATCTTTAGTCTCGTGGACCTAAAAAAAGAAGTAGACATTCATTTTTAGTTTAATTTGACTATAAAAAAAATATTTATCTAAACAACAGTCTAGTAACACTAGTAATTCAACACTTTCGACATATTTATATCATTTGTTATGTAACTATGTGGATGTTAGGGAGCGCTTTAGCCCAATTTGAAATTTTTCAACGCGAATTCGAATTTAGTCGGACACCGAATTGAAAATAAAAAAAAGCTTATATAAGTGACATCTTTGGAAGTTCTAGTCACAAATATTGTATTTTCTGGCTTTTCCTTTTTGAGAAATTGGTTTGCCTTTATTAGTTTGGTCTATACATTAACTGCGGTATGTAGGTATTGTTCAAATTAAGTGAGTCGGGCATCTAATCCATTTTTTTGCTCAGCTCACATTAACGGAAGTAAATTTGGGCGGATCAATTATTTATTCAGCCCATTTAAATCGGATTGGTCATTTGATACCCCTACGTTAACCATAATCATTCTACCTAAATTATTTGACATATAATGATGTACACAACTTGTATTCTTGATAACTTATTATACTTTTATAGACACCTTCTTGGAGATGAGTTGGGGCCTCTGACTATAGATGATCTTGAGCATCTTGAAGTCCAACTAGATACTTCCCTCAAACACATTAGGTCCACCAGGGTAAGCTTATTGATATAACTTATAACAAATTTTTAGATCCTCTTTAATTCAAGTATTCTAATTGTAACTTCTGGCTGCTCTATAGACACAAATGATGCTTGACCAGCTCTCTGATCTTCAAACTAAGGTATTCTCATTTGATTCTAAAATGTTCTTAGATCAACATGATGCATGTGTTCAATAGTTAGTAATTGAGGTAACTTACTATTTTATCATAACAGGAGAAAATGTGGAATGAGGCTAACAAGGTTCTTGAAAGAAAGGTAGGTTGCCCATACATGTGATTGATTGTAACTCATTTTCTAGCTAAATATATATTACTAGTTGTATTGTGATTGATTTTTGGAGTTAATATATTTGATGGTCACTCAACTATCAATTTTTTTAACAGAAAGTCACTTAACTTTGATTTTCAACTCAAAAGTCACTCAACTATGAGATCTTTGCATAGAAAGTTACTCAACCTATTTAATTGTTTTTTCATTAAAATTTATTGACTTGAAATTTTTATTTCTAACTAAAATTTTAAGAAATAAACATATATTCATTTAAACCATTTAATGACTCGCTCCACTTGACCCAACCCCCTAAAAATATAATTTTGACCCTCTTAATTTACCTTTATTTTCCAAAATTATTTTCTCCGTTCTCCTTTGCGTTTTTCTTTTCTTTTTTTTTTTTTAGAAAAAATTCTCAATTTCAGCCTCTTCTTCCTTTCTTTTAATTAGGGATATCTCAATTTCTGATTTATCATTCTCTCTTGTCTCCGGTTTCTTTTTTATTTTGGTTATTGTCATTAGCATTGTTAGCTTTAAATAATTTTAAATGATGTTGCTGAGAGTCGTCGTATGAAGGCGAAAGGATAAAAAAAAAAAAAAAAACCTATTTCGATATTGCTTGAACCTGAACTCGCATTATTCGGTGCTTTTCCATGGATTCTCTCTTAACAAACTCTCCATGTACAACCCTGCATCCTTCTAATAGTATTTTAATCACAATCTAATTCCTATTTAACTGAGATTTACTAAAAGAAGGAAGAAAAGACTGAAATTGAGAAATATATTTAAAAAAAAAAAAAAAAAAGGTAGGAAGAAGCAGAGGAGAAAGAATGGGAGACCAAGAAAATAATTTTGGAGAATAAGTGTAAAATAAAAGTGTTAATAATATATTTTAGTGGGTTAGGTCAAGTGGGCGGATTGTTAAATGGTTTAAATGGATATATGTTTATTTCTTAAAATTTTAGTTAGAAATAAAATTTCATGTCAGCAAATTTTAATGAAATAAACAATTAAATAGATTGAGTGACTTTTTATGCAAAGATCTCATAGTTGACTCGACTTTTGAGTTGAAAATCAAAGTTAAGTGACTTTCTATGAAAAAAGTTGATAATTGAGTGACTATCAAAGATATTAATTCTTGATTTTTGTTAGAAATATTGCTTTAGGTTTATTTTTCATCAATTTATATTCACCTAGCTAAGTTGGTAAATTAAAGTATTTATGTTGAGGAGACTCACATCAGCCCTTTTAAGGGATGGGTAGTCTCTTTATATAGCGTTGGGAAATTCTTTCCTCGTGAGCTAGTTTTGAAGGTTCAGTAATTAACTGTGCTGTAATGTCATTGAATTGCATATAATTTGTTAGCAGATGGAAGAGATATATGCTGAAAACAACCTGCAACAAACATGGGGTGGTGGTGAGCAAAGTCTCAATTATGGTCAGCAGCAACATCCTCAATCTCAGGGTTTCTTCCAACCTCTAGAATGCAACTCTTCCTTGCAAATTGGGTAAATTCTACCATTTTCATTATATCTATTTTACAACTGTGGATTAGTTGACAAGTCCAGTACAAAGCGCCTTCAATTATAGGTGATTCGAAAAAGAGAAAAGAAGCAAACAAATATCGCTTATAGTCTAGAGATATCAATGAAAATTGAAGTGCTTGGCTAAAGCTAAAATGTCTTTATTTTGATTTAATACAGGTACGATCCAATAACAACTTCAAGCCAAATAACAGCAGTAACAAATGCCCAAAACGTGAATGGTATGATACCTGGTTGGATGCTGTGAATCAAAAAGTCCTGCGCTCACTTATTTTCAGCTTTGCATAAAAGCATATGAAGTACTATATTTCTATAATAAAGGACAACTAAAGTACCTTTTTGTTCAGCAAAATTTTATTGATAATACTAATTAAGCTGAACGTTGTGAACCATTTTCTTTGCATAAAAACAAACCTGTTTGCGTGGAAATGTTTTATTTTATTCATATCATAATGTGGATGTTGCTGAAAGATGATGATTATAACTAGTATCTTTTCTGGAAATTCAGTTTCTTTTGGGTATATTCAGATTTCAGGTATACAGAAGATGTCCAAACTTTTTATGTTTGGTTAGTCAAAATTTTTATAACACATGTTCTCTGAGAAAACAGTTCCTTGAAATAACTTCTTTAGTTGAAGTAGGAAAAATAAGCTTCACAATCAGCCTTTCATGTTGATCGTATCCTCCCACTCTTCAAAACACTTCATCTTCACCCAATCCTTATAACTCCCAGTCCCACCCGACAACCCCAACTCCCACATATTCCCCGTATTTGTCTAGAAAATATGTACGTATTTAATTATTTTTAGAATAATTTTTTTTTATTTTTGGAAATAATTTACCATATTGAACTGAAGAAGAATTAAAAGTTGGAAAACCCCACTTATTTTTCAAAAAAACTATTTTTTCAAAACTAATAGGATATGATTGTTAACAGAACTATAATTGAAGAACAAGATTACAATATAATTGAGTTGGTCTTAATACAAAAGAATAGAAAAGCTATATATAAGCATCTACTAACTAAACCTAATCTAATAGGAATTCATTAATTTAACCTAATAGGATTTATAAAGCTAACATAGAAAATAGGCCCAATAACAAAAGCCCAAACATATGGGCTAACAATGATAACTTCGAAAAGTAAACGCCTTCCCTTTGTGGGTAATTACATAACAATACCTGTGACTTGTGAGTGTAGATTAAAACTTTTATTTGTATAACATTGTAACTCTAAATAAAAAAGTATAAGAAAAATTACTTCGATGGTATCTTTTAATAGATAATTACTAATTTTAATGATATTTTATTAGTTATTAGTTATTATCATTTATAGCAATACATAACAATACTATGATAAATATGCAATATGTATTAAAAGTGAATTATGTATGCAATATATATGTGTTATAACTGTTTTAAAATAAAACTTGTACTATATGTGATTTATAAATTGTTCTCTGTAATATGTATTAAACTATATTATAAATATATTAAAAATGATAAGTGGAAAAAAAAAATGTTATTGATATAAATGATAAATATTTGTATTCAGTTATCAAAAGCCCATACTAGTAAGATGAAGTGAACTACAATATGGCCCAAGACACTACATGGCTTTTAAGGAGCCCACTGGAATTTCCAGAAAGGCCAACAAGACAGTCCGAAAAAAGGGCCATCTGTCTACACGCTTTGGAGAATAGAATAGACGAGATGTCAGCAGCTTGCGCATGGATGATAATTTCGCTGGAGGAAGGGCGGTGGATTCAGGGTCGGGGAGATCATCATAGATTATTAATGCGTGCATTCCATTATCGCGGAAATATTTCCCCATGGCACACCCAGAATTTGTGATAAAAAAGAACCATACCCTGTTGACAGTGTCCTTGTCCCTTAATTATCAGGCTACCCTCGGATTCTTCCCTTCATCATTTTCAAGAAATTACACCTAATAATCGTATAATTTAGTATTCTTGAGCTTTTGATCTCCGCTAGGGACAAACTTTATGGTAAAAAATCTAAAAAATTTCCCATGGAACAAAATTTGTTAAATTTGGAGTTTTCCCATGGAGCAATCCGAAAATTCAAAACCACTCAACTTCGAGGTCATTCTTGTAAATCACCCTAGCTGCTTGAAACATTAACAATGGCAAAAAGAAAGACAAAATGTACTATTTACTATCCGTGGAGAATATTTACTTTCTCCATTATTATATTTACTAGGAGAAATTTTGTTAGAGGAAAACATAAAGTACATTGTTATTTGGAGCAAAATTTTTTTGGTTACTAATTACTATATTGAATTTATTATTCCTTTGTGAATATATGTTAGTTAGCAGTAGCCATCCAAAAAAAAATTTAACTATAAAACCCACTCAATTTCATTGAAGAATCTAATGTGTGGTTGCTATCAAAAATTAAATAAAAATATAAATAAGGAATTGTTCTATAACATAATATTACTTGTAATTTCATAGAGTAGAGTAGCTTTAGGTATCTACGCAGTAACGCAACCTTCTCGTAAAGAAACTAATAAATTTAACTAAATAACCCCCCCCCCCCCCGCCCCCTTATTATGCTTACTTGCTTTATTTATTATTTATTAAATTGTTCTTTTGGGCATTTATCGTCATCACTTGCGAACAAAGGTGCTCCATCTGCAAAGGATACACCCTTTACGGGGCAAACTGTCCCACGGAAAATATTCCATGATTATATTCAAATTTTCATAAATTATTTGATTGAATCGGTGAGAAAAGAAAAAATATAATAGTGTTTTCATATGGAAAAATTAAAAAGTTTCTCAATATTTCAGGGATAATTTGTTTTTCACAATCTATTTTTCCATTAAATTGATTTGGTGAAAAATGAATGAGAAAAAAAAAATATTTTTTTAACAAAAAATTTCATTGATTTGCAATCGAAAAAACTTTTATTTCTAATTGTATTCTGGAAAAGAGTAGAAGAATAAAAAAGAGACCTATAATGCATTACAAATATATATAACGTTTACACTTTAGTCGTGTTATTGTTACGGAAAAGAAAAACAAAAAATTTTCCCCTAATCACATCCAATTGAACCCTAGACAAACCTCGTCAGTTTTGAGTTGTCGAATGACGATTGCTTCATCTCTTAAGAAAGAATGTGTACGCCTATATTATAATATATTAATAAAAGAATATTCTCTTTTTTCATCTGGTCTATATTATTGCATTCTATTCCTTAAAAAGTGACCACGTGGTATTAGAAAAAGTAAGAAATTGCAATAATTTGAAGTTTGTCAAAAATAACGAAAAAATTAATTAAATTTAAAAAAATTGAATATATTTTAAATATTGGTGCTGCAAGAGGGTCAGTGGTATAATTTCTACCCCTTTATTTATATATGGGGATACTATAAATAAGTTATTTTTCTCCTTTTGTAGTACACAATAATATTCTGTTTCCAATTAATTTAATTCTGATTGCCCTGGCAAGGGATCTGGGCTTCATTCTTTTTAAATTTTTTTAATTTCAGCCGCCATGGCCACTCACAATTTTTTTAATTAGAGAATCAGAAGATTGTTGTTAGGAATATATGCTTTTTTTTTGACGAAAAAATTCTTTTTATTTTATGTTGATAACAAAAGTAGTTATTGTGGCGTGCTGCTAGAGCATCATATAGGTGTAGCTTCATATGATTAGGATACTTATATTTTAAAAAAATAATAATTCTTGTTAATTTATTTAATTCAATAAATATTGTGGTCTTCCATTTGGCAAACCTTGATCCTTGTCACCCTTTTATATAACACAAGAATGCCATCATTAATCAAAATGATAAAGAAGAGAAGAGAATTTAATATGGATTATTCATCCATCTTTTTTTAAACTTATTTTAATTCAGTGTTGGAAAAATTATGATATATTTATTCCTTTGATATTTGCTATTGTGAATGTGTCCAGATTCATCCTCCAGAAAATTACAATGACGTAATATTCCAATAATAGTTGTCCACCATTGTTGATATATGATTTAAGAAACAGTAAATAATAGGGGTAATCTTACTAAATCACCCGTATTAAATTTAAGTCATCTAAACATTGAAAAACAAATATCACTCCTTCCATTTCAAAATAATTGAATTGTTGGGATATTTTTTATATTTCAAATTAACTTGATTGTTCAAGCTTCAAGACTACTTTTAAAATATTCTCCCACTTTTACGCTTCATTTGAATTTTATATGTGATGAGTTCAAGAAACTTAATTACTTTGAATTATTTTCTAGAAAATTTCTTCATTCTTCATTCTTAATAAGTGGTGGTTCTTTGGTTTGACCAAACCAATCAAACAATGCCACCACTTAGTAAGAATGAAATAAAAATAAAGTGGTACTATTTAAAAAACCAAACCAATCAAAAAAGGCCACGTAAGTAAAACTAAGTTATATTTTAAAAATAAAATAAAGTGGTACTATTTAAAAAAGGGCTAAGTTATATTTTAAAAATAAAAATAAAGTGGTACTATTTAAAAAAGGGCCACGTAGGTAAAATCAAGTTATATTTTAAAAATAACCGTCGGACCAAACCAATCAAAAAAATTTGGTCGGAACAATGCCACCACTTATTAAGAATGAAATAAAAATAAAGTGGTACTATTTAAAAAACCAAACCAATCAAAAAAGGCCCCGTAGGTAAAATTAAGTTATATTTTAAAAATAACCGTCGGATCAAACCAATCAAAAAAATTTGGTCGGACCAAACCAATCAAAAAAGGCCACGTAGGTAAAACTAAGTTATATTTTAAAAATAAAAATAAAGTAGTGCTATTTAAAAAATGGCGACGTAGGTAAAACCAAGTTATATGTCAAACCAAAGAACCACCACTTATTAAGAATGAAATAACCGTCGGACCAAACCAATCAAAAAAAGCCACGTAGGTAAAACCAAGTTATATTTTAAAAATAAGAATAAAGTAGTACTATTTAAAAAAAGACCATGTAGGTAAAACCAAGTTATATTTTAAAAAACCAATCAAAAAAGGCCATGTAGGTAAACCAAGTTAGGACCAAACCAATCAAAAAAGGCCACGCAGGTAAAACTAAGTTATATTTTAAAAATAAAAATAAAGTGGTACTATTTAAAAAATGGCTAAGTTATATTTTAAAAATAAAAATAAAGTGGTACTATTTAAAAAAGGGCCACGTAGGTAAAACCAAGTTATATTTTAAAAATAACCGTCGGACCAAACCAATCAAAAAAATTTGGTCGGACCAAACCAATCAAAAAAGGCCACGTAGGTAAAACCAAGTTAGGACCAAACCAATCAAAAAAGGCCACGTAGGTAAAATCAAGTTATATTTTAAAAATAAAAATAAAGTAGTACTATTTAAAAAAAGGCCATGCAGGTAAAACCAAGTTATATTTTAAAAAACCAATCAAAAGAGGCCACGTAGGTAAAACCAAGTTAGGACCAAACCAATCAAAAAAGGCCACGTAGGTAAAACTAAGTTATATTTTAAAAATAAAAATAAAGTGGTACTATTTAAAAAAGGGCCACGCAGGTAAAACCAAGTTATATTTTAAAAATAACCGTCGGACCAAACCAATCAAAAAAGGCCACGTAGGTAAAACCAAGTTATATTTTAAAAATAAAAATAAAGTAGTACTATTTAAAAAAAGGCCATGTAGGTAAAACCAAGTTATATTTTAAAAATAACCGTCGGACCAAACCTCGGACCAAACCAATCAAAAAAGGCCACGTAGGTAAAACCAAGTTAGGACCAAACCAATCAAAAAAGGCCACGTAGGTAAAACTAAGTTATATTTTAAAAATAAAAATAAAGTGGTACTATTTAAAAAAGGGCCACGTAGGTAAAATCAAGTTATATTTTAAAAATAACCGTCGGACCAAACCAATCAAAAAAGGCCACGTAGGTAAAATCAAGTTATATTTTAAAAATAAAAATAAAGTAGTACTATTTAAAAAAAGGCCATGTAGGTAAAACCAAGTAATATTTTAAAAATAACCGTCGGACCAAACCAATCATCATCAAATGACAAAAAAATAAGTGGTGAAACTCATAATACAAAGAATAATAACAGTTATACGCCCGTTGCCCGTGCCTTGCACGGGCACCACATATCTAGTATATTAATGTGGATGAGATTTTCATAAAAAGAACTCTTCACTATATTGACAAATTAACACTCCATTTTTGGTGTAAACTCTACTTGTCATCTGCACCAAATTTAAAAGTGAATTAGTAAATTTTATGAATTTGGATTTTGAAGATTCGATTGGAATAGTTCACGATATTATTATGGATGAAGACTAAATTGATATAATCCAATAGAAATTTTTTCAGTCATTTTTGTTAATGTTTTACCTCCAAAAATTGACTTTGTAAATTTTTGTTAAGGTTTTACCTCTAAAGTTTTGGTTTTAACAAAAAAATCTTTAGTCATTTTACGAGTCATGTATTGAATTTTGTATTTGGGAATGAATTAAATTTTAGTTAGTATTGAAATTCAAGTGGCTCAACATAATTGGAGGCCTAAAGCGAAATTTCGATTGAGGCCTAACAAATTTCATATGTATTTATATAAAATATATTTTTTTAACTTTTTGGATGCAAATTATTATGATACTTAGTGTTTTTTTTTTTATAGATTATTTTTTCGAATACCTTTTTTAAAAATCATTAGATTTAGGTAAAATTTTATCAATTCAACTTTGAAGAACATTATTTTACTGAAGCAATTCATTATAGGACTTGTTAGCATAATTCTATAAGTAATACGTTTACAAACTTTAAACAAAGATAAGAGTTAGAACCATAAAATCTAATTTAAGAAGTCGATACCTTGATATACCTTACTTTAATATGTTTGTTGTAATAATTGAAAGTTTAAGAAAAAATAAAAAATAATTTGCATATTCACTTTGTTCAACACTTTTCTACTAATGATTCATAGTTTTGACAGAGTATTACTCTAATTTATCAAAGTTTTGAAGAAAAAGAGTGCAAAAGGAGTTTAAAAAATAAATAATTATAATGTGAATGTTAGCAAAGAAATGTAATAAGACAGAACAACGTTTTCTTGATTTCTTCAATTAATTTGAATGGGTTAATGAAAATAATATATATATATATATATATATATATATATCCGTCCTATACATATATAGCAATTAATACAAAAGGAGCTAAATAATTAATTTTTAAGTAAAAAAATTGACACATAATTTATTCGTTTAAAAATTTGAGGCCTCCCAAAATTGGGGTCTGAGGCATATGCCTTAATTTATAGCAAACTATTAATTCAAAATAAATGTTATAGCTACCATTTCATTTAATTCTAATTCACAACAAACTTCTTGCCATTTGTCTCTCCCTTCTCTCTGGAATCTCGCTCGCCACTCTCTCTTTTTCACTCATCTCTCCCTCGCCTCTCTCACTTTATACAAACAAATGTATAATTTGTGTTTGTGTTTGTATAAAGCGCGAGATAAACTCTATATATAAATACAAATATATATATCTCTCCATCCTACACATATATAGTTATACAAATACAAATCTTTTCTCGTCCATTTTTCTTTTACCTTTCTTCTCGCCTTTCCAAACAAGGTGTCATTTTATTTTGGTACAATGAATGCGAAAAGTCGAAAGGACACGAAAGGGGAAAAAACAGAGAAGCCATTTTTGGGAACAAAATTGAATGGGAAATAGAAAAATTTACATGCAAGAGGTTATTTTTACCATTATGGACATTATGTGCTCTTAGTTATTTTTTTTTACTTGTTTTTTCAAAAAAGAGGTTGGTAGAGACCATAATAGAAGTGAGTGGTTGCCATAGTTAGAAGGGCTGTGAGATAGACATGTTTTGCCTCATTTAGCCAAAAACATAATCTAGGGGAAATGCTAATAATACATATGCACATAATTAAGGTTTTCATTTTCTAAAATCAAACTTTGTATATGCTAATAATTAAAAGGAAGGTTAGTAGGCATTTGGCCATAAAATTTGAAAATCTAACTTCAAATCATTGTTAATATATGAAATTTATACACTTTAAATCATGATTTGAAATTATCCGATAATCATATAAGTATTGTACTTTGCTTGACTAATTAATTTGTCTTTTAATTTGTTCTCTCAATTCTCACATTGCATTAAAAAAATCTTTTTATAATTATGATACCCTTCTCTCCCTACATCGGTCCCCTTCACGATAAGTTACTTGTTTGGAGTATAAAGTAAAGACTAATATTTAATTAATGACAAAATCATAACTAAGTAAAGTGTCAAAGATGAAGGATGAGGGGATAAATTGCAATTAATTTAGAACTAATCAAAAAAAATTACGCTATGATTTGTCCCTAGAAGGGCAATTCTTCTTTGCATAATTGAATGAATAACCTATATGGTCATATAGTAAATTACTCACGAAAATTAATTGTATTTATTCAATTAAAATTGTAGCAATAAAAATACTCAAGTTAAAAACCAGTTTATCCTCAAAATCATGGTACTAAGCTAGCATTTGGCTCTCAAATATTTTTGGCAAATATTATTTGGGTGAGAATTTGGGTGAAATTTTTCCATGTGTTGGATCATAATATTTGGGAAATACATTTCATTTTTTTAATAAATATGATTTATACCCATAAGTTTTAAAAACTATCAAAACTAACCATATGTTTGTATTACATAGCAAGATAGAAACATCAATGTATAACAAGATTCATTACTTCCTCAACAAGTCAATTGGATCTTCGTTGCAGCAAATAACAAGTAGTGTCCATGACACTGGAGCAATGTGGTAGTTCGGAGTGAGTACAACAAGCATCATTCCATACATCATGAAGTAGACAAATCACATGACTTTATTACCTTGAGCATATTATTCGTCATTTTCATCAACAAGTATATCATCACTTTCACATTCATTGAATATTTCATCACTGTTTTAGTGTTCACGTAAAAAATTACTATGTAATACAGCACAAACAACTACTATAGAGGGTGTTTTTGTAAAAGATAAAAATTTGGTGTAGAATTTGAATTTTTTAAAGCTCCCAAATAATGAAATATGACCTAAATACTAGTTTTTTTTTTTTTTTGTATTTGAGAATTTGGGTTATTTGCCAATTAAACTTTAAACTTATCATAATTTTAAAATACAATAAGTTCAAAACTTAAAAAATTGAACCAATACAATTTAAATTCTGAATCCATCTAATTCCATTACAGTCAAGGCGGCTTAATTAAAATAAAATATTATATGACCTCTAGATCACCAAACTGTCCTCAACAATGCCAAAATCTTCTAATACGATAGTAATACCTCGCCATTCTCAAAAAGAGAAAAGCTAATAATAATTAATTTGCCAATAAGAAAAATGCAGAATGGCTAAGATTGTCTTCTCATCTTAATACAACGGAGACAATGTCTTCAATTAAAGTAACAGACTAATAAAGTAGGGATTTGAGATTTTGATGTATTACATAATAAACGGACTAATGTCTCTTCTGATAAAAAATTAAACACTCCTAATGCTTTTGTCCTTTTAATCTAATTTTTAATATTAATTTACCATAATTAAATAGCTCTTTTTAGTTGTTTTTTTTGTCATGGTCCCCAACTTAAAAGCTGTAATATAATTGAAAGGATTTGGAAAACCAATTGTTACTGTACTATATAAGTATTCTAATAAATTGTGCCTACTTGCAGTTCATGGTCCCCTATAATTCTATATTTATTTTTGTAACGCGTGAAGTGTCTTACTAGGAAACAACTTGTTCTTAAAACTCCAAGAAACATAGTACATATTTTTACCGCTCGTTAAAATGAACTTATCTTGGTTACTGGAAAATAAAAGTCACCAAGCATGTGATAAAACACGTGTTATGTATTTATTGGACGAATATAATTATTGAATGCAAAAAAATCTTTAACTTGTGTACATAATAAGGACCACCAAGTTAATTATAAGCATATCCATCGTCTTGTTTTTTGGCCACCTTAAACCTTAAGGTGCGTGCAGCGTGCCACTGTTCACTTTTATATATTTTGTGCTTTGACTCATGATTACAAGCCCACAAATTAAAAAAATTGTTACATTATTTGCCTATTGGTAATAGTATACTATAAAGGGTAAATGTTTGGATTTTCCATTTAAAGTGTTTGATTTGTATTATATTTTGCCAACTTATTATAGTCTGTGAAAGCTCCGCTATTATTTTCTTTTTTATCTCAAATATACTCTTTTGACTAACGATTATCGGTCCAATGATCTGGCTCATTTTTCATTTTTTTATTTTCTTCAAATTTTTACTTGGATTAGTGTACATGTCTTAAGTTAAATTAAATGACTAAAATTTAATTGTCCAAAATAAATCTCTAACCATGATGTTTCTTTTATTTTCTTTTTAAGTTAATATTTTTATTGCATATTTCTCCTATTTTATTTCACCTCTTTTCTCCCTACTTCCTCTAAATTAATGCAATAAAAAGAAAATAAAAGAAACTTTATGCTTAAAAAAGTATTAGGAAGAGAACTATTCTTCCTATATATTTATGGACAAGATAATATGTTGCTAAGATTGTGGAATTTCAATAATAATTTAAATCAAACAAATAATGCATTTATTAACCAAATCATGATTAGAAATTTATTTTGAACCATTAAATCTTAATTATTTAATTTCTTACGTCATGTGTTACTAATCGAAGTAAGATGTTGAAAAAAATGGAGACTAATCGAAGTAAGATGTTGAAAAAAATGGAGAGAAGAGAAATAAAGAGGAGCTAAGTCCAATCAAACATGTGCTACAATGGAGCCTTGACAAACAAAAGATTTAAAATTATTCCTAATATAAGGAAGGAAAACATAATATTATAAATCACAAAAAAAATGTTAGTATCACAAAATGAACTTGAGGGAATATTTAAGAAATATTATATAAAGTAAAAATAATCAAATTTAGAATTTAAATTAACTAAGTGAAGTATACGTTTAATTATTTTTTAAAAAGAATATTACGTCAGATATGAAATGTAGGGAGTACTACATAGTGTGAACGTAACGAATGTCCTAGGACCTTAGCATATAAGGAGTATATAATAAAATGACGTAAAACGCCGTCAACACAACTATACAAATAACTAATCACTCAAATAAGTGTTGCCTAATCAGGCTAATCCGTTGGATTAATTTAAATTTATATTACATAATTAAAACAAAAACATTTTTTAACAAAATAAAATATTTCATATTTATATCTCAAACTCAAAATATCTAATCAAAATCATCGTGAATTACTACATTTTGTCTCGTGGTATGTAGTTACATCCTGCGGCTCTTAACCACCAGATAGTAGCAGTGTGTACGTTTAGTCCAATCACAAATCGACAACGCAACACCCCTTAAACCACTCTTGTATCAGGTTATTATTGTGCCCTTTCACTCAATCAATCAATAATCAACAAATTAAACCACCCACCCCCACCCCCTACACCTTGTTCTCATGCTTCTTCCATATAGTCCCACTAATTCTTTTCATTAATCCAAACAAACCTCTCCATCATTCACATGGTAGGGGACAACCTAAATTACTCCTCTTAGTAGTAAATATATCAAACCATAAGAGTCCGACTAATTCAAATACGCGAGAATCAATGGGAAGAGGTAGGGTAGAGTTGAAGCGGATCGAGAACAAGATAAGCAGGCAAGTAACATTCTCAAAGAGACGATCTGGATTGTTGAAGAAAGCTAATGAGATCTCTGTATTATGTGATGCTGATGTTGCCTTGATTGTGTTTTCTACCAAAGGCAAACTTTTCGAGTATTCCTCCACTGACTCCAGGTACTCTACTAATTTTTCATTCGAAATCTATGATTAAACGCTTTTAAGCCTTGAAGTTTATTTATTTATATATGTAGCACAAATACAAAATCATGTTTTACCCTTCAAATTTTTACATTATTAGGTTACAAAATTAACGACGGAACAACTGGGATGCTAATTGATATATGCAATGTATATTTAATAAACTAATTATTAATCAGTTCACTGATGCACTAATTTGAGTAATTTCTGTAATTGTTTGTATGTTCAGTTAAAACTTATTACTTTAACTTTCTCCTTTACGTACGATTTAGATCATTTGTTCGTAGCTTGGTGAATTAATTACATTGAAACTAGATCTCCTATTTCTTCCAAAAAGTAAATCAAGTGATTATTGATGGTTTCGATCAGTAGTCATGAAAACATATTTCTAAATTCTTAGCTCCCATTTCACCTTAAATTTTGAAGTTAAATTTGTAATTTGAAAATTTGAGTTTCACTTTTTTTAAAGTGTGCTTTATGGAACCTAAGTTATGTTTGAACCTGGAAAAATTTTGAAGTTTTATGAGCAGAAGTAAAAGTCACTCAACCAACTAGATAATTGAAGATAAATTTTATCCAAAATCTTTGAAGCATTAAAATTTATTTATATGTGCTACACGAAATAAATATGATATTTTACCCTTCAAATCCCTAAAATTACCCTCATAAGTAGGTTACTTCCCTTGTGTTTCCATGTATATTTTGCAGGTAGTCATTTTATATGTATTTTGAATTTTATATTGACATTATTACATTAAAATTAGATCAAATGCACAAAAGACAACAAATTAAAAGAAAAAGCTGAAGAAATAGCATTTCATTTTTAAGCCTAGAGCCTTGTGCCTCTTTGTCAGTTCATTCAGTGATATATAGTACGAGGAGCAGTCTCAATGACGTAAGTGTACTCCAATGATATTTTGTAACTTCTATGCATACAAAAAACATATGTCTGCTACACATTAATGATAGCATAAACATTATTTACACCGTCAACGTATATATTATCTTCTGGTCAATTGGTCTCTAATGATGACAAGTTAAATCGTTTATGTAGTAGAAAGTAAAGGTTTGGTTTTCCGACCGAATAAATCTAAACATTAATATTGATCCAAATCCTTCAGTTAATTGTTTATAGTCTATGATTTCATGTTATATTAAAATTGATCAATAATCTTCTTGAAGTTTGTAATAACAATCAATACTTAACGAGGTATGTAAATTATGAATTTAAAAGTCTTACTAACTAGATTTGTTCAGGCCTTTAGTATAGCTTTAACTTATTAAAGGCAGATCCTACACATTGACAAATCTATATGATTATGATGAATCTTGTAGAACAAACACAATTTTGTGGCAAAATATTGTCAAACAATCTCATTCAGCTAGAAAAATATAGGCACAAGCATGGGCATACATCTAGGTATAGCTTTACCTCTTGTTAGAATATGAATAGGTTTATACAATTCTATTAGAATAGGAATTGATTTACACAATCCTATTAGAATAGGAATAGGTTTATACAATCCTATTTAGAGTAGGAATATGAATGCAAATTGGAATAGGAATAGTAAATAGTATCTTACTTGGTAAAGGATTTTCTAGTGTCTATAAATAGGGTCTCAATGTAACAATGTAGACACAACAACAATTCAATAATATTCTTTTCCTATATTTCTCACATAGTATTAGAGCCTTTACGATCTTGGTAAACAATCAAAGAGCTTCTGCTGCCAGCGAGCGGCTATTATATATCCATATATGTCGCCCGTCCGGTCAACAATTATGTTAGCAAAAGTTGGGTCACCGTGTATCTTTCCGGTGACTATTTTCTCATATTTAATTTGTGTAGCATCGTGCCATCATTCTGGTGATTACTTTCTTATGTCTAATTTGAGTAGCACCGTGCCATCATTCCGGTGACTACTTTTTCATATTTAATTTGTGTAGCACCATGCCATCATTCCGGTGACTACTTTTTCATATTTAATTTGTGTAGCACCATGCCATCCTCTACCTTTTTTTGCATATCTTATTTGTGTAGCACCGTGCATCTCTCCGGACTACTTTTCATATTTAATTTGCGTAGTACTGTGGATTTTTCCGAACTATTTTCTCATATATGAGTTGCATAGCATCATGTGTCTTTTCAGTGACTCCTCGGATTTGATTTGCATAGTTCCATTCTTCTTTCCGGTGACTAGTCAAACCTGATTTGCGTAGGGCTGTGCCATCATTCCAATCCTACCCGTATAATTTTTCTTTTTCAGCAAGGTCGTGCAATAATTCCGACCCTACCCATATTATTTCTCTTTTTCAATGAGGTCGTTTCATCAATTTGAACTATCCTATATAATTTCTATTTTAGTTGGGTCGTGACATCATTCCGACCCTACCTATATAATTTTATTTCTTAGATTGTGACCACTTTTGGCCATTCAATCTAATACTCCGGCATATGAGCATGTTCCGGCCAGTTTTACGGTGACTTGTTTAATATCAACTCATCTAATTCCAACATGATCCATATACTTAATACTAGATTTTGAGCACTTTGTTTCTCAAGGGGAGTTAGGTTGCCTTGTATGTCGATTATGTGAGTCACTCTATGGTCTGAAATAGTCTTTGGAAGTTTGGTTTGGGAAGTTCAACACTGTAAATCACTCTGTGTTTTATCAGCATTATGCATCAAATCCAGTATTTAATGAGAAGACAAACACATTGAGATTGACTGTTAATTTTGTGAAGTCGACTGATCAACTTGTAAATATCTCACCAAGCCCCTCATTGGTCCTCGTATTAATTACATATGTAACAAGCTAGGTACATGAATTGCATGCACTAGCTTAAGGGGGAGTGTTAGAATATGAATAGGTTTATACAATCCTATTAGAATAGGAATTGGTTTACACAATCCTATTAGAATAGGAATAGGTTTATACAATCCTATTTAGAATAGGAATATGAATACAGATAGGAATAGGAATAGTAAATAGTATCCTACTTGGTAAAAA
Organism: Solanum bulbocastanum; assembly: GCA_037074985.1. NCBI lineage: Eukaryota > Viridiplantae > Streptophyta > Magnoliopsida > Solanales > Solanaceae > Solanum > Solanum bulbocastanum. The sequence continues at coordinate 37,840,236 of CM073598.1, read as the reverse complement.
ATTGTATTCTAGTGTCTATAAATAGGGTCTCAATGTAATAATGTAGACACAATAACAATGCAATAATATTCTTTTCCTATATTTCTCACACCTGTTATAGTAAATTGTAAGCAACTTTATTTGATCATGATTTCAAGCTTTAATTAACAACCAAAACATACCTAATGTAATTCTACCGGTGGAGTCTGGAAAGAATAGAGCTAGTGTATGCTTACCCTAGTAGAGTATTGATTATTTCCGAAAGACGCTCGACTCAAATAACTTGTATCAAAGTAGTGTGAAAAGGAAAATATAGAAGTAAAGAAGACATATCCAATAATAGGGAAAGAACATGAAAATAATGTGATAATAAAAGAACAAAAAACAACCAGTAGTAACAGAAATTGAAGGACCAAAATGTACGAGAATAGTGATAATATTGTTGGCATGAAAGGAGAAAAATGCACGCTGCACCAAACTACCACCAAATCTATACCGTAGGAAAGCGCGATAATGTTTAACTATTTACTAACCTTCAACCCTTATCCACGACCTCGATATCCTCCTATCTAGGATCATATTCTCACCTCAGTAAGCTGTAGATTCGTGCTTGTGTGTCTAATTAATCACCCCTCTCCAATATTTTTTTAGTCTATCTCTACCCCTCTTTAAACCCACCATTGTCAATTTCTCACACCTCCTCACTTGGGCATTTGCACATCTCCTCGTCACAGACACTATCATCTCAATCTCACTTCCATCCTCTTTGCCACCACGGAGGCCACTCCCACCTTGCATATTTATCAGCTTAAAGTAGAGTTCAAAATAATCAGATCTATCTCTTTCAAAATAACCTGATTAAAATGCAAAAAACTTCTCATTCTAAAATAACCTAGCTAGAAGCCTATTTAAGTATTACTGTATATCAATGGAATAGTTAGTAACTGTAAATGAAAAAGAAAATAAAATTTTATACTATTAGGTCATACAGTTAAGTTCAATATTCTTACTGGCTTTTTTTTTTGTGTGTTTTTTTTTAGTATGGAAAGTATTCTTGAAAGATATGAAAGATACTCATATGCAGAGAGACAGATGAATGCAAATGATTCTGATCCCAAGGTAAATACAAATTAATACTTAAATGTTTCTTTCTCTTGATTTACCCTTTGAATTTTATCATTGTTGGTAAAAAATTAAAATGAGGTTTTATAGTAAAGTATTGAAATACTCTGTGCGTTTTAATTTATATGAACCTATTTTAATTTAAGTCAATCTAAAAAATGTATAGCCTTTTTTTCTGCATTTGGAAAGAATCATTTATTAGCAAGTCTTTATAGCCACAGAAATACAATGAAATATTTAAAATTAATCATATGTTACAAATTGGTTCTCACATAAATTGAATGGAAGATATTTTTAAAGTGAAATACTCCTAGTGTTTTTTACTCAGAAATTTTTAATTTTCACCTACTTTAGTCCAAGCAAAGTTCATGTTTTGAACATATATAACATCAATCAAATACATTTTCCCCCTTAATTAGTTTCAAATCTAATATATTTTCCAAACACTTGCTAATTAGTTTCTCTCTCATTTCTTGTCTTTGGTTATCCTTTTGATCTCATTGATGCATTTGTTGAAGGAAAATTGGAGTGTGGAGTATCCGAAGCTCATGTCAAGGATTGAACTTTTACAAAGAAATATAAGGTTTCGCATCCCCCTTCACTTCATGAAATTTATTGGTCATACACGATTGTTCAGAGTCTCGCACCAAAACAGACACTACCTTAAAACCTACCCTTTTTAAAATGGACTTGATTGACCGTTAATGATGTAAGAGCCTGTTCGCCCATTTTTGGACGACATGTCAAAATAGTGTCTGTTTTGGTGTCAAACTCCAATTGTTGATATAATATAAAATGTGTTCACATGAAAATATGTAGGCATTACATGGGTCAGGATCTGGACCCTCTCAGTTTGCGTGAACTCCAGAGTATAGAGCTACAGATTGATGCTTCGTTAAAGCGAATTAGAAGCAGGAAGGTCCATATTAATTAATCATTTTTCTGATTACTAATTAATCTCACATTTTATGTACCATGAATTTGTTACCCCCAGTTACGTTAATCTTTAAGGTTATTTGATGATAGTATCACTTAAATAATATGCAGAACCAACTGATGCACGAGTCCATTTCTGAGCTGCAGAAAAAGGTAACGATGTATTTATATTGTTCTTTTATCTTATTGTATTTCTGCTAACAATTAGTCGAGGCTCCAATGCAGGCATTACCTAATATTTATGATGATTTGTTACTTGCATTATATATGAGCAGGAGAGAGCGCTCCAAGAACAAAACAACTTGATAACTAAGAAGGTATATATATCTTAAACTTGTTGAAATTTATATACATATACATAAAAAAAAAATGTGTGAACTGAAAACAGTTGAAAGAAAACGAGAAGACACAACCCAACTCAGGCCAAAACTCAGCTACTTTTCATGTGCCTCCGTCATATTCTCACCATCTTCCTAACCTCACAATTGGGTACGTACTCTCTCTGTAAATTTTACACTATCAGGTCACCTAAAAGATTAATTATTACGGCATATAATTGCTCACAATAAGTAATACTGTATGAAATATGCTATCGCATAACATGTTAATTAATAACATTTATTCATACATAATGTGTGTCGATCAGGGGGGCTTTTGGAGGAATGAACAGAGATGGATCGGGTCAGGTTCATCAGTATCCGGGTTCGAATAATAATAACAACAATTCCTCCTTGATACCGCCATGGATGCTCCGCCATGTCAGCAACGAAGGGTGAAACAATTATAATAAATTGTATATGTTTTGTTCCAAACAATATTAATCAACTTTCCAGTTTGTGATGTATAATTAGCTAAGCTAATAAAAACTTTCATCCTTCATTTTTTATCCATCGCTCCTTAAATTCTATAAATTAAACAGATTTAAGCAGCGCAGATTACTTCGTTTTATTGATTTTATATGTTCAGGAATCAGGTATATATAACATAGAAAGTCATTTATTATTTCAGATTGCATTATTCCGAGATGATATATTGATGAAAGAGACCTAAAATTAAAGATGGCAATATTATATCGTCCAAGGAACAATTCGGAAACTTAAATAAAGGATGAAACAATTATGTGTGATTTTTGATATTACTGTTCACCTCTCTTATTTTGGTCTTTGTAAATGACAAAACTACTTTAAATGATTAAACTACACGTTCTTGTTGCATTACTATTAAGTAATTAATTGATGTCCCAAACTATATTTTGTTTGATTTTAATTCCTTTTTTGATTGGGATTAGCGTGGAAAAAATATACAGTAAATAGCAATTAGGGTACAGGAAGGAAATGAAAACGGAGTTTATTCAGACTCGTTAACTAGTTCAATTTTTGGTTAAATTATAAGTACATGTTTTGTATTAGCATATAGAATTCATTTCAAAGTAAAACCTACCAACTTAATGATCCAGCAGCACACCAGCTCCAGAAAAAGGAGAATACATTTGTTCAATGATGAAGCGAAGACTCTGTTTTCTCTATTGTACTAGATGAAATCAAGAATCAATCCCAATGGCTGAATAATTGATATATTACATATTTAACACCCATCAATGATTTCACAGACCAAACTCATCATCATTGTAGTAATGCTCCCTGCAAAATAAATTCAGTTACTGGCTATATAGCGCACGATAAAGGAGAAAATGAGGGGAAGCAATGAAAGTTTATAACAAGACATGCTTTGAACATCTGAAGCACATCATTTTACCAGTAACCAGAAGTATAAATGCTTCACTATAATTTTTACCTCAATCTTTCACAAAGTCGTGCTAAAGCATCAGCTCCTGTTCTTGAGGCGACATCCTCAACCACTGAAGCATTGGATGGATTCACTGTTTCTGCAAGCCTAAACTCACACAACTCCTTTAGCGAGCATGCATCAGTCAGCACTGCTGAATGTCCACCACCAGCAGCCATTTTCCGGACAGCCCCAACACACCTGAACAAAGGGTGTACTTAAATAAGAAATGACTTTGTATTAAAAGATTTCCAACATCTAGTCAAGCAATAGTTCTCACAAATCATACCAATCAACTGGTGATGGATACCAGGCATATGTAGACTTCTCATTAGCCGCTTGACCGTAGCAGTTATAACCCCATCCATGTATTTGTCCATCTTTAGCAGAAATAAGTGTGTGTGAATGCCCACAAGCAACGAGTTGCACACCATCTGGAACAACCAACACTGGTATATTTCGAAGCATCATCTCAGATTCACTGAGCTTGCACGAAAAGAATCCATTTAACGGACCAACTCCCAATTGCCCAGCCTGACCTCCACCCCAAGCATAAAGAGCCCCTTTTGCTGTCACAGCACAGGTGTGAACTCCACCACAGGCAACTTCTTTTATACATATGCCATCAAGGGAAACTACACGCCTAGGTAAAAGTTCCTTGTCACCTGACTGGAGGGAACAATGACCAAGCTGTCCCACACTCCCCAATCCCCAAGTGTAGCTGTAGTTAGTCAAAATGATAGCACGATAAGTTTGCCTATATCAAAATCTTAAGAAATGGACAGGGGAAGGAAAAAAGGTATCAATCAAATGATCGGTAGACTAGTATCTGTTGAAAAGCAAAAAATAATCATCACTAATTTGTACAGAACTTCGAGAGATCCAATGAAATATGTGAAGAAGAAATTAAAGAAAAAGAAGTTCAGAACAATAATATCAGCTTTAGTCCATAAGTCCTGTTGGTTGTTAAGTCCTAAAAGTATAATGAGGGGTACTGCTGAAAGATGGCAGATCATCATGAAGATACATGTCGTGAAGCTTCTTATTCATTTGATGAAGGGTCAATGACTAAGGGACCAAAGTGGGAGAGGGCCACTATTGGCTTCTAGTTAAGAGTGTTCGGGGGAGCAGGGATGTGTTTATCACAGCACAAGAAAAGTTCAATTTATGGTAAGAAATTCGATTTTTACAAGAAATTTGTACCAGCATAAGAAAGAACTAGCAAAGAAGAGAACTTAGCTTAGCTATAACATAAGCAAATGATAATACAATATCATTAGGGGTCCTTTTTGGAAGGAAAGTTATTATCTCAAAGAACTTCATGATAAAAATCCCTATTTATCATGATTCTTCCCATTTGTTCTAGCCTTGGTGCACATAGTGACCTAGTACCTGTTGTTGGTAGGAGGTGATAGGTATCCCGTGAAATTAGTCAAGGTGCACGAAAGCTGGTCCGGACACCACGACCATCAAATAAAAAAAAAGATCGAAATAACCAAAATTCAAAAGAGCTAACATGTGAACAGAAGAATTAGGTAAAGTGGATACAAGTTACCCCAAACTCAGACAACAAAATTTTAGTTAATGCATAGCAAAACTGATTCCACCTCATAAGGAGAAATGAGCAAGGATGCACCACTGTTTTCTTTCATACAAAGTTAAGAACAGGAATACTTAAAAATGCATCAATCATGCCAAGTCTCGACTAAAGAAACTAAAAGTAATAGCAGACGATTCAATTTAACTTCCTAGAGAACTGAACAACTCTATTTTCCTTTTTTAGTGTGTACGTCTAAATGGGGTAGTTTCTAGGTATCTTCTTAGTAATGACTATCTAACAAAATCCTATAATCAAATCCAGAAGCCATGAGGAAATTTGCAAATGTAATATTTCAGTGGGACCAGGCAACTTCAATGATTCAAAATTAAATTAGAGAAGTTTCACAAATGGAAAAAACAAATCCTGCAAATCAAGTAGTGTGTATCTTAATGGTTTATTTTCCCTGACATCCACGTCCACTTGTGCCATGCCGATAACCATATTCTCATGTTTAGCATCAAAACTTATCTCCATCAAGAAAGGTCCAATGAACACTTACACCTCGCCTTTCTCTGATATAGCTGCAGTATGGTACTCCCCACATGACACTTGGGTAATCTTCACAAGTTCAGGGGCTTCATCAAGAAATTTAGCATATCCATTAATTACACGAGGGCCTTGAAGGCCTTCAGATGTAACACCTCTGCCAAGCTGACCATATTCATTATAGCCTGCTTTACCAGCGCAGTGACAAAATTTTCATTAATACATGACACAATATGTTTTTAGCTCTAAGGCTGTGTAACCTGATAGAGGGTGTACACATAAAAACTAAAATCACATGCAGGGATCCATACACATATGTGCACTGATTTCATCAAAATTACTGAGAGGATATATTAAGCATAGAATTGTATATACAGGTGAATTAAGAAAGTTCAAATTACCCCAAGCTTGTAGTAACCCTTCTTCTGATAGAGCTACAACATGAACAGCACCACAAGAAACTTGGCGAATAACCTGAATGAATTGAAAGAGCATACAGATATCATAACATTTGTTGCGCACTGCAAATGTCAAGTCACCGTTGTTTTTGTATGGAAAGCAACTTCACAAAAAATAATGTGGGCATAGAATAGATAGAGAATCAGGAAAAGGTAAATCTGCTATCATAACATAAATGCGACTATATAAATGCTTAAGCCCCACTAGGACCACACAGAACAGAAGTAATACATTTGCATGAGAAACACAGATATCTCCACAAAAGTTCATTCTCAAGAAAAATTTGGTACCGTAGAAGGAGAAAAGGCACCCCAAAAGAGTCGTGGGTAGTTGGATCCCTGCATAGAATAACGCGGGTAAACAAATTGTGACCTCAAATAAACAAGGCAGCTGTTGACTTGAAGGTTTTTTTTTGTGAGACTGACCTGGTTCTGTCCCCAGACCCAAAGTCTCCGAGCTGACATGCTACCATCATTTTCACGTGGTTCTGCAATGGCAACAGTACAATGTGCTCCACATGAAACACTAATAACAAATTCAGATTGCAATTGTTTCACTTTCTTGGGGTGCTTCCTAGCATTTTCAGATCCGTCACCCAGCTGACCAAATTCGTTAGCTCCTGTTTGAAGGTATAAAAATTAGGAATGTTCTATAAACTATTTCATGTTGCAATAAAATAAATACAACTCTCTTACAAGAAAAATCAACTTCCCCGCAAACAAAAGCAGGAACAGGCTTCTAAAATTAACTGTCAAATATCAATTAAAATCTAGGTTTTTCCCAAAGAGGTTAACTTTACAAGTAAAACTAATTGTTCAATATCAACTAAAAATACATAAAGTGGTGACTACTTCTTTGCAGCATAGCTCTTTGAGTAAAGGAATAAAAAACAAGTATTACACCAAGGAATTTATTTGAGTAAAAAAATACACGAAACTGTAGCAAGATCAATTAAGAAAGGCAATAAATGACCAACAAAAGAGTGCAATGACCTTTTTATCAGTAAGAATAGGGCAATGGTTTTTAAAGGCGCATTTTATAGCAAATGGATAACCAACCGAGATCAAACCATGTTAAGGAAAAATTAAAAGACACCATAGTTTACATGAGAATTCATCATTCATCTGGAAGAGGCCAATAGGAGATTTGCTGTCATTATCTATCCTCCCAACTTCCTAATTTCTTTCAACCCACATGTGTGACAATGTAGTCAAGTCAATAGCACCCAGAGCAAAAGATTGATATATAATGAGAGTTCGCCTTCTTGCCAGTGGTATACACAAGTAATCTGTACAAATACCACTGATAAAAAATTCTTGCTCTCTACCTTCACAACGGTAAGGCTACGTACACACCACCGTTCCAAGATCCCACTTGTGGAATACACTGGGTATGTTGTTGTAGAACACTCTCAGCTCTTACACTTTAGTTTGTGGGATTAAAAAAAAAAAAAGTTGGTTTTTTACATCCATATAATTCGCACATTCTTGGGTTACACCATCTTCAGAAACTCTTTCTCAACCCAATTTCGATCCAATGTCATCAGATAGCCTGATCAAACTAAAGGCTGTGGTTTTCTTTCTTCATTCCACCCAATTTATTCAGAAATACAGAGACAGTTGATGATATAATCCAAACTTGGCTAGTAAAGATCAAATCTTTGGCAAAGCTTGTAAATGATAAAGTAAATGAGAGTCAAATCAAATTAGAAATAGAGCAAAAACATGGATACTGAAAAATGAAGGGAAATAAAGGGCAAAATTGTCAAACCCCATGTAAAAAGCGATCCATCAGACGCCACAGCAGCAGTATGCTCTCGACCACAAGCAATATCCAACCAACGGGAATTCCCACCAGCTGGGCATCCAAATAGCTCTGGAGGAAGCTGTTTTGGGATCCTCAAACTCCTCTCTTCCCCTCTCCGACCCGTTTGCCCAGATTGATTGTAACCCCAAACATAAATCGCACTCTTGTTTGTCAGACTCACAGGCCGAGATACCCCAAGTATTTCATCAATATCCATTTTATTCAACTATCAAGAAAAATGAACCATAAAATACAAAAGCTACGATCTTTAACTACTGTTTTTGAACCGAAGTCCCTAACTTTGACTCCAAAAAGATGAACAGAAATGTAAGCAGGGAAAAACTTACGACGAAATCGTGAAAAGATATATAATGGCAGGAATTTTATCCGGAAAATTTGAAGAATCTAAGGTAGCAGTTTGAGCTCCAAAGAAATTGGGAGTTGAGGGATGGAGGGAGGGCAGGACTGCCAATTCCTGGCCGACCGTTTTGCCCCAACTGATTTTTATAGACCTTAAAATACTCTAATGTCCAAATTTTGTTACTAATACTTCTCAATTTAGAAAGAATCTAATTGGAATTTCTAGTTTAATACCTAATGATAAAATTTTGTTATTGCGATCGCATAAAAATTGCTAACTCAAACCACAGTCATATGAAAATTGAATGGAGTAGTAGAGATGGAAAAGCATTTATAAGTAATATTTACACAATAAAAGAAAATGTCTTCTTATTAATTAGTATGGTTTGACTTGAATATGATAACATGTGTTATTGATGTGGTAATTTATCAATCTCTTTTGAAAAGAGTATTAATATAATTAAAATAACATATTTTTAATATTAATATATACTACTCTCTTCCCTAATTATTTATCCACTTTTGAATTGACACACTTATTAAGAAAATAATTATTGACATAGTGAGTTTATCATTTTATTCATATTAATTATGAAGTGGATAAATTAAAAACTTAAGATTTTCAAAACGTTCTACCTTTTTCAAAGTAATTAATTGAGGAAAAAATTATTATTTTTTGATTTATCAAAATGGACAAGTAATTAAGGACAATTATACAAAAAAAAAATGGACAAGTAATTAGGGATAAAGGGAGTAATAATTGACGGTTCACGCGCTTTACTGAAAATTAATCTAATATCTCTAATTTCAATATTTTTATATTGCCTTATTAATTATATCACTTCAAATCTCAATCTATGATTTGGTTGCTTTGACTTTGAATGAATAAAGAATGATATGAGTATAATTTATAAAACTGCTATTTTTTTCTGAAAAGGGTCAAAAATATCTTTAAACTATTCGAAATAGCTTATATTTACCCTTAAATTATATTTCGGTTCAAAAGTACCCTTTTCGCCTAACTATTAGGTCAAAAGTGTATTTCTTATTAACGGAAGTTGTTAAATGCCATGTGGATGACAGATGGATGCCACATTGCATGCCAGTAGGGTTCCACTGTCATGTAGACTAAAAGAAAAAGGGTCAAAAATACCCTTAAACTATCTGAAATAGTTCGTATTTACCCTTAAATTATATTTTGGCTCAAAACTACCTTTTCCGTCAAACTATCAGGTCAAAAGTGTCCTTCTTATTAACGGAAGTTGTTAAATGCCATGTGGATGCCACATTGCACACCAATAGGGTTCCATTGCCACATAGACTAAATCCCTAAATCTTAATTATTCTTTTTTTCCCTTTATTTCATTATTTTAGAGAAACGATTTCACCCCTTCTCCCTTAGTTCCCAGCTAGAGTTTCACAGTTTTCTTCGTCACTGAGTTTCAAAGTGGATATTCGTGGTTGTAGGTTAGTAATTTGTTTTTCTTATTTTATTATGTTTACAACCACGAATATCCACTTTGAAACCCAGCCCTGAAGAAAGCTATGAAACCCTAGCCGCGAAATGAGGGGAAAAATTGTGAAATCATAGCTATCATGTTTTGAAATCTTAAACATAATAAAATAAGAAAAAAAAATTACTAACCTACAACCACGAATATCCACTTTGAAACCCAGCCCCGAAGAAAGCTATGAAACCCTAGCCGCAAAATGAGGGAAAAGTTGTGAAATCCTAACTATCATGCTTTGAAATCGTAAACATAATAAAATAAGAAAAAAGATTTACTAACCTACAACTACGAATATCCACTTTGAAACCCAGCCACAAAGAAAACTATGAAACCCTAGCCGCGAAATGAGGGAGAAGGGGTGAAATCATTACTGGAAAATAATGAAATGAGGGAGGGAGGGGGGGGGGGGGGGTAATTAGGATTTAGGGATTTAGTCTATGTGGCTGTGGAATTCTATTGGCATGCAATGTGGCATCCACATGACATTTAACAACTTTCGTTAATAAGAAGGGTACTTTTGACCCAATAGTTTGAGAAAGGGGTAGTTTTGAGCGAAAATATAGTTTAAGGGTAAATATGAGTTATTTCAGATAGTTTAAGGGTATTTTTTTACCCTTTTCTGTTTAGTTTATGTGGCAGTGGAACCCTATTGACGTGCAATGTGGCATCACATTGCATCCATGTGGCATTTAACAACTTTTGTTAATAAGAAGGGCATTTTTAACCCAATAGTTTGACGGAAAGGGTAGTTTTGAGCCAAAATATAATTTGAGGGTAAATGTGATCTATTTTGAATAGTATAAGGGTATTTTTAACCCTTTTCCCTTTTCTTTTTTTTTTTTTGGTTTAAATCGACTTATTTGTTGGTTTTATATGAACCAAGAAAATTAATAATTCTAATCGAAATTATCTTTTCTATTTAAGTCTATCCAAAGTAATTTTTATTTTTTATTTATAATATAAATCTCCATATTATTTTCAAATCTCATTTAAGAGATTACACTTGTTTATATTATTGCAGTATTTAGCTATAGTTTTAATAATTGCATTTGATATTTATAATTCAGTTGTTATTTGTATATTTCTATCCGTTTGTATATTCAAGCGAAATATACAAATAGGTAAATATATACAAATTATGTATTTATACATTTAGAAATTTTTCATAACTCTATTTGTATACAAATAGGAAAATTTATTATGAATTTTTTAAAAGTCGTATACAAATAGTTAGACTAAACATATACAAAATTCACGATTTATACGATCAGGAACCAGATTATACAAATTAGGCTAATTATACAAAGAAGACGAATAGCAAAAATTGAGAAAAATGTAACCACAAATTATAATTTTTTTAAAACTATAACTATAATAGCTAATATATTAAATATTTGTTATTCTCTGTAATTTTGTATATTTAAAACAATTGATCATAAAGTCCGAAACCCGTCCAAGTACATAGCGTAGATTTTAAGTTTCCTAAGTCCATTTTCAGAGAAAATGATATAAATAGTCCCTTAACTATAGTAATTGGTCTAAAATTGTCCCTTAACTATAGTAGTTGGTCTAAAATGGTTCCTTAATTATACACTTAACTGATTTAATTCTTTAACTATTCAAAAACTTAATAATTTTAGTTCCTTAACTATACACTTACCGGTTTTAATCCTTTAATCATATACTTACCAATTTTTGTCCTTTAAGTATTCAAAAATTTATCAGATTTAGGCTTTGTCCATTTTTTTTAATAGAAGATTTATATTGACGGAATTCATGCTTCGAGAAATTGAATCCTTTAGCAATTTTTTCTGTTGTTTCTCTCTCTCTGCTACTTTTTCTTCAAATTAACCTTATGTGAAAAACCTTAACCTCAACAATTTAAAATAAAATTCACGAGGAAAGAAAATATAAGTCATAATTTTATTCAACAGAGGATAAAATGAAACATATTATTGCTAATGATTTGAATATGCTAAACTTTATTATAAAAAGAAAAAAATTATTACTCGTTAAATTCAAAGTTTGTATTCCAATGACTTCATTGAACGGAATATGTTTAATTTTTCAGAAATTGAAATTTATAAAATGGCAGATTAGCAATTTTTTAATTTTTTTATTTTATTTTATGTAAAAAAATTTGAGTAAGTTAAATAAAATCCGCACTGAATAAAATTAGGACTTATATCTTCTTTCCTCGTTTATTTTATTTTGAATCGTTGACATTATTGTTCTTTTCATAAGAGTAGTTTGAAGAAAAAAGGACGGGGATAGAGAAGCAACTTAAAAAATAGATTAAAGATTTAATTTCACGAAGATTTCAATTAATATAAACCTAAGTTATTTGTATTTAAAAAATGGATAAAGATCAAACCTGGTAAATTTTTAAATACTTAAAGGACTAAAATCGGTAAGTTTATAATTAAGGAACTAAAATCGATAAGTGTATAGTTAAGGGACTAAAGTTAATAAATTTTTAAATAATTAAAAACTAAATTCATTAAGTAGACAGTTAAAGGGACCATTTTAGACCTATTCCTACTTTCAACGGACTATTAATGCCATTTTCCAAACTCCTAACTTTTTTTTTTTCTTTAAAAAAGAAACTATTTAATATTTAAGAAGAATAAGAAGAAGCAAATTCTGGTTACGGCCCAAAAGTGTCTTTCCTAATTTATATGCTTTCATTGAATCTCCGAAAATTCCTAATTTCTCCGAGGTAACACTTTTCGTTTTAATGGCGGTTTAAATTTGCTAATTTCTCACTAGTTTATGCGTTAAATAATGGGGTTCGGATCATTAACAAGATTTAATTTAGTTTTCCTTTGATGAATTTGTTCCCAATATATGTTTTTTTTCAAGTGAAATACTCAGGAAAATTGAAGCTTTGATGATATGTTCTTGATGTTCTGTTTTCTTGATATCTGTTTGACCTTTTTAATTAGTTTCTTGAAATCCTGTATTTAGAAGTCAACATTTTTCTTGGGGATAGGAATTGGGGTTCTTGAAATTTTCATCTTTGATCAAAGATATTGAGATAGAATCGACTTAAATTTCACCTTAGGGATAAAGCCAATTCTTGAATTAAGATTCAGTGGCATCAAAATGAATGTACCTACTAGGTAGAGGTTCGAGTTGAAAACAATGGGTGCAGTCACCTAAAGGCTCTATCGACCATGATTTGGGAACTGCTACTATTAGAAAATCAGAATCTATTGAATGATTTACTATACATAAATTTTAAGAGGATTAATACCTATGGATGTGATTTCTTATCTTGAACTTGACAATGCTGATTCATGTGATCACAAACTGCATTATCATCCAACTTTTTAGGTGGGAACCTAAACTCAGATGGGAAAGATATAGCTTCCTCTTTCTCTATCTTAGTGTGTGTAGGCCAGGAAAACTGAAGTGAAAAACAATCTAACTGATGGGATCTGTACTTTATTCTAGTGAAATATTTATTTTGTTTACAGAATAATGGTATGAGACCAGTTAAGATGACTTGTTTCTGAATGTGTGTAATCAGGTTCCTGCATCGATTAATGGCCACCAACAGTGGAAAGAAGTTTATCCGAATTGATATCAGTTCGGATACTGTGTGCCCCTGGTGCTTTGTGGGGAAAAAGAACCTTGACAAAGCTATAGCGTTAACCAGTGATCAGTATGATTTTGAGGTGCCTTTTGCTTCTGTTATCTGTGGTTCCTTTACTGCCTGTTCCTCTATCTTCACTGGAAAAATCTTTTTTTTTTTTGTAGATTAAGTGGCATCCGTTTCTTCTCAACCCTTCTGCACCTAAAGAAGGGATTAACAAGAAAGATTACTACAGAAATAAGTTTGGATCTCGCTCTGAACAAATGATGTCAAGAATGTCAGAGGTTCATATTTTCTTCTTTTCTCTGGTTGCCCAAACAATGTGTCTTGAAAAGTTGCCTCCAGTGTGAATCACCTTATTTCAACCTTTTCAAAATCATGCAGGTTTTTAAGGGCCTTGGGCTGGAATACAACATGTCAGGACTTACGTAAGTCTCTGGTGCTTTGCCAAACATAAGAAAGCTGTAAAGTGCAAAAGACTTGTGTTATAACATAGTTTGTTTTCGGTATGCAGGGGAAGTAGTCTGGACAGCCACAGGCTACTATATTTTGCAGGACAACAGGGGCTTGACAAGCAAAATAATCTTGCTGAAGAGCTTTTTCTTGGCTATTTCACACAGGGAAGGTATATAGGTGACAGGTTAGTGCCTTTTTTCCTGACAGATTGAGATTAGTTGCATTAGCATACTAATGCTACACGGTAACAACATTCAATTTTCTTTTCCTTTTTCCTTTATATTGGATCTTTCTCCTGACTTTTGAAAATGATTCACGAGCAGAGATTTTAAGGCTTCTTCCTTGTATAAATATTGATCATTACAGTGATGCATCACTTGTCAATTGCCATATTTCCTTTTTTTAGTGTTTTATGACCATAGGCAGATGTTGTACATAATAAATACGGCGACATAGTATAGAAGATGTCATATAGTTTAAAGTGACAGCATTTGACTCTCAACTTGTAGGGAATTTCTTATCGAAGCTGCAAGAAAGGTCGGTATAGAAGGAGCAGCTGACTTCCTTGAAGATCCCAACAATGGGCAAAAGGAGGTATGTTTTCCCAGCTTTTATCTAATAGTCAACTGGAGAGTCTGTCTTCTAATTTTCTTGCTCATTTCCTTTCTCTCAGAACATTCGCTGAGGGGGGGGGGGGGGGGGAGGTGTAGGTATTATCTGCTGGGAAACTGCTAAAGACACAGTCAATTATGTAGAACTTTTGCTAGACAGAAGTAAAGCAGCGTAGCTCAATGATATCTATATTTGGCATTATGACTAATCTTTTGTCCTGCTCCATGATGGACCAAGTCATTCATATCACATGTTACCTAATTTTCAATACCTCATGTTCACTAATCACTACTACTCCCCCATCCCCCTGTCTACTCCCCAATCCCCCTGTGGGTTGGCTCAGCAGTTGGATATATCACAATTTTATAAATCTCTAAAGTAAATTTTGTTGGTTTTGGGTATGTGAAGGTGAATGATGAGCTTCAGCAACACTCATCGAATATATCGGGTGTCCCACATTTTGTGGTATGTGAATGCATTTTAGCACATTGATCCATCAGCACTTTTGATATGTTAATCCACGAATAAGAAATTGCTAAGCAGTTATATTTGGCAGTTAAATGGCAAGTACCAGTTGAGCGGTGGCCAACCTCCAGAGAGCTTCATCCAAGCTTTTCAAGCTGCTTCAAATGTCGCAGCATAGTTCGCCTCCAACTTTATTTAAGAGTCTTTCTATCTCTATGAAGTTGTATGCCCACTGGATAGATACTGGTGACTCTCTCAAAGTGGGATGAAATAGTCGATTAGTATTATATATGTCTTTACTCAGGTGTAAGTAAAAATTGTGGATGATTTACCAATGGATGTGGAAAGATGAGATGATAATAAAATCCACTTAGAATATTGACAGTATGTGCTCGTGGCGACTTAATTGTACTGCAGTAACTACTTCTGTTTTATTTTCCATTAAAGGTTGAGAGATTTATGTGACATAATTGAAATGATATTTGCATCGTATATCTTTTTCCTTCCAAATTCATAGTACATTATATTGCATCAGTTATTTGAGACTTTATTTTTGCATGATACAACATTATATTTGTGCAATGATCATTCGAAAATAGGCTTGAATAAAAGCATTTCAGGAAATTACACCCAATGACGTTGGAACAGATATAAAATAACATCAGATCAATGAACAATACTATAGTGATTTTGGCAGATAAATGTGCCAACATTCAAATTGTGAAAGTAGGAACAATGTGCTATACACTGGGAGAAATCATTCATCAAATCAAAACAAGATTACATAAAGTGCTTTGAAACTGTTTTCTGTTGCATCAAATGATCAATATGAACTCGAAAGTTCCAAACAGAAAGTTGCATTGAACAACAATTTCATTTTTACTGATGTATGGTCACACATTTAGCTGGACAGACATTCACAATGACTTTACATAGATTAGCTTTTCTGGTTTATTAGTTGTTGCCCTTATCTCCTGCTGGTTTCATCCACGACTAGAGCTTTTTAAGAGCAAAGATCATGGCGACTCGTTGAATAGCATCACCTACAACGCAAAGAGGTCATTAAATAAGAAAAAAAGAAATACTATGCATCATATACTATAATGTACTACATATGCACTTTGAAACGGTCTAAATCTACACCGATAAAGAAGTGAGGTTCTTAGAGACTGAACAACTTTTCATGCTCTCAAATATTCTGCTCCTCACCATAATCATCCCCCCCCTTAATTTATTAGATGTTTTCTGAGTTGAAGCAAACAATAAACAGAAATCAGAGGGAAAATGTCATATCCACCCGATTATATAGATTCTTGAATAGATTTTGTTTCTCAGCCTTCCCTTTTGTGTTTTCTGATCTATTTTCTCTTTCTATGGAAGATTTGCAAGTGATCTTCTTACAAGTACTGACAACAACTTTCTTCTCCTCCGTTGTCCCCATTGTTAGTTATCCATCAGGCTGAAGACCAATATATGCTACGGAACAGAATCGACAATGTGCAGCAACCTTTGTTTTAAATACTGCCAGAGCCGTACTTTAACATCTTTAATAACAGTAATACAGTTCAAAACTTCCAACCCATTGTAACTCCACCCCATCATAAAAGCTCCCCAAGAACACGGTCAAATGTGGTGTCAATCTGAACAGAGATTTATGGATGAGCAGAGAACAGGCTTGTGAGACAAAGTACAGATTTGCTCAGGCCCAGCCTAACCCCTGGTCTGAACCACAGGCATCAGTAAAGAGTTTGATTTGGAAAGAATCTGCTAATAAATGATCTAGGTAGGCCATAGCACGGCCCCCACTAGTTGGACTCAATTTCTTAGAGGGAAAATATTTCAGCACAAACCAAGCATGGACTAATTTTTCTAGCCAAGAATAGACCTGAATGGACAGACCAATTAGGCCAGTGTCCACTCTTCTTCATTACAGCCATTTTACTTGCACACCATAAGACAAGCTGGCACCTCTTACCCACAACCTAGACAGTGGGTGAAATAATCCAAAAACCATTATGAACACTTTCAGATATCTCTTTGATACCATCTAGGACATCTTTTCTTTATAACCGAGAAATCCCCAAGTGGTGCATGGTTCGATACTCGGTGGATAATAGACAACCTCTTATACATAGGACTTCTTATATATCTAACACCCTCCTGCACCTTGGTACACAGTGGATAGAAGATTGGACTTTCTGGTAAAGAACAAACTTACCAAATGTTAACCCTATAAAAAAGAATCTAACCATCTCTCCTAAAACTAATAATTTACACTTCGCACCTTACTGTCATATAGGATGAGTATTTATTGTGTTGTGTGCCTCATATTCAACATATCCTCAAGTCCTCGATATAACCTTCTCTTAGTTTATTCTCTCACGTGGTAACCATGGCCCTATAATCTGGGTAGAAACTCAAGTAGGACAGTTCCGTTTGTAAAGGTTTTTCATCGAGTGTAGGCAATCTTACACTGCCTAGCTGCCAATGTCATTTCTTCTTTCTAGCAACCGTTTGGTGTCACCATGCTGATAGCATCAGGACTCTTTTCAGAGACCGTTCTAGTGGAGTTATGCTTCTTATCTCTGACCATTTTGACGACATCGCATTCGTTTCCTGCTACCTCTTGATGGCACTATGCCTCCTTTCAGCCATCTCTTCAATAGTGTTATCTCTTCCTATCTATTGCTTAGATGATCTTGTGCTTCTTTCTCGTGCTCGTTCTGGAGTATGCGACCCTTCCTCCACGAGTTATTCATGTCCCACTTCTTACTTAAGTTATAATAACTATAAGGAAAATGAAGCCCACTAGTTTCGCTACTTTCTTTCAATTATCAACAGCAGAACAATTTAAACTGTTATCATACACATTATTGTAATTTTGTCAAAATTAGTAATGCAACTATTGAGAGGTTTTCTGCAGCTTGTGAAGGCACAATATATCGTTAACCACATCAGTTCATACTGCTATAGAAAAATAAAGATGTGAATTATTTGCCTCAGAATGTCTGGGAATTGCTTCTAGTACAGTACTCCCTCCATCCCAATTTATGTGGCACTATTTGACTTAGCACAAAGTTTAAGGAAAGAAAGAAGACTTTTTGAAATTTGTTGAACGTTAGACATTTGTGGGCTTATAAATCATTTCATTGAGGGAAAAAGGAGAATTTTAAAGTTAAAGTTAATTCTAATTATAGAAAGGTGGCATGCTTGTTGGGACAAACTAAACAGGAAAAGGGTGTCACATAAATTGGGACAAAGGGAATAGCATACAAAGGGAAAACTCAACTTCAACACCTAGTCATAAAAGAATATCTATTGAGTATGCATATAATATAAAGAACATCACAGTTACCTTGCCGCATACTGGACAGTTGTCACTTCTCTCCATCCACTCATATATGCAACCCAAGTGGAAGTGGTGAGAGCATTTTGTCATTATTTTTGGGTTTTCTTCAGTATATTCTGGAAAAGAGAGGATCATCAAGATCAGGAAATGATATTCCTGAATTTTGGTAAACACTGAACTAAAATATAAAACGGAAACCAAATTATTTTAGAAGACAAATAAATTACAGGAGCTATTAGTGTATTTCCTATTGCATGCTGGAAATAGTATTGTCTACCCTATGATACTAGAGGGAAATATGATTATGTTCTCACGGTTACTTTAGCAGATGGAGTACATAAATTACTCTGTAATGAAGTGCAACAAGATGGATCACAAAACACCTAAAGCATGACCTACCTTCAAGACATGTAGGGCAGACATCTTCATCTTCTGAAGAATAACAAATTTGAGTAAATTCAGTAGTTGTTTTAGCTGTTGAGAGTTTCAATGACTTGGAATTATATTCTTTTGATCCTTCTTCACATACAGACTCCTTCCATTTATTACCCGTACCCAAAGATTCAGAATCATCATCAATATCACTTCTTCGTAGTGGTTCAGTTTCCTCATGCGAGTGACTTGAGCCTTTCTCCCTTCTTGAGACTAGCCCATCGCGCTGCAAGCGGAAGTATCTTGGATCGGCATCGTAAGGAAGTGGTCTTGGAGGAGAGCGGTACATATCAGATAGTGAGTTATCAAGGGATGCTGAGGAACTCAAAAATGTTGTACCTTGAGTGGATGAAGCAATGGCATGTTCTCCTCTATGAAACAATGATGCATACTGCACGAGAAAACATGGAGTGCTCTAAATTCTACGGCAAATGAAGGAGAGCGATTACATTTGGTACATACCAACAGAGAATGAAGAAAGTCTTGATGATGATTATTTCTCTAAGATAATGTGTTTACATATTCAGCTAATAGCTACTGAAATGATGTTGCAGTATTTAATTCTTTATGGTACATGCATGAACTTTTGATGAACAGTAGCAGAGAAATCATAAAGTTGTCTTATTGCCAGTGAAGTTCTTGCTATGCCATGGAGGAGTCTCACATACAAGGCTTCCCAGAGTTATGTATTTTCTGCTTAGCCATAATTGTTGGCTATCGTTTCCCTTAGATTTTGGGACAAGCCGACACAAAGCTAACTAACTTTAGCTAAAAATTCAGTGCAGTTCTGTTTCACTAGAAATGAAAGAGATGAGCCTAAGTCTCTCTACACAACTCAAGACACCTAAATGAGAGATTCTGATAGTAGACTGACACCTTATCCGATCAGATATCAAAATGTTGCTAAAAATTGACTAATTATGTGCTCGAGTAGCAGCAATGATGACAAGTTCAATTTGAACCATTCTTAATTAGATCAGTAGACGTACAGTTTCACTATTCAAAGAAAAGTTAAAAGTGAAATCAGTTATGATTTGGATGTACTGAAGGGTAATTGCAATGGGGTGAAATACAGGTAGCAGAGGAAAGAAGATTGTACAACACAATAGTAGAAAAAGCATACCATGTGCAAGAAGTTTTGAACAAAACATCGAAGGCATATGCAGTTCCTATATATTGAGCTGTTTGGATTGGCAAAATCTTCACATTCATCTCGCAAGCAGCAACAAACTGCACCCATGATGCTGTCTTCAATCAAATGTCCGAACTCAAAAACCTTCCAAGGCAATCATTGGCAATCCTCAATTCTTGTGATTGGATGGTTATGGATGCAAAACTTGTCACATGTCACAGTAAGAACTACGGAAAATGCAATTGGGCACCCTCTCTCTTCAGGACACCCTGAATGAGTTGATGTCCTTCATGATCAAGACCTTAATAAATTCTTTTTAAAATTGCTGTGTGTCACCTGTACAAGTAAAGAATAGCTATGATATAAGGATTGATAGAAAAATACATGGATGGTCTACCTCAAATAACACATAATTCTTGCAAAATTGCACCTTCCGAAGAATGAAATGAATAAGCTTACAGATTAAATTCCATCTATGAGCAAGCAAAAATCAGATTAAATTCGATCTAAAAAAATGCTTTTTTGGGATAATCCAGCTGCCTAGCACCCAACAAACCAAACAGTAAGCAGGAACCAAAATGGACACTATAATTTCCATGGTATTACATAAAAGAATTCTTCTTAATTCCTAATCTTAAACTCCACTCGTGTGAACTTAAATCTTAAATTGTTATTGTCATCTTAATTTCTTTAAAAAGAAGCAAAGGAAACTCGCATACAACAGTGTTAAAGACACAGCTAAACCGAAAAGAAGAAAAAAGTAAAACAAAAAAATATCAACAAAAGAACATCACAGTGATCGAGAAATCAAGAATTCTAGTAAAAAAAAAAAAGTCAAGAAATTGCATTTCCGATCCAAAAAAAAAAAAGAACTTAACTGTGAAAATCTCTGCATCAACCGATTCAGATGATACCCATTTCAGTTCATAAGAATTTACAATCGATTAAAGCTCCAATCAGTGGAAGATAGATAAAAGAGAGTGTAATCTAACACTGATAAAAAATCAAGAAAAGTACCTGAAAATAGCGGAGATTGCGGGGATAATAGAGAGAGAAAGATAAAAATAGATGGATGATTCTATTCTTTGGAAGACATAATCCTAGATTTCAGATTTCAGAGGTCAAAGGATTTTTTTTTTATTTTTTATTGTTTCTATCTACACTGAACAATGTTCTTGCTTTTCTTTCTTTTTTTTCGCCAATAAAAGTTGCCCCAAAATCAATATGCCACTAAATAAAGCATAATCAATGCCAAAATAGTAGTAGTACCTCAATAATAGTGTCACTGTAATAAAATATATTTTTTTCGATTTAATTTGTTTGTATTGTTTTTGTTTTAAATTTATTTTTAAGAAAAATACATTTTCCTTTTTTATAATTTTTTGATTTAATTTTTCATATAACATGTTTATCAACACAAAATTAAAAGATATTTGATAATAATCATAATATATTCAGTGAAATCTCATTAAGTTTTGGTACCATATTAGTTGTCCACCCTACTATAAATATTTATTCTAAAGGAAAAATTCTTTTGGCCAGAATGATAAAATAACATATTTCACACTATGTTCACACTATGTTATTTTACCTTTTTGAATAATTTTATCTTTTTAACGTTAATACTTTTTAATTAAAAAATGGAAAAAATATCAATTTATTTTAAAATAAAAAGAATATTATAGACCTTTTAAATTTCTGACTAAATTTTCTAGTCATTTACTAAATCAAAATAAAATTAATTTACCGCTATGTTTTTCAAAGGGAAAAATGATAAATATACCCCCGAATTATCATAAATGGTGCGTTTATACCCTTTGTTATACTTTCGGGTTGTGTATACCCTTACCGTCAATATTTTGAAACGCATATACCCTTAAAATAAATGGAGGAACACTTTCCCTTTTTCAAAAGCCTAAACAAATTTATAAGCTCTTCTTTTTTAAAAGAGTCAAAAGAGTGGATAAAGGGTAAATAAATGAAATTATCCATCTAAGGCATGATATACCCTCAAACTTTGTCATTTGAAGTTGATATGTCCTCGTTATGAAAGTCGCTCATATATACCCTTACTGTTATACAAACAGTTCACATATATCCCTATCGTTATAAAAGCTTATATATAATCTTTATTTAACGGAAGTGAAAAAAATAGTTTTAAATTTATATTTTTGACTTGTAATTTTAAAAAAATTCTTGCATGGGTATATATGATCCTTCTCGCAAAGTTCAATGTATATTTTAATCTTTTTTATACATAAATTATTTTTTGAGGTATTTGATTATCATTATTTGAGTTTCTTATTCTTATTTTATTTTGTTTCTTTCATTCCTTAGTGTAAAGAAAATAATTTAAAACTAATTTTTGTGGCTATATTATAATTTTAAACTATTTTTTTCGATTATATTGTTATTTAGTATTTGTATTTGAAAAAAAAAATGGGTCATCTATAATAAATTTTACAAGAAAATTAGTGAAATATAAATAAATTTGATCATCAAAATAATAAATTTAAATTAGTCATTGAAACAAATAAAAGCAAAAAATATATATGTGTGAGGAGGATTAAATATACCCACATGAGATTATATTTTTTTAAAAATAATTAAAATTAATTCTTTCACTTCCGTTAGAAGAAAAGGGTATATGTGAGTCATTTGTACAACAATAGAGGTATATATGAGTCACTTTCATAATGAGGATATATCAAATCTATGACACAATTGAGGAATATATCATACTTTTTTCATAAGAAATATGTAAAGAAAAGAATAAATATATAATAATTGATTAATATAAGTGGAGAGAGTATCTTTAATTGAAAATACATGATTTAAAAAAAATTCTTTTTGTTTTATAAAATTCTATATCAAATAAAAATATGACACTAAAAATAAAATGGGCGGAGTAATTATTTAATAGTACACCAATCTAGACTATACTTTAAAGACAAATAGAGTGATGCTGATTTACTAGCAGAAATCAAATATTATAATATTTGTGATATGACTTTATTGTATTGTTTAAACGTCCACCAATATTTTAAAGAGAATAAAAGTTGGTTTAAAATTGAGATTAAACTACTGTTAGCACTTAGCAGTACTTTGTTGTAGGTAACGGCATTTAAAGTAAAGATGAGGTCATTATCATTATTCATAAATACATTAAACTTCTACGGCAATTGCCGACACTTTATGCACTCAATTATTCTTTGTTTAGTTGATGGGTGGGATAATAATTTATCATTCCTTTCATCAATTTATTTACTTGTCACTAACTTTTACTGAAGTCCTAAGAGAATATATAAAAAGAGAAAAGATTAGGTAAAACGTATTATAAATATAAAAAATAAAAAATTAAAAGTATTTAAAAACTATATACTATTTTGATGGTTTATACATTCTTGAACTAATACATCAACCATCAAACTTAAATTGCATCCTTAAATTCTTTCCATAAAAAAACATCTTTAATCTATCCCAAAATTGAAAGTTTATCATTCTCGTGTTAAAGATTTAGAGGTATACTAAATAGTTAGGACTTTTTTTTTCTTAATATTTAAACGTGTTTTATTTTTATTTAAAAAATAATAAATATTTACAAATAAAATATTAAACTAGTCTAATATTATATTAATAAAATATTTTGAATTTTTTATATAAATTAATGGTGTTGATGACTAACGATGGTGATTATGTGTGGTTTTGGGATAATATTGACTAATGATGACAATTGGTAATATATAATATTACTATGAATGATAATTATTGATTATAATTAGTGGATGTAATAATGTTTGGTGATGATCAATGATGAAGACAATTGATTTTGGAGATTGACGATAGTAATGATTATGATTGGACTGAGGATGATGATTGTAAAAAGGTAGGTGTTGGTGATTGTTTTTTGTGGTAATTGTGGATGAAATGGTGGTTGTGGGTTGTTGCTGAAAGTAGATGGAGTAGCAGTGAAATTCTTAAATAGACATATTAATGATATTAAGACTTTGTCATAGATTATAGTCATTCACCCCACTAATTGGTATAAAATAAGAAAAACAAGCATACTTAATGATTAAAATGTGAATGATTAGCATTCGGATCTTGAAAACAAATAAACTTAATGGCTGAGATTTGAATAATTAAAATTAAGATATTCATTAAGCGCAAATAAATGAGCCCTAAATATCTAACGATTTCATTACTGTAACTTCCCATCTACCTCTCGTATATAGGAAATCTCAGTAATCCATAATAACAATTTTAATTTCAAAAAGTCACTTATTATATTTTATAATAAAATATATATATATATAAAATAACTTATTTATATCATCCATTCAAAGTTAGGCATTATAAAAAAAAAATCATTCATGCATTTTTTTTTTATTTATTTACAGAAACTATATCCAAATTCCCAAAACCACTTATGCGACGTGGCCTCTATCCAAGTCACCAAATTAAATTGGCACAATTTAATGAATCTTTTCTATAAGCTTATACGAACTCAAGTTTTAATGGACAACGAGTTTTTCAGCACTTGGTGAACAAATCTCCTAATGAGTGCTTGTGTTCAGGGAAGTCAAGGGTTCAATTATCGCTAATAATAACTATTTACTCATGTTTTATTTTCTAGTTTCTTCTTTCTCTTTCAATATAAATTCACATGTTTTTCTCTTTTTATTTTCTTCGTAAACTTAACTTTTAGTCTTAATATCTTTTAAGTTTTATGAATTTCTCGTGAGATGACAAAATTAAAAAATCAAGTCCAATTACTTTTTTTGAGAAATTTTGGCTATCTGGTTAAAACCTTCAAGCTAAAAAAAAAATCTTCAAAAACTGAAAATTTATTTTTATTTTTACGGTAGTATTAATTTTATTTTTTCTCAATACTTTTTAAAATATCGCGTTTAAACAATTGTGCACTTATAGTTTATATTAAAAGAAGTGAACACCCACAAGCCGAAAATTTTGAATCTGCCACTGAATTTGATGACAGTTCCATCATCATCAAAGAATAGGAGAACCCGCCACACAGGGGTGTAGCTAGAGCTACCCAGGGTGTTCAATTGGACACCTTTCGTCGTAAAATTATATCATATATATATGTCAAATTCTATATTTAAAGGATATATATTTAAAGTTAGACATCTTTTAATGATTATTCTCGAGCCAAGCGAGATTGAAGACCACTTCAATGATTATTTGTAAAGGCCTGCCATTTAACATTTGTACGTCAGGTACATTTTGCTTTCATATTTTTACCTTCGCTTAGTCCTTTCATTCTTTCTATTTATCATTAGAAGTTGGCTTTTATACTTTTATCGCCCCTTAGTTCTTTTATCCTTTCTATCTATCATTAGAAGTTGGGCAGGTGGCGTACCTCACCATTGAGCTATATTGAGAAGTTATCGAATAACATTCTTGATCACTAATTCCATGTACAAAAACATATATAAGCATCTTAATTATTTTGAACCTCAAGCTAGTAAGTTTGAAGTTGATTTTGAAATGATTAAACTTTAAAAAAAAAAAAAGGGGAATCATTAGCAGTGTCCTAAATATACTGCCATTTGTAGGCGAGTTCCAGTTCCGCAATACGGAGAAATGAAAAGAAGGGAATTTTCTGCTATTAATGGAAGGTCAAGTTAAACTTCCTCAGCGTGATTTGTTTAACCAATATGTGCTTTCAGTTTAGTTTTCTTGTAGAGTTTCTAAGGCTACTTGGTACACAATTTTGATGTTCATAAGTAAACACCGAATCAATCAAAACATTAAGTTTTCGTGGTCATGAATTTTAAGGTTGAAACTTAAAAATCTGAGTTGTTGAATTTGTGGTTTTTATAATTTAAACTTGCGTTTGAACATGCATTTCACTTGGAAAAAACATTTAAAGTTTTGTAAGTGGAAGGACCAATAACCCAAAAACTGGTTGAAAATATATGAAGATAAATTTCATGGTCAAACAGATATTTGAAGTGTTGTCAAAAAAAACAAAAACAAATATTTGAAGATAAATTTTCAAAATCTATAGTCAAATGCCTAGCTAAATACTTATTCACACAAGATGCATAATTCCACGGAACAAAGAAATTTAATAATGGTTCAAAATAAGTGAAATGATCTGATTAACCCTTATACTTGTGTGAATTTATATTTTGAACCCTTTTACTTAACTATTTTCCAATTGAGGCCTTAAACTTAAAGAAACTTAACAGTTTAAACCCCCTTGGCTTTGTGTGAACTTAAAACGCTCAACAAAATTGACACGTCGTCATCCACGTCAAATTTTAATGACACGTCATTAATTCTTACTTTTTTTAAAAAAAAAAATCTTTTTTCTCTTCATTCCTCCTCATTCTTCCTTAACCTATCTCTCTCCATTTTTTAATTTAGATCTCATCACCACAACATTCAATCTTCACCTTTGTCACCACTTTTCTAAATCATAAAAATCACCATTCTTGTCTATGTTTCATCATTCATAACTCATTAATAACTTTTAGTCATATTTTTTTATAACTTTGCCCATCACTTGAAACACCATAAACCTCTTTTCACCATTAATGCAAACAAATCACCATTAAAATACCTCAATATATTATATATTTGTACATAATTCTACCCAGCACACTCTATATGATTTCATAAAGCCATCTAATAATTATTTCTTACCCATCAAAATTATCAGATTTATCAGAAAGTAAGAAAAAAAAAAGTAAGTGTGTTGTTCCTTTTTCATCTTTCTCATCATTTAATTTAATATGTGGAGAACAATTGGAGCAGCTACAACTTTTTAATTTTTTTTTCATAAAAGTTAAAAAAAAAAAAAAAAGTAATAGGAAATGGGGAAGAAAGAAATGGGGGATTGGGTGGGGAATGAAATCAATATCCCTTTTAAGTTAAAAATCAATGTGTTGCTAAACCCTTTAAATAGAAATCAAGAATGATACTTTTTAACACAATCTCCATGGAGTGAAAAAA
Source organism: Solanum bulbocastanum (assembly GCA_037074985.1). Classification (NCBI taxonomy): domain Eukaryota; kingdom Viridiplantae; phylum Streptophyta; class Magnoliopsida; order Solanales; family Solanaceae; genus Solanum; species Solanum bulbocastanum. The sequence goes on along the minus strand of CM073598.1, from coordinate 37,813,164 downwards.
ATAAAATCCCTCTATTTAATATATTTTTTTTGTCAAAAAGATGTTCACAAAACATACGGACCCGTTCAAATTCATAGAAATAGAGAAAAAAAAAACTAAACAAACAACACCAAAATAGAAACTAAAGCAAAAAAAATGAAAATAAAATTAAGATGTGAAAAGAGAAGAGTGGAATTTGAGCTTTTCCATCTCCTTCTTTGTACATTCATGATGGATTTGAGCTTTATCAATCATCACTGTAATTTTACTCCCCCATTCTTCATTCTTAGCTTTTTTATTTTTCATTTGAGATTTATCTTGTTTTTCAGATCTGTTGCAGCCCACTTCAGAATTTACTATCTTGTTTAAAATCAATAGAGGGATAAATATGATAAAAAAGAAGAAGAAATTGAAGAGTCATAGGAAGGAAAGAAAGAGAAGGGAAATGGGGGATTGTTATTATTCCACATCAACATTTAAGTTGCCACATAAACTTGGTCAATGGTCAAAAGAGTTTAACATATTGAGCTTCGATGAGTTTAAGGGTTTAGTTAACAAAAAATCAACTAAAAAAATCCAGAATACAAACTCATAAAGAAATAAACATATAAAAAAACCAAGAAGATTCAACATTTACCATATATAAATATACATAAAACATAATTTTGATTGTACATATACAATTCCCATTTCCCCTTTCCCCTTTCCTATTTTGTTTCTGTTTTTGTTTCGTAAAGTAGACCAATTAGGTGTTGGATCGGGTTCCTCTTTGGGCCTGATTTTCATGTAATACAGTCTGTTCAATAAAAAGGGCTTGCCCATCCAAAAAAAAAAAAAGGTATATATACCATACAAGTTTTTAACTAAAAGAGGATTGGATGAATCATTTGAGATATCCTAGCTCAAGCCATGATTAAATGATAAATTTATCAATAAATGACATTTATAAGACTAATATTTTCAAGTTATTGCAGTATAATAAAACTTTCAAGTTATAACAAATAAAAAATTTCAGGTTATAACATTTTATTAAAAAGAATATATTTTTTAAAAAATACTAAAAAACATTTTTTTTTAAATCATAAAAAGAAAAAAACGGATATAATTATATGCATTATTTGAATACATTAAGGATAATTAATAATGCCATAAATTTAGGGGATTCAAAATAAAATAGGAATATTTGTTTTCCTTTTTTTACTTAATCAGTTAAAATTGAATGAAAAATTAGATTTTTTTTTTTGCAACATTTCTCTCTCCCTCTTAACTTTTTTCTGTCAATTTGTTTTCTTTTTTTTATTCAATCAATTAAAATTAATTCAAATAATTAGATTTTCTTTTTCTTTTCAAAACGTTTCTCTCTCCCTCTAATCAAATTTTTTATCTCAAAACATTTATTTCAAACAGATTTATTTTCAAAATAATTTCAACAGTTCTCTCTCTTCTCAATATTTTCTCTCGTCTAATTCGTTCAAACAGTATTCTTAGTCATCACTCTCGTCTACTTCGAATTTATTTTTGTTCAATAACGTCATTTTCTTGTAATGTGTGATTTTTTATCAGTATCAATAAAACATGGTGGTAGATGAGATCCTTCAGGTTAGTGTTTTTTTCAAAAAAAAAAAAAAAATATTGTGTAATTGAGTGCAAAATGAATTTTTTAAAAATGTATATTGTTGATAGTTTTTGGTATGAAACATTTTTTATTTTTTGGTATGTTTCTGATTTAAAAAGTTACATTAAATTTGATTGAAATTGGTATACTAGATATGTTAGACATGTATAAAATTTAATATCATTTTTGGTACGATTTGTGATTTTGGATACTGTTTATTATAATAAATGACAATTATTAGTTTGAAATAATATAATTGTTGTATTCTTTTGGTATGAATCAATATGAAATATGTATAGAAAGTGTGCAAAAAATAGGTATGAAATTTGTGAATCTGGTATGATTGATTTTATTTTTTTGGCATTATATTTGTATGGATTTGGGCGTAATAATGAAATAAATTCAGTAAACTAATTATTTAATAAATGACAATTACTAGTTGAAAATGGTATAATTTTGATATTTTTTTGTTATGAATGTTGTATGAATCAATGATGTATTTTTTCTTGAAATAGGTATATAAAATGTGGATATACCAAGCTATATGTCGGAGCATAAATTGTTGCCGCCTGGTTCAAAAATAACAGTAAGGGATACCACAACTTGAACGTTGAAAGGGGTTTGGTAATCTAAAGTTACGTGCAATATATGTCTCTGGGAGGGACACAACATGAAGACATGTTCAAATTACCCTGCAACAAAGAAAGTCATAATTTATTTTTATTTTGATTTGGTTGTTTAATTGTGACAAACTCATGCTTTTTATTTATTTATTTTGTCTTTTAAGCTAATGAATTATAATTTAAGAACATTTATTATGCGTACTACTTAATCATATTTGTGTATTCATTTTTTGCAAATATAAAGTGAAAAACTGATAAATTCATACTGGTATACAATTGGTAACGATCAGAATAATCAAGACAAATTTAAATATGAAAATGGTATCCATTTGGTATGCGACTAAAGTCGGACTGATTTTAAAACATGTGATTAATATTTGAATTAATGTAATTTTCAATTGGCGTGCATTTGGTGTACAAGTTGTATGCCAATGTAAAAAAGAAAAAAATTGTTGTATACTATGTGTATGAGATGATTTACATTGTCAGATTTATTCTTCCTATATGGATACCAAGTTTATACAAATTGGATACCAATTTGGTGTCATTCTTAATTTTTAATTTGGAGATCAATTGGATACAAATTAAGCCACCCAAAAATTATTTAATGTAATTTCCACCTACTGTTCCATTGGAAAAATAGAAGCATCAAGATGAAATTGATATTTCAACCAAATTAGTCAACCTAAAACTAATTATTATTGTATCCAATTGATATGCATTTTGGTATCAAACAGGTATCCCACTTGAAAAATAGAAAAAACAAGTTATTATATTGTTGTCAAAAAATCGTAGCAAAAAGATGTAATTGAGATTTCAACAAAATTAGTCAATTTAAAACTAGTTAATGTTGTATCAAATTGATATTGATTTGAAAAACTTAGTGTAACATTATATAGAATTGTTGTATACTATTTTGTGAGTTGTTTTCAAAACTAAAAATTTAAATATAACTCTAACTAATGTTGATATCCAATTTGTATACATTTGGTATCAAACTCGAAAATTTAAGCTAAAGACTAACAGAAATGTATTAAGTTGGTATCCAAAGGAAGAACAAATCTAACAATGAAAAACAGGACAGATTATATTGTTGTCAAAAACTGTAGCAAAAGAAATATATATCATCCAAAAATTAAACCACATGTAATGGTTAAAAGTCTAAGTTGCAATCAACTATTTCAAATTTTGTTTATGTGGTCTTGGTGTAGGAAATTGATAGTATCCGAAGCATGTTCTTTTTGCTATGCGGAGTCAGTCAAATTTGCTAGCAACAGTTTCAGTTACTTCACTCTCACTAATTACGCCATCACCGTTCTTGATTCTTCCATAATGTCACAGTATTATATTAATTTCATTACAAGGCATATACATATAGATGCATAAATCATAGCAATTTCATACCAACATTAAACAAACTTCATGCCAAAATAATATGCATAAAAAAACTTTAAAAAAATAATTCCTACTAACCAGTGTAGCATTTCATCAACTTCATCAAGACTCCAAAATTTATACAAATATTAGAAAAGACACACCAAATTTATATCAACTTTATAGTAATGCATATAGATATTGATGCAAGAAATCATACCAATTTCATGCCAAATATATACTCATTCAAATGATTGGATATCAATTTAAAGCATAAGATGAACTATAAAATACAATTTTCATACACATTGTTGCACTTTGTTCGGGAAACAAATTAAAATAATGAATGAAAGAAAAATATAATAATTGAGAAAATAATTTAAATAAAAATTTTACCCTTACAACTTTTTTGCCCTTTTTTGACTTTGGGATTTTTGAATCATTGTCCATTGTTTCTCTTCTTTTGGAGGGGTTTGATGACTGGCCCATATTTACATTTATTGATTTTTTTTTTTTTTGTTTTTTTCTTGTTTACAAAATCTGAAACAAAATTCGAAGAAGTTTCTACAATTTTTCCTTTTCTCTTTTGTCCCTTCCGATTTGGAGGAGTTGCAATTTTCTTTGCTTAGCTTTTCTTCTCATTTTTTGGGCTTTCTTCTTTTGAGAGGTAACACGCCTGTTCGCCGGATTTGTATTCTTGTTGGTCAGCGGTGGAGTTTGAGACAATATGTTAAAAGTTGGAGCCTCAAAATCAACATTAGGACTCGCTTCTACTAATCTGGGGCTCTTTCTAGGAGTGTTCATCAACATGTTTATCTAGTTTTTAGTACTTTAATGAATATTTGATTCTCTTTTTAAGTGAATAGAGAAGAATATCGTGAGAGAGATCTACGGTTGAACAATGAAGAAGATGATGAATATGGTGAGAGAGGAATTCTTACCGTTTAAACATAGGGTGGGGGTGATAGCGTGAGAATTGGAAAGAAACATGGTGGGGATGGATAGTTGATATGTGACAATAAAAAAAGTGTATTTAAAAAGTAAAAAATCCCTAAAAATGTGTATTAGATAATTATGATTGATTCTCTATTTTAATTTTATTTATATAACCTATTAATTAAATTAAAAATATTATTATAAAAAGACTAATTATTTAATAAAATTGAATTAAATATTTTTTAATAAAAAATGATATGTTATAACTCGCAATTAAAATGTTATAAGTAGTAATATTTACAAAGTAGATTTAAAATCCATAATACTGTCTCTTAAATATATATATGGGGTGATTTTTCTTTTTTTATTAATTTAATGTAAACGCTTAATCCACCAAGACATACTACACCAACGGACACCCTTAACACATGTATGCTGCTTGAGTTGTCTCAATTTGACCATGCACGTTGAATGCTGCTGGGTTATTATTATCTACTAATATAATTAATAACTAGTTGTACACTAATTGAGAGCTTGGAATATTCATGGAGTGAAATGTGAGCTCATAGAAATCATCATCAGAAAAAAGAAATGCAAGTAATAATTAAACTAGGACTCTTATATAACTTATAAACTTAATCCGAGAAGATTAGGATTTAAAAAACTAGTGATGATTCGTATTACCTGGTGCAAATTCCAAATTGGAATTGATTTGATAGGATTAGAGGCGTCTATTTTTTTTCCTTCCTAAATACGGCTTCTGGCAAGAAACCAAATAGGGACAAATAGTATAACCCAATACCCATTCTGACAAAATGATTGACGACCCCAATTTTCTTCTAACAATCCGTGAAGAGAGAGAAAGATCACGTGGGACAAATACATCATTTTCAGCTCCAAGTATATCATAAACAGAATAATCATGTCATTGTCATCAAAATTATTGCACCACAAATTACTTGAGCCCTCAAAAATCTATGAAAATAGTTTTTCTTCCTTCATCATAAACGAGTGAGGATTGTTTAGTTGTAAAGCACATTTTAAAGTCATGTCAACATGTAAGTGAGGAACAAATGTTAATCCTATGAAGATGGACGATAATAAAAGTTTCATGACTGAAGAAATAGATTTCTTGAAATTCCATTGACAGTTAAAACGCAGAGATAATTTCCTAACTGTAAAAATCAAAATAGGTATGACCAACCTAAAAGTGTGGATAAGCAAAAACTTGATACATTATCATACACATGCATGACCTCCCTCTTGTTCCTATTTTTTTACAAGTTCACAAGGGATCAAATTTTTTTGTGGCTACTATAGAGGTCTCGTGAATCAACTGGGACCCCAACTGTCTGTCCATGGTATTCTTCATTCCTTACCAACTAATAAACAAAACCCACTATGTTGAAAAGAGAAAAGATACAGACAAGCAAGTAAGCATTATACCTTTATAATTAATACTGTTTCTGCTTATCTGTCCCAAAAACTTTCTCGTTTTCTTGTCCCTGTCTGGCCGTAGTAAAGAACTGAGTGAAGTTACTGTTGCAGTTAGCAGTTCACTGGTCTCTGCATGAATGACATAAAGAGGGCTTGCGGCCACTCTCCTTATAAATCAATGTCCCCGAGTTCTGAATATCATGTCTCAGCTTCCCACAAAACTAGAAGAATTCCAGAATATACTTTTGCCTTTCTAACCATAGAAAGCCAAGCAAATGACTGAAATTCTTTATTTTACAAACTGAGAATTCATATGGTAGTTTCTGATCTAGAAAATTGAACTTAACAGGAGTCTAAAACATGATGAATATCAGAATATCTTGGGTTTGGATTGTAGTCCTCTTTCTTGGTTTCACATTCCATAACCTTTCGACTTCACAGGCAAAGAGTACTAGGCATAGGCATCACTCAACAGCAGTTGTTGAGGGAACTGTTTTCTGTGATACCTGCTTCCAGCAACAATTCTCAGGGGCTAGTCACTTCATTTCAGGTTCATCATTCTTGTCAAAATCTTTAACTATATCATCTTTCTTGGGTTTCCATTGAGCTTTCAGTTCATTAATGTGCACTTAAATCTCTGTGTTTAGGTGCTACTGTCGCTGTAGAATGTGCAGACTCGGTCAGAAGATCAAGTTTTTACAAGGAGGTGAAAACCAATGAGCATGGGAAATTCAGTGTAGACCTTCCTATTTCTGTAAGCAAGCATGCCAAGAAAATTAAGGGATGTTCTGTGAAGCTGATTAAGAGCAGTGAGCCATATTGTGCTGTGGCGTCGACAGCAACTTCATCTTCTCTTCATCTCAAGTCGAGAAAACAAGGGACTCACATCTTCTCTGCTGGTTTCTTCACTTTCAAACCTCTCAACCAGCCAGATCTCTGTAGCCAAAAGCCAAGCATCCAAAATTCAAAAAAGAAATTAACAGATCCTAAAAAGTCTGCTATTTCAAATCCCAATGATCCTACATTTTACCCACCAATTCAAGATCCACCAACGCCAGGTACTTTACTTCCACCTCTTCCTAGGCTACCTCCTATACCATTGCTCCCTCCTTTGCCAGATCTTCCAGGACTTCCAATATCACCAGTGCCTAAAGACTCTAGCAAATACTACTCTCAATCAGAAGCTGCAGCTAAGCCAAATTTTTTCAATCCAATAGGAGGACTTCCCTTGCCTCCGAATCCACTTCTTCCACCACCTTCAATCCTTCCTCCAAACCCATTTCTACCTCCACCTTCCATTATTCCTCCTATCATCCCCTCTCCTCCTCCTTCCATATTTCCTCCCTTATTCCCTTCTCCTCCACCTTCAATAATTCCACCAATAATACCTTCACCTCCACGTTCTCCACCTTCATTATTCCCTCCGTTTATCCCACCACTCATACCTGGTTTAACTCCGTCTCCCCCACCACCGCCCCCTTCACTCTTCCCACCTCTCCCTCCACTCTTCCCACCGATCATACCTGGTTTTCCTGGTGTTCCTCCAGCTTCCACTTCTTCATCTCTGCAAAAGAAGAACCCCTCTCCTTAGTCAAAAATACAGTTACACAAACACCTGCAATATAGCTTGGCAACTTCTTTTTCCTTATGCCTCTGTACTTCTCCGATAAACCTACTCCACTTTGTTTTACTACCTCTTTGTTTCTTGATTTCTGTTTACCTTTGTAAGTTTTATCCTCTGTTCATCTTTTTTTGTTTTGTTTTGTTAGACATATTAGATAGGAAATCAAGTGATTGTATGATATGCAAACTACTCAATAAAACCTAAACTTATCGGTGACTGTGTATATAGAAGATAATGGCTATTGCTAGTACATATTTAACCTTTAGTGTTAAAGAAAAATGGTAGACCTGGCTGGTATTACACATGTCAGGAACCAAATGCCTGAATATAGTTTCTGAACTTCTGCTCAACAGAAGAGCTGAATTGAACTAATTCTTAGATGAACAAGTACTGGAAACATTATACTTACAATTAATGTAGCTTGGTGGACAAATCTGAAAGTTGTTACTAGTTTTTTTTTTATGACAAGGGAAACAGCAGCTGCTACCCTTTGGGTGCGCATGGGGTAAAACCCTCGCTCCTATGCAATAACTCGCAAACCACACAAGAAAGGTAACCCACACTAGGCAACCCCGGTGTGATGAGCTTGACCCAGAAGACAAAGCCCTTGCTTTCGGGTTACGAACTTGAGACCTCCAAACATGGAAGTCCCAAGCCCAAACCACTGGACCACCCCGAAGGGTAGAGTTGTTACTAGTATGCTAATACTAATATTACTGAAACTAATTTTATTTTATAAATCTCATACCCTATCCCCTATACAAAACAATTATCCAGAAAGAACCTGGCCATTTTTTGAATGGTAATTGCCTACAAGGAAGAGCAGCATGTGTTCCAGTTAACATCAATAACAACAATATTGATCAAAAATAGCTTCTTTTTTACCCTGGAAACTATCAGATCACTTTTCATTATTTACATAGTTATTGGAGGTTTGAGAAAACTAAAGAATTCCTATTACTGGCTCTCCATTAAAGCAAAAGATGAACTATCAGTATGTTATAAGAGAATGTTTGACAAGGTGATGACTAATAAGTATGATGGTCAAGCTCCCTTAGTTAAGAAATAATTATCATCTATGAAAATAAAATCCATCTAGACAGGAAAAAGCACAAGCATTTAGAGTGAAGAGTAATCCAAAACCCAAAATCGTCACTTTTATTCATCTGTACTGATGAAGCAATATTAGTAAATCAAAACCATGAAACTCATATGGCTTTATGGAAAATTATGCTCGCTTATCATCATAATTTACACATTCTTAAAATTATGAAAAACTAACTGATTGTTTTTCACTATTTGAATTCATTGTTGCAGTTGAATTGCTTTTCACTTCAGGGTCAATTTAATCTAATGTGTTTATGTGTTAATAAGGAAAAATTATCTCATTACCCATAATCCCAAATTCCATTGATTTCCTGAACTTTACCAAGACATGGGTGTGAACTAACATCTTCCTCAGTCATGAATACCTTACTAACTACATGTGTGATCTGATGAATAAAACAATGTGAAGAACGAGGAATCGAACAATTGTGTGCCTGGCAAAGCCACAAGTATATACAACAAATAATAAAGCAGTAAGATATATTGCTGAGAAGTAAGTATGTGTGTTAGGTTCAGAACAAATTTCTCCATTGATGTTAATGCAACATCATTATGTAAGCCTGGAAGAAGTGAATCATTTGATCAAAACTTACAATAGCCATCACCAACTTCTTCCCAATAAATAATCAAGAGAGGAATTATTACTCTTTGGCCAACAACATTAGAACATTTTCTACAACTTATAGTTCAAAACCCGTAGCTGGAGTTTTCCAGAAACTAGACCTCCCACAATTCCACAGATATTTGAGAAAAATGTAACATCCACAAACCATTTTTATCCATCAAAACATCAATTTCTCTATTTGTAGCAATCAAAAGAAAAAAACTCTAGCTTGCTAAGACAAATGGCCCCTCACAGAGACTTGAAGTGTAAATCACAATTAACACCTTTATTCAATTCTTTGAGATCCAATGAATTCAATATCAACAAGAAACCAAACTTCCAGTAAAGAATCATTATTTCTGAAGTAGAAATACAATTTACATAAAACGAAACTATTGAGGTGGAGCACATAAGTGATCTAGGGTAGATATATCAATCGGGAAGATAAGAGCCAGAGCTTCCAATCCTAACCGGCAGGAAAGCTATTGGGATCTTGCCGGAAAATCTAACATCCCTAGAGAATTTTCTTCTGCCCTTAAACAGATATGATTGTATGTTCTTGTGCCATGATGTATAGCAAAAACAAATAGGAATAAACAGAGAGGAAATTGATTATAAATTAGCTTACTTAAACTATTAAAAATAAGCCTAACGAGCAACAAATTGGGACATCAAACTGAAATTAAGCAACCACGAGATATATAAACACAAAGCAAATAAAAATTCCAGAAGAAACACCGGTTACTGACCCAAAAGCTGCTCAGTGCTTTCAGATTCATGTGAACCCTACAAGCCTCAAACCAGAATTGCCGTGGTAGCCGGAAAAAATCAAAGACATGAGTTAGGTTTAACCCTGGCGGTGGAGGCGGCGGCCGTCAATGGTGGCACTGAATGGAACAGTGGGCGATGATGGAAGTGAAGAGATTTGGATGCTTGTGATTTGTTTATTTTTTCATGAAGGCGCAATGTGTGTAGAAGGCGGGCGGAGAAGAGAATTTGAAAAGATAGAAGAAATCGGAGGGAAGTTAAAATAAATGAAATTGACTTTCATTTTACCGGACAATTCCTTTCACTGAAAATGTGTACTTAATTGTGACGTTAATTTGCGAGTAATACTTGAATTTAAAAAATTAATTTATTATATTTACACGTGTCATAAAAAAATCACTTTATTTTAAATTATTAAAGTTAGATTTGTGTTTGGTTATATATTTTTGCTTAACATATTTGATTGTGTGAATTTATTTTTCCTTAAAACACATGAGATACAATATATACCTATTTTAAAAATTTTAATTAATTTATATGAAACATACAGTCAAATCTACTCTAAAATGTTTAACTCACTTTTTTAGAATTTACTCGTCATATTTTGACTTCGCACATTTATTAAGAAAATAATAATCGATATAATAAGTTTATCATTTTATTCCTATTAATTGAGAGGTCCCAAACATATTTACTCATTATTCCTTCTGTCCCATATTAGATGGTTATTTTTCTATTTTACACAGTTATTAAAAAATCATTAATAGATTAATCAACTTTACTATTTTGCGTTTTGTTCATATTAATCCTCTAGAAAAAAACAAAAATCTTGGGTCTTCAAGTATTGTTTAAACTTCCAAATGTCATATTAATTGTTAGAGAAAAATGGGAAAATTTAATTAATTATATCATGAATTAGTAAGTGATCAAGTAATGTGGGATAAATTTTTTAATAAGATGTCCATCTAATATGGGACGAAGGAAATACATTTTTCAAAGATATTAACTCAATGTTTATTAATTGATAGTATAATAAAAAAGTATGTCCTTTCTTGATTTGTTAAAAATAATAAGTAAAAGTAAGACTGAGATCTCTTAATGACTATAATACTCACGATAATATAATTATTTCATAATTAAAATAGAAATTAAGCTAAGCATATTGAGTTAACACATGAAAAGTGATCGTTTGGTAGAGTGTATAAAAATAAACTAAATAGAGTGTATTAGTAATGCATGTATTAGTTATACTTGTATTAGTTATGCATAGATTATTTCTTATGCATTGTTTAGTTTGGTGTATTAAAAATAGTATGCATTGTATAAAAATATTTATTTACAAAAATATCCTTCACAATTACGGTAGAAAAGATGTAAAAGTACTTTTGAAGGGTAATTAGGTCTCTAACCATATTTAATGCATGTATTAAATCTTTTGTATTATTAATATCTAGAAATTCATGGTATTTGTAATACACTCATCAATACACAATAGAGTGTATAATTAATGCAAACATTAGTTATACATAGCATGAAAAAATACACCAAACAAGGGACTACTAATGCATATAATTAAATCATGCATTATTTTTACTAATACATTCTAACGAACGTTTGCTCAAAATTATGTTCTTCAGTCCATGGCCATTACTAATTGACGATTATACTAGTAATTGATTTCACGGTAAATTTCCCATTTCCTGGGAAAGAAACACCTAACATGGGTTAGATGATTATTTCTCATTTAATCATGATTTTTTGATGTTGAAAATTTAAAAATTGAGTTTTCAAAATTGTGTTTGGAGTTACATTATACTTGGAAATTACAGTTTTATGAGTAAAAATCTATATTTGATATGAGTCAGTTTATGAAAATTTGAAAATATCTAAATTAGCATTTGACTATATATTTTCAAATATATTTGACAAGTTATTTTTTGGTTAAGTTTTACCATGCATTTGACCATAATTTTTTGTAAGAAATATTTGACTTAAAAAAATTTAAAATTTATACCCATAAATTCTAAAACTTAGAGAAAATACGCACAAGTTTTGTATTATCATTTTATAATGAAAGTATTTTGTGAAAAACTGCCAAATATATTTGTCAAGTAATGACAAAAAATTATATGGCCAAATATAGTTTCCAATTTTTTCCAAATCTATTTGTGGCCAAACGGATCCTAAAGCTTGGATTTTAGGATTTGATCAAAATTTAAAATCAAACAAATATTTAAAGATAAAATTTTTAAATTTAAACCAAATTTTATGATCATACATTGGTTGAAATTTAAATTTTGACCATTTTATTATTTTTAAAACTCAAAACACGATAAGAGTCGTCTAGATTGAACGAATCAAAAACCCTTATGTCCACAAATGATTGTGTCTCCATATATTGAGGATTAAGAATTTGTAAATTACAATGAAAGAGTTATTGGGTAGAAGTTTCTCTTTAATAAAAGCATCTTTAATTTTGTCAATTTTTTTTCGTTTATACTTTTTGATTCTCTTTTGAGATAACTTCGAACAAGTGGTTTTCATAAAAATAAAATAAAATCTTATTAATTTTGAATTATTTGACAATATACCGCACCTTGGCAGCACACTTTCCAAAAAATGACAAAATTTCCATAGAATGACTTGGAGACTACTCTAAGAGTCACATTTTTCTATTACTCATATCTTTTGATTTCTTGCTTTAAACCGACTTTAAAAATAAATTTCCCTACTTCACCAGTACTAATTTTACACGTACAGGACTTTCTTCATTTTACCCCCAAGAAATTGCCCAACAAGTTCAAAACCTTCAACACTTTAATCTTAAATCTTTCCCAGTAAGTTCACATTTCAATCTCAAACTCCTCTTTCTTTGCAAACTTCAAACCCTATCTATTTCATCTGTAATCGCGAGAGCTCTCTGCTCTCCGATCGATCATACTGTAATGCACTGATAGATTTCTCGTGATAAAAAAGAGTTATGGCTGAGATCGCCAAGCTCGTTGATGTTCTCTCATCAGGTGATGATCTCTCTATAAGACTTCGCGCTGATTCATCACTCAATCTAGGGTTCCAGAAACTATGTTCAATTCTCCGGCAATCAGTAGAACCCACCGCCGATGATGCCAACAAGTTAGGGCTTCAACTTTGGGATCAGATACAGATTCAAGCAGTAGCTTCCCTCGCACTTGCGCTTATCAACTCCACTCGATCTTTATCAGGTACTGATAACACTTTACCCGTAAGTTGCAGGTTTATTAATTTAATATAATTAGTAGAAGTTTTATTGCGCGCGGCTTATTTGATATTATCACAGTTGAGCGAGTTGAACCTGTAATTGTGGCGGCTATTCAGCTTTCTGTAGAGTTTGCCTTGTGTTGTCTGGAAAAATGGATTTGCAACAGTGATGATTCAATGCTTCAGGTATTGAATTAAGTATACTGTCTTGTTCTTAAGTTTTGCTAGGGTGTTGTTTATGCACCATATTTGTGCTATATTTAATGATCATGTTCTCTCTACTTTCAGAGTTATATCCTGCAGTTATTAGAAATAGCATTAGTTGATGAAACAGACAAAGAGCTTGATCTGTCACAGCCATGCTCCTCTAATGTTAGCATGGATATGTTGCCAATAGCTGTAACTGAAGATAGTGTTAGTAAATGGCAGGACAATACAAGATGCATGCTTCAAGGTATTCTTGACCATTTGAAATTGCGTCATATGTTGAAATCATCTGGTATATAATGTTTATTTAACATTTTTTTGTTTGTTTGATTCTATAGGGGGGAGATGTTCAAAGGAAGAGAAAACAGCTGATAGCCTTCTAATGACACTGGCTTCTGGATGGATGCACCCTGATAATGTGGATACAGCCACTATTGGGCAGTCTGTTCCTTATGATTCTAATAAATTGATCGATTTGTCTCAGCATTGGGCACTTGTACATTTGGAGTGTGTTCATCGTCTTGTTACTGTTTGCAAAAGCCTTTTAAGGCTTCCAGTTCCATTTGATGAGAAGTTCCCCTTTCCTAATTTGAGGAAGAAATTTTCATTTTGTGTGAAAGTATTCAAGTTACTGGGTAGACTTACTAAAAATAGCTCATATGCTCACTTTGATCCCAAGTTATTCCAATCTGTTGCTTCATTCACTGAGGTATTGCCCACCCTGTTCAGGCTGGGTTTTGATTTTGTAAGTGGAAATCCTGCAGTTGAGAGTGGCTTTGAAAGTCAAGTAATGCTGTTGCTTGAAGAGTTTATTCAGCTTGTACAGGCAATTTTCTGCAATACTTCTGTGTTTCAAAACATTCAAGCATGCATTGCAGCTGCAATTTTTGATCATTTGGATCCTAATCTGTGGAGGTACAGCAAGAGTGCTACTGCTAACCTGAAGCCTCCTTTGGCCTACTGCCCCCGTGTGGTTTCTTACGTTCTCAATCTAATTTTAGATGTGAGGAATAGAACATATCAGCTATTTGAGTACAAGGGCCTTGATGGTGAAGGTGCAAGTGCCAGCCAACTTGTGGAGCCTCCTTCATGTCAGGTTCACTCAGCCAAGGTCAACCTGCTGAAGAAGTACTCGGTGGAGGAACTCTTGAGAATAATATTCCCACCATCAGTTCAGTGGGTGGATAATCTAATGCATCTGCTATTGTTCCTTCACTCTGAGGGTGTCAAATTGAAGCCTAAATTGGAGAGGTCATGTTCCAGTGTTACCAAAACATCTGTTACACCTGAGTCCGAAAGCACCATTTGTCATGAAGATGAAGCCCTCTTTGGCGACCTTTTTTCTGAGGGTGGTCGTTCAGCAGGATCTGTGGATGGATGTGATCAACCTGCTGTTGCACCTAGTTCTAATATAAGCAATATGCCCATTCAGGCTGCAACTGAATTGCTCAGCTTTTTGAATGATTGCATTTTTTCACATGAATGGTGTGGTCCTGTATATGAAGATGGGTGCAGGAAATTTACAAGCTACCACATTGATATTTTGCTTTCTATACTCAACTCCGAATGGTGTGATACTGAAGAAAGAGGTCAGGATGATGGGATAGCTCTAAATGAACAAATAAAAGTTAGTCATAGGCATCTCGGTGACATTTGCCTTGATCTGTTCCATAACCTCCTGTCGCGTCATGTTTTGTCTGATTTAGTTGGAGAATCACTTGTTGAGAAAATTCTGGTCATTGAAAATGGTGCTTTTGCTTACAATGATCTGACTCTTGGTTTACTTGCGCATGCTGTTGTGTGTCTGGTAGATTCTGCTGGCAGCAACTTGAGGACCAAAATTTACAATATATTTGCTGATTTTGTGCGTGAAAAGGCAAAAACTATATGTTCAAAGTGTCCTAACCTGAAGGAGTTTCTGGAGATACTTCCCTCGTTGTTCCATATTGAGATACTGCTAATGGCTTTTCACCTATCTTCAGAAGATGAGAAGGCTGTTCAGGCTAATGTGGTATCCTCTACTCTTAAAGCTGTTGCTGTTCCCTCCAATGGTTTTGATAGTACGCAGTTGTCATGTTGGGCGCTATTAATTTCACGGTTGATAGTAATGCTTCGTCATATGGCATTTTATCCCCATGTTTGTCCATCATCCCTTCTTTTGGAGTTCAGGACCAAGCTGAGGGAAGCTGCTTCTTCAAGATTGAGGCCTCGTGTCAGTGGCAGCCATGCTTCATCTTGGGTCTCAATTTTGTTTGAAGGTGTAGTAGGTGGTTTTATTAAAGAAACACCTTTTTACAGTGTCTTGCTAAGTCATCTGATTGATATCGCACCTCTTCCACCATCTGCATGCAGAGATGATCCAACAATAGCAAGCCTAGGCTTGTCCTGGGATGAGATCTGTGCCTCTTTTTCGAGGATACTGAGGTTCTGGGAAGGTAAAAAACCTGAAAAAGTGGAGGACTTGATAATTGAGAGATATATTTTTGTGCTTTGTTGGGATCTACCCGTCTTGAAATCTACATCGGAACATCTGCATCTTTGGCTAACTAGTGCTGAAGTTCCTGAACTCTCAAATGCTGAGCATTTTGTCTACTTTAGCCAATCACCTGTGGGTGAAATGGGGAAAATAAACTACAAACCTTTTTCTGCTATGTTACTGGAGTTGATTCATCGCTTACATGATTTACATGTATCAGAAGATGTGAGAGAACTTGGATGGGATTTTTTAAGGGCTGGATCTTGGTTATCTCTGTCACTGTCATTGCTTACTTCTTGTACCACTGGACACTGCTTGAATAAGTCACTAGCTTCTGCTGTTCCTATTTCACCTGTGCAGACATCAAGAGATGGTAGATTTTGTGCCTTCACTGAAGGTGTTATTTCTACTTTAGTTGGTGCCAATCAAGTTGAACAGCTGATTAGAGTATTGTCATCTTTGCTGAAGAGATACCTAGAAGTTTACCAGAGAGCTTTAATTGTGACGATTGACAGTGATCAGCTTTTGGCCAACCGATTTTCACCTGCAATGTTATTTGTGCACACTGGTTTTGACAAATGCAAACAGGATGAATTGCTTGAGAAGATGGGTTCTGATCCGTGCCAATATAAGCCTCTCTATGGAACTTTGTCAAAGCTGGACACAACTCTTGACAAGTTATCTTTAGGAGGTCACTCCAAAGTTTTATGGGAATCTTTGTTGCATGGATTCCCTTGTCTTCTTCAACCTCCAAGTGGGGTTCTGCTTTCATCTATCCTTAATGTTGCAGGAGTTGTGAATTGTATAGATGGGCTAATGAAGGTCATTGATGCTGGAGGAATTGCTTGCTTGGAGTCACAGGTCATCTCACAGATTCTTGAATTGGTCTGTAGGATCAAGTGTGACAGAATATTTGAAGACCTTCATGGAAAATGTAATGCTCTTTACCAAAGGTTGACTGAAGGCTCTGGTGGTGTTGACTATAGTTGCTTATTCATATTAAAACACATGGAGGAGTTTTTAAGGTGTGTCAATGAGAGAGATGGTGCTGATACTAGTGACATTTATGAAGTTCTTGTTGTCAAGGTAATTGATATTGTTGATAGCTTAAAGAGAGAGCCTTCCAGAATTGGGGTTTTGAGCTATTTCCTCTCTCTCGAGGACGTGTCCAAACAAATTAAAGATCTTTATGGTTCACAACGTGGTGATTTGTTGGTTCTGGTTGATGCTCTAGACAGATGCAACTCTGAGCAGGTCAATACCAGGGTTCTCAACTTTTTTGTTGATCTTTTATCTGGAGATTTGTATGCTCATGTCAAAGAGAAGTTGCAGAAGAAGTTTCTTCATATGGACATGGTCTACCTGTCAAAGTGGCTTGAAACCAGGCTTTTAGGAACTGAATCTAGTGGGGTTGCATGTGCAAAAGGTGCTTCAGTTTCTCTAAGAGAATCAACAATGAATTTCATCACATGCCTGCTGTCTCCTCCTCCTGAAATCCTGTCCCAGGAACTACATAAGCATTTGGTGAAATCTATGCTGATTTCACTTGATAAGGCTTTTCTGCTATTTGACTTCACTGTAGCCAAATGTTATTTTAATTTTCTCGTTCAGCTTTCTAGAGGTGAAAATTTAATCAAGCAACTTATGCGGCAGACAATGTTGCTGACTGAGAAGCTGGCTGGTGATGAGAATATGCTTCAAGGGCTGAAATATCTCTTTGGTTTCCTGGCAAGTGTCATGAGTGATTGCTGTTCTGCTAAGAGTGCCACTGAGCGATCGTTTGTGAAGTCTATCTCTAACAGTAGTTCTATAGTGGGGTCTGAATCTACTAGATCTGTTGGCTCCAGGAAGAACACTGATACTTTAGTCCTTTCTGCCAGTCAAGGTGGGTCCGCATCAATTGAATGTGATGCAACTTCTGTTGATGAAGATGAGGATGATGGAACATCTGATGGTGAGAATGGTAGCCTGGACAAGGATGATGAGGAAGATAATAACAGTGAAAGGGCCCTCGCTTCTAAAGTTTGTACATTTACATCTAGCGGTAGCAATTTTATGGAACAACATTGGTACTTCTGCTACACATGTGATCTGACTGTGTCTAAAGGCTGTTGCTCTGTTTGTGCAAAAGTTTGTCACCGGGGTCATCGTGTGGTTTATTCTAGGTCCAGTCGCTTCTTCTGTGACTGTGGTGCAGGAGGTGTTCGTGGCAACAGTTGTCAATGTCTGAAACCTCGAAAATTTGCTGGAAGCAACACTACAGCCAGTCGTGGTGCTAGTAACTTCGAGTCTTTTCTGCCTTTCACCGAAAATGGAGATCAACTTCCTGACAGTGATTCTGATATCGATGAGGATGTTTTGGTGGAAGCAGACAACTCTATCAAGATGTCTATTCCAAAGGACCTTCAAGATGGGATGCCAATCTTATTAAATGAGCTTGATCTTGAAAGTTGTGTGGTGAGACTTTGCTCTTCATTTTTGCCTTCTATTACAAGCCGGAGAGACTCTAGCCTTTCCAGGGAGAGGAAAATTTTCCTGGGTGATGATAAAGTATTGTGTAACAGTGTTGACCTTTTGCAATTGAAGAAGGCATATAAAAGTGGATCGTTAGATTTGAAGATAAAGGCTGATTATTCAAATGCCAAAGAACTTAAATCCCACTTGGCTAGCGGTTCTCTTGTTAAATCTTTACTCAGTGTTAGCACACGAGGTCGGCTTGCTGTTGGAGAAGGTGACAAGGTAGCCATATTTGATGTTGGACAGCTTATTGGACAAGCTACTGTTGCTCCTGTGACTGCAGACAAGACCAATGTGAAGCCTCTTTCTAGGAATGTTGTCCGTTTTGAGATTGTAAATCTCATTTTCAATCCTCTTGTAGAAAATTACCTTGCAGTGGCTGGCTATGAAGATTGCCAGGTTCTCACGGTAAATCATCGAGGTGAAGTGAGTGATCGTTTAGCCATTGAACTCTCTCTACCTCTACAAGGTGCTTATATTAAACATGTAGACTGGGTCCCTGGATCTCAAGTTCAGCTAATGGTGGTCACCAACAAATTTGTTAAAATATATGATTTATCCCTTGACAACATTAGTCCTGTGCACTATTTCACTTTGCCTGATGACATGATTATGGATGCTGCACTTATTATGGCTTCACAGGGTAGGGTATTTCTGATTGTCCTTTCAGAACATGGTAGCTTGTACAGGTTGGAGTTGTCGTCAACAAAAGGGAATGTTGGGGCCAAGCCATTGAAGGAAATCCTGCAAATTGAGGGTAAAGAAAGACATGCAAAAGGTTCTTCCTTATATTTTTCGCTAATGCATCGGTTACTCTTTTTGTCCTTTCAAGATGGGACCACCTTGGTTGGCCGAGTAAATCCAGATGTAACTTCCCTAATAGAGGCCTCTGCCATATTGGAGAATGAAACAGATGGTAAACTTCGGCCAGCAGAATTGCACCGGTGGAGAGATTTATTTGGTGGCAGTGCCTTGCTTGGTTGTTTCTCAAGTTTGAACTCAAATGCTGCATGTGCTGTCTCATTTGGTGAACATGAAGTACTCGTACAGAACTTGCGACATTCAGTGGGTTCAGCATCTCCTGTTGTAGGGGTTGCTGCTCATAAGCCTTTGTCAAAAGACAAAATCCACTGTCTTGTGTTACATGAAGATGGAAGCCTTCAGATATACTCACATGTTCCAGCTGGCGTCGACTCTTGCGTCAGTGCTATCAGTGATAAGGTTAAGAAGCTTGGCCCTGGGATCCTCAACAATAAGGCTTATGGAGGTGCAAAACCAGAATTTCCACTTGATTTTTTTGAGAGAGCTACATGTATAACGCAAGATGTGAAGCTGAGTAGTGATGCTGTAAGGAATGGTGATTCTGAAGTAGCTAAACAAACCCTGGCTTCTGATGAAGGATTCTTAGAGAGTCCCAGCCCTGGAGGATTCAAGGTAATTTTATATTTGTCTCCTAATTCATTGAATTTGCCTCTGTCTAGACATGGTTGTTTAAGATTCACCCTCTGAAGTGGAAAATGTTTCACATTTAAAAAGGTTAAAGTTGGAGTTGAGTGATGATTTGACAGTTTCAATCTTTATTTTTGTGTTTGGTGGTCTGACTACACAATCTAGGTGTTTTGAGTAGTGATGAGAGCATGATCGTATGCGGTTGTTATCCTTGCTTTTGCCTGTTGAATCTTAAATGAGCTAAGGGCTCGTTTGGTTAGGAACAAGTTATCCTGGGATTAGTTATCCTATTCTCTATGTGGGATAAAAATAATACTACAATCCTGGGTTAAGTTATCCTTGGATTTTAGCCCAACCAAACATTGGATAAACTCATCCTGAAATTAATTCTAGGATTTGTTATCCCTTTCCCTTCCTACTAGACATGCCCTAAGTGCATTGTTTTGATGGGAAATTGGCTGCAGTTGTTATTTACTGGAAAGAGAGTGCAATGTTGAGTTTGGACAAAGCAAAGAAGTAGCCCTTATGCACGAAATTATATAAGATCCCCTTTTAATATCAACCAAATCTTTTGAAGTGGATATGATTGAATGCGTGATTGCCTTTGCCCTTTTTCCAAATAAGGCTTCTAACTCTAATTACCAATATACTCATGGGCATTGTTCTATATGAGTGCAATCGTTATTCTTTACAGTCTTGGAAAGTGTGGTACGGTAAGTCAGTAAACATAGTTTGTTCGACTTCGACTTACCTGTAGTTTCTTTTTTGAAGTTGGTAATGTTGTATTCTCCAACATTGATATTCTGGAGACCTCCAAAAAGTGCTAAAAAGATCAACTATTTGTTCAACATCTACTACATAATGTTCTTTACATATAGTAGAGATTTGTGACTCCAACTTTCAAGGAACGTCTCAATTATACCATATTAACACATGACATAAAAAAAATATACAAGAAAAGCAAAAACAGCTCTCATCGTTAATAATCATCATAGAAATGACATTTCAATAAAGACGAGCAATTTTACAGTCTAATAAGTAAGAATCCAAGTGTACACAACTCTAGCACCCAAGGGTGTCAGGTTCAAATCCTAGCAAAGACAAAAACACTAGGTGATCCTTTCCACCCGTCCTATACTTGGTGGCCAGAGTTACTTGGTACATATTGATGTGGGAGGTGACAGAGCGGTAAGTTGATTGTTGGTTTTTATTCCTCACTCTCGTATAGGTTAACTTGGTTCGTTCCATTTTTAGGGAAGGAACCACTGGAAGCACTGGAGTAGTATCTTCCGTAGTCGGAAGGAATTAGTCTCTACTAGCGTCATTCGAAGAACAAATATGAAATGGGTTACCGTTTAGGATAAATGGATGTGGTCCAATGGCTAAAGCTCTGCTAGTTTCTTGTAGACTGAACTCTCTTCTCTTTAGGCTCCAAGTTCTTTTTGGGGGATGGTCTAATTTACTAGTGGCAACGAAGTTCTTAAATGACTAGATTCTCCCGGAACGCTAGCTAAGCAAATCTATCCAGTGGAATTAGTCAAGGTGCGTTAAAGTTGGCCCAGACATTTAAAAAAAAGAAGTGTATACAACTCTAACTAAAAAAATAAATAAAATACAAGGATAGTTAAAAGAAATACTTAAGATTAAGTTGGATGTCTGAAGCAAATACCATGACACTTTTGAAGATGACATTAAATGAGGTTTAAGTTGTACTAGTACTATTTGATTATTTTAAATTGTAAATATTTGTTAGTTCTAATCAAACATATGATTATATTGTAAGTCCTTAATATTCCCTAACGAATTAAATTTTGGATTTTAGACCTTTTATTTGATTGTATTTTGATTAAAAAGTTATTATTATCTATAAGAATAATATAATATATATTGATTGTATAATTAATTTAAAATTTCGGTACAATATTATTATTGCAATACTTTTTTTTATTAAATACCGTACATCATGAATTAGTAACTGCTTCCAATAAAAAAAAAATCCCAATTGTGTTGATTTTTTTTCTTGAAAATGCACACCAAATACCGTAATACAGATACCACGATATTGAAATTTTGGCTTCGGTATGGTAATTCAAATGTAGCAAAGCATGCATATCCATAGCTGATGATGTGGATCCAATCTCATCTCATGTAGTGAACTTTGGTTTTAAGAATTTATCTTTTCCTTCTGGAGAATATGATGAGCTTGGAGCTAAATAGTGTAGGATTGTTCCAGTCCCTCTTCCGGCGATGTGAATAACATAATGGGAGTCACTTTTAAGTTTGATATTCCTGTGAACTCTCTGGTTTTGGCCCCAATCTTTCTGGCGTATGTTGTCGTTGTCATTATTTTCATTAAATTAGCATGCTGACTTTTGATGCACTCTGTTTTGGAATCTAGATCATAGTCTCCTATATTACAACTTTCTAATGTGTGCCATTATTCCAGGTAACTGTTTCCAATTCGAATCCTGACCTTGTCATGGTCGGTCTGCGATTGCATGTGGGTAACACATCAGCGAATCACATACCTTCTGAGATAACTGTATTTCAGAGAGGGATAAAATTAGATGAGGGAATGCGTTCTTGGTATGATGTTCCGTTTACAGTCGCCGAGTCACTCCTTGCTGATGAAGAATTTATAATATCTGTTGGGCCAACATTTAGTGGATCTGCTTTACCCCGCATAGATTCCTTGGAAATTTATGGCCGATCGAAGGATGAATTTGGGTGGAAAGAGAAGATGGATGCTGTTCTTGACATGGAGGCTCGTGTACTTGGTTGTAATTCATGGCCTGCTGGATCTAGGAGGAAGTGTCGTGCAGCACAGTCTGCATCACTGGAGGAACAAGTTGTGGCTGCTGGACTGAAGCTCTTATCAAGAATCTACTCTTTGTGCAAACCACAAGGTTGCTCAAAAGTTGAGGATGCCAAGGGGGAGCTGAGCAAATTGAAGTGTAAGCCATTGTTAGAAACAGTATTTGAAAGTGACAGAGAGCCTCTGTTGCAGGCAGCTGCCAATCGTGTTCTGCAGGCTGTCTTCCCAAAGAGGGAGATATATTACCAAGTAACTGCCTGGACCATCTGTCTGAAATGAGTGAATTAATTTTGTTCTTTCTCTATTTTTGTCAAATATTTTAACATGATTGGAGATTTCTGTCTGAATAGGTTAAGGATGCCATCCGACTTGCTGGAGTTGTGAAATCCACCGCCATTCTCTCATTAAAACTTGGCATGGATGGGACCACTTCTGGGTGGATTGTGGAGGAATTTACTGCACAGATGCGTGTGGTTTCCAAGATTGCACTGCATCGTCGCTCAAACCTTGCGTCTTTTCTTGAGATGAATGGTAATTTTTTTTTTTGGTTTACTGATAACTCTTTGTATTAATATCCAGTGCCCCACACCCTTAGATGTGGTGCGATTTTTGTAGGGTCAAAATAATGAAGGGCATTGTTTCCTTCACTATTTTGATCAACCTCCTTGCCCCCCAATTCTCTCTCTCTCTCTCTTCCCTTATCTGTTTGTTTACATGTCTCTTGTCACTCTTGAAAACTTTATGAAGCAATTCATTATATCAAATTTTACCTTCAGAAAACAATTTTTGGGCGTCTTTCCATGGGCAATTCCTTATTTGTTCTTTTGAATGTAGGTTCTGAAGTTGTTGATGGACTCATGCAAGTCCTTTGGGGAATTTTAGACATAGAGCAACCAGACACACAGACCATGAACAATATTGTTGTGTCGTCTGTCGAACTTATCTACTGTTATGCTGAGTGTTTAGCATTGCATGGCAAAGATGGTGGCAGGTCTTCTGTTGCACCTGCTGTTTCATTGTTTAAAAAACTGCTGTTCTCTGCCAATGAGGCTGTTCAAACATCCAGCAGGTTGTTATAGCTTTTGAATCTATTTCTCTGAAAGCCTTACTGTGATTTTTTCATTTTTCATTCGCTTATGTCTCCAAATCTTCATTTCTTTGGTTCCAGCTTGGCTATATCGTCAAGATTCCTTCAAGTTCCATTCCCCAAGCAAACAATGATAGGTACTGATGACGCGGAGAACTCATCCTCTGTTCCTTCGCGAGTTGATGCTTCCGCTGGAGCTAGTGGAAGTACTCAGGTCATGGTTGAAGAAGACTCCATTACATCATCTGTTCAATATTGTTGTGATGGCTGCTCTACTGTTCCTATCCTAAGGCGAAGATGGCACTGCACTGTGTGCCCAGATTTCGATTTGTGTGAGGCATGTTATGAAGTGCTAGATGCAGACCGTCTCCCACCACCACATTCTAGAGATCACCCTATGACAGCTATTCCAATTGAAGTGGAAACATTTGGTGGGGAAGGAAGTGAAATTCATTTCACTACTGATGATTTAAGTGATTCAGGTTTGGTGACAGTTGCATCTGATGTTGGCGTGCAGAGTTCTGCTCCATCAATCCATGAGTTGGAACCAACTGAATCGGAAGAGTTTTCAGCAACAATACTTGATCCTGTTACTATTTCTGCTTCCAAAAGAGCTGTTAACTCTCTCCTTCTTTCTGAACTACTTGAGCAACTGAAAGGATGGATGGAAACTACTTCAGGAACTGGGGCTATTCCAGTTATGCAGCTCTTCTACAGATTGTCTTCAGCTGTTGGTGGACCCTTTGCTGACAGTTCAGAACCTGAAAGCATAGGATTGGAGAATTTGATAAAATGGTTTTTGGATGAGATAAATCTGAATAAACCTTTCACATCCAGAAGCCGCACCCCTTTTGGGGAAGTCACAATCCTGGTATATATGTTCTTTACCTTAATGCTGAGAAACTGGCACCAACCGGGAACCGATGGCTCTGCGACTAAATCTGGTGGTGTGGTGACTGAAGCGCATGACAAAACTGCCTTACATATCTCAACTCCCACTTGTGTTACTGCTTCATCTACCTTAGATGGTCAAGAGAAAATAGACTTCATCTCTCATTTACTTCGTGCTTGTGGCTATCTTAGGCAACAAGCATTTGTCAATTATCTGATGAACATTCTGCAGGAGCTAACTCAAGTTTTTAAATCTCCATCTGTTAGCACAGATCCATCTTCTGGGTTGAACACCGCTTCTGGTTGTGGTGCTTTGTTGACAATCCGCAGGGAAGTGCCTGCAGGTAACTTCTCTCCATTCTTTTCAGACTCGTATGCAAAATCACACCGAGCGGACATATTTGTGGACTACCACCGGTTGTTGTTGGAGAACACTTTCCGTCTGCTCTACAGCTTGATACGACCAGAGAAACACGACAAGGCTGGAGAGAAAGAGAAGCTCTACAAGATGCCTTCTGGTAAAGATTTGAAGCTAGATGGATATCAGGATGTTCTTTGCAGCTATATCAACAATCCTAACACCAGTTATGTTAGAAGGTATGCTAGGAGGCTTTTTCTGCATCTCTGTGGTAGTAAGACACACTACTACAGTGTTCGAGACTCTTGGCAGTTCTCAACTGAAGTTAAAAAGCTCTATAAACACATAAATAAATCTGATGGATTTCAAAGTTCAATCTCGTACGAGAGAAGTGTGAAGATAGTAAGGTGCCTAACAACCATGGCTGAAGTCGCTGCAGCTCGTCCTCGAAATTGGCAGAAGTATTGTTTAAGGCATGGTGATGTTCTTCCTTTCCTTTTGAATGGAATATTTTATTTTGGGGAGGAGTGTGTAATTCAGACGTTGAAGCTTCTCAATCTGGCCTTCTATACTGGGAAGGATAGCAGCCACTCATCACAGAAGGCTGAGGTAGCGGAAGTTGGAACTGCTGCACTTAAATTAGGGTCACAAGCCCCTGAATCTAAAAAGAAGAAGAAGGGAGAAGAAAGTGATTCTGGTGTTGAAAAAACTCAGTTGGATATGGAAGCAGTGGTTGATGTTTTCAGTGGAAAAGGTGATGTGTTGAGGCAATTTGTTGACTGCTTCCTATTGGAATGGAATTCAAGCTCTGTGCGCTCAGAATCCAAATCAGTTCTTCTCGGTGTCTGGTACCATGGGAATCTGGCATTCAAGGAAACACTGTTAACTGCTCTTCTGCAGAAGGTAAATTTTTTGCCAATGTATGGGCAGAACATCATTGAATTTACAGAACTTGTTACATTGTTGTTAGGGAAGGTCCCCGATCATGGTGCGAAGCAACAGAGTGCTGAAGTTGTTGACAAATGCTTGACCACTGATGTGATTAGTTGCATATTTGACACACTCCATTCACAAAATGAGCTTTTGGCTAATCATCCAAACTCTCGAATATACAACACTTTGAGTGGTTTGGTGGAATTTGATGGTTACTACCTTGAGAGTGAGCCTTGTGTAGCCTGCAGCTCCCCTGAGGTTCCCTCTAGTAGGATGAAGCTTGAAAGTTTGAAGTCAGAAACAAAGTTTACAGACAACCGCATCATTGTGAAATGTACTGGTAGCTACACCATTCAGAGTGTGGCCATGAATGTTCATGATGCTCGGAAATCCAAGTCAGTGAAAGTTCTGAACCTTTATTACAATAACAGGCCCGTGGCTGACTTGTCAGAGTTGAAAAACAATTGGTCCCTTTGGAAGCGTGCAAAAAGCTGCCATCTTGCTTTTAATCAGACCGAGCTGAAAGTTGATTTTGCCATCCCAATCACAGCATGTAATTTCATGATTGAATTGGATTCTTTTTATGAAAATCTTCAAGCTTTGTCTCTCGAGCCATTGCAATGTCCCCGTTGCAGTCGGGCTGTGACTGATAGGCACGGTATTTGCAATAATTGTCATGAGAATGCCTATCAATGTAGGCAGTGCCGGAACATCAATTATGAAAATCTTGATTCCTTCTTATGCAATGAGTGTGGATACAGCAAATATGGTCGGTTTGAATTTAATTTTATGGCAAAGCCAAGTTTCACTTTTGATAGCATGGAAAATGATGAAGACATGAAAAGGGGGTTGGCTGCAATAGAGGCAGAGTCGGAAAATGCTCATCGTAGATATCAGCAGCTTTTAGGATTCAAAAAACCTTTGCTGAAGATTGTGTCTAGTGTTGGTGAAAATGAGATGGACTCTCAGCAGAAAGATTCAGTTCAGCAAATGATGGTCTCTTTGCCTGGACCTTCATGCAAGATAAACCGTAAAATTGCTCTTCTGGGTGTCCTTTATGGTGAGAAATGCAAAGCAGCATTTGATTCTGTCAGTAAGAGTGTTCAAACCCTCCAAGGTTTGAGGCGGGTTTTGATGAATTACCTGCATCAGAAACAATCAGATAATGCTAGTCCAGCCTCTAGATTTGTTGTTTCAAGGGTACCGAATAGTTGCTATGGTTGTGCTTCAACTTTTGTCACCCAATGTTTGGAGATATTACAGGTGCTATCAAAACATCCGACATCTAAGAAGCAACTTGTTGCTGCTGGTGTTCTGTCTGAGCTGTTCGAAAATAACATCCATCAGGGCCCTAAAACAGCTCGTGTCCAAGCTAGAGGAGCTCTTTGTGCCTTCTCTGAGGGTGACACTAATGCAGTAGCTGAGTTGAACTGTCTAATACAGAAGAAGGTAATGTATTGCCTTGAACATCATCGCTCCATGGACATTGCATTGGCTACCCGTGAGGAGTTGTCACTGCTTTCTGATGTGTGTTCATTGTCGGATGAATTCTGGGAATCAAGATTAAGAGTCGTTTTCCAGTTGTTATTTGCATCTATCAAGGTGGGAGCTAAACATCCTGCAATATCTGAGCATGTGATTCTTCCTTGCCTGAGGATCATATCTCAGGCTTGTACTCCTCCAAAGCCTAACGTTGTTGACAAAGAACAAGGAGCAGGAAAATGTTCTCATGTCACACAAGTGAAAGATGACAGTTCAAATGTTTCTGGATCTAATAGCCTTGTTAATGGGAGTAAGTCAATGTCAGGATTGTCAGAGAAAAGTTGGAATGGCTCTCAGAAGGCTCAAGATATACAACTGTTGAGCTATTCAGAGTGGGAAAAAGGAGCGTCCTATCTAGATTTTGTGAGACGACAGTATAAGGTTTCTCCGGCTGGAAAAAGTGGTCAAAGATCTCGTCTTCAGAGGCATGACTATCTTGCGCTGAAATATCTTCTCAGGTGGAAGCGACATGCTTCAAAAACAGTTAGAAGTGAGATATCATCATTTGAGCTGGGTTCATGGGTTACGGAACTCATACTGAGTGCTTGTTCACAGTCTATTAGGTCGGAGATGTGTATGTTGATTAGCTTACTCTGTGGCCAGAGTTCATCACGGCGGTTTCGCTTGCTAAACTTGCTCATGTCTTTGTTATCGGCAACTCTTTCTGCCGGAGAAAACGCTGCTGAGTACTTTGAACTGCTGTTTAAAATGACAGACTCGGAGGATGCTCGTCTTTTCTTGACTGTGTGTGGTTGCTTAACAACGATATGTAAGTTGATCACTCAGGAACTAGTTAATGTTGAAAAGTTGGAGAGGAGCCTGCATGTTGACATATCTCAGGGCTTTATTCTTCATAAACTTATTGAGCTCCTTGGCAAGTTTTTGGAGGTTCCAAACATCAGATCCAGGTAAGTACTCTTTGCATTCTTAATATATTGAATTATTCACTCTGACATATTTGCTGATCAATGTTTCTCGGCTGTTCTCATGTAGATTCATGAGAGAGCATTTGCTTTCAGAGGTTCTTGAGGCTTTAATTGTGATTAGGGGCTTGGTTGTGCAGAAGACAAAACTTATAAATGACTGTAATAGACTTCTCAAAGATCTTCTTGATAGTCTTCTGCTAGAGAGCAATGAAAATAAACGTCAGTTCATCCAAGCATGCATTTCTGGTCTACAAATTCATGGAGATGAGAACAGAGGCCGAACTTCTTTGGTGCGTAATGAATTTCTTGATTTTTCCCCAAAGAAAAAAGCTGCCATATTAGTGAAGTGTTATTTTTTAAAAAATTCTTTTTGTGGAGGAAATATTCTGGTTTATGAATTGATTTCCTACGTTTGCTTTTCTGTTTCTTCTTTAGTTTATTTTTGGGCTCAAAAATTGAAAATGCGTGCAGCAGATCTGATTTCCTCTTTTGCTGGAGTATCAGATTGCGGTTGACAAACTACTTATTTGGGATAGTAATTTCAATACCAATGGAACAATTTGTACATGATTCTTGAATTTCTTTCTCCACAAGTTTCTTCATCAGATATTCCCAGGCTCAAATGAGAAACAGTTAACATGTTTTCTTAGTTTAAATTATATTGCTGGAAAGTTTGTTCTTTAGTTGATATTGGGGAAGACCATTTTATCAAGCAGATTGAAGCCTTACTTTTCCTTTTGCTGATACTTGATCATTGCCTGGATTCCTATTTATTTTGGTATATAGGGAGTCAGTTCGATTTCTTCCTCCACTATCTGCTCAGTGCATAGTATTTTAGTTGGTGAATTTACATTCTTCTATTTTGTCATGCAGTTCATCTTGGAGCAACTCTGCAATCTGATTAGCCCATCAAAACCAGAGCCAGTGTATCTTCTGATCTTGAACAAGGTTCATACACAAGAAGAATTTATCAGGGGATCAATGACGAAGAATCCATATTCAAGTGCTGAAATTGGTCCCTTGATGCGTGATGTCAAAAATAAAATCTGCCAGCAACTTGATCTCTTGGGTCTGCTTGAAGATGATTATGGCATGGAATTGTTGGTCGCTGGGAATATTATCTCTCTAGATTTGAGTATTGCTCAAGTCTTTGAGCTAGTATGGAAGAAATCCAATAGTCAGTCTGCAAGTGTAGTTGCCTCGACAACTTCACTTTCTTCCAGTGCTGCTGTATCAGTTCGAGATTGTCCTCCAATGACAGTGACCTACCGACTGCAGGTTCTCTTGTTTCTTTTTGCTGCCATTGTATTGTAGAATGTAGTTGATGCAAACCTTACAACAACATACGCAGTGTAATCCCGTAAGTGGGGTTGGGGGAGGTTAGAGTGCATGCAAACCTTACCCCTACCTCTTAGAGATAAGAGGTGGTTTCCGGTAGACCCTCAACTTAAATAAAGCCTATCAAACAGTTTGAAAAGGGGATACAGATATGGGAGCAACAACAACAACAAAATAGTGCAAAATGGAGAGTAATACAAAACAAACAAGAGAAATAACAGTAATAACAACAAAATAATGCAATAATCAGCACACCAAAAAAAAAAAACCAATGGTATACCCGAAATTGAAGATCAAGTAACTACGAGAAATGTGCTAATACTATTGGTAAGAAGGAAGGTCCAAGTATAACCACCAAGCCTATCCCGCAAGGAGGCAAGAGAAATGCTCAACTACCAACTAACCTTCTACCCTAATCCACGACCTCCAAACGTCCTAGGTTAGATCAAGATGTGCCATGTCCTATCTAATCACTTCCCCCGCCCTCCCCCCATTACTTCTTCGGCCTGCCTCTTCCTCTCCTGATGCAAACCTAAATGGAAAAAAAATTTCTTTTCATGGCTTTATTATGTTGTTTTTGTCTTTTTGTCCTTGAAAAACCTGATTTACATCTATGCTTGATTGGCATTTGTATAGCTTCTTTGGTACGCTAACATTTCCTCGATCTTTTATTCAGGGCTTAGATGGTGAAGCTACTGAGCCCATGATTAAAGAAATTGATGAGGATAGAGAGGAGACCCAAGATCCAGAAGTGGAGTTTGCGATAGCTGGTGCAGTGCGGGATTGTGGTGGACTGGAAATTCTTTTAGGCATGGTTCAGGTATATAAGTATTGATTCAAACTTTAGCAGGTTATTCATTTTATACATGCAACTCATTTCCCTTCTAGTAGTACTTTTGCTTGGTATTCCTGCTTTGCTTTGGTTTTTATTTCCTGTTGTTAGAACTGGGGTGTATTTTGATGTTGGGTTGAAGAGACTGCACAAGAAAGGTTATACATTTCTGTAGCTTAAACAAATGACATACTGGTGATAATTAGATCAGATTCTGTTTGTGACCTTGTACATGTCTTGATACTGGTTAATTTTGCAGCGTTTGCAAGATGATTTCAAGTCCAATCGAGAGCAGTTAGTTGCAGTGCTTAATTTGCTCATGCTTTGTTGCAAGATAAGAGAAAACAGGAAAGCATTGCTAAAGCTGGGAGCCTTAGGCTTACTTCTTGAGACTGCTAGGCGTGCTTTCTTTGTGGATGCCATGGAACCAGCTGAGGGTATTCTTTTGATCGTGGAGAGCTTAACACTAGAAGCAAATGAGAGTGATAACATCAGCATTACTTCTGATGTAGATGTAGTCTCCAGTGATGAAGCAGGTGCTGGTGAACAGGCAAAGAAAATTGTACTACTTTTCCTTGAAAGATTGTCTCATCCATCTGGACTTAGAAAGTCAAATAAGCAGCAGAGGAACACTGAGATGGTTGCAAGAATATTGCCCTACTTGACTTACGGGGAACCTTCAGCAATGGAAGCTCTTGTACAGCATTTTGAACCTTGTTTACAGAATTGGCGAGAATTTGATAGGCTGCAAAAACTTTACGAAGACAATATGAAAGATGAAACAATTGCGCAGCAAGCTTCAAAGCAAAAATACACCCTAGAGAATTTTGTTAGGGTTTCAGAATCCCTCAAGACAAGTTCCTGTGGGGAGAGGTTGAAAGATATTATACTGGAAAAAGGGATTACTGGGGCTGCAATCAGCCATCTGAAAGAAAGCTTTGCTTTCACGGGACAGGTTGGTTTCAAATCAACTGTGGAGTGGGCCTCGGGTTTAAAGCTTCCATCTATTCCTCTTATTTTATCCATGCTGAGGGGCTTGTCAATGGGCCATTTGGCAACTCAAAAGTGCATAGATGAAGGAGGAATCTTGCCATTGCTTCATGCTTTAGAGGGTGTCGCCGGTGAAAATGAGATTGGAGCCAGGGCTGAAAACTTGTTGGACACGCTGTCTGACAAGGAGGGAAAAGGTGATGGGTTCTTAGCTCAGAAAGTTCACCAACTACGTCATGCGACAAAGGATGAGATGAGGCGACGAGCATTGAGGAAGAGAGCAGAATTACTGCAGGTTCCTTGCCATCCCACTTTACACTTTACTCCTACATTACTATTCTTATTGTCCTTTGCATCTTCATTTTTGTGTTGGCTTGACTTGACACAACTGATGTGTTGCGTAGTAATGAATGATGAAATACCACTTGTCCTCATCTGAAGCATATTTTATAGTCAAATCTTCCCAGCAAAATTGCATATCATCGTCTCCTGTTTGGTAACAAAGCATTTCCAGAACTAGAGATCCTTAGATGATGAGTAGACATAACAGGAGCATTACTTAAGAATATTTCTTAAGCAGTTGAAACATGTTGCTAAATATAATTTAAAATTGGAAGTTGAAGTGTCTGTCTTGAATGTAAGAACTGATATTGAGACGCTGTGGGATTGTACAGAAGCTTAGCAACAATATCTATCTCTTAGGAAATGATTGATACTGAAGCTAGAATTTCTTCAATGTAGGTCGGTGGTTACTTCATATTGTTATATGCAGATGCTAAAGTAGAAAAGGTTTCTGTCAAGCATCTAATCATTCTCTGGCAAGAAATCTTTTAATCCAGTGACACAATATGCTTCTTCCCTTTCCATGTGTTCCTTATGATCTATTTAATGAAGCTTCTTAGATTTCTTTTAGATGCAACATTTAATATCTAACAATTGAGGTTATAGATGTTGGTTATAAAAGAAAATTGAGGTTATAAATGTTGTTTTGGTCGGGCCAATATCGTAACTAAGGAGATTCGTCTCATTTTTATGGTACCAGGGACTTGGTATGCACCAAGAACTGTCCTCAGATGGTGGTGAACGTATTGTTGTTGCTCGACCTGTCTTGGAAGGTTTGGAAGATGTTGAGGATGAAGAAGAGGAAGGCTTGGCTTGCATGGTTTGTCGTGAAGGCTACCGCTTGCGCCCTGCAGACTTGCTTGGTGTTTACACTTATAGTAAACGGGTTAATCTTGGTGTTGGAAGCCCTGGAAATGCTCGTGGGGACTGTGTCTACACAACGGTCAGCCATTTCAACATCATACATTTTCAGTGCCATCAGGAGGCTAAACGAGCAGATGCGGCCTTAAGTAAACCTAAAAAAGAATGGGATGGAGCAGCCCTAAGAAATAACGAGACACTATGCAATAATCTTTTCCCACTGAGAGGTCCATCAGTACCAATGGGCCAATATATACGCTATGTTGACCAATACTGGGATTACCTGAATGCTCTTGGGCGTGCTGATGGGAGTCGGCTCCGGTTGCTAACTTACGACACTGTTTTGGTGAGTTTCCATCTTTGTTATTCCTTTCTATCATGTTTCCATCCCTCCACTCCTGATCTTTTCTTTTTTTTCTCTATCCCTCTTTTTTTCTTTTTTAAGAAGGTAACATTTGTGTATTCCTTTACGCCAAAAATTGAACAGCCCTAAGCACATCTTCTGGAATAGTTGGCTTTATCTTCAAAACATCTTTGGTTTCTCTCTTCCCAAACTGTCCCCCAAATGCAATCTGGAATAATCTTCCATCTCATTTTCTGAATTGCATTACTGCCTTCTCTGTTCCAGCCTCTTTATTTTAATCCCTCCCTTTCCGTGTGGTTGGGGTTGAGGAGGGAGGAATGGTTTTGTTGAACGATGATGTAGGTTAGGGGTGTTAAATGGGAGGGTTGGGTCAATTTTAGGTAGGTCAAGACAGGTAAACGCATTGAACAGCTAATGACCCAACCTTGCCTAAAGTTTGCTTGTGTCAATATGGGTTGGGTTAAAGTGGGATAAATTAACTGGTTATAACCCACAACTTGACCCAGCTACTTTCTTTTCCTCAACCATACTTCACCAACGCTTGTTCTTACAGTAATTAATCATTCTTTATCTCACAGAATGCACTTCTGAACTACCAAAGCATGTTCTTTCTGAATTTTATTTTTTATTCTCTGTTATTCTACCAGTCAAAAACAGTTCTCTTGTTGGTTTACAACCTTCATTTTCACATGAGATTTTGTGTGCTTTGGTATCTTTCATCATCTGTTTACCATGTTTTGTTGATGTTACGGTTACTTGCATATATGCTCTGCAATGCCTTCCTTTTAGTTGTCATGGTTTTCTTCACATTCCTACTTTGATTTGCTTCACTTTAGCCGAGGGTCTTTTGGAAATGACCTTTCTAAGGTCTGCATACACTCTACCCTCCCCAAACCCCACTTTATGGGATTTCACTTGTTATTGTTGCTTTTGTGTGCTTCCTCTTTTGTTGATTTCAGAAGGTTAAATTGGTTCAATGAAGTAAGAAAAAGTTCTTGCACTTTTTGAGACTGCGAATTTGTTCATAAAATTCATTCTTGAATTTTCTCTCGAGTATGGAGTAGAAGATCTGAAAACTTGGTCAAAAATGTGTTTCATTTTCTCTTATGGCAAATGGACTGCCCTTCGGATGGAAAATCAGGACCTCTTTTTTGCTTTTCTAAATCCTTTTCCAATTTATTCAACTTTATTTTATAATCAATTTATTCTACTTTTTCCCATCGTAATTTGATAGAGTAGAATAGTTGCAGAAAAGGTAAGAATATGTGTTGAACGTATTCCGAATCAGACTATCTGATGTTTAAAATTTGACAGCAATAAGGTCAGAAACACAACTAAGTCAACATTACCTCTGTTAGAAGTACAAAAAGTCGAGAACCCACAATCTGCTTAGAAATTTATCATTCCTGCTGGGGTTCAAAAGTTGCTAATGGTCACCAACTTGGATAATTAATTATGACCTGTTGGGTTGGGTCTTAACCCGTTAGGTAACACTTGTTTCAACCCAAGCTGACCTAATATTTTGATGGGTCAACCCATCTTGACCAGTAGCTCTCTAGTTATTGACCCAACCAGTTCAAGCTTTGGCTGGTTACATATTTTTGGGCTGATTTTTCCACTTCTGAAGTAGGTGAAGCTGCTTACAACAGAGACTGTTGATGCTAATGCAAATCTTTTTTGGGTGACATGCAGATGCTTGCTCGATTTGCCACTGGTGCTTCATTTAGTGCAGATTGCAGGGGTGGTGGAAAAGACAGTAATGCTCGATTTTTGCCTTTCATGATGCAAATGGCTCGTCACCTTCTTGATCATGATTCTTCTCAGCAGCATATCATGATCAAGTCTATCTCAACCTATTTAAGTTCTCCTGCATCAGAATCCAGAGCCTCCACTACCGCTGGAACTCAGACTTCTGCTGGTACAGAGGAGACTGTCCAATTCATGATGGTTACCTCACTTCTTTCAGAATCCTATGAGTCGTGGCTGCAGAATCGCTCTTCCTTTTTACAACGAGGTATATATCATGCGTATATCCAGCGGACTCATGGCAGGCCTGTGCTTCGCTCTTCCCCCAATGTGTCTGGGGCTTTGAAAACGGAGTCGGGAAGTACAAGTACATCTGCTTCTGAGGCTGGGGGATCAATTGAGTTATTCTCAACCATTCAACCAATGCTTGTCTACACTGGTTTGATAGAACAGCTGCAGTGTTTCTTCAAGGTAAAAAAATCATCTAGTGCGACCACCTTGCAAATGCAAGGGACTTCCAAGAATGTGGAAGATGATGACGAGGGCAGAAAGCTAGAAGGCTGGGAGGTAATCATGAAAGAGAGACTATTAAATGTTAAGGAAATGGCAGACTTCTCGTCTGAACTGTTATCATGGCTTGATGACATGACTTCAGCAACGGATTTCCAGGAGGCATTTGATGTTCTTGGTGTTTTGAGTGATGTGCTTTCTGGGTTCAGTCGATGTGAGGATTATGTACATGCTGCAATCAGTGGTGGGAAAAACTGACCTATCAAAGCTTTTTTTGTGATGTGCTTTCTGGCCTTCAGTCAATGTGAGGATTATGTACATGGTTTTTGCTCGGTGGCGGGCCAAACTGAGAATGTGCCGAAGGCCGACTTTATTGTATTCCCTAGTCTTCTTACTTTCTTTTGTAGGTGCGTCTCTAATTCCCTTATTACACGAGTTGCGAGTGTGCCCTAGAAGAGCCTTAGAGTTTTGTTTCTCAATGTAGTCGAAGTGTACATCTATCTGTATTGACCATAATCTCATTAATATTGCTTTATTTAACTTAAACTAGTAAAATAGCCCCCACTTTGGGCAGCCAAAAATTAAATACTTTTGAGTATTACAACCATTATAAATGCAAGTTTATTTTTTTTAATCATTCCAAATACACCACAAAATAAATATAGATGCAAGCTGATCAAACAATTGTAGAAATAGTATACACGGACATTGATTATGAAATGGTGCAAAGAGATGTCTTAATACACAAAATAAATAAAAATAACTCTCATCTTAAGTTTGGAGTCGTAAAGGATTTTGCATAGTGACGTTGAAAGAAAACAAGATAAAGCATAAGATTGAAAAGATTAACCTTACAAAAAAATGAGACTGAAACCTCCACAACTTTGATTGCTTCATACAATTTCTGATCTTAAATTAACAGCTCAATTAATCGTCATTGAGATTGGATACTGTAAAAGAAAATGACCAGTCTCAGGAATTAACCCATGTGTAGAGTTTATATGTTTACCCAACTTAATTGCCTGACCACCCAAGAATATCTCTACCTATAAGATCCTGCAATTAAATCAAATTAACGCCAACATTATACCATGCATAAGCATTAGAAAGTAAAAAATAAATAATAGAAATTCTGGGGTTTACAACTCGAATTCAAGCAACGAAAAAATCTGCCCAAGTTTTTTAAAAAAATATATGAAATTAGAATTCTCAAGATCCAATAGGAAATTTAAATGTATCAAACTTAAAAAGTGTTCAACAGAATTACTCTAACCTATATATGTGAGTTTAGGCAAGATGTTGTCCCACTAAATAACAGAAAACTTCAATTGTGATAAAACCAATAAGTACACAATCTTTTTTCACCAACTTATTGTCAAATCCAAAAAAGCCTCTATGAAATATTAAGAACGTGCTTTTGAAGGCAATCAAGAAAATCAAATCCCACGACTTGTGAAGTCATTTTATTTGGATTTTCAAGCCACTATTTCCAAATAGAAACTAATCCAAGCGATTTGTTCACGAAATACCAACCAACACTTGCATCTATAAAGAGATACACTGGCGGAGCAGAGTAGATATGTGAGTAATATAATTGATACATGTACAGATCTTTATTCAGGATTAAGTGAGTGTATATCTTTTTGCAATTAAAAGTAGTACATATATCAGAAGAAATGTAAATGTCCACCTGATCCAGTGTGATTTTCGCTCCTTCCATTCAATGTTAGAGAATGCTGAGGATTTCTCTATGCATGTACAAATCATCCATATTATATTCAACCCGGAGAGAATATGCTATGTCAACCAACTTAAAACAATAACATAATAAATGAATTCAGTGAGAAAAGGTATATTCATTTCAACAGATAAGAACATAATGATCATGAATGAAATAGCGATTCAAATACAGGATAAACAGAGAAGGAATAAACATTATTTTTTGAACCTCAAAATTCATACCTACGAAACAGTAATATTTATCAATTAAACTAAGAAAGGTAAGACCATTGATGTTTCTTTTTCTAGAAAGAACCTAATCCTTTTTAAGTTCCTAATGGAAAGCATAGTAACTGCTAGCTTTTAATATACCAAATAGCATCTAAACTTGCAAGTTGCAAACTTCCAAAAACTCTTGAATTTAAACCAAACAGACACATATATATCAACTTTCAACATCGTCAAAAATCACCTTGTCTGTCCGTTTTATCTTTATACATACAATTTTGTAAAGATTACTTCAATTTGACCAAATGAAGTTATCTTTTTAGTCTGATCAATTGTAGGAACTTACAATTACGTTATCAGAACGTTCTTTTGACTCCCCATCGCGTGTACTTGTGTGCTCCCCTTGAGCCTAGTATTTGCTATTTCAGATGTCAACAAGTTTCATTTTCACACTTGGCCTTAAGAGAGAAACATCAGGTTGTGTGAGTTACTAATATATTTGATTGAGATAATATCAGAAAGAAACCAAACTCTCCCAAGAAATTTGATAACATTACCATACATCCGAGAACACACCATCACCACAACTTGGGGTGGAAGATTTATCACATTGATGGGATGACTGCCGCGGAAGCTCCGAGCAGATAGTTTCTGCAGAATGATGCAGTCTCCTTACAGCTCTAGTTTCTGCACGATGGAAAAGAACATTAACTAGTTGAACACATTTCCTGTCATCATTGATTATTAGCACAAACAAGCATTAAACTCTAACGGACAAATTGTCTGGCATCGTGCCAAAGAACTTCTTCTTGCCATGGTAAAATGGAAG
Source organism: Solanum bulbocastanum (assembly GCA_037074985.1). Lineage (NCBI taxonomy): Eukaryota > Viridiplantae > Streptophyta > Magnoliopsida > Solanales > Solanaceae > Solanum > Solanum bulbocastanum. The sequence continues at coordinate 37,774,900 of CM073598.1, read as the reverse complement.
AGCTGGTATGACTTCTTCTACTCTTCTTCTTCCCTATAAGCTCATCTGTTTTACCTCGATTTCCAGCACCAATTCATTTATGTGACTCCCCATCAACCCTAGAAGAGAGCATAGCTCGCGGTATCAAGATTTTCTAATCTAGAATCATCAATTCCAAGCTACAAAAACATGTCATCCTGTAAAAAAATTGGCAAAAACAAAGGCCAGGTTAGTAGTTTTATACCTATCCTAATAGATACTACCCACTAAATCTCAAAAGAACTTTATCTTCAAAACCTTTTGATAACCATTTGGCATCCCATGAGTTTTAGTAACAATCTCCAACAAAGAAAGGTCAGAATTAGTGCTCACAGCCTTTCCTTCCGACAATCCTTCAAAAGAAAGTACAACTTGAAATGATGAAGAAATATAATAAATTGAGCAGAACTTTCTGCACATTAAATGCATTAGATCAATGTCAAAGAAACCAATACTTACCATAGTCATCCATCTTAACATAGCAGGTCCAACTGCCTATAGCAACATATACGTGATGGAAATTGGGTTAAGTTCAAACTAGTTATAAGAATAACAAACATAAAAAGAACAGTCCTAGAAGGCAGCAAATCTCATGGAAAAAAGAAATAGTGTTGTGATATAAGATTATTCATTTGGGGAAAAAAAAAATCTTATGATACTAGAATGGAGCATCATAGTAAGAGGAGAAAAGGTATATCAATTTTCATATAAAGCACATGCCTCACCGATCACTGTGTGCAACTAGTCTAAGCACTTAAAAGCACTACTTGCCATATTCTCAGTAGCCCACCCCTGTTGATCTTCAAAACATCGACAAAATCAGAAAACATATAATTCCACATTATCTTACTTGACACAATTTTCAACTTTTAAGGATCATTTCAAAGAAGTTCAAAAATCTAAACCATGTAAAAGAAAATGACCACTGAGGGGTGTATACGAAAGTCTGTCCAATCGAATGTCTTCATTCAACTTTCCATTCAATTCCTAGGTGGTACCTGCATCGAGGGCTGTTGAAAATCATACAAGATAACCGCTGACCAAATTGAACTCCAACTGGCCTTAGGTATTTGCTTAATGTCCTCTTGAACATCCTTCTTAACACACACTGTGAGAATAACAACATAATTTATTGGAAAAAGAAAAGACTTCTTGATATTTGTAATGTAATGCCAATATATTCTAGAAAACTACAGTCTCTTTGATTTTCTTAAAATATGTTTCTAAGGATTCGAATGTAACTTCAAAGAAACAACAAGTTCTTGATTTTCTCTTAAGTACGAATGCATGCAAGAAATTATGTTACTATAAATTAAAACTTTCTTAATAGTTTATTGGTAATCTCTTACTCCCTTCGTTATTATTTATATGTCGTTCTAAATTTCATATTTCTTAAGAAACTAGATAAGTTTATCATTATACATTTATTTAGTGTTTTTTAAAGTCAAGTTTTCAATAAGTGAAAATAAATTAATTTATGTTGATTTATTAAATTGACCAATGAACATGAATTAATTATTTAATTTTCCTATGTTGGTTAAACTTATAATTTCAAGGGTAAAATAGGAAGTGTAATATTATTTACGTATTAAGAAACATTTATTTTTAGTAAGGATCACATGTGAAGGGTAAAATAGGAAGTGTAATACTCCCTCTGTCCACTTTTATTTGTTATGATTTCCTTTTTTAGAGTCAAAACTATAAGAACTTTGACTAACATTTTACGACGTTTTTTTTATCATATTGATATGCAAAAAATTGTAATTGATAGTATTTTTCGTATAGTTTTTGAATATCTAATTTTTTTGTTTAAAATATCGAATTAATGCAATCTAATTTAATTTTGAAAATTAGTCAAATTGACTTTTGAAAACGCAACATGAAAATTAAAAGTGGACAGAGGTAGCATTATTTACGTATTAAGAAATATTTATTTTTAATAAGGACCACATGTGAATAGGAATGTAAGGAGTACAGATTATTATGCACATATTATTGTAAATTTATTATTGATGTAATTATAATTAAAAATCGTAGATAATTAATTTACAACTATTTTTTATTTCTTTATTTCTTTATTTACTTCAATTTGAATCAACCATGTTTTAATATTGGCTTTGTAAAATTGTCTTCAATTTTTTAAGATGTTTTATTAAACATTTCAAAGTCAAACTAATTAGATTATAAAAAATTAAATTCAAATAAATATATGTTTATTAAACATTTCAAACTTAAACTAATTAGATAATCAAATAATTAAATTCATACAAATATTATTTTTACTTTGAATGTCTTCTAAAGGTAACAATCACTCTATTAAACTCCATAAAAGATGCCTTTATGGCACAAAAAGATGAGATTTGGAGTACATAAAATAAACCTCCATAAAGATAAGAAAAAGTGTAGAAATGAAATGATTAGCCTTAAAAAAATGAGACTGAAACCTCCAACTTTGATTGCTTCACAGAATTTCTAGTCTTAAATTAGGAGCTCAATTAATTATCATTGAGATTGGAAGCTCTTCTTTCATAAATTCTAAGACATGTCCCTAGGGTAAAAGATTGTAGAGTTGATAGGGTAAAAGACTTCAGAGTTCATATGCTGACCACCCAAGAATATCTTGTACGATAAAATCGAGTTAACACCAAACATACTACCATCCATAAGCATTAGAAAATCTAAGGAGTCTACAATAAATTTAACTCCAAAGAACCGATATGTGTGATAAACAAAATTAAGATGTCTACTACAAATGGACAGTGAAATAAGTTACTAACATTCGCTAGAAATTTCAAAGATTTTCTATCAAACTTTACTGTTGAATAATAATGTGTACATCTTCAACAGTCTACAGGAGCAAAAATATAGAGGGGTGGTGGTACAAGACAACCTAGCAGGAGGTAAACCTGCCAGGGAACTCCAACAATGGCCAAGAAGAATGTGTTCCATTTCCCTCATTCAATTCTCAAATGGTTCACAAATCCGTCACCAGTCATCAATTCATTGCATCATAATCATCTAGCTTATCGTTGTACTCCAAGACCTTTCTCCTAATCTTAGATGTATCTACCCAAGTGATGAAGTCCTCCATATTTCTTGTCACGAGAAATGCTGGGTCAACAACTGTATCGGGTCCAACTCGAATATGACCCTGTTCTATATATGTCACTGCTTCCTTCATGTGTTCAGCAAACTTCAGCCTCACCAAGACAGTGGACAACCTACGCCTGTGAATGAAGAATACATGCATGTCTTTATTACCAAGAACACTATCTTTGCAAATTTTGATCAGGAAGAACAATAACATGCAGTAACACAGTTTCATTTCTGACCAACTAGTGGTGACTCGCAATGTTGTCTTAAATTAACAACCCAAGAAGAGTTGCAAAATCATTGCTTGTGCTTGGAAGATAGGTAGGTGAGAAGTTCTTTTGTATGCACGTAAAACTGCATAATGTTACCTTTCAGAGATTTTTACATGTAGAAAATATAGAGAATTTAAATGTTTTTTATTTGTATTTGCACAATATTGGCATGAGATGAGTTAAAATGGTGTAGTATGGTAAGTGATGATTCATATAGTTGACCCCAACTTGTTTGTAGTTGTAAAGAACTGCATAATATGAAATATAGAGAGCTCATTTACCTGCAGAAGGACGACACAGATAAGTTCTCACACACGGATAAGCTTTTCCTTGTAGTTATTACGCCCATGTTATACCTGTTAAGGAGACATCTATCAGAATTTATAATTTCATGAAATCTGTGTCAATAATAAGGGGAGATAAGGGGGATGTGCTCTAACAGGGAAAATGATTGAGGAAAGATTTTCAGCCCAAGGACAAGAGCAATAAAAACAACTCTCAAAACAAGAAAAGAGGAAGAGTGGAAATGTTCATGCACACATATATACTGCTAATCATCATCTTTGCATTAAGTTCATATGATACAGTAATGCATACAAATCAAGCAAACAGAATATCAGAGGCAGAGATGGCCGCAGTCATCAACTGTTTCAGAAGAAATCACATGTTCACCAAGTATCTGATGCTCATTTATTGAAAACAGAACTTCTGTAGTTGAGTTATTTTATAGCTACAACAGATTAAGGTCCATCACTCATGCACCAATGTCTTCTTAACTGACCATTGTCTACATATCCTAAGCAAGAAATAAAAAGTAATTGGACTACACAACGAAGGTCACAAGTTGATATCCATTGCTAGGACTTTAACTAAGGGTATTCAACATATAAAGAAACAAACACAAAGAAGCAGGGATTCAACATCTACTATCTATATATATATATATATATATAAAATAATTTTCACCTTGCAGTACACACAACATAATTTTTTGCCCCCCTTCTACCCACTCTAACTCAGCCGATGTAACTAGTATCACTTTGAAAAATATCTCTCACCAACTTAATGTATCAGGACACTTAAAACTTGATACTTAATTATCACAACAACATATCTAGTGTAATCTCACAAGTGGGATCTCGAGATGGTGGTGTGTAAGCAGTTTAAGAGAAGTTGTTTCGATAGACACTGCTAAGTAAAGAATATCGAGAAAACAAGTGTATAAAGCAAACACAGCAGTCAAAAGGAAAAAAACATGCTGAAAACAAGGAAACGAGAACAATAGCAACAACAAATAATACAACATGTAATACTAAAATTGAAGAAATAAGATAGTACCAGAGTAATTAATAACAATAAATGAGAATACCAACATAATAAAATAGGGTAAAGCACTCACAGCTTCTCTAGAAGGGAATCGGTCATCTCTATTCTATATGGATCTCTTGGGTCCATCTGCTTCAGTATATTCACAAGCTTCTGCACTGTTCTGCACAAACCCGAGTACCTAAATAGATAAAAACAAATAAGGAATTAGGTTTATACACCAATAAGACTGTAAGAGCAGAAACATTTACATGTGATATAGGAAAGGCATACTTTTTGTAGTCGTCTCTGCCAGTGACGTGGTAACGACGCATGACATCAGCTTCTCTGTGACCTCCTTCTCTCTTCCATTCAAGGAAGTTCACCTTCTTCAGAAGCTTCTTTTCATGAGCTTTAAGCTTCCTCATCCTGGTTGACAATGGCTACCGATTTCGAGCTCTGTGAGGAGAAGGGGAAAGCTTCGTGACGACACAATTAGGTTAACATAAGGAAGAAGAAGATAATTCAATCGGTTGGTTTCGGGTTGGGCCGATGGAAACAACATAAGAGGCCCAAATTAATAATTGATCGTAAAATGTTGTGTGAGTTAGCCACTTTTTGGTCCGATAGTCAAAGTTTACCTGCTGCTTGAAATATACTAAAAAATATTCTCTTTCAGTGGTGGAAATATAAAATTTGGATAAAAATACTCCTAACTAAATATGTAAAACTCGTACAGTTTGAATTGCACATTTTAAACTTCATAAAAAATGCTGGAGTTTAAACATGTTTTAGTTGAGTATAAACTAAAGTTAAATTTTTTGTCAAAGTCTAACTTTATATCTGTTTGAAGTTTCAATTGTAACTTTTGTGAAATTGCATAACTTATATGGGAAGATGAAAATAACAAAAAAAAAAAGAAAGTAATATTTACTGATAGAATAACAAATAAGTTACAAGTATATGATAATTGAGTGGTAGTTTAGTAACAAAACATATAAAATAAGATCTAATTCTCACTAAATCCTTCCCTTTTGGTTATTCAAAATTCTCCTCGAAGACTAGGGGTTGTTTGGTAGAAAGAAATTAATAACGCATGAATTAGTAACATAAGAATTAATAATGTAGGGATTAATTTTTTTATCAAATGTTTGATTCATGGCCTTCCACCTAATGTTATTTGTGATTTAAAACTTTATTAAAAAGCTTCTTTTCAATTAGTATGATTTTTTCGATTTCATGTAATTGGCTAGGATGGAATAGACAAATCTTATTGTCACTGCTAACCATACTCGTGTTTCAGATGCAGCTAAGTGCAACACAAATACACTCTATTGCCCAAAAATTTATATGTTAATTTGACAAATCACGTATGTTAGCACCTAGTTAATTAGAAAGAAAAAAAAATGTTATTTTTCAATTGGATGCAAAATTTGATCGCAAATATTATTTCTGCAATTGTAAACTGAAGTATAAAATTGAATAATAGTTAGGCTTGTTTAATTGAGAAATAGGATGTTTTTTTACCAATTCTTAACGATTATATAAAGAAATTGTGGGTAGTTCAGTCATTTTGTTGTCTTATCCAAATATCATTAAATCCGGTATTAGTAATCCCTAGATATCCTAGATATTAGATGGTGTATTAAGTTATTCATGTATTAGATGCAGTTGAATTGAATTAAACAACTAATGGGTAGACTAAATTTTAATACAAAGACTATCTCATTTAATACATCCTACCAAACAGATCCTAAAGTCATTATTTGGCTAAAGTTAGGAATTTTTTTCCATTTAAATATAAATTGAAAAAAGGCATTTAAAAGTGTGAATTTTGAACATGAACTTAATAAAAAAATCAAGGTATTAATAAGCTTGAATTAGTAAGACATGGAAAGAAGGATACATGTTACAACTTGTCAAATTAAATTCTCCCATATAAAAATTCTTTACACGGTTAGTTTATATAACTTATATCGCATCCAAAAACACAATTTCATGCCAATTTGTTGATTCAACACTCTGCATGATGTCTTTCCTATATCTTTTATGCTGCAAAAATAAGCTCAAGAATTGAAACAAAGTGTACATGGTTGCGAATGAAAAGTCATTCAACTTCTCTTTCATTAATGCTGGCCATGTTTCTCAATTCAACCTGTTGATGTTCTATCCTTCTTGCCATTCTTGAACTGTCATATCCTGTAAATGACATGGTATCTTCTTTGACAAGGCGCCTCTGTTTTATTTTCAATATTGCATGTGATATTTCGCCCATGGAAGGCCGCTTCCTAGGTGTTCTATGTATGCATTTATGAGCAATTGCAGCAAGACTCCTCACTTGTTCTACACTGCATGTTCCAACAAGCTTCTTGTCCAGGATCTCATCAACCCCATCTGAACTCATAGCCGCCTTTGTACATAACAGGTCAAGAACAAATAAGAGAACGTAAAATTTGCATTTGCAGAAAAAAAAAAAGTGCATGGGATGGGATGATCTGGGAACTTACAAGATTTACATATTCCATTAAGTTCTGATGTGGATGAATAGCGGTGATTAGTTCAAAAAGGATAATGCCAAAGCTATATATGTCACTCTTTGTTGTAAACTTGCTTGTGGATATATACATAGGATCTATGTAGCCATATGTACCTTTAAGGCCTGAATTGCGGCCATCATATACCTCCTCCTTTGACAGCCCAAAATCAGCAACCTAGTTATAAAGGAAGAGGTAAATACTCGGAAGCAACAACTTCGGCTAATATGCAAAGGAAGCAATTTAATAGACAAGAACAGCAGCAAACTTGAGTCTACTTTAATTTTCTAACTAATTCGATGATGCATGGAGTTCCACTGACCTTAGCTCTCATAGATTGATCAAGCAATATATTGGCAGTCTTCAAATCACGGTGTATCACTGGGGGAACTGCCTGTTGGAAGAAATGTGAACCAAGAATAAGTTAACCAGTCTTGTGACCACGGCAAATAGAAGTAAATTGATCAGTCAGACTACCCCATCGTGGAGATACTCAACGCCATGTGAAATATCAAGGGCTATTTGCACTCGATCTTCCCAACTCAAGCTGTACTCCTCACCTGAACATGTGCAGAACAAAACAGTTTCATCACCTCTTCTTAGTCAACAAAAGATTCAAAATAGAGAAACCACACAGAAGGACAACAAGAAGCTCCATTGAATGTATAACCATAGAGACAATTAACATTCAGATTATTTTCTGTTTACTGATCACCCACTCCAGATTCCTTTACTTTAAGTGATGATTCTACGGGAAGTGGTTGTTCCATTGCAAAAAAAAAAAAACTTACTGTTTCCCAGGCAGCTTTAAGCTAGGAGGAGAAAAATGTCTAGAAGTTTCTCATCAGTAGTTATCTCCAATAAAGTAATGTTATCAACGGAAAAGAGTAATACACTTACTGTATAAAAGGTTTGCCAAACTTCCATTACTCATGAATTCATATATTAACATGCGATGTCCTTTATCAACACAATAGCCCACCAAATTTACTAAATTCCGATGATGAAGCCTGCCTAGAAGTGTTACCTGCACAAACACCAATTTAAATCAAAACTTTATCGAGAACATTCACCTTCATGAGAAATACAAATAGAGCATAATATGCATTATTGTACTGTTTGAGAGTTGGAAATCAATATGCTTCAAGAACCTCTTAAGACCTTTAGAACCTATATGGTAGCTTCTTTTTTGGCCCTTTTTTTAACCTCACGTAAACAGGAATTTTTCCCTAAATATGTCCCAAGTAAATATGCTTCACCAATATCTTAGAGCCCACCTGGCGTACAAGTCTCATCCAGTTACATTGAAATGCAGTAACGTCATCTCCGCCTTACAAGATAAAATGTTCATTTGAGATGCCCCTTTTTATCGCTATATTAAGGTGGCAGATGTATAACTGGTTTCTTAGATTGACATGATAGATAAATTATTTACAAGGACCAATGTACAAATTTGATATAGTTCATAAACACTAGTAAAAGAATTTGAGTGTCTCATCCAAAACACTAAGATAATGGGTAGGTAATGAGTAGAGCTAACCCAGAACCTTTAAACAGTCTTGGATGCCCTTTTACACGTGACATTAGGCACTGCAGATTTTAAATACCCTCCCATACATAACCCAATTATAGGGTCTACACATGGATTAAAAGATTGAATTCACAAGTGAGGAATAGATTTATCAATGGTTAGCTCTAATATATTAAAAGAATCTAATCCAACCCAATCTTTTAAGACAATTAGTGGGTAAACCGTGTGTTTCATAAACCAGTTATGGGTACCCTTATGCATCTAATGTGAAATATTGTATACCTCGAAAAAAATTCTTATTTATGTGAACATAAATCTCAATAAAAGGTATATATAGATACAGTTTACAGCCACTACTTTAGCTTTCACAGTTGGATGAGACTATATAATAAGGATGCTGCAGCAGAATAATTCTTCATAGAAATGACAACACTGTTATTTCTCTAGGAAAAAGTTAACGAGCAATCCATACCTCTGTAAAGAACTCCTTCTCTCCTTGTTTTGAGTCAGTAGCAAGAACTTTCACCGCAACTACTCCACCAGCAGGCATTGTAGCTTTGTACACTGGGCCAAAAGAGCCCTGTCCCAGGATGGTTGTAAAGTTTTGGGTAGCTTTTTGAATGTCCCTGGGGTTCCAAAAAAGATCAGCACAGGCAGTTGGCATTGTTAAGCAGTTTAATGTGGAATTCATAGAGAAAAATGTATTCAATAAAAGGCTTATTTTAACAATGCTAAGAAAAATTGCCAATTACAACTTCAAGGCATTCTTCTAACCTGATTGCCTAACACATCCAATGTGTATTTGAACGACCAATAGTTTCATTAGTTGGGGAAACAAAACAATGTATAAAAAAATTCCATTGCATTCTGACACCTGGATTACATAATCTCTCAACATGCTTATATGATGACAAATGAAGCAAGCATAGATACAAAAGGGAGAAGAAGTCATCAGCTTGCCGCTAAGAAAAGAACCAAAGCCTGATGGCGATGCCAGAGAGAAATTATAGAGACAATTAGAAAACTTTCTGAAATACACGGGATCAAAAGGTATCTATGTATGTTTTATGGATTTAAATTGCTCTTAAGTTGCTAATCAATTGACATTAAGAAGAGGAACCATGATTGAAGAGTTTCCCTTAGTTACTATTTAGGATGCAATAACATGAAAAGCTGTTGAATTTAGTCATCTACAAGGTAATTTCCCCACCAAAGATATTATTATCCCTTTAGAGTTGTAGATTACATACTTGTAAAAATATCTTGGTAATCCAGATGCTGAAGCAAATTGATCTTTAGTAGGGTGACTCCACCAACTGTGCTGTGGATTTGTGGCAGGAAATCCTGATGTCTTAATAGCTACAGAATTTGACAGAGATGCACTAAAATCAACGCTTGTTCCAAGTCCATTTGTCCGTATTGGAAGAGTTGCTACAGATCTCTCATTTGCATGGTGCTGAAGACGAACACGCCTTTTGTACCACCGAATTCCAAAGAAAACAAGTGATGCAATGAGAATTCCAAAAGCCACACCGACACAGATGCCAATAATAACTAAATCAGCTTTACGAACCATTCTTCAATCTTTTCCCAAAAACAAGAAACTTGACCATGTTGTGAGACTAGGATGGAGCTTATCTGTCATAACAAAGGTAAATAACCATTCAGAAGTGAATAGTGCACCTTCTCCAGTCAGTATACAAATTAATTATTGAAGTAAGAAAGCATTAAACTTGGAAGAACATATGGTTCTTGATGATATTATTCATACTGGCGTTAGGAAGAAATATTACATGTTGTCAACTAAATTGGGCAAGTAGGGAGCAACAAGCACCAGCAGTGGAGTACAACCCCACCCCACCCCACCCAGGTACATTGTTCATATTGACAGTAAGAAGAAGAATCCCGTCTGATAAGGCAAATAAATTCTATAAATGTTTGAACAAAAAGATTATACATTGTCAATTGAATTTAGCAAGTGTAGAGACGAGGGAGCATCAGCAGGGGAATACCCTACCTCTGGAGAAACATGTCAAAAGCATCTAAAGACAAATTGTGCATAAATCTATTACTCTTTTTTATGACAAGAGAATCCGCAGCCATAGCCCTTTGGGTGCACACAGGGATGAACAGTCATATTACTCATGTGGGATTAATTGACTAAAAGCAAATTGATATTTCACCAGAAAGAAAAAAGGCATAATCTATGAAAAGAAAGAACGAAAAAAATCAGGTACGCTAAACCATAGCCCCTGAAGCGTTATACCAGTCCTCTTCTCCATTTGGCTTCGCATAAAACACATTGATTGGTGTTGAAATTCTAACTTAATTAATGGCATCTAGCAGTGAAAACGCCAAAATATACCCTTGAGTTTCCATATGGAAAATACCCTGAAATCTAGTGAAAATAAAGATTCAAAACTTCTACTTACCCTGACAGACTACAATAATCATCCCTTATTGCTTTATTTCATATTACACAAACCAACAAAAACAGTTTTTTTTTCAAGAAAGCCTGCAGTTCAAGATTATGTTAAAGAACTAGATCAGACCACTCGTTTCATTCACAATCAAAATACTTGAAGACCCCCGTCCACTCATCAAGCAAACAGACGAAAGCAAGAAACTCCCCTCCTCCCCCCACCCCCCCCCCCCCCCAAAAAAAAAAAAAAAAAAAAAAACCATAAACAAAACATCTAAAACACAAGAACAATACATGTAACTGAATACGCAGAAAATAAAAATCAAGAATCTTGAATTTTTTTAAAAAAAACATACCTACAGAGGGGGATCTCATTGGGTTTCCATCAAAGCCAATAAAAAGAGAAAGAAACCGTAAAAGGGTGTGCTATCAATTTTGGAATAATTGGAAAAACGCCAATGCACGCGGTTTACTTTTGGGTTTTTAGTAGTAGAAAAGCATAGCCCTACTAAACATTTGGGGTGGCTAAAGGACACATTAATGGGCGTATGTTAAGGGGTTTGACAGTAACTTGGGCGAGTCCGCCTTTGAATTTCCCTGAGTCCGCCTTTTATGTTAAGGGGTTTGACAGTAACTTGGTCTTCTTCTTCTTCGTTTCTTTCTTTGCTGATATTTAGTCAATACTTATTTTACAGCTACTAGTGAACTTCAGATTAATTGTAATTTGTGGTTTCGTCACAACTTCATATACTATCTAGCAACTCTTTGACATATTTTAATTTATTTTCAAAAAAAGGATAAAAATACTCATACTTTTGGCCCAAATATATAGGTATCTTGTTATATAGCACTTTATTATACTTTGACACAATATGTCCTTAATTTTGGCAAATGAACACGTGTCAAGCTCAAAATAAATGATTCGTCCCATTTTTTTTAGAAATTCATTTGTTAACCTGGTCCAATCTATTTTCTTTTGGTCTTCTTCTCAAAATTACATCATATATAAGGTTAATTTTTTTTGGTTATGTACATAAAAAGTAGTGTTGGTTAGGTTTGAAGTAACCAATAAAGAAATGGTCCTGCCACTGCCAGACTACAAATTGAAGTAAAATAAAAATATTCGTTTGGTTGGTTTTGGTCAGAAGCATTTCTGTTTGTGCCATGAATAGGTCCTCCAATCATGTGCGTCTTGCTTTTGAACTGGTCAGCCAATATATATACTACAACATGTTAAATAAATTTAATATGGTTCTTTTTTTTCTATTTGCTATCTGCATTGAATTTTGATATCTATATTGGAGTTCAACTATTTCAAATTCATATTGTGTTGGTCTTTTTTCAAGAATTGAATCTGAGATTTCTAATTAAGAAGGGAGCAGCCTCATTCGCTACTTCATATCCGTTGGTAGTTAATTTGGTTGTTGCTTCTGCCTCTTTGAAAAAGAAATAAAAATGGATCCATAGGAGGTACAAAGGTAGTAATATTCGAAATAGGAACAATTGGTTGTATTATATCACTGACAAAACAATTGGACCACAACGGACAATGCATTGAAGAATATAACGAGATTGCAGTAATGCAAATATGTATGTTCAACAACCTTCAAGGCTCCATTATGTATAATATAATGTAGTCATGATCTTTTTAACGTTCTACAATAAATTGCGATATACTGTACCTAAATTTAATGTTTTACATAAGCACGGTGATGAAAATACCTTGACATGACTAATTTTCGACTACAATATACACATTAAACGGAATTTGATAGAGTAATACATATAAAGAAAGGAAACAAATGTACAATAACAAGCATGATTTTTGGGCCATCACTAGTAGGGGGCAAAATTGTGAGGCCCAAATCTGAACACTACTTGTACTAGTTACTACTACTAAGGTTTTAATTCAAGAGATTACACACATCTTGAAAATGGAAGGTCTTGAATTTTTTACCTCAACTTGGTTCATAGACGAACCTTCAAGGTTAAAAGTTGTTAAGCTTGAAGTTTTGCCCCTAAGGTAAGTGAGGGAAAAGTTCAAGATTACCCACCTTCATGACTATTCTTATAAATCACCCCTTTTAATTAGTCCGTAGGCTTGTGATTATTGATGGGTGGTTTGCTGCGGCGAGGCTTGCTTCTTCCAATATAGTCTTTGGTCAGAAGCTTTGCTATTTCATCTTCTACATCAACAAACTCCTTTGATTCTTCTTTCTTACCTCTCTCATGATTCTTCTCAAATATTTGGCTATCGACCTATTAATTCACTATAAATATTAGTAATAGAATGCAAGAATAAAGAAAAAGGTGATGTCACATTGATCAAATTAAAGGAAGTATGGATGTGGTCAATGAAGTAGCGTTAACTTAAATGATCAAGTTCAAATCTCAGCACACATAAAAAAATATTAGGTAATTTTTTTTTACTAGTCAACTTAAATCTTGATGGGTATGTGTGTCATAATTAACCATTAGGCTATATAAGTGATAACTATAGGTAAAGTAAGTTCATAAAAAGTAGGATTAATATTCAGAAAATAACTAAGGCGTGTTTATATTTATCAAAAAATGCACAAATAATATAAGAATTGAACTTTTATATTATATATTGTAGATATAAGTTAAATTCATTTTTTAATTAATAAACAGCAGATGAGTAATATTGTGCCCGTGAGTTAAAGCGTGATGCTAGCATCTTAAGGTATGTGTCTCTGTTTGTTCCCCTCGAGGTTGTTGAAGTATCATTATAACAAATAAAGAATTTAGTGATAATATTATAATATAATCAATCATTTATATAAATATAAAAAATTTCAATGATTTTATATATAATGACATTAATTTATTTATTGCTAAATATTTTTATGATAATAAATATTATCAGTAAAAGGAAAATCTATGTAGTGTACTTGAAAGTGGGAAAAGAGAACCTGAGCATTCATGTGAGAGGTTTTCACTGAATCAAATCCAGCAGCTCCTTTCACTACCCAAAAAAAGAAAAAAAAAATTACTGATCGGACGACTTTTATTACTAAAAAGTAAATAGTTCAAAATGATCAGAAAATCATATTAGCTACGAGCTATTTAGCAATATAGCTTCTTTTTTTTTAGTGATGTCAGAACATAACTACAACAAAGGGATCGATTTGAAATTAAATGATCACTATGTATATTAAAACAGAGTAGCTGGTAGTAGTATATGAGTATATAAATATACCTGAAAATTGATACACTAGCATTTTCCTAATTCCTCCAGCAGAGGCAATGATATCATCCACATGAGAATCCTGCATAAATTTCAAAAGAATATGCATAAATAGAATACTACTAAGCGAAAATGATGAAGAATCAGATCAAACGTAATTCCGTATACATAACATACATGATCATTTTGCATAGAGGTAAATTTTAGCCACTCTTTCTTCCTTAGCTTTCCTACAGAAAGCAAAGCAGGGGAGAAATATTAGTAGTACAGTTGTAGATAGGCTATTAAGAAAATGTATGAATAGAAGTGTAGTTACCAAACAGAACATTAGCTGAAGTGTGTTGTTGTTGAAGAATGAGCAAAGCAATTAAAAGTACAAGCTTAATATTGAAACCAAGTGACACCATATTATTGTGAACTTAAAAAAGCATAGAATAATTTTCTCTTCTTCTTCATCAAGAGAGTGGGAGTGATAGATATAGTAGAATTAATGTGGGATTTTATAGAGCTTTTTCAAAAAAAAAAAAAAGTTGAGTCAAAGTTAGGATTCCGACACCTGTCTTATTCTGTTTTATATATATATATCAACCCGGCCCAACTTCTGCAATACTTCGGTAATCTCAACTCATCAAATTATTTTAAGATGACTTATTAATGAATAGAGAGTTTCTCCTTTCTGAGTTACTCATCAAATGGCACTCAGTTGATATTTTTAAGTTCGATCATTGACGATGTTCAAAAAAAAGGTGGGCTTGGATAATAAGAATCAATTTTAATATTGTGATTTTGCAAAAAAAAAAAAAAAAAGAGTGAAAGTTTCTAGGGAAAAACAAGAAAATGTATAGTTCGATTAAATTTATTTATGAATATATGATAAATATCTATATACTAATTACTATCTAATATGAACTAAATATATTGGACTGTAATTAATATTTGATTTTGAAGGACAAAACAATAAGAATCAAAATATTTGCAGTAGTGGGTTTGAACAAGCAAAGTCATAGTTTATCTTTAGTTAAAAGTTGTCAGTTTTTTAGTTTTTATAAGAGATGATGAGCTGTTATATATGGTTCCACAAGGTGCCATGCAAATCAGGAATAGATAACGGAGAGTGAATTTTTAGTAGCAAAATTAAATTAAATGTACTTAAACCTGACTCACAGATTCGGCTACTGTACACCATCTTACTAAAGTTTTAAAAAGTGTGTGAAATAATAAAATAAACAAATATTGATATGCCTTGGATGCCATTTCGGCTTCCACTGTTTACTTTGGGGGTAATCTCGTAAAAATATTTATACAATCTTGTTATTTAAAACATTACTGCAACTCATAGTTAAATAAATTACTGTTTATACAATCTTGTTAAATACTCAATAGCATTGATTGGTAAATCTAAAACAAATTAATATTATAGTATTTAGATAATATTAATGGTATAAAAAGATTAATCCATTTGTTCATCAAAATAATTGCCGAGAAATATATAAGGAGTACTCACTCAATTTTAAATAATTAAATTGCAAGGGTGTTTCACACCCAATAAGAAAAGAAGATTAGGACATAAATCAAACATTACTTTTCATTTTTACCCTTATTAGTTATTGTCAAATTAATCTTTAAAATAACTAAACATTAATCATAATAACTAATTTCAATACTAACTACATTTTTAATTCATTTCTAATACAAAATTCAATACGTGACACTTTAAAATGACTAAAAAATTCTCTTGAATTATATCAATTGAGTCTTCATTCATATGATTGTGAACTATTTCAATCGAATCTTTAAAATTAAATTCATAAAATATACTAATTCACTTTTAAATTTGGTGTAGATGACAAGTAGAGTATAACTCCGACGATGGAGTATTAATTTGTGAATACAGTGAAGAATTTTTTTTATGAAAATCTCAGCCACATTAATGTAAGAAATTTCTAAGAAAAAAATTTAAAGTAATTGAAGTTTCTTAAACTTATCACATAAAAAATTCCAAATGAAGGTTAAAAATGGAAGAATATTTTAAAAGTAATTGAACAAATAAGTTAATTTGAAATATGAAAAATGTCTCAACAATTCAATTATTTAAAAATAGAGGGAGTATATATATATATATATATATATATTCTTAATATATTAATGTAAGGAGCTTTATGACATGAGGGATTTACCCTCCAAGTGACTGATCCTTGAAAACTGTGTGGTTTCTCTGGTGCTAGCCTTCTTCCCCGCTGGTTCCAATTGCTGGGTTTTGCGGGAATTGCAGGCTCGCTTTTTACGGAAATCAAGACATTTTACTAATTTAACTTTTTTTTCTTACCTGTTATATTCTATAGATTAATATAACTTGATGAAGTTAAAACAAAAATGCATAATTAGTTAATGTAGATAACTTAAAAAGTGGAGATGTAGATAGACATATTTGAGAGAGCAGGATCAAGAAATGACAAATTAATAGGGCAGGCAAACTAACAAACATGAGAAGGTTTCGTATTTGGTCGTACGAAATTAGGAGATAATTAAATCCCAAAGGTAAGGACTAGCCAAGAGAAGGCTACGAGTACCAATGACCTTGTCTCCCTCTTTTACCTTTCACCTTAACCCATTGTCACTTTTCTAACATGCCCACTAAAATATTCTACCATTTCATCCGTTCAACGATAGTTGTCCAATATACTATTTTGAAATGTCAGACGATACTTGTCCACTTTATAAAATCAGTGGATAATTTTACATATAATTCCTAATTTACCCTTATTATTAGATATAGTCATTTCCTTATTATTAATTATATTCATTTCCCTATTACATTTTTCAAGACATTGTATTTATTATATTCAAATGATTATATGGTTAAATTATTCTTCTATTTATAATTTTTTGAGAAGATTGCAAAATCAATAGTGGACAAGTATTGTTGGACAGAGGAAAAAATTATTGTTACGACATCCCTATAAAAGATTCTCTCTCGATACGCTTCTTGCTTTTTTCTTTAACAATTGCTTTGCTTCATTACGACATTCACAAGTATCAACAAGTATTGTTGGACAGAGGGAAAAATTATTGTTACGACATCCCTATAAAAGATTCTCTCTCGACACGCTCCTTGCCTTTTTCTTAAACAATTGCTTTACTTCATTACGGCATTCACAAGTATCGACAAGTATTGTTGGACAGAGGAAAAAATTATTGTTACGACATTCCTATAAAAGATTCTCTCTCGATACGCTCCTTGCCTTTTTCTTTAACAATTGCTTTTCTTCATTACGGCATTCACAAGTATCAACAAGTATTGTTGGACAGAGGAAAAAATTATTGTTACGACATTCCTATAAAAGATTCTCTCTCGATACGCTCCTTGCCTTTTTCTTTAAGAATTGCTTTACTTCATTACGGCATTCACAAGTATCATCCTCGTTCGAATTGACAGGGAGCTGGGTGACATCTGGCAAGGTATGGATTCAGAATTCAGAATCTTACTCAAAGGGAACTTCCACATAACTGGTAAATCTTGCATAGTAGAGGAGACAAAATTTTCACAAAGATAGTGAAAATATGAAGAACATTAAAAAAGAATAACCTATCAATACAGTCACTTGACATCCCTTGAACAAGGGTAGCTCCACAAGTCTCTACCTTTTCTAGAGAATGTTTTAGTTAGTAGTAATAAACTCCAAAATCCATTTTGAAGTCCAACAGCGACAGGCACAGAACTTAAAAATAGCGCTTAGAGATGTAAAGAAAGCTCAGATTGAGGTTTCCAAACTATGCAAGACAGAGAGGAAACACATATCCCTTCTTTAGCCATCTCATAAAGCAGCCTCAGTTCTAAATCCAATAATTGAGCTGAAAACAAAGTAACAGAGAGAAAGAAATATAAAGTTTAACAGACTCCAACTATCATCAAGAATCAAGTACATTGGTCGATCTTGCCTCCCTAAATAGTCAAGTGAAGAGACTAGCCACGACGTGGCAACTGATAACCAAGGCCAGGGACTACTTTGGCCTATTAAAGGAACAGACTCATTTCCCCAATTTCTACTGGCCAAAGCCATTTCAAGGTTCATCAAACAAGATCAACTTTGTGTCAGACAAAACATGCCTGTCAAGTGTCAACAGACAACACAGAAGTCTACCCTACAAAAAGGAATGACATCATACAAAACCTGGCGCTTAGAAATGTAAAGAAAAAAAGTCTACCCTACATAAAGGAATGACATCATACAAAAAGGACTTTAAAATGACGCTTAGAGATGTAAAGAAAGCTCAGATTGTGGTTTCCAAACTATCCAAGAGAGAGAGAGAGATAGAAGGGAAACACATATCCCTTCTTTAGCTATCTCGTAAAGCAGCCTCAGTTCTATATCCAAGAATTTAGCTGAAAACAAAGCAACAGAGAAACAGAGAATTATAAAGTTTAACAGACTCCAACTATCATCTGCATCATCAAGAATCTAGTGCATTGGTCGATCTTGCCTCCCTAATAGTCAAGTGAAGAGACTAGCTACGACGTGGTAACCAATAACCAAGGCCATGGACTACTGTGGACTATTTAAGGAACAGACTCATTTCTCCACTTTTCTACTGGCCAAAGGCATTTCAGGATTCATTCAATCACGATCAACTTTGTGTCAGACAAAACATGCATGTCAAGTGTCAACAGACAACACGGAAGTCTACCCTACAAAAAGGAATGGCATCATAGCTTTAAGACTAGCTCTGCTTTTATTGTGGTTTAATGAGGGGCTCACTCCAGTAATGGGTTTTGGATCGAGGGTCAGCTTCCTGCTGAATTACACAGAAAGTGAAACGACTGTCCTTATCAGAGGAAAATGTTCAACAGCTGACTGTAAAATCAGATCCCGGATGCATGCGTACCCACTGTTCTAGAATCTATAGAACCGGTTGTTAGAAAGAATGGATTCAATACAAGGAATCCTAAACATCATGCAGCTAGAACTTTGGTCAAAAGATTGTAGACTTCTGCTCAGCTGCGCAGCAAAATGGAAGTGTCAGCTCCAGAACGATTTCAGAGAAAGGAAATAGAGTAGTTCATTATCTGGCCAGAGTATGGCACATTCTTTGTTTTTTTTAGGATGGCGGTGTTTGGGCAAGCTTGCGCACACCTCGACTATTACACTGGGTACCTGCTACCTACCATAGCACAGGTAAAGCGTAACTCTGTCAATCAAGGCTTAGGAAGATGGAAAGAAACCACCTAGTGTTTCCTGCCTCCGCTGGAATTTGAACTTGAAACCTCATGGTTCTACCTCTCACTTCATTGACCACTAGACCACACCTTGGGCGAGTATGACACAAACTCAACAAGTCCTGCAGCATTTTGCCTGAAACCATCGATACTATGCCTGCTGATGTAAAGGAATCTGAGATTTCCAGACTTTGATTTTAAAGTTCAGCCACCAAAGGAAAAAGGAGTACAAAACTAGATTATGCATTTGATAGAGATTAATACGATTAGCACTCTTAATTTATACTTGACCTAGTTCCCAAGGTACTACAAATGCATTGAAGGAAAGACAGGGGAGGGAGAAATGGTGGGTTTATACAGACTAGAAGCTATGAAGAGATGCTACTCCTAGCCAGTAGATCAACACATGCTTTGCCCAAGAATATTCAACTGACCATGAAATAGGAAGGATAATACATCAAAATACAATAATACAATTTATCAACTCCCCGGGATTACCCACTGGGACAAAACAATGTCTGAGTGGACAAGTAATATTTCACATATACCCTATAGTAAGTGTCTCGACAAGTGCATGAAGCTATGGATGAACATGGGGAAAAGGAAGCATCAAACACTGAAAGAGTAGAGCAACAAAGATAAGCATAAGAGAATTACCCATTTAAACCTCATCTTATACGGACAAAAATGATGTCTAAGTGAGACAAATAATATTTTTTCTTATATACCCTATAGAAAGTATCTCAGTAAATGCAAGATGAAGCTAAGGATGAACATGGTGGGAAAATGAAGCATAAGAGAGTTACCATTTAAACCTAGTCTGATACTGATAATAACACACTAAGAAAGGCACAATTTCAAAATATAAGAAATACTTAACATAATCAAGACAGCAGCAAATCATTATAAACATCATTCCTGCAGAAAAGACAGGGATTTGAATAACTAGCATGAATGTCCAACTATCTTACAGTTCAATCACCATCAACATGTAAAGTAAAGCAGCTGTTGGTAGTTGTGAGATAAAGAAGAGCTGAGATGTAAAATCAAAGAGATTTTTTGTTACTTCAGTTAATAAAAGCAACAAGAATGTGCTAATTACTTACAAAGAGAAGATCAATGTACATAAGCTGGAAACAAAATTTTATCTTACAACCGTACTCCCGAATTGTCCATCCCCATGGTCATCTCGAGAAGATACCCGCCACTCAGGTCTTCATGAAACCTCATCCAAGCAAAGAAATGTTTTCAACTTCTTCATCCTTGAATACCACCTCAGGCCATTAATGTGCAGAATCAAAACCTTATCCAATTGCTCACTTCAGCTAACTAGGGGAATTTGCACATGAATTAGAACTTTTACTAGATAGATTAAGATGGATAAAATTTAAGCTTGAGAATCTAGCCTGAGGAAAGTTCAATGATGAACAGCAGGCAATACGGGAATTGAAGGAAACAAGACTGCTAAATCATCAAGATAGCTGATGTCCCTGGTAAAAAGTATGTTCGAAATTTAAGCTAAGCACTACTTTAGTATATTGAAGCATCAAATCTTGGCTCATAGAAGCAGACTTGGCTGTTATATGATTGAAGAGCACACCCAGCAATCCAAGACCACACCTTTTTATCGACATCATAAAGAAGACCTTTTCCTTGGTTCCAAGATGTGAAGCATATTAGGTTATCCTGTCCAAAGCATTCAAATCTTTCAGCAGATAGTCTTAAAAGTGCACGAAAATATCTTGGAGGCATCCTGCTTATCTCAACCCAGACAACTTTTGTGTGATCTAGTTCCCATATCCTCATACTTTGAAGAGTACTATAGAGCCCTATCCTTCCAACCAAAAATAGGCGTTTGTGAGTTCCAGCAACTAGGTACCCATCCAACAATGAGCGTGGAAACTTAGCAGGGATGTGTTCCCACTGCCCTGTATCCAGCCGATACATCATCAAACCAAGAGGGGAGAGAGTTTCCAAATACAACCTTGAATCACAAAATGCCATCTTGGAGGAACAAAGGTTTACAGCAGGCATTGTCTGGTGAAGCGACCATTTGTCGATCTTTGAATCATATACCTCCGTTGGCAAAGACCTGTCACCATAAATATCACTGGTGGCAATAACTTTAAATGACCTATCCTTTCTATCAACAACCATAAGCAACTGCCTCTGCTGATTATAATGCATACTAGGCAATGTCCTCCAAGTCTGTGTCAAGGGATTACAAACTAAAGTTTTGAATGTCAACACATCTAATCCTGAGAAACAAACAAGACCTCCTGAAGACCCAACTAGCCAAAATGCCCACTGTGGTAAGAAAGTGAATGGTATTCTAAACCATTGTTTCAGTGGCAAGCTAAATACCGAACACTGAGGGGTCTGTGAATTCTTCCAAAATGTAAGAAGGCAGGGTCCATGGGAGGGCACTTGGGAGTGAAACTTCAAAAAGCTATGATCTTGCAAAATTGAATTCCACCTTTTACAAACAGATCGGAGCCGAAATATCATGAACGGTGGAACTCTAGCTAAGATTTCATTCAGCAAATCTTCTGGGAGCATGGCCCAGATATTATCTTCCATTTGAACATCTGGTTGAACAACTTTAGCAAAAGTGGTTACAGTCTCTTCATCCAATCCCCTTGGTTTCGTCTTAACCACTTTCTGCCTTGAAGGGCTTGTGTTTCTTGATCCTATACGCCCTAACGGGCTTGTATTCCTGGAGCCACTACTTCCAAAGCTGCTAACTTGCCTGTGAATACTGTCCTCTTCTGGCAAAGACCCATGTTTTACCTGTGGCGAGTTCAACAACCCAGACCCAGATTCCGAAGATTCCACTATTTCAACCATTGAATCAAATCCCAGAAATCCCCACTTTGCTCGGGCCTGTGAATGTGGGTACAATTAACCCCCCAACACTCCAATTCAAATTGAGCTGTACACACCAGACCAAACCCAAAGTAACTTCAATCAAGGCAAAATTCCAATTAGGTTGAATTTACAATGTAAACAGTTCTCCATAGAACTTAGAAATGCTCAATTTTGATTGATGAAGACACCACCAACAAGAAGGATCATCTGAGGTATAGATCGAATCTTTTTCCAACTGGGTTTCACAGATCCGATTCGAATAAAATCGAATCTTGTTGGAGGGACTACAGATTTGAGGATAAAAATGATAAAGAGTTGTAGAAAAGGGTTACCTCAATGGCGATTCAATGTATAAATTATTGCATATCGCTATCCGTCAAAACCAAATCCTGTATGTTATCATCTCTCCGTTCTTGCCTCTTTCGTGAATTGCGTTACTATGTTTTTTTCCTACTACTGAACTACAGAGTAGGTAGTAGTAATACTTTTCAGAAATATAGAAATACACCACTGTAAATTTTATGTAAATTACATGATTTTTCAAAAGAGTTTTGCTTATCCAATTGTTATGCAACAATTTTTTTAATAAATAAAATATGAAAGAAAAAAAATATTTTAAATAATGAATTTTTGGGAATTTTATATATTCTCTAGATTCTTATTTTAAGAAGATAAAAAGGTTAAACAAATTTTTTTTCCCTTCATCATGTCAAGTCATTTATATACTAATTTCGTATATATATAAATGTGATTTAGATTTATTTTATAATGATTGTAGTATTCTGGTTAATTTTTGTACACCTTAACTAATTCTACTGAATACTCTTTCTATTTTTAATTACTTGTTCACTTTTGAATTGACACACCTATTAAAAAATAATTAATGACATAGTGAGTTTACCATTTTATCCCTATTAATTATTAAGTGGATGAAAAATTCTACATTTTTCAAAATAATTAGTCATTTAATTGAGGATATAATAGGTAAAAAAAAATTGTCCTTTCTTGATTTGTCAAAACAGACAAGTAATTAGTGAGGACTTTTTGTGCGTATTTCCTACAAAATTCAAATGGTGGCTTGACAAAATCTCTTGAAGTTTGAATTCTCAAATGGCTTCAATATGTTATGTGTTACATATGGTATAAAACTTTTAAGTCAATCAGTGTCTAAATTGTAAAACAATCTCATACTGTAAATTGTAAGATAGAGAAAGCGCATTAATTATGGAAGAAATCATAATCCAATATTCGATACACCAAATAATCTATTTAATTTTTTATTTTATTTATTCAAATGATCCATTTAAGGAAGATGAAACTTCAAGAAAATTTTATCTTTCTTCCCTTTGATATAACGAAATCATAACACTGATAACCAAAAGTCCATAAATAGATGACATTTAATCTGCCTTAGGAATTTCCCCAAAAACTAAACCTTGAACTTTTTTTTAAAAAAAAAAAAAAAAAAACTTTAAGAAGATAATGAATTTGTTTTCTCTTTAAAAATTGTTTTAAAAAATCAAAATAGGACAAAAATACGTTCACGCTTCACATGCAAAGAATCCAAATGGTTATCTTCTTGCCTCTTTTGACAAAACAAAACTTGTGATTGAAAAATTGAAGTAAAAACAAAATCCAATATAATAGTAATTACAATGTTTTAAAATAATTCAATTGCTGCAATGATTGAACAATTCAGAATTATCAATGAAAAATACACTTGTTTTTTTAAAAGAATTATAGAAAGACAGGATAAAATTAGAAGAGTCCGTTATTTTTGTCGTTAATAAATAACTAGATTAAATTAATTTGTTGCGTATTTAAAATAATGAGAATTAGACAAATTGTCCTAATAATTGGTGGAGGCCACACCACGGGAACGCTAGCTGTCCATTCACAGGTCAACAAATCAAACTTGGGTACTACGACTACATTATTACTAGTATTTCGGTGCAAATTTTTTTAAAAAAATTGAGGGCCTTTTTCGGGACGAATATGTTACGATTCCAATTTCACAAAAGAGACATTCAAATATTATAATGGTTAAACTCAAAATTACAATGAAAAATATAATTAACAAGCAAATTGCAAACTAATAATGAACTGGTAAACCAAAGAAACTATTGATGAAGATAACTAGAAGGAAGATGAAAAATTTAGACTCAAATAAAGGGGATTAGACTTTAGAGGGCTAGATATTCTTCTCAACAATTTGCATAAACCGTCTTTTCTTATCCGTCGTTATTTTAACTAGTTGTCAATTGAACCTGGGTCCCAAATCAACCTTTGTGAAAGCACTAATTTTGCTGCTTCTTTTCGGCCCAACAACTAGTTGCATGACATCCATATAAGGTATCGATATTGGACCAATGTTGGTTCATAACGCAATAATTTTTTGATAAATATAATCGTCAATTTGATTCGATTTTTTTTTTCCGCTTAAGAGCAAATTATAAGCTATATAGTGCCAGCAAATTAATTTAACCAACTAGTAAATAACAAATTCAATATAATTATACAAAAGAAAAGGATTAATAACTGCAAAGTTGGTAAACAGTATTTTGTTTCAAATACTAAAAAGACCTTTGTCATTAAGAAAATATCGCACAAATTGTCAAAAATTACTATTGTTTATTTTTATACCGTTTGGGTCGTTATATTACCCTGTTTATCTTTACTCACTTTAAATTACTTTACCAGAAAATGTAAAACATTACATCACTTAAAATAAAAATAAATTGTACTTTTAATTGCATGTATTATTGTAGAATGTAGATATGCTACATAAACATTATTGAGCCCACTCTTTTCATCTATTTATTCTCTACCCACTCAATATATTTATTCAATCTTAAAATATGCATGTATGTTTTATAACAAAACAAAATCTTGGTGATGGATCAATAAAAACAAATAAATATACAGTAACAACATAAATTATGAAAAAGGACTATAAATAAATTCTTGATGAACAATGCCGATTTCTTTAATAAGCTTTACGTGGACAAATTAAGATTTTGTTTAGTATTGTTGTTAAAAATTACTTATTTTTAGAAGCGCTTTTTAAAAATAGCTTTTAAAAAAAGTGTTATTGAAAAAAACAATTTGTGTTTGATAAATTCATTTGAAAAATGTTTTTGATAATCAATTTGTGTTTGGCTAATTTTCTTTTAAAAGTGTTTTTGAGAGTTAAATTACGAAAAAGAACAAGTATCAATGTAATTTTAATATTAAGATTATTTTATAGATAGAAACTATTTTAAACATCTAATACAAAAACTTTAATTATATTTTTAATTTAATTATTTAAAAGGTACATATTCAAATTTTCAATCAATATTGTATACAGATAAATATTGTTGAAAAATAATGAAAAGAAGAATCTTTTTGTTATTTGTAGCCTATTTTTTTTATTCAATCTTAGCTACTATCCTTTTTTTTTCGGTTATAATACTCCAAAATTTAAAAAATTAAAATTAAAATAAAATAATACGTAAACTAAGAAAAGAAAATTTTGTTACTTGTTAGGAGTACTTTTTCTGGAAGAGTCTAAATCTTTAATTGATACTTTTTTTTTAATCCTATAAAAATATCATTGCTACTTTTATTTCCACTTTTGTAAAATAATACATAAAGTAATATATACATATACAATATAATATAATATATAAACAATAATATAAAACATAAATAAAATAAAAAAATTATTATATAAAAAATAATTAATATTTTAGAATAAAAATCAACCAAACTTATGAGATATGTTAATTTGTTAATAAGAGACATATTGATAAATATGTATATATGTAAAGATATTTTAGTCTTAAAAAAATTAATTTTCTATTATTGTTTCTGTTTTTTTTTTAAAACAAAATTTTTTAGCTTCTTTCCAATCGCAGAAAAATTGCTTCTGCTTCCATTTAGAAGCAGTTTTAAGAAATTTATCAAACACTTAATTTTTTAAAACATGTGTTTTTTTTTCTAAAAAAAAAAAAAAACACTTCTGGCCTCTCAACAGCAATGTCAAACATGCTCTAAATCAACCAAAGTTAATAAATAAGTAACAAATATCATATAATTATACACAAACGAAAAAGACTATTAATTGCAGTGTTATTATCCATCGTTCGTTTTATTCAAAGACTATTAATTGCAATGTTGTTATCTATCATTTTATTCAAATAGTATTTGAATAACACCGATAGTTCATTTCATTTTCGTTATAAACAAATTAAAAAGGTATACACCACACGATTATATGTCGTGCACAATCAAGAAGACTTTTAGATAGACACAATAGCCTTTAGACAGTCTAATCCAAACTGTTCTTTCGAATTCTCCAAAATCCCATGTTTTCGTAAGTCAATTATTACTAAAGCATTCATATTTTCCCACTATTTTTTTTTTTTTACGTATTTGAATTAAATTAAGTAGTTTATTTATAAAGAAAATATTAATTAAAGTAAAAGTATACACCCCCCTCCCAAAAAAATAAATAAGAAAATCTCAAATTACCACAGGTGATTTTAAAAATAATTATCTCAAAATAGGAATTCAAGATGAAACTGATTACATATTTTTTTGTTTAAAGTAAACATGAATTTTTTGTAAAGTAGATAAATAAAAGTGGACGAAGAGAGTAATTAATCACACTTGAAAATTTAAAATACATCAATTAAGTAGAGAAACTCATAAACAGAGTAGACAATGAATGAAAAGAAATTATATTTTAAGAATATAAACAAAGATAAAGTACTTAAAATTTCTCCTAATTAATATTTTATTCATTTCAGTTCGTTAGTCCTAATTTGAGTCAAGATAGAATTTTAAAAAAAAATTAAAATAATTTTAAATTAAAGATATAAATATAAGTTATTGATAATAAAATATAAACAAGCTCAGGTAATGAAAGAGAATAGTACAGAGGAAATTCATTAAGGAGAGAAGACCAAAATTTCATTAGTCCTTGGTTATGAAGGTGATTAGGGCGTCATGCGGGAGCTTATAATTTGCAAATCATGATATGATTGATAAATTAGACGACAAATAAAAATATGCTAAAGACATGTTATTATTATGGTTTGGTCAATCGATCAACATATTGAAAACAAATATTAAAAAAAAACATAAATATGTTTAGAAGAATATCTCCCCATAAACAAGACTCTTAAATGACTACATTATGAATTTTCTTGTATTCTCGTGTTAGAAGAAACAAACCTATATTTATAGGATATTAAAACCTTTTTTTACTAGAAAAGAACTAGCTACTCCAAAACTTTTTCCTAAAAGAAAAAAATAAATCAAATATGAAAGAATATTATATTTTCCTTTCAGGAAAAGTAAAAATATTTATGGTAATGTTTTGTCTTTTCTTTAAAAAAAAAAGTAATTCTTAAATTATGGTAAAAAAATCAGGGCAAAACTCTAATACAACTAACAACATACTTAGTTTTGTATTTTGAAGCCCCGGTAATATAGGGTAACTGGACCAAATCGAATTTGAAAGACTTTGATAACTAAAGATTCATATAAAGAGAAAGAGAGGGAGGGAAAATGGGGCCAGGTCAAATATACCCAAACGCCATTTATATTTATAATTTTAAATATATGGCGTGAAAATTTTGATTATTATTATTTTATTTTATTTTAGAGATAGCTGGTATAGATAATTTGAAATGGAGTAGTAATCTTGCATTAAATACATATATAATTATTGTGATAGTAGTAAAACAGAAATCTCTGTACCATTATAGGACCGGTAAAACCTAAGCCGACACATGTCAAGCAAGGAGATGAGTAGTACATTGTTCATCCCGTACAACGGCAGCGTACACCACCTAATTTTCTAAGCAGCGTTTATTATACACGTGCTCTCTTCCTTTTTAACGCCGAAAATCCCTCCACCTTTACCTTTTTCTCCGTTCAAACGAAATCTCTACGTATAGCCGTAGAAATATTCGTATAATATAGATTGCCATTTTTCACCATCAACGGATTCGATTCGGAACCCTAGCTAGATTTTGGGATCCTACACTTATACATAGAGATATAATCTACTCTTATTTGTACTCTTTGTGTAAATAATTTATTTCGAGATTTTGGTAGGGGAAGCAATGGGAGCGGTGACATCGTCGATGGCAGCAAAGTTTGCGTTTTTTCCGCCGAATCCGCCATCGTATGGAGTAGTGGTGGAAGAATCGACGGGGAAATTGAAGTTGACTGAAGTGGCTGCGAAGGAAAACGTTGACATATTGAAGCTACCGACGAAGAAGGGAACGGAGATTGTCGCGGTGTATATTAGGAATCCGGCGGCGATGCTGACCGTACTTTACTCGCACGGCAACGCGGCTGATCTAGGGCAGATGTACGAGTTGTTTATTGAACTCAGTCACCTTCTCCGGGTCAATTTGATGGGGTATATTTTTCCCTGCTCCTTGTAGTAGTAGACTAGTATTACCTTTTTTTTTAACTCTCAACTATTTAAGTGTTTTTGCTTTTTCCTTTTTGGGTGTGAAAAGTAGATGTCTTGCTGTCGGATGAGAATGATACAGTGACTTTTTTGTTTCAATAGTAGAATCCTATACATCAAGGAGGGTTAGTTTAGAAGATTTATTTATATGTCTACAGTTGATGCAACTTCAGATTCAGTGATAAAATAGTGCTTGCATCAGAAACATAGTAAGCCTCATAGACCCATTGAGAATTTTTTTTCTCACAGAATAATTGAAGTTGAAATACTCTATATTCCATCTTATGTGATTAGACTCTCAGATTAAGACATTGCATGGTTAAAAAGTTTGTTTGTGTGAGAAAAACTCCCATCAAAGTTTTGCATTCGGAAGTTATTTTATTTCCTGAAAGTTGTAAGAGTTGTATGTGAATAAAATGGTATCAAATGGTTTGGGACGAAGGAGCATTATTCTTGATGCTTTTCTGTATCTTCTTTCATATGAATAGAAGACCAGTTGAGAATTTGTTTCCTGTGGCACAGCTTAAGTTGAAATGATACACTGATGAAAGCTAGGATTAATTTTCCAGTCAGATCTGGTGAAATGAGAAGTACTGTCAAAAAACTTGATTCTTTATGGTAAGAGATAATCATTTCTTACATCTGGACTACGCGGATTGTAGAAGTAACACTTTATACCTTGCTCATGTATAGTCTTGGAAATCCTTTCAGCTCCTTTTGCAACTTTTATGATCTCCAAAAAGTGAGATCTATCTAATTGAGATCTTATGTTCACGTCCTTTCATCCCTTTTTATCCGATTGCATAAATTATGTCTGAATGAACTTGGAGGAAAAGATTACCCTGAGTTTGGGAAAAACTTGCTTACTCTCGTCCTCTTGAACAGCTAGTGAAAAAAATTGATTTTGAACCCCGTTCCTTTCTTCTGGCAGATATGACTATTCAGGATATGGGCGGTCCACCGGCA
Organism: Solanum bulbocastanum; assembly: GCA_037074985.1. Classification (NCBI taxonomy): domain Eukaryota; kingdom Viridiplantae; phylum Streptophyta; class Magnoliopsida; order Solanales; family Solanaceae; genus Solanum; species Solanum bulbocastanum. Next base: position 37,744,996 of record CM073598.1, on the reverse strand, counting down.
AGGTATTAAAAATTTCTTTTGAAGATTAATTAGGGTTGAGGTTTGTTGAGTTTGAAGTGTTAAAACTCTTATATTCTTAATTTCCTATAGCCTAGTGAGCAGAATACTTACGCTGACATAGAAGCTGCATATAGATGTCTTGAAGAGACATATGGGGTGAAAGAGGAAGATGTCATACTATATGGACAGTCAGTTGGTAGTGGACCCACACTGGATCTGGCATCGCGGTTGTCAAGATTGAGGGCAGTGGTTCTTCACAGCCCAATACTCTCTGGACTTCGTGTAATGTATGCAGTGAAGCGGACATATTGGTTTGACATATATAAGGTTAGCTTTATATTTCTAGCAGTCTGTGAAGCTGATTTGAAGGACTGGAGTTCATTGTGTAATTGGTTGCTTCTTTATGGTGCAGAATATTGACAAAATACCATTGGTTGAATGTCCTGTCCTCATTATTCACGTGAGTATTCATTTTTCTTTTTCAATCCTCTACATTTACTACTACAGCTATAGTGATAAAACAGAGTGTTGCCAATAATTATAAAATAATTTACTGGTTAACTGTGATCTTTGGGGTCATTGGGATTATGCATATTGGGGTATTTAAAATCTTTTTTGCTTGATTGTGTTTACGGAGGAATTTGAATAGAGGTTGGACTAAAATCTGACGTTCTTGGCAATTCTGCCTTCATATTTCTCCGATTTAGCCTCCACTTACGAGTCTCTATGAGCCTACTCCACCCCTGCCCCTGAAAATATTCACCACTTCTTTTTATCTTTTGGGATAAGTTTTGAGTTTTAGAATATTTATAACTTATTTCTTAATAGAATTCTCTCTCATAAGGTCGAACCTTTCTATTAGTTGGGTTGCTGATACTCCCTCCTCCATCCTATCTTGGTTGACCTTTCTATTTTAGTCTATCCCATCAATAAGACCTCTTTTCCTTAAATTGCATAACTCCACCACATCAAATAGAATGTTGCATCTTCCTTTTTTTTTGTTAGTTTAATTGTGTGTACATCTTTATTCCCTTTTTTACATCTTCCAGCCATTTTGTTAAAAGGTGTCTTTGAAGACTCAAATGTAATATCTCAGCAGGCTTTTTCCTCTAGAGATTTATGCAAGTCGATGCAAAATAGGACAGGGAAGTATGAGTAATTTTCCTGTCTAAGGCTAAGGTGATTCCATACCTGTCATATTTTTTAATCACAAATTCGTTGTTTAAAAACAAAAATAAAAATACGGTGAAAAAGATATTTTTTTCTATAGCACTGTAATAGTATTTTTTTTTTCTGGATGTACCTTCTTTAGAGATCAAACTATTCTTTTCTAGTTATATTATAGTGGTAACTCTTGGATTCAGAATTGCTAGCTGGTATCTGATATGCACTTTTTCTGGGAGTTTCCAGGGCACTGCAGATGATGTAGTTGATTGCTCCCATGGCAAACAACTTTTTGAGCTATCTAAGCAGAAATATGAGCCTTTGTGGGTCAAAACTGGTAACCATTGTGATTTGGAGCTCTTCCCAGAGTACATAATACATTTGAAGAAGTTCATATCAGCTATTGAGAAATCAACTAGTTTTAGAAATGTATCTGCACTTTGCATGAACCAAATAGATAAACCTCGAAGCAGTACAGATTGTAGACCCCGGCTAAGCACAGATCAGAGGGAGAAATCTAGGCTAAGCACAGAGAAGAGAGAGCTTAGAACAAGCACAGATCAAAGAGATAAATCCAGAGCTAGCATAGACCGCAAGGAAAAGTCGAGCAAGAGTGTGGATCTCTCAGATAAGGCAAATGATAATACAGAACAACCAGAGAAAGCTAGAAAAAGCATTGATCGGTTAGATTACCACTGTCTAAGAGTTCTTCAGTTTATTTATTTTCGTCTCTTTTACCCTATGTTAATTCAGAATTGCCTGATCTTGTATAAAATGTGATAACTGTCATGACTGATGGATGCTATTGGTGGCAGCTTTGGCAACATGATGAGATCTGCCGTATTGTGCAATATTGATTGCTTCAAGCCTGTCGGAGCGAACGTCTGAATGTCTGATGAAGGTTAGTCTAGCAGGATAGTCTTTACCACCTTCGGCTTTTGAGCACTTGGTTGTTTATTTGGTTTTAATGGTGTCAGCTTTGATTCTTACCTTGTCCATACTATATGAGCTAGGTTTAAAAGGGCTAATCGTGTATGCAATATGTCCCTTAAAAACTGAGGATTTTTTTTCTTTCTTATAATTGATTTTCTTCATTGTTTTGGAGTCTTTACGTGTATTTCCTAGTACTACATGGTTAGCCATTTGGTCAATGTTTGAAGTCCTTATGCAGGTTTATTCACTTCAAATAACTGTATATACTCCTATTTGTAATATGTGGCTCTCTGTCTGAGTTCTTGATTGCTTAATTTACTTATCATCAACAAAAAGAAATCTATTGATTGCCTGAATTCTGAGGTAAACTTTCGCATGTAACTGTAATGCATGAGTGTAGCATTTTTTTTGTTCTTGAAACAATTCCATATATTTGATCCCCAAAATAGGTCATGTTTGTGTCGGCTGAAGTTTGGTGCCTGCTGCTGAAACCTCTAAAGAATCACTAAAATTAAATGCAATTGAGGTTCTTGTTGTTGCTATGTGTTTCTTTTCAGCATTGTGCAGTATAAAGTTACAGCTGTTTGTTTATCAGAAAATTTTCCAAAATACTTATTGAAATAAGTCATTCAGATAAAACCTTTATAGCTTAGAAACTCAGGAGTAATTTCTAGTGATTAGGCAATAAGCTGCAGAAATGGCAGAAAGGATCCACTTTGTTGTTTTGGGATGGATTTGGCCTTTTACTTGGAAGGACACAGTTTGCACTGCTTTGCTGGTAGCGTTTCATGGAGATCCCACATCTACCCGTTTAAGCTCCCTTATGATGAGCTGGTGTGAATAAAAAGTAAACTATATTTTGGTCGATTGTAGAGTGTAATGCTTGATTTATCCTTCTATAATTTATTTTATTGGAGTCGTCAGTGATTTTCATTTCAAATTCTCATTTTTTCATTGACGAGACCAGAAAAAACCTAAATGTTTTGTTAGTATAGTTTTGTCGAACTCTTACACTTACAGTTATACGATTGCTTTCAGATAGCAGTTTTCCAAGAATGTACGCGCTCCCGAGCTCAACTGAACATTCCAATGCAAACACTGTTTGTAGATACCACGGCGAACCAAAATGGGCTTAGCATGATAGTTATCACACGGGATCATACAATTTGGATGTATTGGGTTAATAACCAGGAAAAAGTGTGGTGGGGTTTCTCCCGTTGGGTTACGTTATTATATGACCCATTACAAAATGTTCCTTTTTAGTTTTATGACCCATTTCACAGGAGATCTATTAATTATGTTGAAGACATAGGAAATACAGTGCTATAAAGTACAATAGGTCTTTGTGGTCATTCTCTTTAATTCAAATTGTAACTGGTTATTTATATCATTTCCTCTCCCGTGCCTGTACCAAATGGGAAATGTTATGCTTCAATACCCTGAAGATATGTTGCCTGAACTACCGGAAGCGAACTGAATCTTTTGTTGTGGATTCTTGAGGCCTCTAATCCTGATGGAACACCCTAGGTTTGAGCTTGGTTTTGGAGTAATCATAGGTGCGTCATCTTCCCTCCTTCGACACTCTTTATCATATAAACACTTGGGCTGACTAGTTTAAAAAATATGTACAAAGTGTATGTTGTTTACAAGGGTAATAAATAAGATATCATGAGTAACTTTAACCCCTTTTATATCAATTGTTAATTAAAACAGATGAAAAGTTCTCGGTAGAATCGGATGAAAGTGAAGTCGACAAAGATAGTGAGAGTTCTTTTTTGTTAAAATTAAGTTTCAGTAGTTTGTTCGATCTATTATAATTATTTTTCGGTTGAACTTCAGGAATGCGCAGCCGTAATAGTGACTAATTAATCTAATGATTCAGCTTATGTTTGCTTTGTAAATAGAAGTTCTCAAATTTTCAGCTGTTCTGACAATTTTTTGAGAAGTTTTTCTAAATATGTGAAAAAAAAGACCCACTATGCAATTGTAGTTATTAGTTGATTTTGTTGAAGGTAGAATTAATTTCAAAATAAATTAATACCTCATGTACTTATATTCAAAGGTCGGTAAACAAGTCCACGTTCATGACTATAATTTTGAAATAACTTTTTCGGCTAATTAAAAATTGTAACTAACATTTTTTACTACATGCATTTAATTCACACAAGAAGTGGGTAAATTATTTCGCATCCATAACTATAATTTTAAAATGACTTTATTTGCGAATTAAAAACTAATAATTCTACACGCATTTAATAAAAAAAAAGTTAAATATTAGTATTTTAAATGAATTGTACCACTCTCACTCCCAAAACGCATTAATAAAAGGGAAAATTGTGTATAATGACAAACTATTAATTTAAAATAAATAATATAGCTATTGTTTCATTTATTTCCTTTGAGTAGCTGTAATTTCGTGTATCTTACTACTGACGGATCCCACGAATTTGTATAAGTAAATAAAAAAAACGGAAGTTATTCCTTTTATACAATTCACTTCATCTCCTTCCTCTCTCACATACCCTTCAATTTCTCATAAATTCTCTCCACAAAAATTAGTTTGAATTTCAAATCTTAACCAAAATCTGTCTAAATCGATTTTTTTTTTCAATTTTTCAAATTCAAGTTTGAAAATGACCCAATTAGAATGGATGAAATTATCACAAAGTCAAATACAAAAGGCGAATCTAGTTCAACAAAGAAGAGGAAAGCAAAAGCAATTGATTCTACTAGCGATTAATCAAAATCATCTAAAGACATTGTCCCTCGCTTAGTGGAATCGGATGGATTTGAAGAAGTTAAAGTATATGCATAAAGAGTTTTATTTTATGATGGTATAATAAGCCCTTTTGTATATATATGTAGTAATACTTTCTCAGATTTATTATGCTTATTTGTTTGCTTTTACAGATTTGTATAATTTTTTGATTATTTGTTTGTATACACCATTATCATGCATATGAATTTCCTTTATACAATTATATGTTGTAAAAAAAATTAATTGTGTATATACATAGCATTTGTTTCTATCTAATTTGTTGTTTGTATATGTGTCATTGTTATATATAACAAGAATAGTTTCTTTAAGTATATATGTGGTAATTTTGTTTATATACAATTACTATGTTTTAGTTTGTTTATATAGATTCTATACATTTTGCACAAAAGACACTTTATATACAAGTAGCACTAGATAATAGCATTTGTTTGTATATAATTTGTTGTTTGTATATTTTCCATAGTTATACATAGCAATACATATATGTATAATCTCTTTATGTATATATGTAGTAATTTTGTTTATAAACAATTACTATGTTTTAGCTTGTTTATATAGATACAATGGAGTCCTAACTAATGAAGAAGTCGAAAAAAGAAAGAAATCCTATTAAAATATAATGTGCGTGAGTTTAGCGATTTTCATTTTTCTTTTTGTAACAGAAATTAATGCAATTTTCTTTATTTATTTTTTAAAATCAAATATTATATGAATTGGCAAGATTATCGAAATATACACATCAAAAAATCACAACAAAAAAGAACATATACTTATACAAATTATAGCCAAGTCAATTTAATATACAGATTCCAAATATATTCTTATACAAAGTATATCTACATATACAAATTACAGCCATATACAAATATTCAATTGACAAGCCTAACATAATAGGCATATACTTATACATATTGTATATAATATACAAACTAAATTATACAAAACACGAGCCTGCACTGAATTAATATGCAAGTTCACAAAAATTGAACCACAAAATATAAGATTATACATAATAGACTAAATCATATACAGATTCCACATATATACATATACAGAGAGTATATGTATACACAAACTACAACTACAAATAAATATATAATTGACAAGCATAACATAAAAGACTTTTACATATACAAATTGTACACAATATACAAACTAAACTATCAGAACTAAGGACGAACTTGCATCGTATATATATATATACAATTTCATTGTTCATTCATAGATTCAAATTAACAACAACAAATATACAAATCAGAACAAACAACATAGATTACTATCATAATATACAATCCTATAAATTAATGACTTTCAAAAAACAAATTTACTTTCAAAAATGAAGGATAAATAACAATATCTTCCACAACATTATAGAATCACAATTTTTTTGCTGAAATAAACAGATGATCTTACTCGAATTCGAACAATACTTTCAAAAATGAAGGATAAGCAACAATATCTTCCAAAACATTGTACAAGCACAAATTTTTGCATAATTCAACAGATGATCTTACTCGAATTCAAACAATGATTGCGACTATATGAGTTAGAATCTATTACATCTAAAAAAAAAAAATACAATTCGAATTGTTCATTCAATTGATGAATGTTTAAAAGTAAAAATGAGTTTCAATACACGAAGAACACCAATTTCGATCTGAATAAAGTAAAATTAAAGCATTTTTCGGCATGAAATACATTTTAGCTCCTCTTTGTTATCTCTAAAATTGATTTGATCTCGATTGCTTGAAGAGAATCACCAAAGCTTGATCGATGTGATTTACCCAGTTACCATGAAGTCTTTACTGATGTAGAAGTCGTAGAAGTAAAGAGATCTTTTTTGTAACAGAATTTACAACCTTTTATTAAATTTATTTAAAGCATAAATTTGTATATAGCTTCGAATGAATCCTGAAATATACAGATTAATAACTCCATAGCAAACATAAAATTTGCTGTGGAGTGCAATTATGCAAACTATAGCTACAACATACGAATAAATTTTTTATCTTTGCTATATCTAAAATTTCCTCTTAATAAAAAGGCCAAATAATGGTTTTTCTTTTTGTTTTCTTAATTAAAAATTAGAGAAAAAAATTCGTCAAAAATTCTGGGATACTTACACGTGTCCCTTGGTCGGGTCTAGCTCGTAAAAAAGCAGATGAAGTTACAAAAAGGTGTGTACAAATACTAGAGGGCATAGACTCCATTAGCCACAACGGACCCAAGATTTAAGGAGGGTTTTTATAAAGTCGGTTTGCTGTTAGCCCACCTCCTTCCTACAAATTTTACTTTACACTTCGGGGTGATTCAGTCTCATGAATATCTGCATTTTTCTTGATCCTTCATCTTGCTTCTCTTCTGTTTATCTGTTTCTTCATTACAACTCTATTTCTTTCACAAAAAATCTTGAACAATTTGATGTCCTGCACTAAACCCCCCATTTCCCTAACCATCAAATTCAACCAATTCACTAATTTAGAAACAAACCCATATCAGAATTCCCCTATTATGTGGCGAAACATAGTCAAACAGTTCTCTTCAAGAACGCCACAAAAGACTCTTCTTACCTCAAGCAATCGTCCTTATTGTTTTCTTGGTTTCGGCCAAGATTCTGTTTTCAAGGATAAAAGAATATTAAGATCCTTTGTCCCTGTTTCTTGTTCAAATAGTGGATTTCTTGAAATGGGGTTTCAGAATCTTGGTGAATTTCTTCCTGAGGATGAGTTTTTGAGGAGACCCTTATTGTGTGCTATGAAAAGTCAAGTGAGTAACAATGATATTTGTCGAAAGAGCTATGCTAGTGTAGCTGAGGCTGTTGCAGTATCTTCCACTGATGCGGAGGAAGATGTGTCTGTGGTTGGTGAAGTTCAAGAATTGTTAACAGAATTGAAGAAAGAAGAGAAAAAACAGTTTACTTTTAGGCGGAGGAATCAAAGGTTGTTGACTAGTGGTATTGACCGCAGGAAGTATCCAGCGCTTAAGAGGAGGCAAGTCAAGATAGAGACGCAGGCATGGGAACAAGCTGCAAAGGAGTACAGGGAGCTTTTGTTTGATATGTGTGAGCAGAAATTAGCACCCAATTTGCCATATGTGAAGTCATTGTTTTTAGGGTGGTTTGAGCCTTTGCGCGATAAGATAGCTCACGAGCAGGAATTATGTATCCAAGGGAAGGTTAAAGCAGCTTATTCAAAATATTTTCCCCTGTTACCTGCGGATATGATGGCGGTTATCACTATGCATAAGTTGATGGGATTGTTGATGACAGGGGGTGAACATGGTAGTGCAAGAGTGGTACAAGCTGCTCTTACTATTGGTGATGCAATTGAGCAGGAGGTTGGTTATCCTGGAATTTTATGTGTGTGATCTAGAGAACACTATTTTTAAGCATCAAACTTGCTGCATTATGAACTTTCTCTTAAGTTTTCTTCTGTGTTATTCAGCTCCTCTTCTATAAGTGTTGTGATGGAGCAGTAGAATGTCTGGGAGAATATCACTTTCACTTTTGTGAAGTCTAGATAAATGTTGGAAAAATTGTGTGTCAGCATATTAAGAGACCAACTGTACAATACTTAGAACTATCAATAGTGGACATTGGACAATGATACTCATGCAGAACTGACAAAGCTAGACGTGTAGAAGTGAAGGAAGCACTACTGACCTGGGGCATCTTGATTGACACTTTAAAGTGTTTTGTACTTCTAATTAGTTGTCCATGAAAACAGCTAAGCTGTAGTTGACAACAAATGCTTGCCCAATGGAATCATTTGACATTTAACCTAAATTCTATGCAACTGGTGTTTTTAATTATGATGATATAGGGAAGAAAGAAAAAGTCAGTGCTACCACTTTGACTTGTTGACACTGTCAATGTAGTTCCAGGTGCTTTTGCACTAGATTCTAAAGTTTGAATATCAGAAAATGAACTGCAAGTTTTTGAAAACAAAGACTGGCCATAGACTCAATAACTGCACAGCATGACATACTTAAGCCTCACAATTTGCACAAGACGTTCAACTATTGCAGTGATGTAAGGTAGTTTAACTAACTATGGCTTGATGGGTTTAACTGTACCAATATGTGGTTTCTCTAGCTAACAAGAATATTAAAAAATGTTTGTGTGTTAGATCTAATTTAACTGATAAATTAAACTGTACTGTCAACATCTTATATGTTATACAAGATAGTTTCCAAGCATGTTGGAACTGAGTGTATTCGGTGTTATGTTGGCTATCCCGTGACAAACCTTATTTTGGTTTACCCTGTGTCAAGTTTCAAGAAATGGTGGGGAGAAATGTTTGAAAAGCACAGAGATTTCCATTTGATAGTACCTGGAGCTGATCATGCACTTCCTCATGCACCAGGTTAGAATACACAAGTTTTTAGAGAAAACAGAGAAGCATAAAGCCAAGAAAGATAGGAAAATGGAAGATGGAGAACATGCCACTCTAGAACAAAAGAAACTACACAAGAAAGTCACTAGTCTAATGAAAAAACAGAAGTTACGTGCAGTGAACCAGATAGTGAGAAGTCAAGACGATTCAAAGCCCTGGGGCCAAGATGCTAAAGCAAAGGTTGGGCTTACCCTCGTTGATGTTGAAACTTCTAAATTTTTCTATGTATGATTTGTTGAACTTTGACAGTACTTTTTCTTCTACCAGGTTGGAAGCCGTTTAATTGAGTTCCTTCTACAGACGGCTTATATACAGTCTCCTGCTGATCAGTTAGCAGTTGATCCACCTGACATTCGACCTGCCTTTATACACAGTACTAGAACTGTAGCCAAAGAAACAAAGTACTTTTCATTCCCTTCATGTCGATTTTTTAAAAATTTAATTGTGACTACCAATTGATGATATTCTTTTAGAAAAAACAATTGATGATAATTGCGGGATTATTCCCTCACAGGAGTGCGAGCAGAAGATATGGTGTTATCCAATGTGATGAGCTGGTTTTCAAAGGACTTGAAAGAACTGTAAGTAATTTTTTGCCTCTATGGGAGATATACATTATTTAAAAACTTCTTTTGTTGATCAGCTAGCCTTGTTTTATTGAGCTACCAGATATGAGAACTATCCTCAGTGGTTTGTTTACTTCTGTCCTGCAAGCAGGCCAGACACATGGTGATACCTTACATGCCAATGTTGGTGCCTCCTGTGAAATGGACAGGGTATGGTAATTTTTAGTCTGTTCATACCTCTGTTCTTCCATTCCCTTTCCTATTTCTTTCACTTATGCTTATACTATATATATATATATATACTGTATATATTTATGTATCTATATCTTGTTTTTCCTTGCAAGAAAATGTGTCTACATCTTGTTTTTCTGTCTACAGTTATGACAAGGGTGGACACCTCTATCTGCCTTCGTATGTCATGCGGACACATGGAGCAAGACAACAACGTGAAGCAGTAAAGAGAGCCTCCCGAAACCAGTTGCAACCAGTTTTTGAGGTTCATTTGCCAATGATTTATCCAATCTTAAATCTTGATATCACGTGTTTCCTTTGTTTGCTCACCTCAGGGAACTTGAGACATGTGTTCTTTTTAAATGTATCTAGGCTCTTGATACTCTGGGAAGTATCAAATGGAGGATAAACAAAAGGGTACTTTCTGTTGTTGATAGAATATGGGCTGGTGGTGGTCGTCTGGCTGATTTGGTGGACCGTGATGATGTTAGTTGCTCAATACTTTAACTTTTTTATTGAGATGCAAAAGCTACTTCCTTTTTCATTGTTAAGTAAATGAATTTCATAAGCTGTGTAAAATGGTTTATGTGGAACTGGTGATTACTGTAATATTTCTGTTGTTTGCAGGCCCCTTTGCCAGAAGAACCAGATACGGAAGATGAGGCAGTATGCACGAAGTGGAGGTGGAAAGTAAAATCTATCAAGAAAGAGAACAGAGAAAGGCACTCACAACGATGTGACATCGAGCTGAAACTTGCTGTAGGTTCCAGTTGCTTCTCTCTTTTATGTTTTACTAATCTTCCAATAACATCTGGAAACATATATAGAAAATCTTATTCGCGCGCCCCCAAGGCCTAGCTCGAGTGGCATAAGGTGGAGGATTTGTGACTTAGGTCGCAGGTTCAAGCCCCACACCATGCAAAGCGAAGCCCGGAATTTAACTGGAGAAGGGTAGAGGGACGGGCTCATTATCCACCGAGTTATAAGGCTGTGATTGGTCCAAAGGGCGGCGGGTCACAGTCGGATTTCTCGGTTATCCAAAAAAAAAAAATCTTATTCGGGCACAATTGCAATCACGGCTCATATATTTCTGCATCTGTTAGATTTTCTTCTGATTGAACAGGTAGCGCATAGAATGAAAGATGAAGAAGGTTTCTTCTACCCGCACAACGTTGATTTCCGAGGTCGCGCATACCCCATGCATCCACATTTAAACCATCTCGGTTCTGATATCTGTCGTGGTGTCCTGGAGTTTGCAGCAGGTCGTCCTCTTGGAGAGTCAGGCTTGCACTGGTTGAAGATACACCTTGCAAATTTATTTGCTGGTGGTGTGGATAAATTATCTCTTGATGGTAGAATAGCTTTTACTGAAAGTCACTGGGATGATATATTTGATTCTGCTGACAAACCGCTCGAAGGAAAGCGCTGGTGGTTGAATGCAGAGGATCCCTTTCAGTGCCTGGCTGTATGCATTAATCTTAGTGAAGCTGTCAGAAGCTCATCCCCAGAGACAGTTATTTCTCATATTCCTGTACACCAGGCAAGTTTCACTACTATTGATGCCTGCATATTTAATTTGTCTGTTGATGTTTTGGAGAGAAAGAAACCTTAGATGCCTTGAGGAAAAATTCAACACTAAACACAAGAGCAAGTCAAATTGTATAATGTGTTTCCGATAGACCCAATGTATTACCATTTCTCAAAAAAAGAATGAAAAACATTGTCTCTTGATGTTTGACTCAAACTGAGAGTATAGCTGCACCTTTATTTATAAGCCATTGCAACGTGTTATGAAAATCATGTCAGTATGATTAGAAGGCAGCACAAAGTCTTATGTGGAGATCATTGATATTTGGATTTTATTTATTTAGTTTTGACATTGATTTGCGATGGTTTAAGAAAGGCTTTATATATACCTTCCTCGCCAATTGATGGGGCATGTATTTCAAACAGTTTCTTGGGGTTTGAATTCCATAATAAACTGCATATTTTGGACAAGCTGGCTGATTTCGTTAGTTGCTTCCAGACTAATGAAAAAGTTCAAACAAAAGGAGTTCTCTTTTTTGTCTTATCGCTGAGTCATTTAATATAAGTTGGTGAAAGTTGACAATTCATTTCATGTAGACTACAGGAGTTGGGCTTGAACTCAGTTGCTCCTGACAGCTATTCATGTCTCAAACTAACTGTTGTTCGAGAAATGTTAATTTTCAACTAATGAGACCATTTGCTGCCTAAGTACATTATCTTTTTTGATTGAACTTCTCTGTAATATTTTGAGTTTGTGTGTAAAATTTCTCTCATAAAACTTTTGTATCTTTCTGTTGTAATTTTCAGGACGGTTCCTGCAATGGTTTACAACATTATGCTGCCCTTGGAAGAGATAAGGTAATAAAAAGCACGACGTTAAACATTAGTGTTTGATTACAATGAATCTGATATACATTCCCCCTTTCCACCCAATTGACATGCTTTAACTTGCTTGAATTAATATTAAAGCCTAGACCACCACCATTTTCTTCTTCCATCTTCCTCGCTACTCCCCCCTTTGGGGTTCAAAATCTTATGTGGTTCAGTTACAATTAGTAACACAAATGCATGTTTAGAGTGTCTCCATCAGTTAACACTATTTCCATTCTTTCTTATCTTATCAATCAAGCATAAAGAGTTCATTTTCCTTCTTTGTGTGAGATAAGCGAAACAAATTATGTATTACTTTTCTATTTTGTTATCTATAATAATCTCTGGATCTACTTAATCAACTCTTCTATTGACATTCATCGGTTCAGTTGGGAGCTGCTGCAGTTAATTTGGTTGCTGGAGAAAAACCTGCTGATGTTTACTCTGGCATAGCAGCTAGGTGAGTTTTTTTAATCCTTTTTCCTGTTAATGGACTAAGAGGCCTTGAGGTGCTGCTATTCTCTCTTGACCTCTACTTGCATGTGAAGCAAACAATTTTCCCGCGGTAGCAACTATAGTACCACACTTGGTCATTAGTATTTGACAAACCACTGGCCAGCTTCAGACTAGAACATTAGGAGTGGATGCAGGTCGACCTTTCCTGCCATAACTAAGCTTTCCGTAGTTTCTACTATTCATGCTTGGAGAATAAACTGTATTGGAATAGAAAGAACATCGTATCTATGGTAATTTATGCTTTACTTTGTTGCTTGCTATGATCTTTTAAGGAGGATAAAAGAGTGCAGCACGTGAAAGGTCACACTTTAATTAAACAATGAACCCATGGGCCACAGACATACCCAACATGACATGATTTGGCTTCAAAATTTTGCTGCTGCTCTGCATCTAATTGTGTAAAGACAAAATCTGTAGTCCTTTACTAAACTTTCTGGAATGATGAATATCATTAAATTAGTTATGGAGTTCTCGACCTATCGATCTGTGAGCTCTGGGAAACGTCACGAAAATTTTCTGAGATCCCATGTTGTGCTCATATGAAAATGTTAAAGGAGATGAAAATAAGCTTGTTCATAATGTGCAAGGGATAATTGATTGATATCTAAGTGTTGGACGAGGCATTAATTCATGCTTTGTGGGATCTTTATCACTGCTGAATTAGAACTAGAAGCTCTTTCTTTTTGAAGATTTGTATTCACCTTGGGGTCATCACAGGTTCAAACGCTTATAGTTTCAGAGTTTTTCCCTAAACTGTCAAAAGAAGCAGTGAGTTGGAATATTTTTCATCTTAACACTTCTGGTTAATTAAGTTTAAACCCCTGGAAGTTAGTTTTGAGGAATGAGACATAGTGAACAATATTTTGATGTGGCTATTTTTCAGAGTCCTTGATATTATGAATAGAGATGCACAAAGAGATCCTGCAGAATTTCCAGATGCTGTTCGTGCAAGGGTTTTAGTTAATCAGGTATCATGCTGATCACCTTGTTAAGGCCACAGCCAACAGCGTACTCCCCTTTTCTGAACTTCTTGGTAGTTTGAGATAAATGGTTTGACAGATAGAGTTTTGGTGTGCCACTGGAAAGAGAATTGTTGCTTCTGATATTCATGAGTTTTATGTGTTGCAGTTGCTTGATGATAAGGCAACTATGCCAACTAAATCACTCAGGTTCGGTTTATGGCTTGTCATACAGGTTGACAGGAAGTTGGTGAAGCAGACAGTGATGACATCAGTCTATGGGGTCACTTACATTGGAGCTCGTGATCAAATAAAGAGGAGGTTAAAGGAGCGTGGTGCAATTGCTGATGATTCTGAGCTATTTGGTGCTGCTAGCTATGCCGCAAAAGTAAGGGCAAGATGGAGTATCTTATGTTGAAAATTTTTTGATAGGTGTTCTATATGTTAACATATTGAAACGTGATAAATGGGTTTTATTATAATTGATACTCCTTTGGTAGCTGCTTCTAGGCCTAACTGTCATCAATTGAGAATCAGCTCTTCAATTGCTTAAAACCAAAGAACAGAACTGCTGCTTCTGGTGGCAGCTGTATCTGGTTTCTGCTTGCTTGGAAATGACTGTCAATTTGTGTGTGTTCATACCCATAAATCGCGCACTTGTCACATGCTTTATTATTGTTACTTTCTCTAAATGTAATCGATGTATCGTATCACATGAAGTTCTATAAGAAGACATCACCAATGTGGTGATGCTTATTGAGTTCTAATTGACTTGGGTAATAAATAAACTCCCATTACATCATATAATGAATCTCTTATCTTGGTCAATAATCAACACCTTTTGACGCATTGATTTTCCCATTCCATCATATGTAATTAAGTTCTTATCTTGGTCAATGACCAGCATCTTTTGACGCATTGATTAGGTCACATTAACTGCATTGGGGGAGATGTTTGAAGCTGCACGCAGCATCATGACTTGGCTTGGCGAATGTGCTAAGGTAAGCCTAATTGCTTACTTTATCACCATTGAAATGTGTTGCAAGTTCAATCCCTCTCTGTTTAGGTCAAAGAGCAGTTAAATGTTGCTACACTATGGTGTCAACTATCGGACTGGTTAACTCTTTGCAGAAGCTCTTAGTGTGTAATAGCTCTTCAGTGGTCATCTTTTAGTTGATCTTAGCCTAAATTGTTTTTGTAAATTCGCTCAACCCTGTTTTTCTATTTCTGTTTCTAATGATGTTAAAGTTATCAATGTGGACATGTATGTCTGTGATTATATGTTACTGTTGTTATTGACACATGATGGTAAAGATTTTAATTGGCTGAAGGGTTTTTTCCCTGGTTGACTGGACCGTTGAGATAGTTGAGGAAAAGTTTGGTGTACAAGTGGTACACAAAAGTGGTAGCACCTACGTTTTCCACAAGTGGGGTCTTGTGGGTACTCCAAAGTCCAATTATCTCTATTTCCATGAGGTAGTGGTATAGCACCAATTATCCACTTCAATTTTTTCACCATGTAAATGCACCAATTATCTGTACCTCCACGAGGTAGTGGTAACCTCTGTGTATATTCTACCCTCCCTAGACCTCATTTGTGGGATTTTACTAGATATGTTGTTGTAAATGAACCCTTAGACTCCAGGCACGTGAAGAAGCATACCTTGCTCGGAGCTATAGGGATCCAAATAGTGAGGCGCGGAAATGTTGCTTCTTCTCTTTGCGAGAAGCCCGTAGTAAAAAGATCTCACTGAGAAAGCTCCACTCCCTGCATTCTTTTGCTGTTGGTGTAATATTATGTTAGTACAGCAGCTTAAGCATTCTCTGGAACTCTTGCATCTCCCAGTTTTGCAAATTCGTTCTTCTTGACACTCAAATTGCACATGATTCTTTGGGGATGGATATTATTAGTGTGATAGCTTATTTGAATCCGCTCTTCATCAAAAAAAAAAAAAAAACACTTGAATTTCGTAGATGAGACTAGTCCTATCAGCTATTTTGGGTAGGATGGCCCTTCATAAGCATATATGTATTTTTATTAATTACTTTGAGCCTTCAGAAGCTGAGCACACCTAATCTTGCCATACTGCACCAGCTATTACACTAGAAGGGATGTATGTATAATTTTGTTAAATTTGAGCGTACAAGAAATTCTTTCTTATCTGTTGTTTCTTGTGTTCCCTACTTTTTGTTTTTGTAAGTGGTGGTGGGAGGGGAGGGGAGGGGCGCCCGGTCAGTCATGGTTGATTCTTTGTTCTGAGTTTTCTTTGATTCTGCCATGAGTCATTTTAAGATCGGTCAAAGATTTTCCATCTGATGACAGTTGAAAAAAAAAAAGATTTTCCATCTGAAGCAGGCTTATCAAATTATACAAGAACTATGTTTATTCAATGATTAAAAAAAATTGAGATTGGATATTTTGCACAAATATTTGATCAGGTGATATGAGTGCATTAGAATTTGTTCTGCTCAAGTTTATCTTCATTGACCTCTAAATTTCAACAGATAATTGCTTCTGAAAATGAACCAGTCAGATGGACAACTCCTCTTGGGCTTCCAGTTGTTCAGCCTTACCGCAAAATTGGAAGACATTTTGTGAGTGTTACTATGTTGTCCATTTTTGGTCCCCATGCTATTATAAACTACTCAAGAGTCATTACATCTCTATTTGGTGAATCTTGTTGCAGATTAAGACTTCTCTCCAAGTTTTGACTTTGCAACGGGAAACAGAAAAGGTATTTTTCTTGTTTTTGCCCTCATGCTTTATGTTATCTAATATTCTGTTCTTCTATATCAACGAGGTGGGAACTAATGGGGATACAAATGAATGCTCATTTTTCACTTTCATTTACATATTCTGCTTCAAATGTTTCCTCTTTGAGATTCAACTTGGCAAACCTCCAGAAGAAAATTGCTTATGTTTCTATGTCCTTTGCAGGTAATGGCCAAGAGGCAAAGGACAGCTTTTCCGCCAAATTTCATTCACTCCCTTGATGGTTCACATATGATGATGACTGCAGTTGCATGCAGAAGGGCAGGCTTAAATTTTGCAGGTTCCTTAGTTCTCTTTTTTGCCCCCACTTTGTGCGGGTTCCGTGGAAAGTAAACAATTGAACATTTTCTGCTACAGGTGTTCATGACTCGTATTGGACGCATGCGTGCGATGTTGATAAGTTGAACATGATATTGAGAGAAAAGTTTGTAGAGCTTTATGAAACGCCAATTCTAGAGAAAG
Organism: Solanum bulbocastanum; assembly: GCA_037074985.1. Classification (NCBI taxonomy): domain Eukaryota; kingdom Viridiplantae; phylum Streptophyta; class Magnoliopsida; order Solanales; family Solanaceae; genus Solanum; species Solanum bulbocastanum. The sequence goes on along the minus strand of CM073598.1, from coordinate 37,727,822 downwards.
TAAGTATCAGCTTTATCGCAAAAGTAGAAAATATCATATTATCAATTTCAGTGTTTTGTATCACTTAAGAATCTACACTCCGCCTTTCAAACTAGAATTTAAGAAAGCATTAAAACGTTTTTAAAAAATTAGTATTGCCCGGCTTCCTTTGACCATTGGAAGAAATAATCTGTATGGAAAATGATTGCAGCTCTTCCTTGTTATCGAACAGAGCTGATGAAGTTGAACGAGAATGACTAATTTATTCATTCAAAAATAATCCAAATATTTCTTTGCTGCTTTGTTTTTCCTTCTGAAGTAGTTGCAATAATGAAACCTGTCCTGTTGATCAAAGGACTGAAACCATTCACTAAAATTAGTTTAACGTGTTTGATGTGTCACAGTCTGAAAATGTTACTTCATTGTCCACTCATATTTGTTTCTTTCCATCTTTTTGCAGTTGTTGGAGAGCTTCCAAGTTTCCTATCCTACACTGTCATTCCCCCTTTTGCCTGAATGTGGGGACTTTGATTTGAGAGATGTCATAGAATCTCCCTATTTCTTCAATTGATTAGGTTCACGTGTAGCCTCACACCCCTATAAGTACTAAGCTGGGCAGTGCCTTCTTGTGTTTCAAATGCCAAAATGGTAAGACGATGAGAAGTTTGTGCTTACTACATAGGATACTGTGAGATGCAGATTCTGCTGTATGTATAAAAACATGATTAGCGTCTTACATCCTCGATGCTCTGGTTCTTTTCTCGATCGTTTAGCCTGCACTCTAGTGCAGCTGGGATAGAAATTTCCAGCCGAAGCCTGTATGCGATGAGAATTCAGATTCACCAACCTGTTTCTAACAGATTATGGAGGATATGTGATGGTACCTCGTAATTTAGTCATCAAGAAATATAGATCATTCTGGGGTCTAATTTCTACTGCAGAAGCATTGAGGTGCAAGGATACAAATTGATTTCCAGGCTTTGCAGGCTGTTCTCCTTTATGCAAATGATACAATTCTCTGTATTTTCGAATTGTAAATAGTATCAGTTTGTGCTATAACCACCATTATGAGAGAACATGGATATGATAGAGTGAAATTTGCAAGCTTTGAGGCATGCGTTTGAGATTAAAAGATGTAAAGTGGTTGAGACAACTGTATTGTCGCAAGATCTTCTGTATTAACAAAATCTGTTTATATCTTCTGTATGTATGCTAACAAATGTCTTTTATCTACGAGTTGCCTTGATCAATCTTGCGATGTGATTCAGTGCCAGTGAGAGTTCATAAACAATCAAGAACAACCCCTTTCCTTACAGTAGTCTTTAGGAAATTTATGTTGAGGTGCTTAAAGGATGACTTTGAGTCTAATTCCAAAGATAAGGGACTATTTTGGGCCTTCTCTCGATTCTTGGAACCTAAAGTTGTGTTTGGACATGTATTTTACTTGAATTTTTTTTTTAAGTTCCGTGAGTGGTATTCCAAAAAATTCAAAAAATTGGTCGGTCAGTTTTTTGAAACTAGATTTTTTTTTTTTTTTTTTATAATGATCAAATGTTCTATTTTTTTTAATGTAATGTTATTAGTCACCTTGGACTTTCCTCTATGGCCGAACTCTAGCTTAATTGAGGCAATAAAAAAGAAGTATGTAAGCGTGAATCATGAAGAGACTTGCATATAATTGCAAGCAAACGGTGATTTATGGCTATGCTTTTCTGGTCTATTAATTCAAACTACTTAACCATGGTTAAAGTCTTAAAGACAAGGGTTTATATTCAAGCTACATTGGTGCATGTAATTTTTTTCTCTCCATATTTTCAAGACGAAAACCTGAAAACACTCTGTTAAAAACGGAGAAATTCCAATCATTTCGCCACATTCTCGACTGTGTAATCAACAAATGCTTACTTGTTAATATCCTGCAATCTTTGTACTTGCACAAACTTATAAAGCTGGAACTCTCTCTATTGTTCAATGAATACAACCAATCAATCCCATCCCTGACCCACCCTCAACCCCAATCAAAAGAGAAAATTGCAAACCTTCAAGTGCATTATTGAAACTAGGAATTAATTAAAAAATGTATCACGGACTGAGCTTGTGATATATTATGAATTCAGTGTTAAAAGAACTTCAAAGATGGAATTTGTTAGTGAAAAACTTACAAGATAACAAAAAATACAAGATTATAATTGAAAATAAAAATTGAAGAAATAAATCTCTTCAGGCTGAGGCACAGATATCTTGCTCTCTTTAAGGAGATTCAAGCCCACTGCAGCAAATGTTTTCACCGGTCCAGTAGTAGTTCTTCTTGATTTGTCTCCTCCAAGATACAACAGCCTAATCACAATATATAACTCAACAAATCTGGACAAGAGTTGAGTCCAAAGCTCCACAAAAAGAACACCTCCCTTCAACTAATAAGAACTCTCTTTTTTTTTTTTGACCAACTTTTATGCACTCTATCTTTTCTTGTGTGTTACATGTCTCACAAACCAAATGAAAACCACCACTATTTATACTAGAAGAAGTCTTCCTAGCAATGAATAGGAAGATAATGGTGTAGTAAATAGTGAAGATAATGGTCTTAGGAGTTACATATGTTACAAGGTATAATGGAGGAATAAATAATGAAAATAAAGGGACACTTAAGCCACCAACGGCTTGAGAATTGCTGCATGCACCAAGAAAATTGTAACATATACACCAACTCCATTAGGAGTAATGCTGAATAGTAATGCAGCAATAATTATTTTCAACGGCAACAATCAACTGCCAATTCATCCATCATTATGTAACATATATGAGAAGTGCACCAACGGCCATAAACCAACATCAATGTGGCCATGCAAAAAAAAATGTGAATTCTTAAATTATTAAAATGTCACACTAACAAAATCTATTAAGTTCAATTCTTGAATCGGCTTCTGTAGTATGAAACTCCAAGTATAAAAATAAAAGAGAAGAAAAGTAGCATAAAGTGGGAGGACTAGTGGCCACTCAAAGCAATCACCGGATATAGCTAGTGTGTGGCGATGAAATTTGATTAGATTTTCAAAATTTGAATTTCAAACAGTTTTTGAGAGAAACTTCACTTTCACTCATGAAACTTAAAATTTTCTCAAGTAAAATACATGTCTAGACGCAATTTCATGTTTCAAAAATTACAACTTTAAAAACTCAAAATTTCCAATTTTTAACTTCAAATCTATGACCAAACATGACTTTTGTACTGAGTGAGGCACTTTATTAGTTAGTTGGATAGTGAAGATATATTGTTGAAGTCCATTTATATTTTGGAAGTTGCTGTACATATATTGTTGGTGGTGGGCAAATTAAAGCAAATTGAAAGCTGGAAATTGTGTACCTCTAAAAAGGGCATGTGAAAGCACATGGTGAAGGGTATGCTATCACTTTCATTGTTTTCATTTGCACATGCTGATGTGAAATAATTGAGATAACTTCCTCACTCCAACTTGTTTCCTCTTAAATTATTTCGTACTTGTCACCACTCTGTTTATCACAATCGGTGCTACATATTTTGCCTAAATTTCAGTTATATATTACTGAAGTTCAGTTTTTTTTTTTTTTTTTACTTACTTCATTTATTTTTTATCTGAAGTTCAAGTGAAATGACTTTAACTTCAAATGTATAAACTTACAGTCATATATAACTTTAGATATTGTATCTAAAGTTTGGTTTTATCAAGTCTAACCGATATCGTATATCTAAAATAAGTACATGTGATTTTTTTTAAAAAAACTGAATAGATATATGAAAGTGTCAAAATAGCATACCTCATACGGCCACACAGGGTGACTTAATTGGTGCAGCAGATGTCAAATGGTATCCCATAAGGAATGTTAGGATCGATCCCCCCATCAACTATCAATCTCATTGCATCGAGCTTGTCTAGTGCTCTTTTACATCCCTTGTGTGGATCGCAAGGAAAAGATTCACCTAACGTAAGATAGTAATTGAATTTCTGAATTGCAAAAAAAAAAAAAAAAAGGCTACCTTGCAAAAAAAATTACTATATTTTGATGGGAGAAAATATCGAAATTGACATAAAGTGCGGTGTTGATGATGAATTCACCGGATGGTATTTAAACAGACCCGTTTCGATATATAAAAAAAATTCAAAAAATGAAGTGCACAAAGATATTTGGTTATTCATTGTAAAGTCCCACATTAGTGGGATAATGAAAAGTCAGACTCTTTATATAAACTTAGTCAATCTTCCTTCACGAATTAATTTTTGAATTGAATTAGGCTTGATATTCATTTTTTTACATAGTATCAACGGTTCATTCCAATTAATGAATTACCGAGATTTGGAAAATATTTTTTAGATAACTAAATCCTTTAAAATGAAGAAAATAAAGTAGGGAGAACAAGTTTCTCAAGACACATTCCAAGTTTATTGTCTCCTCTTCACCTATCCAACCCCACCCCTTGACCATCCCGCTCCCGAACCCTCACTCCCCACCCGTCCAACCCCCAGCCCTTGACCATCTTACACTCGCCATCCTTATAGTATTTTGCTAGACTACATATAAATGTTCTTGAGATATATTTTTTACTTACTTATCCGACACCGAAAAAACTTATTTTTCAGAAAAGCATTTTCCTTAACACACCCTAAAGAAGTGTTTTTCCACCTATTAAACCCAAAATGTAGCAGTTTTGTGTTTTCCATCCTTTTTGTTATTCTCCTTTTCATTTTGCATCACCACTGGGAGAAACTTTTTAGCTTTCAACTTTTTATTTTCCTATTTATCCCAAATAAATGAAAAACAGGGCCATGTGCCTTGTAAGGTTGAAAAAGACAATTATGAATTAATGACCCTCCCACAGCTTCTTACTGCTTGAGACTAGGAATTGAATGATCAAGTTGAGAAATATCTTTCACATACTATTATAGACACTTTTTTCAATTTATATATTTGCTTATTTCATCTTAATTTGTTTGTCATCTTTCTATAATTGGTAATTAATTAAACAATTACCATTAATGGCATGACCTGTTGGGGCCACTTCATGCAAAAGTGTAACGTTTTTAAGAGCAGAGAAAAATATAAAAAAGACATTTGAGCTCTTACATCTTCTTTAAATTGTTGATAATGAGGACTATTTTGGTACCTAATGTATACTTTTTAGATTATGTTATGTACTGCTTCTCCTCTCACCTTTTTTTAGTTCCTCCCAAAAAAAACAATTTAAAATTTACTGAAATGATTTATATTCATACTTTAAACTACAGATATCAATATTTTTCTTTCTTAAATTTCATGTAAGTCAAAAATAACACATAAATTGAAACGGAAGATATTTTGCCGTTAACGCTAGTTTAGATACGGAAGTATGGATGAATCCAACCGAGTAACATTTTCCAAACATGTTTATAAGTTTTTCTTTTGTTCTTAAAATTCTATCAATACCGTAACGTAAAATTAAGAGAAAACATTAGTATCTTTTTGAACTGGCCTATGAGAAAAAAATTGACTTAGAACGAACTAAAAGGGCAAAAAAGTCCTTTGAACTATGCGAAATTGAAATAAAATGCTTCCGGATAGTAGTTTGGTCTAAAAATGTTCATATGGTGAATAGTTTTTGGACCAAACTATTGGTGGCAGAGACATTTTTAGACCAAACTATTAACTGCGGATATTTTTTGTTCAATTTCACATAGGAACGATACTGTTGGAGTGTGACAACAGCAAGTGCTAGGCTAAAGAGATTAACCACTTGAGAAGATCCCTCTCTATAAGTAGAAGTCGATTCTCTCAAAGCTCTACACACTTCACTTCCTCTCTTAGCTTCAAACAAAATTATATTACTGCAATGGCTGGGAAAATGAGCATTGTCTTGTTTGTTCTTTTGGTGGTTTTCCTAACTCAGAATCAGGTGTGCCCAAATGTTTTGTGCATCTCTATTGTTTTCAACTCGAATTATATATATACGTATTGTTGAAAATATATTAAATGATGTGTGTGGTTGTGTGTTCAGGTTTCAAGGGCCAACATTATGCGTGATGAGCAGCAGCAACAACAGAGAAATAACCAACTAGTAAGATCAACTTGTTTTACTGCATTGCGATTTATGTTCTTCCTTAGCTAATTAATTTTAATTTCCATGACTAAACTATATTTTAAATGTGGTATTTGCAGTATGGTGTTAGTCAGGGAAGTCTCCATCCTCAAGGTATGTAACACTCACTTCAACATGACATATGCTCACTTACTAATTTTAAGTTTAACTTAGGAATAGTGCTGACTGTTGAATATGGTGTATTCGTAATGCTGAGATTATTGAACAAATTTATACCGTACAATTTTTCAATCCCTTTGATAAAGGTACCTCCTTCCTGATCAAGTGTGTTGTGTTATTTTACAGATTGTCAACCAAAATGCACGTATCGGTGCTCAAAGACATCGTATAAGAAGCCGTGTATGTTTTTCTGCCAGAAATGCTGTGCAAAGTGTCTGTGTGTTCCTGCTGGTACCTATGGCAATAAGCAAAGTTGCCCTTGCTACAATAACTGGAAGACCAAGAGAGGTGGCCCAAAGTGCCCATGATCATCCATATTGTATTATGTGACTGCAGACACCCTACTTCTGTCAAATCTAGTAGTATTAATTAATCAACACTTGGTCTCAAAGTGGAGTATTAGCTAGTAATGTTAGGCCCCAATTAAATAGAAGAAGATTGGGCTAGCTACAAGTACTATAGCATGGTTATAATTATGCAGCTTTTTTGTGTTGCTTATTTTATATTATGATTATATCTTAAGTGATATTTATTGGTGTACCATAAGAATTATAGCATGTTCAAGTCATCTAATCCAAGGCCAATTTGGCGTTTGAATGGTTTTTTATAGTAAAGCAATCTCTCTCTCAAGACTAGTTTAGTAGTTTTTACAGCAACAAACTGAATTTTTTGACTCTGAATAACCGCCGCCGGCAACCTGAGTACCACCGCACCGGCCGCCCTCCCGAAATCTCTGATTAAAGTACATCACTCTGATTAAATTAATTCTCTCTGTTCAGTGTTGAAACTCCTACCTTCGCTAATGTGTCGTTCAATTTCTTCCAAATCATTATCTTCCTGTTGGGAAATGGTTGCCCGACGAAGCACTTGACAAAATGTTTCATGTCCTATGTGGTAATACTGTATCTTCTATTCTAGACTAGAAGCTCAAAGGAAAAATCATGAACTGAGTTTTCGACTTTTCATCTGGGTTTCAAAACGAAGCGATTTCGCAGCTGGTAAAAGATGGTGGATTCGATTTATACTGGAGGGTTCTATATGAACTTAAACGTTTCTGGGATACCCATAACTTGGATTTGGGGTTATTGAAAGGTACATAAGGCTGTTGAGGCTTTTGGTAGAATGAAAGAATATGATTCTGTTACCTAAAATATGATCCTTCATATTATGGTTCGAAAAGATGCGATTTTGTTTGCTTTTGCAGTGTATAATGTGATGGGCTGTCTGTGTAAGTGGCAACTGGCAAGGCTAATGAGACTGTCTGATGAAGTGAGTGAGAGAAGGGGAGTGTTGCAGTATTTTGTAAACTTAACATGACAGATGAAGCACAGGCACTTGCCAAGTCTATGAAAAATCGTTACAGAATTATATTGTACCAGATGTTGTATTGAACACAACTATGATGCGGCCTGCGGGGGTGTATCTGCAGCAGTCAGGGTGAATGACAAAATTCTGCAGAGTTATTTTCTCCCAAAGGCCAACAAAGGTGTCAGCTTTGAGGTAATGGCTTTCAAATGTTTAAGCTCATGTCTTCAAAAGAATACAACCTCACTCTTAATCAGAAATTTCAAATTCGAATAAAAAAAGGGTAGCTGTTCCCCTTTTAGTGGGCCTTAAGCATCGGAAATCTTGATTAATCAGCCAGGGTTGCCGAACAATGGTCATACAAAAATAAAATCGATTTGAATCATGCAACAACAAAATCACTTATGCACTTTTTGGAGCGGGCACAGAGCATTGCATTTACAAGCACATATTTTCATCATCTCTATCCTTTCCAGGTCAATCTCTATATACAATTCAAAATCAGGCAGGCGTCAGGTTTTCGGTACTCTACAGAAGGAACATGAGCAAGAGTTGAAGGGAGTCGTAATCCAGCTCTTGTACTGTCCCGTTTTCTACTTCTTTTCTTCTCTTCAAACAACAATCTTTGATGGAATTATACCACCTACAATGTCAAGATTGGCGTTTCAGCCAAGCATAAAATATCACAGATGTGGACCCTTCTGCTGTTCTCCCTCAGATGTCCCTGTCAAGGATTTTTGCAAGATGAGATCTCAAACCAAGCTGTAAATGCTATTTAGTTACATGATCCTTCCGCAGGCTGTAAGTCGAGCTACCCCATCCCACAGTTGTGTCAAACAATCAAAATTTCATCCATTCAATAACCAAGACGATCATTCAGTGAGGTGCGTCCATCACCTGATTGCCCTGGTAAAAGTTTCACAAAGACGAGCAAACTTGTCAAAAAACTTGGAACATCTATTAGTAAGCATTAAGCAACTAAGCTAGGCATGAACCAAATAAGTGGCATACCTTCAGGAGGAACCCAAGAATCATAGTCCTTGTCACTCTTCAGAAATGATGGTCTATCTGGACCAAGAACCTTCTTCTGCTTTTTCGGCTTTTTCTTTTCCTTCCTGGTCTGACTTTCATGTGATACATTGTGTCCGCTATATTCCACTTCATCATCAGTACTATGGTATCTTTGAGAATGTTTCAACAGCAGAGCCACTGCATCTTCTGCTTGCGTATCAGCTCCAGAGGATTCTTGAGAATCTTCGATTTCAGTAACATCAGACTTTTCAACTTGCTTGCGCTTCCTTATTATTAGTCCAGGAGCTGCACTTTCAATTCCAGAGTTGGCAGTCAACTGTGTAACATCTGGTTTTATCAAAACTTTATTCCTGTCTTTGTAGTCGACAAATTGATCATTTTCTTGAAGTTCTGTCTGTCGCTCAATAACTGTCTCTTGTTTTTTCTTTTCCTCTACAGCACCAAGCCATTGGGGCTTACTAGCAATGTACACAACATTTTTACCATTAGCTGCATCAGCCAGAGTCTCCTTCTTTGTTTCTTGACTGAATGAAGAGTTCGAATCAACAGTATCCTGTTTCTCCATTAAGACCTTAGGTTCTGCTCTGTCTTTTTTGCTCTTCTCAGGTGGAGGCTGCTGATGGGCACCAGTTGCAACAAGTTTGGTCATATTGGTCTTTGGTTCTTGTACTTTCAGCTCCTTCTTTTTAGCAGCCTCACCAGTAGGATCAGCGATCTTAAGCAAGTAAAGTACCCTGTCCAACTCCGTTTGAAGAGTAGAGAGTTCCTTGTGAAGCTTTTCCTCCTTCTCAAGAGCTGGCATCAGAACAAAAAAGTAAAAACCTCAACAAGACGCACATGCTAAACTCTGTCAAACATCTACCTCAATAAAGGAGTTGGAATACAATTCATGGGATACCCATCCTTCCACTGTCAGAAATGATCCCCTGGTGTGGAAGGATTCAGCCACACCATTCAGCAGATATGCATGTTGTTAACTGAACAAAATTACCTAATGCATTTCTCTTAGATAAATGCACAATCATACTTATAAACTGACAGCCTTATTTGTCAAATATATAATATCATAAAAAGAAACCCAAATGTCACCTCCAAGGAGATAAGACATTAACATTAAAAACAATTTTGGAGTTTATTTGCAAAAAGAATCACGCACCTAGCTGAGATGAAAGCCCAGACATGTAAGCATCTAGTTCATCTCCAGCTTCAAGTGCACTTCCCTGACCTGTACCATCCTTTTCATCAAGAAATAATCTTCTCTTGTCTTCCATTTCCCTGACAATGGCATCCTTCTTATCAAGAAGAGAATCAGCCGTCTCAATTGATTGATTTTCGCCTGTTTTCCTCTTTGAAGGCTTCTGTGTGCGATCATAGAACTCATCCTCTTCACTGTGTGGTAAGAAATTCAAGTTCGCCTTGTCAATGCGCTAGCTCAACTCACAAATGACAATCCCAAGTATAGTACTATGGCCAACCTTATTTAGATCATTTCAAGCAACACATACTGCATAAAGCATCTACCACACAATGAAATTTGTTGACATTATTGAAGATCTGCAAGTTATGTACTAACCACATGTTGTCAATGGGCTAGCTCCACTCACTAAATCAAAATCACGACAATCCCAAGTGCGGTCCTATTGGCCATGGCTTTTATTTTTGTAACTTTTTTTCTGGAGTTGAACTCCGGAAAACAGGTTTGGCCAAAAAATCCATTTACAGGAATGTGAAAAACACCAAAAAACTGTTTTCACTCCAACTTACAAAAATTCACAAATTTCAATTTGTATTCATGGACAAACACAACTTTTTTTCAAATATTCAAAATTTTGATTGCCAAACGCCCCCTAAATCTAACCTTACTAAGTCATTTCAAGAATTATGTACGCATCAACAAACAATGACGTTTGTTGAGATAATTGAAGATCTGCAAACTACATACTAACCTCGAAAACTCTTCTTCTTCAGGCTCCTTTTTCTTCCCATGGGATGTCCTTCCGGTGCGTGCACCAAGACTTTCCCGTATACTCTCATTCAAAGTCTCTTCCAAGTTTTCAAGCTCTTCAACTATCTGATAAATTTTTCAGCACATGAATTAAAGGAACTGGCCAGGCTACCCTTAGAAATTGCTAAAACATTCTGTGTACTTATTAGATCTTATAAGAAAGGAGTTAAATGAACATGTGATATTCAGAACCAAATAGAACAAAAGAATATCTTCATTGAGTATTAAGGAAACAAAGAGTAAATGCTGAAGGAGCTACCAACCTGTGATATCCTCTGTTCATTGCGAGCAATTTGAGTTTGCTGTCCCTGTGTCAATCCACCTTGAGAAATATCCTTAGCCCGAATAGCATCTATCTCTTTTTTCATATGAGCAATCTAAAATCAAAGGGGTACAATAAGAACCGCACACATTTGCAAAGGGGTACCTTTCCTCGAGAGATCCTTTGGGTTACAGTAACATAGAGAAATTAAGTAAACAGCTACCTTTTCAAGTCTTTTCACAACTTTTTCACGTGTTTTTTCCTGCTTTTCTGTAAGTTGTCCCTTGTAAGTTTGCCAAGTTATTTCGTCAGCTTCATCCTAGCATCAAAATCAATTCAGATAGCAGTCTATCAGGATTCCATCACATGCTACAAGAATTTAAAATATTGAATGAATAATAGCTGGAAAGGATGACTGCAGTGTGCAAGGGATCAACCCTCGGATAAAAAGTTTAGCTCATCTATAGCAGGTGAAAGCAACCAAAGCAGACAGCTACTTGCACAACCTATGACTCTTTAATTCCCTGGACAGTATCACTTATTATGGAGTCAACTGCGTGCATTTACATTGTCAAATGTGTTGCTGAATATCTTTAATACATAAAGAATTTCTTTCAAGAAAAAAGAACAGCAGGTTGGGGACTGGGCTCTGCACCTCTGCAGAGAACTAAGCTGTCTAACAGTCTACAGAGAGGGAACATTCGGAAAACACAGAGAAAACTAACACTAAAAGCCTTGTCGGTGAGAAATTCATTGATGTGTAGGTGAACATATCCTAGAGTAACTCTAATAACTGTTACCCAACAAGTAATGTATCATTCGGCAAATACCCTAAGGAAAATGAGACACATAAACTGACCTCATTCTCCTCGATAGCATCATCACGCATTCCCCATGATATCCCATCTGCACGAGATGCTTCCAGTTTTGCACGGAGAAGTGATGCTTCCATGTCATGCATCTCTTCCCGGATCTTCGCTTGTCTTACCCTCTTCAGGTCAGCTTCCTACAACATAAAAACAAACAAATGCATTTGAAACTAGTTAATTCTAATAAAAGTATTCTGCTTATTTTATTTTGCCCTTCTATTTGTTGAATACGTGTCATCTGTTCTGTTAATCAATTCCAAAAGGTTTTTGATGAATAATGCTATATTGCATTGCCAAGACAAGCACGTGTAACTGTATAAAATGTTTTAAGGAAATAAAAAGAACTCTATTTTTTTACTTTTAAATTAGAACAATTATCTGATCAAGGGCATTAAATAGCTTGTATCCACAGAACATTTGGTGTGACATAGATAATGAATAAACATTCCAATTGTCATTACAAAAGTAATTAGTATTTCTGGAATTGCAATTAACTGTCATACCGGTGGCATCAGGTCAGTTGGTCCTTGAAATATGTATAATCGTGACGATCTGTATAAAGTGAAGAACATTAGAAAAATGCCAAAACATTATGTTATGATTCTTAGAGAAGGATCGATTCACAAGGCAATATATAAATCAGCTCGTTAAATGAAGGCTGAAACCTTAGAATTCATTAAAAGAGAACTCCGATCTCTTCAGCTCTTCAAAGGGAGATTGAAACCTTAGAGTTCAAGGGAAGAGAGAACTCTAATCTCCTGCTTTTTGCTGAATTATGACTTGCTGTTTTATTCATCAAAAGCCCCTTTAAATAGGAATCTTATTACATCAATAGGAAGTCTAATTCTAATGAAAGTAGGAGACCTAAATCCTATTCCAAACTAATAACTATAACTTAACCTAATCCTTATGAAACTCTGAAACTAAACCTTATTCTAGAATAATAAATAAAGCAACTAAAAATATAATTAAATACTTAAATTAATGACTTCCAACGCATCCCTAACATTACTCCCCTCACATTGAAAGAGCTTTTCCTCAATCTCAAGTTTCGGGGCAATCATCCAGAAAATTTCGATCAATATCAACTTATCCAATTCCAGCCCTAGCTTGAAGTTGACATTGATAAATTTCGACTCTATCAGTTTGCTGAAGCATGACTAATTTGCCCATCAGGTTGCTACTTTCATGAGGCCCAAATTGCTCATATTCTTCCCAACTCATTGAGCCTTTCGCTCGTTTAAGTTGATAATACCATAATGGTGCTAGTCCGAATATGTGAAATCCAGTCACACCAATCTTTGTTGCTTTCATTGTATGTTGATTTTTTTCAAAAAAATGTTCACAATGATGTGCCCGAATTAATGGATTATTGGTGCCGTTATAAGTAGGTGGTGTATTGCCTTTTGTAGAAGGAATTGTTGATCTGCTAGTTGTCTGGGCACTATTTGACTCAGGTTTGTGGGTTGTTGGTTTTGTGGAGTCAATTCCCAATCTAGACAATTGTTCTTGGATGACTTGGACAATCCTTTCGATGAGGCGTTGTTCCATTGTTGCAATTTTAGAGTCCATTAGGGTTTTTGTAATGGTATGTTCTCCTTGAAATCGAGAACTAATCTCATCAACCATTGTGTTAGGCTCTGATACCAAATTGTTATGATTCTTAGAGAAGGATCGATTCACAAAGCGATATATAAATCAGCTCATTAAAAGGAGGCTGAAACCTTAGAATTCATTAAAAAAGAACTCCGATCTCTTTAGCTCTTCAAAGCGAGACTAAAACCTTAGAGTTCAAAGGAAGAGAGAACTCTAATCTCTTGCTTTTTGTTGAGTTATGACTTACTGTTTTATTCACCAAAAGCCCCTTTAAATAGGAGTCTTATTACATCAATAGGAAGTCTAATTCTTATGAAAGTAGGAGACCTAAATCCTATTCCAACCTAATAACTATAACTTAACATAATCCTTATGAAACTCCGAAACTAAACCTTATTCTAGAATAATAAATAAAGCAACTAAAATATAATTAAATACTTAAATTAATGACTTCCAACGCATCCCTAACACATTATAACACCATGAGTAAAAAAACTTGTTTATTCCAATCAAGATGAAAAAGCAGAAAAAAGACCTTTAAGAGTAACCATGCCTATATAGAGAACATGAAAAACCAATACAAGGACTGAATACTGGTTTCACAAATAAAAGAAGAAAAGATATATGTTCTAAGGGAAGATTGCAAATGGATTTGACAAGGACTTTTTACTGGATTCGACGAGGATGTACAACAGAGATAGGTAAAGAATGTATAGGAAACAATGTCATTTAGCGATAGTTGTATCATCCATCTAGAAATAAGTTCGTTGCAAATCAATCTACTGGCTGGAAGGCCTGACTGTGACATCCCTCTACTTCATGCCTAGCTCAGATAATTCAATTCATACAAAAAGATAAATTCAGAGTGGCCTGTTTGTTGGCACCTAAGGCAAAATATACTTGTTTTTTTATCAAGTAAACATTGTAAACATGGCCAAATTGACCGTTACAATTGGTATACCAAAAGGTAAGGAACCTACAAATTATGATCCTCCACAAACTCCACCCAATCATCTATACAACAAGGAGCTTTTTGTTTACACCAAAAGAAAATAAGGGAGCACAACAACTCCTCAACGGAAAAACACTCTCAACTCTCCTCCTTTAAAAGCTCTCCTATTTCTCACTCCAAACTACCCACATTAACGCTAGCAGCATCACGTTCCAAGCCCATCGTCTCCTCTTCCTTCTCTCGCTTCCAACTGAACATCAATTCTTTCGGTTTTTTTTGTCATAGTCCACAAGAAGTGCCAAACCACTTAAACATATCCCACCATCATCTCATGGTAGGCCACAATATAAAAGAAGATGATTTTCGTCCTTGCCCGCCTCCTTACACATGTAACACCAACTGACGCATACAACTTTCTGCTTTCTTAGATTTTCTGCTGTCAAAGTCAACCCTGTAGTGGCTAGCCAAGTGAAGAAACACACTTTCTTGACACACTTGGAACACATATTGCATTACATGGAAAAGCAATCTCCTCCCTAACCAAAAGTTTTTCAAAAAAGACTTCAAAAAGAATAGTCCATTATTTTCGAGCCCCACTTACAAATATACTTGCAGGTAGGATGAGTTTTAACAATCACACAACATACACACATATAATAGTTTTTTTATAACCTTGGTGATCAGGCCAACTTGCACGCGTCTCAACTAATACCATGTGATACTTGCGACCTCCCACCAGCAACATATACCAGGTAACTTTGTCCACCAAGGCTAAGGCAGATGGGGAAACATCACCTAGTGTTTTTGCTTACACACTTATAAAAGTCTCTTCGATGCGGTGGTAACATGGTGAATTGGTGATGGCATTGTGCCAAAAGATCGGAGGGACACATAAATCCTTCCATCAAGGATCTATGCTAAACCATTTTTTTTCATAATGAAGATCAATGTTAAAACCTGTGTTGTCAAAGGCACGCTTAAGCCTTGAAGCAAGGCTCAAAACGTAATGAGCGCTAAATTTTTTTTCAATTTCTTTGTTCATATATTTGTAATTCATGTTTATGATTATTAGTCTTGGACTAAACATATATATTTGTATTTTTTCTCCCTTTGCGCATTTTATCATTAAAGTCCATGCTTTATTTGCGCTTTGCGCTTAAAGCCCCAACAAACCTTAGAGCTTTTTTTGCGCTTTTCGCCTTCAATAACACTGGTTAAATTAGAATTTAACATAGACATGGCATGTCAAGAATCTTATAAACAAAGGGATTCACACCCTTTTCAAAAACAAATCTACGGCATATCCTTATTCATGACCCATCACACATAAATTAGCCAAAAGCTTAGGCAACTATCAGCTGGAGACACCACATAAGGGAAACATAGTGTTCTAGTCCTGAAGATGTTATTTGATAAGGTACAATTTTATAAATGATGGGGAAATTGCATTCTTGAAGTTGAAGATGTATATGTTGCATACCTCCATGCAAGTATAATCCACTAGCTTGTACCACCTATATAGATATTTTGCTACCATTGTGCTCTTTTCTTAGCTACATGCACATTGAATCCGAGATATTGTAGGTCTTTTGAGACAATCTCCCTCCATGCAATTTTTGGTCTACCTTGTGCACTCCCGATCAAAAGGTCTACCATGTACCCCCTTCATCAGGAAAAAATGGTCTACCTCGTATCCTCTTCATTAAAAAAAAAAAAAAAGATCTACCTTGTACCCCATTAACACCATCAATTATTATATAGTCGCACCTATTGACCAAATTAACATAAGACATGGTCAAACCATTGAAGATGAACTTCTTCATTTTATCCTCAGTGTACGCATTTTGCATCTCCTTCCGAGCATGATCATTTTTAATCTTGTGCAATTTTGTATGATTGTGCCTCGAACATAGCCTTTGTACTTCTAGGACACTCTTCTTGTGAAAATGTTGCATCCTAAAGGCCCAACCTTCATTGTTTCATTACATTGCTGGTCTTAAAATCGTTTCATATAACTTGCGTTCTCATTCTGAATGATGAAATTTTATACTTAAAAAAAATAAAAATAAAAAATGGAAGGGCTCTCAGTGGAACTACGGGATCATAATATCAGAATGGGGCAACCAGCAATTATGAATGTAGTCTATCCTAGGATCTCAAATATACATGATTTTAACTACAATCCTATCAGATAGATAACACAACAACATAGAGTGCCATTTTTCTTTTACAGAGAGTCAACAAGCTGGAGTTCATAACTTACTGTCCAAATCGAAGGACATCACCAACATGGAGCTCCACAAAAACTCTCTTCTGCACCTAATAGTTTGCAAATGGGCAAGCCATTAGTATATATGTTCTATATTGATTTGAAAAATGAAATCACACCATAACAAATGACTAGGGTGGAAATAAGAATCTTGACAGTAAGTGATGAAAGAAAAATAATGGAGTAGTTATCAGTTATGGACAGAGGATAGAGCGGACAATTCTATAATTGCATGATGTGTAATCTGAAGGCATGCAATTGATTATTTGAACCTCCTCATCTGTTATATATTCTGAGTTAACTGGAGTAACGGGTATGATACCTCTTTTTTATTAATAAATGTCCCATGTGTACTACAAAGATCATAAACATAAGCATCGCCGTTTCCCTTGAACTGCAAAACTGCAAAGAGATGGTGATTACATATTCAATGCCAATCAAAAATCTTTTTAAAAAAAACTGAACAAATACTCGCAAATGAATTGTGTTCATTACACAAAGAATATCCATATAGCACAACATCACAACGATATAAGGAAACAAAAGGTTGGTAGAGCAAAGTTAGTCACATAAATACCACTAGTAGAAGTAAAGAAGCATTACCAGCATGAAAGCGAGATATGGTCGGGTGTTCAAGGACAAAATCGCAAAGATCAACACGCCCAAACATGTATGCCCCTTTCTTGTGCCTGGATAACAGTAAAAGGTGAAAAGATTCTGTTAAATAAATAAAATCCCAGCAACTGATACAAAAAATGGAGCCTTGCAGAATTTCAGAGGCAATGCAAATGGGACGTCCTCTTCATATGAGAGGCACGGACAGTAAGAGAGCTACAGAAACCCGTACAGAATGTTATAACTAGGAAAATTAAACTTGTACAAATCATTTGTAGGTAACTGCAAAATAAGATAACACTTGGAAACCTCAGTAACCCTTACAAGTGGTTTCTAGCAATATGATAGACAATTTTAAACCAATAAACTAAAAACTAGGCAATTGCATCAAAATATAAATACTCCTACAAAAAAAAAAGACTTAATGTATTAATCAGGGACGGTAGTTATTATGTTTTAGTCAATATATTCCTAGAACTTCTAACTGTAGGACACAACAAAATTTCTGCTTTTCCAATTCATTTGATTGTGTACCAAAAATGGTACTTAAAAACCAGCACAACAGAAGAATAACCTTATGAGGAACTAAACATTAATTGCATTGAAGTTTGCAGAAACATACACATCAAATTTATCAATGATGGATCCATCTTTAAGCACTTCAAGATAAAACTGATGACACGGACGCCCACTCCATGTTGGAATTGTGTACGGAACCGAAGCAGCCGATCGTTGTTCTTGCTTCTTGTGTTCATTGGTGTCTTTACTTTGGGCGGAGCTCGAGCTAGAGTCATCTTGAGCATTGGCACTTTCATCAAATTCAGTATCGCTTTGAGAAATAACTGGTTTTGATTGGGACTTTTCTTGATCGAGTTTCGATGAATCTGAATCCGACTTGCTTAGAAATTTTGGAGGTGGGGGTTTCATTAAGCTCAAGCTGGAATCTTCTTGAGCATTGGTACTTTCAGTAGGTTCTGCACCGCTTTGAGAAATAACCGGTTGTGATTGGGACTTCTCTTGATCGAATTGTTTCGATGTATCCGAGTCCAACTTGCTTAGAAATTTTGGAGGTGGGGGTTTCATTGAAGTCCGAGTAGAGTTTGAGGTCGCAACTTCGTCTGAGTTTGAAGGATGAGGATCCTGGGTCGCAACCCCGGTTTTAGGGTTCCGGGGCGGCGGCGGGTTCATGTCAGTCGTCATTCTAAGACGGGAGAGTGAACTGAGTGACAAGGAGGAAGGTGGAGGAAAATCGAAGATGGGAGGGAACAGCAAGAAAGGAGGAGGTGGAGAAATTGGACCCAAATCTTGATGCCCACCGGATACGGGTCTAAAGCATCCAAAACGGATTTATTCCCATTTTTACGTGGCACTCCTTTCAGAAGGGTTTATTTTATTAAATTAACTAGTAAAATTAGAATTTAATATCATAGAATTTATAAAATGATACTTAAAAGTTAAAACTTATCCGTCATTAAAACTAAAATTATATATCATCTTACATACAAGATTACATAATAACAACATTATTAATGTAAAGGAAAATGAAAATTATAACATCTTATCATTTTTCCTTAATAACATAAACATAAATTAATGACTGTAAAAATACATATAAGGATCTGTAACATAAGCAATGGTGTCAGTGAACCAATCAGTAGGAGCAAAGTACATGAATATTTAATTGTGCAGAAGAAGAAGAAGAAGAAGTTGATAATTTTCGTTGTTTTAAAATGAAAGGAAATCTCTCTATTCATAACTATTTGAAAAAGTTGCAATCTTTCGAAAATGTCACAACCTTTTACACCCACCCGTGGTTCACACCCACCCAGCAGTGGTGGACTACGGAGCCCTTCACGAGCCGTGGGAAGGCTCTTGGAGGCGAGGGCAGAACCACCTAGGCTCAGTCATTAGACCACGGATGTAACATCCCTAAATGCTAACAAGAGTTTCATGTCGATTTACCGTTGCTTATTACTACAATGTGTTTTACTCTCATGTTGAGAAGTTGAAATTTTGTTATAATTACTAGCTTGTTTAACATGAATTATATCGTAATTTATGGGATTGTATTTGGGGTATTTACGTAATAGTATAATTAGAATGTTGTATAATTGTAAAAGGAAGTGAAGGATATATATATATATATATACATACATATAAGTAGGTATATATGCATTTTGGGCAGCACCTTTGAAGGATAAGTGTACAAGTGATAAACATCACTTATTTGACTATACATTTTCACTTCTCTTTGAGAAAATTTCGGTTCCTTGAAGACTTAGAACCTTAGAACCCTAGCTTACCACTTGTTCTTCAAAATCACAAGAGAAAAAACTTGGTCTTTTGGCTGAAATTCGAGACACACACTGTTTTTGGTAAGTAGTCAAAATCTGTTGTGTAGCTGAGTAGTATGTATTACGTTTCGAATATCTCATTCTATAAAACTCATTTTTATGTGAATAAATATGATTTGAAAAGGTAATTCATATACCTACAACTCTTATGTTTATGTGAAACGCTAATTTAGCTGTTATGGATTCGAATTATGGGACGCAACACAGGATAAGTTCTGTCCGAATTTCAGATTTTAGAAATCTTGTATGAACAACTGTTGGTTTATCGATAATATCTTTTTGTACAAAATGTATTTTTTAGTGATTTTTGTTGCGTTACTATCTTAAGAGATGTATCTACATCTTTCATGAAGGTTGTAGAGTCTAGTTTCACCATTTTCCTGTTCAAATCTAAGTTACAACATGGGGTGCTAGACTAGCCAGAATCACTGTTTTGGAAACATAATTGTATCTGTGCAGGCTGAGCTTACTTGTGATGACAATCCTATTTTATTTGGACATTATTGAGATATTAGGAATTAAAGAAGTTATTTAATTGTATTTTTAAGGTTGTATATACTTGTGAATAAGTTGAGTACCTTGATACGTTGGTTAGTCTACAGTTTGAACTCGGAAAGTTGTGTTGAATTGTTCTATGCTAAAGCCTTGAGGTTTGTGTATAAAATTGTACTTGCACTCTTATAAATGTTTGTATATTTGAAAGTTGATCTTGATACCTTGGTTACCTCTTGTCAATTTGTATTATTGTGTTGGTATTACGCTTGTGTAACACGCCCACTTGTACGGATTGTTTAATCACTTGGCACTCTTGTTGGGAACTTGTCCTTCTTGTGGCTGTGACTTTGTCACTATTGTCATGCCTCTTGATTCTGATAATTTGCTATCTTGACTTTGGATTTTTAGTCCGTCGTAAGAATGAAAGTTGTCCATTTTAAGTACGAACTAGAAAACCATTTTTAATATGGTTTTTGGTTCTCTTGACTATTGGGCTTTGACCCTTTTTGATACAGGGCGTCGGCCCTTTTTGATACTTGTTTGTGCCGGGTGTGACGACATGAGGTATATATTGCGCGATCCTTGTTACTGAATCTCTTGAAAAATGGTGCTATGAGCGTTCTTGACATTTGTATCTTTAAATATCGAACTTGATACTCATTATATATTGTTACTTGATTTACTTATTATGTTTCAAGTATGTTGTTTATTGACTTGAGAAAGGTAGCTTGGTGAATTTTGAGAATTTCGAACATCTAGTTTTTACACCACTAAGCTATATGCTTAGCGATAGTTGTTTCTATCGTAGGAGCTGATAGAGAGGAGGCATAAAGCTGTCCATTGGAGATGAAAATTTTGAGAACTTTAGAGAATATCACATTTGGATATAAGCATCCATATTTTGTATAAACTTTGGGACTTATACATGATCTATGTGTTGTATAATGACATGAAATTTTGAAGGTTGTTCGGATCGTGTCACCATGGGTTGTAAAATAAGTACGGCTACATGTTTTGTTTTATAAGTTTTGTAATATATTACATTTCCTACTTGTTTGAATGATCATATGAATCATGCACCCATTTAGTTTGGGGTACTCAGAAGTTGATAATATTTTTTGTTTATAGCATCTTTTACTAGCGTGAGGATAATATATGCATAAAAATCTCGTGAGTTATTGGCACATATTTTGATTGGAAAGGGTCGTTACAACGGAGCCCTCCGCGGGCCGTGGTCATGATGATGGGTCGTGGGAGGGTCCGTCGTCCTACAGCCAGTAGACCCCGGCCGAAGTGAAGGACCACGGTGGCCTTCACAGTCGAATGTGTTTCACTGCCGGTTATAGATTCGTTTTACATTCCATTTCATTCAATTATTACAGATCCTAGTATGTTTTTTACAGTCATTAATTTATGCTTATGTTATTAATTGTTGTTTTTGTGTACGTGCTTTAAACTTTGTTGTTTATGTTTCTGCAAAGTTATTGTTATAAATATTTATTAGTACAAATTAAATAACACACGTTAATTGAGTATTCACGCAAGTTTTCTCTACTGATTTGTTGAAGGTACCGTAAAAAAATTCCTTAAAAATCTATATAATTATGTCTTGAAGACAAAATTCAAATTTGGTATGTCATTGTAAGGACATCAAGACCTTAAAAACTTTATCATACTTTGATGTGCAAAGTGAACCAGTAAAAGAAGACAAGAATTAATAAACTTTTGACATGACTTCAAGTAGGGCTGGGCATAAATATCGGAAAATTGAACCGAATCGAACTAATTTGGTTCTTCTATTTTTCGGTTTGGTGTCGGTGTTATTTTTTTAAAAGTTTGGTTCTTCGTTTCGGTGATCGGTGTAAGAGTCTCAAAACTTCGGTGCATCGAAGAATCGAACTTTTATTTAAAATAAATAAATTTTATATATATATATATATATATATATATATATATATATAGGACACTCTCTTAACTAAAAATTAAAAATTCAACTAACAATTAAATCATTCATGAACAAATCAATGTAACAACAAATGTACAATTCAATAATTAATTTCAAATATTAATTTCCAAGAGAAACTCAAACATATTTCTACCAATGTACATTATGTAAAGGAACCATCTTCGTACTTGTTTTTCTCGAGAAATAGTTGGAGGCACAATGTTCTTGATAAAGACAAATATAGTATTTTAGTTAGCACAATAAGTGTTCCATGGTGATACGCATCATTCCTTAACATAGTATTAAATTTCTAAGTGTCTTATACTTTATCCTTATTTTATTTTTCATTCACACCGAAAAACCGATTTAAAAACACCGAAACAAATCGAATCGAAGTAGAAAAAACTGAACTGAACCAAATTAGTTTGGTTTAATATACGGTGCACACTTTTCTAAAATCAAAAATTGAAGAATCAAATCGAAGTTTGATAAAATCGAATCGAAGAATGGAACGCTCACCCCTAGCTTCAAGGATGTCGTGTTGAATGACCTATAGAAGAATATGACTAGATTGAAGCCTTTTTTAATCCCAAAGACATAGATAACTATACAATAAATTAATTCCTCATATTCAATATAAAAATGAGTAAATTCTCAAGTTGACTGCAAGTTGTATGTCACGCCCCGAGCTGCCCCGAGACGCGGACATGGGACCTAGGACCACAAGTGATCCCAAGCTAACCTTGCTGGCATGATCATGAGCAAAGTAAATATAAGCTGAATAATAAAAACTGTGCGGAAGCTATAATCATAAATAAAATGAAAAGATAGGGAATATCCATATACTATAACTGAGATATACGAAAAATGATAAGTTTAATACAAGGAAGATATTAATTCAATGTTAAGCTGAAGCTATCTATGTTTGAAATAAGCCTCTAAACTGACTAGAAATGTTAGGACATGCCCCAACTAGATCTAGCAAAACTGAAACTAAAGGACTAAAAGCACTGAAAAGATAAACATATCACTCATCCTCTAAGAATGAGGACTCACCACTAATGCTGCTGAACTGACGATCGGGAAGTGATCTAAGCATGATCTGGATGCTGAGAACCTGAACCTACATCACGAGAAGATGTAGCACAGAGTATGCATCGGTACTTGAAAGGTACTAAACATGCAGGATAGAATAAAACTGAAAAAACATATAACTAAACAAAGAAAATAAGCAATGATATAATCTAAACATGATATAGATACTGAATGCTGAGATAACTAAATGCAGTGACCAATTTATAAATGTTAAAACTGAATATTGGATATATTGATAAATGATCAATGCAATAAAATCTAACTAAACTGTGAAAGGTACTAATAATCGATAGTAAAACCATATGAACTAAATTTGAAGTCCAATGTATATGCCCCCATCGAAAGGACCCAATATACATTGCCAGAGGTATAGAGGCATGCTGGCGTGATCACTGAAATAATGCCCACAAATGGGACTTACAACCTACGTGGCTAGTAGTTCTGGGACTAATTGGGTACGTTGAACCTTAGTACAACTCGGTATTATGCTACTCCCAATGGATTAAGTAATTAACACATTATTACTGAATTTCTGTAAGTTACTGGATAGCTTAAACTGGATATGCAAACTGAGTATGCAACAATTAAACTGATATTGATGCATTAATAACTGAGGCATATATAATTGCATAACTGAAATATCTTACCTAGTATGTGTAATTCAAGAACAAAAGAAATACATAGCTAGGGTTCTGAAATTTATGCAATAAACTGAATATTAACATACTAATCTGATTTGGATCATTCTAACGGCTGAGAACCCAATAATTCTAACATTCAAGAAACCCTAGGTCTAGTTATAATAAGGGAATAAAAAAACTGATTGAAAACTAGAGACCTAATGGGTGAAAGGAACCCACTAGTGAAATCTCACATACCTGGTGACGAATTCCACGAAGAAATCATTCGATTTTAGGGCTGGAACTGGAGGAAACTTGTTGCGTTCTTGAACTAGGGTTGCTCGACCTTTTCTCTTAAGTTCTAGTTATGTTTCTAGGCTTAAACTGACTAAAACCTCATAATTTAAATGACGTAGTTTAAGTGTCCAACTAATAAGGAAAAGATCAAAATAACCCTGACTTAAACTGTAGACGGGCTGACCACGGCCACCTTCACGGACTGTGAAAGGGACCACGGACCGTGAAGTTGATCGTGGTTTGGACTGGTGACTACTAGCTGAGGGTCTGAGTCCACAAGCCCTACCACGACTCATGTGAAGGACTACGGACCGTGAAAGTGTTTGTGGTCTCTACTTGGGCTGTGGGCTGGAGGGACTGACTAGGGGGCTTACTGGTAAGGCTCCACGGACGCCTCCACTGGCCGTGTGAAGGACCACAGACCTTGAAGGTCCTTGTGGTCCTCACTTAGGAGTGGGGGTCTAAGGGGCTGGCACTGCCTCGACTCTACGGGCGCCACCACGACCCGTCATTAAGACTACGGACCGTGGACTCTTTCATGGTTCGTGAACTCTGCCATGGTTCATTGCTTCAAGTATATTTTTGTAATTTTTTTTCTGGTTCTGATTTTCGAGGTATTACATTGTAAATATCTTTTTTGAAGTAATAGATGTGTTTATCAACACTACGATTGGAATAGAAATGCAGTTTCAAATTGAACTTCATCACTCTGGTATGGTGATTTTTAAAAAGCACCAAACAAACTGAATAGTTTTGTGTAACATTTTTCTCTTTCAAGTATATATGATAAGTTGAATTGTTGTTCAATATGATTCATTCTTCCTTTAATTTTCCATTTTAATAATTTCTTATGATACATATTTAAATTATGAATTTTAAAATGATATATGTAAAGCAAAATGTAAGGCTGAAATTTCTACACGTTAAAATTAGCATATTTGTTTATTTTTTTTCAGCTTTTCAAAATTTATTTATTTCTTCACCAACGATTATTTATTTATTATAAAATTTAATATCTCAAGTTGATGTTTATTTGATTCCTCAAAAATATCAAATACTAACACTTCCTAAAAACAAAAAGATAATTATAAAATTATTAATGTTCGTTACTATGTAATCTTGTATGTAAGATAATATAGTGTTTTAATTTTAATGACATATAGATTTTAAGGGTCTGTTTGAAAAGCCACCTAGTAATTGAAATTGGCGTAATTACTAGGGTAGTAGTTACCAGCTTAGTTATTACACAGTCTAGTAATTACACTGACCTGTTTGGTTGCCACAGTGTAAGTGTAATTACACATGTTCTGTTTGGATGCCACAGTGTAATTATACATGTTCTGTATGGATCCACAATTGCAATCATAAAATTATCTTAAAATTTGAAAATAAAAAATAATTATTTAAAATTTATACTAGACAAACAAGAAACTATATAAATGACATTAAATTAAATATTTAAGATATATATTCTTTTTTGAAAATATATTAATTAATAAACATATATTCTTTAACCTATATTATGAAAAAATAAATGATTTATATTTTTTCAAATTAATATGTTTCAATTGAATTGATCATGAAAATTAAAAGTATGATGTTTCTATGAACATCGTAAAATGCATGTTTGATAAAAAGATTAATATATAAATAAAATGTCATAAATTATTAAATGTTTGACAAAAAGATAATCTATCAAGTTTAGTTAAAAAATTACGTGCAATGTGCATTCAATATTACTAAAACAAATGAAATAGAAAATATAACATAAGTTATAAATTCAAAACAAAAAATTTAACATTATACTCTTATAGCAAATTTCAACATAGCATGCATAAATATATATATATATATATATATATATATATTTTTTTTTTTTTTTTTTTTTTTCTTAAAAAAAGAAAACGTAAGTCTATAACCTTACTTAACAATAAATTATATTTTGATTTAAAAATTAGAATACTAATAAAATTATATTAATGAGAAAATAAGCATGGCATAAAGAAATAGATAATACGAAAAAATTACATAGAATCACGTAAAGTAAGATTGAGAACAAGAAGAAAATGAAATATAATAATATAAAATAAAAAATAAACTTTTAAATTTTTTTAGAATAATAAAAATAAAAAAAGAACTTAAATAATAGAAGTAACAAAAATTAAAACAAAAAAATAAAAATAGAAATAATAAAAAAAGAAATTAAAAAGTAATCAACTAGTAATTGCACCATGTAATTACCAGCAATTCACAGTCTTTGCCTGTGAATTGTAGAGTATAATTACCCTTGTCAATTACACCAATTACCTGCTGACCAAGTAATTACCTGTCCAATTAAACATGACATACAATGTAATTACATCCAATTACATCAAATCTGATTACTAGGGTGTCCTTCCAAACAGGCCCTAAGTATTATTTTATAAATTTCGTGATATTGAATTTCATTTACTAGTTTTAAAAATAAATATAAATTAATAACAGTGTTCAAATAAAGTACAATTAAAGAGTCAGCAAATTGTTAAAAAGAAAAGATATTAAAAGTAGTCTGACGATATTGACGACAACGAAGAGAGAACTGGTCTGAGTGGGTCTACAGCTACAACTGCAGTAATGAGCGGGCAGTGAAACGCATTGGAGCAAGTTGTTGTTGTTGTTGTTTTTTTTTTTTGTTTTTAATGCCAAATAAGAAATCAGCATCAGACAGGAAGGGCGATGCAGCAGAAATAAAAACTGGAAAACAATATCAATGACTAAATTTGAAGATGAAGATGGATTATTCACTCGCCGCTGAATTTTCAAGTAGCCGGATTCCGGTACCATCTCTCTTCGGTCAGTCCTTATCATCCTCTATTTCTCTTTGGAACAAATTGGCTAAATTTAGCATGATAACAGTATCTGGATAAACCCTAATTTATACTTTGCATTTCGAACTCACGTACTTGACTCAAATTAGCTTGGGATCGAGGGGTAGTTGGTTGAGTGAAATTTCGAAGTCCTTCAATCTGAATTGAGATCGCGCGCAGGTACAAAGTGGACATTTCCTACTGGATATGAAATCTGAAGTTTGCAGTTGCATCAAAGTGGTGTAAGATTGAGAGAACGGAAGTAAAAAAGAAATGAAGGCTGGGAGTGCAGCTAAGCTGATTGTTGACGCGTTGCTTCAGAGGTTCCTTCCGCTTGCCAGGCGTCGCATTGAAACCGCTCAAGCTCAGGTACTCTTTAACCAAAAGTTTTCTCTATTTTCATGTGTTGATACCATTTTGGGGATTATTTGTATTTTTGTGATGTACTGTGATTTTGATTCTTAACTTCTTGTCAAGAAAGATATTTGCAAAATGCTTGTCATATTAGTCGGCAGTATAGTTCCTGTAACACTAAGAGAAAGATCAAGATGGATTTTGGAGTCATATTCTTCCATTCTATACTGGTTTAAACAAAAGATAAACTTCCCTGAGAGTGATTAATGCAAGCCCGTTAGAATTTGTTTTGAGGAATACCCTTTTATGCTGCCTCTAACTCTCAAGTGTGGAAAGGAGAATTATGGTATGCTTTTACTATAGGGGGAATGTATGGAGGAAAATAAACAAAGAGGCTAAGTGGATTCAACATCTACTATATATAAAAAAAAAATAAAATTTGACCTTATATATATAGTATTATTTTTTGACGATGAACCCACTTACGGTACCCTGGCTCCGCCCTTGGCTTAAGTTGGTCCTCTAACCCCACAAAGGGAAAATGACAAGCATAGTCTACTTAAGATGAGGTGGAGCGGAATATTTTTGTTGTTTACGTGCTTTACATTCATTAGTTTGGTTCTGGATTATGCAAAAACAAGTTGTTGTTTTTTGCTTAACTTTCTTTTTTAAATTATTATTTTAAAATTTTTCCTGATAGGTGCTTGTGATTAATTTCCTTATGACTTGGATTCTTCAACTTTGTCTGAAATTTCTCACTTGACGAAGTACAGGATGGACAGTACCTTCGGCCATCTGATCCAGCCTATGAGCAAGTACTGGATTCATTGGCTATGGTTGCACGCCACACGCCTGTTCCTCTCCTGGAGGCCCTTCTAAGATGGAGAGAAAGGTGCACATTTTCAGTTACAATTTATCCTAATCATGGCACATGGTTTTCATTTATGTGTTAAGTCAAAGTGTATTTTTCATCATTCTGCTGCCAATTAATGCAAGTTCATTTTGGTGAAAGAAAATTTGCCCTTCATAGTTCATACAGTTGTGCTAGCAGATCCCTTTGGTAAATATATATTGTACAGTTGTTCCCCTTACATGTGCTGTATGAAAATTCACATACATGATAAACCATGGTAAATTATTCACTAGCTTGTTAATTACTCCTTACTTCCCAATATAAACATTTCTTTTTATTTTGGGAAATCTCAAATGTTTGCCATCATTCCAATTCCAATCATAATACTACTATTTTATACAACTTTCACAACTTTCAGCAATTCAAATTCTTTTAGCTATTAACATTTAAGATTTGATATGATCTTTTTTCTTCCGAGCTAGTTTTCAACCATTACAGCAATGACAAAATACCCAGTTTTTCAAGCATTATTTTACTGTATTCATCCACTACCACTTATAAAAATAAACTAAATTAACATCTTAAACTGTGTGTCCAGGTAAAATGGGATGGCGGAATAATAGTTATATATAGTTTTCATTTCTTTCTAGTTAATCTGGGACTGGATAAGTATGTTACAGTTTTGAAAAAGTAGAATTAGGACAAGGGTAAATAGAGGAGATTAGTTGCCACGCGAGCAATTGCATTTTCTGCTACTGTTCTTGAATATGGACGACTGCTAATAGCTGGGGCCTTCACTTACCATTTTTGGCTTGAGGTGACCATGGGGAGATTTTACATGTGATAAGTGTTTTTTTGTTAAATAAAGAAACCTTGCTCTTTCTGAAATTATCACTCTTATAGTCTTTTTTTATGAAGTAGTGTAGTTCATTGATTGAGATCTAGGGGACGCATAGAAAGTACAAATCTATCATGAAAATGGCCATGCCATCAATCTATTTTTTTTTCTGATGAAGCTTTGTTAATGTGATGGGATTACACTACAATAATGTGTATACTACAGTAGAGAAATTTTCAATGCTTTGAATCTGATGTACTATGGTTGGTTGCAGCGAATCTCCCAAAGGTGCAAATGATGCATCAACATTTCAGAGAAAGGTTTGTTAATCTACCAACTCTCTTGTCTGTGACTCCTTTTTGAAAAGGAAGTACACGACTCCTTCCCTCGTTCATATCTTTAGCATGGAAGTTGCTATAAGGTTGTTCCTCTGCACTTCCATTTTCTGGTTATTGAACAAATTGATTGAAAATGACTCATCACACAATCTATGGAAAAGCAAAAGAATGGAACTATGGGAGTCACTTCTTTTAAATCACACATCTGGTAGGCTGAAATTACAACACAGTTATGCAGCTCAAAATATTTCCAGGCAGAATAGCCATCCTCTCACTTTAAGAGAGACTTAACTTTCCAAGTA
This sequence comes from Solanum bulbocastanum, assembly GCA_037074985.1. Classification (NCBI taxonomy): domain Eukaryota; kingdom Viridiplantae; phylum Streptophyta; class Magnoliopsida; order Solanales; family Solanaceae; genus Solanum; species Solanum bulbocastanum. The sequence continues at coordinate 37,698,333 of CM073598.1, read as the reverse complement.
CTCATGAGTTTGCTTCCTTTTGGGACTCGATAAAACTGGAGAACCTCATACAGTTGACCTTATATGTACACACACACCCATATATATATATATATATATGTATGTATATGTATATGTATATATATAGAGAGAACCTCATGCAGTTGGCTGCAGGAAGTTGGAAGAAACCAGAAAGGAAGAGATTGTTTTTATAATATAAGAAAATAAACCAAAACTGTTCTAACTGAAGTATTAAAAGAAGTAGCCATTATTACCTCAACTGGCAGAGTAATGAGCATGAAGGCATTACTGATGTACATTTAGGCCACTATTCATTTCGTGCCTAATGATACCAAAGTGGTATTATATCATAGGTACTTTACATGCATATTTTCCTTTTGTGAAGTATCTGATTAAGTTCTGTATGGTTTAGCAACTTGAGTATCTTTATTTAAGCTCGTGAGGAAGTTCTTCCTTGGTTCTTAAATTTCTCAAATCCTTATAAAAAAAGTTAGATCTTCCATGGTTCAGCTTGCAGTGGAGTGCATCTTTTGTTCTGCGTGTATTCGCTTTGTGGAATGTTGTCCACAAGAAGGGCTTACAGGTAGATTTACAGATTCAACAAGTCTACCTTTCTCTACGAAGCTAATCCACTGCTAGTTGAGTTTAATGTGCCTCCTTGAACTGCAGAGAAGCTTTGGATTGGGCTTGAGAATTTTGTATTCGATTGGCTAATAAATGCAGACAGGTAGGTTATAATGCTAGTTCAGAGCTTATGGTACTACTCGGTTTCCTGTTTGTTTTTTTCCAGAATAATAGTATAAGTTATTGACAACTGCTTTGGTCCACCTTTTAGTTCATTTATCCTGTTGTGGTTTATCCTTATTTGCTAGAGCCATAATGTAATCTCAGTATGCTTTTCATTCCTCTTCCTGGGTTTTATTTTATGTATTTTATTTAATTATTTTGGTCTTGTCTGCCATAACATATTAAAAGGCCAATATTTTTTTTCTTTTCAAAACCTTGTTCTTGTACAACATCCAAACAACATGATTTATGTTCTTCTGTATTAGTATTTACCATATAAACAAAATAATTGCTTTGTTTCTTGGGACGGTATGAATGGAAAGCGCAGTATTTCTATTGTATTTATTACCTTCCCCATCTGTAAAATATAATTTGGTCTTTAATGGACTTCTATAGGATTACAATATGATAGCTAGGACAGATATGCAATCTAAACCTTTTCATATCAGATGTACTGATATTTATCACTCTGACATGAGTGCTTTTATTTTGAACTTACAAGAAAGTTGCTTTTGTCTTGTTTAAATATGTCTTTGTTTCTATGGCTATTTAGACAGCCAAGAGAGTTTATCTAATCTCATTTTTGTTTTTATCTAATCGACCTTGTCAACCTTAACTCAAATGCTAGAATTATGAAATAACTATTGACTTTGAAGTCCATATGCTGAACCAATTTTATCTATTGCAGAGTTGTTAGCCAGGTTGAGTATCCTTCGTTGGTTGATTTGCGGGGGCTTCTTCTAGACTTAGTTGCTCAACTCCTTGGTGCTCTATCTCGGATCAGGTAAGTAAAGGGAACCCAATTTTTCTTAGTCCAATGTTCAAACTCAATCTCTTGATCGGTTAATAGTTACTCATACCGAGATTTATTGCTTAATTTGGAAACACTATTCAACAGATAGAACAAAAAGTGGAAAGTAACAGGAAAAGTTGAAATCAACTCTGTACTTTACCCTGATGCGTGTTTCACGTGAAAATAACAAGTTACTTTCATACAGTTGTGATAAATCTTTACCCTGTAGACATATTGAATTCACAATCTTTGCAACAAACGATGTTAATCAATGAGGAGGTGACTTTCAGCCTCATGGTTAGTTTAGGTGAGTGTTAATGTTTTCCCATTGTGTGTCAACAGATTTAGTTCAGTGACGGAGCGCTTTTTCATGGAACTCAATACCCGTCGTATAGATACTAATGTTGCTCGCAGTGAAGCACTTAGTATTATAAATGGAATGCGCTATCTCAAGCTAGGGGTATGTGTCATGTTTTTCTTGCTGAATAGATATGCATAGAAGCATCATTAAGATATGTTATTTCCAGGTGAAGACAGAGGGTGGACTGAATGCTTCAGCTTCCTTTGTGGCTAAAGCTAACCCTTTGAATCGTGCTCCTCACAAACGAAAAAGCGAACTTCATCATGCCTTATGCAGTATGCTATCCAATATCCTAGCACCTCTTGCGGATGGCGTTAAGGGTCAATGGCCTCCTTCAAGCGTAGATCCTGCGCTAACTCTATGGTATGAAGCTGTGGCACGAATAAGGATACAACTCATGCATTGGATGGATAAGCAGAGCAAACATATCTCTGTAAGCATAGAAATCTTTTTATAGACCTTTACTTGTCAATATAATCTCTATTTTGGTCATAAGGATAGTTGAAATTACCTATTTAGTACTCCCTCCGTTTCAATTTTTTGTCTGGTCTTAGAATTTTTCACAGAGTTTAAGAAAGTAAAGAAGGCTTTTGAATTTGTGGTCTTAAACCAAGGATTTGTAGAATATACCAAAATGTCCTTTAATCTTGTGGTCTTAAACATGCCATGTGGAATGTTAGAACTAAAGGATTGCCAAAAAAAAGAGAGGAAAGAAACATTCTTTTGAAACGAACCAAAAAGGAAAATAAGACCAATTTGAAACGGAGAGAGTAATATTTAAAGAGGAATCTCAAAATTTTAAAATCTTTGTTTGCTGTCAAACTGTACCTCCAGTTTGTTCTCAAGTGAGATGGTTTCCCCGTCCTGCTTGTTGACCCAGATAGCTTCTTTATCATTCTTTTTCCATAAAGCATACATACATTCTTACATTTCGGTTTTGTGGTCAGACTTGTCATTGATGTTGCTGTCTCTTTCCTCAAATCTTAGTAGATATTTTATATGAATGTCAATTAAGGGGCCTACAAGATACATGTATTAGATCTTCTATTGTAACACTCTGGTATTTTGGCAAGAACAAATTGGAATCCAGGGAATAGCAGGAATTTACTATACTTGATTTCCTTCATTCAGCTCAGGACACATTATGAGTTATCATCTAGAGGTCAGAGCGTAGTGCTTACCACATTTATATGCTAGCCTGGAAAAAGTTCCAATGAATAATAAACACTCAGCTTGTCCTGAGCTTCATGTAGATTTAGTACGTGAAGAGGCTTGCTCTCTCAAAATGTGAGAAAGAACACAAGAACATACTGAAGAGCCTCTCTTAAATGCTAATATTACATTTATTTTTTTGAAATAGAAATGCCAATATTACATTTATAGTCCCGCTTCTTGTAATTATCGTAGTTTCTCTAATTTGTATTTGTTCTGCAACTCTAGGTTGGCTATCCTTTAGTGACACTTCTTCTGTGTCTTGGTGATCCACATGTTTTTCTCAGTAACTTTGGTCCTCACATGGAACAACTGTATAAGCATCTGAAGGTAAGCTGTAATTATAATCTTTATTGCAAAAAAATATAACCTTGTTGTGGCTGCCTTTTTGAAGATTTTTCAGCACATATAATATTGATCCTTTTCATAGGACAAGAACCATCGATTCATGGCCTTAGACTGCTTACATCGTGTACTGAGATTCTACTTGAGTGTTCATGGTGATTCCCAGCCTCCAAATCGTGTTTGGGATTACCTAGACAGTGTGACATCACAGCTCCTTACAGTTCTCAGAAAAGGCATGCTTACACAGGATGTACAACATGATAAGCTCGTCGAATTCTGTGTGACTATTGCTGAACATAACATTGATTTCGCTATGAACCATATGATACTGGAGTTGCTGAAGCAAGACAGTCCAAGTGAAGCTAAAGTTATTGGTCTTCGTGCTTTGCTTGCCATTGTCATGTCTCCGACCAGTCAGCATGTTGGCTTGGAAATTCTCCATGGTAATGATAATATACTCGGTTTCATTGGCATTTGTTATTCGTTTGGCCTTGCTTTTCTGAACTCATGACATTCTTTATCGCATATACGAAAGTTCGTGGTATTGGCCATTTCATCCCAAAAGTGAAGGCTGCAATTGAGTCAATTTTGAGATCTTGTCATAGGACATATAGCCAGGCTCTTCTTACTTCTTCAAGGACCACTATAGGTAATTATCTACGGTACAAATAGCACTTATACTCTTGAAGATTGATGGGACTTAACTTACATAACTTTATGATAAGGTCAACTGACATGTGGAATTTAATTCAAGAATTTTGTACTTTAGCTTGTTTTTGACTGTTACCTCCTTAAGATGCTTTTCTCAATTGTTTTCCCGTTGGAAATGCGTTATTTGTTGGTCAGCTAAAATTAACTGCATACATCAAGAGATGCCCCCATCATGGACGTATATACCTTTTTATCTGTTTCGTGTATTGAGAAAGTATGGCACTTGAAGTATGAATGCCAGAAGTATGTGTGGGTATTGCATCTAATTGCATTAATCTGTCTCAGTAGGTATGTGTGGATGTTCAATTTTCTTATTTCATTTAATAGATTGACATATTAAACTTTGGTTACTCATATCTAAATTCACAGCTTTAAAGTCTTCCATTCACTGGTCACTCATTTGTCTCTGCTAATTGCTGCTTGCCCTTATACCTGCTTTGTGCCATGTTTATGGTTTACGATGTAAAATCATAACACCAAATCTATTCATCATCCACACTTTTTAGGTTTGATACTCACTAAACTAGCCACGTTTACGTTCCATTCATCCCCTAAGAAATATCTTTTGGTTTGTGAGATTGAACTGCCCCTCTACATTGTGTGAAGTAGTGATTTTATTTACAGAACTCTTTTGTTGTGCCAGATGCTGTAACAAAAGAGAAGTCTCAGGGATATCTATTCCGTTCAGTTCTGAAGTGTATACCATATCTGATTGAAGAAGTTGGCCGAAGTGATAAAATTACTGAGATAATACCTCAACATGGCATCAGTATTGATCCTGGCGTGCGTGAGGAAGCGGTACAGGTACTCAATCGGATCGTGAGGTACCTGCCACATCGTCGCTTTTCAGTTATGAGGGGGATGTCAAACTTCATTCTACGTCTTCCAGATGAGTTCCCCCTTCTCATTCAGACTTCTCTGGGGCGCCTTCTGGAGCTCATGCGTTTTTGGAGGGCTTGTCTAGTTGATGATAAGGTGGAGTACAATGCTTCTGATGCAAAGCGTGTGCAGAGAACAGAGGGATTCAAGAAATCTTCTTTCCATCACTCTCAAGAAACAATTGAATTTCGTGCTTCAGAGATCGATGCAGTTGGTCTTATTTTCCTTAGTTCAGTGGATAGTCAGATCCGACACACAGCACTGGAGTTACTGCGCTGTGTTCGTGCTTTAAGAAATGATACAAGGGAACTCTCATTGCATGAGAGATCAGATCATGTTTTGAAAGATGAAGCTGAACCGATATTCATAATTGATGTTTTAGAAGAGCATGGGGTGGGTAGCATTCTCTTTCCCTTTTAATGCATCTTGACATTCTCTTATTTTTATTAGGAAATTCAAGCGCATATCTAGTAAGGATCTTTGCTTCTGCAGGATGATATTGTTCAGAGTTGTTATTGGGATTCGGGCCGTCCATTTGATCTGAGGCGAGAGTCTGATCCTGTACCCCCTGATGTTACTCTCCAATCTATACTCTTTGAGAGTCCGGATAAGAACAGATGGGCCCGCTGTCTTAGCGAGCTTGTCAAGCATGCATCGGAGCTGTGTCCAAGTTCTGTTCAGGAAGCAAAGTAAGCAAGCTGTGGAAATATAGACATCTGAAACATGCCGAAATGTCCCAAGCTTCCTGCTTTAATGTGTCATTTATCTTTCATGAGTACTTTTTGGTATACTTGGGGAAGACGAAATGACCCTGTTGTGGAATTATTTGTGTGTAATGGCCGTCCACCTATAATTTAGTAAATAGCTTGCAAAAAAACTTAAACGTAGTAAATGTAATTCTTTACTTACCATTACTCACAAGTATTTTTTCCTCCTAGGAAAATATTCGAATGCCCATTCCATAAGGTGATAGTTTCTCCTGATATATGTTCAAGCTGTGCATTGCTTGTTGTTTGATGGATTTCAGAGTTCTTTCATGAAGCATGTCTTCTATAGGAATATTTTCTTCATTGTTAAAGCGATTGAATATTTGAAGTTCCATTCCTTAATCATTGATGCAATTCCTTATTTTAAAGTTTTTAAACTTAAGAGTAATTCTATGCAGAAAGTTTGAAGTTACATATAATGTTGATGCCTCATGCAGATTGGAAGTTATTCAGCGGCTTGCTCATATAACGCCTGCTGAGCTGGGAGGGAAGGCCCATCAGTCACAGGACACTGACAACAAGCTAGATCAATGGCTGATGTATGCTATGTTTGCATGCTCATGTCCATCTGATAGTAGAGAAGGTGGTGGCTCGGCAGCAATAAAAGAACTTTTCCACCTCATCTTCCCGTCCCTAAAGTCTGGCTCTGAAACAAATATAGTGAGTAGCTACTACCTGTAATCATTCTGATAGTAGCAGAATGGTTGGACCTATGTTATCATTTTTACTACATTTATTGGTCGGAGTAGCAATAAGTAAGAGATTTTGTATTGGTGGAAAATCTGAACATGACATGAGTGTGATTTACTTGGGTTCATTTTTCTCTTACCTTTATAAGCATCCAAGCTCCGACTGTATATATGGTTTAAAAATTGTTAAGCCACTGTCTAAATTATTTTCTAATATGTTAGCCTCTAGTGACTTGCTTAACAACAAATATTTCATATTCTGGAGCTTCAAAGATTGTTAAAACCAAGATTTAATTGGGTAATCACTGGAAGTGTTTCTGTAGGATTGATGGGCTAAGAATGCTATATCTTGGGGTTGCTTAAAATTTGACAGTCATACTGATAAACCTCATGTGCACATTAAATGCAGTTCTATCGGTACTTTTTTGAGATAAGTATTTTTGGATTTTTTATTCTCCAAAAATTTTGATACTAAATATAAGCATCCAAAAAATTAGGTTGTAATTAAGTTATTTTTTTTCCAAAAATAAAGTATCTGCATGATTGAAAAGAGTAAAAGGAGCGAAATATAACTCTTCTTTGAGTTGGCGTCATGTTGAGTGACTTCTTCTTTCTGCTTGTTTAGCATGCAGCTACAATGGCTCTGGGGCACTCCCATCTTGAAATTTGCGAAGTCATGTTTAGTGAGCTTGCATCTTTCATTGACGAGGCCTCTCTGGAGGCAGAAGGGAAACCAAAATGGAAGGTAATTTTTTCAAACTCTTGTCATCGTAGTTTTCCTTTTGCGTTCACTTGCTTTATATGTAATTTCAGTAAAAGAGTGATCTTGCTTTCGTTTTTGTTTTGTTTGGATGGATTGAGCAATTTGATGTTTTGTCCATTTTATATATTACTAAGTAGCCTAGGAGTTTTTTAATGTGCGCATGTACTAGTATTGAGAATTATAAAAGTATACTCCTTATGGTTCTAATACTACAGTAAGAAACTGATCTGGCATTAAGTTTTAGTAGACAAACTTGAAGTAGTCAGCAAGGAGATGAAATTGAGGAACAAAAGAATACCTGAAAAAGACGACACCTCAATGCTAAGCTAGTTTGGCTCAGCATATTCATTTTGCTCTATTTGAACCCGTTTTATTCAAATATTTGATAATATGGGTGTTCACTGACTCTAGAGGTTCTCTAATTTATTAAAAATTACTAAGATTATCGACATGTTCTACTGGCATCCATATATCTAAACAGATAACATTGGGCATATTGTAAACATACTTCAAGACTAAGCATTACCCCAACTAGTCAGTGTTGCTTACATGAATCTTTCGCTTCTAATTTGTTATTTGTCTTATTTCTTGCCAAATCTGCATAGATTCTGAGAGATTGTAGGTCTTTTGAGACAACTTTCTTCCATGTGATCTTAGGTCTACTTTTTTCCCATTTAATAACTTCAACATTTTGGTTTAACGTGTACCAGCCGGATGTCTATGTAGGAAATTTACGAACTGTTTCAAGCAACTTCTCTTGCTTTATCCTCTATGTATGCTACTAGAGGATACAATTAGAAAAGGTCTATTGAGATGGTTTGGTCATATCCCCGCGAACTTCCAAATGCACCTATCTACATGTGTAAAACCATGATGATTGAAAGATAATATTGTTAAGAAATGTCGAGAAAATGTGTTCAATGGGAAAGTCGGAATCTAGAAGAATTTGGAATAAAGCAAGCCAAAATATAAATATGGAGCAAGTTAGACTAAGCAAATATTCCAAAACTGGAGTTCTTTTCCTTGTTGTGGTTTTTCATTTCCCTCCCTCTCTTTGCTTTGTCAGGTTATGAGCTCATGCATACTTGTTAGGTACATAAATGCCAAGCAATAATGTTGTGCTTAAAATAAGCTTAACAAGAATCCAGGTTAAAACATTTTTGCTTGAACGAATGCTTATAGTTGTAGAGCATATGTTGCTGATGATGTTCTTATATACTAGCATCTTACTCTATTTAAAGAACTTCTAACAATCTTCTACAATTGATGTTAAGAAATAATGAAATCAGATGTCAAATTCATGTATTGAAAAATATACTGCTCACATCTATTACATGCATAGGATATTTCCTAATTTATGCCAAAGAAAATACAGGTATGGAACTTGCTGAAACTGCAGCTACATAGTCCTTTGAGATCCCCATGCCAAAGTTTGTAAATTGTTGATTGTCTGTGTCATTGTCAGTATAAATTCTGTGCTTTGGTTCTTTTTAGTAGAATTTCAATTGTTTCATTGCAGAGCCAAAGGTCCCGTCGAGAAGAACTTCGTGTTCACATTGCAAATATATACCGTACAGTTTCTGAAAACATCTGGCCTGGAATGCTTAGTAGGAAGCCTGTTTTCCGCCTACATTATTTGAAGTTCATTGAAGAAACAACCAGACAGATATTAACAGCATCTGCCGAGAGTTTTCAGGAGATGCAACCACTCCGTTATGCACTTGCTTCTGTACTGAGATTTCTGGCCCCTGAATTTGTTGAGTCAAAATCAGAGAAATTTGATATTAGAACTAGGAAGCGGCTTTTTGATCTTCTGCTCTCCTGGAGCGATGATGCTGGGAATACATGGAGTCAGGATGGTGTTAATGATTATCGACGTGAAGTTGAGCGTTACAAATCTACTCAGCACTCTCGATCAAAGGATTCTATAGACAAACTCACATTTGATAAAGAACTGAATGAACAGGTAGAAGCCATCCAATGGGCTTCCATGAATGCAATGGCTTCACTGTTATATGGACCCTGCTTTGATGATAATGCCAGAAAGATGAGTGGCCGTGTAATATCTTGGATAAATAGCCTATTCATTGAGCCTGCACCAAGGGCACCCTTTGGTTATTCACCTGCTGATCCAAGAACTCCATCTTATTCAAAGTACACTGGTGAAGGTGGCAGAGGAACAACTGGTCGTGATAGGCACAGAGGAGGTCATCTTCGAGTTTCACTTGCAAAATTAGCTTTAAGAAATCTTCTTATAACAAACTTGGACCTGTTTCCTGCTTGCATTGACCAGGTGCTGCTTCTTTTTCCTAATGCTTATAGAAAGTTCATGGTGCAATTTACTCGTTTATTGTACACTACATATTTTATTAAATGTATTCTGTAATCATATTAACCTTCTAAAATATGAATTTTATGTGACTTGTCAATATTGTGGGTGAGGGTATGTAATATAGTGATTTTATGTGCTGTATAATCCCCATTGACTTCAGGAGGTAAACCATTTAGTAAGTATTTAATCTGTTATGCTTTTTTGATTGGAAAGTGAGCTTCCTCTGTTATGCCTTCTGTTTAGTGGTGCAGTGGTGGCATTCTTATATCATTTTGTTATTTTTCTATCTAGTATCAAAAAATATGTTTGAAAATTCAGATCCTCTACTTTGATTTTTTTGACATGGAGCAAGTTATCACTTTTCTTGCATTTTTATTTTTATACCTTTGAAATACTTACACGTCTTTATTTGGCACAGTGCTACTACTCTGATGCTGCAATTGCAGATGGCTATTTCAGTGTGCTAGCTGAAGTCTATATGCGTCAAGAGATTCCAAAATGTGAAATACAGAGACTCTTAAGTCTGATCCTCTACAAGGTGGTGGATCCTTCCAGACAGATTCGTGATGATGCCCTCCAAATGCTTGAGACGCTTTCTGTCCGTGAATGGGCCGATGATGGGATGGAGGGGTCAGGAAGCTACAGAGCTGCTGTAGTTGGGAACCTTCCAGACTCGTATCAACAGTTCCAATACAAACTCTCTTGCAAACTTGCTAAAGATCATCCTGAACTGAGCCAGTTGCTTTGTGAAGAAATTATGCAGAGACAGCTTGATGCTGTTGATATAATTGCACAGCACCAAGTCCTCACCTGCATGGCTCCATGGATAGAGAATCTCAATTTCTGGAAACTCAAGGATTCTGGCTGGAGTGAGAGATTATTGAAAAGTCTGTATTATGTGACATGGAGACATGGTGATCAGTTTCCTGATGAAATTGAAAAGCTTTGGAGCACAATTGCTAGCAAACCCAGGAACATAAGTCCAGTTTTAGATTTTTTGATTGCAAAAGGGATTGAAGATTGTGATTCAAATGCATCAGCAGAAATAAGTGGTGCATTTGCTACATATTTCTCTGTTGCTAAAAGGGTTGGTTTATACTTGGCTCGTATCTGCCCCCAACGTACTATTGATCACCTGGTTTATCAACTGGCTCAGCGTATGCTTGAAGATAACATAGAGCCTCTGAGGCCTAGTGCAAACAGAGGAGATGGTAATGGAAACTTTCTATTGGAGTTCTCGCAAGGGCCGTCTGTGGCTCAAGTTTCATCAATTGTAGACAGCCAACCGCACATGTCACCTTTATTAGTTCGTGGATCTCTTGATGGTCCTCTAAGAAACACAAGTGGGAGCTTGAGCTGGAGAACAGCAGGGGTTGGAGGCAGAAGTGCCTCGGGCCCCTTGAGTCCTATGCCTCCTGAATTGAATATTGTTCCTCTAACTGCTGGTCGGTCCGGCCAACTTCTTCCTTCACTGGTGAACATGTCAGGGCCATTAATGGGAGTACGGAGTTCAACAGGAAGCCTACGAAGTCGTCATGTCTCTCGAGACAGCGGAGATTATCACATTGATACTCCAAATTCCGGGGAAGAAGGGTTGCACTTGGCGGCTGGAACACATGCTGTTAATGCTAAAGAACTTCAATCAGCATTGCAAGGTCATCAACAGCACCTACTCACTCATGCAGACATAGCGTTGATTTTACTTGCTGAAATCGCCTATGAGAATGATGAAGATTTCCGGGAGCATTTACCATTGCTCTTTCATGTCACTTTCGTCTCCATGGATAGTTCAGAGGATATTGTCTTGGAGCATTGTCAGCACCTTCTTGTTAATCTGTTGTATTCCCTTGCTGGGCGTCATTTGGAGTTGTATGACGTTGAAAATAGTGATGGAGAGAACAAGCAGCAAGTAGTGAACTTGATAAAGTATGTTCAATCTAAGCGAGGTAGCATGATGTGGGAGAACGAGGACACTACAGTTGTCAGAACAGAACTGCCAAGTGCAGCACTCTTATCTGCCTTAGTGCAGAGCATGGTGGATGCTATCTTTTTCCAAGGAGATCTACGGGAAACTTGGGGAGCAGAGGCTCTTAAATGGGCTATGGAATGCACATCAAGACACCTAGCCTGCCGCTCGCACCAGATATACCGTGCGCTGCGGCCTCGTGTAACTAATGATGCTTGTGTATCCTTGCTACGTTGCCTTCACAGATGCTTGAGTAACCCAGTACCACCTGTTCTAGGCTTTGTCATGGAGATCTTGTTGACATTACAGGTGATGGTGGAGAATATGGAGCCAGAAAAGGTGATATTATATCCCCAGCTTTTCTGGGGTTGTGTTGCCATGATGCATACAGACTTCATTCATGTGTATTGTCAGGTGCTGGAACTCGTTTGTCGTGTAATTGATCGCTTATCATTCCGAGATAGAACTACTGAGAATGTGCTTCTTTCAAGCATGCCCAGAGATGAGCTTGATTCAAATGTTCGTGACAGTTCTGACTTCCAGCGTCTGGAATCACGGAACGCTAGTGAGCCATTACCCTCAAATGCAAAGGTGCCAGTCTTTGAAGGAGTGCAGCCACTGGTTCTTAAAGGCCTTATGTCAACTGTCAGTCATGGTGTCTCTATTGAAGTTCTATCGAGAATCACCGTGCCTTCATGTGATTCAATCTTTGGTGATGCAGAAACACGCCTACTAATGAACATAACAGGCTTACTTCCCTGGCTCTGCTTACAGCTTAACCAGGACGCAGGGGTTGGTCCTGCTTCACCATTCCAGCACCAGTATCAAAAGGCTTGCTCTGTTGCAACCAATATAGCTGTCTGGTGTCGAGCAAAATCAATAGATGAATTGGCTACTGTGTTCATGGCTTACTCCCGCGGTGAGATAAAAAATATAGAACACCTTCTAGCTTGTGTTTCACCATTACTGTGCACTGAATGGTTTCCGAAGCACTCGGCTCTAGCATTTGGGCACCTCCTACGTCTTCTTGAGAAAGGGCCAGTTGAATATCAGCGTGTCATACTTCTCATGCTGAAGGCATTGCTTCAGCATACTCCAATGGATGCTGCTCAAAGTCCACATATGTATGCAATTGTATCTCAGTTGGTAGAGAGCACTTTGTGTTGGGAGGCACTTAGTGTATTAGAAGCCCTCTTGCAGAGCTGTAGCTTACCTGGATCACATCCGCATGAGCCAGGACAGTTTGAGAATGGACTTGCTGGTGCTGAAGAGAAGATTCTTGCGCCTCAGACCTCATTTAAGGCTCGGAGTGGGCCATTGCAGTATGCAATGCTCGGACTTGGAGCTGGCTCCACACCAGTAGTCCAACCTACTGCATCTGAATCAGGTTTATCAGCCAAAGAATTAGCGCTTCAAAACACGAGGCTGATGCTAGGTAGAGTGCTTGATAGTTGTGCACTTGGGAGGAGGAGAGATTACAGAAGATTGGTTCCTTTTGTAACTAGTACTGGGAATCCATAGAAGTCATTTTGCACATTATTTTGGTAGCACAAAGTTTGAATATCGACTTGCTGGGTTTTGTAAATAGGTGTAGCGTCCCTATTATTATGTAGAGTTAGTTTAGGCCCTAATTTCAGAATGCACCAATGTATTTTTGCTTCAGAATCTAATCAATCAAAAATAATAGTTCATGCTTCACTTATATTTCTTCAGAAGATAAAATTTGTTTGCTTGATGGAAAAAATACAAGAGAATGAAAACCATCCATGGATGTGCAATTACTATTGCTAAAGAAAGCAATTAATATAACAGAGAATTTGACAGAGTTCCACTCACTCCTTTAACCACAAAACTCTCCTATGAACTCACGGGAAAGAAAACGAAACAATGCAAATAAATGAATTCCAAGCACTAGCCAACTAAAAAGGACGTCTGGGACCTGAAGATTCATTAAGGAAAAGAAAAAAACAGCATGTGAAAAAAACAAACCCAACCAAGGGAAATGAATACACAAGAAATCAACATACAGAGAACTGAAGCCAATCCAAGCTGAACTTGATGTTTAGACACCATCATTTCGTATGTAAGACAAAACTCCAGTGGACACTGTACAAAACTGTAGGCTGTAGCCATGTTTTGATGAATGTTGAGCAAAGCTACTCAAATTTTGATATTGAGCAGTATTTATAATCTTATTAGAATTAGACTCCAGTAGCTTCAAAGAAAAGCTGAACCAGTATTATCCTGCCTTCAGCCTAACTTCACCATGAGTACAACTGATACTTCCAATTCCTCCTGTCGCACAGGTACATGAGAAATCACTCACGAGGTGATGAATTCTTTTTAAACAAGGCATAGGCATCGCTATATATGGCCACCGTGTTTGAAAAGACAGCAAGGACAATCATAAAAATACTTAAGATCTTGTCCCTCTTAGTGGCTATGCCATACCGATCCCTGCAACAAAATACAGCCAATTCTATAAATGCTCATCTGATTTCGCCATACACCTGGGGGGAAAGGATGGTGGGGTTTGGAAGCAGGGAGAAGGACATATTGCAATTATAGGCTAAAGATATATCTAATCTTCGTAATTCTTAAAATTCACACCTAAATGTTTAAACTTTAAATAATCAATGGCCCAGGACTTGGAACGAACCAGCAAACATAAATTCATTAATCAATCAACATATAGTCCTGCCTGGACAAAACTTCCAAACTGCAAACAAGGTAAATATTATCTAATTTTTAGAGATAGTGCTCTTGTACCTACCATAATTCAAATAGGAAAGATGAAAACACAAGTATTAGTTCGAAACTCTCAAGGTATCGAATGATAAAGGTCTTAGAATGACAAAGGTACTACTAGAATAACGTCCAGTGGATCAGCAAAGAAATTTGAGGGGGAAGAGGATTGATTAGGGAAAATCTGGTATCAGTAACAAAAGCAAGTTGTAATCAATTTATAGCCATCTTTTGATTGTATTTAACCATGAGATATCCAAGCACCTCCAACTTAACTAGCATAGAATTCTCAGACGTGATGTCTTTCTACTCCTTTCCAAGAAGCAAAATATTAGCAACCTTTCAACATTGGACAAACAAAATATTCTCTGCCTTTTGACCAACTCCTCTACCATATAGAAGTCAGATAATTGTGTTGTCAGTAGTCTCAAATGTCCAACTTTTTTAAAGGAGAGGTGAACATGAGTAGACATCTCCCAATCCACAAAAAAGTGAACAGAACTCAAACTAAGATGAGGTCAGCTTATTCACTATCTTGACCGGAGGGCAGAGCAAGTACGCTCGCACCGAATCTTACGAAGGCCACCAATTGCAGGCTGATCAGATGTGCCAACAAAGCTGGTCAGCAATTTCCGTTCACACAAACTTTCATGCATGCAACAACTCAAATGGGTCCTACTACTATCACGTTCCTTTTAAGTTGGCGCAGGTTGGTAGGGAGGTGGGGGGCACTTGGAAGAAAAGATATATATTGCAAGCTATAATCCCAAGTTTTGGATTTGCTAAGCATCAGTCAAGTTACACTTAAAATGAATTGTGCAACAGAAATGTGTTTACCTGAGAGTAACAGCAGCAGGAAATATGAACCCTATGCAAACAGCAGCAGTTGCTCCAGTGAATTGGAAAGCATCCCAGATGCTTGGGATGAAATTCGCCCCCAAAAAGATGATGGCAATGAGGCCACCGCTGATTAAAGAAAACCTCAAATTGTCCAGGGTTAGAGGCCTTGCAGATGGAAATACAAGGCCATCCAAGTTAAGCCGCAGTGGGTAGAAAACAATGGGAAAGACAAGCATCAGGTGGGCAGCATAGCTGACACGAACAACATCATTAAGCAAGGAGCCAAATGGAATTCCAAGATCAGCATCGAAGTTGGCAAGCACATCATCAAGAGTTGCATCGCCAAATAGGAGAAATCCAAAAATGCTTGTCAGCACATACACACTCGAGCAAAGAGCTAGCGCACTTTGCACCACTGATCTGATCTGCCTGCTTTCTTCAAGTTCATTTTCTATGGAGTGAACTGCATAAGTACACTTGTTTAGTCTAATGTTGTAGCAAGACGGATGTACAGTTCAATTTCCATTTACAACTGCAACATCCAATTTGACAAGAATGCACATCAAGGAAGAAAATTTCACATAGGATATTATATTACGTCAATCATATATACTATATGAAGTAGACTAAACAGTTGAATGAACTACACGGAGGCCAAACTACTTATAAGTAGGATCATCTAAAGATAACAGGAACGCCTGATGGTTTCTCTATCATCCATGGGCAGATCAAATCAAGAGGTGGACTTACAAAAAGAGTAGGAAAAGAAAGTCATAATGCAAGCAGTAATGATCTTGAAATATGATATATTTGAATAACACATTCAGTAATCATCAATTAATGCACCAAACAACCAGAATTTTTGTATTAATAGTACTTCTAATATAATAAAACTGTTTGCATTAATCTGAGATAC
This sequence comes from Solanum bulbocastanum, assembly GCA_037074985.1. Classification (NCBI taxonomy): domain Eukaryota; kingdom Viridiplantae; phylum Streptophyta; class Magnoliopsida; order Solanales; family Solanaceae; genus Solanum; species Solanum bulbocastanum. Next base: position 37,682,228 of record CM073598.1, on the reverse strand, counting down.
ATATGGTTGTCATGACTTATATAATAAAAGAATTTATATGATTATATGAAAGACTCCTCCAACTGAGAAATCTGAAAGCATAAGAATACAAAAACTATGGGAAGTATGTACCTAAGATTAATGATTCAAGCATAGAAGAGATGCTTCTACCTTTAAATTTGGTCGAAACTATGAAGAGATGCTTCTACCTTTAAATTTGGTCGAAACTATGTATACTTCCCTTTCATAAAATATTAGCAGTAAAACAAAACAGCAATATCTGCATGAAAATATAATTGGGCCATTACCATTATAGTGACAGATGTACGCAGTGACCATTACAGGAACAACTGTAAAGAGCTTGAGGAATGACGTTAGATCATAAAAACTGGGAAGCAATCTGGGCATAAGAATTGATCCATCTATCAGCTTGAATATGGTGATTCCCACAGTTACGACGAGAAATACAACAGCCAGGGCGACTGATAATGCAGATGTATATCTCAATGAATCTGCAAAGCAAATTGAGGAACATTATGTCACCACATTGCACATGTAATACAGAGAAATAGTACTGTTGATGTAATGTTTATTGTTGCATTGCACAGAATACTATCTACTCATAGGAAAAAGGATGTAGCAACTGCCCATGTATTTCGGAAGAGTCGTGAACAAAAAATAAAATTTGAGCTAAACGGCAACCAAGTTCTATATATACCTAGTTGACTGACATTCATATTTGGGTAGTAAAAATAGCATGAAAGGATTGGATAAATTAAGTGATCTCCCAAATAACTGATGTATCTACAGAAAGAACTTACCTATACGCTTTAAGCAAGCTAATGGTGCAAATACGCCAAGGGTGGTCACAAGAAGAACAAAGAATCGTCCATTCCACCAATGAACTCCGAACCAACCTTCCAGGACACCAGCATGGTGGATTCCACTTGAAGTTGTTCCAGAAAGCACGTCACCTTTGAAAGGAGAATATAAAGAGTGAGTATCACAATCGTCATGGAATCAAAGGTGGATGAGAAAGGAGTCATAAACTTAATGCACATCAAGCTAAGTCTTTAAGGGTCTGGTAATCAATTATTGCATACCTACCTATGATAATCATGTATACAACAAGAACACCAATATTATTAACAAGTACACATATTTGAAGCAACATCTTCCCATAGTTGCCAAAAGCATCGCCCATAAGACCTCCATAAGAAACTGAATTTGAAGTCCTACTAAACCTGATTAACAACTCAACTGAAGCTTCTGTGAGGAAAGCCATCAAGATGATCATAATAATCCCAGGAATGAGTCCCAACACCTTCATAGTTGCAGGTAAGGCCATGATTCCAGCACCGACAATTGTAGTCGACAAATTAAATACAGCCCCACAATATGAAGCCCCATTGAACTCATCGAATCCGCCATCTTCCTGATGCTTTGTAGGCAATAATGGCGATTGGTCATCTACTACTGGCTTTTTGTTCTTTCTTGATTTTTTCTCTTTTACAGGTCTAATGCTTCCAATAGTCATGTTTGAATTCTGAAGCTTCGAGAGTTCAAAATTGGAAACTTTACCAACTATATGCAGACCAGCTTACGCTTTTTGAATCCTTCAGAAAAAAAAAGTCTGCACACAATACTTAACAGGTATCAGTCTATACATTCTATGACCTCCTAAATAGTAAATTCCACAAGCTACCCAACAACAACATGCCCAGTACTATAATCCCACAAGTGGGGTCTAGTAAACTTTTAAATTATATTATTGGTTAGAAGCATAGAGTTTATGCAAACTTTACCCCTACCCCTCAAGATAGAGAGTTATTTCTGATAAACCCTTGAAAAAGGGAACAAATTCCACAAGAATTTCAAACATTCTTGAACAATGAATTTAACCAGTGAAACAAACTATTTGGGACAAAATCCAATTATTTACGAAGTTAAAGAACCCAAAACTAAATCTCATTAACTGCAATTTACCCCCAAAGTCGCAATCAATAATTCCGACACAAAAAACCATATCAAACAAGAAAGTAACCAATAAACATAATCAAACAACGGTTCCCATAAATAGAATCTACTCAATTTTCTTTTAACAGTACAGATACTAAAAATCATACCTGAAATGGATTTTTTTTTTTAAAAGCAAGACTCCTTGAGATAAACCTTTTCCACAAGAGTGACACAAAAATTGAACAAGAATTCAAGAACCCAGAGTTGAAAAATCTTGATATATCGTCCTTAATCCAAAAAAATAAAAAATTCAACAATCCGCAGTCTCTCAGAAATTATTGAAGACCAATAAAATTTATTTGGCCAAAACTTTAATAGGGTTTTGTATGGTTAATATAGGAAGAGGAAAGCTTCACGCAAAGAATTGATTGAATAAATTATACGTAGGTATGAACAGTTTCATTGACAAACTTTGTTAAAGAAAATCCAAAACTCGGCTTTTGATAATTCTTATGTTGAAATTCTTTAAAGAGATGAAAGAAAAGACGTGTGTCCTTCTCACTTATTTTCAAGATCAAGAAATGTTAGATAGTGATTTGAAAGGTTATATACTTATTAGGGACATTTCGACAATTATTTGTGTCCAATGTTAATTCATTTAATTGAGTTCTACTCCCTTTTGGCTCAAATTTTCTTTTTACACATTTTATAAGATTTTTTTTTTCAATTTATTTAATCTAATTTTGATTTTTGATAAAAATATAAGAAAGTAAAAAAAAATTTAAAAATTTTATGAATTTAAATTTAGAATATGTTAAATGTATCGACATATTTTTATTTTTTATTTTTGAGGTTTTAAACATGTCATCTAAAAAATTAAAATTATAAAATAAATTTTTAAAAAATCAAGAAATATGTCAAATAAATTAAAACAATAACAATAATTAAGAGTGGTTTTTATTTATTTTACCCATTATTTGATATTCCCTTAATCTTAAATTATCTAACGTGTTTCTACCATACAAACCCTTTAAGAAAATATTATTCTTAGAATGAGTTTGATTATTTTGCTCTTATTTATATTTTAAGATATAAACTCTTTTTATTTAATATTTATGTAATGTATGTGTCATCTCTATGTAGTTAAGGTGTTTGTAATTTCAAGAAAATTATTGCTAAGGCTGAAATGGAAAAATTCATTAGTAAATTTGTCTTGAATTGCTAAGACAACAAATAAAATAAGTTGAGACATTTATTTTTAAATATACCGTGAATAATTTGAGACGGGATCATATTTATTCTTGCGGTAACTTTTTGTTATGCCTTGTAACTCCAAACTCTTTGTCTACCCAACAACACTTAACAGTTTCAACATGACAAAGAAGAATTCCTAATTGTGTGAGTAAATAGTAACCATAATAGTTTAGTTGATTGACGGTTTAAAATTGTATCTTATTAGTTTATTAGTGAATGTTTGATTTTTCATCTTGTAATTTTTTATTTTTTTTTAAGATAAAAAAATATAACTATATCAATTTTGATCTTTCAAATTTAACCGGTTCAATATTAAAATTAAACGTGTAATCTATAGTTCAAATTATAATATTTGGATCATTAAATTGTTTCACCACGATAGTATCCTCATAAAAAGTGAGAAAATGGTATACGAGTGTTTGTTCCTTCTTAGAGCCCATTTGGATTGGCTTAAAAGTCGGTCAAACCTATTTTTATGTCAGTTTTTATTTTTTGAAAGTGTTTGACAAGGTAAAAAATGACTTAAAATAAGTCAAAAATGACTTAAAATAAGTTATGAAGTATTTGACAAGGTAAAAAATGACTTAAAATAAGTAATAAACCAAAAGTAGGTCTCCCCATATTTTTTATTTTTTGACTTAGAAGTCATTTCAATTTGACTTTTAATTTTTGATTTAAAAACTACTTTTTTTAAGCCAATTCAAATAGGCTCTTACTGATTTTACTAACATGCCTTAATAATACAGTAATAGTGGTAGTTTAATTTGATGAAGTACGTGCTATTTTTTTTTTTTTTTACTATAATAGACAGAGTAAGATAATCGTGGTCTTTGTTTGCTGAAACAATCAAAATAGCATACTTTATACAAATATAATACAATCCAAGTTGTCGAAAGATAGATAGACTATGAAATAAGAATGTTGTTTTTCTCCTTGAAATAATAATTTAATAAACAAGAATTGAACAACAATTGGCCTTCCCAATTCCCATGACCATTATAATTCACACGGGCCGAGAGTACTTTTTGTTAGGTGGATTGATATTATACGCGTCATCCATGATATAAAAATACAAATATTTATTCTTGAATATTGAAGAAGTTTCAACCTAAATAACGTGAATTTTATGTATAAAATATTTTAAATTTATCTATATACTATTGTAATTCATTTAAAATTACCAATAAATTATTTGTCAAGGTTAAAAACGAGACTTTTTCATATCAAAGAGGGGATAATAATATGTAGTAATATATAAGATCAAATTCAAAATATATCGAATGACAAAATTATTCACATTCAAAAATCAAATATAACAAGAATAAATTAAATATGCTTTCATAAAAAAAACACTAAAAACTCAGAATGAGGTTGGAATTGGGACTTTATATAGAAGAATGCCCATATAGAAATACAAAAGCCAAATACTATCCTAAACATCGTGTGATCATACATTTCTGAACAGTGAAGCTCTTGATGAAAGGATAAATGTCCAAATTTTAGAATCACTATATTCGATAATACAAGAGTATATTAATTATAAGTTTTAACCTCAATTTATTATTTAATTACGATAAATACATATAACTTAATACAAAATTGTGATATGTAAGTTTTTATCTAAGTGTTTACACTAGCTCGCCGTCCTTCTAGGTATTTACATGTTTAAATTTGGTCAGTATATATTAGTTGAACTAATGTTTAAATTAAATTAAGTTCATAGTAAGGATAACAAAAAAGGAAAACAAAATATAAATCAAAGTCCTATTCAAGGTAGGCGATTGATGTGTTTGTCACGTAATCATCAATACTTGGTCGACAAAAGTAAACATAAATTATGTCAATAATGACAATATAACAAAACAAAAGAAAAATCAGAATTGGCCTTTTGTAGGTGTATTAATTTTTAATTAATCACATGGTAAGCACTAAGCAAGTTATTATTCTAAGTTTTTCTCTAACATAACATAAACGTAGGGATAAGGTTGTAACACGTGGCGATTGAAAACGAACAATTATTAGATTAGCCAGGAATCTAAGCGATTAGCTTTATTGGCTAATTGTGATTCACTAAATTGACTCTTTAATTTATTATTATAGAAAAAATATTTGTGTTAAGTTTCACAAGTACACCTTTCGTTTTGATTTATGTAAATTTATATTGTTTATTGATCGGTTTCAAAAGGAATCATCCTGTGCAAATGAGAAATTTTTATAAATAGTCATCACAAAAATTATGATAAAACAGTCATTTTATATTATTTGTGATAAAACAATCATTTTATACCAATAGGTGTAATTGTTGGTAGGAAATAAAATAGAGGGAAAGTGAAATTTGGATAGCACATAAGGCAAATATGTATGTGTTAAAGTGATGAAATTAAAATTCCTTAAGGACATACAAATATCTTATAAAAGGCAAATGTGTGAAATGCACAAATTAAATTTTGAATTATGTTCATTGATTGACTAATATATCTCGATCGGAGAGGATATAAACGGACTTTAAACTAATTATGAAGTGACTGAGACATGATAACATATACATGTATGTGTGATATGGATTGGCCTCAGTTTGAAAACAACTAACAAACAAAAAATTAAAAAAAATTTAAAGAGAGGAAGCTATGCGGCGCATAGGTGGATAAAATGGAAAAAATAATAGCGACTTCTCCCCACTTTGACTAGTGATGAGGAACTAACTATTATTTTCAAAAGTAAATAAATAGACTTAATAAAGATATCAATAAATTAAGTATTAAAAAAATACGTTCTTCTTCCTCATTGAACCCTATGAATCGTTTTAGGAATTTGAATTCCATAAATTATTTATGAAGTTGAAATTTTAATATTTTCTTTACATTTTAATTTGAGTTAAGTTTATATGTTATAAATCATTTTTGAAGTTTAAACTTATATACATCACCAAAATACTTGTCAATGTGAGAGAACTCAAGGAAATGATCTTTAAGTTCATGAAATTTACAACTAAGAACGTAAGGAATTTGTATGCTGGATATTTTTTTGGTCAAAATGTTGAACTTTAACATTGTAAGCTTTCATATTTCTATGTTTCAATAATTTAAAGTGCTTACTTTTACTAAATTTATTTTTAAAGTATTGATAAAATTTAATAATTAATATTGATAAATATTTGATAGAGATTAAAAGTGCTTACTTTTACTAAATTAAAAGATTTAAACTACTCAAGTGATACTTATAATTCAGTGCCTTGTTGGGTGAATGGTTGTGGAGATGGCAAATTGAGGGTTGCAGCAATGTGTGTACGTTTGAGCATATGAAAGTGTGTTTTGAGGGGGGGGGGGGGGGGGGGTACTATTGATGATCCATCTGTATCAACAAGCTAATACATTATTTAGAAAATGGAGAAGGGTCTAAAATACCCTTATAGTATTGGAATTGGTACAAAAATATCCTTTGTTTATCTTTTGGCCTCAAAATATTCTTGGGGTTAACCTTTAGGGACCTATTTTGCCCTTTAGTCTAACAGACTACTTAGTCCATATATTTAATTATTTCATTTATTACGTGGCATGCTGTAATTGGTTGGAAATTTAATTAATTAAATCTTAATTTGTTTGATCCAAACCACCCTATCCACCCGGATCCACCCGACCCATCTTTCAAAATACCCAACCCATCCAAATAAATCACCCATTACCCATTTCTTTAAACAAAACCCTAAACATTTCCCCCAAACTTCATCAGTTCTTGGAGCTCTTTTGGAAATCATCTTCTTCATCAGTTTGTTAAATTTTGTGTTGTTTCAATGTCGTCCTGGCTCATTAGCTTGTGGTTATTGGATTGGATCGATAGTAAACTTCCAAGGCATGTGTCATTGATGATTCGCAATCAAAAGATTGAATTAGATTCAATTCGGAAGGAAAGAAACCGATTGAAGAAGATCCTAAAGGAAATGGGTGGCATTGAAATTCATAAACCAAACATTGGTTCTAACTTGAATGATATGACTTTTTTGAAAATTCGAATTTGGAGGATTGAATTTAATGTTCTAATTTGAAGAACTTGGATGATAATAAACCAAAGTGGGAGTTGAAAGGGCTTCAATTGATAAGCTTGCTTCTGATCTCTTGGGGTATTATTGTTGGTTTTGTAGCTGCCAAGTTGATGTAGTGTGGTGTAGCTATGTTTGAACTTCTTTTCTTGGATCGTTTGTAATGTGTAGTCCTTAGTAGTTTGGTGTAGCTCTGTTCTAGTAGTATGTAGTCATTAGTAGTTTGGTGTAGCTCTGTTCTAGTAGTGTGGTGTAGTCGTTAGTATTTTGATGTAATGTTAGCAATCTATAGGTTACAAATTTGGTGTAGCTCTATTCTAGTGGTGTGGTCATTAGTATTTTGTTGTAATGTCATCGTGTTTTGCTTGTTGAAAGTTGTTAGCAATCTTGTTGATCTCTTGATTGTAATGGAAAAGTTGTTAGCAATCTGCATTTTTTCCATTTAAAAAATCTGCATTTTTACTATTTAGCAATCTGCATTTTTTCCATTTAAAAAATCTGCATTTTTACCATTTAGCAATCTGCATTTTTACCATTTAAAAAATCTGCATTTTTACCATTTAGCAATCTGCATTTTTATAGCAATCTGCATTTTTACCATTTAAAAAATCTGCATTTTTACCATTTAGCAATCTGCATTTTTACCATTTAGCAATCTGCATTCCATTTAAAAAAACTGCATTTTTACCATTTAACAATCTGCATTTTTATAGCATCTGCATTTTTTCCATCTAAAAAATCTGCATTTTTATAGCAATCTGCATTTTTTCCATTTAAAAAATCTGCATTTTTTCCATTTAAAAAATCTGCACTTAACTACTTCTCAAAAAAGTGGCATTGTCATATATTTTGAACCCACAAAAACTTAACAGTCACTTGTTCAAGACAGATTAACATCCAAAAAGCAAACTATTTCATCATGCCATTACATAAAACTGGAAAACAAAAAACAACTTCATAATGCAACTATTACTTCCCATCCCTCTTTGCCTTCAACCAAGTGAGCTAATACTACGCAACAATAAAAATGAAAGTTATAATGAAATTGATTTCACAAAGAAAAAACTTCTGTGACACATTCTGCACTTCAACATACATTCTACACTCCAATAAGACATAAGATTTATAAGATAAACATATTTTCGGCCCACAAAAATATTCATGGCCAATCACAAAACATAAGAACACAAAATGACTAGTGTCAAGACTGAAACGACTAGCTTCAGGACTGATTCACAAAAACAAAATAAAAGTTTTCATTGTGTATTTACATAACAAACAAAAATCACTGCATAATGCATAATTGTCATTCCTAATGCTTGCCTCTTTTTGGATTCAGTTTTCCAATCGTTTTCTCCTTTTCTATTGCCAACTGATTTGAGGTCACACATGATTTGCCTTTCCAAGTCAACTTTCTTGGTGAGTATGGCAGGTTGGTAGGCATACTTACACCACTCTCATCACCCTTGAAGTTAATCTTCCTTGATCCTGTTGGTAGTTGATGCAACTTCTTCATTTGAAGCCTAATTTTAGCTTCAGATATTGCTCTATGCCTAATTATTGATGTCTCATTCTTAACCTCACTTTCAAGCTCATCTTCATTTTCATCAATAAGTGCAACATGTTTGTCATTTGCTTTCCTCTGTAAGTTTGAAGGACCAAAAACATCAATGCTTGGTTGGCTTGTCTGAACACTAGGAGATGGTACAAATCCAGGAATTGACATAAAGACAGATTCTTGACTTGATTGTGGTGCTGATAGTGGCACATCGGGAAGAACTTATGCTCTTCTTTCAAGCTGAACAAATTGACATAGTAGTTAGACTAATAAATAAACAATGTAACAAATGACTAACTAAGAAATAATGAATTTACCAGAGGACAATTCCTTTTATTGTGACCTGGTGCACTGCAGTGACCACATGACATTTTCAATCCTTTTCTACTTTTTGACCACAATCCCTCCCTCTTTCTTGCTTCATCCCTTTCCCTTACTCTCTTAGTTTTTGGTCTACCAACCATTTTATGTACTTCTGGTGGCTCCATCGCATGAGAGGGATACACTTTCCAGAATTTTTCACCCCTAACTGGTTGAATTTTATGTTGGTACACCAACATATAAGCCTCTTTTGAATACCACCAATTCATCTCATTCAGTGGTTCTTTTTTATCATGTTCTAAAGCTTTAATGGCATGAGGACATGGTATTCCTGTCAAATCCCATGTTCTACATGTACATTTCTTTCTAACAAGACTCACAACATGTCTATCAACACCCTCAGCCACCTCATAACCTAGGTCTCCACTAGATTGAACATGACAACCATGTGCAATGATTTTGTAATCCTTATAAAGATCTATAACATATGGACTGAAATCTCTTGTCCATTTTTTACCCTCCTCTTCAAGATCTTTCAACCTATTCATAACCTACACATAACATAACAATGAAATATTTATATATACATATATAAACATATTAAGATTATATTATATCAACTAGTTATGAATAAACATAGATAATACCTTGATTCTAATATCTTCCAACATCTTAATTATTGATTTTGACCTTGCTTCCAAAATCCATTTGTTGAATGACTCAGTAAAATTATTTTCACATGCTTGATTCTTGCAAATTGTGTCAAAATAGGCCCTGCACCAGTGTTGTGCAGGATACCATAACAAATCTTCAGGAGCTTGTTCAGACATGGATCCCATGATTTTTAATTGATCTTGAAATTCCTCTACATATGTACTCCAAGCAAACCACCATAATAATTTTTTCATCTCTACACCTCTCCAAGTCTTGGCTCAATTGGCTTCTATGTGCCTTACACACCATCTATGATGTTCTTTTGGAAGCAACTGACCAACAGCACCAACCAACCCCTGAAACAATAAACAACAAAACAAGTAAGTAGTTCAACTATATACAAAAAAAAAAATATATCAGAAAGTGAAAAAGAAATTAACAAATTATTACCTTTTGCTTATCAGACATAAATGTGAAACCTTCACCATCTTTTAGATCTAATGAATTTCTCAACAACTCAATAAACCATTTCCATGTTCTGGTTGTTTCTCTATCCACCACTACCCAAGCAAATGGATAGAAATGCTTTACTGAATCTTGTCCAAGGGCAACCAACAATATTCCCTTACACTTTCCTTTTAAAAATGTTCCATCCAGCCCTATAAATGGCCTCAGACCAGCTCTCCATCCATTTTTCAAAGCTTGAAAGCAAACATACATTCTTGAAAATCTTCTTTTCCCTTGTTCCAAAGCATCTTTAGATATGTTTATCACCACATCAGAACCAGGATTGCTATCCCTCAATTCTTGAGCATAAGCCTCCAATTTGTTAAAATCATCAATAAAACTACCCTCAAGTTTCTCCAAGATAAGTCTTTTAACCCTCTTCATTTTTGAATAACTAATATTGAGGGAAAAATGATCACCTACATCCTGCCTCATGTCTTTCACTTTGTACTTGGGGTTATTCTGAACCTTGTTCTTGAAGTAGTGTGCTAAAGCTTGTTGAGTAGCTCTTCTATTCTTAAAGGCTTCCTGACAAGTATGTTTTGTTTCTAAGGTCTTAATTTCAAATCCTTGGCCTTTCTTAACTTCTTATATTAGATACAAAAAGGGACAACCAATATCACACTTATATCTAAGTCTGGTAGAATCACTCTTCACAACTCTAAGACCCCTCTTCCTAACAATTGAATAATAACTCACAATTCTTTTAGCTTCATCAAGATTCTTGAAGCTCATGCCCTTTTCTAACTCCAAAAAATCATCTAGTTTCTCAGTTACTTCTTTTCTTTTTTCCCTCCTAAAAAATTCCAACTCATCACTATTATGATCACTGGCAAAAGGTTCATTTTCACCCTTCTCTTCCTCACTTGATCCACCATCAGTTACTGCATTTATTGTCACAAGACAAGCTTCATTAAGTTGATTGATAGCATCATTAATTACTGTATCTACTGTAATAGGGCGAGATTCATTCAGTTGGCTGCTGTCACAATTGGTTACTGCATCTACTGTGATAGGGAAAGTTCATTAAGTTGGCTGATGTCAAGAGCTGGGACATAATCTTCACCCTCCTCAACAACAAACAGTTGAAGTTGAAACACATTAGATTGAGTAAACAATACATTCTGCAGTGTTCTAATTCTTGAATCACCCTCTACTAGATAATACTTATTAGAAGGCCCCAAGCATAACAATTGTTTCACCTTACTAGAACACAATTGTTCAGTGTATTCTGAACAAAGGTCTATATATGATAGCAAATCTGGATCATACTCCTTCCATGTATGGGTCAATTTTTTAATGTAATTAACTTGAGGAGTCAGGGCCCACTTGCCCCCATAGTTAAAGACCACATCAACCTTTTCACCCATTCTTTGAAGAAAGTCACATGACAGATATGAAAAAAGAGAAAGTGACTTATCAGAAAACAATAAAGAAAACAACAAACAAGGAATCTACCAATATTTTATGAGAATACAAAGGGGATAGGGACCACATGTTATGTCTATTAGATTAGATAGAGAATGCAACACCAAAAGTAAATAAAAGTATTTAAGTATGACATACCTAACAGACAAGAAAGCATGGAAAACAGAGAAAAATACACGAAATATATGTCGAAAAAGATAAAACTTTCAGCTTGAGACAACATTATTAAAAGATAATAAATCAAGATAATAACGAAAACATAAAATACATGTATCTTCTAAAAACAACTACAACAAGCATATACCACATGTAACAACATAAAAATGTAAATATACATCAAATTATAACAACATTAGACAACATTAGAATTCGAAACAGTAACTGAAAATACTAAAAATAGAAAAATTCTTACCTGAGTGAGTGAGGATATTAATCCGCAACAGAACGAAGAACAAAAACTTCAAATTGTTGGCAAGAACGATTGAGTTCCAATGAGCTTTGATTGAGGAAGAAGAGATGAAATTTGGAGAAGAAGAGATGAAATTTGGAGAAGATGAGCGTAAAATTCTTTTTAGGTTAAAAGTATTGGGGTTGGATATTGGGTCAAAAGGTTTGGGTAATAATGGGTTAAAAGATTTGGGTTATGGGTGGGTTTGATTTTTTTAATTAGTTTAATTAATTATTAGGAAAGCCAATAGGATAGTGACACGTCATAAATGAATTTGTTAATTGATGTTATTATTTAGGCAGTTAAAAATAAGGGCAAAATAGAGCCTAAAGGTTGATGTCAAGGGTATTTTAGGCCCGAAAGGTAGAAGAAGGGTAAATTTGTTCCAATTCGGATAGTTAAAGGGCATTTTAGGCCCTTTTCCGTTTAGAAAACATGACACGACATTTAAGCAAAAACTTAAACAAGTGTTAGAGTTAATTGGAGTAAAATATGAGAGTGAGTTAGAGTTGATGGACTAACCTGTTGAATAAATTCTAACAGATCCACATCACTTAGATTGATGCCTAAAATACACGAAACCTGTATTATCATCAAGAAAACAATCATTTTCTTATGAAACAAGTGCAAGAGAATCTAGTTAGCTAGTGGAGTATTTCCTAAAGGCATGAATAGTTTTCCAAATCATGTTGGAAGCTATTCAATCTTCAAGGCATTACAATAACTCAAAAAGAAAGAACTTCTAGCATTGTCTAGTTACTGATGGTATTAGAATAAAAAAGCTCTTCCCTTATAAGTTACAATTCATAATTTACTTGCTATAACCAACCCAATAAAAACGTAAAATGGAATATACAAAGAGAATAGCATTGTTTAGAGGATCTAAGAAAGCTCATAGAAATTATAGGTTGATTCAACCTAGGAGAAGACAACTTATAAGAGTAACAAACATAAAAAGAACAGTCATACAAGGATGTAAATATCATGGTAATAAAGAAATAGTGTTGTGATATAAAAATATTCATTTAAAAAAAAATACTTTGAAACTAGAATGGATCATCATACTACTAGAAGAAAAGGTATATATGTAACACAAAAGTCAACAATGGTGTATTTATATTGTTGATGTCCATGTATATCCACTATATAAAAGGAATTTCTAATTAGTTCAACAAATAGTAATGCTGAATTTGCAGATTTAGAATCTTCGATTTTAAATTATGTTCTTCTTGATCGAAGACGTATTGTAACACCCATATGCGTCATGATCTACAGATTAATATAGCCGACTACTAAAATGAGACTTAAAATACATGAAGATCATGAGGAAAATTTATGATGAAAGGGAAGTACCAGAACCTTTTCTTTTTCTTAATGAATTAAAATGAATAATATCAAGAAAATGGAAAGAGAAGTAGTACATTACTTAACAAGCGAAACCAAGGGAAAACAAATTCTTGAACATCCTTAACATACACAGGATGACAACTTAACTTATTTTTAAAAAAGTACTTGAAATTTCTTGAAAAAAGCCAACAGGTTCTTGAAAATTTTCCTTAAAATATTAAGATAATAGATTTAGGGTTTTAATCGGACATATCACCGAAATTCCAACGTGCAAGAATTCCTTCGTTAATTAAGAAAAAGAATAATATAGGGGTGGCTCAATGCCCTTTAAAAATGAGGTTAGTATTGCCTATTTGAACTGGTAAATACACGCGTAGTTGATACGCGAAAAAAAATAATTACTACATACAAAATATATTATTTTTATTCTACTACTTATATATTTTCTTAATAAAAAGAGTTCATTGTATTAATAATGTGAAATTTGTTATCATCATGTATAATTTAATTAGTGTAATTTTCATAAATCGATTCAAAATTTTAAAAGTAAGTATAAGATTATAAATTAATAATTTATACATATTAAATAAATTTCTTATAAATTAAATATGAAATTTAGCTCAAAGAAATTGAATATCAAATTTATATTTGAACAGTATATTTATCTCTACTGGTCATAATCTCATTATAAATTTTGAAAATATTTAATATTATTTTATTTAACTTAACCTAGTAAAATGGCATATGTTGAACGCAACAACAAATTAAATATATATATATTTTTTTTGTATATTTGAGTATTATTTTAGAGGTTTTCATGGTTTGTTTTGGAGTGATTATTGGTTAAAATTATAATCAAAACAGTTGGTATTTAAATTTTTAAAATCAAATAAAAAAATATCTACGGTTCGATTCGATTTAATTCGGGTATTTTAGTCTTTTCAATTTGAAAGCAATAAGTGCAATGAGAGCATATATCTTTAAATAGATACGGATACCTCGTACATGAACAATTCATATAAAAATTATTGTAGATTCAATTAATCAATTAAACAATATTAGAGTTGTTTTTACACAAATAAAGAAATTTAAATGGGCAATACTAAAATCATTATACACTAAAGATCAAAAGAAATACTAACTTTTTTATAGCAAAAAATAAAATGAAAACCTCAAGCTCAACAATTGTCTAACTACCCCTAGAGGAGTACAACTAAATTATGTACCAAAACACAAACATGAGTTTTTATATTTTATTTATGAATAATATATAAATAATTATAAAATTTATGATAACTCGAATTAATTTGGTTTATTTTAAAATAAAATTAAAATTAAATTGAACATTATTGATTTTCATAATTTAAAATCAAATCAAATATTAAATTTTAATATGTCTTACGATATGATTTGATTTTTCAATCATAACGATAAACAACCAAAAGTATTACAATCATTTTAAATGTTTAGATGCTATATATTTAAAATAATCAGTCATTTTTAAAATTGCAACGTTCATAATTTAAAAATATAAAGAGTCACAAGTACATTTCCTTCAATTTCTTCTTCTTCTTGGATCAGATTTAAGGCACTATGTTCATAGACCATAGAATACTATGACCTTAACACTTAATAAATAAAATACAGACCATTTTTGTTAGGATAATTATATCAAATGATTATTCAGTCAATTCAATTATAAAAAAATGGTAATTCTTCTCCACCCTTATCGTCGTCGTCTTCTGCTACCAGTTTCTTCTTTTAGAATCTTTTTCCTATTCTTCTTCTTCCAGCTTTTTCTTCTTTGTAAAAATTCAACGTACCACGAATATGAATAGTTTTTAGAAAATTATGTATCAATAGATTCAAAACATAAACAATCATATCAAACGTTTTGAAATTGTTTAGACGTAATTTTGAGTTGATTGAGATTGAATAATGAATGCATATTTCAAGTATACTCAGAGTATATTATATGTATAGTTAAGTTATATTCAACTTTTAGAGTATGTATGATACATAATCAATATATAATTCATATATAGGTAAATTATACTGTATAGCGTATTTTTTATGATTTTTGACAAACTATATTATATGATCACAATATATCTCTTATGATTTTAGCTATTTTTATATAAACAAAAATGTAATTATATTTATCATATATTAGTCATTTTATAATATATATTTGAAACTATCCAAATATAAATTTGTAAAATGATTACAAAAAGGACAGCAAATATCATATATCTTCTGACTTGTTTATATGAGGCATAATACATAAACATTATTCTTAATTTGATTTCAGTGAATTATTATGTCCTCTAATTTTAAGTATGCATAAGTAAATCCTTAAATTTATATAAAATTAAATAAGTATACACACATGTCTTACATGACATAATATATGTAGGACATCGTGTAGGACATAAAATTTTCATGTAGGATGCCATATAAAATATATGTATCTTTTTATTTAATTTTATATAAATTTAAATAACTATTCGTGCACATTCAAAATTTAAAATCATAATTGCTGACTGACGACAATAGTCATGTTTATGTATTATGTCTTAAAAGGAACAAGCAAAACAATGGAGCTTTAACTTAATTTGAGCTCCCCTTTTGTTTTGTTTACTTGTTTTCCAATTCAATGACGGAAAATTATTGCCTTCAAAGTTTCCACATACAGACAACCAATTTCAGCGAGAACGAAGTCGAACAGGAGGACCCCACATACTCCTTTTCTCCTTCTAACCTTACCTTCTTTATTCCCTATTTTTGACGATTTTGACTCGGGCCCCGAATCCGAATCCGTTGATTCGGAGTCCGACCGCTCCGACTTGATCGCAAACCCTAGTTCCTTCTTCTATGGCAATGAAGACCAAATGGACCTTGTAACCGATCTGTTCGACTCCCGAATGACTACATTACGGATCATCCCCGTGTTGTTCACAGCAATTCAAATGTTAGGGTTTTGACAGACGGTGAAGAAGTAGAGCTTGAGTTTGAATTTGATGGACTTCGGGTCGTTGGGGTAGACTCCGAGTCCGATTCAGAAGATGTGGAGGTAATTTCGGGGGTTATTCACCAAATTGGTGATTCGAGAGTGCCGGATTTGTGGAGCTGTTTTCGGGTTGGTGATGAGGCGGATCTGGATGAAGATTCAGAGTGGAAAGAAGTTGCGAGGGTCGAAGGGAGGGGGGACAATATGAGTTATCTGATTGGACGAATGGAAGAAATTTCTGTTTCTTCTGATTTCTCTTCCGAAGAAGGAAATTTGGGTTTGGGTGAAGACGGAGAAGAGGGGCAAGTGAGGAATTTAGAATGGGAATTTCTGGTGGCGGTTAATGATCTCGAAAGGAGCCTTGAATTTCACAATGCCGTTATATTTCAAGATGACGGTTGGTACTTTTGATTTTGTTGGAAGCCAAGAGAGGTTAAAGGGTAGTCCACCAGCAGCTAAATCTGTACTGGAAAATCTTCCTTTGCTGGTCGTGAGTGATGAAGATTTGAAAGGAAGCAATGCAGCTTGTGCAGTTTGCAAAGATGAGATTTTGTCAACGGAGAAAGTGACTAGGTTGCCTTGTTCTCACTATTACCATTGTGATTGTATTGTGCCATGGCTAAATATCCGTAATACATGTCCTGTTTGTCGCCACGAGTTGCCCACGGATGATACTGATTATGAGAGGGAAAATGGAAGGAGTGCTGGTCCAGGACATGTTAATGATTTTCAGGTTAGATACAATTTTGAACCTGTGCTCTGACGTTGCAAATTCTGTTCTGTTGACAGATTTCCTGGACATAGTACAAATCTCATTTTAGCTGAGCATGTTGAAAATCTTTTCATATCATTTTCCTTTTTCTTCCTTACCTTTTTAGTTTTGGTACTATATATGTAAAGTTGCCAATTTTATTCTGTGAGTATCACATAGACAACTAGTTGGATTACCACTGAAAAATGTTGAAAACTCTAAATCTCTGTATATTCAAAGGTTAGTAGTTTAGTACTATTTTGGAATTTTAGAGTTGGTTTTGTTTTCTCAATGTGATGGTGAAAGTGTACACCATAGAATTATGAGATTTTTTTCTTCTCCAGCTTGAAAATATTGGTTGCCGAATCATTATCTTGGTAATATGGTGGGGAAGCTTTTCAGAATCTTGACCTTAGTGTGTTCTAATATATCTAGTTGTACTAAAGATTTTGCATCATATGATGCAATATTCACATAATTATCAAATCTCTGGATTTGTAACTTGCAGCATGCTGTCTTCACATGTGTTTATCATATATATCTACTTTCTTATCAAAACTTCTAGAGCCATTTAATTTCTGCTTTTTTTTTTACAAGTAAAAGAATTTCATCACATTGACTAAATTAGCACCAAGAGGGTGCTACCTCTACAAAGTGGATACAAAATACACCAGCTCCCTATACTTCCTGTAAGGAGCTAAAGAGTACAAATTAATTATCTATAGTGTATATATTTCAATTTAAAACAGATATAAGCATTTCTATTTTATATATTACTGTTAAAACCTTGGGTTGAAGCATTTGTTGTTTCTCTCTTTCCAAACAATTCATAAAAATGCTAGCTGGAATCATGGTCCAACCCTTTTGGTGCTGCTTGCCAGTATCCTTCCTTACCAGCTGAAATAAGTTCCCTTTAGAGGCATGGGCATCATCAACTTTGTGTATATAAAGGAGCATATTTGATAACTGTGTCAAGAGACACAACTAAATAAATGATTAGCGTCTACCAACTCTCTGGCACACATTAGCAGCTGTTAAACATAACCATACCCCTTATCTGGAGATAAAACCAAGCCAAACAAATATCATGAATAGCAGTCCAGCTGAAGCGAACCACCTTAAGAGATACTTTGTTTATTCAGATCTTCCCGGACCAGTTTATACTGGTACTCTTAGCTATTTTTAATGTATTGTAGGCTGTAGCATTGCTTGATGAAGAAAGATCCACAGTTTCTTACCCCCATCTCAAAGAGTGACACTCATATGTTGTCTCTTATACCACTTATAAAATATCAAATTATCAATAACTAAGATGATAGGGTATCAAATTTCCAATTATAACAGTTTCTCAATTTTTTATTGTGTCATGATGTGTTTGGTGTTGAGCTATTGCAACCTTCTTAACTTTTAGAATGAAAAGGAAAAATCATTTCATGATCTTAGGTATATGTCCATTATCATTTGAACAAGAAGCTCCTGATATATATTTTCAAGGACACAGGGTGCTTCTTTCTCACATCCTCCTGGGCAACTAGAACTGCCAAACCTCTAGGTTGGAAATAAACGAAATACAAGTGTTTTTACCACGGGAGAAACCTGTCTCAGCAGTTGCCTGGAAGTTCTTTTCCTATCTGACCGGGTGGAAATTGTTCTGCTCGCTCTTTTCTTGAAATAGGAAATTTGTTCTTAGTTTTTACAACTTCACAACCACATCTACTACTGGGAGTTGAGACACAAAGTAGGTGGATGTTTGTCCATTTCTTTTTCGATTAATATAAAAAAGTAGTTAAGTATGCTGTCAAGAACACAGTTCGTGAAATTTTTCTACCCAGAGATTAAGCCTACCTTATTTTGCAGTAACCATTGTCTTCTAGACTTTTTGATTTTGGCTTTTTTTTTTTTTTTTAATATAACAAGGGAAACCTGCAGCCGCACTTCTTGATTTTGACTTTTCTCATAACAAATCCAACATTAGGGGTTCTTTTTAGGTATATTTCACTCTAATTTTCACAGTTTCCAGAGTTACCTTCTCCCATATAACTTGGTAGAGATTATGTTGCTCACTCTTTACTTCCCATGAGATGTTACCTTCAGTTTGTGTGATTTCTTTCTACCCTTCACCTGCTTTGTCTCAATTTCCAATCGTAGTCGCCTGCATTATGTATCTACCCTAAATCATAGCTGTGATTATGAAGAAGTTGGACAAATTGAGAAGGCAGTACTTATCGATGGGACGTAGATTGGTCTTGTTTGACAGCATGCTTAGTTATTTTTTCAAAATAATTGTGGCAGGTGATTAGGTGTCTTGGGAATGATAATCAGATCAGCTTATCCACCTATGGACAAGTACCACCTTCTCCAATCAAATAGTTTCTTTTCTCAAACATTTTTTAAGGTATAGGAAGAGATCTAGAAGGAAATTGACCATAAAAATGTGGGATGTGCTAACTTGGTAGTTCACTATTGCCCTTACTTTGAAGTCCTCCGTCCTTTCAAATAAAATGGTAATAATTGTATTTGTAAACGACACAAAGGTGCTGTAATTTTCTAATCAAGTGAGCGAAGAATCAAAAGTATAGCCCTCTTCTAATCTTTAGAGGGGCTATGTGAAATCTGATGAAGTTTATGCCTCATTTGCATGTTCTTTTTTATACAAGAATTGAAAGCGAAATAATAAGATATAATCTAACTTAATCCTCTGTACTGGTTTTTGTTTGCCTTCAAAATATCAAGTTCCTTTATCTGGGCAAAGTGAGGGTTGTTCAAATGGTTGAGCACCTTCACCATCAACCGTTAGGCTGAGGGTTCGAGTCAGTGGAGGGTAGGTAAGTGGGAACACTATTGATCCCCTCCTAGTGGGGTGGGTGGGGAAAAAAGAAGAGGAGTTCCTTTATCTGCAAAACACCAACCAGATACAAGCTGGAATCATATGCCACCAGCTATTTCTTACTTTGTCCAACCTTATCTATACCAATGACTCCAAAGAGTTTGTGTATATTCCTGGACATTGACCATTTGATTCCGGCAAAGTTGAGAAATGGCTGCCATAGCTGGTCAGTTATGGGGTGCCAAAAAAAAAATAAAGATGATTAGTATTAGTGGTTTCCGTTTGGCCTCCTCATAAATAACATCTGTTCATAAGGGTAACCCTCTTTTATGAAGGTTATCTTTAATGAGGCAGGCCTCCTTTGCCCCAATCCAAGAAAAATCACATCTTTAGTGGTCCAACATCATAAAAATAAATAGCAAGTTCATCTGAATTTCCTTTTGGGAAGAAAAGAAGCTCTCAGTGGCTCCATTGATAAAATTTTATCCAGTTAAACCATCTTCTTTCAAAGGTCATCTCTTCTTAGGTTTAGGAGGAAGCCCCATATGATCAAGTGCCTTTTCTAAATTCAATTTTAGAAGACCTGCATTTGTAATCTTACTTGACCATTGCCAAACCTTGACGAAAGTAGTCTCATATTGATGAACGTAATAGTGTTACTCGCATCTTACTGGACCAATGACCAACATTAGAACATTTTTTATTTCATTTTGTTAAAAGGTAAGCTAAATTACGGTTAGCATTCAACACCCAAGTTTTTTCTTTTTCTTTTTTTTTTGGCCAAGCTATTCAGATTGTGGTTGCTGGGTGACTCTGGTGAATGAACTTTTGGATGTAAATTTGCAATTTTCAGGCTGTACGTTACTGATTCGTTCCTTCCCTTGATCAAATATATTTTGAGTTAACCAAACCAAAAGTTGAAGTACCAAAGTAGCCATACTTTTTTTCTGTCAAATCTAATTGGCATAATACATAATATGCCCTTTTAACTTGGAGTCATTTTATATTTATGTTCTCCAACTTTGTGTGTGAGCAAGTAAACAATTAAACTTGTATAAAGTTGAACAGATAGACACACATGTCCTACATGGTGTCTTACGTGTCTTATACCACATAGGACTTGTGTGTCTACTTGTTTAACTTTATAAATGTTTAAGTGTTGAAGGGCATATTTGTGAAATAATGTCAAGTTAAAAGACACATTTATGTATTATGCCAATCTAATTTATCCGAGAATTTAAGTAGATATTTTGTTCTTGTAAGTTATTTATGGGCTCTCCCGGTGATAATTTCGGTACTTTTTTGCGATTTTTTTATGTTTCCATATTTTGGGTGGATTTCTCAACATCTGGACTCTTGAGAGACCACTTTGGAAGCCTAAATCATCCGTCTTTTTTGTGAATTCAAATATTAAAACCGCTCTCTGATGCAAATTAATTTATTAATCAATGTATAAAATGAATTGTAATAAAAGAGATTAATATTATAGAGTAGATGGGATAGAGTAGCTTTACAAGGAAATATATAATCATACGGATAATAATATAATATATGCCGAATTGTTGGTTAAACTTCTGTATCATTTATATTATGTCATTCGGATATTGCCAAAAGGGAGGGAAAAAAGAAAGAAAGAAGAAGAAGCAAAGATAAGAAGAAAAAGAAAAGTTTTTTAAAAAGAAAAGAGAGTCGAAAAAGCAAAATGTTTTTCAAATTACAGAATACGAGAGCTTTATTGAAGAAAAACACTTTCTGGCTACTTTATTTTGCTTTGAACGTTTTTCTTCACATCAACCAACATGTTTGCTGAAGTTGATTTCTTCTCAAATACGACTGCTTCTTTATTGAGATAATGCATGAATTTGGGTCAATTTTGAATCCATTAAACTGTTCCGAAAAGTGAGTCATGACACAACTCATTCAACGTTTATATAAGAATAATTATGGAAAGTATTACAACTGTACTCGTCTAACTTGTGTTTCGATATAGTAAGGGAAAACAAACTATCCACATTTGATGTTTGGACCAAGTTCCACATTCGAGCCAACTAAATTTGAATTCATACTGAAAAAGTGGAGTCAAAACCAAGATTTTGATTAAGGATGAAAGAGTAGTCACTGTTCCACCACAACCTTAGTTAGTCTAATTTTTCTTGTTTGCTATTTGATGATATTCGAGGCTATACCTAGCTACTCTAAATCTTTGTCAGGCACAAGTTGAAGGCAGAGAAAGTCACTGACAAGAGTAATATGTTCAGGAATTAATCCTGTTTCTCATTACTTTTGATCTAGCTTAATGACTTTTTGGTTACTAAACTAATTTCTTTTCTAAGTCACGATATTTTCCACTTAAATAACTTGGCAACGTTTTTGTTGTTAGTACAGTAGTTATAGTCATATACCAGTGTCCCCAATAAAATTTAGTTTTAGATTAAAGGGATAAGAAAGAAAAAGAAGTAATAATATATCCCAAGCCGTCATTTAAAACTACTAGAGAGATAAACTCTGGCTCTTTAAATATCCACAGAGGCAAACAAACCAAGTAAAATCCTCTAGAAACCTACTACTATATGGTATGGGCTCTCTTGCAAGTGGCCTCTGGTTCAACATTATACCCCCTATTTTTGTCACTAAAGCGTATTTTTCAAAACAGTGGGGCACTGAAAATTATCTTTTCAATCATTATGGGATTGAATATTTGTATGCGTGGGCAGTCTTTTTAAGTGCCACTTGTTCTTTATTTTTCAAAGATCAAACTATATGAATTTTAATGAATAATTATTTTTTTTTTAATCATATTAAGAGAAAAATTATAATTAATAGTACTCTTCATATAATTTTATATATCTAAGTTGTGGTTTTAAGATATGGGATTCATTTATGCAATTCAACACTAAAAGATAATCAATTACACTCTGGAAAAGTGAAACTTAATAATTAATATAGAACATACCAACGGAGGGGGTAGAATTGACAAAATAACAGTCGGAAAAGTAAAAAAGCATTACAGAGTAGAGTCAAAATCCAGACCACTTTGGTTCATTTTAGTGGTCAGTAGATCAGAGCACAACATAAATTTGTCGTACTTCAAGGTTTTGCATAATATAAGCCCCAAGTTTATCAAACATGTTCAAGTATTAATCAAGTAGCAACTTCATGACCCTAGTTAAGAAGGTAGGCCTCAGCTAAACATAAAAAAGATAGTGTAGCTTCATTCCAACACGTCTCTTAGGGTAGCCTAAGAATGTCTAGTAGTATCGAATCAAAAATTAAATCTAATCGCAAATTGAGTCAAATAAAAAAAAAATCGATTAATGGTTTGGTTTGACTTGATTTGATATTGAAAAATCAATTTGAGACCAAATCAACCCGACATTATAAATGTAATTTTAAAATTTTATTTTATATATAAAAATATTTACTTTGATATAATTTAAAATATATCTTATACTATTTCATAATTTTTATCTTTTAATATATTATTTCAAATTTAAAACTTAGAATTTAGAATGATCCAATAAAGATTATAGTTCATAGATATTGATAATTATAATAAAACTTAAATCAAAATTAAATTAATACTAATGCAAAAAAAAATCAATTCAACACTAAGAATGACAATAATATTGAATATTTGTTCTTTAGTTTTACATTGATTTAAACAATTAAAATACATAATCTAATTTTAATTTTTCTTAAATATTTAGTAATGTAACTAATACTTTTTAAACTTATTTTAGCATGATTTAGTACTTTTAAACTATGATCATTTTCATTATGACTTTACAATATTTATTTTATATGATGATTTCATTATTATTTTTTATTGAATATTTTAGTATCATCAGTACTCATCTCATATTTTGTGTTATTTTCTTAAGAACACCTTAAATAATTGTATTTTGGTTGGACAAAAGAAATATTTGGAGCACAAGTTAATTATATGTTTGTATACAAACTTTACCGAAAAAATTCAAAAATTTGAAAAAATCTGAGGTTTATTAGTTTGGTTTGATTTATAAATTAAAAAATTCGACACAATGGTTTGGTTTGGTATTTGAAAAACCTGAACCAACCCGAGGTTAAAAAATCCAAAAAAATCTGAATTTTATTAGTTTGATTTGATTTATAAATTAAAATTTTTTACACAAATAATTTGATTTGATATTTTAAAAACCCAAATCAATCCGGTCACGTACGCCCCTATCTAATAATATGAAGATTCATTCCAAGATCTCAAGAAATTGCAAAAATTTCAATAAAAGATATTTTCATCATTCTCATGTTGAGTATAATTCTGTTCTAATATTTCTATCATCAAAGTAAAGGAAATAAAAATACTCGAAAATTACCAAATAGAGTAGAGTAAGCTGCACTAAAAACAAAGCTACATTAGAAGCAGCCACAACATCAACAATGTCTCTGGAATTGGGTGCACATCAAATTCACTTTGATGCTACTGCACCTAAATTTCCAGTAGACTAGAAATCTCAGTAGGGTAAATATAATTCCAAGATTTTTCATCTGAATACTTTTCAGATAAACATGTCGGCAATTGATTGAGCTGTTTGTCACAGTACAACTTGACAAAATTGACACAAAAATCAGTCATATTTGTGCTTTCGTATGTATTCGAAGTGTTTATTAACTTCCTTTTCTTTATTGCTTTTCCTTTCCACCTTACAGATTAAGTTATGTATTCTGCTACCGTAGTCATTGAGTTATTTATCCCACCATTTATATTATATTGATAAAATAATTAATCTCATATGCATAGTGGAATAATTCTAGGATAATTTATTCTTAATCAAACAACAGCATCATGAAAACAGGGTTAAGAAACAGAATAATTGATTCTGACAGTTTTAAGTTTCATTAATCATATAATATCATATTATATTAAAAAGTGTGAAACAACAAAGTAAAAAATAGAAAATCTGAAGAATTTGAAGGGTAACTTAATAATTATGACTTAAATCTAAAGTACATTCTTATGTTATATAAGTGAACAAAAAACATCATTGTACTACTTAAAAAGTTGCAAGATTCATTTTTCTGTTTATTTTTTTAAGAAACTCACGCCAACAACAAAAGAATGTGTCAAGTCGAATGAATAAATATACACATAGTTAAGCTAGTCAAGTTGGGTGATTTTTCTAATTTTTAAAAAATAAGTGTTTAAATCATATT
This sequence comes from Solanum bulbocastanum, assembly GCA_037074985.1. Taxonomy (NCBI): domain Eukaryota; kingdom Viridiplantae; phylum Streptophyta; class Magnoliopsida; order Solanales; family Solanaceae; genus Solanum; species Solanum bulbocastanum. The sequence continues at coordinate 37,656,959 of CM073598.1, read as the reverse complement.
CAGATAAAATATATTCAATTTAAATATTCTTTGTAAAAAGTATGACCAAATACAACTCCAACTTCAAAAAATTCAAATAAAGTAATTATACATTTTTTCATAACTAAATGGCTCCGTAATTTCACTAAATTTCCAACATTTTTGTACATTATATAAATTGTGAATTGCATTGTAAAATGATTTTTTTTTTCATAATCTTTCTAAATATCAGAACTTACTATATAAAATTTCAAGATTGTGTATTGTTGCAAGTCAATTTACTTGATAATGCAAAAAACATATAAACTAACAACACACAAAATTTAAATTCTGAAAATGATTCATTTCTATCCAATATCTTTATTCTTTTTAGATAACTTTGATCTTCTTGTCTGGCTAAGACATGATGAACAAATTAAAAAATATCTTTTTTTAATTGGTTCAATCAATTTCATAACAAAAATAGTCTGAAGGATAATTCTTATTACTTTTTGAATAGTATAAAGATATATTTTGCTCACTTAAATATATATTAAATTTGAATTGTAGTTGAGGAATGATTTTAGCCAAAAACTCCACCAACTTCAATATATTGAGTTATTGACCATATTCATCTACTAAGGCCTCTAGCTATTGGTGAAATAAGTAAAGACATACGGTTTTAGACTTTATTTCTCTTCATTCACCTTCTTTCATTTAATTTCTTTAATTTCTTCCATAAAATTTAAGTTACAATTCTCCAATTTAATTAATTATTTTCTCCTATTTAAAACCCATCTTTACAAGAAAAAACTACATAATCTTCCATTACAAAAGAAAGGTCTTGTTGATCTCCTTGAAAAGAAAAATTGAGATAATTAACTAATGTTTTGTCTTGCCTAATATCTCTTACATATGTGAAAGTTCTCTATGTATTTTTCTTAATCAATTACAATAATTTATTATTATTTTATTTGATCTATTTTTATTCAATAGATTACTAAATCAAAATGTACAAGCATTTATCATATAGTAGTTGCTTTTCTTTCACAATATTTGTAAATTTCTCCGTCTATAATATCATAGAGATTAATATCCCCGATGGATGTTTAAGATGTTTATTTCAATATGGTTGCATATTTGATTGTGTGGAAGTGTGATAAATATATCATTGTCTGGAATAATGTACAACGTACGTTTTCAAAAACTAGTACCTACATAAACAGCAAAGAACAATGTTTTCAGAACAATTTAAAATGATGAGCTTTACGACAGCAGCAACAGTAATCAAAACCATGAGGATAATTAAAAAGAAAACCCATTTGCTTAAAGAAAAATTAGAACACCTTTATTCTCCACAATTCATAGCAGATTTAGACCGTCACAAGTACGCAAGCAAACTTCAATGATATACCCAAAACTCCAAGTAAATAGTAATGAAATGTAGCACCATCACACAACTAATCAAACTTTATGCTTTTCACCTGTTATTAAACATGTTAAGCAACAAAAGATACAAGCATTCAACTTGGGAATAGTTTAATAGTCCCTTCTAACGTTACTTGAAGCTGAAAAAAAAAAAGGAGATGAAAAAGGGTAAGCACATGAAGAACTTATCCTGTCCTGACCAATCTATTTATAGTAAACGACTTAATTAATGATAACACTCAATCATCTATCTTTTTGGATCAACTATTTATGGTGTTAAACATAAAAGCTGGAACAGTCCCAGAAAGGAAATTCTTAGCTTGGTGAACTTTCTTCACAATTAAATAGATTGATTATGCATGCAGAGTAAAATAAAGCCATAACAAAAAGGATAACAGCAATTCTTATACAACAGGCAATGAATAGTACAGACTACAGAGAAATCTATAACAACCAACAATCAATTAATAAAGCATGTAATCCAGAAATAAAATTGTTTTAATACTACTAGCAATAGCGAAATTAACTTGTCTTTGAACCATATTTCAAAGTGGCCTATATTTAAAGCTAAAAAATTGTCAATTGGATCAAGAATCGCTAACAGATGTACTAAGGTAGCCGGTAGGTCTCATGCGTGACGAAATATATCATAAAGCAACTTTAATTTGCTCTCTGCTTTTATACAACACAAACCCATTCTTATCCATTCCTGATTTTAAAACTTGATTTGCATCACCAAAAAGGCCAAAACAGTTGCAATAACACAACCACACCTTTTAAGTAGTATATAACAAAATTATCAAAAATTGTCTCTTTCTAAAGTCACTTTCTGCCCATTAGAAGATCCTGGGACTTGTTCAATTTTTTAGAGCTTGATGGCTTGAAAGAGTCATCGTTATCTTTCCGAAATCTGTTTCAGCACTCACAACGAGCCCAAGAATAAAGGATGGGCAAGGCCAGGCTTCGCTAAATTCCTTCAATAGGAAACTAGAAAGCCAACCTTCAATAAGAACTCAAATGGAGTACCCGTCATGCAGATTTATTTTATGATGATCAAAATCAACCAGTCAAATAAATTATAAAGCTAATACTTGATTAAAAGATAATCAATTATTGAGGCTTAAAGATGAAGAAAAATGACCAAAAGGGAAGAAAAACTAAGCCACAATTCCCAGCTAGTCGGGACAAAAACTTGATTGGGTTGAACACATGATTGTTGTGAAGAACTTATGTGCTCTCACTACCTTTTGAAAGAAGAAAAGAAAGGGAAGTTGAATAGGGTACACGTCAGTGGGGTGCAATAATGGGCATATCAGGTACAAGTGACAGTACCACAAATTGAGTTCCCCATCATGATGACCACGGCAGCTGAAGCATTCAAAAACTATGGCTTCTGTTTGATGTGATTGTTAGCCAATTGGCGATAGGATTGCACGCGCGCCTTATTAGCAGGGTCCCCCTGCAGAAACCTACCGTGCATCTCTGATTTCTTTGTCTACCAGCTTTTGTACCTTTTTAACAGATAATCTAGAGAATTTGATATCAAATGAGGCAGATGTTAAATCAAGTACCCCTTCGTGCAAGACCTTGGCTGATAGTTTAGGGCACTGTCCCAATTACTTGTATTCCTGCATTCCCAATTTCCTAATTTTTTATGAATTTTGATGAGAAAGATTTGCTATTTGAAGGGCATAAGCGGTAAAATAGCGGGATATGGCCATAATTACGGGAAGATAGATAAGATATGCTGACATGCACCAGCCTCTTAAGTGGGCAAATATCTTTCAGTATTGTGGTGTGTTTGGTAATGTTTTCCACGGAAAATGATTTCTTGAAAAATAAATAGATTTCTTGCTTATTACTAGTGTTGGGTAAGTTAAGCAAGAAAATATAATTTCAACAATATTCATATATTATCTAGCAAAACACTATGAGACGAGATGGAATGGTGAGCAGGGGATCAAGGTGGTGGTGGGTGGGATGATAAAGGGTAGGGGTTGGAGGATTAGGTAGATGGAGAGGAGACAATAACCCAAAAGACCACTTATGTAACATATTTTCCCTACTTCTATTAGGAAAGTTGTTTTCCATATTTTTAAGCAATTTATTTTCTCAGTAACATTTTGACCAATAACATAGAAAAACACCCTAATAATCATACATTTTACTGTTGCAAGGAGTTTCCAACCTAGCAAGCTTTTCTTTTCTGAAGACGACAAGAACACATAAAGTACACCTTTTTCATTGTATTTTTTTTTTCGAAACACAGGCATTTCAAAAGTGTACCAAATGAGAGGACACCAAACAAATTTCGACACCAAACGGATTTCGACATCTGATGCATAAATTTTCCGCAAGGACATCAATTAAAGATATGAAGGTATAAACATGAAAAGAAACTAGCGATCTTTCTCACTTTCCAAGTGTGTGTAGTATCTCCCCACCTCAGTTGATTGCCGAGCAAGTAGAAATATTGTTGTTTTACTTGAATATTAGAAAATCTAACCAATTTCGAGTCCATGTATGTAAAACACAACCAAAAGAGAGTAAAACTAGAAGATCAGAGAATTAATTGGGACCATACTAACTGAACTTGATGGCAAAATACTAAAATGTACAAGGTCCAGCTCAAACAGTCCTCAATACAAGAGAAATCCAAACGTACCGTCTATGTATAAGTACACTCCACAGTGATCTATATCAATCACCCAAACACCAGAATTGGTCATATAGGAAAAGACGTTCATTTAAAAGCTAAAGTATATAAAGTATAGGACGGAAAGAAATGCAACAAAGGCAAAACAATTTGAAGACAGGAATAGAAAGAGGAGTCAAAATTTGTGTAATTATATTCTTGACCATTCAGTCCACTCAACAGACCCACCTGAAAGGGGGAAGAACATTATCCCTAAGGACTGAGGAAGTTCTGGTTTTGGATGCATTGCGATTTTTTTTTTTTCATAGTGGAAGACTGGATTTCAAAGCCCATCCATATCTTACCACCTCTTCCTTCCACCACCAACCGAAAAACATGACTTTAATAGTATGAGTAAATCTCGACACTGTGTACAGCTAAGAAATTTTGACCTCTAAGAAACAGAAGCCAGAGGAAAATGCAGTGAACAATTGCTGCAAAAGCATAAAGGCAAGTTCTTGCTGAGACAATAAGGAACCCTATAAGAAACTCGGAGGAAAGCATTGAATCTATCTCGACTTTAATAAGCTTAAGTTATTCTTATTTTCCTTTTTCGGGAAAATTATTAATCATCTTATTGGTCTTAAGAGAACTTTTGTTTTACAAAGCTGGGAGAAGCTCAATTCAATCCTGAACGGGTATTTTTAAACAAGAATGAAGCACAAATCTTTAAGGAGTCCCTAGTTAGTTTAAACTAATCAAGCAGCTTGATACTGCCAATCTGATTTCATGAATGCTATGAAATATTGAATCTAGTCGATGATGAGTTAATTTTCCTAAATTACAAAAAAAATAAATGGAAAAATCACTTTCATTCGGTCCATTAGGTTGGAAATACAATCACATTTACTGAACTTTACTCCAGCTTTATCACCTATGATAAAGAAAGTGTTGGTGACTAATTACAACAAGCTCCGCAGAAAATCACCTTTCCTTGATGACAATCTAGAGTTTTTGTGGTGAATAATGCAACTAGCATGAATATGAAGCACCTCATATTTACGACCAAATTGCCACAAGTGATTGTAAGTCACTCATATTTACGACTAAATTGCCACAAGTGATTGCAAGTCGGTACTGTTATGCATAGGAGGAGCTATACACATATTATGTATGTTTTTTAAATCATGTTGTGGTTGTTGAGTCATCAACTCATTAAGTGTGTGATCTTTCCACTTACAGAATATGGCTTGCCTTCCCAAACCTCATAAACTCTTCTTTTACGGCAGTTACCATTGTTGTCAAAAACCATCATAGAGTGAAAACACCATGGATTGTATTGGCCTGTCGGTCTACCTGGATGGCCATTCATGTCGAGTATATGTCCATGTAGCAGATTAAGTAATTCATATGTTCATGGAGTAAATATTTTCTCCGTATGACCCTCAGATGTTGTCATACGCACATGCACATGTTCAGCATTATATTATGATGATTCATTTTCAAGAAACTTTACTGTATCTAATTGATACAATATGGGACCGTCTAACTTTTGCCTAATTCTATAAGTAGCCCCCCTCCTGCTCACGTTACCATTCGCACTTCAAAGCCAATTTCTTTTGCTTGACCCTCCATTAAGATCTAAATCAAAAAATTGTCCTTGTAAACTAATATACTTTTAAGCCATGCAACCCACTGATGTCACAGACTTCTATTACCTACTTCCTTCTAACCCAACTCAATTCCCATCTCAATCTAGTGTGAACTATAACCCATCCACATTTCAGCTAAATACGCTCTTGAATCCTTTGTATCATCTTCAGATCACTCCTCAAGTTCAAGACCTCAATCCACAACTAATATGTTTCAACAGTAACTCTACATCAGATGAAGCTGATGAGCAACAGTGGACTCTAATAAATGAACGCAAACAGAGGAGAATGATATCTAATAGAGAGTCTGCACGGAGATCACGCATGCGCAAGCAGAGGCACCTAGATGAGCTTTGGGCACAGGTTGTTTGGCTCCGAAATGAGAATCACCAGCTCCTGGACAAACTAAATCATGCTTCTGAGCACCATGATCAAGTACTTAAAGAAAATGCTCAACTGAAAAACGAAGCTTCAGAACTTCGCCAAATGATCACTGACATACAGCTTAGTAGTCCCTGTCCTAGCTCAAGAGCTCTTGAGAATGAACCTTGCAGTGGTTTACCTCAAAATGAATAACTAATTAGATTAAAATGGAAGTTATGCTGGTTGGGATAAGGCCGTGGTTTTGATTTCCTTGTTATATATTTGATGTTGGGATGGTGGCCACAATTTGAGTTTTCCCTCTTATCTCTTATGTTGACAAGATGAAGGCTATGAATTTAGTTTTTACTGTATCTCCTTTCTTCTTGTGCTGATATGCTATTCAATAAAAATCCCCTTATTTATGCTGTTCATGATGCTAGTTTCACTATACATACATTAACAGATAAAGAAGAAAATCCATCTCTATTCATAAAGAAGAAAAGGTAAGAAACCATGAGATAGCAAGTGACCTATGCAAGTCTACCGGATTGATTTTTTAAAATCAGTAATGAATCTGCAACAGAAAAAATGGGAAGAGAAACACCAGGAACCTTCCACTAAAGCGGCTTAGTCAATGGAATTGGCCAAGTACAGTGGAAGATTATTTTTTCCTTGAAAGTTGCATGCCTAAGATAGTTAAACAGGACGACAGGAGAGAGGGCTGTGCCTGTCAGGTTGTTTACGGCAAGCATACCCTGAACAAGAGAAACGTGTCATAAAGCAGTCCACTGATTCCAGAATTCACTGTTCCTAGCTTTAATTGTTATCTTCAGAGTTTCAGAGTTTATTCAAGTATGTCATTTTATCACAACCTACTCGCATACAAGCACTACTATAGTAAATGTGACTCAATCCTACTTCTTCCTTATGTAACAGGTGAAAAAGAGCACATTCATGGGGGGCATCAACAATTACCAGTAACACTAATCAACGAACTCCAACAACAGTGTGAACTCCCATTCTACAATTTCTTATGAATATTTTTCCGTCATGTTTTTGTAGTACAGGTATCACCTCCCTTTTTAGTGATTTGCACTGGTTCCTCCTCTCAATTAAAACCTGAACTTTTGAAAAAATGTAAATATATCATATTTAGCATTCACCTCCTAGGTATATCACAATACAAGTGTCAGAACTTATTTTGCTAGCCTATCTACAACAACATACTGGTGAAATCCCACAAGTGAAGCTTGACACATAGGCTATCCCAAGAAAGATAATTTCAAATATCTTGAGTCTGTAATCTAGGGAAGTTCAGTGATGATATTACACATCGTATTGTTGTGACGTACCTTCTTTGTAGTGTTGAAACTAATTCACGGGTAGATTAGCTTGGCACAGTATTCAGTAACAGCATAGTTCTTAGGCAACCGAGGTCTTTCTCTTGATGTTGTTAGCGAATGAACTATGCTAACGTCTTACTGATTCAGCACCACCACAAATTTTCGTATTTTTCTTAAAATATGTTTCCAATAATCCAAAGTTTGTCTAAGCATGACAGCATGAAACAGCAAATAATATTAACATTCAATCACCCAGTAATTGCTGTTCTTTATAGTCTGGCTGTTCTCGCAAGAAAAATCACTGTTCAATCTTATCAAAAATTAAAATAGTATTTCAATTGGAATGCCACACTTGAGAAGTAAAACCACTTTTCCTCCTTTAGCGCTGCAGTTAGCTCAACGTAATTGGTTTAATCTCATTTCTTTGTTAATTGAAAGAAGAAAGAAGCAGATGATCAGTAAGGTTGGATCTTTTCTCGTTAATTAGATAATTGAACCATGTTGTTGCTTTACTGGAATCATCTTCTATAAGCAAGGCTATAGACCTAATGAAATATAAAACGAAGTTTACATCCTCTAAAAGGCTTGAGGGGCAACAGACCTATGTCTACATGTGGTAGATGTAAATATTAAAGAAAAAAAGAGTCTCTTCTCTAATGCATTTAACTTTTAGATAAGACAAGCTTACACAATTCTATGTGCTGAATTTTTGTTTGTACCTCACTGCTACTCTTCAAAATAATATTTCCAAATGTTTGGCCAAGAAAATAACTAAGCCCGCACGATGAATGGCATGTTACAGATGCTACTTAATAAATAAATATAAGTGCTCATTTTCTAATAGCTTGAACCTTTTGATGAGATTGAATAAGTTGACATCTGACTTCTAGTGTTCAGAAAAAAAAAAAAACTGAAATAATTTGGCAAAACTTGACATCTTCAACAAAAAGGTATTGGATTTGTTATATAAATTTTCAGCATTCCTCATTCCTGGTATAACATAACTCAATTTAAACAAAGTAATTATTAGTTGTTTAACTCCAAAAATGAATAATATAGACACGATCTATATCCAAAATAGGCGGTTTGAACTCGGTGTTTTCATGAAAACGATCAACTTCATTATTGCAATAAGTTATAAAATGCAAACTACTAATGCTACCAGATCAAATCAACATGACCTAATTTTTCACGTGGATACTACAAGTATGTCAGCTTTATCACTTCAACGAAGAACACACAAAATGTAATTAATTACTGTAAGTTACACTAATATAGAAGATAAATCAGCATATCTAGCTCCTAATAACAATTGGAAAGTTTGATGAAATCGCCTGCGGCTTTCATGTTTATCAATTTCAATGGAAACAGAGCATTATACGATAGCTGAGCATTTGAAATTTCAGGAGATGTATCTAAGGCGACGGACAGATTAGTCGGGAATTACCTGTGATCGGAATCCGATGGAACTCAAATGGAAGACGATGAGGTGTTGATGAGAAGAAGCTTCGTGCTTGAGATTATCTTAAGAGTCGATCCAAAAGAATAGGAGTAAAAATTAGAAAACCTCGTCCCGCTTATTTGAACTTTCCCGGTGGCGGTTTCCCGGGCTTAATAAACCAAAATTCAAACCTTTTTGCGGGTTGTTAATTTTAACTAAAATTATTTCAAGTTAACATATCACTTATTTGGAATAATTAAGTTAAGTTTAAGTTAAGTTATTTCTTATTTGGAATATAGTCAAGATACCCGTTATTTTTTCAGATATTAGTTATTAATTTAATAATATTTATTTTAAGGAACAATATGTAGTTATAGTTATAAATAATATTTAGTATTTTCCTATAAACACTGCATATTTGTCATGCATTAAAGTTTATTCACTCCTTATTTAAAATGAACATATTAAATTTTTATTTTAAAAAATTACGATTTAAAAAATATCTAGTAGTCTAATTACACTTGTTCACCAAAACCTACTCTGAGTTTGTATTATAGCAACAAAAAATGTTTTCTTAATTACTATACTATGTAATTATTGTATTTATTATTTGATTTTCAACGCACCTTTAAAAAGTATAATTTAACATCTTTAAAAGTACAGGAAATTAAGAAAGAATTTATGTTTTCTTAAACACAATTTTTAAAAAACATTCAATTAGTGAAAGTATAATTTATATTGTCAAAATTTGTCCCAATATTAATTATTCATATTACTAATAGTTATTCTAAATTACTTGTCAATTTACAAAATTAAGATAAAATTAATTTCATGTTCCCATTTTACCCTTGAATTTGGTTGTTATTTTTTAAGTTTTAGACAAATTTGTAAAGTTTCAACAAAAACAATTAAGAGGTAAATTAGTAAAACTATTCTTCTTATTTATGAATTCTTAAGGGCATGTAAAGTTATAGTCCAACAAATATATGTCTTGTTTTATATCATAAGCTTAGAGCATGTTTGACATTGCTACTAAAATTTGTTTATTAATAGAAGTGTTTTTTTAAAATAACTTTTTTGAAAAGTGTTTTTCAAAAAAAAAAAAAATGTTTGGCAAATTCATTTGAAAAGTGCTTTTGATAAGCAATTTGTGTTTGGCTATCTTTTTTAAAAAAAATACTTTTGAGAGTCAAATTACGAAAAGACAAGTATCAATGTGCTTTTAAGATTATTTTGTAGAGAGAAACTATTTTAAATATTTAATACATAACTTTAATTAAACTTTTCTTTTAATTAAATTAAAATGTACATATTCGAATTATTAATCAATATTATACAAAGATAAATAATAAATAAAATATTAATCTAATGTTAACATGATGAGTTAAATATGCTTAAAAATATCAAACAAAATAAATTTTAATATTATTTTTACCTATTTCTAATAATACGTAAAATAATATATAAAATATAAATAATAATAATATATAAACATAAAAAAAAAAAAAAAAAAAAATTCTTGAATGAAACTTAACAAAACTTATGAAATATGCTAATTAATTAATAAGAGATATATTGGTAAATACGTAAATATGTAAGAGATATTTTAGTCTTCAAAAAAATAATTTTCTTCTTCCGCTTCTGCTTCTGTTTTTTTAAGAAGTAGAAATTTTTAGCTTCTTCTCAATCATAGAAAAACTGTTTTTGCATCTATTAAAAGCACTTTTGAGGGTTTGTCAAACACTTGATCTTTAAAAAAAAAAAGTTTTTTTCTAAAAAAAAAAAACTTTTGACCTTCTAACAACAATGCCTAACAGGCTCTTAGTAATTTACTTTAACATTTTTGTACCTAGTTAAACAATAACATATATATCAAAGTGATCCCAGGAAGATAGAGTTTATGAAAGTCTTATCCCTATTGTAAAGATTAAAAAAATTGTTTTTATAAAATTCTCGCTAAAGAAAAAATAGTTCAAAGCATGACAAAAAAGGAAATAACGAATGCAAAGAGATAAAGTTTTCTACAATGTACTACAAATAATACAATAATCAAATTTTAAGAAATAACAAATATTAACAAAAAAAAAAAGGATAATTAGAACTTCTAGAGTAATGTTACGATGACTAGAACGAAAGAAGCTTGCGTGCATATATATATATATATATATAGAGCATTCAACTAAAATTAAATCTAAATTTAATTGGTCTCCTAATCTATTACTAGTGGTGGTTGCGCTTGCAATTTACATAAATGAAGTTAGGTAGTCCAGGATTGGTTTATCGTTTAGACGTCTAGAACATATGAAGTTGTTTGCACATGGACGATATTAGAGGTAGAGTTAGAGCTAGTAAGAGTTTCGGGTCATTTCAACTTTATTTGACGAAAACTTACATTATAATTAAAATTACTTTTAATGTATATATAATAAATATTGAATCTCCTCAAACTTCTTCATATCTATATCGATTCATATTCCATATTTTCAATATATATATATTTTTAATATATATTAAAAATTCTGACTTTACCAAAGATCTGGAGCAAAATAAATAGGGCAAAACATAATACAAATTAAGTAATAAAAAGCGGAAATAAATCATAAAAGAAAGTCGGGGGTTATTTCTGAAAAACATAATTAAGGAAGGCCTTCATCTGTTTATTTCCTTTTCACTGGACCATGCTTTTTCATCTTTACTACGAGTAATCAATCGCGTTGGATCCCGAGTTGATTGAAATTTCCTAATCAGGAAAGGAAACCCACCGACGCGGGAGAGAGATCAGTCTCCATCTTCAACTCCCAGCTTCAGATCTCATTAATCAACTCCACTCATACAATTCTACATAATACAAATTCCACATTAATTCCCAATTATTCTTCCACATAAATTGAACTCAATCTACACTCCGGATTGCATATGTAGTTTTACAGATTCAGAGCAGAATCGTTTGGTGTTTTCACATTATCAATTAGATCCGTCGGAGAGAGATCTGAACAAATGGCGGTTGCAGTCCGAGGAGGCCGTGGCGGCGGATCGGCACTTCGGAATTTCTTCTCATATCGAATCTTCGTCTCGGCTATCTTTACTTTACTGTTTCTCGTCACTCTCTCCGTCCTCTTCTCCTCTCATCACGATTCCGTACGTTTTCACTCTCCGCTTATTACTTTAATTTTCAAATTTTACCTTATTTGCTTATGCATATTGTTTGCAATGTGTTCTCTAACGGATTGTGCATTTTTCTCTCCTCAAGCTTGAAGATTAATCTTTTTCCTTAACAAGTTGTAGTAGTTGTTTATTATTATAACTAGATTTGCGTTTTGATGAGGTAATTTATTTTAACTTTCCCTCATAAATGTTTCATTCGATATGGCATGCTTTATATCTTCTGTACATAATATGTTTGCTGAGATTCAATCAGCTTACATTTAGGAAAGATTTAGGTACACTGAAGTATGTAAACAGAGAAATTGACTAACATTTGATCATGCGCAACAGACTATTGGGAATGCATACTTTCATCGGTCATTGGTGTCACTGAGTTCAGATCCATTGAAGACTAGGCTAGATTTAATACATAAACAAGCAAATGATCATGTAGCGCTTGTGAATGCCTACGCCGCTTATGCAAGGAAGCTGAAGTTGGAGATTGCTAAGCAGCTTAAGATGTTCGAAGATTTGGCCCAGAATTTTTCTGATCTTCAGTCAAAGCAAAATTACCGCTCAAATTTGTTTGATACTGATGGACCCCTGGATGACGACTCCTTGAAACAGTTTGAGAAGGAGGTTAAGGATAAGGTCAAGTTTGCGAGGTTATTGATTGCTGACTCAAAAGAGTCTTATGATAATCAATTGAAAATACAGAAGCTGAAGGACACAATATTTGCTGTTAATGAGTTGTTCGTGAAGGCAAAGAAGAATGGAGCTTTTGCCAGCTCGATTGCTGCTAAATCAACTCCAAAGAGCTTGCATTGTCTTGCTATGCGGCTTATGGAGGAGAGAATCTCACATCCTGAAAAATATAGGGATGAGGACCCAGAGCCTGAATATGAGGATCCTACTTTGTATCATTATGCCATATTTTCAGATAATGTCATTGCAGTATCCGTGGTTGTGAATTCGGTGATAAAGAACGCTGAGGAGCCATGGAAACATGTGTTCCATGTTGTTACGGATAGGATGAATTTAGCAGCAATGAAAGTGTGGTTTAAGATGAGGCCTATTCAACAAGCTCACATTGAAATCAAATCTGTTGAGGATTTTACATTCTTAACTTCTTCCTATGTTCCAGTGCTCAAGCAACTTGAGTCTGCAAAGTTGCAGAACTTTTACTTCCAAAACAGTGCGGAGAATGCTACGAAAGATGTGAACAACATGAAATTTAAGAATCCAAAGTACTTGTCTATGCTAAATCACTTAAGATTTTATTTGCCGGAGATGTATCCAACACTACACCGGATTTTGTTTCTGGACGATGATGTTGTGGTTCAGAAGGATTTGACTGCATTGTGGACAATTGATTTGGATGGGAAGGTCAATGGGGCAGTTGAGACCTGCTTTGGATCCTTTCATCGCTATTCTCAGTACTTGAATTTCTCTCACCCTCTTGTTAGGGAAAAGTTCAACCCTAAGGCGTGTGCCTGGGCATTTGGGATGAATATTTTTGATCTTGACGCCTGGAGGCGTGAGAAATGCACTGAGCAGTATCACTACTGGCAGAATTTGGTGAGTTGTTTTATGCTGTACCTTCTATCTTTTTATGGTTGATTTTTTTGGACAGCTTATCATAGCTTAGAAAACAATAGGCTGAATTAGAGAATCGATTGAGCTAGGACTTCTTTTCTTTTATCATATATCCTATTAAGGAATTAATTCTTATAATCTATTTCTTTTATTAGAATGAGGATCGGACATTGTGGAAATTGGGAACACTTCCAGCTGGGCTGATGACCTTCTTCTCGAAAACCAAATCACTGGATAAGTCGTGGCATGTACTTGGCCTTGGGTTCAATCCGAGTGTAAGCATGGATGAAATCCACAAGGCTGCTGTGATTCACTATAATGGGGATATGAAGCCTTGGCTGGACATAGCCTTGAATCAATACAAGGAGCTATGGACTAAATATATTGATTCTGAAATGGAATTTGTGCAGATGTGCAATTTTGGCGTGTAGAGGAGCACACTGTTATGCCTCAGCAACAATGAGGTAACAGAAACTATCAAACTAAAGCACACTCATTGTTCATCTGAATACTTGAAAAAATATTTACATCCAGAGCAAAGCTAAGGCTGTTGATACTGTCTACAGTATCTCTGAAATTTCTTGTCTTGTTAGTTATTGTAATTTTAAAAATTCGAAATCAAGCGATCAGCTTTTGTAGACAGTGAAGTGATTCTTTTGTAAGGGACTTTTAACACGTACATGGTTCAGTGATTAATTAAAAGATTATGAAACCATAAATGCACTTATATAAACTGCTACTAGTTTCTTTTTACTGGCTCTAGTCTGCTGTGAAGATTGCAATAAATTAATTGCTTTTAATAATCGAGTTGCGTATGAGAAGTTTGGATAGGATTGCAAGGCTTATGGTATTTGTTGGAGTCAACCACCAAAATGGTCTTAAATTCTCAAGTATTTTCGGATAGTTTCATTTATGAGTGTTATGCAGGTTGCCTTGTGGCAATAGATAAATGAACTAGCTTCACTTTAGCTTTTTATCCTTTTCCTTTTTTGTTAAATCATTACTAATAAGCGAGTAAGGCAGTATTAGCCCTCTTGACATTCTGCACCTGCCCTAATATCGCTGTACATTTATAAATAAAAATATTGTTCCATTTGATGCTTACAAGGTGATCTCAGCCATACTCGGGGATCCTCTTACCATGTCTTCATCTTCTCAAATGTTTGCAGTTACTATAGGTTTTGTAATTCTCTGACTTCTTACATGTTACAGCTCCTTCTCTGCTCAATGGTATGTTCCCTTCAATCTGATCTTAATCTATTTCTCATAGAGTTGGGTTATCATGTCATAACGTTGCGTATGTCTCCTTTCAAATAAATGAATAATAGAAAAGAGAAGAGGGACTAGTTGTAAGAAATGAATCATGCAAGATGCACTATAGATTCCATGACATTCTGATAAAAAAAAAATTGTCTGCCTGCCCCAACAAATATAGAGTTCTAAGCCAAAGTGTTCTTGGTTCCTAATGATATGATTTTGTGCTGAAGTATGTGTTGGACTTGGTTATCCTAATCCCTTCATAAGGTTCAATTTGTGAAATAGCTACCTGTGCCTTTGCTTCAACAACATGCATATCTCCGTTTCAAATTAGATGTCTTAATGTGGCTTTAAACAGAGAGTGAAGAAAATTTGAACGGTTACTATTTGCGTGGTACCACATGCCATTCATTCTTTTAGGCATGCAACGATGGAGATGTCAATCTAAGAGAATCCTATATACTAATATAATAGGGCGAATAAAACACCCTTGAAACTCCTCTTCTCTCAATAAGAGAGCGGAATATAAAAGGATGCTGCAGTACTTTATTGGAAAATATACAATTGTTTATTCAAAGATGAGCGTGTTATTTATGCCTTATATATTGCTTTCGCTGGTATTACTAATTAAACCACCTATGATTGGTGTACTGTACAGCGTATAGTAGAAATTAGAATATCCCAAGAACATTGTACACAGCACAGTATGAAACATGAAAGATTAGGCGGAAGAAAAGAGTACTGTCGGGGAATGAGGAACGTTCAATGTGTGCCACCATTGTACATTCTCAGTGGTGCTGTTACTTTTTGAAAAGTTATTCAGGACTCATTCCTTAAACTAATAAAGTGGGATCCATCTGAGTCACCATAACATGATTGATCATGAACTTCGAGCCGCTGCGTCCAAATACATTAGTAAAGCATATTTGTGTCACTTCTCATCACTAGTTTTACATCTTTTAATGAACTTCTACTAGTATTTTTTTAAAACATGGCATCTGAAGGGAAGCATCTACCCAACTTCCACGGCCATTTGCATTTAGCATCTACCGGCAACTTCAGAAATAGAAAAAAAGGACCTTTGGGTTTAACCCAAAAGGATTTATCATATATCGTTTCTTTAAAACCTACTAGTGCGTAACAGTTTTTGTGAAGACAATGAACATTCTGCCTTACTCAAATCCCACAGGTAGCTCATTAAGTAAAGATTGCTCAAAACCATATAAAAAGTAACATATTCCCTCAATTGGTGTGAGACACTTTCGCTTCCCCTGCTCTATGCACACAACTGGACATTTAGAGCACAAATAACTGACATGATGTCCAATATTTTAAAAAAATGACATGAGTCTGACTCTACTATCATGTAAAGAAAATAAGGCCCATGGGTCTCACATAAAAAAGAAGAAGAAGATATCATGTAAAGAAAATTAACTTCAGGTTTGCCCCATCTCAAAAGCCTCCCCATGAGGTGAGAATCATTCAATATCAAATAAGAGTTCCCTTGATTTGTTACAAGTTTATTAATATGTTTTTCCAGTTGGAGCAAACAATATGAGGTATCTAGAGAAAGGAAATGGGAAAAGTAAGGGCATAAGTGGAGTCTCATCAGAGTTGCTCCCTGTTAGGATAAACTGTAACATACAACTACTAGGCTCTATAGATAGATTCCCCAATATTCAGAGTAATGGTAGTGCGAGTTATCTACCATACTAGCTTAGTATAGAACTATTGAAAACGCAAGAATTAAAAATGACTTTATTTTATTAGGTCAAGCAAGAGATGGAGTGGCCAAGTAGCTAGGCATGTCATCACCAGCCATGATAACCACAATCTTCGGTTTCATTGTCACTACCATGTCAATTTGGTTATGTACATTTGTGGGAATCATCATCCCACCATTGTTCTCACCCCATGAGATAGATAAATTACGCATTTTCTTTCTGCAATAAGCACAGGCAAGAATGACCAGTGCTACAGAAATGAGTAGAAATATAAAGGCCAGGCCTCCAAAAAGGTAAGGTACCGTAGAATTCCATCTCCAGACAGAGCAAGAATATGGGCTACTACAGTTTGAAAGGATCATCTGTGATCTCTTTGTGCGTTCTTATGTGTAGAATTTTGGTGAAACGTTATGGTTTTGGAAATTAATTACCAGCTCCTTTTAAAGGTGAAAATTGAGGATGCTGAGAAGGAAGATTCTAAATGTGCCCTTTAGATTCCTCAAGTTTTGAGAAAATCAAAGTGATAGTACTATAAATTAATAGCCCACTTAAAATAGTAAAAGTGAACACAGGCGCTAGTAGACTAGTAGTTCCGATGTGTGATTTGTCTTGGTCACAAAGTCAAAGAGTAAAACTTTAGCATATGGAGGAGTCGTGTATACACGGAACGATATACATTAACAAAATAATTTAAACATTTTATTGCATCTCTTCGATATGAATTAGTTATACAATAATGATCGTAGTGATCTATTTTGACATCTACTTGTATGCCAGGATCTAGTTCGAAAGGTGCTGAATATATTACTCTCACTTTTCACTACAAAAAGGAAAGAAATTACCAAGTTTGTCGCGATACAAGAGCAATTAACTAAATCTGACACTAGTAGTAATTAGCTCTATATATTTTGTTTATTACATCAAAACTATAAAACTAATTCTTCAACCGCATATAATTACTATAACTATATATATCACAGAAAATCACTTCATCAAGTCACTTTGACTAATAATATCCATGTGGCGCCACTTAAAAAACATTAGAAGAACCATTTGACATTCTGTAATGGTTCGATTGAACTTAAAAACAATGGTAAAAGCATTAATAATGGACCTTCTGTTAATGTATAAAATATCTGATTTAATTATGAAACACTATCTTTCTGGACCAATGCGTAATCTATATATTATAATGGAGCTTTAAAGTTCAGCGTCAATTATAGGCGTCTCATAGCTTTTGATTAATATATTCGTCCCCGTTCAGCCGTTCATATATAGTAATAGAGTTCCATTATACACAAAATCTACGATGTCAATATGATTTTTATATGTAAAGTATTATATCCGAAAATTAGTTCAACAAAAAAATTGATGGATAAAACATTAAATTTCAATTTAAAATAGTTTTCTTTTTTTAAAAAAAAAAAAAAACAGAAAGGGAGGTTTGGTAGCAACATCCCTTTGGGTGCAACCTTTTCTCGGATCCTGTTAATGTGGGTGTAAAATACAGATATGATGTCACTTATTCTTTGAATTTTATTAAATAGAGAAGTATTGAAATACCCTTAAATTTGATGTAAATTATTAATTTTATGACAGTCTTAGAACACTCATCTACTTTACTAACTAAATTTAGATACACCCCTGACCTGCCGCATGACATAGCAAATGATCTCGAACTCTTGTAGGAGCATGAGACTCTTATTTAAAAGTTGAGAGAAGTGTTAAAACACCCCTAAACTTGCAGAGAATGTAGGGATGTATTTCACTCATGTTACAAGATCGAAAATCTATTTAAGTTTAGTCAGTAAAATAGAATAATATTGTTAGGAATATCAATAATTCAAAGATAAAATTAATAACTTACGCTAAATTTAAGAGTGTCTCAATACTTTTCTCTTAATTAATTTATAGATAGAAGGGTGGTAATAAATGGGATGCAGAATATTATGTAAACAATATCAGGTGCTTTTCAGTTGTTGACCGGGAAATATTGTAGTGCCGCGGCGCCTCGTTGAAGTAGTAGTAGTAAGTGTAGGGGGGATATGCTACCAAATATATGAATAAAATTTGTACTAATTTTGAGTACTTCAGGTATTGCGTTCGTGAATTGCGTTCACCTGAATTATTTTGAGATTTTAATTTTAAATCCACGAAAATAATTTAAATTTACGAGCATTAATTTATGAAATTTAAAATTCATTTAGAGATTTCAATTTCAAATTCTAAGAGGAAATTCTGAATTTACCAATGATCATGTACTATTTAAAAAAAGAGCAATTATTGACAAGTTTCTTTTTTGATTTCTCAATTTTTTGATTTCTTATTTGATATTCGATATTCATATTGAAGTGTGACTGGAACCGTCATAGTCTGTTTTAACTCCTCCGCAAGAAAGGAACGAGTCGCTTCCCCCTTTCCTTCACCACCAACTTGAAGCACAATCTTCGCCGGTCTCAAGGTTATTAACAAGACAAGCCCAATAATGGGATTACGAGCTCTTTCCTTAACTTAGACCCCATAGTAACATTCTAACAAAAGCAATTTCATATTTAAGAAAACTCAATTTCTCATTTGATATTTAAAATTCACATGAAAACTCAAATTTAAAACTTATAACTAAAATAAAAAAGTACTTATTACTCCACATCAGCCCTCATCCATCACTGACAAGTGTTTTGATAATGGAAAGTAGCAACACGCATGACAATAGCTCTTTTGCTTCTTTTCCCAAGGAGAAATTTTAAAATTTTGTGTTATCTCTCTTTCATTGTCATCATCTACTCATTATTCGTTTCATCTATCTTTTCACTCTTTTTTGCGTGAACGGCTCGCCGCATCCCTATCCACATAAAGTTAGTTTTGGCATTTATCACAACACCCACTAATAGTGTTTGTTGAAGACTCCTAATCCAATCTCTGTTTTCCTAATTAAAGAAATCAAATACGGAATCCTCCTCTAAAACCTTTTATTAGTAAATCCAAATTTCAAAATTTTTATTTTTATTAACCCCACAAGTAAAGGGGAGCTACAAAGACGGAAGAGGGTTCATCAGAAATGGACTCGCCTGGGAACAAATTTCGCCGCCGATCAATTTCGCCACAACACACACCAGCACAGAAATCTGATCTCTTGTAAGAAAAAATAAACAAATTCTCAGGGTTCATATTTCACTATGGATTTTAATTTTGCTCATAAATTAAATACCCAATTCTCGTTAGTCTCAACTTTGATTACACCAATACTAAAAAAAAGGAAAAACAAGTGAAGAACTCAACTGTAATTATATAGCAAATCATAAACTCTGATTATGGCAAAAATAAGTCATGATCGATCTATTTCTCAACGTTGTTTGTTTTACATATTCCGGAAAATTACAAAAATAAGCTAGCTCGGCCTTACAAGAGAGAGAGACTCAGGGGAAGCAAAATTAGGCAGCAGATGAGTGAGTAGGTTTATCAGAAATAGGAACTCCGATGTGGGTAGGTTTGTGATCTCCGGCCATGATGACGACAATACTGGGAGACATCTCGACAATTGTATTGTTCGGCGGCGGACATGCAGATTTCTCCGGGTCGGAGTTAGAGGAAAAACGTTTATGGAAGGAACAAGCGAGGATGATGAGGGAAATGGCAATTAGAAGCAACATTATCCCCAAACTTCCAAAAAGGTAAGGAAGTGGAGATCTCCATGTCCAGAATGAGGAGGAGCTCGGTGTATTATTTAAATCTCTCATTATTTTCTCTTTCTCTCTCTGCTCTGTTTCACAAAAGAGCTGAGGCAGATGATGGAAATTTCTAGCTATTTTATAGAGGTAAACAACTTCCCTCTATGAAATTGCCTATTTGCCACTACCTTTAAACTACTCTCTCTCCTCTTATTTTATTGGTAAATATTTATTCACACCTGGTATTAATTGTTATCGTGCTTAAGTATATACGTAACTTCACTTGTATCAATACTTAAGTTTTCACTCATTTATATGTGTTTGTTTGATTAGATCGAAAGTTAAAAAAATAATTCTAATCTTATGCTTTTAAATTAAAACGATGTGTAAAAATATATCAAAATAAATTTTAAATTATTTATTGACTTTAAATATGTCATGTTATTCGCGTAAAGGATGTATTACAAAAAATATAATGAGAATCCTAAAGTTAAAAATATCTTTTATTTTTTTGTTTTCTGAGTACTTGTATTGGAGTGTGACTAATTTGAATTTATGTCGCGTAGGCCATATAGTGCCTCCTACAAATGAATTTTTACTCAAATTTGAGATCTCTGATTAAGGATGAACAATATTATCCGTGCACCACATCCTTTAATGATATCGGATTTTGATTTTGTTTTAGCAGGTGTTAAATATTTTAGTTAATTCCTTTGTATTTAAGTTTCTAATCTCATATCGTAGTTTCGTGGTACGTAAAAAGTAAGTTAAATATTCTTTGCCATTAAGTTACAAAAGTAAGTAACAAATTAAAAGAAGGGATGGGATGCGCCGAAGACAACTTTCCATGATACGAAGTGACATTAGAGTTAAGCGTACCAATTACAACTTCCTTTTGTGCACACCACTTTTAGTTGTAAAGATTAACATTCCATCATAAAGTTGGTAGTTGGCTTAATTAGACAAAATTAACTAGTAAAACTTTTAAGGGGCCGTTTGGTTGATTGGGATCAAACACATAATGATATTTTATCGATTAATATATGAGATTATTTTACTCCATTTTTTCATATGAAATAACTTATTTCATTATTTATATTGAAATAGCAGATGATTGAAACCAAACAATACTCACTACCAAATGCAATATATAAACTATCTCATAGGACCTTATTAGATGAACCAAGAGTACCATTTCAAATTTAGTATGTTTTTGGTAAAGGAATTTTCCGATAAATAGATAATTTTCATATTTATATTCTTATGTTCGGTTTAGGACATATTACCGCAAAAGTAAAGTATAAGTGTATAAGAGTCTTGGGTCAAGGGTGTGCGGTACGTGGTGGGCATTGGTCTATGGGGTGGGGTGACTTGTGTGGAGTGTGCGTCTTGGATAGTGTAAATAAAAACAATCAATATGAAATATTAGTAGTGGAACTTGTGTTTTCTGCTTTTAGGAAGATCGTTTTTAAGGATTTTATTTTGTTTAAAATAAATTATTGAAATACTTATCAATCATCCGGCATAAAAAAATCGAAATATTTTTTTGAAAAATATATGTACCAAACACACCCTAGAAAAAACAGATGGACTCATGATTACCAAGTGGCTTTTTGAGGAATTTAAACAGTTTGAAATTCTTTTTCTTTTTTACAAGTTAAGGTAAATAGCTATAAGACAGAAGAAATGGTAGTATTTGAATAAACCAGCTCATAGAATTGGATCAAGACAAGGCAATTTTTTTGCCTATGTCAACAACTATCATTACGTGTCTTTACATCCTTTTGGTACTTATTAGTACTTCAACTACTGATGGATCTCTCTTGTTTTCAAGTCTACATTCGTGTCCGTCTAGATTTTAGTTAATAGTGGAGCCCAATTCAAATGCTCTCTTCATTTTAATTTATTTATCTTCGATAAATAGAATTGGATCAAGACAAGACAATTTTTTTGCCTATGTCAACAACTATCGTTACGTGTCTTTACATCCTTTTGGTACTTATTAGTACTTCAACTATTGATGGATCTCTCTTGTTTTCAAGTCTACATTCGTGCCCGTCTAGATTTTAGTCAATAGTGGAGCCCAATTCAAATGCTCTCTTCATTTTAATTTATTTATCTTCGATAAATAGAATTGGATCAAGACAAGGCAATTTTTTTGCCTATGTCAACAACTATCGTTACGTGTCTTTACATCCTTTTGGTACTTATTAGTACTTCAACTATTGATGGATCTCTCTTGTTTTCAAGTCTACATTCGTGCCCGTCTAGATTTTAGTCAATAGTGGAGCCCAATTCAAATACTCTCTTCATTTTAATTTATTTATCTTCGATAAAAGGAAGTTACTTAAATGGTAAGCATCCTCACTTTCAAAAGGAAGGAGTAAAAATATATATCTTAATTTAACTCGACTTAAAAATTTTTAAAATAAAATTTGAATTCTTAAAAATAGTTTTTTTTTTTAATTTTATGATTTCAAATATATAATGTAGAATGTTTGATATAAAGTTACTAAATATGAAAATAGGTATTTTCTAAAAACATACTGAAATAAAAGTTAGACAAAGAAATTAAAGTAGCAAAATTAGTGAAATTTAACAAATGAAGTTAAAAGTTTGAACCTGTGATTTCAGGCTTTTAGCAACTTTTGAACCCTGCTATTAGCTAACCCACTTTGAATAAAAAGTGAGTTTATTAGTACTTCATACGTTTCAATTAAGTTATTCTATTTTTGTTTAGTTCCTTTCAAAAAAATGTTTCTGTCCTTTTGTTTGGTAACTTATTAATCTATTTTTCAGATGATAGGTAATATGTTTAAGATCGTAGAATTAAAAGATATTTTAGGAAATTTGATATATCTTCAACTTTATATCATAAATTAAAAGGCCTTTTTTTAATTTCTTAAACTTCATATTGAATTAAAATATGATAAACAAATTGAAACGAATGGAGTACTTGAAACCTTTGATGCGGTGTTTAAATATGTAATTTTTTTATAAATCCCTTGCGATACACTAGTTCCACAATTGACTGTAGTGAGTGGTGACAACAAAATTAAGTTAAAAGATATGTATTTTGACCACATGAATCTAATAGATAACGCCCCCAGCTTTGATTTTTTTAAAATTTATTATTTTAAATATTTTGGGTGGGTTGAGATATGGAAAGAAGAAGCAGATTTGATGGAGTTAATAATCAACTTAAAACACATTTTCCATATTGAGAAGTACTTTTTTATTTTAGACATTAAATTTAAATCATGAATATGAAATAGTATTTGTTAGATAATGATTTATGTCATAAATAAAATTCTCGACATAAATCTAAATTAATTGAATCTTAAAATGGATACCGATGAGTGAGGAAAAGAAAAAAAGTATATAATTACTGTAACTCAATGAAATATAAATCATCATGCAACATCAAGTTTCTAGACTAGCCAACATTTTCTAGTGCTCAATACTTATTTTACAATTTTGATGACATTGCCGAGCCACCGCACTCTACCAACTCAACCGGGTCGGGTCATATATTTATACTGAGAGTCAATTTGGACATAGGTTAAGCCCGCTAATCTAACAGTTTCACTAATTATTTTAGTTAAATATATAATTCCAAAATGATCCATACTAAAAATTGTTGCAATGCCAAAAAAAAAAAAATGATCCATACTAAAAATTGTCAAATACTTTTTATTTGTGTTATATCTAGAACTAGAAAAGAAAAGAATAGGTTTATTCATTCGTTTTTTTGTAATTAAACAAATTCTAAAAATTAGAATTTAACCGATTGAGCAATATGGTATTAACTGCGGTGTCAACACTTATTGTACAAAATTACAAATAGTAAAACATAAGAGACTTGAGTAATGAGTTATCAATAATCTATTTAGTGCAATTCCCACAAATGAAACCTGAAAAAGATAAATATATGTCATCTCACATTTTATCTTGTAATAATAAAATATTATTTCTGATTAAACATCTGTTCAAATAAAACATATAAAATGGGACAATACAATTCGATTACCATCAACTGCAAAAGTTAAATCAGCCAAAAAAGGTTGTCTAGTATTTAAAAAACATTAGCAAAGTGGATCAACTTCAAAGTGTTCGAGGGTATCGAATAACGAGTCTATGCGTTCCACTTAAAAAAAGAAAAAGTGGTATTGTAACTTCCTCTCTTAGTTGACTTATTATCCCCTCATTTTACAATGAATTTCACGAGTCTACTTTTTCAGGGGAAAAAAAAAGCATAGACTACTTTTTACTTACTCCCTTTGTCCATTTTAAACAACTTTCAAAGTAACTTCATATATATCACTTCAATGAGGCATAAAATTATATAAAAACAAAAATAGAGTTCTTCTAGATATATTTCCAACACGCCATGCTATCAAACTATTTTACTTAGTAGATATGGTAATTGTCTATAACAAATCTTATTATAAAAAGAAACAAGAATATAATTCCATAAAAATAGAAAGAAAAGAAGCTTTTTGGATGACTAGTGAAGTCATCAAGTTTGGTGTTCACATAGAACTGTAGAAGAGGGATATTGTTGTGTGATGTGTGTCTATACATTATTGTCAATCCAATATGTAATTATTATTACTCCATTATTCCTCATTTCTCCATTCTGCATTTTTTTTTTCTTTTAATTTGTACTCCCGGTACCTACTAAGTGAATTGTAGGGGTATGATATATTTTTTATAAAATACTTATAGATATAAATTCACTATTACCTTTATATTATTCTCAACCTATTCTACTAAAAATGTAAAGTAATTAAGAATTCCATTAATTGAATGGTAAATATATATATAAAATAAAAAGGTAAATTTTAGGAATCACATAGTTTTAATATGAAATTACAATCTATTCCTCTTTAGTTTATAATTACATTAATCCCTTAAAAAGTAACACAAACCGGATACATAATATGTAGCTCGGATACATTAAAGAGTATCTCAGATACATTATAACATAAATCGGATACATTAAAAACTAGCTCAGATACATTATAAAATAAATCAGATACATAATGTGTAGCTCGGATACATTAATATGTAGCTTGGATATATTAAAGAAATAAGGAATTTTAGAGGTTTTTAGAAATAGAAAGGGATATTGAAAGTAAGGGAAATATAAGACGTGTAGTTCAGTAATTTTTCCTTAAAAAAATCCAACAGTTCTTTTGAACTTTAAATAATTCATTCATTTTGAGTTATGAAATAAGTCCCAACATTTTATTAATGATAAACCAACATAGTTTGATATAGATGCTAATAGTTATTATTCAAAATTGCAAAAGAAATTTTATTTTAGCAATATGGACCAATTTATTAATGATATTGTTTGCTTAGGATCTAAACTCACACAGCTTTAAAACGGGCCGAGGATGTAAGACCTACTAATTAAAAGGAAAAAATGATTTTTCACCCAATGTTAAATATTACATCAATCAGGACATATTTGTGATGAGACTGATAGTCTACTCAATTATTTGTTCATCCAACTTAATTTCTCTCTTTTGCGTGAACAACTCAGCCGGATTTCTATCCATATTTTCACTAAAGATCTATCCATAATAAGTAAAAGTGAATCGAGGAAATAATTTTTAAATAATTCTTATCAAAGTTAAGGACTCATTTTTATAAGAAACTTGAAATATGTATGCTCGAATTAACACAGAATTGATTCACATAAACTATGGGCATAGATCGTTTTTACATATATCCTAGAACTCCAGAAGAAAATTACAAACGCAATCCCGCCTAATTCAATTGGTTCTAGTATATAACAAAACTTATAGATAGGATCAGAAAGAGACGATGGATCGACTAGTATTAATTAATTAGTCAATGAGGACATTTATCAGATGAAGAAATTGGAACTCCGATGTGTGTGGGTTTCCGTTCACCGGCCATGATAACGATGATGGTCGGAGACATCTCCGCCATTGTAGTACTGTTGTTCCTCCGACTTGCAGATTTGTCTTCTTCTTCTTCAAACCACGGTTGGTAGAAGGTACAGAAGAGGAGGATAAGAGCCGCAATAATGAGTGCCGATGTTAATGCCAAAGTAACCAACAGGTATGGAAGAGGTGATTTCCATGTCCAAAAAGAATTAGTACCATTTGGATCAATGTAAATGCTCATGCTCGAATTTGTTGGTGTCTCTCTCATAACTTTTTCTCAACAACTAAAAAGTATTGAAAATTGAAATTACCAAGATGAAGCTTATAGAGGTAACAACTTGCGCTCCAAGCACTACACTCAATGAAATGGCTAAATAAGTTTCTCTTTTTAATTTGGTACGCCTCCTAAAATATAATGGTTCATTAGTGGATATGGTTTAAATATTTTACTCTTTTTTTTTTTTCAATTTAAAGCTTTATGTCCAAAAGTGTTTTTTTTTCCTTCTTTTTTTAATATTGTAGCACAATAGGAAAAACAATTAGCACACAATGTCACATTTGAATTGGACTATTTAGTTGGCATATTACTGTAACTTATTATGCATTAGTCATCATCACTAGTATTATTTGGATCCAGGTAATTGGTTGAATTTGTTGGTGTGTCTCTCATAACTTTCACTCTGCAACAAAAAAAGGATAGAAGCTAGTATTGAAATAACTCAGATGAGAAATGGAAGATAAAATTTATAGAGGTAACACAACTTGAGCCCCAAGCACTACACTCTATGAAATGGCTAATATGCCACTAACTCTAAATAAGTTTCTTTTTTTGCTATTTCGTACAATGAATATATTAATTTTCGTCCTAAAATTTAATGATTTATTAGTCGGATGTGGTTTAGAAATTTTACTTTTTTTCCATTTAAGATTTATGACCAAATGTTTTTTTTTTTTTTTTTTCCTATTTGTAGCACAGGAGAAAAAGTAATTGGCAAAAATAAAATAAAAGAGAAAAGAGTAGGCGTTCTACTTTTTAATGTGTACATAATGTCACATTTGTAATATTACTGTAACTCATTATGCATCAGTCATCATAACTATGATGCATGCCATACCATTGTTTCCGTACACTTCTTTCCAACATTTTCCAAATAAAATAAATTTATTTGTCGTAACTTTTTTTTAAACTCTATTTCAAAAAGAACGTTCACAAAGAAAATTCTAGCAGTATATTTTACTAAATTTAGTTAAAACAACAAAAAATTAATTTTTCTTGAATTTCGTGTGAACGCAATGAATCATAAATTCGATCGGTTATTTTCCAAATTTGATGCCAAACCATTACGTTTCCGAGCCACCGCGTACGTTCCACCAACCCCAGACAGAAAATCGTCTGGCAATTGTATTATTTTCTTTATTTTTTTCAACAAGAGAAGAAACTTGTCAAAGATAGTAGGGAAAAGGGTCTGATATACCCCTCAACTTTGTCATTTGGAGCTGATATGTCCTCGTTAGCTGATATGCCCTCGTTATGAAAGTCGCTCATATATACCCTTACCGTTATACAAACGGCTCACATATACCTCTATAGTTACAAAATGAGCTCACATATACCCTTCATTTAACGGAAATGAAAAAATTAGTTTTAAATTTATATTTTTGACTTTTAATTTTCTTAAAAATTATTTGGGGTATATATGATTCTTCTAGCAAAGTTAAAGGTATATTTTAATCTTTTCATACATAAATTATTTTTTTACTTCTTTGATTATAATTATTTGAGTTTCTTATTCTTATTTTTTTTTTTCATTTCTTAGTGTAAAGAAAAAATTTAAAACTATTTTTTTATGGTTATATTATAATTTAAAACTATTTTTTTTGTCTATATTGTAATTTAATTTTTGTAATTGAAAAAAAATTTGGTCATCTATATTCTATAATAATTTTTACAATATTAATAATATTAGTGAAACATAAATAAATTTAACAATCAAAATAATAAATCTAATTAGTCATTGAAACAAAAAAAAAATTCAAAAAAAATATGTTTGAGGAGGATTAAATATACTCATATGGGATTATTTAAAAAAAAAAACAAATAATAAAAAATTAAACTAATTTTTTTTTCATTTCCGTTAGAGGAAAAGGGTATATGTGAGTCATTTGTATATAAGTAGGGGAATATATGAGTCACTTTATATATATATATATATATATATATATATACACGTAATGTTGCTTGCTTTATTTTTCAACATGCTTTGACTAATAAAGAATACTACTTCGCTACTCAACAAGATTGTCAACGTTTTATTGCTACATTAAAGAGCAGTTGCACTATTTAGTTAGATGTTGGCATAAGAATTGATGTGAAATATGGTAAAGTGATGAGCAAGAGAAAGGCAAAATGCTTAAATATGCTATGGATTTTTGAGAAAATCTTTATTTAAAAGTTTGACTTATTTATATCATTTTCGTTTGAGAAAAGGGATATCCATGTTGTTATTTGTTAATGGAAAACAGTTTTGATTTTGCAATTATCATTTTTATACGTAGTCAATTATGATTCAATCATGTCATTAATTAAATTATTTTTAAAAGGAAAAAACCTCATCTATGCCATCAAATTTTGAGAAAAGGCTCATCTATGTCATTCGTAAAAATTTGACATGGATGAATCAAACTTTTAACGAATGACATAACTAATTTTTCTTGCAAAATTCGATGGCATGTTTGAGCCTCACAAGAAAAAATATATTTAAAAAAAAAAAAAAGGAACATAAAATATGAAAAAGATATAGCTAGTGGGAAAAATTGAACTACATTCTCCACTTATGATTCCATAATATTGGAGCTCTAAGGAATAAGGAAAACAGAAAGGAACCAGGTTAATAAGTCAATTACCATCAACTTCAAAAATAACTAATAAAATAAACATAGCCCCAAAAATGTGTTATTTGAGTAAAAAAAATAATGAGTGGAAGTGGGTAATGTGGAATTATTAGTTTAGGTCTTCCACTTAATTAAAAATGTTAATTAAGTGGTTGTGGTGTAACTTTCTCTAATTGACTCATTGTAGCCTTTCCACCTTTATTAACAGTAAAAAAATTCACTTTTTTTTTTTTTTTTTTTTTTGCTTCGCTTTTTTTTTCATGTTTGTTTTTAAAAAAATGTTTTTTTTTAATTGATATCTTTTTAATTTATTTTTTAACGTGTTATATTTACGACTAGAAGGATAAATGATATGAAACCACAAATTTTAAAACCTTGTATAATTCCTTAAATTTTATGCTAATTCAAAACCTACCAACAATTTAAAACTGAGAGTACTTTTTACTTACTCCCTCGTCAAATTTCAATTACGTTGCTTTCAATGGAGCATAAAAAATAAAAATAAAAATAAAAATAAAAAGAAGAAGAAGTTGACGGTAGCAAGCACTCTGTTCTGGCTTTTCTACCATTATATTATAGTTTGACTAAGCAATATATTCAATTATCTTCTCCATATGAATTGTTATAATTCTAATTTAATTTTTTAAATTGACAAGTGTTTTGTGGTAGATATTCAATATTTTTAGTATTGTTACAACTAATATGGAACTGGAAGGAAATACCTCCATGACATTTTTGGAAGCGGCTCCTTTTTCCAATTGATACTTCCCCTCCATTTCCTCTAATTTCCTTTTCGATTTGAGCCCATATAAAATTATATTTTTTTTAAAAAAAAATTAATCTTCTCACAATTGTGTAAGACTTAAATTAATTCTTCCAAAAATAAAACGGAATACTATCTACCATACTGACAGGGGTGGACCCACATTGGACATTCCGAGTGCTCGAGCACCCATTAATTTCGTATCGAATTATATATATTTATATAAAATATAGATTTTAATAGTGATCACCCAGTATACAAGTAGTCGTTTGGTTCAGTGGTCATTTCTGGGTGCTTAAGATGTTTATTGCATCTGCGCCATGGGTTGGATTACCACTTTAAGCATTTTTTATAGAATATTTTGAAGACCAACTCTTCTATTCTTATTTATTTCATTTTAGACCTTTTATTTTCACTCCTTGTGTTGATTGTTCTTTTTACTCTTTCTCTGTTTCGCTTTTGCTAGTTATTCAAAATAATATTTATTGTAGTTTTATCGTATTAATATTTTTTGCTATTATGTTTTAATTTAATTGTCTATTTAATGACAAGTCATAAATTTGTTTACTTATATTTTTGTGACGGTAATTAAGAGAGCACCCATAACTTTAAAATTTTATATCTGCCACTGCATACTAGTAATCGAAGAGGACAAGTGTCACAGCAATGAGTGCCAACTTTAATGCTAAACCACCGAATAGAGGAAAATGGAGTTCCTTTTGGACCCATGGAGGTCGTTGAACCTGTTTCTCATTGCGTGATACCTCAAATCAAAGAAATTTTTTACGCAATTTCTGACTAGTTATAGTCTCATAACTTTTTCTCAAACAAAAAAAACAAAACTAAAGCAAGTGTGGAAGATGACTCGGATGAGAAATAGAAGATGAATCTTATAGAGGTAACAACTAGCACCCCAAATAGTACACTTTATATGAAATGGCTAATATGCCATTAATACTAGTTGGCTACCTAGCTCTAAATATGTAATGCCATTACGTAAAAAAAAAGTGTAATGGATAAATAGTACTCCGCATAATTAAAACATTACGTTTCTCAGTCACCGCGTATGTTCCACCAACCCCAAACAAAAAGTTGTCTGCCAATAATTTTGTTCTACTTTATTCTTTTGTCAACAAGAGAAGAAAATTGTGAAAGATTGTAATCATACTTCATATATTTGAAGTCTTAAAAGGAAAAATATGCACTTAAAATTAACCAAATTTATGTGATAATGAAATAAAAAAGTATTTGGTTAAGTTAATCAAACTGACTTATAAATAGTTTTGAATTTATTGAACATTTTTTTGTGTAGTTAAACCTCCATCATGGAGGTTATAGAATTTATAAGCTAAATTAGGGGTGATAATTGGGCGGGTTGAGTTAAATTTGGGCGGGTTAAAACAATAAATGGGTCAAAACCCAACCCAAATTTATTTGGGCCAAAATAGATTGGATCAAAATAGATTAGGTAACGGATAACCCAATCTGTTCAATTTTTATTAAGTTTTAATAGCTTTATTTGCTAGTATTTTATAAGCTTTTAGGACCTAAAAAAATTATTTTTTTGTCTTTAATATAACTATTTATAACCTATAAAATAAAATAAAAAGTTTTTTTAAAAAAATATATTTTGACAAAATTTCTCATAATCAATTTGAGTTACATATCAACCCAATTTTTAATGGATTGAGCTAACAAATGGACGGGTCAATAACCAACCCAAACCTAAATAGATTGGGTCAAGTTGAACGGATTGAATTTGATTTTGCCACCCCTACCTAAAATTAATCAAAAAAGCTTGACAACAGCAAGAATTTTGTTCTGCGAGGAGAAATTGAACTACATTTTCCATTTATGATTACTTCTGGAAGATCCAGGGAAAACAGAAAAGACTAAGGTCAATAAGTCAACTACCATCAATTTCAGATATAACTAAAATAAACATTGCCACAAAAAAAATTAGTGGGTGGAATTAAGTGATAGGAGTATATTAATGTCAAACTAAAGTGGTTGTGGTGTAAATGTAACTTCCTCTAATTGACTCATTAGTGTCCCTCTCCCGCTTCATTAACAGTAAATTTCACATTATACTGTCTTCGTTGGTTCAATTTTACTGATTTATTTTGAATCTTGCACGTTTGTTAAAAAATAATAAATTATAATAAATATTTTATCATAATGCACTTGTTCGTTAATGTTTAGTATTAGGTTTTAAAAAATAAGTAACTTATTCTAAGGATAAAAGATAAAAATTGAAAATAATAATAATTATCTTTTATTAGTAATATATGAAAAATGATAAATATTAAAAGTAAAAAATCTATTTTTTTTTTAATAATAGACAAATAAAATGAATGGAGGAAAATACTTTTTACTTAATTAGTTACTCCCTTATTCATTTTCAAAGCACGTTGTTTTCGGCGGAACTCAAATTGAATCATCATCGTTTTGGCAATCTAATTAACATAACACAACTTATATTTTTATGCCTTAATCTATTTTAACTAAATGATCCGTTGATTATCTCTACTTATACCTCTAATTAGTAGTCTTTCCAATACATAATCCATATGCCTCCCTGCCCATTGGTCATATCTTGATTAAGTTGATTCTTTCAATAATTTACTTCACATCACAAGTGCTTATCGACTCATGAGTTAAGATGACATTAATATTGTCTTAACGATAAAATAAAATCAACTTAATCCAATTGGTGGTGAAGTGATCATTACCAATTGTATCAAAAGATGTTGCCATTTGGTCCAATAATTAAGATGCTAGAATTAGATGTTTTTGGGCTAAAAATTACTGTTCTATGTGCGGTTATAATTCCACTTCCCTCCACCATGCCTTTTTTCGTTTCATTTTTCCATATTAATAAATCAATTCCAATTCAATTTTACCCGCCTTATTCATGTACTGATTGCAATCCAATTCATTTTCAATTTATTCATTCGCCACCCTTGATTAATTCCTATAATTAGCTTAGAATTTGCGGTCACGTTAATGTCTATATATCGAAGTTTCACTTTGTATTCTTACCGAAAATTTAGTTTTTTGACGATCATTCTAGATCAGTGGATTATGTGATCTAAATATAATATTAGAGGTCTTCCAAAAAAAAAAAAAAAGATCTAGCTAGTCCGAGTAAATGGCCAGGGCATAACAAAAGGTGCTAATTGTTGGAGTAATTGTCTGGAAAGCTCGATTTCACCTAATTAACCTTCTCTTGCTACGATCAAAATAACTAATACTCCCTTCTTCCCGTAAATATATTTACTTATTTGATATACCAAAAAAATGTTTTTATTTATACATATACATTTTAGCATATCAATTTTTTTTAAAAAAAACTAATTTTGTTTTTACCCTTAATATTAACAATTCATTCAAATTATTTTTCAAGTCCATAAAAAATTATACACTGATTAACATAAATATAATATGCACGCACTTCACATTTCTTAGAGGTGTACAAATTTCATCGTGGCAAACAAAAGTAAATTTTATCCAGTAAAATTTTATAAGTGAAATCTGGAAAGAATTGAATATACGCATATCTTACCTTAACCCATGAAAATAGAAAATCTATTTTCAAAAGACTCTAATAGCCTTTAATCATGACTCATGAGTCTCCCATGACACAAATGAGTTTCGAAAGACTCTAATTGCCTTTAATCATGACTCACGAGTCTCCCATGACACAAATGAATTATTGCCTCCCCCCCCCCCCCCCCCCCCTGGTTCTTTCTCTTAATTAAAATCTCAATTCCAACACTCCACTCCCTCACATTATTTTGCTGTAGGCTTTGCGTCACGTTAATGTCTATTACAAAATTTCACATTATATCCCTTCTCCCTCAACAACATTAAAGGGGAAACGAAAGATAAGCCACCTAAAAATCTAACCCGAGGACAGTATTCTAGTGTGCTGAATCTAGAATTTAAATAAGGCAGTTCAAAAAAAGAAGAAGAAATATTTCTTCGATTTACGTGACACCTTTTGAATTTCGAGATTCAAATTATAGTATATCTTTCATTGTAATTTTTCATATTATTTTAAATATTTTGAATTGTCAATTGTTTTGACTTATAACACTTTTTATATAGTTTTCAAATATATAAAATTTATTTTTAAAAACTTGAAGATTTCATATCCAAATTTACGGTCAAATGTAAAATTTTTAACTCTCAAAATTCAAACTATACCACGTAAATTAAAACAAAGAAAACATAAATTTCATATCTAGCATTTTAAAGATAAATTACGTAACTAAGCAAACATCTACTAGTGAATTTTGAAAGAGTTATTGACCAGTTTCACAGTATTATTTTTTTTAGAAAAAGAAGCAGCGCCAGAATTTAATCAATAAAACTTCCACCCAAAGTTACAATCAAATTTCCAGCTAAAGCCTAATTATATACTCTGTCCCTAATTACTTGTCCATATTTGAATTAATACATCTATATAGAAAATAATTATTGACATAGTAGTTTACTATTTTACTCCTATTAATTATGAAGTGGATGAATTAAAAATTTAAAATTTTCAAAAAGTTTCAAAATAATTAATTGAGGGTATAATAAGTAAAATATTTTTGTCCTTTCTTGATTTGTCAAAATAGAGAAATAACTATAAAAAAAAAAAATAGACAAGTAATTAGGGACAAATTATATATTTTCTAGAAGTTGATTGTTTATCTCCTCAAAAGAAGTGTAATGTAACTTTAAAATAATATTGAAAGAATTATTGTTCTCTGTTTTGTTGTTCTTTCGCTTAATTTATTGTGGCAGGGTCTCGTTGCTTCAAATATTATATACTTACTCAAATTAACTATGGACATTGGTGCTTCGATTGCTTTAATTAATGCAGAAATTAAGCCCTAAATTAATTTGCTTGGCATTCAAATAAACAATAATTGATCCATATTCTTTTCTTTAGCTATAAAAAAAAAATTGGATGACAAGAAGTTGATACAAAAAATATACTACTAGCTGTTAATTAGTTGAAACAAAAAATATACCACCCCTTATGTACACGTTTTCACAAATCAAACTATCAAAAAAAAAAAAAAAAAAAAAAAGAGTCAATCCAAAAATACATTTAACATAATATGTGATATTGTTCGTTTTGAATTGCTGATCCAGGCTTAGACTTGGTTAGGACCGTAGCGAACAGGCAAAGTTGGCTTGGCTAACCACGTAGGGTTGTAATCTCCGGGCATGATCACAACAAACTTTGGTTCCATCTCCGGCTTCATCAACTCTACCACCTTCTTCTCTTGACCATGATCCGAATCGTTAACGTTATTTGAACGCGACGATGATTCTTCTGTTGAAGGTTTCTTGTATGAACAAGTTACGACTAATAATGTTAACGCGATTAATCCCAATATAATTGCTATCCCACCAAAAAGATAAGGGACTGGTGAATTCCATCTGGTAATACCTGAGTCTACTAGTAATGTTGAAGTTGCATTATGTGATGGCTTCATCATCATCATACTACTTGACTTTGACATATTTTTTTTTCTCTCCTATGGTATTGATTGGTATTTGATATGTTATATTTGTTTTTTGTTGTATTTATAAGAGGGGAAATAATGGGTTTTAATAGTACATTGATAAGAATGGAAGGGAAAATAGTTACCATATAATATAATGGAACCGTTTTCTACTCAAAAAGGTTTAGGATTCTTTCTTTGCGTATACTGTATTCCTTGATGATCTATGCACTCAAAAATTTGACGGTGCATCACTTTTCTAGTCTTGTCTAGCTTTTGTATTTCCATATTTATCCCTACTTACCATATTTATGTCTTTTTTAATTACTGGTCCATATTAAGTGAATTAGTGAGATTATTTTTTTTGGTTTAAAATAAATAAATTATTCAAAATTCCAAAAAATTGTTGGAATTTTTTCCATATATACCCTTTCACTTAATGATTTTTAAAAAACTAGTTTACTTTTAAGAGAATTTTATGAATAATCAAATGGATAATAGTAGGAAGTATTATTTGATTTATGTCCTTAAATAATATTTTTCTTAAAAGGTTTGTTATATCTCACCAATTCACTTAATTTGGACTATAGGGAGGAAGTTTTACTCCCTCTATCATAATATTTGTCGTGTTTCTCTCACACATGTTTCTTAGAAAATATTAATTAGGTGAGATTGTGACTATTCTACCCTTATTTGTGTCTTAATATATAATATCTTTTTATTTGATATTCACTTTATCTATGTGTCATCTCTTATAATTAAGGTGTTTATAATTTTCAAGAATAATTAATTTGAGAAAAAAATAATGAATTTTGTCTTAAATTTTTAAATTGACAATTAAATAATTTGAGATAATTATTTCAGAATGAAAGACAAATAATTTGAGGGAGTACTTAATTTTTTGCTTAATAATATTTAGGTCTACAACAAATTAGATCTTCTTATACTCGGACTCGGTTTTTTTCCCTCCATGCGTCAAACACAGTGGTATTTTATTTTTGGACTTTAACTTGCCTTCGTGACCTTTACTTAATTATAAATATCATTATTGAAATATGTAAATCGATTAACAATACATGTTTTCAACAATTAATTTGAGATTAAACTTAAAATATGGAATGACCTCAATTGTACTAATTAGTATACCTAAGAATTTTCTCGTGTCATCCAATCCTTTATAAGACACTAGAATTAGGAGACTTGTACGTGACAATCACTCATCTAGTGCCACTATCATCTAATAGAGATAAGAAATTAAAGTATATAATGCTTATATCTTTTCCTAAATAATTTCTTCGATCGGTCTCTTTCCTAATTTTCTTTTTTCTAGTTTAATCTAAAATCAACTAAAGATAGCGTGGATGATACTCTTATAACATTTTCTTTTAATGTCTCTACTGTTACCTGAAGCTAATTATTTGTCATGTTGTCTCCATTATAGACGAATGAAGATTTAAAATTGCTGAAATTAGAATTAAACTGACCTTAAAACAATATGTTCAGTTGAATCTATTGGGAATGGGTTACGGAAGGGTATATGCGTAATTTGATCATGTGAAAAAATTAACATGAACAATAATGTGTGAATGTTCGAAATTGAGGGAGAGCTTCTTCTGAAATGGGCCTATAGGGCCTGCCAAACGTGTTCTTTCGGTTTAAGAATCTAATTCAGTTTATGAATTTTAAGTCATACTCATGATAGGCAAATAAATAATTTATTAAGAAGGGAAAAAAGAAGTGTAGCTTTAACAGAAAAGTGATGGATAAATCAAGGTTCTAGAAGAATAAAATGGCTTTCTTATGATCAAATTAATGTGTTTTAAAGGTCTCTTAATTAACAAGCTAATTAATCCGAAATTTCACGATTACCCTAGGTTGATTAAGTAATCCTTGTTGTATATAGTGGTCTTTAATTTTCATTTGTACTATTCATTTAATTAAAATTTGTTATCAAAAGAATTTTTACTTAATTTCGCCAGGTGTTTTTTTTCTGGAGAATGTTTGCTTTGAAACGTATTTACAGCTATCTAATTCACAAAACAAACTGTTACCTTTAATATTAGAAAAAAAAAAATGCTAGGCATATGTTATGCTCTATAAGGCACGGGTTGACCTTAATTATGTCCAAAGCATATTTCAGTGTATGAACTTCTTAGACATGATGTTTTTAAATTGAACTTGCGTTTTTAGGGCATAGCTTGTACCTTGGAATAAAATTCAGTTTTAGAATTTTATATATTAAAATGTTGATACAATTTCTACTAAATTAAAGATCAACTGAGAGACAAAAATTAAAGACCACAAAAAAAAAAAAAAAGTTATTTGTGCACATGTCCTTACAAACATTACAGGAGATTAATTGTCCAATATACATATATGAGCTTCTAAAGCCCATTTGTAGCCCAATTCATCATGTAAACTCATGCCCGATTTTATCTCAAAGCAGTTCACATCCAAGGGCCTGAATCCAAACATAAAATATGCGACATTATGTTATATTGATTCTGACTCACAAATAAAAGATCTTGATTCGAATTCGTCATCCGCGAAACATGTTGTCGACAAAACTTTCAAAAGAATTACTTTCTCTTTATTTAAAAGTCATCAAATTTTACAAGATTTCTTGAATAAGTATGGTTGTTTGTCCTTGTGCTGATTAGTATTGAGGACAAACCAACTTTTATTTTCTTTCAAATATAATAACTAAGAATCCTAAACAACAAGCTACATTCTTTGATTTGAATTGCTTTGACAATTTTACTTCTTAATTCTACTCTTAATCTATTGTCACAATTGCTCAATAAAAAGGGCGATCTAAAACCAAATTTTTTTAAAAAAAATCTTAATTTTTTCTTTTAAATATATTTTATTTTCACTTTTTTAAAATTAAGTATAATTTGATAATTATTTTATTCTTTTAGATTGAAAGTATAATATTTCTTGTAATGTTTTGTAAGACAAGTATATGCATATATAAATTGTTGTACGTTATATAATAACACAAATATTTAAATTTCTCTTATTAATTATAATTTTGAAAACCTTTTCAATAAAGTCAATTGTTACACAATATATCAAAGTTATTCTAAAAGTGTTTTAAAATAAAATTAAGACTTCACTAGATTGAATATGTCAATTAGAGTATCATTTTTTTTACTTGTATAAATATTGTGTTACATTAAAATCAATGTTATATGAGTGTTACTTTAGAAGACATTCAAAGTTAAGATAATATTTTTTAAAATTTAATTAGTTGATAATCTAGTTAGTTTGAGCTTGAACTGTCTAATAAAAACAATTCAAATAATTGAAGACAATCTTACAAAACTAATATTGAAACATGGTTGATTCAAACTAAAGAAAATTAAACAAATTAAGAAATAAAAATTAATAATAAATTTAATTATTTATGAATTTTTAATATAATTATATCAATGGTAAAATTTCAAAAATATGTGCATAATAATTACCCTCTCTGCCCCATATTAGAGTAGTTGATCATCTTACTAAAAATAGGCGTCCCAATTAGTTGTCACCTTACTAAATCAAGAAAGCTTTAAGTATTTTATCAAATTATCCACTATTAAATGATGTCTTGAAAAATGATTTAAAAAATAAATATTTAATGCTGAGGGTAAAACATGATTTTTTTTTTTGTCTTTTCTTGATATGTCAAAAGTGACAAGTAAAAATGAAAATCTATTTTAAGGATAAGCGACAAATAAAAGTGAATGGAGGGAGCATATTCAAAATGTGATATAGTAAAATTATTGTTCTATTTATAGTTTCTTAAAAAATATGCAAAATCAATAATGAACAAGTAATGTTGGACAAATGAAGTAGTAACTTTATCTAATTATTTATGATTTTTAATATACGTGTAAAAAGGAAAATGATCAAATAATATGGAACATAGTAAATTATCATCTATTTTTAATTTTAATTACATCAATAATTATCTACTATTTTTAATTATAATTACATCAATAATAAAATTTCAAAAATATATATGCATAATAATTACCAAAAACTATAATTTTTTTTAAATTAATAGTAACACTAAATACATAATTTTTTTATATTCTACTTACAATACAATACACGGTATTAATATTTTACTTAGCGTACTTATTACTGTGCTTTTCACAATACGGTATTACTAACATTTTTCTTAGTGTACTTATACCGGTGCTTCTAACATTTTACTTAGCGTGCTTATTACGGTGCTTCTCACTATAAATAAATACAGATTGGTTGCTCCTTCATCTTTTGTCTGCGTCTTCTATCCAGTGCTTTTGGTTCTTCGTTTAATCTCGCCTCTTGCTCGATTATTTATTTCTGTTTTTTGCATTATATACATGTTTTCGTATTTGAATTCCATTATTTGAACTGAATTTGGGGTTTTTGGTTCTTTGGAGGATTTGTATTTTTGAGGCCTTAATTTTTTTTTTGGGTTTTAGGGTTGAACCGCCTTGATTCCGCGTATGCTACCTCTTAATTCTACATTGATGATATGACACGAAAGAATCTTTGTTGTAGCTGTCAAGCAGATAAAAATAAGGTAATGATGTTTGGCAAATGGCATTGCAGAAATAGATACATAAAGTCCCAAGGATCTGAAAGATGTTTAATTGCTTTAATAATTTTATGAACGTCGGAATAACAAGAGTTGCTCCATTTTGGAATGCTTGGTGTTTG
This sequence comes from Solanum bulbocastanum, assembly GCA_037074985.1. Classification (NCBI taxonomy): domain Eukaryota; kingdom Viridiplantae; phylum Streptophyta; class Magnoliopsida; order Solanales; family Solanaceae; genus Solanum; species Solanum bulbocastanum. The sequence continues at coordinate 37,616,972 of CM073598.1, read as the reverse complement.
TGGGCTGTGCTAAAAGTGCTGAGTTTCAGCGAATGGCACGGCAGAAATAGGTACTAAAGTGCCCATGGATCAAGAGGGACCTCAAAGTTGAAAGGCTTAGCCAGGCTCTGGTAACTTCTTTCCAAAATTCAGGACCACAACTTCAATGTTCTTGCTGAGATAGAATCTACAATGCTACATTTTCTTTTAAACCATAGCTTTAGAATATTGGTTAGGATTATCCTCCGAAACAATGATACAATCTTTAATGAGTCATAATACGCAAAACAAGTAAAATTATCATTAGTTAATATGGATATGACACAAATTCTTCTCATTTGCCTAAATGTTGGTGGGCAGAATAATTTGACGCCTGTGCTTTTGAGAGGTAGTTGAGGAAGTCGAGCATTTTGGACAACACCTTGTGTGTGTATACGATATAATCTCGAGCAGCAAACTTGTACAAAGTTAGTTGTTCATATACAGGAAATAAGATTACTATATCTGGATTTTATTGTCGAATGAACCAGCAATGTAGTTTGTGTTTTCACATTGAATTAGGAAATCACTAAAGGTTGTTTTATCGCTTTAATAATTTTATTGAGTTGGAATCACTAAAATTGCTCCACGGTGGATTGCTTGGCTTTTATGAGTTGCAGAAAAAGTGCTGACGTTCAGACAAATGGTAGACCAGAAATAGATTGCTAAAATTCCCTTGGAATCTGAGGGACCTCAAACTTGAAAGCTTAGCTGTGGTCAGGTGACTTAAGTGGAACCTACTCTTTTCACTTTTTCTCAGGACTCTACCTCCACAAAAGCAAAAAGTGCTACATTTTTGTATAAACTACTACTATAGTACTATATGCTTTTAAATGCTGGTTTAGATTAGCCTCAGGTCCTTTGACAGTCAACTGATGCCTTTTAAAATGAGACATCTTTGTTGAGGCACTGAAAAGTAATTGAACATGATTTAAAAGGGAGTATAAGATAGTAGAGCACCTTGAATATCCTGTTGTTAATTAAATTATATCAACTATATCTGGATCAGGAATATCTCAAACAATGAGTTGTTTGTCCGTTACTCTGGCAGGAATAATATTCGCAGTGACACATTGATGAGTATTCTCTTTCTTTGCTAGTGAGTTGTGGGGTGGATAAAGGTTCTTTGTTCAACTAATAGCAGTGCAGAATTGGATACTAAAAGTACCCAACGATCAAAAAGGACCTAAAAGTGAATGTCCAAGCCATTCTTGGATGAAATTTCTTAGCCACAAAGTTCTTACCTCCTTACATTTTCATCGTATTCTTCGATAAGTTGGAACTTACCGTGTTACTTTATCAATGACTACTTCACATCAAAAAAAGGTAAAAGTGCAATATGCTTTCCTTTTGCGTCTTGTTCAATCAGTTGCATATATTGTAAACCTGGTATTAGCTCAAGACTGATAAAAGTACACTCTGTTTTGATTACTGATACTGTTGAGGCCATGGAATACCTCCTCGTCTTATGCTTCACAGTTTACTGTAGCTGGAAATTGAATGAACTGGATCACAGGGATTGCTAAAGATATATTAACAATTTATTAGCCTGCAAACAAGTATGAGGAGATGTGCAAGTATCTTTATTGATATTTCTTAGTGTTAAGCTGTTTTGGTAGTAAATAGATTAGTGCAGAAATAAATGAGCCAAATAATGGCTGAGAATCTATTAAAGCCACCCAAGTCATTTATGTAAGCTACATCTTTTTGGGGCTTGTTTGTAAAGCAGCTGTATTTATAAATACCTTTTACCCTTTTGATTTCTGCTAAACAAAAGTATTCAGTAATTGAACTAGATAGAACTTGTTAATACCAGGGTGATGTTGGATTACGTAGCAATTTGTTAGAAGTGCTCATGAGGCATGCCTAAACCTCGAATCTAGATGCATCGCAGGGCTAGCTGCTTTTTGTTGCTCAGGCAGTGCTCAAGTGTAAGGCGTGTGCCTACAAAAACACAGCCAACTAATTGCTTCTTAAAAAATTTAAGTAATTTATAAGGCCTGTAAATTCTATTTTGAAGTGGGTGACACTAAACAATAATTAAAAAGCAATTCATATGTCACTTACTAAAAAATTAAAAACAGTGAGTTAGAAATTCAGTAGGGAATTAGAAACTTAAGTTTGCATTTGTGCAACTGAATAAACTTTAAAATGATTTTATTCTACATATATGTTTCACTTGCAATTTTTTTCTCATTTCCTTTGTCCATACAACTTCTTGTTTCTGTTTATTTTTATTTGTGTTTCTTCATCTCCATCTCCCTTCACTAGCGTGTGCTTTTTAACCCTTCTTTGCACTTAAATTCCAACCATACCCTGGGGGTGCTCTTCCCTTTTGCTTTTGACAACACCATTCTGTTGCAGGAACTAGAACCCAGTGGAATCCAGTAAGGTTCATACTGCCAAGTATTTAAGTTGATTATATATAAACAATTAATGAAATAAATGAAACAGAGAACACTTAAGATTTCAAGATAGGAGGATCACTTTAGTAGTTGATCGTCTTGATGCACTTTCCACTTTTTAAGTTTCAGTAGAAGTGAAGGGAAAATCCAGATGATTTGTCTTAGATAAATTCACTAGCTTAATTCAATAGTTTTATCCATCTATCCCATGTTGTTCCCCTTACTTCTATTGCCTTAATTTTCACAACTGACTAAAGTGCTTCTTATATATCTTGAGGAAATTCCTATTTCCTTGTCAATTTCAAATTAGAAGCTGTATTTTTAGCTGTTTTGGGGATATCATGTACCTTGATTCTGTCATCAAACTAAATTTTTTGATGATCATTGTGATATCCTGCTTACACGGTGCGTATGGACTACCATTTTTAGGCAAAATATTGCATCCGTGCTTTCCTATCCTTGGAGAAGTGGTCCTTTTATTCTTTATCTGTGATGGGACATTCATTGTACTGAAGGAGAATCGGGGGAAGGCTCTGGACCAAAAGCAGCTATTGATGAACGTTATGTATCAAATTCAAAAAGGTATGTTCCAACAAAAAGATGACCACAGTGGAAAGCAGAAGTGAGCTTCAATTATATTGCACCAGCACACATTGTCATATACAACTGGGCAACCAGAGGGTTGGTAATAGTGCTTTTCCCATTACTTGTGGCTGGACTCAGTTCTTTTTTAATTTGGAAAAGTTAACTGCAATCAATTCTTCTTTTGTTTTTTCTTTTCCCTTTAGGCATCTAGTATCTATGTTTGTGCCAGGTAGGTCCACTAAGAAGGTAAACACTTCATACCAAAAAGTCCTGCATTAACCCAAGACCTCTGGTTTAGGATGCAAATTTCTCATTCATTCCACGATACTCCTTGATATTGCAGTCAATTCCTTTGCACTGGAGGGCCTTTTTCTTTTCTTTCTCCTCAAGAAAATTGTACGTATTGACTGCAATGCGGTCTACAAGGAAGAACTCTTTTTGTACATATACAACAATGCAGAGAATTTAATATATCCTCTGTGGAAAACTATTTTAGTACGTTCTCATTATTCAATAGCTAGTCGATCGATAATGATTGAAGATACAATGTTAATACTAGGTTTAGGGACTTATAGTTGATCTACTCATTGCTATGAAGGAACAATTCCATAAATTCTATCTGCCATTAATTGTGTGGAAAGCATATGGTCTGCTTCAGCGACGTCTGTTCTTTTCGCGAATCGGCCTTTGATTCTTGGCCTTGTTTCTGCATAGACTTTTCTTGAAGCATACCTTATGGTTTTCTCGAATTTACGGTTCTTCTTCTTCTCTCTGTACCTTAGGACTCTGGCTTCTCTGTCCATTGGAGTAAGCTGGGGAGGTATCTGAATCGGTGGAGGGCCTGAGAAAAGGTCAATGTTTCCTTTTGGAGGTCGTGGGTGGGAGTTTGAAGTTTCACTTCGTGCAGATTCTGGGACAACACTGACATCCATCGATGAAATGGAAACCTGAGAATACATCAAGATAAAGAAAGCAAAAGTGGTCATCGCTCCAATTAACTATCACTTAAAAGGTACCTCCAGTTATTCATCCATAAAAAGTGAGATCAGTGAGCTGAAAAATAAGGAATACAAATTTAGATCCATAAAATTTTTCTTGGTCCATGAATTTCGTCAATGTGCATGTTGCCTGAAGTGAGATATATGGATACAGATTAGAAAACTCACACTGTGACTCATAGTAGCAGGGTAACCATATCTAGTGTTATAATTGTCATACTCCATTCCCAGCTGAAAATTTAGGTGGTGACTTTGTTGTTGCTGCTGTTGGTGGTAGAGAATCAGAGATTTTCCCTGTCCTTCCTGAACTGGCACAACACTATCTCCATGGTAGCTCTTCTGAGGAACAGAGTAATGCTGTTGCTGCTGATTAACACTGTACTGATCGTTAAATTGACTAACCCCTCCATACTCCGTTAGATCCAAGTAGTCATCCACTACTTCCCCAAACAACATCCCATAGTTGTTATTTTGATTATTGTGGTCATTGTCAAAGTTCTTACTGTTCTTCTTAACAGGAGGATTCAGCAACAACCATGAAGCTGCTTCATCTTCATCTTCTTCATCTACAGTCATATAATCTGCATTTTGAGTAAAACTCAAGAACCCATAATCCTCCGTGCTTTCCCCTGTGGGCCCACCAATCATCATAGAACCACTGCCAATGGTTTTGACAGCTGGAGGACCATAAAGGGTTCCTGGAAAGTGGAATCAAGACGAATTTAGAATTTAAGTTTGATGGGTTCAATCTTTAAATGTTCTTGCTACTTAATGCTATACATTTTGGAATTATGGTTCAAAAATCATATTTATTGAAATATTTGTCATTTTTTACATGTAGGAGTATAATTTTTGTGTGGCTACCTAAAATGGGCATAATTGGGACACGGTGGTGACGGCGCGCCAAGTGGTTGGCAGAGTGGATGTCGGCGTCGCAGGAGGCACAGAGTGAGGCAGCATCTGCCTTGCAAAGAAAGGCTGCAGGGGCACGTCCGCAGGCCTCGCAAACCCACACACGCTCATGACGAGAAGCCAACAGATTTGCTGCATGCATGCGGGCGTCACAGCCGGCACACAAGAAGGTGGAATCTGCTCTGCAGTAAACGGTACATGTGGTGGAACGGCAACTGTCACACACCCTTGACCAGTTGTTGCTACTGCCATCAAAACCGCCACTGTTCTCCTTTTTTAACATTGAACTGATTTTTTTTCCCCTTTTTGCTCTCTATTTTCTATTGTACTTTGAATACTGAACTTGAGCAGGTATGCTGTAAACTTATGGAGTGCTGTGAAATGTGAAAGTGGAGTAGAAGGAAAAATAACAGTAGGCAGCTACAAAGTGGGAAGAGAATCCACAGGTCCACAACTTCAATGTTCTTGCTGAGATAGAATCTACTCTTTTCACCTTTATGGTACGACTCTTCATCAAAAAAGTTAGGAAGCTCTACATTGTCTTCACTGTATGTTTTAAAATATTGATCTGGATTAGCCTCCGAATGCATTCTTTGGTGCATATAACATTGTTTCATAAATAAAACATCTACTTGAGTAGATAGTGATGGTTTAGGTGGGAAAGATTTTTTCTATTGGCTTAAAAAATGGCAATGAAAGAGGGTGATAACAGAAAATGCACACCGGGAACAACTAATAGCTAGTTTAATCAGCGCTGAGGTGTATTTTAATGCATTTATAGTGATATTTCTGGTAGGAAAAGGGAACAACTCATAATTTGGGTGTGAAACTCGCAAAAAAAGTGATAGTTCATGTGTTTCTTTAACCATTAACTCTAAAATTTAAGAAACCGCTAAAACAACAGTATATTTAAACTAACAACATAATACACTACAATACAATAGGTAACAACCATCCAAACAAGCTATTTAGAGGAAAGTTCGCCAACTTCATGAACATTACTAACTTCGGAATGGAATGAACCATCAATAAATCTTTTGCCCTAAATAAAGTCAAGAAATGACAAGAAATAGGAATTTTTCGGGAAAAGAGTTTTTATAAGATCAATTTTGTATAGAAATTGGTCTCCTTTTGTCTTAATTGCTTTACTCAAGTCTCTTACCTCTAATTCACTTTTCCTGTATTCGCATCTTAAGAGTTTAAAGATTCAGGTTCAATATTTTCTCCAACTCAAAAATTGGATGTCCCTATAAAATATAGGAACACAATTATAAAATATTTTTGTCAGTTTTCATTAAATATTCCCTTAAGTTAGTTAAAAGTTCTCATGCAATAAATTTGCTGGGGAAAAGTCATTTTAGGGAATTGAAATAACTTAAATATCTTTTAAAAAGCAAAACTGTAATTTTGCTTCTCAATTTACTATGAAATGAAATTAATTTATACCAAGTCTGGAATTTCATTTAACAGAAGTAATGACAGACCTTGAACCTTAAAGATGCGTTCTTCTTCTTAATGCTTCATTTTCCTTTGCTTTGTAACCCAAGGATTAGAAAGATTTTAATCTGAGTTATTATACAATGGACTTCTTTATGAATTTTTTTTAATATCAACTTTAAGCTTGCTTCTGTAACTGAGTACATTTTACTAAAACCAGGAACTTCTGCAAAGTAGACTACATTAAGAAAAAGCGAAGTAAATCAAGGAATTTCTTCAAAGAAGAGAGTGGAAGAAAAAAGTCGTGGAAGTCGCTTTTAATTTTAGTGACAACGAGTTGCAACCCTTCAATCTTATTATGATGTTATGAAGATCTAAAGCAAGTTTGGAGCGAACTGGTAGAAGAATCACTGAAGTGGGTTTAATTAAATTGCAAAAGATAATTAACATTCATTATATTCATGAACTTGAAACTTTTTAAAATTTTAATTTTTCAATGGAACACATCTTTTATATATTAATAGTATGTTGTTTTAAGAAGATTACTTCACATTGATGCGCGATAAATGCGTGCCCAAAAACAAGTAATTTTATAAGCATATAAGTATCACAAGAATTGCTCCATGGTGGATTTCTTGGCATTTATGAACTGTGGAAAAAGTGCTAAGGCTCAGCAAATGGCAGAGCAGAAATAGATAGCTAAAGTTCCCTTGGAATCTGAGGGACCTAAAACTTGAAAGGCTTAGCTGTGCTCAGGTGACTTACGTGGAACCTACACTTTTCACTTTTTCTCAGGACTCTACCTCCACAAAAGTAGAAAGGGCTACATTTGTTTATAAACTATATGCTTTTAAATGCTGATTTAGATTAGCCTCCAGGTCCTTTAACAGTCAACTGATACTTTTTAAAATAAGACATCTTTGTTGAAGTCCTGAAAAGTAATTGGACATGATTTAAATGGGATAAGATAGTAAAGCACCTTGAATATCCTGTTGTCTGGATCAGGAATATCTCAAACAATTTGACTTGTTTGTCCTTTATTCTGGCACGAATAATATTGGCCGTGACACATTGATGCGTATTCTTTTCCTTTGCTAGTGAGTTGTGAGGTGGATAAAAGTTCTTCTGTCCAACGAATAGCAGTGCAGAATAGGATATTAAAAGTACTCAATGATCAAAAAGGACCTAAAAGTGGACATCCAAGCCATCTTGGATGAAATTTCTGAGCCACAAAGTTCTTACCTACACTTCCATTTTATTCCTTGATATGCAGGACAATTACTTCACATCAGAAAAGGTAAAAGTGCATTATGCTTTCCTTCTGCGTTTTGTTCAGGCAGTTGCATACTTTGAGTCCCCCGTATCAGCTTAAAAGTGATAAAAGGACATTGTGGTTTGATTACTGATACTGTTGGGGCCATGGAATACCTACTCATTTTATGCCTCATGGTTTACTGTGACTGGAAATCCAGTGAACTGGATCACATGGATTGCTAAAAGATAGAAAATTATCAATTTATGTAGCTGCGAAAGAACTTGTTGGATCATGTAGCAATTTGTTAAAAGAGTACATTGCGTTGTTTAGGTAGTGCTTAAGTGTAAATCTGTGCCTAGAAAGACAGCCAACTAATTGTTTCTTAATAAGTGTAAGTAGTAATTTATAATGCCTGTAAGTTTTGTTTTGAAGAGGGCGATAATATACAATAATTATAAAACAACAAAAATCCAATGTAATCCCACAAGTGGGGTCTAGGGTGGGTAAGATGTATGCAATCTTACCCCTAACTTTATGTGGTATAGAAGCTGTTTCCGATTGACCTTCGGGCTTCGGCAACCCTCTTCTCTTTATCTGGGCTTAGGACCGATAATTTCAACAAGCTCACATTGACAGAGTCAAAGAACAAATAATTATAAAGCAAAGTCATTTATCACTTGTTAAGAAAACGTTATGGAAAAAATGTTAATGATTAAAAACAGGTAGTTAGAAACTTAGTGAACAAAATTAGTCAATAAAATTGAATTAGAAACTTAAATTTGCATCTTTGCAACGGATTTTGAACTTGGATTGACATGTTTTATTCTTTATTTATGTTTCACTTGCAATTTTTTTGTCAGTTCATTTGTCCATATAATGGCTTGTTTGTGGTTATTTTTATTTCTTATTCATAGTCGTCTTCCTTCACTGACATGTGTTTTTTAATCGTTCTTTGCACTTAAAACCGGACCATACCCTGGGGGTGCTCTTCTTCCCTTTTGCTTTTGACTCTGTTGCAGGAACTAGAGTCCACAGTCCAGCATCCAGTAATGTTCATACTGCCATGGTTTTTTTTTTTTGGTTAATATATATAAACGATTAATGAAATGGATTAAAAAAGGAACCTTTAGATCCCAAGATAGGATGATCACTTTAGTAGTCAATTGCCTTGATGCACTTTCCACTTTTAAGTTTCAGTAAAGGTGAAGGGAAAGTACCTATGTCCTTGCTAATTAAAGAATAAAAACTGTATTTTAATATTAAACTTTTGCTGATCATTGCAGTATTTTGCTTACATGGTGCTTATGAACTACCATTTTTAGGAAAAAGTATTGCGTCAGTGCTTTCCTATCCTTTGAGAAGTGGACCTTTTATTCTTTATCTTCAGTGATGGGTCATTTATTGTGCTGAAAGAGAATCTGGGACAAACACTAGATGAGAGAGAGGGCCCTGGACCAGAAGAGTATGTTCCAACAAAAGGATGACCACAGTGGAAAGCAGAAAGCAGAAAGCAGAATTGAGCTTCAATTATATTGCACCAGCTCACAATGTCATATATAGCCACTGAGCATCCAGAGGTCGTTGGTAATAGTGCTTTTCCTATTACTTGTGGTTGCACTGAGTTCTTTTTATTTGGAAAAGGTAACTGCGGTCAATTCTTCTTTTCTTTTTTCTTTTCCCTTTAGGCATCCGGTATCTGAATTTGTGCCGGGTAGGTCCACTAAGGAGGTAAAATTTTGTACCAAAAGGTTTTAGGGTGCAGATTTCTCATCCACACCACGCCCTCCTTGATTCTGCAGTCAATCCTTTGCTCTTGCAGAACTACTACTTTTTGTCTTGTTAGGTCAATCCATTTACACTGGAGGGGCTCTTTGTTTGCTTTCTCCTCAGAAAAATTGTACATACTGACTGCAACATGATCTACAAGGAAGAACTCCTTTTGCATATACAACAATGCAGAGAATTTAATAAGTTCTCTTCGAACTACTTTAGCAACATTTTTAATTATTCAAGAGCTAGTTATATTGATAATAATGTAAGGGGTCGTTTGGTTTGAATATGAGTAATGATGGGATAAGTTATGTTGGGATTAGTTATGATGGGATAAGTTGTCCTGGGATTATTTCTTATTGAGTGTTTGGTTTGTTATATTCAAAATAATATATATTGATAAATTTTAAGAACAAGTTGTTTGTTTACAAAATTACCCTTCACTTTATTTAAACTTTTTAAATTCTTCTTTGTGAGCTTTAGTTATTCATTTTTTAAAATAAAATTTTTATTTTATTTAACTTAAATATTTTTGTTTATGTATTCCCATGATAAGTACCATGTGTATTTAAAAATATAACTTTTTTCTTATTTAGCTTAAAAATAGAACTTCCCTCTTAAGTTTATTAAAGAGAAGAAAATTTATGAGAAATTAAAATAAAATAAACATAAGAATTTGTCAAATAAATTCATAAATAAAAATTATATTTATATAGTATAATTTTTTAATAGAAAAATATATATAATTATCATAAAAATAAGTAGTAGTCAATATTATTATACATGATATTAAAAAAAATATAAATATACATAAATATGAAAAATGATTTATAAAAAGGATTTAAAGGGACATATTTGTCATTTACCTATTTTATTCCGGGATAAGTTATCCCGGAATTACTATACCACCCATGGGGAGGGATAACTTATCCCGGTACTAATTATTAATCCGACTTGCCAACCAAACAACATAATTTTTTTTATCCCATCACTATTTCCTTATCCCATCACTATTATTTCTAATCCCTCACACCAAACGAGCCCTAAGAGTTACACTAGTAATACTAGGTTTAGAGACTTCTAGTTAATCTTCTCTATGTTGCATTCAGAATGAAGGGACAATTCTATAACTGCTATCTGCCATTAATTGTGTGGAGAACATATGGTCTACTTCAGCCTCTACGTCCGTGCTCTTTGCAAATCGACCTTTGATTCTTGGCCTTGTTTCTGCATAGGCTTTTCTTGAAGCATACCTTATGGTTTTCTCAAATTTACGATTCTTCTTCTTCTCTCTGTACCGTAGGACTCTGGCTTCTCTGTCCATTGGAGTAAGCTGGGGAGGTATCTGAATTGGAGGGCCTGAGAAAAGGTCAATGGTCCCTTTTTGAGGTCGTGGGTGGGAGTTTGAAGTTTCACTTAGTGCAGATTCTGGGACTACACTGACATCCATCGACGAAACAGAAACCTGATAAAGAAAACAAAAGGGGTTATCGCTCCGGTTAACTATCACTTAAAAGATAACTAAAGTTGATTGTCCATAAAAATTGAAATCAGTTATCTGAAAAATAAGGCATAAAAGTTTAGATCCATAAAAATTTCCTTGGTTCATTCAAGAAAACAGACTAGCAAGACTGCAGGATTTATCTTGATGATCAGGACATAAAACTACAGCAACATCCGTGTAGGATGTCGCTGATTAACAACATGAACATTGTAACATTGTGTTAAATCAAGTTTCAAAAGAAAGCCGAAGGAAAAGCAAAAAAGGTGAAGATTCTTTAAGACAACTCATGAACTGAAAGTGCATATTGCTTGAATTGAGATATATGGATAAAGTGAAGAAAACATACACTGTGACTCATAGAAGCAGGGAAACCGAGTCTAGTGTTAGAATTGTCATAATCCATCCCCAGCTGAAAATTCAGGTGGTGACTTTGTTGTTGTTGGTGGTAAAAAAATAGAGATTTTCCCTGACGGTCCTGAACGGGCACCACACTATCTCCACCATAGCTCTTCTGAGGAACAGAGTAATGTTGTTGCTGTTGGTTAACATTGTACTGATCATTGAACTGACTATCCCCTCCATATTCTGCAAGATCCAAGTAGTCATCGACTACTTCCCCACCAAACAACATACCATAGTTGTTAGTTTGATTGTTGTTATTGTGAACGTTGTTCTTATTGTTGTCCTTAGTAGGATGATTCAGCAACAACCATGAAGCTGCTTCATCTTCATCTTCTTCATCTATAGTTGTATCATCTGCATCTTGTGTCAAACTCAAGAACCCATCATCCTCCGTTCCTTCCCCTGTGGACCCACCAATCATCATAGAATCACCACCAACAGTGTCAACAGCTGGAGGACCATAAATGGTTCCTGGAGATTGGAATCAGAGCCAAATTTAGAATTTAAGTTTGATGAGTTCAATTTTTATGTTTTTTATTATTTAAAACATTACACTTTTGATATTATGGTTTAGAAGCCATACATATTGAAATTTTTGTTATTTTTCTCATGTAGGAGTATATATGGTCTGTGTGAAGAAAAATGGTGGCTACCTGGAATGGGAATAATTGGGATACGGTGGTGACGATGTGCCAAGGGGTTGGCAGAATGGATGTCAGCATTGCAGGAGGCACAAAGTGAGGCAGCATCTGCCTTGCAAAGAAAGGCTGCAGGGGCACACTCGCAGGCCTCACAAACCCATACACGCTTGTGACGAGAAGCCACCAGACTTGCTGCATGTATGCGGGCGTCACAGCCTGCACACAAATAGGCAGAATCCGCCTCGCTGTAAATGGTACAGGTAACTGAACGGCAACTGTCACACACCCTTGCCCAGTAATTGCTGCTGCCATCAAAACCCCCACTGTTCTCCTTTTTCAACATTGAACTATTTTTGGCCTATTTTTTCTTCTTCCTCTCTATTTTCTGTTGTACTTCGAATACTGAAGTTTAGCAGGTATGCTGCAGACTTATGGGGAACTGTGGAATATGAAGGGGGAAAGGAGGGAAAATAACAGTAGGCAACTATCAAGTGGGGAGAGAATCCAAGGGCAACATGTGGAGGGAAGTTAATGGGTAGGAAAAGTTTTTTCATTATCTTGTGGTCGCTGGTGATTCTGGTGGGGCTGGAAGGTGGGGTCAGGCCACAAGGAGGTTGAAACAAGTGGGTCCAGGGGCCTTGGGCTTTTGGAATCAATTGAGGTGGGAGAGCTTTGTTCAAGAGATTGCCTTTAAGGGGTGGACTATACTGACACACTTCCCATAGTGTATTAGGTTTTCACTGTTAGGGGTGGGCATGGTACGGACCTGTATGGTATGGTATTGAAAACATTGATTTTGTAATTTCGGTTTTTAGAATACTCTTGTGATGTGATTCTCGTTGAATCTCATAATAGAATCCAAATGATCAAAACATAGGCCTAAGCAGTTTAAACGTGAAGAATGCTTTAAAGGTCATATATAGTAGTGGAGTGGAAGAATTAGGAAGTCTTGTTCTTGGAGAGCAAGATTATTTTTGTTTCATCGTAAGAATTGCTGAGGCATACGTAGGCTTACTTCACATGTTGAATTTATATTGTTTGGAAGATCCCTTCAGAGTTCAGTACTTTGATAAGCATCTATAATATTGACGTTTTCCCTTTCTATGATTTCAAAATAGTAGTGTAGGAAGGAGAAGAAAATAGCAGTTGAGAAAATATAGAGGAACTTTGTCATAGAAAACCTCATTTGAAAGACTCGAGACTTTGATGCTCTACTAACATTAGGAAAAGAAACTCAGCACCACATCAAAAGAAAATAATTGGTGCTGCAACAGACACGATGAAAGTTCTTGTTTCAAATTTGAAAAAATGTATGTTGGGCAACTGATTTGGTGTCTGAATATTGACATGTATCTTTTATCTAATGATAGAGAGGAAGTGGTCTTGTATGACCACGTACAAATTGACAAGAAGAAAATGACCTTTTTAGATCTCTTACATGGGACTAGGGCTTATTAAGGACACATAGCGAATTCTGTGGGCTCGGATAATTAATTCACAGTTCTGTATTTTTCATTAAATTTTTCTTTCCTGATTATTTCGTATATTCTGCTTTATTGTTTTGAACATATGATACTAACATCTATTGTTACGGTTTGTTATGGTTCAACTTATATGTCTGTTTGAGTTTGAGACGTGATGGTTTAAGGATTTATTTCTTTTTCCAAATATGTCTTTTTCTGATAAAGAATACAAGCTTCATATAGGTACACATATTTTTATAAATGGTATATATAAAGGGAGAAACATGATCAGGAACAAAGCTATATGGGGCAAGGTGGGAATGACATTCGTGACAGACAAGATGAGGGAAGTGAGACTGAGATGGTACGGGCATGTGAAGAGGAGGTGTGCGGATACGCTAGTTAGGAGGTTGGTTGTAGCAGGCGTTAGGAGAGGTAGTGGTGACCAAAAACGAAATGGGGGGAGTTGATTAGTTAAGACAAGACCTAACACAACTTCAACTTATTGATGACATGTCCCTAGATAAGAGGGTATGGCGATCGAGGATTAGGGTAGAAGGTTAGTAGGTAGCTGAATGTGATCGCTCATTAGTTGGGAGTGGCAGGGGGCTAACCTCATATCCTCTTGTCCCTATTTATTAGTATTAATTTAGTTATCACAGTTTTTTTTTTTTTTTTTTTGTCAATGTTTTTGCTATCTGTTGTTCTATTTTGCATGTAGCTTGATATTTTGCTGTCATTTCTTTTTCTTCCTGCAATCCTTTTCCGAATAACTTCACTTTTTTAGCCGAGGTCTGTCAGAAACAATCTCTCTATCCCACAAAGGTATTTCTGCATACATCTGTCCCTGTCCAGACCCCACTTGTGGGATTAAACTAGGTTTGTTCTCATTGTTTTTTGATATCTATAAAAGGACAATTGCCTCTAAGGTAGAGCATCTTGGTATGGCATGAAAGAATCTTTGTTTGGTATATACAAAGGGATTACACTACATACAAATGCATCTTGGTATATAAAAAAGAGGACAAATGCATTTTTCAGTTTTTTCCCCACTAGATACACAAATTTGAAATGCTTAGACAATTTTACCTCTTAATGCTATTATTGGATAAAATTGATGATATGGCACGAAAGAATCTTTGTTGTGGCTGTCAACCAGATCAAAAAAGTAATGATGTTTGGCAAATGGCATTGCGGAAATAGATACATAAAGTCCTAAGGATCTGAAAGGGCCTCACACCCACAAAAAACTGAGATATGAGCTTTGTAAAAAGTGCTGAGTTTCAGGTTTTCAGCGAATGGAAGAGAAGAAATAGGTACTAAAGTGTCATGGATCAAGAGGGACCTCAAACTTGAAAGGCTTAGCCAGGCTCTAATGACTTCTGTGGAACAACTTCAATGTTCTCGCTGAGATAGAATCTATTCTTTTCACCTTTATGGTAGGACTCCTCATCCACAAAAGTTAAAAGAAAGAAGCTCTACATTGTCTTTTAAATTATATGCTTTAAAATATTAGCCTGGATTAGCCTCTGTATGCATTCTTTGACAGTCAACTGATACAATCTAAGATGAAACATTTTTGTTGAAATCTTGCTTACGTCTGTGTGTGTGCTTCTTTCATTCGCACATTTTGAAAAATAACGGCCAGTAAAATTATCTTTAGTCCCCTAGCAGTTGAGGACTTGGAATAATAGCCTTGGTACCAAGGTACAAATCCGAACAGAGGTGACGCTACTAGAATTTTTCGCATTTGCCTAAATCTTGGTGGACATAATTATTCGATACTTGTAGAGCCAGTTGGAGGCAGTAGGTACCTGGTGACTTAATCAAGCTGCGTAGCCTGGCCTCGCTATGTGTTTCTGTAAGGCACAATCTCGACTAGTGAACTTGCTCGAAATTAGTTGTTCACTCTCAATAATAAGATTGTTGTATCTGGACATTATTGTGTAATCAACCAGAAATGAAGTTTGATATTTTCACATTAATTAGAAAATCACTGGAGATTGTTTTTTTTTTGTTTAATAATTTTTTAAGCATAGCTATCACAAGAATTGCTCTATGGTGGATTGCTTAGCATTTATGAGTTGTGGGAAAAAGACCTGCGGCTCAGCAAATGGCAGAGCAGAAATAGATAGCTAAAGTTCCCTTGTAATCTTAGGGATCTCAAAGCATAAAAGGCTTAGCTGTGCTCAGGTGACTTAAGTGGAACCTACTCTTTTCACTTTTTCTCAGGACTCTACCTCCAAAAACTAGTAATTTTCTAAGCATAGGAATCACAAGTGGATTGCTTGGCATTTATGAGCTGTAGAAAAAGTGCTGTGACTCAGCAAATGGCAGAGCAGAATAGACACATAAAGTACCCATGGAATAGGAGGGATCTCAAACTTGAAAGTTTAGCCTTTCTCTGGTTACTTCTGTGGAACACAACAGGTCCATGATAACTTCAATTTTCTTGTGAGATGGAATATGCTCTTTTCACTTTTCTTAAGATTCTTGATCCACAAAAGAATAAAGTGAAGTGCTACATTCTCTTTTAAACCATATCTATAGAATATTTGTTAGGATTATCCTCCAGGTGCAAACTTTGACCCTCAACTGATACAATCTAAAATGAGGAAGCCTTATGTGTGGGTTTCCTTTGTTCACACCTTCACATAATATGTAAAACAACCAATAAAATTATCTTTAGGTAATATGGTTTTGTTCTCTCCCTTGACGTTGAGGAGTTGGGATAAAAACCTTGGAAACCAAGGTTCAAATTCCAGCAGAGACGACATTACACAGATTTTTCCGATTTGCCTAAATCTTGGTGAGCAGAATAATTTGAAAACCGTGCTGGTGGGAGGTAGCGAGGGAGTCAAGCCAGGAAAGGGCAAGGGGGTTCGAATCCTCTTCGCTGGAAAATTTCTTTGTATGTACATGGTTAAAATTATTTTTAAGTATATATAGTGGATGTTGAATTCTCTTGACTCCCTTGTGTATTTATTTCGTCATATTTTTAACCCTCTTAATGAAAATCCTGGCTTCGCCACTGAGTTGAGCATTTTGGACACCACCTTGTGTGTGTGTACGATATAATCTCGAGCAGCAAAGTTGCACGAAATTAGTTATTCACAGACAAGAAATAAGATTACTATATCTGGATTTTGTTGTGGAGTCAACCAGCAATGCAGTTTGATATTTTCACATTGAATTAGAAAAATCATTAAAGGTTGTTTTGTTGTTTTAATAATTTTATTGCATTGGAATCACTAGAATTGCTCCATGATGGATTGCTTGGCTCTTATGAGCTGCGGAAAAAGTGCTGGTGTTCAGCAAATGGCATGGCATAAATAGATAGCTAAAGTACCCATAGAATCAGAGGGACCTGATCCAACTTGAAAGGCTCAGGAATAACTCAAACAATCTGAGTTGTTTGTCCGTTTATTCTGGGTGGGAATAATATTGGCCGTGACACATTGATGAGTATTCTTTCTCTTTGCTAGTGAGTTGTGAGGTGGTTAAAGGTTGATCTCTTCAACGAATAGCAGTGCAGAATTGGATACTAAAAGTACCCAATTATCAAAAAGGACCTAACAGTGAATGTCCAAGCCATTTTAGGATGAAATTTCTTAGCCACAAAGTTCTTACCTCCTTACACTTTCATCTTATTCCTCGATCTTGTTACTTTTTCAATGACTACTTCACATCAAAAAAGGTTTAATATGCTTTCCTTATGCGTCTTGTTCAATCAGTTGCATATTTTGATTACTAATTGCTGTTGAGGGCTTGAGGCCATGAATACCTCCTAGTAGTATGCTTCACGGTTTACTGTGACTTGAAATCCAATGAATTGGATCACATGCATTGCTAAAGATAGATGAGCAACTTATTAACCTGCAAACAAGTATGAAGAGAGCAGCAACTATCTTTATTGATAGTAGTTCTTAGTGGTAAACTGTTTTGGTAGTAAATAGAGTAGTGCAGAAATAACTGAGCAAAATAATATTGGTCATGACACATTAATGAGTATTCTTTTTCTTTGCTAGTGAGTTGTGAGGTGGATAAAGGTTCTTCTATTCAACGAATAGCAGTGCAGAATTGGATACTAAAAGTACCCAATGATCAAAAAAGACCTAAAAGTGAACGTCCAAGCCATTCTTGGATGAAATTTCTTAGCCACAAAGTTCTTACCTCCCTTATTCCTAGATAAGCTGGAACTTGCCTTGATACTTTTTCAGTGACTACTTCACATCAGAAAAAGGCTAAAGTGCAATATGCTTTCCTTCAGCTTAAGACTGATAAAAGGACATTGTCTTTTGATTACTGATACTTTTGAGGCCATGGAATACCTCCTTCTTAGTGGTAAACTGTTTTGGTAGTAAGTAGAGTAGTTCAGAAATAACTGAGCCTAATAAGTCATGTATGCTTGATGTAGATGGAGAATATTCTATTCTAAGCACACCTCTTTCCTTTTGAAGTTGGATTATGAGGCAATTTGTTAGAAGTGCGCATGAGGAAAGTAGTTGGGTCAGAAGGGGAGGTAGTAAGAGCCAGCGGAGGTGGTGGAGAACAGTACCTGCTTGTATCTGGTGGATCATTTGGAAGGAGAGAAATCAGAGAATTTTTGTAGGGAAAGAATGCACTATAGAGAAGATTAAGTGGAAAGTAATTACCACTTTAGGTTTTTGGTGTAAAGAAATGAACATAGAAGAAGAAATTCAACTAGTGGATTTCATAGGAGCTTTGTAAGTAGTCCTGTTTTTTCTGTTGGTTTTCCTATGTAACTAAAGTTTTAGGAGGTGGCCATCATAGCCCTTAATGCTGAGGAATACAATTTTACCAGCTTCAAAAAAAAAAATGCATAAACCTTGAAGCTACATGCATCGCTGACTTGGTGTTCTGCGTTGCTTAGGCAGTGTGAGGTCTGTGCCTTAGAAAGACAGCCAACTATTTGCTTCTTAATAAGGTTAAGTAATTTATAATGATTTTGAAGTGGGCAAGCTAAAAAATAATTACAAAGCGAAGTGATGCATCACTTGTTAAGAAAACATTAAGGAAAAATGTTAGTGATTCAAAATAGGTCAATAAGATACTTTATCAAAGCAAATTAGTCAATAAAATTGAATTAGAAACTTAAATTTGCATCTTTGCAACGGAATAAAAAAATGACTTTGAACTTTATTGACATGTTTTTATTATGTTTGCAATTTTATTCTCAATTCCTTGGTCCATATAAATGCTTGTTTGTGTTTATTTTTACATTTACTTCTTCATCTTCGTCTCCTTCATTAACGTGTGCTTTTTAATCGCACTTTGCACTTAAAACCCGACCATACCCTGGTTGCTCTTCTTACCTTTTGCTTTTGACAACACCAGTTTGTTGAATCAAGTAATTTTCTTACTGCCAAGTTTTTTTAGTTGATTAAATATAAACAGTTAATGAAATAGATGATACATAGAAGTGAAAACTCTTTCAATTCCAAGATAGGAGGATCACTTTAGTAGTTGATTGACTTGATGCAAGGGTAAATACAGATGATTCGTCTTAGAGATTTTTCATTAGCTTAACAGATGTCGTTCCCCAGTCCCCTTGTTTCTATCACCTTTAGTTTTCCTTTCTCCACCCACTAAAGTGCTTCTTTTTCTTGAGCAAATTACCTATTTCCTTGCTGATTACAAATTAGAAGCTGTATGTTATAGCTGCTTTAGGGATATCGTGTACCTTGATTTTGTCATTACAACTAAAAGTTTGATGATCATAGAAGTATTTTGCTTAAGCTTATGCCGTACCATTTTCGGCAAAAATATTGTGCTTTCCTATCCTTGTAGAAGTGGACCTTTTATTCTTTATCTTCAGTGATGGGATATTCATTGTATTGAAGGCGAATCTGGGAAGAGGCCCTGGACCAAAAGCAGGTATTGATGAACATTATATGTCATCCAAAAAGAGTATGTTCCAACAAAAGATGACCACAGGGGAAAGCAGAAAGCAGACAGCAGAACTCAGCTTCAATTATATTGCACCAGCACACAATGTCATATACAGCCACTGAGCATCGAGAGGTCGTCGGTAATTTTGCTTTTCCCATTACTTGTGGCTGCACTGAGTTCTTTTAATGTGGAAAAGTTATATGCAGTCAATTCTTCTTTTCTTTTTTCTTTTATCTTTTTCCCTTTAGGCATCCAGTATCTATCTATGTGTCAGGTAGGTCCACTAAGGAGGTAAGCATTTCTTACTAAAAGTTGTTCCATTAACCCGAGACTTCTGGTTAAGGTTGTTGATGTCTCATCCATCCCACCACACTCCTTGTTACTGCAGTCAACTCTTTGCTTCTTGCGGAACTAGTACTTTTTGTCTTGTTGGGTCAATCCCTTCACACTGGAGGAGCTGTTTCTTTACTTCTTCCTGAGAAAAATTGTATGTATTGACTGCAGCGTGGTCTACAAGGAAGAACTCTTTTTACATATACAACAAAGCAGAGAATTTAACAAATCCTCTGTGGAAAACTACTGTAGTACATTTTTCATTATCCAATAGCCTTAGATCGATAATGACGTAAGAGATACAATATTAATTCTAGGTTTAGGGGTTTGAAGTTGATCTTCTCTTTGTTGCATTCAGAATGAAGGGACAATTCCATAACTGCTGTCTGTCATTAATTGTGTGGAGAACATCTGGTCTACTTCAGCCTCTACGTCCGTTCTCTTTGCAAATCGGCCTTTGATTCTTGGCCTTGTTTCTGCATAGGCTTTTCTTGACGCATACCTTATGGTTTTCTCAAATTTACGGTTCTTCTTTTTCTCTCTGTACCTTAGGACTCTGGCTTCTCTGTCCATTGGAGTAAGCTGGGGAGGTATCTGAATTGGAGGGCCTGATAACAGATCGATGGTCCCTTTTGGAGGTCGTGGATGGGAGTTTGAAGTTTCACTTAGTGTAGATTCTGGAACAACACTGACATCCATCGACGAAATGGAAACCTGATGATACATAAAGACAACAAAAACATGAGTGGTCAACTTCCCTATTCATGTATCACTTAAAAAGATAATTAGAGTTAACTGTCCACAGAAAGTGAAATTAGCTATGTGAAAAAACATGTTAAAATACAGTTAAGTGTAATTATTTTTATAATATTGGTATATATAAGTTAGATCCATAAAAATTCCTTGGTCCATTCAAGAAAACAGACTAGCTAGACTATAAGATTTATCCTAAGGATCTGCACATAAAGCAACAGCAACATCTGTGTAGCATGTCGCTGATTATTAACATGAACATGGTAACCTTGTGTTAAATCAAGTGTCAAAAGAAACCCAATGGAGAAGCTGAAAAGGTAAAGATTCTTAGAATTTCCACCCTTGAGGATAAGTTTTATCAAAGAATCTTGAGAACACGGTTAAACAGTAACATACGTGAATTGGAGCAGTTTAAACATTATAGTGAATTACTATTTATAACTTGAATATAAAGGATAATTGTTAAGAGTTACTAATTACACGTTTTTTCAATGTCAAGGAAGGTGAAGAAGAATCTAAACATCTTTGTTTATTTGGGAAAGAGCATAATCTTAGGTAAAGTTTAATACGACAAAAGTTCAAGGGTCAGTTTAGGTATGTAAAGGTAACCATAATAGCAGATGGGCACCTAAAATGACAAATCCTCTGTTGAAAAAGAACGAAGTGCTGGAAAAAGTAATTCAGAAGCTAAAAAGAAGTGTTAAAAAAACTGAGGTTGCAGTAGTAGCTTTGTAAGACAACTCACAAAAGTGAGGTATATTGATAAAGTGAAGAAAACTTACACTATGACTCAAAGAAGCAGGGTAACCATATCCAGTGTTAGAATTGTCATACTCCATTCCAAGCTGAAAATTCAGGTGGTGGCTTTGTTGTTGTTGTTGCGGTTGGTGGTAAAGAATCAGAGATTTTCGCTGTCCGTTCTGAACTGGCACAACACTATCTTCAACATAGCTCTTCTGAGGAACAGAGTAATGTTGTTGCTGTTGATTAACACTGTACTGATCGTTAAATTGACTATCCCCTCCATACTCTGCAAGATCCAAGTAATCATCCACTACTTCCCCACCAAACAACATCCCATAGTTGTTATTTTGATTGTTGTTGTTGTTATTGTTAATGTTGTTCTTATTGTTATTCTTAACAGGAGGATTCAACAACAACCATGAAGCTGCTTCATTTTCATCTTCATCTATGGTTGTATCATCTGCATCTTGAGTCAAACTCAAGAATCCATCATCCTCCGTGCCTTCCCCTGTGGTCCCACCGATCATCATAGAACCACCGCTAACGGTGTGAACAGCTGGAGGACCATAGAGGGTTCCTGGATATTTGAATCAGAGACTAATTTAGAATTTAAGTTTGATGGATTCAATTTTTACATTTTTGAAATTATGGTTTAGAAGTCATATTTATTGAAATTTTTAACATGTAGGAGTATATATGTTGTGTGCGAAAAAAGAAATGGTGGCTACCTGGAATGGGCATAATTGGGACACGGTGGTGACGACGTGCCAAGGGGTTTGCAGAATGGATGTCAGCATCGCAAGAGGCACAAAGTGAGGCAGCATCCGCTTTGCAAAGAAAGGCTGCAGGGGCACGCTCGCAGGCTTCGCAAACCCATACACGCTCGTGGCGAGAAGCCATGAGACTTGCTGCATGTATGCGGGCATCACAGCCTGCACACAAATAGGCGGAATCCGCCCGACAGTAAACGGTACATGTTGCGGAATGGCAACTGTCACACACCCTTGCCCAGTTGTTGCTACTTCCATCAAACCCCCCACTCTTCTCTTTTTTCAACATTGGACTGACTAATTTTGGTTTCTCTTTTCTTTTCTTTCTTGCTCTCTATTTTGTGTTGTAAAACTTGGTAGTTGGAGTAGTGAAGTTGAGCAAGAATGCTGGGGACTTATGGGGCACTGTGAAATGTGAAGGGGCAAAGGAGGGAAAATGACAACTAGGCAACTACCAAGTGGGGAGAGAATCCACAGGTGACACGTGGAGACAAGTTAATGGGTAGGAAAAGTTGTTTCATTATCTTGTGGTGGCTGGTGATTCTGGTGGGGTCAAGCAACAGGGAGGTTGAACAAGTGGGTCCAGGGGCCTTTGGCTTTTGGAATCAATTGAGGTGGGAGAGCTTTGTCCAAGAGATTGCCTTTTAGGGGGAGACTAGAGAGATAATCACACCCATATAACTCTATTTAAGCATTTTTATTATAATTTATGTCAGTACTTTCCATATTTTATTCAATATAGCAAGCAATATGATCCTATTTTCATGTATATCGAAAATTTTCTCGAGACTTTATTGACACACTTTCCATTGTTTATCAGGTCTCACTGTATGTGTATAAATCTATTCACACATAACGTTGGTGCACTCTGATGCATAGTGGTGTATGCAAAATTTTGTTCTGATAGTATTAGCGTAATGTCACAATTCAGCTTGCAAGTGATTTTTGTATTTGAGACGTGATGATTTAAGGATTAATTACTTCTTCCAAATATGTTTTTTATCTGACAAAGAATACAAGCTTTATAAGCCCGTACACCTTGTTCTATTTTCAATGCCCTCGTGTAAGATTTAGATCTTAAAAGAAAGAGTAATGCTCCATAGATATAAACAATCCAAGCTTTATTTTTAGCCATTAATTCATGGAAGCAGTAATATTTTGAGAAATTCACCTTGTTTATTTTTACTGGAGACTTTGCCAGAACGTTTTATATAGTTTGATTAGGAACGTCAATTACTAGAGTCGAGACTGTATATAAATTTACAGTTCAAAATTTAGAGTGTTCCACGGTTTCCTTTTTTAGAGTCAAACTATAAGAATTTTGATTAATATTTTACGATGTATTTTTTTGTGATATTGATATGCAAAAAGTGCAATTTATAGTACTATTCGTATAATTTTTGAATATCTAATTTTTTTTGTTTAAAATATTAAATTAATGTAATCTAATTTGACTTTGAAAATTAGTCAAATTGACTTTTGAAAAGCGTAACATGACAAATAAAAGTGGACGGAGGAAGTATCATTTAAGGAATGAGACATCCATTTCGAAAAGTTTGAAACTGAATGCTGGATTCTTGATTTCCCTTTCTACTTTTAAAAGCCATCCGATCTTCGAAAGGGATAAGGTTCAATTTTGCCTTATTACTATGTGAAATGGATTAATTTTATCCTCCGTTAATTATTTGTGCAAATCCTCTCCACTCACTTCTTCCACCATTAGCATTTAGCAGCACCTTGTCTCCTCAAACACCACCCATGACTAAGTGTTACGATCATATTTGGAAGGAGATCTTAATAGTGGTAGCCACTTTTAAGACTGCTAATTAATATAACTGACATTTATAAAATAATTGAAAAATAGTCATTGCACCCGTTTATTTTTCTTCTCCGACACTTTTTTCAAAACATTGTTCTAGAGATTGAATTTTTTACGTGTGAAAAAGTTCAGTTTAGTGTTACATGGAAGTTGTCATTTCTTGAATTCGAAAATAGTAATGCACACCTATTTATTTATTAAAGAGAATTGATTTTGTAGTCCAGTTATAATTCTTCTTAAACTTTACAACTTTTTTTTTTTTACGAGACAAGTTTAATTTAAACTATTTTGAGAGCACATTCCCAGGATACCGACTACAAATGCTACGTACGTGTGTTCTGTTAGCAATTCCTAATGCACAGGAAAAAAAGGTCAGCGTCAACTCATTCATTTTTCTTGTCCTTTCAAATACTCATATTGTTTAGGATAAACCCAAAAATGTATTCTGTTGAGAGACCTCGTGGCTGCTGCTCAGTCAGACATTAACACAATTAGTAAAGCTGAGTCAGATGTGCAAGAATTTCACCCAATTGGAGCTGTATTGAGATCCACCCTTAACCACAAGTTTTAGTGGGTTAGAAGTCAGGGCCTAATTCACATGGATTTTGGGCCCAGTTGAAAGGTAAAGCCGTAATAAAAAACTTGACAATATAGTGGCCTTCCTAACCCCAAACATTACTGGCCACTACTCTAATATCCTTAGCTTGCATTTCTTAGATTTGGATTTGCTGTCTTCACAATGTTGATAGACAAAAGCTATTTCCTCCGTTCTATATTAGTTGATCAATTTCAGTTTTTACTAATTTATTTTTTATAAATAAATATGAACACTTTAAAAGAGAAATGATTGAGAGAATAATATAAAAAAAGTTTAAATAATATATTTTTTTTTTATAATTTTAATAAGTTGGACAATTAATATGAAATGATCAACTAAGGGGAAGCAGTATTTATCTTTCATCTCAAAATGACTTGCATTTTCATTTGTCAGTTATCGATAGCTTTGCGTAAATCAATTGATGACCAGCACACATAGAGTAAGTCAGTCAGTCAATGACTAATGTTTTGACCATTATCCTTCTTATTTGACCAGTGGCACTGGCAGCATAGTAAAACTCGGAGAAATAGGCATTTTTAACTTTTCAAAAACTTGCGTCAAACATGCATCATTGTTTTCCTCTCTAAAATTTTAAGGTGTTATAATGTGTAGCTATCTTTATACGTCGTTGTAGCTTTCTGAGTAATAAGTTCAATTAATCTTTCATTGAGATACCGTGTAAAATACTATACTTTCTCTTGCTCAAACTAGCTTTCGACAAGCAATAGTATTATTTGATTGCGATTTTTAAATGTATATAGATAATTATGATAATAATTTAAATTATTTGGACAATAAAACTACTATTCAATTCTTTTAATTAGTCCAAAGAGGGAGAGAAGAAACCTAGAATGGAACTCCATTCAAGTGAAGATGTTCAAATTGAGAAACTTCAGGACAAGGTGGAAGATGCCGCTGGGTGCTGGCACCGCCCAGTAACAAATAAGTAATTTTTATTTTTTACACAAGCCTCGTGCTATGGTTTTTTTATGAAGACTGATAATAATAGTCAATATGTATAGTACAATAATCCAAAGTTGGTAAACAATGATTCCACGCTTGCTTTACTCTATCCCTTTGCGCTTTCACATTATTAGTACTCTACTCACTATGTTATTGGATGGTAGAATTTTAGAAACTTCTTTAAAATTTGTAGTCTAACTAAAGTTATCTAGTCAAGGGTAAAAGGGAACTTTTAAAAAGTTTAAATATAGAAAGGTGAATTTTTGGACAAATTAAAAAAAAATATGGGAAAATCAAAGGAGTATAAAAAGTAAAATAAAAAAGGCAAAAGGAGTATGATTAAGCAATGAGCCTAGCCTGCGGCATCTAGAAGTATTGGGCTTTGGGCGTTCCGTTGGAGAGAAAAGAAGAGGTGAATTTGGGGGTCGAAAGTAATATGGGCCATTTAAGTCAGGACCTGGGCTTCGGCTTTGAAATCTCTTGTAGCCCAATACTATATAATTCCAGGCCCATTTGGATGGCAAATTTCGACTATTATATGACTCGATTTTTGTTAACAAATTGAATCCTAGAGGCTAGAGAAACCTCAGAGTCATAGTGATTATGTGATTTTGAGTTTTGACCGCAATATGTATCTACTAATTTAAAACAGCCATTTGGAGTTAAAAGCCTTTGTTTTTGATAAAATCATGTTTGAGTACTGTAAAATTTTAACTCTCCTCTGATATCTATCGACTGCATTCATTATTATTTTATTCTAAAACATTTAATTTTAATTAACTTGTGTGCCATCTTGTGTTAGGAAAAAGGACAAGAGACTTTCTTTTCATACCTTTATCAGTAAAAAAAAAACAACACTTGGCTAGACGCTAGTTTTATATGGAAATGACGTTGTTTGTCCGAAAATTTTCAATTGTTATAATAAAATATTGTTTTATATAAATAAAAACATAATATAACACAAGATTGCAAATTGGTTGCGAAAAAGCCTGAAAATGTAATATACTCCTAACATAAGATCAAAAAATGGTTTTGCTTGGTTATTATAGTGAAATGTTACTGTAGATATAGTTGTTATAGAGAAATCTCATTGTTATGGTAGGCGATAGCTGTTCATGTTTAGTCTTATGTATTTCATTTGTTTTTTTACAGTCGTCAAACTGGATAACACATTTTTGTGATTGGCTAATAAATCAATAAGAAATTTCCATAGTGGACCACCGTGTTTTCTTGGATTCCTTGCTATTATGAATATTTACATCTATTATGTCTTTAGTGTGGCTTCGTGCGTTGCACTAAAATATAAAGTATAGTTCTACCTTAGCTAGCTAGCAACTTTTTCTTAAAGAATAAACCTCCAGAAATCATTAGCTTCTCCACCAGCAATTCCATTATCATCTTCAATAGCCCTTGATAATCATTATTATGCATGTTAATTACTAATCCAAATGATGTAAAGAACACACTATAATGCTTAAAAGTTCATTTCAGATTTTTCAAATTACACCATTGTCTAAACTACAAATACAGGTTGTACGAGGAAAAAAATCGAACTCTCGATTGAAATCATTTAACTTAAAGATGAACATATACAATAAAGAAACAAAAAAAATAAAAGAACACATCAAAGTTCTTTGAATCTTTGATGGTTCATTACTATACATTACCACATAGTTTAATAAATTACCTCTCTAAGTGTGAATTTTACTTTTTATAAATGTGTAAATGACTTGCTCACCTAGGACCAGACAGCTCCATGGCTTGTACAAGTAACAATGAATCATCGGTGAGATCTGAAAACCTCTCGGATGAGGATAGCTCTTTAGTTTTGTACTTGTTACTACCATCAAATTTTTGGGATGCTTCCCACCTCTCTGCAAGTCCATCACCTTCAAGCATTCGAACGATTTCAGACATTTTTGGTCTGTGTCCTGGAAGATATTGTGTGCAAAGCAGAGCAACTTGAACCATTTCCTCTAGCTCGATTCGATCATAGTTGGTTCTCAAATCTTTATCAACAAGGACATCAAGTTTCTTCTCTTGATGAATTTTCCTAACCTGATATAATGTAAACCAAATGTTACACTTTATAGGATATATAATGTTGCGAAACATGCCATAACATTTCTCTGACTATAAAAGCATGTCGTTAAGGGTAAAATGAGAAGTCTAAAGTTAAATAGTTTTCAAATATAGAAAGTGTTAAACTTATTTGACGCTTGTCAAATTGATACTTACCCAATCAAGCATTACTCCCTTTTGGTTAGCTGCTTTTCCAAATTCTATAGCTCTCATTCCTGTGATCAGCTCAAGTAGAAGGATCCCAAATCCAAACACATCTGTTTTCTCAGATGATTGTCCTGTTGACAGGTATTCAGGGGCTATATGCCCTACTGTACCGCGCACAGCAGTTGTGACATGTGAATCCTGGTGATCCAAAAGCTTTGCCAGCCCAAAATCTCCCACAACCGCCTCACAAAAGTCATCGAGCAATATATTTGCTGCTTTAACATCTCTATGAATTATCTTTGGATCACATTGTTCGTGAAGATATAACAGTCCTCGAGCAGCTCCTATAGCAATTCGCTTCCTTGTTCCCCAATCCAACACAGGTTTTACTATAGAAAGTAACATGGACTATATTTCAGCAAAAGACAAATAAGAGATCTGAAATGCCACTTTGCTAATTTCATATGTTTTTTTACCTCTGAGACGCGAAGCTACACTACCATTGGACATAAAAGGGTAAACCAAAAGCTTCTCCGACTGTGTCATACAAAATCCATAGAGCCTGAGGAGGTTACGGTGCACTGCTAAGCTTATCATTTCGACTTCTGTTTGGAATTGTTTCTCACCACCAATTGCACTGCCATCATTTAGCCTCTTTACAGCCACAGGAGTACCGTCTGGGAGATGGCCTTTATAAACATTACCAAAACCACCTTTTCCTAAAATGTTTTTGTTGCTAAAATTGTTGGTTGCAATTTGGAGATCCTTGAATTGAAATCTTCTTAAATTTCCAAGGGAAACTTCTTCATGATGCCGATCTAATATTAGCAAATAATAGAAATGAGTACGAAGCGATGATCATAACTTTCCTGAGAACATTGAGCTAAAGTTTAGAACAGATGACCAACCTTTAACATCAAAAAAGGCTTGTTGATTGTGTCTATGCCTTGACCATAGAAAGAGTCCAATTCCAAGAACAAGCAAAGAAATGCAACCAAGAGTCGAGCCAAATACAACGGCGATTTTATGACCTTTTTGCTTCCCAGAAGGTGAATCTGGATAACAAACACGGAGCAATAAAGTGAGGTGAAACAGAAGAAATGCAAAATCAGAAATTACAGGTAAGAAAAAATGGTTGGATTTGGAAAATGACATTCTATAATGCATACATTCTGATCCATTCAATGCCATTGACATTGGCAGCAATTGCATTCCATAGCAGTCTGGCTCAGACCCGGTCTCGCAGATCAATGGATTTCCAACAATGCTACAATCACAGAACAACATAAATTATTCTCAACAATCCAGCTTCTATTAACAAGACATGAATAAACTGTTAATTAGCTTACTTGAATTTCTTAGCAGGGAACCTAGGTACCGGTCCACTCAAGTTATTGAAGGATAAGTCCCTGAATCAAAAGGTTAGATACCAAAATCAATCTCAAGTTTTGAAAAGGATAAAAGGAAAACGATAAGTAAAGCAATAAGGATTTACACTAGAGTAAGCTGTGACATGTTGGCTAGTGAGACTGGAATTTCTCCTGATAGACTGTTATTGTTGAGCCTCCTGAACAAATTAATATAAGGAAACTGCTATTGAAATTGTTGGAAGATAGAAAAAATGAAGCATAAAAATTGAAGTTTAGTATGAGAATTGGCTCTCTGTTAAGATTCTTACATGTACTTGAGGTCACTCAAGTGTCCCAAAGAAACAGGAATATCACCAGTGAAGAAATTAACAGAAAGATCAAGAGTCTGAAGTTTTGAGAGCCTTCCAATTTCTTTTGGGATTGGTCCTGTTATATTGTTATTCTGCAGCAATCTGTTTCAAAAGAAAAAAAATGGTTATTCAAGAAAGCAACAGAAACAATCAAGAAAGGTTGAAATCACTGATTTTAGTAACTCACATAATCTGAAGATTTGTCAAATTGCCAATGCTAGGAGAAAAAGTACCAGACAGATTCTGGCTTGGTGCCCCTCTGCATAATACAGAAAGGTAAAAAAAAAAAGCGTTCAACTTTTGAATTGCAAAGACACAAACAAAGAAAAAGATGTCATCTTTGCAAGAAATACTTACAAGCCAATAACCAAACTCTCAGAAGAACAAGTAACCATAGCCCAACTACATGGATCAACAGAAGTACTATCCCAATTATCAAGAACCCCATGAGGATCCTTCAAAGCAACTTTTATGGCCATTAAAGCTTGCACTGAGGAAAAAAAAATAAAAGAGGAACAGCCTAGATGAAAACTTAGTATTTTCAGTATACATTATGCAGAATTTTATTAACAAGAACACTAATTACCTTCAAAGTTGACACCTTTAGGAGAAAGCAATCCTGCTGCAGAACTCCAAAGAGTCAAGAATGTGGCCACATACAAGAATGCAACCTTTATCTCTCTTTTCTTTTCCATTAAATTTCAAGAAAGAAACAGAAACTCAAATGAATACCAGAGAGACCAACCCCTCTATTGGATTTTCTTTCTTCTAATAGTCTTTTTGATTGAGAACAAAACTATAGCTTTTGTATGCCAGAAAATCATTTTATTACTGTCTTGTCAGTCTCCATGGAAAGAAAAAAAAAAGCAGTCTTTGTAAAAAGGAGAACTTAGCATGCCTGTCACTGGGACACAGACCCTTTGTGAGGAAAAGAATATATTAAAAAAATTTAAACATTAATAAAACAGATTAGAGGGAATTGTTCGGATGATAATCATTTTCATAAAATTGTGAGTTTTAGTCATCAAGGAAACAAACATAGTAGCTTGTCATGGAGGAGTTAGAAAAATCACATTAATAAAATGAATATACTTTTAAGTTTTACCATTATCTAAATGGAAATCTAATTGCTACTATCTTAATCAAGAACTTTGTCTTGAAGTATAGACATAGAAATGACAAGTTTTCTAATGGACCGTTCTTTAAGCTTAAATCAAAATCACTGTTTGAATACAAATAAGCAAAAGCATTAGTGTAATGTGCAGCTATAATACGACCAAAAATTCCTCATGGGTGAGTCAGTCACTAGCTAACTAATGGCTTAGAAATAAGTTATTTTTTGTCATTATCATATGAGCTTTATTATGTGAAATAGTAGTAATATTTTATTTTAAAAAAAATTGGGAACAAACATTTGGGATGTGAAAGAGTGCAAGTAATGGCTATGGGAGTTGGATTTGCAAGGGAATCCAACATTCCCTGAGTTTGGCCATTCAACAAAATCCCAAAAACTTATCTGTTTTTTTAAATTCTATGTTTTAAAAAGAGGCTAAGAATGTGGGAATCTCAAGAAAATTAAGCTAGAGATTGATAATGGGTTTGGTGAACTGGCCAGTCACATAGGCTAGGGACCCAAGACCACGCCCATGATGAGGGGTATCTTTGTTGGCTATAACAATTCTTTTTATTATTTTTACCAGATAAATATATTTTTCATTATTACAAATGTTATTTAACATGTTATAATACTTTATCTATTTTAAATAAGAAAGAATATGTCGACATTTCAAAAATTTATAGGTAAATTAGTTTGATGTGTTTCAATTGAGCACATGGAGTATACATGATAAAATGTCCATATTAGATACCCCCAACTCAAATTATTAAAAAAGTTTTTGTGTATATATTCTCAAGTACCTATTTCATATACACATTAATCATTTGAAATATGTTACGTCCTTTAATTATACGCATTAGACATAATAAGTTGTAAGACCTCATACATGTTCCAATTAATGTTGATGTGTATAATTTAAAATAGAAGGAATATTTAATGTAATTAACTTAGAGGTTTGTGAACGGGCGCAAACACTTCTTCAAAATATGAGTCAAAAATGTCTCATAAAAATACTTTATCTTATGTTTAAATACTGAATGAAAAATAATATAATTTAAATTGTGTCTAAATAAAATTTACTTATAAATATAAAGGATTGCCAATATATTCAACCTTAAAATAATTATTTCATAATAATATTATTTCTACTTATTATTATGGATAGCTATATATAGTTAACTTTGTTTATGTAAAAGTATATATTTTTACCCACACAACATTTTTTACTACCTTTATGATTGATTGCTTGGGGAAGAGGGGCATGGTGAATGTACTTTAATTGATTCCACTATGGAGTAGCACACTATTATATGTTGTTTGGAGTAGTTAAAAATAACATGATTTTACACGCTTCATGAGACTGTCATTCCAAAGAAACAAACTTACATATATTTTATATAAAAGAGAAAAGTAGTATAATAGTTGATAAAGCTAAAGCTGCCCACCTCCATCCTTTCATGCTCCCTAAACATCATTGATAAGAATTTCAATTTGTTGTGGGTGGACAATATCATGCATCTCTCCTTTTCTTGTTTACCTTTTCCTTTTCTTTCCAATTTAAAAAAATTAAACAATAATAATCAAATTACTTTTCTCACCTTTTGAGTATTTTCTCCATACATGCATATTTGGAAATATTAGTGGCCAAAAGGAAAATGTGTGTGTTTTGGGGTACTAGGTAACCATTATTTGGCTTTGGCATTATTTTATTTAATAGAAGTTTTTGCATGATTTTTCCCATAAATATGATATTCTTAATTTTTTTTGTCTCTGCTACTCATTTAATAAATATTTGTGGATCAAATTACTTTTATTGATCTATGATCTAATTTCACTAGACATAAGTTTAGAGAAATTTTATCTCACGCTCGCTACAAGTTTTGTAGGAACTAAGTTCTGCAGCATAAAATGTGTAGTATTTCTATGAACTAATTATAATTTCGCTAGGCATTAGTTTAGAGAAAAATTTGACTTGTTGATCATATATATAAGTTTTGAATGTAAAAGTTTAAGTTATGTCTTTTGCAGCATAAGTTGTGGGTACTGACTTGAACTTTTGCCTCTATCAACATTAGTTCTTTAACTAGGATTAAGCGATAAAACTTGATATATTATAAAAGCATAACTTGTATCATATTATGATACAAAAAATATAAATTTATGTTCAACTACAATTATCTATTATTTTGGTAGCAGAGATATCTTCTATCACATACTTTTTATTTAAAATACTGAAGGGCAATAATTAATAACCACCCCACCCCACCCCAAAGGCCCAAACTAGAGACGTTTGTGAATGGTCTTATTAATATTCTTAACAAAGAAACAAAGGGAAAGTGCAAATTATGTAATGGGAGTCTGTACACTGCTGACGTGATCGTTTTGTATACTGCTGCTTGTACGTATTGCTTCGTTAATTGGACCAGTCAATATTTGGTGAAGGTAAAACATGTTCCTATCTTTCGCATTTTTTTCATTTGATTTAAGTACCACTATGTTAATAATACTAAAATAAAATATAAAGTTAATAGATTAAATATCATATAATTAAAATAATTCAATTGAGTTCACTGTACTCTTTTGTTAACCTTACCTAATTGGTACTCAAATTAAAGTAGTAGTACATATATATACTTTGCTTGTTCTTTCTTACTATGTTGTTTTTCTTTTTCATCAAGATTCTTATTTTTGTCTGCTTCCATGCACATAATTGGAACCTAAAGTTTGTAAACTTGTATTTTTTTTACTTTTCTTTTTTACCCTTTTCACTTTTCTTCTTTTATTTCCCTTTACTTTACCCTATTGATTCAAAATAAAAGTAGTAGAAGTCATGGTGAAAGTGGAGGAAAAGTAAACATGAAGAATAATGCATTTTTCCTAGCTACTTTTTTTCCCTCCTACGTTATCCAAACAGACTATGAGAACTATTACTCAAAGAATTTATTTCTTTTATTTATTCTAGTTTTTCCTTTTTCCTTATAGTTATTTAGTTAGAATTTTGTTTTAATTAATGGAAAGTGAGAACCTAAACTGTATTCTAATGTGATGATCACAAATTTAAATGAACCAATAAAAGAATAGATACTTTCGACCGTTTACTTTCTTTTTTTGTTTGGACACTAAAGAAAAGATGTAAAGTTAATGGGTACGTCCAAGAATGAACAAGGGGAAGCATTATTGAAAGAATATGAGTTGAGGCTAACACCCATACTCAAGGCATAAAAAAAGCGTTCTCTTGGGGGATTAAGTGCCATTTGGACTAACTTATTTTTAGGTATTTTTGACTTTTAAGTATTTTTTAAGTTTTGAAAAAGTTATAAAGTGCTTTTAAGCATCTATTTTTTGGGCCAAAATAGTTTTAAAATAAATCAAAAATCGGGTACTATCTACTTATGACTTTTACCTTTTAACTTATAAATTATTTCTTTTAAGTCCATCCAAATAGGTCCTAAGCCACTAGCCACCTCGACCTAATTCTTGACTAGCACATCAACTTCCTAACAAAATGCCTACGATTTAAAATCACTGACATGGCAAGATTCAAATTCAAAATCAAATTGGTTCCTAATCCTGATTAGAGAGACAAAGTCTATTGTATTCACACTAGTAGTCCAACAAAGATGCAAAGTAATGATATCTTAATTTCCATTATGAACAACACGCTTCACCTATTTCTTCCCCGTGTTCACTAGCCCTCCTGTCCCGAACAAAGAGAGGGCAAAAAAGCGTCATTATAGCCGCATAACATGCATGCTTCTAGCTTGCCCTATTTGATACATAACAATAAACAAGATAACAAAATTATGAGCGGAAACTAGCAATTCGTACTATATTGAAAACGTTCACGAGACCTAACATAGAAAAATAATAATATAAAGAAAGGCATATTGATGGTAAGTTTTATTCATTCCCTTTTGGTATAATTAGGTGTATATGAAGAGAAGAAGTGTATAAGCAAGAGCCAATTTTATGAAATGAATAGAAACACATGCAAGGAAATGGACCAACACATGATCGAGTTGGTTCGGGTTTTTCAAATATCAAATCAAATTATTTGTGTAAAAAAATTTAATTTATTAACCAAACCAAACTAATAAAATTTGGTTTTTTCAGGTTTTTCAACCTCATGTTGGTTTGGGTTTTTCAAATACCAAACCATTGTGTCGAATTTTTAAATTTATAAATCAAACCAAACTAATAAACCTCGAATTTTTTCAGATTTTTGGATTTTTTCTGTAAAATTTGCATACAAACATATAATTAACTTGTGCTCCAAATATTTCTTTAGTCTAACCAAAATACAATTATCTAAGGTGTTTCTTAAGAAAATAACACAAAATACAATTCGTACTATATTGAAAACGTTCACGAGACCTAACATAGAAAAATAATAATATAAAGAAAGGCATATTGATGGTAAGTTTTATTCATTCCCTTTTGGTATAATTAGGTGTATATGAAGAGAAGAAGTGTATAAGCAAGAGCCAATTTTATGAAATGAATAGAAACACATACAAGGAAATGGACCAACACATGATCGAGTTGGTTCGGGTTTTTCAAATATCAAATCAAATTATTTGTGTAAAAAAATTTAATTTATTAACCAAACCAAACTAATAAAATTTGGTTTTTTCAGGTTTTTCAACCTCATGTTGGTTTGGGTTTTTCAAATACCAAACCATTGTGTCGAATTTTTAAATTTATAAATCAAACCAAACTAATAAACCTCGAATTTTTTCAGATTTTTGGATTTTTTCTGTAAAATTTGCATACAAACATATAATTAACTTGTGCTCCAAATATTTCTTTAGTCTAACCAAAATACAATTATCTAAGGTGTTTCTTAAGAAAATAACACAAAATATGAGAGAAGTACTGATGACACTAAAATATTCAATAAAAAATAATGATGAAATCATCATATAAAATAAATATTGCAAAGTCATAATGAAAATTATCATAATTTAAAAGTACTAAATCATGCTAAAATAAGTTTAATAAGTATTAGTTACATTACTAACTATTTAAGGAAAATTAAAATTAGATTATGTATTTTAATTGTCTAAACTAATGTAAAACTAAAGAACAATATTCAATATTATTGTCATTCTTAGTGTTGAATTGATTTTTTTTTCCATTAGTATTAATTTGATTTTGATTCAAGTTTTATTATAATTATCAACATTTATGAACTATAATCTTTATTAGACCATTCTGAATTCTAAGTTTTAAACTTGAAATAATATATTAAAAGATAAAAACTATGAAATAGTATAAGAAATATTTTAAAATTATATCAAAGTAAATATTTTTATGTATAAAATAAAATTTTAAAATTATATATTTGGTCTCGGGTTTTTTTTTTTTTTTTAAACCAACCGAAATATAGTCAGGTTTTTTTCCCAATATCAAACCAAACCACTAATCGGGTTTTTTTTGATTTAACTCAATTTGCAATTTAATTCAATTTTTGGTTCGATTTAACAATAGGAATATGAATTGACTAAACGTGAGAAGAAGAAAAAACATATAATACTATACTATATAGTCGACTAAAGGAAAATAGATATGAATTAAGAGGAATTTGAATCACAGCTGGATCTATTGTCTCTTTCTTTGTTCACTACTATATTCTTACTTGCTTGCTTCAAAGTTGGGACCATTATATTTTGCCTTCTAATCAAACATTTTCATATTCTTCTCAAAACATACTTCATCTCGAACAAAATCCGTAAATAAAAATAATTATAATATACATGTGATACACTTAATATATATACACTAGTGTTGATTACAAATTGTTGAGGCTTTGTAATCGCAACAATTTTTTTAAAAAACAATCCGTAAATACAAATACGTAATTACCTGTTTGATCAGATCTAAATATATATTCAAGTACACTCATACCAAAAAAAAGGGGCTAAGCTAAGGATCATAACTTAACGGGTTTGATTGAATCTAATAGCTTTGGTCCGAACTCTATATTTGTGATCTTAAGAATTATTCACTCTATATACATAAATTACATTAGTTTATAACTCAATAACTTAATAAAATTATATTACGATATATAGAAGTAACCTTTGCTCCACCTCAGCTGCCAAAAATATGTATGTATGATAGCACCATATAATTTGTCAAAAAGATATAATGAGTATATAAAAATTTACACGCCAGACAATTTAAAACTTGTACTCTGATTTCTACTCCTCCTCTTTCATAGTAATTTTTAATTTTCGATTCATTAATTCTTTTGCCATCGGTACTAAAGTGGTCGATCGAATATATTCTTATAGAAAAGAAAATGACATTTTCTATTTCTTAGAAGTAAAAATGAATATCTCAAACAATACATGAAATTAAAAATAAATTTATAAAAGGCCATAAAACTAAATCTCCCTAAACTAAAGGCTTGGAACGTTAGTAAGTAGTGGTCCTTCCTTCTTTGAAGCTTCCGCCTTCTCAATTTTGAACTATACCTTAGTGGAAATTTCACTTTAGCAAAATTAATGAACTATTCTTTTTGGCTTTATCTTTTTATCCTTAAATTCCTTCTTCTGTTTTTTGAACACGAGACGTAAATAAAGAAACAATTGACAAACTAAAGAAAATTAAACATATAATTAGAGTGATGTCAGATTGATTAATTGGTCTTAACATTATATGTTTCGAGAAAAATTCTTTTGGTTAGAATGGAATTTTACCTTTTTAAATATTTTTACCCTTTTAACTTTAATACCTTTTAACTAAAAAATGGAATGGGTGAAGGCATGATCATGATTCAAATTAGTTGAATTTGCATAGGCACCAACACGTCTTCATTGGTTTTGAAAATGCTTTTCTTGATTAATCAAAGTATTTTACACACAAGTCAAGATCTATCAAAAATAGTCTCTCTACCCTACATAAGATGAGGGTAAATTATATGTACACTTTACTCTCTTCAGACTCCACTTGTCAGATCACGTTTGATCTGTTGTTGTTATTGTTGTACATAAATTTCATAATTGACGGAAAATGCAAGCAACCCAAGATGGCTATATAGCTACGTGAATTATTAAGATGGTACCAATAAATTGCAAAAGCATGCATGTCCCTCAAGTTTTTTTAGGTACACAAAAATGTGCATGTCCCTTAGCTTACACAAAATCATACATATATGTCCCTTGCACAAAAGGCTTATCGTCGTCGTTGCTCTTTCCTCCTCCTTTATTTGTTGATGTTTCACCAACAAAAAGAAAATGAAAGCATCAATAAAAATAATAAATTGATGTCTTAATTAAAGATGAGATAGACTATAGAGATCGAAATTAGGACAAATATCACTTTAATCTTACTACTAAAACTAATTCGCTAACAAACTTCAAGATCAATGAGTTTAACTTAATACCTCATGTGGTGTTCAATTATATTTCTGCTGAAAATTATTACTAAAAAAAAAAAAAATCAGTGTATATTTAGATCAAAATATATATATTAATAATTAATTAGATGAGTAATGAATAAACGAAAGGATATGTCCCACAAAATTAAATTTTCTGTATTAGAGAAGAGGTACTACAAGTAATTCACCTTATAGGGGATTGGTCTTGTATACTAAACGAAAATTGGCTAGAAAATTGCAGCTTTAATATTCTTAATTAAACTTACTTTGCCCTAAATGTTCCAAATAATAGTAGCAAAGGTGGAGGAGTAGGTAAATGTAACAGCTATTAATCATGACAAGTTGATGACAAAATTGTCTTATGTAGTGTAAGAACCTCACTTGTCTAGTGTCTACAAATTTGTGAAGCTAAATTCCAAAACTCCATTTGTAATATGACAAATAGAATCCTCCAACTGAGATTTATTTTCACCGTCATATATTCTTGTATATAAATTAAACAACACTATAAAGTATTAATATACGCAGCTCAAATATATATTTGAAATATTGATGAGATGAAAAAAGAACAAAATTCATTAATATGTTTTGTTAGGTCATTCTCATCGCGTTTTGCTCATTGAAGTGTCCCATTCACTCCCAACTAGAATCAGAATGGGAAAAAATTGTCTATGTAAATAAGTTGATATATAATTGGAAAGAATATATCAAGGTAATTAAATTCAAATTTTAATAGCAATATCTTGAGTACAAAAATTGTTTAAAGATGGAAAATAGAAAAAAGGCACTAAGTGACAATAAGGTCCATAAGGAGATTTTGTCTGGTAGAGTATTGATGCATCATTTTCCTTCTTGGTACAATACTCCCAAACATCTTTAATGCGGTGTATAGACTAATCTCAATCTCTGTCCACCTTTATCCAACAAACAAATACTACTACTATATATTTCTTCCCTTCTTTTGAACTGCAGATTAATATTTTTTTCTTTTTCTTGTACAACTCATGTTGGTGGGGACTGTAATTTCTTCTTTAATGTGAAATACCGGTACAGAAGACCACAAAGTATTCTAAAGTTCCTTAGAAATATCATGAGATTCATGAACTTATAATAGTGATATAATGATGACGTCTCCAATTTAGGGGGAAAAAAATGTTCAAGTGAATATGCGACGCAGGATGAAATTAGAGATCTCGAATTTTAATAATTTTGAAAATAAATAAACTTGTAGTAAAGAGTGATTCTCTTTTAATTTAGATATACATTAAGTCATCACATGGGTATAAATTTCAACTGAAGCCATCTCTTTGATAATTGGCCCAGGGAGAAAACACGAGGTAGTATTCCCAGAATAGCCTAAATTTACAACGTTTAAAATTTAGTCATCTCAGAATCAAAGTTGTAAAGACGGGTTTGAAGTTATAACTTCAGAAGAAGAAGCGGGGGAGGTTGTAAACTGTAAAGTGTGGCTAAACTTCAAATAAGTTATATAATGGGCTATGTTTTAAACAGTCATCACAAGCGGCTACCTGGTGCCATTCCTACCAAAGAAAGGAAAAGAAATTATTACACCAAGCCCAGAAGCCCATTTCCAAAGCCACTACAGAAAAGCTTCATGCAGGGGAAGAGAAGAAGCTCAAGCTGAGAAATTCCGATGAAATCAAGCAACGCAACAAAGGGCACATGCCGATACACATGGAAAGACAAAAATACACCTCGCTGAAGCAGTTATGTTGAAGAAGAGACATGTGCAATAGCAGAGAAGAACAAAGATTTTTTATCATATTCCCAAGATGGACCAAATAGACATTCCCATGTTGGAACAAAACTTTTAGATGAATTATAAGAATAGGCCCAACAAAAACTTGAATTTGTTAATGTAGCACAATAATTGCAGTGATCCATAAGTATCTAGAGATGAAAGAAATGAAAAACTTGAGTTGGATTCAATTGAAATAGCAAACCCTTGTAATCATGAAATTCTCCAAGGTCATCAAACAAAAATTTACAAAAGTGAAGACAATACTTGCTCATATACAACAGTTTACGCTACAGCTAAGGAGCAGATACAATCCAAAAAAATTGCTCACAGCTCGATACAGGTGCCTGATTATGCCAACTAAATAAACTTTAACAGACATTTAACTTTAAGAGGATGGGTAGGAGTTGAAGGAACATGAAATTCTCCAAGGTTGTTTACATAATCAAGTAAAGTCAGAATTAAGACAATATGTATGATGGATCCAACAGACTAGACCAATTACAGGTCCCTTTTTCCTCAAGCCTACTCAGAGAACCATAAAATGAACAACTCAGTGGAGTCAGTAACTTTTATGAAAACATGATGAAGTGTTCACCCATAACTTTGATGAGTCCAATGCAACTATGTTTTATTGTGTCGATTAAATTCACCAAGTGAACTCTAATTGGAAAATGGTTTCTAAGGGACTAAGCCCCGATATTTAAAGAAAGCAGAGACGGTTGCAAACTTTCATAAGAAAATATGAGGAAAAAATGTCCAAACATGTTGCAGCACAAAAAAAACTAGACGACGTATCCATCTGAGCCTATGCAGTCACAGGAATAGTGGCAGTTGCTTTCTGGGGTTTCTTGGAACAGAAAAGAATCAAAACATCTGCATGGTTCCTAATGTATCTCGGACAAATTGCAAGGAAGTCCTGTGCTTCACTTCGCCTTCCTGCTTTAAAGTATGCTTCAAACAAATTGAGAAACACAGAAGTTGATGGAAGTTTCTTCAGGGTCACTGCTGCAGTAAATTCAAGTGCATCATCAGCACTTCCAGTCTTCGAAAGGTACTTGATGAAGGGATCCAGAAAAGGTGGATAATCTTGACTTTTCATCAAATGTAGAACATCCAGAGCTTCCTCGAAACCTCGTTGGGCCAATAATTTTCCTATCAAGAACTTATATGTGGTATGCCACACATGTAGTTCTTTCTCATTGACCATCTTCTCAACAAGATTGAATGCGTGAAGCGCTCTTCTCTTGCGGCAGTGCAAGGACACTAAGAGCTCTAAAGCATACCCAGCATGGGATGACCCTTCCTTTTCGATCATCATTTCAAATGCTTCTGAAGCTTTAGCCAGATCACCTGCTTCACAGTATCCTTCAATTAAAGATGTCCATGTTTTAGAATTTGGAGTAGAGACAGTTGATTCTATATAATTCATAAACTCATTGGATTCCTTATCCTTCCCACCACTACCCAAATTAAAAGCAATTTTCCTCTGCTGATTATGACTAGGTATGAAACCAGAATCCTCCATTGCTTTCAATATCTTGTTACATTCGCCAAATCTATCAACACTGGTCAAAGACTTGAGAATGGCATCGAGGTTAGCACTAGTCAATGAATTGCCACTTTCTGTGAAGACCCTTAAAACTTTTGAGAACAATTCCAAATCAAGCTCCTTGCTAACAACTATTTTCTTCAATAGAAAAGTGCAGTCCTCCGAGGATGGCTTGTTTATGCCAACCATTGCAAACTCATATAAGTCCACGGCATCCTTAATCATTTTCCTCTTAACAAAGTTATCCAGAACCCTAATATATGTTTCTTTTTCCATTTCAAATCCTGCAGTTCTCATTTCATCAACTAACTTCCAGAACTTCTCACTTAACTCTTCTCTACCTAAGACCCTTGCGATAGCATTAAATGTCTGCTCATTGTGTTTAAATAGACCACTCTCTTCAATCCACCTAAAGTATATCAAAGCCTTGTTAGTTTCACATTCAAGCTTCTCTAAAACCATACTGATCAATTCACTCGAGAACTTGAATTTTGACTCTCGCAACTGCTTTTCCACATCATCTCCCCATACATTTCCTCGAATCAATTTGCAAACCCTGGAACAAACTTCCTCGCTCGAATTGTCAGCCGGCTCAGAACCATACAACTTTTTTAGCTTCTCCAGGTCGCCGCTCAGCTTCTCCTTCTCAAATCTCTCAATAGCCCGATTAAACGTACCCCTGGACACTCCATACCCTTTACTTTTCATAATTTCAACCATACTCCAAAACTCCTTAATAAATCCATTAGACCCCAATATCCCCAACATATAATTATACACCTTTGAACTCAACCTATCGCTCTCATTCTCCTTAACCCAGTTAAAAAACTTACGTGCCGCATCAGGGGCGGTATTAAAGCTCCTTAACGCCCTTATAACCAAATCATGCGTGACAGTAACATTATTAGACACTAAATCAAGCTTAATTTCTTCATTACTCCGGTTTGGTTTAGAGAAAATACCAGTTAATACAGCGATTTGATCTGAATCTTTGGGTTCGACAGCCAATTCAGATGTGGAGAAACTATGAACGGTGAGTGATTGGTAAGGGAGCATGTGAGATGCACGTGAGTGGATAGTTGAAGAAGCGATAGAACTAACAGATCGATTTACCTGAAATGGAGATTGATTGATGAGGTGCCTGGAAATGTGAGGCTGAGCTAGAGAATGGTGCCGGAGAAGAAGGAGAAGCCATCGCTGTTGATTTCGCATTCTTCTTGGTAGATTCCGATTGCTTAATTGATCAAAACTGAAAAGAGTTTCGGCTGGTTTTTTGGGAATGAACAACGAGGATTTTGGTAGGGTTTAGGGATGAAAAACTCAAATTGAATAAGATCGAACAGATTCGGGTCAAATGGAGTGTATCCAAGATCCGAAATGTTGTTTTTTAGATTTGGATTAATTAGGGTTATGGTTCTAGAAAATTGATTCCTTTTTAAATTGGAAATCGACACATATATACAAATACCAATGTTAATAATTTTTACCGATATTTTAATAAAAATATAATTTCAGAGACCTCCCATCAAATTTGATCTTATAATACTTTTATTTTTAAATGAGTTATGTCGATTAATTTTGTCACTTATTATTGAAACGCAAATTATTTTTAATAATACAAATAAGAGCGTAAATTATTAATCAATTTTGACAAACTTTTACCCAAATGCTTATATGAATTATTCTAATTTATAATAAAGTCTTATTTATGTACAATTTCAGATTGTCATTCAATTAAACATAAGAAAATGCAATTTTTTTCTCTTTCCTTTGATTTTTCAACTATGCATAAATCCACATGCAAATCCTAATGTATATTAATGATTTTTATGGCTTCAAACAATTCAAACAGATATCAAGAAATTACTGTATAAAATTATTGAATTATATTTTGATTTGATCCTGATATTGTTATTCAGACTTTTTTTTTTTTTATCAAAAATATCAATTCTTCCATTTCATTTAAGTTGATATAATTGTGTGCTAACAAGCTTTTCATCAATTATAATCTTAGCGTTCATGCTTGATGTAAAAAATAGAAATAAATGATGTTACAAAAAAATTGCTACCAAAACAAATTATTTGGGTTTGAAATACATTATTTCTTATTAACAAATAGAGTTTGTAAAAATTGGCCATAGATAAGTTAACTATCGATATAAATGATATTAGCTAATGTAGTATTTATTTTGCAACTATGAAAAGCACTTTAAAGGTAACTTAAAATATTTTCAAAACTTAAAAAACTTCATTCAACCAATGTTTGTAGAATTAAAAACAACTTTTTAGAAATAAAAAATTACCTTTGAATAAAAACACTTGTTTGACATAAAAGGAAACTTTAGTTATCTTTATGCTATAATGTGATGTGAGCAAGGTTTGATAATTGTTGTATATTAGTGATTTCATGTACAATACGATAAGATAATATTTTTTTATCCAAAATATTAAATATTTTTTCATTTATGTCCAAAACTTTAATTTCATTGAACTTTGATTAATCATCTTATATCTAGTCTTTCCATAATTTAGGAGACAAATTGCATTTTAATTTTCAATATTATCACATAATTCATGAATGTCTAACTTAAAATTTAGGAGCTAAATTATGTATCTTTGATGCGATGTAGCTTGAAACATTGATAAAATTTGACTTCGATAAATTAAAAGCATTAAAAAAGTTAAAACAATAAAATTATAATCATGACATCTCGGAAATGCAAAGTTCAGAGATTCGACAAAATTAAACACTTTTATTAGATTAAAAGAAGAAAGAAGTAAGAAAGTTGTGGCAATGTGACCTATACACAACTTTTTTTTATTCTTCTTTAATTCACAAATAAGAAACCTCTAAAAAAAAATACTCAATCCTAAATAAGAAAAATTGCTTTCCTAATTTGAAATAACAATAAAATTTCAAATTATTTTAGAGGGGATTTAGAAAAAGAGCCAATATGGGTGCAAATGAAATTAGGATTTCATTTGTTCAAGCCAGTGGCATTTTTAACCGCATCTGCCGCTCCTTGTGCCTTGGCCTGCATTTGCTGTCCCGCCTACAAAATTATCAAACAAATATAACACAAACACGTTACTTTTTGATCTTATGAATAGCTAAATAAATTATAAGAACAAGATTTTAGTGATGTGTATATATATAATGAAATATCAATGGTCAAACCTCCTGAAGTGATTCCTTAGCAGACTGTGCAATGTTGG
This sequence comes from Solanum bulbocastanum, assembly GCA_037074985.1. Classification (NCBI taxonomy): domain Eukaryota; kingdom Viridiplantae; phylum Streptophyta; class Magnoliopsida; order Solanales; family Solanaceae; genus Solanum; species Solanum bulbocastanum. The sequence continues at coordinate 37,572,712 of CM073598.1, read as the reverse complement.
TAGCACTGTTTATCATCTGATTACCTTTTTCCTGTAACATAATAATATATATCACGTGTCATCAGAGACAAAGCTACATGAGCCAAACATAAGAATGAATTCAACTTGTTTGAGTCATACATGTTGATATGATCCAAACATAAGAATGAATTCTACTTGTTTGAGTCATACATGTTGATATGGCAATCTTTTTTTTTCTCTCTTCAAATTCACTCATAAAAACTTCTACTTTTTGCAATTATCTACAAGTATGCTAATGAAAAAGTAAATTTGTAAATAATTATAGCATATAGATTACTTGGGCTTGGCCCTTGGCTTGGCCAGCTTGGTAGCTCAAATTCTGGGAGTTATCCATGATTTTGTGATTAAAATTGAGTAACTAGTGTTACAAACTCAGAAAAATCAAACTATTTTTTAAAGAACTTAAAATTGCTTGTTGATGTATTGTTTTAGAAAGTTTGGGGTATTTATAGATCTTGAAATCCATTCAGTGCTTGACATTTGTTAATTTTGGTTGAAGGGTAAGACATTCAGGCCTCAATATGGGGAAGAAGTTGCATAAACTTAGTTTATTTTGAGGTTAATTATTTTGTGTATATTACAACAATAATATATTCAATGAAATATGGATCTGAAAATGATAAAAAAAAAAAAAAAACACAAACTTTATTAGTACTATTTTGTGGAGATAGGGAGATTTTTTTTTATTTTTTTTTTTTGTGTGTGTATATTGTAATATGATAATATAACCTATCCAAATGTTTAATAGTTTTTCATTTTCTGATGTGCAACACTTAAAATTGATTAAACTTTGATTAATTATTTATATATCTAGTCCTTCCATAATTTAATAGGAGACAAATTGCATTCCAACTTCAATACTTATTTTATGATTTAGGAATGTCTAACTTACAAATTTTCAATATATATATAATATATAAAGTTACATATAAATAAAATGATGTAATACTTTTCTAAGGCTTTCAATTGCATTATTTTTTTTTCTTTCGGCCGTTCTCATATTCAAATTAAGTAATTCTTACATTTGGGTTAGGAACTAATCCAATTGCATTAATCTTTTTTTTTTCTTTTGTCCTGTTCTAGTAGCGTATCCAGGGGCAGCTCAACATAATTCGAGGCCTAAAGCCAAATTCTAATTAGAGGCCGAAAATTTAAAGAAACTCTATTTGTATTTATTTATTTTTCTAAATTTTTGATGTAAATTATGTCTTAAAATCTTTTTTTATAAATGGTTTTATAAAATACTTTTTTTTAATTATTAATTTTAAGCAAGATTTTATCAATTCATTGAAAAACATCATTTTATTAAGACAATTATTATATGAATTGATAACATAATTTTATAAGTAATAAGTTGATAAACTTTAAATAAAGATAAGAATTAGAATTATAGAATTTGATCCGAAAGGTTGATAAGTGATATATCCTACTTTAATATGAAAAGTTACGAAAGAAAAAAAAAGAATTTATAATTTACTTTGTTCAACATTATCAAAGATTTGAAAAAATAAAGTGCAAAAGGAGTTAAAAAGGATAAATAATGTGAGTGTCAGCGAAGAAAATGTAAGAATTCAAAACAATGTTTTCTTGATTTCTTTTATTTTAATGGGTTTAAGAAGATTATATATATATATATATATATATATATATATATATATATATATATATATAGCGAAGAAAGTGTAAGAATTCAAAACAATGTTTTCTTGATTTCTTCTATTTTAATGGGTTTAAGAAGATTTTATATATATATTACTTTTTATTATAAATAATTAATTTTTTTTCATAAAAAAATTAAACAATTTATTATTTGTAGAAATTTGAGGCCCCCAAAAATTGGGGGCTAAGGCATTGGCCTTAAAATTTATAGGCAAGAGCCGGCACTGAGCGTATCCTCTCTCCAGTGACCATTGATAGGTTATTGTTAGTAGCTTCAGCATATGCTATAGAGCTATTGGATATAAAATAAATTACTTAATTTATTATAAATAATTATTTTATTCCTGAAAGAACATTTATAATAAAGACTCTTGTCAATATTTATAATGGGTAATAATATATACCTCTTTAACTTTTTCTCTTTATAAATGCGTTTCACGTGATTATATATAGCTCGTTAAATTTGCCAAATAACCTTTTAAAATAGTTAAGTGCTAAAAATATTCTAAGTGATTCTTTATAGTGTTCAATCCAAATTTATCAAATTTCAAGTATTAATTTATTTTGCAAAAATGAAAAGCATTTTTTACGTAATTTAAAATATTTGCAGAACTTCAAAAACATTTTTTTTTAAAAATGGTGTTGAAGTTGCAACTAAAAAGAATCTTCATTTACTCAATGTTTGAAGAATTGAAAAACAGTTTTCTAGAAAGAAAAAAATACTATTGGAAAAAAAAACTTGTTTGATATAAAAGGGAACTTTAATTATCTTTATACAATAAAGTGATGAGAGCAAGGTTTGATAATGGTTGAAATATTCTACATTAATTATTTCATATGTATTGCGATATTTTTTTATCCAAACATTTAATATTCTTTCATTTTCTAATGTCCAAAACTTCAAATTGACTGAACTTTGATTAATCATTCATATATTTAGTCTTTCCATAATTTAATAGGAGATAAATTGCGTTTCAATTTTCAATATTTATCATATGGTTCATAAATGTCTAACTTAAAATTTATAGCTGAAAAGATTGATAAAATTTGACTTTGATAAATTAAAGCATTAAAAAAATTAAAACAAACAAAGTTATAACCATATTATCTCAGCAATCCAAAATTTGGAGATTCAACAAAATCAAACACTTTTATTATATTAAAAGAAAGAAGAAATTAAGAAAGTTGTGACAATGTGACCTATACACAACTTTTTCTTTTTTCTTCTTTAATTCAGAAATAAGAATCCTCTCAAGAATACTAAAATCCCAAATAACAGAAATTGCTTTCCTAATTTGAAATAACAACAAAATTTCTAATTATTTTAGAGGGGATTAAAAAAAATATGGGCCCATCTGCAATGGAAATTAGAATTTCATTTGTTTAAGCCAGTAGCATTTTTAACTGCATCTGCCGCTCCTTGTGCCTTGGCCTGCACTTGTTGTCCCGCCTACAAAATTATCAATCAAATATAACACAAACATATTATTTTTTTTATCTTATGAATAGCTAAATAATATATATAAGAATAAAAACTTTATTGACATGTATATATATAGTGAAATATTAGTGGACAACTTAAACCTCTTGTAATGATTCCTTAGCAGATTGTGCAGCATTGGCAGCCCTGTCCATCATTTGATTACCCTTTTCCTGTCATATAACAATATATATTGTGTGTCACCATGGGCAAAGCTACATAATCATTATATAAAAGCCGAATTCTACTTGTTTGATAACACAAATAGACTAGTAATAATTTTGTTTATATATACATAAATTGTTGAGTCCCTTTTGACATAAGGAAAATACGCAAAGGTGATCCAAAATTTGCTTTACATGTCGTAGGTTCGAGTCATACATATTGCTATAATAATTTTTTTTTTTTCAAATCCACTCATTGAAATATCTAATTTTGGCAATTATGTACAAACATGTTAAAGAAGAAGTGAATGTGCAAATAATTATAGCATACATATTACCTGGGCTTGACCCTTGGCTTGACCAGCTTGGTAGCTCAAATTCTGAGAGTTATCCATGATTTTATGATTAAAATTTAGCAATTAGTGTTGTAAACTCAGAGAAATCAAACTATTTATGAAAGAAGTTGGAATTGCTTGTTGATGTGTATTGCTTAGAAAGATTGGGGTATTTATAGATCTTGAAATCCATTCAGTGCTTGACATTTGTTAATCTTGGTTGAAGGGTAAGACATATTTCAGGCCTCAATATGGGGGAGAAGTTGCATAAACTTAGTCTATTTTGATGTTAATTATTTTGTGTATATTACAATAACAATATATTCAATCAAATTTGGATCTGTAAAATACTAGAATTCACACAAATATTATCATCATCTTATGGAGGTAGAAAGATTATTTTTGATTTCGGGTATATTGAAATATGATAATATTTCTTACCCACTTATTTAATATTTTTTCCTTTACTGATGTCCATAGCTTCAAATTGATTGAACTTTGATTAATTATTTTTAGATCTACCGTTTAATTGACTTATTCTAAGTGTTTTTAAGTTAAAATAGTTTTTAAATATTTTTGGAGTGGTTGGGTAAATTTAAAAAGTGCTTATAAGCAGTGACAGAGTCAGAATTTTCAATAAGGAGGTTCAAAATCTGAAGAAATAGACACACAAAGTAGCCGAAGGGGGTTCAAAATCTACAATATATAACTAAAAAATTATTTTAACTATATATAAATAATATAATTTTCCACCGAAGGGGTTCGAATGAACCCCCTAGCAATAAGGTGGCTCCACCACAACTTATAAGCACTTAGTTTTAAGCTAAAATGATAATAAGTCAAAGATCATAATTTAAATTTTTTAATTTATGGCTTTGAGCTTGTAAATCAAAAAATGGAAAGTCAATCAATATATACTCCTGGTCCTTCGAAAATTTAATAAAAAACAAATTCCATTCCAATTTTCAATATTTATCATATGGTTTAAGAATGTCTAACTTCAAATTTTCAATATACACCTATAGCTATATCTATATATAATATAAACTTTTATATAATTAAGATAACACGGCACTTTTCTATTACCTCCAATTTCATATATCGTTTTTCTTCTTCTTTTGGCCTTGATCATATTCAAATTAATTATTTATTATTAATAAATATATTATTTATGGAAGAACATTTTGTCTACACATGTCAATAGTACAATGAGTGACTACAATCCGCAATTCACACCTCTTTAATATTTGCTCTTTATAAAATTATTTTTCTTTTCTTCTAATTTTTTGACCCTGTCCTAATTATAAAATGACAGTATTTTTAATATTTTAAGTATTTTTTTATTTTATTTAATGTATTTCAAGCAGTAACTATCCATAATTACACCTTTAATTTCTACTTTTAATAATATTAATAACTCCCATAATTTTCATCTTCACAACCCTCAAATTTTAATTTGTAAGTTTGTGAAATTTTATTGCATTCCTCTACTTTACATATATAAATTCTTTTTTTGTCTATGGAGACTCTCATTTAAGATTATCCTTTTTATTCTTCGTCACTTTGACTTGTAAATTAACTAACATATAACATGAAAAAAAAATATAAATGCAAGAAATATTTCGTTCTCAAATGTTTCTTTTCTTTTCTATTTTTCTGGCTTCACTTTCTCAATTTTAGAATATATTTTTTTGGTATGTACTATCATCTTTTAAGCAAGTATGATCAATAAAAATTTCAGGATAATGAACAATGTGCCGCAAATATGTTTTTTTTTGGAAAGTTAATTTGCGACTGATCACACTAACTTTATAACCATATAATATAGTATAACTATAATATTTGTTAGATTTTAAAAGAAGATAATTTTTTAATTGTTAGTACTTTATTTTCGCTTGAAAGAATTTATAAAATTTAACTTCGATAAGTTAAAAGCGTCTAAAAAAATTTGAAATAAACAAAATTGTAATCATATCATCTCAACAATGCAAAGTTCAGAAATTCAACAGAACCAAACACTAGTATTAGATTGAAAGAAAGAAGACATTAAAAAAGTTGTGACAATATGACCTACACACAACTTCTTATTTTTCTTTAATTCAGAAAAAAAAAAAATGAAAAATCTCAACAACACTCAATCCTAAGTAACCGAAAATGCTTTGCTAATTTGAAATGAAAACAAAACTTCAATTTATTCAAGAGGGGATCAAAAAAATGAGCCCGTCTGGCTGCAATCAAGAATAGAATTTCATTTGTTCAAGCCAGTGGCATTCTTAACTGCATCTGCCGCTCCTTGTGCCTTGGCTTGCACTTGTTGCCCCGCCTATATCAATCAAATACAACACAAACACATTATTTTCTGGTCTTATCAATTGATGGAAAAACAAAATAAATTTAGTGATGTGTATGTATAATGAGACATCAATGGTCAAACCTCTTGTAGTGATTCCTTAGCAGATTGTGCAGCACTGGCAGCCCTGTCCATCATCTGGTTACCTTTTTCCTGTCACGTAACAATACATATCAAGTCTCATAAGAGGAAAAGCTATATGATCACAATATATAAGACTAGTTCTATTTATGTGAGATTGTAACACAAACATGCTAAACTTATTTTTGTTTACATACACATAAATTATTGAATCCCTTTTGACATAAGAAAAGGTTTTAGAGTAGCCACAAAGGTGACTTGACAATTGCACATTCATTGCTTTATATTTATTTTTTTTAAATTCACTTATTAAAAGTTTCAATTCTGCCAATTATCTATCAGCATGTTAAAGTAAAACTGAATGTGCATATGGTTATAGCACATAGATTACCTGGACTTGGCCCTTGGCTTGGCCAGCTTGGTAGCTTGCGTTCTGGGAGTTATCCATGATTTTCTGATTAAAATTGAGCAAATAATGTTGCAAACTTAGAGAAATCAAATTATTCTTGAAAGAACTTGAAATTGTTTGTTGATGTATTGTTTTAGGAATATTGGGTATTTATAAATCTTGATACCCATTCAATGTTTGACATTTGTTAATTTTTGTTGAAGGTAAGACACATTCTAGGCCTCAGTTATGAGGAAAAATTGCATAAACCTAGTCTATTATGAGGTTAAAAACACAAAAAAGAAACTTAAGACTCGGAATAAGTTTGTAATTTTTCATTAACCACTTATGGTAGTAATAATTAGTACCACTACGTTTGAATAGCATAGAAATAAGTATCAAATACTAAAAACATTTGTTTGATGGTTATAAATTTATGTTGTGAGAATCATGGAGTATTATTTAACACTCCATTCGTTCCCATATGCTCGTAACAATTCTCTTTTAGTTAAATTATATGAACTTTGATCAATATATTTTTTAAGATATGAAAAAAAATGTAATTTATAATATTTTTCGTATAGTTTTTGAATATCTAAATTTTAATTTTAAAATATCAAATTAATCTATCTTATTTAGCTTTGAGAATTTAGTCAAATTGACTCTTAAAAAAAGAAGATGAAAATTATTTAAAATAAAGAAAAAATAAATTATTAGCTTACATGTTGATTGTAATTAGGGTGTACAAAACCGAACCGAAAATCAAACCAAACCGCAAACCGAGTCAAACCAAAAAAAATCCCGACTAGTGGTTTGGTTTGACTTGGTTTGGTATTGAAAAAAAAAAACCCGACTATATTTGGGTTGGTTTGGTTTTAACTTAAAAAAACCAACCCAAGACCAAACCAACCCGACATTATATATGTAATTTTAAAATTTTATTTTATACATAAAAATATTTACTTTGATATAATTTTAAAATATTTCTTATACTATTTCATAGTTTTTATCTTTTAATATATTATTTCAAGTTTAAAACTTAGAATTCAGAATGGTCCAATAAAGATTATAGTTCATAGATGTTGATAATTATAATAAAACTTAAATCAAAATCAAATTAATACTAATGCAAAAAGAAATTAATTCAACACTAAAAATGACAATAATACTGAATATTTGTTCTTTAGTTTTACATTGGTTTAGACAATTAAAATACATAATCTAATTTTAATTTTCCTTAAATATTTAGTAACGTAACTAATACTTATTAAACTTATTTTAGCATGATTTAGTACTTTTAAATTATGATCATTTTCATTATGACTTTGCAATATTTATTTTATATGATGATTTCATTATTATTTTTTATTGAATATTTTAGTGTCATCAGTACTCATCTCATATTTTGTGTTATTTTCTTAAGAAACACCTTAGATAATTGTATTTTGGTTGGACTAAAAAAATATTTGGAGCACAAGTTAATTATATGTTTGTATGCAAACTTTACCGAAAAAATCCAAAAGTCTGGAAAAAAAATCCAAGGTTTATTAGTTTAGTTTGATTTATAAATTTAAAAATTCGACACAATGGTTTGGTTTGGTATTTGAAAAACCCGAACCAACCCGAGGTTGAAAAACCCGAAAAAATCTGAATTTTATTGATTTGGTTTATAGATTTAAAAATCCAACATAAATTGTTTGGTTTGATATTTGAAAAATCCGAACCAACCCGACCATGTACACCCCTAATTGTAATAGACGTGTTAACCGTGAGAGGGTGCATTTTGCTCTTTCCATTAGGTGACTAGTGTAAGATATACTAACAAAGCTTTCGATATCTCTATGTCGATATAGATATAAATTACTAATATTTTTTTGTAAAATTATTTTTCTATATGAATATCAAGTATGCTTCTTTAACACTACTAGTTTCATTACATAAAAATGTGTACTTTCTAAAAAAAATGCATTTCTAACCCTAGATGCTCTTCGCTAGTTGAAGACAAAACAAAAAGAATAAAGAAAAGGGAGAAGGGTATGTTTTATTAGATTACTTATTAACTTATTTTAAATATTTGTTTTTTTTGCAAAAAAGATATTATTTCAAAAAAAATTGATGTTAATTAAGATAAACACTAAGGATAGCAGTGAAGACTAAATATGACGTGTTTGAAGATGAAGAAGGGACAACTAATATAAAATGTAGTTTAAATAATCTATTTTTTTAAAGAAATAATTTTTATAAAAAAAAAATAATAATTTGTTCGATCAATCAAACACGAAAATAATAAAAATATTTTTATCCATACCAAACACACCCGAAACTCGAAAGCCAAATGTAGGGTATGTTAAAAAATGAGGGGTTAAAGTGTAGCAATTAAAACTTTAGAGGTACGTTTAGTATTTTCTGTTTTTTATTTCCAATACCCTGTCCGTTTGTATCGTCTCTTTCGTTCTCCAGTCGCCAAACAAGTCTTAAACTTTATACTTTCAGAGACCTTGCCGCTCCGTGGCGGCTGTAAGAGGCCGCAATTGCTTCTTCCGTTAACTGCTTCGCCGCCTCTCTCCATTATTGTAGTTGAATTTAGTGCTCAAATAATTCATCTTCTACTTACACTGTTTTTGGTACGGTTTTTGAATATTATTGATGCACAATTTATACTTGAAATTGTTTTCTAGGGCAAAAGTTCTGTTTTTTTTTTTTTTTCTTTTAAATAAATTGTTTCCCCTATTTGTTGTGTTTTCCATTAACAGAGGTCTCGAGAGGAGGATGGGAGCTAAGGACTTGGAGAGGAAGCTAAAGAAAAAGAAGAATAAAGATGGAGAATCACAAACAATGAACTCTAACTTTATTCAAAATGGTATATTATTATTGCCTCAATGTCTCTCTCTTTAACTGCTCTACTTTTCATTGCAGTACACCCCTTTGTTTTTTTCTTCCAACTAATAAATCAATCTCAAGTGGCAAAAAGGATACATTTTGAGTTTGAATCTCACTCATATCAGCCCATATGTGTATAAATAGAAAAAGGAACAATTGATACATATTCAGCCATGTCTGTGGAAAAAAAAATCTTGTTTAAGTTTGTTGAGAATTATTCGATTCTTAGCTGTTTTTGCGGAGTTATAACCACCTTCTAACAGGTTGAATAGTTTAGTCCTTAAATGATCCGTATCTTGTTGTATATGTTGAAAGCATAAATTAATTGCTTTTGATTTTTCATAGCAAACTCCATTAGTAGACAGGCCTTATATTTCAAACAGAGTAATAAACTCATTATGTGTAATGCTTAGCAACCATCTCATCATTATCAATCCACGTTCCCTTAGAATTGTCAACTGCCACAATAAGTTAGCTATTATAAGAGCAAGGAGCCAGAAACAGCAAACTGAGAAACATTATGTCAATGCACTGACCATAACAATGAATTATTCCTTGCTCACATCAGATATTCTTTGGGCGTTATCCATTGCTGTGAAGTTTATCTAGTTTCTTAATTCAGCTCTTCATATTGATTGAGGTCGTCTTATGGAGAAATAGGTGATTCACACATTCAGTTGCAATCTAGACCTATCTCCTTTAGAGGGGGCTTCTCTTTTCATTTTAATGAATATCTCTCAATGTCTTTTTGTTGGCACTCAAAATACATGAATGTCAATCAAGATAATGTATTTTATGCAAAATTATCAGCACACTTGATACCCCAAAAGGACAATTTTAGATCTAGGGTTCAACATTGTCTATAATATTATAGTTCTACTTTGGCACTGAATAATAGGTGGAGTATTGGGAATAGAGGTGGGGAGAAGGACTGGTGGAAGATCATTCCTGCTTGCATTTGGTGGACAGTATGTAAAGAAAGGAATGGTAGACATTTTGAAGGCACTAGCAGTTCTATCGAGAAAATTAGGATGAATTGTCTTAGCTTGTTCTTTTTTTCGTGTAAACGGAATATGTAGGGGGAAGTAGGACAATTAGTATATTGAATTGGCATGGGGTTTTGGACAGGGGTTTCAGCACCCTTCGATGCTTGTAAAGTTTCCAATTTAGCACCTTTATCTGGGGTGGCTAAGTATTGACGGAATAGAATTGTTACTTGTCTCAAAAAAAGATGTGACAGGAAAGGATCCTGAAAGTTGGGTACAATGGAAGAAAAATGTGCTTACCAAGATCTTCTGGACTTCTTCACTCAGCCAATACTTCTTACTTTTTCTATATGTTTCCTGAATATAGATGTTGATTGATGCCTTCTTTGTAGAGGAAAATTTTCCCAAGGTAACCAAAGAAAAGAAAAGGAAGAAGAAGAACTTGAATATGCAAAATAGAAGAAGCAAAGATGATATAGATGAATGTCATATCGCATATCATAAAGGTAATGAATTGGTAAAGTTAATTAATAATTTAGGTTAAGCATCAATTGTTGGTTTATATGGATGATTTATTTAAGGTTTTTAGCAGATGAATCAAATAATGCAGATGGGGAAAAGAAAAAGAGCAAATCATCAAAGCAGAAGAGGAAAAGTAACACACTTGCTGAAAGTGGTGGAGTTAATCAATCTAATGAAATAGAGGGTGAAATTGGTCAAGAAAATACCATATCAAGTGAGCCTGATAATCAGGAGACAAGAAAATCCAAGAGAAAGAAGAGAAAAAGTGACAAGAAAGCTGGCAAAGCTGAAGTTGACGGTGTCCCCAAACGACGAAGAGGTTAGAGAGAAAGATTGTTGAGTTGCAATATTTCACTCTATTATTTCTTGATCATGTATTTCAAAATTAAAATATCTAGGGTATTTAAAAATGTTAAGCAATTGATGTTTCGAAAAAAAAAAAAAATCTCGCTAGGGGGCAGTCTAGCACTTGCTAGCATGCACTTATGTCTATAATTATGCAGCATTGAAACTACTGAAAAGTTTCACTTTTGAACACAATGAAGTGAATTCTGATTGCAGTTCCTAAAATATTTATTTCCAGGAAACAGTAAGAAATTTGTACTTTTCCTAGGAAGCTATGAATTATTTTAGGAAATCGCTGTAGAAGATATAGTACTTTAAACCATATAGTTTAAGACGCTAAATGTTAAAAGGTAGTGACATGACACTTCTATCAATTAAAATGAATTTCATTGCTCCAGTTAAATGCAACATACTTATTGTACAAGCATGTGGTCTCGTAATAACAGTTATACCCAATGGCCATCATGCACTTTGATTTACCAACCGTCTTTTGATGTGAATGATCGTGAAAAAACAACAACTTATGTTTAAGTTCTATATTTGAATTTTTTTTTTCCTTCAATGCTGTCTAATTACTATAGGCAATTTAAAAGAGACCGATGACATTGTAGAGAAGGATCATCCATTATCAATAGCTAAGGATAATTTTCCAGTGGAGAGAGAACAAGTTGAAGAAGAAGAGATCTATGAACTATCTTCAGGGGATGAGGATTACTCCAAAGGAATGAGAAGTATGATCTCTCTCTATATATACGAAATACATGCTACCTTGTGATATGAAAAAATATAATATTATTTCAAAAAGAAAAAGATAACGATACTTGTTGCTTCTAGTGTTATATTCGTTGTGATTTTGATATGAGATTTACCTCGTCAAATAAAAGAAACTGTTCAAATTACTCACAACATATTAATAGTTCTTGCTGTTGAATATTTCTTTTTCTTATTTTGAGACCTGATTAACACATGCCTGGTTTTACTTTATTGTTTCGCCAGTTATTTTCATAGACATGATGAGTTGAAATGTTCATTTTTTGTACGGGACAATATTGGCGTCCAAGCTAGCTCGCACACACCAAAGAAATGATTTTTTTGGATAGACTGCCGTGCGAAATGTTGTATATGAGAACACAAGTATTCATTGATAAATAGAAAATTTCCTCTTTTTTTCTGGGTGCAGAATGGGTTGCTGCTTATTATCAGAACAGGCCAGGGTTGGATGTGTTGCAAGAAAGGATTGATGAGTTTATAATTGACTACGAGGCGAAAAAGGAACAGGTACATCAGTCTCCAGATTATCATGTCATTTATTGATGTTAATGATCCTTTTGGAGTTTGTGTAGAATGCTTGTATGTTGATGAACCTTTTCATATTTGTGGTTGGGAAAAATTCTCATTGTAGTACTGGGTAGGTTATCTTTAATTTTGAAATAAACTGCTGGACTTAGTCTTTAAAGAGTTCTATCCTCACTCTTTTAAGAGTTTTCCCCTTATCTCGTGGCCACCCCTCATACTGAGATGTCATAAAAGTTTGTTTATTTTCCGACAACTAATCATGTTCTTTTTTTGGTCAAACAAAAAATATGTATTGAACCAATTATAGCAATAAGTACAAGATTAGTTCTTTTGGACTCTCGAACTAGAGCAATAAGAAACTTACTAATCATGTTCTTACAGTCTAGTTGTTGTATATATTCAAATATTGTTTACCTTTTCATATTTTTCTATTTGGTACATACAGGAAAAGAAAGAAAAAGAAGCCCTTGCTGCTGAAGATGGATGGACTGTTGTTGTACATCACAAAGGCAGGAAAAAGACCACAGATTCTGAAACTGGAATTGCGGTCGGTTCTGTTTCTCAGGCTGCAGTTATGGATAATGTGGCCAAAAAGAAAAATAAAGACGTGGGGTTAGATTTCTACCGGTTTCAGAAAAGAGAAGCAAAGAGAAACGGTCTGTTTATTGTATCTTTGCCTTTGTCAATACTTTCTGCCTCGAAAGTTTAAATTTATCTAATCAATCAATCAAAAATGAAAAGGTCATAGATAAGTTAGTGAATATAGGATATGCTTGAAAAGGAGCCTCAGATAATCCTGAAACAGCAGCGAATTTGACCTCTTGAAAACCACCTCAAAAAGCAGCTTCAATTTGTTTAAGTTTTAAGAGTTCACCCCTTTTTTTATGGAGAAAGAATTTATTGGAGAGAGAAAAAGAGTTGCCTTCACACATGTTTGTTCTTGGAATCTTCTATTTTCAAGATTGAGTTGTCCCAGCACTCTCTTCGTCTTGTGTATATGCAGTGTGTGATGGCGGTTGTGAACTTTTCCCTTTTATCATGAAAATGTGGCCCATCTTTCAATCGCATAAAAGTTGGACTGCTTCAGTAGCTTATGTTAGTTGGTTTTAAGACCAATGGTTTCTCTTCTGTTATTCTACTTGTAGTTTATGCCCAATAATGTTAAATTTTTCTTGACCAAAGTACATACCATGCTTTGACAACTATCTATCTTACTAATTGACTTCTCATTGGTTTGAGTGCCACTAAATTCCTAGATTGAATTTCAATATGGTTATTTTCTGGTTCTTCTGTTTGTTACTTATCATTGTTGGCTTATGTATTGTGCACAGAGATCATGGTGCTGCAGAGCAAGTTTGAGCAGGATAAGAAGCGGATACAACAGTTGAGGGCTACAAGGAAGTTTCGACCTTACTGAACAAAGAGAAAATCTCCATAACAAAGTTATAGCTGCACAAATTTTACAGAGAACCGTATGTCAAGATTGTTCAGTTCAAGTTCTACTGCCTTAAAGAGAATCAGTTCAGCCAACAACAGAGGGTATTGATATATGATACGCGTGAGATGAGTGTAATGAACTATTGCTCTTGGTTGTAGTTGAGTAGATGCCAAATCTTTTTTCGCTGAAGCTTATGTTTTATGTTTCTAATGGTAGAAATTTCACTTATAACGAATTCCAAGCTTGTTACCGGGGAAATTAAAGACTTGCATCTTCGCTATTGTAGCATTCTCTGTTCTATTTATCTTAATGACAGTATTTCCTAGAGAGTTTGATCATTAAAGCCTGTGAGTTTCCAGATTCAATAGTATTATGATAATATAGTTGGACATATTGTTTCTCTGTGATATTTCATTTAAGAGAGTTCAGTTTTTGCATAAAGAATAGGGAAGTGGAAATTAGCATATCTTTATTCTTTTCGACCATATGATATATTTGAATTTTGTATTTTTCGTGGCAAATTAGTGTATGCAAACAATGGACGAATTAATAATGGCAAATGCAACCACTTTTAAAGACAGTGATGCACGATTTTTTTTTGAAAGAGACTGCAAACTATATCCTGCTTATACTAATCGATAGAACAAATAACAACAATGGCTTGTAACTACCACAACAACAATCAACAGACTGAATGAGATCTCACTAAATGGAGTATGGAGAAAACAAATTGTACACAGGTCTTATCACTCGTGGAGGTAGAGGCTGTTTCTGATAAATCCCTATCTCAATGCATCAAACTAAAGTAGAAGAAGAAAGAAACAATGTAGAAAGCATAACCATAATAATTGAACACAATAAACAATATATGACAAGACCTACAAGATATGGCTAATATAAATTTAAATAGTAAAGTTTATCCTATAAAAGACCTTCCAAATGGTTATTGCTAATCGTTGATAGAAGAAACAACAACAATGGTGACATGTTTTTGTGTTTTTAACAGAAGTGGCCGGGAGCCACATATTTATTGAAAGGAAACAAACTCTGAACCCAAAGAGGCCCAAATAAAAGGAAAACAATGGTGCGTGTAAACACAAGTATGAAAATAAAATATAATAGTGAAACACATGCTAAAAGAAGAAAAATAAGTATCAAGAAATACTGATTATTAAACGAAATAAAGAAAAAAAAATACTAATAATAAAATCAAAGAACAAGTTCAAAGAGTTTAGCACACCAGAAGAACATAAAGAGTACAAATATATTCAAAATGACAATAGTTTATATTTAGTCTCCCAAAAGGTTTATTGCACACACCAGACAACTGAATATTAAAAAAGAACAAACGTTAAAAAGCTATGAACTGAATAGACTCAGCAGAGAGTTTTTTCATAACCACACCACAGAACTGAATTCAAATACCAAAAAACAGATATTACTACTATAGTAGAGCATACTAAAAAGGAGAATTAGACATATTTCTCACTAATATATCTTCTCCATTTCCTCATCCTCGTTCTCACTCCAATAGTTATTAAGGATTGACCTCGGGGATCCGCAGCTGCCACCGCTGCTGAATGTGAGGTACGTAAGCGATCCTCCCTTACCAAGCACTTCAGTGGTCTTTTCTCCAGAGACGTATCCAATAATGTCCAGGCCAGACTCGGTATAAAGTTCCTTCCCGGGAATGTCACAGTGTAATGCCACGGAGAACTCAGCAGGTCCAAAGCAGGATAACACCCTCTCAATCACTGCAGACAAGTCGACAGCTCTGAAATTGTAACCCACTGCTTCAAAACTTGCATAGCTGAATCCATCCTCAGGGGTTATGTGAATTGTGGAGATTGCAGAGCCTTCAACAGCATTCATAGAGTAACCACAGGGGTCAAAGTCAAAATCACATATGTTCGATTCTGGAAGTATCTTCCGAATGCCTGAAACTTCAGTCATCTCAGCAGCAGTGCTAGATTGAGTCTTGAAAAATACGGATGCCTTCTTCTTGTCCAAGTTAGTCATGCACATCTCCAGTGTATAAACTGGATTCACATTGTTGGCATTGGCACATTCAGCCGAAGCAGAATAGACATGCCAGTTCTGTTGTTTATCAGCATTGCCCATCACATATGCACTGCTGCCTGCACCAAGCTTTCCGAAATAGGTGTCAAGTACGGCCACTTCTTCAGAGAAGTGGCGATGTGGGTATGACTGAGCTCCAGGAAAGATGAAACAACCGCGTGTGTACCTCACAGACTTCACTTTCAGGTTAAGTGCATCAGCTAACTTAAGAATGGGCGGGATTGAGAGCAGCAGTTTTGTGGTGCCGCAAGTTTTGATTATGATCTTGTAAGCGTAGACAAAGAGACTGGACTCTGAAAGGACATAAGAGTCGACTTCATCGTTTGCCAATGAAGAGACTATGGTGCATGCAGCAGGTGTCAGAATTTCATCCAATTGATCCTTGGAGAGGGACCGTAGGCCACATCCAGGGCCATAAGAGTTCCCTAACTCGAAAAAGCAAATCTCAAGTCGCTTTTCGTAACCTTCAAATCCGATGGCAGAAACCGGCAATTCCATCTTGCTTGAAAGAGTGTGTTCAGGAAGGATTACTTTTTGGAGAGGGTAACGAGGATGAGGGATGAAGAAAAAGAGTTGAAAAGAACAGAATTCTAAATTTAAACTACTTTTTACTGGAACCACCTCCGGTGGTTTATTCTAAAACACGGTAAATCTCAGGATGGCTTGCGAGTGCACTGCATATGAAAAAGGCATAGAAGAGCAAACAGTCAGTATATAAACACGAAGATACAAACAACTTGAATGCCATAAGGTAAAGGATAAATAAACTCACGTTGGAGTATGCAGCTGATCTGAATTTCTTGATTCCACCGTTTGGTCGAACGTCTTCAATAGTGTAACCTAGGGGAGCTTCGTAACATAAGGAACTACTACTAGACTTCTTCTTCCCACCTTTAGACTCCATTAGTTCATGGATTCCTACCTGCTTAAAACATTGAAAATAGAGCAGATGGTCAGAATAAATAAGAATTATGGACTTGATAGTTCTATGGGTCCCTATGCACAATCACCAAATAGATCAGCTACAAAAAATGAATAAAATAACACCTCAAAAACCAAACCAATGATGTGCTTTTGGGCCTTTGGTCCAACGCAAGTAAATATTTGAACCGTGTGTATGTTGGTTCTTTCCCCTTTAAGGCAGAGGTTAGTTCAGGGTATACGTGGGTCTTTCTACACTGAACCAGAAGAACTGGCTTATATCTATTCTAACATCTTAAGGTAAAAGAATAGCTACTTGAAGCTTGTTAGAAGACTTCGAGATGGCAAATTATACCAACAAACCCCATAAGAAAAACCCAAACGAAACAGATAGTGTATCTAAGGAATTAATACCCTTCTACATAGAATAATTAATCTAATAACTAATAAAATCTTTATTTTTTTCCAAAAAATAGAAAAATTAAATGTGTAATAGCATCTATTATAGGATTATCCAGTTTTATACTGTCAATTTCAACAAGAACTACATAATAACACAAATGGGCCTGGGGAGGGTGGTATCCCTTCAGAAATTAGAGAGACTGTTCACAATAAAAACCCTCGGTAAATCCATATCGAAATTCAAGAATGTATAAAGCAAAAATAGCTTCTGTCAATTTTATTCACCCATAAGAAACACCATACAAACCCTAATCAAATCTAAAAACTCATACCTATTTTCTTTAAAACAAGAACAAGAAAGAGTTTCAGTTACATAAAAAGAAAAACAAAATTATTAAGGGGCTGGTCAAAGAATCCATACAGAACTTATGAAAGTTGACAGACCGGTAAATTCGTATCAAGAAATCAATTCTATAAACAATGATAAAGAAGTTGGATGTACACAAAGCAACGAAAAAATGGGGAAACTATAACCTTAATCACAACAACGCTAAGCATTATATATCAAAATCAAGACCAACGGAGCAAAACGATACTAAGAAGATAAATATAAAGCAAGACAGAATATTTACGTACAAAAATTGGTGATATGAGAGACCTCCTTTGATGAATTTAATGCTTGTTCAATCGAACCCTAGAAAACACAAATCAAATTTCAAATCCATATCAGAAAACGCACAAAATTCAAGAAACAAACAAAATCAACGACAGAAAAATAAAATCTTACTGTTTAATTCGATCGACGATGCAAATAGAAAGAGAGGATCTCGAAAGGAAAAAGAGATTTTAGAAGAACGTTTTGAATTTGTGAATTAATCGGCAAAAGTGGGAAGAGAGAATTATTATTAGGTCTACAACTGGAATTTTGTTTCTTCAAGGAACGAAGCACATAATTTTATGAAGAGGTGTTGATCTTATTTATAGAGGGCTAGAGCCGAAACGCGTTTAATGAGATATTGACACGTGTAATTTAGAAAAATTTGTGGCCTCTCGTTGTTTTCTCGAAAATTGTGACGAATGTGAACCGGAGATATTTCGTGTGGTGAGTAAGAAGCGTGGTGACGACGCAGGACTCGGTACTGTATCTTGCATTCGGACTCTACCACTCACTTTCAAACAAGTTTATTATATTTATTGTAATGCTATATTATATTATATATTTTATGTATATTAAATTAGTGAATAATACTATTATAATTATTTATCATCATGGGCTAGTAAAAATTTATTAAGTTAAAATAAGATTAGGACTAGATAAAAACGAGTTTAATTTCAATTAGATTTATAGAGGTTAGTATAATTATCCAAATTTTGTAGGATTCTAAGACGAGTCCAAATTCAATTAGAGTTTTAGGAGACTATACAACTTTAAATCTTAATCAGGTTTATGTACAGAGTTTTGTAATAAAGAGATAGTATATATTCTTGAAAAAAGTATTTCGAATATCTCCCAAATTTTTGAAATATTCATAAAAAGATCAAAATATGTTCGAATTCTTCTTGAGAATCAAATAAAGATCAACAAAATACGAAGGTTCAAATTATATAATTGAAAATGTGATCTATATATAACGTATTCATATTTAATGGGATTAAAGTATATATTTAATTAATTCAAAATTAAATATTATTAGTAAATAGCATAAGAAGTAAAATTATAAATTTATCAATGATTAATAGTAAAAAGGTTTGTTCAAATTTGGATTTTTCAAGTGTCTTAAATTTCCTGTTTTTTAGTGGGAGTTTATCGACCTTTTGAAAATTCTTCTCCTAATGCCTATTTTGTGAGTTACGTGTATGTTTATCATAAGCATCTTCTAACCCATTCCTGTTTCTTCTCTACCTACCATTCACCAGACTACGTATCTTTCCAGCCAATTCTTTTTATTCATACAAACGTGTCATACTAATTGATTAGATTACTTACTTGCTCATCAAGAACTAAATAAGATAACAACCATCGGTTCACTATACGATTTGAACATTTTTAGGCCTACTTTCAAAACTATATTGTGATACCATCGCTAGTCATCTCATTTCTTATGGCATTTGTTTGGGCTTGGCAAGGGCCCAAATAAGTTTATTTGGGCTGGTGATCAATATTACATAGGCCCAATAGATGATTTAGTCCAAGCCCGTAATAGCTCAACTCTTGAAAATAACAAAAGAGTCCAAGCCCGCAAATTTTTTAGATGATTCAAGTAAAACAGTATTTACAATACATTTGGCCGTGAACAAAAATAACGGCTAAGATTTCATATAGTTTTTTCTTTTAAAAAATAAATAAAAAGGCTCTTTCCACGTTTTGGCAGAAGACAATAATGAGTCATTCACTGCCAAACTTTTTAATAAATGTAATTGTGTTGATAATATCTGCTGAGTTTGTGACACATCAGAAATGTGATAGCTGTTCATGACTCAACTCTTTTATGTAACAAAACGTGTTTCTGGACTCTGATTGATGCTTGCCCTAATTATTTTGGCAACGTAAATTAAGTTTTTTTTTTCCTTTCACAAAGTAGGAATTGAACCCTTATCGTTAAGGTGAAAATTTAGATAGACAATCAACTGACCTATTAAGATTTCTTGTATGGCACACACTTTTAAGTTTAAGTTTGCTTGTTAGCAGTATTTCTTTACAAATGAAACAGTACAAAAACTGATGGAATTTAATTGATAGTTCTTAGATAATTCGTTGCTAAATAGTTTATAGCTAATTAAATTTTTGTATAATTTATTACTAATTCGTAGCTTAATGAGATTAACATGATCAAAATTTTGTCAGTTGCTAATTTGTTATTTACTAATAGTGAAAGTTTTATATAAATTCTGATTAAAATACCACCTCGAATATGAAATGGTTGAACATTACTTTATTTGTGAAAGATTTTATGGCTGAAGCAAATATCAAACTACGTACAAATGAATGTGTTTGGCAGATGTTGAGAAAAGAGATTTGTTTGGACGTGATGATTTGCTGATTCTTTCTCTCTTTTTCTATCTTCTCACCGAGAGGAGTATGTGCGGTGAGCGTTGGGTGTTGGGAAATGGACAATAAATGAGCTGGAAGCTAACTTATTCTTATCCGGTTTGGCCTTAAGTTCTCAAATATTTTTGGTAAATTATATTTTAGGGAAGTTTTTGATGAAGTTTTATCATGTGTTTGACCTCAAATTTTTCCCAAAATATTTAATTATTTCAAAAAATATGATTTATATCCATAAGTTTTAAAATTATTTAAAATATCCATAAATTTGTATTATCATTTTATAATGTATATGTTCCGTTAAAAAATAATCTTATAATATAATTGATAACAATAAACACTAAGAAAATAACAATATAGGCAAGACAATACATTAATCGCATACTCAAACTAGTCACTGATTCAGTTATAATTATAACTCATTAAACACAAATTGTTCTTTTTTCTAAATTTTATCACTTAAATTAAAACTCAAACTTTTTCGAAGAATGTAGTAACAAATATTAGTTGGAATTAATAAATAATGAATATTTTTTATAAAATATAAAAGTTTGAGGCAATTTTTGAATTTTATAAAATTTCCAAATATTGGACTTGGCCTAAATATATTTGTCTAGTTATATGAACACCACCTCCTAAGTTTTCCCCTAGATTTCCCCATGTTTTTTTCAAGTATTCTTGGGACGAAACGGATCCTAGACATAGACAATAATCACTATTTTACTTAAAAGTTATTCCTGGAAAATGTTTGGTGGATATTCTTATAGATATTTTAATTCAATCAAGATAAAATTAAAAAAATTGTAATATTTCATACAAAAAAAATTAGCAAATTTCTCACTATCGCAATGAGAATCTATTCTCATTCATGCATTTTTTCAATAAATTGACTCACTAGAAATGAGTAGAAAAATCATAAAGCATTCAACAACACAATTTTTTAGTGGTTCGTGATAGAAGAACCTTTATTTCCAGGAGTATATTTTGTTAATTGTAATTAACTTGGAACTTCAAATTCGACTATTATAGTTAGATAAGAGTGAGTTGTTCGGATGATAAGCATCCTCACTTGCATCTGAAACTCACTTTCAATTTGAAGAGAGTGAGTTCAAACCATCAAGAAAGCTAAAAAGATAGAAACTTTTAGAAAGAGGTAAAAAAAAATAAAACACTACCACAGTTAATTTTTTTAAAAAAAATTGGTCTTTCATGCGCCGTGCCTTCCACGAATTTCTGGAGGTTGCCACAGAGAATCTAGCGGTTCAGTATAATGTTTACGGCGTGGAATATTAGTGTACTAAAAAAATTAATTAATATAATCATTTTATTAAGCTTAAAAAATTAAAGTATGGATCAAAAGTAGGGTAGGTGTGAATTATATATGCAGCTGAGATAGCTTTGTTTAATATATGTGATAGAAACTTTGTTTAATTATTGCATCTGACAATTTGACTAATAATTAGGTAGGGATAACAAAGTATACGATCTTGCTCAATCATTAATACTTATGGACTATGGTCAGTGCAAGTTGTCTCCTTTTAGCACTAGAAAATTAAAATTTATGGGTCCAATTAATTTTACTTCTTCTCAAGTCTATTTGAGTGCTAGGGTTCGCAAAATGCTACTCGAACTATATGGTATTTGGATTATAAAAATAATTGGATTGATAAATGTCAATACGGAGTAATATGCATGGTTATTGAGGATTCACATATAGTACCGCAACTAATTTATGATCGATACATAATATCTATTGGTTTTTTATAATTGTTTTTAAATGGTTATAATATTTTAGTAATAATCGATAAAAACTTTAAATTGAAAAATATTTACTTTATCATATAAATTTAGACAGACTGTTCATTTTCTTTTGTTAAAATCTCGTACTATGAATCTCAAAATTTATATCAGCATGTCCTTTTCAGAATTGATGTTTCGAACCAACTAGTAACTATATTAGAAGTTTATTTCGATTGGTTTTTCGGCTTATTTTTAATTTATTTTTATTTTTTGATTAAAAATAAGTGTATATATATAATTTTTATTTTATTTTATAAAACACTACAAAACAACTTAAAAACATATAAAATAAACCAATCCAAACAGTGGTAGGTCCTCCAATTGCCTACTTGCCGGATCTTTTTTTGTAACATAAAATTGCTTTATAATGATTGACCCCCAATGTTCTTGTTTATTTAATGTTGAGGTTTATACTTTATACAACTTGTTCTTCATTTTGCGGCTCTTTGAATTTCTTTCCCATTCTACTTAGTACTCTAATTTTTGCAACTTTAATTGTATAATAACAATAATAAAGAAGCTTAAAATGTTAATCAAGTCCATTAAATCTGATTTATTTCCTAATGTCTCGATAGAGAGAGAGAGAGAGAGAAACAGATACACACTTTGTAATTTCAACATTTTGGCTCCACTCTGGGGAGTACCTTCTTCCACTTCTATTTCTAAAAAACACGATACCAAATATAACCAACTTAAGGTGCTACTACATTATATATAGTAATATAATAGAACCTAAAATAACACATGGAGAAAGATACAACAAGTGGACCTAAAATAAATATGTACATTTTTTTATTTTCCATAACACAGAAGAAGATAAACTGACTTCCTCCTCATGCATTTTACCCATCCATGGTTGCTTTGATCTTCATCATCAATTTTTGCCCTCACATCATTGAATTATTTACAATAGTCGGTGATGTTTCCTCGTTTATTATTCTTACTTACTAATATAGATTTCACATTCTCAACATGAATTTAAGAAGTTGCCACTTCCAGTCTCCTCTTCAATTCCTTCCTGCAAACACATTGCCATAATCAAATTAACAACGTTGGAGTATTATAAAGTTATTAATCTTTTTTCAATTTTTCCGCGATGTTTACCTCATGAGTTGCCTGTCGAATGCCGATGTAGACAACATGCCTCTATTTTCTTCAGCACGCCTCATAAGGTAATGCATAATCTGCTCTACAGGACCAAATGGCAAATACTTGCTTACTTGAAATCCTGCATTTCTCAGCCCAAAGGAAAGACCATCTGCCATACCATATAGCTGAGCAAATTGGAGATTTTGCCTCTCATTTTTTATTCCCAAATCTATAGCTTTGGTTGCAGCAAGTTTTCCTATATATATATATATATCACACATTATACATGTTAGACAATAGCGAACAAATTTACATTTCAACGTAGATATAAACATAATTAATTGTTACCTGACTCAATGTTATGAGTCGCGAGAACAACTGCACCGGATCCATTAGCAATCTCTTCAATCATAAACTCCGCGCACGAATTGAAGCAAGCGTGTGTTTGCTCAATGCTATCGTGAATCGGAGACTTGAATCCTAAAGTAGAAGCCAATTCCTTTTCACTACACATATAAGCACCCCTCACAAGCTTAAATCCCATTGGAACTCCCATTTTCTCTGCAGCCTTTTTCGCGGTAACCATTCGTTCCTTAGCGTCCTTCAAGTAAGCTTGAATTGTTCCAAATATCAAAGGCTGATCATCTTTATGGTACTTAATTGCTGCAGAATACGCAAAGTAATCAATTGCAGGTTGAATTGTTGTGTCTTCCGCATCAATTAGTAAAGGAACTTCATGTTCCAAACATTTCTCGCAAATTTTCCTAAGTCTTTCATGAGCTAATTGAAGATCACGTTCTTCCTCTACCGTAAGAGGCTCTGGTTTGCTCGAAGTGTGATAAACAGGGCTCGATTCGGCGAAAAGTGGAAGCGACTCTTGCTTCCACGGAAGATTGAATGATGGATCTTTCTGTTCCCATCTTAACAAATCACTCATTCTTTTTAGAAGCCTTGCTGTACAAATTGCAGTTATCTTTGCTACCACAAAGCTTGCCTGTTTCACCAAAAAATTGAAATTCATAAATCCAAGAATATTGGAAGAATTTGATGATATAAAACAGAATCTCTGAAAAAGTATTAAAAAAAATATAGACATTCCTTTTCAGAAATAGAATAAACATAAAATTCTTACAGAAGATTCGGGAAGTGATTTGGTTGATTCAATAGTTTGAATAAAGGCCGCCGTACTCTGTTCACAAGATTCATTATCGGTGGCATGTTCCACCCCATAATCAAGCATGGCTTTTAACCCAGAATCAGATAGATTGGTAACGGTCCGTCTAACTTCCGTTAAGTCTTTCCCGGCGCAAAAATGTTCATAAAATGTATTTTTAACAAACCCAAGCATAAGCTCCCTAAAAACAGGCATTTCCATAAGTTTAGAATTCATTATCCACATACCCAAATCAACCATGGGATCAATAGCAGCCATTTGTAACGTCATCGATGATCGAATCAGTTTCATGGTCGGAACGCCGTAGAATAGCTCCTTAACATCATCGAAATTGATAATGTTGTTAGTATTATGATGGAGGTGATGGTGGTGGTGATGGAGGGTTGTGTTAATCTGTGGTGCGGGTTCCACCAAATTTGGTACGGCGTTAAAATCGCCAGTGAAATTTAACGGTGGGACGGCGGAAAGAGGTGACGGAGCTGAGTTTAAACGGCGGACATGAAATCCGAGGTTCTTAAGGAGTTTCGGACAAAAAACTTTATTGGCCATGCAACGGTGGGCGGCGGAGGATGAAATTTTTTTGTGTGTCTATAATTTTTTTATTCTCTCTCAAATGAATATGTAAAGTTTTTGAGAAATGTATGGTATTTATAGAGGAAGTTTGTTTTTATTTTGTTAAAGCGATAACTTAAATTACGCAATAATTAAACCATGCTGAGTAGATGCTGTGTTGTTACTGACGATGTATCACTGTAGATGTTCAGTACCACCATGTGTATTTCACGGTTAAATTTCTGTATCTTAGCTGTGTTTTTGTTGTTCCACTTGTCTTGGATACCGTCTTTTTTGTACCTCAAATTTGTTAGTATAAATTATAATTAATCTATCCTACTTTCTTGGACACTTCCTGACCACTTCGGTCTACAACTTGGTCTTTCGCTTTGCGGCTTTTTGACCCTTCCAATTTGAATTATTTTCTTAAACCCACTTGTTTGAAAATTATTTTTCTTCTAGGGTTGAAGTGCTTTGTATAGAATTTTAATATTCATTTTTACTAGTCAAAATATATATTTTAGAGTTTTGTAAGTTCAATTCCAATTAAGATTTTTGGAAGTTACTCAATCATAAACCCTAGTTTATGCATATATAATGGGTACTAAGTTTCCATAAAAGGCATCTTGAAAATTTCATAAAGAGATCGAGATCTCAAATATTCCGTAAATTGATGGAATATTTATACAGAGAGGTCAAATCTAAATCATTTTAGTTCAAGATATACTCCACTAACGATCCTCCACTAACATGTACTCGCTATCTTAATGAAAAAAATTATGTTTTTTTTTTTATTTTATTGTGATTGTAATTTATTTTAATTTTAAAATTTATTGCAATAAATTAATTTTATTCAATAATTGAGGTAAAGTAGGAATGCAATAAAATAATTGTGGGGTATAAAGGAATCTGAATCTCCGCCTTCAAAATCATGAGATTCGGTGTGAAGGACTTTTCTTATGGCGTGCTCCGGTTGAGGAATCTTTATGTCATAATCTAAGGCCAAGATTCTTGGCAAGTGGTAAAACCTATCACGTGAGCGCAATTACTGACCGATTTGAAAATCTTATCGTTTAGGTAAGCAACATTGATTTGTAAAACACCATGAAAGAAGTTGCTAGAACTGTTGACCACGAAGGAAGACATTGAACTTTTTTTTATTTTCTATCCGGTGTTCATACCATGTTAGAATCTGACTAAATTTAATTCACGCAAAAAAATTTCGGCACTCCCTATTAAAAATAATTCCATAGGCAAGGGAACTCAAACCTGATACCTCTAATAAATTGGAGATGCTACAACCTATGTACCTTATTTATGAGCTAAAACTATATTGAGTATGTTGTTATTATTATTATTATTATTGCTGAGTACTAAAAAATATTCTCATTGTTGAAACTAAATCAACTCTAAACAATATAACATCGAGTTTTAAGTAACTCTGATTTAATCTGGCATATTTTCACAAGAAGAAATAAATAAAGGTATAGTTTTCATCATTTCGGAAACTTTAATTTGTATTAAGAAAAAACCAATAAAAAAAGTTGGAATAGACATCCATACTAGTAGTAGTAGTACAACAATAGTGGCAATGAATTATTTACCGTAATTGCGGACAGATTTGAATCTCTCGTTAACATTCAAAAAAATAATCATCAATACAGGATTTTGGAGCGTCAATTGCTCTGTTACAAGCTCGATTTATATGCATATATACACTTCCATTAAATCTCAAGATTCATGAAGTTCCCACATCAAATCTCCTGATTAACTCCTTCCTGCAAACAATAAATAAAATACAAGATTAATAAAAATATTTGAGTTTAATCTTCTCTGTTTTATTGTCTACGAAATTATTAATCATGTTTAATTACCTCATGAGTTGTCTATCGAAGGCAGATGTAGACAAGAGACCTCTGTTTTCTTCAGCTCTTCTAATAAGGTAAGGCATAACTTGTTCTACAGGTCCAAATGGTAAATATTTGCTCACTTGAAATCCTGCATTTCTCAACCCAAATGAAAGCCCTTCTGCCATACCATATAGCTGAGCAAATTGGAGCTTTTGACTATCCTTTCTAATCCCTAAATCTATCGCCTTGGATGCAGCAAGTTTTCCTATTTATCAAAAAGTTCAAAACATCTAATGAGTATTTCGTTATACAAATTCAAATATAATTAAGTGACATATTGAATACTACTAATATAATTAAGTAAATAAAAGTGTACTATCACGAAATTTACCTGACTCAATGTTATGAGTTGCAAGAACAACAGCTCCTGAACCATTAGTGATTTCATCAAGCATAAATTCAGCACAAGAATTGTAACAATTATGTGTTTGTTGAATGCTATCGTGAATCGGAGATTTGAATCCTAAACTTGATGCCAATTCATTTTCACTTGACATATAAGCACCTCTTACAAGTTTAAAACCCATAGGAACTCCAATTTTCTCTGCTGCCTTTTTCGCGATCATCATACGTTCCTTTGAGTCTTTTAAGTAAGCTTGAATTGTTCCGAATATCAAAGGATGATCGTCTTTGTGATACTTAATTGCTGCTGAATATGCAAAGTAATCAATTGCAGGTTGAATAGCTGTATCTTCAGCATCAATTAGTAACTCAACATCAAGTTCCAAGCATTTCTTGCAAATTTTCTGAAGTCTATCATGAGCTAATTGTAGATCACGCTCTTCTTCGACCGTTAGAGGTTCTGGTCTTTTCAACGTGTGATAAAAAGGACTCAATTCAGCGAAAAGTGGAAGCGTCTTTTGCTTCCAAGGGAGTTTGAATGAAGGATCTTTCTGTTCCCATCTCAGTAAATCACTCATTCTTTTGAGCAGCTTCGGTGTACAAATTGCAGTTATCTTTACTACCACAAAACTGACCTGTTTCATCACAATACACACTAATTAGTATAAAAACTAATTTCTTGAGTTACTTAAAAAAATTGATTCTACATGCTAGGAATCAGGACGGTTAATTATTCTAAGAACATACAAAATTTTATGACAAACTAAAACAAGACACATCATGAATTTTGATCATCAAGCAACAAAAAAAGGTCTATTTTTATGATTTTGATTTTTGGCTATCTTTCAAAAACATTTAAACAGTTTTTAGTACAAAAAAAAGTAAATCTTTATGTCTTTTGTTAAAAAGTTATGAAGGGGAATTTAATTGTGTTAGGAATCAGGTTATTCTGAGAGGAATATACGTAACTTAAGGAAAACGTTAAATAAGAATAAAAAGGTGTATTTTATTTAAATTCCACGCAATAGACACGTTCTTTTGCGTCAGCCGTCATCTTTTTGCAATTGGTTGAATTATCTTATTTTGTGGAAACTAATTAATCCAATGAAAGCGCTTAAAAGCCTAAAGTTGGAGACTCAGTTTTTCTTTCTACCCATTCCAAGAATACTTGGAACTTTAGAATTTTCAAATAGAATTAATTCGATTTAAAACTAGAAATAAATGATAATAATAAAAAAAATAGATTTGTAGGAATTTGATCTTACAGATGAGGATGGAAGAGACTTGGCCATTTCGGCTGTTTGAAGAAAAACTTTCATACTCTGATCACAAGACTCACTCTCCGTGGCATGTTCCACACCATAATCAAGCATGCCCTGTAAACCAACGTTCGACAACTGACTAACCGTCTTTCGTACTTCAATCAAGTCTTTTCCAGCACAAAAATGTTCATAGAATGTACTTTTAACAAACCCTAGTATCACCTCCTTGAATATTGGCATGTGCATGAATTTCGAATTCATTACCCACACACCTAGGTCAACCATAGACTCGATCGATGCCATTTGAAGTGTCAACGATGATCTAAGCAACTTCGAGGTGGATACACCCGTAAACAACTCCTTAACATCATCAAAATTGATCACTTTTTTCTCAGGATTGGCTAATATTTGGTCCGTAGGTTGTAACGTCGTCGTTGTTACATTCGTAGAACCATAGTTGCCGGTGAAATTCATCGGTGGAACAGCCGGAGCCGTGTTTAGACATCGAGCGAATCGTCGGAGGTCACGAAAAACCTTTGGACATACAACTTTGTTTGCCATGTAATTAATGAATTTTTTTGTTTGTCTCTAAATTCTAATAAAGTATGTGTAACGTTTGAAATGTTGCATGATATTTATAGAGTTTCATTAGTCAAAGTCAAGTTTGCTTTGGAAATACTTTTTTCTTTTACTTTTCTTTATAGGTATAGTAATGCAATTTTCTTTTTCGATGTTTCCTTTCATATTTCCAAGGTTTAATGAATTGTCCTTTTCTTAATAAAATTTTATTTGTCATGATCCCTTCAAACACGTGATTCAGATTCTACGGCGATTGGATTTCGATAAGAGGGAATGTAAGGAAACACACTCGCGGAAAATAATTCTAAGAATAATCGTACGTTATTCCCACGCGCGTTCAGTGCAAGTGGAATTCGGTGTGCTAAATAAATAGTTGGATACAGCCGTCACTGTGTTCAGCGTAGCATTAGCGTCATTCCCAGTGTGGTTAGAAAAAGGATAAAATTTGTACAATCAGCAGTGTGTCGGATTGGTCCCACTTCCACGTGGAATAATGTAATTTTTACCTTTTTCCTTTTTTTTTTCCTTTTTAGGAAAAGATTTTGTTTTCCCTTTCATACTTAAGTTTTGTTATTTATTTACTAACGTGGGTTGGGTAAAATTTGAGTCCCTCTAATATTGTATATTGGTATTTACTGGACAACTAATTAAAAGGCCAATATTTAGAAAGAAACATTACACTAATCAAAGAAAAGACTCTCCCTTTCTTTGATATTGATGGGTTGGAACTTGGAAGTATGCCTAGGTAACTGATATTTTAAAAAGTTTTACTCACTCATCTCATAATAAAACGTTACACATATAAAAATCTTTTATTTGGTCAAAATTGTGACAATTTTCATTTTTAAATTTGGGGTTTCTTTTATTGAATTGTATAGATATGATTCATCTCATAATAACAGGTTGCACTTATAATAAAGTTGAAGTTTTCCCGTACTATTGCTTCTTAATTGTTTAATAAATTTTAGAGTTAAATTAATTATATTTACTGGATTGCACATTGCATCGAATGCACACTTTCTTTGTATAAACAAATCTTTTTACTTCTCAAAATGCATTATTGCTTTATGGAATCAAATTTTCCTTATCGTAATATATAAAGTTGATTGTGTTTGTTCAACTTTGCATATTAGTATACAGCTCATTTACTATTTTTTTAGAAAAAAACACTGATGAGGAAAGACTATATTTTGTACGTATTTCCAGATTTGCCTTTTTTTACCAATCTTGGCCACCATTAGCTGTGAATTTGGTGAGATAGGAATCCCTTAAATTGTACTACTATTCAAATTTGAACCACTAATCATATGCATAAAATAGCCATAACCAATCACTAATCAAAGGAAATGATCCTTTCTTAAAATAGCACGTCAATGATTACTACGTGTAGTACATTGTACCTAATAACCTAATTAATGGTATTTCAAAATTAAAATTTAACTATTAGAACTCTAATTAGTTTCAAAAAATAATTATTTAATGATAATAATAAATTAAAAAAATACTCCTTCTCTCTTGATTTACCAAGGTATATACGTAAAATGAAAAGTTGTCTATTTGATAAATAAAAAGGAAAGGGAGGGAGTACTAGACAATAGCTAGACCTTATTACATGCTTTCATATATTTCCTAAAACATTTCAAAATTTAATTGTAGTTTTAATTAGTATACTCGAAGAGAAGTGTTATATATTAGAAGAACACTAGTTTAATTGTTGGTGAGAGAATTACTCCTTATAATTAGCTATTCTTTTTTATCATTTTAATCTCGTAATTAATCTTGCGTTCTCCTTCTACGAGTAATTAAACAAGTGTTATATGTAAGTTTTATAAACCTTTTTATGAAAATTGCGTTTATACAAAAGCAAGTACCTAAATGGAACGTTAACTAAATCTATTGCAAAAATGAATTGTTTTTTTCTCTATCCAGCCATATATCAAAGTGAAACTCTTAATTAACCTTCTTCTGTTTCCTTAATCTGATAGTTAATGTAATTCAACGTCTAAGTTGCAACTTACACGCTAAAACCAAAAGTCCAATCCTAGTTAACAACAACACATATGACATAATTAAATTAATGTTGTTGTCGGCAAACAGATACACCGACTTTCTCAAAGCTGTCTTCGTTCAATAGAATTATCTAAAGATAAGATATCCTTAATTAAAATAATATAACAACAACTTGCACATTCTTACATTTTAAAGAAGAAATGGTGGAAACACGTCAGTAATTAGCAAAAAAAAAGAAATCGAAAAAAATTATATATATTGTTGGAAGAATATCCATATTTGAGGAAAAGCATATACCGATCGAGTTTCTTAGCTAAAGTTGTCTACTTGTCGAGGTTATATTTTTCAAAGTTGAGATTCTTTTTAATAAAAACAGATTCTTACATTTCTAGAAAAAATATGAACTAGTGAATGAAAACGTCAATAATTATCAAAAAAGAATATTTCGAGTAGGAAATTAATAAAATGAAAATTAGTTTAAAAGGATTTGATTCTAAAAAGTACTAGTATTGTATATACTTTTTCATATGAATTTTGTTCTCATCCAAATTCTAGTTGCCGTTTTAAACGTGAAATATGGAGAAACATTAATCCCCTGTTTTAATTTATTTGAAAAGTCGATCGGTGAGGGTAATGTTTTCAACGTTCAAAGTCTACATGATAAGATTAATCTCAAGAAGCAAGTTATCGATCGGGACTACATGCATGTTGTGTTGACTTGTATATACTTCTTCGTTTACTTTTATTCGTTAAATATTTTAATTTCATTTCTATTTTTACTTGTCATGTTTGATAATACAGAATCATTTTTTTTTCTATTATATATACCCTCAATTTATTTATATAAAATTATGGTATTTGAAAAATATAGTGAGTATATGTATTTGGGATCCTATCAATTAATAGGTGAAATGGTAAATTCATTATACTAATTCTTTTTTTCTTAATAGGTGTGTCAAATCAAAATTTGACAAGTAAATAGATATGAAGAGAGTACTTAACATTTTAACTTAATATTCCCTCCAAAAAAAAATTAACAAGTACATTTTGTTTCACTAAAGTCAGTTTGACTAATTTTTAATGCTACATTAAATTAGATTAATTTAATATTTTAAATTCATATTTTAGAAAGTAAAAATCTATATGACAACATTATAAGCTCCAATTCTTCTAAGTTCTCGTATTAATATGATGAAAAATTACATTTTAAAATTAATCAAAATTCATATCATTTGAGTTTCAAAAATCAAAACATAACAAGTAAAAATGAATAAAGGGAGTAAGATCAGTAACCATATGATTAGACAAATTAATTAATGAAGCCCATCCTGTTAAACAACAATTAATTTTATATAGGAGGTTTGAGGATACATCTAATTTTCCTCAAAGGACAAGTCTTTTAAAAACATCCAATGTATGGTGTATTTTAAAACGTGTACAGATAGAAGTATTTGCTTCATTACGACTAATATGCAATATATAAGTGCACAAAATTTCCTCACTTGCCAAAGGAAAGAAAACTATATATGGACAATGCCGTATGATGTATGTGAATTAATTAAACATATCTTTGTTATATCGTTCCAATAATTGATTATGAAAGAAGAGCCTAATTAATTAGTAGCAACTTGCAAAAAAATAATTACTAGCAACTAGCAAGAAGTGTAAATGCATATCTTAATCTCGTAACCGTCTTTATAGCCGTCAAATATTAGATTATGGGGGGAAACGCCTACTTAATTTGCAACTAGCAAGAAATGGAATCACATATCTTAATCACGCCACCATTCACCTTACTTCTAATAAAGCAAGTGGTATCATAGACAACTTATTAAATTTTCCTGAGTATGAGAAGTCTTTAATATATATTTTTCATAATGCTCTTTAATATTTTTTTGTCGTGTCCGAAATTCACATTTAAAATCAATTGGATTCGAATTGTACACTACAGACTCATTTTGAAACGTCGTTACCGACAAAAAAAATTTCTACAGGCTCGAACCATGCATTTATCAAAGTACTCGGCCTTTAATAAAAGAAGAGTGAAAATATGAATGTTTAGGCATTTTTCTAGGGAATAAAAAGGAAATGTGAAAATCATATTAGTGTGTGGACATTATTTTCTGAATTAAAAAGAGATGATTCCGTTATAGGGTGGTTTGGATTTTATTTGGTACAAGTTCTAAGTTAGTGTTCTAAATTCTTTTCATAATTAGACTTGTAACATTGTTAATTTTTTTCTACAAAAATACAAAACTCTAATAAATAATCATTTACGTAAGCTACGCAAATGAAGCGATTTTGGGAAGGAAAAAAAGATGAGGATGACTTAGATGTCCCAACCACTCATCAAATTGATTTGCCCGTATATGACAAATTCATTTATACATAGTAAATTTTTTCTCGAAAAAAAATTGGGCAAAGGGAAATTCGGTAAGAGATTGCAAAAGCGGACAATCTAACAACTACTAAGATTTCTCACCTATTAAAGTTTGAGAATTTAGATTTGGCTGTGTTTTTAAAAAACTTACACACCAATTTTTTATTTTTATTAAAAACCAAACTTTATATCCAAACTTAACACTTTACTTAGTATTAAAATTGTAAAATTTTAACTTTATAATTGGTAACCCTCCATAAACCCAGTCTGGCCCATCAGACTCACTTAATGGGTTATGGTTTGTGATGGACCTTTCTACTCAAAAAAGCCCATCGAACCAAACTGGGCTCAAATTTGTCTGATTAGAACTCCATGGGCCTTAGGCTTAAGGGGCTAGGTTAAGCCCGGCCCGGTCCAAAAGACATTCTAGAAATCAATTAAATGAGTTGAAAAATGAGCGAGATAATATTTAAATTTTTTGTATATGACTAAATCTTCTAACTATTTATGATGGACCAAGTACAAAATATCAAGGCCCAAATTATCAATCGAAAAAGCCCATTTTTACAAATTAATGGTCCAACTATTAATGATGGACCAAGTACAAAATATCAAGGCCCAAATATCAATCGACAACTTAGACCATTTTTCCCAAAATCAATGAAGGTCCTGAATAGTTAGCATTATCTAGCCATACTTTTATTTTTATTAATGATTATGTGAAGCGCAAAAAAATCTAATGATTGGTAAGAGAATTTTATCACAATAATGTTTTAATACATGGAGGTACTCTACGACGTACGTCTCTTAAGAAATAATGATGACTTAATACTTAATTAATTAACAATAGTGCTAATATCTTAATATATAGAAGTACTCTAGTACTTGCGTCTCTTAAGAAATAATGATTTGTGCGAGAATTTAATCACAATACATATATTAATTTATGAGTATATAATCTTAGATTTTTATAATGGATTGAAAATAAGTAATTGATAGTAAGGGTAAAAAAAAAACTAATGTTTAATCTTTGATATGTTAAAACTGGAAATTTATTTTTCAAATACTGAACCAGCTAGGAAAGACAAGGATATGATCTTCTCCGGGTATTCTGGATTTTCACATGAAGGAATGCAAATGTGTTCATATTTGTTGATTGCTTACGCAGTGAAGACAATCTTGAATAACAATTTGTTTGTTTAGTAAAAGATTTCTTCAATCTGGACTCAATTATACGATTTGTGATGTTGCACCATATGATTTTTTTCTGTGTGTAGGTCCATGGTCCACACATGACACACCCCACGTTAACCCCGTTTCCTTTCTTTATCTTTTTGGGTTCCCATTCCAACATCGGAGTCCGATTAAATTTGGAAGTTCACATTAGGTTTTCCGTCAGGTGTCTGGTATGTACATCGGAGTCCGATTAAATCCGAAAATCCACATTGGAATTGGGGTAAGACTCTCCCTAACAAACACAACTCCATAACCAAGAGACTCGAACCTGAATACATACCACTCCACCACAACCCTGATCACAGTTTGCCTTTCACTTGTACCTTCCATTATATTATTACAACATGTGGTGAACATGCACCTAATATTTAATCAACCTGTCAAAAAGTTAACAAATTTAAAACCTAATTATTTTTTTTAATGCATCGTGCATCAAAAAACAAATTAAGTTGACTGTTAGACCTTTAATCATACTCTAATTAACAACAGCACACAGAAATTTAATTATTTTTCATAGATCTATTGCGGATTTCTTAAAACACTCCATTAATTATGTATTTGCATCAGATCCCAGATTTAATTAGTCCAGGTTTGACTTCCTCACTTATAACACTGCACTAGTGAGATGAGCAACAAGGCTAATTATAATACCCAAACACGCTGTGGAATAATTATGTAAAAGACATTGTAAATTTTGCCCTATGAAATTGGCTAATAGTATCACAAACACAGTAACACAAAAGCTTGATGGTGACACCCATCACAGAAATCCTGACATTTATATGGAAGCATTGAGAAAATCATGAGCTGTTTTTATCCAAATAACTGAATATCACAGCCTGATCCATCAATTGTTTGGGTTTATCCAGTATTGCGCGCTTGTGCTTTGTCGTCCACGCTTTCAGTGCTTGACTCTCATATATGATGTTTACGCTCCAGATGTCCAATTCTATGCAAGAGAAAGGTGTTAAGTATCCCATATTCATTGATGGAATGAGGAAGGTATCTCCTTATATTGTCTTGGGCAAATGATGAGCTAATTTTTGGACCAATTGAGTTCGCCAAACTTATATTTTGTTGTCCGGATGGGTGTTAAATGTCTCACATAGTCACATTGGTTAAGCGAATTAGTGAGTTAAATGTCTCGCATGAGGGGTGATAAATGTCTTGCAATGGTTGGGCGGATGTATCTCTTTATATGATTTTGGACAATCACTTGATGAATTAACTTTTTGAATAACATTATGGATGGTTGATTCTAAATGATGACTTTATCTCAAAGTGAAAGAGCAATAATAGGGATAGAAGGGGTCATGTTGATGCACCCTATCAACCAAGCAAGTCATAACATAAGGATACGGCGCATCATATTCGTTAATCAACAAAATTTAATATCTTGGCCTTACAATAGGGCCACATGTGGCCTTTTATGTTTCTATGTGAACCCACCATGTGACCAAGCTATACCAAACTTTTTTAAAAATTTATTTATTGGGCCTTTATTATTGTAGACAATGATATTTCAAAGAATGAATTTAAAGGGAAAAAAAATGAACAACTAAATCTCTGCAACACTTTTTTAACTTCCAAATGAGAACAACTTATCAATCAATCATGAATTCAAGTACTAAATGCTAGTGACTCTAGTGGTATGTTGTTAAATCCTCCAATGGAGGTTCTGTGAGTCTAAGAGGAAGAAGATCAATAGTAAAGAATAAAATTATGTATTGTATTGAATGAATGTTTACAGAGTATTCTACAGAATATATATACATGTGCTTTGCTTCATACCACTGATCAAGTTAGTTATAACTAACTTGTACTATTTACTAACTACTCTGCCACATCAGCTAATCTACAACTAACTAACTAATTTAGCTAATCACTAACTAGCTAACTAATCATAGTGTTTTCAATACTCCACCTCAAGCTATATGGTGCAAACCGATTAGATACACCAAGCTTGGATAGTAAAAAATCATGTTGAGTTCTTCCCAAACTCTTTGCCAGTACATCTGCCAGTTGCATTTTTGAAGGTACATGATCTGTTTGAATAAGGCCCTCATGTATCTTTTCTCGAATGAAATGATAATCAATCTCTATATGTTTCGTTCTTTCATGGTATATAAGATTAGCAGTAATTTGAAGTGCTGCTTTACTATCACAAAACAGCCTTACTGGTAATTCCAATTCCACTTTCAACTCTTTGTACAAACCTATTCACCATACAATTTCTGCCATTGCATTAGTCATGCTTCTATATTCTGCTTCAGTCAAGCTCCTTGACACTGTGTTTTGTTTCTTCGACTTCTATGAAATCAAAGAGTCTCCAATCTTTACTACAAAACCACTCACAGACTTCCTTGTCATAGGACAGGTGGCCCAGTTAGCATCACAATAAACTGAGAGTTGCTTAGAGGCTTTGGATGATAACATAATTCCCAAACCAGGTGCATTTTTCAAGTACCTAACCTCCCTCAATGCACCCTGTACGTGAGATCTCTTTGGTTTGTGCATAAATTGGCTAAGATTCTGTACTGCATAGCTGATATCCTGCCTTGTCATGGTGAGGTAAAGTAACTTACCAACCAGTTTCTGATAGCCTGAGGGATCACTAAGTATCATATCTTCATGTGCTTCCTGAGGTTCCAAATGCATGTCAAACTCTTGACTAGTGAACTTTTGATTAACCTCCAAGGGAGTACTAGCTGGTTTGGTCCCTGCAAGACCAAAGTCTGAGATAAAATCTAAGGCAAACTTTCTTTGACTTACCATGATACCCTTCTTGTTCCTGGCAATTTCAAGACCAAGGAAGTATCTCATTGACCCCAAGTCCTTGATATTGAAATGAGTTTGAAGCATCAGCTTGGTATCATAAATTAACTGAAAACATGAACCAGTGATCAAAAGATCATCCACATAACTAGGATGAGAACTAAATCAGAACCAGAACTTTTGCTGAACAAGGAGTAGTCATGATGACTTTTCATAAAGCCTGAACTTAGAAATGCCTCATATAGCTTTAAGTTCTATTGACGAGATGTTTGTTTTAAGCCATAAAGTGACTTCCTAAGCTTACAAACTGTAGGAGACTCCTCCTTGCTAAGTAGACTAGGTGGAGGAACCATATACACATCTTCCACTAAATCACCTTGCAGAAATGCATTAAACACATCCATCTGATGTAAAATCCACCTACGCATTGCAGCCAAAGAAATAACCACCCTCACAGTAACCATCTTGATAACCGGAGAAATTATTTCCTGGTAATTCAAGCCCTTTTGCTGTGTGTAACCCTTAGCTACCAGTCGAGCTTTATACCTCTCTACCTCTCATTGAGCATTAAACTTAACTTTATAGACCCACTTACATCCTATAGCCTTCTTTCCATGAGGCAGTGTAACCAATTCCCAAGTGTGATTGTCATGGAAGACCTGCAATTCTTGATACATGTCTTGAATCTACTGTGGGTTTTGCATGGCTTCTTCATTAGAAGTAGGTTCCCTTATAGCAGAGAAATTGCACAAGGACTGAAAATAAGCAAGGGATGACATATAAATGGACATAGAATGAACAGTAAAACAAGGGACATGATGTGAAGGAGAACTAGCAACAGTATGGGCAAAACCATTTAACCAACCAAGTTGTTTAGATGATCTACTCAACCTTCTAAGACTTGGCTCATTGTTAGGAGGAATATGATCCTTAGAAGGTAAGAAAAGTGGAGGTTGAACAGTGGAATTCAGGTGTAACACCTGTAACATAGGGTGTAGTACGCATTTCTGGTTATAAAATGGAAGTATGTTGATCATCATAAACAAACATGTCAGGAGAAGTATTTAGACAGGGTTCAAGAAACTCAGTCAAATTGGACTTGAAAGGGTATTCATCCTTTTAAAAATGACATCCCTGCTAACAAAAAAGAACTTGGTGGACAAATAATATAGCCTATACCCCTTTTGTGTAGTAGAATATCCCATAAACACTGATTTAATAGACTTATGATCAAACCTGTCACCATTGGTACTATGATTAACATCATAACATAAACAGCCAACAACCCTGAGATTTTTCAAATAAGGTTTCTTCCAAAAAATGCATCAAATGGAG
This sequence comes from Solanum bulbocastanum, assembly GCA_037074985.1. Lineage (NCBI taxonomy): Eukaryota > Viridiplantae > Streptophyta > Magnoliopsida > Solanales > Solanaceae > Solanum > Solanum bulbocastanum. The sequence goes on along the minus strand of CM073598.1, from coordinate 37,533,875 downwards.
ATTTCCCTGCAAGAGCAGGAAATGACATTCTATTGATTAAGTAAACAACATTCTATACACATAGACCCCAGAACCTTATAGGTAAATTTGATTGAAACCTAATAGTTCGAGCAACCTCTAGAATTTGCCTATGTCTCATCTTTACAACCCCATTCTGTTGAGAAGTATAGGCACAAGAACTTTGATGAATAATGCCTGCAGATCTGAACAATTCATTACAATGAAAGTTAAAGAATTCAGAATCATTATCACTTTTGAAAACTCTGATAAAGCCATCAAACTGCCTGTTTATTAGAGTCAGAAAATCCTTTAGTACAAAGAACACATCACTTTTCTGCTTGAGAAGAAATATCCACACCATCCTACTACAATCATCTACTAAAGTAAGAAAATATCTATTTCCATCATAAGTAGGGGTTCTGTATGGACCCCAAACATCTCCATGAATCAGCTCAAACACTTCATTAGACCTACTGGTACTTTGAGGAAAAGGCAACCTAGTTTGTTTTGCCAATGGACAAACAAGACAAGAAGGTAATTTGGAAGTAATTGATACATGTGGTATATGCATTTGCTGAAGAACCTTATGAGGAATATGTCCTCGTCTTCTATGCCACAGATCAACAGTATCCACCACGTTTAAAGCAGTTGAAGGAGCAATAATGGAAGCATCATTGTGTGGTCAATAGTATAAATCATTCTCCAGACTACCAGTCCACTTCACCTTTCCAGTTAAAGGTCCTGCAGTAGGCAATGATTAGGATAAAACACCATGTAACATTGTAGTTCTCTAGTCAGTTTAGAAACTGATAACAAGTTGTAGTTAAAATCAAGAATGTACAAAACATGAGATATATCTCTCTGCATGAGTCTAGATTTCCTAGTAAGAGCAATTGGTACTTGCCGACCATTAGGCAGATGAACTTTGTTGAGCTCATTTGGAGGTAAACACTGAGTTTCACAAAGCAAAGTGGGAGTTGATGTCATGTGATTAGTGGCCCCTGTGTCTACTATCCACCTAGAACCAGGTGAATTATGTACTACAGAGCAATTGACAATACCTGCAGTATCAGATGAGTGAGGTCCTGTGAAAGCCATATTTATTCCACTAATTCCATGACCATGAGTGTTTGTATTTCCATATACATGAATGCACATATCTGCAGATACTTGAGTAAAAACACCAGATCCTGGAATTATAGATGCAGAAGATCAATGAAAATCAACAGTGCTATGAGTGTGAGTTTCGATGTGACTATTGCCCCCAACAGATCTGCCAATATCACCTGCAGCATTATGATTGTGAGTAAGGGATAAATTGCCATAAAGAGGTGCAGGTATATACCTTGCATTATGACCACCATACTCAGGATTAAACATATGTGGAGTATGAGGTCAAGGAGATCCATTATACTGCACATTGTATCCCTCTTTCTTCTTTCCTTTAAACCAATGAGAATATCCTACTAGTTGAAAACAATCACTCTTCAAGTGACCTTTCATATTGCAGTGATCTCAAAAGGCATTAGGATTTTTGTATCGAGGTTTTGGAAAATTTTTTGCAGCTGTCAATAGTGTTGTGATATCATTTCCTTCAGATACAACTTTCAATCCTAAGGTATTACGATCCACATCAGAACTTTGACTTTCCTCTTACACTATCATTGCATACGCCTGATTAAGAGATTACTCAGAAGTCTTCATAAGGATCTGCCTCCTCGATTGAGAATGTGACTCATTTAGACCTTCAAGAAATTGAATCAGTCGTTGTTGTCGCAAATGCTCAACATAATCTTTCGACTTTGGGCACTCGTAACTTGGAAATATCACTATTGCATCATATTCAGCCCACAATTTCTTTAATCGGTCCCCTGTGCAATTGTAGTAATTTCTCTATGTATTTGATAGATTCTCATACGATTGACCTTGTCAAATCGTTCCTGCAAATCTTCCCAAACATGTGATGCATCTGACACATAGACAATACCACTAAAGAGATAAGGAGCTACTGTGTTCATAAGCCATGAAAGAACAATTGCATTGCAGGTATCTCATTGATCATGATACTTAGTTTCAAAACTTGTCTTCTTACAAGTTCCAAACACAAAACCCAGCTTCCTCTTAGCTTGCAAAGTAATTCACATGGACCTCTGCCATAATCCGTAGTTCTTCGATCCTGTCAACTTAACAGGACAGAGCAAAGATCATGGAGTATCCAATGGATGCAAGTAAATAGGGTTATGTAAGGAATAACAAGCTCATTTTCAGTAGCCATTGTTGTTGATCCGATCTCTAGCTCTGATACCATGTTAAATACTCAAATGGAGGTTCTGTGAGTCTAAGAGGAAGAAGATCAATAGTAAAGAATAAAATTGTGTATTGTATTGAATGAATGTTTACAGAGTATTCTACAGAATATATATACATGTGCTTTGCTTCATACCACTAATCAAGTTAGTTATAACTAACTTGTACTATTTACTAACTATTCTACCACGTCAGCTAATCTACAACTAACTAACTAATTTAGCTAATCACTAACTAGCTAACTAATCGTAGTGTCTTCAATATATGTATTTATTAACTTTTAAGTAAAGAAATGTGATCAACTTCAAGTAACTACACATAATAACACTCTGCACTTGAGATTGTTATAGTAACATTTACACCCTGTAATGGCCAAGTTTTCTTTGGACTCAATTGTTTGTATTATATTATATGTTCTTTATAACAATATTTCGCTATAGCAGCCCAAAGATATCTGGACATATGGCGTAATTATAGAAAGGTTTGACTATACTAAATATGTGAAAAGCAAAGAAGTTTCTATGGATATACAATAAACAGAGATGGTTCTATTACATGACACACAACAAACAAACCACAAATTGAAAAATTATTACGGGTAGACAGCAGAAGAAGACAGATTGTTTCCTTAATTAACATGAATTGCTGTAAAATTATTAAAAGCTTTAATTGTAAACAAACAATCACATGAAGGAACACATAAGTATGCTGGGATAAACTAACAAAATAGTAGGTGAGATGTCCTTCTCTTTGCACACATTATGGCACCCATCATGGCAAACTTACCTGCAAGATTATCTGAGATATTGGACCACTCAAATTCTTCAAAGGTTTCTCCACTGTATGACTAAATTTGTCACTTCTCTTTTTGATCTCTTGGGAGGAGGAGAGACGAGAGAGAAGGCGTTCGTTGTTGAAACTTTGAACTCTGTTCTACTTCACAGATTGTGACATTCAAAAGGATACACTCTTAGCCTTAGTACCAAAAGTATTCAGAAACTGTACTTCTGAAGAAGACCAGGTGACAAATAATTCCTTCCAAATAGTAAACTTCATCAATGCAACAATGTGTTTACACGAATGAATAAATATAACATTTACAATCGACAAAAAAAAAAAAAAAAGCCATTGTGTAAACTCAGAAATCCATATTCCAGTTCATAATAAGTTGAACAATATTTCCAATTCATTATTTTGCTTGATATAGTAAAGGCAATTACAAATTTCACAAATGAAAAGAAATAAAATAAAAAGTATATATGAATGAATGTGAGTATGCTATTGTTTAAAATTCACCTGCAACTATTCTTATGGTGAAAATCCCAGTTTGTAGCCAAGTTTTGATTGCTACTCAACTAGAAATTTTGGTCTTTAAACAGATGATGATGTTCCAAATAAAATATTAACTCTTTGCTTTCGCTAGCTGACTTGTTCTCCAATTAAATCCAAGCCAACTATAAGAAAAGTTAAGCCTTGAAACAACAAGTAATAGAAATGAATGCCTTGTGCAGACAACAGGCTTCTTGCAGCTGCAGTCAGCAAAAGAAAAGCAAGTGCTAATTCCTTCCTGTAGATTTTGTTTGCCTTCTTTTTCTTCGGGATCTCTTGTTCATGTTCTTTTAGTTTTCCGTATAGTTCTAGACCAGATTCAGATAGCCTTCTTGATATTTTTTCTTCGTTCATTTTCTTTGATTCCTCCTCAGCAAATGCTAGCAAGTCTGATTCAGAAGATCTGCCTGTTTTCTTGGTGACCACCCATTCATAGGCACTTCCTAACTGAAATAGCCCTGAGACCATGGCGTTGAATTTTGTCACGGACATTGTGTTCTCGAATAGGAGGTATGGCATTAGGAAAGGGAAAGACTTTGGTGCCGGAAGGATGTTCAAAATGGACATGACTATAGGGACATAACAGATAACCCAAGCGGGTAACTGGGCTTCTGGTATGAACATTGTTAATGGAAGTATAATACAGAACAATGTGAATGAGTAAAAGGGCAATACAAGCTTCCTTAGAAGAAAGAAAAGGAATATCATGTTGGCTTTCTTCCAGACAGAGATCTGCAACAGCAATGCAAAAAAGGGTTAAACTTACTAATAATAGTCTGAAATGTGAATGTTCGGGTTTGGGAAGTTGAATTGGAAGTGTGAAGTTAATAGATAACAACTCTCACCTTGGAAGTCAGGATTGTAGGAAGACATAGTCTGAAGAGCTGCATAGGACCAGAATGCCAACGGTGCTGCTGTTTTTTGTAAGCCTCATATGATTCTGGTAACTCGCAAAGTGCTCTTACATCATTAACATAGATAAATTTCCAGCCATACAAGTGTGCTCTGACTGCGATATCCATGTCCTCAACAGTTGTCCTTTCCAACCATCCACCAGACTCCTCCAAAGCCTTAATTCTCCAAACACCAGCTGTTCCATTGAATCCAAAGAAATTGAGATAGTGACCATTCACTTGCTGTTCCACCTCAAAATGGAAGCACAAGTTAATGTTCTGAAGCCTAGTAAGTAAGTTTTCATCCTGATTAACAAAGGTCCAGCGTGCTTGAACAAGTCCAACATCCGGTTTTCCCTACATAACAGAAATCAAAAAGAACTATTTAGCCTCGTAAAAAAGATTAGCAACAGGCAATTCAGATTGAGCAATTGAACTAGTTTGTTACCTTAAAATGAGGTACAGTCAGTTTAAGGAAATCAGGATTTGGTTGGAAATCCGCATCAAAAATTGCAACAAATTCATAGTCCTGAACATAGTCACAAGTCATTGCAGATTTAAGATTGCCAGCTTTGTAACCAGTTCGGATGAACCGATGTCTGTAGATAATATTGACCCCTTTCTCTTTCCAGGATAAACATTCATTCTTGATCATTTGCTGCAGGACTTCATCATCTGAATCATCCAATACTTGTACCAAGAATCGGTCTTTTGGCCAATCCAGCTGACAAACAGCACCAATTGACTGTGCAAAAACCTATTGAGTTCAAGAAAATTAGATAATCAGATTAAATCTACAAATTCACAAACAGTACTATCGGAGAATTGAAAAACAACACATGCTTAAACGGATGCAGTGTAGTTCAAATGGATGCAAAAATCATATATATGTGAAAAATCACTAAAGATTTCAACAAATACTACTCGTAATTGCAAAACTGCAATGGATTCAATTGTGTGAACATAAATATTGAACCCGTCAAATTAAAATCTGTTTAAACTGATCAATCAGCAAGAATGACCACAATATTAACTCCCATTTGATCATAGATTTTGAAACTTGAAAAATTGGGGTTTTTTAGAGTTGCCATTTTGGAATTTGAAATTGAAAATTTTGAAGTTTTGCGAGTGGAAGTTCCAAAACCCCCAAAATTGGTTTGGACCAGTATTTGGGAACTTGAAAATCAGATCAAATTTCATGTCGAACAGATATATATAAAGATAAATTTTCAAAATCTATTGCAATTTGCAAGCTAAGATAGGGAATATTTCAAATTGTGTTACCTCTTTTTCATTGCACATGGGAATCTGTACAAGAACCATAGGGCAATAAGATCCATCCTCAAGATCAGATGCATCTTCATTGATAATTGGCTTAATCTTCCTGAATTTCATCCAGAAACATCCAAGACAAAGAACAAGTCGATCTACGGATTGAATAAGGAAAAGCACAATACAAAATGTAGTGAGTTTTGAAAGGGAAGGAGCAATATAATCAGCTCTAAATGAAATCCAAGCCATATAAGTCCATTGCAAAATACTTTGCACCTCCCAAGGATTCACCAGATTTAATTCCCACTTATTGAAATAAGCAAATATTTCAATACACAAAGCCACCACTGATATAGCAAGAAAAGCTCTAATAAATCTGTACAACTTCCCCCTGTATTTTGGCTCTTCATCTGATAAAGCAATCCGTTTCTTAACAGAAGCAAATGTTTTTGGGATACAGCCAAGTGTCCTCTGGGCTTTCAGTAACAGCACTTTAGTAAATCTCTTGGGATTTGCAGCCTTGTTTTTATCCCTAAAAGCTGGTGAATCCAAATCATTGACTTCAACTAATGAAATGTTTTTAGTATTCTCCATTGTAACAACAACAGAACTCGGCGCCATTGTTAACAATCTCTTAAAAAACAAAACCCAGATGAAAAAGTTGAGCAAAACGATAATAAATGAGTGTTTGTAAACTCAATTATGTTGTGCTATGTCATTTGGATAGTGACACAGAGAGAGCACAATTTTTAGATCTTGAACAGAAAAGAGATGGAGAATATGCTCGTGAGAAATAGAAGAAGAAATAAAAAGAGGTGTCAGTGGAGACTGGTGTGGCACATGGAAGCTTCGGGTTGTAATTTAATGTCTGCTAATAAGTAATTAGGAGTAGTAGTGAAGGAGTTGTTGATTAAACAGGCGGGTCAAAAAGGGAAAGCGTGGAAAGAGATTAGTGAGTTCAAAGAAGGAAGACAATTTTATGTTTATATAATCATTTTTTTTGTGTCAACAATTTTTAATAGTGAAAAGAGGGGGAGAGGGGTCAGTACATCAACAAAAAAACAGAACCAGTTTGCAAACGATAAATGACAGCCAATTACAGCCAAAATGCACAATCTTAAATATTCAACTCATCAATTTTCCCTCTACCCCGCGGCTTCACTATGACGTACAAAAATGACCAAGTTCTAAAGTGGTCCTTCAAATACTTATTAGAGTAGCTTTAGTCCTTAATGTTGTCAAAATTGAACACATCTGATCGTAAAGGTGATACTTACTATTTTTTTTCCAAATTAAGGGGTGTTTGGATTGATTTTTTAAAGTGATTTAGAGTATGTTTGGATTGGTTTAAAAGTTGGTCAAATCTACTTTTAAGTCATTTTTAATTTTTGGGAGTGTTTGACAAGCTTAAAAATAATTTAAAACAAGTTTAAAACGACTTAAAAAAAAGTTAAAAATTTAAAGTAGGTACTCCCATACTTTTTATTTTTTAACTTAAAGGTTACTTAAGTTTGATTTTTTAAAAACTATTTTTTTAAAATATTTTTTTTAAAGTTAAGCCAAGCCGGATCTTATTACCTTTATTCCTATTTACACATCGTACTTACTAAAAATAAGTGTTCTTTAATACTAGTCATTTCACAAAATCATTATATAAATAACATTATTATTCATATTTTACTCTTGAGAGTTATTAGCCTTAAAAGTATGAATTTGACAACATAAGATAACAAAATGATTAATGGTCAATTTAATTAAGGAAAAATTGTATGAAATAACAAACTATTAATTCAAAATAAATGTTATAACCATAGTTTTATTTAATTCTAATTCGTAGCAAACACTTTGTCATTTGCCTCTCTCCCCTGAATCTCGCTCGCCACTCTCACTTTATACAAACACAAATGTATGAATTGTGTTTGTATTTTGTATAAAGCAAGAAAAAACTATATATACAAATGCATATCTCTTCGTCTTATACACTTATAACTTTACAAATACAAATCTTCTTCTGACCAGTTTTCTTTCGCCTTTCTCGCCTTATACAAACACAAATTATACAAAATACAATGTATAATTGTGTTTGTATAAAGCGAGAGAGAGATTTGATATACAGATACAATTGTTTTAACTTGATTCAATTGTATATGAATTTGAATTTTATGTAAATATACAAACACTACTTTCATAAACACAAACATCCGATTTATACAAATCGCTGTGATTTAACCAAATCAGATGCATGAGATTTTATACAATCAGAGGCTACCTACGATTTTATACAAATCTTATGCTCCATAACAAACTATGCTTGTTGTGGAGCGCAAATAGCAAAACTGTAGCTATAGAGCGCTAATATGATTTTTATGTTTGCTAAATCTAAAATTTATTCATTAATTAATCAAAATAAACTAATTTATGTTCATTTATTGAAAACTTGACTTCAAGAGAACACTAAATAAGAATACAATAATAAACTTATCTAGTTTCTTTCTTAAGAGACGTGCAATCTAAAATTGTGAAATACTGTAACTAGAAATGGAGGGAGTATAAGTTAAAAGCCAAAAATCAAAAGTTGGGAACATCCAACATATGACTTGACTTTTTATTGGTTATTTTTTCAGCCCTAAATTACCCAAATACTTTCAATACTAAACAATATCTTTAAAGTAAAAAATTACTAAAATCAATCCAAATCTGAGAAGTATGTGAACTGTTTAAACTGAAAGAAACTATTCTTAGAAATGTTTTTTTTCGAATTCAATTTTCCTAATTCATTTTGTGTAACAGTAAATATATATATGAGTCATTTATGTATTAGTAAGGATATATATAAAGGACTGAATATTGCTTTACAACATATTTCAAGGGACTGATTTAGACCAACTCAAAACAAAAGGGACAATGTTGTCGTTTCACACGCCACAGCATTTTCATGGAAAATAAAATAGTCTGATGATCTGTAAAATAGCGTGTCTTTTTCCGCAGATTAGGATCGTTAAACATGATTTTTTGGTCTTCTAATTCCTTTTTTCTTTTTGGTTGATATAAAAGAGAAAGAAACCGCGCCTGCCGCCTCCTCAAGTCAATCTTTCCATGTTACCGTAGTTGTCATCAACTAATTATTCCGTCTCAAATTATCTAACGTAAATTTTAAAAATAGATATTTTAAAATTTTCAAAATTTTAATTGAAATTGTCTTGTTTTATTCTACTTTAGTGATAATTATATTTGAAGACTATTAAAATAATTAAATTATCTAATGTAAATTTTAAAAATAGATATTTTAAAATTTTCAAAATTTTAATTGAAATTGTCTTGTTTTATTCTACTTTAGTGATAATTATACTTGAAGACTATTAAAATAATTTTAAAAATCATATCGATTAATATTTTTTAAAAAGAGCATGTAAGAGAAATTAAGATGGAGACACTTGGCGTGAACTAGTTATATTCCCTTCTGAAGTCATTTTGTTTGGTCATTGGTGTATTTAACTCTGCAGTCTATCTTTACACGACACTATTTTTCAATTTTAAGTAGGAGTAGTAATTAACATTATTTTGTTAAAAGAAATATTGTTTTTTAAAAACATTCAAATTTAATTTTTTATTTTATTTTTACGCCAACCCATACCTCTACTCCCACCCCCATTCAGGCCATTTTAGTCAAAAAAATTGTTTAAGAAAAAAGCTGTTTTTTGGAAATCTGTCAAATTAAAAAAAAATTTTTTTTACGCCAACCCACCCCATCAAAAATAAAAATAAAAATTGCTTTTGAAAAATATTTCAAATTTTTTTAAAAAAATCATTTTTATGCAACCTCCGGGGGACCATGTTGGTTTTTGAAAAAAAATATTCTTGGGTCGAAAGTTTGGTTATATCCTGGGTCAAATCTCAGGATCGGATTTTTGAATGGTAATCAAGGTCTTGTCCTAGGTTGGGTGTTGGGGTCGGGTCCTAGATCAATTATCAAGGTTGATTTTCGAGACATAAATTATTTTCCTAAAGAGTATTTTTCAGTCTCAAGCCAAAAATAAAAGATATTTTATGAAAAATATTTTTTATTCACCAACCAAACATTACAAAATATTTTCTACTCACCAATCAAATATAAAAAATTAAGTGAAAATCCACTTGTTTTCCAAAAAAATATTTTTTAGAAAAACATTTTCCATCAAAAACATTTTTCTGCGTACCAAACACATCCTAAGTGATAATTTGTGATGAAAATTTTACACTACATAGTTTTAATAAAACCATGCTAGCCGTATAAAATTACATTAAAGAGGTTAGTTTTGTATTTATTGAATCGGTGAAAATAGAAAATTTGAGTAAAGTTTATTTTAATTCAAGGATCACCATATTTGATTTTCAAAATTAACTTATAAACTTGTAACTTTTTATGGAACTCGGTAACTCATGCAAAACGCGGTAGTTGACCTTTTCTTTTTTTCTTTTTCAACTTAGTTATACTATTATTAGTTCTCCATATTCAATAAAGCCATTAAAATCGCACTTTATTAATGTAAGATAAATTACAAGTGTCAGTCTAGTTTCCCATGTTTTATTTCTGACATGCATGATGAAACTATTTGCTTTTTTATCTTCTGGCTTTTCAAATCCGTACAATACACAAATGATTGAAGAATAATTTAATGTAAAATTACATTATCGACCATCTCCAATCCACCTCTATTTTATTTTCTATTATTTATATTTGAAGAGTAAAATAGAGAATGAACTCTCCAACCATTCTTTAAATGACTCTCTATTCTCTATTTATAGAGAGATGAATAGTAGTTCTCCAAATTTGAAGAATTATTATTCACCTCTCTATTTCACTTTTTCATTATTTTATTATTATTTTGTAATTAACATATTATTTTTCATATAAGACCATTGGTTATATCTCTATTATTAGTAATTCATTTTAAATGTAATATGATATTTTAAAAAATATATTATTTAATATATACTACTTTCATCCCGAATTAATAATGTTTCAATTTTTTTTAATTTTCGTCACTTTAATATAGTTTGATATCATTATTAATTTTCACTATGAAGAATGAACAAAACTAAAATGATAAGATGAAAATTTTAATTTAAAAATACAATACATAACATAATAATTTAAATATAAGATAACAACACATAACATAATAATTTTATCACAATAATAATTTAGTAATCCGGTTGATCGGGAAGAGCATATCTCTCTTGAGAGAGAAATAACATTAAAACACCGAGGAAACGTAAGTGAAGGCAACTCAACAGGAGGAATAATAAGAGGAGCACAGGGATAAAATTGAAGGAACAAGAAAGAAGAATAAGAATGAGTTTATTTTAGCCAATTGTTAGTTATATTTGAAATGTAGTGCCTGTTTTGTAAGATCTCTTATAGGATCTCCCTTTGTTATTTTTTATAAAAATATATATATATATAAATAGGTTATTCATATGAGTAATGTTCCGAAATCATTTAGAAATGTTTATATCAAAATAAAATTCCCAGGATAAAATAAATTAGAGTTTCCAAATGCTTTGAATCAATATTCATTGAAGGTTATATATCATGGTGTATACACCTGGTAGTGTCATAAATATCGTAATAATCCGGTACGTCATTTTCAAATTTAACAATATTCGAAAAAATTAGTGTATGATCCACATAATTAGTGTAGTTGTGATTGTGGTTGTGCTTGTTGATTTCTTTTTTCAATTATTTGTAGTTGTTTTGTCTCCGATTTGAACAATCTTTAACTAGACATAAAATAATTAAGGATAAAAATGCTCGTTTTGAACTCCGTAATGCATTAATAAAGCATTTATGAGAGTAATGTAATAATCTTGAAAGTAGAGTATTTGTAATCATATTTCATTAATAATTTCACTTTTATTTGAATTATCTATTAATTTGTATATTATATAATATTAACTTGCAATTTATGTTATTAAGAAATTTTGGAAAAAAAAAATATAATTTTATAATAAGTAAAGAATTTGAAAAAATAATCTTTTATAATACATGAAAATTATATAAAGTGATTATTTGGAGAAAAAAAAGAAATAAAGGATGTATATTATGAAATAAGAAAATAAAAATATAATAATAATAATAATAATAATAATAATAATAATAATAATAATAATAATAATATAATATTGAGGGGAGAGAAAATTAAATTCTTTTTTAGAAAGTAAAATAGAGGAATGGGTTGGAGTTGATTGTCTTGAAAAATTAGGGAACTCTATATTTGGAGAGTAAAATAGATAGTAGGGTTGGAGATGGCCTCACCATTTTACCAGCATTAATAGGTTAAAAATTAGTTATTCCCAAGTAATACTCCTTTCCTCTTATATTAACTCTTATATTAATTGTTGATCACTTTTTTTTCTACAGGCATATTAAAAGAAAAAATTATAAATAAAAAAATAATTTTAGTAATTCACCCCTTAAAAAACTTTTTGAGAAATTTACAAATAAATGTGAATACTTTAAAAAAAAATTAATTGCAAGGTAATATAAAAAAAAAATTAATTAATATTTTTTAATTTAGAAAGGTGAACAACTAATATCATGAGAAGGAAGACATAATTATAAAAGAGGAGTACATTAGAACAATTTACATGTTAGGTGAGTCAACGAAACTAAAATTAACTTAATGATCATTGAACAATTCATACAAATCAAAAGGAGTTTCATCTCTCTTTTGTAAAATTATTTAGGAAAAGATCTGATTCGGATTTATCCTTTTGTTAATTTTGACTTGTTTGTTTTGTCATTTTGGAGGTCCTAAAATGACATGACACCTCCTAGTTGATATAATGTCCCTACTACACCAATAGTAATTAACAGCTAGAATTAAAGAGTTTTTTTCCAACACGATTTAATGAGAACTTTATATTATAAAGTATTAATTGTTAAAATTAATTTTCCACTGAATTTAGAGCAGTTTCTCACTAAAAATACTTGAAAACTTTTAAATTTTTTCATATAAAAACACAATTATTATTCTTTCTCATCAATTTAATCAATATATCAATGAGAATTTTCAATAAATATCTTTCAGTAAAATAGTGATTTTTCAGTAGTGACTCTACACATGTAATTACCTTTTCTTGTATTTTTTTCTCTTTAAATTCTAGCAATATTATAAGTTTGTACAAACTTTAATCCACCACCAAAAAGGAAAAATAAGTAGGAGTTTAGCTTTTGTAATATTGAAGGTGAAATAGAAATGCCATGCTATTAATTTATTTAAAAGATTATTACAAATAATCATTCATATAAAGAGTGAAACAATATTTGAGAAGTAAGACATGAATCGGAGAAGGAGTAGGGATTTGTCAATTATGAGTTTTGAATTCTAATTTCTTAAATTTATTATGTTTTAAATTAATATTTATATATATTCAATAAACTATTAAGATAAATATTGAGTTTAAATAAAATTTATTATGTTCAAGTTTAACTTCACTCTTGCTTGTTGTCAGTTAAAATTCACTTTATCATATAAAAAAAAAATTAAGGTGTCAATATATAAAAGTTAAATTCAGAGTAAATGATAATAGCGAGAACCTTTTCAATTCCCCCAACTAATAATGGTGCAAGTGCAAGGAAAGACAAGCTAAGGATCCTTTCGTTATGAGAGAATTCTGGACTTTCACATGAAAGTGTACATATGTGTTCATATTTGTTGATTGCTTGCGTAGACAGGACAATCTTTAATAACGAGTTGTTTATTAGATTTCTTCATTTTGGACTCAATTATACGATTTATGATGTTACACCATGTAATATAATTTGTTTATTTTCTTTTGTGTGTAGGTCCATAGTCACACACATCCCACGTTAAATCGTTTCCTTTAATTACACTTGTATACCTTCCATTATTAGATGTGGTGACTATGTACCCAATATTTGATCAAGTATTGTCTAAAAATAATAAAATTAAAAAGCCTAACAAGTTTAACATATTCTACATAAAATCCTTCTCATGCATTCTAAAAACAAATCAAGTTGACTGTCAGACCTTTAATCACACTCTAATTCATTTTAACACACTGAACTCTAATTATTGTGGAATTATTTCTTAAACAATCCATTAATTATGTAAATGCATCAGATCCCAGATTTAATTAGTCCAGGTTTGACTTCCACACTAATTGCACTGCCTTAATTAGTGATGTGAGCATAAAGGCTAATAATTCTCAAACAAGAGCTGGATTTAACATTATAAGTCAGTGTTACATTTTGGCCTAGGAAATTGGTTAATAGGTCATAAACATAGTAACAAACAGCTTGATGGTGACACCCATCACAGAAATCCTGGCATTTATATGGAAGCACTGAGAAAATCATGAGCTGCTGTTTTTTTTTATATATTTATCCAAATAACTGAATATCATACCCTGACCCATCAATCGCTTTAATTTGGTTTATCTAGTAGTAAGTACTATATATGTGTTCATGTTATGTTGTCTATGCTTATAAACTCTGGATCCTAATGTATGCTGTTTACGTTTCAGATGTTCAATCATAAGCATGAAGCGTTGTTAATTAAATGTTAATATATCTCGTTATATTATTTTGGACAATCTTCACTTCATGACTTAATTTATGAAATTAATTCGACTAAATGTATGTATATTTCTTCTCATATTATATTGTTCACGCGTAAAATGTCCAATTTAAGGAGTGTTATATGTCCCGCATAAATTGAGGGGTGTGTTCCTTGTACATCCTGAGACCGGCTTCACCTCATCATGAAATAACTTTTGAGATTAAATTCGGTCAAATATTTATTTCTTCAAATGTTATATTGTTTACACTTTAGATGTTTAATCTTGAACATGTGGGAATGTTAAATGCCCCACATTAGTTAAACAAATATGTCACTTTACATGATTTTGAACAATTTTCACCTCATGACTAGCCTTTGGAGTTGAGTTTGACCAGACGCCTAACATTATCGACCCATGATTCAAAGTGTTGATGCACCCTAGCAACCAAGCATTGGATCAGAAACCTCATCCAACAAGCCCAAGTCATAACCGAAGGCTTGCGGCAGGGCCACATGTGGCGTTTTATGTCCCTATGTGAACCCTCCATGTGCCCAGCCACCCTGTGCATTGCTGTATCAAACTCTTTTTTTTTCTGTTGGGCCTTTAATATTGCAGACAATGATATTTAAAAGAATGAATAAATATTACATTTAACAATCAAGGAAAAATAAAATAAAGAGGAGGAGGAGGGCATTAATTATTATGTAATTAACCAGCTAATTATGAAAACATGTATCATTAATAACCCATGTTCCCACTGTATTTTGTCTAAACCTGAACACTTTGTATTCCGGATCTGCTAATGTCAAAGTTTCACTTTACTAATAACGTGTCTCCACTAATTGAATAAAACTCAAATGACTTTATTAAATCATATGCTACACTACAAATACTGACAGTTACTTCTAACCTACCATCAAGAATATTGTAGCCACAGATTCTCTCAATCAACAATTTCAAATTTTAGATGTTTTTGAGGCATTAAACATGAAAGTAAGAACTAATTTATAACTCCATGAAAGAAGAAAAAAATCATAAAGAGGCAGTGATCAATGTCAAGTAATTACGTATGACAAAATTGTGTACATGAGAATGTTATACACAATACTACTGGTAGACCTCTCTATAACAATCAAGTTTTCGTTTGGATCCCATTTTATACCGTCAAACCTCTTTATATGTTCTTTATTACAATATTTTGCTATAACAATCAAAAAGTATCCGAACCAATAATATTATTATAGAGAAGTATGATTGTACTACATGCTAAAAGCAAATGAAACCTACGTAAAAAATGATCTTTAGCGGTAATTAATTATCAACAATAACTTAATTGACGCTAAATATGTATTTTTAGCGGGAATTAGAACTCTTTGTATATGTCTCTAAAGTCTTTAGTGACATTGGATCCAATGACAATTAACTAATGTGAGTAAACACTTTAGCCCTCTTTATTAATATGTATATTTATAGCCGTTAAAAGTTAGTTTTTTTTTAATGGAAGCTTCTATGGATATACGCTAAACAGAGAATATGGTTCTATCACATGACACAAAATCCCAAACTGCAAGTTGAAGAATTATCTAGGGTAGACAACAAAAGAAGGCAAATTGTTTCCTTAACATGCATTGCTGTAAACCTATAAACTTAGAGCTTCAATTGTAAACAAACAAGCACATAAAGGAAAACGTGAGTATGCTGGAGCAAACTAGTAGTTGAAATGTCCTTCTCTATGCTCACATTGTGGCACCCATCATGGCCAACTTACATGCAACATTACATCAAATATGAAGATCAGAATTTTCCAAAAAAATTTTTTTTTAATTTGGACCACTCAAATTTGGAATGATATATAGTTTACTTAACTTGATCCAATTGTTCAAAGGTTTCCCATGCATATGTTACAATGTGACTAAATTGGACTACTCAAATGTTTGGGCCTAGGGAAGGGGGAACGAGAGGGAAGATGCTGCATTTTTTCCTACTAGATTGTATAGAAAATGGCTTGTGATAGTCCATGTTAGACTAAAAATGTTTGAAGTGTTTTATATGTAAGTTTTGTACTGCATCTTATGAGGATATTGAAAAAGGACAATGGGGATTCATATTACATATATATCTACTTAAAAATATATTCATATAAAGCATGCTACTAAACTAACTTTTTAAGTTGAATATACAAATACTAATCATACATTACTCCTTAGTTTTAAGTTCAAATCTTTTCATGGAACCTAATTGGTATTCTCCTCAAGTGTCAAATATTTGTGCATAAAAGTGGATGAATTTACTTTTTCAATTAAAAAGAATCATTAGAGAGAATTGATTGAATGGTAAGCACTCTCCACCTTTAACCAAGGTTATTTCGGTTTTTTTTACCAAGTTACAAAATATAGTAGTAATTGTTTAGAGACGTGATTTTGCTATTTTGGGCTAAACGTATAAAGCGGCCCCCGGGCTTCATTCAATTCACTCTCTACAAGCATAATATTTGATGGGCCCAAATAACAACAGCTAATATCCACAAATATATGGATATATACTCGTGATGTCATAAAAGCGGCTAAAATTTGCCCTTAATTCACCCCATCCATTTTAGCCATATGACATGTCAACTTAGCACACCAACCCTTCTTTTTCCTCCAAGATGTTATACGCCATATTATGAAATGACACATAATAACTGTCAAACAATTTGTTAAAAACCAGAATTAAAGAGCGTTAAAAAACCTAGATAGGTAACCAATAAGTCCAGGTGTAACTGCTTACAAGGCTTAAGAAATAGGCTGTCCGATATAAATCCAAGAATAAATGGTACGTCCAAATAGAGTGTCACTGCGTCACTGGTAATAAAGGTAAATATGATATGAAAGTGTAACATCGATGGTATTTTTTTTAAAATCCAAATTTCAAATGTGGATAAAATAAGTCTATCAGGATAAATTTAAACCTTTTTATTTTATTTTTATACTAAGAGTGTAAAATGTAAATCATACACATATATGTCGTACTCAGTTCCTTTAATTATGGGTGGTGGGGGCACATATAACAAGTAGCTACTATGCGAATGCGATAACTCATTGCTTACTTTTATATCAGCAAATTTTCTGAATTAAGTTATAACTTTACCGAATGGTACGGGGCGGAGCCTGCATTTCGATCGAATCTAATAGATTTTGCTTAAATGATATATTTATGTTAGTAAATTATGAAATATATATATTTTTTAATTCAATTATTATCACTTAAAAATTTGTCACTATAAAATTTAGAACTCATAAAATTGAAATTCTAGTTTCTCCAACAGGTGCATAAAGATGGGTGGGTAGTTATTGTTATTATTCAGTTTGAGCTAAAACTGGTGGCCACCCCACTTCATCGGTTCCAGTGTAATTATTTGCTTTACTTGTTCACCAAAAACTAAAGATACCAAAGTTTGCTTTATCCATTTTTTGTACAAATTTGAACAAATGGCCACTGCCCACACCTTAAAGAAGCTGCCCGTTATGCCACTATAAAATCTTTATATATGTACACATCATAAGCAAATTATAACAATATCATGTAAAGTAAGTGGAAATTGAGGTATGAGAGTCGCCAATCATTGTTTTTGTTTGCTTATTTTTTTTCTGGTGCTTGCTTAGCTTCGTTAACTTTTTTTTAAGCTTAGTACAATCATCCACGACCCTTAAATTCACCAGTAAATTTCAGTTAGGTGCTCAAATTACAGAGTGTTCTAATTAAATACTCATACACATGACAAAGTATCTATTCATTCATGGATGATTGAGAAATCATGCCATGACAAAGTATTTATTCATTCATGGATGATTGAGAAATCATGCCAGAAATTTTTAAAAATTTGATCCAAAAATATCTAATACAAACATTTTATTATAATGTGTTCAAATGCTTTGCGTCTAAATAAAAGTTATTACCTAAGTTAAAGGGATGGTCAATTATTAAGTCTTTTTTTGAAAGAACTTTACAAGTGCGTCTTTTTGTTAGTACATGTTGTCACTTTAAATTAAATCATTTTATTTATCCCTATTTGGCTGAATCTATTACTAGCAGTATTATAATCCCAAACCTTTTCAATGGATTATCGTGACTGAACTTTAAATCCTATCAATATGTAAAGAGCCACTAAGAAACAGAAGCATTCTGTATATTCCTTCTCTCATAAGAAAACATTATAAAAATATCATAGTATAAATAACTCCCAAGCCTAAAAATTAAGCATAACATCAAACACAGGCACAAAATTAGCAAAGATGTTTGCCACAGCACCACGTTCTCTGTACAGGAATTTCCCAAAAGCACTTACAAAATTTCCTACAAATCCACCAACAATTACAGCGTATTTAGTACTAACTGATGAAGAATCAGAAGAAATGGACACTTTTTGTTGGGGCATTTGTAAGCACAGCAGTATCACTAAACTCCCATTTCCTCAAGACAGAGTGTTGAAAGTTGTTCATAATCCAGAGTTTGGTGAACCTAGTGTTCATAAAGTTTGGTTCTTACCTGTTCTTGATCAACCAATAGCATCCAGCCGCTACTATGTTATCAAAGCCAAAGGCAGACATAAAGGGTACGTACCTTATTTTCACGTATCCTATACCAACATCTTCAGATTTAATTAAGTTATATGCACCTATCGTGTAAAAAAGAGTACGTATATTTTATTTTAATTTTGAATCCCCTTGAAATCCTGGTTACGTCACTAGCTGTTGTTGGTTGAGTTAAGTTGGAAGGTGCAAAGGTCAGGGTTGGCATGCTAAGCCCCTACTTAAAATCCAAATCATAGGATTAATATCATGTTATCGTGAGGCAATGGTTAGGCCGACTACTATATAGTTACCCCTAGTAATTTAACATATGATAAAGTTACTCCATTTTTAATCAGATTATCAACTAGTAGTACTTAGTGATATATAAATTTTATGTAATTATCTTATAAATGACTTGATCGTATCAGTACTGTATTACTCCCTGTATATTAACTGTTCATTTCGATCAATTCATGTAGGAGGGCCTATACATCTTGGAAAGAAGCAGATATGGATAGTTGTTGCTTTGACAATTCGATGAACGATTTAAATCCAAAGCCTTTTAATCACAAAGATCCCTATCAACAATTCGAGATTTGTCCATATGACCTTGGTGGTTTCTATGCAAAATCTGTAGCCTACGATGGTGTTCCTCCAAAATTTCTCAGGAAAAAAGGATGGCATGTTAATAGTATCCATTCACTTAAAGTCAATTTGAAAGAAGCTCAAGGCCTCCAATTATCCTCTCAACCATCAGATTCAGATACCCCTGAATTAAACATCCAAGCATCTTCCAAACGTTCAGTTCCGATAATTCTTGGGAAATGGTATAGTCCATGTGTGTTAGTAAAAGAGAGGAAAATTAAAACTAAAGAACAGATGAATAAATCATTGTTCTATGAAGTGACACTTAAGTGTTGGTGGGAACAAATATTTTCTTGTGCGAATGTAACAAGAAGAAACAGAGCACACGTGGAGGTGGACGCGCGTGTGAGGAAGTTGTTAACTTTAATAAGTGGGACGGAAGCTGTGAAAGATGAAGAAGGGAGTGGCGCGTTTGTTTGGTTTAGAGTAAAAGAGGAATTTAGAAATAAATGTACATTGGAGAAAGTTGCTTTGCATAGTGGTGTTATTGAGAAAATGAGATGGATACAAGAAAGAAGGGGATGGTTTGATGGAGGAGAAAGTGATGTAAGAGTAGAAGGTATAGAAGAAATAGAAAGTGAGAATGGCTATTGGAGAAAGTTTAGTTGTTATGTTTTGGTGGAGAGTTTTGTGTTTAGGAGAATGGATGGGAGTTTGTTAATCAACTTCAATTTCAAGAACACTCAGAGAATTGTGTGTCAATGGGAATGAGGATACCTGGAAAACGACAGTATGATGTATTAAGTTTTCGTTATGAGTCTGGACAAAGGCATCGGACCACAGGAGGAGATCTGCAAGAAATAAATAAGTTGAATTGGTACATGCTAATGTGTTGCTGGCTTCCACTTCTATATGTATGTATGTGTGTGTGTATATATATATATATATATAGAGAGAGAGAGAGAGAGAGAGAGAGACTTGTGTTTGTGATCTTCTTCACCCTGTTGTCTCTGCCTAAGATGAACTAATAACAACTGCAGAATCTAATATCTCTGTTTTTAAGTTATAACTCAATTAATTACTGTTATTATTGTGTTGTGGCTTGCACCTAAGGTATGCTTTTAATAACAAAGTTAACTGAGAGGATTATCGATCATATACATTCATTTTCTCAATTAACGTGGAACACCTTATTTGAATGTGGTCATCAACAACATAATATAGAGGTAGGGGGTTACGAGTTCAGCATAATTCAATAGTTTTAGTGCAAATTCTATATTTGTGTTAAAAGTCCACCTAGTATGTATAAATAGTTTATTAATGTTATTCTTTTTTCTAGAATCTAAAACCTCAAAATATTAACCTGACCAAGGCCAAATATCCAATAATTAAAAATCTAATATATAATATATTTTAATATTAAAAATTAAGTAGATCAAAAAATTTATTAATAAATAAATTAAATGACAAGGTATGCCAAATATTGAAAATTTTGGGAAGTTAGAGTTACGAAATAAAAAATTAGTCGGAAATTTCTATACCCCGTAAAACAGAAGTCGGGTCAGACGTGAAAGTTCTTTCAGGCTCCGACAAAAAGGTATTAAAAAACCCGCGTGGGGCAAGTGGGAATTCAAAATTTCCCCTTTCCCGGCAAAGGAATTATGGTTGAGGACCATCACCATTCAGCAGAGCTTCATAGAAGAAGACGACGCAAATCCCCAGCATCTTCAGGGTTGCGCTACTTTCTTGTGAGATTGAATTCATTTGCTTTATATAGACTTTTATTTCTGAATATTCATCTATTTTTTCCTGTTCTATCAATGGATATCATTATTCAGAGGTTTAATCTCATCAGATTGTAGCTAAATCTGGCTCAATTATGTCGATTGTATGAATCATTCCACTCATTAAGTGCGCCTTTTACATCTGGAACTCAACCATTAACCAGAACCCTTGCCATTTTTTCCCTTACAATTGTCCGCCTGAATCCTATGCCAACTTCTAAAACGCAGATAAAGAGGAATATTACGGCAGGTTGAGGAGCTAATTATGATAGTGGAACTGAATAGAATGGAATTGGTACAGAGAATTCATATAGTTGACCTAACTAATTTGGGATTGAGGTGTAGTTGATTTACTTATAGTTTTCTCTTTAGTTATTGATCTCTGCTGAACCTCTCACTTGTCGCTGTGATGGATCAGCTGAAAGATTTGGTGCTTGGCTGTTGCTGTTTATTTTGAAATTTAGCTCTCAAAATCCTTGTCATATGCATCAACCAGAAAGGTTCTCAATTGCCCTTTGTGCAAGGCTAGTTCCATTTCGTTACAAAGGTGGATGATGCTTTCCCTATTTATAAAAAGCTATACTCTCAAACAATTCCAAAAAAAAAAAAAATCGTAAGGAAGAGACATGTATGTACTTTCTCGTTGGAGAATCATGTTCTCCCTGAATGCCAAAGTTCACACTTAAGACTCATGAGTTCTGTGCCAAGGATTTTCTATCCTACACCTAATTGGCCGTTTTAAGTGAAGTGCCTCACGTAAAAAAAGAGAACTGGAGAAGTACATCTAAAGTGCTCTTTGTGGATTGAGATTGGTTGTATTTAGCAAATCGTCTTTTCAATTCACTCCCATATTCAACAACAAAAGAGGAAGATCATATATTAATTTGTGTCCATCTTATTTGTTTTCATATGCTGCTCGGATGATTTCTCTCATTTGCTTAAGTTTTCCCCGATTTAGAAGAAAGAAGGTGCTTCAGCCTGTCATATAATTATGTATTATTGAGCTCTACATTTGATATTTTGGTTTTTGTAGCCACCGATAGTACCATTTTGTTGTAAATGTTCTTGTCGGAAACTGAGGAATTACTGGTCAATTGTTATCTCTGCCTGACTCTCTGTGTTCATTCCTGTTGTCCAGATCCTCCTTGGCTTGCTGGGGGTCGATAAATTCTTTACCATCCTAACTGTGATTAGCATGCTTGGAGGACTAATAGATCAGGTAATGTGGCTATTACCTTATTGTCACGTCTATCATCATGTTTCTCCACAATAAATGCACACCCTGGGGAATGTATAATAGGACTCACGGGCATGTTTATCAAGTAGTCTTTGCCACTTTGGCATGAAGCTTGCAACAAGAGTAATGTCTACAATAGATTTATAATATAGTTCCAACGTGTTCTCACATTGTTTGATTGTAATATAAAGTATGCAGAGGGAATTAAACTTGTTTTCCTCCTCTCATAACCAGAGTGAAAATGATTATAAAAGATAATTGAGATCATGGGAGAAAATCAAAATAAAGAAAGGGTGTCAACCTCCAGGGAAAATATATTTGTTAATAGAACTACTTTTAATTAAAGAACAAGATGCACGAGTTGCATTACAATATAATAGAGTGATACTAAATACAAAAAAAATAGGAAGGCTATATAAGTAGTCATTAACTAAAGCTACCCTAGAAAATAGGCCCAATAACAAAAGCCCAAACATATGGGCTAACATCCCCTTCAAACTCACAATGCAACAACAATAAGCATTGAGAGTTTGTCACACAAAAATCAAAATCGAGACGCCAACTGAGCCTTCGTAAAAGATCAGCAATCTGCAAGGACAACGGAACAAAAGGAAGCGATATAGTCTCGAGTGGTAAATAATGATGGATATAGTGACAATCAATCTCAATGTGTTTCGTCCTCTCATGAAAAACAGAATTCTTTGTAATTTGTACCACACTTTTGTTATCGCAATGCAGGGGAGTAGGCAGAGAAATGTGAACCTCCATATCTGCAAGAAGCCAACATAACCAAACAATCTCACATGTAGTCACAGCCATAGGGCTGTTCAAAACCGAATCGAAATCGATAATCCGAACCGACAAAAATGTTATTGGTTTATAGTATTAGGTTATTGGTTTAGAGGTTTTGATAATGATTTTGATTTTTTTTGTTATCGGGTTATTGATCCTTAACGGTTTGGAGTTTTTTCTTAACGGATTAATCGATAACCCGATAGTATATTAAATAATTATATTTATACCATTTTGTATATAAAGTCCTCGACTTAGAGTTTGATTTCCTACTTTTATTTTGGTCGTCTCAAACACTTGGTTATTCTACAATGTAAAAGTGTTTGCTTTTGAGCAAAATATAACTTGTGAACTCATGTGCATGGTTTATTTGGTTTGTCACCTTGTTTCTAAGTGATTTTCAATGTTTTATTTTTGTGTTAAATCTTAACGGTTAAACTGATAATCGAACCGATAACAATAAAAAATCGATAAATCAATAATCAATAAGTCAATATCTTAATGGTTTTATAATGATTTAGCATCTCTACAAATCGATAACCAATAAGCCAACCTGATAAACTTCAAAATCGAATCGACTGATACGCAGCCCCACACAACCATAGCACGATACTCAGCCTCCGTGGATGATCTAGAGACAACGTCCTATTTCTTGCTCTTCCATGAGATTAAAAAGTCTCCAAAAAACACACAAAAATCAGTGGTGGATTTACGATCATTGCGATTGCCATCCTAATCAGCATCACTATAGGCTCGCAACTCGAGAGATGCTATTGAGGAAAACAAGAGATTGTGAAACTGAGTGCCATGAAGATATCTCAAAATACGAAGTACAACTCCCCAGTGAACAGAAGTAGGAGCAGTAACAAACTGGCTAACAACATGAACTGCATGAGTTATATCCGGGCGAGTAACAATAAAATAAACCAAACTACCAACAACGGTCCGATAAAAACTCAAATTGGATAACGGAACACCATCACTAGGAGAGTACCGTGCATTGGTTTCAAGGGGAGTATTTACAGTCCTGTTGTCAGAAAGGCGCGCCCATTTAAACAAGTCAAATATATATTTAGTTTGAGAAAGAAGATACCCTTTTTTAGACTGAGCCATCTTAATACCCAAAAAATAACGTAGCAAGTCCAAGTCCTTCATGACAAATCGATGAGCCAAATCACGCTTCAATGACTCAATACCACCATAATCATCACTAGTAATAACCATATCATCTACATATAAGGACAAAAGAATTTTTCATACACTCGTACATTTAACAAATAACGCCGAATCATGATTAATCGAGGCAAATCCAAGAGAAGTAATCACAGTGGAGAATTTCTCAAATCAAGCACGAGGGGTTTGCTTGAGACATTATAAAGCTTTTTGAAGCTGACAAACTTCAACCGTCATCATTTACAACTCGGGACCATATCACTTCACTGGGGATCCAACGTAGAAGGTGACATAGTGCTAACATACTCAGTATCTACAAATGGTGCAGCAGTAACAGTGAACTGTGGAGGACGAACATCAAAGGAGTGTGACCCAGACTTCTGTTGCCCATACTTTTGTTGCTGTCCAGATTAAAGCTGTTTTGCCTTGTTAAGTAACAATGTACACTGAGCCTTTCAATGATTTTTCTGTTTGCAGAATGTACACTCATCAAATGCAACTTTAGGAGATTGTCGAGAACGTGGTGGTCTAGACTGATCAGTTGAAACAACAAACACAGCAGGAGTATTAGTTATTTTAGACCCTTTATCCACTTGAGACTTGATACGGATCTCTTCTGCAATCAGTTCATGAACAACGGAATCAATTGTGGGGAGAGGAGATCGATGAATGATTGTTCCACACAGTCCTTCAAAATCAGAATGTAATGCCATAAAAAATTGAACCAGGCGCTGTTCTTCCCTCTTAGCAATGTATGCCTCAAAAACCTTTAACTCTGCAGATTCAGTAAGAGTTAATTGATCTCATAAATCTGACATTGCAACATAGAAATCTTGAATGCTCATAGCATTCTGTTGAACAACACGAATATCATATTCCAACTGGTACTGCTTAGCAAAATTAGATTGAGTATATAGTCTCTCCAAATGATCCCAAACTTTCTTTGCTGTGTCATACTTAGCCAATTGGATACCAATTGATTGAGTTACATAATTATTGATTCAAGTGATAACCTTGGAGTTAGCAGTTTCTCATAAGTCTACCAACAATGCAAAATCCGCGGCCTTATCATTTTTAGGTTTGACTTTAACCCCAGTGACATAACCCCACATATTCTTCCCACGAAGAAAATTCTTCATGACATAACTCCAATATGCATAATTTTTACCATCTAGTTGAGCACTAATGGAATGGAGAGAATCATTTTTTTCAGTCATATTGTCAAAAGAGAAGTAAACACAGCAAGACACGAATAATTCCAAAACAAAAATTAAACTACCTTAGGTCGAACCGATCTAAACAAACAGCAGCAACAACACCAATCCAGAACTCAGTGGAAGCAGCAAATCAAAAAACCATAGTTCGATCCGCGCAACAGGTGACCGCTACCAGATCTTCAACTAACAAATCAAAGAGCGTGGATCGATTTTGCTCTTGATACTATGTTAACAGAACTACTTTTAATTAAAGAACAAGATGCAAGAGTTGCATTACAATATAATAGAATAATACTAAATGCAAAAAGAATAGGAAGGCTGTATAAGCAGTCATTAACTAAAGCTAACTTAGAAAATAAGCTCAATAACAAAAGCCCAAACATATGGGCTAACAATATTGTTACTTACAAATCCTATGTAGCTAATAAAACCCTGAGGAGCAATTGATGTTACAAACAAAATGGTTTCGTAATCAACAAGTTCAAGACTTCAAGTTATCATTATCAAATTTTTCTTCTTTACTTGGCTAATTATTTGCAGTTAGGTTGCTGTAACGTTTCAATATACTGTTTCTATGGAAATCAATAAAAGTCATTGGGGAGATCCAAAAAGCTGAACTTGCTTGCAGTTGCAGATGACGATTGGATGTGAGACATGGAGCTGCGTTAATAGTGGAAAATGACATAAATTAAGTCAGGCAAATGCGTTCATCTAACCAAATTTCAGAACTACACGGTTAGTTAATATTATATTATTTGTCTATATTAGGCTGTTAGCTGTTTCACTTTCTATGTTATGATTTTATCCACTGTATTTTTGTCAACTCCGTTGTGAGGGAATAACAAATCAACTTTCAAACAAAAGAAGTGATCAAGACTCGAACACTATTTTTGCTGTTTTCTGACAATGGTTGTAGTGTTCGGAATTTTCACGCACTTCAACTATTTCATCAGGTTTTGCTATTTCACTAATTCAAATAAGGAGCAACTATGTCTGCCAAAGCTTCAAGTGAGGTAAGAAATCACTTTTTTTCCTGTGTGTACTGAGATATGAACCTTAATTTTTCATAATTTACACCCATTTTATTTATTGCTAAATCACGGCCAAAAAACTTCCCTTTTTCTTTTAGCCCCTAAATATAATATTGGTCTGCAGAAGTTATCATTCTTCTCTCTAACTCTTACGTGGATAGTGATGTAACTAAGGACCAAACAGATTTAATTTCTGTTCGTCTAGGACAAGAAAAAGAAGGCAGAACAAGACAAGCAGAATATAACCATTTGTGCACGACAGTATTAACTAGTAAGCCTATGTGGGCGTCCTCCTTGAAGGTGCCTTTTTAGGTCAGACACAATTCTAGGAATATGCATTGCATCAAACCAAGCTTGGTATTGAAAACGATCATAACTTCTCTAATGCATTGTATGTCCATAATAGGTCCCATTCTTCTACACTTTCTCAGAAGTTAGTGACTATTCATAGCTATATTACCTTGACAACAAAGAAGAGTTTGACTCAATGTTTTTATATTTGTCCTAGTTGATCTTGATTCGACATTGGAAGTTGACTCCATCCATAAATCAATTTCTTCCCTATGAGTCATAGTCTAAATAAAAACGCTATTAATTCGTTATGTATGGATGATGAGATTCCACTTATATGGAGCCAATTCTAATAGACGTATTGGAGGTCCATTGACCTTTCTTTTTAATGCTGATGCTTTAAATCATTTCCAATCACAAATAGTTGACTGACTTAACTATCTTTCCCCAATTCGACGTATTCATAAGCAGCAAGGATAAATTTCAGCTACATAGTAACTAACTATTGGTTTATATTCTTTATGATTGAGTTAAAAAATGGGTGCTATTCGCTATTTTATTTTTAGAACTCTTTTACAAACACCTGACGAAATGTCATTATGATTTATAAGGAAAAAAAATACTATGATTTTAATTTTAGAATTTATGGTGGATTACATATGAAAAAAAAAGAAACATATCTTATGCCAAGAGGGGAAAAAAATAAAAATGTAAAAAACAGATCCAGCAGCTGACATAGAATATATGTCCAGGCACTATCCACATCACCATAGACACATGTAATTTTTTTTTTTTTTTTTTAACATGTAGTGCTTTGATGTCTCAGTTTCTTCTTTTGCCTAAAATAATTTAGCTGTGCTGACTATCAAAAGTAGGCACAAAGCCAAACTTGCATGGCCTTAATTTATTTTTGTTTTTGTTTTCATAGCTTTTTCATTTCTTGCTTTTTCTGTCAATGACTCATCATTTGTCTTATTGCATGCTATCACATCTCAGTCTAGGCAATAGTTCAACAATAAAGACACTAATAAGTTTCCTCCCTTGTTTTGTTTTCTCTTTTCTTGGATCATTCCCACTAAACAATGTTTAGTTATTCTATAGTGGATCCTACATATGAGTGATAGTTGAGTACATTTGGTAAGAAGCAGCGCAATCTACCAGAGATTTATATGAGTTGATTAGTACAAAGCCTGAATGAGACTTCTTTTTTATTTTTTGTTGATTAGTACAATAAGATTGAAATGGGGAATTTTACAGATTCAGTAAATATAATATCATTTAACTATTAAGTATCAACATCCAATCATTCAATCAGTCAATTACTTCTATCTCAAATTAGTTGTTGACTAAATGAATCTCTTCTAAATCCATTCTTAAGTAACAAGCTTTCTAGGTCTAGTCTAAAAAAATTTCCAACAAATTCAACGAAAACTAAGGAACTTCTATTGAAATACTATGAAGTGTCATGAATCTACCCAAAAAAAAAAAAACCACTTCTCTATTCTACCGGAGAATACTCCGGTAAGTAAAAGAAGGTGAAACAAATTTAGTGGCTGCAAATGCAAGAATTCAGGCAAAACAGGTCAGAAAAAAACAAATAACTAAAACGTGCTCTGCTTTAATCTATTGAGAGAGAGGTTGATAGATGCAATGGATGTTAGTTAACTCATCTATGAGTTGTCACTATTTTCTAAACTAACACAACTTGACATAAAGCATCTGTAATCAAAGGCTTCAAGTATGGTCAAAACTCAAAATGAAGAACTTCTTAATGCTTTTTCCTTTTTAATACAATTACTGCGCGTGGATTGAATCAGTAAATTTCGAATACTAAATGTCTAAAAAGGAAAAGCAAACAGATGTAAACAGAGAGTCAGTATTGACTAACTATTGATTCATGTATCTCAACAATTACTACTAGTTCTTCATATGCATGCTAAAATTAGAATGAGAAGAAGTTAGAGATTCCACTAAACTTCTGCATATAATGTGATTTCTTATCAAAGTTGGGATTAACTTTGTCATTACAACATACTGAACAGATTACTAGAAAGGATAGCTTCGGGATTTGGGGGAATCAGCAATTTTAAGAGTCTGTTCAATAAGCTTACGAGCCTTCTTGCTCCTTATCTCCACTCTCATGCTTTCACTCTTCTCAATCTTGTCGTATGATTCCTTCATTTTAAAGGACCTCCTCAGTTTCGTCTTCAAATTCACCATCAATCTCTCAAATCCCATCATTTTTTCTTGATTAATTAAAACTACCCTGCAAAACAAATACTGTTACCTATATAAGTACCAATCCCAGAAAGATTATACACAGAAATTAAAGACAAGAAAAAACAGAAGTACACCAAGAAAGTAAAGCAGAATCATACAAGGGTGACAAAGACTAAAAAGGAATTTGAGTGATGTTGTTAATGCAATAAATGTACAACAAGTGGCTGCTTTTATAGTAGTCGTACTACCAAAAAAATTGCTGTAATCTTTGAAATTTTTTACAGATAAGAAGAAAGTAAGGAGATTTTTTTTATGGGTGGGTGGGGGGTTTGAGGGGGGGGGTGTTAATTTGGTTTTAGGTGACGTTTGGAGGAAAGCCAAGTGAGGGAGATAATGTGAATGAATAACGGTTGGATATCATGCAATGAAGGCATTTTAACAGTTTTTAAAGTGGACCACGCATATTTCAGTTATATATGTAGTAAGAAAAAGACATTGACTCCTCCTTTGATGAAAACCAATAACCTTTTTTATTTCTTCATAAAAAATTACTCCTATTACATTTGGTCAAGATTACGGAAATAAGGAAAGGGAATATGAGAGTTGAATTCACACTTTATTATAACTTGATGAAGAAGGAGAAGGAAATAAAGAGAGGAGAAAATGGAATAGTTGATGGAATTTAACCTTACAATTGCAATGTATAGTAGAAATTGTTAGAAAATCTTTAATATAGAGAGATATTTATTTGAACAGACACAACTGTTTTAAAAAAATGTCTTATTTGGAAAATTCATTACTTAATTTCTATAAATAGAAGGATTTTTTTGTATTTTGATTTGTTTGATATATCATTATAAATAAAAGAACAAATGGATAATAATTTTTGAGTCAACAAGTTGAATTATTAATTAGTCATTATTTAGTCTAAATTGACTCATGCATTAAATATTCTTAAATTGAATAGACATGACTGTTCATAAAAGAATATGGTTTATTTTGAAAAATCATCACTTAATTTATATAAATAGAAGGATTTTTTTTGGATTTTGATTTGTTTGATATATTAGGATAAATAAAAGAATTAATGACAAATAATTTTTGAGTCAGCAAGTTGAATTATTAATTAGTCTAAATTGACTCATCCATTTTATCCGAGGAAAAAAAGAGAGGAGAAAATGGTATAGTTGATAGAATTTATATTTACAATTGCAATGTACAATAGAAATTCTTAGAAAATTTGTAATATACATATATCTTAATTTGAACAGACATAATTGTTCATAAAAACATACGATTTATTCTGAAAATTCATCACTTAATTTTATAAATAGAAGGATTTTTTTTATTTTTAATTTGTTTGATATATCATTATAAATAAAAGAACAATGAAGAAATAATTTTGAATCAGCTAGTTGAATTATTAATTAGTCATTATTTAGTCTAAATTGACTCATGCATTTTATCCAAACAAACATAGGAGAGGTAATACCCCAACTTAATTTATCGGGTCGACCCATCTTGACATGGGTTACGATTGCCTAAACAGTACCTATATTATTTTTTTCTTCTTTGTTTTTGCTGGAAAAGTATTACAGCCTTGACATTCAATAATATTGTAGTGGAACCGTTTGTTATTTTGTGTATATACTATGAGAATTTGTAGAAATACATACGGTTATTTCCTGAAATATTCTACTGTTATACATCTGCCTAGTACAATCACCTAAAAGCCGATTATAGGGTTCATATGAAATATGAATAGAGTACTTTTGTTATATTGAATAAAATTAAAGATATAATGAATTTCATGCTAAAATCTTAAGTATTAAACTCATAAAATATAAATCCTAGTTTCCCTTGAGTAACCTAATCAAGCTTCTTTTTCTTTTATATTCAGATTTTTTGAGTCTTTGTCATTGCCATTCTTAAATATTTGGTTTCATGTGGTTATAAAAATTGTGCTTTGCATTTTTTTTTCTTCTTATTTTGATAGCGAGAGTTGATTAATTTGTCAAAAAAAGAGTTGTTGTTTTAATATTATAATACGGCACTAGAATTCATGACAAGTACAGATGAGATTCCATAAGACATGAAGAAAAATACAAAAAGGGAAAAAAAATGATAAACAAAAGAAGGTGAATGTATTTATTATTGATGGAGGCGGCAAACAGCTTCATCAGTCCTCACCATAACTTCGGTTATATGTCGAGCCCTCTTTTCGACAATTGATTGATTGAGCATCCTAATTAATACTGAGACATATATTCTGCTCTACAATAAAAGTGGACCAGAGGCCACAACCCTCTTTGATAAAGCCAACTCCATAGGTTCACGTGAATAGAATAATTCTTACTCAGATCATATATGTATTAGTAAATTTATTAAATATTTTACTGTAGAGGATAGTTATTGTTATATATCAATTTGAGATTTTTGTATAAATTCATAAACTTTAAATTCTGAATCGAACTGTGTTGTGTATTTCTTTTCATGATTATTCCTTCATTTATTCACCAATTATTTGAAGAGCTGTCATGAGATGGAGTGAGTTCACTACTGTCTCAACTATAATGTATATTGCTTATGGAGCTATGGAGTTGATTGTGCAAAGGATAGAAAAAGGTACAAGTATTAGTCTAATATACTACAATTTTAATAAAGTACACGTAATTTGTATTTGTATATTATACTGTAACTTTAATGATCCAAACAATTTAGTACTTATATAACTTGTAGACAAAATAGTGTCATCTTAACACTCAGTGGTGGAGCTAGAAATTTTACAAAGGATGTCTAACTATTACAAAAGCAATTTTTTTCGATAAATGGGTGCACTGAAAAATTTAAAATTAAACTACTTAATATTAATATTACTTTTTTTTTATGAATAAATGTTTCAAAATTTTTAAAACAAATTGCATAATATTTAGCTTTAATATTTGTGTTTAATTTAATATGAAGTGAACGAACAAAGAAAAAAAAAAAGGGGGGGGGGGGGGGGAGGGGGGTTAAACTTAAAATGAAATCATTTTTATGTTTCAAGTTTTCACTAATCTCTGGTGACAACAACAATAATGAAACATGACTAATGGAATCAAAATCAAACGAGGTGTTTCTTTGTTCGCTTTATGAATAGTTTAGAATTTTTTAATTAATTTAAATAATTACATTTAAAATTTTAATGAAAAGAAATATAAAGTCCAATTCATTGAGAATTCAACTAGCTACTAAAAGTAGATTTCTAATTAAAAAAAGTTTTGATGAATAATATCTGAATGACTTCAAAAATAACAAATTTAACACTCCCTCCATCCCATTTAATATGTCATTCCTTTTTATAAATAGTTGATCCATAATAGGAGTACTTGTCATTTCATAAAATCAATGAATAAATTACCATATTGTTCCTTTTTAACCTTTGCGAATTATTATCCTTAAAAATATACATTTGACCAACTTAGGGAAATTAAGTAAATAATTCATGTTCATTGGTTAAATTAATTAATCAAAATAAATTAATTGTCATGACCCGAGTCTACACCTTGGACGTGGCCGGCACTTAAGAACTATTGCTGGTCCCCAATCGAACCTTCATCCTGGCTAACTACAAGTGGAAGACTAACTTAAGCATGCAAAAGCTAAAACTGAATAAAATCCAATAAACTCAACCTTTTGAAACTTTAACTCAAATGAACAACTTAGAATAAAAATAATATATTCAACTTGCTATAAAATAGGCAACTTAAGTCTTTAAAACATTTAATAAAATAAATGAATAAATATAGACATCTCAACTATACTGACTATCTATGAAGCCTCTAACTGATAAAGATGAAAATCGAGACAAGACCCACGACATCCCGACTAAATTGAAAAGTAAATGAAATCCTTCGAAAACAAGGAGGCTCACCATAGCTAACTCGAATTCTCGGATGTATCAACGAATCTTTTATTAATGATCTTGAATACCTGTGTCAACATCATGAAAATATGCAGGCTAAATGACTCAATACGTGAAATGTACGAGCATGTAAGGAAAATTCTAAAACATAAACATAAGCTTGAAACTTGATAAAAAGGAAACATACTTACCTCTTCTCAAACTTACTCAACTCAAGGAATACTCAAAACTACTCAAACTTACTCAACTCAGAAGTACTCAAGGATAAGATACTCAACTCAAAGATATGATATTCGACTCTAGGTACTCAACTCAATATAAAGCAACAATACACATGCAATATATGGAAAGCTTTATAAAACAGTAAAAACAACTTAGTTCGTTAAAGAAAATGTAATAACAACTCAACTTTACTTATATAATAAAGTAACATAGTTTCTGTGGGAGTTTCTCTAACCGACAACCACCACTATGAGTCTAAGTAGTGATACATCGTCTTGCC
The DNA here is from genome assembly GCA_037074985.1 of Solanum bulbocastanum. Taxonomy (NCBI): domain Eukaryota; kingdom Viridiplantae; phylum Streptophyta; class Magnoliopsida; order Solanales; family Solanaceae; genus Solanum; species Solanum bulbocastanum. Next base: position 37,500,217 of record CM073598.1, on the reverse strand, counting down.
TACGATGCCAGAATTGTCGTATACTTTGCCGTCATATAGAACGCTTAACTTAGTGGATCCACTAGCTTATGCTAAAAGCATCTTAAGAAGTCATCTAAAAAGTATGATTCTTTATTATCCATGATGGCCACATGGTTTATGAAGACGTGAGTTATCTGAACTCAAACTCGCCCAATATATCAGTGCTCAATACTACTTCCAAAATATACTTAGCTCATATATTTGTAAAAACAAAACTCTTTCTTTAGTTTGAGATAATTACTCAAAAACTTAGTTTAAAAGTTCTCTTGAAATCGATGTTCCCTTTCTTACTCAAAACTCTTTTGGAAATCTCAGTTTCCACTCATCTTAAATGTGAAAATATTTACTCTTTGGAATACTTAGTTCTCATATATCATTTTAAAGAAAATGAACTTTACTCTTACTCTTTACTCAACTTTAAAGTTTAAGTCTTAAAGCAAAGTTTAAACATTTGCAAAAGACTTCTTAAAATATGGTTCACGCTGAATTATGAACTTGAACGACTCAATGCAAGGTTTTTAATACCGAACTCAAATACTTAGAACTCAAGAACTTCAATGATACTACTAATTTCAAGAATGCTCAATTAAGAGGGTTCATGCGAAATTATGAGCATAAACTACTCAACTCAAGGACTCAAAGCTACTTCTCATCTCAAGATTATTCGACTTATAATGTTCATGCGGAATTATGGGCATGAACAACTCAACTCATGGACTTCATGGGTAATAGGTAATAGTCCTATGATTAGAATTATAATCTCGAAAGGGTTAGGAACTCGATACTCAAGACTTAGAACTTGAAGATACTACTTCTTTCAAAGATACTAAACTGATGGAGTTCATGCAGAAGTTATAGGCATGAACGACTTGACTCAAGGGTCAAAATATCAATATGGAACTCATGTATACGACTCTTCTCATTCTCTTACTTTCTTTCTCAAAACTTAGTTCAAATCAATAGTTGATCTCAAAGGATTCACAATTGAACTCAAAGACTTTCTTGAACTCTACTCTTAACTCTCTCTTGAACGTGAATTATGAATGCAAGAGTTATGGTTCATGATATGAATGATCTTGTAATGATAAAGTAGACTCATGAATACATTCTCCTCACTCATACTCACTTGCTCGAGTTTTGAAACAAGTAATTAGAATTTGTAGAACACTCATCAAAAAGACGAAAATGGACTTTCTCAAAATATTCGAAAAAACTCTCAAGACTTAACTTTTAACTCTACCTTGAATTTGAAGTATAGATTCAAGGGTTATGATTTGTTATAGGAATGATCTCGTGATGTTTAGGAGTGTTTTTAGATAGTTAAACATGAAAAATGATCAAGAAATCACTGTGTGGAAGCAAGTTCGCAACACGGATATGAATTAAAATATTTGGTCGTGAATTAACTTTTGAGGCAGAGAGGTCCGTGACCTCTTCGGAACGCGAAGACAAACTTTATGAAATAGGGAAGCAGGTCCACGACGTCGAGAAAGGTGCCAGATTCGCCCGACTTTTTCCTTCTTCGTTTCCTAACCCCAATTCACCTAAACTCGATTCTTTTTCTCAATTCCTTTTTAGATTTAGATACCCAGCACATGAACACAAGAACTTACTCATAAACAATTGTAAAATCAACATGATTTCATCAAGGAACTCAATAATCTCATCTAAACTCAAGAACTAAAGTCAATTTCAAAAACATCATACTTTCAACTTTCTAGAACAAACTTAACGCTGAAATTAACATGATTAGAGTGTGGGTAAACAAACCCAAAACTATGGAAGGTTACATACCTGAAAGAACCATCTTCTTGCAGCACTTAAAGGAAAATCTTGAAAGATGAACCCTAACCTTAGCGTTTCTTGAATCCTTTGAGCATAGAATTTTTGGAGTGGATGAGAGGGTTTGATTTAAGAAAACTGATTTTCTACTCGTTTAGGACAATTTAGATGACCTCCTAAGGGTTTTTAGGACAAAATACCCTTAAAGAAATAATTAAAACGAGCTGAGTATCGGACTAATTTTTCATAAGGCAGTGAGGTCTGTATTAGCTCCGTAACGCGGAGCCATTGCGGAGCTGCTATCAAGTTTGAACGTCATTAGTAAATCAATCATAAATTTTTGCTCAGAGCTCGAAATTTCGCAAACTCGGTGGCGTTGGAAAGAGGACTCGAAGGGCTTTAGTTTTCTATCTTGTATCTCACCTAACTCATCTTATACTAGGAGTTATGATCGTTTGAAGTTGATCCAAAACTTAAGAATGACTTGAATGTTTTTCTCTTTAGTTCTTCTTGAAACTCAAGGTGCTACATTTAGTGACCTTAATACTCAAGAAATTTTAAATTCCTTGCAAAAATCTCACTCACTACAAAGAACAGTTTGAGTCTTAGCTCAAAAATTTTTCTGGGGTGTTACATTAATTCATATTCATTGATTGAAAACTTGAGTTCGAAAAAAATTAAATAAGGGTAGAATGGTAAAGTTACATAATTTCTTAATGCAAGTGCAAAGTGAAAATGTGACATATAAAATGGGACGGAGGGAGTAACTATTATTTAGAAAGTAATTTAATTGGCTTAGACAATTAAAGGAGCAATTTAATAGGAGAGTTCTACTAAAAATGAATAAAAAATGCAACTATAGGGATTCAAACCCGCACGTGCAATGTGAGCAGGAGAGCTTCACACCACTACGCCTCTGCTTCTCATTATGTTAAGGGTGTCCAAAATGTTAAATTTAACCAATTTAAGTAGCATTTTACTTATCTAAGCGGTATAATTTTCCAGGGAATTGGACACCCTCAGTTGGGAATTGGAGCGCGAACACTTCTAATGGGGGCTATCATCGGTGAACAATTTGCGAACTGGAGCGTGAATACTTCTAAATGGGAGTTTCTGGCTCTAATTCCATGTCAAGATATAACATTTGGGCCTAACTCAATCCAAAAGTTAGCTCAAAGGGAGGAAACTTGTCCAAATCCATATAAGGAGACCAATTTCCCATCCCTTCACCGATGTGGGACATCCTAACAAATAGTACTAAAAAATGACTATAAAAAAATTGTACTCCATCAGTAATGTTTTACCAGTTCAGATTCAAAACAGGTTATATTTACTTTGATCAATCTATGTTAGCCATATGAAATTCATGAATTATAAGTCTTGATCCTTAATATATTCTTTCTTGATCTTAGAGGGCCAACATTATAAGGGTACTGTTTACTGTTTAGGATCCTCAGAAGATTCATTTAACAATTGATGGTCTCCTAATATATTCTTTCTTGATCTTAGAGGGCCAGCATTATAAGGGTACTGTTTACTCTTTACTGTTTAGGATCCTCAGAAGATTCATTTAACAATTGATGGTCTCCTAACAGCTAGTCCAATTCTTTCTGAATATTTCGAGTACGGCCTAGTGTTTTCCATGTATGTTGCTCACCCATCCAATAAAAGTTTACAAATTGTATTCACCTATCCCAAAATGCTTCAATAAATACTTCACAAAATATGAAACACAAAATAAAGCTAGGTATAATAATTTCTTTTTAATTTGTCTAAGCTTTGGTAAGCATTATTCATGCCTATACTGATAAGAGATACCTAATAGAATCTAAGGCATACAAAATTAAGCTAGTATAGAGTATTTATAAAAAAAAAAAATAACTATCCCATAAAAAAATGTGTACTAGATTCAATGCTAGCTATATATCATACTACCACCGTTTCAAAAAGAATGACCTTCTTTTCTTTTAGTCTGTTTAAAAAAGAATGACTTCTTTTCTTTTAGTCTGTTTAAAAAAGAATGACCTCTTTCCTTTTAGTCTGTTTAAAAAAGAATGACCTCTTTTCTTTTTTGGTAACATTTTAATATCAACTTTCCACGTGGCATGTTTAAAGCCACAAAATTGAAGGGCAATTTAGTACATTTGACATAACTTTCATTTAGGACCATAAGATTTAAAAGTCTTTTTTATTTTTTAAAACTTCGTGTCAAGTCAAACCAAGTCACTAATTGTGAAACGGAGGGAGTAATATCATTACTAATTTCTTTGTTTTGGCGCTTATGGTGTTACTAAGTTTTGGTTAAGAGACGACCACCACTTTGTTAATGAATTTAGCGCAACATGCGTAAACTCTCTTTCTTTAATATTTTCTTCACTCACTACCTCTCTTATTTTTCTTTCTTTCTTTCTTTTTCTTCTCTTTTTACTTTATAATTTTGTAATATTTTTTTCTCTTAATGTTCATACAAAGCTTTGTCCATGAAGTTCCAATCCTCTGAACTTCCAATAGGGAAACCACAAACACGAAGAAAGACCGCACCAAAACTTGCTCCTCTTATTGTCATTACCATCTTATTCACAATCATTCCTATTTATTATCCTTCAATACGTTATTCTTCTCAAAAGAAAATTTCAGAAGTTATTTCTTCTAATTCAGAAGATACAATTCAGGCATTTGATCATTTGGATAGTGATTTACAAGTCAATCACCCATGTCCCGTGGAGGACGTGCCCACGAAACCTTGTAACGTGCCCATAAAGGAAGAACCAGAACAAAAACAAGAACAAGAACATGAACCAGAACAAGAACAAGAAAAACTTGAAAAATTACCTGAAAAAGATGAGAAAAGTACGAAATTTGTGACCAAAAGTGACATAACAGATAAGAAAGTACAACCCGAACCTAGAAAAAAACTCGATAGACATAATCAACATGCTAGAAAAAAGTCCGGACATCATCAACGTGACTTCACGGTCCCTAAAGTCGTCGCAAAAAAAACAGATCAAAAGAAACAACTTAGCAATGACGATGTTAGAATTTTGTCATCTGAAGTATCACGTAGTAGTGAATCTTGCGACTTATTTTCAGGAGAATGGGTAAAAAATCTAGAAGGACCTTATTATACAAATGATACATGTTATGCTATTCAACAACATCAAAATTGCTTGAAATTTGAAAGGCCTGATACTGACTTCATGAAATGGAGGTGGAAACCTGATGCTTGTGAGTTGCCCATATTTGATCCTACTCAATTCTTGGAATTTGTTAGAGGCAAATCTCTTGCATTTGTTGGAGACTCTGTTGCAAGAAATCATATGCAATCATTGATATGTCTCTTGTCCAAGGTAAGTTCTCATCACGTAGCCGTTCTTTTTCATTAAATAGTCCTTAATTCTAACTCAATTCATTTTTTCGGTCTGAAATTCTGGTCTCAATGCGCTTACGAGGTAGTGGTGAGCTTCATGTGCTCTAACCTCAGCCCATACCCAATTAGGAATAAGATTGATCGCAATCTAAGCCGTACCACCCACCCACCCACCCTACCTTACCTTATACCACCTATAGACGATTGTCTTGTAACTGTCCGAAAAGGCACTACAATAATCTTGAATAGAAATTCTACAATAAATAGAATCCTCATAAAAATACCACCAAAGTTTAAGGTTGGGTCTTTGAGGTACACAATAAGTCAAACATAAACTTGAAATTTTGCATATTAAAAACAAAGAAAAGATAATCTTTAGTAAATCAATGAAAACAGACGTTGGTTTTCAAATCATTTTCTGTTTTGTTTCAGGTTGTATATCCAGAGGATGTTTCAGAAACACAAGACGAAAACAGACGTTGGATCTACAAAGACTACGACTTCAACATTTCCATGTTTTGGGCACCCTATTTGGTAAAAACTGAAAAAACCGACCCAAATGATGTCACACAACCATTCAATTTGTATCTTGATGAATTCGACGAATTCTGGACGAACCAAATCCAAGGTTTCGATTATGTTATTATTTCTGCTGGCCATTGGTTTTTCCGTCCAACAATGTTTTACTTAAATCGTCGCCTTGTCGGTTGCCTCTACTGCCCACAATCGAACGTTAACCATGTAACATCGTATTTCAGCTACAGACGGGCTTTTCGTACTGCATTTCGGGCTATTAATAGCCTCGAAAACTATAAAGGTGTAACGTTTTTGAGGACTTTTGCCCCGTCTCATTTTGAGAATGGGCCTTGGGATAAAGGAGGAGATTGTGCAAGGACTAAACCGTTTAAGAGGAATGAAAAGAAACTTGAAGGTTATAATTTGGAGTTTTATAAGATTCAATTGGATGAATTAAAGATTGCACAAAGAGCAGGGAGAAGAAGAGGGTTGAAATTTAGGTTGTTTGATGCAACACAACCTATGTTGTTGCGACCAGATGGTCATCCTAGTAAATATGGTCGATATACTAATCCAAACGTTACGGTACCTAATGATTGTGTTCATTGGTGTTTGCCTGGACCAATTGATGCTTGGAATGATTTCTTGGTAGAGTTGTTGAAAAGAGAAGTGGGAGACTAATTATTTTGTGTGAAAAAATCTCATCTCTTAGTATTTTCTGGAAAAAGAGTTTCTTTTTTCTTGTGATATGTTACTTATTAGTGTAATTCTTGTTTTATTCTTCTTTTTGGTTAGAAGGGGGGAATTGTTCCACCAAAAAAAAAAAATACATTTGCAAATACCACTTTTGTAAATTTTATCTTTAGGAATTATTCCATTTTACTCAAGAAATATATCTATAACAGTACGACTCACAATAGTCTATACTATGTAGTTATAATGCTTAGTGTATTAGTTTTTTCATAGTTGTAATAAATGCATTAGATGAAGTGTTATCTCGTATACGGTATTCCTCTCATTTGGAAATTTGTATTTCTTCTATTTCTATATATTTGTTGGTATTGCCTTTTTTTTTTTTTTTTTTTTTTTAGTTCCTTGAAAAAATGTATTTTTTTTAAACATTATGTAAATACACAACTTATTTTATAGTACTCTTTAAAATTTTCTATCATTTGAAAAAATTACAAAAATTTCTACTCTCGCCTATTCTCAGATATATCACTATTTGATATATCATGACGTTGAGTGAGGTATTTGAAATCAAAATGCGATGTATCGAAACATTGATAGATGTATCTAAAACTGGGATGTGATGTATTGGGGCATTTTTGAATGTATTTAGATTCCACCAAATTTACAAAAGTTTTGTAATTTGGAAAAGAGTAAGAATATGATGTAATTAGCTCTTAACACTATAGAATTCGTGTAAAATTTCTTTTTTTGCTCAACTTTCTAATTACAATTGTTTGTATGATATGTTCAAGATCACAAATTTAAAAGCTATTTTAGTATTTTTTTTTTATATATCTTTAGTTTAAACTATCAAATTCAAAAAAAGCTTTACTTTTTTAATTTTAATGTCAAATCAAAATGAGACGAATAAATTTATACAATATTTGTTATTCCTAAAGTAATTTTGTTCCTGAAAATTTTACTTACTACTAGATCAATCCATAAATAAAAAAATGAAAACGTGTTCCTTAGTTACCTCTGTATACTGGAGACAACTAATGAACCCCAGTTCACACGTTTTGCCAAATAAATTATTTGCAACACTAGTGATTGATACATATGAGCCACCGACACTAGTACCAACATCATTGCACATTGTACCACCAAAAATTTCTTTTTGACTTGCATTCTTCCCTACGTTTCACATATTTGCAAGAAGCTTCGGGACACAGCTAAAAGTCATTTTTTAAGAATATCAAACTAATCAGAAAAAGTTCAAATCTGACTAATTCGTATTGGTACTTTCCATCAAGAATTTTCTCATACCAAACGCTCATACTCAAAACTTATAATTATAATTTTAGTGATTTCATAACATGATTCATAATTTACTAATACAAATAATTAGATAACGAGGGAATATTTACTCAAACTATTAAAAAAAAGAATTATTACCTCCCAAGTAGAAGTAGAGTCTAGTTGTGTCTGTGTGCTATAATTAGATTGTACTTACTGGTCTTTAAATCATGGATGTGTAGTGATTATGATCTAAATTATATCTGCTAATTGATGAGGAATTAATACTTAGTACAAAGAAACTTAAAATATGTGATTAGCACGTTCATAGAGTCAACATACATGTGCAAAACTGGCCCCCTTTTCATTACATCCACTATATATTTTTAACATCTTTAATTTTTTCCTTTTTCCCATTTCCACTTTCCTTTTCAACTCTCCATTGAAGAAATCACCAAAGGAAAATGGAGCTTCCCTTTGGGAAATACTCCACTTCAACCCAAAGAACCCCAAGAATATTCTTACTTTTAGTATTAGCAGTTGTCGTTTTGGGTATTATCCCTCTTTATCACCCATTTAATTGGTATCCAGCAGATTTAGCAACTCAACATCCCTCTGAAATTTCACCCAATTACCATGCTGCTGAGGAGCCAAAGATAAAGATTAAAGAGCCGGAGACATGCGATATCTTCACCGGCGAATGGGTCTGGAATCCGGATGCTCCATATTACACGAATATGACCTGTTATGCGATCCATGAACACCAAAATTGCATGAAGTATGGAAGACCCGATAGTGATTATTTGAAGTGGAGATGGAAGCCTAATGGGTGTGAGCTACCCATTTTCGACCCGTTTCTGTTTTTAGATTTGGTTAGGAACAAATCGTTGGCACTTGTCGGTGATTCAGTTGGAAGAAATCAAATGCAGTCGTTGATATGCCTATTGGCTCGGGTACCCTTTTTCTTCTCTGCAATTAGTGTTAATTTTACTTCAATTTTAACTCTGTACTTGCTGATCTATGGTTAATTACTGTTTCTACCATATTATGCTATAGTTTCGATAAACTCTAGCTTGGATTAGTTGCATAAATTAGGGTTAATTGAAGATTTGATCTACCTGAGACTAGAAATTTTCATTATTTAGTTCAAATTTCACAAAGACGCCATTGATAGGTCAACGAGTACTGTTTTCCGGCATGAAGCTGTGAAAGGTAGTAAAATGTGGAGGAATAATGGGAAAGGTTTGATGATGAACAGTAAAATGAAGGACTTGAAATGTAAAGTTTTTAGCTCGTCGTTTAATCTCATCTAATTGTTCAAAGTAGATGCCAGTCTAGTCATAAATATTAACTACAAATTATTGAAACTATTAAAGCTTAATATATAATCTTTCCTTCCTTTTATTTGGGGTGAAAATGAAATTTGTAATAATATAGTCATTCTCATTTTGGAAGTGATTTACCTCTCTACTCCAAAAAAGTTATTTCTCATTTTGGTACTATGCCCTCTGGTTTAATTTGTTGTAGGGTTTGACATACACGGAGTGTATAAGAAAGTAAAAAGACTTTTGAATCATGTAGTTTTAAAATTAAAGATATTTAGGATTTACTAAAATGTGTTTTTAATCTTGTAATTTTAAACATGTTAAGTGAAAAGTTAAAACTAAAGAGTTGTCAAGAGGGGAAAACATTCTTTTTATACAGTCTAAATAAGAAAGAATGACAATCAAAAATTGAAACTGGGAATATTGATCATCCCTCAAAAGATTAAATAGTACTACAAGAAAAGAAAAGGAGAGACATACCCTAATAGGGAAACATTGGGGGCCAGTGGGAAATTTGTCATATTGCATTTTAATCCTCAGAAAGTCTCTTTTGTTCCCAATATTATAACAAGACTATTTAGCTAGTTCAACAAGGATTGTGGTAGAGTGGTAAATATTTTTTAATCCTTTATTAGAGGTCTCGGGTTCAAGTCCCTCTAGGTATGGAGTTGCCTTTGTTAGGAAGCATTTTACCCCACTGGGGACATCCAGGCAAAGAGAGTATTTAGCTAGATCCAAAGAGATTTTTCAATTAAAGTATAGCTTAGAATAATGTAATTTTGCCAAATTGTTAGAGAACCAAGCCTGGTAACTTGGGTTCGTAATTGTAGAGAGTTAATTGTGTCCTCCTGGAGATCTATTTGACTAATAAATCAATAACAAACATGACCATGGTTCTTGTATTAGTCAATTAATACATCATTTTATATTAATCCCGAGAATCACTTGGGGAAACAACCTGGATTCTTGCTAAACACTGCACTTGCCACTGCATGTGCCTGAATTAGTGTTAAACTAATCCTAAAACAAATTGAAGTGAGAATGATCAAAGAAGTAATATGAATTTTGATCTTCTTTTCTGTTTTTCTTCAGGTGGAATATCCTGTAGATATATCTAATAATCCAGATGAAGCTTTCAAAAAATACAAATACAAAACTTACAACTTTACATTAGCAACATATTGGTCGCCATTTTTGGTGTCAACAAAAGAAGCAGATGCAGATGGTCCAAGCCATACTGGAGTCTACAACCTTCACCTTGACGAAGCAGATGAGAAATGGACCACCGAAATTGAAAGATACGACTATGTCATCTTAAATGCTGGCCACTGGTTTGCCCGGATCAGTGTCTACTTTGAGAACAACCAACAAGTTGGCTGCCGGTACTGTGGAATACCAAATGTTTCTGAACTCCCTATTACCTATGCCTACCAAAAGGCGTTCAAAACTGCTCTTAAAGCGATCAACAACTTAGAAAATTTTAAGGGGGTGGCTATTCTTAGGACTTTTGCACCTTCTCATTTTGAAGGTGGGGAATGGAATAAGGGAGGTAATTGTGCAAGGACAAGGCCATATAGAAGTAACGAGACTGCATTGGAGAGTCAAAGCTTAGAGCAATACAGGATCCAACTTGAAGAGTTTAAGGCTGCGGAGGAAGAAGGGAAGATGAAGGGGAAGAAATTCAGATTGATGGACACAACTCAAGCTATGTTGTTGAGACCAGATGGTCACCCAAGTAAATATGGGCATTGGCCAAATGCCAATGTTGTATTGTATAATGACTGTGTTCATTGGTGCTTGCCTGGTCCTATTGATTCTTGGGCTGATATCTTGTTTCATATGTTCAAGATGGAGAGCACCAAATCCCTAGAGGAAAAGCTTGAATGAGAGCCAAATCATACAATGTACTCTGAATTTTTTTAGTTGCTTCATTTTTTTTAGAATGGTTGTGAATTACAGAGGAACTCGATTACATGGATCATTATGGTTGAGTTGCAAATGTAACTATAGTACTGTTAGAAAAGTTGGGGCAAAAAAAGCCTTGTTGAATTTTTATAGAGCTGATGATTTTCTCCCCATAGACCAAAGGGTACATATGGTTCAAGTTTACCAAAGCTTGCCCATTACTTGAAGGAATGGAATATTTCTGGTAAGAGAGGACTCATATTGGTTGCGTTACAGACTGAAGGTGTTTTTTGTATGGTGGAAGCAGGGGTGTTTTCATGGTACGGTATGGTATTGAAAACTTCGATTTCATAATTATGGTTTTTGTTTTGGAAAATTGCTATATTATTATCATTCCAAACCCAAACTTACCAATTCGGGGCTTGCTGTACATTATTACTATGGACTCTCTTGGATTTATAGGTGGAGGACATGTATTTATGGTGAACGACAGAATGGACAAACAAGCTTCAATTTTTTTCTATTTTAATTGTGTAAGTACTTAGGTTTGATTCTTTCGAATTTCAATTTTCGATTTACAGGAGTGTACCGACTACCGACTACTGTACCAATTCATTTCCCTTGTTTTACTGTTTATTCTTTTAAAGCTCGCTAACATAATACATTTAGGGGTGGCAATGGGCGCCGGGTGGTGTGGGAGCGGGACAGGTTGAGCTTAGCTTGTAATCCGCTCTGACCCGTATAACAATTTTTTTAATTTCAATGCGCCCAACCCTGCTGCATAACCACCCGGCCCCCCTCTCCGTATAAAAATAAATTCATTTTTTCATTAAGTTGTATTAATTTAATAAGATAGTTACTTAAAAATTTATTTTTAGAGAACAATTGAGAAACATGTAAGAAATTGTATTATATTTTATTGAACTATTTTCATTACTATCTTGATTATATTAATAAATAATGTTATATCACTCTTTTTACATGTTATAAGAGTGATAGAACATTATTTATTGAGATAATTTCTTTAAAACTACTAAAATATTTAAGATAGTAAATGAAAATAATACAATTTCTTATATGTTTTCCAATTGACCTCTAAAAAATAAATTTCTAAGTCATTATCTATTAAATAAAAAATAAGTACAACTTAATGAAAAAAAAAATTATTTTTATAAATTTTATTTTTAGTATTAAACTTAACTAGAAAAGAAAATATTTAAAAAATTATGCACGCAAGACAGAACTATATGGGTTTAGCCCCCCACCCCATTGCCATCCCTAGTAATTAGGGATTGGTCTCAATTAATTATGAATTACAATTTACGGGTAAGCGTAAAACTAATTTTTTATTTTGATCTGAAACAATTAAACTTCTGTATTTTGGTATTACAGAATCTTAATATTAAAAATTGTACCAAATACAAACCAAAATATCAAAGAACGAAATATCAAATTAGTTCGTTTTGATTTAATTTTTCGATAGCTATAGGGAAGAAAGAAATAAGGAAAGGATAAAAAATAAAGAAAAAAGTTGGAATGTCATGTGAAGATCTAATCTGCAACCGCACGTTATGCGTAATAAATTTTTCAAATCACTAGCGTGGTATAAATGAGCTACCCAACCCACTGACAAGCCTCATACCTTGTTAATGTTAATGTTAATGTTATAGTACCACCACCTTTTCTCCTTCAACCCATTCGCTGCCTAGCTATCACAAATCCACAGAAACTTCGTGACACAAAGCTCAAACTCATTTATAACAAATGAAGAGTTCTAGGCAGTGAGAACATTTTACTATTCAAATTTTTTGGATTAATTATTTTGTAGAGGGTCCAAATGACAAGAAAAAAAATAGGATTATTTATCAAAAGTGTCAACATACTGGTACCCCTTAATTTCATGCACTATGCATCTTTAACAACTTACTTTTCTCCGTAATTTCCGCCATCTCTACTACTACTACTACTTTCTTTTTCAACTTTCCATAGAAGAAAATTAACACTCAGTAATGGAGCCTCCCTTTGGGAAATACTCCACTTCAGCGCAAAGAACCCCAAGTATATTCATACTTTTAATTTTAGCAGTTGTCGTTCTGGGTCTTATCCCTCTTTACCACCCATTTAATTGGTACTCAGGAGGTTTAATAATCCGAAATCCGTCTGAAATTTCACCCACATATTTTCCTTTCGAGGAGCAGAAGATAGAGATTAAAGAAGCAGAGAAGTGTGATGTTTTCTGTGGAAAATGGATTTTGAATCCGGATGCTCCATATTATACGAATGTGACCTGTACTGAAATCCATGACCACCAAAACTGTATGAAGCATGGAAGACCAGACAGTGATTATTTGAAGTGGAGATGGAGGCCTAATGGGTGTGAGTTACCCATTTTCAACCCGTTTCAGTTTCTGGATTTGGTCAGAAACAAGTCGGTGGCAATTGTGGGTGATTCAGTTGGAAGAAACCAAATGCAATCTCTGATATGCCTCTTGTCCCGGGTATCATTCTCTTTTTCTGAAATTTTTATTGATTTCCATAGACAATACTGCTGATTTAAGGTGAATTACTGCATTATGCTTTCTTAGCTTTGTAGGGCCGACATCTATTATATATACATAAAAAGTTATTTCAATTATATAATCATCGAAGAAAATTCGGATGAACTCAGGTGGCTCCACTCTACTTGTACATCTTACTAAAAATATTTATTTCAAATTAGTTATTTATTTATAAAATTAGTTCATTTTTTCTATTATACTTTTTTTAATAAAAAAAAGTACAAATATTGTAAATTTCCAAAAGACAAAAATATGAATTATTAATCTTGGTATTAACGGGATAAGACAGTAGTGTAAAAAAGAGTTAAAAAATATTTATGCAGTTATAAATTATAAAACTAAAAATAAAGTTATATTATTTTTAAACAAAAAGTGTGATATTCTTCTTAAGATAATTTTTAAAAAAAATAATTTGATCCATAAACTATTCGGCTTTAATAAAGTTAGAAAATAATTGCATCCTAGATAATAAATATGATGTAAATAGTTTATTCAAATACTTACATTAATAATTGTTTTATGTCTCGAACATCTAATCTATATGATTTATAAATTAAGATAGAAAAAAATATAGGATTAATGAGTAACATGGTCAGCAACAGTAAAGTGACGGAAGGGAGCATAGGGGGCCTTGGAGGAATCAAAGTCTAGTCACCAACCACTATCAAATTATATTATATTGACCATTTAACTACAAATTATTGAAAATAATAATCATTTGGATTTTTCGTCCCTCCTTATTTCTCGGCGAAATTTTTAATAAAATAGTCATTTTCATGCTAGAAATGGTTTCCTTCTAGTCCAAAAAAGTTTTTTCTTATTTCATTACAAGAAAATTAGAATAAAGAAAAGTACTATTACAAGAAAAAAACAACAGAGACTTGCGACGATAGGAGGAACATTGGGGGCCAATATCAAATTTGTCATATTGCTTTTTAATTCTCAGAAAATCTCTTCGGGTCCCCAAAATTATAAAGAGCTTTTCTCCTTAAAATATATAAAAGCTTAAAAAGAATCTATCGTGAAAAATATCGATAATTATGCCCGATTTGTTTGACTAATTAAACCATTAATCAACAATCATTGACAGTGGTCCTTATATTAAGTAATTTATTGCTGCCGACGCTTTGGGCTAGTTTGATACCAATATGGGATAGACAAAACTAACCGTGTATAAATAATTTTCGGATTAACTAATATCTCTAATCAAACATATGTAGGTTAAATAATTCTATATTTTATCTCAGAATTATTATTAATGAATCTAATTTCTAAATAAAAATCAAAGAAGTGATGAATATCCTGTTGATATTTCTTTTTGTGTTTGTAGGTTGAATATCCTGTTGATATTTCTGACAATCCAGATCAATCTTTCAAAAAGTACAAATACACAACTTACAACTTCACTCTAGCAATATATTGGTCACCATTTTTGGTTTCAACGAAAGAAGTAGATGCAGATGGTCCATGCCATACTGGACTCTACAATCTGTACCTAGATGAAGCAGATGAGAAATGGACCACCAAAATTGAGGGATATGACTACATTATCTTAAACGCCGGGCACTGGTTTGCCCGGTGCAGCGTCTACTATGTAAACAATCAACGAGTTGGCTGCAGGTACTGTGGACTGCCAAATGTAACTGAACTTCCATCTACCTATGCCTACCAAAGGGCATTCAAAACTACTCTTAAAGCCATCAACAATTTAGAAAATTTTAAGGGTGTTGCGATTCTTAGGACATTTGCACCTTCTCATTATGAAGGCGGGAACTGGAATGAGGGAGGTGATTGTGCAAGGACAAGGCCATATGGAAGTAATGAGACCGCGTTGGAGGATCAAAGCATGGAGCAATATAGGATCCAAGTGGAAGAGTTTGAGGTCGCGGAGAAAGAAGGGAAGATGAAGGGGAAGAGATTCAGGTTGATGGATACAACGCGAGCCATGTTGTTGAGACCAGATGGTCACCCAAGTAAATATGGACATTGGCCAAATGAAAATGTGGCAAACGACTGTGTTCATTGGTGCTTGCCTGGTCCTATTGATTCTTGGTCTGATTTCTTGTTTCATATGTTCAAGATAGAGGCCATCAGATCCCTAGAGGAAAATCTTCAATGATACAACAAAATTATACAATGTACTCTGATTTCATTTTTGCTTCATTTATATTTAGGAATCATGTTTTTGTCATCTAAAGAAGAACTCTGTTTCTTGGATATATAGTTATGTTGCAGTGAAGATGCAACCATAGCTCTGTTTTAAAAAAAGTTGGAAAAGATGTCCCTTCTTGATGATTTACTAAAAGCAATAAGCACATGCATAGCTTACAGGAAAAGAATTAATGGAAAGAGGTAACGAGGATTGGCTTTTCACAACATTATAATATACAACGACAACATATGACAACATATGACATATCTAGTACTTAGTCTCATTAGTGGGGTCTAGAAAGATTAAAATGTACGTAGACCTTATCCCTATTTTCAAAAGCAAATGAATGTTGTTCAGAAGAGAAGACAGCAGTATAAAATATGAATAAATATACTAATTGATTTAGAGTGCTTTTGGTATGTTTTTTCTTGATGAATCCGAAGTTTTAATATTTGGTTAACCTCAATATGTGGAATATGTTTGCTCCAAGTAAAAGGTTTGATTTTTTCCACCAAATAAGAAAAATGACTTTCATCAGTTTCAAGTGAAAGTTTCCTTACAAATATTTCAATTAATCTATTCCATAATACTTGCTTCAATCAACACAGCCATTATTGCCAACTTTTGATTGTAAAAGATTTCAAGAGAACATACAGTATACTCATACACGACATCATTATTTGTTGCAAGACAACGACTAATGAAAGCAATAACAACAACAAAAAAAGAAACACAATTTTACATAGAAAATCCTTGAGGGAAAGAATATCCACAATCAATCACCAACTCTTATTATTTCTCAACGAAAGATAATACAGATACACCAATAAAACAATGCTTATACAGGTTATGAAAAGTCCTTTATCCTAGAATATTTAGAATATATTTCAAGCTATTTCCAAGTAGTATTCGAACTACTTTAGGAAATTTCGGTGAAGACGAATGGGCGATAGACTCACCGGCAGCCTGCGGTCCCCTCTTATTTCGTCCATTGCAGGGGCAGCCAGGCCTACAAACATAACATTACTCACTAATCATCACATGTTTCTTATTTCTGGGACCTACTTTAATACTTATACACGACGTTATTAATCGTCACATAATTGTTATTCCTTTGGCCTACTTTAATACTCAATCAGACGTCAATAATTGTGCACAATATTTTAATACTAAATCATTAGGTTGTGTATTAAATTTTGATTTGTAAATCTTAATAAAATTGAATTGTTTTTATGTGCTTAAACTATGATACTAAAAGAAATTTTATAAGAGTTGCAAAACATAATTACAAGGCAAAAGTTTCTACAAGCACTCATTAATTTTTGGGCACTTCTTTGACTAGTTTCTATATTTTCCCTTTTTAATGATGGCGTTATTCATTCGTTTGAGACATGTCTTTCAGTTCGTTCAAGATGCACTTCAAATATGATCATTTGAGAAATGAATCTAAAACTTGATAAATTACAAGTTAGATCGTATATGCAACAACCATTTTTTGGTAGTACGGTACACTAAACTCCGGCAGGCCATCTTAACCCCTAGGCTACTAAAGTCATCGCTTGAGGTCCCACATATTTTGGGGGCCTCATTTTTAAAAAACAATTACTTATACAAGTTATTTTTTTAAAAAAAATAATTATATGTACTATGAGTGTTATGGTTTATATTAAGGAAATAACATATGAGATGAAAATAAACCTGAATTTCATAAGAAACAATTTGATGAAAATATGGATAGTGAAATCACAAATTCCCTTGAAGAATCTTTTAGAGTTGATTGTTTTATATATGTAAAGTAGATCAAACTATTCTTTCACTTCAAAATAGATTTGAACCAATTGAAGCATATGAAAATATTTTTGATTTCTTATTTAGAGGTAAATTATTGAGACCACTGGATGATACAGAATTTTAAAAATATTGTCTTAACCTTGAACTTTCTTTAACATGTAATAGTTATTCTAATATTGATGGTTTATATTTATTTTTTGAATTAAAAGTGTTAAGGAAAATAATACAAGTAAAAGATAATGATCTAATGAAAATACTCAATCAAATAAAAAGACTTGATTCTTTTCCAAATACACATATTGCTTATAGAATAATGTTAACAATTCTTGTAATCGTAGCCTCAGCCGAAAGATGTTTTTTCGAAATTTAAATTGATTAAATCTTCTCTAAGACCAACAATGTCTCAAGAGAGATAGAATGAGTTAGCTATACCACCATTTGAAAAAGAATTGTTAAAATAAATTGATTATAAAACAGTACATAATGGTTTCGCATCTAAAATAGCTAGAAAAATATATTTTAAATAAAAGTATATATGATGAAAAAAAAAAATATTAGGGCCCTCTCTTCAGTTTCGCTTTAGGTTCCTAATATTGTTGAGTCGGCCCTGAACTCCGGCTATGTGCATAGTTTAATTTGGGGAAGGATCGAATCATAAGAATATATTATACGCAATCTTATCCTATATTTTTGCAAGATGTTATTTTTCTAACTCGAATTTGTGACCTCATGATCACGTGACAAGTAATTTACTGAGAAGATCCCCTACCTATGCGACCACCACCATGTACTTGCAAACTGTAGCCCACAAAGCAACAATATAGGGTCAAGTTAGTTAATTCAATGTCATGTCTTAATATAGAAAGTAGGTCCCTCTAATGGAAGACAAGTCACCAATAGGCTAAATCAACTTGAATCGCAGTGTTACAAAGTTTCTGATTATATTACCAATTTTTTCCATTTTTCGAATCATACGTAAATAACTATAATTAAGGTAAAAATAAATAAAACATCTTTTATCTAATGATTGATGAAGTATACTATACTTTGATGAAAATTTGCAGAAAGAACAAGAGTTTGACAGCTAAACCTGACGATTAGTAACAATAACTCAATAAGATTTGTCCTCTTTTGAATAATATATATATAAATAAAAGAAAATGCCAGCTGCTAAATCCACTCTTATTGGGTATGTTTGTCCTGCAAGAGAAAAATAAAGGTTGTTCATGAATCACCATCAAAAAAGAATTTCGATTGAAATAAATATTCCAATTTTCAACTCTTGTGATACGTACGCTTCTGAATTAATTTCTGAAATTATTAGTGTTCTTGTTGTTTTTTCCTCCTTGTATTATCTTATCACATAAAAGTAGGACATGTTAGAGACTATTACACATTTTCCAATCCAATTTGCTTGATTTTTATTACTTAATGTTCTTTTCAAGTGGGTGATCAATGTATGAGGGGGAGGGGGTTTCGTCCGACCCTCTCCATCAAAAAATTATACTAATAGATGTTGAATTGCTATATAAGTTTATTTTTTTATATTTTGAATTACTTAGTATAAAATTCGACTCTGCCAAAATAACTTTTTAAGTTTGAAATTAGGAATCCTAAGCCTAAGGGAACTATTTTTTTTATCAATGGCGGATCACACGTGAAAACTATGTACTTTATGAAAAGGCAAAAATAGTGCATAGATAAGAAGGAGCTAATTAAAAGCAATGCAAAGTACTCAGGATATATCATCATTCAGCTAATTGCCACCAAGCTACGCCATGTTTAAGTCTCCAACAACCTATTTTTCACCTTTTTCCTCTGCAAGTTATTGAAATTATTGGACAACATAATCATTATTTAATTACTCGCTCCGTCCCGAAATAAGTGTTGTTTTATCTCATTCATGCTCATTAAGAAAAATAATAAATATACCTATAATTTACTAAGTTACTCCTATTTATTAGATATAATTCTTTTCAGAATTGAACACTATTAAGAAGAAGTGTTTCATTAATATAAGTAGAAACAATTAGTACTATTTTTGTCTTGAATACTTAAAATGACATTTATTTTGAGACAAGAATACGAGTACTAATAAAGTAACGCTATAAGGTCAGTATGAGTAAGTTGTATTAATGATAGTAAGACATTCCGTGTGAACCTAGGGAAAGATGGTTTAAGAAAAGGAAAGATAATTGAATTTTACTATGTATATCTATTAAACATACAAGTTATGTTAAAACATTCAGATAAACCTTTGTAGCAGAAATATTTATTTTACATTAATTTGCCCTCCAACTCTCAAGAATCTAGTGATTTTCACTATCTGTTAAATATAACAGGTAATGTTTCACTTTAATGACAAATCATGTACATATAATATGCTTCTAGTTACAATTATTATATTGTAGAACCAGAATATAAGTTCAATTTTGAAAGAGTCTTATCAAGATAATAATCATTTAGTCCATAATACCAAACATTTAAACAGTTAAAAGTAGCTTTTTCTTTCATTGATTGTCCTACTATATAACTTGCTTACAAAATTTGATCCTAGTAACATCACTTGCAGATGAAGGGTGGTGTAGCAGAGTTATTTGATAGCTTCAGAAAAGTTGTTCTGCCAATCGCGACGCTACTGCTTTTACTCAAAATTAGCTACTCTTCATTTGATTCTACCACTGATTCTTTGCTGCAAAATCTTGAATCAAGTCAAAATGGATCACTCCCTCTTGATCAGCCAGAGCAAGTTTCTCCAGGAATTACTAGTACTAGCACTAACTATTCGGCGAAAACAGGGATAAGGGAGCAAACATGTAACATCTTTGTGGGAAAATGGGTACAATATCCAAAGGGACCATACTATACAAATGAAACAAACTGTGTGATTGATGATCGACAGAATTGTATGAAATATGGAAGACCGGATAGTGATTTCATACATTGGAGATGGAAGCCAAATGATTGTGAGCTTCCACTTTTTGATGCTAATCAATTTCTGCAAATTGTTCGTGGAAAGACTTTGGCTTTTGTTGGAGACTCTCTAGCAAGAAATCAAATGCAGTCACTCGTGTGCCTTCTAGCTAATGTAAGCATTGAATTTTTGTGCTTCCATTTTTCTATGTTTTCTGCTATGCCCAAATTTCATCATTCTATGACATATAGTTATTAGTAATTGATAAAAAAGGGAGCTCGATCGGTCCACGATGAATCTCACGTTCATGCTGGATCTGATGAAGGGGTGCTCCGTAGGGAAGTTTTGACAACTGTTTAAAACATGCTAAATGCCATAATTCAGAGAACAGAATTGGCAAAATCATAGTTGTAACAGAATTGGAAAAATCATCAGCTAATAAAAATATTATTTCTATATCTCAGGCGTCCATTCCTGTAGACGTATCGGAGACTACAGACACAAGATACAGGCGATGGTTGTATAAAGATTACAACTTCACAATCATGGCCCTGTGGTCTCCACAGTTGATCAAATCCTTTGACTCTGATCCTACTGGCGATCCCTATTACAGTCTCATGAATCTGTATCTTGACAAGGCTGATGATGTCTGGGCAAGTCAGGTTGACAAAGCTGATATTGTCATAATCTCTGGAGGCCAATGGTTCTTCAGGCCATTTTTGTACTATGAAAACAATCAGCTCATTGGATGTCACAAATGCAATCAAAAGAATGTTACAAAACACACTCATTACTATGGATACCGAATGGCGTTTCGTACAGCTTTCAAGACCCTTTTAAGCCTGAAGAAATTAAAGGGTCGATTGGTAATGCTAAGGCCATTCTCCCCTGCACATTTTGAGAATGGGGATTGGAATAACGGAGGGAATTGCAACAGAACAAGACCCTTCAATAATCAAGAAATGAAGTTGGATGGATACGAATTGAAGATGTATATGACTCAATTGGAGGAATTTAAGGCAGCAGAAAAGGAAGGTAGAAAAAGGGGTAGTGTCAAGTTCAAAGTTCTTGATACAACTGAAGCTATGGTAATGAGACCAGATGGACATCCAAATCATTATGGACATTGGCCACATGAAAAGAAATTGCCTGATTGTGTGCATTGGTGTATGCCAGGCCCTGTTGATACTTGGAATGAGCTCTTGTTAGCAACTTTAAAGATGGAAGGAGATGAATTTATTCAGAGATAGAAACAGAATTATGCTTAGAATATGGTAACAACCGTATAGTAACTTTTTCAAATGTTGTGTAATTTGTTTTAGGAAAAGGGTATAAGTTACTTGTAATGAAGTTTTATATCAATGTATATTTAAGTAATGAAAGCTTCACAATTTGAAATTCTGCACGATGTTAGTACTTAAGATATCTATTCCGCACAGAAACTCCTGTTTTGCTATAATTCAGATATCCTCAGACCAAATCCCTTGATATTGAATACTCGCTCCGTCCCATTTTATATGTCGTCCCTTTTTATAAATAGTTGATCCATAATATTTGGCCTTTTATAAAATCAATGCATAAATTACTATATTGTTCCTTTTTTACCCTTGTGAGTTATTAGCCTTGAAAATATACATTTGACCAACTTAGAAAAACTAAGTAAATGATTCATGTTCATTGGTTAAATTAATTAATCAAAATAAATTAATTTATATTCATTATTGAAAACTTGAGTTCCAAAAAAATTAAATAAGGATAGAAGAGTAAAGTTACATCATTTCTTAATGCAAGTGTAAAGTAAAAAGATGACATATAAAATGAGACGGAGGGAATATTAGTTAAATAATTTGAAAAGGTGCATTTAAATTAAATGGCACCAACCAAATAGGTGCTCCATAAAGGTTGTTACATAAAATATTTCATAATCTACCATTATTAATTAAATTACGTAATCTACCATGTATACTTTATATACATGGCATATAGGATTTTAACCATAAATCAAGAAATGTTTCTTTCTATGTATAAAAGCTAAAATTGGAATTCCATATATTAGTGTTAACAAAATTAAATGCATATCAAAACACATTAATTACTTTTCTAGAAAACTCCGACATATTCATCTATCGCTCTTATCCATAAACAAGTATAACCAACGTGGTTAGTACTCATTCATCCTTAACCAAAAGGTCTCAAGTTCGAGTCTTCTTGGGTATAGAGTTGCCTTTGTTAGAGAGCGCTTTATCTCCTAATGTGGAATTTCTCGATACGAATCCGAATTTAGTCGAATTCCAATGTAGATATCAAACAACGGGTGAAAAACAAAAAGAAAAGTATATGGTAGTATATATTATACAATTTCTCTGAAGAAGTTTATATATTATTGTACTTATATATTACGTATATTGCATTATTTTATACTATATTTAATACTATTAGATTGTAAATTATTATTAGATTGATAAATTTGGGCGTTATGCGAAAGCTTACAATTGTAAATTATTAGATTGATAAATTAGATGACAGAAAATTTATACTAACAACATAATATTATTATATGAAAATTAATATAAAAGAAAAATATTAAAACTATTGAGAGAATAAATCTCCCCATAAACAAAAGTATCTAAACGACTACATTGTTGATTTTATTGTGTTTTGATATGAGAAGAGAGTTCTTCAATTTATAGAGTTTCAAGTTTCTTTACTAAGGAAGGAATAAACCAAATATGGAAGAGAATTATATTTTCCTTTCATAAGCAATTATAGTAATGCTTTAATTTTTTTTCAAGGGAAAATTAAAACTCAAATATGGTAAGAAAATCAAGGTAAAACCCTAACAATCTCCTCTTTTGGCTGGATTTTCTAGACAAAACTTGATCCGTCTTCTTCAACTTCATGATAATTTTTGTTCTTGTCATAGTCTTCATCAATGCTGCTTGTCATGGTTAAAAATAAAGTTTAAAATATATGAGTTAAAAATGATTTAAAAATATTTTATTTTTATTTTTAAAGATGCAGCAACAGGAATGTTGAAATATGGTTTAAATCTCTTCTCCACATGTAGCTGGACAAAAATCTTCATTATCATCAATTTTTTTGCAAATTGATTTGAAACCACGTTGAATCTGTCTTTAACCTCGTTCCACTGGATCATTGAATCATGTGCTCTGATACCACTTGTTGGGTTCGAAAGGGATTAGGACGTCATGTGAAAGTTTACAATTGCAAAACATTAGATTGATAAATTAGATGACAGAAAACTTATACTAAAAATATAATATTATTATATGAAAACTAATATAAAAAAAATATTAAAACTATTGAGAGAATAAATCTCCTCATAAATAAAAATTTCTAAACAACTACATTGTGGATTCTATTGTGTTTTGATATGACAAGAGGGTTCTTCAATTTATAGAGTATCAAGTTTCTTCACTAAGGAAGGAATTATATTCTCCTTTCATGAAAAGTAAAAGCAATTATGGTAAGGAAATCAGGACAAAACTCTAACAACTATATACTAGAGTATATAATATAATTTTGTTTGTATGTTACACCAAAAGTATTCTATATGTTATTTATATTTATTCATATTTGAACATATATTATTGTATTCGTTTATTAGGTATATTGAAGAAGCATAATATGTTGTTCATAAATAATTTATGCATCGTACACGATATATCAAATTAAAATTTACATTGAGATATTTTTTTCAATTTCATGGAAGAGTGAGAAAAATTGAAGAATAAATATGTTACTGGCAAAAAGGAAGCCAAGTTTTATGGGATCTATACTTGATTATAATTCTTTTCATTTTAATGCATTTTATAGAGATATTTTAGGAATATGAAAAGTTGTACACAATGTAAGTTTTAAAACTAGAATAAATAAAAAATATTTATACCTTTTTAAAAAGTACTATTTGTGTAATTTTGCCAGAGATAAACGCAATTTGGTCCATTTGTTATGGACTAATTTTCAGCCCAACCAAGTTTGTCTTTAATCAAAAGGATGTCCAAGACGGCCTTTATTTTGAGCGGTTTTTAAGTTTTGACCTTGAATTTAATGGTTTTTAATTTTTTTTGTAATCACTTCAAGTGATAATATGTGACGGAAATATCTTTGACATCAAAATAACAAATAATTTTTACTCAACATAAATTTATATTTTTATATAATAGTATAACATAAATCATACTTTTTTTAAATAACAAGTTACATAGCTTAACTCCTATTAAACTTATTCTAACGTTAGCTTACGCCTAGAGGCTAGGGATATCTATTGACTATACTTATCTTTATTTGCAATCGAACTCTCCTTCCTTCTAGCATTCAGCATATAGCAAGTTCTCATTTATTATTTTCAAATTACTTCCACCTTTCACTTTTAACCGTCATAATATTCCTTTTTAGAATTAAATGGCAAGAACTTTGACTAACATTTTACGATGTATTTTTTCATCACATTGATATGCAAAAATTGTACTTTTCGTATAGTTTTTGAATATCTAAATTTTTGTTTAAACTATCAAATTAATGTGATCTAATTTAATTTTGAAAATTAGTAAAATTTACTTTCGAAAAACGCAACATGACAACTAAAAATGGGCAGGGAGTAGTTAATTTGTTCGTGTTTTGTGCGATTATAAAGATATTTACGATTTATGAAATATATAATTTGGTAAATATAAACGTAATGAAAGAGATAAAGCTCTAAACACAAAAATGAAAATAAAATAAAATATTGAGGATTAAGTTACTATGGTTCTATAGATCAACCAAAGAAGTAGACATTCACTAAAACGTTATGTGTAGCCATAAACGAAATCTTAGTACTTCATATATTAACGCATTTGATGAAATGCAAGAGCAATAGAAACAATTTTCAATTCCTCCCTTGCCCCATGAGTTCAATCTTAATCGTAAATATAAATAACGATAAATGTGCATCTTTTTTGGGATCGGAGTGTGAACTTAAGAATGATAAGCATTCATTGATATATAATTAAAAAAAGATCAACACTAATTTGCTTGGACTATGTGATGCTTATAAGTATATATTTTCATAGCACCACCTTCTTCAATTTAGTACTAGTTGAATTTGTTTTAATAGTAATATTGCATGAAGACAATTGGAGTTCTGGTATAAAAATTATAAGATCAAAAATGGCACGAAGACAGTTCATGTCCTTCTGAATGAATTGTTGCCTTCTTTTCTCTTTTGAATGGATCGTTTCTTTTTGATAAATGGTTAATAATCGAACAATGAAATCAAATAGAACCAAAACTGATAACAACCAAACCATTAAAGTCTAGTTCTTTCTCGTTAGCATTTTGCACACATGAACTCTGCGCTAAATGCGCGCAGGCGCAGCTTCAAACATCATGTTTTAAGCAATTGAAGTATCAATTTGGAATGAAATATTACATTCTGCATGCGTAATTAATAGAAATTGACTTGAGCACCCCAAGGTCTACCAAATCTCTGTTAATAATTAGTAACGTTATTTATATTGTCTTAATTCAGTTGAATGGATCCAGTTGACTGATTGTTAATTAGTTAATAAATGTCAAGTAGTCATATTTCATGTCCTTCCTTACCACTTGTGTAACATTTTCATTATTCTATTCATGATTCAAACTTTAATTACACTAGAAATTAAGCAATTAACCGTTTCCTCTCTCTTTTGTCTCATTTTTTTCCTGGTTCTCACTCGGTTTCTAGAAATTTGGATTGCGCACTGCAGGTTTAATTAAGGGTGGCGCTACCAAGGGACCAGGGCTCGAATACGAGACCTCATATTAAGGTGAACAATCTCATCACTACATCACAATTCATAGTTCTTTCTGTCTCATTATTGGTAACTAAAATTTGCCAGTGGTTGACGACAACTTCAAAGAAGAAAAGAAAGTAAAGTATATTACAAGAATTAAGATATCACGTTCTGAATTACTCATATACTCCCTCTGTTTCTAATTACTTGTCCACTTTTGAATTGACACACCTATTAAGAAATCAATTAATGACATAGTGAGTTTACCATTTTACCCCTATTAATTATGAAGTGGATGAAAAGTTCTGCATTTTTCAAAGTAATTAGTCATTTAATTGAGGGTATAATAGGTAAAAAAAATTGTCCTTTCTTGATATCCACCTTCTCTTTTTAAGTCAACAGTAGGTATTGCTTCATTCTTAGAGAAAATTTCGATGGTAACGTAATTATGTTTTTTTTTTTTTTCATTTAAGTTACTTAACTATGCTTTTTTTAACAGTCCTTGCTAACACAAAAATCACATATGTGTTACCCATCAAAAATTTGTAGTTATTCAACTAGAAATAGAAAATAAAAGAAGTACAAGATTATTACTCATCAAATTTGGGTTATGGATTAGGTTGGGTCATTTAGAAAAGGCAAAATTTTATAGAAAAGGCAGGATATACCTCTCAATTTTGTCATTTAGAGCTGATATAGTCCTTGTTATGAAAGTAACTCTAAATAGCAAAATTGAAGTGTATATTAGAATACATAGTACAAATCATGTACAACTCTTCGTACAATGTACATATTCTATGCTGGAGACTCCGTAGCAAGAAACCAAATGCAGTCCCTTGTGTGCCTTCTATCTAGAGTACGCAAGCATTCAATTTTCGTGCTTCCATCCCATTTTGCTATGTTTTCTGCTACTCATAAAATTTTCATTACTCAAATGTAAATCTCTATGATACAAAGGGCAGCTCAGTCCACGATACATACATCTTGCATTCAAATAGGGTCCGGTGAAAGGCAAAAGGTGATCTAGAAAGTCTATACAAATGAAAGGATCAATGAATGATTTCATGGCTCGAATTAACCAATAACTTATAGTTGTAATAGATAAGAGAATTGGCAAAACCAAACGACTTATAGATAAGAGAATTGGCAAAATCATAGTTGTAATATCCAGCATTGTTGCTAATCAATATATCATGTTTATATCGCAGGCGGCCATTCCTGTAGACGTATCGGAGACTCCGGACACAAGATTCAGGCGATGGTTGTATAAAGATTACAACTTTACAATCATGGCCCTGTGGTCTCCACTGTTGATCAAATCCCATGAAACTGATCCTAGTTACACTCTCATGAATCTGTATCTCGACAAGGCCGATGATGCCTGGGCAAGTCAGGTTGACAAAGCTGATATTGTCATAATCTCTGGAGGCCAATGGTTCTTCAGGCCATTTTTGTACTATGTAAACGATCAGCTCATTGGATGTCACAAATGCAATCAAAAGAATGTTACAAAACATACTCATTACTATGGATACCGAATGGCGTTTCGTACAGCTTTCAAGACCTTTTTAAGCCTGAAGAAATTAAAGGGTCGATTGGTAATGCTAAGGCCATACTCCCCTTCACATTTTGAGAATGGGGAATGGAATTATGGAGGGAATTGCAATAGAACAAGTTCCTTAAAGAAGGAAGAAATGAAATTGGACGGATACGAATTGAAGATGTATATGACTCAATTGGAGGAATTTAAGGGAAGGTAGAAAAAGGGGCAGTGTCAAATTCAAATTGCTTGATACAACTGAAGCTATGGTAATGAGACCAGATGGACATCCAAGTTATTATGGACATTGGCCAAATGAAAAGCAAATACCTGATTGTGTGCATTGGTGTATGCCAGGACCTGTTGATTCTTGGAACGTGCTTTTGTTAGCAACTCTAAAGATGGAAGGAGATGGATTTATTCAGAGATAGAAACAGAACTATGCTTGATTAGGAAGATGAAAGAATGAGTTGACCGTACAATGATAATAATAGCACTAACTTTTTAGATGTATGTGTAATAAGCTTACACGAAATCTCCACAAGTTCTAGTAGTCCATGCAGTTTAAACCATGTTTGCTATGTCAGTAATCAAATCTTCAATCAATGCTATGTCCTTACGAGGCATAACTTATTCATATAAACTTATGTTAATAAAGGTTAAGTTTTCTAAACCTTTTCCTGATAAAACAAGTGATTTCTAAACTTTTGTTTTGTGAATGAGCTAGTATGCAACTAATGTCCTGCGAGATAAAAGTTTTCAAAAACTTTTTATCTTGTGAAATTAAATCATAATTAAAAATACTTTGTCTCAAAAAATATAAACAAAAATTAAACATCTCCAAAACAGGGGCACAATTCGTTATTTACTTGCCAAACCAATGGGTGGATAAAAGGCTAAGTTGGTCCACTTTTATGGGCAAAATTTTCAGCCCAGCCCAAGGCTGGTCCTTAATCAACGTCCAATAAGCAGTCAGCGGGACAGGTGTTTTGTTGAGAAAATAAGAGAGTGTCTTGATCGGTGAGTTTCAATTCCCTTCTCCATAATATGTGTCGACACTCTACCAGCTCCAGTTGCCTGTTAAAATCATTTTGCTAATCACTATAACAATAGATCCTAGTGTTAATGTGAGTGAAAAAAATAAAAATTAGTCTAAGACATAAAATAATTTTTCTCATTATAACTAATCTTAATATAATTAATTTTGTCATAGCTTGTTCCAACCCAAACCAAATGATTCTTGCTTTCTTTGCTTCCTAAATCATCCAATTTTATTTCATCCCTTCCCAAATAACTTACACCTACAGATATAAGATATCTATGACTCTACTCATCTTTACTTGCAATCATACTATTTCCTTCCTTCCAGCAAGGTCAAATTTCGTTAATACTAAGTCAAATTTCCTTTCTTTCTTCCTTGTTTCCTCTTTGCTGGCGGCTATTCGAACAAGTACGTAAATGCTTCTCAACTACTACTCCATTCTGACGTACCAAAGTTGACATTTATACATAAAATATATAATTCAATTAATATTTTTTTTGTATTTTGATATTTTTCAGACTAGATTAACGCGCTTAAGCTTCGATGAAGAAAATCAAAAGGAAAGTTAAATCCATTATTGAAAAACCTTTCAATAATCCTACCAAACCCTATTTAATCCATTCACAGCCAACTTCATCTTCCTCACAATCCTTTGCCATGGCGTCATCCTCACAACCTTTCATTTTCCCAGGTACCCAATCCACTGTTCTACCTGACCCATCTGCATTTTTTGCTCCTCATCTCCTCTCAAACCCTTTGCCCACTAATTCTTTCTTCCAAAATTTCGTACTCAAGAATGGTGACCAGCCTGAATTCATACACCCATATATCATCAAATCGTCGCTTTCATCCCTCACTCTTTGTTACCCATCTCAGTTCCACAATCCGGCTTTCATTTACCAGACTTTTATTGCTGATCTGACCATCAGAGCGTTGAATAATTCCAATCCAAATGCACCCCATGTAATTTCATCCTTTGATGATCTTAGTGTCACATTAGACCTTCCCTCTAGCAATCTTAGGTTCTTTCTTGTTAAAGGTTCTCCCTTTATTACGTGTAGTGTTATTGAAAATGTAGCGATATCGATGTCGACAATTCACGCCATTCTTCAATGTTCTCCCAATGGTAATCGTACTAAATATACTATCAAGCTTAACAGTGGGCAAACTTGGGTTTTGTATGCTTCATCCCCAATTGATTTG
The DNA here is from genome assembly GCA_037074985.1 of Solanum bulbocastanum. Lineage (NCBI taxonomy): Eukaryota > Viridiplantae > Streptophyta > Magnoliopsida > Solanales > Solanaceae > Solanum > Solanum bulbocastanum. The sequence continues at coordinate 37,470,353 of CM073598.1, read as the reverse complement.
AACAATGATGTATCCTCTATCACGTCTGGTGTGTTTTCGGGTATTATTAGGATTGCTTGTTTGCCAAATTCTGATCAAACTAGTGAAGCAGTTCTTGATCGTTTCAGTTCTTGTTATCCTACAAGTGGTAATGCTGTTTTCAAGCAGCCATTTTGCGTGGAGTACAAGTGGGAAAAGAAGGGATGGGGTGACTTGCTTATGCTGGCTCATCCCCTCCATCTTCAGCTCCTTTCTGCTGCGGATAGCTCGGTAACTGTCTTGGAGGGATTTAAGTACAATAGTATTGATGGTGAGCTTGTTGGTGTTGTTGGAGACTCATGGATATTGAAGAGTGACCCTGTTTCTGTAACATGGCATTCCATTAAAGGTGTTAAGGAGGAGGCATGTTTAGAAATAATTGATTCGTTGAATAAGGATGTTGCTGCCTTGGATTCAAAGGGAATATCTACAACATCATCTTATTTTTATGGAAAATTGATTGCAAGAGCAGCAAGGCTGGCATTGATAGCTGAAGAGGTTTGTCACCTTGATGTTATCCCGGCAATCCGTAAATTCTTGAAGGATACAGTTGAACCATGGTTGGAGGGGACTTTTCAAGCAAATGGTTTCTTTTATGAATCAAAATGGGGTGGAATTGTGACTAAGCAAGGGGCGTTGGATTCGGGAGCTGACTTTGGTTTTGGGGTCTATAATGATCACCATTTTCATATTGGTCATTTCCTTTATGCAATTGCAGTGCTAGCCAAGATAGATCCCATCTGGGGGAGGAAGTATAAGCCACAAGCTTATGCACTTCTGGCAGATTTTATGAATTTAAGCAGGCGATCAAATTCAAAGTATGCCCGGTTGAGGTGTTTTGACTTGTGGAAGCTGCACTCTTGGGCTGGGGGATTGACAGAGTTTGCTGATGGACGAAACCAGGAGAGCACAAGTGAAGCAGTTAATGCATACTATTCAGCAGCTTTAATGGGTTTGGCCTATGGGGATACCCATCTTGTTGCCATTGGATCGACCCTTTCAGCTTTAGAGATTCATTCTGCACAGACTTGGTGGCATGTGAAAGAGGGAAGCACTTTATATGGGGAAGAATTCACAAAAAACAACAGGGTAGTGGGTGTTTTATGGTCTAACAAAAGGGATAGTGGCCTTTGGTTTGCTCCACCTGAATGGAAAGAGTGTAGACTTGGAATTCAGGTCTTACCAATATTGCCCATTACTGAACTTCTGTTTTCAGACGTGCAGTTTGTGAAGCAGTTGGTCGAATGGACACTGCCAGCTCTGGCAAGGGAAGGGGTTGGAGAAGGGTGGAAAGGGTTTGTGTATACTTTGGAAGCAATATATGATAAAGTGGGTGCTCTAAACAAAACTAGGAGCTTAACTGGGTTTGATGATGGAAATTCTCTTTCAAATCTTCTATGGTGGATTCATTCTAGAGATGATGAACTGGTGGAATCTGATAGAGGAAGCAAGTTCTGCTGGTTCAGACACTACTCTCATTGACTCATTGATTCTTTTACGGTGTGTTACATTTGAGTATTCTCAATATGATCTGATGGGAACAAAAAAAAGGATATTTTGTTTGGTGATTTGGTATTTATCTTTTCTCTTTCTGTATATAAATTTGGAGCACTATTTTGCAGCGCAATGCACTGTGATATGATTGCTGTAACTTTCTGCCAGATCTTGAGTTGTTATGAATAAAAGTCCAACTTTGCCAGAATTTTGGTTCCTTAGAATGAAAAACAAAAATAATGCAATGTACTAATAATTTGCTAAGTTGATCAGCGGTGGTACCTGTAATTTCCAAATTGAGTAGGTGAAGCCGTGAATATTGCTACTGTGCTGATCTTTCTGTATCTGAGGTTGATTTCAGACATTTCTAATATTAGATGTGAAATTATCAAATCACATGAGGTGAAGGACGCTAATGTTCGTAGACATAAATGCTTAATTTGGATTTCTGGTGGAGATATGCATTAAATAGTTAGTGTAGATCTGCTTGTTATGAGTGGAGATGTAATATAACCTACCAAATCTCTTATGGCACTGGAAAAATAGAAACACTTGTTTGCAAATGAAAACTGATTGATCTTCTGTTGATCTGAAAATTCCAAGCTGAAATCTTTCTGTGTGCTGCTGCTTGAAAATCCTTGTTCTTCTATCTCTGTTTTTGTTTTTAGGTCATGTATGCCTGCCTCCATGGTTGCTATATTCTTCGACCCCTTTTCAGATTTTCAACTAGCAGGAAGCTGTTACTCTAAATTTATCTTGAAATCTGGGAATTGTTGGGGTTTTGTTTGTTCCTTCTTTGTGTTTCCCTTTTCTCTTTTTAACTCAAATATTCTGTTGGTTGGAATTTTGAAAGTGAAACAATTGCCACTTTCATTATATAATGTTCTTATACATTTAAGGCAAGTAAGAGGTTAGAGGCAAAGGAACATTTCAGCATCGTTGAAAATGGTGTCCAAAAACATGAAAGGAAATGAGTAGGCTGTGTTGAAGTCTTACTTCCACTAGTATATTTGAGGGAGTACTGACAGTATCTGGTCTCGGCTGTTTTTGGAAGTGCAATAAGAGTATAGTAAGATGGGAAAATGCCATAAAATGGAATGGGGTTAAGAGTCATCAGCAAAGAGGGATACAAAGATGTGAAGGAGCTAGGTGAGTATATTCATGCATCGGATATCTGACAACTCAAAGTGAAAAACTAAGTCAACCATTTCAGGTACGTATTCTACTATAAGGGCCTAAGGTTAAACTGTGTCATTGCTTATAAATAGTGTAACTGTTGAATGTGTTTTCAGTTTAAACTGTTTATTATTAGATGCTTCTAATAGCACCATTTCCTTTACAGTAGTTTTTTTTACCAGTAGATGGCACCTTATCCAGTTCTGAATGTGAGTGAATTATCTATGGTAACATCTGTCTTTGACATGTTTATTTTAATTAGTAATCTGACTTGCTTCCTCAAGGTAGATCTAATGATTTGATTTCTACAGCATGAACTTTCTAACCATGTCGAATGATAATCTAGTACCACTGTGTTGATGTTGCATCTATGATGCAGCATACATTTAAAGCAAGCCTTCTCATCGGCTTTCTCAACACCTTAGTATGTATTTCATCCGTGAGGTCTGACTTGAAAATGTAATCTCTGATCATCCATGAGGTCTTATAGTTATTATAGCGTGATTAAGCTAGCCTGCTTTTACCAGGCAGAAAGGTTACAATTTTGTAGTTTGATTCTTCATGAGTAGATACTAGACAAAAATTTGAAGTTGCAGGATAGCTTGATAAATTTTAGAAATGCATCAATTAGAACTGTCAAAGAGAGCCATTTTGATTTTTGCATATAAAGATCATTCGTGACTATTTGCTGCAACTTAAACACTTCCAAACTTGTTCCACCAAAAAATATTCTCTCACTTAAATCCAATGTCAAAATTCTCTTCTTCTTTTTTTTTTTCCTAGGAAAAAGTTAGTTACATTTTGAGATTCGAAATGGAAATAGAAGTAGTAGCAGCAGAAGTATTCCACTAAATAATTTTTAATTTTTCTTTATTTTCTCTGCTTATTCTATTAAGGGCTCTTTTGGTGGCGACTTTTGTTGCCGCTAAAGGTCTTCTTATTCATGTATTAATTTATGTATAACTACGTGATGTTTTGTAGGTAAATAGAAAATAAAGTTATTTATATAAAAAGTTAATACGATCTTTAATTGATAAATTAGAAATCTGCTTAACTAATTCATATATAAATTATAAGAAATTCTATATATTATTTTATATCAGATAGAATATGAAATAGCGTAGTTATGTATAAAATAATAAGATATAAATTCACTTATAACTAATTCTTATATTACTATTTTCTTGGTAATTCTTACTAGTTACCAAAACACCTCCATTCTCAATCATTGATACCATTTCCCCAAGTGTGAATGATGTGATGCGATGATTCAAGCACATTGACCGCAGCCCGCATGATGGTGAAAGACTTGATCGTCAATGAAGCCTCTTATTTTTGTTCGTTCTGCTTTTAAATATATATTTGCTGGAGGATTAATTAGAAATCAACCCTTTGTCTTCAAAAATAAGAATAAAATCTCTATCTATTATTTATTTTGTGTATTACATCGGATATCTGTGACAAATAAATTTGGAAAATATAGTAACATGTTTGGTATTTACGAATAACCTTAAAAAGTTACAAATTAAAGTCATAATGTATCTCTAAATCAAGGCGCCCATTTTAGTATATTTTTTTTATTTAGCCTTAACATCACGTATGAGTGAGTTATTTTTGCAGTGCTTGATTAAAAAAAAGAGTTATTTTTCCGGTGAAATCTCTTTGGTTCCCAGCCCTTCATAACAGCCATTTATATCTTTATTGATTCAACGAAAAATTACTCACTTTGTTCCAAATTAGATGTGCATTTTCTAATCATAGCTATAATTATGACGCTTTAAAAGGCTTAAATTCTAAGAAAGCTTCTGAATGCCTTTATATAGGTTCTATAATAAGGAGGCGTAAATCTCAAACGCTTTTGATGCTTCGATACTGCAAGCAACCCTTAAATCCCCCAAAAAAAGTCTTTGACTTCCTATTTTGAAGATTTAAGAGTCAAACGGCTTTCTTTGCTCTAGCTTGGCGAATCACATCTCTACACAATGATGTTTCTGTGTTTTATACGGTGATTAAGAAATTATTAATAGATCAATTAACTTTACTGTTTTTCCCTTTGTGCATATTAATTAGCCTCTTGAAAAAAATTTCTTAAATCTTCCGAATTTGTTTAAACTTTCAAAGATCATATTAATTATAGGATAAATAAAAAAGAATTAATTATATCATAATTTAGTAAGTGATCAAGATAAATATTTTCAATAAGATGTTCAATATGAGACGATTGGGAATAGAATTTTTTTTTTCCTGTAAATGTCCCTTGTGGTCCCCAACCATTCATCATTAAAAAAAAAAAATGTCACTTCTCTTATTTTAGCTGGCTACCATAACACACACGCACCCAAAAAAAAAACTCCCTTCATTTTCATGTCATCCATACTGCAATACTACAAATAGACATATTCTTTCTATTTTATGTCTGTGAGTTATAAGCCTTTTGAATATATATATATATATATATATATATATATATATATATATATATATATTTGATCAACATAGAAAAACTAAGTAAATAATTCATGATCATTAGTCAAATTAATTAATCAAAATAAATTAATTCATGTTTATGAATTGTTTAAAAAACATTAAATAAGGATAGAATAATAAACTTAGTTATTTTGTTAATGCATATGAAATCTAAATGATAACATATAAATAGAAATGGAGGGAGTAATAATTATAATACTCTAATAATAAAGGGGGTGGTGATGTTTTGTTTGTTTTAGCTAGCAACTTTGAACTTACCGTTTGTTGAAGCACTTTGTTAAAGTACAATCGAATATAACCACCAACTTCACTCCAATTGTAAATTGACCTCAGCAGTCAGCACCCAACGGCTCAAAATGTGTACCAAATCTCTGTTAGTAACGTTCACTATAATTTGTTCTATTATATCTGACTCTCACTAGGTAATGTCAAATACCAGAGAGTAGGTCCATATGTTTTGTCCTTCTGTAACGTTAATTTTCAGAAATTAACTTTAATTACACAAGAAATTAAGCAATTAGCCGGTATTCCTTTCCCTTTTGTCTCTCTCTCTCATCTCCTCTTTTTCCTCATGTTCGTTCCCCTTAAATTTGCAGAAATCTTGGACTTTTCAGCAACTAAAGCTGTTCTAGCCAGCTATTCTTGACAACTTCATAAAAAGTATGAAACACGAAGATGTCACGTTCTGAATTTCTCACTTATTCAAAGTCAACTAGACAATAGAGAATCTTGAGATTCAGATTTTCTGTCCATTCCTAATCCACCTTCCCTTTAAATTAAACCAAGTAGCCAAAGTATAAAAAAATAAAAAGGGTCTTCCAAAAATCTGTTCTTTAATCATCTTGAATGGGAGCTGGTGCTCCAAATCCTCTGTACAGTGAGTATTCTATCCTCAACAGCTTGAAAATGGTGCCACTTTTACTGTTTTATGCATTTTCTGTTTTGGTTCAGGGTTATAATGCTGAATTAACCTTGCACCCAAAAACTCAATTTCTCTTCCCTGAAGGAAAATCTTTAGTCTTGCCTGAACCATCTGATTACTTTTCTAGTCAGCTTGTATCCACCCCTTTGCCCACTAATTCATTTTTTCAAAATTTTGTACTCAAGAATGGTGATCAGCCTGAGTATATTCAACCTTATCTTATTCGCTCTGCTAACTCCTCCGTCTCTATTTCTTATCCATCTCAGAACATTACCTCTGATTTCATTGAACAGATTTTTCGACCCGATTTGACTATATCTGCTTCCAAGAATCCTAAGCCAAATCAGCGCCATGTAATCTCATCATACAGTGATCTTAGTGTTACTTTGGACTTACCATCGAGTAACCTTAGATTCTTTCTTGTAAGAGGTAGTCCTTATTTGACTTTTGCTGTCAATGGGAACACTTCAATTTCAATCTCAACGGTTGATCCAATTCGCAAGCTCTCGTGTGATAGTTCTTTTACTAAGTACACTATCAGACTCCGGAATCGTCAAACGTGGATCCTATATGCATCTTCTCCGATTCATTTGACTGATAATGTATCCACCATTAAGTCTGGTGGGTTCTCGGGTGTTATTCGGATTGCTCTCTTGGCTGATTCTGATTCCCAATTTGAGAAAATACTTGATAAGTGTAGCTTGACTTATCCTGTTTCGGGAAGTGCCATTTTGGGGTCTTTTGCGATCAAGTATAAGTGGGAAGTGAATGGTGCAGGGAAGTTGCTTATGCTTGCTCACCCGCTTCATCTTCGACTTCTTTCAAAAGCAGATGCTTCGGTAACTGTGCTGGAGGATGTCAAGTATAGTAGCATGGATGGTGAGCTTGTTGGTGTAATTGGAGATACATGGGATCTTGAAGCAGAGTCAATCCCAGTATCATGGCATTCAATTAAAGGTTTGAATAAAAAATCAATCCCTGAAATTATTCGTGCACTTGGTAACGATGTTAAGACTTTGAATGCATCAAACATATCTGCTACATCGTCTTACTTTTACGGGAAATTGGTTGCTAGAGCAGCAAGATTGGCATTGATTGCAGAAGAGGTTTCTTATCCTAAGATAACACCGGTAGTTGTTCAATTCTTGAAGGATATGATAGAGCCTTGGTTAAATGGAACATTTGGTGCCAATGGCTTCTTCTATGACCAGAAATGGGGTGGACTTGTGACTAAACATGGGTTAAATGACACAGCAGGTGATTTTGGTTTTGGAATTTACAATGACCATCATTTTCATTTGGGGTACTATATATATGGCATTTCAGTGCTTACAAGATTTGATCCTGCATGGGGAAAGCGGTACAAGAGTCAAGCCTATTCTTTAGTGGAAGACTACACGAACTTGGGACCGAAGGAGAACCAGCATTACACGCGTCTTAGGTGTTTTGACTTATGGAAGCTACATTCTTGGGCTGCAGGGCTGACTGAATTTCCATTTGGGAGAAATCAAGAGAGCACAAGTGAAGCAATTAATGCATATTATTCAGCAGCATTGATGGGATCCGCATATGGAGATGCTGATCTTGTTTCGGTTGGCTCGACTCTTGCAGCCTTTGAAATTCAGTCAGCACAGACTTGGTGGCATGTAAAAGGAGATAACGAAATATATGCACCAAGATTTGTCAAGAATAATAAGGTTGTTGGTATTTTGTGGTCTAGAAAAAGAGACAGCATTCTCTGGTTTGCTCCAGCTGAGAGGAAAGACATTAGGCTGGGAATTCAAGTTCTACCAATATTGCCAATCACTGAGGTTGTGTTTTCTGATGTTGATTATGTGAAGGAGCTTGTGAAATGGGCACTCACTAGCGTACTCAAAAACAGAACTGAAGAAGGATGGAAAGGATTTGTTTATGCCTTGGAAGCAATTTATAAGCAGAAGCAAGCTCTAAACAAAGTGAGGGACCTAAGCAGTCATGATGATGGAAATTCACTCTCAAATCTTTTGTGGTGGATTCATAGCAGAAAATGATCAGCATTAAACTTGAGAAGTTCACTAATTATGATATTCTTGATGGGTTGAACATTTCCATTTGTTAACTTCAGACCAATGTGTTTAATAACCAATGTCACTAAGTTCATATTTTGCACTGTTCTTTTACATGAATAAATATGCGCAATGATCAATGGAGTTGCCAAGTAGAATTTTGTTGCTTCTATATTCTGTTTCTATTGCATACCTTGAACTCGAGATACGAGCAATTGACCCTTATCCACTGAGCGAAATGCCACTTGAACGAACACCTGTGGAACCAAGTAGGCTGATTCACTAGTTACACCAACACCAGTTTGTTCGTGCATCGTGCAAACAGTAGTATAGAATTTTAACCAAGCTGTATCGGCCAAGTATTATTATCAAACAAAAACAAAAATGAAATTTAGAGTTCGTGATTTAGTGACACCAATTTGTTCGTAATTTCTTCTTTTATCTGTTCTAGTGTTCGTGCACGAACACCATATTATCAAACAAAAAAAAAAGAAGTTTAGTGAATGTTATTGGCAAAGTAACATTAGATGACTATGGAGTCGCCTTTGTTAGGGAGCGCTTTACCTCAATGTGGGACTTTTCGGCGCAAATTCGAATTTAGTCAGACTCCAATGTGGGTACCAAACATCATGAAAAAAAAAAACGTTAGATGACACCCTTTGTAGAAAGTAGTGCCATTGCGTGCAAATATGTTGCCTCTTTATAGATTCTAACAACATATGTTTGATTTAACCTTTTGATGCAAGAAAAAGTAGGCCTTTAAGGGAGCCAACCTAAAACATTAGCTGGACCCTATGGTTGCCTGGTTGTAGCTTGACATATTATATACTACTACTACTAACAATATGGCTGAATTCTGGTGCAACTGCCAAGTTTGCTGCATCATTAGTATTATTGCTCATCTGTTCCAATTCAGGTAACACTTTTTTATTTTTTGAAAGTCAAATTATTTAAGTTTAATTGAAAATTTGTGCAAAATCTTTAAATTTTTTTAAATGAAATTTATATATTATAAAATATGTAAAAAGTACTTTTAGTTGCAATAATTGACAATTTAAAATATTTAAAAGATATACGAATAATTTATAATAAAAAATGGACTTGTTTAAATCTCGAAATCTAAAAATGACACATAAATGAAAATGAGGAAGTATTATTATTTTTTTGGGTCAGATCTTTTGAGATATTCATACGCTTTGTAGTTATATTGTTCTTTGAAGAAGCGTTTGCATTTCAATTTCCTTTTTTTTAATCATGGTTTGGTGGACAGCGCGTCCAGCGCAGTGACAACAAATAAAAATAAAAGGGGTGCCATCGCCAATCTGAACTCTTTGCATTGACTCGAGCTATTATTTGTGTTTTTTATGAAACAAAGATTTTATTGATTAAATATTTGTAAATACAACTTTTATTTACTTTTTAAATTCTTCTCGATAATTATTCCCCTCGTGATGAAAAAATAATTACTCTATTTTAGAGAGGATTGATTTTACAATATTTTTTTGCCAAATGTACGTTAATTACAAATAGAAAGAAATGTTGTACTACATACTCATTACCACATGGTTTTTTCTTATATATTTATATTACATAGTAGATTTGGAACTAAGGAGATAGTGAGAATTGTTTAAATCATTAGGTAAATAATAGTATTTTTTGGGGTAAATTAGATAGATCAATAATAATTGATGTAATAAGGAGAATAAAATAATTCAACTGCAAATAAGAAGACAATCTGGATAATTAATATGTACTCATATTTATTACCATTTGCCATAAACAACTCCAACCTAATGAGGAGTTCAACGATTTCTTATTCCATAAACTACAAATTGGTGTTCAAGTGAAAAAGTTTCATACTTTTGGAAGAAGGGTTTGAACAAAAGTTATTTGAATAGTCCAAATTAGATTTAACTCATTTGTTGTACTTTCCATTATTGATATTATGTTTTAAAATCTACTTTTTAAAATAAATTGATCCTAACTTTATATATGATAGGTTTAAAATCACTATATTAAAGAATACTTTGATATATTCTATGTATTTTAAATTTCAATCTACCATTTTTTTAAAAAATTCATAACAAGTCAAAATAAAAAAAAAAAAAAATAAAAGAAAATATTTAGTATAAATTTTATGAATCACATAGTTTTAATATTAAATTACAATCTATCCCTATTTAGTTTGTAATTATATTAATCCCTGAAAAAGTAAAACAAATCGGATACATAATATGTAGCTTGGATACATTAAAAATTAGCTCGGATACATTATAAAATAATCCGGATACATAATATCTAGCCCGGATACATTAAAAACTAGCTCGGATACATTATAAAATAATTTAGAATTAGGAGAGAAATATGGAATTTTAGAGTTTTTTTAAAAATAGAAAAGAATATTAAAAATAAAAAAATATAAGACGTGCATTTCAATAATTTTTTCAAATATGAATAATTTCACGAAGAGGAAGAAAGTCCTATTTTTTAAGTCTAGTATGACAAAACAAAGGTCACATAAAAGGAAATCAACTTTGCTTTCAGCATCAATGTGCAAAATTCACTATTTATTTTTAATTTGTTGAAGTAAAATCATTAATATCTGTTGTTTGTTCAACAAACTTTTATGATATTCTAATTAGTTAGCTTAGACTTCAAATTTGATATTCCACATTGGTCCGTAACGTGGGCAAAGAATTTAACTTGCAATGTAAACATAATTCAATCATTAATTACAGAACAAAGTACACAGATCTTTTATTTCACTTATTTCCATTATCTCCTATTATTTTTAAAAATCTCAAAAATTTCTTATTTCTTTAATGTATCCGAACTGCATATTAATGTATCCAAACCAATATTTAATGTATCTGAACTACATATTATGTGTCCGAGCTAGTTTTTAATGTATCCAAGCTACATATTAATATATTTGATTTTTTTTATTTTTAAGGAATTAATGTAATTAGAAACTTATTAGGGATATATTATTATTTCATATTAAAACTATCGGATTTATGTAATTTACCCAGCCTTAATTATATTTTATTCTTTTATTGTAGGTAGTTTATTTTGTTTTTGGGCAAAAAAGTATTTTCACTATCCAATGAATACACAACACATATATTAGCTTACATTTTTATTATTAAATTATAATTAATTATGTATATTTTAATTTCTAATTTTTTTTACTTAACCACGATAAGGTAATATCATTTGGATACAGACAACTGGTGTCCATAAATTTTTACCTTACTTTTGAGATTGTAATCCCATTTATTATGAGCAGTGTATATACAATTGGAGAAGAAGGATTCTGATTATGAGCAGTGTATATACAATTGGAGAAGAAGGATTCTGATAAATCCTTTCGAAACATTAAAGTAGGATTGTCAAATGAGCGAATTGGATTAAAATTGAAGATATTAAAATGAGTAGAAATAGAAATTGAGTTGAATTATGATCCGCTCAAAATTATTTTGGGTTCAAGTATGCGGGATTCAAATGAGCTAAAAATCGAGTTGGATCAAGATCCGCTCAATTTGATTTGTTTAATTCAATATTTTTCACATATTGTTATTTATCTTTTATAATCATAATATGAATTTCAACTCAAGAAAAAAATAGCATAAAAAATACAAATGGATTCATAAATCGCAGAAGATATAAAATAAATAGTAATTTATATTTTCAATACGGGTACATACATTACACTACAATAATGCAAATAAAAAGTCTGGAAATTGGTGATTAAATTAGGTTCAATTGAAAATTCTTTTAAGATGGATTGAAATTGATCTGAAGTCCAACCCATAAAATCTTGGGTGAGTTACCTATATTTTGGCTTATTTTGACACCCCTACATTAAAGAAAAATAGGAAAAAGAATGCCGAAAAGACAAAAAAAAAAAAAAAGAAAAAAGAAAAAGAAAGTGAAAGACACTTAAGCAGCAACAGAGCCAATCTTCACGCGTGCCCGGTAATTAGGGAATTACTAATATATAGTGAGTCATAAATTACTGTTAATAGCAACGTAGAATTTTTCGATAGAGAATGACATTTATAAACTGACAAAGGAATGAGATCGGAGAAGACAATCACTACAGTAGTCTATTTTAATGCATTTCCTTCTAAACTTAGTGTTGGGTTGGGGTCAATGATTGTTTGTTAGTAATTGTGTGTAGAGACCACAAAACCATTAGCCTATCTTGAACATGGGCTTCATGATGTTTTCTTTGACTTAGCTTCTTGATAACACACACAGAATGTTTATTTATCTTTAGCACGTTAATTTATTTTGTTTGACGTAAATGCTGAGTTCATCACTATCTATCTCTGAGGCCTCCCCATGTTGTCTCTGCCTTGTTCAAGATTCTGATTTTACTCGCTCTCTTTGACATTACCAAATCAAGAAAACTAACTACTATTTCGAAGTGGCAACCACGTTCCCATTTGCCCTCATTTCATGGCTAGTTTAGTACAGCTTTACCATTCTTCATGTTCCAAGATTCCTACCTGTAACCCACACTCTTAGAGGTAACTTCACTTTTGAACAACTAACATTGCATTCACCTTTCTTCCTATGTCTTTTTGAGGGATCTGGGTCTGTTTCAACTGCTGACTTTGGAATTTGTTGATCTGAGTTGTTAGTAGTTTTTATTTTAGGGTTCAATTTAGACTAGTTTTTGGCTTGAGAAAGGCTCATTCTAAGCAAAATCTTGCAACTTCAATTTGAGGAATTAGTTTTTGGGAAGAAGGGGTTTTGCATTCTTGGATTTGTGTGCAAATGAGAGGTTTTTGAGAAATTCCAATGTGGATTTGGGAGGTTTACTGTATAATTCTTGATCAAAATTGAGACCTTTACTGAAAATGGCCTCTCCAGATTCACCCCCTTCTTTTTTGCCATTCCCAACTTTCCCCACAGCTTCGCCTTCAAATTCTACTTCTGATTCACCTCCTGCTCCTCCTCCTGACTCTTCATCTCCTCCTCCTCCTCCACCTGACTCTTCAGCTCCGCCTCCTTCTCCACCAGCTCCAGATTCTCCTCCTCCATCAGCGTCAAAATCACCTCCACCCGCAGAATCTCCTCCACCTCCACCTCCTACAGTAGCTGCACCACCACCTTCTGCGTCTCCTCCGCCAAAGCCGTCAGTGTCACCACCACCACCACCTTCTCCTAAGGCTCCTCCACCAGTTAATTCTCCACCTCCAGCTTCATCTCCACCCCCACCATCAAAAGATTCTCCTCCTCCTGCTCCTCCTCCTTCCCCACCTCCTCCCCCTCCAGCAGTTTCACCTTCTCCTCCACCACCAGTGAAAAATCAACCACCACCCCCTGATTCTCCACCTCCTGCACCTGTTGCAAATCCGCCACAAAACTCCCCTCCACCTCCTGCATTGGCGCCCCCTCCAGCCTCACTGCCATCTGCCCCTCCACCTAACCTCTTAACATCTCCACCCCCTTCTATTTCACCTCCTGCTCCCCCAAATTCTACTTCTCCAGCTGGAGCTCCCCCTCCATTACCTGTGACTCGCCTTCCTACTGAGAAGCCTACTGCTATCCCTAAACCTGCTATCACTGCAGATTCAAGTGCCAGAAATGGTGGGGGAAATAAGACAGGAAGTGTGGCGGCAATTGGTGTTGTTGCTGGGTTTCTGGCCCTTAGCTTGGTGATTGTTGCAGTCTGGTTTACACGTAGGCGAAAGAAAAGAGAGACTGCATTTAATCTCAATTACCTGGGACCCTCTCCATTTGCTTCCTCACCAAATTCAGGTATTGCTTTCAAGGTTCTTGAATTTCCTTAGGGATTTTGCTGTATGAAATTTGTTTATTGCTAAAACATTCCAATTTTCCAGAGTGATAAAATGTATTCATCCTTTCCCAACCTCTAGCTTGCATGTATTACTGTATTGATGACAAGGAACTATATCACGTGAACCATTATGATCCTTTTGTAGAAGGGATTCATGGTACAATTAATTCTATTTTGCGAAGTTACAGATGACCCATTTGTATTACTGAACATCAAAGGCATGTTTTTGTTTCTTTTGCATGATTATTCACTCTTTTTTTCCCCTTTGCTACAGAGTTGAGTGCACACAACAAAATCACTTTGCCCAAGAAAACTAGAATTCTGAACTTTTGTGTAACGTAGTGTTCCATTATCCATATTCTCTTTTTAACCTTTCCATTTGTGGATCAGCCTTATAATGTAAAGTACAGATCAGAAAAATTAAGTTCCACTTTGTCAATTTTACAAACTTATCTCGAGTATTGTTAGTGTTTATTATAGAATTATAACAACCTACCCCCTTCCCAGCTTTTGGAGTCTTAATGAATTACTTATTTTTCCAGATACATCATTCCTGAGATCAAGGTCTCAACATTCCACTTATCTAGCTCCAACTGGCTCGCAAAGCAATTTTATGTACTCTCCAGACCATGGGGGTATTGGAAATTCAAGATCATGGTTCACTTACGAAGAATTATCTGAGGCAACAAATGGTTTTTCTCCTGATAGTGTTTTGGGTGAAGGAGGGTTTGGATGTGTTTACAAAGGTGTTCTTAATGACGGAAGAGAAGTCGCTGTCAAACAGCTGAAAAGTGGAAGTGGACAAGGGGAGCGTGAGTTCAGAGCAGAAGTTGAGATTATCAGCCGTGTGCACCATCGCCATTTGGTTTCACTTGTTGGTTACTGTATCTCAGAGCAGCAAAGGTTACTTGTCTATGACTATGTGCCAAATGACACGCTTGACTATCACCTTCATGGTAAGACAGGTTTGAGATAAATGAACTAATGAATTGAAGTACTTGGATTACTGTACTCCAGATTTTGTTCTCTATGTTGAATTCTCCAATTCCACAATTCCAAGACGAGTTACTTATTTTTCTTATCATGGCTGGTAATGACCATTATGACATGAATAGCTGCTAACAATGGCTACAACCAATTGGCCTTATACTGTGCCACATTTCTATGAACTTCGATGAAACTGAGAAGGATGTTGTCTAGTCTCGGATATGATGCTAACGTAACTTCTATCGTTGATTAAATGCTGCAGGTAAAGGCATGCCAACTATGGATTGGGCTACCCGAGTAAAAGTAGCTGCTGGTGCAGCACGTGGACTTGCTTATCTGCACGAAGACTGTAATTTTCTTATTATGTTTATATTTACTTTTGTCCACATTAGTTAAACCTAGGGCTTCTGGAGACTTAATAAAAGGAATATGGGGACATAGTGGCTTAAAGAGTGGTTAAATTTCTCCAAAGAAGCTCAGATGCAATATCCAATGTTCTTCGCTTAGCATGTGTTATCCATCAAAAGGCCTAATTTCGATCACCCTTCATTATAAAAGTGTAAAACCTTGACTAGTCAATGCAATTGGTAACGGCATAGTTTATTAATGAGATTAATGCTAAAATAGACAAATCTTTTCAGTTGCAATGTCGCCAAGTTGAATGGACTTTCTTTGGGAATAGAGCATGTTTTTTATGTTTTGCAATTTTCCTTTATTGCTTTATCCTCTGAAATTTTGCTGATTATGTTGTTCTCAGGTCATCCCCGCATTATCCATAGGGATATCAAAACATCAAACATTCTCTTGGATATCAATTTTGAGGCACAGGTATGGCAATTTATCCAACCTAAATTTATGTTTGTGACTTGGTGTTTGTCATTGTTTGTTGAACTTAGGCATCTGAACCAGAACAATCTCATATTCCATGCTGTAATGGTGTATAGGAAATTATGTGTGTTATGGTTTATAGTTTATGCAATTTGACAATGCATTTCCTCCTTTCAGGTTGCTGATTTTGGCCTTGCAAGGTTAGCAGGTGACGCCAGTAGTACACACGTGACAACTCGTGTGATGGGAACCTTTGGGTAGGTCATACATGTGCTAAGTCTTAAATTTGAAGAAATCTTAGTTGGCCTTTTTCTGTTACAATATCATATTATCTGACAACATCATCAACACCATGGTCAGTTGCACCATAAGTAATCTCCAAACACTTTTATCCTAAAGCTGCTTTTACTTCTAAAACTTTTACAGCATTACTTTTTGTCACTTCCATTTCACTTTGAACCTCAGGGGAGAGAGTAAATTGACCTTAATTTAGCGTATATTGATTCCTCACTTGCAAGAACAACCTTCAGTTGGTTATCTGCCTCGAGTTGGTAACTTTGTACTCTTGTATGGGGGCAGGATTTGGTCTTAGTCAAACAGTTGCTTCTATGCAGCATCTCAGAACCATAACGTAAATGTCAGCCACCTAGATTTTCCAATAGCCCGTCATCCTACCCACAGAAATGGGTTAAACTGATATTGAATTATTAAAATGACTAATTTTTGTAGTTGTATGGCATACGTTCAGCTGATTAATTGACATTGACATAAATGATTTCAGATACTTGGCACCAGAGTATGCATCTAGTGGAAAATTAACAGAGAAGTCTGATGTTTATTCATATGGTGTTGTGCTTTTGGAGCTTATTACGGGACGGAAACCTGTTGACCAGTCTCAACCCTTAGGTGATGAAAGCCTGGTTGAATGGGTAAGTTCAAATTTTAAGTTGTTTTAATTTCCTGTAATGATTAATGTTGATGCTTAATCATAGTTTGTGGCCAAACATCCCTTGTATGCTGAATTAAAGAGAGAAGATATTGAAACCTAGGCCATGCATGTGTCCTAATCTATAGGGGGGAAACTGAGGTTTCTGGGATGTTTATTTCTTTTGAGGAAGAATAGAGGTCGGTTTCCAAATTTTTTCTGTAAAGGCTTTGGACGATTGTAATACACTAGGGGCGGACCCACCCTGACCCAAGGGGTGTCAAGCGACAATCCTTTGTTGGAAAATTACGTTATATACAGAGATCGAATTTTGATTTAATAAATATATATGTACAAGTATTGACACCACTGGACACAAGTTAAACGGTTTAGTCTAGTGGTTAGGGTGTTGTGAAAATTCCTCAGTATTGCTATTCACACTAGTGATGGAATCGTTTAGAGTTTTCCTTGTTTGCTCATACGTATTTCTCAAGACATCCAACTAGTGCTTTCATTAGATTGAAGCTGAGAATGTTACCTTCTATCCTGTAGGCTCGACCTTTGCTTGCTCAAGCACTTGAGACTGAAAATTTTGAAGATGTAGTAGATCCTAGGCTTGGAAACAACTTTGTTGCGGGTGAGATGTTCCGGATGATTGAAGCAGCTGCAGCTTGTGTTCGTCATTCAGGCTCTAAGAGGCCACGGATGAGTCAGGTAATTAGAGTGCTATTGCAGGTCAGGCAGTTCATTATGATTCATTTCGTTGCAGTCCTGATTTTTTCCGCCCATTTCAGGTGGTTAGAGCTCTAGATTCCATGGATGAGCTGTCGGATCTGTCCAATGGAGTGAAACCTGGACAAAGTGGAATTTTTGAGTCAAGGGAACAATCTGCACAGATAAGAATGTTTCAAAAGATGGCATTTGGAAGTCAAGAATACAGTTCAGATTTCTTCAATTATTCCCAAGGCAGCTATAAAAGTTGAGTTCTAAATGGCTTATTATAAAAAAAATTGCCCTTGACAAGAGTTTTTTCACAGAGAGATCTGACTTGTAATTAACATTGTAAATCACTGTGCTATTCTTTCTTTTTCCGGCAGCATTGAAATCTGCATTCTTTTTTACTCGTTTTTGTTGTCTTCACACGACAAACAATTGGTTTTGTAGCATTCTGAAATCAACATTCTATTCATACGATGTAGATAATATGTTAATCAAGGTCGTTTGACTGAGTACCAAATGCAGTTACTACTTTATGGAAGCATATAAAATTTCTCAAGGAAAAAATTGTTCCATGTAGCTATTTAACCATCCAAAGTTCATTCGTAGATTCTCAATTATGTTAATTAATCATGTCATTAAATAGTTGATAGAGTCAGATGATTACTTAACCTGAATTATTATAAAAACAAGTGTTGGATCGACTTATAAAAGCACATTATTAATACACTATTCTTGTGTATTCTATCACACGATTCTTTACTATTAAATGAGCGTGGAAGTAGTACCATCAATTGTATGACTTGTCTTTTGGATGATTTTGCAATCTCCACGTAAGCTGCCTTCATGCCGCATAAATTTGTTAAATTGTTGGGCAAGTTAGTTATGGTTGATTTAACATTTTCCATAAAATAATAAATGATTCATGAGCCAGAGACACTGGCCAATCTTTAGCTTAATTAGTTCTCCCTTTTACACATCAATAAGTGATTTTTTTAACTGTCCCAATGTGAAATATTATAGCCTTGACTTTGATACAAGTATCCAAGATCTCGTACTTTGATGAATGGCCAATATGTAAGGTAGGTGTAGATGGGGAACCTGATTGGCTTACAGAAATTAAATATAAATATCTTCTTCTAAATATATAGACGTGGCGCTTCATTGATAGCAAAAATTGAGGTGAACTTACCTCCGCAAACACTACCTAACATTCTAGTTGACATTAAAAGACAAAAACTCCTGCAATTAGTACTTCCATACAATCACAGCATCCCATATTTCTTTCATATTTACCATTTTATCTACTACTTAACTAATTTATTATCTTTTGGTACATATAGAGCTTGTATAAGTGTATAAAAGTAGGCCACTCTCTAACTATGTCAACCTAGCTAAGTGGCAGATACCCTTAAGGCTCTGAACAGAAGACATTTTCATAATTGAGCTGCAGAGAGAGAGATGGATGTCGCGATATCCTTAGAATTGGAGCCACTAAAGCAGAGGAATGATCATGAAATGTTCTTTTCTAGTGGTAATCTTATCTGCAGTTTGAATGCAAGAGACAGGAAAATTGTTTGTGTCACCGGTGGAAACTCCTACTTTGGTTCTCACTTGATCAAGAAGCTTTTGGCATATGGTTACCTTGTTCGAGTTATTATTCAAAATCAAGCTAATCTTGAGGACATGAAGGAGCTGATGAGGGAAGATATGAAGCAACTGGAGAGTGTTGTGGTGGCAAGAATGGATGATTTAGATAGCCTCTGCAATGCTTTTAGAGGTGGACATGTTGTTTTCCACACATCATCTTTCATTGATCCGCGAGGGATCTCTGGATACACGGTTAGTCATAATAACTTTTGCTTGAGTCATATGATTATGTAAAAATATCTTCATATTAATCACTACATAGAACTTGTGTTCTTCATTTAATTCTACTACTATCACTCTATTTGGTAGTTGACTAACTTGGAATGGTACATTATATTATTCACTGTCCACAAGGACCACAACTTTAGGATTTGATCTTTCTCAACTCTAAGGTAGTTATCTTCTTTAATCTTGAGTCCTGGCTGGTTAGCATCAGAATAATTGAAGCAGCAATTCTTCTTCAACCTCCTTTATACACATCAGGTTTCTGAAATATATATATAAAATATGAACAGAAATTTCTTTAAATTCCACCTAGTGCAGCAGCTCTGTTTCGAGTGATGTTTTTAAAAAATTCTACTAAACAAAATTCAACCTGTGTAAATCTCAAAGATAAGCTGACAAGCCGATATGATTCAGGAACGAATGGCATTTATTGAAGCTGAAGCAGCAAAGAATGTCATAGAAGCTTGTGGCAGGGCAGCATATGTTAAAAGATGCGTTTTCACCTCTTCTCTACTTGCCTGCATCTGGAAAAATGACCCGCCAAACCTCATAGATGAGAGCACTTGGAGCGACGAGACATTCTGTAGAGAACACAAGGTATACTTGTTATCCTTCATTCTTCATTTTCATCTAAAAGGCAGACGGAATACAAAGAGAATTAAAATATATACAAATAATGCGATCATTTACTCTCACTGACTCTAGATTCTGGATTCACCTCTACTATTAATCGTCTCTACTATTTAACAAATTTTCACGGAAAAACAGCTTTGGCTAGCATTGGCCAAGACCAGGGCAGAAAAGGTTGCTTGGTGGAAAGCAAGGGAGATGAAGGTGAAACTTGTTACTTTATGTCCTGGATTTCTCATGGCACCATCTTTCCCAAACGCTCACCTTGAAACTTCTCTCCCGTACCTCAAAGGTACTTTTTTCACACAATCAATAATCTACAACTTAAAATTTTCCGCTTAATTGAGGATTGGAAAAGAGCTTAGCAATTGCAACTCTATTTTGCATCAAATTTCACATTTAATTTTATGGATCAAACTAATAAAATAGATTGAGAATTGATCGATTTGTTTACTAACTCGAAGAAATGTTTAATTGTAGGTGGCGATTTCATGCTAAGACAAGGAATTCTAGCAACTGAAGATGTAAGTAAAGTGGCAGAAGCACATATTTACGTCTATGAAGATATGGACTATGGAGGCAGTGGAAGATATATTTGCTTTGGAAAAATAGTTAGAACATTGGAAGAGGCCATACAACTCGAAAATGGCTTGAATATACCTTGCTACTTGTCTGGGGATCAAAGCCCTCTTGCAGTAGCAGTTGATAATAATGAAATTCCTCCCAGAATTACCAAGTCAAAGCTCAGTAGATTACTATTCCATGCGTCACAACGCCTTCCTTGCAAACAGTGAATAGTAATATTACCAATGAATTAATTTGAGAGTAATATTTGTATGGTACTTACCTCAAAATATTATTACAACAAACGTATAGCAATTAGAGAAGTGTAGTCAGGAATTTATATAAAGGTAATGAATGTCATGATTGATGATCGAATTTGTGAGCAGAAGTTATTTTTCAGCTCAATTTACCAAAAACACCATATTCAATAATTTATTTATGTAGCAAGTATAATATTTTGATGATGAAACTTTAATTGAAATTCATGTTCCTTCCTAGCTCCATTCATGTGGTTAATTGTAAGAAATACGTTGATTACCTAATAGTGAATAACAAGAAACTATCAAATCTAGAATAATGTGTGGTGAAAAAGAAAGGTACAATACGTAAACGTCTATTTTAATTTGAATTCAACCGTTTATGCGTTATTTTAGATGTGTACAAATAGCTATTTAAATTTTGTATAAAATTTAACAAATAGACTCATACGTCTATGATCATTCTAATATTGTAATATTATTTCAAAATCAAGATAAAACTAATTTATTTTTTAACTCTCAAAACTTACTTCATTATTTTTTTTGAAAGTAAGGCATATTAATTAAAAATAAATTAGTAAAAAAATACTTCTAATAATTAGACGCGTGAAAAGGAAATGCGAGGAAATCTCCAGATACTCCACGACTAAACGACTGTGAAGAATTGTAGAAGAGACGACTCCGACTCCTCCGACTCCACTGATTTAGCAGAGAGAAATGGGAGAAGAGGCAGAGGATCCACAGAAATTGAAGAAGGTTGCGGCGGCGGCGTATGACTACGAGAATGATCCAAGATGGGAAGATTACTGGTCTAACATTCTCATTCCTCCCCACATGGGCTCCCGCTCCGATGTTGTCGAGCATTTCAAGCGCAAGTTCTACCATCGTTACATTGTCAGTATTCCCTCTTATTCTATTGACTCATCATGCCGAATAAAACGGAACAGATATAGCTGATTTACATAGCAGACTCCAATTGGTTTTAGATTTGGTGCTTAGTTTGATGAATTTGCGTTTCATGTGTATGTATGTATATGCACTATATCTGTTA
Source organism: Solanum bulbocastanum (assembly GCA_037074985.1). Taxonomy (NCBI): domain Eukaryota; kingdom Viridiplantae; phylum Streptophyta; class Magnoliopsida; order Solanales; family Solanaceae; genus Solanum; species Solanum bulbocastanum. The sequence continues at coordinate 37,448,565 of CM073598.1, read as the reverse complement.
CAGTATTTTCTTCCCCTAACTGCTCCGGGATCCTTGGATTTCGCATTTTTATTAATAGCGGGATTTATGTTATAATGGATCTAGTATCCATCTGTTAATTCAGAAGTCTTAATTTCTAGGGAAATCTCGATGCAGTGTTTGGGGCTTTTGTAGTCTGCGCTGATATTGTCTATATGAATTCAGTAAAATATCCGTTTTTGCCCTTGCGGAGTTGGGTGTAAGAGCGTTAAGTTTGATGTTTTTCTAGGCCTTTTCCTTATACTAGTCACTTTATCTCTCGAAATTCATGCAGGTCACTTTGTCATCCTATTCCTTAGCTTCTTGTTGTATTATTGCATTGATGATCAATACAGTTAGGGATGGCAGCGGGCCGGTTGCAGGGCAAACCGCGAAGACTTCAACCCGCCCCACCCCACATAGCATAATTTTCTCCTTCAACCCGCCCCGTCCCACTCAGTCCAAACCTGCCTCGCCCTGGCCCACATAATTTGTTATTGTTTTCTTTTATAAAATAGAACTTTTTTGAATGACTTTTGATAGCTTATTCTATCATAAAAACATATGCAATGGCTGTGAAACATTACATCAAAAGACAAGCATTTGATAGTTAGAAATTTGAATATATACAAAAAGTGACGAAACAACCGAAGAATTAAAAGAGAACTGATTATTATAACACTGACAAAAGAAAGTGATCCCCAAGAATAGCTGACAAATGGATTCTCAATTAACATAACACATGACAAAAGAAAAATAAATTATTGATTCTTTAAAAATAAGTCTAAGTGATTAAGCTAATAAAAGGTTAATCTGGTAAGTATTTGATAGTTGGTTTTCTTGCCTAAAGCCTAAACAGAAGATAAGTGGAAGAAATACTTTAGCGATTTTAACATTGGATTTATCTCAAACCTGCATCCCGTTCCACCCCACATGGTTTTTATTAAAAAAGATTTAAAACTGCCTCTGCAAAAGCTATAACCTGCACCATGCCGCAAAGGTTGTAACCGGCTCTGCCCCGCACCCACCCCACCCCATTGCCATCTCTAAATACAGTGTTGGACAAATTTGGGCTTGATGAAATTGTGTAGAGAATTTCATGTTTGCTTTTTTTTTTTTTTTATTGACAAGGGAAACCCGCAGCCGCTATCCTTTAGGTGCGCATAGGGTAAAACCCCCGCTCCTATGCAATAGCTCTCAAGCCACATAGGAGAAGTAACCCGCATTAGGCAAGCCCGGTGCGACGAGGTCGACCCAGAAGGCAAACCCCTTGCTTTTGTTGGCAAGGGGTTTTGAACTTGAGACCTCCAACATGGAAGTCCCAAGCCCAAACCTCTGGGCCACCCCTTGCTTTCATGTTTTCTTTATTTGAGAATCCTCCTGCTTTCTTCTTCTGCACTTTGTCACCCTATTCTTTAGCTTCTATGACGTGGTATTTTGAATAACTGTATAAGTTCCTATTGCTTAGATCATTGTTGGATATTGTTTCATTGTATCAGAGCTTATAAAATCCTCATTGCCTGCCCAGTTTTCAACGGGGATGGATAAAACTAGGTGGTGGTTTTCTGTTATATACTGGTGTAGCAGTCCTGGGCTACTAGTATTATGGACTTTACACTGAGAAATATTTAACATGAAGTGAAATGAAATGTGAATTCCAATTTAAACTTTGTTGTAACTGATTTATCTGCCCTTTCTGATGAGTACTTAATCTTCGCTCTGTCTGACAGAATCCCAGATGATTCTAAATAATCAGTTGATTATTATTATTTTTATCTTGGAAGATTTCTTCTGCGGTTCGCTTTGTTGATTGTGCATCTATCTGTCCAGGATTCTGGTCTTGTTGTTGAACCAATGACTACCAGCAGTTCTTCCCAATCAGCAAGATCATCAGCCCCACAATCTTCTTCTTCACCAACTTCTAACAACCAGCCAAGACAACGTAACTCTGGTATGAATTTCTTTTGGATTTCTGAATGAATATAAAAGCTCCTCTTCCTGGTAGACATCTTCATTTCAAATGTAAATTTGTATTTTCATCCAAATGGAACTTATTTCAGGAGCAGCTAGTAGAACTTCTGGGACATCCACAACTCCAACTCCAACTCCAATTCCAACTTCAAGTGCAACGTCACTGCGATGGAACCGTCAAACTATACAATTTTCAGTGAATGCTTGGGTACCATATCTTCATCTTAGTGATTTGAATTTTGGAACATTTTCTTTTTAAATTTGCACCATGATTCCTGTGTGAAAAAGTTTTAAATGGCTGCTTCCTTCTTCCAACAAAGTAAAATGTTTTAACTGCTCTATCTGGTTACGGTTAACTCTCTATTAGCACAAAGAGGTCATTAAGTGTATATATACTTTCGAAGATGGACCTCATCTTCTTTATAGTGATGGAAAATGATAGGGCCCTTATTTACCACATGCCAACTTTTGCTAGCAGTGATGCCTCTCTATTAATAGGGATGCATCACGGAAAAATTCCTTGTAGGATTATTGCCTTTCAGTATGACTTCTTATAACCTTCAGTAACTTGCGATTGATTTTTTAGTACCCTTCTTTACAGGTCCTTGTTGTAGCAGTTCTTGCAATCTTTCCTCTTATACCTACAAATCTGTCAAACAGAGCATATCGATTGGCCTTTGCAGGAACTGCATGTTCTTCCCTGTATTCATTATACGCATTATATGGGGTAAATTCTGAATACCAGTTCTTTTTTTTCTCCTCTCTTTGTTTGAGGCTAGTTTGAATATTTTGGTCTAGGAGGCAACTTTTGATAATCTCATCACCTTTTTGCAGAAGCCTAGCGCTTGGAATTTGCAGGCACTGCAAGTTTGGCTTCAGTCAGTTATTATGGCGAAAGATTTTCTCTACTTCATTTACTGCCTTACTTTTGTCACTTCACATCTCTCCTTGAAATGTGAGCTTTAGTTTGGTTTGGTTTTGGTCGTCCTTGTTCTTAGTAATTTTTATAGAGTTGATGTCTTAGTTCAGTAACATGTGTTATTGGTCAATGCTGAGCAGTTGCTTTGATTCCCGTTATATGCCGAGGACTTGAACATGTTGCAAAGTTTCTTCGACGCAACTTCAACACATCTTCTTTATACAGGTAGCAGAACTGTAGCTTAATTTCGTGAAAAGAAAAGTTCTTTCTATTGAAATGAGAGATTGTAAAATTGTTTAAAATTGAATAACATCCTAGGGAAATCTTTGATGTCATGGAAAAATATTTATATATGTTGTAAATCTCTTAGTGGTGTACTATTTGATGTCCTTTTCTCCATTTGTGCCATCCGTTGATTATTTCTTGTGGGTTGTGTGGAGGGTGGGCGTGTGCTAGAAATATTTTTCCTTGTTTCTGAACTTATATGACAACATCTGCAGGAAATTCTTGGAAGAGGCTTGTGTATGGGTCGAGTCAAACACAACTACTCTTAGCATATTGTCCTCACAGGCTGAGATTGGGCTGGGACTTCTTTTAGTTGTTTCCCTATTTTCGTTAGTATCTGAGCTTACTGGTGCTTATACTCGTCATTCTCATTGTTCTTTCCATTTTGTGCTTATAGCTTTCAACTTCCTTCAAAATGCAGGTGGCAACGTAACATACTACAAACTTTTATGTACTGGCAGGTATGCGTCATTCTGTCATTTTCATAGTATTTTCGGCTTCTTTTTCCTTGCAATTTCTAGATGAATGAGCTCTTTTGCTGAAAGCACTGTATGAAATTTCTAGATTTGTGCCTTCTTTGTTGTTTCTTTTTCACCTTTTTTGCATCTTAGTGATGACAGCAAATATGAATCATGTTCGTATTGTGGGTCATGCGCACTGTATTTTCAGCTACACCCATATGCTGCCAACGAATATCTGACCCAGCCCTTTATTAAATATGTTCATTCATATTTGAGAGTTTAAGCTTGACGGAATATTTTATTAAACTTGCAGCTATTGAAGCTTATGTATCATGCTCCTGCTACTGCTGGTTACCATCAGAGCATGTGGGCTACTATTGGGAGGCATGTAAATCCTCTGGTTCAACGATATGCTCCATTCATGCATACTCCGATCTCCAGTATTCAACGATGGTGGCTAAGATAGAACTGTAGAAGACAGCAGCAAGACATAGAACAGGATTCATGACAGCTAGGTTGGAAGTGCTTTTTCATATTTGTACTTTGTCCCAGATGACGAATATTGGCAAGACTTCTACTTTTCTTTTTATAAACAGATTAATTATAACTGTCTACTGAAACTAAGCCTAGTAATAACCTTGGGGGCTACTTCCAATTTTTAACATTTTTACCCAAGGTGACTTGTCCCGTTGGTTATAAATTAGTTCACCTTCCCATAATGTAATCTACTGTATTGTTTAAGAATGATTCACTGATAATGGGATTGAAGGGTCTTCTTTCTAAATATAGAAGACTATCGTAAATATTTATCTCCTTTTTCAACCTGGTTAAGGCCCTTGTATATGAAAAAGAACATACTCCCTCCTTATTTGTTTGTGTGTCTTAGTTTGATGAAAAATAAAGACTTCTTAATTTTTATGATTTTAAACTAAAGGCACGTATACTGTATCAAAATGTTTTTTAATTATATAATTGTATATATGTCGGTGAAATCAAAGTGTATCAAATCAAGAAAGGAACATTAATTTGTAAGCAGACTAAAAAGAAAAGCAATAACTTACGATTTGGTTTGAATATAATCAGTTGACATTCAGTGATTCACCAGTAAACTTTCCAACACCATAAATCATAAATATGGCCAACGTCTGAGGAATAATAAAACTGCATACTAAAAGCAAATCAACTAATCGGTCAGTTATCTTTGATAAAGTAAAATGAATCGGTACCGTGCCCCGTAATTTCCTCTTATTATGTTAATTTTTTTTTTTGACGACCTTATTATGTTTGTTAAATAATGTTGATTTTTCTCTCTTCAGGTAGAAGTTGAAATTCATGAAATTCCGTTTGAGTAATAGAGACAGAATTTTACCGTCTTTAAAAGAATATAATTAAAAAGGTAAAAATGTAGTTTCTCTAACAATTTAAGTCATTGGATAAGATAGTCATAAAAAGATTTAAATTGAAAATTAACCTTTCGGGGTCGTTTGGTGTGAGGGTAAGAATAAATAGTCATGAATTAAAAAGATAGTCCTGGAATTAAATTTTGGTGTCTTGTTTGGGATAACTTATCCCACCATTTATACCATAGTAATGGGATAAGTTATCCCATATACATGGTGGGATAAGTTATCCCAGAATAATTAATCCTGGGATAACTTGTTCATAACCAGACGGCCCCTTCAAGTTTTTTGCGTTGAACAATTGAACCCATTATATTTTTAGCGTTATAGGATCATGTATACTATTTGTTGGAATTCTTAAAGTATTTTACACATAAATTTATGTTTCACGTCAAAATACTAAATTCGATGCTAGTACTCTACACCCTCCTTTATACACACTTTAAGATAATACCAGAGCAGGCAGATGTGCTGAGTTTGAGCTCCACACCACCTATTATCCAAAAAAATTTCATGTTTGACTAAAAAGGAATCAAACCCGCATATGAAATATTATTTAAATAAATAAAAATATATTTTTTAAAATAATTAATATTTTTAGATGGGGTAGTCATGCACTAAACATGAGGGTGTGTTTGTATGAAATAACAAATTATTAATTCAAATTAAATGATATAGCCATAGTTTATTTTAATTGTAATTCGCAACAAACATCCCCTTATTTTTCCCCATCTGATTCGGTATACAATTAGCCATTTTATACATTTCGGTATAAAATGTATAAAATGCATTTGTGTTTGTATAAAGCGAGAGAAAAGTGTATATACAAATACATATACTTTCGTTCGATACACTTATAATTATACAAATACAGATCTTATTATACAAATTACAATACATAAATGAATTTATACAAAACTAAACAATTTGTATAAAATTAGATGTTTGTAGCGAATTATACAAATCAAAAGCTCCACAGCAAACATAAAATTTGCTATGGAACACAATTATGCAAACTATAGCTATAACATACAAATATGATTTTTATGTTTGGTATATGTGAAAGTTGCTCCTTAAAATACACGCTATTTAAAGTAAGTTTCACAATTTACAGCCACGCATAATTATTGGAAATTTTTAAAAACTTAGTTATATGATTATATTAATTATTCTAATCCTAAATAAAAAAAGGATAATACAGTATTAAATATGAGTGTATCCTTTTTTAGGGATTTGAATAACTTAGGGCTTATTTAATGGACCTTTGACCCAAGCTGAAACTTATTGTAGTGGGCTAGAAATAAGTGAAAGATCCGAATCCAACCCAAATTCGTATCCGGTTCAGCCTCAAATCCTTGCCGCGCTCTTACCTCCTTTTTTTCCGAAGCGGACACAAACTTGTCTTTCCCCGTAGAAATCAAATTGTATGTTCTCTTTTTCTCTATAAATTTATTTTTCTTGTCGTCTCCCTAATTATACCAAAACCCTAATCTTCGTCGAATGAATTATAATGGTAAAGAACGAATTTTGTTAATTGAATTATAATATTTTGTTAGGATATCATAGTTTTTGATGAACTTTTTTTTTTTGCCCTACAAAATTTACCTTCTTAATTACGTTATATATGATAATGGCTTGAATTGTGATTAGGTTTACTAATTTGCATGTGAGTGGTATGAATTACAATTTAAATACGAAAAACTTCCTTGAATTATGCAGTGGCATGCAAGTTGATCAGCATGACAATCATAGAATAGGGCAGAATTTTAGACTTAAGGATTCTATTGAATATTCCTTTTTAAAATTTCTTTATCTTGAATAACTTATCTTGGTAACTAGTTGTTTAGTGTAATGGATCAATAATGGATACTAATTACTTGCACTGAACGTTCAAGTTAATTGGTACATTCTATGTGTAGTTACTCCCATTGTGTAGGAATTAGTCTATGTTTATCTAATGGAGATTGTTTAAGGTAATCTCACCATAGTTGTTGAATAGAACTTCACGTGGTTGGCGCCACCCCTTTACCAGGGCAGTGAGAGGATGAGCATTTAAACAAGAGAAAGTACTTCAAATGAAAATATCTATAGGATGTCCCGGGAATTCAAAGGTGTAATTATTTTCTCCTGGTAAAAAGATATAAAGGTTCTAGACATATATATAATTTGGATAGGCACACACGCACACACATATGAGATTCTTATGGATTAATGCTTTTCAGAACTGTTGAGAAGATCTTTTTCTTTCTTGAGTTTGCCATTGCTGGCACTTGAACAAAAAATTTCTAACTCGCATAGCATCAGTATCACTTCTGCAAGTAATTTAAACACGTTTGTGTCAGCTGGTAAGTGTAGAAAGCTCCTAATTTTGTTGGCTTTTCAATTTTTATTGTAGGAGGAATGTTTAGAAAGCCAGATGAATTTGAACGGAGTCAATGTTGGGGTACCATCTAGTTCTGGAGGAACCTACTTATTCCAGGAGGCATCAGATCTCCTCCAGCTTAATACCACAGGTTCACAACAGCGAGAGAAACAAGATGATAATCAGATCGAGTGGACCAATGATCAAACAAGGGTTCCAGTGAATGGAATGATTGGAAATAGAATGTAAGTTCTAAATTGGTTTTTGTTTTTTCCATGGAGAAAGTTGTTAAAACCTGGACATATGATATCATGTGAATGATACACTTGCATAATTTTCTAACTTTGAAAAACTATTTTCCTTTGCAGCAAGAGTTTTATGTGGAAAAGGAATTTGGACATGGGCAAGCACATGTTCAACAATTTGGCTGACTTGAGTAGTCAGCCATCTGCAGATGCAGTTTGTAAGGTCTGTTTCTTTGGTGGTTATTATATTTAAGTCCGAGAAACATGTCAAATTCTCTTGTCACGTGATACTTTAATTGGAATTTTTTTCGAGGATTGTTCATAGTCCATTGCTTTCTGAATGAATTCTTCATCACCAGCTAAGAGTTTGTTTTTGTTGTTGGCTGACTAATGTTTAATTTTTGGTCTGAACTGCTTCATGGAGTTGAGCTCATTTGTTTTGAATTAAAACAGCAGGATCATGTGGGGGAGATACCTTCACGTGAATATCAAAACTTGTTCCAGCAAGAAGCATATTATCCACAAGCATGGCAGGATGAGGCACTTTGTTGCAGTTCAAATTTGCAATCTGTACATCATGATCACTTAACGGCTTCTTGTATGACTGACAGCTTACTCCAAACAGGTGAGTTTTTGACAATTTTTGTAGCTTTGAAAGTGGCAAGTAGCTTTGCACCCTCACATGGATCTATCTTTTCTGTTTTCCTCTTTCTCCCTCTCATTTATGTGTGCCATTTGATGCGTTGCAATTTGAAATTCTAAGGTATTACTTTTGATACAGAATTATCAGCTAATAAGCCAGGTGAATTGGGAGAAGTACTTTCCTCAGTCGGTGTGTCATATGTTTCAAAAGAGATTGCTGATTCTCCTGAGCCATTCTCATCTGTTACTGCATGTACCGATGCAGAATGGAATGCCAATAAAGAACCCTATGAAGATGGACTAACATATTCGGATAACGGTTTTCTAAGTATCTCCGAGTCAGCATCAAAAAGTCCAATTAAGCCGCAGTATTCAGATGAAGGTAATTTCTATTTCTTATGAACTTTTGTAATGTTTTAGTTTTTAAATGTACTTACATTCTCCACGACTTTGACAACTACTTTTTTTTTTTTTTTTGTGTGTGTAGTCACTTATTATACTTGCTTTTTTTGCTTGATTTGGTCAGTTGAATTCAATCTCAGAAACTGTGGAAGATACCTGGAGACTAATCAGAATATTTATCATGACAACGTTCCAGCATTACATGGACAAAGTGTGGATTCGTCTCATCTGAATCGTTGGCCTTCAGAATCGGAAGTTAATTGGTTTTCTAAAGACTACAGTTTGCCAACTGCAATGTCTTATCAGCTGCCCAATTCAAGATCATATGGGTATTTGATGGAGCAAGATGCTACTATGAATAATGTATCAAGACAAAGATTGAGTTTACCCAGTGTATTCCAGCCTTTCCCCGAGCAGTTACCTAGTATTCGGCAACGTGATTTTCATCAGCTTCATACTGGTTCTTCAAATGGGTCTGACTGTGATGTTCATCCAATCGGTTCTGCAAACCTTTCAAATTCAGATAATTTGTCTTTACATGATATTCTTGCTTTATACATCAATTACAATAGTGTAGTAGTAGATGCTGGGAGAATTCAAATTCCTTTTATGAATTACTTGCATTTAACTGTATGCAATGGAAAGAGATGTTGGTGTGATTGGAACTCAGCACTGATATCTCATTTTCAAAACTGTCAATATGCTGGCTGTGGGATGTGCAAGCCTGTCAGAGAGCTGCATCCTACAGATGTTAAGGAGTCGGACAAAAATATGGTAGCGATTCTCCATGATGAGGAATGTAGTGGCTTTAGATCTTCTATCAATGAAGCTGCTTTGCCACCATCAAAGCGGAAGAGGATGGAAAATCTCCCTGTGCTTCAATGTGGGTCTTCCAATGCTGATTCTGGCAATCAGCAGTCCCCTGCTGCTGGACATTTATCATTTGGGCAGTTCTTTGAAAGTCCTATTTGCAGCAAGAAGAATAGAACAGAGATCAGTAACGAAATTAACAGCTGTGTGGAGGACCAGAATACAGCTGGTGAATCTTGCAATCTTGCCAATATCGACATCTTGCATGTTGCCAATGGTTCTTTTTCCTCTACAGAGCTCACTAATGATTGTGGACTGCAGAAGACAGTGCATACATGCACTAGTGGAACAGATTATAATGAGATTGACAGTTCTTCCCAGATGAGCTTAGATAGGTCGTCTTTTCTTCCTATAGAGCCTACTGATGATCAACAACAGGAGTTACAAAGTGCATCTAAGTATGACCAGACCACTTCATCTGCAAGAAGCAATTTAACTGAACCAAAAGCTGATTATCAGATGGAAATGAGATCAGAAGATCCAAAGAGGCTGGGTATTTCATTGATGGACTATTTCACCATTGAGCAGTTGAAGGATCATATCCACAATCTCAGTCAATATAATCAGGTTTGAAATATAACATAGAATTCATATATGTTCAGTGTTTTTCTCTCATATCAAAACTAAAGAAGACTTAAAGAGGAACAAAATTCAGAAGAATTTGATAGATTATTGTTTGAGCTGGTCTGGCTGCTGGGTAAAATTTCTTCAACTTGTTTATTTTGCGATAATATTTTAGTGGTACAATTTATGTATAATTTCTTGTTCTCTTTTATGGTCATCACTATTATTGTGCTGGTATAAGGTATCAACAATGAATTAGAAGTCGCACATTGATAGAGATATGTAAAGAAGTGTCTCACATTTATGCATAAATGAGTTCACAAACCTTCTCGAACTATAAGTTTTTGCACTTGCATTAGCACATACTGTAGAGATAGCTTAAGTAAAAGGAGCACAACCTAAAGACATTTCTTAGCATTTCCAGTATTGGTGACTGTCCCATTAAATTCATGGAGAAGTCCTCCTTAGCAAGGCAAATATCCTTGCAGAAAAAAAAGAATTAGAAAAAGGGACCTTTCTTCCATTTTGGTCAGTTGGGGTAGGGGGTGGAGGATCTAAAATATTGCACACATTGTGGGGCCTGCAGAAATATAATTAGTTATTTGAAACTTACTGAAGTACATGCATTAGGATAAAGGTATTTGTGTTAATCTCCTCAATTCTTTTCCTGTCTTCTTTATTTTGGTTACTCTTTTGTTTATATTTATCTTTATTATTTTATTTTTTGTATGTGAGGATCCTTCATGGCTAGTTTTACATTGGTTGTCAACCTACCACAACCTTCTTCTTTATTCGGACTTAGGACTTGAAATATGAGCAAGTTCACATAGGCTACGGGAGTTATAAGAGATCTAATTAGAGATACCTATTAGTTGAGAATTTGTTTTAGTCAAGTTAGCACTTTTACCTTACGTCTTATACTTTTCTAGTAGTTGTTACGCCTTTTAGAGATTTATACGTTAGTAGAAATTCTAAAGAACTTTTTATGCTTATTTCTATTATTATTTCTATTTTATATGATATCAGCTTGAGATGATGTTAAATTGAGTAAAATGGTAAGAGAGGATTAATATAGCTGATACCAACTTGCTTAAGACTGAGGGGTAGTTGTTTTATTTTCTTATTTTTGTGCGTGTGGTATTCCAATGGAGGCTCTCTATATACTAATGTTGGCTCGTCAATTTGTTAATTAGCTTGACAACTAGTTTTCCATTGCATTTTTTGCAGGGATCAACTGGAAATATGACAGTTCTTCCTATCTCTGAGAATGTCTGCCAATTATGTGGCACCGATAGGCTTGTTTTTGTCCCAACACCTGTATACTGTTCATCATGTTGTAAGTGTATCAAGCGCAACTTGGTTTATTATTGGGCTGCGGATGAAGCTGGTGGACGGCACTGCTTTTGTACAAAATGTTTCAGGAAGTCGTGTGGCGATGATGTCTCATCCCAAGGACTATCAATTAGCAAAAATAAGTTTCAAAAGGCAAAAAATAATGATCAAAATGAAGAATCGGTGAGTTTAGTATGACTTTCTGTTTCAAGTGTTGGTACTTATTTTTTCTGTTGTTACTAAATTTATCTCATTGGGATATCTGTAGTGGGTACAATGTGATAAGTGTGAATGCTGGCAACATCAAGTTTGTGCTCTCTATAATGCTAAAAAAGATTTAGAAGGACAAGCGAAGTACATATGTCCATTTTGTTGTTTAAAGGAGATAGAAGCAGGAGAGCATGTGCCTTTACCAGTTTCTATGGGAGCCCAAGATCTTCCAAGAACTATGCTTAGTGATCACATTGAGCAGAGACTTTTCAGGCGCCTCAAGCTAGAAAGAAATGAGAGAGCAAAATTGTCAGGACAGGATGCTGATGAGGTAAGCTACTAAAATAGGTTGAATGTAGTTGTTCCCGTGTTCCCGACAAACTTTCACTATGGTTAGCATCACCCACATAACAAATACTTTTCTAATATTTAAATTTGAGCAGGTACCTGGTGCAGCAGATCTAATTGTCAGAGTGGTATTGTCTGTTAACAGAAATTTGAAAGTAAAGCAGCAATTTTTGGATCTTTGTCACAATGAAGGTTATCCTCCAGAGTTCCAGTACAAATCAAAGGTGAGAAAATTGAACTTTTGGTATTCTTTCTTGTGACTTAAAAATACAAGATTCCCTTACTAAACCTATAATCTCAATCCAAACTTTCGCTTTATTGTATCATGAAGTTCGATCTTAGCTTGATATGTTCGACAACACTTGCTTGTTTATGATTTTGTGGAGTACTAAATGAAATTGCTAAACATTTTGTGGTCCACGCCTTTTTCTTTGGTTCATGTCTTCTGAAACTACCTGTATATGCTTTTGAGCTGAATCTGACATAATGTCCAAATAGGTGATTCTATTATTCCAGAAAATTGGAGGAGTAGATGTTTGCCTCTTCGGAATGTACGTCCAAGAGTTTGGATCAGAATGTGCCCCTCCGAATAGACGTTGTGTCTATATATCATATCTCGATTCTATAAAGTACTTTAAACCTGATATAGAAACTGTGAAAGGGGAAGCTCTGCGAACTTTTGTATACCATGAAATACTGGTAAGTGCAAAATACTCTCCTTTTTATACTTAAATATAGATTTTAGTTTTATCTGTTGAATCACTAGATTAACGAAACATTTGCTTTTTCTTGGTTATCATATCAGATTGGGTACATGGATTACTGCAAGAAACGAGGTTTTACAACCTGCTATTTATGGGCTTGCCCCCCTGTAAAAGGTGAAGACTACATCTTGTATTGCCATCCTGAATCTCAGAAAACACCAAAACCAGAGAAGCTCCGGTTATGGTATGTGTCTTCCTATTGCGCTCCTTTTTTCCTTCCTCATCCTTCTGCCCCCTTTTCTCGTGTTAGATATCAATATAATCATGTTTTAGTTTTTTTCATAGATATACATGGACAAATGAGCAATTTTTTTTTTGTAATTTTGATAGCAAAAAGGGAACAAGTTCTCACATACATCAGTTTTCTGCTTTCAAGACTTCAAAAGTAAATCACGCCATGAAGTTTGTCTACTCAGAAACAAAGTTTTTGCTTCTACAGTTCAGAAAGTCTGAGATTTTTTTAACTAATATAAAATCCCTCCATTCATGAACTTCTAATTTGTCAAAATCTCAGATTCCTAAATTTTCTGCCCTTCTGGAATTCCTCCAGAGCCTGCTGAATGCTTATGAATTCTGTCAGTTCACCAATTAGTACTAAATAAAAAGCTAATGATATTCCTTCTCATTTCCATCTAGCCTGCCAGTCAAATTCATCGTAAGACTTATGAAGATCCCCTTCTATTCTGGAAGATCATCATATTCATATTTGTAGGAAGGTTCTGTCAACTCAAAAATGTACAAAATTTAACCAATCTTTCTAAATATAGAAAAGAATTCTTCGGATTCCTTCAAATTCTTCTGCTCCACTACCTCCAAACTGTCCACATTAGGGCATGAAGGTGTGATTGCTATGCTTTGTCACTGTACCCTCTTTGTTTTTATTTGTCCCAATCTCCTGCAGAACTAAATTTGCCCATGAATCCACCTAATCTTGATGACTTTCCAGAAGTGGTCCTATAGAAAGTAGTGACCTGTTGAGTTAACCAATTCTCCTTTTGAGTATTTTGTCTGCTATGACCATTTTCCAACTCCACAAACCCCTTCTAGAATAGTGCTTTGTCGGGCACTGTCAATTTCTCTTGTGCCTAGTCCTAGTCCTACAGGGAGCCACCTTTTCCAATTCGAGTAAATGATATTACCTTTCTCCATCTGTTGCTTTAAATTCCTCAAATCTGGTTAGACAATATTAACTTTAAGATTTTAATACTAACCAAATGGTTTCAGGGGTACTTCTTGGTCTCAACGCAGTATTTCAATGGAGTTGAATGTATTCTGTTATTTTGGGCTGCAGGTATAGGTCAATGTTAAGGAAAGCCTCTGAAGAGGATATCGTGGTGAACTACACTAATTTATATGACCACTTTTTTGTGCCGAGTACAAGGAATAGTGCCAGGATAAGTGCTGCTCATTTGCCATATTTCGACGGAGACTATTGGTCAGGTGCTGCAGAAGATATAGTTAGGAATATTGAGAAAGAGAGCAGAGGTGATTCACGGAATAAAGTTAAAAAGCTAATGACAAAGAGTACGTTAAAAGCAATTGGACATGACAATCTTTCTGCAGATGCAACTAAAGATATTCTAGTGATGCAAAAGGTATGGCTTCATTATGTCCGCAGTTTGCATACTTCAACTGAAGGATCTTTCTTTTGTTGTTAGCTCTGAGTTATGTCCTTAGTTGGAGTAGGTGTGAGAGTAAAAGTGGATCTGTCACATAATTCTTATTATTGTGTAAAACTACAAAAAGAAGATATGAACAATTAGGAATATGCAAAGAAAGGAGGGGAGTACATGGAGGTTTTATGAACTTCCTTCTTTTCATGGAACTTCAATGAACTTTCTTCTTTTTAGATTTTTTTGAAAAAAAGAGGTATAATGGGATGGAGGATTAGGATAAACCTTAAATATCATCTAAAATGGTTGCAACATCTAATGAGCATCTTAATTTTGCAGTAATAAAAAAACAATTTATCATATCCAGAATGAATGGTGTCATTATCAGCAAATGAGAAGCTATGAACTCTGCTGTTAATAAAATTGATCTCTTTGTCTGGATTATTGATGAGACATGCTAAGACAAACATTTGTTTACATGTCTGAGCGAGTGTGTGTTTGTATCTCTCTGCATGTGCGTGTGTTCATCCCAAAGAACTCAAATGTTTTCCAATAGTGTGAATGAATTATAAATTAATTCTTTCTAATTCTTTGAATTGACAGCTGGGGCAAACAATCTTACCCACGAAAGAAGATTTCATCATTGTAAACTTGCATGTTGTGTGCACAAACTGCCAACAAGCAATATTATCAGAAGGTCAATGGTCTTGTAAGCAGTACTGCAGAAACTTTCATATATGTACAAGGTGATATTTCCACCTCTTTTGTTTCTCCTTTTTATTCCTCGAAGAATTTTCTTTTGAACTATATTTGATATGGGAAGGAGAGGAGCTGATTGATAATTTACATCATCCTAATGGTATAATAAATTACTCATGTTATGCTGCTTTGGACAACTAGAGAGAAAGTTAAAACTTCATCGTTTTCTTCCATAAGGATATTAAGTCATAAACTAATTCTCCACTTCCCCTATGTCCCCTGTACCTCCTTTTAAACAACTCAAATGAGCCCTTTCTGCTCCGTACACCCTTTCTGCAGTCAATAATAGATGTCTTTGGCGCAGACTGGTTGTTACTTCCATGAGAATCATAATAGTAATATTCAATCTGTTTTGTAATATCAATGTGTAGAAAGATGTGTAATAGTGAATTTGTTTCTGATGTGTAGAAGTGGTGGCTACTTCTGCGAGAATCATAATAGCAATATCCAATATGTTTCATAATATGAAATTTATATTTTTTCTTATTGCAGGTGTCTCGTGTTGAAGGATAACCTTAGTGAGCAGAAAACACACACTTCCAGTAGTGGAGAAGAGCATTTACTTTCTGAGGTGAGCTCTCTTTTGCCTTAAAAAGTTCTTTACCAGCTGTGAGATGGGTCTGAGACATGACGGGAAAAAAGAGAAGAGTAATACACGCTATAATTGAATAGAGTGGGAGTTAGAGAATAGGAAGTTGGTTCACAAATTTTGGATTACTTACCCTTTTTTTATTGGATGGTATGGTGAATACCTTGTAGGTTGTGGTGGATGATATACCTGCTAGCACTGAGGACCAAGATGCCATTATTGAAAATGATTTTTTCGAGAATAGGCATTCTTTTTTAAGCTTCTGCGAGAAAAATCACTATCAATTTGATTCACTCCGTCGTGCCAAGCATTCTTCAATGATGATATTGTATCATCTCAACAAGAACATTCACCTGTCCAAAACTGACTCTGGCGTCGGAAAGGAGCAATTTGAGGGTCAGAGACCATTGAAGGTGTGCATTGCTATATCTCTTATTCGTAAGATCACATAGAGAACTGGTGTGTCAGTTATATTAGTTATCAGTGTTTCAGGTGTAGAGTGTCTACTTGTCGTAACTTAATTTTTTGAAGGGTCTACTAAAGCAATATGTTCTGAATCTTGAGTGTTGGGATAAAGTGCTGGTCTCAACTGTTATATACATATAACGTTCTTAGTTTTTTGATAGTTCTATTCAGCATTGCTCCGTTCATCTAACAAGATATTTGCTGTTGCAGGTGAAATTAATGGATATACTGGTGCATGCATCAAAATGCCGTGCAACCCCAAGTAATCCCTGCTCGTACTCAGGATGCCTCAAAATGAGGAAACTTTTTCAACATGCAAGCCGGTGCAGTGTTAGAGTTCCAGGGGGATGCGCACTTTGTCGCAAAATCTGGTCCTTACTGCATTGGCATTCACAGACATGTCAAGATATCAGTTGCCTAGTTCCCCGTTGCAAGTATGTTTAATGTCCTGAACTTTTGCTCAATGTTTTTGCTTCACAATTGATGTAACTCCACTTTCATCAAATATGATGCAGGGACATTAAAAAGCATGTAGCAAGAAGGAATCCATTGCTTCAGAGAGGTGAAAGGGGCTAGCGACTACATGAAATTACCATTTCCATGATTGTTCAAGTGTAAATTCATCGCAAGTGTACAGCCAGTTCTGTAATTGACAATGCACAGTGACATGCTCATCAGCTGGTGGCAAAGTTTTTCTGAAGATTGCCACAAATCCTGCTTAAGATCATAGTATATATGCTAAACATGAAATGTACATAGTGGCCGACTGTAGTTGATTAACATGGCTTAGGCCTTATTAGCTTGCCTCCCTAGATACCCCTTGTGTGGGAACTCAGGAAGTTTTTGGAGATGAATATAGTAGTACAAATAGTTAATTTAGCTGAAGTGTAGTTGTTTGTAGATAAATATAATACAAGTAGTTAATATAGTCGAAGAGCAGTGTCAGTGGAAGAATTTCCTGTTGAACATACAACTCAGATCCCTATAATACAGGCCTCTTTGCCCCCATTTTTTAGATTCTCGGTGTGTTTGGCGTTTGCTTCATTAAAATATTGATGTTTTTTTTTCTCCAAATTAAATTGGTGTTTACTATTAGCAAATCAGTGTGTTCGATAAAAATTTATTTATTATTTGAAAATTGAAGAGAATATGTAATGAAATTAAAAGTTAAGACAGTGGTAACGAATCTAACCACAAGTGAGAAGCCATTTTTCTTCTTACCATGGAAAGCATTTCTCTAGTAACAAAAACATAGAAAATAGCATCTCAGATATGTACGCAAGTCTAATTACACAGTCGTCCACAATTTCACCTACAAGGAGGATCAAAATCAAATAGATTGAAGAATATTATCCACCTATTTAGTGGTTAAACTTTCAATGGTGTAGATACAGGAGAGAAGCACACTCTAGTGTTAAAGCTGCAATGGTCAACTTAGGGACAGCAAGCATATGGATACTAAAAATTGTTAAACCAATATGCATGCACCCAGAGTTGGGACCAACATTATATGAACAATCAAATTTCCGACCCTAAACTGATTTCTGTTGACTAAACTTTAAGGATACACACCACTGCACATTACTCTAAAATCATCAAATTACTCTACAAGTAGCAAGAGAAACAAAATACCAATCAAGATGCCTAGAGCTACCTCCAATGCACGACCACAAACTACAGTCATTTAGGTCTCCACTATGTCGTGATGAAAGTCCAAATCTTCTTCCCTACAGAGACTTCACCGGGATGTTCTATCTCTTCCTCCTCATCATCACTGTCATCAGACCCTTCCTCATCTCTGTAAGCTGAAGGTTGTTTTGGTGTTTCATTCACCTCTTCACTCAAACCTGTATCATCTAACAGCTCATTTGCCATGTTAGCACTGCTTTCCTGATTGTCCACTGCATCATTCAACTGGCAAGAGACAAAAAACGTATATCACATTGATGAAACTACTAGTCTATAACAGCACCACATAATGCTGCTACACTAGTTTTTCAAACATGAAATTGTCGCAAGAATTTGCTCACTGCACTTAATGCTGCTTTTGTAAATAATATTTTTTACCTTTACAAAAGAAAACTGTAGTAAAATCCAGTGGAACGAGGTATTCCAAGGAATAAAAGAGAACAAAATATGTGCATACCACACAAAAGTAGCCCAAGTATAAAGAACTTTTGAAACAAATTCCAACAAGTTTGAGTATGTCTGTGAAATTGTGTATAACAGATGGGAAAGAGTACTAACAGGGCTCTCAGCTACCGTGGGATGACCAATGACGAAATTTCTATCTTTTACATCTTCACTGTTGTTCACCTGAGGAGTTTGCAGGGAAGCTTTAGAGTTCCCATTCTCTTCCTGAGATTCTGAGACTGGGTCTGGCAAAGATCCATTGGATGTGGCTGGTGCAGCACTGAGAACAAAAGAATGTGCAAAGTCAAATTGTCTCTTGAGCATGTGAATAACAGTGGCTCATAATGCTTGGTGAACACATATATATATATATATATTTCAGGGGGGTTGGAGGGATGAAAATTTTCCATGTGATTCTCAAGAAAAGTTCTGCAATGTCCTAAGGTCCAACTTCACATTGCAAATCTTTTTAGGTTTGCGGGTAGAACAAGTCTATGCATTATTAAGAAGGCATTCAAACAACATACCTTCTAGGTCGGCGCAGATTGTATCTTCTTTCGGCATGAGCCTGCACACTAGGGGCAGCCTGTTGTCTCCTCTTCCCGCGAATGCTGGCTACACTATCCGACTGTCCTTCACTATTATTGCCATCAATCTCACTAGCTGTTCCCTGTGATGTATGACTACGCTTTCTGGCATTTCTCGGTGCTCCACCCAAAAGACCAGATCCTCTCTGGCTCTCCTCGTTCATATTATCTGAAGTCTCCAAACTTCCATTGGTGATATTCTCACCCTCTTTAGGAATTTTTCCAAGAACTGTCCTTGTATTTGCAGCTTTTTCTGTTTTACTACTTCTACCACGCCCTTTCTTGACAGTTCTGCGCTGGCCAGCTTTCATGTCCGAATGATGAGAGTCTTCTACATTGTCTTGGCCAACTTTGACCTCTCTAACGCCATCATCCTGTTGAACCCTCTGATCATCAAGAACATTCATGGAAACAGACAGATCCATTGGATTTCCTTTGTTTGATTGTTTATTTGGTGATATGCCTGCACACTTCTGTGGCAGAGAAGATTCATCAATCAGACAATCAGAAGCAGCATTTCCAATGTTTTTGCTTGGTGAGAATTTGAGAATCTTGGATGTACATTTTCGAAGCCAGGACATGGTTCCAGCAGAAACCATGGATCCTGTATTAAGAGCTCCAGGGGACAGCTCATCACTAGTCCTTCCCGGAGATCCTAGTAGACCATCCTTCAAATATTCCTGTGCAACACTTGGCAGAGGAGGAGCCTCAAAAGTCTCTGCTTCAGCTAGAGCTTGAAGGTCATAAAACTCAATTGCATGAATTCCTTCTCCACAAGAGCTGCAGTTCTTCTGCTGCTTGACAAAATCAATAAACCTGTCCCTTTCCTTAATATAAGCTAACCTCTGATCCTTCAACTTCCTGCTTAAGCCAACAAGCACATCAATATCCTTTTTCATTTCCAACTGTTGTACTTCAAGAATCCCCTTGTTAGCAGAAATTTCCTGTTTTTCTTTCTCCAGACTGACTCTTTCTAATTTCATCTCTTCCATTTCTCTATGGGTGATTTCCTTTAAATATTCAATACTGCTGAGATCCTTCTGCCTCTCTTCCTCAAAGAGTTTATCTTGTACATGCAGTGCAGACTCCATTTCCTCCTGCTTCCTCTGCATATCACTTTCAAGTTCTCTTTTCTGCTGTTCATAAGCATGAAGCATTTGGCTTTTCTCACTTTGAGTTTCCTCGGCTAATATTGACTTCTCATGATCCATGGTAGCTTCAAATGTTTCTCTTGCCACTCTAAGGGCTTCCAACTCCCTCTGGACATAATTTTCTGTTTCCAGCTTCTCCTTGCTTATCCTTTTCTCTTCAGTGTACTTCAGTTTTTCGAAATTCTCTCTCTGTTCATTAAGTTCCTGCAAGTTTATCTTGATCTCAGATCTTTTCTCATCTAGTTCTTCCCATTCTCTCTCAAACCTTTCTTTTTCCTGCTTCAAATCTTCAGCTTCCTTCAATAGATCTTCTCGGAGGAGTCTACACTTGTCTATCTCCTGCTTCAGTTCTGATTGTAGGCGAGCATGTTCCATTCTCTCATCTTCAGTTATTTTAAGTTGTTCTGTATCCTCACTAATCTTGATCTGTTGCTTTTCCAGCTCCGCTCTTACATTCTCAAGCTCAGCCTTCAGAGCTAGCAAATTCTCCTTCTCAGAATCTAGTTGCTTCCTTTCAGTTCCCAAAAACTTTTCCTCATTTTTCAAAGATTTCTCCTTTTCCTTCAGTGCTTTTAACTTCAACTCATGATCCTTCTCCTTCTCCTTTACTTTTTCCATTTTCTTTTCGACTGCCTGTTCTCGTTTCTTAATCTTCTCTTCCATGTGATTAACTTCAGCTTCCTTTTTCTCCAGTTCAAGCACCTTACCTTTCAGTTCCTCATCCAATGATGCCCGCCTCTGCCTCAGTTCCAATTCAAATTCCTCTTCCTTGGAATGCAGGACACTTCGCTGTTCATCCATTAGATTTTGAATACCATCCTGTTTACAATTAGAAAGGACAAGTCTTAAGGTAAATGTCAAACTTTAATGGTATCTTAGATACTTGACTTTTCTTTTTCAAGTTACTCTCTTCCTCAAAAGACTCGGAGGGTGGAAGATGGAGGAAAACTAGAAAACTGAACCACAGAAAACATAAGGCAGAGGAAGCTTTTAAAGGGCAACTCAAACAGGTTCAAAGGAAAAGTTTCAACAAAAACAATTTGCTAAATTTCCCCTCTCCAAAAATTTCAAGAAAAAAAAAAGATAATTACTGATAAAATTTCTAGGATTGATGGCTTCGTCGTAATAAATAATTGCCAGACAAAAGTGAACTCAAGATAACAGAGGCCACCTTCATCAATAATGCCTTAACTTTCAACCATCCGTACTAGACAAACCCAGAAAAGGAAAGGACAAAGGAACTCACTCTCTCTTTAATATTCAGTTTCTCCTGTAGATCGAACAACTCCCTCTCTTTTATCTCCACACTCTTTCTTGCATCTTCAAGTTCCTGTATCAAGTGGAAAACTTGTAAGGTAAATATCATACTACACTTTTGCAGCTAGGCACGTGAAGAATTCAAAGGAAACTTGCCTTCTCCTTGTGAGTAAGATCTTCTATCTGGCTGCTCATATCATCTTCTTTCTTCCTCAAAACTGAGTTAGCGGTGACAATTTTCCTCTGCTCATCTTCAAGGTCATTCTGCTTTTGCCTCAAAATTCTATCAGTGTCATTGGCTCGCTGCTCTCTTTGGTTAAGCAATCTTCGGCAATCAGCCAACTTCTCCTCTGCTGCCTGTAGTTTTCTTTCCCATTCTTGTAAGTCCTCTCTTTGTCTGGATAAATTAGTCTCATAAGCTTCACGCCTGACACAACAAGAGAAGAGCGTCACTATCAAGCAACTGTGAATTTAAATGGGAACAAATTAGAGGTGAAATATGGAATAAGAAAGTCTCATAGATAGCCAATAGCATACTCTGCATTGAAAGATGACTGTTCTCTTCGAAGTGAATTTTCTTGGGCATAGACTGCATTAAGTTTCCTCTCAACTTCAGAGCTCTTTCTGTTCACCTCAGCAAGCTTGGCATCAGCTGCACGCAACTTTGCTTCTACCTCTAATGATTTCTCTTCAACACTAGTAGCCAGTGCATTTGCCTCTGCCAATTTTGAATCAGCGGTATATTTGGTCTCCGCATACTCCGAGCGCATCTCACGCAACTCTTTCTCTAGCTGCACCAAACCAACAATTATAGTTGTTAGTGCACATACCCTCCATGCAAATCCATGGAATTCTAAGGGAGATCTCCATATATCTCGACTTCTTCCTATGTAAGCCTTCCACATTGACAACTTTATGCCACATGGCACCTAAGTGACATGATGATGTTGCGCGTCATCACATTAGTCACCAAAACTAACAGTCTATCACAACACAAAGAACTTCAATAAACAGAACCTTACTAGATAGCTATTATCTAAGAATAATATGGAGGAAGCCATTTAAATAATTCATTAAAAAATTGTAATTTATAAGGAAATGAAAGCCGGAATTTTGCGCAAGTTCAACATATAAAATGCATGTTATCAATAAAATCAGCCGCTACAACTAGAAGCCAAGCATACAAATCAATCTGGACTGTTATAATTTTTGTTACTTTAAAGAAATACCAGCATGGATTTATATGCACAACGTCATTATAGGTTAAAATAAAAATTGATATAACAGGTGCCAGAATTGTGAGATAACATCCCATATAAACATCTGATAGCTCTTAGCAGAAGTGCAGAATATGTCTGCCAATAATTACATGGTCTCATAAACTGTAAGTTGTTTGTATAATAATAATGATAATAATAATAATAATAATAGTAGTAGTATCATTATTATTATTATCCTGAAATTGTAAATTGTAACGCTTGCTATAAATTGTTGTTGTGTTAATACCCTATACTACTAAATCACTGATTACTTAGTCCTTAGAAACAAGTACTGGCGATGTTCTAAATAACACATAGGATGAAATGCATCATGAATGATATACCTACTTGTCTAAAGGAAACAGGTTTTGGCTTTCCTGATGAAATGTCCCAGAGCAATAAGCACATTAACTAATCAAGTTAGAGTCACCAATTTATTTTTCTGAACTGGAAAATCGATCTGAAAGAACGGGCATGAGTTGCCGATTTCTTCGAAGAACAATGAATGTTAAAACCTATGAATGCTTAATAAAGAAGTAGAACTTGTACCTCTCGCGCAAATTGCTTCTCGACTCCAAGCGCTTTCCTTAAATTCTCTTCCCGTTTCTCCACTTCAGATATAGCAATTAAATGAGCTGCTTGTTCTCTTCTATTGGCCTCATTTAATTCTTGTAAGGCTTGCTTGATTTCTTCAAACTTAGAAGACCATTCCTTCTTCTCAAGCAGGAGAAGACCCATATTGTATTGGTAGTCAAAAAGCTGCAGAAGAAATAAAGCAGCATTGCAGTAAACAACTTTGTTGACATGATTGAACGCCCACTGTAAGTATACCAACTGTGAAGCTGAAATATTGAGAAAAAATAACATAAAACCTAAAACAAAAAAAACAAAAAAACAAAAAAAGCAATTGCTCTTCTTTCTACCCTGCAAGTGGCTTCGGCATATTTTTGTGAGCATTTGCGCTTTCTATCTTTTGTCTATGGCCCAACCACAGCTTCTTAATTTATTCTCCTTTTAGCAGGTTGTGCGGGTTGAGGGGTGCAGGCAAGTTAGGTTAAAATGGAAAACAAACACAGCCTAAAATGAGATTTTTCATTCACAAGCATAACACTAAACCATACATAACAATCCAAAAACATTAAAGCGTCAATAATGTGAGCGCAATAGAAGAACAACAACACACTTAGTGTAATCCCACAAGTGAGGAAATAAGGTGAGGGCAATAATAGGTTGATAAACAACATTAACATTACTACAAAGCTCTCTCTTTATAAGTACAAAAGTTATAAATAAAAAATCACTACTTGACTTGACAAATTGACACACAAAAGAAGAGCCCCAAGATCAGAAATCCTACATCTAACATCTAAGGATGGATTTCCTATTTTACATCAGCTTCACATATGAGTGTAAATTAAATTTGTAATTATCCAATTAGGGGTGGAAACAATAGCTTATAAAAGTGCAAAGTTGGGTTACTAATATTATAGTTACTAAACTTAACCCACAAGTTTCCAAATAACAACAGATACTTAAGTTTCCTAACCTCATTTTCGAGCTTGTAGACCTTCTCAATTAGCGCTTCTTGATCCATATTTCCGTAATCTTGGCTCGTCAAACTTTTCTGAGCAGTACCCGTGAAGGCGATGCCTTTGCCCTTGTCAACCGGTTCGGTTCTTGGTGACAGCGACCACCCGGTCCAAGATTTCCTCGGAGGCGTAGACATCTGGAAGATTCCAAGAACTCAAGAAATTCAGAAATCCCAGATTTACTACCTTCGGTAAGAATAATGATAGGAAAATCAAGAAATAGCAAAACCGTTAATCTGATACCGGAATTTGAAACCCTCGCCGGAGAATTTCCTAATTTACAAGAGGCTCCTCCGGCTCCCTCGCTTTTTCACAATTACCTTACCACTTTTGTTTTTTTATCTATTTATGTACTGATCCCACGCCAGACAGTGATTCGGCTATGTGCTTTTACCATTTCAACCTTCCTCACCCGGTATTTATAACCGTTAACAGGGGTCTTTTCCGGAAATTTGTAACTCCCATTGGTTCCAAAGTGTGTTTCGCGTTGTAGTGACGCAATTGCCCTCCAATCATAAATAGTTAATAGCTAAGGGCACCGTTAAGAATTGGCTTTAGGCCTGAGGTATCAAAAGTGATGTTTTGCTTTTTGAGAGTTTAGCTTGGTTCGTTTCTATTTATATGTCATTGTTTTAGATTTTACTAGTATTAAAAAATTATGTAAGTTTATTATTTTATCTTTATTTAATTTTTTTGAGAGTTAAGTTTTCAATCAATGAATATGAATTAATTTAACCGATGAACATGAATTATTTATTTAGTTTTTCTATGTTGGTTAAATATTTATTTTTAAGGCTAATTAACTATTAAGGATATAATAAAAAAAAGTATTGTAATTTAGGTATTAATTTTATGAAATGACAAATATTATGAACTAATTATTTATAGTAAAGATGCCATTTAAAAATGAAAGGAGGGAGTATTATTAGTTCTATTATGAGTTGGCATAGAGGGGGAGGAGTAAATAGGAAGGGATCCAAGGGTTTTATTTATAAATATAGAAGAATTTGGCGTGCTAATGCCTAATGGGAATATGCTGCGTAGGAATGCCACTGTGTCGAGGCATTGGGAATTGGTGACTTTAACTCATTTCTTTCTGGAAACAGTTAGCATTATCCATTATTGGTCAGTTTTACTTGAAAAATGTCGACTTTCACTCATTTATGTGATTTAATTCTATTTAATATTGAGTTTGAAGTTCATCATTTTAAAATAAGTAATCATATTTGTATGACTGTAAGATTTTGGAATTAATTTATAATTTTAAACGTGTCATAACAAATTATTATCCTTTCTTTTAATATTCTAGAAGTAGAAATTATGATATTAAAATATAAATAGCGACCGTGATGTATTGACTATTCCACTGTTTTTCTCAACCAAATACATATGGAGTATTCCCTACACTCACTTATCAATTTATATTTTGTTATAAATTTGGAATGTTGAAAGTCGAGGAGAGAAAAATGATATTTTATACTCCCTCCGTCCCATTTTATATGTCGTTCCTTTCTATAAATAGTTGGTTAATAATACTTGTCATTTCATAAAATCAATGCATAAATTAACATATTGTTCCTTTTTTACCCTTGTGAGTTATTAGTATTGAAAACATACATTTGTCCAACTTAGAAAAGTTAAGTAAATGATTCATGTTTATTGGTTATATTAATTAATCAAAATAAATTAATTCATATTCATTTATTGAAAACTTGAGTTCCAAAAAAATTAAATAAAGGTAGAGTTGCATCATTTCTTAATGCAGGTACAAAGTAAAAATGTGACATATAAAATAGGACGGAGGGAGTATTTATCTGTTCAAAACCATTTGTTGTTAGGAGACCGTATCGACCATATGGAGTAATTAATTAACTTACTTACTAATTACGGCACTTTTTAATGCAATATTAAAATCTTCTTGTTTTACTCATACAGGCTCTCGCGGGAATTACTTTGGATTCTCACCGTAAGGGGGGAAATATTTTAAAACGTATTAGCCAAAGTAATTTCATCATTAACAAAGATGTGATAGTGATTGTTTTGTGTCCACTAATGAATCTTTCCCTATTTTTTTAATTTCTTTGTCTAATAGCCTTTCAAAGAAAGAATCTAAAGTTCATTTTCTACGATGCAACTGTTTGTCTTCTGTCCTATCCTCGACACTAATTTCACCATTTGTCTAGTTTGGAATTGAATGTCACATCGTAATATCTGGGGCCTCTATTTCCTCAAGAAAAGTAGTCATTTTCTTCTTTTTGAAATCCCGACTTTCATAAGCATTGCAAGTTACATCCACAAGGGGGTAACACCAATAGTTTTATGTCCTAAATCAATTGCGTTTGTTAATCATAAAATGATATTATTCGAAGTGAAGAACATCTTTAAATAAACCTTGTCTAGTAGATTTACTGGACAAGTATATCAAGTTCCTCATTTTCTATCAGAAACATAAAGATCAAGCATCCTACTAGAGTAATAACAAAATCATGTTATTCGCTCACAAAATAAGAATTAAATCTACACCAGACAGAAACATGATGGAGAGGAGGAAGGTGACTCACTTAACGAATTTGTTATTCATAAGAAAATCAAGATCACAATTTCACAAATCTGTTGCCATCGAGAGATTACATTCCAAAAATTGCCCTGAGAGGCGGAGAAATCGCACTCTTCATGGGGTCAGCTAAAAATAGAGAACCCAGAACCTGAGGCACATAACTCAAAATCATTATCACAAAAATGAACCGAAGAGAAATTAACAGATGTTACGCAAAGGTAGTCAGAACTCATGTCCCTATCTATATCTTTGAGACGCACGTAGCAGGATGGGATGAAAAACTTGTGCATAGTGTAGTCAGAACCCATGTCCCTTTGCTTTTCTTGAGGCAACTATCAGAACTTTGCAAATTTTAGTTGTGTTCCTTTCATGTCCATAAATATTCACTGCGATACTCGCGAACTATTACAGGAACACTTGTCGGAGGGATCTGCATATATTGAGATAAACTCCAAGTTATACTAGATGCTCGTTTAGGTAATTACATCAGCAACCATACAGGGAAGGAAATGATATAAACAAAACCGTTGATTACTTACCATGCCATAATCTGTAATTATCATTGATACATAATCTGAAGGTGTTGCATCGTAACTGTAAGGGTTGAAAATAAGAAGTAAGCTCTAAGAACTTGACCAGTTAGCGAAAACCGAATATATCATCTCTGACATAATGATACTTACATCAGATTCAAAAGTTGAAGATTATCACTGTTAGCCCACCCATCCAAGTGGTTAATTTCCATCCTACCAGGAACCTTAGCTATAGTTTCTGGATCACCTGTACAGACACATGACTGAGCTAGTAAGACACAGGCTGCCATCCCTGAAGAAAGCTATAAGCATAAAAAAAAAAATGGAACAGGGGGTGAGGCTGGGACCCATACCAAGTTCATTAGAGCAAATCGAGTCAAGTTGAACCCTTTCATGAAACTTATACGCTTCACAACATATCAAGACAGGAACTCGGAATGAATGAGCAACCATAGCAACGCTCGCTGTTCCAACCCTTGAATAGACAGTTCCATTGGACAAAACTGATGAAGCACCCAAAAGTACTCTTGTAACTTCATGCATGATATAAGAAATGGCATTGATATGAGTGTATGTACACTTAACACCCCTCCCCACCAACCGACGAAGTAGTAATCTCCCTTCAAGCTTTGGACGTGAGTCAACTACTACGACACGGAAATCCTTGCCAAGCTCATGAGCATGTAACAGAATCATTTCAACAGCAGAGGAGGATCCATAAGTAAGAAGAACGTCACCTTCCCTTATTTTAGTTACTGCATGCTTGACTATCACCTTGTCTGCAAGTATTATCTTTTCACTTATGAAGTGATCAATATCTGTCATAAGAGTGGTTTTAGCTTCTGACTCTGACAAAGTCAAAGGCAATTTCGCAATCCTAGTTTTAAGGAACCTAATAGCATTCCCCATGCTGATTGAGAGGGGCCTGCACTCGATCAAAAATGAAACGTAACAATTAACTTTTGCAGTCAAGTCTCTTATAAGAACTTTCTCCGGGGGAGTTGAGTAGTCTTTGATGGACTCTTGGAAAGCTTGAAGCATAGCAATACAGCGGGCATTCCCACCAGATATATCTCCAGCCAAATATCTAAGTCCAACCTAATACCAAGTAGAAAATACAAGATCTCAATGCAAGAATTTTTGAAGTACTAGTAGGATACTAGCTCCTAGTCACTCATATACCCTTGTAGCAAATTAGAAAGAAGCTCTTGCAGCTCTCCTTGATTCTTCAGGAGTCCTGGAGCTACACTGTTCTAATTACATTTTCCAGATTTAACAAAGATGGTCAAAGTCCATAATTGACCATGACTCCCCCTTTTTTTGTGTGTGTGTTTTGTGGGGTGGGTATGGGGTGGGGGGAGGGGGGGTGACTACAGGTTACGTTAAGCAACATAACATCAATAATGAGTCAAAAACACCTTCCTCCAAACCCAAATTAGAAAGAGGAAAAAATAGATGGAACAAGAAAAATAATAAGTTCAGGGTATACCTTAAAAACAGCAGGATGAACTGGATCTAGCTGGAAGAATTTTGATTCAAGCTCGGGAAGTCTTGTTCCATGTTCATACTGAGGCAAATGCCTAAAAAGTTCAACCCTGTTTTTGGCTTCAGTTTGCTTCACTACTGAGCGCTTCTTTGCCTTCTCCACACGACTCTTATCATCAAATTGCATCCGTGGATGAGGAACATCTTTTTTCCTATCTTTATCTGTAGCACGATCACTGCCCTTTTTTTCAGGAGCTGCAACAGGAGGGCTTTCTTTCTTTTGTAAAGTGCCCTTGGCAATCTTTACTGGGTTTAGATTTTCAGAAGCAGCAGTGGTGGTCTTAGTTCCTTCACCTGGCATATAATCATCACGACAACCCTTAATAAATTTTATGATTCTGTAGAAAGGATACAATACTCAATATGAATCAAAGAACAAAGCAAAAACGTTTTCCCTGCAGTAATACTTTATATACACAACATATCCCCAATAAGAATGATTTTCAACTTTAAAGAATCAAATCCTAATAAGATAAGAAATTCTGCAAGGAAAATCAATAATGACAAGTGAGGATGCTATGCAGTAGGCAGAGCAAAGGAGAAATGCCAAAAGAGAGTTTGGATGTCATAGAATATCAAGATTGTGGAGAGCAGTAC
This sequence comes from Solanum bulbocastanum, assembly GCA_037074985.1. Classification (NCBI taxonomy): domain Eukaryota; kingdom Viridiplantae; phylum Streptophyta; class Magnoliopsida; order Solanales; family Solanaceae; genus Solanum; species Solanum bulbocastanum. Next base: position 37,419,159 of record CM073598.1, on the reverse strand, counting down.
ATAGAGGTGACGTACTGTAACAAACTGGTGTGGGTACAATCTTCCTTAACCACTAAATGAACCCAACTGTCTATTCACATGGAAAGAAATGTCCAAGACCCACACTAAATACATTTCTCTTTAATGCATTAACATCATGGTTTATCTATTCAGAAGTAAATTTACACAGAAACCACCATACTGTCCACCCAAAAGCAAGATGAGGGAGTATGAGCTATTATATATCCAATTTAAGCAGAGAAATTTCCATCAACTCCTAAAGTCCCAATGCAGAAACCACAGCAACGAGGTCAGCTGCCCCAACATCTGTTTTTCAACTGCCCCCAGCTCGAAATGCTTTCTTTTACCAAAAAAAACAACATATTTGTATCTGATAATATGACAAATGTGAAATAGCACAAGGAAAACAAAATTCACATGGCTGCAACTACATGGAAATAATACATTCTTCAAGCAGTAGATCCAAAAATATTCAGGTGACAGCCCTACTAAATAGTTCACTTTTTTAACGTATATAAATCTGGCATTCCAAGAAGTGTCAAGCAACAAAGCAATACCAAAAAAAGCCAGCTTTCTGGCACTACACTGCAGGTAGAGAAATAGTATAGAATCATCAATATCAATGCAAAACAACAGCTTTTAGCTGTTACAGCCATTTTAATCCCCCATAAACAAACATAAGGAAGATACTTAAATTTGCAGGGCTTTGTCTATACTCTGAAAGACAAACCTGTATAGATTTACTCTAGATATTTCTCAGCCAAATGGCACCAGGTTAGCAGCTTTACATTTCCCAAAAATATCATATGTTCCGACAAGGAAAAACTCATATTTAATAGATTGAAAAGAAAAGGCATTGATTAACAAAAGGTTAACCACCAAATGATCCTCTCTCCAAGGATATAAACTGTAAATTTCTTAAAAATTAATTAGTTCGAATTACAATGTGTGCTGACATGTAAACGGACCAATATTTTCACGAAGGACTAAGATCCCTTAATTCAAATAATTGGCCTCTACACAGAATATAACCATGGCTTATTCATTTATAAGACAAATAACAACACCATAGTCCACTTTAAACAGAGAGGAACCTTATAAAATCTTCTCTCTTTTTTTGGTACATAACAGAGAAACACAACTTGTAGCAATTCATTTAGGAAAAAGAAAGCATATCAAGAAAAAAACACAAAAAGATACCAAGAAATCTAATCTCGAAATATCAACCTTTAGCAGCAGCTTTTGCAGCTCTTTGAGCCTCCTGGAGAGCACGCCTCTCAGCCTTGGTTGTTTTCTCTTTCAATGGCTTTGAACTTGCAGTTCGTTCCTTTTGCACTTCCCCATCCTTATCTAAATTCAAAACATAGATAAATTTATCAATGATAGCAATATGAGAGAGAGAAAAAAAAAAGTATAGTATTGACATACAGGACAGAGGAGAAACCTGATAATCCCAAAGGCGCATTCACGTTGGAGACTGTAGTCAATCTAGAGGCAGTAAAGCTGTTCTGCTTGGCAGCAGGCAACTCAAATCCTGCAGAGGGAAGAGAAGTAGCAAATTTACCAGAACTGCCCCTGCGATGCCATCCAGGAGAGGAGGTGTCATCAGGTAAGTTAGTGGTAGTAGGAGAAGAGAATTCAGATGGATTGTAGCTTCCGACTGGGATAGAATCACGTCGGAGAGGGGACAAGGGTGCCGGATAAAGATTACCGGGACTGGGTAGGGATACGTCGACGGAGAGGTGACGAGGAGGAGGGATCATAACAGGGGAAAGAGAGTTACCGGAAGGGGATAGATCGGAAACGGGAGGGGAAGAGGAAAATGGGATGAAAGGACCCGACTGGGACCGGTCGGGTGGAGCGAAGAACCCGACTTGACGAACCTTAGGGTCGCTCACAGTTCGAGGAACACGGCGAGAATCCATGGGGGGAGAGAATGGCGATGGAAGAAAAAAGAAATCTAGGGTTTAGTTAAGGGGATAGAATAGAATCAGAGATGGGGGTTTCAGGTTGGCAGGATTTGTGCGCTGCGTGAGTTTTACAGTGCTGCTTTCAGCTGGGAATTGGCAGCGGAGTGTTAAAACGGCGTAACTTTTATTTATTTTTTCCCCTTTCCTTTTTTTTTTTTTTTTAACGGTGCATGCTGTGTGTAAACCAACTATTTTTTTCATGGATTTTTGCAAAGGGAGCAAGGTGCAATGTGTTCGATAAATAGAAAATATTAAGTCATTATTATTCATTAATAAATTCTTACTTCATTTGTCCTAATTACATGTTAAGATTCTTATCACTTGTTCATTGCAATCCGATATGTGAGCAAAGGCAAAACTACTCTTGTTGGACTGAAGTCAATTGATAATCTTATGCTGAAAACTAATCAATGTAATAATGGAATAGATTTGTTTTTGTTTGTTCATTTTGTTATACTCCGAATGTGCTTTATAAAGTTCATGATTGGTCTTTGATCTTTTGGCTATTAGTGTTTCTCTCTTCGTCGTTTCCTTCTCTATGGCAATTTGGTTATGCTGCTTCCTTTTACCCTAAAGATGTACATACGATTGGCATAAATACCAGGTTCAATCCTTAGTGAATCCAATCGCAAGCGCCTTCTTCAATCAAACATGAAAAGATAAGGAAGGAGTTGAGTTGGAGCTGGTACTGGTACTGGTGTTCGAATTAACAGAAGAAAAAGAAATAAAAAGTAAGAAAGAAAGAATTGGAAGAAAATAGAAAAGGTAAAAAGAACATTTAATTACGTGTTTCCAAATCCAGCTGATATTAAAAATACCCAAGACACAAGGTTTTTAGGAGACGAGAAGTACACAGCAGCAGCATTACAAGTTACAGTTTCTCAATCAATTGCAAAGGAGTCAAATGAAACTGGGACACACAGGTCCCTTAGAAAGCCCAAGGCGAACTTCCACGCCATGATGCATGTCAACTGGACGAAAGCTCTCAGATTCCTTAGGATCTGTAAGAAGCATATCAAGAAACACGTACCAAGTTAACACCACAAGTATATACATTTATACAAACATACTCAAAAATGAAAGTCAAGTCAAAAAAACTAGTGGCATGCAACAGCAATCCCCCTTCCTCACCAACATCTCAAAGATATCTCCGGAAACTCCACAACACAGCTGGTTAGAAGCAGAACCTACTGCCAGCAGTCAATTGGGCATAAGAAACATATGGAAAGTAACGCCCAAAAACTAAAGCTATCAACTGAGAAGGCGCTAGAGGGAAACTAGTACTCTTATGCACTGAAGAACTTAGTGAAAACCGTGGAAATTTTACATTTAGCACCAACAAGTTCCAGGAAGTGGGAGGAATTGTTTGGCACAAGTTAATACATTATTTACAATGGAATCAGCTGGCATCCATTCTGATGTCAAATTATCTCAATTAAGCAGTAGATCAGGTCTAATCAGGCTGAGCAGGTTGTCTACTTTCTACTTCCAGAGAAGCAACTCTTAACTTGGATTAGTTCAGAGAAATACGAGAATAAATTTCTTTGTATATGAGAATTAACTACTCCATATGTTCTATTTTATATGACACTCTTTTCTTTTTCGTCCGTTCCAAATATAGACATTTCTCTCCAAGCTCTTTAATTTTGACACTCCTCCTGACCTTCACTGATATGCTTCTATTGGAATGATTTAAGTATGTTGAAGACATATATTTCAAGGCAATTCAAAATGTTTTATACATTTAACTTATATGTCATAGAATTTAGTATCCAGCCTGAGATCGTCATATAAAATTACACAGAGAGAGCAGATAGTTCAAACTTGCCCAGCTTAAGGTGAAACAGTTTTATTAGACCTTAGAGACGTGCCATAAACAATCTTGCTCCAATATCTTATGAGTTAATGGCAAACAAACAAAAGCCATATCAATTAAAGGCATCTTCCATGGAAAAGCATGGTCAACATGCAACAACTACTCAATCCCAAACAAGTTGGGGTATTATGAGGACACATCATGAATGGACACGTTTTTATGTTAGCAGCATATTAAAAATAATTTTAATGAGATAGTATATCATAAGGATTTCAATACCGTTCAGGTAGTCCTCAAAAGCAAAGTCCTCTAACCCTCCGGTTAGGGATTCTAACCCAATCATTGAAGATGGTATAGCCCCTGGTGGCCTATGAAATCTGCAAATTTTAGAAGGGAAAAGAAATTCAGCAAAAAGGGAGACCCACAAATTCTGTGTCAAACAGACGCACTCCTGCATAAGTACTATAGTTCAAAACCCCAAAAGAAAAGTTAAGTTTCAAGGGTTGCACCAAAAAAGAGAGAGAAAGAACTACCTGTAGGAATTTACAGAGAGAATCTGCTAATGAGCTGTATCTAGTCTGACAGAAATCTTCATGGACTTGGAGGATGAAACTAGAGGCCTTTATCAAAGCCTTATTTATGTCTAAACGAAGCAAGCTTACACTTGCAATTTTTAGCCCTAACTGGCTTATCTTCCCACTTAAAACCTTTGGCTATACCACCTTTCTTGTGAAAGTTCCCATTTATATTCAAAGTAATGGGACTTTATTGGTGAATTACTAACCTCTGCCAGTTTGGCAACTAAATTGACCTCCTTCATTCCCTCTCTCAATTAATCCAAACACCTTTTCCTACCTATACAAAAGGAGAGAACTCCTACATAATATAACACAAATCAACTTAAAAAGGGAATTCAGTTTAATTGGTCCAGAAGACTTGAAATCCAAAGAAGAGAGGAAAAATGAGTCACAAACCATGAACATGGAAAACCCAATAAATTTGCCCGTATAACAAAAGGCTAAGATTGAGGCATGTAAATTAGTATCGCTCTATTCAAGTCCAATTTAACTTTCACAATCAAAAAGGAATAAAACCCTAGTGAAGCACAAAAAGGGGGTTTCGCAAACAAAACCCTTTCATTCACCACAGAATTCGAACCAAACTAACACTATAGCTAGAGTCTAACAATGCGTTAAGAGATATAAAACAAAGAGTAACAAAAAAACACCAACCTGGAAAGAATTTGGCGATCGAGCTCTAACTTCATAGGGAAAGCCGACCCGTAGGTATTTGCAAGTATCTTCCTCTTCATCTCCTGTTGCCTAGCCTTCGTCTGTACCGAAATGAGAGATCAGAAAATATGTATAGGAAAATGAATCAATAACAGTAAGGAGAAAGTAGATTACAGAGTGATAAGAAGACTCTAGAGGATGAGATCCAACGATGTCGCTCTTAACACCATGAAGCCCGAATCGAAAGGCATCGTTTCTGACTCCCCCAATTTCGTGTACGATCTTCTTTGAATCTTCCATTGCTCTTCTACGTCTTCTTCTTTTTCTTTCTGTCTTCTTCTTCTTGCTCTGTAAAGAGTAATACAAGGAAACAAATCTTTCTGAACAAGAAAAGGAGGAGCAAGACTGAGGTTACAGCCTTTTGTCATGGGTGTAATTGGGCCTCTTAGTTGTGGGCCCGTCTTCTTCTTTGTTTAGGTGTAATTGGGCCTCTTAATTGTCGGCCCGTCTTATTGTTTGTTATGGCAATTGGACCTCTCATGGTGTCTAAGAGCATGTATTGTGGCCTTTAGACATGCTATTTGAAGCATACCCAAGTTTAAATAGTGATCAGGTTTTCTTTATAGCCTTTGACAAAATTCATAAATCATAACAAATACTAGAAGAATTGTGATTTGGATACTTGTATAGCTATATGCGAAAAAGAAAAAATTAGATTTGCGAATTAAAAATAAACATTTATTTTTCATGTATTGGATAAATAAAAGTAGATGGATGAATAATTCCCGTGTACTATACACAAGATTTTCTCCTAGTATTTAGTGTTAATTCAAGAGAGGGTTAATTTATCTTAAATGGACTTTAAATAAAGAAAAGTGGATTCATAAGATCATTATTATCCGGGGCGGATTCATACGGAGCGGGTTTTTTTTTGGGGGGGGGGGGGTGGCAGGGAGTGGGGTTGGTTGAAAATTTAAAAGAAATTGTTATGCGGAATAGAGTAGGGTGGTTTAAAATTTTAGGGGTTAAGCTCAATCCGCCCCACCCCATTGTCATTTATAAGCTCAAAGTGTTCACCTGAATTTTTTTTATTTTTCTATGTGTATATATAATTTCTTAATATCATGGACACAGGACTTAACACTTTGTTTGGATGATTGTTACGTATTGTTTCATAGTATATAGAATTGTATCGTATGATATTGTTTTAATGAATACATTGTTTGGATAAATTGAATTGACCTTCTCACAACATATATAATGTCATACGTCAATAATTTGAATGATAAACCTAAAAGAAAAATAGGGTACAAGACAGAGTTACTATGAAAAGGTAGGATAAAATATGAAATATGATTATTAAATAATAAATTAAAACAAAATGAAAAGAAGATATTAAGGTAACGACGCGATCACACCAATTCGATCGTTACATAAAATAGATTTTTTCATCGTTACCTAACAATGAATTTAAACAATACAATACAATGAAATTTAAGTACCAATCAAAATAAACATTATATTTAAAATACAATACAATATAACGAATAACGGCCCTCCAAATGAGGTATAAAAATTGTCTCGATTATTGAAAAGGTTCAAAATTTACGTTAAAACTTCAAACTTTAAATCCTGACAGTATCTTTTAACTTAGAAGCTCTAATTCAAATCCAAGCACTATATGAAAACTTTAGAAGTGATGATGGTCGAATCGTGTAGCTAGGTATAAAAGTATAGTCTGGATGTCGTGCTTCTCTAGATAAGTTATAAGATATGAGCGTACAACTCCTCTGTATCCTTGCACGGTGAAGAAGAGTGTGTGAAAAAAAAATTATTTTAATTTGTTTATCTTAACTATTATTTTGGATATTTTTCTATATTAATTTTAAAATTGTTCTCCTAGTTACTACTTATTCAAATTCTATTTTTTAAAATAATATATTCCAAAAATTCTTGTTCAAATTCACACAAATTTTAATTAATTTGACTCTTGTACTTTGGATCAGCCACCTTTGGGGTTCATTCAAACCTCCTTTGGTGGAAAATTATATCATTTATACATGGTTAATGTTGTGATCCACGATGATTTCATAAGGGCCTATGGCCTAGGCGTGGCAAATATGACTGATTCAGTTGATATTATTGGGCTGAGTAAAATGTTGGAGAGTTTTATATGGGATCCAGGCCAATTAGCCATTGTTAAAAGGTCTAGGGTTATGTGGAAGCTTTGACTGTCAATTATCTCTCATCTCATTTCTTTGTTCTAGTATCTCATCCCCTTCTAGTTATCTTCTTCTATATTAATCTATCTGTAATTAGTATGTTATTACTACTTTGTTGTGTGTACTATACGTTGGCGATAACAATATATATTAGTGTTTGTATTGGAAATTGGTTTGTTTCAGTTAAAATAATTTTTTTAGGTATAAATAGATGTTGAACCTCTTTTGACTACTTTACATGTTTATCTTTTTGGATTTTAAATGCCTTATTAAAAATTTTGACTCCAATATTGTTTTGGATAAAGTATTGCGGGAGTATCTCTGATTGGTCTTGTCTAAGACTTTTTAAATTCATCTGTAAAACCTAAAGCTATATAACATAAAATAATATGATTTGACGTGAGTAAAATAATAGAGTATGCAGGTAACTCGTTAAAAATAACCATTGATGCCTAACCTAAGAATAAAGATAAGAAGCTCCAACGCAAATATTTGTGCATATATTCGGTCAAATTTTGCAGAGTAAAATATTCAAAAAAATCCAGAACCCATTAAACTAATTAAACAAATCTCACCTGTCCCATCTGGTCTGCTTTATGAGCCGTGCTTCAAATTAAATCCAATCATGTTGTACAAGGTTGCGATTTTATGAAAGATGATTTGAAAATAATAGGGATAAGGGTTTGAAAAATATTTTAACTTTAATCGAATTTGTTGTTACGATATTAAATTTTCATGAGGACTTATTACCTCCCTAGACTATTTAATAGTGTATTTTTTGACTCTCAACTATTTAATAGTATATTTTAAAGGTATATATGTGCCCACATGGACACATTACTATTTATAATTTTGCATTATTTTTTATGTCCGCGTGGGCAAATATATATGTTTAAAATATGGTATTAAATAGTCTAGGGAGGTCATAGGTCCTCATGAAAGTTTAGTATCACAACAGCAAATTCGACCAAAGTTGAAATATTTTTCAGACTCTTATTCCAAAATAATAAAACTAAATTAAATCATGTACATACAAGTTCTAGTTCTACAAGTAGACTTGGAGCGTAGATACAGATCAAATTGAAGAAATCAAGATGAAATATGGTTACGAAATTCGATATGATATTCAAGTAGATAAAAGTTTTGGGTTCAAATTTACTAACAATCATGATTAGTAAGGTTAACGTATTAATTCTAAACGTGAGGAGACGTGTCAAATATATAGTTAAGTAAGATGGAGAGCGCAGTGACAGTCTACACTAACTTTTCAGATAAATTAATTAGATGACTCTATTAACGTTGCATCGAATTATAAATGTTCGCTATTTGGTTCATTATTTCAATTCTCAAAAATAATTTTCAAATCTTCAGATAAATACATTTTTTGTTATCAATCTTTAACAGAGATTCAAGGCCTACTAAATCTTCTGATTAATACTGGAAAGGCCTTTACTTTTCTCTTTATAAGAGTCAGATTTTTATACTTGTGATTAATGGAAGTAAATACCTTTAATTTTAATTACTGAGGAAAATCAGAAAACTAAATTATTTCTCCTGTCTAGTATGTTTTTGCTGATAGAGTTGTGGTGGAATGGTTGAAATTTCCCTTATTTTGACTAACATGAGTTGTGGTGGAATGATTGGAATTCCTCCATTTTTAATTAGAAGTCTCGGGTTCAAGTTCTGAATATGAAAAAAATAAAATATTAGGAAAGCCGTCCTAAAAAATTAACTGTTTTTGAATTAATGAGACTCCACGAATATCGAATAACACGTAGGAAACCAAAAATAATACGTTTCCTCCGTGCTTGCTTGTCTTCACATCTTTAATAGGAGTAATTAACAAAGAGTAGATGTTTCCTTTGGATTCCCGTGCTAATAATTTTTAATTTGTCGTTTCTTTTCGAAAATATACGGTAGAGGTCAAAACTAGGTTGTGAATCTTTTATTTTGTAGAATCGTATTTGTACAGAAGATGTCATTGATTAAATATAAAAATATATAAACCTGCAGTATTTGTTTATGTCAAATTAAATATAGGAGTAGTACTTACAGTACTCATTACATGTCTGCCTTAATTTGACCCAAGAAGTGAAATGAATTAGAGTAATTAAATAAGAGGATTGTGACTCATGGGTCTCCATCAGAGCATAAGTCTGACCAGCTGACTTAACATTGGTTAATACTTAGAAACTTAAGGTAACACCTCAAATTTATATTTTGCTACTAGCAATTTCTCCTCATCACTGTATATCTAAAATAATAATGCTTTGATCTGGAAAGGAGATTCATCAGAAGCAACTATTTGAAGAAGTTCAAGGTAAGTATATGAATCTCCTTTCTTTCAACATTATAATTTCTAACATTCTCTTTTACTTGACATTAGTTTGTATGTATATATTTTCTTCAATTTTGAGTATGTAAAAGTAGATATACACATCTTACGTAGCATCATAAATGAAGGATGCTACGTAGGATGTGCATTGTCATATTAAATGCTACATAAATACATGTGTTTATTTGATTAATTTTTATGTAAATTTAAGTGTCTATTTATAAATATTCAAAATTGGAGAGCATAAATATCAACTGAAATCTGACTAACAAAATTGTGTTTTATGCCTAATAGCACGTCAGTATGTTTGATCAGTGTGGTAAATTTGTAGATATCATTAGGTGTAGAGGATACTCAAAACTTAAAATGGTCTCGGGCCTCAGGCGGCGCATAGCCCCTAATTGTGTATAACAGCACTAACATTTTAACTTGTATTTATATTTTAAGAAAATTATTTAATATGTATAAGTGAAATAATTTGTTTAAAACTTGACATGTTAAAAAAGTTATGATTCATAATCTATAAACTAAAAATCTTTGATTCCTCTTGTGGTCTTAGGTAAAAAAGCAAAACTAAAACTAAAACAATTTCTCCTTTTAACTTCCAAAGAGTCATAAGGTACAAATGATTAAGAAATTCCTAGAGTACTTGAGACTTGAGTTTCGTTATGGGTGTGTTAAGTATGGAGAAAAATGTTCTTTTGAAAAGTAATTTATAGTTGAAATAAAATGACAAAAATGTATAAACAAATCTTTAGGTTGAGGCACAAATATCTCCCTCTCTTTAAAGAGATTTAAGCCATTGCGGCATAATCTACATCGATCCAGTAGTTATACTCTTGACTTGTCTCCTCAAGGGCACAACAACACAACAACGTCGTACAACTCAAACAACTCCGAATTAGTTGAAAAGTCCAAAGCTCTACAAAAGACACCTTCTTCAACATATAATTACTCTCTTGTTTGTATAGTGTATATAGTTGAAAACTAAGAATATTTTCTTTTGTCTCAAACTCTTTCTTTCACTACACTAACTCAATATACACAATATAACACTTTTCATTATTTCTTGCACTATTTCTCTTGTATCTCATCTTCTTAAATATCCAAAGGAAGACATCACTATTTATAGGTGAGAATTCCTCCTTACAATGAATAGAAGATATTATGGAACAGGGTGGGGCGGATCAAAGATAAAAAAAATTGTTATGCAGAGCAGGATAGGGCGAATTACATTTTTTGTAGGTTAAGGTCAACCCTCACCACTTCATTGACATCCCTAAGAATGAAGACTTTTATTGAGAACGTAGCGTAGAAAGGGATTCTTCCATAGTGAAGTAAATGATTTAAAATATCATCCTAAATATATTTATACATAATCTAGATAGATAATATGTAAGGTGGAGGTAGAGTAGGGGTCCTCTGGAGTGGTGGGGATGGGGCTATTGAAAGGGGGATAGAGGTGAAAATGAGGTGTGTTGGATGATAGGGAGGACATTACCAATTATATAAAATGTAATTTGTGTAGCTTATTTTTCTAAAAAAATTATTTTCTAAAAAATTTGTTCAATTGAACATTAAAATTGAAAAAAAAATGTAAGCTGAATTGTTGAATTGTTCGGCTTATAATAAGCTGACCTTTTTCCTTGTTTTCTTCCCAAATATATTGTACGTCTTATAATAAGCTGAATTTTCAACTGAAAGCTACTGCTCATATTGCTAACTTCAGCGATCAAGGGCTAAAATTGGTTTATTTACTTGACTCTCTTGCTACTCTTCCTTTTGATCAACTTACTATTTTTCGTACAATATTCTTTTCTTGGAAAAGATTCTTTAGAGTAATATTTTACTATTCAAAATGGAAAAAAGCAAACGTTTTTTTTTTAAAATAAGATGGGTCAAAAGAGAGCGATGGGGAGTGGGTTGCGTGTTTGATTTTTAAATTAAAGTTGAGGGGCGTAAGCTTAACATCCAGATCCAAAAGAAAAAATTTAGCTTACAATCTGAGAATAATTTTTTTTTCTAGTGTTAAATTATAAGTATTATATAGTCCACTAACTTCACACGAAATATTTTAAGTTTTATTATATTAAAATATAAAGAACTTGTACGGAATCAATATAAGTATTATCGATCTTAATCTTACAAGTGCAAAAATAATGCAGTTATTCAAAAATTGGGTGCACATAGAGTTATCTGCTAGTAGTCAAAGAAAGAGCAACCAAATGATTTGTATTGGAAGTTTGTTGTTTAGTTAACTGGGAGACGATCAATATTTGGCATAAAAAAGGTTTTGCAGGAGTTTCAGTGAAACTGAATAGGATATTGACACATCTACATTAATGAACAGTATTGCCAGATACAACAACAGTAGCTCAACAATGAGGTAAACATCCCTAAATATGGGGTAATAAATTAAAATACCAAAATATGTAATTACAATTTACAAGCCATTTTCTATAATATGTGTAATTGATAATCTAGAAAAAAAAAGATTTATCTTAAATTCATGGAAAATGTAAATGAATCTTAAACAATTCAGACTTAGGAGTGGTTTAGTTGTTGGTTAGGAAGTAAATTATTCATACATTGACAATAATATCATGTTTGGTAATTAGTATAGCATTTTAGATATTATACTCCATCCGTCTATTTTAATTGTCATGGTTTTCTTTTTTAGAGTCAAATTATATAAGAACATTGATTAACATTTTACAATGTATTTTCTAATCATATTGATATGCAAAAATTGTATTTTATAGTATTTTTCGTACAGTTTTTGAATATCTAATTTTTTTATTTAAAATATTGAACTAATGTAATCTAATTTAACTTTGAAAATTAGTCAAATTGACTTTCAAAAAGCACAACATGACAAATAAAAGTGGACGGAGGGAGTATAAATTTCAATACATGAAGTACCATGTTTGGTTGCTACCTTATAATCAATCACACATAAATAATAGTATGTGTGTAAGTTATGTGGAAATCTATTTATTGTTTTATTAGGATAGAAAATAAAATAACTAGTCTAATACGTCATCCGTTTACTTTTACTTGTCCAATAGACTCTGCATGGCCTTAAAAAATAGGGGAACTTTCACAAATAGTCACTATAATAAATTTAATTATGTTCCATAGCTATAGTTTGCATATTTACGTGTTGTAAGTATAATTTAAGATGTCTTGGTTGTGTAATTCGCGGGTACATTTGTATGATTCAATTATTTTTGTATAAACTTGAAATCACGAATTTATGCAATTATGAAACATTAGAAGTGTAAATAGTTATACAAATTATATTATATAAATTCTAAATTATACAAAAGTTATACAAATTATATTATATAAATTTTGAATTATATAAAGTGTGAATTGTACAAAACTAAAACGTTGAGCCGCAAAATTATAGCTAAAAGTAGGTCGCGAATTGTAAGTAAGGCAAATTATAGCTATATTAACTAATTAACTAGTATATGTTTGCTTATACACGTAATTTTTCCTTAAAATATTGATTAATATGAGTAGTTTACTACATAATCTCTCTCTCTCTCTCTCTCGCGCGTGTGTGTGTGTATATATATATATATGAAAAATGATTTGAAAAATAAGTAATTAACATTGAGTGTAAAATAGAAAAGTAATTATCTTTTCTTGTTATGGTAGAAATGACAATTAAAAATCTACCTTTAGCTAGCGTTTGACCTAAAATTTCCAAATATTCTAGGCAAATCATATTTGGGAGAAGTTTCACCATGTTTTTATTGGCCCCAAATTTGTTCAAGAATATTTGACTATTTTAAAAAAAAATGATTTATACTCATAAGATGTAAAATTTATTAAAAATATTCATAAATTTGTATTATTATTTTATATATTCTGTTAAAAATAACCTTATAATATAATTGATAACAATCAACAACAACAAAATAAAAGTATGGATAAGAGCAATATATTAATCGCATACTCAAACTTGTCACTGATTCAATTATAATTATAACTCATTTAAAACAAATTGTTCTTTTTTCTCAATTTTGTCACTCAAATTAGAACTCGAACTTTTTCGCAGGAGGTAGTAACAAATATTAGTTGGAATCAATAAATGATGGGTATTTTTTATAAAATATAAAAATTTGGAGTAATTTTTAAATTTTTTAAAATTCTCAAATATTAAACTTGGCCGAAATACTAGTTTTTTTTTAAAAGTATTTTGGGAACTGAGGATTTGCCAAGTTATATGGTCAAACACCTCTTTCCAAGTTTTTCTCAAATTTTCTTAAGGCCAAACAGGTCTTTAAATTAGTGAACAGGTAAAAGAAAACAGAGGGAATACAAAAGTAACTTAACCGTGCATAGCAACAAACCGACCCCTTAGTGCATGTAATTTAACCTATGGTAAAAGTAGGGGCGACTCAATACTTTTTGAGGAACTAAAGTCGCGTTTCAATGAGAGGCCTTAGTTATTTTTTGTTGTAAAAAAACATTCATATATATATTTCACTTGAAGTTTACTTTTTAAAATCTAAGAGCTTCTTTTTTTGTAATAAAGATTCATTTTTCTCGTTCTTTTTTCAATAATCGGATTCGTATTTTCTAATTATTGACATATTTTGTATTCTAATAGATAATTTAAGATAATATATGTATATATACATAGTAAATAGGGAAAATTATATATAATATCAAAATATTAATTCAAATTAAATATTATAATCATAGTTTGATTTAATTGTACCCCATAGCAAATTGTTGCTAATTTGCTATTTCGCCTCTCTCCTGGTGAATCTCGCTCGCCACTCTCATTCTCGTTGGGCAGTCTCCCTCGCCTCTCTCACTTTTATACAAACACAAATGTATAAAATGCGTTTGAATTTGTATAAAGCGAGAGAAAATTGTATATATACATGTATTTTCGTTCCCCTCTCCCCCCACTCCCAGATCTTGCTCGCCACTCTTCAGATCTCGCTCGCCACTCTCACTCACCTCTCTCACTTTATACAAACACAAATGTATACATTGCGTTTTTGTTTGTATAAAGCGAGAGATAATTGTATATACAAATACAAATGCATATATTTTCGTCCTATACACTTGTGATTATACAAATACGATCGTCCCCTGCCCAGTTTTCTTTTGTCTCTCTCTCTTTCTCGCTTTATACAGACACATATTATACAATTGATCTTTTGTATATGTATACTGAAACAAATTATACAATTGTTTTCTTTTGTATATGTATAGCGAAATATACATATTTATCTTTGCTATGAAATGCAATTATGCAAACTATAGCTATAACAAACAAATATGATTTTTATGTTTGTTAGATGTGATAGTTGCTCTAGTAAATATCTAGCCTAACAAGTCCTAGACACAAACAATACTAAAAAGAGTGAAAAAATAAAGCCTGATTCAAAAAGTAGATAATTTGATTTGAGAATACTTGTTTGATGCTTCAATATACTTTTTTAAATATTTGGTGTCCGAGAAAAAACAAATATAGCTAATTTCTACACTGCAGTGTCGTTCGTCTTTAAAAACAATTAAGTCAACCAAAGTCTTATAGAAACAAGAAGAAATATAAAAGCGTAAAAGTATACTAAAGCAGTAGAACCTGTTTGACATTGTTGTTAGGAATGTAGAAGCATTTATTTTGAGAATTTTTTTTTTTTTTTTTAAAAAGAATAGGTGTTTGGCAAACCTGTAAAAGTGCTTTTAAATAAAAGCATAAACAGTTTTTCTGTGATTGGGAAAAAACTAAAAATTTCTGTTTCTTGAAAAAAACAGAAGAGAAAATTATTTTTTTTCAAGTCTAAAATGTTCATTCTCTCTCTCTCTCTCTCTCTCTCTCTATCTATCTATCTATCTATCTATATATATATATATATATATATATATATATATGTTTTATTTTTATATAAAAAAAATTATTTTTTACTTTCCATATACGTATTATTATTTCATTTATTATTTTACAAAATTAGAAAAACAGAAAAAGGTAACAACAATATTTTTGTAAGATTAAGTAAAAAAAAATAAACAATTAAAGATTTCTACCCTTCAAAAAAATGTGTAATATTGATTGAAAATTTGAATATGAACATTTTAATTTAATTTTTTGTAATAGATGTTTAAACTAGTTTCTCTTTATAAAATAATCTTAATATTTACTTTGATTGTAATTTGACTCTCACAAGCACTTTTTAAAATAAATTACAAAAACACTTTTCTGAGAAAAAGTTATTTTGAAAAAAGTATTTCTGAAAATAAGCAATTTTAAATCGCAATATCAATGGGCTCTTACAGAGAAACCAATGCAATATTGTTAGGTCTTTTTCCGGTGAATTAGTTAACTATTTTCTTTTGACGATAAAAAAAAATATTCAAAGTACTTCATAATTTTCCACGCAAAAAAAAAAAAAACTATTGATAAATTGTGGGCCTCAAAAAATGAAGGTACCGTTATGCACTATCCATATATAGAAATCCTAATCCTAAAAATATACGAAAAAAAAAAGAAGATAAATCACCTGTTATAATATGTTAAAAATTTTAGTTGCATTAATTAATAAATATTTTACGTTGCCGAAATATATGTGTTAAATCCAATGGAAATGGCACAAAAAATGGAGAAAGTTCAAACTTTTAGTTATTTGATCATTTTTTTTAACCATAAGTATATGTATGTCGAAGAATACTTTTTGATAGTAGTATAATAGTGAAAAAAATGGAGTATTACTTTAGTACTATAAGAGAAATGGAGTAAGTTCTTTAGAGAAAAGTGAACAAAATTGGGATAAATGAACACAGAAAGAAGAACAGTTCACTTGAAACAGAAAGAGTATTGTGACAAAGTATGAACCTTGGCATCTTTAATTTTTTAAATAACCTCTATCTGGTTCTGCTGGTGCAGCAGAGTTCCAGGTTCTTACAACTATATATATATAATGCAGCATAAAACATTGAAAATTTTAATTAATTTAGGCATTTATATTGCTAGCATTTAGTAATATGAAAAACAGTAAAAGTAGAAGAAGTCCTTTAAAATTTTTGATAGGATGATGTGCACATGCAAGCTAGTGCCCTCTTATTATCATTCCAGTTATAGTTTTCTGGGGCATTGTTGGGGACTTCAGACTTGGGGGTGAATGTACTATTGTTGATGCCGATTTAGTTGAACTCATAACTTTCAACGCAGAACATAAATTTATGTGCGCTAGCTCTCAATACGACCTAAATCAGCTCTTAATATGTCTGTGGAATGGACTATAAATCAACCCTACTATCTATACTCATCTAAAGCTGGCAAGAAAAAGAAAATCAGAAAAAGGGCAACTTAAAGAAAAAATAAAGGAATAAAACTTGTTTAACAGTCCTATAACAAGAATGTGCCTTTGACCAGACAAATATGCTTTCTAGGTTAGATATCACAATACTAAATTATTGGAGTGTAATAGATTGAATTAATATCCAATCTTGATCAGTTTTGTCATTTGGGCTAAGTTAATTAAAATTATGAAATACAATAGCTAGGGTTAATATGATGTAAACAATGTTGAACTTAGTTATCAGAGAGTGGCAGATTTGTGTTAATTTCATTAATAAGTTTCAGTAGTATTAATATGCAATTAACTTGACCTCTTTTCTTGGCTGATACATACAAGGTTTATAACTGTAGGAGAAGAGAACATTGTGACTGTTAGACTGCACCAGTTCTTCCAGGGTTACGTCATCACTCAACTTAAAATTTTCCTTAAGCTGGGTTTTACACTTAATTATGGTTTATTATATTTTCATTGTCAAGTTGGAAAGTTACTGGTCCTCCACCTAAAATAATTTCTATTAAGCTAAAGTTCAACATAAATTTGCCCCATGTCTTTGGAATACAGAAAACTTACAAATGATGTGTCTGGGTTAGGGAATCTCACGTTGGATTTGTTGAAAAATGGATCTGTGCCCAAAATCTAGTTCATTTAAGGAGACTACCATCCTTCTCATTTTTCTATCCCTCGGGAATCTTCAACACCCCCACTTCACACCTAAGCTAAACATCTGGTGCGTGAGCAATTTTTTCTATAGAGGCCATCATTGGTAAACATTAATTTGAATAGGTGTTGCACTCATACCATGCCCAAATTCATATAAGTGGACCACCTATTCCTTTTTTTCTTCCAATGGGAATTCTTCAACACCGAACAGCTGGTGGATGGACAATTTAATCTTGGGCCCATCATTGGTAAACATTAATTGGGATGAGTCATACTCTGATACTATGTAAAAAAATAACTCTTGGATCTAACTAAACCCCAAAAAGTAGATCAGTAAGGAAGGACTACCCAAGCCCGAGATCAACCATCCTTTTTCATAGCTCTTCAACATTCAACTTAGGAGAAAATTAGACTTGGAAATGATTTCAGTTTCAATGGACTACCTGTTATTTCCCCAGATCGAATTCCAGGTAACGTTCTCTCTGGTTGCTTTTTAACTTTTGGGGTACTGGTTGATACATATATTATAGATATAAAGTAGAGTTACAAAAACAAAGTTTATAAGTACACAGAGACTTAGAGGAATCGGAAAAACAAAAACTAAAGCACATAAAGGGGTACTATATAGTAGTACCGAACCTAGAAATTAAACAGGAAGGAAATTTTGCTTAATTAGCTTACGCTGTTCCCTTCAGATTTGGCTTCCGTGATATGAATCCCATGCTTTCTGAACTGCAAATTAATTAAAGAGAAGTTATATATCATAATGACAATTAAATTGTGTAATTAAGTACAACAATGTCAATAGTTTAGTTTTACCTTGCGGTGATGAGGTGCAACAAATGGTAGATGCATCAATGGAGCTCATGATTGTTGGATTAACGTCGTCATGATTCCAATTTCGAGTTGAAATATTGTAATGTGAAGCTGTAGCCTCTCTACTCGGAGCAATTTGGGTCCAGATTTTCTTAATAGTTCTTTCCCTAGCTCTTGCTCTAGCCTTGGCCCTTGAATCTCTCTCTTGCTTTGCTTTTTTTGTTAATTCATCCACTGCAGCAAGAGGAACAATCATACCCTCATCACATTCCGAATTGTTATTATTATTAATAGATGAAAGAGTATCAACAGAACTCTTCTTTGACACGTCATTTATGAGATCTTCAATGGCTAATTTAGACTTGGTAAATAGCCAATCAAGGGTCTTACTTGGTTTATCGTAACCAAGCATGTCTTGCAGATCAAAGAACTTACGAGCAACCCCTATTGACAACCTCACCCTCCGATCCCTATTCCCTTGTGATGTCAAAATCTTACTGTGCCGATCCTTTTTCACTGGGTTTTTACTCTTGTTGATGACCACATTGTTAGTTGCATACGAGTCGATTAAGTGACCATTTGGGGCTCCTAAGTAATGATGATGAGTAGGAAGGTCATGTTGATGAAGAAGTATTTGGTTGCTAAGAAAAGATGAGTGAAGAATAGGGTTCCCATTACTACTGTTTCCAAAAGGGAACATTTTTTTTTTCTTTTATTGTTGAAGAACAAGTTTACAGCTCAAAGAAAGCAACAAAATACTATAACTAGTAGTACAGCATGATTATATTTGGCCTTTCACAAGCTTGATGGGAGCCTTTCGAAAAAATACTGTTAGAAAGAAAGCGATGAAGGAAAGAATTTGAAGGGCTGAGATTACTTTTTTAACTTGTGTTTCTATTTTTCTATCTTTTAAAGAACCTAACATTTCTATTCATATATCAACATCTACTAATATCAATCCTTAGAAAATGTGTAGTACTCATTCACTTTAAGACATGGAAAGTGATGGAAATCCTAAATATTGGCAGTGGCCACTGATGAAGAGCCAAGGCAAAACATTTATGGACAAACAGAAGATATTAATTTAATGGAACCCAACAAAAGCTTGGGGATATTAATTTTTGTGATAGCATTTTTTTTTTTGGTCTATTTCAAAGTAAATTCTATTTTTTCATTATTTTTTATTTTATCTTAACAAGATAATTTATAACTTTGAAGTTTGTATTTGAAATTTTAAAAACACACAAAAAATCTTAACTTTTTAAATTTATTTTATTTTTGGAAAATTCATTTAAATTCTAAGTATTAACTGCAAAAACTTTGATCATACTCCAAATCAAACTAGAAGATTTCAAATAAATTTTTTTTTTTTTTAATTTTCATGATCAAATGTCTACTATATAGGCATAAAAGTGTGAGCAAATTTTAGATTTAGTAAACATAAAAATCATATTTGTATGTTATAGCTATAATTTATATAATTGCGCTCCACAACAAACTTATACATAAAAAATATGTATTTGGGTCTATTTGTATATTTCAGTATACAAATGGATCATGCATTTGTATTCAGTATACAAATGTGTCTTGCATTTGTATATTTTGATATACAAATGGGTCTTGCATTTGTATATTTGGATCTATTTGTATATTTCGGTATACAAATGAAATGGCAAAAAACATAAAATGTTTGTTGCGAATTACAAATAAAAGAAATTATGATTATAACATTTAATTTAAATTAATAATTTGCTATTTCATATAATTTTTTTAAAAAATATATCACATGAGACGCAAACGAAGGTGTCGGGAGGGTTAAAGGTGTGGGGAGGGTTAAAAGGGCAGTAGCTATATATAGGTATTCGTTTAAGTTTTAAGGCGGTGAGCTTTTTATATTTGGACTTTTGGAGTGTGTAAATTGTGGATACCAGGTACTCGTACTTTTGTCTGTCATCCTAAGCAAACCGACAAATTTATCACTGTTCCTTTTTAGTAGTGTGGTTCCGACAGAGTTCATTCAATTTACCATCAACCGAACCCTAATTTTATACATCTTCGTCAACAGTAAACCTAAAATACTTTTAAAAAATTAGGAATTCCTCTTTTAAGATTCTAACCACTCCTAGATCCTAGTACCGTTAAATATTGAACTAAGTAAATAAAATTGTAATGTTTTATTTAATTGGCGTAACTAGGCTAATTTTGTGTTTTCGCTACACATATCCACTTTTGCCGTACTAGTTCAATTAATTATTTTTTAAAAATGTATAATTTGGTCAGAAATAACTATATGTTACTGTGCATAAAAGGTGAAACTAACAACTTAAAAGTAAAAAATGTCAGTATACCTGCAATGAGAGGTTAAAATACATGTACTAAGATTTATTTGGTTAGGACGATAAGTGCATTATAATAGAGATTTTACGTTCTCAATCACTCTTGCTTCAAGCTTATTGCCAAAAATGGGTTATGTTTTGTCTAAATCACTCTTGTTCAACCTTATTATACCCAAATTGTAGTTGTGTTTGGAACTCAAATCGTGCTTAGATTACAAATTTAGAACATTTCAGTGGTGAAAATCATATTTGAAAGGCAATATATATAACCTCACCTTATTATTGAACAAGTTTGAAGAAGTCGGCCTGAATATTTAATACGGTTTTTGTATAGAGAATTTGGAATGAATTATGGATGGTATTGTCACGGCAACAAAAGAGACATTTAGTATTAATTAATAGATTTTTCTTTGGGTGGCCGGCAATATTTATTATCACTAGTAAATATCATTATATTTGAACTTTAGAATGGCTAAAGTCTATAAGAACATTGATAAGAGTATTGATTATTAATATCATATTATTATTGCTGCTAAATATATAATTATAGCGATAATTATATTATTGTCACTAAATCATTACTGCAAAATTAAGTATTTGTTGTAGTGTGTTTAAGACACGCAGAAAATTATAATCTAAAAGTATTTTGTCTATATAATTAAATTTAAAGTCATTTTATGAAGCCTTGGACCGATTTCGAACAATAATAGCATATGAAAAGTTCGCTTTTATAGCTAGCAAACATGTTATACACTTTTATTCAAGATTTTATACATGATTGTACACTTTTATATAATGTGGATATATTGTATATACTTTTAAGGTGCATACTATTATTATATAATATAAATTTATAAAGAGATGTATACGACACTGTTGAGAAAAAAATTGATTGTGCAAACTTAAAAATATGGCTATGTGGATGTAAATAGTTGTGTAGGCCAGCTGTATTTTTTCCACATTATAATCCCAGGATAAATATGTGCAAATATTTTGTCGCACGTTTGATCATTTTTTAATTAATAGTGTAGAGATCAATTACATCACAATTATGATATTATTTTTATTACACAATCTATGTGGTATATATATATATATACTAGTCTCGATACAAAGTAGCAAAACGACATATTCGTCCTTCTCCTGAGTTTCTCTCTCAAATTCTAGTTTTAGTTTAAATCAAAGACTTGTGTTATATGAAAAATGTTGCATATAGTATGTAGTTTTGGCTTACAATTTTTTGTATAATATAGCAGTTAGCACCATATGTTATCAAGCAAAACAAATTGGATAATAATATTAAAAAAATAATTAATAACAATTAATGCTTTCAATTTTACTTTTTTGAGTATATTATGGAAAGATATTCCAATCACGTAACTATTGTAAGGTAAAACATCAAAAAATAATAAAATTGCTCAAGCTAAAGCATAGAAGAGGTTGGAAGATGTGAATCATGAATAATACCATGTCAACTTATCTCAATGAAGACATGACTTAGACTCGAAACACCAGTGTCCTATCTACTTTAGAGGGCAACGATGAAGAATGCAGAAAATCTTTTTAATTTTTTCTCAATGTTCTATTATTTTGATTTTATTTTTTTTTGTTTAAAATCAATAAATTAATAGTAAATAAAATGTCAAGTTTGGCCTCGAGGGTTAGCCTAGCAAGTCTCATGAGCCGAGGTTGACGACTCCAAATATACACCGTAGTATAAAGAATTACTTTTTTTATAATATCATGTTATATCTTGACCGTTTGTTTCAAGTATATATAATTAACTTGTACTATTCAAGATTATACTTTCCATTCTTTTATACAAGATTGGTTCCAGATATCTCTTGTATGCCCAGAACTAATACATTTTCTTTTCATTTGTATATGCATCTCGAGCACATCTAAATGAAAAATAGAAAAAAATGTTGGAATTTCAATTGGATATATTTTTCTCTATTGCAAGTATTGTTGAGGATATACAATGATCTAGAATATTCCGTTATACGTGTGTATAGTAAGTTAGTTACTAACTCTGTTAGTAAGTTAGTTGTTAAGGCAATTAGTTAGTTTACCATATAAATGATCTCTTGTTCATTATTGAATAAAGACTCGAATAATACAATCAAGGATTAATCTCCATCTTCTCTACTTCTTCTTCTTCTACTACTTCTTCTCCTTCTCTTCCTCTTCTTTCTATCTTGAATACTCAGTCTACTATTTCATTACTCTATAATTCATCATGCTATCAGAGGTTATCCAACAGAGTTAAGCTGTAATCGATCTTGAAGGAATTGTATACTCTGAAGTGTGAAATCGTGATCTCTGAATTGTGATTTTTGGTGCTTCTTCAATTATCTATTGAAATTAGTCAAAAATGATAAATACAGTAGTCAATGATGTTGCAAATCAAGTGAACTCAATAGCTACAAATGGAGTTCCTCTAATGATTCAAGGATTGCAGGCTCCAGTAGACTTCAAGCATTCCCTTTACCTGTCCAATTCAGATGTTTTAGGTATAACTATCATTTCGTTTTAATTAAAAGGAAGTGAAAATTATGGGGTTTGGAGTAAGTCTATTAGGATTGCGCTATTAGAAAGAAATAAGGTGGGTTTGGTCGATGGATCTTGGAATAAAGAAAGGTTCACTGTTGAACTGCGGGGTCAATGGGAAAGGGTGAATGCCATAGTCTTATCTTGGCTGATAAATTCTGTCTCAAGTAGTCTTCTTGGTGGGGTAGTGTATTCCATTACTGCTCAAAGTGTTTGGCAGAAATTAAAAGAAAAATTTGATAAGATAGATGGGTCTAGAACATTTAATATCCATCAAGAAATAGATACTATGTCTCAAGAAGTTCAATCTGTAAAAGTCTATTTCACTAAGATAAAGGCATTATGGGATGAGTTTGAGTCTATTGTGACCGATCCAAGAATTTTATAATGTACTTACAGAGGCAAAAGATCCATCAATTCCTTATGGGCTTGAATGATACATATTCTCAACCAAGAAGCCAAATCTTGTTAATGGTACATCTACCATCAGTAAATGCAGCCTACTCAATGGTGATGAGTGATGAGAGTCAAAAGAGTGTAGCTCAAGCTGTTAATGCCTTAAGATTATTTGGTGCAGTGCCTGGGAATTCTGATGTAGCTATGTACTCCAAGTCTACTAATCAAAACTATCAGAATAGTTATTAGAAAGAAAAAAGACATATACATCCAATTATAATCCTAATATAGTATATGATCATTGCAAGTTAAAGGGTCACTTCAGGGTGAATTATTACAGGTTGGTTGGGTATCCACTAGGGAATCCAAAGACATGGTAAAGTGAAAGGAGGGGCTGAGAATAAGTTGTACAACTCTTATGATAGCAAATACAAATCAAGAAGGGCAAGTGCACACAATGATGCAGTTTCTGAAGAATCAGACACACTTGACTCTATAGGGCAACATATGCCTCCAAGGTTCACCTCGGAACAATATGAGCAAATTTGCAGAATGCTGAAATAATAAACTTAGCCAGTGCCAGCAGCTAACATGTCAGGTATGAATTATGCCCTTGGAAAAAGCCCTAGTCCACCTAAATGGATCATTGACACAGGGGCTACTAACCACATGACTTTATATATAAAACTTTTTAATAAAGACTCTATATATGAATCTGTGAGTTCCAAAAGAGTGACATTGCCAAATAGAATGTAGTTATGGTCACACACATTAGTTCTAGTCATATCTCACCTACAATATTATTCTTGATGTGTATCATTTGCCACAATTTAAGTATAATCTCTTATTTGTTTCAAAGACAACTAAGCAACTTAATTGTTCAGCTACCTTCTTCTGTGTTTTTCAGGATCTCTACAGTGGAAAGGTGAAGGAGATTGGTAGAGAAAGAGCTGGCCTTTAGTATCTACTGAGTCATCAAAATATGCCTGGATAGAGTAAAAATGCATCTGTATTTTCTGTTAAGAGAAGTCAAGCTACTACTGATCAAGCTGCTATAAAATTGTGGCATAATAGGCTTGATCACGTGTCATCTAGAGTGTTGTGTCATTTGTTTCCTAGTCAAAAGTTTTACATAGAAGATACTATTAGAAAGTGTTCTATATGTCCATGTGCTAGACAAATTAGGTTTCCTTTTCCAATAAAATTACCTAGTTTTAGTAAGTTTTCTTTTGATCTTGTGCATATGGATGTGTGAGGGCTTTACAAAGTGCCTACTTGTGATGGTCAAAAATGATTCTTAATTACAGTGGATGATTTTTCAAGAATGACTTGGGTGTTCTTACTTAAGATTAAATATGATACTCTTGTTGTCATTCAACATTTTATTGCTTATGTTAAAACACAATTTGACACATACATAAAAGTGATAAGAACTGATAATGGAACTGAATTTGTTAATCAATTGTGTGCTGAGTTACTAGCTAAGTTAGGCATCATCCATTAAACATCTTGCTCTTATACTCTTCAACAAAATGGAATTCCTAAAAGAAAACACATATATATATTAGAAATAACTAGAGTAATAATATTGCAAGCTAATATCCCTCTCAAATTTTGGGGTTACTGTGTAAAAGTTGCAACTTATTTGATTAATAGAATGTCTTATACTATATTACATAACCTGTCTTCATATATAAGGCTTCATAACAGAAAACCATCTCTTACACACTTAAAAGTGTTAAGCTGTTTATGCCATGTAAAGATACTACATGAACAAGATAAACTAATGTCTAGAACTAAGCATGCAGTGTCTCAGGAGCTGATTGAAGACAATACATCAGATACCTTTCAAAGTTCCAACTGTACATCCTAATCAGACTGTTGAGGAAACCTCACGGGGTGTAGATTCTCTAAATGATGACATTTCAATTGTGCCTGCACTAGTAACTACTTTTAGGAATATTCAGTCTAGTAACTACTTCTAGGAATATTCAGTCTGTACCTAATAGAAAGTCATGTAGGGGAAAACAACCCTCTACATGGATGAAGGATTTTATCTCCTTAAGTATCAATGACAATGTGCCTCATGCACTATCCAACTATCTATCCTATGATAATATCTCTACTAAATATCAGTGTTATTTGTCTCAGTTCTCTAACATAGTGGAACCTACAACCTATGAAGAAGCTGTGAAGGATCCTAGGTGGGTAGAGGTAATGAAAGCTGAAGTATCTGCTACCTGGATAGTGGTATCTCTATCTGAAGGCAAGAAGCCAATTGGATGTAAGTGGATATACAAAGTAAAGTACAAATTCACTGGTGAGGTTGAAAGGTTCAAAGCAAGGCTTGTAGCAAAAGGTTATAGAAAAAAGAAGGGCATTGACTATCAAGAAACATTCAGTTCAGTGGTTAAAATAGTCACACTAAGGACTACGTTATCTATTGCAGCATCCAAACACTCGCATATTCACCAAATAGATGTTTTTTATGCTTTTTTACAAGGTGACTTGGAGGATGAAATCTACATGTCTTTTCCTCAAGTATTTCAAAGTCAGGGGGAGAGCGTACGTATACTCTCAAAATTCTTATATGGATTAAAGCAAGCACCAAGACAATGGAATGCAATGTTATTCAAAGCATTAATCAATTGTGGTTTCAGACAAAGTCAGTCTGATCACTCCTTATATATCAAGAAAATAAATGCAGGAATGATTGTTGTGCTGGTATATGTAGATGACATACTTGTCACTAGAGATAGTTTGGATCAAATCCTAGCAACCAAGGAAGCATTACATAGGAACTTTAAAATGAAAGATCTTGGTGAATTAAAGTATTTTTTGGGCATAGAATATGCAAAGTCTCAACAAGGTATTATAATACATTAAAGGAAGTATGCCCTTGAGCTTATATTAGAAACTTGACTGAATACTGCAAAACCATCATCCACTCATATGGACACAACTATAAAACTAACTACCTCTGAATATGATCAGCATATTAAGGAAGGTCCGAGTTTAAGTAATGAAGTACTAGCTGATCAAGGGGCATATCAAAGACTTATTGGAAAACTTCTATATCTTACAGTAACCAGACCAGACATATCCTATAGTGTTCAAACACTTAGTCAGTTTTTTCAGAAACCAAAACAGACTCACATGGATGCAACACTTAGAATAGCCAAATATATAAAAGGAAAATCAGGACAAGGGTGTTATTATCTAGCAACAAGAAAGATATTCTCACATCCTATTGTGATGCAGACTGGGTTGCTTGTACCTTTTCCAGAAAATTTGTTTCAAGATTCACTATTTAATTTGGGGACTCATTGATCTCATAGAAGTCAAAGAAACAGTCCACTGTATCTAGAAGTTCAGCTGAATTAGAATATAGGAGTCTAGCTTCCACAGTAGCTGAGTCAACTTGGATTGTAGGCCTCATTACATATCTTGGAGTTCAAGTTCAACTACCAGTTACAGTATTTAGTGACAACAAAGCAGCCATTCAAATGGCTGTTAATCCAGCGTATCATGAACGGACCAAGCACATATAAGTAGACTGTCATTTTATTAGTGAAAAGATTCAACAAGGTCTCATAAAGACTCAGTATATATCGACACATGATCAACCTGCTAATGTTCTAACTAAGAGTCTAAACAAAGTTCAACATGTCTATTTGATATCCAAACTTGGACTGGCAAATCTCTTTGCAGTACCAAGTTTGAAGGGGAGTGTTGAGGATATATAATGATCTAGAATATTCTGTTATACATGTGTATAGTCAGTTAGTTACTAACTCTATTAGTAAGTTAGTTGTTAACACAATTAGTTAGTTTACTATATAAATGATCTCTTGTTCATTATTGAATAAAGACTTGAATAATACAATCAAGGATTAATCTCCATCTTCTCTGCTTCTTCTTCTTTTACTTCTCCTCCTCTTCTTTCTATCTTGAATACTCAAACTACTATTTCATTACTTTCTAATTCATCAAGTACAAGTCAAGTTGCTTTGACAAAAAAGAAATTCAGTATTAGAGTAATTCAAATCCATAAATTCACTACGAAACAAGGCTCGAGTATAAGTCATTGTTGAAGCAATCCTTCTTTCTCATTCTCCCTGTGTGCCTCCTATGCTAGATGCTAGAAATAGAGTCGTAATCATTGTTAATCATAAATTATAGATGAAGAAAATGCAATTTGTACAATCATCTTTTGTCCATTTCAACAAAAATAAAGGGGATTTAATTGTATTTGGAATTAGTACGTTCCTACTAATTATTAATTTATAAACTTCATGCTTGGGAGCAGCTGGGGTCTTTGTAGTTGTATGGTTTCGAAAAAGTTATGGAACAATCAACCCTTGTGTTTCTTTCTTATCATAAAATAGGAATTTTTCACTAAAGTATACATGCTATCTTCCGGAGCTCCTTATTACTATTATAATTACGGTACTATATAATATAATAGTAATTATAAGAGGGTGGTCCTTCAATCATTGTCAAACAAATATATACAGAAAGTCCAATTCTATCGCTATCGTACACTTTTCTTCTTTCGTAAATGTCTCTGCACTCCTTTTTATTTTTCCCGTTATAACATCTAAAATATTACTAGTAATTTCTAAACTAAAAAATTAAATGAATACACATGTGTGATTTTGTTACAATCCTTAAAGTAACAACGATTTTCACTTTTAAGCACATGATTTTGTTTGTGTTTTTTAACGGACATGCTCGTTCTTGTTCTCTAATTTACCCTTCTTGTTTTACTTCTTGATATTGAATTTTATTAGTGGTAAAATAAGTCTCCAATCATCAATTGTTAAGGGGAGAATATATAGTACATGGAGAGGAGGTAACTTTTTGGTCAATACTTTTATTATTTTGAATTTTTTGTAGTTCATGTACAATTTAATCCAAAATCAAATAGTAGTAATGCTTTTTGGTGAAAATGACATTAATAGTAGCATATTATTAATAGTGATGTCATTTCACCTCACTGATGTGTAGTCATAGCCTTTCTGTCAGATTTGTCTAATTTTGATAGGAATATTATACCTTACCATTTGGAAAAGGCAAAAAATACTTTTGATGTTCTGCATTCATTTTTTGATTTAGATATATTCCAATCTATTTTTTTTTTCTCAAGAGTCCCCTCAAACTAATTAACTACCCAAACTTCAACTCCAATGATTTTTTGCAATTTAAAATTACCATGTGATTTATTATGATCTGGAAATTGCAATCCAATGTCATTGTCCCCATGGAATAACTAGGACCACTTTTGATTCTTTTTTTCTCTTTAATTCTTTGTTTAGAATTTGCACTGCCATTATAGACTACGGGTGTGCACTATTTGGATTAAATCGAAAAATCAAACCAAATCAAATCGAATTCTAGTTTGGATTGGTTTTTTGGATTTTTGGTTTGGTTTTAAATTTATAATTTACTTTGTTTGATTTTTTGGTTTGGTTTCGGATTTAGAAAAATGAAGATCGAAAAACCGAAAAAAATGAATTATATATATGTATATATGTATATGTTTATAATTAAGTTAGAGTTAACCACTTTTGTCCGTTTTTAGTTATTTTCATTATGATTTAGTTTATTTTTTTATGTTTGGACATCTATAATTGATATACTTTTAAGTATTGTGTTTTACGTTTTACTTGTGATTTATATTAAAAAGTATATTTAAGAAATTCAATGTTATATATATATATATATATATATATATATATATATATATATATATATATATATATATATATATATAAATAATTTTTTTAAAATTGCAAATATAATTTTGTTATGTTTCAAATTATGGACATAACCGATTAACCAAACTGAAAAAACTCAAACCAAAAAGAGAAAAACCAAACCAAACTAAATTTATTTTGGTTCGAATTGGGTTACACTTCTTCAAAACCAAAAATCAAAAAACCCAAATCGAATAGTATAAAGCCAAACCAAAAAGAGAAAATCAATTGATTCTTGCGGAAGCAATATATAGCAATCCAATAATTATTATGCTTTATTTAAGATCAATTATAAGTTTCAAATTAAAAAATTAAAATTACAACACCAATAACATATCTTGTGAAATCCAACTGATTGAGGTCCGGAGAGGGTAGAGTGCATGTACGCAGATCTTATCGTTAGTTCGTGGAGGTAGAGAGGTTGTTTTCGAAAGACCTTGGTTCAAGTGCATAGCCCAAGTAAAAGAAGAGGGAAACAATGAAGAAAGCATAATAGTTAATTAAAAAAAAAAAGGCATTGTAAAGTCTACAGACTACAAGAAAGAAACAAAAACAACACAATATTGTGATAATCAAAATCCAATAACAAATATGGCAATAACTACAAGGATGCGACTAATACTAACATGAAAAAAAAAAGTTTCACAACTTCTATTTATCATTTCTGAAATTTTTTTGTGTAGTCAAATAGGTAGAAGCACAAAGGAATATTGGTAGTTCTCGAATGGATTTTTACACAAAATAAATAACAATGCAACAAAACTCACAAATTAACTTTGATCTTTATTTTTTTTAAATCTTAATTAGTATTTCATATATAATTGATATATTTATGTATAGCCAATTCATTACATTTATTATATATATTTTTTTATAGCAAGTGAACTTTCTTTAACTCAAAGTATCAAAGACCTTTCTCTAATGCATAATCAACGCATGAAGAAGACAAAGTAAAATGTTTGTCTAAATAAAATGCATCGAGAAGACAACGGGAAGTGCTCATTTTTTGCAATAATTTTTATTTGTACTACTGGTATTTATTTTCTTTGGTTACTTTTAAAAAATCTAATCACTGTACAGCAAGATAACAAGAGGAAGAAAAGACAACCCTACGTTTGTCACTACATATTAATAATACTATGTACTATTTTGTCGTAACTCATGTAAAAATGTTTGTCACTTGTCTTCTAATTAAGGCAGGGCTTCTTCAATCAATCAACAAAATTTCTTTGTTAGTTTTGTTTTTAATATAATTTATTTAATTATCTAATAATTTTTTTATTTGTTTTAGTATGATTATATATTATCAACCAAAAAAAGTCTCTTCATTTTAAATACTTTGACAAAGTTATTTAATAACTAACTTGACTTACATATCAACTCAACTTCTCAATGTGTTGAATTGATTATATCAGAGTAAATTAAATTAATAGATAGATTGATTAATAACATGCCTAAAAATTAGACGGGTTATCGTCATTTTATAGGCAAATATTATCACCCCTAGCCTTACAAATAATTGTGTACATTACATATAAATCTGATAGTTTTAATATGAAATTACAATTTATCACTAATAAGTTTCTATTTACATTAATTCCTTTAAAAAAAAAAAATTGATACAATAATTGAAGCTCGGATACATTAATATGTAGCTCGGATACATTAAAAACTAGCTCGGATACATAATATGTAACTCAGATACATTAATATGTAGCTCGGATACATTAGTTCGGATATATTAAATACTAGCTAGGATACATTAATATGCAGCACGAATACATTAAAGAAATAAGGGATTTTGGAAATTGTTAAAAGTATAGGGGATAATGTAAATAAGTGAAACAAAATGTGTGTATTTCTGTAATTTGTCCCATTATTTTACGCCTTGGGTTGAAATTAAGTTGATTGAAGCAAGTGAAACTAATGTAACGATTGGGAATTGACATTCCAGGTTGCTACTATTAAATTAAGAAGTAAAGAAGCCCATTGGGTTCTATGACCCATCAGTTTACAAATTTAAATGCAACACCTTATGGTCCTCAAAAATTTATTTTGCGGCTCTATTCAAATCATTTCAAAGCCCATTAGTTGATTCCTTTTTCTTTGGAATCAGAATAAGAGTTAGAGATTCACATAACGTGAATAAGCAAGCATATACAAGTTAATTAGTTATAATTTAGCTAATTTATAATTCGTCATTAATATTTAGCATTAATTATGTGGCTTCGGTTCGAGTTTGCATAGTTTGTCAAGTATGTATAATTCACCACTAACAATTCTTCGTTTGATTTGCATTTGTAGATGATGGTTTGTATCCGTAAATGACAGTGATTTCCTTTGATTTTTTAGTTTTATCATCGAATACATTCAATCTTTTTTGTGTAACTTTTTAAAGTTCGTATAAACCTATAGTTTTCGGAATTTGTATTTGAATTTGTATAACTTTTGTATGATGTAATTTGTATAGTATAATTTGTATAACTGTTTAAAGTTCAGATGTTTGTGTTTGTATAAATTCGTATTTCGAGTTTTATCATATTTGTACAATTCCAGAATTTGTATTACTCCAAAAAACAAATCCAATATTAGATCTACAATTGTACCCACATTTGTATAAATCGTTAATTATTATAGTTATTCTTATGTTATATTTCTAGATTTTACTTATACAGAATATATAACTACAAATGTGTACCAACATAATTATACTTATACAAATATGAACGAAAATAACTCAATTAAATAAATACACGCGAAGTATGTAATTGTACCTTCGAATTATACAAACAAGTGACAAATTATACAAACGAGAAACGAGTAAGCTATAACTAAAACCCGTAAATATGCAAACTAAAGCTAAGGAGACTAAGTAAGTTTATTGTAGTGGCTATTTGTGAAATTTCCCCAAATAGATATTATTATCTACTCTTGAATTAGGGGCTACTATTCTAAATCTTTGTGAAATAATAAATTTCTTTTTTCATACTTCTTTTTCGTGAAATAACACCACTTGAATATAATTGAAGGAATAAGAAGTAAGATCCTAATTTATGCACCATAAAAGTTATTAATATGGTGAGTACGTCAAATATTCAATATAATTTCATAAGATTTAATCATTCAAGTAACGAATTATATCCAACGGGAAGGATCTTGCCTAATTATTCAGGTCCATTTATGATTATTAATTATGTCAACATAATAGCTATAAATAATATAAGTCAGGAAATATTAAATACTGACGTAGGCAGAGTTTCCAAAGGAATACTATTATAAATCTAAATATATTGATTGGAATGAAGGTTACTGAAAATCCAATTTTTGGTTTTTTTATTTTTAGTTTTAGTTTTCCGCCCAATGTCCGGAAGTCCACAGTAGAGCTCCGACTAAATTTGAATCGTGCACTGCAAGGTCCATTCGAGGGTGGCGCTCCCAACGTGATTTTCTTCATATACAGGGCTCAAATCCGAGACCTTTAATTAAGGGTAAAGCTCTCCCACCAGTACACCACAACTCATCATGTTGGTTAATTTTTAGTTTTCTTCATACCCCAAGTCCTACCTGATACTATTTGTTCCACGCAAAGATGAGGTGGTGAGCCAAGTTTGAGGGGTCATTTATGTATTTGATGTTATTGATAGCATGTGGATAATATGCTCTGCTTTAAACCCAAATAATAATGATAAATTTTATATCAATTTCAGTGTTAAAATTAATTATATTTTATTTCTATTATTTTTTAAATTAGAAAAAAAAATCTTATATTTGGTGAAATTCGGATATATCCCAAAATGTTTTGATGCATCAACTTCTGATTTCAAATATATCTCTCAATGTCTCAATACATCGCATCTCAATTTTAGATAGATCAGTCAACGTTCTGATACATCGCATAAAGTGATCTATCCGAAAATAGAAGAGAATAGAGATTTTTTTAATTTTTTCGAATGGTAGGAATTTTAGAGAAGAGAAATTTTCATATATGGCAAAGAGAAAAAAAACTTAATTAGACTCCATAGCTACAGTTTACATAATTACTCTCCATAGCTATAGTTGCATTTGCTATGCGGACTAACGTTTGTATATCTTAAATTTTTAATTAAAAATTATACAAATTCATTTTTTAAAATAAATGACGAAAAGACGGTAATTTCAGTTATAAAAAATAGAAAAATAGTCTCATAAAATAAGGTAATTATATTTGATTTGCCTAAAATGACTTCTTCGACACTACGAACACCATCATCGTAAATGTATTTGAAAACTATTTTCATTCGTATGTAGATTAATATATGTATTTGTATACAAATATGTATTACTATTGAGTAGATGAATTGTATATGTATATGTATATAAATCATTATTTGTATAACATGTGGGGCATTCTTGAGATGCTTCATTGAGTAGAAATCTAATAACCTAAAAAAATGTCCAAAAATAAGTTCGTATAAACTTATTACATACAATTGTGAGAAAAATGACAAATATACCTCCGAACTTTTGAAAATGGTATGTCAATACCCGCTGTCATACTTTTCGTCCATTAGTGCCCTCGTTGCCCAATAAACAGTGCACATTTACCCCTCCTAACAACGGAAGACTCATTTTATACACGTGGCGCAACCATACTCATCAACCCAGGTTGACCAAATATTTAACCCAAATTTCAAATACCCGCCTCACTATCCATTTTACACTCGATTTACCCACAAATAAACTATCTAAAAACATAAAGAAAAAGGCCCTTTACTTGAATCTAAATTCTTGGGAGGGGGTAGTTGTATATAAATGTATATGTAAGTGTATATAAATCATGAAGGAATTTTCTTAACTTGAATCTAAATATTGTGGGTGATAATATACATGAAAATAAAATATACAAACAAAAAATATATACAACCAATCATCGTTCTATTATACTCATTGCTTTTAGAAGCAATTTTCTTAACTTGAATCTAAATTCTTGATTTGATAATTTGTTGTATAACAATTGAATCGTTTTTGTGCTTGGATCTTAACTCTTGATTCAACCTCTTCCCTTCAATTGCTCTAAATTTTGTAAACGGCCCTGCAAGTACTAAATATTTCCCGTTGCTGGAAACCCTATGTGCCACAATCTTCAACCAAATTGGCATTCACAAAGTAGACCGCATAACTCCTAAAATGAAGACTCAAAATGTAATATTATAAAAAAGATTAGACAAATAGAAACCGTATACAAACAGAAAAATAAAAAAACATTAAACATGTTTGGGCAATTGTCTTGAATTGTGATGCCACGACTAGGTGGGAGAAAATCGAATTCAAAATTCAAAATTAATATGGATGAGAGATTTAGGAGAAAATTAGTAAGTGAAGAGAGGAGGGAGGAGACATAAGTTAGATTTGTATAAAACTGTATACAAATCATCGAGTGTATCTTTTGTTTCCAAATACAAACCATTTATGGGTCCCGCAATTCATAGCAAGTTTTATTAAACTATATCCGTGAATAGTAATTTTGGTGAAACTATAGTTTCATTGACTAATATACTACTAATGTTTGCCATTATGGGTAAATTTTTTCCTTTAGAAAGTATGTTATAGTAAGTTGTATATTTAGATAATTTTTTTAATTATTAAGAGGGAAGGGACGGATTGCTTGATTTCAGGCAGTGGATGGGCCCGGGTATATTAGCCCAGCGTTCCTTAGCGGGCCATCCCTATAAAGCAAAGCCCAATTCTTATAAATGGGTCTAACACCATAATTAGATTGAAATGTGGGGGCTGTAGCACGTGGCTGCTGTCCGCAACAAAATAATATCCAAGATTTTTCTTTTGGTTAAATTTATTTACAGTTTGATTAAATTTACTACGATTGAAATATATAAAATATGCATAATGATTATGTATACTTAACCATATAATTGCTGGCTATTTTATAAACTATTCATTAGACACTAATTATCCTTGATATCATAATAATCTATATCCGTAAAGAAGAAGATTGTAATAAATTGACTCATGCACCTGGAATTGAAACTGAAAATTTTAAAATTGAAAGAAAAAATATTGTCGTTTGGCTTATTAGTAATGATATACGATCGACAAGAAAAAAATATTTTATTCCCTAATTATTTGACCATCTCCAACCCAATACCAAATTTTACACTATTTTGGTGTGTGAATAGCTTTACACCAAATTTGGTGTAACATTATTCATCACACCAATTAACTCTATTGAATAATTTAATATTATTTTATTATATAAAATTTTTAATTAAACATTATATAAGTTGTATGTTTTAATTAAATCTCTTGTATATTTAATTATTTTTATTATATATTTTTATAATGTTAATTTTAGATATAAAAGTTAGCTTTCTTTATAAATTAATTTTTCTATATATGTCTATTTTTTAAAATTAAATTTATGTTAATTCTACTATAAATTATTATTGGATATAACTACAATTAACCTTCACAAAAATAAAAAATGCAAACATATAAATTATTAAACAAATAATACAATGTACTTAAAAATAACCGAAAATAATAAACATTCAACAAAGAAACTCATTTTAAACTAAGTAATGCATTAATAGAGCATTTATGGGAGCACTTTAGTGATCTTGAAAGTTGAATATTTATGTAGAATTTAAATAATTTTTTCAATTATGTAATGTTTATTTAATTGTATTTCATTAATGATTTCACTTTTATTTGTATTATCCATTATTATGTATAATGTATAATATTTGCTAGCAATTTATATTATTATTTAAAAAATTATGGTATAAAATAATTTTATATTAAACGACTATATAAGAAAATAATATGAATTATAGATGGTAAATGTTTTAGAAAGAATTTGTTTTATAAATTAAGAAAATGTAAATGAAATAAGAAATAATAATATGATAATGAAGAAAGAAAAAAATGTTTTTTTTTTGTGTAAAATTTGATACAATGGATTGAAATTGATTTACACTAAAACAGTACTGACACCAAATTTAATGTAAAATTTGATGTTTGAATTGGACATATCTAGTTAACATTTTATAAATGTAAATTCAAGCGACATCACAATGATGAGAAACAAAAAAAAAAAAAAAAAAAAAGTGCATGCTGACAAATTTAGAACGATTTGTACTGTTTAAGGTTACAGTAGTAGATAGTACATTTTTTTTTTTTTGGAGGTGTAGATCCTTTTCAGTTTTATTACTAGCAGGGAAATTGGATAGCTTTCTTTTCTGGACCAAAAGAAACAGTAGTAATACTGTGTTATCTTGACTTATCTATAGAAAATTAAACATGCCACACACGTACGTGTAAATTAAAACTAAGCTAGATTCCATATGACACAGTAAAATCCACTTGTGTTGCCTAAACAATGCCAAAATTTGGATCATCTTTCTCAAAGTTGGCAGATCCATTTTTTGTTCTCTTAGTAATATACCTAAACTTGATAGCTTTATATCGTGTCAAAGAACATGCCAAGGAGCCCATTTTTAGCAGAGTCCTCACCTTTCTTATTTTAAAAACATTTGTATGTATTATCTAGATATATAATATATAGGGTGTGGGGTAATGAAATGAAAATAAAACTGTGTTCGGGTGTGCGTGGAATGATACTATTTCATTAGAAAGTATTTTCCTTATAAAAAAAAAAAGTAAAAAATATTTTTCAATTATTTGACTAACTAAATATGAGAAAATTAGAAAATATTTTTTCTCACAACCAAACACACACACCAAACTCTTCGAGTACCTACTATGTATTCAGTTTTTTTTAATATTAGTTTCAAGCTCTATTATTTCTAATAGTAAAGGGCTCAATTAGAAGAATGTGACATGAAATAATGAATCCAAAGGAAAAGACAGATTATTAGTGATAACATTTATCGTGCTTTTCCAACGTGACTATGTAGTATGTAGACCAGTGTCCACATGTCTTTTCCTAACCTTTTTTTTTTTTTGAAAGAGCGTACGGCCGTGGGGGTGCAGCTAAGCCATTAATCCAAATACATTCTTAATTAGAAAATAAGAATGATAACTCCACTACATCTATCCTTTTTTTTTTTTTTTTTTTTTTTTTTTTTTTTGCAATTGATCCAGTAATTATTTGTGTGTCATATCACTCATATATGATGAAATTTTGAGGAGAACGATATCATAAAGTATGGATTAGGAGTATTACAAGAAAAATACAAAGCTAGATCGTTTTAATTCGTTCCTGATATAAATTAACAAATATTATATTATAAGATTGATGTAAATTTATATAAAAATAGAATAATATACTCTACATGATATTATTTATTGATCCAAATAATGGCAGAAACATTATATGGTTGATCCTTAAACATTGATTCTTATATCTAATAATATACCATGAATATCATAAATATTATATATATGTATGACGACTGAACGATTATATAAATGGGGATTGTGTTATTGTGTTATATACAAATTTCTCTTGAGCTCGAACTTGTGTATCCTATATATTGTCATAGAATTAGTTGAGTAATACAAGATTTAATCTTATGGTGCATGCATGCGTTATTTAATTTATAGATAAATATTATGTTATTAGTGTTTAATGTTCAATATCAAGGCTTATGCCAACTGCCCAATAGTAAAATGCATGCAATAAAATTGCGATGCCAATAATTTGAAAAAGTGAATAATTTCAGGATCCAGCGTTGTTATGCTTCTTGCGAACTTGGAGGTTGGGAGTCAAGGGAAAAAAAAGATTTTAGTAATTAAGACTAATTTAATAATTTATACATTTTCAAGAATAAATTAAAAGAAATAAGCACGCCTCTAGCTAGCAAAGTAATAACACTGAGCGATGATAAATTTTATGAATTTCAATTGAAACCAGTGTATCCGCACCTATTACCATATCAATTAGTCTCAAAAAACTCCAATAAGAAAATGCAAAGTAGAAGCTAGGGGAAATTATTAGTTCTAGCAAAGAAAAAGAGAAAAGAGGAAAATAAATTAAGTAGATGATAAAGTTTAACATGCATAACAAATTAAGTTAAGAAGAAAGCATCGGTACACAATAATTAAATTCATATTTGAAACGCAAATACTAGATGAATTTACCAACTATAATTATATTGCTCTAATGAACTTAATATTGTTGTTTCTCCTTGCTATTTACAATTATAGGTGTGCAATTAATCATGCCAACAAAGTAGCATAACTACACATCTTCTCACAATGTATAGCCTTCCTCTCTGCTCTTTTAGAAACCTCCCAAGTTTTCCACTGCATATCCTCTTCTTTAACTTTAAGTTAGCTCCATTTTTGCCCTTCATCATCTCTATTGTACACAAAATATGATCAACAATGAGAAGCAAATTGTAGCTAGATTTAGGCAAGTACTTCAAGATTGGAAGAATCTTATATTTCAACAAGTGGAAGAAGGAAATTAAAGGTCTTCTTATAGTGAAGGAGTACTCTACTATAATTAAGTGTACATGTGGTCCAACACATGCAATATTCACCTAAAACGAGCCACACATTACCTTTAAACTGGGACCCTCTTTTTTTTTCCCAATTAATGATATCTTTAAAAGATTTTTCTAATTATCAATTCTTTTATCATTGTGTATTTAGAAAAATTCCCCTTTTCTAACCCTTCAATTATTGGCAATTTAGGAACACAATAGTCAAAGAGTCACAGGTTAAACTGCGCAATTAGTACACTATGGTCAACAACCAACACGATCAACTATAGTCTATCAAAATATATATAAAAAAGTTATTCAAATCTTTCAGAGAGGCAGGGGACACAAAAATATACAAATTTATATTAAATTAGATGATAGCTTTCATTCCAACCAAATTCAGCTTAATTTAGGAACATGTCACCGTTAACAGGGAAATTATTAAAACATGTTTCCGGTCTTTTGCTACTTTTGATAACTTTCACTAAGCAGCTTCCACTTCCAATGACTAGCCTAGTGTTTGTTACCCATCACTTTGTGTTTTTATAACAATTGCGACGGTTTTCAGATCTCGTGTTCGAGTCTTATGTATGAAGAAAATACTTCCAAATAAATTCTGTCGTGCACGATAGGGATTCAGTCGGGCTCTAAACACCGGATAGAAAACCAAAAGAAAAGGGGTAAATTTATTTATATAACCACCATTAATTTTGTTATAATGGTACGGTCTTTTTCATTGTCTTTATTCCGTAACCGAAAAATAATAATAAAAATCAACCACAGTATTATTTGTTTTTAAGGCTAAATATAGTTGAAATATCTATTGAGTATTCTAGACGTAACATCAGTTGATTAGCAAGTCAAATACAAGTCTTTTTCTTGTTGTTTTTATGAAGAAGCTAAGCTGCCCGGATAATGTCTGCTTTGTCATTGTCTCTGCGTCTTTGTAATTTCCAAATTTGAAACTGTTCTTGATACTAGGTTGCGTTGAGAGAACAGATCAGATCGCTTACTCGTCAAATACTAACCACAAGTTTTTGTTTTTATTTTTATAAAGGATACGACAAATATTCACGAGAGAAAAAATAATGCTAGCTAATTGTTTTGATGGACGAAGTAACAGGTAAATTGATGTGAGTACCAATTTATTAATCAAGAAATGGAGTAATAAAAAACATTTGAGTCGCTAATATTTTTTTGTTAAA
Organism: Solanum bulbocastanum; assembly: GCA_037074985.1. NCBI lineage: Eukaryota > Viridiplantae > Streptophyta > Magnoliopsida > Solanales > Solanaceae > Solanum > Solanum bulbocastanum. The sequence goes on along the minus strand of CM073598.1, from coordinate 37,379,088 downwards.
AATAGGTAGACCATAACCAAGAGAAAAAGAAGGCATAGAAGAGGAAACATGGGAGATGAGGAGACAATGGAGATTAAATTAGATTGTGAAGTCCACACAAGTTTCAAGTGGGGTGTGAAAATGTGGGTTAAGTTTTGGCCCAATCTAGTTTTGTTATGTACAGTAGAAAGGAGGACATGTTTGCACGTGAGCAGTGGCCTTGCGGTGATAGACATTGTTCCGTATCGAGATATTATTATTTGATTTTGAGCAACCTAACTTTAGAGTAAGATTTTTGAGAAAATTTGACATAATAAGATTATATAGCTATCGTTTTTATAACTGTGCTTCATAACTATAGTTTCGTTTGTTATGTTGGCTGCGTATATTTCTTCCCATTTATATAAGTATACAAATTTTTGTATATACAAATAGTCAGAGTAATCATATATAAATTTTTGAATTTATACATTCAGAACTTAAATTATACAAATTCTAGATTTTATACGTGTTCATGTTGTTATGTTTTGAATTGTAACAAGAGCTCTTTCTTATGTGTTTAACGGAAAATTGCGTGGTTAAGCAAACTTATACTACTTAATTACTCATCATTGTTATAGTTTGCTATAATTACCACTCGTGACTAACATTATACATTAAAATTAAGTGGGCTGACTTCGAGTTTGTATAATAGACAACTATCTAACCGATATACATATACAATTCACCTCTCTCCCACTTTCTACCCTATTTCGCTCGCCTCTCTCCTCCCTCTCCCAATCGCGCTTGCCATATATATAAATGCATATGTATAAAATACAATTATCTAACCGATATACATATACAATTCACCTCTCTCCCACTCTTTGCATATGTATAATATACAATTATCTAACCGATATACATATACAATTCACCTCTCTCCCACTCTCTGCCCTCTCTTGCTCGTCTCTCTCCTCCCTCTCCCAATCTCTCTCGCCTCTCTCCTCCCTCGCTTGCTATATATACAAATACATATATATAATATACAATTATCTAACTGATATACATATACAATTCACCTCTCTCCCACTCTTTGCCCTCTCCCTCTTGCCTCTCTCCTCTCTCCTAGTCTCTCTCTTTCGCCTCTCTCCTCTCTCCTAGTCTCACTCGCCTCTCTCCTCCCTATAACATGTAGCTAAGAATTGTAATTATCAAACTATAGCTATGAAGAGTAATTAGACTATTTTTGAGTGGCTATATGTAAAAGTTCCTCTTGTTCTGTTATTAGTCCAGAAAGCTTCGGGCCGGCCTATATATCAAGTGGACAAGTCTTGACTCTTAATCAACGAAGATAGTGGACTCGCTTTTGGGCCACATCATAATTGGGTCAAACTCCTTTCAGCCCGTTATGAAAAGTGAAAAAACAGAAATTAAAAAGAAACGACAATCATAATTGGGTCAAACTCCTTTCGGCCCATTATGAAAAGTGAAAAACACAAATTAAAAAGAAACACCGTTGCCGGGAACGAACCCGGGTCATCCCGGTGACAGGCGGGAATACTTACAACTATACTACAACGACATTGTTGTGAGAAGATGTCATATTTGTACATTTGATTTCTTGACATCTACTTTACCCTACACACTACACAACCATGCATAGTAGTAATTTTTTAGGAAGGATTTCATCAATTTATTAGACAAAGGCAAGAAAAAAAGAGTCAAGATAGATGTTTTCAAGATGTTACTACTATATTGCTTCGATATAGTTCCACGTTAAGTTATCTAAACTATGATAACTCTTTTACTTGTCATATTTTTTCAAATAGTACAGTATGAAGAACAAGTTCAAGCTCATTTAACTAGAGTTCGGACCCTTAATTTTTCTGAATTCAGAATCATATATAGTAGCTGAATATCTTGAAAGTTGATGTGGTCATGATATATCTTCAGCCTCATTAGAGAAAATCTCCATTTTTATAATAATTATAGCTGTGCAATCATTGATAATGATAAAACTTAAATTAATGGTAGTGGGCTGGCGGCAAGCTGTTTTCTCTTCCTAGTCCTTTAATTTATTTATTTATTAATTCGTTAATGTATTAATATTAAATCTTTTAGCTGAAGTAGTCCTGCTATATTTCAACTTTAAGAATTCACGGTTGACAGCAAAACTAGACTTAATTAACAACATGCTAAGGGTAAGTCTAATTCTTTAATCATTTACATCTTCATTGTTCATATTGAAGGATACTCTTCCATTATACTAAAACCTAAAAAATCCAGCCACGGAAAATCTAAAATAAATGTATATTATTATTATTATTATTATTAATTAAATACATAAAATCAGGGATGAGTCACCTATAATCAAGGATGCAAGAGCAAATATTTCAGTGAATATTGCTTAATCAATCAATGTATATTATTATTTTTATTAAATCACTTTACCAAGATAAGTTCTATTGATTTAGAGTAACGTAACACTCAATATTAAATTGGTTATTCTTCAAGCTAAAATGGTTAAGAAAATTGTCAAATTTGCATAATTCGCGCTAACAATCGTATAAGAATTAAGATGACCTCTTCGATTTTAATCTAACTTTGTTTAAACTAAATTTCAGTATCTAGAAATTAGAAAAGCAGCTTAACTTCATGACTGGTGATACAAAAGTTACTAGGAGTCTGTTTGGTATTTGTCCTAAAAATTGTTTATTTTTAGAAATATTTTTTTAAAATGGCTTTTTAAAAAAGTGTTATGAAAAAAAAAAAACAATTTGTGTTTGGCTAATTCATTTGATTAGTGTTTTTGATAAGCAAATTGTGTTTTGCTAATCTTTTGTAAAAAGTGTTTTTAAGAGTCAAATTACGAAAAAGGGTGAAAAAGGGTAACTATCATTGTACTTGTAATATTAAGATTATTTTATATATCAATTACAAATTTTGAATTTTATTTTAATTAAATTAAAATTTATATATTCAAATTTTCAGTCAATATTATATATACATACATAAATAAATGAAATAAATATTAATATAATATTAACATGAATTAAATATAATTAAAAATGTTAAGCAAAATAAATTTAAAAATATTTCCACAAATAAAACCACTATACGAAAAATTCAACACAAAAATAAATAAATTCCTTCGTATTTTTTATCCTATAAAATTATTATTGTTACCTTTGTTTCTAATTCCGTAAAATAAATCATAAAATAATATATATTATAAAATATAAAATATAAAATATAAAATAAACATATAAATTTATTACATAAAAAATAAAAAATTAAATTCTTGAATGAAAAACGTAACCAAACTTATGAGATATGCTACTTAATTAATAAGGGAGATATTGGTGAATATGTATATATAAAGGGGATATTTTAGTCTTAAAAAAATAATTTTCTGCTTTTGCTTTTTTAAGAAGCATAAATTTTTAGCTTCTTCCCAACAACAGAAAAAAATGTTTCTTCTACTTAAAAACAGTTTTAAGGATTTGCCAAACACTTAATTTTTCAAAAAAGAATTTTTTTTTTCTTTAAAAGGAAAATACATTTTTGGCCTCCCAACAACAATGTCAAACAGGCTCTAAGTACTATATATGGTCGTCATAATTCTGAAACTCAGTGTATTAAACACATTTTTGTAAAAATATATATATAAGTAGTGTTTGACAAAACTCTGTTACGAGCCCCGAGGTGGGGCTCTAGCAAAACTCCCGAGACTCAAGTGTGGGGATTAGTTTTGTAAGACTTACGCCTTAAGTGCTCGACTGTACGTCTTAAGCACGCCCAACGCCCAGGGTTTCGTCTAACAGATCTTACACAATTTATGTGTTAAAATCTTTGGTTAATTGACCCTCATAATTCTTGAATAAGTGAATGATACTTAGTAGTTTTTTTTTAATCAATAGAGATACAGAGATTGATAGTAACTCAAATCACCAGTTGTAGTATCGCATCTTTACTATTTGGTAATACTGTGAATGTAATTATAGACTACGTAACATTTTTTGTAAAAATACATAGCGAAATTTTACTTTTCACTTATCATTGGTCTTCATGACTTTGTCATATATCTCAAAATTATCATATTTTATATAGCTATTTGAAAGTAATTTTATTTTAATTCATAATGGAGTGATATATTTTTTAGGGATAAGGGTCTGAAAAATATCCCAACTTTGGTCGAATTCACTGTTGCGATACTAAACTTTCATGAGGACCTATTACCTCCCTAGACTATTTAATACCATATTTTAAACATATATATTTGCCCACGTGGACATAAAAAATAATGTAAAATTATAAATAGTAATGTGTCCACGTGGGCACATATATACCTTTAAAATACATTATTAAATAGTTTAGGGGGTAAAAATTACCCTATTAAATAGTTCAGGGAGCTAATAGATCCTCATGAAAGTTTAGTATTGCAACAACAAATTCGATCAAAGTTGGGTATTTTTCAGACCCTTATCCTATTTTTTAAAAAAAAATTAGTAAGTTTTATTAATTATTTTCTTTTTTTTTTTTTGGGGGGGGGGGGGGGGGAGGGGGGGAGTTAAATTGTACAGTATGATAAAAAAATATTTTTTGAAATAATGATTCTTTTAGGAAAAATTACGCGGTTAAACAAATTTATACTACTTAATTACTCATCATAGTTATAGTTTGACTAACATTATACATTAATTACGTGGGTTGACTTCGAGTTTGTATATTTAGCCACATTTGTATATGTTTAGTTTGTATATATTTAGACGTTACAAGAATTACATCCATAAGCTTTTAATTGTTATGGTTGCAATTTTTGATTTGCAAATTCATCAAATAGATGTAAAAACTACTTTTTTGAATGGAAATGAGGAAATTTATATGGAACAACCCAAGTATTTTGTTGAAGGAGGCCAAGAAAGCAAAGTTTGTAAATTTACTAAATCCCTATATGGCTTGAAACAGGCACCAAAGCAATGACATGAAAAGTTTGATTCCTACATGACTGAAAATGGTTTTAAAACAAATGAGTGTGATAAGTGTATATATCTTAAGTCTTGGAATAATTCACATGTGATTATTTGCCTATATGTTGATGATTTATTGATCTTTGGCTCTAACATGAATGTTATTGATAAAGCTAAAAATATTCTTAGAAGTCATTTTGATATGAAAGATCTTGGTGAGGCAAATTTATTCTTGGAATAAAAATAACAAGAGCACGTGATAGAATTTTCCTTGATCAATCACATTATGTTGAGAAAATTTTGAAAAAATATAACTTTCTTAAATGCAGGTATGTTGTAACTCCTTTTGATTCAAGTGTTCACTTGTTTCCTGTTGAAAGCGAAAATGGTGGAATAAATCAAAAGGAATATGCTAGCATAATTGAAAGTTTGAGATATGTGATTGATTGCACTACGCCTGATATTTCATATGTAGTAGGAGTACTTGGCAGGTTTACAAGCAAGCCAGGTAATGAACATTGGCATGCTATAACAAGAGTTATGAGATATTTAATTGGAACAAAAAAATGTGGTTTGTTCTATAAAAAATATTCTGCTATACTTGAAGGCTTTTCTGATGTAGATTAGAACACCTTATCAGGTGATTCATGTTCTACCACTGGATATGTCTTTACTTTGGATGGTGGTGTTATTTATTGGAGATCAAAAAAACAAACTATAATTGCTAACTCTACCATGGAGATTGAACTAATTGTTTTAGCTTCAGCTAGTGAGAAAGCGAATTAGTTAAGAGATTTATTATTTCAAATACCTTATTTTGAAAAATCAATTTCTCCTATTTTAATTCACTGTGATAGCACTGCTGCGATTGGTAAAGTTTAAAACCGTTATTACAATGGTAAATTCAGACCTATAAGGAGGAAATAAGTAATGTAAGATCGTATTTGACAAATGGTACCACTATTGTTGATTATGTCAAATTTTGTGAGAATCTTGCAGATCCTCTTTATAAGGCCTAAACAAGAGAAGAGGTCTGGAGCACATTGAGGAGGATGAGATTGAAGCCTATAAATCCTTGAGTCATATATGAGGAAACCCAATCTGAGAACTAGAGATCCTATAACCAGGTTCAAAGGGAAAAACTAATTATATGATGACTTGTTGTGAAAAAATGCACTATTTTTTTAATTCCCTCCCTATGATGTGAGTGCATTGTTTTTAGTAGTAATTTGTGAAGGTTGAGTTGATAAACTCTTAATGAATATTTGTAGCCCGTATGGATGGAGTGTTTAACTTACAGGAGTACTCTCGACAGATTTCACCTATGTGAGTGTGGAAGTAGGTCACTTCCTATGAAAATTGGCTTATTCTCAAAAGCACTCATGAAATCGGGATAGCACAAGGCCGTAATGTGTTGGATTTAAAGCTCATGTCAATACCTTGATTATTATGTTGAGCAGTGATAATTTATTTCCCTTAAGCAGTCATAGTTCAAGTCTGAAACCACTACAACTCTGGAGTAAAAGTTATTGTTTCACTAAGTAGAGGTTCAATGCAAAGCAGACCTTCATTATGCCTAGTATTCTTCCTTCAACTGATAGACTCTCTTAATTAATATTAAAATAAATGGGGGATTGTTGGTAATTTTACATTTTAATATTAATAAAATGCATCATTGACATTGTTAGTGTGTCCGTTAGTTATGGGCAGTTTCCTCCTGCTTTTAAGTGACAAGTATGGCTATTATTTTAAGTGGTATGTGTGGCTGTACAATGAAATGAGGTGCACTTCAGCTTGACTTCATTGCTATTCTTCAGTTTTGCACGTTAGTGGCAATGGATGCCGTCACATTATTTCACTCATTATTCTCCATTATTCTTTGTATGTAACTTCTAAGGTCATTATCTTCACTATTTACTACTCCATTATCTTTCTATTCATTGCTAGGAAGATATCATTAGCTATAAATAGTGGTGGTCTTCATTTGATTTATACACACGAGAAAAATATAGAGTGCATAAAGTTTGTCAAAAAAAAGAGTTCTTATTAGTTAAAAGGAGATGTTTTTTTTTGTGGAGCTTTGGACTCAACTCTTGTCCAGAGTTGTTGAGTTATATTTTTGTGATTAGGCTGTTGTATCCTGGAGGGGACAAGTCAAGAAGGACTACTGCTGGACCGGTGAAAAACTTTTAGGGCTTGAATCTCCTTAAAGAAAGCGAGATATTCGTACCTCAGCTTGAAGAGATTTTCTATTTCTTCATTTTATTTTCAATTGTAATCTTGTAATTCTGTTATTTTGTAATTTTTCACCAACAATTTTGAACCTTAATCATGTTTGTAATTATTTCAAAGTATTGATGCATTTATTTTTATAATTTTGTGTTATTATTATATTATATTGTAAATTCAAAATTTAAAGATCTATCAAGCTTACGCCCCACGTCTCGAGGCTTACGCCTCATCCTGTACTAAGTAAAACGCTCCACCTTTTAAAACATAGTATATAAGTAACAAATTTGACATTGTTTAGAGGACCGTCCAAATTAGTCTTGGATAAGATTTGAATATTTCCAAGTGTAATTATTCTTAAAAAAGTTAATGATAAATATATTATGATACACATACAATAGAAAGGAATATTTGAGGTATAGCATTTACCATAGTAGCTAGTAAAAACGCAACCGATGCACTTAAATCCCAGGGGTCCAAGAAAGTGTCAGGCCAGTGACCACAAGGATACCGTACACATGCAGCCTTACATTGTGAAGAATAAAACTTCATTTGTCAAAGGCATAAAGAAAATGGACGATAAAATATTACTTATATGTTACAATCAAATAAGTACGAATAATGTTTGTCGATGGGACTAAGGTATTGATGGGAATATATGCCATTGTAGAAACTAAGCACGTAAAATTGGCTAAGGTTCTATACATACTCAGCAAATCTAAGGCCAGTTAATTAAACTTTGTTTTTATGGTACGTATTAACTAACTGTCTCTATCATAGCCTTCTAACACTAATATAGAATGAACAAATTTCAAACAAAACGTATATTATTTGTATTCTTCCTTTGAGAATTTTGATCTTTCCAGATAAACTCAATACTTGGAGACTTTATTCTAATACCATCAGTCATCCAGCTTTCTATTTTAATGGGCTAAGTAACTCCCCATCTCGGCCCAACTAGTCAACAATCTCCCCCACTATTCCTCTCTCTTACTTTGGACAGTAGTGATACCTCTTCACCCAAAAAAAAAAAAAAATAGCTATAAAATTTATTGATAATTTTCAGCTAATTCATGGATAAAAATTTCCTAAATAATTACATTTTCTTATAATCAATATTAATGATGGCTAAATAGAATTAGCATGAAATTTTTGTTGTGTCCGGTCAGCCTACAATCAAGTGCACGTTGAAATTATTTTCATGTTCATTTATTATTTGGATAGAAAAAAATGATCTTATTAAAATCTCATATATTTTAGTAGTAAAATTTTTGTGTTAATTTTTATTGATATTCTATAAAAAGTAATAAAGCTAAAAAGATATTTTGTAATAAGTTATTATTGGTTAAGATTAGAATAGTTTCAATTCTAATTAATTTGAAACAAGTTAGTAAAAGGGATTGTGCATATCTCAAATACAGTGAAACAAATATAAAAAAATTTAAGGGATATTTGGGAAAATAATTTATTAGAGAGGACTAATATAAAAAAGATTGAAACTTCAACAGAGGTACAATTTAAATTTAAAAATAAAATAAATCACGTGGGGAATAATTAATATTGGTTAAGTTTAGAACAGTTTCAACTTTCAATCCTAATTCGTTTGAGACAAGTTATTAAAAGAGATTGTCCATATCTCAAATACAGTGATACAAATAAAAAAATTTAAGGAATATTTGGGAAAGAATAGTATCGTATAATTAGTACTGTTTTATTTGTTACTTTAATTACTAATTTTAGTATAACTTAAACACCAAGACTAGTTATCCTTGCCTGCTTGTGAAATAATAGTATCGTATAATTAGTCATCCTTGGATAAAATAATGAAAACAACAAAAATAAAAATCAGAGATCTATCAAAACTCTTTTCTATTTTCTCAATTTCAAAACAAGTGAGTTTTTTTTTGTTTGGACACACCCCTTAAGAAATTACTTATTCCTAGAAAATAATGAGTATTTTTCATAACTCATCCTAATCAAAGAAAAGCAGAAAAGCTAATTAATGGTTCTTAGTTAAGTTAGGTAAACAAGTATAATTTTGAAAGAATTTGAAACCCTAAAACATCACTTAATTGGAAACAAAATAAAAAGGCTAAAAGACCACATTTTTATAGAACGGATAAAGTACTAAATAAGGTGGAAGATATAGTAAAATCTCTCTAAATTAATATAGGTGGACATTAAAATATTATTATTTTGTAGAGATATTATTTAATTGATAAATTAATATTTATTATTTAATTGAAAGAACCCACTTGTGAAAACGTCATTCATGAAATTGAGGTCATGATTAGTGATCTCGGTTACCGCAATAAAATGAACGTTAATAACCTATTGAATGGGTGAAAATTATATATGTTCAGAGGTCCAGAGCTTAGAACAAATTGTGGATATCATTGAAAAAATAATGTTGATGACAAAGTTGAAGATACAATACATTTGGAACCAGCTACGCGTAAAGGGATCCGGCTCCTTTCCATTTCTCTTCTCTCCATTTTCCCCAAGTTCTAGGTTGGATTGGAGACACGTGTCATAGTTTAAAATTAATGATTGAGATCTAATTAATTAAAACAAAATCCTAACCATAGTTATTTACTTTTATATATTTGGTTCTTAAATATTTTTTTGCAATCCAACAATATTTTCAACTTTGTTTTAGTTTCATTTTTTTGGAGATAATGGAGCAGTGATCAATTAAAAAGAATATTCCATATCAATCAATCTATATATGGAGCAAGTTCTGCGTCATTCCTCTCCCACCATCATTTATAATATATTCTCGACCTATGAATTTTCTCTTGGCAAGAAATGGTGTGTCGATCTCATCCTTTAACTATTTCTAACGACCGCTAATCTCCCCATCTTTAATTACTTAACTCTGCATTATCTCTAAATAGCTGCCTAGTTATATAGTATACTTTATCCTTTATACTTATTGAGGATGTGTCTTCCATGGCTGACGATGCATGTCAAGTATCACTATATATATATATCAATTATTTGCATCATTCACTTCTTTTTAGAAAGCTTTTCAAAGTAATGAGCCTTTCCTATTATTCAAATATAGCTTTGTACGTTGTATTTGTGAAGATACGCATAAATAAATAATAAATATATAATAAGTTGTCAATCGACCACATAATGATGGTATGCACCATTAAAAAAATCATAAATAGAATGACATTTACTTCATCACCTTCTGAGTATAATAAATTCAATGCTTTGAAAGATACTTATCAAAGAACTAAAGTTAATAATAAGGACAAATTATCTATTGAATTTCTAAACTAATCAAGTAAAAATAGATATTTAATTTTAGTAAAACTAGACGTAACTATATTTTTTCATTTACAATGTTCTTACATTGATATATGGAGATATCTCTCTCTATATATATATAGTCTCCACATGTGTATTTTGATTCATTTACGACTTATGAAAACGTGATGATCGAGAGAAAATTAATCAAAAGAAAAAATGTTAATGTACATCTATATTTAGGATTCGGCAATGAATATAGTCCATCACTCCATCTTTCACGATGTCTAACCGAAATAGAAAAACGTGTGTAAAAATGTTGAGGTTAATAATTGAAAAAGGATTATAGTAAATTATTATTGTTTCGTGTCTAAAACAATTGACGTTTGGATTTCTAAAAAGAGGTAAAATAATTCATATACGAAAAAATTAAAAAGGAGTTTAATTCTTTTTATCATATTTGCCCTCGACACGTCATCATATTACAATGATAAGTACATCAACCCAAAATTAAAAGAAAATGATAACTAATACTAGTATTTAAATAAAAATATTTTAATTTTTTAAAAATAAATAAATTTGTTAATTCATTTGTCTCAGTCTGAAAAAGAAAAAGTTAGGAGAAAAACAAGGCTAGGTTGTATCGTCATTTGTGGATAATTAAACATTTAAAGGACATTGGTTTACCTTATGAATCGGCATGACTTGGTGGAGGTTACACTTTGTTTTTTCATTTTACAATAACTTACGTGGCAACTTTTTATTTTTAACCTATGCTTCCCCACTTTTCAAGAACAAAAACCCCGACTTAACAGACCCCATGCGACCTGCCACTTCGGAATATATGCGTTTATCATGACCTTAACTGCTTTATTTTTTTTTCGTTTTAATTTATGTGATATTGATTAAAAGAAATTGAAATTCATAAACTAAATAAATAATGAATATTTATAAAAGTAATTTATTTGTATACTAGGGTAATATTGACACATCATTGCCAAACTATTAAGTGGAGGTTTAGACTTTAGATTGACTGTTTTGCATTTTGCCAAAACCAATAATACGTGTCAACAATGAACTATCTTTTCCTAAAATCGTCATTTCAAAGTTACTGCCCCCTTAGCAATTAGCATTACTCAATACTTTAACAATTGTATGAGCGTCGCTAGCCAGCCACGTGTATGGTGAATAGATCACCATTTTGATATTTGCTCTCGTGAAATTGTTGCTTGACTATAATTAATTAGGTGTAGTTTCAATTTAAAATGTGAACGGAAATCTTATCAAAAATGATTTTTCTATTATGTACTAAAATATGTATATATTTTAGTCTTCTAAAACTCTATATATGAAATTACTTGTCAATATGTTCGAATGAAATAATTAAATTGCATATAATCCGTTGCTTAGAAAATATAGATAAAGAAGATAAAAAATAGATATTTGATCCAACTCGAACATAAAAGCCTAACCTATGAAGGAAAGACTGTGAAACAAATAAGTGAACATAATCCTTTATATATAATTCAAATTAAATAGGATAATTGCTAGTAATATGGTACTTCTAATGTTCACTTTTATTTGTCACTTATTTTTAAATTATTTCATTTTAAAATTATTTTCAAGACTTAATAGAGTACGAATTATCATTTTATATGGATAGTTTGATAATATATATATTTAAAATTATTTTTTGATAGATATGTCAAGGGAAACAATGACAATTAAAAAGTGAACAGAAGGAGTTGTAATTTTTAGATTTTCTAGAACATTAAAACCTTATTAAATTTATGGGTAGGATCATGAAATATTATTATTATTATTATTATTATTATTATTATTATTATTATTATTATTATTTTGTAGAGGTATTATTTAATCGAAAGAGCGTTTTGATATCACAAAATTTGTTCGGGATGAAATCTAAATGAATTTGAATAAACCCACATGTGAAAACATCATTTATCATGAACTTGAGGTATGATTAATGATCTCGATTACCGCAATAAAATTGATGTTAATAACCTTTTGGATGGGTGAAAATAATATATGTTCAGGGTTCAGAGTTAAGAATAAATTGTGGATATCATTGGAAAAAATAATGTTGATCATAAAGTTGAAGATGATACAAAACCTTTAGAAACAATTACACATAAAGAAACACTTATCGCATATAGAACTCTTCACAATTTTATGGTACAGTTCGAAAAGACAACACCAAAACTTTGGGATGCAATAAGAAAAGTTAGAGATGAACGTCAACTAGATTTTAATTTTAACAAAAAGCAGAACATAATAGAATCATATTTTACTAAATTATCTTATATATATTTATACTTTTAAAGAATTATTAATTTATAATTTTAATGGAACCATATATTTATATAAGTGTCTTCTCAAAATATATTATCTTATTGAAATAAGTAATTTTTTCCATTCGTCTAAGTTGGAATCAGAGAAAACTATTATTTTAAAAAGATTATTAATTAATCGAATATTAATTTAATTAGATTTTACCTTGATAATAAAATTCCTGTGAACGATGAAACTAAACGACACAGTTGCTACGACATACTTTGTTTTTTATCGAAACTCCCTTTTTTCAAATTTGTTTTATCCTTAAACACCTTTTGACCTCTTTATGGTAATCAAAGTTAAACCACTCACGATATGATACTTTCATCGCTACTTTACGTGGCTTATATTTTGGGAAATAATCATTTTCTCGCCTGTTATCCTTTCTCGCGATATATCGCAACGAGTAATTAAACTCGCGAGGAAAGATAAAATAACCCTAACGCCGTTTGTTAACCCCAAATAAACAAAAAAAAAACTACTAGCGTTTCTTCAACGGCAAAAGGACCTATAAATCGATGGCGATTACAATACAATAACCTGCAACTTTAATCAATTCTCTTTATCTCAGAAAGCTTCTTCGTCTATCAATGGCGTTCAAGAAAATTGTAGCTCAACGTCTTTTCGATTCATACAAAATTACTCGTCCTTCCCTAACAACATGCCGTATTTGTTCCTCAACCATGACCAAATCGATGGCTTCTCCTAATCCTGAAAGGATAGCCCCAGATCCCGGCGAGAGTGCTTTTTTCCGTCGGTCTCTCCACCGAAGTTCTTTGTTCCAGTCACTAGCAACCTCGTCGGAGCTCCGGTCGTTTCCCATCGGTGAAAAGCTCCGTCAGGAATTGAGAGGGATGGACATTGGTAGAGATAGGATCAGACTCGATGGACTCATCTCACCGCCGCAGCAGAAATCGTTGCCGGAGATGGAGTCAGAATTAGCCGAGGAGGAGAAATTTACGGTGGCCGATGCAAAGAAGGTTATGAGATTGGCACAGCTTGAGGTGGTGAAATCGAGGCTAAGGCAGATGGAGAATGACTGTATTTCGTATCCGGAATTTTTTCAGATCTGCAATGGCGCTTCTTCAAACTCCGATCAAGCCCTAGAATTCGCGAAGATGCTCGATCAATCGGGAATTGTAATTGTTTTGGGAAACGTCGTATTCCTTAAGCCTGATAAGGTTGGTTTTCTATTATTTTTTTTCCCTTTCATGCTTTTTCCCCTTATAAAATTTTCAATGTGGATTTCCATAACTTGCCATGATACAGATTTTACAAGATGTCTATGTGCATTACTGTACTGCTGAGAAGTATTGATAAGTTCTAACAAATATTAGTTTTTTTTTACCTTGTGCATTACAAGTCTACCGAAAACTGATAGAATTTCATCTATTCTCTATGTTTTTCAACAGGAAAGCCAACAAAGTTATTCCAGATCTCTAAAACGAGATGGTGACTTTTATAAGGGACTGCACCAGTTGGACCATTTCCAAACACCCAAAATTACACCATTGAACACCCTTAAACTTAATTCCAAACATCTGGGAAGAAAATAATGTTTGGCTTAAAAAGTGTTTTTTGCAATATTTTTATTTTTGCAAAAACTGAAATTGTTATTTACTGAAACTTTTTTGAACCAAACGCAAGCTAATAGTTTGGTGGGGATGGTTAAAGAGAAAGGAAAAGGGACATTCAGGTTCAGTAGAATCCAAAAAATTAGTAGATCCTAGAAGAAACGAAATACAGCTATTCCAGCTCCTCTAGTTGTCTTTTCTAATACTTGACGCAAGTGACAATCTGCCTTCCTTGTCATAGGAATAGACACTGTTTTAGTTAAACAGATTCAGAATTTTAAGTCTTTGTCTAAGTGCGTGCGTGATTGTATTTTAACATTCTCAAAAAAGAAGTATTTATAGATTAGTGAATCCAATTTAGATGAATGCTTGCAAATGGGAAGATGTTTCTCATTATGTGATAAGGCATGTGAAGTGGAGTTCTATTGTTTTACACAAGCATTTTGGTCCCTTGTTTTGTTGCTACAGGTGGTGAAAGCCATGGAAGGCTTAATGCCAATGCCTTTGGCTCAGCCAAATGACCCACAAATGATGAAGGAGTTTCAACAAATGGATGAGAAGAAATCAGCTATTGACAAGAAGGCAGAATCGTTGGTGCAAAGGGAGTTGTGGTGTGGGCTAGGATTCTTTGTGATTCAGACTGCAGCTTTCATGAGGCTCACTTTCTGGGAGCTAACATGGGATGTAATGGAGCCAATTTGCTTCTATGTTACATCCTTTTACTGCATGGCTGGTTATGCTTTCTTCCTTAGGACATCCAAAGAGCCTACTTATGAAGGCTTCTTCCACAGCCGCTTTTGCGCAAAACAAAAGAAGCTCATGAAGCTTCACAATTTTGATCTTCAGAGGTACAATGAACTCCGCAAAGTTTGTGATCCTCACTCGTCCATACCTACTGGAAACACTTCAACACTTCCTTCAACACCCATGATGTCCACAGCATAGAATGTGGCGATTTTACATGAACATGTTGTGCGTAAGATGGATATTTTTTAGGAATACTCCAAGAAAGAGGAACCTAAAATTGGAAAGGACAGATGATATACTTTGCTAATTTTTTTTTTCTTTTACTTGTTTTACCTTTAAGTTAGTGTCGAATGGATACAGGGGATACTTCCCAATTGATGTGGGACTGAGGCATCGTTGTTGTTTACTATTACTTTGGACCTAGACTAACTTTGAGTTTATCTATGTCACGGCTAATGTATATTAAGAAAAGAGGGCTTAGAAACTTTATAGAAAATTCAACCTTGGTTGTGCTCACATATCATGATTTGCACATTAGGGACCCGAGAATCATGGTGCATTCAACTAACAATCTGATTAAAATATTAGATTAGATAAAGTTAATGTCCACCGATTCATGTTCTGTGTATTTGCTAAGGAAAAGATTAACAAATATTATCTCACAAACAGAGTCATTGTTTACCCATTCATCTCCCCGGATTGTTGGGGAATCTAATCTCATGATATAAGAATAGGACAAGTATAAAATTGCACCACAATACTTACTAGATGCACCACATTTTCAGATTCCTAATATACTAATGAATGTAATTCACCTTAGTCAAAGAGCACCTAATGTTTGATTGAAAAAAATGAGACACCAACTATTGTTTGAATTACATTTACACAAGTGGCTTGGCAACTGCAACTTACTGTACTTCCTAGTAAGCTGGAGGCTAGGCCCTACTCCAATAATGGAGGTGGGATTGGCCTATCTGCCTAAAATGAGAATTTTTACATGGTGCTGATTCACATTAAATGGCTTTGGACTATGCTTGGTTCAGCAAATCAATAATTATGTCATAAGATCTTGTGTTGTTAAGTCTAAGGTCCCATGGCCACATTACATGAAAATTAGGATAATGTTCAACTTTTCTGACTCTCGAAACAAATGGAGGCGCTTCAAGTTGTCAAAGTTTCAAAAATCAGGATTTTAATTAGGCCGAAAAGACCTCTTACTTCTAGTTAAATTCTCAAAGGTTGGAGTGAAATGAATAAGATAGGGGGTGTGGGTGGGGTGGGGGCTTGAGCCCTATTGTTGAAAAAAAAATCAAGGGAAAGTTTTCCTTTTAATGAGTTTTATGCTGCTTAAAGTTAAATTAATCGGGATTTCAACACAAATATGAATACTAAGTGAAAAATCAATATATAGACTGCGTAATTGTAGTAAATATATTGCAGTAATAGAAGAAGAACTAGAAAAAAAAAAAAAACTAACAGCCAGAAACCTGTAACAGCCTTTCCCATGCCAAAACTAACTAAACAAGTATTTGTCACTTGTCCTATCCCTCCATTAAAATATCGATTGGTGCTATATAACTCTTTGAATTCATTTTTACCGAATGCAATATCACAACTACCTTACAAACTTATGGAAAGGGACGGTACAAATTTACAATTAACATGCATAACCGAACAATACTTCTTTTCATATGCCTGCATAATTGGCAAAATAAAACTCAATCCATCCAATCCGATCCAACCCATTTCGGTTTGAATTGGTTATTGATCCGCCCATTTGTTCGATCAACCCATCTCAATCCAATTCATTTCAACACATTAAAAATCGGGTTGATACGTAACCCAAATTGATTTTTGAGAAATCTCGTCAAAATATTTTTAAAACACTTGTTTTTTATTTTATATGTTATATATGGTTATAATAAAGAAAAAAATAATTTTATTAGGTATTAAAAGCTTATAAAATAACAAATAAAGCTATTAAAATTTGGTAAAAATTGGGTGGGTTGCCGTTTTGACCCAAACAAGTTTGAGTTGGATTTGGTCTTGACCCGTTTATTGTCTTAACCCATTTTGACCTGCTCAAATTTAACCTAACCCGTCCAATTGTCACCTCTAGCATGATCCACCTCCTAAGGAAAGCTTTCTTTTACAATCAACTTCGTGTTATCTTCTCTTTTTTTTAATCACCTTGCCCTTCACGGGGTATCAGCCACCTTCCACCAACAATACATACAAGAAAATTTTGTCCACCAAAGCTAGTGTTATCTTTATATTATGTGACACTTTTCATATGCCTCCACAGTTTTTAAGCTATATATATATATAATTCATTTGTTTCATCGAAAACTATGAAAATAAATCATTCATACATCATACAAGATTAGTTATATCGAAGAGACTACTCTTACGAAACACAAAGCTGAAAATTAAAATGTCTTTATATTTGTATAGCATGTTGTGCGTTTATTGAACTCTTTAACAACAAAATATTCATAAATCCTAATACGTGTGATAGCTTTACAAAGGTTCAGGTCAATCATGCATGCCATGTGCTATTAGCATTATATGTCTGAAATTATCTAAGATACTTTGATTAAAAACATATAATAACCTCTTCTTTTTTTTTTTTTTTTTTTTTTTTTTTACAAATTAAGATTGAGCATGTTTCTATCATTGTACAGAAATTAGAGACATGACAAGTGAATTACGAAGAATCTAAATAATTTTAATTATTAATACACCGCTAATTATCATACATTAGTATGTGTATGATAAGAATGCCACTCGGCATGTTTGTCAATTAGTACGATCCTGATTATGACCTACATTAAATAAAAAAAAATATTTATGCAATTTAATTAATGAAATCATTAAACTTAATTAATTGTTAGAGCTAGCTCAATGGAAGTTTTTAAGTGAGGAATATTGCACGAAGGAATCAAGATCAATCTTGTCGTGTATGTGGTACAAATTGATACATACATGCAATAAAAGACACTATATGCATGAAATATTAATTTCCCTTTTGTTGATTTATAGGTTTTTCTCCTGCTGAATTTACCAAGGGTGAGCAAAGATCTACTACTTTCTTGAGAAATTTTCATAAATAGCTATTATAATAAATTTAATTATCTTTCATAGTTATAATTTGTGTATTTACGGGTGATAGCTACAATATAAACAGCATCATTTGTATAATTCACGGATTTGTATTACTCGTGGGTTTCTATAATTTGTTGGTACGTTTGTATAATTGAGCTTATTGTGTATAAACTCGAAATAACTAATTTATACAAACACAAATATCGGAACTTTAAACAGTTATACAAATTATATTATACAAAAAACATTATACAAAAGTTATACAAATTCCGAATTATATAAACATGTGAATTATACAAACTCGAAACCCAACTCACACAATTATCGTTGAATGTTGATCGCGAGCAGTAATTAATTAAAATTATAACTATAATAACTAATTAACTAGTAGTATATGTTTGTTTAAGCATGTAAATTTTCGTACTTTCCTTTATCTTCCACTAGGCCCAAGACCAATGTTCAATTATCCTCTTTTCAATTGCTTGCTTATTTTTTCGTTCTCTTAGCTCCTAAGCCATAACAAACAAGTGAATTTTACTATTTTTAAATTTGAATTGACAAAATTTGGTGGTAGAATTATGGAGAAATTGTGTAAATACCCATAAAAGTAAAATAATTATAAGTATATACCTCTTTATATTTATACCCATTAAATAATTAAACTATATATCCCTAACTAATTTTGCTTATATATATTGTCTTGGTATTATTAAAGTTTTTTGTTCAGAAAGTATATATACTCTTATTAGTATCATTGACTAATGAATAATTTATGAGCAAGAAACCTTTGATATACCACAATAATATACATATACTCTTATAGTATCATTGACTAATAAATAGTTTCTAAACAAGAAACCTTAATGATATAATACAACATATATAGATTTAGTATCAGTTAAGCAAAATTATCAGCCTATATGATACTGATTTAGTATCAATTAAGCAAAAATTATCAGCCTTAATGAATGAGGGTTATGGACTGTAATTTATTTATTTTTTAGAGAACGAGTATTTCTTAAATACTTTGAATTATAGGATATGAACATGTAATTACTTTGAATTTTATGGTCTATTTATATAGTTTTTCTTAGCTTTATGACCCATTTAAGATTGAAATGGTCCTGGTAATGTGAAGACCAGATATACCAGAAGCCCAGATAGAATGAACTTGAGTACAAAGCCCACTGGACTCTGTGAGACAAATTCTTGATCCATATCTAACAACAAATTTGACGTCATAGCATTACACCAAAATATATATCAGTTCCAAATATATTTTCTTTTTCAACGAAAGGATAGAGCTGGGGAATGAATAGTGAAAGAGAGGAATTTCTTGTGTAAAAGAGGAGAGAGACTAGACATATTTCCATCAACATATTTGGAAAATATTTTTTATTGCAAAATAGGTTAATTAAAAATGAGGAAAATGACTTCTCAAAGTATGAAAAACAAGTTACTCAAGTGACATTTCACATTGATTTGTATTCTCCACAGCTCTATTGTACACTTTATCTTCACTCCATACCCTAGTTTGACCCCATCCCGATCACCCCGTACCCTTCCCTCTCATATCATTTGTCAAGATTATATATAAAATATTTCTAGCATAATAAATTTTACTTCATGAACACAAAAAAAAAAAAAAAAAAAAAAAGAGAGAGTAAAATCTCATTTATCTAATTTTCTTGAAAACTTTTTTCTTGCGAACACATCCCAAATATCTTAGTAGATCGATCTGATAATGACCTAAAGTTGCAAGTAGCCACGTGTATCTTTACCGTCAAATGTGAGCAATTTAATTACTTATATTATAGTATCTAAATCTCCATAATATTCCTTTTCTGGTAAGTAGAAATTTTTTCAATTAAGATTGAACATAAATTTGAGATTTCTAATTAAATATCAGAGAATCTGACACGACATCCTACCAAAACACTGGTGGTCCTCCAATGTCAATATGAGTTTCACATAGCACGCACAAATTCAAATAAAAGATAAGATCAATTGTGACTTGTGATCGTTTGTCATTATAAAAATTGTGTAATAACATCATGAATCGTCTAAGATAGAGCAAAATAAATATTAAAAAGAAATTTAATCAACCCCAAAACTAGTTCAAATATTGTTAGTATGAATGCTTAAGAGTACAACTTTTGCCTTTTGATAACAACTAAGTTACTAACGTATATAAAAAAGAGACCACACGCATTCGAAATACTAGAAGGGGTCAATGCATTTTTATGCGAGATATTTTTTATTTTTTAAATTAATTTAAGGGAAAAAAAAATTTGGTTAGAAAACTTGGTCAGAATAATATTTTATCTATGTTATTTTACCTTTTAAAACATCTTTACCCTTTTAACTTTAATACCTTTTAACTAAAAAATGAAAAAAAGATTTGTTTGTTTTAAAATAAAAAATATTATAGTTTTTTTAATTTTCTAGCTATTTAGCACTTTCCTTAACTTAATTGTTCAATTTTCAAGACTTCTTTTAAAATGTTCTTCCAATTTTACCCTTCATTAGTTAGTATTGAAATTAGGCTAGTTATTAATTAATATTTAGTTATTTTAATATTTTTTTTTCATGTTTTACCCTTAGTATTAAATACATATTTTCCAAATCATTTTATAATATATCATTTAATAGGGAATTGTTTGGTAAAACATTTATATCATTAATTAATTTTATAATTGGTGTATCAAATCAAACAGTGATAAGTAAAAGTAAACGGAGGGAGTAGTTATAAATTGCTAAAGTGATATCTATTTTCAAGTCTTTTAAACATTTTACTAATAAAAAAGATTTGAAATTATGAGATACTCCTTTTGTCCTTTTTTATTTGTCCTGACTTTTTACTTGTCATTTTCTTAGAAATCAAGAAAAGATATAATCTTTTTAATGAGTAAATGAATTTTGAAATTCTATCCGTCAATAGGGGTAAAATAATAAATTTACTATTTCAATTTATTTTTTTTAATAAGTCTGTTAAGTAAAACTGAACGAGTAATAGAGACGGAAGCAAGGGCGGACCTAGCTTGTGTCTAGGGGGTTCACCGGAACCCTCTCGGTCGAAAAATTACGTTATATTTATAGGGCCAAATTCTAATTTTATGTATACATATATTAAAATGAACCCCTTGAAATCATTTGAGAAACTTTGGCTCAATGAATAAGGGGTTCAGCAGTGGCTTTTACGCTCTTCTCTTATTTGTTTACCCTTTCAATACATGGAGTTGGACTCAACTTTTGGGCTTGGATCATCTTCTCTTTTTCATTATTTTTTCTCCTTTATGTCATTTTTTTAAATTTGTTTTTGTTTAAATTTATTAGATACATTTTTTTTTTATTCTTCTTATATCTATTTGTCATTTTATTTCAACATAATTTTATGTATAACTCTTTAAAAATTATGAATTATATATATAAAGATAAATTAGACGTAGTTGAATGAAGAAACTAAAAATCGTCAATATCCTTTTAATAATATATATTTAATAGAATTCATGAAATTTCTTTTCTATTTATTCAATTCTATTTTAGAGAGAAGGAAACTAACTTATTTGATTTATTCGTCTTTTTTTTTTTTCAACAAGTGATGACTAACCTAGTAAATTAAACTACATGAACTAAAAAATTGACGATGCCATTTATTTATCTTCTGAATATGCAATATAATATTAGTATATCTATACTTACACACTTTTAGAGAGTCTTGAAAATTTTCCTAGTAATATGTATTTGAATGGATACTAATTTTAAAAAAAATTAAAATACAAAATAAAGTAAAACATTACAAAATAAAAGTATAAAAAGTGCAAGAAATTTTAAGAATGTTCAATGCAGCAGGGTAAAAGTAGGAAGAAATGCTTAATGCGGTACGATAAGGTAATATAAATATTGCGGGTTAAGGTAAATATTTTTCTTCTCCGTCTCACTTCCTTTTTCATCCTTTAATTTTCATGTATTTTAGGAATTAACTTATGTAATACAATTGATCCACTAATTTTTTTTTATCAATGTACCCTTGTTCTCAATATCTTTGATTAGTTTGGTGTTAACTTTTATCAACCAATGAGATACCTTGTACAAAAAGCATGTCGGGGTTACTACGCTCACCATATACTTACATTACCACATGAGCTTCTTCTTTAAATTTCGAACCCTATGAGCTTAATTTCTGAATCCGTCATTGAACGGAACGAGTAATATGTTATACCATTGGAGGATGCAGTGCACTGAACCTTTCAAATAATTTACTATAGATTTCAAAAACATAAAGATAAATGGATAATCTTGGTACTTGCTAGCGACAGAAGCAGAAGTGTAATACAATATTTAAATATTAAATCTTTATAAAGTATATTGCCTTTTTTCGGGCCACTTGACCTTAAAGTAGATATGCCATCTAATTGCTTTTCTACTTTTCCAGAATTATATAACGTACATTATTAATACTCCATCTTAATAAACCCGCAGTAGAATTTTAATTAGCTCTCTATATAGCTCGACGCTCAAGATACTCTCACACACACACACACACACACACACACACACACATATATATATATATATATATATATATATATATATATATATATATAAAATTTAATTAATAATGATAACCGTTTCATCAAAAGTCATGCGTGCATGTTCGATGGGCGCACAACTAAGAATCTAAGATATATACGTCCTCTACATTTTAATTTTTAACCATAAAAAAAAAAAAAAGACTCAAGCTACCCCTTCTAAAATAATAGTACTAGTATATATTATCACAAAAAATATCTAGCAAGTTAATGAGTAACCCAGTGAGCAAAGTTTTTTTTTTGGTGATAAAAGATTTTTGAAATTGTGTTTCCAAAAACTTAGTCAAATTAAAGGATAGAATCAAAACTCAAAAGGGAAGCAATTGAGCATGCGTGAAATGACTTTGCCATTATTCCGGCTGAATTTCATTACTTCATCATTGGCTACAGATTCTGATAGCTGTATCAATTAGTAATATACATATACTCATAACTGTAAATATCCAACTCTCCGTCGATTTCCTTTAACAGAATTTACAACCCAACTGACATAATTTCAATACAAAATTTTGTAAAAAAAAAAAAAAAGTAGACAAGCCGCTGGATGTACTTCAACTATCCTTATTCTTCAGAGAGTCCAAAAATTTCAGTGTCTTTTACACCATTTCTATTCTTCAAGTGCACCTTCACATAAAAATTGAGGAATAAAAATAGAATAGCAGCATTGAGCACTGAATTGAAAATCCATGCCCCAATTCCGTTACACCCACCTTTCATGAAATGGAGCAAAAGCACCCCAACATGGCACAAAACGTTACATTGCAGTAACAGAATCTGACAGCTTACAACAAACTGGAAGCACGCGCTTGGCAGTCCAAAATCTGTAACCATAAACAACAGAATATAAAAACGTTGTAAATAGTATTGCTAGTGCTTGAAACGATTGCGAGAATACTAGCCACAGGAAGGACATAAATATGAGTATGGAGTGGTTGAAGAGTTGAAAGGAGAGTCTTCGACGCCGGAGAATGGAGAAGAAAGTACGTAGCGTGTGGAGGAAGCGAGATAGATAGAAAATGCATGACCAAAAGAAGACACGTCCGGAAGGGCGCGTGCCGAGAGGGAAACAGAGAAGGCATTGGAAAGTGGTGGTTTTGTTACAGCGCCAGAACCAGCGAGTTTCGCGGATTTCAGCGGCGGCGGAGAGGAGAATTCCGGAGAAGATGGTGAGGGAGATTAGGACCATAGAGAGGGAGTGAACGGCGGGGATGGGGCCGTGAGGGAGAGGGCGGCGGTTGCGGAATTAATTAATGTGCTTTGCACAAAAGACTGCGTAGTTCCTTTTATGAGGCTTTGAGTGAAATGTTCGGTGGAAAATGACTGCTTTTTATAAAATTTTGTGCTATTATATATAGTACTAGGCCTAGGACTCATCTATATAGGTTGGATATCAAAGTCCTTTTTTGCCACTTTTTCTATTATGACTATTTTTAATTAATTTACGATGAGAAGAAGTATTTGACAATATTTTTTGACACAAATTATTAATTTTATTTTAGAACAGTCGACGGTCTTAAAAAAAATTATTTTATTTGATTAATTAAACTTAGATGCACTTTGATCTGCCACATAACATAATAAATGATCTCAAAATTTTTAAATTTGACGAAAACTTAGAGGTTTATTTCATTCGTGTTATAAGATCAAGGTTGTATGTAAGTTTAGTTAATTAATAAAAAAAGTGTTTTTAAGGCTGTTAATAGTTTAAAGACGAAACTAATAATTTGCGTTGATTTATATATGTTTTAAATATTTCTCTTTTAAGATATGGTTTTTACATCTTACAAGAATACTTATATTTTTTGGTTGTCGTCCCCTAATTGATTTGTCGAATATCATAACCATGAGTACTTTAGTCTTTTCAAAGACTTTATTTTTCTGGTGGACATAATAAGGTTTTATAGCTATAGTTTTGATAATTGCGCTTCATAATTATAGTTTTGTTTGATATGAAGACTGCATTTTGTATAGTTCGCTTGCAAATATACAAATAGGATAAGTATACATATAAATTTTATATTTATATATTTAGCAATTTTTCAGAACTCTGTTTGTATATTTTGCTTGTCAGTATACAAACATGATAATTTATTAGTATGAATTTTTCATAAATCATATACAAAATTCAGAATTTATACAATTAATCAGAAATCGAATTATACAAATTCTACATTTATACAACTCGGACAAATAATAAAAATTTAAAAAATTGTAGCCGCGACTTACAATTTTCTTAAACTATATGTTTGCTATTCTACCTAATTTTCCCTATATATTATGCCAAGTTGGTTACTATACGATATAAAGTTTTTACGTCCTAGTATATTACCTTATAAGTGACTCCATTATGTAAATATTTTTACTTCAAACACATGAGATCAGTTGAACTTTATATTAATCTTCACTTTTCAATGGCTCAGGGGTTCATTAGGACACGTTTTAAACCTTTGATGCCTCACAATTTCTTTTCCGCAATGATCCTCAACTCAAAATGTTTACTTTTGACAATTTCTACTAAACTCTCTTGTTTTTTTGCTCCATTAGACTACCATTATTTTCAATCATATAGGAGAATCAGGTTCTGAGCTTACTTTTATATCTACTTCTTTGAAGGCGGTTCTATTTCATCAAATTCCTCATGGTTCTACTACGCAATATTGATGGATTTGTTTTCTCTCCATTTTTTATTATTTCAATTTCTCAAGTTCTAATTTAGATAAATGACGCAAGGACTGGAATGTGATTTTTTTCAATCCAGTCTTGCTCAATTCTCCATCAAGTTAAGATGTGTGTACTTAGTGGTCGGTTGGTGTGATATATTAAATAAATAGTGATGGGATAAAATTTTGGGAAAAGGGTCTGAAAAATACTCCAACTTTGGCCGAAATTGCTATTACGATACCAAACTTTATGTAAGACCTTTTATCCCTGCACTATTTAATAGTGTATTTTAATGTATATATGTGCCCACGTGGATGCATTACTATTTAAAATGATGCAATATTTATGATGTCCATGTAGGCATATATATACCTTTAAAATACACTATTAAATAGTGCAGGGGTAAAAGGTCCTTTCCAAAGTTTGGTATCGTAACAACAATTTCGATTAAAGTTGAAGTATTTTTTAGACCCTTTTCCCTAAAAGTTTTATAACCACCTTATATACAAACATATATCAGTGTATGATTTGTGTATAAAATACAATATATAATTTTTTTTTAAAACAAAATTTATACAAACATGTTTTAGTATACAATTTGTGTAGAAAATATGATAAATACAAATTGATTTACTTAATGAAGTGAATTCAATCAAGTAATTGAATTTTAGAAAATAAACTAGAGAATAAAGGTATGTATAATAAGATTTATGAATTTTAAAAGAAGAGATGAGGAGGAGGCAAAAATGTAGGAGAAATTTATAAAAAGAATACTGACTAATTAAGAGAAAATTATGAGATTGACTTTATTTATGAAAAACAAAATTGATTTATTAATGATTTTAAAAAATTATTAATTACATTTTTTTCGTTTATTAAATTAATTTATTAGATTTTGATAGAAATCTACTGTTACTTATGAAAACTAGAAAATCTGATTAAGACTAATAATAACTAATAAAAACTTTTAAATACATAATTTAGTAAATTTTCTCTTCAAATTACATCAATTTTGACCAACCTTATCATGTACCAAATCAAATCAACCCAAAAACAAGCCCTATCCACAGAATATTAAGGTTGGGCCTCTTTTCCTTTTTTATGGGCCTATTAATCCAACATCCTATTCATAAAACATAAAAGGCCCAATAAAAAGGCAATGACGGGTATCCACTTGACCGTCTCCCGGGTATAACTGAAATTAGAGATAAATTTAGGTAACAACTCGGGGAGACAGGGTGAAAAGCCCTAGATTCTTTGAGTCAATACTTCTTCAATACTAATAATTGAAGGCTCAATTACCGCCTTTTAGCTTCGATCCATTAATTGCCTTTGAATCCCCTAGCTTTTCTTCTGAATCGGTACGTTCATCCTAGATGCTTCTTCGTTTTAATTTTTTCAATTTGCATGTAATTTTATTTTTTCTGATCTATTCTGTTTTTATGTAAATCGAAAACCTTTTCTTGATAGAAATCTTGAATTCTCAGAATCAAGATTGTGGAAATTTTAGTTTTTACCTTCTTGTTGTATATGTAATAATTGAGGCGTTAAAGGCAAATAATTTGCATGATTTGGGCCCCAATTTGTGAAATAAACATAAGATTGATATAGACGGTTACAAGAAGTTTGGTATTGGGAATTAGTTATTGGTTGTGTTGTCGTGACATAGGGTTTGATCAGATTTGAGGTTTTCGTTTCGTGATGGTTTTCATCTTATATTATATTTTGTGCGTAGTTTTCCTTTTGGAAAGATGTTTTGCTTATGCAAAATCAGTTTGATCTACTATATGAGCAAGAGGTTATAGCATTAAACTTTTTGTCCTGTGGTTGATATATCATTTTCTTGTCTTTTGTTTCTATATATACTTGTGAAATATGACAATACAAAGTGGAATGTAGCTTATTAGGAGAGTGTCTTGTTGATTTTTTTTTAATCTAAGGCTTTTAGAATGAACGTTTAGCTTGTTTTAGTTGAAAGAAAAGATACTATGTAAGAATCTAAGTAAAATATATTCGTAGAGGAAAATGTCGTGATGGAAGTCATTCCGTCCTTGTAGTCGAAATAATGTATACTTGGTATGAGCCTTTTCAATTATTTGACGTATTCATGGGGAATCATTTTCTGCCATACCAAACACACTGTTTGAGGTGTATTTAAATGGAGAGTTGGTATGTCTCTCCCATCTGCTTTCATTCATTTTGACCAACCCTTAATACTTGTATTTGTCAGGTTTTGGATGTTTGCAAACTTTTGAAGTTTCCAATTCAAATAAAACTGAGTGAGATGCAGGACTCAACTACCAGGGCATTTGAAAGCTCTTCTTCTTCCTCCGGAGATGGGAACAATGATGCTGGTGATTTTGAATGCAACATATGTTTTGAATTGGCCCAAGATCCCATCGTGACACTCTGTGGTCACCTTTACTGTTGGCCATGCCTGTATAGATGGTTACGTCTTCACTCACAGTGCCATGAATGTCCTGTCTGTAAGGCACTTATTCAAGAGGAGAAATTAGTTCCACTTTATGGAAGAGGAAGGACTTCTACTGATCCCAGATCAAAACCAATCCCTGGCCTTGAAATTCCTAATAGACCTGCAGGACAACGACCTGAAACTGCTCCTCAACCAGAACCAAATCATTTTCCTAATCATGGATTTGGGCACATGGGAGGATTGTTTCCAACAGCAACTGCAAGATTTGGTAACTTTACAATGTCTGCTGGTTTTGGTGGATTGCTCCCTTCATTACTCAGCTTCCAGTTTCATGGATTTACTGGTCCGACAGCATATCCTACCGCATCAAATCACCCTTTTGGATATACTCCTGCATATCATGGGCCACGTGTTCGTAATGCTCAAGACACTGCCCAAGGACAAGCAGATAGCAATCTCAAGTTAATGTTCTTACTTGTTGGTTTTCTTGTGCTCATTTATTTGTTAGGCTAAAGAATGGATTCAGTCTATCCCTGATGCTAATGTTGGCTGTCAGATTTTGTGCATGTGGATATGTCAATTCTGCACTCACCTTGAAGTTACTACTAGCTTTGGTGATTTATAGATGCACGCACTCTGTTACATTAATGTAACCAGTTTATATATCTGTGTAATGTGTATATTTTGAATTCTTAAAGTGGTTCTGGCTCGTTGTTTTTGCACCTTCTGTTGGGTAAGGATACCAAAGTAACATATGGTCTTGATGGCTTGTAAAGCTTTTCTGTTATCTGCTTAGTTGGGTGGTTATAACCTCTTTTGTTTGTGATGTTCGACAGATCATACTAGTTTGACAACTGGAGTTACGGTGAAGGTATACTCATGATTTTAGTACTATTAATCATTGTTCATTCTCCAATCCCACTTTACCCTACAGAAAAAAGAGGATTTACAATAGTGACATAGTGGAATAGCAGTGTGGCTACTTGTGTTTTGATTTGAATTTGATTGATATTGCATTGTCCTTGAATGATGAAAAAATTGCTAGGGTTCACGTTTGGTTGGTGAATGTACAAATTAGCTTAGGGTGAATATATGACAAATGTAATGATAAAGCATTCCATGAGAAGTTCAGAAAAGGCTAGCCTTCAGAAAATATAGTTGGACTAATATGATCAGGTGGCAAGTCCTTGTCCTGTTTCCAGATAGTTCAGTTTCATCTTTAATGAGTTCTGTATGACAGTTTGGAGGAACTATTCTATTACCTCTTTGAAATGTTCTTTGCTCGTTTGCAGCGCCTATCTTGTATTTTAGCCTACCTTGTGAACAGTGTCTACAGTAGATCTGATCAGTCTCACAGTCCTGTGATGAGGAGAATTTCCGTGGTTGAAAGGTGTCGTCATGACTTTGTCCGTCATGTCTCATTGTTGGACCCCTTTTATTAAAGTGCTTACTGTAAGGTAGTAGTTATAATGGTGAAGATTGTAAGGACATGAGAATATGTAGGTTGTGGTTGCTTCTAAATCATTCCAGTGGATGTTTTCACGTTGGGAGGTATAGTTATTTAGCTCCTTGATTGTTAAATGTGATATTGCTAGTCTAGTTGTCCAATTAATTAAAGGACGGAGTCCTGATAATGACGTTTGATTGGTACCATGCTATTCAATCATTCTTTTCTTATGTGTTCACTATACCTTAGTTAACACAGATCTAAATTGTATTAAGTCAATCATTCTTATCTAAGTCCACTTCCCCATTTTAATGACTCTGAGGTCTTCTATTGTTAATCTCCAGTCTTTGAGTGTTTTTCTCAGTTAAAAGAAAACAATTTGTAATAGGATCATAGATTAGTTACTTTTCAAATATTGCATTGCTGTCGGAGAAAAAGTAAATAAGACAAGAAATTGGGCGATGAAAGATTTTTGAAAGGGAATTTGGGATTACAAGTAGGTCCATCTGCATTAAAATGAAACAGGGAATTCACATATATATTTGACTAGTGCTTTTAATATTTTGTTGACTAATGCTTCACTAGGTGTAGGTTTCAAATTAAATGAGGCCCCTCTCCATTTACAGGCTAAAGTTTGAACGTTTGGTAGGAAGTGATTCTCCACTTTTACTTTACCAACCAACTAAAAAAGCTCTATAACTAAGAAATTATGAAATTTTTATCTGCCAAAGATGCTCCCTCCCTTAGGACCATAGATTAAAAAATAAATGATCCATAACGGTTTATCTTAGAAAATCAACATATTGTTGAGTACATTCTTCCTATTTTATTATTCTTGAAAGTAATAAGCATTACTACTAATTAATTAGCATAAAGAATCTAAGTGAGAAATACCTATTGTGATGGATTAGATTAACGCTCTTTTTTATTTATTGAAGAAAATTAACATTTAATATGTTAAAAGATAAGCGTGATAATGAGAACACATAAATTTTTAAGGAACATGCAAACCAATAAGTAAATGACAAGTGATCCGTAGTTTCTACACAATACATCTATCATTTACCTTTTCAGTTTTCTGGTTTCACTGTGATTTTCTTTCTTGAACAATATTGGGGATTCATAGCTGAATTAAAAAGCACTTAAAATATCTGAACAGTGACATTTGCAGAACCCGACAATTAAGGAAGCAAAGGAAAAAAGTAACGAACTACGTGCCAAAGTGAAAACAAAACATATCGTAATATATACTATTTCCTACTCACTATGTTTAGGTAATCAAATTAACCTTTTATTTTGACTAAAATTGATGTCAATTTGTTTCAACATTTCCTATATTAAATATCTTTCTATTAATTATAATATAAAGCAGAGCAAAGATAGTTGATGTGATATATAGTTATTATATTTAAGAGACAAGATTTTAATTCCTGATAATGAGCTGGAAGTGTTTAATGGATAGATCCATAGCTAAACTAAATAATCAGTGTCAGTCCCTTTCAGTTCTGTTGGAACATCTTAAAGAGCTTAAAGCATGAACATACGTGTGAAATTAATATCTAGTACATTTATTCATCATTAGGGAAATTAAATGGCAATTTCACTGCATTATTTATTCCTTTAATTAACCCTATTTATACTACTAATACGGATCTAATAATTATTATATCCTTATCCACTCAACATCACGTTATTGATTTATTTTTTTGTAATTGTTGTTCTAATAATACTAGTAAGCTTTCATTCAATGCTCTCTTCAATTCGCCCATGTATAAGGCAAATTTCAATATAGGTATAAACTATAAATTACTCCCTTCGTTTCATTTTAATTGTCCACTTTCTTCTTTATATATCCCTTAAGATATCATAGATGATTTATTTTACTCATTCACTCCTTATGATTTTTTTAAAAAAATTTATAAACTTGTTTACACTTCAAAAACTTAATTAATTGTAAGGATAAAAATAGAAAAAATTTATCTAATTCTATCTTAATTTTAGAAATTAACAAATAATTTGAGATAATTATTTATAATAGTAATATGATGGACAACTAACACGGAGAGAGTACTTGACTAATGCTTTAATAGCTTAAAGTTAGGAGTAGGTTTCTAATTAAATGGGGTATGCCGATATTTATAGAAATTGCAGAATAGTACAAGTCCAATGGAAATTATTCTGATTTCCAATGGGGTATTTGAGTAATATTTTACAATGTATTTTTTTTATCATATATATTTATATGATAAAAATTGTAAAATTATTTATTTTTTATATAGTTTTGAATATTTAAATTTTTTGTTTAAAATATATAATTAATATTATCTAATTTAACTTAGAAAATTAATTTTTGAAAAACGCAATATAAGTACATAACAAATAAAAATGGACAGAGGGAGTAGAAGCCAACGTTGAAATTCATTTCATTGGAGTTATTCTCCTTAAGGACTTCTATACTACCGACCAGCTAAAGAACTAACAAATTGGTGACACTTCCATATTCAACTTTCACAGAAAATCTTTACCTTCTGTTTATTTTCCATTGTCACTTTCAATGTGATTCGTGAAATTTTATTGGATATTTTTTTTGTTAATATATCTCTGTAGATAAATTGGAAAGTTATTTAAAAAAATCATTAAACATATATAAAAGTTATTCACAATCCAATTACTAAGATTTAATATCGCTATTCTAAAATTAAAATTCATAAACTTTAACTTTTGATTTTGTCGCCATCCTAAAATTTAGAATCCATAAGCTTTAAATTAAGTGAATTTCTAGTAGTTAATTATTAGGTTCAAAATAAATGATTTTCTCAAAGTCAAAAAGATTATTAAGTACTAACTTTTTCAAAAATTAACCTTCTCTCTAATGAGTTTTTCAAGTCTCAATATGTCTACTTTTAACAAAAGTTTGGAAAAAGTAAAAGGCAATAATTTCAAATAACTTTTTAGTTAATGTAATTAATTAACTTTCATCAAATTCACTTACTCCCCCCGTTTCAAAAGAAATGGTCTAGTTTAACTTGAAACGAAGTTTAAGAAAAGATTTTTTTTTTAATCTTGTTGTTCAAAATTAAAATTATGTCAAGTGTACTAAAATGCACTTTAATCTTGTGACCTTAAACATGCCATGTGAAAAGTTGAAGTTAAAGTATTGCCAAAAAAGAAAAAATGTCATTCTTTTTAATACATACTAAAAAGGAAATTAGATCATTCTTTTTGAATCTGAGGGAATATTTTGGATTGAAGAATATTGCATCTTATTGCTAAGTTGACAAAATCATGTTTTTTATTTATAAAACTTAAAAATATATATAAAAAAAATAAACTCACAAAATGTTAATCTAATTCAACATCTATTTTGAACTTTTTTTTATATAAATATTTTTAGCGGGAGTAACCCAAAAATTAAGGAAGAAAAGGACCTCTAGCCCCAATAAAATAAGAGCAACTTTCACATATAGCAAACATAAAAATCATAAATATATGTTATAGCTATAGTTTGCATAATTGCGCTCCATAACAAACATAAATATGTATATTTCGCTATACATATACAAAAGAAAGCAATTATATAATTTGTTTCGGTATAGATATACAAAAAATTAATTGTATAATCTGTGTTTGTATAAAGTGAGAAAGAGAGAAAGACAAAAGAAAACTGGACAGTGGAAGATTTATTTGTATAATCATAAGTGTATAAGACGAAAATATATGCATTTGTATTTGTATATACAATTTTCTCTCACTTTATACAAACACAAACGCAATGTATACATTGTGTTTGTATAAAGTGAGAGAGGCGAGTGAGAGTAACACAAACGCATTTTATACATTTGTGTTTGTATAAAAGCGAGAGAGGCTGCTCATCGAGAACGAGAGTGGCGAGCGAGATTCACCAGGAGAGGCGAAATAGCAACAGTTTGTTATGGGGTACAATTAAATCAAACTATGATTTAACATTTAATTTGAATTAATAGTTTGCTATTATATATAATTTTCTCATAAAATAAAGGTACACGCTTGAACTACATGCCTACTAGGCTTTCATGGTCTGATCATTAGCCTATTTGAATTGACTTATTTTAAATATTTTTAAGTTAAAATAATTTAAAAATAGTTTTGTAATGTTTGAATAAATTTAAAACAATCATTGTGAGCATTTAATTTAGAGCTAGAATAACAAAAGTAAATTATAAATCACAGTGATTTTTGACTTGTAAGTCAAAACTGAAAAGTCCTACGAAGTTAATTTCTAAATGAAAAATAGAATCTCAGTAATAAATAAGTTGGTCTAAAACCCATAATTTGACTAATTGAATTCATACTATTTAAACACTTGGTTAGTAAAATATCTTAACTAAATAGTTATACAATTAATGCGGGGCAAATGAAAGTTGTGATACTATATATAAGTAAATTTGTGTGCCATGTTTTATAATTTGTCTCCCTGCTCCATTATGCCTAAACTTAGGAGATCTGGGGGCAGCACCCTGCTTCCGCTCTTGTTGTTCATCTTCTCTTTATCCACACTAAATGTTA
Organism: Solanum bulbocastanum; assembly: GCA_037074985.1. Classification (NCBI taxonomy): domain Eukaryota; kingdom Viridiplantae; phylum Streptophyta; class Magnoliopsida; order Solanales; family Solanaceae; genus Solanum; species Solanum bulbocastanum. Next base: position 37,345,210 of record CM073598.1, on the reverse strand, counting down.
GTACTACTACAACCACCGGCACCAATCTCCATTTTAAAGAAGCGCCGCAGTTCTATAATTCCCCTAGTTGTTCTTCAATTAATTATTCAGTGAATGCAGTACATGTCGCTATGACTCTTGATATAGCTTATCTCCGGGGATCTATGGCTGCTATTCTTTCAGTATTACAACACTCTTCTTGCCCAGAAAACATTGTATTTCATTTTGTCGCTTCTTCGTCTGCTGAATCCACGCATTTGAATCTCACTATTACGAAATCATTTCCGTATCTTCACTTCACAATTTATCCAATTCAAGATGTTGCAGCTGTAGCAGGACTAATTTCGACCTCAATTCGCTCTGCTTTAGATTGTCCTTTAAATTATGCTCGCAATTATCTTGCTGATCTACTTCCTCAACACCTTCAAAAGGTTGTTTATCTTGATTCGGACCTTGTTTTAGTAGACGACATTGCTGAATTAGCAGCAACGCCTCTAACAGGGGACTCTGTTATAGCAGCTCCTGAATACTGCAATGCTAATTTTACTACTTACTTCACGCCAACTTTTTGGTCTAATCCTTCTCTTTCCTTAACTTTTGCGAATCGAAATCGAAGGCCTTGTTATTTTAATACTGGAGTGATGGTAATTGATTTAGAGAGATGGAGAGCAGGGGATTATACTACTAAGATTGTGGAGTGGATGGAGTTGCAAAAGAGAATGAGGATTTATGAATTGGGATCTTTACCCCCTTTTCTGCTTGTTTTTGCTGGAAATATAGCTCCAGTTGATCACAGCTGGAACCAACATGGTCTTGGAGGAGATAATTTTCATGGACTCTGCAGGGATTTGCACCCTGGTCCGGTTAGCCTCTTGCATTGGAGTGGAAAGGGGAAACCATGGGCTCGACTCGCCGCGAATCACCCTTGTCCGTTAGATGGCCTATGGTCACCTTATGACCTGCTGCAAACACCTTATACTATTGAATCTTAAGGTACTTGAATTACTTTATTACTCTGAATGCGATTAACTATCAAATATTTTTTTTCAACTTCGATTTCATGTAAATTCTTAATTCTCAAATTTGCCTTATAGTGTTGTACTTGCTTGTATGATTTCAGGTGTATTAGAGATTGTAGTAGAAGACATCGAGAGTAGAGATCTGTGTCTTGGAGATCCTCTTCGACTGTGTTATGTAAAGTAAGTACTACTTATTTGCTTCTTTTGGCCCAGAAGGGCTAGTTGAGGCCTACTATATTCATAGTTTATAGTATACAGTAGCTAGCCAAGAATTTTATATTGGCACTTTGCTAGAGTATTATTTTTGAACTAATGATATGAATTCATATATTTGCGATTAATTAAGTTCATTACAGAAAGGAAATGAGACACAACCTTGTCTGCTAAATATTTCGTGGAATACTTGAGATATTCTAAAAGACTCTGAAATCTTTGAACCTTATGAACATAATTGAGTTACCTTATGAGTATAATTTTGTATATGCTAAAAGACTGATAAATTTAACGTACTTACTATTTAGCAAATCTTTGTAAGTTACAATCTTCTCACCATTTTAGGCTTTTCTAAACAATACTGAAAAAACGGACTACTATTTGTTCATTTCATCTAAATATAGTATCCATTTCTTCACTTCTAAGTTCTTGTTCAATTCACCAAGCATACTTTCGTTTTTTTCTCTTTTTCTTTTTGCTATTAAAGTGGATCTCGTTCTATGATTTCCTTGTCATCTTTTATATACGTCAGATTGGTGGAAGTAAAAAAACGAAGTGACATTCGTGAATAGTTTCTGTTTAGTTGGTGGTAGAAAAATATTTGTGTCATACGAAAGAACACTTTTGGAAAGTCATTTGGGCTCAGGAGAAGTGTCGGCAGTGAGAGGGATTTGTTTGTGTGTGTGTTGGCGGGACAAGTCAGGTAGATTTTAAAATAAAACCACATGGCTGAAACATGTATAGATTCTACAAAAAAGTCATTCCGAATAAATCCTGTCTTAGATTTATCAGCGGACTGTGTCCCTACATACGCAAGTAAGAAAGAAATATTATTGAGAAAATTTAAGAAATAACAAATATAATAAGATATAATAAGGTTCAATAGCTATAGTTTTGATAATTACATTATATAGCAATAATTTCATTTATTATGGAGGCTGCGGTTTGTATATTTGTGCCCGTTTGTATATTTCGCTTGTGAATATACAAATATGATAAGTATATAGAAATTTTGTATTTATAGAATTAGGAATTTTTGAGAACTCCATTAATATATCAAACAAGGTAATTTATTATGATTTTTTCATAAAACGTACACAAATAGCTAGGGTAAGCATATACAAAATTCTGGGTTTAGACAATCAGGAACAGAATTATACAAATTCTAGATTTATACAAATTTGGCGAATAGCAAGAATTGTGAAAACTATAATCACGAATTACAATATTTTTAAACTATAATAATAGTACCTAATATAGGCTAAATGTTTGATATTCTGCATAATTTTCCTAATATTTTCCCCTTCTTAAATTAAACAAAGTAAGGAGCTGAGTGAGTTAGAGCCACTGCTCATAAAATCATATAAGTGCGAATTCTGTCTTTTTCAAAAGTTGGTATATTTAGAAGTCAAATTAATTTATGTTACTTTCAAGAGCATGCTTTAATTGATAAACTATAATCAAAATTTTGTCGGTAAGAGCAACTTATTAAGCCATAAGTTATGCCCCTGAATACGCAAATGGACTGCTATGAAGCCCAATAGAAAGTCTTGGTGACTCATTATTTCAATAAATTGTCTTATTCAATCACGAAGATGCTTTCTTGACATTGATGTCATTATATAATTAAATGAATAAAATGTTCAATTTACCATTACCATAAGTGTGATGGAATGAATAATGTTCCTTCTCCTTTAATGTGTTCTGTTTGAGTAATTGCCCCACCCCCCACCCCCCCACCCCTCCAATAAGGAACACTTCACGTTTTAATGAGTTCTACATGAGTGGTGTGAACAACGCAGTATAAATAGATGATTAGTGATCAAACAGTGAGTATCGGATATCAAATGCTTATTGAAAAAAAAAAAGAGTGTGCACTTTTATCTTTTTAGATGATAAGATAAAATAGTGTACACATGATCTAGAATTCAAAAACAAAAATTCACAAACACATGAAGTGATGTGCCAAAAAGATATCTAAAGTAACTAATAAAAATATGTCAATCTCTAATAATTTAAGCTTTTGAAAGATCAAACAGCCACGCATTGTTAATTGAAAACGTCAATAATTTGTTCACAGCACCACCGACCACGGTCCACATTCATGCAATCATGTGGCTTACGTAAATAGAGTACATTGTTAAATGTGTTGCGCCGTAATTTCCCTATCTGTAGAAAAATCACTTTTTGACATGTTCTAAGTATAAAACAATTTAAGAAAAATACTTAGAAAAGAGTCGCCACTTAATTTTTTAAAGAAATTAAGAAAACTTGTATTTTTTCAAAGATTTAAACAGAAAAAATCATTTGAAATACCAAAGAGGGTTCGGGGTTCAATTTACACTTCGAGAAGGGTTTAGGCATTTGAAGTGTCCGCTAACATGCGGTTGACCTGCGACTTGACTAAAACACTTTTGACTAATTGTTTAGAAAATGATTTAACATAAAATAACAATTCACAATAGTTGACTAACTTTAAGAAAATAAATAAATGACACATTTTATTTCCCCTTTTTAGAGAAAGTGACTTAAAATGAAACAATTGAATTTAATTGCAAGCGAATAAAATTTTAACAAAACTAGATTAATTAGGATTTATTTAATTCATTTTTGAAGTGATAATTTAACTACTTTGATAAATCAAAGCATGGAAATTATTTTAAGTTAATTGACTAACCTTTTTAAGAAAATGACTAAGTGGGTATATATATGTATATATATATATATATATATGTATATGTATATTTGATTGAAAAGATTTTGACTAGCATTTTTAAAGTTTATTTGAGAAAATACTTTAACTTAAAAAGAAACATTATTTGCTTGATAAAATATGGACACAAGAGAAATGTGCTAAAAATAAATCAACACAAAGAAATAAACTCATCTTTGGGGAATATAATTAAGTTAGTTAACAATTCTAAAGTTAAAGTTAAATAAAATTAGTCAAACATAATCAAAATAAATAGGAGGGTAAGAGAGATAATGAAATTGGGCCCTTCTTGGGCCAATTTCGCTGCAAATTCTGGGATTTTAATTCAATCCCGTTTTTGTATATTTCAGCTGTATATCGGTGTATATGAGCATTTATATCGGTTCTTTTCACGTATTTCTCGCTTTCGAACACCTGTACACTGCCCCAACACTGTATTTTTCACGTTTTGGACCTGTATATTAGTCCCCTGCCCTGTATATCATGCATACGATTGTTGTATACTAGTGTATACAGCATGCACACGACCCTTTTGGGGCTTTCCAGAACCTGTAATCAGCCTATTCCTTGGACTTTGAACATTTATGAATATTTCCAGTACTACGTTGGGTCTCTGGGACTGTAGCATCTTTACAATATGTAGGGGGCTGACTCGATGGAGGAAAAGCAACGATCGAGCTTCTATGGCTCAACTCCGAAATGCAAGGAATGAGTCCCAAGTGAACTCGGATATATTCCACATGCAATAAAATTATAGTAAAAAAATTAGAGCCTCGAAATAAAAAATAATAATAATAACATATCTAAGCATCACGTCGACTCTTAGAATATTATAGCAAAATGAACTCGATCAAACCAAATACTGAAGATCTAAATAAAGGGAGACAAATTCACGGAAAAGAAGAAAAAAAACTAATGACCTCAAATCATGCTAACAAACAAAGTAATGAACATCTAAGCTACTGTTCCATACAAGTACATTAACAATGACTCCTAAAAGTATAAACAAATTGACTAATTAACCTACTATGCAATGAACATTACAGATGATTAGCATTATAACGAACTAAAAATAAAAAAAAATTCCTTCAACTTCCAAATTCCAAGGAAAGCGAATTAATAATGGAATGCCATACAAACGAAAACAAGACAGAGACACAGGAAGATGGAAGCATGCTGAAAATTATAACATATATGATATAATATATCAAAACTGGTGAACTTCAAAATTACGCGGGATAAACCAACGAAAATGCAAACCCAGAAATAACATGCTCAATTATTGTTCAAACTAGGATAAAATTACACAAAACCAAACATGGATTTTCAGCTAATGTTAGCTTATTACTACCAGTAACAACATAACAAATGATTTAAATATGCAACAAGAAAAAACAACTCAGAATGATCTAAACGGAGAGGTGAAGGAACACTTGACTCTATCATAAGATAAAACAGATACGGGCAGCACTATAAGACAACATTCTACTGGTGCATAAACTAATTTTCAGCCTTTTTTACTCACCAAAATAGTAGCGGAACGAACACTTAAGATAGAATAAAGTGGGTCAACACAAAACCGATAACAAGTTCAACTCTGCAAATATAATGATGATAACGAAACAAACCGCTAAAGTCTTTCAACATAAAGATTAACACACAATGAGTACTCGAAACTTAAACAAAACCAAACCACTAATCTATATTAAACTCAAAACTAACCCAAAATCTCCAATCCATGATATAGAAAGAATAAATACTAATGAATTCATAAAAAAAAAAATGAGCATGATGAATATACAAGAGAAAACTACATTGAGTCTTAATAACTACAGTAACTAATTAGAGCCAAAGTAAGAGTAAGAATGAACAATCATGAATCTTTACAACCCACTATATGTGAATAATTTCATTATGCAAAACACCTCGTCAACTAGCCACAGTATAACAGAAATAAAAGCATTGACACGCAAAACTTAAAAAAAAAAAAATATACGGAAATCTGGACATATGTAAAGCCTAATAAAACAGGTCAGTGTGAGGAAATAAAAGAGAACTGGGTTTACCTTTTTCGAAGCAGCGTTCCGAGAACCAAACGAGCTAGGAGCAAAGATTCTTCTACCACGAAATCTCAATATGAATAGCAAACCAAGAGAATCTAAGCGGCGAACTTCTCGGAACTTAGAATTAGAAAGCTAAATATAAAATTCGTAAGTGTAAAATGATTATTACCAAAGAACCGAACTAAAAAAAGACTTTCTCCCTTTTCTTTTTTTTTCCGTCCCCCTCACACTAAAGAAAATGGGTGTTTATATAGAGGGAAATTTGGGGGTCAATTTAGGGGAAAACGGGTGGAATTTTGAATTCCAAATCCCGGAATCCCTTTGTCCCTCTGGAAATTCCTTGAAATGGGGAAAAGGGACGTGAGGATTGACATTGAGGTTGAAATGGTATGGGTTCTGCAGGGCAATTGGATGGGTTTTAAGTTTGCGGCGCGATTTCCGCGATCTAGTGTGAAGGAGAAGAAAGTATGGGCAGTGGGGTCGTTGACGCGCTGTTGCTCGCTGGATTTCTAGGTTTCTTCACGTGTTTGGTGGGATTTTCTGGGATTTTAATAACGTGATTGTAAAAATATACATATTTATTATTTAAAATTATTTAAATTATTAAAACGATAAAATTACTCCAAAAACGACTTGAAAGTATTTTGAATTTCATAAAATTCATTAATTCAAAATTACGACCCTTACTACTAATAAAGTCTTTAAAATATAAAATCTTTCCGAGATAATTTTTGAATACTCATAAAATGCACTAATTATGTACATAACTAAATAAAACATATATATTATTAAAAATGACAAAACTATTTAAATAACTTGCAAACTATGTTTATTTTATTTTATTTTATTTTTTTGAAATTTTTTATAAAATTTATTATTTTGAATCGTTAGAAATTGAAGAAGCTTGATGATTAATTTATATTGTGGAGGACCAAAATTGGGTGTCAACAAAATGCAGATACGAACAAGTCATGCTGTTTTCAACGTTGAGTTTTAATTGCACTCCGCGTTTTAGCGGAGACATTCTTGAAATAACTTTGTCACAAGGAGCCAATTGACAAACATTAATTCAGTGTCCTTGTTGTTTACAAGCAATCAAGGATAAAGACTAAAGACTGCGAATTTTCTCCTTGTCATTCAAAATTACGTACGCAGCTTTTCTGGACCAAGAAAGAGGCCCATAAGCTTCACCTATCATTTGCAACCCATATTCTTTATGTATTAAATTGAAAAATTGATCCATGACGATAAAAGAAACTTACAAAATAGACCCCCTTACAGATTAAGATACAGCTCTATGATGTGAAAATGTAAAAAAAACATGTAACATTTCAAACTAAACAAGATACGTAACAAGGTACGCGAGAGCTATATTAAACTAGTTTTTTGACACGTGCAATTACCAATTCCAAAAATATGTTACAGTAAATACTATTGTTTATTTAAGCAAAAATTTGAATAATAAACTTAGTAGAAAATAATAGTGCAATTTCTTTTGTGAATGTTCAATGTAGATCATCATATATATATCTCTTATTCACGAGAACCTATGAAGATGGTCAATGAAATTTTTTATTAATTAAATATAATAATGTTTATATTTAATTTAATTTGATGACGTTCAATCATGTAATTAGACGCATCTTACTAATTTTACCTTATAGACGATATTTGTTGTGATATAAAAATTAAACTAATAAAAACTTCAACTGGCGTTATTACAAGTCATATAAACTTTTCTTCGTCTAACATACTGAAATATTAAGAAATAGTAAATAAATATTAAGAAATAGTAAATAAGTAAAACAAAAGGGAAATGTTTATATAGTATTAACTATTTTGAAGTAAACTTTTTGACAATCTAAATCACATAAGTAGCATTAATTAAAAAAAAAAAGTCATTCTTTTGTCTTGAGCATCAGAAAACCAAATTGTGACAATTCTCAAAATTTTGGAAAAAAAATATTCAGAAGCATATATCTACATCACAAAATAAATTGAATTCAGAAACATTACATACCAATGTATATATTAAAAAAAAAATAATTATTATATCATCAAAATTATTTTCCTCAAGTACTTGAGGTTATAGAAAATACCCTCTTAGGATAGAACGATTTACTTCATCAGAATAGTGGTGCCTCATATTCCGCTAAACTTTTAACTCACTAAACGACAAGAAATCATACAAAAAATTTAAAATACAAGGAGTAGAAGATTAAAATCAATTATAGTTTAAAAATGAAAGGAAACCCATCTATTTATAGTCAAAAAAGGGTAGTATAAACAAATGTTTTTATGTCTTATCTGAAAAGTTATGACCTTTCCGAGAAATCATAACCCTTTGGAAAAGTCACAACTTATTGAAAAAGTCACAATTCTTTGGAAAAGTCACAACTCATCAAAAAATCACAACACTTTGAGAAAAGTCACAACTTATCGAAAAAGTCATAGCTCATATGAATTAATGTTTTTGTGTCTTATCTGAAAAGTCATGACCTTTCCGAGAAATCACAACTCTTTGGAAAAGTCACAACTCATCAAAAAATCACAACCCTGTGAGAAGAGTCGCAACTTATCGGAAAAGTCACAACTCATCGAAAAAGTCACACTAAGTTAGGAATATTATAGTAATTCAACATTCAAGTTAGGAGTTCATGCTTTTAAGATAATATAAACTAGAGGCATACGAGTTAAAAGAACCTCTCCAAATTCTTCTACAGTTCAGAATAAGATTCTGATCACAAGATAGTAAGTTCATCACTAATTACGAAACACAGGTCAAATAAATTAGATAACTTTAGAACGGATGTAAGAGTCGATTACTAGGAGATTAGCTGCAACAGTCTTTCGAATTGGTAGCAGATCTAGCAGTGGGATCCCAAGGCTTTACAGGAGTATAGAGCAAAGTAGCCACCATCTAGCACATATGCTGTAGCAATTTGTCCTCAAGTTTTATTTGCTTTCTAGTAGGCTCCTTTGTCTTCTCTGCCATTGGAAGTGGAAGGATTCTTTCTTACGTATTTGTAGTAGACATATTGTAATATGATCTATACTTGTGTTAAGGCCCGACAGTATGGAAAAATGAATAAACTAGTAAGTGGTATAAGAAACGAACAGATAAATGTGTTGTTTAAGAAATTGCTAAGACAAAATTAATGGAGAAATGTGAGGATACAAATAAGTCTAGCACAACGCAGACAACAGCATCCAACAACCAAGGCATATTGGCTTTAATCTTACTCCATTCAGTTGATCTAAGTAGTATACTGCATCACGTAAACATAACAAGCAAATGAATTAGAAGGTTACCGAATGCATTTTAATGACAGATTAATTTTCATGTATTTAGTACGATTTAACATATATATGTAAACAGAGCAAAATATTTAGAAATGCCCAACTATACTGAGTTAAATAAAGGGGAAACTACCTCCCTACGTAAGTGACATTGGCGATGAGTGCAAACACGAACATGAAAGGATTTAAGCCCTGTTCACGGTGTTAAAATTAGCCTTTTGCTTGATGCCCAAAATGCAAGTTTAAAAAACTCCAGAAGAGAATTCTGTAGAATATTTACCTCTACACTACCTCGTTTAATCTGTCAAACAAAGAAATATGTTCAATGGCTTTGCATTAGACAAAATACGGACTGCAACATTAACTGTTAGCATGTTGTTGGAATTATAAAGTGAAGAATCATGACTTACATTTAACCATATTTGAGGTATCCGACCGCCCATGTAGACAGCAGCCATCATCCACCCCAAACATTGGCCAAGTGCACTGTGCTCCGTCCCATGCTCCTGCCAGAAAAGAAATATGTCCGGAATCAGCCCTGAAAGTTTCACGATATTAAGATTCAATTACTGAAGAAACATACTTGTAATAGTTTTCTTCCAACGAGTAAAGCCTTTGTCTGGTGAGGCATTCCAGACACTGTTGCAAAGAACGCTCCATAACCTGCCTGAAAATCGTCTACTATCAAAATATTATCATCCCAGACCAAGAAAAATAAATAAAATTACTTTTAGGTTTAAAAATGAAGCTACATGGTCCAAAGTGGATTCAATTAAATTTTAAATTTCTTAATTCATCGAAAAAATTATGGAAAAATGATTCTTTATCATGGAGTATATAAATTGTCAAATCCCTTTGAAATAAGGAAATTCTGGTGTAGAGGGCAGCGGTAAATTTAAATCAAAATCATTTGAGGTCATATATTTGAATTTTAGGTGTGACATGCTTGCATTTTTTTTTTAGATCCCTTGAGGCTCCGCCAAGGAGAGGAGAAACCCCTCTCAAATATATATATAGGAAGTGGACAAAGTAGAGAAACCCTCTCGACTTGGCTATTGGGCATTATGCCTATGGGAATATTGGTTACTTGTCTCATATATTGGGACCAGCAATATTTCACAGTACATACAGTAAATGCACAATATTATAAGCAAGTAGCGACAGCAGAAAATTTTCAACTTGCACTAAACTAAACACCAACACTTACAAATCAATAATATCTTAAGCAAGTAGTGACAGCAGAAAATTTTCAAGTTGCACTAAACTAAACACCAACACTAACAAATCAAATAAAGAATTAATAGAACTAATTCACTTACAGATCGCGGGATAGGCTTAGGTTGGCTAACAGAAATATTTAATGGTGCATCAACTGTATCATCATCTGAAGAGTCTTCATGTTTAAGCCCCATTGCTGACGGATAACTTGCTATAGGCCTCAGATTCGACCTGAATGGCGGGGTTGAACTACCAGCCAATGATCTTGCAGACCTGTTCCAAGATATTTAAATACTTAGCAATAAATTAATCTAATTAATCCACGCGAAAAACTGACTACTTAATTTCATAAACACGAATTGTGTAAAACAAATCATGTTAATTTACCATATTTGGGTAATAAATTAACATACAAACATATAAATTAACTATTTCTATATTAAAGACATGTATCATGTGACACGGGAAAAATTGAGAAAAAGAGTCACGTGAAATAGAAGTCCATGGGGCGTGATGCAGATCTGCTGGGTATTGGAATCCCCGAATCTGTTGTTTTTTGAGGTCTCAATGGCATCTTCAGTACTTCTTCAACCTAATTAAAGTTAATCAAATCATCTTTCTTTCAACGATTATGCCATTAAATTAATTAATTAATTAGTAAATTACAAGCTAGAGAATGTTTAATCTGTACCTCTAATTGTCCAGAATCATTTTCACTGCGTTTCCAGCACTTATAGAAATAATCATAGTACAAGATTTGCAGCACTAGTATGATAGTAGTCGCTGTGTAAAGCTGTTCCATAGCAGATCATTAAATTAAACACGTTAAAAAGAGAAAAAAAAATACCACTCATGTGATTAGTTAGTAAATAAAAAGATTGCATTACCACAGCTGTGTACAATTGGGTCGGCAACTGCATGAAGAGAAAAGAACACCAAAAGATGAGAAACATTAATTAAACCAAATTAATTTAATGATATTTTAAGGTACTCACCGTTGCAGGCTCCAGAAGGCAACCTGTTAGATTGAATATGTCGCTGCATCGAACATAATAAAAATATATAAAATGGTGAGATTTATGGTTCAGGAAAAAAAAATTAATATTGTGAAATTGAAGAAAATGGAGTAATGAAAGATAAAATTAAATTACCCGACAACCCAACCAAGAGGGAAAAGAAGTGAAACACCATGGCTGGATTTGGTTCGAAAGTTGGTGACAATTTGTGGGATTTCGGCAACAGCCCAACATACGAGGCTTACAAAACCAAAACCGAAAGAGAATTCATCGCGGACATTGCAAAGGCAATCTTTGAAATACAAATTCACCCAACCCACAACACATGGTTTATTCTCTTCGACACAATACGCTATTGAATTCTGCTGCTGTCGTAACAACATAAGCGCCTTCATTTTTTATTTCTATAATTTTTTCTACAAATAATGAATAAGAGTACTAAACTGAGGGATACATAGATATATATAGGGTATAGCATTAACCCCTCCGAGGTCGAACAGCAAGTACTGGAAACTAGGAAGACAAATAAGAGTAAAACAAAAACATTCTCAACTGTTCGGAGTCTGTAACCTTGTTGCGTTGCTTTTACGTTTCTGCCCTTCAAAACTATGGGGTAAGTAGGCTTAAACGACACCCCCTAATCTTGTGGCCTGTAACTACTGGGCGCACCCGGAAAAGAAATCATAGTACTCTATTGAATTTTTTTTGTTTCTTTATTACAATTATGCAATAGATAAAATTATTATTTAGTTCAACAATTTTTTAACCTCTTATTATGATTTTTTTTTATCATTTAGATAGTATTTATTTTAAAGTCAATTATTGCTTTTTACTAATTTTATTCATTGACACGTTAAACTAAAAGAGATGCAGATGGTTTGTAGTTATGGTGCTTTCGACACTATGATATGAATATTTACTACGTAATTTGTTTTAAAAAAATACGTTATTTGTTTTTGAACATTATCGAATCAAAGTTTATTTTCAACAATTTTTCGGTCAAAACTGTTGGTACTTATTGGTTGTTGGCATGCTTGATACTACCTGTAAGATGACAAAAATAATGCTAATTAAACATTTAATGTATATTGATTTCATTAAATTCAATCTGATTATTAGTCTTTATATATGCTACTCTTCTTAATTTTTTATTTTATTTATTACTCTTATTTTTCGATTAATGACATCATTGAAATATAGAAGTATGTTTGTTTTATGTCAATATGATGATATACGCGGCAGAAATTAAAAAGAGATTTGAGACGAACTCATGTGGCTCGAATGCAGCACACATTAAAAGACAAAGACAGCTTAAATAGCATTTGGCATTTTTTGTTTTAGTTGCATTTGACATTAATGTCAGTAATTCTTCAGTAACTGAAAAGGGAGACCTTAACTAATATATGGATTGCACCCTTACGACTATTCTTGTAAAAGGAAGCATCATGTTGAATTAGGTACGCTATATTGGCCAGGTTCAACTACTCCTAATTTTCACTATCAATCCTGGAGCTGTACAATATTTGCTATATCAACATTAACTTCAAATCAAGTACTCCTTGATCGTAGCAGGGTACGTGGGCCTAGTTAAGTTGTGACCTTTTATTGAAAAACAAGTATGATATTGTATGTCTTACTTCATGAAATTTATTTTTTTATAGAATTAAAATATAAATAATTTTCTAATTTGATCATTTCTTAGATTCTGGTGAAATATATCAAATTCATTTTCAATTTTAAAGCGAACAATTACATCTTTTGCGATTCCATCATTCGCGTACCATCTGTTTCGATTCCTTTATGAGTTAGAGTATATATATCATAAACGATTTTCAATTATACAGAAGTATGCCTATTTTTTTATTTATAAATTGAAACCTGCTCTCAACTTGTCATCAGTTTTGAATAAAGGACCTGAATTCCACTTGATGAGCAGCAGTAGCGACAGAAGAGTCCATGGAATGGGGCAATTCATCATTATCCTTCAAAACATAATAATTCACCTGCTAAATCAAAAAAACATCTCAGGATAGTATACTATAGCTAACGACAAAAGAGATTTCCACTTTCATATATGCGGCGAACATGCGCTGCGTAAATCAGAGACACGTATCCACCCGCATTTTACACAAGTTCCCAATCCCTATCTACATTTTGGTGACAATCACTATTAAAAAATTACTAAAAAACAACGGAACGGAAGTAAAATCAACGGACGGTGTCGCTCCAAAAAGTGACGGTATTAATCACACTGTCCGTTATTTTTTAATTAAAATAATTTTTTTAATTTTTTAAAAGCGACAGACGGCATCGCTTAGCCCGTCGCTTTTTTTCGCAGATTTTTGCACACACACACACACATATATAATGAATAATTAATTATTTTATATAGATAGCGACACAATCCGTCGCTTTTTATTAAAAATAATTATTTATTAATTTAAAAAAGTCATGCCGTCCGTCGCTTTTTATTAATTTTAATTGTTTAATTATTTTTTAAATAAGCGACAAACAACATCTTTATGTCCGTCGCTTCTTGGTCAAAATATCTGGTCAAATATTTTTAAAAAGCGACGAATAATGTCTCTTTGTCCGTCGCTTTTTGGTTAAAATGTTGGTCAAACTTTTTCAAAAAAAAGCGATAGACATAGAGACGTTGTCCGTCGCTTTTTGGCGACGCTATTCGTCGCTGTTTAGCGATGGCCATCCGTCGCTTTTTGAAAAGCGTCGGGCTAAAAAACAACGGAGGTGACTGCATTGCTTTTCCGTCGATTTTGATCAAAAAAGCAACACAGTCCGTCGCTTTGACTGTTGACAATTTTTTAGTAGTGAATGATGTTTATCCTCAATTGCCTTTAATTTCTGACATGGATATCCAAGGGATTGAATACGATCATATATGATTAAAAAAAATGAAATGAAATACTTTCGATCTAATTTAATTCCAATAACTGAAGAAAAAATTGTTTACATTTTAACAGGAAAATATACCTCATTACTACGTAATATCCTAGAATGGGTTTGGAAATTCTCGCTGTCCTCTTGTTTAATGTTTTAACGTAGCTGTATTCGTTGAATATGGAATACGAGTTCATCTTAAATTTCTCAACTCCAAAATCAAATCTGTCCAAATTTAGAAAGAAAAGACTCCATGGTGTATGTCACATGGTCTTACTAAATGCGTACAAATTTACAGGTTGTATTATGCGGATGAGATTGTCCAACCATGCATTATCACTATCTTATTATCTGTATTTGAAAAAAATAAAAAAGGATAACAAGTTGTCTTGGCCAAGTATTCTTTTTGAATATCTGGATTCTGAGCTACATCACGTCGACAAAATTACTTCTTCATGTTTGTAGTCATCCTAATAGCTCAATCTTTTCATCCTAAACACCACATACATTGGCAGTCTAAAGATGGAGCCATTGCACACGGGGACGCAATCAACTTACGCCAAATGGATTTTCTATGCGTTCAATAATGCTCCGCAATCCGGATTCATATGTAGGGTAAAGCAGCCTCACTCCCAGTTCCATTTTAATGCGTTTATTGGAGACTCGCTTCTCTCCCCTTGAAGCTCCCTGCGGGATTAAAGATTTTGCCTCTTCAGCAGAGTTGTTGGAGCTTATGTGACCTGGCCATTTCTCCTCAACCAAGTTCCTAGCAAACTTAAATACCTGCTCTCTAGGAGCAGGATCGTCATCAACTACATTGTATATCTTCCTGAAATGCCAAACCAGAAAATTAATTGATTAAGATTAAATTAAGAAGATAATTAAATAGAAAGGTGAAAAGTACCCGCATCAAAATGATCTGTAAGTTATTGCACATAGAAACCACTGGAGTAGAAGCAAATACAAAAGAGTGCTAAAGGCTTCTAATCCAGTTTTATGCAGACAAGGTATTACCAACTTCAGAGGCATGATTTAATATTATCTTGGAAATAAAGGAAGAAACATAAATCGAACATATAAGACAATCTAATTGGATGAACAAAGAGTAGTGTTATTGAATGTGTACCCAGGAGATGGCCTCTGTATGCTGGCCTTAAGAGCCTGGCAGATGTCAGCAACGTGAATACGGGATGTATAATGCCTGGAAAATCTCATCTTCTGACCTTTAGACAGAGGCTCTTGCTTGAGAATAGTGTCAACAGCACTGCAATAAAACATTAGTAAAAGTAAGTCAGATTGCAACTAAATCAAAGAGTGCTTCATTAGACTAACTGCTAGATGCAACATATCCGGAGAAAAACAATAGCAATGCCCAATTAGAGTAAACATGTCCTCATCACAACCTTCTACCAGGACCATATATGCCACCCAATCTAAATATTTGGGCAGTGACCCTTCCATCACAAGCCAGATGTAACCATCCTTCCTCCGCAGCTATCCTTGCTTTTGCCAATTCAGTCGTCGGGCTTGGTGGAAACCTGAAATATGGTAACATATAAATCTAGGATGACTACTTCGAATGCACCAAAGAGATTCAAGTGCTTGGTTAACATAGACTTACTCTTCATCAACCAATGCACCACCAGCGTCTCCATAAACACCTAATAGTCCAAAAGGGAAACAAATTTCTCAGGATCAGTAGTCAATGGCATACTTCGTGAATACGGTCTGTCCAGAGAAATAGTTTTACCATGTAGCAATGTGATTAACAATACAAATGCAAAATTTCTTCCTGCAATAGTTAAAAAAGACATACCTGTTGATGACAAGTAACCAAGCCACTGGAGGTTACCATCCTTCAGTCTTTTTTTTAGCAATTCTTTATGCCGAAGCATCTGCAGTACACACAACTATTACTAGACAGTCAAGCTAGTGGAAAGGTAAGTCAAAAAATTTCTACTACAGTTTTTCATGATATCATACAGCTCCATTCCAGATTCTACAGTTACAGCGAAAGTAAGTTTTATGGCTTTGGTGCATGACTTTACCTTATATTTTAGATTCAAAAGTCAACAATCTTCAAATAAATGATATTGCAAACTAAAAACGCAACTAAGAAGAAGAATTCTAACACCTAAAGAAACACAAAAGAATTTTAAGATTAACAATAAGAAGAAACAAAATTATCATCTATTCTTTTTTATCATAGTTCATTTCCATATCGAGACAAAGAAAAGGTCGTTAGGAACGTCTACAATTAACATCATCAATAAACATGTTCACATGGAAGGTCTCTACAATTAGCACGACCTCTGTTTGTCATATTGCTTACTATAACAGCAGCATAATATTAAGCAAATTTACCGGATCACCAACACCCAAAACTGGAGGGACGGATATAAGAAGATGTGAGTGGAATTTCAAGATATCGAGGACCTCCTGTCTGAAAGATAGAGCAGAAACACTTATCAGAACAGGGGGGAGATAGAAAGAGTGTTCTATAAAGCCGCCTACAATATGGAAGTTGAGATATCTGACCTACATTTACACCCTAAATCAGAAATCAATGAACACATTAGTCTGGATATAAGAAACAAAACCTAACTTTGGCCTTATTTGGATGAAGTAACTATTACAGCAACAGTGAGAAAAGAACTGAATCAAAGAGACTTAATTGCTACTTAACAAAGAAAATTTATCATTCACTTCATTCATGTAAGTACTGTGTACTGTATATTTTGTTTGAAAAAGGAGTAAACACAAAAGGGAAAACCAACAACAGCTTAGGAGTTCTTGGTCATTAAAGTGTTTGATTCACATATTCTAATTCTCTACCAATTCGAAGTCTAAACATTATCCATTTATCATTTAAAGTCACTTACCTAGTTAAACAAACACATGCTTTGCCTCTTCTCCTTTAGATTTTAAGAATTCAATTATCCTCCTGTTGTTTTCATTATACTATGTCTTTTTACTATATCACTTTCTGGCCATTTTAGCCATTGATTAATGCCCGGTAGTAATTTTGTCATGTACAGCAAAATCCCAAGGCAGTCACTTATCCCTGTTGTGTTATTTTAGGAGGCATTCGGAAAATGACTAGTTGCATCCGAAAGGGTTGATCCATATTCAACTTTAGACAAAATTTGCAGCAACGAAGTAATTTGTTATGTTACAAGAGTTGAGGACGAAGCTTCCCACAACAATAGAGTTATGTTCTGACCAAAGAACATGTATGAATAAGAGAGATGACTGGAAAACTCACTGTGGTTCATTGGCGTCAAATATGTGCGCATGCAACCCCATTTCCTCTAATTCCTTCTTCCGGGCAGTACTAGTACAAGTTCCTGTAACTTCCCTACGCAATAAACAAATGTTAACAGTTTACTTTTTTTCACAACTTCAACAACTACGAAAGAGGAAAAGGAGATCAAGTATAAGTCTTATTCACCATCCATCGCTCTTCAAATCTGCAGCCAAGAATTTTCCTACGAAACCCATCCCCAAAATGAACATTCGATTTTTCGAATCCGGGTTTTTAGTGCTCGATTCGTCACCTAGACTGCATTTAATATAGGGGGGAAACTCTGGCGTTTTAAAAGAGTATATTCCGGCAATTTGCCTCTGCCGGAGATTAACAACGGCCGGTTGACTTGGCAGCCGGCAAATCTCCATTCCAGATAGCTCTATGCTCTGAAACTTACAGGCAGTGGTTAAAACTTAAACAGAAGACCGGAAGTGCTGGTCCCTCAAAACAGAAAGCTCGTAAGCCCATCCCAATGCGCTTGGGGCTAATAATATATGGGCCGTATCAGTGACTTGGTGCTAATCGGCCTCAATAGAAAGCCCAAGTATAAAGGTTTCAGACTTTCAGTGTTTCTCTTCTTCAACTACCAACCAAACAGGAGTGTTCAATTGCAAAAAAAATAATTTTCCTCATTTATGTGGCATTCTTAGAATGATATATTTCTATATTTAATAATAATTTATTTTTACATGTTTTATTTTATTTTTAATAAAATAATTTATAACTACACAGATATTTAAGACTTGTATTAAATAACGAGTTTTAAATATTTTTATTCCATTCGTCAAATATCATCACATAATTTACGACGAAACGAGTATATCGTGAAATCCCCCCACCCCCAAGGAACTTCTTCATAACTTATTTCTAAAAGTTGACCAAAAGATTTGAAGGAGTCAAATTAGTAGTACAAGTAGGACAATATCTCCAGCTTCAAGTCAATTTTGTTCAGCTGCTTAAAAGCTCTCCACAATGAATCCACACGCCCTTCTTGCCTACAAATTTTCAGGTGGGCCAATTGCTCCATTTCTTTCCTTTGTAGCCTAAATCTTCAATTTTCCCTCCTTTTAATTCCTCTTTACCCCTAATAATTACTACTCATGTCTCAATTTATGTAATATTTTTCATTTTTTGAGAGTTAAACAATTTAAATTTAATCGAAACTTTGCACATAAAATCTTTAATTTTTTTAAAATTAAATTTATATATTTATAAATTACGTATAAATACTATAAATCATAATAATTAATAATTTAAAATATCTATGAGACGTGACTTGAACGTCCACCTTTTTTGGATGACTAACAGAGATCACAATGTCCAAATGCACAGTCTAGATATATTAGTCTATGTAACAGTACACCTCTAATAGCGATGGGTCCGGCAGTAACACAAATCAATATTTAATCTTCAAGGGTCAACCCACCAAATTATTTGTGATTAAATATTACTCCTTTATATCTCTGTGCCTCATCAATTATTCTTTTCTCAGATAATATTCCTACACGCATTTACGTTGACTTTTTCTTTTGAAACATTATTATGCCGCGTTGGTGTTTGATTAATGTCTAAAAAAATTAGTAAAATTTCTGCTTTGCTTATAATTTATATAACAAAACAGCAATCTCTTGATTCTTCTGAGGTGAAAATGAATTATTCTCATCTCATCTTTGTTGTTACCATCATTCTTGCTTATTCCTCTGTTTCAATTCTTGCACAACAGCCTTACTTTGGAACAGGAACAAATGACTGCAACACCCAAAATACCAACACTTCTGCTTTTGGGTATTTATGCAATGGAGTTAACCGTACTTGCCAATCTTATTTAACCTTCAGATCTCAACCCCCTTTCAATACTGTGCCCTCAATCTCTTCTTTGCTGGGTGCTAACCCTTCACAGCTCTCTCAGCTCAATTCAGTTTCTCAAAATGCTACCTTTAACACCAACCAAATGGTTCTTGTTCCTGTCACTTGTTCTTGTTCAGGTCAATTTTATCAATCAAATGCATCTTATGTTATCAGAAGGGATGATACTTTCTTGAATATTGCAATTAATACCTTACAAGGATTGTCAACTTGTCATGCTATCAACGCGGAGAACAGTGAACAAGCTAATAATCTGGTTCTTGGGTCAAGAATTAATGTTCCTCTGCGATGCGCTTGTCCTACGCAAAACCAAACTGATAATGGTACAAATTATCTGCTTACTTATTTGATTGCTTCTGGGGAATTTGTTTCCTTCATTAGTGATAAATTTGGGGTGGATTTTAGGGCAACTCTTGCTGCTAATAGTATACCAGAAGATACTCCTACTGTCTTTCCAAATACTACTCTATTAGTTCCTTTATCGACCCCACCTTTGAGTTCCCAAGTTGCTGGACCATCTCCACCACCGCCTCCTGCGACAACATCAACACCACCACCTGCTGTCCCTGTATCTGGGAGTAGCTCGAAGAAAACTTGGATATATGTTGTGGCTGGTGTTGTTGGAGGACTTGTTGCTTTGTGTATTCTGGGGGTGGTTGTTTTCTTTTTGTTTTTCAGGAAAAAGGAAAAGAAAGCTGATCCACAGTTTGTTTCTGAAAGCTTTGAAGCTGTTGAGAAACCGTCCAATAAGAAAGTTGAAGAAGAATCAGAGGAGTTTTTGGAAAGTTTATCCAGCATAGCTCAATCTGTTAAGGTTTACAAGTTTGAAGAGGTTAAAGCAGCCACAGAAAATTTCAGTCCTACATGTTTGATTAAGGGATCTGTTTATCGGGGCACGATCAATGGGGATTTTGCTGCTATAAAGAAAATGAGTGGTGATGTATCAAAGGAAATTAATTTGTTGAGCAAAATCAATCATTTTAATCTTATTAGTCTCTCGGGAATTTGTTTTCATGATGGTCACTGGTATCTTGTATATGAATATGCTGCCAATGGACCATTAAGTGATTGGATATGTCACCATAATGGTGATCAGAAGTCACTAAGTTGGGCACAAAGAGTACAGATTTCTTTTGATGTGGCTACAGGACTCAACTATCTCCATAGCTACACCTCCCCTCCTCATGTTCACAAGGATTTAAACGGTGATAATATTCTTCTTGATGGTGATTTAAGAGCCAAGATTGCTAACTTTGGTCTAGCAAGGTCAGCGGATGGACAAGAAGGTGAATTTGCGTTGACAAGGCATATAGTTGGGACCCAAGGTTACATGGCACCTGAGTATTTGGAGAATGGGCTAGTCTCTCCAAAGCTGGATGTCTATGCATTGGGAGTTCTGTTGCTGGAGATTCTCACTGGGAAAGAAGTCTCTGCTTTATATGAAGGCTCAAATACAAACTTGGCAGAGTTGTTGATCCCGGTGCTTCATGACGAAGATGCAAAGGAGAATTTGAGCAGCTTCATCGATCCTTCTCTGCAAGGGAAGTACCCTGCAGAACTTGCTTTTGCCATGGTCAGATTGATCAATAACTGCATAATGAAAGATCCTTCACATCGCCCTAGTATGGATGAGATTGTGCAATCTGTTTCAAGAATTATGACAGCCACACACTCATGGGAAATGTCATTTAGCACTTCAGTGTCACCACATAGATTGCCCTAGATAAATGATTGTAAGGTTGCCCTAGATAAATGATTGTATGGTGTTCTTTTTGGTTTTTCCTCCTTCCACGTCTAGCATGATTTGTTATGTGCATATGTATTATAACCTTGTTTATGAATTTCGAAGAGCAATTGCACCATTTATCCTACATAAAAATCAGTTAAATATTTCAATCAAGCCACCTTGTGCTCTCTTACTTGTGTTCTTTCTTGCTCTGAGTAATGCATGTAGTCCTCCTCATGTTCCAGATATGTTCCAAGCGCAAACAGGTCCTGGCTTTAACCTAGCAAAAGAGAGTGGCTTCATCATAATAAAGATCCTGATAACTGGTAAACAACAGAACTAAACCTACCTTGAATCATAGATCAAGGCAGCAACTTGCTGGTTTTACCTTATAGTGACAATGGATCACTGGGCCTGTCTTTTGTTTTTGCATCTCGTATTGTTGGTAGTTATACAACTTGTGAACACAACAGGTTAAGCTGGTTGATAAAGCCATGTTGACGCTGTAGAATCAGCTGAACGCCAATTAAGTATAAAAAAAAGCTGATTGATTGAAGGAATATACCTGTATGTTCCCACTGATGCCACAATATTGAACTAGTCTAGCCGTCTGAAAACTAATTATTAATAACATCATCTTTGAGTTCTGGAATTCGTTGGTCAAGAACAATAAAGTATTAGAAGGCTTTTGCACATGATGATAATGGCATAGGTATGTGATCAACAAGATGAAAGTGGAAACATGGACTTGTAGCATTCAAATCCAATGATTGAATACATATCTGGGGCAAAATGAAGGCAGGGCCGGCTGGTTATTGATTTAATTTAATCTGACTTGACTTTGTTCAAAAAGGACAACAGGCTAGTGGTTTTTATTATTATTATTATTATTTTTTGGGCCCTTGAATAGAAAGCAAATACCTGTGGGATAACGTGATTAATGTATATTCGAGCTTCTTGTAATTGAATGATTTATGACTGGTATATTAAGTTGTAATCATTTTGGACTAAGATCCGGTTACCTGCAGCAATATGGACAATGAGGATTCAAATAACCGATCAAACTTGCATAGAATTGAGCATAGTAGGAGTTGTTACTGTTTATATTAAGTTGTGATCAACTTGAGTCTGCTATCTTAGTTTGCTTTAGTAAAATAATTCCTTGTGGCATCTAGAGATTTCAATTTTCAGGACAAACTATTTATTCCTCGAATTATTATGGACGGCATCTTAATAAGCAGTTGCATCTGAGTTTCTTGCAAGACTGTATAAAACAGAAATTACACGCTAGACCTGCTCATCAAGCAAGGTCAACAGTTGATGATACAATACATACTGTCTTAGAGAATGACATGAATCGCCGTTTTGAAACTTCACGTTTATGCTAATTGTTTAATAGTTAAATTTGGAAAGCTCCAATGGTTGTTAGAAGAAAATGTCGTTTAACTAGAATATTATTTCATTTCATAAGAGGTCTGCATCAATGTGGCGGCTTCATATTGTCAATGACATCTGATGTTTGACTTTACATTGAAGAATATTTTGTGTTCACTTGAATTACACTGGCCATAAGGGCATGTACCTCAACTTTCTCAGCTGCCATTGGGTGACTGTGAGGCAATAGCATACCATGAGTGATTTTCCGCTCATCTTTTTCATAAGTTTCATCGTTTTAGCTTCAAAGGTTTATGCCCAACAAAATTATTCAGGCAATACTGTCATGAGTTGTGAAGGAACCAATGAAACAGGAACTACTGCTTCTTTTCTCTATTCTTGCAATGGTGAAAAGTTCTCCTGTCCATCATTCCTGATTTTTAGATCAGATTCTCCTAATAATTCTGTTTCTTCCATCTCAAAACTCCTATCTTCGAACCCTGATGATATTGTCCACATCAACAATATCTCAAGGTCTAAAATATTGGATCAAAATCAAGAAGTTATAGTTCCAGTAAATTGTTCATGTTCAGGTCAGTACTATCAGGCTGACACCTCTTATGTTATATCAAGCAAATTTGATACCTATTTTCGCATCGCAACCAGCACGTATCAGGGGTTATCTACTTGCAGTGCTCTTATGCACGAAAATGTCTACAATGCACTGGATCTGTTTCCAGGTCTAAATTTGCGGGTACCACTCAGATGTGCCTGTCCTACAAGGGATCAGTCAAGAAATGATGTGAAATATCTGGTGACTCATTTGGTTACATGGGGGGACAACGTTTCTAGCATTAGCGCGCAGTTCAGTGTCAGTAGTCAAAGTACAGCATATGCAAATGGATTATCTGAAAATTCAGTTCTTTATCCTTTCACAACAATACTGATTCCTCTGCCAAAAGAACCTTCAAGCTCCCAAACAAGGACTATTAAAACTGCACACACTGAAAAATTTTACCCTTCTTGGCACAAAATATCATACCGCAGTCTTTTCATTGGGGTAGGAACTGGTGTATCCCTTGCAGTCCTCTGTTTTATCTTGTTCATTGTCTTAAAATATAAGAAGGAAAACAAAAGAGGTGAAATACTTGGGAACCGAAGACAAGGGAAACAAACAAGGAATTTGCCAGAACATGTCCTGGAAAGTATTGTGGGTCAAGGTCAAATGATTAAAGTGTATGAATTCGAAGAACTGGTGGCAGCAACTGAAAACTTCAGCTCGCGAAAAAAAATTGATAATTGTATTTATAAAGGGGTCCTTCGAGGAAAACTGATGGCCATCAAGGAGACGCGGACAGACATATCAAAGGAGGTTAAATTCCTTGCAAAGATCAATCATTTCAATTTAATTAGCCTCACTGGTGTCTGTAAGCATCACCAACTATCCTATCTTGTTTTTGAGTTCATGGAAAATGGATCTTTAAATGAATGGCTTTTCAAGGATGATAACCCCGAGGCTCAGAGCTGGAACTGCAGAATTCGTATTGCCTTAGATATCGCTGATGGTCTAGATTATATTCATAACTTCACAGCTCCACCTTATGTGCACAATAACATTAGTAGTAACAGTATCTTACTTAACAGACATCTAAGGGCCAAGATTTCAAATTTTAGCCTGGCGCAGTCAGCAAACAATGAGGGAAAGGAAAGTTCATCTATGAAGTTCGTCAAGGGAAACAATGGCTACTTGGCACCAGAATACATTGAAACTGGCCAGGTTACTCCCAAGGTAGATATCTATGCATTTGGAATCATTTTGTTGGAGATTATTACAGGAAAAGGTGCCGCTTTTGAGCAGGATGGAAAAGAAGTACTCTTGTCAGAGACAGTGCTTGAAAGTATGGATAAAGAATCTAAAATTCAAGAACTCGAAGATCCAAGGCTACAAATTAAGCACCCGCTTGGTTACATAATTCAACAAACTGATCTCGTTCTTCGATTGGTGAAATTATCTGCAGCATGCTTGACGATGGAACCTGAAAGAAGACCAAGTGCAACTGAAATAATATCTACCTTAATCAAAATCCAGACAGATATACAAAACTAGAGAACTTGTGTACAAAATGAATAAGTGCTTATATGTTATGTTCATACATGCATGTCCCAACAGTAAACTTTTGTTTCTTAAATGTAAAGTTAAGACTTAGTTGTGGCCTCAATACTACTGTTCATTTAGTCCCCCTTTCCTTCCTTTTCTCTTTTCTTAGTTTTCTCTCAATGGGCTCTGACTCCCAAAATATTAATTCTTGATGGATGCCATTCAACAAAATATACAACATCAACTGTTTCTGCTGCAAGACAAATTCAGAGAATAACAAGACACGAGGACTGCAATATGCAGTAAATTGTGGAGAGAGTTCATCGTTCCATGCATCTTTTATGTTACTATAGCTTTGTTTGTATGATTCTCTATTGTCATATATGAATCCTCTCTGTCCGCTTAGCTCAATCTAATGAATTTAGTGATTCATTATAGTTAAACTATTTTTACAATGACCCGCCATCCTAATGCAATCCTCCTCTTTTCTTGTAACTTATAACAAGCTATGTGAAACTAACACAGTTGAAGTAAGCTGAAGAAGTAAATCAACCAAAAATGTTCTCTAAATAAGACGAAAAATAAGATATTGATTACCACCATATAATTACTGGAGCAGGCAAACACAATACAACGCCATATAATTGCAGGAGCATGCAAATAAGATATAATTGGTGCTGCTTCATACATTACATGGAGTCAATTAGGCCTATATGATCAATCTTCCTCTTCTCCACGACAAAAATGAAGCACCTTTTGGTGGACAATAAGAAAGGTAGATACTTGTGCATCAATATGTTTGGATTTCCTTTATATGAATAAGTATACAACTTGAAGCAAACACAAGTGTATTAAACGTATCTGCATCTTATTGCTGCATTTACTCTTTATCTTTTAATTATTGTGTAATGCTAATAATTGTATGTTCTATGTGGTCCTACAAAACTAGTATAGAAGGTTTGTTTAGAACATCCGCGTTGAACTGGAAACACTCGAATGACTGAAAATTTTAACACGGGTAGGTTCCTGAAAGCCGGATGTGATTAAGTGTCGTCTTGAGGCCATACTTGAGCACTGCCTTATTACCTTCTCTGAATCCATCGCCATAAGCTGCTGACGTATCTGATTCAATCTGGTGCTTAAAAAATTCACCCAGTTTCTTCTCAAAGTCGGAACGTTTCCCTTTTTTTGATGAAGTAGAGGGTGATGAAGATGACGATGAGGATGCAGAGGTAGATGCAGAAGTTGATGTACTACCAGAACCAGCTATAATTTCTGAGTCCAACCACATGTGAGCTAAAACTTGGCAGATACCTTCTTCCACTTCTGGACTTAAACTCGGATAACCTAATAATCATTTAAATAGAGAACCTGTCTTCAGAATCTTAACATATAAACAGATATCTCATTCAAGTGTTATCAAAATAAAAGATCCACCTTTAAGCCGCAGCCATGCATGCATCATTTCATGAGCCAGAATTGAACCAGTCAATAACCTGGAAAACTCTTAGTTATGAGTAAATTTGTCTTCAGAAAGAGTGAAGCAAGAATTTTTTAATGAGGTACGACTTTTAGACCATTCTATTAAGCATGAAAGAAGTGTGACATTTATTACCTCGGAAGACCATACAAGATTAGAATAGCTGTCACTTCACATTGTCGAATTAACCTGTGAGGCTCCGTAAACATATCCAAAATCCGATAACCACCAATCCGTGGTCGCCTTGAAATCTGAAATGTTTGTTTGAATCAAGACATATTTCATTTTGAACAGTATACGGGCATTAAGAAAAGTGCAGAAAAAGGGAAGACTCAAACACTGCTAATGGTCTGTTCTTCCGACAGGCATAGTCCTCGAGTCTCAGGCATGTGATGATGACCCTATCAAGACAAAAAAAAAATGGAAGTTGGATGTAAGGTAACAGCATTCTGGGCCTGTGATTGTGTAGTGTCTTAAGAAATGGATAATTCTGAACAGAACTCTCACATTCTTTTCTCCTTCCATCGCTTCATTTAATGCTTGTCTTTCAACTAGAAGCAAAGGAATTTGCTGCTCTACTTTCATATTTAAACCTTCATAAAATTCTTGTATCTCAAGATAAAGGGGTTGACATTCATGAGTGTCCATTATTGAAGAGTCCAAGCACTCTAGACACAGCTTCCTACCATCTTCAAGTATCAGATATCTGGCATCTACGGGCTACAAAAACAAGAAATCCTAACATTATTTAACAAGAACAAGAAAAAAAAAAAAAAAAATGTCTCAGGTTGTAACATCTATTCAAGTTTTATAATATTACTATTTGTTCTGCTAATCTTTAAAGACATATATGCACTTTAAAGAAATGTAACAATAGTTAGTAGCAGCAGTTAACCTCCATTCTCTCACAACTGCAACAACGAGGCGTCCCATCAGTTTCATGTGATGGGCAATACTTCTGATGCCAGAAGGGATGAGCCCTATATTCAATTAGACCAGCCGGATTTGTTGGAATCTAAGCACATAGAAGTAAAGGCAAAATACAAAAAATATGGTTAGTCATATTTTACCAGACGATAAAGCTGTTGGATGCAGTAAAGTTCACAGTGCAATACCACGATAACAAAATGTCGATCTAAACAAAAATGAATGAACACTTACAAAGTTCTTGCAAACATCACATTTTGGGTGATGTTGTTCCTTGTAGCATGATTTATGGTATGGACGGTTATCTGACATTGAGAACTGTAAAAGACAAGAAATGAATTGCTTTTATATTCAATAAGTCAAGGTAATTACTGAAAGCACCATGGGATAAAAATCTATTCAAGTAAATTTGACTACATTTAGACCTCATAGTCAGAAATTGGTTGATTGCAACCATGGCAACGGAAACATTCTGGATGCCAAACAGCTCCCATGCAACTTAAATATCTTCCGTGTCCAATTTCAGCATTGCAACCGGCACAAATCCTACACTCAGACACATCAGTACAAGGATATGATAAGAAAAAAAAAATTTACAACTCAATTAAGAGAGAAAATAGTCAAAATTCTGCTGTTGCAGAAGAATAGAAGAGGTGTTACCTATACCCATACATAAACGAGTATGATACTGGTGGAAAGGGACTTCCATAATCATATCGCGGTGGTGGTGGTGGTGGTGGAGACGACTCCACGTTCAAACTTTCCTGAAGGGCCTTGGCGAGAGCCTCGTCTTCCTCCAAATGGGGTTCACTCTCTATTAGGTAGCAGCAGAAGATTAGGATACACATTGATTAGCAATTAAGCACAAATATACTAGAGCTGCATAAAACATTACAAACTAACCTAGATACTATAACCCCTAAATCCACAATTATCCTGACAAAAGAAGCAACAGTAAATAGGTCCTATTACATCAGACCATGCTTGACAAAAACATCATTTTTTCGGATTGATTCTGCATTTATAACCACACAAATTCTCAAAAAGAAAGAAAAAAACTTAGGACAAGAGTTGCAGATTTATGCAAACACAACAATCTCAATAAGGCGAGTGTCATCCAAATACTTCAGATATAGCATACAATTCTATAATGAAGTCAGTGAAACACTTGTCGAGTGAAGAAAAACAGAAAATTTCGTCTTTGTTTACCTTATTATTTTTTCATCAGATGATCTAGACTAGAAATCTATCTTTATAAAATTGAAGACATTCATATTAAATCCTAGTAATGCTACTTACCAATTACTTTTTTCCCTTTCTGATCCTCTTCTGCTAGAGAAAGTGCAATGGCACGATCAATTTCTTCTTTATCAAAATCTGACAATTCATCCTACACTCAGTCCGTATTATCATATTCAGTTAGCAAGGGAAAGACTTAGTTAAAATTAAGCTAGAACTTTGAGAGCATTTTCTCAGCAACATAGCCTGGGAAAATGCTCATTTTGTAATGCACCAAGCAACTGTTAGAAAACACAAAACAACTTAAAGCAATTAACAATAGAATCACTGATTACCACTGATGCAGTTGGTCCATCCCAAGTAGTACTGTCCTCATACCCTCCATGATATTGTCCTCCTTCATGCCCCGAATGATATTGCCCTCCATCGTAGCCCCCATGATATTGCCCACCCTCATAACCCCCATGGTATTGTCCTCCAGAAATCCTGTGTGTGGAACCTCCAAATATCTTTTCTAGCCAACCCATAACACAATTTCCTCTCCCTGGTGTACAACAACAACAACTATGCCTCAATCCAAAAGAAGTTGGAGTTGGCTATATGAATCCGACAGTGGTGTAGGCAATAAACACCTGCAAAGCCAAATAAGGATGTTTATTAGGTACTGCTTGTGGACTGGATCATCTGTATCTGCTAGTAAACTCAAACTGATCCTATAAATAACACAACTAACATGAACTATAGGCAGAGTTGAAACTGCTCATCTACAAATTAGTCGAATGAATGATCAAGAAAATCACAAAAAAAAAGATAAGGTAGCATCTGAATACTACAGTTAATTCGACATGACTACTACAATTAATTCAACATGACTACTAACAGAACAGATAATCAGCTGAGGAAAACGACAATCTTCTCGAAAATTGTAATAAACAAGTTGCCCCATGGAAACTCATCAGTACAAAATAACGACCACCCACCAACCGTCACAAAGACAACCGACTATTGATTTGAGGTCTAATTACCAGACCATAGAAAAACATTTGAATTACTATGATCCAAGTTAAAAGAAACAGAAAAAAAGTGATTATATGTTTGGAGTCTCACTTCCAAATGAATCAGCACAAGTTGAAGTACAAAGCATTAAATTTCAGTTTGAAGGTAGGTCATGCCCCAAGAACTGGAGATGACACTAACGATACCCATATCCCCACCATCATCATTCCACACAAGAATTTAAACTTGGCAAAATTACAAAACAGAGGTTCAGAGGAACATTCTAGTGGAAGTGTGAATAAGATATAAAAAAAAAAAAAAAGCCAGAAAAGGAGAAACCAAATGAAAGGAATTGAATTCCACCCAAAATATAAGCCCAAATTTTTTTAAAAAACTTTGTCAAAGAAAAGTAATAAGATAGGCGAAAATTGAATGAAAGGGGTTATGAGAAAAGTTTCATTATTTCAAAAATTGGAAAAAATTTTGTGCTTTTCTTGAAAGGTGGGACCTTTGTACCATTCATTTTGTATCATCAGTCCACAATATGTCAAAACCCCATTAACTCAACTGCTAAACTTTTTCAAAAAAAATGCGTCAGCAGAGAAAGAGAAGACCATTGTTGGGGGGTCACTGTTGAATATTTTGGCCGTTTTCTCCAAGTGGGTGAACTTGATTAATAAGTCTTGCAATTTTTATTATTTGCTGTGTTTTTCTGGTAAAAAAATGAATGAAGAATGAAATAACTTAATCGAGAGTGAAGTATTTTGAGTGGGAGTTTAAGGATGTGTGGCAGGTGGGAAGTACAAATCAGAGCTGAGAAAATTGACAAGTGGCCAAATAAAAATCTCATCTATCTTTGCTTAAACTTCTGACACCAAGTGACTGTCTACTTTGTATTGTCCTATAAAAATCAATTTGCCTTTTCCAAACTTTTACTTTACAAAAAAACATTTCACCTGCTCTGTTTTCATCATCACTTTAAAAACATTCAGTTACTTATTATTACTTCTCCATGTTGCACCTAATAATACCGAACCAAACACTTGAATTATTTTGGTAAAATTTTCTAAACTTTCAATGTACACCAATTTTTTTGAATTATCTTTACCTCTATAGTGAGATGATTTTAAACTTTTGATTATTATCCAATTCATAATTTTCTAGGGAAGGAAATTCAATTATGGTCTACTGTTCCTATTAGGTAAACTAATAGGTAAAACTTAGATTTTTTTTGTAAAAATCACTTTTTTGATTGAAATTTGAATTTTGTTCCCTATTGATTTTCACCTATTTTTTTGTAAAAATCACTTTTTTGATTGAAATTTGAATTTTGTTCCCTATTGATTTTCACCTATTTTATTGAATAGCGGCCAAACCCTCAACTGTCGATCAGAAGGTTATAATTAAAAATGTTAATCTTCAAATTCGACTTATATTTCCTTTTATGGATTATTAACTGCGTTAAAAGTGTTGGAAAATTATATGCATAGTATATTAGAATCATATTAATTATATAAATAATAGACAACATATATGTTTATCCTAGAATACATATAATCATGCTAGAAAACATAAACTTTCTGAAATTTAATTAATTACCTCTTGAAGCGTGAGCAGATAGATATGTGAATCCACAAGTTAAACTGACTAAGTAAATCCACAAATTATCTCTCAATACTTGGGTAGACAAATATCGTATACAATACTTATTCTCTTTCTAGTAATAAGAAACCCGCTAAGATTTCTTCCAAGTCCAAAAGTGAGAAGAAAACCCATGTTATTCTTGAAAACCAAGAAGCTCACGTTACTCCTTCCTTTTTTCTTTAAATTAAGATTCTGAGTTCTAGTTAAATATGGACATTGTATAGCACTGAATTAATTACTAAGACTTCTTATTATGATTGAAATAATTTCAAATATTAATTTGAATTATACATACCCTAACAAATTACTAGTAATTCATAATTGCACTCCATCAATTATATTTCAAAATTTCCACTAATCAATAATTAAATTATTGACGAATTTAATTGAAGATTGATATTCATATTAAATGCTTCCCCATGGTTGTGTTTGATTTTATTTTATTTTAACATTTAATTCAGATAAAATAAGGCATTTCAAGATCAAAATTTAAAATTAAATTCAAATTTATAGTACTTTATATTCAAAATTAATTATGAATATTTCACTTATCGAACTAAAAATTAGTTTAACAATTATAATCTCAAGATAAGTTACCCGCTAACCAAATTATCCTTTTATTTATCGATAGCCTTATAAGCCGAGTTATTCCTTCTGCCCTTAATTACTTGTCAACTTTTCTTTTTTTTAGTTGTCCCTAATTACTTGTCCGTTTTGACAAATTAAGAAAGAATAATTTTATTTTACTCATTATACCCTCAATTGATTACTTTAAAAAGATAGACATTCTGAAAATCTTAAATTTTTAATTCATCTACTTTATAATTAATAGGGATGAATTGATAAACTCACTACATTAATAATTGTTTTCTAAGTCAATTCAAAAATGAACGGGCGATAGAAAGTATGTTTAGTGATGTCAAAGTATTTGTTCGTTCTGTTACTCTGTCTTACAATAGTCCTATTTACTATTTTCGGAAAAGAGTACTCTGTATTCCTGCTTTCATTTATGGATGTTTTTTAGTTTCCTTTTTATATTGGTTTGAATTATCGGAAAATGAAATTCTATAAATAATTTGCTAATTATATTACACTTCATTTATTTGTTTGTTGGGAGTTAGGGATGAAAACAATGTTTCAGCTTAAATTATTAATAATAACAACCGTAAATAAGTCAAGTGGTACTCTCTCAGTCCCATTTTAATAGACTTGCTTTAACTTTTTTACTTCTTCCAATTTGCCACCAACAATTTCAAGCATATAAATTAAGCAATATGGTACTATTTCAATCATCAACTGACACTTTTAATTTATTCATTGTACTTTCTCAATATTACAAAGTCATATAATGAATGCATATGTACTATATGATAAAATTTGGATCGACAAAATAATTATAAAGATAAATTATTACAATAATTACAATATCTTATTTCAAATGTAATGAGTGTTGCAATCTTTATGAAAATCATTTGATTCTTCTTTCCGACAACAAATTCGAAGGCTTTTTGTGATTGATTTTGGATTTGGTGGACTTTGATCTTTACTTGTACTTGAATTCAATGGCTTGAAGTTTGATATTGGATCTTCTTTTTAATCTCTAGAACTTGTAGATAAATACTTGTTTGTTTGAACCTCGTAGCTTATAGAGAAATTTGCGATATTTGATCCACAAGTCCTCTTTGATTTCTTGTTTGAATATTCGGATATTTTGTCTAAATTATGAGCCCCTATGGAGAATTGTAATAAAAGATTAATTTTTTTGACAACTTAAATTGAAGTGACATGATCATATTTGATTGAACAAAACATGTTATTCGTATACGTCACACATTTTCACTAACCTTTGATTTAACTAGACATACTATGCCATTTTGGCAACTGACAATTTCATTAACTTCTTTATTTGACTGATTGAGTGCCGCGTCAATTAACGCGTGATATTAAATTAGACGTCTTGAATAAGAACATATATGATCATGGACTTAACAAAGTGAGTTTGTCATTTATAACTCAACAAATTATACCATCAATTTAATGCATAATTATTAAACTCAAATAACTAATTCAATTATATCAAGCTCATGATATTTATTTGAAACTAATATTTTTTAAATTTAATATTATCTAAATCATTTTACTAATTTGAATCCAATAATTAATTTTTAAGTTTTTACAACATATATATTGAGTGAAGTTGCAGATAAATAATTTTGGATCTCGCGAAATCAATGATGCACGTCTTTATTGGCAATGTCTCCTCTTTGTATAGGTGGAAGAGTAAATCCAACTCAATTTGCGCTTTTTTAAAAAATAATTCTTAATTACATACTATTTAAACTTTAATGCCGTCCAAGTAGAAATGAATATCTTTACTGGACATTAAAATTTTGGAACTCTACAAGATGCATGTGTTCAGTTGAGACTCTATAAGAAGTGTTCAATTTTAGTTAGAATTTTTGGAGGTTAGTCAATCCTAAATTCTAGTTCATGCCTATATAAATAGTATTATATTCCCTTAAAGCGTCTCAAATATTCCATAAAGAGATAATCTCAAATATTTTGCAAATTCATGAAATATTCATAAATAAATCAAATTAAAATCATCCTAGTTTGAGAACTCACAATGTTTAACAATTAAATTATGTTTCTTCATATTTTATTTGTGATTGCATTTTATTTTCTATCACATTAAAATTTATTGCTAACACTATCTACTTTTTTTTTTTCCTTCTAATTTATTCCGATATTTATATTAAAATATGATTAAATTTAATTTGTATCATGAAATTCAACATCAAGGATAAAGCCTCCCTGCGAGTATATAAATGTGAATTTTCACTATAACTAATACTTATTTTAGACGATAAAATGCTAAGTTAATTACTCCTAAACATATTAGTAGCAACATTGAATTTTTTTCTAACAACTAATTTATACTCCTATGTAATTTGAGTCAACCTTATACGCATACCATTCATTTAATTTTCTGGACTCATTCACCGACAGCGTATTAGGATTATCAACCCAAAACATCATTATCATTCCACCAAATCTCTTTGTTTTTTCAAAGATAATCATGTTGTACACCACATAATATATACACTCTGTCTTTTTTCTCCATTTTAAATACTCTCATATCTCTAATTATTTGTCCATTTTTCCTTTTTTAGTTATTCCAAATTATTTATCTATTTTGACAAATAAAGTAAGAACCTTTTTTTTTTTTACCTATTATATCCTCAATTAATTACTTTGAAAAAGATAAAACTTCTTAAAAATCTTAAGTTTTTAATTCATCCACTTTATAATTAACAAGGGTAAAATAGCATACTTACTATATGTCAATTATTATTTTCTTAATAGGTGTGTCAATTTAAAAGTGGGCAAGTAATTAAAAACTAAAGGAGTATAAAATATATTTTCAAATAAACTAATTTTAACCGTTTGATCGAACTCACTCTTTAATCATTTCGGGCAAGCGGCCCCTCACTTCGAGGCTAGGGCCGGGGCCATGGCGCCATTACTTTTTGTCAATTATCTCAAATTTGTTGAGCGAAAGCATAGTGACGTTGAAATTTCAAACCTATATTAAAGGGTTGGCTTTTCAGAAGGTTATATCAACACAGAGTACAAAACTTGCACCGAAATTAATTAATCAATTAAAATTTTGGATAAGTGTAAAAAATATATCTAAATTTTATTTTTTTTGAATTTCATACCTAAATTATTGAGAGTGTGAATTTCATACATAAACTATCACTTATTAGTTTGAGAAACATACATCTTTCTTTCATAACACTCTATGGTGTGTTTAATATTATACACTCTCTCTTTTATTTAAAAAAAATTATCACATCACACTCCACATAGACAAAACATTCCACCTTGATAAAAATTAAATAATTTATTAGTATTAGTAAAAACTAAAGATTAAAAATTATTACCACAAAAAAAAAAAATTTCTTACCCCACCATCACTTTTTCTCACTATACACGCCCCCCCCCCCCTGCCTTTTTTTTTCTTGGTTAAAATTTCTTTTATAAAAGTATTTTTTTTTTTAATTTCATCTCCCCCTTCAAATACTAATTTAGATATTATTGTATTTTTTTAAAAAAAAATAATTCTACCCACTCCACCAAACCTTCCGCTTTCAATTTTTTTTCTCATTTTGTATTAGATATATACATATCGAAAATATTTTTTACTTACCCCTGCAAGACATTTTTAATTTTTATTTATTTATGTAATATTCGGTACACAAGTAGAAAAAAGTTCCTAAAAATATATGTACATATCTAACACAAAACGAGAAAAATGTAAAAAATAAATAAATAAATTAGAAGTGGAGGGTTAAATAGGATTGAGTAGAATTTTTATTTTTTAAAAATAAAATAATAACAATTTTTTGGGGGAATGAGTGGATGGTCCGGGGAGGGGGGGAGGTGGTATGGGGTAAGAAAAATAATTTAATTTTTTTTTTCGGATAGTAATATTTTAATTTTTAATTAATATTTATAGTTTATCATTTATTTTTTGTCAAGGTGGAATATATTATCTATGTGGAATGTCATGTGCCAAGGTTTTTTCAAATAAAAGAGAGAGTGCATTACACATGTTATTTAGGTGTGTTTCTCAAACTAGTAAGTGATAGTTTAGGTATGAAACTCACACTCTCAATAGTTTAGGTATGAAACTCAAAAAAAGAAAATAGTTTAGGTGTTTTTTTACATTTATCTTTAAAATTTTCTTGCTCCTTTAATATCAAGTATCCACGCATTACCTCTATGTGAAACTGTAATTGTATCTTAAATAGACACTTGTAAATCTGTACTGTCTTGATTTAATCTTGTTAATCTAGATAGCGACTTGAATGATTATATAATAAATTTCTGTTTCATTTTTTTTAGCTGAAACATGATCCATTATTATTAGTCAAAATTTAGGTATTTATTATCATAGCAAGGAATTTTAGGCCCCAAATACATCAGCGCCTTGCCCATTGCGCACTCAATGCTTTTTTTTTTTTTTTTTTTTTTAAACTATGTGACATTCGATATTTACATGCTAGACTAATGCACATTCACACTTTAAATAATTTATTAAAGAGAGAACACTCACCATTAGAAATTTCTTCATTTCTAAAATTTGAATTTAGATTTTCTAATTAAGAGCAAAGGGAGATATTTCATTCATCATATTATGTCATAACTATAAATAGTGGTTTATCATGTTAGAGTTTATGTGTATTTTAATATTAAAATTCAAAATATCTTTTCATGTTATAAGTGGACATAAATTGACAAGAAAAGTGGTGGTATATCTCATGTCATGATCTACCACTAATTACCATATTAAGACTTGAATATCGTAATAACTATCACATGTTTTACCTCACATAATAGCTCACTCTACTCTCTAATCACTCTATGGACGGATTCCTATAACTATATATATAGAGAGAGAAATTTCTTTAATGAGTTGTGATATGAGAAATATTATATTATATATTAGAAATATGGGAAAAAAATATTATAGTATACAATGCATAATAAAAGTGAGTGTAGTATAGTGAAAAAAGAGTTGAGAGAGAAAAAATATTTTAAATCTTTAACTTATTCAGTAATTTGAAATTATTTGATTATACAACGTTATCAGATTATTATACCCTAAAAAACAAGTCAAAAAGATATATGATTGTATAGGTGGAAATGCCCGACTTCTAAAAAGGAAGTAGTTGGCCAAAAGGAAAAAGAAAGTAATAGGAAAGTAGACCAAGTTTCCTAAAGGTCAAAGATGATACTCAATTAACAAAATCCAAATAAAATAAGCACAACCATATGGGTTGCCATAATATTGATATAAATAACTTAATTAATTGTTCCTTAATATGTACGTACGTAACTCATTATGTTACAAGAAAAAAAAAAAAAAGAGGACTCCTTTTCATTACCTACACATCGATACCTAACGCTAACTAATGCACTTTCTTTAGAACCATTAATTTTGGTGATCCTAACAACCACAAATATTTTTCAAACTTTATTGTTTACTATAATACATGATCAATCATATTCTGTTAGCATTACATAAGGGGCTTTTGCTGATGGCGACTCCTTGCTGATGAGTTTTTATACTTGGTATACAATTTGAAAAAGAAAAAAAAATAGGAAAAAAAAATTAGCTTGAATAATATGAAATGGATGATTAAGACGCATTAATTCTACATGTCTATATATATGATTTCCGCACTAATTTAGTCAAAAAATATATAAAGAGTTGTTGGCAAGTGTAAAAGGAAAATTATAGTATAATAAGGAAAATTAATTTAAATAACAATCCTCTTAAAACACTATCTTCTCTATAAGTTTATCATACGTTCGTCACAACTTGGAAATTGGTGTACATCTGGCTTTTAATCATTTAAAAATAGGAAAATAATCATATTGGCGGTTTTTAATGCAAATATTCATGTACGTTATTTGTGAATTTATTTTTCTATGTAGCTTCCTTCTCCGTAGAAACATAATAGACATTTTAGGTATACATAAAAGGAAAAATTATGCGAATTAGCAAACATTATATACTCAATTGGACAATTTATAAAAAAATAGCGAAATATACAAACAAAAATTTAGCATAGCACAAATGGATCTATAACTATGAAATGTAATTAGGTAAATTGTAGCTAAGGAGGGTTATTGAGTTTCATCCCTTAGCTATTTATGAAATTTTCTCAATAAAACAAGAGACAAACACGGTTTTATGTAATAAACATTAGACAAACATTTTTACCATCCAAGAAAAGGTTTCATATGCAACAACGTGACAATTATAGTTACAGTATGTTAGAATTTCTGTCATCTCAAAAAATAAAAGTTGAAAGTTATAACATTGAAATTTTGTGAAACACTTGTGATTATTGGGCCGGTTGATCAAGCCCACATAGTTGATTCAGGCCATGTTCGAAATTTATGCTTAGTGATGTGCTTGTGGATTTTCCATGGCCCAGTCATGCTCCTGTCCAGTAGAATTCACTTTGTTTTAATTCATTTGAGTTCTTGTTAGCTCTTACCTTGGCCACGTAATTGTTTTTCTTTCCATTTAGGAGCATACCTTAAGAACTTGTTTTTGGTATGTAAGGTCTGCGTACATCTTATCCTCTTCATACTCTACCTGTGGGACTACAAGGATTATGTTATTGTTATTGTTGAATATTTTGTTTGATTGTTATCAATGCTTATCAGTTATTATATTTCACGAGCTATTGAAGAAAAGTTTGGCAGGTAAAACCAAAGGAAAGCAACTACTTAATGATGGTGATATTTTCCATTGCATGTTTACCATAAAATTGCACGTTTATCCTTCAAATTGGTTAATCTTTAACTTAACGTAGCATAAATTCTTTAGAAACTGAAATCATGTTCATATATAATTATTGAAATATCATAATATCATAATATAAATTTGTGCTCAGTAAAAAAGTTATTTATTATGAGAGATATAAATTAAAAAACAACACATAAGTGCAAATGATCCGAGATGTGGATACTTGCACCTTTTTATATGGCCCATGAGCCCATCAGCAGTATTTCGGCAATCCTTTGTTGGGCCGGACTACGTCTGCATGCCTATAGATTCTCGTCCAACGGTCAACAGAATATCGGGTCTTCCGCCTCTCGATGGTTATACAAGAGAATGTTCATATTTAGAGCTTCCTCTATTAAGGGTGGAGCTACGATAGAAAAGTATGAAACAACAAATATCTTCTGTTGCTCGCTTCAATCTTCTCGTTGTGAATAGTAATTACCATATTATAACTACAGAGCCTAATTAAGTTTATTTTAGTGGCTATGTGGGAAATTTAACTTTATATTTAGCTCAAATCAACTCAATTTTTAGATTAGCATAAGTATAGACAAATCAAAATGAACCGAGTGGCCATATTTTTATAGGTCAATATTTTCACCGCTTTGTCAAGTAAATATTCCCATGAAATTCTTGAGTTGTTTATTCTTATGCACCAAATTTCCTGAGAATGATGGTTCTAGTGGAGCTCATAGCTCCTGTTCTGAGGCTGCCATATCTCATTGCAAAAGAATATGGTTGTTAGGTGTGGTTTCATACTTTTCACCTTTGTGATGATATATACAATCGAAGATGATAATTTACTATAATAATAATATATTTAGTATAATCTTATGAAGTCTGAAGAAAATGATGTGTATATATGCTAACGTAATAAAAAAATTATATTTGATAGATGTTAAAAATTTGATTTTTAAAAATTAAATTTTAAAGACCGTAGAAAAATGGGTGTTAGGTGTTGTTTCAGTGTGTGCCCGCTAATATATGGTAACCCCCATACTCAATCTTCCGAAGCCAACAGTCTCTCACGTTTTCTACAGTATACGTGTCAAATAGTTGACAACTCATGTCCCACTTGGACCACATCTCCCACGTGGATGGGCCCACCACTCTGCCGGCCTGGCCACGTGGACCCCTTCAGGACCACCATTTACATGTTGTTGGATACCCGCCTGTATTATAGGCCCCCAATACAACATGTCCCAAATCTTTTCTCATACCTATTCGTAACACTCTTTCTCTTTTGTCCATTTTTTTTAAATTGTTGCTGTTCAGGTCGAAAAAGATAAGAATTTCTTGAAAATTCTAATAAGGATAAAATGATAAATTTATTATGTCAATTTTTTTTTTTAATAAGTGTATCAATTCAAAAATAGACAAGTAAGTAGGGTAGGAAGTAATATCCAAAATTTACTGATTTTATTAATTTCGAGCATGATATTACATTGCCTTTATTAATGGAGAAACGTATTATATTTTTATATATAAAAATTAAAATTGAGATGTTTGATTAAGAGCGAAGAAATTTCAATTATTTTTTGGCGTCCATTAATGGTGTGAAATTTGGAAATTGAAAAGGAAAAGTTGAGAAAAGCAATGGAAAAAAGAAGTGAATCTATCACTCCCACTCTTCCTTTTTTTTTCCTTTGGCTTTTTCCAACTTTCAATAATTTCATGTCCTTTTCCATAATGGGGTCCATAACTCCTATTTTAACTTCATTGTTTTCCTCTTTTTCTTGTGTTTATCTTTCATTTTATATACCTCATTAATTTTCCGAGGTGAATATATATAGTAGTAGTAAACTAGCAATGAAAAGTAAGACTAGGGTGGGAGCAAAGGAATTAAAAAGGTGAAAAATTAATTTAATGGAGAAGACAGAGGGAGGCATCCCATGAGAATGTTTGTCCTTTATTAAATGTAATCATCAGATGAGAAAGTGACTCATATTGAGCAAGACCCTAGCTAGCTACTCCCTCTTATCTATTTTCATAGGGTTCGATCGGTTAGAAATAAGTAATTTTGGAATTAGTTATTTTAAGATTGTAATACTACATTTTCGAGATAATTATTTCTATCATAAGTTATCTCGTAATTTTATTCCAGACATATCCTTTATAGTATCATACCCCTTTCTTTTTTCTTTTTTTTTAATTATAACTGTCCAATTATTACTGATATTAGTCTTTCCTGCTTTTCTGTCCCTTTTTAATTTTCAATATCATCCCCTCTCGCCAACCTCTAAAAAAAATAAAAATGCTACATTTGTAAAGACAAATCTACTGCTTAAGATTGATAATAGAAAGTTACAAAAGAATACCACTAATTTAATTTATTCTTTTTTTTTCATTGACTGGCTAATTAATGAAGCTTAGGAAGACATAGTGCTACCCAAGTTGCAATTTTTTAATTGGTAATTCTTAGACGTTTTACTTGGTCCAACATTATTACCAACATATAAAAATGTAAAACTTGTCTACTTTTTGGGGCTGCCAAAGGTGATTGGTTATGTACTGGTTATATATATACGACATGAATGGCACCTTTGAAATAAACAGCATATATTTATGTGTGACGTAATTGTAATGATTTTCCTCGTGTTACAAAGTTGTCAAAAGAGGGATAGATTTCAACTTTTTGGACCAATAGAAGAAGAAACTGAATAAATAAAAACACCTATCTAAATATATGTTTGGTGGGGCTGTTGTCATAAAAACATTTGAGTTTAAGTAAATTATATTACTGATCATATGCAATTTATAGATTTACTTGGTTTCTCTCTCTAGGTTGCTTAGAAGAGCATACATATTATAGAATCAACAGGGATCCCAATTGGAAATTTTGTTGGTTAGGTTGTTTTACATCATTAGGTAAAAGGTTATGTTCTTTAATTAATATATTTGTGTGCTGTACTTCTTTTTCTTTCTTCTTAATATAAGAAGATTAAAAAACTAGAATTTCGTTTTTCATGTGATCTTAATTTTATATTCACTTATTTGTTTTTGTGACTATTCATTTTCAACGCTATATATATATATATATATATACTAGTGTTGACGCACTTGCGTTGCACGTGAATATCAAACCATGTACCACACTATTTTTAAAAATAATGTGAAAATTATTAAATAAAAAATTAGTCACTCTTAAAATCTCTTAGTTACACCTCTTAAATATACTTTGTCCTCCCTTTTCCATAGGGCATTACTTTGTTATTATTGTATTGTTGGTGTTCTTACTTTTAATATAGTATAACATAAATAAATATTGATATAAAATATATAAGATATACTAATTTGGATGTTTTTAGTTGGAGTATTAGATTAATATAACATTCATTTTAGGGAGTGTTCTAATTTTACTGAACTTTGAGATTATCTCCATTTGTAAATCAAACTTGAGGTTTTATGAAGAGAAGAATAGAAAACAAAAAAAAAAAAATGTGTACTTTAAAAATGTGAGGAAATTCCTTGATTTGTAGTTAAAAATGTATTGTATTAGTATGTGCATATTGTTTCTTATCATAAAAATATAGAAGATATACTAAATAGGGTATTTTAAGATGAAGAAGAAGATGATTTTTTTTTAAATGTAGTTTAATTTAAAATTTGAGGAAGCCCCTCTTTTTATAGCCAACAAAGGGTAGTGTATGAAAAACTGATTATTGTGTCTTATCAAAAAGAAGTCACAATCCTTTAGAAAAGTCACAACCCTTCAGAAATGTTACAACTCATTAACTCTTTGGAAAAGTCATAATCCTTCGGAAAAGTCACAACTCTTCCGAAAAGTCGCAACCTTATAGAAAAGTCACAACCTTTCAAAAATGTCACAACTCATCGGAAAAATTGTAACTCTTCGAAAATGTCACGACCCTTCAATGTGAAAAGGTGTCTGGCTTTAATATAATATAATATAATACACATAAATAAATATAATGCAATATAAAATATAGAAGATATACTACACTTGGTGTTTTAAGTTTGGGGTATTATAATAAATTTACATTTAAGTTAAGCTTTTTCTTTTAAGGTAGTATAGATAGATAGATATAAAAAGACGCATATAGATTAGTCTGATTTTAATTTGATATGAAATTTTAAAAAATAAAGAAGACTTTTAATTTAAGGATCATATGTAGAACATCTAAAAATATTTTTTAACTTTGTGGTCTTAAAGATGCGCCCGACCTGAGGAAAATGCGGTCAGATTCAGAATCCCCAATGTCTTGGTCTTTAAGTAACTATTATGCCCTTTTCTAACGAATCGTATAGTTTTACAATTTCATCGACTAAAAAGGTTATCAAATGAATTGTAATTACAATTGAAACGATCGAAAAGAAAATGTGAGTTAATATATGCTCTAAGGTTGAAAATATCATAAAAAATCTTAAAAAAGAAGAGTCCCTTAATTACATAATTCTAAAAAAAAAGAACTTTTTATATTAAACTGAATAAAATTAAAAGTACAATAAATAAACTGGAAACGAAAGAGTACTTATTAAATGTAGTTTGAACTCTTCAAACAAGTTTTTGGTCAAATATTTTTTCTGCAACAGTTTGAGACTTTTCAAATTCTGAACACCAAGTTGTAGGTTGTGCAACGGATAGTCATTAAACTTCTTGTCAAGTAAAAGTTGTTGCAAAAGTATATTTCATGGCTATGAAAATGAGTACAAATTAATTATCAAGATATTTTTCTCGTTTGAAGGTGAGTTATTTCATTCTCCTTGTTGCATCAATTTTTGTTGATCTATCTAATTTACCCACAAAAATATTGTAATTGCATAATTGAACAACTCTCACAATCTTCCTTGTTATAAGAAGAAGAATAGAAAACTTACAAAACTCGTAGTTTAAAAGTGTGAGAAAACCCCTCTATTTATAGAAAACAAAGGATAGTATGAAAAGATGCTTATTGTGTCTTTTCAAATAAGTCACAACCCTTCAGAAAAATCACAACTTTTCAAAAATGTCATAACTCATCGAAAAAGTCACAACTTTACAAAACACTCACAACCCTTTGAAAAAGTCACTACCCATCAATGTGAAAAAGTGTTTGCTTTTGATATAATATAGCGTAAATAAATATAATATTAAATAAAGAATATAGATTAATTTAAGTTGGGGGTATTATAATAATTTAACATTCAAGTTAGGGAGTTCATGCTTTTAAGAGTGAAGTATTGAAAATATCCTTAAACTTAGCGTGAATTATTAGTTTCATGCTGAACTATTGAAATGACAGCTGTAAAAACACACTTTTAAATTACTTGACTAATTGAATTTAAATACATCTCCAATCTTGTAACATGAGAGAAATACACTTCTAAATTCTCGTCAAGTTTAGAGATATTTTCAACAATTCTCTCGACTTTTTATGTCATGTGGCAAATAATGGGTGTATCTAAGTTCAAATTTCAAACCCTCAATTTTATTTTTTTTGCAAATTGGGCATATCCGATTTGAAGCTGTAATTACTGGAACAAAGTATCAGAGAAACTCCAAATACTCCTACTAGTTTACGGGATAAATTTCTTGTTTATAACCTAGGTGGTTATGGATTAATCCTTTGGAGATTTAACTTCTAGGAAATTAATGCCACGTTTGGATATCCAAAATTTTCACCTTTTTATCGAAATATTTTTTTCACTTTTATTTGAAAATCATCACTTAGATTATTCAATTTTCAAATCCAACTTTGACAGATAACACACTGACAGTTCTAAAAATGGACATCGTTACCATTTGCTAGATGCCATATAATATAACTGTATGGTTCTTGAATTTGTAAAGGTCTAAAATTACCTTTGGGGAAAGTGAGGTGACTTCTTAAGAGTACCATTCACACTCAAGATAAAATTCAGAGCTACGACAAAAACATTTTTATTGCTAGTGACATGACAATATTGATCTTATCATCCTAGGTAAAGGCAACTCACAGTCACTTTCACTCAAGAATCTCCCTTCATTTTTCAGTCTCTGTTCTTGTTTGTAAATGGAAATAAAACTAAATTATCACTGATTATTCAGAACTTTATAAAAAGGTACTATTTGATTCAACCTTCTTTAAGTTTCATTAGATATATCTAAAAAAGAGTCTGATTTAATTTTTCATATGATGTCCGATATATATCCGCTTTAATTTGGAGAGGTCACTTACATGAATTTCACATCAAGCACTTAAACAAAGTTACGTAAACAAAAGTGTTGATCCACAAACGATTTCAATTTTCAGGTCCAAAATTCATCTTTCGATTACAACGTCTCCTACTCAAAAGAAAAAGGAGTAAATTAAAGTCATAAAATTATGGACCGCAATGTATATTTAATGAGACATGCTACCTCAACAA
Organism: Solanum bulbocastanum; assembly: GCA_037074985.1. NCBI lineage: Eukaryota > Viridiplantae > Streptophyta > Magnoliopsida > Solanales > Solanaceae > Solanum > Solanum bulbocastanum. Next base: position 37,300,417 of record CM073598.1, on the reverse strand, counting down.
AAGTTGGTCAAGTTTTGATCTATCAAAAGGCTCCGATCAGTCAATGGCATCAAAATACTCAATGCCACAGAAAAAAAAAAAGAAAAAGATATAGTGTGACATAAATTCAAAGATTTACAAAATTTTGTTGCTTTTAATATTGTTTAGGTTTTGAAGATAGAAAGGGGAAGCTGAACCCACAATGTCAATATCATGAAGGTGACTTTTAATACTAAGTCCACTTAAAATTATCAAGGAAGCTTTCCTCCAGTGGAATTGTGGTCACTGCTACTAATTATAAAGTTTTCGTATAATTATATTCTCAAAAGGGTGAATGAAAAGAAAGAGCATCACTAAAAGGTAAAGGAGGATTTCAGTGATGCCAAAAGGAAAAAAAAAAAAAAAAAAAAAAAAGAAGAAACCTCTCATTTTCAACCCTTTGTCTACATATTTAGAATTTAGGTAAATTAAGTGTTCGGATCGTGTAAATATTTTTTAAGGAATTATAACGAAGCGTTGCGACGTGGGGTGGGGTGGGGGTGTGGGGGGTGTAATTGAGTGGGAGAGTTGTGATGAATTATGGTCCTTTTTTGATTCTGTTGCTTTGCATCATTCTCTTTTATCATTTCTCCATTAGGCAAAGAGACAGTTATAGGAAATGGAGTTGACGCTTCCTCGTACGAAAAACTCACTTTCATCTTCTTTCTTTTCATTCCTTACCCATTGTTTAGCTTTATACGATCGCTAGTTAATTTGTCAGCACTTCGCACGATTATAAATACATTTTTCGATTTTGTAAATATAATGGGGATAGAGAATATAAAGTTTTAAGCACAAAGATATTTTGACAGTGAGAATTAAGTTACTATGATACCGTGGATCAACCGAAGAATTAGACACTTAAACATCATATATGATGGAAAAGGAAGCCACGAGAAAGGAAGTTGCAAAGCGCTTGTCAATGATAATTATAGCTTCCAAACTCCACTATCGTCAATTATTGTAAAGAAAAACATAATTGTTTTAGTTTCCTAAAACAGATTAAAACATCAGGATATATTTACATATCATAGCTACTTAATCTTTCTTATCTAAAAATTAACAGTGTATCTACGTATACCTTGAACTCTTTTTAAATTGATTAGCGTATAAACAAATTTCAATAATAAAGAAATGAAAGCGTTTAAGTCAGATATAAAAGGTGTTGCTCAAAAGATAAACAATTAATCACTTAATCTGAATGATTCAGTGCAAACTTTTTATCAAGCCTTTATGACCATGTAAATGACAATTAACTGATTATGTTGGTCCATCATCTGCAAATAATTTAGGTCGTATTAAATTGTATTTAAGGGTCCGTTAGACCTACTATTTTTTCATAAATAAGCTAATTTAATAAAACCAACCGACATATAAACCCTTTTTAGCTTTTTGCATGCCCACATAAAATAACAAATATGTGATGCTTCTTAAATCCATAAAGTCCTCTACTTTAACACGTGAATTCCGGTAGACTCAATTACAAATATGGAAACAAGACTAATTAAGGTGCTTAATTGTTCTTATATAGATCCCTAAAACTTGGTCTTATCCAAATAACAGCATAAAATTATACTCCTCAGTTGGTAGTGTTTGAAATTTGGTACAACATTTTTCATATCTTTTCCTTCAAAACTTCAAATTATTATTTTAATGATTCATTTAAATATTTAGCCTTTTGGGTTTCATTCAAATATATAATTAATTGGAAGGTGGCACGTGTGGATGAGATAAGAGATAGTTATTGGATTTTGAATGGTTAAGTTGAAGTGGTCCTGTCAATTAAGTTGAAGCGTGTGAAGTGTGAGATTCACGTGACATCACCCTAAAGTTCACCAAAGACAGCTGAAAGTTAGTCGGTCTACCATCAACCCTCCTAAGTTTCACCTCTTACCTGATTTTTTTCTTTTACATTCTTAACTCGATATTCGATTTTTATATTAGGACATGACTAACTTTGATTTCACATATTATTTTTGTTACATTTGTCATTTTTATGCTGTCAACATTTGATTGTAGCTTCCTTCCGACAAGAGACATTATTCAATAGTAAACATATTTTTGCTTGCATCATCTACTATGTTAGAATATGAGGTTTAAAGTGAACTGTTAAAATGTCTCATGCTAATTAGTTGACGTACAAAATAAAATATTACTAGTTACTAGTATATCATATTGATATTATTTTTTTGTTGAGATAGCCCAAAGTTCATTTTTATTAATTATTCTCCAACTTTAATTTATGTGGCATTGGGTATTAGACAATAAAGGAAGAAACTTGTGATGATAAATAAAATACATTCATTAATTAGTCATAAAATAAAAACTGAGCTAATAAATTGTGAATCAATAACTCGTCCAAACTTAAAACGAATTTGACCAATTGAACAAGTTAGAGTTTCATATTACCATTTATCACCCTATATATGCATATTAGGGAGGTGCAACGTGTTGATTGTTGTATAGGTACGTACCCTTGAAAGGGAAATCATGTACTATATGCGTAGGTTACAATCAGAGATTAAAATACAATATCCTGAGAAGAGTAAGCCAATAATATTTTTAAAAAAAAACTTTGGGAGAAATGAAGAAAGTGACTAAATCATAGATAGACATGTATATATAGTGATAGTTGTACAAGTCTTCCTCAGTGCCAAACATGAGTCAGTTATCAGTGCCTTTCACCTCTCCACGCCATTTATACACAAAACCCCTCGAACACGTGTTACCTTTAATTCTTTAACGGTTCGCTAATTTTCTACCTATTTAATTATACTATTTTTCTTATACTCTAAATCCATTATTATTATTATTATTATATGTCTAATCCATAATATCAAGTTGATTGAAGTACTACTTTTATCATAATAATAACTACTTTTTGTTTCATATTAATTGTAACATTATTTAAAATGTTTTATTATCCCAAAATATTTGTCAATTTATAAAAATAAGATTATAGACTTAGTTATTTTTTTTTTATTTCCATTAAAATAATATTAATTTCATTGAAAGAGTTGAGATTAATTTAGTTATTGATTTTTAAATGGGCGTGAAGGAAAATGACAATTTATATGGACGGAGTAGTAATGTCATAAATTTTTATAACAAGTAGCAATAAATTAACTTATAAGTCATCTTTTTTGTTTCTGTCATCAGCATATTAGAAAATAATTAGTCTACATTATTTTTATGTTCAAAAACTTTAATGAATTGTCTTTTCTCCTCTTTTTGAATTTGGGGTGTTCAATATATAGTTTAATGGAGATGAGATAAATTACAAAAGGGAGGGAAAAAAAAGAAAAGAAAGCAATTAAATAGCTAGTAGTCTAGAAAGTGACTGGCATGACCCTATCAACAATACCAGTCTACCACTACTGTCATGCAGGCAATGTTATAAGGGCATAATTGTCATCTAACTGAAATAAAATATGAATAATTTTTTTTAAAATTCTTTTACTGCAATAAGAAAATGTCATTGGGATGACTCATTGCTCACCTTATCCTTTTTATTATAAATTCAGAATACAGCATTTGGTTTCCATGACAATTACACCGTAGGTTCCCTGAAAATTGAGAAAAGTTGTGATAATGATAGATTAACGTTTAATAAAATGACGTTGAAATGTCTATTTAGCCTACCTTAATTTTAAACTTTTAAGAGAAAATTGTACCTTCAGCAAATTAAAGTTCACTTACTTAAATTGTAAGAGTTTAATTCTTAATGAATCCATTAATCTCCTCACGAACGTTATGTTGCAATCATTAGGAAACAAAATGAAAGAAAGTTTTGATATGGAAAATTCTTTTTTAGTGAGCGCTTTTTTCAAATGAGAAATCGCACTTCATTATGAATATCAAATACTAAATGAGAAAAGAAAATGTAGAAAACACACAATTATTTAATTTTATCTTTTAATACAACTTCTTATGATAAAACAAGTTGGTAAGGTAGATTGATAACTTGCAAAAATGACGAGTAAACTATGAGAAACCTTCAGTTTACGGTACTGTAAAATATATTTTTTACTATTGTCTTTGCATTTATCCCTGAAAGTTTGGTGAGCATATATTATAGTCACCATCCCATCAACATCTTGGCTAATACTAGCTAGGAGGTTATATCAGTCAATTTAAAAAATGACTAAATAATTCAGGTAGTATTTTATATTTTGGTTGAGTTAGTTTAAAGTTTATTTGTCAAGCAAGGAAATTAAATAGGAAACTAGTACTGGTACACACTTAATGGAATATAAAAATTAGTTGAGTGAAAAAAGAGAACAGCGACCTCTTCTCTATTTTCTTCCCTTAATTATGTCTCTCTCATACACAGAGAGAGACAAACACAATACAAAGAAAACCAGAATACATATGTCAAAGTTCATCTTATTTTAAAAAATATTTGTTCGAAGCTTAGCTCGATTATCTTTCCAGAAGGCGATAGCAGCATAGAGCACTCACTGCAAAAGAGGAACAAAAAAGAAGAGAGATAGAGAAACGACAGCAGACAGCAGAGAAATAGAGAGAGACACTCACAACAGCTTTGCCTTTCAAATCCCACGAAGAGAAAACGATATCTGAGAAACCCTTTGCACCCTTTTTCCGACCTGCAAAAAACTCTTATGAGGTTTGTGCCTACATGAATAAAGCTGATGACTTCTCTTTCTTTTCTTTTCTTTTTTTAATAAAAAAATTAATAAATAAGAAAGAGTCTTTTTCTCTCCCTTCCTCACCTCTTACTCTTTGTCACACTTATTATCTTTTTCAATCTCCTGACAATAATTGTATCCCATGATGTATTTTTTGAATTATTTTAATAATTATAAACCGATTTTAACTATTTCATGCCCGATCCACTGTAGATATATGAGAAGAAAAGAGATGATGAAGAAGAAGACAACGCTGCCATGGTAATAGCAACACAACCAATTACAGCTCGGCCTTGTCACAAATATCCAGTAAATCATCAAGTTGTAGAAAATCTCAATTCTATGTCCCAAGATTATCATCACCACAATCTCTTCAGTTTCCCTAATGGGTTCGAGAGATCACAAGACGAACAACAGCACCAGCAACAACAGCAGCAGCAGCACCAGCAACACATGGCTGCTCAACAGATCCGTCGAGATAAATTGCGAGTGCAAGGATTCGAACTACCCCAACCGTTTCAACAAGAAACAAGTGGCCTACCAACAGTTTATGAGACCGCTGAAATGTTATCTGAGATGTTTAATTTCCCTCCTGGAACCAACGCAGCAGAATTATTAGAAACTCAATTCAATCCGAATTTTAGACAGCCAAATCCACGGCCGCAGCAGATTCATGCTGTGGCCATGGGGAACGAGTGGTTCGGGCACCACCGACAAGGTATGGTAGTAGGTGCAGGTGCAAGTAGTCAACAATTGGGATATGCAAAAAATCATACTCCTAATGCGGCGGAGTCCATGCAACTTTTTCTAATGAATCCACAACCAAGGTCACCTTCTCCATCTCCTCCTAATTCAACTTCTTCTACGCTTCACATGTTGTTACCAAACCCATCATCTACTTCAACACTTCAAGGGTTTCCTAATCCGGCAGAAGGATCTTTCGGTCAATTTATGACATGGGGGAATGGAGGAGCAAGTGCTGCCACAGCCACCCATCATCTCAATGCCCAGAATGAAATCGGAGGAGTAAACGTCGTAGAAAGTCAAGGCCTATCTCTATCCTTGTCTTCTTCGTTACAGCACAAGGCGGAGGAATTACAAATGAGCGGAGAATCTGGAGGAATGATGTTCTTCAATCAAGGTGGGTCTAGTACTTCCGGGCAGTATCGATACAAGAATTTGAATATGGGTGGATCAGGAGTAAGCCCAAACATTCATCAAGTCCATGTTGGGTATGGGTCATCATTAGGAGTGGTCAATGTCTTGAGGAATTCCAAATACGCGAAAGCTGCCCAAGAACTACTGGAAGAATTCTGCAGTGTTGGAAGAGGTAAATTGAAGAAGAATAACAACAAAGCAGCAGCCAATAACCCTAATACTAACCCTAGTGGTGGTGCCGGTGGCGCTGACAATGAAGCTTCTTCAAAAGATGTTCCTACTTTGTCCGCTGCTGATAGAATTGAGCATCAGAGAAGGAAGGTCAAACTTTTATCTATGCTTGATGAGGCATGTATCCTAATCTCTCTCTTATCTCTCTATCTTACGGGGTCAATGGCCAATCATTGTTGCTTGTTTAATCTGTTAATTAAACAAACAAAAAAAAATCTTACAGAAAGTTACGTCATTTTTTGTGGAATTAATATTATATAAACGAGGTCCAGCTAGAAAAGGCCGGATAGGGGATTAGATTTCGTCATTTCCATAGATTTTGTTTGTTGTGTTTGATTACATTCTAATTAAGAAATCCATATTTTTAGAATAAATAAAGAGTAATTCGACGGTTTTAGATTTCCGACGAGTAGACGGAGATACGTAATTCAATTATTGTCATGATAATTATATTAGCAAGTAAGCTACCATGGGACTAATATTGCAAACAAAATATGTCAATCATATTTGGTTAATGTTTGACCTTAATGTTAATCTTCACATACATTTCTTTATTCAAGTAGTACACTAACATTTACGTCTTGGGCGTATAATGATAAAAAGCCAAAGACTAATTTAATAGTCATATATTTTCAATGGTACTAACAGTAAATTATGTTGTAAGCAGGTAGATAGGAGGTACAATCATTACTGTGAACAAATGCAGATGGTTGTAAATTCGTTTGATTTAGTGATGGGTTTCGGCGCAGCAGTTCCCTATACAGCACTTGCACAGAAGGCAATGTCGAGACATTTCAGGTGCTTAAAGGATGCAATAGGAGCACAATTGAAGCAGAGTTGTGAGTTATTAGGAGAGAAAGATGCAGGAACTTCGGGATTGACTAAAGGAGAAACTCCGAGGCTTAAGATGCTTGAACAAAGTTTGAGGCAGCAAAGGGCGTTTCACCAAATGGGAATGATGGAACAAGAAGCTTGGAGACCACAAAGAGGCTTACCTGAACGTTCTGTCAACATTTTAAGAGCTTGGCTTTTTGAGCATTTTCTACATCCGTACGTATATCTTTCTATCTATGTTTTGCATTTATCACATTAAACTAGATACATTTTTTTATATTATTAGTTACTATTTAATATATAACTACAGAAAATGAGATAAAATATCTGCTATAACAAGTTAAATATCATTGATAGGCTAAAGGAAATTTAAATTTAAATTTATTTTATCATTATATAAAAAAAAAACTATGATTTATGGTTTTTTTCGATACCTAAATTTTAATTTTTGAATACAAAATTAATTTAATCTAATTCAGCTTCAAAGTTGAGTTAAATTGATTCCGGAGAAGAAATGTCACATAAATTGTGGCAGGGAGTATAAGTTAAGCCTTTCACTGTCAATGTATTTTACATGTAACAGCAAGAAATTTTCTTTATTGTTTTTCTTAATCTTCAAGTTCACTTTTATAGGTAATTACATGGTAATAGGAGGATCTTTAAAATTAGTAGTGTGTAAAACCGTACATTCTTCCATTGACTGTTCTAAAGTCTAACCTTTTTCATTCACAAGAAGTCTTAACTCCTAATACCGATGGAATCTGAATCTTTTTATATTTTTTACTGTATAAATAAAAGTCTAAAGCCCCATTATTATGGAATTATGAAGAGACAAGCTGAAGCTTCAAACCCATCAATCAACTTTTTTTATTAGTCTAAGACACATTTCCAACATCTCTTTTTATAGCTTTTCCTTTTTCTTTTTTCTTTCCCTTGCAGTGTCTCTGAGTTTAAAGGAATCCCAATTCATGTCCTTTGATGTATGAAGTATAAATACGTTCTTTACTTTATTTTTCTTTTGCTCTTTTCTCCTGGATCCAATGCCCTACTACTGCTGACATTGGCATGAATTTGAACAATAACGAAAAGAAAACCAACCTATTCATTATGCTGACATTGCATTATGCATAGTAACAATAATGATGATAAAAGCAACTTGCCAGCTGCTCCTTCCATCTTCTCGTTCTTTACGAGAATCAATTTGATTAATCTGGAATCAGATTAATGTAATATTTTGAATTTTTAATGAAAAGTATTTCTAATAGATTCTCATTTTTTTCATGCTAGTATGATGAAAATATGTACTTATAAAATGTTGGTGAAAATTTTACATAGTTTGACTATAAGAGAGAACGAGAACAACCACATGAATTGAGACGGAAAAAGTAGAAATGGTAAAATAAAATAGAATCTATGTAGTAGAGTAGTATATGTTATGAAAAAGATGAGTGCATGCAGTTGTTTGTGGGTTTGCTTGTGTGAATAGTGGCAGAGAGGTACTGTAATTGCTGCTGTTGGTTCTTGGATTGTCACGCCCATGCAGAAAGAAAAAATAAAGTTAATTCAGATCTAGTGATAAAGAAAGTTAGTCATCTCTTTATACGGTTTTGGTAAGGAATATGATTTTATTTTTTTTGGTTTGTGTTTGTGTGGTTGGTTTTTCTCAGGTATCCAAGTGATGCTGATAAACATCTGTTGGCAAGACAGACTGGTCTCTCCAGAAATCAGGTTCGCTTTATTTCTATTCTGAATCCTCTGTTCTTTCTCTTTCGAGCTTTCTTATTCACATTATGCATATGCTACACTTTTTTTTTCTTTTTTTTTTTCTATGAAACTAAACAAGTAGTTTTACTTTTAACTTTTTATTCCTATAGTTTGAAGAGAAATACATACATGAGTCGTTGCGAATTGAGTATTCAAAAAATAAAAATATAATGCAATCTTGAGGGTAGTATTTTTTATTTTATTTTTAGTTTCAAGAAAATGTAGAGTTAATTTAGCTAAAGAGATATTGAATTTATTATTACCAATAAAAATTATTAAAAATAAAAGAAGTAATTTGTGTGGTACATATGACTTTCTCTAAGGGCAGAGAATGAACATTTTTTTCTGTTTATATTATTTCTCCAAATACATAAATTCTAGGTTTGTGAAAGAAAATCTTAAGGAATAGTAAGTGCAGAGGCAAAGTATACATTTTTCCACGACCCATTAAAGTTTACAGCTCTGTTTGTCATTCCCTCTTTTGTCTGGTGAATGTTGAATCTAGCCACACTTGTCGATCCCTATTAATTAAAATGTCATAGGTTGAAATGTCATGGGGTTTTTCTTCCTCTTTAAGACAACTTTATTTCAAGAAACTGAAAAATGTAATGTTGGTCATACATGTTCTCAATTTAGTGACATGATTGGATCTTATTCAGTGAAACATGAAATATAATTAACACTTGTGGGGTAGTATATATTTACTCTTTTGAACGCTTCTACACTTCTAATCTTAACTCCCTTTCACATCATCTATCATTTCATTCTCCTCCAGATATTATTTTAAAAAAAATTCTACTCTTACTCTATGTTGTGTATTTAGTTTAATTGAATCCTATATAACAAGAATTAAACCTATGTCTCAATTTATATGGTATTTTTCGAATTTCCAGAGTAATCATTCAAAAAAATATTTTTTTTCTATCCTAAACAATTTTTTAATTCTATTTTTCATATGATATTTCTAAGCACACAAGATTAAAGGACATTTTGATACATTTTACTGTGTGTATCTATAATTTAAAACTGTAAGATTCAAAAGATTGATTTTCTTAAAGTGTGTACAAGTTGAGATCAAACAAATAAATTGAAACAGAAGAACGATAGTATATGAAAGCTAATCTCTTATTATCAAAAATAAGGGTTTTAATAAATGAAAGTTATTTAATGTTGTGTATATGAATGTGGTAATTATTCAGGTATCAAATTGGTTCATTAATGCTAGGGTTCGGTTGTGGAAACCCATGGTAGAAGATATGTATCAGCAAGAAGCCAAAGATGAAGATGGAGATGAGAAGAGCCAAAGCCAAAACAGTGGCAATAATATAATTGCACAAACACCAACGCCTAATAGGCTGACTAACTCTTCATCTACTAATATGACGACGACAACAGCCCCTACAACTACGACAGCACTAGCTGCTGCAGAGACAGGAACAGCTGCCACTCCCATAACTGTTACCTCAAGCAAAAGATCCCAAATCAATGCCACTGATAGTGACCCTTCACCAGTAGCAATCAATTCCTTCTCGGAAAACCAAGCTACTTTTCCGATCAACATTCATGATCCCGACGCTTGCCGTCGCGGCAACTTCTCCGGTGACGACGGGACCACCACACATGATCATATGGGTTCCACCATGATAAGGTTTGGGACCACTGCTGGTGACGTGTCACTCACCTTAGGGTTACGACATGCAGGAAATTTATCAGAGAATACTCATTTCTTTGGTTAATTAATACGTATTTTCTCATAAGTAATTAATTAAAACTGAATTTGCTTGAGCTCATTATAATTTATGCCTTGCTTTTTGTTATAAGAAATTCCATAAATTAGCTTTTTGTTAGCTTTGAGCGAGCAAGCCCTATGAGATATTTCTTTTTACTGTAATTGTATAGTAGTTGTAGTACATTATTAAATTTTTCCACCAGCTTTTTGTTTCATTGTACTTATAGTGTCTTGTACCTCATGAAAGCTGGTTTTGGACAATAAAACGAGACAGTGTTTTCATATGTTCTAATTACCTTATTTATTGGGTTTGGAATCTTTATAAAAGTGTACAAAATTCATACATAGTAATAGTAATAGTATCAGTCTCATTGCTTTGTTCTTATGTATATATCTCTCTTTGTTTCTTCCTTTAATTTTATCTAAATTTTCTTTTACTTAAAAGGCCTACTAGCTTAGCACCTAGTCCCAAGAAGCTAAGGCTTTGTTTCTTTGTGGGGTGGAAAAGCTAGCTAGGGAATATGTCAATCAAAGTATCCCTATATATATATATGTCCAGACCTGCAATGGGGACAAATGAGGGAACTAATTATGTGTAATGTGAATGCAATCATAAGGTAGCTAGAAAACTTTTTCATGCAAAAGATTTATTCCTCAATTATTTATTATTTAAACCATGTATGGTGACAGAAAGCAACAATCCATCTGATTAAATTTCCATCTCTATTATTTTAGAGTATTATTATCAGAAGACATTTTTCTTGCTGTGAGTAACATCGTCAATACAATCCAACTGCCACAGTACGTAATATATTAAAGTAGATCGTTTTATTTCATACGTAATAATCAATACAGAGTCAGAGTTGTGTTTTATCTTTGAATCTGCGAAAACCAAAGAAAAGTAAAATATGTGCAATAATGTTGGTAAGGAAAACAACTAGAAACTGCAACACTCGTTGTTCTGGTGAGTTGGTTATGTTACCTATTTTGTCCAACTTCTTTTCTTAAAATTCAAACATACAATTAGATGCACAATTACAATCACCTTTCACCTAATTATCCTTTCTTTGTGATGTCTTTTTTTTTTTTTTTTTTTAATTTTTGCAGAGCAGTTCTGAATGGCTTTACAATAAGGTGATATGTCAGACTCATTAGCAAGTAAAACTCAAAATGCTTGGGAGTAGATTTTGTCTATTTATGCTAAGAGTGTCCCCATCTACTGACTATATGAGGAGATGTCATTTTCGAGTAATAAAATGCAATTGGCATCTATACTTAACTTGCTACATTTATTGTACATGTTTGGTTGGAAGATATATACTACTCTACTTATTATGAGCCTCTCTCTCTTTTACCTCCTACTACTAGTACTTCACACAATACTCACCTCAGTCTTCAGATTGAATTCTTTGTGTTAGTTCAGTCTCCACATAATTAATTCTCATTCATAAATCTTTAAGGATTTAAATTTACGTACTTCAAATTTGTCTCCTATAATTATTGTACGGAAGTTTAAGCAAATCCAAAGGATCTTACTACTCCACCGTGCATTCCTTATCAATTATCATCTCCAAACATCCCACTGAAATTTAATTAGCTCTCCTTCCATTATCATTTAATTTTACTAATTAAACTCATAATTCAAGAAAGGAAAGAGAACGTTTAGCAGATATAAGAAGTATGGGAATTAACTAAATTAAATATGTATGTAATGTATCAAGATATCTTTGAATCTGTGGTCTTTATAAACATGTTATGTGAATCGTTAATATAAATATGGCATTTGCATTCTTTAGCTGGACCTGGTAAACAAATGTTATCGCTTTGAGAATGATTCTATAGCTCATGGAAGACCTTTATGAATTAAAAAAAAATAAAATTGTAGTCGGTTTCATAACACACTTCTTTGTTAATTTTGAAAACCAAATGGTGCCCAAGTATGCTGTAATTAGGATATATGTCGTGAATTAATGGAGTGACCCCTCCGAATGGTTTCTTTGTCTCTCTCTCTGTTAATTTACTATTCTCACTGCTTGTGGTTGACCAATATAATTTAATACAAATGTCAATCGTACAAATTTCATATATAGTGTTTGGGAAATAAAAATTTGTCTTCAAATAAATAAAGCAAAGGCTACTTTCTAGCAATATAGCAGTACATGACTTGAAGTTTGGCTAAGGTGGCCCCCTATTCTGATTGAATGAAAGAGCAAACAATAAAGATGCATGTCCTGTTCATGGCCCCCCCACTAATCAGATTAGGCTCAAGAAACTTTGGATCATGTGACACAAGATGTTGTTTGGCCTTTTTAAGTTTTAACAAAATCACAAACAAACCTACTTCAATTTCTTCCTCCTTTTGAGTGGTTGCCCATTTTGATCATCTCTAAACACAAGTAACTGAAATGTTACTTCAGCTGGTCTATCTTGTTTCAGATAAGCAATATTTGGATTTCACTTCTCTTTCAAACAATGCATGGACAAGCCAGTAAATGCGGATCTAGAGTTTTGATTTCTGAGTCACTAGTAAAATTTTAGTACAATATTGGGTAATAAAAAATGCTAGCTAGATTTAATATTATATTTGTACATCCGCCACACGAGCTATAGGAGAAAAGGATGTCATTGTCCTGGAAGTCCTATAGGTGAATGACTAGTGCTACTATAAGAAAATGATAATGAATCGATCGATCATTTTCACCATGCAAGAGTTCTCTGGTAAAAACACTCATGTTTTGAAAAAAACTTACTCATGCATATTGATTGTGACGAGAGACACAGACTCACACAGCTACTTAATTTTGTAGCAGCTAGCTATATAAGTTATAAGGCCCACTATAGTTCTGAACCAACATTACTAAAGCAATCAATGAATGAGAACTTTCATGATTTCAATCGACCAATAGGTGTAATTATTTGCAAGGACCACATTCACTCTTACTCCTAGTGCGCATTAATTATATTTTTTTATCAATATCCACTTGACCACTTCTGCTGGTCCCTTTAAATTAGGATTGAATTTAGGCGAATTAAAATTGGATGAATCAATAAATGAGTTATGGTCAAATCCTATTCTAAGTTTATATGTGTAATGATAGACTAAATATAGGTCATAACTTTAGTGCTCTTACTTTTCAAAACAACTTTTTAAAAAGTTTTGATATAGATATGATAACATTTTGAAGGAATTTGAGCAACATAAATTATAACTGAACTCGTCCGACTTTGAGTACCCATCATTTTTACAGTTCTTAACCTACATGAGTACTACTGTAAGAAAGAATATACCATAATAAAATGGTGATGCGAATGCGTTATTTGTTGGAAAAATTATCTAAATACACGATGTATTTTATCATATTCTCTAAAATCTCTCATTATTGAAAATATTAAGTATAAAAGAGCAGAGTTATGATGTAATTAACTCTTAGCACTATGAGATTTGTGTTTGTTAGACATAAGTTCAAAAATATTATTTTGAGCAACTTACAAAAAGGACTATATTTATAGGGTTATTAAAGCTCAATAGCTATAACTATGGTATTTATAAAAAAAATTATCAAAATTTATGTCTTTTTCTAGCTGTATTATTGTATATGTTTTTTATTTTTTCTATTTATACACTAATACAATTTTAATTACAATGAACTAAATAAGGAAAAATGAATTAATTGTACAAATTCAAATTGATATCTTTATTTATAAAATAAAGTATTAATATATCAAGGATACAAGTATTTGTAAAAACTTAATGTATTAATATATTAAACAAGATAAAGTATAACAATTTAGCATATGAACACGATAATTTGAAAAATGAATACACTGTTGTTAAACAAAAAATGAATACACCAATATAGTATACATATGAATACATTGTTGTTAAACAAAAGGTGAATACATTTGACAACTCAAAAACAAAAAAATGGAAAATAATTGAATGTGTAGGTAGCAAAGTGTGCAAGTATTCGTCTGTATAAAAAATTAAAAAAGCCAACAAACGCCAATCTCTTTTTGGTCAAGTTTTTCCTATAATACTTGAGGCTTGGTGTTAACTTATCTATTTGTTTATAAAAATATAGTATTAATGTATCCAATTATACTTGTATTGCCTAATCAACCTTTCAAATTGGATAGATTACTTATGTATCCAAATGTACTTGTATTCACAAATCACCATTTCAACTTGTGTTAATATTAGAATACAAGTATCTATGTATATAAGTATTCTACCATATACAAATTTGACAATCACACAAACCTCAATCTCTTTTTGCTCATATTCTTCTTGTACTTTTTTTTAAATAACTATAGCCATTGTAATGTAGAAACAAATAATTCTTCAATCGAAAGCCTATAAAAATAGATGAAATATATATGCATACAAATATGACCTTCATAAAAATGAGGAAAATATCAATTAAAAGATATCTAATGAATTCAAATTACAAAAATTGCTCCTAGAATCATCAAATTGGTCTTAAAATGGAAGAAATTTGGGGGGGAAATACAGAAATTTTGTGATATAGGAATATTGATGTAAGAGAAAGTATTAATGAGGGTAAACATGGGGAACCAATCACATAAAACATGCTTAGACATAATCAATTAAGTGTGTAATAATAACTTTCTTATTTAATATTAATAATTTTTCTGATTATTTGTATATAATTAACTTTGCTATTTATTGTGTAGTTATATCCATATAACATAAAAAAAATAAATTGTAGCTATTTATTTTGAATATATATATTAATGTTTGCCATATTTTGTAGTTTTTCCTATTTTTTTCATGGGTTAAGATTGGGCAACACCACACACCTATTTGGGCTGCTGATTTTTGATAGGTTAACTTGGGCAATGACCCAAATCAGCCCATCATCAAAACTACTCTAATCCAAGCCCATTAAAACTTGAGTCAATTGGACGGATTACATAGGTTTGAGTCAATTTTGCAGCCCATCCTTAAAATTCACATAAATTTGGGAAATTCCATTTTGCATGAAATTCCAGATTTATGTAAGAATCTACTTTTAGAAATAAAAATTCAAATGTTCATATGCATATATATATCAGTTGCTTCAAAACGCAGTGAAAGGCTACCCTTATGATCTCCTTTTATTTAACTGTCACTACTACACCAGACCCCATTGTTTATAAAAGAAAGTTAACAGAAGTTGCATAAAACTTTTAAAAGATTCGTCTCTAAATGAGTTATAGCTATAACAATATGTTACATTAGCCATGGTCCTGTTAGAAAATTTGATCCAACTATAATTTCACACAACCAACTTGTATTACATACCTCTTACACAAATCACTAACACACCAAATTGGACAATTCAAATGATACTCGAAATTTACACAAGGAATCAGTTAGACAACTTATAGATGAGTAATTTATCCCTTGATTTGACAGAGCCTCCGAGCTTTCTTCATTGCATACAACAGAAACCTCCTTCAATCCAACTAAACAATGATCTTCAACAACTTCCTTTACATGATACCATAAACTTCTACTGCTCCGTTACCTTTGGAGTCGTAACATGGTCTAATGGGCGGGTATTTCCTGACTCTGCATAGGGTCTGACAAATGTACGACGCCACCAGACTTCAAATGCTCTCTGAAGATTTGGACAATTATCACCAGACTTGAGGAAACTGCCTAACCAAGAAAGCAAAATGCTCTGCTGTTCCTCCAGAGGTAGTGTTAGGATTGTCCTGCCAATTCCTTCCTCCACAACCTTTCGGTCAAATGACCTGGATCCGTGCTGCAACCAGCTGTAGTCATTGATCAATGGCTGTAACCACGTCTGTAACAAGAGGTTACGTGTGTCCTTTGATGGCAGAAGCTCCCCTTTTCCTATTCCTACAAAAAGCTTTGCTGTGACGCAGCTGACGTGGTGGCGAGACACAATAGGTAGCTTAGTATGCAAAGAAGCCAATTCCAGCTGGCTAGCCCACATCACCGCAAATTCATCTGCTGCTTGCCTGTCAGTTAAAATTTCAAGCATCCAAGAGAGGTTATCAGCCTCTAGAACCATCTGCTTCACTACTGGTTCTCTGCAATCAGTAGAGTTGCTGCTAAACTCGGGTTCAGCTGCTTGTTTGAACAGAATCAATATTGAATCCAGGCAACTTCTACACGAGCCATATATTATTTCATTGTAACTGTCAACTGAGCCAGAGGAACTTGGAAGACAGTTATTTTCCCTGAGAAGCTTCAGTACAACAGATTTCATTTCCCGGCGGCCTCTCTCTTCATTACTTTTGAGCACCAGCTCTAGGATATGTGAGAATGTGTCTTTGTGAGGCTTAGAAATATCAGATGACACCCTCTTTAACACAGGGGTCACCCCAATTCCCTCACTCTGCAGCCGTAGGACTGAGGAAACAACTTTCTCTTCTTCTTCTTCCCCAACCCATGGCACTGCTTCCAAATACTCTAAACATGACTGCATGCATGATTTAAATCCAAGTTGTTCCGCTACCTACAGTGCGGGTCTGAGTTAGGAATTGTTTACTATTTAAAAGATAAAACATCATAGGAATATTCAATTACCATGATCAATGAAGATATAAGAATGATTTGCATGCAAAATAAATTTGACAACCATCAAATTCAGAGGGGAATATTCACGAAACTAAACTATTGAAGCTTCAAGGATTGTGTTGTAAAGAAGTTCACAAACACTGGATAAGGTATTGGTTCAATTAAACTCCATTTAAAACGAGAATAGTAATAGTAATGTAATAACAGGCGAACAAAATATTCCTTTTATGACATTAAGATCAGTGCAGCATTGGATGAATAAATGACCCCTACTGCAGTTTATAATTGCATGTCAAAGCATATATACACATCCTCCCAATCGATTAGTCTATCACAAAAAAAAAGACATTCAAGTTATCCGAAGTGATTTATGCAACAAGTACAAATCCTCAATCAAATGTATGTTAGTCTATAGTGCACAAAAACCAACCATATACACTAACTCAGTCATATCTTAAGAGAGTTTTTAACACTAATTAAGACCTCCCTATTATATCTAATATATACTTCATAGCCCAGCATTTGATAAACCCTATTGTAGTTGATGGTTGGATTTCTAGATATATATTCCTATCCATAATCAAATAGCCTATCATAGTAACTTGAGTCCAGTTCAAATTGCCTGATGTTAGTTTATACAGCAACTTCACCTCAATCAAACATCTGACATTACATTACACAGTACAATAGTCAACCATATTTCCCAACTCTCGGACATCTCTGTGCAAACTTTCTGAGGGTGTTTAAAAGAGTTTTCAACATTATTTAGGACCTTCCAATTCTGAATTTTTAACCACAAATACAAGCAAGAACCCCATGCTTGCATAAGGGACACCCCCCACCCCCAAAAAAGGTTTTAATAGTTCACCTTTGTCAAACTGCAAAACATTGATCTGTTTACCCCGAGAAGAAGGTTTTCATATCAACTTCATAATTGAATTTGGCTGTAATCTGCAACCATGTCACACTTACTACAAAACAAAAATTGGTGTCCTGCATCAGTAAACAGGATCAGAGTATTATGCATCTGATGGAGTTGTGAGAGCGTGGGGCAGTCTAAATCTCTCTCTCACACCTGCAGGATAATCACACAGTGCAAGAAAGCGAGAGGGGGAGAGAGAACTTGTCTAAAAGTTTTTCTTTCAGTATTTATTTTTTCCACTCATGTAACAAACTTAAGCATTGAAATTCTCCATCAAAGTTTAACTTATCCTCCAGATATTCTGACTGTTACCCTAAAGAAATGCCTACAGTTTTCTTTAGGGCTTCATTAGTAACTGAAAAGGATTCTTCTAAAAATCATCAGCATGCTAAAATTCATATCAGTATCATCTACTACCTAACACAATCAAATCTACAGTGTATATGGAATATACTGATAAGCGAGCTAGAGTTGATGTTAAAATTAATATGTATGTGACAGCTATAGTTCGAACTGAAACAAGCCACGGAACACAGAAATTGCTTTGAACAGTTTATGCCTTCATGTTTAAGCATCTTACAATACATTTATTAATCATTCTAAGCATATGGAAGCACAGAGCTACAGCAGATATACAGCAACCTAGCATATTTGAATTACATTTGCAAACAGGAAGAATGGAACTTTATAGGGAACTGATGATTTAAGTTAACTACTTGCATCAACAAAACATTAAGTAGGAGTGACATATAAGCAGTAGTTCTAGTGGAAACTTTCAAAGATATATATAAAGGGAAGTCCATCCCATGATTTCCAAATTACCTTGATAATACGCAAAACACGAGAAACACTTTGCTTGATCAACCGCTGCTTCATTTCTTTGCAATACATGAGGCCGATGGTTTCAACACATATCTCAACATCCTCACAATCATCAATTTCAATGCAAGGAAAAACTGGCTGCTGTACTGATATTTTATTAGCAAAAAAACTGCTATTTTCTACCAGAATATTCTTGTGAACATTCAACTTCACAGTGAACGCCTGCTTTCCTAGCAAGATCACCCTAAGATCACTAGTTCCAGGTTCACCAAACTCAATCGACACTTTCCTTGGTACATTTTCAGTCTTGGACCGAGGAGTTCTCTCTGCAGGCACCGATGCAGCAACAGTGGGTGTATCAGCACTAACACCTCGTTTTTCATCAGAAACAGCACCCGACTTAGGTGCAGCACTAGCCGGTTTTTTCTCAGTTACTGAAGTTTGTTTCTTGTGAGCCGGGGTTTGAGTTGTAGGAAGAGGAGATTTGGGCTTGTTTAAAGGATTCGGTGCTTTAAGGCTCTTCTGAAACACATTGGGAGAGGGACAACACCAGAAACCCTCTGGGGTCACAGCAATTGGAACATTCCTAATTTTGGTTTGGCCTTGTTCTACCTTTGTCAGTCTAATTTCAGCCATTCTTGAAAAGACTCAATGCCTAACTAATTCAATATATGGCATTTACAACATCCTCTATACGTTATCATGGGGAAGTTCTGCATTTTTTTTTTTTACTTAAGGGATGATGAAATTGAAATCAGGTTGACAACACAGAACTAAGGAACTCTTTGATCATAAGAATGAACATATCCTAATTAGGACAAAACATCAAAGAGCTAATTTTTTTCCCCTCTGATAAAAGGATAGCTAAATAGATTGTACTCCCAACACTCAACAATAAAAAGAAAAAAAACTTCTTTCTTTCTCCGAAAGGACAGCAAACAAAACAAAAGATCAAAGCTTTAACAGTATAGTTGTCAAAAAACAAAGAAAGAAGAGCTGAAACTCACCACTCCCAAAGAAGTTAAATAGCATGACAAAAGGGATTCTTGAAACACCCAAATTCTTGAAATAGAGAAAACAACAAATACTCACCTACAAACAGAGAGCTATCTGAGATTTTCTTGAAACCCCCAAATCTTTAATTTAAAAGTCCAAGAAGAGCCACTGAAAATGATTGAATGTAAGCTTTGATGTCAAGCATGAAGGGAACCACCAAATCAGAGATTTAACAGAGTGGAATGATGAGCTCCTCTCCTATATGTTTTCTTTAGGAATTGAAAAATTGGGGTCCAAATGAATTTCAATAATGAAAAGAAATGAGAGTTATGGTTTATGCGCTGTGTCTTTTGCAACTTTATCACTTTGTCTCACTGATGATGTTTACTTTCTTTATTCTGTTTTTTTATGAATCTGCTTTTGTGGGTCTCACAATTTTATTTTATTTTTTTTCTCTCACACTCCCTTATAGAACACTCTAGGTAGCCATGCATTTGGGTCGTCTTCTCAAATTCCCAATCTTGCTTTTGCTTTATTTGATTTTTAATATATTTTTATTTTTCAAAAAAAATTGTTCCTGTTGCTTTTCTGGGTCTTTGCAGAATTGATTCTCCTTAAATTATTTACAAAAAAGAAGAAGAATTCATCAATTCAAGACAGGGAAATCACCATCATTTTCAAACCAAACAAAGTTCATTGAATGACAAGACTACCCTCAAAGAATCACCAAAAGTAAAGGTACAAGACCAATAACCAATGTAATAATCCAAATTTAATTTAATTTATTTTTTAGACACTAGTCTCATAATATTTAATCACTTATTGAATCATAACAGAATTTTTTTTAACCCCTACAATTAATATGACCTTTGAAAATTCAAACACATTTTGAAGATATAAGAATTTTTTATTCAAGAGACTAATTATTAATATAATAAAGGAAAAAATAGTAAATTTAAAATTAATCAAATAATAATTTCTTAATTACTGCATAGAATAAAAAGTACTCTAATCTATAGGATGGAGGAATATTAAATTTGAAAAAATTGAAATTAAAATATTCTTCATTATATAAAAAATCAAAATCAAAAGATAAAAACATCAAACAATATAGATTATTGTTTGATATATATATATATATACATATATATATATATATATATATGTATATATATATATATATATATGTATATATATATATATATATGGGTGTGAGGATCGAAGTAGAGAAATAAAAAATGAAAATGGTACGACAACTTTGCCGTAGGGATAAAGGAAGAAATTAATGGATGGAACTCCAAGAAGTGGACTTACCATTAATTTTCCCTTTTATTAAAAGCATCTTTCATTCTTGACTATTAAAATTTGCATGTTCCCAAATTTGGCACTTGTAGTGGAAACTTGTTGATAATAACTTTAGTGGTTTTGATAATTCCCCTATTTGTACCGAGTAAGTTTTGACCAAATAAAAAAGAACTTAAGATGGTTATATAATTATTGACATTTGACAATATTTAAAATATGTATAGTACATATTTCTCTTTCAAATCGTTTCTATTTCCATTTCCACTCACTAACTACAAAAGTGTGAAGAATAATTGGCATAAAGATGATTTTTGTCATGATTGGGATTTAGCCAACAAAACTCATTACTAGTTGACAAATTATTGACATTAAACATCACTTACTGTTTAATGTCAATTCTTTATATAATGGACTGTGACTAATTGGTGTTTAACTGGCACTAATCCGTTTCACATGTTATGAACATCTTTGAAACATGATGATATATTTATGCGACCTTTTCTTTTACTCCATGTGACAGCTAATACCATACTTTGCGACAAGATCTGATATTTGCTTCTCAATTAGATTTAAGTTTCCTTTCAACACAATTTAATAGTCAGAAGGTCATAGTATAAATCGTAATAACTTTTTAAAATAAAATAAAATTGTACCTCTCATTAAATAAGACATTAGGTTATGCTTTTTCATTTGTCAAGTATACTATGAAGAGTAGCATGGATTAGAAGGAAATAACATTCTGGCACAATACGTGGACATCGAATTAGTAGGTATATAATTTTCGGATCGCCTGTCCTAGAACTTGCTTTTTATTGATATTGATCTAGAATTAACTATTACTAAAAAAAAGTTTATTATTCCTAACTAGAAATTAAACTAATCTCGAGATTCAGAAACATATCAATACGCCTAACCTTAAGGAAAAAGATCTCATTAGTTCTATCATATATATATATATATATAAACTATTACGTCAATTTGGATTGAAAGGAAGAAGTTATTAGGACCCTTACTTTGAGAGTTGATTCGTTTCTACTTTCCTGGGATATCTTGATTATGTGCAAATTAAAGAGAAAATCAAGTCTACATATTCAACCCGAATTTAGGTGCAATTACTGATATCAAAGTAAAAGAAGGTGCATTAATACAATAGAACTTTTGTTTCCATAGAATAGGAAGATAGAATAGAGGGGAAATGGGGACCAAAGTAATGTTTTAGGCTCATTGTTGCATGTGCAATTATAGGATGTGCAAAGTGTTGATGACACTATATGTGTAATTATTATTATTAGAATTATAAGAAGAAAAGAAGCACGTTCTTGTCATGAGTAGTTATAAGTAGGGTACAAAAAGAAGTCCATTAATATAGTAATTAGCTAGCCCTCCTTGTCACGCCAATATTGCCCCCCATTTTATTATAGGTAAAATCCATCGGTGGTTATCTAAAGTTGGCACTAATTTTTACTTAGACATCTTAATTAAGCTTCGTTTATTTTAGACACTTCATGTCATATCCTGCTGTGTCAATTTGACACTTTCTGCTGAAATGGCATAGCAAGTATGATACAGTCACTGGACGCGCGTGAGAGCCTCATTTTACCAAATTTTAATTTTCTTTTTCTTTTTTTTCCCCATTTTTGGCTACCATTTTCCAAGCTTAAACTCTTTCCATGGTGAAATAAATTTGACGATACAAACAAAAAGTGAATTATAGCGCCCATAAATTTTAAGCTTAAACACTTTCACTTATTTTATTGTCCTTCTTCCTCCTCAAAATAATTTGAGAAAATCAACATAAATTTCAAGAAGAAGAAAACACACTCAGAAATGGCAAGAAAGCAAGAAATCATATTTTCAATTATCAAATCCTTCATTCACAACAAACAATTTTAGCATTCCAATCCATTTGTATGCCTTCTCACATCATAATCACAGGAAAAAATCCAAATCAAATAGATAAGCTAGATAAGCTATATAATTTTTAGTAGAAAGTTTGGGACACCATATTTATGTACCAAAGAACCAATTTTTGACTTGCATTGACCTAGAAATCAAGCAAAAAAAAAAAAAAAAAAAAAAAAAAGAAAACCCCCCAAAAAGGTCAAGCAAATGCATTACCACATTCACCAAATCAAGCATTCAAACATTAATCTATTAGAAGAACGACGTTCTTATCTCACAACATTCACTAGTGACAAAAACAAACAAAAAAAAGCTTCTTCTTTTGACACATTTGGGTGGGCGGGGGTCGGGGGTGGTGGTGGGTGGAGAAGAAAATCTGGGTGAGAGAGAGAGGGGTTGGAGTTTGAGGTGGGTGTGGGTAGTAGAGAAGACAATTTGGAGTGGTGTGCGTATAATTTTCTTGTTATTAAAAGTGTGTTTTTTTTTAATTATTTAGTTAAAGAAATGCCACGTGTCAATGAGTCATTGGTAGTTTTTTTCCTACTCAAGGTTCATCATTTAATAATTATTTTTTCTATATATGTCACGTGTCTTTATTTAATTCGTCACTTTGACACGTCATCAACGAGTGTGTTACACACACCTTACAAATTTGGCAAATTGTCGAAAAAGTGTCAAAATGACACAGTTGGACATGACATGAGATGTCTAAAATGAACAAAACCTAATTAAGATGTTTAAGTAAAAATTAATGCCAACTTTAGGTGGCCACCAATGGGTTAGCCCTTTATTATATTGGCATTTCCTATCATTCTTCTAATTCCTATATGCTCCTCCATGTGGGATGGGAATTAATGTGGCATCTTACAAAATCTAGGTGCCCCTCTAATATAAAATATATGGGAATGGGACTTGGTTTAAGAATCTGATCATATATTCCTGTTTTCCCGGACATATAACTTACATTATTATGCAAATACTCCCTCATCCTTAACTAAGAGGTTTCGAATTCAAATTTTCTTAATATGAAATCGCTTTTGTTAGGGTTGGCAACTTTCCGGCGCAAATGGAAAACGAAAGAAACAAATAGAAAAAGCCTAAATATGAGTATCTGTTCACCCAATTTAAAAATCTCAAGGTTCTAATTGAATATATTCGATAAATAAGTAAATATAAAAAGGAATTAATTGAAGAAAATTTTGACAATTGAAGTAGTGAAAAAATGTAAATTATACTACCTGTTAAAAGAAAAATTAAAAGGAAAGATGGACTTTTTTTCGAAAAAAGGTAGTAGGTTGTAAGTTTAAGTTCTAGCAATATAGATGAGAGAAATTCTAGTCGGAATGAAAGTTTGGTTAAAAAATGAAGGGAATAGTATCCAAAGAGGACCTTATAACGCCGTTGAAAATTTGGCTCATTTATTCTTTCACTGATTTTCTCAATTGTTCAGAGCCCAAGAAGTCCATAAAGAGCTATATCCTTATTTGTTTTCATCAATGGAAGTGGTGGTTGATGATGTGTTGTTAGTGGAAATGGTTGGTAATAGGGGTTGGTCACATTGTACCAATAATGGTGGTGGAGATGATGATGGCAATGTCAATGGATATAATTATAATGATGGAGTATTAGATATGGTAGTGATTGACAGTGATGGTGATTGTCAGTAGTGGTTGTGATGGTGAAATTGATTGGCAGTGTTGATGGTGGTAATTGAAGAATGTGTGGTGATTGACGATGTGTTGACGGTGGAGGTTGTTTGTAATAGGAATTGGCTACAGTGGTGGTAGTGGTTGATAGTGATAGTGGAGGTGGTGACAGTGAACATAATTATAATGATGGAAAGGTAGTAGGTGTGATAGCAATTGATACTAGTGGTTAGCAACGATGACTAAACTTATCTCAAACTAATTTAGTGCTTAAATCTAATAATAATTTAGGTATAAACCATTTAAATTTAGACTTTCATCAAGTGCAAACAAATAAGGCTTAAAAGTTTTCTCATCCTTAAGTTGATAGATTTACTCGATACCTGAGATAATGGGAGTTAACAAGTAATCGTGAAATTTATCAAGTTTGAGTTCTCCTCATAGCCATGAAAATTTTGGTGAACGTGATGCAAAAGTCCTGGTCAACATCATTTCACAATAAAATATACTACTTGTGTCTGTACTTGTTTATCAATGAAGAAGTTGGCTTAGATCATCTTTCACCCATGGCACAACTTGAAAGGAAGAGTCAAATCTCTACACCAGTAGATACAACATGAAAGCAGAATCATCTTCTCAAGAACCTCAGATGCACATGACATCATCAAGATTTACAGTTTCTAGATGTTCTTCACTATTAATGGCTTTCCTTTTTGCTCTCTCTGCATCTTTCCAATTCGATGACCCTGGTAATTACCCTTTCTTCATTTAGCTATCTTTGGGATTCCTAAGTGATTCCATTTCTTTCTGTTTTTGGGTTTCAGATTGGTATTTCTGGTTTCCTCTATATGCACTGGCTTGCCTTGTCAACATGGTCAATGGATTCACAAAAATAGGCAAAATTACTCTCTTGATGGGGACCATCTTATTCCTCAAAGTTGTCATTGAAGATGTTTGGTTTCATCAAGGAATATCTGGAATTTGGTCATTTGATATGAGGGAGAGAGTAGTGAGGGAAAAGATTGGAAGTGGACTTGTTATTCTCTCCATGTCTTTACTACTGCAAAAAGAAAACCCCAACAATATAACACTTTCAAACCATGTTGAACTTGGTAATTTTTCTACACCTCTTCCTTTGGTTTGATTCTCATGTGTGTTGAATGTTTTTAGCTTTTTGTATTACTGCTTGTCCACTATGTCAATGCATTTTTTTTTTTGCTTGCAGGTCAGTCAATCTTGGTTGCAATAGGTTATGGCCTGTCCTTCGCATTCTTTTTGTTCTCAAAGCCAGAAATGAAGTTCTAATCTTACAACAGTTTATAGTCTAGTGGTATCAGTAAGAGTATTTCATAAGTTGGGTGCGAGTTTAATTCCTCACTATTCTGTTTATCCTTCCTTTAAATCGATCCCCAGTGTAATAAATTTATTGGGAAAAAAAATATTACTAGCTGTAGTGTCTAGACTCAAATTCTTGCCTCTACATTTACGAGTGGAAATTTGGCTATGCATTTCTGATTGAAATTGAAGAGTGAGTGCCCCAGAAACTATAGAGAAAGAAAAAGCAAACTGGAAAAGCTACAAATCTGTGATGGTAAATTTCATTACATTACCAGAAGACGTGTGACAAAACTAGGTCACACAAACCATAAACTAAGGACAATTACAAACTTTTTGCTTCCTGCTAACATACCAGGCCTCGGGATTCCAAATCTCTACAGATCTGAATTCATAAACCTCTGAATGCACAATATATTAAGTAGAGGATTTAGTAAAGACGACCCTTGCAATTGGAGGAGCCACACAGGCATGGAGACCCTTCTCCGGGCAATAGTTTGTATCTATAATCATAGGTCAGTTCTTCACCTGCAAGTATCTGCTCAAGGAAGTCAAGGGGGCACACTATGTCAGAGTCACGAAAGGCGAAGAAGAGAAGGAGGGGGCACACTATGTCAGAGTCACGAAAGGCTAAGAGAAGGAGGGGGCACAATGTATCAGACAAAAACTCAAGACATCAGGGGATAAACCAGTCCTAGCTGAGGTCAAATCAAGTTACCAAAAAAAAAAAATAAGAACAAGCAGCAATCTGCTTTTTTTTTCATGATCTGACTGATACAATTGTGCATCGTCACTTGACCAATATTTACCAAAGAGGAGAGAGAACATACATCTCGCCTTGCATAAAAACCAACATGTGCAAGCTGATGTTCCATGCTTTCCACGAGAACTTGGTAATTCACGAGATTTGGTGAGCAACTAAAATTTGCAAAAAAAAGAAACCAAAACATTTTCGTAAGAACTTAACTGAAAGCAATCTGAAATAATATTACACATCAACTCATGATCAGCAGCAGGAAATCCCAAAAAAAAAAAAAAAAAAAAACAGTTACTGTTTCACTTATCAATATTGTTTTTTTTTCTTTTCTGTGTTTGTGCGTATGCTACTTTTACAGCAGAAGAGGACTTAAACTCCTCTTGAATTACAAATAAGACATTTGTTAAGTGAAGGATCATTCCATTGACAAGCAGCAATCTACAGGCCACTGGAAGCCATCCTAATTTCATATGCATTCTAAGTAGGAATATTTCATCTATTAAGATTTTCATGTAGGCAGCATGGTTGTAGTACTCATTATGTCCTATGCAATCAGTACTACACCAGTATAATTGCTCTACATTCTATAAGAAGGGGCCCACCCAATAAGCTATCTTGCTTGACAAAAACAAGCAGCGAGAACTTTCTAGCAGTGTTTATGGGAAACTACTTTATAGGAAACCAAGGTGTAAATCATATGTAGAAACTCTACACAATCATCAAAAAAATGAAAGATGTAAGACAAAGGACAAACTTTCACATAGTTATACAACAACAGTGTACCCAATGTAATCCCACATAGTTATATCTATTTAAATCTCTCAGCAACACCCAGGTAGGTGAGGTAGAAGCACTGAATGGCAAAGTGAGAACAAGTTGAAGAAGCCCTTAATGATCAATCAATAACCTAAATATTTTAGAACAGATTTGGTGGAATTGAAAACAGGAATTATGCTTTGTATGCAGTTGAGTTTAAGCAAATTGATCACTAGAGTGTACTGGCCAAGTAAAAAAAAAAAAGAACAGAAAAAGATAGTAATTCAGTTGTTGTATCTTGATTGTGACTTTTTTTTCAGTATGCTGCTCCGTGGGCAAGGAGTGTCATGCACGGGTGGAGCAAAAGGATGGTATTCTTGCAGACGACTTAACAGTGTTTTTTACGTAAAAGAAGACCTTTTATCTTTATAGCAAGTTGGAGTAGAACTCAATTGAATTTTTGGCTAGTACAGGAATTTCATGCTGGCATTGTAATAATAGATTTGTTGGTTTGTCAATCTTCAGCTAATGAACTGACCATTATAAGCTTTGTTTGGCATTATAAAGGAACTTTGAGACGTGATATTTCCACATTGCCTTTACTTATACACTTCTATTGGAGTTGATGGTCCCAATATAATGCAAATTGAGGCAATTATAACCACGTTGCGATTAAAGAAAATCAAGAAGAGAGCTGTAACAGTACCTGTGGTTGATATAACGGGAAATGTTTCCATAGTTAGTAGCATCGATTACATATGGAGACTGCCCTTCAATCAGTCTGCTCATATCATTGATGTAAGCATCTATCTCCAAGAAGTACCCACAACCTTCTGTGGCATACCTACTCAAATAGGTGAATCCAGATATAAATAAGGTGCAATGACATACAACAAAGAAATTTTAGCTACCAAGTAGAATGTGTTATAGAATTATAACCTATTGCGTCTTTTATTTGCTTCCTGCTCATCAAGTACCTCTCCTACATATTCACACACAAATGTACCACGAAGGATTGCTTCTCTTGCCCTGACTGCCCATCCCTGTAAGATAAAATAGTAAATAGCAGGAGAAACTAACGCCTTAATTATTTCAGATCAAAGCATTACCCTTGTCTCGGTTTTGTATATTTCTAGCTTCACACGCACTCCACTCTGTAAAACCCTATTCTGACAAGATTTACTGCACGAGCACCATTGATTGCATTCATAGACAAGGTAGCCCTCCTGAAAATAAAGTTAGACAATCAGGCACAAAATGCTAATCAAATCGAGCACACCCTACAAAATTTCTAGCATCATGTATGATGATACTGTAATCCTCTCTCAGCCAACACAGTTATCAGACAAATCCAGATTATTGAGCAGAAGATAGTACACAGGGCATCCTTATCTTTTTAATGACAAGAGTACACAAGGCATCCTAGAGTGCGTAATTATCAGCAAAAAAACTCCGGACTGCAAATCACAAAATTACGAAAGAAAAATCAAAGGAATGTATTTTTACCTCCAACATAATCCGACCTCTCTCATCATATGGGAACCTTCCACGTATAGGCTTCCCATAAATATCTTTTGCATCCTCGTAATCATTATCAAAAAGGTAAATATGATCACAAGTTTGAGAAGAGCATGCTGAATTTGGACAAGCACACCCCAATTGGGAACTCTGCCATAAAAGGGAAAAGATGATTTAGAGAGGAGGGGAGACAGTGACTGAGCGAAAATAACAACTCAAGGTTATGAAACCATTTGTTCCGGTGCTTCGCCAGATAAAATGGAAGTTGCATGGAATACTAGAAGTCAAAACAAGTTACCCCTATTGCAAGATCCACGGATTGATCAATCAATGATTTTGTTGCATAGGTAAAGCTCTCCCAAGGTAGAGAACTTGTGGTAATTTGGCCATTGGAGCCATCAGCAAGAATGTGGAGGGAGGCAAAAAGATTTTCTTCTACCACACAAGTTATCGGAACTGACTCCTGTCCAAAGCTTATGTCATCACACAAGAGAATAGTTTTGTCGGATGGTTCATGCTTGAACTGTTGAGAATCAATGACATAGTGGCATTCATCCATAGTCCACTCACTAATAGCAGAATTTGGTGGAATACTTCCAATTTTATTTGCTTGACCAGGAAGGGGAAGTAATGAAGATACTATGGAAGGATCATGAACAGGTCTACATCCTTTGGGGCAAATGAAACCATTTTGGTGCCAGCTTACAAGGATATTGTGCTCACTACACAATTTTGCTGCTTTGAGATACATGCGCTCTGGCAAAATTCCATATGTTGCTTCAAGTGATGCTTGGAGGCTTACTTTGCAGCAAGTAATCCGAGCTATTGATAAGATGTCTGAGTTACTTGGCCGTGGCTTTGTTCTCTTAATCTCAGCAAACAATATCTTTGCAATATCTAAGCAGTGGGGATCTGCCAGTCTACCTAGACCAGCTGCCTCGGTTGCACTAGGTTGAATCGTGGATTTTCCACTAATAATGGAGTTTGATGACAGGATGCGTCTCTTCATATTCTGAACATTTCTGTTCCTAATCCTATATGCTACAGAGCCAATACCCTTCTTGAATTTTGGACGGCTAAGTCTTCCTGACTTCAATTTATGAGCATATAAATGGATGCCCTTCTTGGAGATATGAGAGCCAACAGGATTAGGACCCATGTGAGCAGCCTGATGATGGCGGCCTAGATCAGGTAGCAAGTCAAATTTCAGGCCACAAAATCTGCAGATGAATTTTCGGAAACCAGACTGGTTCTCTGAATTGAAATTCTGTGTCGACAAGGAGTAGCCTATATCAGGTTTCTCTGACGCAACCTCACTTGCAGGAAAATGATTCTCTTGAGCAGTTTGAGACCATCTAAAACTGGCAGGATGTGCGGTGAGCACGTGGGACCATAACTCCTCTGAGTTCCCAAAATTGCTAGTACACGGAATACACTGGAAAAGCATGCAATTTTCAACAAACTGTGAATGGTGCCTTTCCTGCACATGAGTTTCCAAAACTTTCTTATTAGTAAAAGAATCCAGGCAGATAGCACAAGCATAACCCCTGAACAGCCATTGAGCTTCCTTTTTGTGGTTGTCCAACCAGTGCGTGCCAAGCACTTGCTCGTCTGGAAACGTCTCTGAGCAAATTTTGCACTTTATGACATCACAATGATCCTGGTCATTATCCATAATCCTTAATAATGGAATTGGCTCTTCGATGTAAGAGGAAGCTTGTGCATTTTCAGTAGAGCTAAAGCCCCAAACACTTTTCAGCCTCTCTTTTTCAGTACAAACTAATTTCATTAAGAATTCACCAACCATTGGATCTTTAGAAGCTTCAGATATGACCCACTGGAATTGCACTTCTTTTGGAACTGGGTTTCTCAAAGAAAGTAAACTTTTGAGAAGTCTATAGAAAAGCTCACAAGCTTGATGTAAATGCAATCTTTGATCCCTGGACTGGCAATCCTTCAAAAGTTCTATGAATACTTCCTTTGAAATTATCCTACTCCTGCCATTCCTCGCACGTTTAAGCCAGCTTGGTAAATGCTTCTCACAGTATAATGAATGTCGTTTTGGACTTTCTACACAAAGCTCACTTCCATGTGGCCACAAACCAATGCAATGCATCTCAGAACCACTAGGTCTGTTCTGCAAATACTGAGGCACCTCAAGCAAGTTGTTCCTATAGAAAGATTCTCCACGAAGAACTGAGATAGGATCAACTTGGAGCGGAGCATCAAATGCTCCAGCGAGAGCAATATCTTTGCAACTTGAGGTATCCAATCTAAGGACATTGTCCTCATGCTTTCGTTTATGTTTACTCTCAGGCAAACTAGAACCCAATCCTTTCTCATCTCGGGGCCTGTGTTTCTTACAGAAAGGAGAGCCGCATAAGGCGCGATGTTTACATTTAGTCCCAAGAACAGTGGTCCCTCCACACATAGGTGTATCAACATGTGGAGATGCATCCACCTTAATTGAGCTACTGGCAAAGCGAGAGGCCAAGTGCACACAACAATAAACATCACCATCATTTGCCCATCTGACACATTGTCTTCCTTTGGATTCAATAAAAGCCATACACTGGCGATTCTTACTTCCATGATCAAAGGAATTACTTGAAACAACTCCATTTATAGGGGTCAGTTCCACATCTTTCATCTGAATGACGTCAGAATTGTCTGCTTGAACAATAATCTCTCCCCATCTATCTGCTACACTACCAGGAGAACCAATTGGAGGACCCTCTCCAAGAGAAATGTCATCTTTTGTTGGTTCAGATTCTAACAGTACATTTTTGGAGATATCATTGCCACCAAGAACACCAGCATCAAATCCAACAGGGACAGCCTGATGTGACACCTGAAATTCCACTGGCAAAGCATGTGCCTCGGCACGACGAACTTCAAGCTTGGGCCTCTTTCTGCTCTGCTGAAGCTCCATTTTCAATGGGCAATCATTATTCGGCTGTTCAACATCTCCACTATCAGATACGGGATGTGAAACTGAAAACCATTTCATAACCTCAGATTTGCAATTCTTCCACTGAGAGTTCAGATCAAGATGTAATCCTTCATTTGGAAGTGAGTTCAACTCATCCCAAAGTATAGAATCAGCCAATTCCTGAATAGAAAGATAAAAGCTTTAGTCTGCGCCAAGATATTAATATGATGAAATTTCAAAAGACCAGTTCAGCATCTATTCAATCAAATGGGTTTTCCACTGATAAGGTAAAATGCTATTGAGAAGGTAGCAAGTGTCATCAGTGAAGCAACTGCAGACATAATCAAGGACTAACACGCACACGTCCTTCCCACATCCCAAAGTGTCAACAGGAAGTTGGATTCTGCTTCTTGACAATGAAGCATGTTCTTATGCATCAACAACAATCAGACTTTAGTCCTTGCAAAAGTTCACTTTCAATGGCAGCAATCAGCTCTTAAAAGAGTAACATCCATCTCATATAACTGCCTCAGTGGTGCAGTAAAACTCTGAAGTTCCAGTTGTGTGGAAACAGAAACTCAATCATAAGAAGTCAAGTACACATATATTATAATTAATTACTCATAATTATTATTAGAAGTAATAAATTTTTACTCAAGAAAAAGACAACAAAAGAATAGCAAAACAAACAATAAAAATTTTACAACCACAGATATACAGCAGAATGGATGCATATATGAGCATCATTTAGGGATTCACCTCCTTCAGCATTTCAATTGTCTCAGCACTGTTGGCATTCTGACAGCGCTGAATCCAAGACTCCATCGAAAATGATTTTTTATACAACGGCAGTATCATCTGCATAAGTAAATGATTGTGTTATCCAGGCACAAGCAAGAATAGCATTATCCAGGCCAAGCAAGAATAAGTATAGTGCAAGCCATGAGAAGTCAAACCTTGATTACGGATACCAATTATTTGTTTCGGCTTTTTACCTTACTATACATTTCTGTCCTTTTCTTTTCTTTGTTAGAGATGATGTTTGGTAAACTGAACTCATTTTACCCTCCACTTGAAAAACTTATATACATAGTAGCATCGACAAATATACATTGCTGTATTCATTACTATACCTATCAAAGATAGTGTTAGAGTGGGTTAGAATCCCACATTGATTGGGGAATGGACTAGAGGTATACTTATATGGATTTGGGCAAATCCTCCCCTCATGAGCTGCTTTTGGGGTTGAGTTAGGCTCAAGTGCTATATCTTTACATGGTATCATAGCTAAGTTCATCCCCATTTGGGCTCCCGGTCCACGCTCTAGTAGGGTCTAGGCATGAAGGGGAGTGTTAAAGTGGGTTAGAGTCCCAAATTGGTTGGGAATGGACCAATGGGCGGCTTATAAAGACTTAGGTAATCCTCCCCTCATGAGCTAGCTTTTGGCCCATGTGTCATATCTTTGCAAAAAGTATTTAAGTAATAACTCAAGGGATCCATTTGGAAAATCTTCATGATAAGTCGAATTAAAGCCTAAGAGCACTCCCATTCTAACCATGCTAGAGACATGTTAAGGACGTGTGTTGACTCATTCGTCCAATAGTCAATTGTCAACATTAAAGTTTGACAACACAATTTTGGCTAGTTTGAAGATTCCAAAGTATAGATGTTTTGCCAGCGACATAGGCCTACCTCTTTGGGTAGTGGCTGTTCTACTTAGCTTAAAGAACAACAGAGGGTTAGAAACAATTGACACTTTAAGATCAATAAGAAGAAGAATCCGCGTAAGATATGTTACCATTTTTAAAACAAAGAAGCAAAAGAATGGCACTGGCAAACTGCAGTGTCAAAAACAACAATGCAGTTCAGGAACCAGATTTTAGTGTCATGAACCACATCAAAGGAGAGTGCTGGAGAAAGGAAACACAAAAGAGGGGAGAGTATGCATCTTTGCGTAGCTTCAAAGACAGGAGATTTTACATCATTAAATTTCAAAAGCATCCTTCCAAGATCAGGATAGCCCTTGCAGCGGGAAACCTCCATTGCAAATTCCTTCCATACCATCACACTGCGAGCAGTCTCTTCTAGAGCCTACATGAGTCAAGTAGCATCTCAACTTTAAAAAGATAATAAAAAAGTTAAAAACAAGCATGAATTAAATGTAAATGTGCATCTCTATATGTAATATGAGCTTCAAAAGCAAACCTCAGCATGTAATTGATCAATAATATTCAGTATGTTGATAGCAAGTCTTTGCATGATAAAACGGTGACCAAGAGTCAAGTCTTTCACCGTTTTCACCCCAACTTTATGGGTTTTATATGCGATGGGATGCGGGAATTCGCTAATTGGGCGAACAAGAAGCACATCAGCCCAAGAATAATTTCTGGTGCGAGGAAAGAATATGACAAGATATTTTTTCCTCTCATGCGTAGGCTTAGCTTTGAGAGTTGACAGCGGCCAATCAGCTCTTGCACATCTAATTCCTGCTTGCCACAACCCCCTCCACTACAGAATATGCAAAATCAATAAAGAATCATCAGTAAGCAATCTTATTTCTTTTTTTCTTTTTTTAGTTGTTTTTTTCAGGGGGAGAGATTTAGGGGGGGGGGGGGGGGGGGGGTCAAGGAGGGTATTGAAGTTGAAAATGCAATGTGCTTCCATAAAATTATACTTTACAAAGAGCATCGGATTGTACACATTAAAGCTATTCCTCAATATTCTCAAGCATGGAAAGGGAACACAAATTTGCTACTTAAGATGGACAGATGACAGCCAGCCAATTATGTCCAACATCAGTTTTACAAGTTGACTTCGCCTCATCTCATCCCTTCCTTGATATCACTCTTTACTTATATTTTTTATATTTTTTTATGACCGTGGTGTCCAGGCCAGCTTTCACTCACCTCGACTAATGCCACGGGATACCTGCCACCTCCCACCAACAACAGGTACTAGGTAACTCTTTACTTCTATTTTTGATTCATTTATATCTTGTACTAAATGGAGGATCCCCTTTTGTATAGATATTTAGAATAGGTTGATGGATTATTGTGGTTGAGAGTCTTGAGACATACATCTACATACTTTTGACACCATCTTGGTGTGCTTGAATTTACCGAAAGAAAAGGAAGCAATGTCAAATGTCCTTTCTTAGTAATTCCAGTGATTCAATTATTATACACAAAATGAGAAATTGCAAGATCCCTCTCAGTATATGAATAAAGGAATGAAAGAGAATCTGTGTAATCAGCCAAAATCTGTATGTAATAGGAGTAGCAAGTATGTTCATGATCACACCAATCCAAAAGAAACCTTGATGCAACATTTCAATCTGTTGAATTGAAAGAAAATATGTCCTAGACACTAAACTTGGGTAATCGATATGCAGAACATATTTTTTAAGAAAAATTTCATTCCATGCAGCTCAATGGCTTAATGTCATGACCTTATGTCTAAAGACTTACGATGTGTCATTTTCAGTTTGACTACTCTCACCGAGAACCACTTGCTCCGCCAATCAGGAACATGTTGTGTTGATATCCACTTTTAAAGGTGATTTAAGTAAACACAAGAATTAAAGGGTCCAGGACTCCAAAAATGTCTTTATCCAAATACGAAAAGTTAAGGATGTAGGTTATAGAAAAATATACCGACATAAAATGACCAAATACTAATAAATACCTTGACCCATACTGCTAGAGGTCCATCTTCATCCAGCCACTTGGACTCGCAGGAAGAGGATCCCACAACCTGGTTACTATAAGGGAGTCCAATTTCAATAGTGTCAACAACTGGTCGCAGGCACTCTGGCACTAGATCAGATCTTGTAACATGATCATGTTCCACAACATTGTCATCTCCAGAATCATGGAAATCACTGGACAGCATTTGGCCATCTCCCCCAAAATCATAATATGCATCTTTAGTAGGAATCACATCTGCTGTTGGTAATCCCTCGACAGAGAATTGACGTCCATCTGCTTTCTCTTCCTGACACTCCTGCGTATTAAGAAGGACATCATCGACTTTCACATCACCGGCTTGAACTTGTTCTGCATGTTCAAGGTGGTTTGGTTTTCCACCATACATAAGAGTAGTTCCAGAGCCCTGTTGAGGGCAATCAGACTCCGGGACATAATGTATATTGGAAGGGAGCACTTCCATGATTGCAGAAGAAAATCTTCACTGCCATATGATGACTGAACGAGTTTGGCGATGAATTCAACCTCTCTATTATATGCTAACCTGACTAGTATCCTGGTTAAACAAGAAATCTGAAAATTCTAAGAATAAACAAATATACAAAACCTCTAAGATAAACTACATGCATACAGTTTATTTTCTTAGCAATAAGCAGAATAAAAAGAAGTTACTTTTTCCAGCGCCAAATACAAAAGGTTATGATAAACCAAAAAATGCACCTTTTTCAACTGCTTGCATACAGCAGCAGTGATACTCTTTTGAAATAGCAGGCAGAGTATTTTCTGACAATCTCTATAATTATATCAGCCAGCAGGACTCAAATCTTAAATTGCATGCCACACAGAGTTAAACCGATGTGGACTAACTCCTCCCATTGAATTGAACTCTTAAAAATACATTTAGCTTGCTATTAACAAACCATGGCAAATAGGAAACCAACAGAATCTTTCTTATTCAAGACTTCTTACCATGGATTCTATCTTGGTGAAAATAATATATACGATGGTAACTTTTGCCAGTGTATTTACTAGTGACTAGTGTTAAAATTTACTTTATTTAAGGTTGCATGAAGAATTTTACCACCTCCAAACATGTGTATCATTATCATATTGCCTCTAATATTTAGTACAGTAGCTGAATGTCTTTCGAAATCTGCAACTAATTATGGTCCCATCATATTATTTATATGTTTATCCTACTGATCAAATGTCATTTAAGAAAAAAAGAAATTTTCAAATTGCAAAGCATTTGAGTGGAAACTTGAGCATATACTCTAAACTCTGTAAGGAACGATTAGTACTATAATTGTACTTCATTTAGATAATCAGGTCACTCGACCTATTATAAGTGTTCCACAAACTAAAAATGCAAAGTTACTGTTAAAAGAGGGAAGAAACTATGCACAAACACACAGAGATGCATATAAATAATTTTCTTCAAGAAAAGGACATTGATTTATGTTTACTGGATGTAACAAAAAGGAACATAATATGAGCAGATTTTAAATCCAAAGTCATTCATAAAATTGTACAAATAATGTTCTAAAATATTATCCTTGCTTATTTCCAAAAAACAGATCCCAAGAGGCAAGAACACTTCAGGATGAAAAAGAGAGAATTATCTTTTGTATCCAAAAATTTGAGAGGAGAAATGCAGCATAACTTATCTCACAGAAATCCATAGTTTCCTTCTTAATTACTACATCTATCCACTTTTACTTATCTACTATACTAAAAATACATGCCCACTTTTACGTGTCCAATTTAGATAATCAAAAGATAATTTATCGGTTAGTTCCTAATTCACCCTTATTATTCATTTCTCAAAACATTGGATTTATTATATTCAAAGGGTAATATAGTAAAATTGTCATTCTATTTATTGTCCTTAAGAGGTGTGACAAGTCAATACTGGACAAGTAAAAATTGACAGAGAGAGTATTTGTTTTACTTTATAGTAAGTTAGACTAATCACCTCCCCAAAGATTAACAAACAATGGAGTATGTTGAGGTAAAACAACAATAGTAATAGTGATGCTACCAAGAAGAAGAGAATTTCTGAACCAAAACTAGAAAATATTAATGTGCAGCAAATATATAAGTAAGCAATGCCCAATTATATAAGTCAAATCAGTAAAGTATTACTACAGATTCAAATCCTAATCCATATAGAAATCCCTCTCTGGAAACTAATAATTCAACTGTTGAACCGAAAAACTTCAGCTGTCCATCTCAGCATTCGCTTCGCAGTCCACCTTTAATTGACTGCTAAACAATTTTAAGTTTCAATCCAATTTCAACTGTAACTAATGACATCTACCGATGCACGGAACAGAATTCCATGTCAACTATGTACATTAAGCTAGAAAGTTACATCAAATAACTGTTACAAATAATTATCTTTAAACAAGTCATACGATACTGGTATGAAACCGTTACGCATAATCAAAAACACCGCTTCACACCCATGTATATGAAATTGTAAATTACCAAATCAAACACAATTAAACACAAACCTACATTATCTTAATTATCAATTAACATCAATAGAATTAAAACCCTAACTATATCAAGATTGAAATTGTAACACAGATCAAGAATGTACCACGACAAGCCTAGGAACCAAAGGTGGGTCCAAATCAAAAAAAAAAAAAAAGGTACCAAATTCAATTGACCTACCCAAATGTATGTATCGCCCTAGAAATCTTTAATGAAATAAAATAAAATCAAACGGGAAGTGGGTTTTGTTGCTTTCGTGCAAGGGTTTACTGGTGCATGTTGGTTGTCGTATTTGGGTATGAAGAGACCTAGGTAGACATGGCAACACACATAAATTTTAAAAAAAATATGTGACATATATATATCAAGACTAATATTGTCTAAGCTAAATTAGAGGCATAAAAGAGATGGTAGATAATGTACCTTTACAGCAGAGATCAAGAAATTCTAAGAATATTTTTCCAGTGGGTGCAGATTTGGAGAGAGGGGTATAACAACTTTTTTTATTTTTTTTTGGACTAAGTTATATTGTTGGAGTGTTAGGGAAAAAAGGAAAGATATAATAAATGCGTGGTGACCAGATTTTTAAGCTTAGAAATAATGGTTGAATGGGCACGTATAAGGGTCCAAAAATATTATAAAATCGAAGTGGTTAAATTAGGGATGAAAGAAAACAGGGGGCAAGATGATGAGAAAATTTGATATAAAAACAAAAAAATAACGAAAGAAGAAAAAGACCTAAGTAGAATATTAATGGAGTTTTTTTCGGGTGTAGGTGAAGGAGATTTAAGGCACGAGAATTCCGTAACGTGAAGTGGGTCTAGATTTGGAATAAATGGGTTGAGTTAGGGGATTTATGGAATTTTAAATAACAATGTGAATGAGTACATCGAGATGATTGATTGGTAGTTGTGCGGTAAAGTAAACCGAGGGGATGGACTAATTTCGAAGAAGGTTAAAATAGGGATTTCAAAATCATGAAATTTTAGAAGACGGAATTTGGATGGGCCGATTGATGGACCGCTATGGGCTTGGAGAAATTTTGGGGTTTCATAATTATTTGGAAATTTACATAGTGTGTATTTGCTAAGAAAATATTTACTATGTATAGTAATAAAAAAAAAAAACCAAACATTTATAATAGAGCAACTTTCATATATAACAAATATAAAAATCATATTTGTATGTTATAGCTATAGTTTGCATAATTGCGTTTCATAGCAAATTTTATATTTGCTATGGAACTTTTGATTTGTATAATTCGCTACAAACATCTAATTTTATATAAATTATTCAATTTTGCATAAATTCATTTATACATTGTAATTTGTATAATAAGATATCTATTTATATAATTATAAGTGTATAGGACGAAAATATATGTATTTGTATTTGTATATACACATTTCTCCCACTTTATAAAAACACAAACGCATTTTATACCAAAATGTATAAAATGACTAATTGTATACCGAATTAGATGGCAAAAAAAAGAGATGTTTGCTGCGAATTACAATTAAAATAAATTATGACTATAGCATTTAATTTGAATTAATAATTTGCTATTTCATTCAATTTTCCCTTTATAATATAGTTTTAATATAATTATAGAGAAAAAATTTATAAAACACATATAATACAATTTTTATTTAAGGATAATGCATTTATAACACACTTACAATGCACTGTGTCAATTTCTTACCAAAATAATCATAATATTTTAGAATGATTATAATATATTTGTGTAATTCCCTTTTACACATACTTCATCTATCCAACAATACTTGTTAACTATTGACTTTGCACACTTCTGAAGAAACTCATAAATAGAAGGGTAATTTTACTATATCACGCTTTGAAAACTATTGATTGTTTGGTTTGTCATAATCAAACTTATATTCATTGGATAATTTTTAAGAATAAGTTGTTTGTTTAAAAAAAAAAAAAATGCCTCCACCTTATTTAGTTATTTTTTTCCTTTACATTTTCTTTGCAAGCTTTAGTATTCATTCTTAAAAAATGAACTTTTCATCTTATTTAGCATAAATATTTTTGTGTGTGCATTTCCGTGATTGTGCCGCTTTTTTAAAAATTAAACTTTCATCTTATTTGACTTAAAAATAAAACTTCCATATTATTTAGATTAAAAATAAACCTTTCATCTTATTTAGTTTTAAAAAAAACTTCCATCTTATTTAGCTTAAAAATAAAACTTCTATTTTAAGTTTGTTAAAGTAAGAGAAATTTTATTACTAAAGTTATAAATATAATTTTTAAGTGAGTAATAAACTATTTAATTAAAAATATGTAATTTAGTAGTAGAGTGAACATTTTATGAGAAATCAAAATATAAATAAACATAAGAATTAGGTAAATAAATTCAATTTATAATATATTCATAAATAAAAATTGTATTCATAAAATGTAATTTTTTAATTAAAAAATATAGTATCATAAAAACAACGAATAATTAAGGTTGTGAATATCATTATAAATGTTGTTTAAAATTAAGTTAATATACATGAATATAAAAGTGGTGTATAAAAGAGAGTTTAAGGGGATATTTTTGTTAGTTTACATACTTTATAGCAGGATAAGTTATCCTAGGATTATTCCAACGCAGTGAGGGATGACTTATGCCAGGACTAAGGGGTCGTTTGGTGTGATGGATAAGATAAATTAATCCTGAGATAATTTTTTAGTGGCCTTTAATTCATTGTTTGGTTGCAAAGGTAGGGATAACTTATTTCGGGATTAACAATTACTCCTGGGATAAGTTATCCATCACTGGGGGTGGTATAGTAATCCCAGGATAAGTTATCCTGGGATAAAGTGTGTAAATTAACAAAAATACCCCCCTTAAACTCTCTTTTATACACAACTTTTACATTCATACATATTAACATAATTTTTAACAACAACATTCACAAC
The DNA here is from genome assembly GCA_037074985.1 of Solanum bulbocastanum. Classification (NCBI taxonomy): domain Eukaryota; kingdom Viridiplantae; phylum Streptophyta; class Magnoliopsida; order Solanales; family Solanaceae; genus Solanum; species Solanum bulbocastanum. The sequence goes on along the minus strand of CM073598.1, from coordinate 37,259,456 downwards.
CTTAATTGTTCGTTGTTTTTATGATAAATATATTTTTCTATTAAAAATTTACATTTTATAAATACAATTTTTATTTATGAATATGTTATAAGTTGAATTTATTTGTGTAATTATTATGTTTATTTATATTTTGATTTCTCTTAAAATGTCACTCCACTACTAAATTACATATTTTTCATTAAATAGCTTATTACTCACTTAATAATTATATTTTATCTATAATTAAAATGTAGATAACTTTAATACTAAATTTTCTTTTACTTTAATAAACTTAAAATGAAAGTTTTATTTTAAAGCTAAATAAGATGAAAGTTTTATTTTAAACTAAATAAGATGAAAGTTTTATTTTTGAGCTAAATAAGATCAAAATTTTATTTTTAAGCTAAATAAGATGAACGTTTTATTTTTAAGCTAGATAAGATGAAAATTTATTTTTTAAGTTAAATAAGATGAACGTTTAAATTTTAAAACATACGGCACAATCATGGAATGGAAATGCACACACAAAAATATTTAAGCTAAATAAGATGAAAATTTTATTTTTAAGAATGAATAACTAAAGCTTGCAAAGAAAATGTAAAAAAAAAAAATTAAATAAGGTGAGGGTATTTTTGTAAACAAACAACTTATTCTCAAAAATTATCCAATGAATATTAGTTTGAATATGACAAACCAAACAAGCAATAAAAACTAATCTCAACCAGTGGCGGATCTATGAAGGAGTCAGGGGGTGCCACGCCACCCCCCAACTTCGACAGAAACTCTACCTATACATAGGTATATATATATATATATATAATATTTATATAAATATAAAGTGTGACATCTAGTGAATAAAATTGGCTTGTGGTGCCACGGTTGGAGGGCAACTTTAGATGGCTAATGTTATGGGTTCGAATCCCATTTGTACCTATTTTTTTTGAGAAATTTGTTGCAGACATTTTTTAAGAAAAAAAAAAGCTCCAAGCACCTTCTTTTAAGGAAAAAAGCTGGCACACTAATTGATAAGTCTATTTGGCACCCACGGTGGGATAAGTTATCCCATCCTTTGCAACCAAACAACAAATTATTATCATGAGATTAACTTTTCTTATCCATCACACCAAATGACCTATAAGTGTAAAATTATCCATTTATTTCACAATGTACACAAGTATTGTTGAACATTCAAAATAGTATAGTGGGCAACTATTAATGGATGAAGAGAGTAGCAGATTTATCATAATATTGCTATGTATGTTATCGATCGTAATAAATAAAAAATACCATTAAAATCAATAATTATTTATTAAAAAAACTCACCCAAATAATATTTTCAACCATGGTAGGGGTGGGGGGTCAATTAACTTGGATTTGAGCATAAAAAAATCACTTGTGAGTAAAACACTCTTTATCAAAAATAATACTACATGAATTAGAGCCTAGAATTTGTGGACATGTTCAAAATTAGAGCCTGAATAGAGTTGCATCATGGCACGTCTTATCATTTTTTTCCAATATTTTCAACCTGCCTTAACCTCTTCTAGTACCCATTATATCTAGCTTATCACACCTTTTTCCAATTTGTTTTATTGGTTTTGACTTAAACAAAATTTTAAAAAATAAAAAAGACAATAAATTTGGTGGTTTTAAACTTCAGTTCATTTTAGACATGATTTGAAATTATACTAATTTGGAGCTGAAAATTTGTTTGGACAGACAATTTTGGTTTTATTAAGTTATATTTTTCCTCATAAGACAAAAGACTCACAAATTATGAATACCATCAAAATTTCTCCAATTCTTACACAATCTTTATCAAATGCACAAATCACAGTTCATTAACCAAAAATCGAGATATCCCAAGGAGGCAAATTAATAAAGCACATAGCTATGTTCATTTTATAAATAAATGTATGCAACAATGCAATTAGAAACTTTCAAATATATATAATTTTATAAAGATTCATTAATCAACAACAATAGTAACTAGCTAATTTTTAATATGATTTGTTTACATGGCAGACAATCTCTTCATGCCGACCCCGAGTTATTGTTGTTGCTGCTTCTTCTTCTTTTTTTTTTTGGCAATTTTTAAAACAATACGATATTTTCTTAACAAAATATAAATGTACAAGTCAAGTTTTACATTTTAAAAAATTTAAACTATAATTTAAAATTCAAAGTCATACATTAGAAAAAAAATAATTACTCTCATGATAATAAACATGCCATGTTAAAAACTATCAAAGAAGTCGAGATTTTTTTTTAAAAAACTGATTAAAATAAAATAAAATAAACAAATTGTAACATGGCGTATTTTATGGCACCACTTTCCTCAATTGGAACGCTCCTCCCCTCATATAAAGGGAATTTTAATTTTTACACCATAGAGCAATTACTAGTAGTAAAATAGGTGTAGAGGGTGGGACCTAGATGAGCAGATAAATGGGCTAAAAAGTCCATTATAAAGACGACTCAAACCAAAAGGTCGGTTGGAGTCTGGAGACGGCCGGTAAATTGACTTATTTCTTTGAGATTTTTTTCTTTTCAAATTAAATAGATTTGGTTCCTTTTTATTTTTCTTTTCTATATATATATATATATATATTTTATTTTTATTTTTTTTTTAATTAGAGACACATAGCATAGGTGAAAATTAATAGCTAAGATTTAATTAATTCAAAAAGATTTTAATAATAATTTAAATAATTAATATTTCATAAAAAATTAGCAATGCCACAATTAGAGCAATATATTATCTTGCCATAAATATATTATATACCATAAAAACTTTTCTCTTTTCTAATTATTTTTTTCCCACGAGTATTTATCTTCTGTTTTTTTTTTTAATATTGAGTTAATCTTAGATTGAAATTTGAACTTTCTCTTTAAAACTAGTTTATCATATATAATTAATAGCAAAAATATTTGCAGGGGAATTGTTTTTTTTAAAAAAAAAAAATAGAAAAGATTTATAATATATTTATGGACAAAAAACAGAAGATAATAATAGTAGGATAAAAAACATTAGAAAACGAGAAAAAAATTGCTAATGCAACTACAATAACCAGATTCAGATTGGTTAATAATTAATATTGTTGCTAACACTCTTTGCTTCGTTACTAGTTGCTAATGCAACCACAATAACCAGATTGTTGGGGCAAACAATCTGCTACGTTACCACCAATTTGAAGCATGAATTGGATAATAATATATTAAAGGAAGCAGCTAATTATAGTTGAATAGTATGGATTTCTAATTTTTATTATTGGACAGTGCATGGCCTGGCATCACAAGCTGCACTAAGCACGGAGTTGAATCTTAGATTTGTCTTACTAGTTTATTAATTACATTTCAGGAATACAGTCTTGTGTTACTAACATAATATCAATATAATATTAGCAGCAATAATATTGATTAAATTATAATATTATATAAGGATTTGAGTTATATATATTACGTAAAAATTATATTTGCACTTCAGTGCAGTTTAATATTATACTATAGCAGGTTCTTAATTAACTTGACAATAAACCAAAATGACACTGTAATGAACAGTTTCAAAGTTTAGGACTAATAGATAGAATGGCACGGGGGGCAAAAAGTGCAGTGGCCGTTGGGCAGTGTAACAGCAGTGGTGCTACTAGTGGCCAATAACTATAGATAAGAAGAAAATGCAGCAGTATAGCAGCTTCAGATAAAGTTATAACTAGAATTGCCTAAAGTCATGTAGGAACACAACTCATCCTCATTGTGTTTCAAGAACCGAAAGTGTGTAGTGATGAATTCAGAATTTAATGTTGTAAGTCTGCACTATACTATATTTTTCATACATATATGTAGAAATTGATCTAAAAAATATGGAGTTTAATTTGATTACGATCCTCATAGACATTGTGGGGACAACATTGGGAGAAAGAGATGCCTTTTGAACCCTTATATCATTGGCATTGACTCCCTTGTCCAAATCCTTTTGGAAAGTTCTCTTTTTTTAATGTCTTTTTTCTTTATGGGGATTCTAACACCTTTCTCTAATCACGGCCTGCCCCTCTTCTCAGCCCCACAAAAAAGCCTTTAACTTTTTCTCTCTAATGTTGATGTCAAGCTTATTAACAATGTCTCTGTTTGCTGACTCTATGACAGAGGGCTCGTGAGATATTCACTTCATGATTCATAAACAGCAACTGATAAAGAAAATGAAGTGAAAACAAGAATATCTGATTCGTTTTTAGTTTTGAATCTAAATGAGTACAATATGGGCACATCAAAAGAACCCTAACTGTTCCTCTATTTTCAAAAATCGATTGTACTCTACTATGTAATCATAAATGACTTTTGTCACATATATTGCTTTACGGACAGCCTTCTGCATGGAAACTTAAAAAGAGCCACTGCTATGATAAGCACTAACAACAACACCTAACATACTCGATTTAATCCTACAAGTTGCATATGAGGAGGGTAAGATTTGCTCAAATCTTGCTCTACCATTGAGTAAAGAGGGTTGTTTCCGATAGACCACCCTCGACTTAGAAGCAATAACAAAGCAGTTGGAAAAATATACCGTTACCAAGAAGGTAAGATAGACGTAAGCAATAAAGCTATAGGTAGTAATAAAACGAAGTAAAAATTACTGGCATACTAAATAGTACCAAGCAATACTACTAATTAGAGAAAAGTAGCAGAGGAGAGTGAAGACTCTGTGATCCCTCTTAAAGGTGCTATACCACTCGATTACATACTAATCTTCTATCTTAATTTTCGATCTCCAAACCTTTTTTTACCTAGCTACCTCTATCCTAACACCCATTATAGCCAACCTCTCACCACTCCTCATGATTAGTGTAACCGCGCATCTCCTTTTCGCATGCTCTAACAAATATATGCACTGATATGGAACAAATATCTACGCAATCAGGTCTCTTAAATAAGTTAGAAGAATTTCTTTTTGACAGTAGTATCAGTTTATATATAACTTTTATCCTGCGAATAACTTGAAATAGCGTTTCACAGTACATTTTTTCACTCATACAGGAGCATGACAAAGCTCACTTAGTAGTAGACTAGCGCAGTTGGGAAACTAATATTCTAACATCTTAATTTTAAAACTCATGAACATGTATATATTTATAAGTATACAGACAATTGGTTAACATTGATAGCGACAAGAAAATTAAGCTTATGTTATACAAGAAAATTAAGCGTAAGTTCTTCTAATTTGTCTGATTCTACCATTTAGATTGAATTTGGTGAAAAAATTAGTTCTCAACTTTTCCACACTGTTAATTTCAGCAACTGTCTATTTACTTCGGTGACTGTTAACAGTGAAACACTCTAGATTTTTGTTTAGTTTAATCTTTTTTTGACCATTTCAACTAGAATTATGCTTATGAAAGTTTCTTGAGAAGTACAAATTTTTGAAAAATCAAGGAGATACAGGGGAATCTCACCTAATTTAGTGCCTGGGAAACCAAATAAAAAAATTAAAAATATGTTGGTAGCATAATAATACTAGGCATGTTGGTTTTTGTAATACACAATTCACAGAATATCAATAAACAACTCAATTATTCATGGAATCACAAGGGATGTCTGTCAGATTTATTTGAAAACAGTTGCTTCACTTGCTCCACTAAATCATAAGTATTTTTATATTTTAATTTAATGTATGGAAGAACACTTTTTAACTATCTTCTGCCTACCCTGCACATTGGGAGATGCCCAATCCGAATCAGTTCATATAAAAATGGACAATAAGATAAAATAGAAGTTTCAGTTTTCTTTCCTTCTCTCTTTATTTTCATTTTTAGAGTAATTCATAACAATAACTAGGACCACAGGTTTTCATTTTCTGGCGATGCTCTAAATTAAAGACAATGTCTGTTAATGTTGGAGGACTTAATTGGAGTCTGGTTGGTACGAAATAAAAATTAAGTGATTTCTTTATGGTGTCCGACAATGACGAATCCAAGATTTCTAAATGATCATTAAAAAAAAAAAAGAAGGAAAAACTGTATTCAAAGGAAATTGAACGCTAGTTTCTTTAGGTAAATATCTAAATCTTCAACCAGTGTACTTAGTCATTTAGTACTATAGCTTCCAATAAATAATATTACACCAATTTAAAAAAAAAATTATACATAAAATACTTAGTTTTCCGAAGAGATCACAAATTCATGTGCTCCAATTTTCTCTCTTAAATTTACCTTAGTTATAAGTAAGCAACAAATATTATCTCAAAAATATTTATATATAATCTAAATGAAAATTATGTGGAAGTGGAAGTTGCGGGTGGAATGACAAACAGTAGTGAGATGTCATTTATAAAACTTGTTTTTCTACCTTTCATTTCACAAGAGAAGTTATTTTCTACTTTTTTTTATAAACTTTATTTTTCTAATATTACATAAGAGTAAGAAAAAAGAGAAATACTAGTGGAGATAAGAAGTGAAATCTCACAAATAAGATAAAAATTCAGAAATTAAGAAACTCATACCACCAGCAAAAAAAAAGTATCAAGTCAAATGAATATATGTACACATAGTTAAGCTAGTCAAATCAGGTGATTTTTCTAATTTTTCAAAATTAAGGATTTAAATCATATTCATACAAAATATATTCAAATTCTAAATATTCTTTGTAAAAAGTATGGCCAAATACAAGCCAACTTCAAAAATTTCAAATAAAGTAATTATTTTTTTATTTTCATAACTAAACGCCAATGTGATTTCACTAAATTTCTAGCATTTTTGTACATTGTATAAAATGTGAATTGTATTGTATATAACATACATACATAATAAATATTTTATTAAAGAAAATCTTTAAATGTTGGACGTAATATTTATAAAAAGATTTTTTTTACATAATCTTTTAACCATTGGAACCTAGTATATAAAATTTCAAAACTTACGTATTGTTGCAAGTCAATTTACTTTATGATGCAAAAAACATATAAACCAACAACACACAAAATTTAAATTTTGAGAATGAAGATTCACTTCCTATCCATATCCTTATTCTTTTTAGGTAATTTTGATCTTCTCGTCGTGGCTAAGACATGATCAAATTAAAAAAAATATTTTTCTTATTGGTTTAATCAGTTTCTTAACAAAAATAGATTGAAAGATGATTCTTGTTATTTTTTGGATAGTATAAGAATGTTTTTTTGCTCACTTAGATAATATAAGAATGTACATTGTAGTTGAGTCATAGTTAAGAAATGATTTTAGTCAAAAACTCTATTCGACACTAACTTTTTGTCTTTTTTAGAGAAAGTATTTTTAAAAATTTTGACCTATTAAAACATGAAAATAATTGAATTTGTTTTTGGTCATCTCAGTCAAAGCTTTAATCTACACAGGCAAATACAACTCCACTTCACTTTCTATTTCAAGCTGAATTAATATTTCTGAAGATAACTAAAAATTATATTTCTGCAATAAGTTGAAAATTACCCGTCTCTAATTACTTTTCCACTTTTGAATTGACACACATATTAAGAAAATAATTAATGACGTAGTGAATTTACCATTTTACCCCTATTAATTATGAAATGGGTGAAAAATTCTACATTTTTCAAAGAAATTAGTTATTTAATTGAGGGTATAATAGGTAAAAAGAAATTGTCCTTTCTTGATTTGTCATAATGAATAAATAATTAGGAATAATTATAAAAAAAAATGGACAATAACATGCAATTTTATTTATGGGAAAGTGTTCCTTTCTTGCTATCACAAGTAGCTATTAAGAAAGAAGCTTTTCTAATGAGTAGTTGAACATGACGACAAAAACCAAAGGCCTGACTGATGACTACATACATTAATTTGCAAATACTCACACAACTCCTTATTTTGTTTTGTCTCTATCTTGGAAAAGTTCAAGTCCATGTCCCATGAGCATATTTTATTTTAATTTTGATGATTCTATTGACAAACAATTAGTTCTTTGTTACTCAAGGACAATATAGGTATCTCTTATTAGTCTTTTAACAAAAAGAAGATTTAGACAAAAGGAACCCCACAAAACTTCATTTCCTTTTAAGTATCCAATGTCCCCTTTAACCCTTCACTTTTCATCTCTTTTGATGTATGCCACTGCTTTCTTTTTCTTCTTTTAGCCTTATGTGAAAAAAAAAAAAAAAAAACCTTAAATAAACATGGTACCATCCTAGTTATACTGCCCCTCCTTTGTTATATTTTCTTCGTTCACTTATATTTATCTATAATGAATTTTGCACATTCTTAAAAAAATAATAAAGTATCTATTTTATCATATATAATACTCATATTAATTAGATATAATTTAAATATATTTGGAGAAGGAATACTTAAATATTAAGGATAAAATATTAATAATATTATCTTTTTTTAATATTATAAATAAATAAAAATGAACAATGAAAATACTTTAACCGATCACATTAGAAAAAACCTCCTCACGTAATTTGTAAAGGCAAGAAAAGTTGATGCATTTGGTACTTTCTAGAAAAAAGCACTGTTTGAAAATGAAAAAAAAAAGATACGTATATGATTTCCACAAGAGCATTAAAAAGGCAAAAGTAAATTTCAAATACAATTTCTTCTTTATAAAAGCTTAATTTCCAAAAAGATTCTATAATGGTGGATATTTTTTGAATGTGTCTGTCCTCGTGAAATTGGATATCTTAAAGTAACTGAAATAATTTTAATTAGTTAAGCTAGTAGGATACCATTCCTAATATACAAGGATTTGGTCGTTCTAGGGTATGAATCATATACTAATAATAAAATTATTAATAATAATGACAATATAATAGGTACATGCATATACATGTGTGCATATAGTTTTATATATGAGTGGTTGAATTCACACGAAATACCTAATTAAGTGTGCCGTGGGTCCTATAATTTTCAAGCGTACAACTTTTTTGTTGACCTCAAAGCAACCTATGGAAGGCTCAAATTTCCATCAAAAAGGCTTGTGTGGAAAATACGTTATGACCTATCAATCACCTATGGATATGTAAACTAGCTAGTCACCCCACCACAACAATACTTCGTACAAATAAAAAATTATACTAACTATATTTATATCAAATGAATATATGAATACTAGTAATTGACATGCATTTGATAATGCATAATTTATTCAATCAATTATAGTAAATTTGAATTGATTTGTTTAAATACTCGATGTTCGTCCATGTACTTATAAACTAGCTACCCTTTCTCCTAAGCACTCATACAAATAAAATTTATTTGCGTTGGTGTTGTCCAAAATCACCATATGAATGACAATTGACACACATTTCACTATGCATAACTACCATTTAATTATGATTACTAACATATATCTTTTACTTTATTAGTTCACTTAATTGTAGTAACTTTGAACTGATTTTTGTAGTACTCTATGTATATCTAATAAATTAGCACCCACGCCTCCTCCTCTAATCATACGTGTAAATCTGAGAAAGTCTTACATAAATATTTTATTAAAAAGTAATCTATATGAAATCTACAATCCGTCTATTGATATGTGCAAAATATGACTTATTTAAACCGAATATTTAAAATGAACCAATAACTATTTGTTTTGATAACAACTTCAATTATAATCTCAATTCTATTTATTGATCTGAGCAAAATACGACAACCCCCACCCCTAACCAAAACAGACACACAAATATTGATCTGAGCAAAATATGACAACTCCCACCCCTAACCAAAACAGACACAAATAGAAAAATCGCGTGATTGAAGTTGAGGCTTAGAGGTATACATATATATAGATATATATATACAAGGTGTGGGACAAAGGGGCCGGTCAACAACTCCCACTAGCTCACCAACAAGTGAAACCAATGTGGAAAAATGGGTTGTCAATACTGCTAAAATTAATAATCCATCTACTTTGTTTCCAATCTTCTTTTTGTTTTAGCTTAAACCTCTTATTCTGTTTGAGCCACCATTTTTATTATTCCTCCGAAATCTCTGACCTTTATCAACTCTTTATGGTCAAGTATAATATACCTACTTTTGGATACCTTTGACATTTTTGAGCTTTAGTAGGGAATACTCTTTTTTTTTTTTTTTCAGTGGAAAAAGCTCTCTTCACCTTCCCCTCTATTGCACAAAGCTATATTCGGAATGTGGTAATAACAGATTTTTGGAGTAAAAGTGAGCATCTGCTACTTATACTTCCAACTCCTGGTCAAAAGGAGGGCTGCCTTTTCTTGTCCATTTGAGACTGTGGCCTGACTTTCTGCAAGGACAAGTTGGGGTTTTTATTTCAAGCGGAGGTTTTTGAGGCCTGTTTTGGGTCTTTAGGACAAGTTGGTCTGTTTCCATTTTCCAAATATTTGATCTTTGATAGTTACCTGTTTGAAGTATGCACTGGTAAGTATACTCTGATCCATTTTTGCTGTTCCCATTTACTCATTTGTCAGGAAAAATTGGTTCTTGATGGCTAATGGCAAGCTTTTCATTCACATTGAGTGAGCTGCAGATATGGATTTTGAAGGGTTTAGCACCAGTAAATTTCCTGGAAATAGAGTGACATCTTCTAAACACACGCGTTCCAAGAGGTAAACTTTGAATTTATTCATGTCTTGAATTCTCTCTCTTTCTTCCTTGGGGTCTCGTTAACTGAAAAAATTGATTATTGGGTATGTTCCTCTTGGTAGATTATAGTGGTTTTGTACTAATAAAACCCCTCTAAATCACATCTGTGCAACTATGTGCTTGTTTGACAAACTGGTGTTTCTTATAACAATGTGCTTTGCGTTACAGTAAAATTGGAAGGCTCTGTAGCAAGAGTAGGAAAGGGGAAAGGGCTTTTTCTTGTATGACATGGAGTACTGAATCTAGCATTCATGCCGTTTTATTCTGTTCTTATATCCTACTACTTCTTTAGTTCCTTTGCACAAATCAATTTGTTTATTTTAGAAGTCTTTGGTGTAATCCAGATATTATTCCGTGGCTAAATCTTTCCTACATGTGATTTGTTGAGTGCTGTCTACCGTTTCATTCAATCTTAGTCTTTTTGTGTGATTTCTGCAATGGCAGCTTCCCAGTTAAACCAGAACAAGAGGAGAATATAGTGGATCATTCTGTAGAGACCTCTAATCGATTGAAGTTGGTAAGGAAGCTTCCTTCTTGTGTTTTGATGTTAAAAGGCGCCCCCAAGACTGTGAGTGAAATTTTACAATGTCAAATGTTAACTTTACCTTTGTCAAAAAAGAAGTCAAATGTTGGAAAAGAATAAAAGTAGAGCAGAATGGATGATATTGTACCTAGCTTCCTATATTCCTTTTCCTTCTCTGTAGTCTTGTTTTCTGACATCTCTATGATCCAATTTGCTAGTTCTATCTTCTGAAAATATAAAGAAGAACAAAGGCCTCAAAGTACCGAGCTTTGCAAAAATCTAACGATAATTTTTTATTTACACTAGGATACGAGTCACGAGAATGACTGTAATGTGAGCGAGAAGAAACAATCATCTTCGGCTGAAATACAAAGTTCTCTGAGACAGGAGGTAGTCTAACATAGATGATATATCTGCTCATGTTGGTGAATTGCAAAGATTCTTAATGTTTATAGTGGGTAAAACCATATCTCTTTGCAGATAATGCAGCTGGAGAGAAGATTACATGATCAAGTTGCAGTTCGATGTGCTCTTGAGAAAGCATTAGGTTATAAATCTTCTTCTCAAGATGTCAATGAAGTGACCGCAATGCCTAAGGTACCTCCTTCTCCTCTGTGTAGTTTTAATATGAACTATTCTACATTATAATCTTTAGCATCCTCTACCGAAGTTTCTCACTTTAGTTGATCTCAAAAAAAAAAAAGAAAACAAGAACTAAAATATGTTATATATATATGAGGTACTTTTGAAGAGGTTGATTTTAGATATGTGATGATGTACATATGTTAGCTTTGTATACGCTCTCTGAGTGTGTAAACTTGGGAACTTCACAGGTTAAACTCTTTGTGAAGTTGATTTAGTAGTGTAAGGCTCAAATAGTCCATTGTCGTTCCTAGTTTCTGCTAGGCTCAGGGTTGTTGTCAGGTTATTTTCTTATATCTTAATTGATTCATTAACCTTATCTCTGTCATATGTTGATTATACTCTTCTCAACTGATTCCAGCCAGCTACAGAACTAATAAGAGATATTGCAGTACTAGAATTGGAAGTTGGGCATTTGGAACAGTATCTTCTCTCACTATACAGAAAAGCATTTGATCAACAAATCTCATCCTTGTCTCCTCCCACAAAAGATGATAAATTAAAATCTCCTATAAGTACCCCAAGAAGGCGTCTTGATTTCTCCAATTCTGATGTGATGCTGAAAAGGGAAAAATCTACTTCTCGAGTAGATAGTCAATCAGAATTATATCCACGGAAAGAAACCAATAGTATGGTAGAAGACAAAATTAATGAATCTGGAGTTCATCGAAGCCATTCGTCGTTATCTCAGCGTTCAGCTCTGTCGAGCAGAGCTTCCCCACCGGAAGAGACACTGGGCAAAACATTGCGTGCCTGTCATTCTCAACCGCTATCTATGATGGAGGTAATTTGCATCAGGGAGATGAATTTTCGTTGCACTTTCTGCTATTTGAGGGACGGATTATTTTTATTATTGTTGCATCTAGATATAAAATGACTCAGGAAGTGTTTTTCTAAAAAACAATTAACAGCTTAAAGATTTGAGTCTCTTTTATGACTTCTTTGCAGTATGCTCAAAATGCTTCTTCAAATGTAATCAGTTTGGCGGAGCATCTAGGCACCCGTATCTCTGATCATGTTCCCGATACACCAAACAGGCTGTCTGAGGATATGATAAAGTGCATGTGCACCATATATAGCAAGCTTGCTGATCCTCCACTGACAAATCCCGGTCTTTCATCGCCAACCTCATCCTTGTCTTCCATAAGTGCATTTTCCCCAAAAGACATATGGAGTCCAGGATTTAGGAATGATTCATCTTTTGATGTTCGGCTGGACAATCCTTTTCATGTAGAAGGGTTGAAGGAGTTCAGTGGACCTTACAGCACGATGATTGAAGTACAGTGTGTATATAGAGATACTCAGAAATTGGGCGATATTGAACCGATGTTACAGCACTTCAGGTAAGAACATATGAGATTCAGGCACCTCATGGCATGTGCTTAACCTTTATTAACGTATGATGCTCATTGAGGTGTCATATTGCAGGTCACTTATTTCTCGCCTAGAACAAATAGATCCACGAAAGTTGACTCACGAAGAGAAGATAGCATTCTGGCTTAACGTACATAATGCATTGGTGATGCATGTAAGGTTCCTCATTAATTTAGAGCATCAATGTTATAGTTTTATAATCTATGCAGTCAATATCTACTTTTAGCTGATGGTAGAGTATTACTATTTCCGTGTAGGCATTTCTAGCTTACGGTATCCCCCAAAACAATGTCAAGAGAATATTTCTACTCTTGAAGGTTAGTAAATAAACCTTTTTATTTGGCTAAGAGTTGCGTGGTGGAGATGTTGTCTTACATTATTGCTTAATTCAGGCTGCCTATAATGTTGGAGGCCATGTAGTAAGTGCAGATATGATACAGAACTCTATCCTGGGATGTCGAATGTCCAGACCAGGACAGGTATACTTGCTATTTTCTTGTTGGATGTCCATTTTAGGTTAATGTACACGTGCAACAGTCATGGCCTAAGCTACACAATCAATGAATCAATCAACTAACTACACCTCAAACATACTTGCTCCTCAGAAGTATATCCCAAGAGCTTTAGCATCTTTATTTGCTTCTGTAGTCGAAATGTCTGTACTCTAGCCTAGTGCTTTTTTTTTTTCTTGGCATATTTCTAGTCCTACTGGTTTTGGAGGATTTAATACTTGAGATGCTGATAAAGTTCATTCTGCATGCAGTGGCTTCGCTTGTTACTTTCTTCTAAAGGAAAATTCAAGACGGGGGATGAAAGACAAACATATGCTATTGAACATCCAGAACCCCTTCTGCATTTTGCACTCAGCTCAGGCAACCACTCAGATCCCGCGGTAATGGCCATAATATCCTCCTCACTATCTTCCTTCTCCATGAGCATGTCATTATCGCAAAGCAATATACATCAAGTTGCTCTTGCTATGCAAATGCGTCAGGCATTTTTAAAAAGAAGATAAATTAATAGTGTGTGGAGGCCAATTTCTTTCTAACGGGAGTGAAATGTTTTTGTCAGGTTCGAGTCTATACACCAAAAAGAGTACAGGAGGAGCTGGAAGTGGCAAAAGAAGATTATATCAGGGCTACCTTTGGTGTGAAGAAGGATCAGAAAATAGTGTTGCCAAAAGTTGTGGAGTCCTTTGCTAAGGATTCTGGCCTATGTCCTGCCGGTGTGTTAGAGATGGTCCAGCAATCTTTACCGGAATCTCTTAGAAAGAGCATTAAGAAGATTCCACAGGGGAAGGGCCGCAAGAACATTGAATGGGTTCCACATAATTTTGCCTTCCGGTATCTAATAATGAAGGACCTGGTGAAATGATGATGGAATGTTAAGAATGTGGTTGTTTCTTTCTTTTCTCTTTGAAAGGGGTCTCAATTCTTTTTTCATCCTATCCCTTGTGTATAAATGAATGGTAGTTTTCGGTTAGAATGGAGGATGATCAAATTTGCTGTAATTTTGTGCCCTCATTCTTTGGCTATTTCTGTTTGAGCAAAGTCTAGTTGTGTGCTCTAAGAACAAGCAAATTCTGTGTTTCAGGCACGTACATAAATCTAAATCTCATCTCCATTGGTTAGGAGTTATTTTAATTCAATTCTTTATATCATTGGTACATTAATTTATTTATATGTTCAACAAATGTTATATCTGGTTAGTCATTTACCGTTAAAACTTGAAAAACATAAATAATAAGTAATGTCTTATAAATATGTTAAATATGAAATTTTCTCTAAATCTAACATTCATATTCATTGCTCAACTTCTATAAGTATTTGTGCACTTCCCCCTTCGTTGCGTTGGACAAACCAATCTTAAAGCCCAATATCAATTTAAATCAGAGCTGGGCCTTCTCTTACGTTGGACAACTTACTTTTGAAGCCCAATATGACGGTGATCCGTACATATCTGGTGTTCCAATTTACAAACATACCCTACTAATCAATATGACATAAATTAAAATTGGTTGAGGCTCTTGAAAAAATAGAAGTCTTTAAGGTGTAGGATAAGGAAGGACCACCTTGTATATATTATACCCCATACTTATGTTGCAGCTAGCTAACAGGCACATCATGGCAATTAAAGTCTCTCAACAATTTGGCAAAACATACTCTGATTCAAATTTTCACATGGCCATTTCATTAATTCATTAATTGTACACATTGAACTGTTTTACGTTAAAAGAAAAACCAAAAAATACGACAAGACATGAAGAATATTATTATTACGACTTTGGAAGAAGCAAGGTGAAAAAAAATCTGGCAAGTGAAAAGGATGTTTGATCCTTCAGACGCATTAATCTTGGGACCCAACCAAAGAAATGGCCTTCACCTTTATCTCCATTTCTATCAAGTAAAAAATATGATAAAATACTCCTATTTTAAGTGGTATGTAGATAGCAAAAGGCTCTTACTATTGATTGACCGTGCCTTTTTTTCTAGTCCGATATTTCCGTTTCAATTTATATAATGTAATTTGACTTTATATAAAATTTAAGAAAAAAATAGACTTTTCAAATTGAATAATCTAAAACAAGTCATAGATGTTTGTGGGAGAATATATATTAAATTAAAATTGTTATCAAATAATTTTTTTTTTTTTTTTTACACGAACTAAAAATAAAAGTCAATCATATAAGTTGAGAGTTGAGACACAAAGAAGTATTTGAAAAGATTATAAGATTTTAATGAGATTATGTTAGAGTTAATTCTATGGTTACCAACTTGGAATGGATGTTATATATATATCTCCATTAAATAAAAGTAGATATATTATTCGCGATAAGCACTAGAAACATTAATCATCGATCCCATCAAAGGCTCAAACATATACCTACTTTACTATTATATATTCTCATGAAAAAATGAATTGTGACGGTCCACACATATTTTACCTTCCGATTAAATTAATAAAATAACTACAAGTTGCACTATTAGACACTATAACATTTTCTAATTCATTCTTCTTGAATTTTACTCTATTAATCTATGTATGGCATCAAGCTTTAAATCCGTTACGCAGTATTTAACTGAAAATATTAGTTAGGTGACTTACGGATTTCTTATTGCGAAAGCAGATTTGCAAACAATTATTACTTGAGTCATGAGCCATCGATCATTATTGTGAAAAAAAATCTATATTTCCCCAATAACCGTCATAATGTATTTACACATTATAGACAGGGTGCAGAAGGAGAACAAATAATAAACTAACGGGTTAATTAGCGCTTTTTACAAATGGAGCTGACCGGCCAACAACTTCTTTCACTCAAATTATATCTATACATGGGTTCTAGAACTATCTAGCTACAATTTATAATTATAAAACATTTAGGGGTCGTTTGGTAGAGTGTATTAGAAATATAATGCATGTATTAGATGTATGTATTAGCAATACTTTATTTGGTACACTTTTTCATATCATGACATTAGTTATACACTCTATTGTGTATTAAATTGTGTATTACTAATACCAAGAAATTCTAGATATTAGTAATACATAGCATTTTAACACTTGCATTAGATTAAACAATTACAAAACTATTCTTAAAGTCTTTTCATTTTCTTTGTTTGTTGTCATAAATTTTTATTTTTATGTTGATTTGTTTTTTTAATGTCTTTTAATTTATTGGCGTATTTGTGTGATTCACATGTTGTATTTGTCCCAAAGACAAAGTACACTGTTGCACTGCTTGTGATGGCATTGAACTATGCCCAGTCCTGTATTGGTATGGGCCAATTGTATATATATAATATGGAGTGAAAAACGTGCCATGAAATTTTACAAGTGCTTTGAGTAAAATTTCATGGTAAAAAAAAAAAAAACTCATTTAGAAACCCCATTTACTTGAAATACGTGAAGCATTGGATTCTCCTAGCTGGCCTTGAGCTTTTTTTCTTCCAAACAATTGATCAATGGTGATGTAATGATAAATAGAGTTAAGGCCTATCAACAGAAATGGGTCCAGCCTAATTAACCAACCACATTTGCTTAATTAAATTTTCTACCTATATAGTAGTATAGTATTAATTTGTCTCACCACCATTTTGCAACTTGTTTTACTAATTATGTGAAAAAAATCCCATTTCAACATATGTTCGTGAATAATATATTAGTTGGTTACGTACTCAGAAGTCAAATTTTTCCAAACTACAACTTGTATGGGTGAAAAGTCATGTATTGTCGCATTGTTTGTTGCTTACTCACTTGAAACTTGAAATTATATTATTAAATTATGGTAATTTTCCAATCAAAGGAATAAAACAATTATTAAATGTAGATAATGACATTGACATGGTTCCAGCTGTAAGAAAGTTAAGATTAGCTAGCCTGCTAAGGCAGCTCCCTTTTTTTTAACCAAGTGTTTGGAACCCAAATTGAAATTCGATTAAATTTAAATTCACACTGAAAAGTTCATATTATGGAGTAAAATATTTCCTAACAAAAATAACTTTATACTCAAAGAGCTCGAACTCGAAACATCTGATTAGGGACAAAGGAATACTAATTACCAGATACACATGCAACTCCTTCTAAACACAGAGTACTTGTGTTAATTTGTTTTCTCCTATTATTTTAGTACGATAATTGTAGTGGTGGGAGAAAGTAAAAAAAAAATATTATTTTTCCATGATAGTTTTTGCAAATACACTTTTCATACAATATTTTTCTTTCTTTGACCCTACAAATTGTTGCAATAATTCATCCCATTCATTTAGATTAGTTTTTTTTATTCCTTCATCAATAGTTAAGACTTAAGAATAGGGAACATACAAAGAACAAGAGCACTGGAGTGAGCTAGCTAGCTTCATGACTTGCAATTTCAAATCGTTAATTAATCGTAGTTCCTTTTTTTAATCATTGAACTGTCCCTTCACAACATACATATACATTAGTTTAACATGGTTCAAAACATTCAAATTATTACTTTGTTAGCTAATTATGGCCAAATTTATGATCCTTGATTCCTTGTAATACCTGTGATGTCTAGAATTCATGTGCTACGAAGTCAAACAATGAAATCTGACTTTAGCTCTGCTTGATTTATATATCGTCGCCAACAAGATCAGTATCTTTTTTTTTTTTTTTCATTTGATTAGTTAATTTTTGAAGTTAAATTAAAAATCGAGATTCGTTTATTTATTATGATAGTAGAGGTAGAGTAATTTAGAAGGACAACTTTCATAAGGTAATTACACATTTGAAATACACGATGAATAACAATATTCCTCATTTTAATCCATGCTAGTCGTTATGATAAGTCAGAAGATAGCGTACGTTGCGTAGGTGGTGTGGGTGAGAAAGTTTAGAAGACGCCGACTGTCTTTATCATCTCTTGATCTAAATAAAATCCTACTAATCCTTTTTTAAAATTCGGTTAAAACGTCTTAATACTTTTATTTGTAGTGCGTGATGATAATAAATAATGCAAATTAATGGAGATCTCATTTAGATTTCAATCCAATATTTGCTAATCAATCAAACTAATCGAGCTAGAGGTAAAATTGTGATACAACCTCATATTAACTGATGACAACTAAACATTATTCTAAAAAAAAAAAAATAGATGCCGAATTTTCAACTACTCACTCACAAACTCGAGAGCAGATCTTGAATATTAACCTCAACTAATTTTCTACTATATTCACAAAAATGAAAAAAATATTAAAATGAACAGTGTGATTTCCCCCAAAAACTAAATCTACTCAGGTATTGCAGTTAACCTCGCCGTAAACTTCCCTCTCCTTCCACTACCACCAGTACTCCTCGCTCTTCTCAATTCCGCAGCGGCGGCGGCGGAATCGTTATTATCTCTCCTTTTCCCCTTTTTTTCTACTAAGAAATCTGAACCTTTATGGCGACAACCGTATTTCTCACCGCCACAATTGTTCAATGCAGAACTAGCTTTTACAGCTAATGCTGCCATTTCCTCCGCCTTAAGCCTACGTTTCAGTTTGCTTAACGGCAACGCAAAATAAAGTTGACCGGGTTGAAGCTCCTCATCGGCGCTTATGGCGGAAACTACATCTCCGAAATCCATTTCGTCGGAATTACATATGAATATTGACGGATCTTTCTGTAACAGGTACGAAGCCTTCACTGGATAGGCAAACTCTTGTAATCTTCCGTCTTGTAGTATCAATTTTGCTGTAGCAATAGATGTTGATTCACAGGAACTGCAAATACCCATCTTTGGTAGATCCGATTTGGATTCAGTGGAGAGGGAGGAAAACTTGTCAGAGAAGACTGGAGGAGAGAAAAATGTGGGAATGGAAGGTATAAATAGGAGGTGCTAATAAAATTATACTGCCGAGTAATGAACCAGGAAGCCACGTCAGCATTTTTATTTAAAAAAAGAAGAAGGGGAAATGGTAAAAAGGAAAATAAAGAGGTGACTTTTGAATTAAAGAGTTTGTTATTTGGCATCATAGCAGCATAGGGCAATGCATTGCCAGCCTGTAATTTATGGGTGACAGGTTGTGTATAAGGAGAGTAATTCTTCCTTTAAATTTTACCCTTCTATTCATCTTGAAATTACGGAAGTAGGGACTATGGATTTTTGAGTAAGTCTCAAGTCTCATTTTCCTTGCTCATTTCGGGAGTATTTATCTAGTAATTCAATTTATTTTAAATCAATTACTTTGATATAAAAAAACAAAAATAAGTTAAAAAGTCAAAAGTTAATCTTTTCAACTTATGACTTATAAGGTTATTCAAACAAGCTCAAAAAAAGATATTTAAATTAAGCCTTAAGAATGAAAAGACATTCGATTAAAAACCACTTCTCTATTAATGATTTTACATGACAGTTAGGTTAATGTGCTTCGGATATCTAAGATAGAGTTTGATCATAGATTTATAAGTATTTTTGACAAATATTATTTGTATTAAAATTTGGGTAAAATGTCACCATGTATTTGGTCATAGTATTTGAGAAATATATTTCACTTTTTTTTAGAAAATATGATTTATACCGATAAGTTCTAAAAACTATCAAAACTAACCATAGATTTGAATAACAAGTCAATTGGATCTTCATTGCAACAATAACAAGTACTGTTCATGACATTGGAGAAATATGATAGTTCGGAGTGACTGCAACAAGCATCATTCTATACATCGTGAAGTAGACAAAGCACATGACTTTGTTATCTTGAGTGGATTGTTCATCATTTTCATCAATAACCATATCATCACTTTCATATTTATTGAATATTCCATCACTACTTTGGCAAGTTTACGTAAAAAATTATGTAATACAATGCAAACTACTCCTATAGAGGGTGTTTTTGTAAAAGATAAATTTTGGTGTAAAATTTAAATTTTTAAAAGATCCCAAATAATGAGATTTGACCAAAATACTAGTTTTTGGAAATTTATTTTTCAAAAATTTGTGCCAAATAATGACAAATTACATGGACAAACACTATTTGCCAAATTTCCTCCAAATTTTACTCTTTAGAAACTAACATTTGCTTTGCAAAATTAAATTAATTTTGCCACTAGATTTCAGATATTGAAAGTTATTCTAAAAAAAAAAAAGTCGTTTAGATATTATTATCCAAATATTAATGATAGACGAATTTCATTGTACATTTTATTTTACGTGAGATTTTTTAAAAATTTAAATTCTTTCACTACCTTATTCAGGCAGTCGAACAAACCTATATTCACATGTATTCTATCCAAATTGATTCATGTGGTAGAGGTACTAATCAAACTAGTAGTACGAGTCCGGATCAAGTTGTATTTATTCAAAAATCAACCTAACAAGAATTGCCATGGTAAGTAATCATTTCTTAATTAAAGATCTCAAATTTAAACTTTAAATAGAAAATCTTTTTTGTTCGTCTTACTTTTAATATAACTTATATTTTTATTTTTACAAATTCAAATTTAATCAGATTTTCATAAATTGAAAACTCTAAAAAAAAAACAGTTTGGTAAACGGTGTACGGTCAATGTACTACTAGGCAGAGG
Source organism: Solanum bulbocastanum (assembly GCA_037074985.1). Classification (NCBI taxonomy): domain Eukaryota; kingdom Viridiplantae; phylum Streptophyta; class Magnoliopsida; order Solanales; family Solanaceae; genus Solanum; species Solanum bulbocastanum. Next base: position 37,238,300 of record CM073598.1, on the reverse strand, counting down.
AATCACGAGAAGTTAATAAAAGGAGGGAGAAAGAGCGTAGAATTAAAAACGTGAGGGTAACATGTAACCACCCATCCATTTGTTGAATAATGTATGTGCAGTGGTTTTGATAAGGCAAAATTAAGACTTATCTGTAGAGTAGTTCTTAATTCTTACTGATGAGATGACTACAAACAGATCCACAAGTAACCTGTGCATCTTGATAATGATATTTGAAGGCTACTATATAATAATTCAAAGAAGATTATCATGACACTTTTTCCCTTCCCTTTTACCCTTTTTATCACTTTTTGGCAAATTGACCACACTTTATATAAGAACATACATGTTACTGCCTACGATTTTCTCTATCAACACTTAAAGATTATAGGGACAGTGATAACTTATCTTGATTGCAATGAACTGATAAACACAATGATGAAATTTCTCTGAATCGATTAATATGCACCGTCTAGATGCATTGCTCACGATATGTAATAAATGCATGATATGTGTTTTTATTATTTAATTATGATTTAATATGTAGTATCACTTTGTTTAATTACATAACTATCATAATAAATTAATATGATTTGATATATATTTGGCTGGCAAATTAAAATTTTCTCATATAAATATTGTGTTCAACTACATTAATTAATTTTGTTGCAAAAAAGATACATTTAAGTAAATGGAGTAATCATTAATGATTGTGTTGCGTATATAATTTTCAGATTAACTTTCGCGTATTTTATTTAATTTTATATGATATCTTTTACCTCCTCCATCAAACACATGTACTAGATAACTATGTCCCTGCACTTGAACAGATAGAAAAAATCACGTGATGTTTTTTGTTTCACTAGAATTTGAAGCACAAACCTCATAGTTCTCAACCATTTTATTGACTAGCTAGTAGATCATACTTTTAAGAGCGATTATGATTTTATCTTTGTTTTTCGATTTGAACCATAATTTTTCACTCATTGAATATGTTATTATTTAATTTATTGACTAGGTTATTATTTAGGGTTTATAGTTGATGGATTGTCTAGTAATTGGTTTTTAGTCAAAGCAAGTAAATTAAAAAATGGTAAAGGAGAAGGTACGGGGGTGAAGCTGAAATAATGGAAAGATTAGAAGGGTAATATAGGTAAGAAAAGAAAGGGACGTGGCAAGGTGAAGGAGAAACAGAGGAGTATGAATAAAAAGACACGTGGAAATGAAGGAAGGCAGGAGAGTGGAGAGAAATATTAGAAATTACCAACAACCCGACAAGAGCTTACATGTAATGATCTGTTTTTTTGTTGTGTGTTTGAATCGTTCCTTCTACTCTTCCACACCAACAATAAAACACTCTTCCATCACCTTTCTCTATTTTGTTTTCTTCTCTTTTTCTAATTTTCACTTCTATTTCAATACTAGACTAGTATACATTATTTTCTTGTCTCCTAGTTTATGTTTCCTTCTCTTTTTTATTTGTTCCAATAATTGTCTTCTTTGACTAGGCATATCAAATTATCAATTATTATCCTAACACTTTATTAGGATTGATGTTAGCGTATTATTTCATAATTTATTATTTTAATGATTATATTAATATTTCAATAGATTGTATTGTTTTTTCGTCGATATATAATGTCACACATTTATAATTTGAATGATAAATCTAAAAAAATGACAGGATACAAGATAAAACTACTATAAAAAGGTGAGATTAAACATGAAATATGATTATTAAATAATATATACAAACAAAATGAGAAGAAAATATTGAAGTGACAACGCGATCACACAAAACCGTTTTTTACATAAAATAGATCTTTTCATCGATGAATTTAAACGATGCGATATAATAAAATTTAAGTAACAATTAAAATAAACATTGTATTTAAACTAACAATACAAGATGATGCAACAGGTGACAATCATCCAAACAAGGTGTAATAGTTTTATATAAATATATAAATCAAATTTCAATTTAAGACGAAAATAAACTTAGACAAAGTAAAAGCCATTATTTTCAGCTTGGTTGACTTGGGTCAATTTCAAAATTAAAATACCAAGTAGTAGTATTGTTTAAGTTGTTGAATATAAAAAAAGAAAAAGAGTCGCTTTAATTTTCATCCTATTTTGTACTTATTGCTTAAGAAACACATGCCTAATGGACACTAAAAAAGAGATTCGTCTTCTCTTTTCCCTCCCCCCTTCATGCTTAAGAAATACTGCTTTTTTTCCTCTTAAGTTGGTTGGCCTTATTTGAAGGTTGACATTATATTAAGAAAGAATGACAACTCTTGTAAGAATATTTTCTCAATGTGCAAACGACCATTTAATTGTTCTATGATATAAAAAATAATGTTAACGTTGTGGTACGGACTATAAAAGATACAAAGAATTGATTATCACAAGTGAGTGTTAAATACTTCTTTTATCTTGAATTAGAAATTTTTTGATTGAAAAAATTTCTGACCCAAATTTGAATTTAGTGAAGAATATTTCTTCTCTACTAATTTATGACAACTTGACTATGTGTGGTCTTTTATAAAATATAGACATTGTGAGATTATATATCTTGTCGTTTAGAATAAAATAAGAAGTTAAAGCAATTTTGTTACAAAATATAATAGAAAAGACATTTCATGAGTAGCTTTTACTTGCTTTTTTTTTTCTACTTAATTAATATTCAATCTTTCCTAACTTTATTCTTTTAATTAAGTTATAGATTTGGGGTTTCTCTTTTGGACCCATAAACTAAGAATAAAACTGAATCCCAAAGATTGAAAATGTGATTTGATAATCATTGATAATTGTAAGTTGGGTCTATGAAGCTTCCCTCCACATACCATAGCCACCGAAACAGTTTATGTATACAGAAAAAAGATGTAACTTTTTTTTATTATACATAATTAGTCCAACACCTATTCGCTTTTTTAGGTCCCCATTTCGTAGAATTGGCAAATATCACATGCTGTTGCCTCTTTGATTTTGGACTTTTAAGGCCACTCTCCCACCAACTCCGCCCCCACAAAACTCACCGTCACCAATAACAAAGTTAATGTGCAAAACAAATACGACCAACAAAATTGATAGTGGCTGGTTTAGAGTATTGGTTGAGGCTTTTTATTTTTTGGTAATGGTTGAGGCTACACATTATTGAGGGAAAGACTTATTCAATTGTTTTGTTTGATTAACTGAGCTAATAAATGAGCAGGTCAATAGAATTATATATTAATTTTACCACCTTTAATTACAGTATCAGTTGTACATTTTGTAAATATTGATAAAATGGCACCATCGTGTGTGTTTTATTTATTAGTTTATGTTTTGTTTCTCAAGAGTCAAATGCTATAAATTTTTACTAATATTTCAAGATATATTTTCTCATTAAATTGACATAACAAAAGTTATTATACTTTGTAGTACTACTCAAATTTTAAAATTTTAAATATAAAATATTAAGTTCGATCTAATTTAATTATAATTTTGAAAATAAGAAAAACATGACAACTTAATCAGGATGGAGAGTATATATATATATAATCCTTATACTTATAGATTTCGAGTGGACTATATATTTCCCAACTGTGATGCCGAGTGAGAAAGAAACCATGCACAGTACACAGCTTGTCAAAATAGACTAAAGATTGAAATCTAAGAACATGACACCTAATTAACTTAGTATAATTGGTTCATAAACATTCAATCAATATATTATCATATATATATATATATATATATATATATATATATATATATATATATATATATATGCATGTCAATGTGATGCTTGTAATATTTTCCCCAAACAGATGCTCATAATTTATTTATTTTTGGTGACAGAAACTGAATGATGCAATGCACGTGCATCTCATTGATCGAGCTGTCTAATATTAATTTTTTTTTTTTTTTAGATTTGATGAAGCTACATGTCTTTGAATCTTCTATTTTGACACCAAAAACTTGGTAGTAAGAAATATGTAGAGCTATAATTCTTGAATCAAGGGTCTATCAGAAACAATATCTCTATCTCACAAAGATAGAGGGTAAGCTATGTGTATGTATACTACTGATTCCATCCTTTCCATACCCTATTCGTGGGATATACGTTAAATGTTGTGTTATAATCCTAGAGGTACAATTTTCCACTGCAATATTAATAACAATAAATGGAAACATTAGACTTATATATGTTTTTTTTTTATAGAGTGTGGAATTTCATTTTGGCTTGATGAAAGCTGGCATTGACAAAATGAAAAGGGAGTACAGCACCAGGCAAAATAACACTTTCTATATTATTAATTAACTAACGTAATCCATTGAACACAGAATTAATTAGTAGTAATAGTAGTGCATTTGTTTGAGATCTTTAGTGGGCCAAAATGCCAGCCCATTCTATATTTATGATTTCTTCCCTACTTCATGAGAATAATGCAGAGAATATAAGTTTGAAAAATATATAATGTGGAATCTTCTGCATTATTCTCGTTGGCACAGTTATAGTATCGTTTCGAATTATCTGTCGTAATTTTTAAAAATAGTTATGCCATTATATGAAACAGAGATAGTATTTTGCTTTAGAGAAAGGATTTGCTCATCTCCCTAGCAAAAAGACTTGTTTAAAAGCAAATATCCCATAAATCAAATTTTAATTATATGAATGCATTACTTTACTTATGATAATACAAGACGATCATGGTTTGTAATTGTGGATATGCTATTTATTTATTTATTTGTGCAAAAAAGCATAGAATAGTACTGAGTTTTTGGATGTAATAGTTATTTGTTATATATTTCGTAGTTATCCTTTTCTTTTACGTCAAATAAGAATTTCATTACGTCATCTTTATTTATAATGAAGAAACTTGCAAAATAATAACATTAAACAATTAATTATAGAACTAGAGCTGAGAATTGAAGGTAATAGCGTCGAACTACTAAGCAAAAAATAAAATAAAATGTCACATCTGATGGAATCAAGGGATATTTTAATTCCAAAATGAGTGGATAAAACAAGTTTCAATATACATAAGCTTCTCATTGTTTCTGTCACATCATGAATATCAAGGGATATTTTAATTCCAAAATAAGTGGATCAAATAAGTTCCAATGCATATAAATTTCTCATTAATTTATGCTGTCACATCATGAAATAATAATTAATCATCAACTTTTAAATTATTTTTGAATTTAAAATAGGAGACTATTTGGAAAAGGTTTATAAGTGCCTGTTGGGAAAAGGTTTGCCTGTTTATTTTAACACACGATTAAATTAAAGGTATCCAAATAATACCTATTTCCCTCCAAAAGAGATACATATCGGAATTCATAAACTTTATTTTCGTGAAATGACCTATTCCTACATGAATTTGGAAATTATGTTCAGATCAAATTAGGAATTTTTGTATTTTCGTGTTCAGAAACGCCAACCCCTGCGTGAACACGAAATGCCGACGCAAATATACAACCCCTAAAATAAAAATAAAAATAGAAGTAAGAACTAATCATGAAACTTGCCTTCACCATATAATTGACTAACGCAATAAGGATGAAAGTAGATTTTGTACATTTAGTCCAGCAATGGATCGCTGGTATTACTTCCCTTCTATAGCATTGCATCTTTTATTCTGACTTTATGCTTCATCTACAACTAACTATATATAAACTCCAACAGACTATACCCAAGTTGTGCCATATACAAAGCCATATAAATCACCTCCGGGTTATTCCGGATATCACATTGCACCAGAGAGATATAAGTACTATACGTTTAAGCTGGGAAGAAGCCAAAGATTGAAGAGGGACGACGAAAATGTCAGAAACCAAGCCAAGAAAGCCATGGTAGCTGAGAGTTGGTAACGGGTGCATAAAGTTCCCTCGCAGAATGAGCTTCTAGAATGAATAAGAAAGTCAGCCACACTAGCTGCTGAACATGATGCAGCTAGTGCTAGAAATGACAGGACCTGTTAGATGCGACAACGAGATGGCATTTGATTAGAAGCAGATTATAGAAGGTAAATTTTTCAGTCTATTGAACAAGGTACATACCCAATCTCCTAATACAACAAGTGAGATTATTCCAGGCAGACGAGTTGGGAGTTTAATAAGAACTGAGAATGCATCCACCATTGCTAGTGTCAAGCTCCACGCCATAAGCAAACCCATTACTGTCACCAAAAAGCTGCAAGCAACAAAAGTTGAAGTAGGTAAATTAGCACATCAATTTGCATCTTCACAGCTATAAGATTATGTTCTGATACTTCTTTATGTCTAAATATTTCTGTACCAGCGCAATAACATATCTATTTCCGTCACATTCTGTTTTAAGAGAATAACCATAAACAGCAAATTGGCTCTTAACACATATCTGTTGGCAAATACTGGGATTCTTGTAAAAGGGCAGAGAATGAGATCATAAAGTGCAATCCCCACCCCATATCGACAAATGACTCATTACATCAGTCATAATTTGTTTGGTTATACCTATTACAACTGTGACCAAAGCGGTTCGAGAGACTATGTGCAAGAAACTCCAACTCCTGCAAGAACAAAAAAGGTAGAAGAAATGCAGGAATAGCAAAAGAGACGAAGAAGTGTATGATCTGATATCATCATCAACCAATAGTAATACGGAACTGTAGCCTTAAAGATGATATGTCTATATTATTTTAATGAAGAAGCACATTAGTTCAATATGATATTTCAATTGGTAACAAATAAGGAAATGCTGACTCCAAAAACACTTCCTACTTGCAGCTCTTAAGATGAACGCCAAATACAGTACAAGTAAAACCTGTTATTAGCTCTACATCTCCAAATGTTGTTTGGAAGATAAGAGAGCTAGCAAATGTTAACTATCTACACCATGCTAGGAAATGTTCTGCCATCACTTCCACAACACCACCATCCACACCCATTAATGACTAAACTGCACGAATGAAACAACACAATTGTCTATAGACTCCACAAGATCTCAAGTATGTGTAACTACTTGTTCCCTGCTTCTCACACTGTAACAATGAAAATCAATCACAACATTTACATCTGACTAGCTTCATCCACAGATCCTTTTTGTATACCTAAGCTAACTTTAATGGGTCATGTAAAGCACCACTTAATAGCTGTCAGTTCTCTCACCTACTTATCATGGAAACTCACAACCAAAATCATTTGGCAGCCGTTCCATGAATGTAACTATTTCTTCTGGCAAAGTTACGGTAAATACATTACAAATAACCGTCCACCCAGGATTTGTTAACGAATTAATGTATAAAACTCAAGAAAGGTGCCTAGAGAAAACAAAAAAACAACAAATACACAGATCATATATGCGGCAAATGGCAAATAATACACCAAAAATCAATGTATCTCGTGTCTCAGCCTAACACGACAAATGAAGTTAATATTCGTCGCGACAGAAACATAAATGATGACGAGGAGGAGGAGAAAGAAGTGGATGTATCTCAATCAATGTGTCTTGTGTCTCACCCTAACACGACAAATGGAGTTAATATACGTTACGACAGAAACATAAAAGATGATGACGAGGAAGAGAAAGAGGTGGACCTATCTAAATCAATGTGTCTTGTGTCTCACCCTAACGCGACAAATGGAGCTAATATACTTTACGACAAAAACATAAAAGGCGATGACGAGGAGGAGAATCAATGTGTCTCGTGTCTCAACCTAACATGACAAAGGGAGTTGATATACATTACGACAGAAACATAACTGATTGATGACGAGGAGGAGAAATAGGTGGATCTATCTCGATCAATGAGTCTCGTGCTTCATCCTTACGCGATAAATGAAGTTAATATATGCTACGACAGAAACATAAGTGATGATGACGAGAAGGAGAAAGAGGCGGATATATCTCATTCTTAATAAAAGTTCGTCTATAAATGCATACTAGTTGTCACCGCCGAATTAAAAGCTGGACTTTCTTAGTCCATAAATGGATCAACACGTGTTACAATGTCACACAAATAACGTTTCCAGGATAAAGAACAGCTGGCATTCCAACAGCTAGTTGTTCTTCCGTATCACAAACAACATCATTCAGATGACCTGTAGAAGCTTAATCTTATTGACCTATTTTACTCATTCTCACCTTGTTCTTTCCTTTTTTTTTTTTGCTATTTTTTTTATATCTTTGTTTCCCCTTGTGTTTTTCCTTCCAATCCTCATTCACCTACTCCATATCTATTTAATAGTTTCTTCTAGCTACTCAATTTAAAAGCAATCCGCTGCCACTCACTTTGCGGTCATCAACTTTTCATAACATAACAATCTTCCAAGTTTCAACCAAAAAATAGACTCAAAATAAAATTCAATTTTCGTTCTTCTTGTTCCCCTTTCAGACGTATGCTCGGTTAGAGCTGCCAAATGACTATATGATCATCAGTCAATTCTACCTCAACTCACCTTCTAATTTCAACTAAGTTCCAGTCCGAAGTAGCAATTGAGCTGTTAAACTAGTTTTTTTTCTGGCCATCAAGGAATTAAAATATACCTACTTGTTAAGAAATGATCATCATAAATTGCACGGCTAGGTCAAAAATTGAAGGCTATACAATATAAAGTACTAAAATTCAATCCTTTTTATCAAAATGCATATGGAACATACAAACACATCAACATAGAAGGTACCAATCAGAAATCTCCTAAAACTAAAAAAAAGTACCAAAAACTCAAGAATTGACTGATTCATCTCAGAAACAAGAAAAAAAAAGGAAACCGAGAAAGAGAAAATTACCAGAAAGCAGTGTAGCTATAGAAAGGAATATCGAAACACATGAAAAGAAGTGAAGCAACAGAGAAGATAGCCTGTCCTAATCTCAAAGCCAAGCTACCACTAGAACCCAAAGCCCCTGGAAGTTCATCCATGTCGTAACCGACATGCCAGAGACTTGCACAAATTTGCTAATATAATGAACTGAGATGTTTGTCATATCCAATTTCAGCTTTCTACGCATGCCATGCCACGTTTACATCAAAGAGGAAGAAGCAACCGAACAGAGAAAAAAAGGAAAACAATTTTGGGGAAAAAAATTAATGATAAGAAGAGGTAGTTGTGACGTATGAATGAGAAAAAAGATGATGTTCTCCTCTAATGTCTTTTGTTAAGCTTTTAATTTGGGGCAATATGATCTTGTCTGGCTTCCAAAAGAAACAGGTCAAGTGGTTGCGGGAGTACAAAATTGAAGCGGTGGCGGTGGACTTTTATGACATCTTAGTCCATCTTTCTTCTCTTTTTGGCTTAGTATTTCTTTTTCTTTTTCTTTTTTTCACACAATAATTATTTGATCATTTTATAGATTTTACAGGAAATTTAACTTCTCACTATTAACAACTTACATATTGGAAATGAAGAAAGCCATTTACTAGCAAGTACAAGTAGAGCCAATTAGATATGGTGTCAACTGTCAATTGTCATGAATGAAATTGTCCTTTCCTAATTAAAAGTTTCAAGTTCGAGATCTAATGGAAAAATTCAACAATCCAATGAGGTGTAAATCCGTATTAATCAAACTTCAATATGAATACCAGACATCCAATGGAAAAAAAAAGTTTCTTTTCCTAGCAAGTAAAAGTAGAGCCAAATTGAATTGCGAACCTCTACATTTTGGATGGGAATAGATTTCTCATTTGAACGATATAGTTTTTATAATGATGGTCATTCTCCAAGGGAAAATTTTGCAAATCCATCAAGGTTCCTTTGGGCAGAACATTTTAGGATCTTTCATGAATGCCATTTACTGGGCAGTGAGCTAAGTTCATTGTTACTACACACTCAGTGTTCCATATATTGCAGATTCAATTATTTAAGCACAATATACAGTGAGAGAATTTTGTTCTTGTATTATTAGGGAATAAAATAACGCAGCTTAGTAATATGATTACACACATAAATACAAGTACAACAGAGTTCCATTTCCCGATAATTGGAGTTCAGAAACTGAGTTAGCCTCCACTAATAGGAGGTATAATGGCCAATTCATCTCCATCTTTAACAGTGGTGGACTCAGCTGTGTATTCCTCATTCCGGGCAAGAAGCATGCACCCACGAATCTCTTCCAACCGTGGAAAGTGAGAAATGACCTTATTCAAGCAGTCACCGGCAGTACTACCATAAGAAACTTCCAATGGCATTTCAGTCATGCCAGTCAAATCTCTAGCACGGGCGAAAAAAAGAAACTTTATTTGAAGAGATCTACTCTCATCTCCATTCTGTAGATCTTCCGCATCTTTACTGTCAATTTGTTTATCAATCATGACGATTGCAAATAACCTGTCAAGTATATTCAACAGTAGGGGTAACATCTATCAGTTATGCTCCGATTCCAAAGTCATGGCTTCTGAGAAATCAAAATTGAAGACAGAAATAGCATGTAGTTTTTCTCAAGGACAGGAGCTAAGTAGTAAGCACCACGGCAATGACTAAATCATACTATTAAAGAATAACTGAATATTTAAAAGGGTCTGTTACTCTTTCCTAAGAAATTACAACTAAATAGTTAAACAAACACAAAACTTACCTTCTACAAGAAGTTGAAATCTAAAAGTAAGTTAAACACTTACTATAAGTAGACTAACTAAAGACACAAAAATAGTTTGACCTTAGAACTATGTTAACATGGCCAAAAGTGATCAACATCTTATGTAATTGAAAATAATGCTTTTGCAATTGACCAAAAACATTAACCCAAGTCCACACACTTCACACTGAAAGAAAAGGATGTTCCTTCTTTTACAACATTAAGTTCAATGCAGAATTAACAGTCATTTTAAAATGAATGAAGAGAAATAAAAAGAAAGGGTAAATTCAAGCCAAGTTCACTACATCCATGTATGTACTTACATTATGGTTAAGATAAACTTGTAAAGAATATAGAAGTGTTGATTTCCCAGTAATGACAGAAAGTGACAAACTTATTTAAGAAAGAAACGAGAAAAAATGACACAAACTAAAAGAGTATAGAAGTATTGGATTTCCTAGCGACAAAATAAAACTTATTTAAGAAAGAAACGAGAAAAAGTGGCACAGGCTAAAAGAGTATTGAAGAGTTGGATTTCCTAGTAACAATAAAAAGTGACAAACTTACTTGAGAAACAAACAAGAAAAGATGACACAGCATATTCTTTTGGAAGCTAAGATCAATTTATAGGATTCAGTCAAAACACAGCCCCACCCCCCAAAAAGAAGGAAAAAGCAAAGCAACCAGCTAACCACATAAGGAAGTAGATAGGATAAAGATACACCAATTTGTTAAAGGCATTACACCCGACTATGCTATGCTGTAGATACAATCAAACTACGCTTCCAGATTTCACACATATACAAATCCATTAACTTAATTCCAAATAAAGTTTCAAAATTAATTTGCACAAAATTTGGTAAAAACCCATTTCGAAAGAAGACATGTATATTTTTCTTCATTCTAATATCACTGTTAACATATCAATCAAATGTAACGAAAAAGGATTACACTAAACTGTGCTAATTCATGTGTCACTTTTCTATTTAAGGATGGTAAAAAATGTTAAGACACCATTCTACAAATGATATTATTAATCTTTCACGAGTTTTAACAAGTCAAATACACTTACCTAGTCAATTTAAACTTTGATGTAATGTTTTCTCCCATTGAACTAATGCTTGCCCTATTTTCTCTAATATTCTCTTTTACTACTACTTATATCACATGACTAAAAGAAGTTTAAAATTTGATTAATCATCATTTGGCCTCAGGTGACAATTTTTTCCTCCTAGTGTACTAGAGAGGAAGTTGGTACTATAAGTTACAGAGCTCTTTTATACTTTGGGTAGATCTACAGTTTAAGAAAAAGTGCTTGATGCTATCTCACAAAAGGGTAGTCCATTCCATTGGTAGAGAAGCAGTTCTACCGATGGATTCTTACTAGTAGCAGTAGTTCTTTAAGAATGTTGGCTAACTTATATTTTCTTCCAAACCAAATCATCCAAGGTTAGCCAACCCGCAGGATGATTTGGATTGAAAGAAAATATAAGTTAGCTAGCCATCATAAAGAACTAACCATCCTGGTAAGACTCACTTATGTTGTTGTTGTCATCCTGATAAGGCTCATGCCTGATGTCCGTGTTCAGAACTCTACAATGGGCTTCATGGCAGGCTGCCCCCCCTCCCCCACAAACCTCCTCAATAAAGAAGAACACATTCCATTTAGACAGCACAAAAATGATTCTCTTCTTACTTCTTAATTTATTTTTTAGTTTTTTTTAATTTGTCGCCCAAAACTATCTATACAAGTTTGTTTGTCAGCTAATTAAGACATTCACGCGATTATCTTTTCTATTACTTTCCTTATTTTTCTAGTTTTCCTTGATGTTTTGCCTCAAACTAGAAAATAAATTCAAGTTGAATCCATAAACGTTCTGTGTGACTCCTCAATGAACATTGTATTCTCCTAGTATCTGGAACATGTAATTCTGTTCTAGCTTCTAGCTAGAAGCAAAGTATATTATAATAACAAAGGAGTAGTTAATTAGCATCTTCCAAAATAAGGTCAAATTCTCCACGAACATGTGATTTTGGAAAATTATCGAACTATTGAAGTGCTCAATCCACTTACGGAGCAATTTTCATCGGCTATTCATATGATAATTTGAGAATTCACCCAAAACTAAAAAGGTATATTCACATAGGAACAAATCAAAGAGGAATTACAGAAGGTCGAAGATACCTGAACCCAAAAGTAGAAGAGGGAGACGCACTGATGCTCTTCTCTTGAAGAATTCAGGCAAAGTAATAGCGCCTTAATTTCCGATAGAATTCTAAGAAATCTGCAGAAGTGAGGGAGTGGGCAGAATGGAAAAGAGGGCACAGAAATAGTTAAAAATAGAATTTCCCACCCAGTTTTTTTTAATTAGTTATTACTAGTCCAATCTTTTTTTATTCCATATTACTCATAAAAATATATTAGAATTTCCCATCCAGTTCAATTAAAAAAAGAGTTAAAGAAATCTTAGTGAATTTAAAATCCTGCATATTAGAGAAATAATTTATTATCGTATTATCTAACATAAAATTCAACTTTAAAGTATAAAAAAAGTTCATCAACCAAACCAGAACTAAAGTATAACGACTTGTTGATGCTATATAATTAAGAGAGAAGATATGTTTTAAATGGTTAATTTATCTTGATGAGCTTTTAATAACATTAAAAATGTTTTAAAATTTAAGTTAAATATGTTTAATAGGAACACTTTATCATGTTTTTAATAGAAGCATATAGTAATTCAAATATCTAAAAAAAAAGAAATTTACTAACTAGGATAAAAGACTTGTCATTGTATTTTGCCTAAATAGACTTACATAAATTTACTCTTTGAATCTCATTTTTACTATCGCTTTAGTTATTTTAGCTTTATTATGAAAATCATACTCATTTTAACGTTTGTTTTAGTTATTTTAGCGTGTATTAAGAAAATAATAAATATAATATATAGTTTACTAAATTATTTTTTCATTAACTATTATATTTTTTAAAATTTTAATGTGTATAATCGAAAATAATTATTAATTTAATATTGAATTTCTAAAATAGAAATTCTTATTTTTGGAGAGCTAAAATGATTCTAATGTCTAAATTCCTAAAATAAAATATAAGTAGGTAAATATTTGATTTTAATTTACAATAAACATATGAGGTAGATATTTTTTGTACTTCCAAATTTATTTCTAAAAAGTTTTCGCCAGATACGACGGGAGCCTTATCTTCGTGTGGCTGAAACTGTAGAAACCTTGTCTATTCACTATTTGTTTTTAATTAATTAAATTAAACATTAATTCTGTAGTTTGCAGTTAGTTGAATGGGGAGTATTGCTGCATATTGTGGTGGATTGCTATGTTGTTCCGAGTTACGATCGAGCAATTCAAGGATAGTTTCGGGCTTATCGGTGTTGGAACAGGTGGATAAGGAGTTGATGAAGGGGGATGAAAGGGCTGCTTTGTCTCTTGTCAAGGATTTGCAGGGAAAACCTGGTGGCCTTCGCTGTTTTGGCGCTGCTAGACAGGTTCCTTTTTGCAATGTTCTCTTCATTAACATTTTTTCTTCGGATCAATTCAGTAGGCACAGTCACTACAAATTCATTATTCGGAGGACATATGATAGGTTTTCACTGTTTTTATTCTACCTATAGCAAAGTTTTAAGCGAATGGATCTATTAGGAACAGCTTTGGTATGGGTAAGGGCTGTGTACACACTATCCCACTTGTGGGTCACACTGACTACGTTGTTGTTCTGAGTTTTAAGGCATTGTTGTATAAATGAATTAAAACCTATTTTCCTTCTGTTGATTAATCTTTTTGCATTTGTTATAAAGTTTTTAGTTATATGTAGATATAAATGGTTTGTAAGAAAGGGCGAAAGCTTACTTAGTTGTTAGTGATTAGCCGGGCTTAGTGGTAAACTACATCTAGTTAGGTTGAATAGTTAATCATTATGATTTTATTGGACAGACATTGGTCTTGTTATTCTCAGAAATCTGCTTTAAGTTTACAAGTTTATTGAAGAAACATTTGGCTGGTAATTCTCTGAGCTTATGTAGGAAAACTGCTTTAACTTTATGTGTAGGCTCATGCAGGTACCACAGAGGCTGTATTCCTTGGATGAATTGAAGTTGAATGGAATAGAAGCCATATCTCTTCTATCACCAGTTGATGCCACCCTTAGAGCAATTGAAAGAAATCTGCAAATTGCTGCTATTTTAAGTGGTTCTGCTGCATGGTATGCGCTTGATTTGAGCCCACAACAGATCCTTTTTGTTTCTCTGGGGGTTCTGTTTCTGTGGACTCTAGACTTGGTAAACTCTTAAGATGCCTGTCAATTTGTCTTCTGGAATTTCTCTCTGACTGTTCATAGAGCAATTTTTATATCTTTTCTTTAGAGATTTCTTGAAAATTTGTTCCGAAGGTCAGAGTCATGTTATTCACCAAGCAATTGATTTGCTGTGAGTTTTACAAGATTGATGGCTGTTTTTCTCCCGGAGAAACTCAAAGCTTAGTTTTACTTTAAACAAATTGCTAGGAACAAAAACCGCATTTCTAGTAGTTACCAGCTTTAATTTTCATCTATAGAAGATATTCTGAAAGAGATAAATCTACAACAGAAGAGGGCAAGAACTGAATACCAACTGACATAAGAAAAATCACCAATATGACCAAAATCTCCAATAAAGTGCTCCTATAGCTTTACTCCAAAACGGTTGTCAAAGACTAACTTATCTCATGTATGTCAATTTATGAAATCACTCTGTAAAAATTAAGCTTTCATGAAACAGTTACTATTGACATATCCAGATAAATAACACTTTTTCTTTCCCTGTATTGCCATTTCTCTACATTTGAAAATCACACTGGGGACATGCTCATGATAATTTGCTGGTTTCATGTTATGTCATATTTTAGGAATATAAAGGAGAACAATCTAAACCTTGTGATAATAGTTTACACTCTTGTTTATGTATATTTGACTGTTAGTCTACTTAGTGAGTCAACAGAGGTGAAAGTAAGAAGCCTAAAACACAGAGTTATGTGTTCTAAGACATTCAAACATGATTGCTGAGTTATCCATATTTGTGCATAGGTTTCTTTCAATGGAGGAGTTGGTACTTTGGTCCTCGACACAATTGGCCATACCTTCAGTCAGAAGTACCATAACAGGGTTATTCAAGTGAGTTTCATCACTCTCATTCTCTCTCTGTCTCCCTCTCTTCACCTACACATATGAATGCACACTAAAGAGTATTTAGTTTTCAACTTTTCTCAAAAAAACAACTAAAAAGGCTCTAGTTTTCAACTCTCTTTGATTGTAAGATCTTGCAAAAGACTTACAGATTGATTGATCTTCAGAATTTGTTTCTTCATTTTCACTTTCTTGCTTCTTCTCAAAAAAATAATAATTCATGTTCCTGCTTGCAATGTCCTTGATACACAAGAATCTAATTCCTTATCATTTACCTCTACTTTTCTCTCTCTGAAAGTCATTATTAGTTTGGCTTTTCTTTTCTGTGACTTGTCTTGTAACAAGCTGTACATTCCCCAATTCTGATCTAGCATGAAGCTGGGCATTTCTTGATTGCCTACTTGCTGGGTATTCTTCCTAAGGGGTATACACTCACCAGTTTGGATGCTTTGAAGAAGGAAGGATTGTTAAACATCCAAGCAGGAACAGCCTTTGTGGACTTCGAATTTATTGAGGAAGTAGGTAGTCTCCTATCAATTTTTTAACCTACATTAAAGCTTTTCAGTGTTGGTTGTTCCTTGAATATTGCTCTTTCTTCTCCTTTAAGCTTTCTGGGCTGGGCAATAATCATTTGTGTATAATTACTCTCTCTAGTTTGACCCTGATTTATTGCCGTGCAGGTAAATAGAGGAAAAGTAACAGCCACGGTATTGATCTCTGTCATAATTATCATGTATGTTTATTTCTGTGACCTGGTATATGATTCCTTCACTAATAATGCACTTCTAACAGATGCTGAACAGGTTTTCATGTATCGCGCTAGCAGGTGTAGCAACTGAGTATCTTCTGTTTGGGCATGCTGAGGGAGGTCTGTCTGACATTAATCAGGTTTATGTTATTCCTATGCCTCCTATAATCTGAATAAAATCCAACTTTCTAGGTTTATTTTGCTCAGTTCATATCTCAACTGAGTGGGACATCTAAATTAGGACATGGCATCATATGGTACACTGAGAATTTTACTATTTGAAGTGCAATAAACAGCTACTGCAGTCCTTGTATACTCTTCCTCTAAGAAGAACGGGAGCTATTAATAAGAGAAACTGCCATATTTCCATTAAACAATTGTGCTCCTACCTAGATTTATCGTAGATTGCTATTCACTTTCATGCATAAAGAGTTCGGTCTTCCACCTGCTACCTTTTTCTTGATGCAATTGTATAAGGCTGAGATCCCTACATCCTTTCTCTAGATATTGTGCATTCGTTCAGTTTTCACCAAAATGATTGATTCTATACTAAATGTTAAACAAAGGCTAATAAAAATTCCTGTTTGACAGTTGGATGCATTACTGAAAAGCTTGGGATTTACACAGAAGAAAGCAGATTCTCAGGTGAGATGGGCTGTATTGAACACAATCCTCATTTTGCGACGCCATGAGAAGGCACGATCGAAGCTTGCAGAGGCAATGACTCAAGGGAAATCTGTGGTCGTCTGCATTGACATCATTGAGAAATCAATCAGCGATGATGATTTGTAGCTTCATATTTCTTAAGATCCACCATATAATTCTGATATCCCCTATGATACTCCTTCATTCTCTATATATAGTGATCTTTTGTGTTAAAGTAAAATGAAGTTATTGCTTCTCGCCATAATTCTTCATACGCAAACCTTGCTCGAGAACGATGCAATAATGAGCTAACCAGTAACTTAACCAGAGCGCTTATTCTTTGTACATGATACCATTATCTAGTAGGAATGCATAAATATTTATAAATGATCGTCTTCTTTGAGAACATGATAATGACAATAATGCAACTTTAGATAAAAGGCATTTTCTGAAATCCTATAAGATAAAAAAAAAACTATAAGCTGTATCTAAAGTTTTCGAGATAAATGGTATTCTATATGAAATAAACGAGATAACTGTGTCATGGAAATCCATCTTAAAACTGTGAATTGAACCGTGCTGTTTGTCAATTGTCAGATTTAAGGATCACCATTTCATAGCCTTATCTGGATGTAGTAGTGATTGTCATTTCTCAACTGGATGGGTAAATGTCTGAGACTCATTAGATGCATCACTCAGCAATACTTACTTTTGCCAAACACAGACAGATTCAACGATTTTATCAGAGTCTAGGCAATATAGATTGCATACAACTTTGAGATGAAAAACTTAGCAAGTCTAAGTAAATATCAACATTTTGCAACTCGCTATCTTAATGGATTATTACTTATACTTGATAATATACAGCAAGATAGTTGTCTCATTAATCGTCCAATTGGGTCACAGAAGTTTAAACCTTGTAGTAACTTATAACAAAATTAAAAACCAAGAAATCATTCACAAGGTCTAAGATCTCTCTATGATTCAAGCTGGGCATACCAGATACCCTGGATTTTTACATCCTTAGGAGTCTTTGCCCCCAGATCAGTATCAGATGGCTGAATGCTCTCAAACACTCCAATCACCTCACCAGTCTGTGGGTTGCTCTTGGTAACAGTAAATGTGATCTTCCCTGTTAGAGATGCGGTATTCTTTATGTTCTCTTTCTGGAGCTCCTCCTCATCTCCTCTGCCTCCAGCTGGCAATGCAACAGCATTGTCATAACCAGTGGATCCACCCCTGCCCTTTGGGTCAAGAAATGATGAACCTCTGTATGATGGCACAAGGAAGTCACCACTGAAGCTGTCGGGCTTTCCTGATGCCACAAGTTGTTTGATGGTGAAGAGGAAGGGAACGCGCTCACCACCAGGAAGCTGGACAGTAACAGCAGCGTAATCAATTCCATCCTTCTCCTCAAACTTGACAGTGCCATCAGGAGATACTTCAAAAGGTCCCTCAATCTCATCCAAAGTGTAGGTTAAGCGAGTCATAAGCTTGGTCTTTTGGAAATCTGGAGCTGAATTTTTGCTTACGCCCTCTGCCTTGACGGTGAATGATGTTGGCTCTAAGCAGAACTTCTTGGCGTTGTATTTGCCTGGCTTGAAGGCAAAGCTATCAACACCTCCATCTATGGTAGGGCACTGGTTGGCAGTTCCAGTTCCCTTTACTTCCATGTATGTCTTGCTCTGAATCTCATCAAAGGTTAGACGTTTTGGAACTCCTTCAGCATTAGCTCCCTACATGATCAAGTTGCAAATCTTTAGAAATTCTCTCTTGGACACAGGACATCAAAAGAAAAAGGGACACAAAGCATAAAACAGTTGATCACTAAAGGAACATGAACTATAGATGACAAGATAAACATTCCAAAAATGAGCAGTTTTAAGTTACTCTATGAACCAAGCCAGCAAAGTTTCTTTGAGCCAGATATAGAATTTTTGCTGCTATTTTACCTTCCTAAAAGATAATATAATATCATAGTGATTATAAGGCATGGTTGCTATTCTTACTAGTGTGTTCTATTTAACTGTTTAAACTTTTAAACGAGATGATTGCACAATTTAACAAAACAAAGACATTATTAACTTACTGAGACAACAAGGGCAGAAGTGGCAAGGGCAAATCCAGCAATCTTGGCAGCATCAGTACATTTCTGAGCAAAATCTTTAAGATCAGCTTGCAAAGAGCAAGAAAGCCTGGATGCAGATGGTTCAAGACCAAATGCCTTGCTCACACTTTGAGATGACCTCAATTGCAAGTTGTTTCTGGCAGAGACACCACCAATCTTAGTTGGTTGCATAAGAGTAGCAGCTGCTTGTAGAGAGGCTGCCATTTTGTTTTGTTCTTCTGATCAGTTTTCTGCTGCTCTTTGTTTCTGTTTATTAGAAACTAACAAGTGTGACAGTTGGATGGTCAGATTGCAGAAATAATTTTTGGTGGTTTTGCTGTGAGTTAGATAAGATATAGGATAAGGTTTTCTTTCATTGGTTTCTTAGCTTGCCATGTGGCAATGTTAGTACTTTGGATGAAACTCCTTCAATCTTGTATTTAAATTGATTGACAATCATGTTTTTATTTTTATTTGATATTAGCAATTAAAAAGAAATGGCCCATGCAGGTCTCGAACCTGCGACCTTCGCGTTATTAGCACGACGCTCTAACCAACTGAGCTAATGGGCCAAATGTCTAAGTTGCTATCTTGTTTGAATATGAAGTTGTCTAATAATTTTTGTAATATTCAAATTAATCTGATTGGAGGGAGTAATAGAGAAGGAATCGGAAGTCTTAGTTAGCTTTTGGCCTCAAATTTATAAATCTTCTTGACAAATTATTTTTGGGTGAAGTTTCACTATGCATTTGACCAAAAATTTTAGCAGAAATATTAGATTATTTCGAAAAATATGATTTATATTCATAAGTTCTAAAAATTAGAGTATTATAAATCCTATAAATTAGTATTGTCCTTTTATAATAAACATGTTACGTTGACAAATAACATTATAACAAAATTGATACCAACCAACTTACCAAAATAACAATATGGACAATACTCAAGAGCAATACATCAACCACATATTCAAACTCGTCACTGATTCAAAATGAATTATAACTCATTAAAAACAAAATATTTTTCTTTTTGCCACGTTCTACATAGATAGCAAAGATGAATAGTTATTAGTTATTAATGGAGTAATTTAGTAGATAAATATTAGTTGAAATTAATAAATGATGGACATTTTCTTTTTATAAAAATATAAAAAATTGGAATATTTTTTTAATTTTTTAAAATTCTCGAATATTTTTATGTGAATTATCAGTGATGGTATATTGTGAATATGAAAGTGATAATATGATTATTGATGAAAATAATGAACAATCGAATTAGAATATCAAAGTCATGTGTTTCATTTACTTCACTGTATATGAAATGTTTCTTGTTGCACTCACTCTAAACTGTCATATTGATCCAATGTCATGGACTACTTGTTATTGAACTATCATATTGATCCTCATGAACACTAATTGTTATTTATTGCCACGAAGATTCAATTGACTTCTTGTTGAAGTCATGAATTTTGTTATTACATTTTTATCTTGCTATGTTAATACAAACATATGATTAGTTTTGATAGTTTCTAAAACTTATGAATATAAATCATATTTTTTTTATAAAGTGAAATATTTTTTTTCAAATATTATGGCCAAACGTGGAAAATTTCACCAAAGAAAATATTTGGAAATTTATGGCTAATGCTAGCTACCATTGCCTTTTTATTGGAACTTGTTTTATAAATACTAAATCCAGCTGCTGTTTATTAATTCACGATCACTATAAACCTCCATTCAATGTTTTATTGGAAAAAGTAGCTAGTTTAAATTCAAATTATTGGAAAGACGAAGTTTTAGTGATGTCCTTTTTATTTTTATATGTGATGAAGCGCAGTTAAAAGTTTTAACATGAAAGAATTATAATGGCTTTTAAAACATACGTCTTTTTGAGTGAAGCCCTAAAGCACATTGAAAGCACAAATCTCACAAAAGTTTTAAAGAATAAACGTTTTTGGAATTCGTGACATATTACCACGAAATTGAAGCGCAAATCTTTATCTAGACGAAATTTGGTAAGACTCAAAAATCAGAAATAAAAAAGGAACTATAAAATCGAACGTTCAAATTTCTTTTTCTTTTTTTTTAAATGAAAATTTGGTTATATAAACAAGGAATCAGAGATCAGAATCAGATTTAAAATCTCATAAATAACTAAAAAGCAAAGAAGTAGCAGATACGATTTCCTCTCAGACAAATGCCTCGATTGTCTTCATTATTTTAAAAGAATGGATTATCAGACTCGTCATCTGTTTGTTCATCATTGAGGAACTACTACTTCAACATTCACAAAAAAGAAAAGATAAAAAAAACTGAAATTCAAAAATATAATCAGATCCCTAATGTGCTATGTGTGTCCTTCGCAGGTAGAGTAGGTAAAGGGATGATTGAAGCTGTTCTACTTATAGGCATTGGTAGGTTTAGGGTTTAACATTAGGGGATTGGCTTCAGGCCCAATCTATACTTCTTCTTGGACTTGAGTAGACTTTTTTGTTGTCTTGGCCCAGTTTAACAACTTATAGCTTAGACATTGTCCCAAACGGAATGCACAAATACTCGTTTTTAGGGCCTCTTTTCAATTTATAATCGATTTTAAAAAAATATACTGATCAAGTTTACTTATCTTGGGCACAACTTCAGATGTACACATTCGAAGTTGAAAATATGTGTGTATCTATGGATATCATTGTCTGAAGTATGATCTTTGTTTGATATGGTTTGTCAAGCTCAAATTCAGACATTTTAAAATGAAGTTATGGCCTTGGTAACGTCTATTTTGGACATTTTTTTTAGTGAAGATATGACCTTGTTAAAAGGCAAACTTCAGATATTTTGGTATGATATCAAGGCATATTTGTCCCAACTTTAGACATAAATGACTGACAACCAAAAAAACAATTGAAGAAAATTATGAGAATAATCTGAATAGTGCACACACCATTTTCCGTTTTAGGTATCTGAATTTAGATTATAGATTAACTTTATCTTTGTCTTGTTTGTAAATAATAATTTTGTTATTTGCCCTGATTAGAAATATATGAAAACATATGATGACGGATGGTGTCGCCGAAGGAGCAGACTTGTCTGAAGCTCGTTAAATACGGTGCCTCATGAATTTTTTACTGCAGTCCTTAGGAGGTGAGCAAAAATAATACTCCTTCATTAATTTATGTGGCATGGTTCGAATGGTAATTAAATATCATAATTTTGATAGTGAATTTCTCTGTACAAAGTCGCTAGTCCTTTAGTTTCACTGCACAAATTAGGATTCACTTTTATCTTTCTACGATCTCTATTATTCTGTTTTCCTTCTTTCATAAAGATCAAGTTGAGTGTTGGTTCTCAGTGGTGCATGATAAAATGATTGAGCTGCTTTTCGTTAGGCAAAGGCAAATGAGAAAGATAGTAAATTGTTTCAAAAGGAGAAGAAACACTTTATCCTTCTTTAATGAAAGGTATTCGTTCAGACACATCTTTTCAGGCCAGCAATGCTCATTTTGTTGCATTATGACATGATGGCTAATTGTTTGGCCTTACTGGACCACCCGATGACTGAATAGTCCAACACGAATTTCCCTCTCCGTCTAAGCTTAGCACTATGTAACAAATACTAATACTATCGCACTCTTTTGGTGTCCAATTAAACTTCCAAATTCCCGAGGCAAGTGACAACTCTAGTATATAAAGCTACTTTAAATTTCATCAAAATAAAAAGTAGTTCATCATCATAGTCAAATTAGTAGATACGTGGAGTATTATACATAGTTTCCCACCAAATTAAGAGCAATTTTAAAAAAAGTGGTAAAATTCAAATTTTCAAACACGTTACATTACTGTTTTTTTTTCTCCAACTACCGTGCTTTTCCTTAGTTATATCATTGAGATCTAAATATAGAAAACAGTAACAACTTACAAGCAAAAAAGAATCTGTTCACTAAAGAATAGTAAATTGGAAAAAAACAAATTTCTCAATTACGGCACAACAGATATAAAATTTAAAACTAACAGTAGAGACCATTAGGTAAAAGAAAGAAGTTGATTTGTTTCTTATTTGGCTTTATTGTTGATGTTGATGACGATGGCCCCGTCCTTTCTTGGCCTCCACAATCGTCGGCTCATGCGAGTCACACACTTGCGTCTTGAATTTACATCCCAACTTCTTTCTCCACCCTCCTCCTCCTTCTCTGCCGCCGTTGCTGCCGTGTTTGCCTACCTTATCTATCTTCTGGATTACTTTCTTCATTGAGGAGCATTCCCGTTCCAGTTCTTGTACTCGCGTCCTCATGCTATCCATATCCAAGCGTAACACTTGATTCTCCCTCACTGTTTTCCTCCACGTGCTACTCCCTTCCTGTGCACGTGCCATTCTAACTACTCCTGTCGTTTCCTCTTGCTCCCCACCTTCACCTCCCCCTTCCCTCCCGTCCATAATTGACAGCCGCGGGATTTCTTCTGGATTCACATCAGCAACCATAAGAGTTCCGGCAATTGCTTGCCGGAGTTGGAGTTGTTCGAAGAATAGTACCTGAACTACGGCTCTAAGTGGAAGCCGTTCATTCTGAGCTGCGTGTGTACACGCCTCTAGCGTTAACTTTTGGCAATCCATTACTCCACATATTTGCTCCCTCTCCGCTTCCGATATCCATGGATGTGCCTGCACAAGGAATTTAGTTAACAATGTCAAAACACAAATTATTGAACTAAACAAGTGAATAGAATTTTTAATTATGAAAATGTCATTTACCTTGAGATACACATCGACAGCTCTGTAAAGGCCGTCATCAAAGAGTCTTGCTTGGTCCGGCAATGCAACAGCTAATTCACAGAATTTTTCCGGTAATAAATTATTATCAGAAGCTATTTCTGATAAGTAACCGTCGATTAACTTTCCAACTAACATTAATGCCGTGGATCTGACACTGATGTTCTCTTCTTCGCCTTGAATTCTAGAGGTAGGCCTTTCTTCCAATCCGTTTAAAAAATATCCTAATATTCTCTCCACACAGGCGACATCATATAACGTTTCATTCAGATAAGAGTAGCTCGGAATGAGAAGATCGTCTAATGTGGCTTGTTCCAGTTGAGATCCGATTTTCCTCTCCAGTGCAGCTCGAGCAGCTTCCGAAGCATTTAGTATGTTTGCTGTTCTCAATAAGCCGAAGAGAATCCTTGTGGTTGTTGAAGTTCTTGAGCTAGTCTCCTCAGGAAGGTTAGTAATTATAGTCTCCAAAAGCTCTCTCTGTTCGTTCTCCGATGGTATCGAAGACGACGATGTCTTCCTACTTGAGCGTGAAATTCCTGGAATGTACTTCTTCGCATAATACGTTAGACAGCTCTCGATAACTTCTGAACTCAAATCTCTACTTTTCATTGCAGAAATCAAACGCTTGAACAAAGGCAAGCTCAAGTGCCCTAGCTCTTCGAACCATGAATCCATACCACCTCCTCTGTTGGAACCTTTACGGCGAGTATTTGCTTCAACTCCATTTCCAGGGCCGTGATCATTCACCGGCCAGCCGAAGAGAGACGGATCAGCAGCTGAAGCTCTAACAGCAACGGCATCAATGCATCTCTGAACAATGCCGAGTGTTTCTGCTAACGGCAACATGTTCTTGCACGAGTTTAGGGTTCTAATGGAGTCCTTAATACTCTTTAGCACTGTATGTGAAAGAAACCTCTCCGTCTTGGAAATGAGGTTATCCTCGGAGTACTCTTCAGTCATCTCCAAGTACTCACCCGCACAGCGCAGTGGAGCAACGTTCGATGCAGACAACTCGATTTTCACACCATAACAGAACTTGGCAGCCGTCTCAAATGTCTCTGAACCGCCCGGGAAATCAGGGAACAAAATACAGTACTGCTGGTCCTCCTCATTATCCTCTTCTTCTTCAATCTCCTCATCACCATCACAATCGTTGTCTCGTTCAGCAGGTTTTTGGATTTTACTGCTACTTGCATTTGTCTCTTGCTCTGTTATCATTTCATGAAGCTTTCTACTTTTTGACATCAGGGGAAACTGAAACAACCGACACAAAAATAAGTAAATAAACAAACAAACACATATTATTATTTCAGAATCTATTCATTCAACACACAACTGACCAACCTTGTGAAGATGGAAGGTCATATCTTCAACTTCGATGATGATATCACTGGGTAATCCTGTAGTACAAAACCTGAAAAAAAGTGAATCTGAGTTAACAATACGTAAAAAGGAAGAAGAAGAAGGAAAATAATATTGAAACTCACCATGCTTGGCCTTTGGTGGTGGGTTGGTCACTGTGCGCCATTTTTCTTCAATGTAACAAGAAAGTTGAAACTTTAGTTTATCTTTCACCTAGGAAGTAGGACTAAGATAGATCCATGAAGATAAGATGTTTGAAAGAAAGTCTAGGTGAAATGATTATGTAGGTTGAAAAACAGAAAAAAGAGAAATATGATGATGAAATTGATGTGTTTTCTTTTCCAAAATCTCTGTCTTCAAACTTGTACCCACTTTCCTTTTGATGATGAATCAGATCAGAATCTTCTTTTTCTCTCTCTCTAGGGTTTGAAGGAGGAAGAGGAAAGCAGGGTGGAGGATTCAAAAAGCAGTTTGAAAATCCACTTTGTAAGAATACACACAAGCAGGAAAAATTATTACCGTCATCATTAAATTGTTTCCCTTTCTCTGTTTATAAGCACCAAAAACACACTTTGCTTGCCAACTATTGTTATTGCTTTTTTGCATCAACACTACCCTATTATATTACTGTATATGAGTGGGCCTAATTAATGACTATAATCATACGCAACTTGATTACAGGAGTATTCACGTTGTTGCCATAATTAACATTTAATTTGCTTTGTTTCATTGGACGGGGTATGCTTGATTATACATGAAGCAATTATATATACGAGATTTTTGATTAAGGAATGATCAATCTCATCCGCTTTACCACATACATTTGATAGTATGATTGTTTAAGATAATGGAGTCAAAAAGGTGAAAAGGAGACTAATGGAACAAATGATTTCAAGATTATGGAATTATGATATGGATGGTCCCAAAAGGGGCCTCCAGCTAAAAGGTGGCCCATATACGCTGTGTCCAGTTATCGTACCTTTTAAGGATCCATGACAATTTGAATTTTACTCAATATAAAGCCCACATTTCCTGCTACAGCACCACTTCAAATCAAATAAAAGAATAGCACAACAAATTTATGACAGCTTAAGAGCAATTTGACACTCCAGAGTTTGGTAGTTCACATGTAAACCATGATATAATTCAATTTCAACTTTTCTTGATTTCTTACCTTCTATTAGATATTTGCATTAAAACTTCGATTAATTTTGATTTTCACACTGCCTTGTCTTCTTCAATGTGGAAACCAAAGTTTGGTTGGAAAACTGAGACATGAAAATTTAAAAAATGGGCAACTGCCTGCCATTAACTAAAACATACCTATCTTTATTAGTAGGGCAATAAATGGTGTCGACTTTATGAGGTCCACGCAAAGAGAGGTTGCTCGATATTAATTCTTCTATCTAACATTTCAAATTCAAAATAAATAACACAACAATAATATATTCTATTTAAATATTAGTATAATGAAGGCAGGATATCTGATTTTTAGATTATGGTATTAATTAGTTTTATTTTACTGCAGAAGGTGATAATTTTGAATGCGCAAATTGCAAACATTTGCTAAACAACTAAACATTCTCTGTTTCAGTGAATTATAGTTAGGAAAGAACTCTTACAAAGACTCAAGATGTTGGAGAAGGCTTTGTATTTTATTATTATATTTAGAAATGGCGAAATTAATCCATAAAAATATAATTTGTTCAATTATTTAAATTTGAAATAGTTAATAACTCATTGATATTTATTAACTTGATCTATTTTGCCCCCATCAAATTCAACTAATCTAAAAATCAATTAAGCTAGTATTTGATTCGTTGCTTAGCTCATCTCACCTTAATACATCTCCGCACTTGCCTATTTAACATTCCTAATCATATCATTAAAATGCTACTAGTATAAAAAGACACATTATTTTATACAAGTTGCATCCATGGAATGTCCTCCCCTAAAGCTATCCATGTTCCAAAAAGAAGGAAAACAAAAATATAAAATGCCATGATTATAGCCATATTAGGTGGGCATTCTTTAGTATTAAGTGACTTAATAATAGGACTATTAGTTGACATTTGTCTTTAAGGAAGATGCTCATTTGACACTCGATTGATCGAACTGGTCCCACGATGTCCAAATATTCATGTCATGTGGTCTAGATGAAAGTAATATTAGGCCTCAAAAATTAACGTTACTTTATATATAAATGTAAAAGGTAATTTATGAAACTCAAATATTGCATATATATTTCTCTATATACATTAGATAAGTATAAATAAATAGATTACCACCGTAATAAATTAAATACTAAAATATCTAATTTGAACCTACAATTCAAAAGTGAATTTGAGAAAGAAAAATGGAGGCACAAAGACCAAACCATTACTAGCTTCTTGAGAATAATAAAGAAAAACCCAAAAGCGGCACAAAACCCGTGATTAATTACTTATATTTATAGAATAAAAATTTACAAAACACCCTGCACAAGGTTTAAAAAGCACTCAATTCTGGAAAACGGATTTTATTTTACAACTTTGTAAGCAAATTAGAGTGGTTGGGTCAATGTGTATTGACCTCAAAATTCGCATTATTTTTATTGATTTATTACAAGTGACTACTATTATACTATTATATAATTGATTAATAATACACTTTATTTATTGGTCTCCAGAAGCAGTTTAGCTATTACCCAACGGCATCATCGCCTCATTGAGTACCTGAAAAACAGCAATTATTTTGAAATCAATCCAACATAAGTTTGCTCATATTATCGATTCAAATCTAGATAGTGCTCAACTGATGATGTAGTCGCTTTGACTTATTTAGGATTGAGGTCTAGTTAATATTTTGTTATTTCTAATTTAAGGATTAAAAAGTACATGACAAACTGTTTCATAAGATTAATCTATTAGCACCATCCTTGATTTATTTCATTCGTCTCCAATCCAACAAATAAATCACTTTCTTGAAAATGAAGTATCTAGAGAAACGAAGAAACAAAATATAGCTTAAACTTTTGAATCGTTTTCAATAGAAACTAAAGTATGAGCAAAATTGTCAAAAGCTGTAAACACTACGCAAATGTTGATGCTGGAGAATTTCCGGTTTCTTCGGATGATTATTTAAAAAAAAAAAAAAAAAAACTTTAGGAGAGAATTTCCACTTTCCTTTTTGGGTTGGCACTTGACATATAATGAGACCATAACAAATTAAAGGTCTACCAAATTCTAGAATAAACAAAAAAGAAAGCGGGAGTGTACTACTTTCTTATTGAAGCGTAAAAAATTTTAAAAAGCAAACTTATTTATACTTGATATCTACATTAAATCATTCAAATTTATCATGGTTGAATCGCAACGTATTAATTAACTGTGGTATGATTAGATTGTACGTGAAGACATTAAGTCATATTAATTGGATTTGTGGTTAGTTTAAATTTTACATTTGTCTATATACCTGCGGTGGTGGTGGTCGGAGCACATTTGTTTTGGGTAACAGTTTCTTTGTTTTGGATGGTGGTCTGAGAAGAGGGCATGACAACTCCAGGCCAAGGACGACAATTACAATGCTTGCCTTGTTCAATGCTACCATAGAGGGTGCTCAAATGTTTACCACACCCACCCCAGGAGTACTTCCCGCATTTCTTGCAGTCCACTCTATAACACATTTTCTTTCTTTCTTATCTCACAACTCTTTGATCATAAGTTGTTTTTGTTTACTTTTATCCAATTCTGGACCAATCGACTATAAAAGAAGTTCCATCAACTTTGGTGGTAACGACCAATCGTTAAAGTTCCTTTGATGGTATCGGATTGGTTCTTTCTGTGACGGAAAGATTCACCACCTACTATGTTTTTTCTTGCTGCATTACTTTAATTATCTTTGTAGACAAAGTTACGAGGGACTTTTGTTTGCCCTAGGATACCATATTGGCATTTGGTGTTTGTCTGGTTCCATAGAGAATCCATACTATCATCAGACAAGACATGCTATATAGTACTTAGCACTAAATCATATTGCTTAAGAGCATCTTTAGGAGTATATAAACGACACACAGCAGGTTTACTTCACATGAAAGTGCGCTTAGTTTCAGAAACATTCGTACGCCTTACCTGCCAGAGGAATGTTGGATTAAATATCCTACCACTAAATTGTCTTTTATTTCCCTACCCAAAAATATTCTATAGGAGACAAGAATAATAGAATAAAGGATCCAATAACATTACAACATAGTAAGGATAATGGTTATGCACTCGTCGACTAATCCATGAAATACCTACTACTCTCGACCCACCAAGCCATAGACAAACGAAAAAATCACCTAATGTCACCTCTACTGAATTTAAACTTCTGTTCAAGCGAAGATGAATAGCAAACTAAGCCTCAAAAAAGGTCATCTTATTTTGAAGCATAATATGCCTGTTAAATGATGTGAAGAAGGAAGAAATTCTTAGTCACAGATAGCCAAAGGTTTACTGGAAGAAGGTACAGCTAGATGAGTGACTGTTAATTTCAAAAGGTAGTGTTATAAATAAATACACAAATGTATAAAATACTTGCCATGATGGTTAATCAGCAGATTTTCAGCACCAATTAGCCTAGACAGTGGTTACTTGTTCAATTACTGGTCTGCCAGCACAGCTATCATTTCGTTCAAAGAAGTAATCAACTTGAGTCTTTACGTAGATTATATATAAAACAAACTTACTGCAGAAGAAACAAAGCAACACATACAGAATAGTCAACATGCATACAGGTAATTAAGTTAAGGAAATAAACTGATGCCATCTGTGGCAACTGCCAACACACTTCCCAGCTAACCAACAGAGAGTGCAACAAACTAAGGTAATCCACCAATGTTGTCAATAAGCTAAATTTATATGTTAACTATAACTTAATTGAAGCAGCAACAATACATTCTTTAAGAGGCAGCACCATCTCCATTATCTGACGGCTGCTCAGATGCAGGTTTTTTCGCTGGACTAGATTCTGAGGTTGTGTTTAGATGCACCCTCTTGACTCCTCTTCCAACTACTCCAAGATGGGTTATTCCAGCTGCACCATTTGTGTGGGCAGTGGAAACAGTTGGAGAGTCAAAACTTCCGCTACCACTGGTACCAGCGCCCATCTGTGAGGAGTTCACAGCTACAGAAGCATCAGCATCAGCATTCTCCATACTTCTTGCTTTTGCAGACACCATTCCCAAAATATCGGAGAGGATAGATGATGGATTTGACATACACTGCTGTAAATCTTCAAGCTGCAAGTGGAAGAGTCACAATTATAAAATAAGAAAGAACTAAGACATTACTCAAAATTCATCTGGTGATACTTGCCTTCTTCTCCAATTCTGCAGAAAGATCAGTCAGCGTTTCAACTTCAGCTTCTTTAGCAGATACAGAGTCAGACTGTGATGTACTGGAAGACTGTCTCGCAATCTGATCTACATTAGTAGTAGCTAATCTTTCTGTTGATTCTGACAAAAGCTTTATTTCCTCAGTGAGTCTCTGCAGCCGCGACTTGCAAGTTGAAATAGCTTTTTGGCAGTATGGTATGGCTTCCTGATGCTTAGAACCAATTTCCAGGCATAAGCATATCCTAAAGTTGCTGTAATACAGTTAAGGTCACATGGCAAGGAAAAGAAGTAACAATTAAATGTTGGCACTTAAAGAAATCATTATAAAGGCTTAACTACTTAGATGTAGGTCAGAAAACAATCCCCTTAATTTAAGATAAGTTACATGTTACTAAGGATACAGCTCAGCAATATGGCGACTGTCAGGTTCAACCAAGCGTTCCAAAATGGATAATGCCTTCAGGTAATCACTAAGGGAAGTTTCAACATCCTCTGCAAAAGGAAAAGGACAACATTTACAAATCTTATAGCATGTGAAGAAGAGAAATAAACATTTTGTTTCTACTAAAAAGGCAACTAAAGGTCCCAAATCGTTTGCATTTGGTTTAATCAGTTTGTTTAGGCCATTTTTATTTCAATCATTAAATCCATTTCCAGTCACCTAACATTTTCAAAAACAATTCATGAAACATGCAGCGAATAACAATCTAGAACGTGAATACAAGATTCCAACTAAAAATGCTAGCAAGTTGTTGAGCTAGATTTTAATAGGAGGAACAGGGGCTTCGTGACTCATAGTCATGTAATGTTGCTCAAATCTTCTAAAATTGTCACCACACCTATAGGCCCTCCCTTTAGAGGATCCAACATGGGTACAATGGCATTTTGGAGGATCCAAGCAACATAGGTCGTGTCCCTCTTATCTCTCAATCGCGGCATGGAGTTCCAGCAGTGTGTCAAGCCACTAACATCACTTCTCCATCCTTGCTCACCCCAATATTTGCCTCCAACACCCCTCAATCTACCAGTCACTCCCTCATTCTCAGTTCACCTCTCAACACAGCATGTTCCACAACATCTATAACTCATTGGCGATAAAACTAGAGTTCACCTCCATTTCATATGTCTAGGTAGTCAGATTACACCCCCTCGTTTTTGCACTTGTACATAAGAAATTTTTTAGAACACAAACACCCTCTATCTATCTCACTCTCTTGATAATAGTGGTCCTGGGCAAACTTGTTTGCGCCTCAAGTAATACACCCGATACTTCATACTTGCTATATCCCACCACCACAAGTATATCAGATAACTCCGTCCACCAAAACTTAGACAGGTGGACAGAAATTACCTAGCATTTTTTAGCTAGAGCTCACCTTTTAATGCTTTTAACAGTCATCCTTTTATCTAGTTCCCACAGTTATTTCCATTGATTTGAACAGTTTTGAGTTAGAGAAACTATTTGCAACTTGGGATTGCAATTCAAAACAACCAAAATGCTGGAATATAATCAACCGAGTTAGATCATTGAGATGACAACTTTAGTATCACTCCTGTTAAAAGAATATATTTTAGTTAACAAGATAAAAGGTGGTTGATAGTCCCATGGACATTTCAACTTCCCATACAGAAAATAAGAGTCTGACATCACTATTCTAATTGAGGTAATGGAAGTATTGTTTAATGGAGACAAACCTCTTTCCAAGGCTACCTCGGCCAAAGCTGATAATACATCCACTTTTTCCATAGTGTCACTGGCGTGCTTTTCAGCAATTGCCCTTGCAACATCTAACAGTTTCCAGGCCAAATCCAGGTCAGTTTCGTCCTCATCACCTTCAGCCAGGTCCTCATCATCACTTTCTTCTTCATCTCCTTCATCTTCGTTATCCTCTGCAGCTGTCCCATAACAGTGTAAGCCACAACAAGAACTATCATATCTAAAGAGGATAACTGATTTGGATTAGTGACAAAATAGTTGCAGGTAGCTGATTTCTATTAGTAGGAAAACAGTACCAACACATCTTTACATTTCTAACATATATCTTTCCAGAAACTACTTTATAAAGGACGCAGCAGTAATCAGTAATAAACTAAAACTGACATACATTGAAGGTGATTGCATCTGATTCTATGTGAATCAACTGGGTAGATTTCCTCTATGCACCCCACCCCCCCCAAAAAAAAAAAAAAAAATTGTAACAGACTGTGTCCTGTGTCTTTATAGAAAGATACACAGTAAGAAACAGAGCCATAGTCATTCAAACAAAAATGAGAAGCTAAGAGCCTGGCTCTTAAGAATGAAGTACACATTTACAGAAAATATAAATACTACCAAACATATATGAATCTAGTACTTTTTTTACAAGGATATATGAATTAAGTACTTATAACATTGTAGTGCCATTAAAGCTACTACTTTCAATGTCCAGTGTACAATTCACACTAACTAAAATTGAACATCTTTAAAATATTACATCAACAAGGTCACAGACACATTATTTTGGATGCATAATTGATTTCAAACTTCAACAACTCAATAATTTTGAGGAAAAAAAGAATTAATTTGCAACATGCAATTCCATATTTAGTTACTTTAAAATGTAATAAGAGAGTAAAAAAGAGAAGCTCAAAATGAGCAGTTGTAGAAGAATAGAACTCAAATACCGGACAGAGAAAGAAAAGTCATTGTTTGAAAAAATGAAGAATCGAAAGAAACAAGGAAGTGGAAGCAGTAAAATGTGAGGTTTTATAAACTCAATAAATGAAGTGGACAACAGACAAAGAGAATGTCAAATGCTGATGGGAAGGAGTACTGCCACTAAAATAGCAGGATACTTCCTCTCTCTCTCTCTCTCTCCTATTTAACCTTTAAAGTGAAGTTCAAAATAAACTGTTTTTGCTGGATCAATTGCTCACTCTTTTTTGTTCTGTAACCATGATGTACAGGCCAGATTGTGCACACCTAGACTAACTCCACTAGGCTTGCTACTAGAATAACTATACCTCTGAGAGATTCACTTTTTTTAATCACTATGTTCCTCACTTTTAAAGTGATGGACTTCGAAGAAGCTCAATGTTCACCCATGAAGTGATAAACATTTTTTTGTGACACTATGTTCCTCACTTCT
Source organism: Solanum bulbocastanum (assembly GCA_037074985.1). Classification (NCBI taxonomy): domain Eukaryota; kingdom Viridiplantae; phylum Streptophyta; class Magnoliopsida; order Solanales; family Solanaceae; genus Solanum; species Solanum bulbocastanum. Next base: position 37,204,488 of record CM073598.1, on the reverse strand, counting down.
AAAGTAATGGTCTTCGAAGAAGCTCATTGCTTCACCCATGAAGTGATGAACTTTTCTTTACCCTTCTATCTGGATCGGTAATTCCACTAGGACAAGCCATTTTTTTGTGATTACTTTGTTCCTCACTTCTAAAGTGATGGTCTTCGAAGAAGCTAATTGCTTCACCATGAGGTGATAAAGTCTTTGCTTCACATTACTATGTCGTTCAATATATTTTAATGACACATTTTGCATTGATGCTAATTTTGTTAATTACTTAGCAAACTCTTCAATTCAGTTATTATGTTTTGAGAGGATGTCACTAATAGAAAGCATGAGTAATGTTAAAAAATCAAATGAGAATATAATGCAAAGGAATCTAACCATCATCTTCTAATTTTTCCTTTCCATTTGAACTTCCACCTGGTTCAGCAGTACTTGAGATAGAAGACTCACAACTAACAACACTTTTAACAGAGCCGTCTCTACTAGAATCTTGTTGAGACCCACTGTCTTTTTTTGGCAAAGAAACCAAAGGATCTGCCTCATCCTGAGCTTTGTACAACAAAGCACACCCATATTTATAATATGCATTGATACATTCAGGAGCAAGTTCACCAAAATGTGCGACCCTGAAAATTTTGCAAAACAAGTCCATGTGAAACGAGAATTACTAGAAATGGCATAATTACATACAAAGCTAATATATAGGGAGAGAAAGACTCTAAAACTATGCATACTGTATGACACAAAGAACAACAATGCCCTTGAAAAACTCTTGAAATATTCTCTTTATACCCACACATTCATGTAACAATGAAAGTTAAATTCAAGTAAACCAACAGTATTGCAACTGCAACAGAACAAAGAAAAAGAAGGTGCATATTGTGCAGTGACATGGATAGTAAGTCCAATTTCAATTGGTCAACTGAACAGCTAGGAAACAGATGTTCATCCTGTCTTTAGCTATAGAAGAATGCACCAGCAAAAGCCAAGAGTCCAGGAGGGCTTGTAAATCTCAACCCTATACTTCACGTCTGCAACTCAATCATTCCCAAATGGAAAGGATTTGAACAGCACCAAAAAAAAAAACTTTTTTTCCTTTTTTGCACAGTGCAGTTTCATAAGATAAGTAAAGTAAATATATGAAGAAATTAATTATCTGATAATCACTCAAAGTGTCTGTACTGTATCTCTGTATTAGTCCCATGTTAACAGATATTCTGCACTGCACATCAAAAATAAACCACAAAAAAATTCCAAAATCACTTGAAAGATGGACCGCTCAACCACCCGGAGTACATTAAACCCTAAACCCTCGTATCTTTACCGCTTTACTACCAAAGCCTCCTAAAGATCTCCTTTTTTTTTTACATTTCCATCAACAATTAACTCGAAAGAATCTAATCAAACAGTTTCGAACAAAAGAAAACAAGCGAACAGTTACACATCCTTGTTATTAAAAAGAAAAGTGAGGAAATGAAACAGGTAAACCCTAACCGGATTTCCAGGGCACGGCTATAGCATTCTACAGCCTCTGCATAATCTCCATCTTTAGATGCCTTGGATCCTTTCACCGTTAACTCATCGGCGTACTCCAGAGATTTTTCACGGTTACCATCAGAAGTAACCACAGAACTCTCAGCAATATTATTGTTGTTGCAAGTTGATTCTGTGCCTCCCTGAACACCAGATTCGATTGTGGCGTTCACCGAGTTCTGGTTTTGCTCCGCGGTAGGGCTTGTTACTGAAATTGCTGCTTCCTCAGCCATCGTCTCTTTGATTAGAAATTGCTACTCTAAGCGGAAAATTTATAAGCCCTTGATTTTCCCTCACTTTTGAACCCCAAAAACAACCCGTATGGCGCAAAAACGTATAAATTTCATGTTTGGAAAAAACGACGCCGTTTGAAGTGAGTGACCGAGGAAAATATAACTCTCCAAAAACCTCCCAATTTGTATGCATTCTAGTTTGATCAATTGACAAATTAAACCAAATTGAATTGATTATGTATTTCGAATTTTCGATGGATCAGCATGTACACTCTCAATGGTAATGTTAATTAATCATGAGATGACAAATTAAGATAATACATAGTATTAATTAGTTAATAAAGTTTATATAAATGACAAATCTAATGTATTTTATTTTGTTGATAAGTATATTGAGTAAAGATAAATTTTCATCTATCTAGTGAATAATTAAAGCGTACATTTTAAATTACTTTTTTCCGTTGTTCATTAGTTCAATTCACGCTAAGAAAGATTTATGAGATGTAATTAAAATTTTTGTTAAAACTTAAAAAAAATATCACTCTAGAAATAAGGAATGTAACAATTTTGGAACTATTGATGTTGGCAAGTTGCAATTACGCCATTTAAGTGTGGTACTGATATACATCACAATACCATGTATATTCATATTTTTTTCAAATTATAAATTTTTCGATATCAAGTTTGCAATCTAAGATTAACTTTTGAATGTATATGAACTTTTGCCCCTTCAGGAAAGCCAAACAATGGAGGAAAATGGATTTTATGTTCTTTTTTCTTTTTTTTTTAAGTAAAGATAAAGCATTTCATTAAAAATTTAAAGGAGTACAGGGAGTAATGGTCGATCTCCAACGCAAACTCACAGGGTCTAAGTTACACAAAAAAGTAGCTATTGATATTGGTAAATAGACGCTAGTTAAAAAGACATAAGAACTATTTGGACGTCTTAGAGGAGAAGTTGCAGCTAGTACGAGTTTTTTAGTAGCTTCAGTCTGTTAGTCAGGTGCAAGTGTCGTTTGAAGAAAATGAGGTGATTGACAGTTAAAGTTGATTTAGCAAGCTTGTCTGCAGCAACGCTACTAACTTTCTTGTACAAGTGCACTACGCTTGAGTTAGTGAGTTGATGGAGCATCCACGTGCAATCATGTATAATGTGAGCATATGATAAAATGGAAGAGTGTAAAAGGTATCACTTGATTAACATCGAGCTCAATGATTAAAGGTTGTAAATTGTGTAGTAAGGCAAGTTTAAGGCCATTGTAAAGGGTCAATTATCCAACCAATAAACTGTCAGTAACATAAATGGAATTTGTGAAGCCTAAAACCCAGTTGTCTGCGTGATCATGAATAACCCCACCTAGGCCTCCCTTACCAGAGATTATATCAAACACCCCATCAATATTTAATTTATATAAGTTGCGTTTCGGGGGCAGTTAAGTAATCCAGATAAGCGTACGAACAAGTTTAGTTTTTGTCTTATGGCCTGGAAAATTTCATTATACGAACTATGATTACTTTGTGATCAGGAATTGAAAGTATTGTTAAAAAAATTGTTATAATGATTTTTTCATAGCGCAAAATTCAAAACCAAGCAACATATCAGGAGGAATGTTAGGAAATGTAATATGGAATCACACGAATCAGAATATGTATCCAAGTGAGAGAAGATGTGTTCTAGATATTTATAAACAAGCTGATCGAGCGAAATAACACCATTGTCAAGCTCAGATAATGAGAAAGTGAGTCACAATCTTCTCATTCTTATTCTTATTTTTAGTATAATTTATATTCTATCACTTAATCGAACTTTGTAGATTTAGCTAAAAGTTTTTTAAAAAAAACTTACCGATCATAATTCACTTGTTTTTACCTAAAAAAATTTTGTAAATTAAACTATTACAGCAAAATAATAATTTCAGTCAAATAAATCGAAAAAAAACTCTAATAAATTTAAGATAGTCCATATATTATGTTCTTTTCGTCACATTTATGTGACGTACTTTCCTTTTTAGTGTGTCTCAAAAAATGTGATCTTACTATAATTATAAATAATTTAACTTTAAAAGATCTATTTTATCCTTAATAAAATGATTTTCAATGACGCAAATATATAAGAATTATTTTAGACCATAAGTTTAATTTTTTTTCTTAAACATTGTGCCAAATCAAATGATGCAATATAAAATAGGTCATAACTAGTTACTACTATGTTATGTTGTGTTATATATTTGGAGATGCGAAAAATTGTGTTCTGCATATAATCACTTAGGGGTGTGCATTCGATTTTTCGATTTGATTTTGTACTGTTCAATTTAGATTTTTCAATTTTTGATTTTGAAGAAGTGTAACCCAATCCAAACCAAAATAAATTTGGTTCTATTTGGTTTTTCTCTTTTGGGTTTGTTTTTTCGGTTTGATTATTCAGTTATGCAATAATTAGAAACATAATCAAAGTTATATTTGCAATTTGAATATATAAGTAAAACGAAAAACATAATATTTAAGAGTATATCAATTATAGATGTCCATATATAAAATATAAACTAAATCATAATGAAAGACAATAGCACACACTCTCTAATTCGGTTTTTTCTGTTTTTAATTTTCTAAATCCGAAACCAAACCAAAAAATCAAACAAAGTAAATTATTAATCCAAAATCAAACCAAGAAATCAATCAAAATTAAAATTTGATTTAATTTTTTGATTAATCCAAATAATGCACACCTTTTAAATTATATTAAAAAAATATTTAAAACAGAAAAGAAGATACAAATGAAAAATAATAATTAGAAGTTATAATGAAGCCAATAACATATACTACTAGTATTTATTTATTTTTAATTTTCTGGTCCGAGTTTTAGGAGTAATTTATTTGTATTTTCTCTTGTCCGTTCAAAAAATATCAGTCCACACACTTGTTTGTGATTGTGGCGTCAAGGGAGTTGTGCAAACTGCAAACCTCATTTTGATTGCACAGAGAGCAAAGCCATGGCTTCCACCTCTACTTCACTTGCAATAAGGACTTCCCCACCCCGTTATGTGCTAAATGCAAACACAAATCCTCCTACCAAACAGGCGGCGGTGGCTCTCCCGGGGCGGAGGCAGTTGATCTCTCTGGTGACGGCAACAACGGTACTGAAAGCGCTGGATATGCCGTCCAAGGCTGCGGACATTGGTCTCTTCGGACTGAGAAAGAAGCTTAAGAAAGTAGAAGAGGAGGCAGAAGAATTAGTAAAGGAGGGATTTGAGGCGGCAGACAAGGGAATCGCAGCGGCAGAGAAGGAAATTGAAGCGGCGGAGAAAGGATTAGTGACGGCTGAGAAGGGGATTGAAGCAGCGGAGGCGAAGATCGAGAGTACAGTAAGTTTCGGTGGGTTGGCGCAAGCTGGAGCGGTGGCCGGAGCTGAATTTGTTGGAGTTTTGGTTGCCGGAGCTGTTGTTAATGGTATTTTAGGACCTGAACCTCAAAAATCTTGAAAAGATTCTTGCTTTTCATTGTTGTTATTTGCAAATTAAATTTGATCTGTGTTTAGCTAAATTCAAAGCATGGGCATTTCTATTAGTGTAACAATTAATCCTGTTATATAATAGTATGTCTTTAAAAATTATTTAACATGTCCGGGGTACTCCAATTCTTGAAGATGATGTATGATGTAGGATTACACTTGTTGTAAATAACAGAAAAATAAGGAACACAACTGCGTGAGGACGATTCAAATTCATGGCATTGCAAATACTATTTCACATTCTTCATGATGTATAATTCTGCGTATGAAGCAATAAGAATTTCGATACAAAGAGAAGTGCTCTAATACTCTTTGATATTATCACTAGATTAGAAGGCAAGAAAAGGAGGCACTAGATTACAGGCGACCCCCCTCAGTTTTCTACCTAGAGCAAACTTCATTTTTTAAAGTCATTATCGACCAGAATTACCTAATAATCGGTTAGTTGAAGGGGGACTCTCTTCACTTAACCAAGGATCCTGCACAGAAACAGGGGAACTGTCTTTTATTTCCTCCATGATTGCCAGTGAATTCGCTATCTTCTGTGGAACAATCAACCTCCTACTCCCTACTCCTTTCTTAGTTGTTGTGCTACGAAAAGATGTTTCACTCATACTACGGGGTGATGAGCAAGAGGAATTCACTGATGAAGTCATGCATACATTGTCCTCCAATGATGCCCAACTGCTGAGCCTGATCTGTTCTAGCTCATCTGCCACTTCTGTCATTGAAGGCCTCATATCCCTATGAAATGCAAGGCATCTGAAAGCAAGCTCTGCAACTCTATGAACTGATGATAGAGTCCATGCATCTCTGTGTGGCTCGAGAAATGGATCGACAATCTCATCCACACGACCCTTACCTATTCTGTCTATTGCAATTGCAGCCAAATTAATCTCACTGTGTGATCTAGAGAAATCAACCACTTTCATTGCTGTAATGATTTCTACAAGAACCACCCCGAAGCTGTACACATCACTCTTATCGGAAAGATGGTAATTCTGATGGTACTGAGGATCCACATAACCTGGAGTACCTTGTGGTGCTGTAGATATGTGGGAATCATCTGTCATGCCAAATCTAGAAAGACCAAAGTCTGCAACCTTTGAGTTGAAGTTGTAATCCAATAGTATGTTACTTGATTTGATATCCCTGTGGTATATTGGTGGATTCATTGCTGAGTGAAGGTGCGCAATTGCATGAGCAGTTTCTGTTGCGATAGTGAGACGTATTGTCCATGGAAGTCCTGAACCCCTTTCTCTCTGTAGATGCTGAGCTAGAGTTCCGTTGGGCATAAATTCATAAACAAGAATCTGTTCACCATTTTCTATACAACAACCTAAGAGGCGGACTAAGTTTGGATGACTTACAGAAGACAAAAGCTTAACCTCATTCATCACTTGTTCAACACCATCCGGATCTCGGTGTCTTAGTTTCTTAATTGCAACCCATTCATCACTATGGAGCTTTCCAGCATAAACTGTGCCATAAGCCCCTATTCCCAGCCTCTGTTTCTCAGAGAAACTATTTGTTGCCCTCTCAATTTCTTTGTATTGAAATACATGAACACTGTTTCTGCCTGCAGCTTCAGAGAGAAGGCGTCTTGCGCTCATTCTTTTCTTGAGAGATGTAGAACGTCTTCGAATGCAGTAGCAAAGAGCAGCTAAAGCAGCCATTAAACCAGCTCCAGCAATAATCCCTGTAGTTGGTCGAAATTTCATTAGACCAGGAAGAGATCAAACTGACTTGTTATATTCAATCAAACGGCTGTAAAAGTAAGCAGGCTCGGAAGTTTACTGATGACTGATCAGTCAGCAACTCTTTTGCAAAATCTCGTACATATGAAGAACACAAAACCAATCTGTGATGGCTTGCAAGCTCATTTATAGAAAACTAAAGAGTGCGCATTTGGTAATTGAGGTGTTGCCAAATTGAAACAGAGGACCAGGAGATGCAGAACTGAACACTAGTGCATTAAACGAGTTGAGAAGTAATGGTTACTATTTACTAACATTTTCTAAACAAGTTGACCAAAAAAAGAAAGAAATATACCTCCAACGAGCACACCAATTCTGGTAGTTCCACCACATCGGCCAGAGAGGTATCTGGAAGGATTGCATCTTGAAACTGATTTGAGAGAAATATAAAGAAGTTAGTATAAAGACGACATACTGAAGATAATCATAGAGAAAGAGGTAGAAGGAAGGAGCATATGGCAAAGTATCTTAGAACATCATCAGAGTGAAAATGTATGCCCTCCCAGAGTTGTTTGAATATATAGATAAAGTATCTTAGAACATCGTCAGAATGAAAATGTATGCCCTCCCAGAGTCATGAAGCAAGCACATGATCAACAAATGAAACCAATTCACTGAAAACGTGCTAGTCAGTTAAGTTTTAAATCTCCAAAGTCCAGATGTTGTCTTAACAGATAGTTTCCTGGACGTGGAATGTACTGGTAAAAATGAAGATGAATCAGTTTCAACTTTCATCCCTTCAAATTATGCCATTGATTCAGGTGAAGTACTATGTTGTTTAAAATTAAACTGGCATAATAATAAACTGTCTCATTACACGTTTAGTTTAAGACGGGGCATTGATTCCAGTTCCTTTTATCATAACGCTTACTCAACAATAAAATATGAAATTATTCAATAATCCAGGTCTTGTTCATCCTCTGACTTTCACCCGTTCAAACATGTAGACATCCAGTGACCATGTGCTATCCCTTAAAATAAACTTAAAAGGCAAGAAAATCATTGAAATCTGTTGACCTGGGGATTGTCCAATTGATAACCTACGGAGTAGGGTAATTCAAACCTCCTCATCAATCACATTCACCATCTTCGAGTGTCAGAGAACAAACAAGTAAATGCTTCCTTATTTTTTTTCAAAAAGGAATATGCAATTGGGTAAGATAACTAATTGAAGTGTTCTACTCTTCAAGAAAAGCAAATTCATTTGAGAGCTCAATTCAACTAAATAACATAATTTCCGGTTATCGAGCTCAAACTTGTCATTTTGATAAGTTACAATACCACCGCGAATCGGCAGTCTAAGTAAGACTCAGAGCCTTCTTCACCTTATTAAGAAAGACCAGACATGGCACATTGGTGACTGGTGAGAGTAAATATCATTGTACCGACAACTACTTTATAACAATGTACTCTTCCTTTCTTGTCGATGGAAGAAAGAATGAAACATCTTGAAAAAAAGAACTAATATTAGAATCCCCATATTAATGCTTACAACATTAAAATGTGCATTTAAAATCACAAGCTTTTTAAAATGCTTCATATGGAATCAATCAAATATCTTCACAAGAATAATATTATTTGTCTTGGGTCCATGTGCAGGAGCTAGGAAGAAGAAAGGAAAGTGGAAGGTACTGTGAGTAATACCTAAAAGCCTAATACGCGGAAATGGTGGCAGGCTGAAGTTAGGAACCTAGTGGGGAAAAAGTTAGTGAGACCAAGTCCCAATGTCCCACATGACCGAAAAAAAGAAGGAAAAAAAAGAGAACAAGGGTATGTTTAGTACGATTTTTTTTTTTTTTTTTTTCATATTATATCTTTTTATTAGAGGTTGAATCGATCATAAGAAGAATTAGGCCAAAAATTAAGATACATTTTGGAAAAATCAAACTTCCATCGAAGTATTTATGTACTCCATTCTTCCAACAATAGTTATTTACTTTTCTAAAAATAGTTGTCTAATAATATTTATCCAATTTAGAAAATTAAAAGATAATTTATCTTTTGTGTCAATTTTATTCTTTCTATTAAATATTATTTATCATGTAATATATTTTTCAAAACATTAAATTTAATAAAGTCAAAGGTTAATATAGTAATATTACCTCTATTATTTATTGTTTCTTAAGAGGTGTGCCAAATCATAAGTGGACAACTATTATTGGATTTATAATCTAAACTAATATGTAGGGTAATGGGAATGGAAACTATGGGTGAATATGAAAAGGCGAGGAGAACACAGTAGACTAGAATGCCATTTTTAAAGAAATTTATTTTTTCCAAATTTTTTGATGGAATGTGAAAAAGTTAAATATACATTTGTTAAAGGAGATTTGAGTTTGAAAACTCAATTTTTTTTAGCTTTTCTATTTTTGCACCATATAAACATTTTCATTGGTAATATCATTCTAAAGACTATGTAATGATCATAAAATACCTATTTTCTTCATACTTATAAATTACTAAAAATTCATTACTTTATTAGGAATGATAAGATAAAGCCGAACCATCATAATTGTTCGTGAGTAGAATTTTTTATCTTTTAATAAAAACCCGCTAGAGACTATAAATTCGAGTAACAAAAGAATATCAACACAACCCAAGTCGGATGAGGAGGTCATATTCATATAGGAGACATTCAACAGTCGACAGCTTAGAACCCAAATTCGACCATATCAAAATCAAGAGAAGGCTTTACACCAGCCGCATATGCAATGCTCTTTTAAGTTTTAACACAACTTGTGGAATATTTGGATTTCCTAAATAACTTAATCACACTAAAATATCATTAGTTTAATCATAGTCAATTCATGTAAATCTCCATTGACATTAACAACAGCCCTTCTTCGTGGCGTGTTGCTACTGGTCAAACCAAATATAAAAACTACTGGTCATCTTATCATCTCTCACGTCACTTTTTGCCCATAGTCAAACAATAATTAGGCCATCAAGCAATTAACTTTGAATTTTACCCCTAATATAATAAACGTTGTCTCTATTGAATTGCCATATACCAAATTTAGTAGACATTTTGAGTTCGACGGCACTTCCATTAATGATATGTCTCCAAGAACTAAAATTTAAAATATCTACCAATACCTGTAGATGGAACTCTTGAGTTCAATTGAAATTAATATCATTGAAATGAAATATATGTTATGTAGAATAAGATTAAGATTTTATTGAATTTTAAACTTCAAATTTAACATCTCCATTTTGAACCTCTCATCTCTTTTTTATTTTATATATATTTATATATATATATATATATATAGTAAATAAAGGTGTTTTATCTTTTAACATTTAAATATTTAAATTAAGATGATCCACACAATTCAACATGGAGGTGAATAATGTTGCAAATTAACTATTTTAACACTTGAAAAAAATAAAATGAACTAACCTTTACGGCACCCATCACCGTCGCGGAAGCCATCACCGACGAATCCATCTTTACACCGGCATCGGAAACCTTTTCGGTTCCCCGAAAGAGAAACGTTGGTACAATTTGCATCGTCATGACATGCACAATCCCCTTCCAATCCCCACGCTAATTCCATCGTCTGAAACTCCAGGAACATGGTAGAACTCTTCATTGTATCATTATTCATACCAATCAAGATGGACGAAACCACAATTCCACACCCTGTATTCTTCAATTTCTGGTAATCTAAATAATCCGCCCTCGCCTCTGAATAACAACTGACATTCTCTTTCTTCGAATCACATGACTGTATGTTCAAACGCGTGCTTAAAATTTCCGATGGTATGGTACACTCACTCCTAGGGACTTTACAATTGTGTAGAAGCAGTCCATTTCTCCAAGTCATACCAAAGTTGGTTCGATCAAATTCCTGTAGATCCTCAATCGGACGGCTGCAATTCATCGGGAAGTTGACCATCAGAGTCTCTGAAGTCACATTCTGTATTATATATTCCCCAATTCTGATTTCTCCACTACTTTCAGTACAATCTAAACGAATCCCACAACCCTCTGAGAACCCAAATGGATAAGAAACACGCGGACCATTAGAACCAGCAGCTCCACAGTACTGATTGCACTTAGTTGAATTAGTAGCCTCAACTGACGATGATAACCAACCCAATAAAATTGAGAAAACGAATCTAATAATAACGATCTGATGAAAACCCATGGCCCGATATTGAATCAAAGAGAACAATCATCTGCTTCTGCAAAGAGAAAATGAAAATGAGTGATAGCTAATTTACCCATGAAAAAGGAAAAAAAAAAGTAGAAGAGTTTGACTTGTTGAAGACCATTTATTGAGGAAATTAAGGGGGTGCAGTTGATGTTGGTGGGGAGTTCATTGTTTCTCAATAAATGCTATTTTCCGAATTCCATAGAAGGGAAAGTAGAGAGTAAAGAGTACCGTGGACTGGTTTCATGTATTAATGTCTACCTTAGCTTTTACTTCTCTCTCTTCCTTCGTCTGCAACTTTTCCTTTCTTTGATTGGAAGCAAATAGCAATTAAAGAGTCCAAAATTTGAAATATCTCAACTCCAAAAACAGCTCTGCAAAAACTGGGTTTCCTAACAATGAAGATATCAAATAGTAATCGGAGATACAAGGAAGGAAGACTTTAAAATACAGCGGGGAAGAAGCTTCTTTTACGCACACGCAGCGCATATCCATTTACAACTTTCGTATTTATACATTTTAAAATGAATTATAATGCGCCATCTGCAAATTGGTGCCTTTCTCACTTTCCACATCTACTGTCCATTACATTTTCCATTTTTTTTAATAAAGGTACTTAATATTTAATAATATGATCATAAAGAGTATTTATTTAAATTATTCCTTATCTCCCTCCTTAAATATCATACTGTTAACTTGGATTGGAGTATAATTAATAATTTGAACCCCACGACATTTGTTATATGTTTCATTTAATTTATTTTTCTTTTTTACATACAGTCAAGTTCATCTAGACTGTATTGAGCTAGTTAATCTAAGATTGTTAACATTTAATGAATTGAATTTAAATAATGATAACAAGCTAATGAATTGTCTCTTTGAAAGCATGACGTTCGATAATTCTCATCATAAAGGTTAATAAAATTCAAGCTCAGTGCATTATAAACTTAAATTATGAATATTTGGCCGCTAACTTATTCCGCTAGAAGCATATGTCCTAGTTTTAATTTAAGTCATTAAGGTGTCTATTTGAGGCAAAGTCAAATAGAATTGATGCAAATAATAAAATTGGATCTTAAAAAGGAAAAAAAGGAAAATAAAAAAGAGAATCATTTAAGAAAGTACAAATTGAACGCGCAAAGGCAGCTAGGCGGCGAGCCAATTGCCAATTTGCCATCGTGCTTGTAGGTCTTGACTTTGATAAATATAGTTAAGCGGGGGACTTATTGATTTTCACGTTTCGTTTTTTAGAATCAATTTTATAAATATTTATAATAAATTAAGTTAATTTAAAATTTCAAAATATAGAAAAGTATTACAAAATGCAAATTTCTTATCCCAATTGGATGGGAAATAATATGGTTTAAATTGTTGATTAAGTTCACATAAAGTGACACTCAAAAAGCTAAACACAATTACTAATTTAGGATGGAGATATATTAAGACGTAAATTTATTTAATACTCACGTAACACTTTACCAGATTATCAGCCAGAGTTCTATTTTTTTTAATTGAGACAAGGCACTTTGAAAACTAATCTATAATTATTAGTTATACTACCTATTAACTTTTTGAGACATTTTAAAATCTTAAAATAATGAGTAAGATATAAAGGTTCTTTATAATTTTTGTTAGATGCGTTAACAATTGCGGTCGTTAAATTCACATGTAAATTGTAATGAAACTTTACAAAGTGTTAAAAGGGACCTACCAAAGTTGACTATGTGAAATAACTTAAACATTCGACTAATAAAAATTTTAGAAAATATGGTAAAGTTCACGTGAGTATACAATGTATTTTTTTTAATATCAACACTTATTATGTCAAATTAATAACATTAAAGGCTACATGCAAGCTGAATACAAAACAAAATATTTAAAAAGTAAATTGCTAACTTTGAATTTGAAAAGCTATAACAATATAATTGTAACTTCGGATCTTAATACAAAATAAAATATTTACAAATTTTACAAGCTCAAATTTGAAATAAAATATATAAACATTGAAAACTATAAACTAACTAAAAATATATTAACAAAGTAGATTATAAATAATATTTTTTATCTATAAATAAAATAAAGTTATATATACATACATACATATATATATATATATATATTATGTCGGTTTGGTTTGGGTTCGGTTTGATTTTTTTTCTTTTAATTCCAAACCAAACCAAGAGTGGTCGATTTTTTTTTCCAACCGTCAAACCAACCAAACCAACCAAACTAAACCACAAATCGATTCTTTTATTCGATTTGGTTTGATTCGTCGGTTCAGTTTGACTTTATGGTAACAATATACCGTTTGTAGTTTCAAAGTAGGATCTAGTGAAAATTGAGTGTACATGTCTTGCTCCCGGGCTAAAAAAAAATGCATCTCGTTTTTTAAAAAAAAATACAAATTCAAGCACAATAGATCCTGTCAATGTGACATATTGAAGCAACTGCTACTCATGCGTCAAGTTTCTGTCTTTTTTTTTTCCCTCCTAATTCATCATTTTCTTCGTCCATTAAAAAAATATTACTATTATTTTTGTACTTCGTAAAGCAAGAGTTCTTATGAGTTACCTTAGGACAACTTTAAAATATTGTCAATAATCACGTTCTTTATAATATGAAAGTAAATACTAGTGGACTTATTGGCATTTGTCTCAAAATTTATGCCTAAAAGTCAAAAGTGTTGATCTCAGCTTTATACCAGCACTACCTAAATAAATGGTCTCCTATTCTAAAAAAAATTACAAGCAGTAAGATATTCATATCAAATCAATAAAATATATGATAAAAGACATTACATTCCTCTGGCAAAATCATAATTAATTAATATAAAATTTTAATCATAAGTTTTTTGACTTGATCACAATAAAATTTTATGATTTATTGTTAAGGTATTGTGGTAAATTTCTGTGGATGGTCAAAACCAAGGTAGTTCTTTTCCTAATTTTCTGCTTAGATTTGGAAAATCTGATTTTTGGGATTTATGCGTGAACTTAAATTTAACCATTCAATGTACAATCTCAAGTCAATGCATGAAAACTTTTTGCCAAAAATTCTTATACCTATCCCATAAGCATATATTTCAGATACCACATAAGAAGAGTAAGTAGAAAAGTCAGAGATTACCATGCAAGAATAATTGGGTGCTGCCAGAAGCACAACTAAAAGTAAAAAATTATTGGTCAAAACTCAGCTAAAAAAGAATGTAAAAGGAATATTTTAATTTAATTTATGAATTACATAACTCGTTATCTACTACTGTTTTAAGGATTACAAATTAGCCGATAGATGTAATGTTCATCCAAATGCAAAAAGGTATACGAACATCGTCATTTAGAAAAAAATTTGAAATGGACAAAACAAATGTCGTTTATTGAAGACAGAAACAAATTAAACTAACGGTAGATAAGGTGTTGACTTGGTCTACTTTGTTGTGCTATGACTAAATCTCAATTTGGAAGCTTATAAAATGATTTATCAGTTTACTTTTACTTTGTTGAAGACTTGTCACTAGGTTCACGGGTCGGTTTGAGTCAATTATTGATTAAAATCAAAATTAAATTAATTTAATCGAATTTAAAATTATCAAAATCAAACCAAACCTAATATAATATACGTTATTATCGATTTCGATTATTTGATTATTAACCATATACATAAAATTAAAAGAAATAATTTATTCAAAACGTGAAAAAAGTGATATATATATATACATATATAGTAGAGTAAACCTACTTAGCATGTTTCTTAAAAAATAGTAGAGTAATTAATATGAATAGTTTATCACAATTTATATTAGTAATATTTTTTATTAATTTTTTAAAATTATTTTTAGCTAATATATAATTAATGCTAAGATGTATATGTTTCTCCTAATATGCTAAAAAATAAAAATATATTTCTAACCTTGTGAACAATAGAAATAACCAAGAATACATTATACTCAAACGTATAGCTTTTTAGTGTAGAAATGAACCTAACCCAAATATGCGCCAGAATCCACATATAAAACAATTAACGCCAAATTGAGGATAGCCGTTTGGTTATTTTTCTTCTCTTTTTGGTATTGTTATAATCTTTTATTTTTACATTTTCACTCATATATGCTCTAGAAAAAAATGTACAAATAAACTAGAACCTACAAGGATTTTTATCCCCATGATGGTACGAGACAAATTGAAGACGAATCCAAAATTTTACAAAGTAACAAGCTAATTAATAACAAAAAATGTTTTTACAATTACACAATTATATATAAGGAAATATAAAAATAAAAAGTGTTCTTGCACTTGTGAAAATTTTGGATTTATCGACCGATAAAATATAAATTTTAGGAAAAAGGGCCTGATATTCCCTTCAACTTTGCCATTTGGAGTTGCCCTCGTCATGAAAGTAGCCCATGTATATCCTTATCATTATACAAATGACTCACATATACCCCTACCGTTATAAAATGAGCTCACATATATCCTTAATTAATGGAAGTGACAAAATTAGTTTTAAGTTTATATTTTTGACTTTTAATTTAAAAAAATTCATGTAGGGATATATATGATCATAATAGCAAAGTTCAAGATATATTTTAATCTTTTTTATACATAAATTATTTTTTGTTGAGTTTCGTATTTTTATTTTATTTTTTTCTTTTGTTCCTTGGTGTAAAGAGAAAAATTTATAACTAATTTTTCTGTGGCTATATTATAATTTAAAACTATTTTTTCCGACTATATTGTTATTTAGTTTTTGTATTTGAAAAAAAATTGGGTCATCTATAAATAATTTTACAAGAAAATTAGTGGAACATAAATAAATTTGACCATCAAAATAATAAATTTAAATTAGTCGTTGAAACCAAAAAAATTATGTGTGAGGAGGATTAAATATACCCATATTAAAATTAATTTTTTCAATTCCGTTAGAGGAAAAAGCTGTATGTGAGTCATTTGTATAATAGTAGAGACATATATGAATCACTTTTATAACGAGGGGTATATCAACTCTAAATGAGAAAGTTGAGGGATATATCAGATTATTTTCCCTAAATTTTATGGAAGGGACAGGAATTAGGGAGAAGAGAGCGAGCGCCAGAATGTTTGTAGAAAAATTAAAGGAGGAAGTGGTTGATATGCTAAATGTAATCCGTCCAAATAATGTGGGACGCCTCCCATTTTTTTAATTTCATAGGAATAAAAGGTTCAATTATAACCCTTATAATTCAAATAAAATAATTATTTTCTTGTATTTTATATAAAATATCAGATCTGATGTTGGTAGGTTGCATATAATTTTTTTTATTTATTTTTTTCTTCGTAATGGATCATAAAATCAATTGACCCGATTATGTCGTCACATAAACAATTATTAACACGGGTTGCAAATCAAGAACTTCCAAAAAGAACATCTTCCAGATTTATTTTGTACCTACTTACTTTTGATTAATTTGTTTTAATCTAATCATATAATTCATCTTCCCGACATAAATATAGATAGGTTTTATTATATTAATCAGTGATACATTTGGTTCTGTAATTTTAAAAAGTTGTTAAACATCCCATAGACAAATGAAAATTCTCCAACTTCACTAAAAGATGTCAATGGTGGTAGGTGTTTGCACAACAAAAGTACTGCACATACATGTTCTATTTTGCAGTGGTTAGATATGCATTATGTAAAATATATAAGCATTTTTTATTTAAAGCTAACATAGTTTACCTAAAATATAAATGTTAGATATTCGTGTCGGTTTCATGAATTAATGAGGATCGATTTCTAAATTAATTAATTAGTGAAACTATTCATGCTTGAAGGACGAAATGATCAAGAGTCTAAAAAATGGTGACCTATTCATTATTCACTTCAATGCTTACGTAAATGTAAATCGCCATTTCTATGGAAGTTGAAATCTTGCTGTGACTTTTTCGTTTCACTTGACACTTGTTATTGTTATTTTCTTCGGCGCATAAACGAACCAACTTGGGAGTATGTTGTAATTACATGATATGCGTATTTTTTTTGTTATAATCGTGATGTTTGAGACCATATGACTATTATATTGTCACATAAATCTCCAAGCAGAGGTCCATGAAGCCATATTTACAGGGTTCAACTAATTTTAGTATTTTCGACATAAAACTTCAAGAAATAGGAAATTTCAAAACCGATAATATCAAAAGTGCAATATATTCGATGTTAAATTGAACTCATTAACTTTAAATCTTTGGACATTTAGATTAAGGCAGAAGCCTTCCTGTGGGCAACTCTCTTGTCTTCTTCTGTATAGTAACCACATATTTGGGGATCCTCCGGTTTTATTTTAAGCAAGTGGTTTCTAGATACTGAATAAGTTATATATAATACTAGCAAAAATTAGATACTTTGTATATAAGTAATAGTAACTCCTAGTTTATCCTAAATGTATCCATCAATTGATAAACAAACATAGGAAAGAGTGGACTATAATAAATCTATGTTGATTTCTACAAACAAATTTAATTTCTATAACCAGTTACTAATGAAATCAAATTAATTATTTAATCTCTACAAATTGCAATTGGCAATCAAAATTAGTGACTTGTCAATTTATAACAGGCCACGTGAAACCATCGCTCTAACTTAGTTATTTATATATATTGGATTGATCCTTTTTTGTTTAAGTATGGGTGAATTGATCTTGTTTTGATGGAAATATCATGTTTTCATAAAGCATAAAGAACTGGCAATTTCTTCAAGCAGAGACCGATAGGAAGCCACAGTTAACCCGTTTTCATATTTTTGACATAGAGCGAAAATATATACATTAAAATTTCAATAAATATGAAATATTGAATTCATAACATTCGAGAAAGTACAATGTGTTCCGTGCTAAAAGCCTTAAAATTGAAGTCACTAACTTCCAATCCGGACCTTGACTCGGTCTTCAAGGCATGATTCATACATTTTGGGAGAGATGCAGTATATATATAACATGTGGATTCGATAGAATTCAGTAGCTTTGATTCCATGTCCTAGAATCCAAAACTCACAAGGTTCAAATTTAGACTCCGCCTGCAGAAACCCAAGGAGACAGAGAGCTGAGGATGTTTGGTACAAGGAGGGAAATATATATGCTAAGGGGAGCAGAAAACGTCGCCCTGTTCAAGCCACTTGTGCTCATAATAATCCTTTTTCGAATAACTGTCCAATAGAGTCTTTAAATTTCCACGAACCTTTTGCAAGCATTTGTGGTGACGAAGTCTCCTCAGCACAACATTTTTGTCAAGATTTTCATGGGACGATGACTTCAAAAAGAGTTGGCTACTTATTACTCTGTTTCCACTCTCTGTCTCAACACTATCTTGATGATCACTGCATATTTTCTCTTTGGATATCGCAAAAGCCATATTTCTTTGCATAGATTCTATTCTCACAACATAGAAGTATAGAAAAGTGGAAGAATTGTGAGTTGTGCTAAATCTATAAATAGCATTCATTATCCAAAACTTTCTGTGGGTATATTGTTTTCTTCGACGCATATTTGGGTTCCTCTGGTTTTATTAAAGCAAGTGGTTTTTCTTTTTTATATACTGAACTAGTTATACATAATTAAGTAATAGCAACTACCAATAAATGTCTCTCGATCAATTGATAAACAAAACATATGAAGAGTGGACTACTAACCATTTATTTAACTTATCGAGTAGCAAATAAAGTGTCAGCACAATATTAACCAATGTAATGCTTATCCTGAAGTGGTGCGGGGGGTGGGGGGGGGGGGGTGGGGACAAATTTGTTGAAAATTTAAAGGTTGAAAGGGAAAGGAGAATGCAAATTGGAGGAAACAGTGTGCTGCAGCACTAGTTTTATTCTGATCATTTTACATCTATGGGCTCATTTTATAATCGTTTTTTTTTTTTTGGAACTTTGATCTTGTTAATATTATGAATAAATTCACCAGGAAAGAAATTTAACTCACTAAAGTAAGCACGCAGGCATTGACTTCATACAATTTCATGACGTTCCGTAGAATGTAGAAAGTTTCTGTGCTATATTCTTGTATAGTTAACATACAGGAAGACAAAAAAAATATTTATTTATTTTTGCTTTGTTATATACATTTAATTCCGTTACACACTAATAAAAATGAAAGGGGAAGGACCATCTATTATCCTCTCATATGAATAAAATTCACTTGCTATTTATTTTTCCTGGAAAAAACTTGAGAGAAGAAAATGTTATTCGTCATTTCTCTCTAGAAAACTTAACAGGAAGCCACTAACAATCCTTCTAGCTATAGGATTAGATATATAGCGACATAATCGTCCATCGACATATGCTAGAATCCCTGATAGAACAAAATTTCCAATTCCCCATTTCCATACAAAGTCGAGCTTTTGTCCAGAAGCAGGTACAATGGCTTTCTCATCATCACCTTCCACTTTCTGCTTCCAATTCATTTTCCCAACTGCTTTACTAGCTTGCTTCCGTAACATCCGAATTGCAAAACTCACAAAAAGGTGTTCACACAAGGTCAGCACTGTTGGTACTACTCGCCATTCCTAAAGCAATAAACATTAATAGCAGTGTCAAACCAACAGAATTGAAGAACAAGTCACCTTTCTTTGGGGCATACGTTTAAAAAAAAAAAATCTTGAAGATGAGAATATAGCAGAGAGGTCAAAATTCCTCAATTTACCAAGTAGAATATGCTTACTGCAAAGAGTGCTCGTAAATTGGAATGACTGATCAATAATGGAGCACGGAGATAACAATGCCATATCAGGAAAGTTCATAGGTTGAACACAAAAATCATCCAGTCCACAATCATCTGATCATAGAAGAATGAAAGGGAAAAAAAAAGTAATACTTACACGTTCCCCCCTCATGTGACGCAAGGGACGAGCAGCTGATGAAGTATCTCCTTTCAACAATGTTTTGCTAACAAGAAATCCCTTCACACGTTCCACAATCTCTTCTATAAGAGAACTGCTTGGTGGTAGGTTCTTCAGGATAACCTTCACAATATAAAGAGCATAAAAGCCATTTGCAATTTATGTTGCATTTTGAGATTGGCATCACTACGTGTGGCACTCAATTTGCTACAAATGGAAATTAGAGCTAAGCAGGCAAGATACCCTAGTGTATTACTAATTTTACTGTAGTTCTGACAAAAAAATTCAGTCTCATGAAGAACGTAACTACAGTGCTAGAAGTTTTCAGCCGCGGCATATTTATAAGTAAATAAAAAGCAGTGCTACAAGTTTTTAATTTTGGCATATCTTTGAAAAGGGCAAACCACACGCGCACAGAGAACATAATTTAGTTACCTGGTTGTCAATGACTCTGACCCTCAGGTATTCTTGCTTATACAATGTATCTAGCATGGCTTGCAGATACCCTTCAATGTATAGCTGCATTACAACCGAAAGGGTCACTAAAATTTGATGCTTTAATATGCTAGAATAATTATAACCTCACAAACACACACTAGATATGAGATGACAGTAACTGCAGTGCATTGAAATATTCAGCACTAGATGTTTGTATAACCCCCAAAAACAACAGGAGAGAGAGCGCCAACTAAACTGTCACACTGACAATAAGAGCAATAACAGCAGATATGTAACAGAATTAGCAGGAGATATTCATTGTTAGCCTGACAACAGACCCTCAGATAGAAATCAGATTCTTCGTCAACAACTATCTTTAAAATTTCCAAGCTCTTCAGTGCCATCTAGCTAGATTCTTTCATCCAAAGGAATTTGGATCCCTGTAGGCCATTTTCTTTGATAAGAAACAGATTATGGTTGATCTTACTTAGATTCCTGTAGGCCATTTATTTGATAAGAAACAGATTATGGTTGATCTAATTAGATTCCTGTAGGCCATATTACAACTTTTAGGCCTACAGAAATGATGAGTCGTTGCACCTGAAGTTAATACCATGTAGTCTATAGCTGATATTTTTTACTCCATCAACAGTTATTTGGTTCACCATTATACAGGTTTTATGCAGTTTAAAGTGCGGTTATTCAATGTCGTACGAACTGATTCCTTCCATGATAAAAATCATCCTCTTCCCCTTTTACAAGATAGATTAGTCATGAAGATCCAGGGTGAGTGGCAAGTTAGACATGAGTTAAAAGCTCGCTGAGCTGCACCAAAACCATGCCAGTTATGTCAATCAACACTACCATCTCAGCTGAGCTCTGACCAAACTGTCCGAATATTTCCGGATGGCACATAAAATGGAGCATTGATTTATCCCACTCAAACAACAGAAGTTTGCATCTACCAGCATCTGTTATCTCTAACAGAAAGAAGTTGAAATGGATAAGCAACCATCCATGAATGCATTGTACCTCATCAACCCCAGGACTTCGATCAAGCCCAATTTTTCGATCAGGGCCACCTTCCATGAAAGCACTCCCCAGTAGCGTAGGTTCCATTGCCAATTTAAGTATTCCTTGATGAAAACCATTCACCTGGAAAGAACACATCAAATTGATTTGGGTAACAGAGCAAAATTACAATCTGAAATAGTGCCTAACTAGCACTAGATCAAGGTTGAACACTTCAAGTTGGAGCTTAGTAGTTATAGTATTTGTAATGCTATTAGATAAGATGTTCTTACCATTCCATTTAAACCACTAGCTTCTGCTCCTTTCAGAACCGAGTCTGATATTTCAGTGACAGCAGCAAACAGGACATTTGATCCCGCTGACTTAAACTGCATATGAAACATCCTTTGCAGCGTCATTGACAATTGCAAATCAACCATAAACAAAAAAATTAACAAGAATATATTACTTACAGTTTTCCCCAGATCACCGAAGTATCTTTTTGTTCCAGAAAACTCTTTACCATCAATACACTTACGAATGAGTTTGAAAGTACCTTCATCCAAAAGGTAAGCAGAAACTTTGATAAGGAAACATACATAAATAAATGGGGAAAAGTCACACTTGCCAGTAGATTCCAAGAGACCTGCAGCGAAGATTGTCATGCAATTCTTCATTATAAAGCGAATTGAACCGGAAAAGCAGCTGATATCATTACTCTCATGAGAGTTGGGTATAAAGTACTGTATAGAAGTCCTGACATCCTATAATCTATTCGCACTGGAATTCAAATGTTCGAGCTGTTTTATGGTTTGAAAACTCTCCTTGATTTAGATTTATTCTAGTTATCAGGTTGGATTGGATTAAGTTACAAATTATCTCATTGAACATTAATTCGAAGAACTTTCTACGTCATAGGCGCTCAAGAAAATGGGAAGAGTTAGTCATTCACAATTTTGCCTTGATAGACAAGCTATTTTCACTCGCCTATGCCTAATACGCCACTTCAGTATGCTAATGTTGCTAAAAGAGTTTCAGTTTTGACAAGATTTATGGCGTACCGAAACAGCACCCAACACAAGAAGATCATTTCTGCTAAGAAGCACACCTTGCCAAGGCATGTTAACCCAAAATAAGAAGACAGTAATATTCAAATAGTCTCCCATTAAACACAAAGTTTTTCTTAAATTTCACATGAAGTATTTGTTTCCTGGTATTCTGATGCAAAGGGCTGGAACAAAAGACCCTGTAAAAGCATCACTGCATCAAAGGAGATTAGCCACACAAATGCTTGTCCATGGAAGCACAGGTCACGTAACCAAGCAATACTCATATAAAGTCTAAACATGGATGCACCAAGCAGTAAGCCAAGGATTTCGGAGTTTCCATGGGCATACCAATTGTGAGGCCAGGAAGATTAAGATGGCCAGTAGAAGGATCAAAGAAAACATCGAGAGATGATGAAGCTAAGTCATCAAATATAGAAGCAAAAGCAGGTGGCAGCAAGGGACTTCCCTTTGCAATGTAGACTGCTCTCATTGCATACCTAGAGTGAATGGCAATTTTCAGCTACTATTGAGCAATAATTATTGAGAACATAAGCCAAACAAGTAAACACAGGCTTACCAAGAATAATGTTGGGCACATTTAATTGACAACTCCCGCAAAGTGACCAATGCATGAGTTACAAGGATGCCATTGAGCTCTACAGTCATATTTTTGACGGGAGGTATCTAAAAATGCAGATATCGGAAACAGAATGTTACACCACAGGTAAAATCAAGAACAGACCTTTGCTCAAATAGTAAGTATGAACAACTGTACAGAATTTTAATATTCCCTCATCAATTGACATTATATCCTTCCATCCTGGGACAAGTTGACATCATCCTAGTAGTGGCTTCCGCAAGAAATTCACTATATATTCATAATTATTGGAAGCAATTATATATATAATGACAAGAACAGTAAATTAGCTTCATTTTGGTTTTCAACTATCACAAGTTTCAAGAATTCAAATTTGAACTTTAACATGGTGTGTTCTCTCTGAAACTAACTTTTCAACTACTATCTTAATGTGATATACAAGCCATCTTA
The DNA here is from genome assembly GCA_037074985.1 of Solanum bulbocastanum. NCBI lineage: Eukaryota > Viridiplantae > Streptophyta > Magnoliopsida > Solanales > Solanaceae > Solanum > Solanum bulbocastanum. Next base: position 37,180,902 of record CM073598.1, on the reverse strand, counting down.
ACAGATTAAACTCCATTCCACTCAAATGGTGTCACGTAAAAGGGACAGAGGAAGTACTATGTATCAGACCTTTATAACACTGTGAAGTAAAGATCTTAGTGTCTCTTGTGTGGAGCTATGGTTAGCATAAGATTCCCCCGGAAGAAAGCTTGCCACAACCTTCAGGAACATTACCAGGAAAGAAAATGCGAGTTAATTCTGTGACTTAATTTTCCTCCTCGGTGATAAAACAACTTCCTTGGGGAGGGGGGCATAGTGAAACCAAAGTTCTGTAGACACCTTAACAGGATGGATCTCAAAATGATCAATATAATACTTTTGACTTGGAGTATTTGTATCTCTGAGGGACATTCTCCAGAAAGGAACAATTCTCATTAATGTCTCTTCATCGAGGTTGAAATCAAGGGGCTGCAAAGAAAAATCAGCGGTATCAAGATGGAACAAACAGGATATGCAAGTATATCAAAAATATGACAGTGAGCCAGTCACACGTGAATTCCCTATAGATCTTGGAACATTATGTTAAAGGCCTTTAAATGTCCCTGCCAAAACAGTTGGAACTTGTACAAGAATATGATAGTTCCAGAAGAGAGATTCTTGCAGTATATATGTACAGCACAGTATTACCTGGAGCACAATTGATAAGTGTTGGACATGTTTGACACTAGAACTTGATGCAGCTAGAACAAGTCCAACACGGAGTACACGGTCATTTGTGTCAATATTTTCTATTTGGTGCCTCCGAAGCATTGATGCAAAAGGAGCTCCAACCCACTTAGGCTCCACACTCAGTGACTGCATCGTGATTACAGAGACATTAACAGTTTGAGGTTGAGAATACCATCAGGCAAGTCATTAGAACCAGACTTGGGACAGATGAGAACCACCACAGAAATGAATATAAAGCACCAGAAAAGAAGATTACCTGTACCCTGAGATGGTTGAGCTTGTGTTTTCCAGCAAACACGGCATCAAAGTCTATTCTATTTAGTCTTGCCAGAATGATTGGATTATAGATCAATGCATTGCTCTTATCCTTGTCAACTACATCCTTCAGTAGGTTGAAAGACGAATATGAACATCAGGTAAATGAGCTACTCCCTCCGTTCCAAAATACTTGCCACAATTATCATTTTAAGAGTCAAACCATATGAACTTTGAAAAACATTTTAAAATATATTTTTTCATCATATTTGATATAAGAAAAATTGCAATTTATAGTACTTTTTGTATAGTTTTTGAATATCTAAATTTTAATTTTAAAATATTGAATTTATTTTATCTAATTTAGCTTTGAAATTAGTCAAACTAACCCTAGAGAAGCGAAATATGACGACTATTTTTGGAACAGAGGGAGAATCTTTTAAGCAATTGAGCACAATTAATCAGGCTGCAATAAAATGCCACATGGAAGCCAAGCTGAGTTTGTTATTGGATATCAGATATACACAAGCTATATGATGAACTCTGATGTCAAATTTCTCTCTTCCTTCCCATCTATCTTGATCACGAAGCTGAATCATAGCCCACATTCTTAATGACAAAGGAACATCAGGGAATACCTACAACCAGCAGGATAGTGACCTAAGTTTGCACCATCAGAAGACTTATTGTTCCATAGAAAGGGGTAAGCACTATCCTCATGATCCCGGAACAGTCTTCTTGCTTTCCTTACAGAAAAGAAGCAAATCTTCTTGCCTTTAGATTGCAACTTCTGAATATGCTCAGAGGTTCTGTTTTTTTGACTTCATGGACATTCACAGATTTGTCTAGAATATATTTCCAAGGAGAAGTGATTCTACATCTGTTATGTAGTTATTTCAAATATTAGACATACACTATGTAACATAGAGTTAGTGTCCCAAATAGATAGTTAGAATTTTGTATATTCTCGTTAAGATATAACACTTAGGCCTAAATCCAACCCAAAATGCTAGCTCAAGAAAGGAGGATTGCCCAATTAACCCATTCTAACACCCCCTTCATGCCTAGGCCCAATGGAGCATGGACAATATAACACGGGGGCACAAACGGGGAAGGACTTGGCACTAATACCATGTAATTGGATGAAAGAAGTTGTATAATTTCAATAGGTATGCAATATCTAAATACAATACATTAGGTGCTAATTACGGAAAGAAATAAAGAAGGATTCCTACAAATTTGCTACCTAAATGGGGAAGGACTTGGCACTAATACCATGTAATCAGATGGAAGAAGTTATAGTATTATTCCAATAGGTAAGCTGTAAGCAATGTCTAAATACAATACATTAGGTGTTAATTAAGGAAAGAAATAAGAAGGATTCCTACAAATTTGCTACCTAAATATGGCTATGTACTTTGCTAAGAATGAACAATGAAGTCTATATACATTCTATAACACTCCCCTCAAGCTGGAGCATACATATTGATCATGCCTAGTTTGAGGGGGAGTGTTACAAATACCATGTAAAGATATAGGGCTTAAGTCTAACTCAACCCCAAGAGCTTAGCTCAAGCGGAGAAGATTGTTCAAGTGTATATAAGCATAAGCATACCACCAGTTTATTTTCCAATCAATGTGAGACTCTAACCCACTCTAACAATTCTAAAGTGCGACTATAAAAGATTCGAAGTCTTTATGCATTATCTCAATCTTTACTCCATGTTTCATTACTTCTCACATGGTATCAGACCTTCTGTAAGAAACATTCATTGTGCATTTACCAACATCGTCAAGAAGACGAGGAGTTTCACCATTAGACGTTATTTGGCAACCATTGCATTTGCATTTCTGTGGGTGTTGCACATAATCAAGCACCAAAAGAAGATTAGATATTCTTAAGCAAGCAACCAACTAAGAGGCCACATCATCATCAGAAGCTTGACAGAGTGCTATGCACCAAACAGAAGTTGGAATCTTTCAATGAATTCTGGTGCCAGCAAGAGCTAACTTCCCTGCTATATTAAATTCTGGGGGTCAAGTCAACCATCCAAAACCACCCCATCCAAGTTCCAGGAGTCTCTGACGGCAGGAAGCTGGGGTTGGAATGAATCTGTCGTCCCCTCTGATGAGATTCTCAACTTTTAGCTATTTTCTAGCATTATAGCCTAAGAGTCGACTGAGGTTGAAACATTACCCAATCAATTTTCCAAATTTCCGGACGATATTTATGAACCTCTAATCAGTTTTTTTTCCCAGATTTTTCCTTTTCAAGAGCTTTCATCCATTTTTCACCCAATCATTGATCTGAAATCAAGTCTCAACCATCCCCAATGGTCTTCCAGCAATTTGGTTATTTTTCCGGCGAACTTTTTGGTCAACAGAATATTCCCAACAGTCTTTAGCACTCACAAGTTCTATTTCACTTTGGGGATTCAAGCAGTGAGACAATGGGATGATTTCTTTATCTGATTATATTAACCTCCGTTTGTTTTTATTACAGTTAAGATGTCTAAACATAAGTACACATCTTATTACTAAGACATTGTATCTAAGATCTGAATATTGAATTAATAAGATCATTTGTTTTCTCTACTTCAGTAGAGAAAATTTACCTTTCGTTAAGATAATAAATATACGGAGAAGAAAAACTGCAACTGGAGATCAAGAGGGATGATAGAGTTCTCATATTTCATTGAAGATAAGAACTTAATAGACCTTCAGCTGTAAGATGGCAGTTATACTTGGTTCAAGGGGGACAATCAAGAGGCAGCTTCCAGGATCGACCGATTCTTGCTCTCAGAAGAATGGGATAATTGTTTTAGCAACATAAAGCAGTCCCCTTTGCAAAGTTTGGCCTCTGATCACATTCCTTTGGTTTTACACGGTGGTTCTTGGAAAAAGAGAAGAACTATTTTAAATTTGAAAACTGGTAGCTTGGGACTGCAGGCTTCAATGGCAGGATCAAAGAGTGGTGGAACTCTTTCAATTTTAAAGGGAGGCCTGACTTTGTGCTATCATGTAAATTGAAGGCACTCAAACATAAACTACAGGAATGGAGCAGAAGTGAGGTTGGCAACCTAGTGATCCATAGAAAACAAACCTTAGAACAATTGGCTGAAATGGATTTGATACTGGAATATAGACCTCTGACAGAAGAAGAATCATCCAAGAAAGCAGCTTTAACCTTAGAATTTGAGGGTCTGATTAAAAATGAAGAAGTTGTGTGGAGGCAGAAGTCAAGGGCCTTATGGTTAAAGGAAGGCGATAGGAACACCAAGTTCTTTCATAAAGTTGCAAACACTCATAAAAGGTTCAACTACATAGACCAACTTATGGTACAAGGCGAATTAACCGAGAAGTCTACAAGAATAGAAAGTACCATTATTGACTTCTGCCAAAAGTTGTATTCAGAGACCACTCACTAGAGACCTACCAGCATGCTCAATAATTGTCCCACTCTTTCAGTTGAAGACAAGGTGAGATTGCAGGAAAACTTCAGTGAGGAGGAAGTCTTAAGGTGTCTGAAATTGTGTGCAGGAGATAAAGCTCCTGGTCCAGATGGTTTCTCCATGGGTTTCTTCATCAAATGCTGGGAGATTATGAAACTGGACATTATGAATGCCTTTCATAACTTCCATGAGCAGGAAATTTTTGAAAGAAACTTCATTGCAACATTCATAACTCTTATCCCTAAGAAGAAAGGTGCTAAGGAATTAAGAGATTATAGGCCTATTAGCTTGATAGGAAACATCTACAAATTATTCTCTTAAGTGACAGAGAGGCTGAAATGAGTGATTTGCAGTTTTAGTGGCAAATGAAGCAATAGACTCAAGAGTGCAACAAAAGAAGCCTGATATCCTATGCAAACTAGATTGAGAGAAAGCATATGATCATGTAAACTTGGAGTACTTGCTATGTATGCTGAAGAGGTTGGGTTTTGGGCAAAAATGGATACACTAGATCAGATTTTGTATATCCACCGTTAATTATTCTGTGTAAATTAACGGATCACTTGCTGGCTTCTTCAAGGCTTGGAGGGGTCTCAGGCAAGGAGATCCTTTGTCTCCTTTTTTTGTTTATCATTCCCATTCCAGCAGTGGTCATCAAGAGATTGGATAGAATCAGAAGGAACTTCATATGGCATGGTGACAAAGAGAGGAAAGGCTATCATATGGTCAAGTGAAACTCAGTCATTTGTGGAAAAAAGTAGGGTGGCTTGAGCATCAAGAACCTGAAAATCCAAAGTAAAGCTCTAATAATGAAGTGGTTGTGGAAGTTCACTAAAGAAAACCATCTATTGTGGGGAAGACTGATTAAAGCCAAATATGAACAAGAGGATAGCTGGATGACCAAGGAGGTCAATACTCCATATGAGGTCAGCCTATGGAGGTCTATCAGAGTCCTCTGGAGTGAGTTGAAAACCCAATCAAGAATCAAAGTGGCAAATGGAAACAAAACTAGTTTTTGGAAGGATAATTGGCATGAGGTTGGTATCATGGAACGGGTCTTTCCGGATATCTTCAACCTAGTCCTTCACCAACAAAAAACTATAGCTGACATGTGGACATCTGACAGGTGGAGATTGAATTTTAGAAGACATTTCAATGATTGGGAGTTCAAAGAGTGGCTGATTTCCTCAGCAAACTTGATCGATTTCCTGGGGTTCAAGCTGGTGAAGATCATTTATGGTGGCAGGGCAACTCCAACGACATTTTTAAGGTCAATGCTGCCTACAAAATAATGACCCAATCCAACAACCAGATAGCAAACTGGACATGGAAGCAGATTTGGAGGATAAAAGTTCCCCACAAGGTATCAATTTTTGTAGGTTTACTAGCAAAGGGAGCCACTCTAACAGTGGACAACTTGATGAGCAGAGGTATGAAACTGTGCTCAATATGCTTCCTGTGTAAAAAAATAGCTGAGACATTTAACTATCTATTTTTGCATTGTCCATACACATCTCATTTGTGGAGAATCATCCTAAACCTTAAGGGTATAGCATGGACAATGCCAGGCAAGATAACAACGGCTCTTAGCAGCTGGGAAGGAACATGTTCACATGCTAAGGATAGGACGGTGTTCTGAAAGGCACTCGCCTTCTTGCCAAAGGTGAGGCGAGGCGAGGCGAGGCATCGTCGCCTTTTGCTGGCATGGCGATGTGATTTCAGAAAGGCGATCGATGGAGACCTGAAGGCGAAAGGCGACATCGCGAGGCGAGGTGAAAGGCATCGCCTTTTCAGTTTTTCTTTATAAAAGGGTCTGATTTAATAATTAAAAGGCAAAATTAGGGTTTTTTTTTGGGTGTTTTTGCAAACCTGGGTTCCTCTTCTCTCTATTGCGACCTGCACTCTTCTTCTCCTCTTCCTCGCAAGTCGCGACTCTCTGGCCTTTGAGAGGACAAGACCTTTGCGATTGCTGCTCGGTACATAAGTTCTTCTTCTTCTTCTTCTTCTATTAAAAGGCAAAATTAGGGTTTTTTTGCAAACCTGGGCTCCTCTTCTCTCTATTGCGACTTGCGCTCTTCTTCTTCTCTTCCTCACAAGTCGCGACTCTCTGGCCTTCGAGAGGACAAGACCTTCGCGATTGCTGCTCGGTACATAAGTTCTACTCTGTTTTTCGGTGGTAGTGGCAGAGTGCTCTGTTTTTTTTTTTTAATTTTGAAGCTACTATTGAACAGTGAACTGACTGCCTATGTTTAAAAAAAAATACAATCCTTCTATATTTATTTCTTCCCTACTCAATTTAGTTTTATACTAAATTAATATAGTATTGCTTGTCAATACTATATTTAGTTTTATTTCTTCCCTACTCAATTTAGTTTTATACTAAATTAATATAGTATTGCTTGTCAATTGTCTTATGAATTATTGAGTCATTCAAGTTTTGGACTTTTATTATCTACTATTAGTTTTTGAATTGAAATATTTGCTAATATATGTTATTGCTATTGAGATTTTGGATATTTATATATGCAGTTAATATTTTAAATTTTTGGTATTAATTGACGCCTCAATTCAAAAAGGCGAGCGCCTCGCCACGAGGCGAGGCAGGCCCTTGTCGACTTTTGTCGTCTTTCACCGTTCAAAACACTGGGATAGGAGTGGATGGAGAATTGTCCCAGCTTGTATCTAGTGGAAAATTTGAAAGGAGAGGAATTCCAGATGTTTTGAGAGCTTAGAGAATGATGTGCAGAAGATCAAATTGAACTTCATCTTACTACTATGTTTTTGGTGTAATCAGATTTACTCTAATGATATTGTGTCTATAATAGATGTTCTAGATTCTTTATAGCTAGAGAGGGAAGACACTAGAGCTCTAAGTACTGTTTTGATCCCTGATATGACACAAAGTTCCTGATTCAAAAATAAAATAAAATATAGAATTCAAATAAATTAACAATAATTGTTATATCCACCAAATACTAGAGAAAATATTAATTTACGTGGTGTTGAATAAATTGTTTCTTTAAGGAACCACACTCTAAAAGCCAGTGATGGTGGTGGTCAGTAATGATGTTTTGGCTAGTGGTGGTCGTTGTTGGAGGAGTGTTGATATTGCATGCCTACAAGAAACTAAATGGACAGGGACAAACACTAGAGAGATAATAACACATGTTTAATTAAATTATGATATTGTGGGGTAAAAAGAATAGGAATGGAGTGGGAATTATTGTAGAACCAGGACTAAACGATAAGGTGATAGGGTAAAGCGAGTTCCCATTAAGTCTTACATGGAAAAATGAAACAATCAATATTATCAGTGCATATGCTCTACAAATAGGATTAGATACGGAAGCTAAAACTAAATTTTGGGAAAATATAACACCCTGGTTCAAGGGATTCCAGGCAACCAAGATATCTTCAGTAGTGGAGATCTAAATGGTCACGGGGGTAAAGATACTCATGGTTTAGACGAAGCACTATATAGAACAGGAAATGAGGAAGGAAAAGCTATCCTGCAGTTTGCTTTAGCTTTGAATTAGAAGAAGCTAACACATATGTTAAAGAAAGATATTCCCACAACAACGCATACCCAATGTAATCCACAAATGGAGTCTGGGGAACATTGACAAATAGATTTGTCCCAAGTACGATGGGACAGAACCTCATGTACAGACTGTAAAGTTGTACCAGGAGCAGTGCTGACTACCAACCCTAGACCACCCAACATAGGTTGGCGGTTTTGGGTGTAAAGTGTAAGGGTAGAGTGAGAAAGAAGAAAGCTTGCAAGCAATTGAGAATTCAGTGGCCGGCATTAAATTTTTCTAACCAGTTACCAATTTCAAGAAAAACTACGGAAGAAGGGAGTATTTGAGGGGAATGTGAACATCCCGTGGAAGATGATACACCATTACATTTCATCACAGGAAAGAAAATGAATAAGACTGATCTCAACATATTACTAAAAAAAAATGTCCATTTCCTAAGTGCAAAACCTCCTCAACAAGAAGGTCAGTTTGGATGTCTATGCAGATGACCCATTCTTAAGGGAAATTTCCAATGGAAGGGAACATAATATTTTCATTGTATAACTTATTCAAGATTAGCCAACTAGGTATTAATTTTTTCAGAGAAAATCAATTCACTCAAGCACATTACAACTGTTAGTTTTAAATAATCAAACAGCTATATGAAAAATGGTTAAGGACACAATGATGGTAAAAAACCAAAATAATTATATACTTACTTGCTTTGCACGTTCCAGTAATTGAATTGCAAAACAGGAGATTCTTAGCTGCATCTTTGTGCCGGAATGGAATGAAGTGTCCCCTCTTCGTCTATCAGAAAACTCACAAATTCTCAGAACCCTAGTCAAGCCCTCTGCATATACTTCATAACCTAGCTTATTGATCTCCATGCCAGTTAATTGCCGAAACCAATTTTTCTTTGGATCTTCTGGCTTCTTTTCCAGAGGTAAATGAAACCCTAAACCTCTCTGTTGCTTAATTCTGTAAAATGGTTTCCATTCACGCACTTTATCCAAGTTTATTTCACGTTGTAGATGTACAGCTGCAAGATAAAAACTACCAAAATGAGATTATACCGTCATACCAAGTTGGAAAAAAAATGCATGCACATGTGAACAAGACAAGTACTTCCCAGCACAAATGGTAAAAACAGTACCTCCAATCAAACAGAAAGCACAGCTGATTCTTTATTTTTTTTTTTTTTAAAACAATACATACACAAGTGAACAAGACACGCACTTCCCATCATAAAAGTAAAAAACAGTAGCTCCAGTTCAACAGAGAGCACAACTGATTCTTCATTTTCCTAGATATAATTTTTAAGCAAGGAAATGGTCCATATAGACGAATTAACTAATGAGGATTAAGTCTTAGTTGTCGCTGCAACTGTTGCACTAAAATTCCTTTTGACCTGGTTAGAGACTTCAATGGTAGTGTAAGGATAAGTGTGAGCATTAACAAACGTCTGGTTATGTTGCCTTAAACGACATATTGTTAAGCATAGCAACAACCTGGCCTAACTTGAATGAAATGAATGTGGAGGATGCATATAAAGGTGACCCTAACTAGTTTGGGACTAAGATGTATTAGTTGATTTTTATTGATATATTACCATACCTTTTCACATAAATGCATCATCTTTAAATAAAACTTTGAAATTCAATTTTTAATGTGAATTCTGTGAAAACACTGCTTTATAACTTGACTAATCAAATAATTTTCCCCCCCTTTTAACAGCTAAAACTTTTGGATTAGATGGTTCACGCTATTCAAAATCAATGCATAAAATACAACAGACTAATCTTAACTGAAAAAAGGAGACTACAATAATGAGTGTGCATCATTAATATATGCAATTAAACTTATTTAGAATCTTTTCTAGTGAAAGTTTAAGAAGTTGACAGCTACCGTCAATCTGGACAACAAGCTTATGGTCAAGTCTCAGGTCATCCCAGACATAGCCAGCACTATTTCCAGATGCCAAAACCTCCGACTCTGGTAAACCCTGCAGGTTCACCAAGATAAAGGAACACAGTAAGAGTTAATTGCCCGAGAACAATACGTTGCAACTTGCAAGGTCAAAGCATTGGAAACAATGAAAACATATGCAAAACCTTCTGATAATATGTAATAGAAGTATTTTCCAAGTGGTTCTCAATCCGGTAAGGCAGGTCTATATTTGCTGGCCAACAGAATCGTAATACAATTGTAGGACCATCTTCAACCACATGAACAGTGGCAAATTCACAGATGTCTGAGTTATGCTGCGTTGCAAGATCTGATTGTTGAACAGAATCAGACGACTTCTTGAATTTAAGAAAAAATCGTCCAAGTGAAGCAATACAAACTGGTCCTGACCAGGAGAAATTGGCCTTATTTGGTTGAAATTGAACAAAAAATGATGAGTCATTATGGGATTTTGCATGTTTTTTGAGGAAATTCTGTAAGAAGGGGTTTCTTTTCATTGTTGTTATCTCATTTCTACTCCTCAAAGTTAATGCTGTTCTCTGTTTACTGTTGAGTGTAACAACTGTGTCAGTGCCATCCTCCTAAGACAAAAATGGATTTAGTCCTCAACTCTATCAGTTTAACACAGCAAGTGAAAGCTAGGATCAAAAAACTAAAACAAAGACTAACCTCCACGAAACATTGACGGACAGTGATGATTTCGTCCGACTCATTTAGTATGACATATCTGGGATACATTGATACAACCTGCTGTGGAACTACTTTGCTAGCAGATGGTTTCAAAGAGACTCCTAACTTCGTAACAGTTTTGGAACCATATTCTCCTTCCACTTCAAGGTTCAACCCTGTAAGGCCTGATAAAACATCCAAGTTCAAGGGTGCTTTGGAAGCTCTCTCATCCAAGAGTGTGATGTGCACCTTGTGGCATCTAGTAATGGTAAGCAGGAATCAAGCAGGGTCAAAAACTGTTATGTCATAACCGCTGATAGATGGAAAAGGAGAGACAATATGGACTCAATAAAACTAGTAAAAATAATTTACTTGCTGAGCCATGATTTTATTGATCTGGGAGGAAGATAAGATCCTAATTCTGGAGACACTAGGGAAGCAATATTTTCCCCGGCATGCCTGGATATAATAGTATCGCTCAGCAAAGAACAAAACTGAGCCAAATGAAAAAATCACAAATCATCTTGGATCGAAGATTACCTAGAAACAAGCTTATGATTTGCAGGAAAACAAAACAAGGGAAATTCGGTATTATTCTCCAAGGTGTAAGAAGTAAAAACAGCAGCCTGCACACACAGAGGCAAATTTAACACCTAACCGTAAGGTAATAATCTTTTCAGTAGGAACATTACCTCCAATATCCCTCTTAGTCCACGAGATAATCTCAGTAATGCAAAATACTTCCCATTGTCAAAATCTAATTCGATATCCAAAAACTGAACTTTACTTTTGTGCTTCTGCAGCCTACTCGCACTGTCACTACTATTGATTGGTTTGCAGCTTGTACCAAATGAAGTTAAGGTAACAGTGAAATAAATTGCAGCAGGATTTGCATATAAGTTGACAGCCGACCCAGAGTGAATAGTAGCCTCATTGCATATGCAGTCAACACTATTAGTAGATGGCAGACCTGTACAAAAGCAGTAGTCAGTAATAAAATGCATCAACTAACATTTAAACCAGATTTAATTTGCTATCACCTGTATCATTGAGTTTCACATGAATCTCCATTTCCAAGAAGTTGGTGAAGCGAACAGTAGGAAGTAGAAATATTTCTTTCTGCTCTTGCAAGGCAACTGGTGAATTTTTATCTACACGCGCATATCCAAAGTTATCTGGATATATGATAGGTACGTCTTTCCCAATGCTTTCGACCAGAAAATGAATGTTTGCAACTCGTCCATCCTCTGACACAATAGCACAATGTGCCGTACTTAAGGAATATTTGATTGGTTGGAAAGAAAATGCTTTCCGCACTTGGTAAGTTAGTTTATCAAATATCCCAGATAGTCTAACAGGCTTTCCACCTCTAAGATCATCTGACCAGCAAGCTGATGGGTTCTCAAAATTTGTCAAGACATCTGTAACTTCAGGTCTAAAAGAAAGAAGGAAGTTACCTGCAAATTAATTTCCAACATCATGAATTTCCTTGGTAGGAGCATATTCAGAGATTAAGGGGCATCAATAGCTAGCTTGAATTAACAAGTGCTATCAGCTGTAACAGAACATCAACTATGTCCATTCTACGTCGCTCGGACTCTTCAAAAATGTCAATGGTTGCGAGTCGGATTCTTCAAAAGTAGTGTGTTTTTGGAGAATCCGACTCGCATTCAGCATCGAAAGTGAAGAGTTCATGCAACATAGGTTCAAACTAAGTACAATAGTAAGAAAATTTGACATTGCACATTTACTACAGGGGAAGACAGAAATATAGTATTTTATGACGGGATCAACTGAGTCTTAGCAGATTTCTGTATTTGTTTTTATGAAAAACTGAGTTTTTAACATCATAACCTCCGAAGCACCTTTAATCTCTCTGTTAAACCATCAGATCTGTCATGGTTTCCAAAAGCAATTGAGTCCTTAAATTTGACAAAGTTTTAGGTAATTAGCTAATAAAAACAAAACATAATAGGAGTTATTTGCAATATCAGTGTTATGAAAAGACATCCCTTTGTTCCTTAAAGCAATGAAGCAATGCGAAGCAAGGAGTTATTGCCTCATGAGTGAAGCCATGTGTTCAAACAATGATGCGCAAGTGATCCAATTGAGAAGTGTTTGGTCCTTTGACTAGAGTTGGGTAAAATTTGCCTTATCGTACTTAGATGTTGAAAATAGTTATTTTGATTGAGCTTTGGTTATTATAGTACAAATTCACATATGTTTGGTATTTTTATTTTTTGTAAATCATGTGCTTCACTCAAAGAGGTGGCGCTTTCCCTTCTCACTTTTTGCTTCAAGCCCCAGAGACGTTGTCGCTTTTTTGTGCTTTTCGCTTGAAAACACAGAAATACTTAGGTACCACTCAGCAAATTTTTATCTCAGACTTTCTTTTTCTGCATTTAAAATTCCCAAACCTTCTTACATCAGAACAGAGCACAATTTATATACTTGTAATAAGACAGTATGAATTTACTAAGGCTTAACTAAGAATATGTTAATCTTTTTGGGTCATGTGTCACATACCATAGATCTAGTGTTCCCTGCCAAAGGAAGACACATAATTAAGCAAAGGTCATATACACGCAGTAAATTTGTTCCAAGAATATATTCAAGCAAAATGATGAGCTGATATAAAGTCTAGTATCGAACAACTGAATTCTAGCTCCTGCTATACATAGATACAAAATTCATTCTTAGGCTTAAGTTCTTCTACAGAAGTGTCATGCACAGAGACAATAGCACAGGTTGATCTCGATTACTTGAAGTAAAAAACCGTCCAGATAACAATCAAACTTTTGAGGGTTGTATATCTTTGTTTTGTGATGAAAAGCTTGGTTATTTTCACCTATTTTAAGTCTGTATTGTTCTCATTCAATTTCAAGGGTTTCTAAAATTCCAGTAAAGAACTTTTATGGACAAATTTTCAGAATTTTCAATTTGCAGAAATTATCAAAGATAGCAGATTTTATCCCTATTGAGGATTCTAGACGAGATATCCCTTGTCTTATCTGAGAGTCTGTTTGGATTAGCTTTTGACTTATGACTTATAAGCCAAAAGCCATAAAGTTAAAATTTCTAACTTACGGCTTTTGGCTTATTTTTGTTATTTTGGCTTAAAAACAAGTGCTTGTTGAACCGAGGGTCTTCTGAAAACAGCCTCTCCACCTTCCCAAGGTAGTGGTAAGGACTATGTATATTCTATCCTCCCAGACCCTACCATCGTCGGATTTCGATGGGTATGTTGTTGTTGGCTTAAAAACAAGTGCTTATAAGCACTTTTTTATTTTACCCAAACACTACAAAAGTGTTCAAAAGCTATTTTGTTTAAAAGCACCTAAAATAAGCCAATCTAAATAAGCTCTAAGTAGGAGTGCTTTTTTTTTTTTTTTTTTTGGAAGAGTCTAAATAGGAGTTGAAAGTTCTTTTTCGTCTAGAAAGGTAAATTTTTGACATCCGAATCAATTCCATAAAGTTCTTTTTCTCATAGGTAGGCAATTTCTATATCAAAACATGAAAGGGGAAATATGCTTGAAACATACCAACACTCAAAGAATTCAGTGTCTTCTTCCGTCCCCCGGAGAGATTTATGGCACTAAAGGATGTCATAGAATCGTCGATTGTGTCCCCCGCCTCTAGCCTCACAGAAGCATAATCAATTTCCTTATGCTGAGGACGTTGAAAACGCAGCTCCATTGGGAATTTGGTGTCATTATGTATCCTAAGTAATGGAGACACGACAATTGACAAGTAATCCTACAAACATTGAGAAAGAGGAATGAAAACTAATAAATTAAGTAAGTCAAGTCTGGATTTCCATCTTAAAAAGAAACAGCAGAGATACCTCAGTCCCGGGTGAAACTTCAGCCACAAGAAATGGACCAGGGTAAGTTTTTGACTCTGATTTGTAGCGGATAAAGCAAATAACTTCAGTAAGCTAAAGTTAGAAATCATTGATATTACAAAGAACTGGAAGTTTATCAGTATAGGTGATGTCAGCTAGTCCGAAATCCAAGTCTTAAAAGTTCATGATATCTCTAGTGCAATTTATATATATATATATATATATATATATATATATATATATATATATATATATATATATATATATATATATTAAAAGAACAAGTTGAGGAAAAGCAGCCTGAAGCACCTTGCAGAGATACAATACGTGGTCTCCATGCAAATGACTGGGTTTCCAATAGCGAAAGATGAAGTAGAGAAGTAGAAAGTAATCCTCGCTCTATAAGCTGGATAGAGAAAAATGATGCTTCCGGAGGTCGATTTGCCAAAGCCATGTGCCTTACAGACAAAGAGTTAGGCTCCTCACATGATGAGCACACAGGTTAATCCAAATAAAACGTGCTTGCACAAAGGCAAATATACCAATGAAAACACCATTATTAACTTTTCAAAACAAAAAAAAGGAAAATTGCGAAGGATATTATGTACTATAAGCCCAGGACAGTGGAGCTTACTCAGTATAAATCTGATACGCAATTGAAAATGTCAGCGGCGAGATTAAAAAAACATATTCCAAACATACACATACATCATGCCTTTTCTGTTTCATAATCTGTTAAGATGCGAGTTGCGAAGCTAGGCTCAAGATTGTGGGCAGGTGTATAACTATCAAGCATAGCAGAAGCACAATGGACACACACTACAAAAAACTGATTGCATGTCATCTGTGGAAGAAGCTGAGTGAAATAGAGGAAGTGCAACAGGATTAGGCTGCTCTAGTAAATGTGAATTTCACTGATCTAGAAGATTATATTGAGATAAAAGAAAGAGAAGGAATTCAAATGAAAAACAACTTTGTTTTTCTAAAATTGCACAAAGGGAAACTACAACATTCACAATCATTTAAATGGCATATGATAATTAAACTCCCACCTGATTCTGCTGTGACAGGTCAAGTTTTATAGTTTAAATTTTTCTTCCTTTTTTTCAATGACCAATAGGTCAAATTCTATCTTTTTACTGTATGGAGTAAACTTTACCATTTCAATAAAAAAATATCAGTAGGTTCAGTTCTGTAGTTTAAAGCTGTTGATTGACTCTCCAAGGTAGGTACTGAGCAGAATCATAGCAGCGGATGTTTCAAGTAATCAAGCAGAACAATTGTAAACTATCGGAAGCACCTCAAGAAAATGGTAGTGGCGTGTCTTCCTGCAACTGATACATCTTGATTATCGTAGAACTGACAAACAAGGGTTAAGCCTGACTGGTTTTCAACCTGAAAATGTTAAAAATCATCAGATTGCATGTGAAACACTAGAAGACTTATAGTCTCTGCGTGACTTTTCTCGTGAATGGACAAATACAAGCTTCAAAAGGCTAGATATCTAATATTCAGTCTCAAAGAGAATGTAGACCGACCATGAAGATGGTCTCACGTCCAATTCTCAGTCTTTGATTAACTCACGAAACTAACAGCAGGATTTCATGCAACAGTTCAAAAGGTCCACAAGGTGCACCTGAGCATTACATTTTAACAACCATGCAAAATCAAGATTGGCTGGTTATTGAGTTTGTGATGATGATTGTAACAGAAGATTCTAATTTCTAAACATCAGTTTCTATTTCCCAAGAGTTGTGATGATCATTCTAACAGAAGATTCTAATTTCTAAACATCAGTTTCTATTTCCCAAGTGTTGTGATGATCATTCTAACAGAAGATTCTAATTTCTAAACATCAGTTCCTATTTCCCAAGAATTATGATGATGATTCTAACAGAAGATTCTAATTTCTTAACATCAGTTCCTATTTCCCAAGAAGTGTCTATTCACATCCCCCACTATTTTTCACATTCTTCATTGTGAAGAAAAAGACTAATAACACAGTAAGAAAAAACAAAAGGCAATTGTTACAAATTAAAATACCCGAAGGATGACAGATTACTGATGGAGGAAGTTCTGAGATGTTTCATTGCTGAAGACATCATTCATAACTAGGGACTGAAAAACAAAGCTTATTCTAACCAATGTAAAGTTGCATATATGAATCACAGATCTATGACTCATATATTAGGTTAGTTGATAAGTTGAGTCGTATTCCACAGGTAAAATTTAAGTCCCACTTTGTAGTCGGCCTATCATTCAAGGCCTAACTGCTTCAAGCATTTAAATTGAGATGCATCATACTGAGCATTTTTATTTACAGGAGAATTACAGGCCATACCTATTCAGGCATCAAGTTTACAAGATTTTTCCCAATTACTCCTTTATTACCATTTGGCCAGATTTCTGTAAAATCCTAGTCCCCAAACCCTTTAGCTTCTTTTTCTATTCTCTCCTTGAGGCGGTGGGGAATCGCCACGCCACAGACTACCACTTCACCACCCTTTGCCGTACTAACTCCGCTGGTCAGAGATAACCCTCCACCAGCCGGCAACCTCCATTCACATTCAAATTACACCAATTGAATCGTCTGCTTCTCCTTTACCATGATCCATAATTCAAAACTCACCCCCATTTCTACGTCTTTCAGAATATCCAAAATTCTTACTTTTTTCCTACTCAAATTTTTGATGCTACGCTCTTTACCACACAAAACCTACATAAATCAATAGCTCTTGGACTGATCTATCATTTGGCATTGGTTTCAGTACGGAATTCTGGCAACCAATTTTTCCGATGAATCGGTGGCAACCACCCTAAATCTCCAGTCTCGTTACTTTACTATCTCAAGCCACTGAACATGTGGCGTCGAGTTTGCTTCAGTGCTTGCCAGATTTAGGCATAGCAACTGAACGTAGCACAACACCCCAAGTCCGGTGGTTTCCTTCGGATATTCCGTTGGTTAACTGTGTTTATACATGGTTATGCAAAGCATATACATTATTTATACACTAATATACATTTTGTACATTATATATACAGTGTATATGTTATGTCTAATACTGTATAAGGATGTATATGTAATATATATAATGTATAATATGGACTTTTATACATCATGTTATAAAATCCTTAAAATGAAAAATATAAAAATGAAAAGGGTTCTATGTAGCTCAGGGAAGAAGGTGAAAAACATAACATTAAAATAGATTTGGCTTCATAAAATTCTATGTAAGCATATGTTGGCTATATTTGCAGCCATAACTCAAGCCAGATGCAGCATATTTCCTGCTAAAGTGGGTCCACAAAGTTATGTGCATTATTGGTCCAACCACCAATTAATTAACTGTGTCAAAACATTTTACAAGGGGGAAAGAGAATGCTGCTACTTTCAGGAAGTATCCAGCCCCTTTCTTTTCTCAATTACTACCAAGTACCAAGCAATGTACTTTTGACTAGTGTTTTATGATTCATCTCTGGTATATTAGCAGAAAAATTTTACTCACTATTTCCATTGAGGAATCCGATTTCTCTGCAGCAGAACTCCACATCAAAGTTTAGCAAGACGACATACCCAATAAATGATGAAAGCATCTTTAGACGCGAAACTGATTTAGCTAATGCTAGCCTATATTTTGGTTCTAAGAAGAGGAGATTTTCTTATGGCAAGTGAATATAAAACATTTCGAGCAAGATTAAGTTTGCAAAGCCACAAAGTGATGCAGCATGAGTACTTATGTCAGAGTAGAACCTTGCAGCAATTGGCCAAAATTGTCGAGTCCTTTACAGCGTAAGGACCAGCCAAATTCAACTTCCCAATGATAAAGAGAATAATGTCCAATGAAAGCTCAGTAATTGTCATACTCAACTGCCAAGACAGAGATATTCATTAAAAAAAAAAAGATACAATTAAAAAAAAATCACATGAAAAACTGAATTATTAATCTGACCTCTTTAATTCTAGCATAGAAATGGCCAGGCACCCAGAGGACAATATTTTCTGGTCCCTGGTTCAGAAATGTATAACGGTAGAAAACATCAATTTCTAATGGATGCATGAGGTCTCTCCTGGCATCATGCAAACAAGTGAGTAATATGAATTACAACATATTATACCATTTCTCCTAAAATGCAATATCAAAGAGAAAGATGAAGTAGAGTTGCATTATTTTACTAAAGAGACTCACCACATATCTTTCTGGGAGTCAAAATAATACATCAAAACCCCCAGCCTGCCCATAGCCCGAACTTTAGTATTTGATATCTGTATAACAACTTCAGTAAAACTGATAGAACCCTGGAGGAGGGGAACCTTTTCCTTGGAGTCAGAAAGTTCATAAACAATGGTCAAAGAAACCTTGTCTACTGCCACAGTAATACCAAAAGAACTTCCTCGCTGACTCAGATCTTTTCCCTCACTTATACATGAATCATGTAGCAAGATTGTTCCAGGTTCCTTCTCTAGACACCCATCCAAAAAAACATTGTTAACATATGGAGAAGGATCACGAAATACTTTAAACTTAAACGGATGTCCAGGTTTTCTGACAACTTCCAGGACCCCATTAACAAAAGCTGCAGCACAATCATTCTTCTTGTTCACAAGATAAAATACATTTTTAGTTTGCGGAAGATATGTCTTCAAGTCAACATCAGCATCATAAATGTCATGTTTGTATGGAAGCGCTCTCCAAAGTGCCCAGGCACTATCACTAGAACTGGAAATGTCAACAAAATCGGATTGTCGATGGCAATTCAACCGCAATGGTTCCCCCGATTCATCTTTACCATATAGCGAGATGAAGGACAAATACTGAACTTGTGAATTCCATCTTCTTGTTTGGTGATACTTCACCTAATGATAGAGAAAGGGTTAAATCACCACGTCCACCAAGTAACAAATGGTATACCAAGAATGAGTGATACACATATGTGCCAAAAAATATTTGCGGAAAGTTGTCAAGGTAAAAATGATAGGAGAAAACTAACAGATGCAAAAGCCCTGAGCCTAGTCACAAATGCACAGAATTCTCTTAATCTTCATCAATGAATGATTATTTTAATAATGATGAGCAGCCCAAGGAGCAGGAAAAAATAAATAAGTTACAGGATAAGGAAAAAAATGTGAAAAGATTTAAAAGCATAGGAGACAACAAAAGCTTCAAACCAAAAGAATCAATGAACCTCAAAAATCACTTGTCTCTTCACCACACTCTTCTTTGTACAAAGAAGAAGATTCAGATGTTCAATTTTAGTTTGTCAATGCGTATCCCTCAACACAGGTGAAACAGAACTCTGTACTTGTAGAAAAGGAGGGAGTTTTGGGGCTCGAAACCTCATATGACAAAAGTCTTATCTTTAAGTTGCTATGGATGTTAAATCATGAAGAAAAGGCCCACAAAGAAAGGTCTAACAGAAAAGTTCAGGGGAGGGGTTCTGGACCATAAACTTTATGTTATGCCTCATAGAACTGGTCTGTGGAAGTCCATTAGGATGCCTTAAGAACACAACAACTTCAGATTAGGAGACGGGAGGACAATTTTCCTCTGATGGGATGACTGATTCTGAATTGACCATGGAACACATGAAAACTGGCTTCCCGATCTTCATAGCTTTGCAGGAAAAAAGCCTTTCACCAGAATGTGTCTCGGAACTGGTATGGGATGTTCTCCCAGGAAACAATGTAAAACTTGGGAAATGGGAAGAATGAACCAGTTCTTTCAAACTCTAGGATGAACTTTAATCAGTAAAATCTGCCTACAAAATTTTGTCTGGAAGATGCAGTTCTCGAAGGAATTGGCATTGGAAAAGGATTTATAAGTGCAAGGCACCCTTGTAAAATAAAGTAAGCTGCTTCAGCTGGTAGGTGACAGAGGCTTGTAACACAACAGAACGTGTTAAGGGTCATGCATGTGTGTCGATGTCAACCACCTATCTCTTCACTGCAAAACTTGAAAACAGTAGCACAGGCTTTTCTTGAACTTAATTGCAGGATGCCAACCACGTATCAGCACATGCATACATATCTTTACAAACCCTGGTAAATGAGAAGTGACAAATAAATTCGGACGGAGAGAGTATTGACAGTCTTTTTTATCGGTATAACTGTATATAATTTAGGTGTTAAATGTTGGTACAAGAACATCCATACGCATATGATTTGTATTATTATTGAGATGTGAGAGAGTGATGGAGGACACGGCTATTGAGAAATGAAATTTATTGGCAAGCTACAAAGGTGAAGCTATGGAAAAAGATTAAAATGCAAGGTCGCCCAATGGACATTGTTGGTTGAGTGGGTAACCTATAAGGAAAAGATATTAGAGATGAAGACATAAGCAACTATAAACTCGGAGGAAGAAGCAATAATAGATTTATGGCCATCTCAAGGAAAAATAAATTTCTGTAAATATAGAGAAAACATAATAATGTAAGGAAAGCTTTCAGCTGAACACAAAAAAAGATCCAGAAGGGATTAGTCTTGAAAAACTAACCCGAATATCAAAAATACCTTGGGGGATTCAATTAAACACCTCACAAAGCTCTAGTCATTTCAATATGGCAAGGCATACATAAATGAATAGAAGATGGACATACCCTGAACAAAGCCCTCTCTCCAACAAGCGAATAGTGGATCTCACCAACTATATTGTAGCCACTTTCTGCCCTATCAACTGCGACATACATAT
Organism: Solanum bulbocastanum; assembly: GCA_037074985.1. Lineage (NCBI taxonomy): Eukaryota > Viridiplantae > Streptophyta > Magnoliopsida > Solanales > Solanaceae > Solanum > Solanum bulbocastanum. Next base: position 37,159,835 of record CM073598.1, on the reverse strand, counting down.
GTTGGTCGACATCTTTGATAGAAACAATTGTTCCTGCAAGCAAGATCCTTGTAACGTTAATATGTTCATAGCTAAAAGATGGATTCTGCAACCTGAGCCGAAAGAGAATTACCATCAGGAACCATTTCATCCAGACTTCTAGTAGATTCTCCACTGTTCTTTTGATGTGTTTGCTGCTCTATGCTTTTTGTTGCTTCTACACTAAAGACTGCAGATAAAGATTCCCCAGCAAAAAGTACAATCTGATTTAACAAAAAGAAAGTTAGAGCAATTCTTTGTATACCACTTGTATGTCAAGGTGCCTCATTACATAAATGAAATCAACACTTATAAGTCGAGCATTACTAGTGAAACCTTATGCACGCTGGCATCAAATCAATAAAAGGACATGTAAAAATGGAGAACAGTCCCACATCACCGATTCCGCAAATTCTAACTGTTTCTCTCTATGTTTAAGATTTACTCGAAGAATGTTCTTCTGAGACCAGGTTAGCTAATTCCAACTTTGGATGTGTCACCTTTCTCTAAAAGACACAAAATGTCACATATTACCAGCAAGAATAGACCCAAGTCTAAAGGTCATACTAAGAGATATGGTTTTCCAGGCGCAGAAGGAAATTATTTATTTACCACAGGTCTGAAGGATAAAATTTACCCTGCTTACACTAAAAGAGTCTTGTATGCAAATGAGTGACAGATTGTCAGATGACTTTTATCACTTTCCAAGAACATGAGCTAATGTGTTTGAACTTTCGACTAGCCTAAACCCATTAACTATACCAACAACAACATACTCAGTGAAATCCCACAAGTGGGGTTTAGTGAGGGTAAAATGTACGGAGACCTTACCACTACCTCGTGGAGGTAGAGGTTGTTTCTGAAAGACCTTCAGCAGTAAATCCAGGTACAAAGAAGGAGATAGTGAAGAAAATATAGCAACACGTAAGTAGTGCTAAGTCTACCAGAAAGAAGCAAAACAACAATACAATAGTATGATAATTGAAAACACACTAAACAACATACTAAACAATAATAATACCACTAGTACAATGACAAACATCAACCACCACAAGCAAAACAATACTACACAACCTGCTAACCTTCAACCCTAATATGTGTCCTCCACACCTCCTATCTAAGGTTATGTCCTCGGTAACCTGAGTTGGCTCATATCTTGTTTTATCACCTCTCCCCAATACTTCTTCGGTTTACCTCTGCCTTTCCTCGTATACCAAAAAGGAAAAAACAAAAGAGTCCAAAAACTAGTCTAAGCCACTAACATCTAGCATACACAATGAACTACAAACTTCCGCAATGTTTGTGTCAGTTCTTCAGGGGTCAAATCTTTTGACAACTTGTTCTAGTGTTACCTTCCTTAGTCGCTCTTTGCTTTTTGAGTGGGTTTAGTAGGAAGTCACAACAAACACTTCATTTGATCTAACCTTTGAAACTGGATCATATCCCCTTCGTCAAGAGTAGGAAAGCACCAAAAAGGAAAAAGAAAATGAAGACAAAAATGGAAATTAGAATATTAATCAACCTCTACCTACTTATCAAAGAGGAAAAACAATCTCTATCTTTGGTACCTGATTCCAGTAATACCACAACCCAAGACCACAAAAAATGGTCACTGTGATCTGCAACCATTCACCAGCTAATGGGCCACCCTCTACCCATTAATAGTAAAATTAGTTACCTTATTTTTTTTGAAGATGACCTAATCAAAAGTTTGATTATCAGGTTTAAATCAATTTTGGTTAGGAGTATGTACAGAGAGTGGTAGCCCTTGCAACCACGAGAAAAGCTATGAAATTGAATCTAAAGAACCACCTTTAGGCATCTTTACAGAAGTTACACTACCCACAAACTAATTATCCTTGAAAATAAAATTATTGCGCACCATAGTAAACTGAGACCTTTTGAAATACCCAATGAGCGTTATTCTGAATGAGGCATGCCTTACTCAGAATAATTTGATGAAAAGGAAAATTCAGCTGTCCAACAGATGTTATATGTGTAATAAAGAAGTTGAATTGGTTGGTGACCTTTACATAGCAAAGGGTCCTTTACAGTGAAATCATGTTACTGGAGCTTGAACTTTAGACAGACAATGACAACAAAATGGATACGGAAACTGGTTTGGAAGGTTAAAATACGTCATAAAGTTTCATGCTTCATTTGGTTGGTGACCAGGAGAGCCTGCTTAACCCACAAAGTACTACAGAGAAGAGGTATCCAGATTTGCTCAAGGTGTCTTTATGTGTGAGCAAGAGGCAGAGATAAACAGTCATTTTTTCAGGCATTGCAAAACAGCTATAAATCTGTGGAACATGTTCTTCTGTATACTTGGGATAAGCTGGGTAATGCCACGGACCTCATTTGATAGGCTGCAAAGTTGGGAAGGAGTGGGGAGAAGAGGATCACAAGAAGATTGGTGGAGAAGCATTCCAGCATGTGTCTGGTGGACTCTATAGAAAGAAAGAAATGAAAGATGCCACGATGGAAAAGCTAGCAGTCTCCAAAAGATCAAGATGAAGAGTATAAGTTTTTTGTATTTTCGGTGTAAACAAGATATAGTGAGGGAGATAGATAGCTTAGTTGATTTCATAGGACAATTGTAAAGTTTCTATCTAGACTTTGGTCTTGATGATACCCTCTAGGGTTGTAAATCCCACCCCATCAGCTTTTACCTGATGGGCCTTTTGGTGCCTTTTGGTGTGAATATACTGTTACCATTATAAAAAAAAAAAAGTGTAATAAAGAAGCTGAAAATTCTGGCCATCTTTTCCACATTATGAAGTAGCCTTCGATTTTTTGAGCATGTTTATGTGCATTTCTGGCCTCAAATGGGTCACTCCTCAATCAGTTAGGGAAGCATACATGTTATGATGCTTGTGGAGAGTTGATAAATCCATCAAGAATAGCTGGAGAATGATACCTGCTTCCATTTTTTGGAGTATTTGGATAAAAAGTAATAGAAGGTGTTTGGATGGGGTCTCAACTTCCATAGGCTCTTTAAAGGCTAAATGTATCGCTAGTTTATTAGCTGGTCCACTTTGTACTCAGTTTCTGGATTTTTTAGCTCTTTATCTCTGGCATAGTCAGTTCTCCTATATTAGCTGATTTTTTTTTTTTGTATGCTTCAACGACATATCTTGTAACGACTGCATCTTCTTGATGCTTTTTTAAAAATGAAATCACTTGCTTCACCAAAAAAAAATTGTCTGGAAAGATATACTATAGAAGATACTATTTACAGAAAGTGGAGAAAATAAAAATAACTAAACGATGGAAATACATCTGCCTAGTGAGTATACTTTTACCCTACTCAAAAAGAAAATATGATTCATCTCCTCACCTGTATTTCACGCAGCGAGAGGGTCATGTCACAACCATCTATAGAACCACTGCCAATCCAAAAGTCATTTGACTGCAAAGGAGTACTCCCACTACTTTTTAAAGGCTGCTCAACCACCAGAATAGCATTTAAGTCTTTTAAAACATAGTTCTGAGGAGTGGCAAGTGAAATTTGAGAACTTGTACCACCCCAAGGTTTTCTTGAACCATCTGCATGATATTGATTTCCCAGTTCTGGGGGGTTTGAGCTACTTGCTTCATCCATGATATAATTAACTTCACTCAAGTGATCGGGAGAAACTAAACTATCATCATGTACAATGATGGAAGATTGATCATTAGATTCCAAGGAAGAATAGAAAGGGGTACTCAGTTCTTGGCTTTGCTGTTCAGTAGATATATGGAGTAGCTGAGAAAGAACTGACAAATTTGTTATGCGAAATGAGAATTTCCTTGGTAGTTCAAGCTCAAGGTTACCGTTACCTTCAAGCTGAAGCTTTTGAAGTTCACCTGCAAGGCAGAAAATTCATTATTTAAAAATGTGCTTTGTTTAGAACAAACTATTTATTTCGACATAAAAATATTAGCCAGAATCAGCACTTAAGCCCTGAATTTAGATGCACAAGCATGCTAAGCATTTTATCTTGCTTAGGCAGCTTCAAATCAGAAACCAATGGGCTAAGGCTTGTGTCTAATCATCCATAGGATCCATTTTGAAGATACAGTGCTAAACAATAATCAAAGTTTTTTCCAATTTGTTTGTCCATATAATTGTTGCTTGTATTTAAATTAATTACTCTTTCATTACATATGTATTGTTTTATTTGTGTGCCTTTCTCTTGAATGTTGTCAGTTGCACTAGAAATTCTCAATTAAACAAGACTGTGCAAGCTAGAATTGACCTAAGATGAAACCAATTATGAAAAACACTCCATGGACAACAAAAAGTCCAATCGTCATTGCACAATAGCTAATCAGCATGGGTAAGACCCGTGCTTTACTTGTGCTTTGCATTTAAAGTCCCAACAGGCCTCAGTACCTTTTTTTCTTTTTGGCATTGATAACACTGTATGTTATTCAAGATTAAAATTCCAATACGGCAACCAAACTCAAGTTGGAACTTGCTGATCTTAGAGCAATATAATCATTATCGCTTTTTAAATACTCCTTATAATGCTATATGTATCAAAATAACTCCTCAAGCATGGGTGCACTCAAATGCAAGGAGGCAGTAATTCTAAAAATAAGACAAGAATAAAAAATATGTGTATATCTTCAGGAGAAAACTACCTCAGAGTCCTGCTATTTATTGATGAAAAGTAAAGACAAAAGAAAAAGATGATACCAGATTGATCTCCATCCACCAATGCCAGAGAAACCCGTGAAATATTCACGCCAAATGCTTCCACCTGGTCCCAGTTAACTAGTTTATGTTGCTCCAACTGTTGGTAGGAAGAGCTCCTGCGTAGACTAGTATCCTCATCATTCTGAACAACTAGATGTTCTGTCACAGCTGGCCAAAGGCCTCCCAACTGATTAAAGTAGAAGGCGTAGCATTCTACCATTTTCACCAAAGCAGCTATATCAACAATGATCAAACCCCCCTGTCAAATTGGAGTTCGTTTAAACCTTATAAATCATAAGATCTTCCCAAACTATGAATAAACAACTTATGTCCAAATTAGGATCTAGCAAAATAGATACAGAAGTTAATGAATAGGCAGGCAATAATCTGAAGCTGCAAGAACAGAAACCTGGGACCGACAGGAGATTGTCTGAAATTGTCCGCCAACAGAAAGAGATGCTTCAAGTGTATTAAGTTCATTCCCTTGGAGGAGTAGTAAGCTCTTTACTGCGCATCTGACCAGATAAACTTCAGCTAAAGAAATGCTTATAGATAACCAATCAAAAGAAGGATTTACATCGTTTATTAACGACAGTGAATGATTCAAGGACATTGAAGCATCATGTCTGGAGTCGGAACCATTCACTACATTTCTGTGACTGGCCTGCAGAATATTGTTCCCTAAGGCTCTCAAACATAAACTAATTTCACAATGAGACAATGAAGCTTGATATAAGGAATTGTGAGACCAAACAGGCAACTGCAGTTCAACTTGGTCAGAAGTATCCAAAATCTCATCCGGATATTGGGATATACCAGATTCAAACTCAGAAAAACCAATGAGAATGTCCGCTTTTTCCTCTTCAAAAGAGAGCCTGATAAATGAATGTGCAACAGATATGTTAATTCCATAACCATGGATTGGTTGCACTGTCGACTTCTTGTCAGCTATAGTATTAGCATCTGACATGTTATTTTGCGCATTATATCCTTTCCTAGAGTCGTAAAGAATCATTTTCACTGAGCTAATTTCACATGTCGTATTAACATTGAATGTAGTATCAGTAAGAACTGAAGCTACTTGTGTGATTCTATTTTTGAGTGCTCTTTCACTTTCAGAATCAGTAGACTCTCGCCTTAATAAATCTTCACAACTTTGGCTAAGGCCTAAACTTGATGTACTGAAAACTTGAACAACTGTACACAGTAGACCAGATATTACCTGCCATAAAATAAAATGTGAAGTCAAACATCTGTATAAACTCCTAGCAACTTTTTACAGGGGGATAGCTTATACAATTCTAGCGAGCAGCTGGGCACTGACAGTCACTTGTTACAGACTTACACAATTTGCAAGATGGGACAAGTCAACCTGTCAATGGAAGTATCATAAATTCTGATAGCAGTACTGTGAACAGTGGTTGCATTGTTAGTAAAACAAGGGATGAAAGACCCGTTTGAGGAAATCGTGAGGCAATCCAGGTAAGCACGCAGCTGAGACAGCAGCTTAAAGAAGGAAATATCGACACTTCATATTTGGAGTGCTATCACTGGAAAGACCAAGGGAGCAAAGAACAATAGGGTTTCTTGGAATGTGAAAGTGCATCATTGGAAGAGGAAACTAGTGTATCTAGAGTGGTTATCTCACAAAAGGTGTGGGCGAGGAGAATATGCAGCTATTCGGATGCATGGGAAGCTACTTTGAGGAACAGGACATGATATGAATATTCCCAAAAGGACTTTGAAGCAATGATAAGACTGGACTATGTTATAAAATGACAAACAATGATAGTGATCTAGTCAATACTGTTGAAATGTGTGATCATCTCATCTAAAAGTTTAAGCTGTTAGAAAGAGCACACTTTTAAATTATATTCTCAACATGCCCCCTCATGTGCGGGGCTGGTTTTTTTTCCATGAGAGAAGCACATAAAAATTGTTTTTGATATGGGTGGCGGTGAGATTCGATCTCAGGACCTCTGCCTGCTCTGATATCATGTTGAATTGTAAATTATCTTCTCAACAAATACAAGGTCTAAAAGCGACCAACCATGGAACCAAACACATCAAGGAGGTTGGTGGTCCCACACACAAAATCTCTCTAGTTCCTACAGCAGAGGTGTCATAAACAAGGTCTGAAGCACCAGCGTAGATCGTCTGGAATAAAAACTGATTCTGGTTATGGTAAGCAGGCTATTTGTCAAGCCTCTGTTGTTGGTACTTAGCAAGGCCTAAAAAATGAACCCCGAGTTCTCACTTGTTCACAATTGGAAAAGTGCACTGTTATGGTAGCAAAATTCAGGAAACAAAACAGCTCGCAGGGCCTAAAATGAGCCTTGAGCACTTGCTTGTTCACATCTGGAAGAATGAAATTGTGATGGTAGAAAAATTTGCAAAAAAAAAAAAAAGACTAGATCCATGAAGCACCATTCATTTATGACTGCATCCCTTGTCAATGTGTTGGCCCTTACAAGTTACAACAACTAGGTAGACCTCAATTTCAGGCTGCAGTGCCAGTTTTTCTAGGCTTGGCTTCCTGGAACCCTTCATGCAGAAGTCAGAAACATAAATACCACAATGGCAGCCCTGGAAACTACCTCATAAAGTGGAGACAGTACAGAAGGACGAAAAATAGAATTCCAAGTTGGGATTGTATGACCAAGGTCAGTTAAAAGATATACCACAACCACAATCCTAAAGGATGCCAAAGTAGCACGAGAAAAAAAATAAAGATTAAAGTACACAGTAGAATGACGTCATAGTGTCAACTACCCAGCAGGTAATTAAAAAAATTAGTCATATCCTCAAGGAGAAAACCACCAAACAATGCAAGTACAAGGCACAAAGAGAAGAGAATCACCTTTAGCAAAACTGCAAATTCATCCAGAAATACCCGAATCGTCAATCCACAACCCATGGCATGCAATACTATAGAGAAAAAAATATCTATTGATCCCAATGAATGCAGATCCTTCCTGAAAAAACATAGTTGAAGTATATTAACTTTAGCTCTAGTCCATATAATTTAAGATAAATCCAGGAAATGCTTCTCTGACAAAGGAGGAAACAGAGGGAAATTTCTCTTTGAGACAGTCATCAGTGTTATGCTGAAGCTCAGAAAGGTAAGACAAGTAACAGATTGGAATTTTAACAGAAAAGTACGGTTTTTACAAGTTTGAAACAAAAATGGACTCCAAGTCACAAGAATACAACAGTAGTAGTAGACAACAAAAAAGAAAATTTAACTTCCCTTGTTGCATGTTTTCTGATGGATGTTTTGCCATCTTACAATGACCAGGGTGAAAATTGGAGTTTAAACTGATAGGGAACAACTGCAATTGCCTAGATCAACAACCCAATTTGTTTCTTCGGCATACAAGTGTCATACCTCAGAGTTTTCTTAAGACAACAATGGATATTTCAATTAGGATGAGCAAAGCTATTGAAAAACTATTCATGAACATAATTATCATGTGATCTTTTTAAACCGAAGATACTTAATTGCTTGCAGACTCAAGCATAACATGCACATGCTTGAAAGCAACAAAAAAGAAAAAGCATGAGAATGGAGATACCTTAAAGATAACAGTCGGATAGTTAAGGGATTTAACACGAGAATTTGGCAACTCTGATTATCCCCTGTGTCGAGGGAAACATTCAGACCTTTAAGTTTCAAGTAGGCTGAAAGTGAAGTGCACGCTCGACTGCTATTAACACCATCTGATTTAGCAATATCAATATTCTGAAGGTCCTTCAACGATTTTGCATCAACAACTGCAGTATCTCCACTTGAGGAAGTTAAATCAGACTCCAAACTTGGTGAGACGCTCAGTTCAATGTCATCAGCACCAAAAGAAAGGTGTACTTCATCATTCCCAAGCTTATTATACAGATCTGCATTCTCACCATGAAAATCCTCCTTCCTCAATAACAGCTTGATTTGAGGACCAGTAATGTGTATTGCTATTTGCATATGTTTCTCAGGAAGCAGCCTAGGCACCATAACCTTAATTTCAGCACAAACTGATTTGTACTTGTTATTCCAATCTGCAACTGGTGGATCCTCAACTAATCTAGAATCACCCTGTAAGACAGTGGTCCCCATGCGGCTTGTAGCCCAAGATATTACACTTACCTGTCTGCAAATAACTGTAACTGACACTATTACCATATACTCCAGAACCAAATTCAACCTCCCCATTACCATACAACAAGTAGTGTATCCAGTAGTAAGGTTCTTGAGACTTTGATCAGTCACAAATCCCTTAATCTCACAAAGAATAAAAGGATTCTCCATGTTCTGGATCTCATTTTCTACAAACCCTGACGAAAATGTTCTCCAATTCATGCACACTCGCTCAACAAAAGAGTTTGGTGTATGTACAAAATCTCCACCAGTATCATGAGGAGGATTGGCCCCACCACTTTCAGTGAAGTGGAGAACATGGTAAGGCTCCCCCCATAAAGTAGGTTGCAGATTGTGAATATTTTTTCTCGCAAGTCCTTTGAAATTATTATTGAACTTATTGGCCTTATCTTCCATGAGAGAAGAGACAACTTTCAAGGATCCACAAGCAAAGGAGAAGTACTGTTCAGAAACATCATTAGAGTACCTTAAGCAGAAGAAATCAACAGAGAGGCAGAATGTGAGTAAACCAGGGTATGAATGCCCAACATCTAATACCAGCTTCCGACTAAAAGATGGTGAAACTTCATTATCTGGTGAAATTGAAATTGAAAAGTCTCCGACATATAGGCAAATGTGAACTCCTAGGATGTGATCTTCATTTATAATTCCAAGCTTGTGACAGATATCTTGGTTCCTGACCAACGTTTTCTTCAAGGGGAGAAGGCATTTAACAGAATGGAGCACACTGCAAATGACCATCCAAATAAGGGAAAGTGATTGGCAGATTTTCCAACAAATCATGCTAAACTTAGATCTGTGACCACCACCCTTTGACTGTTGACCAGATGACGCTGCTCTATAACGAATTATTCTTCGTGCCTGCACAATGGCCTCAACAGGTAGTTCCTTCTCAATTTGAGAAATCACCTCCAACTGTTGCTTAAGAGTTCTTGAATATGCTTCATTCTGAACAGCATCATTAGTGAATTTCTTTATCGCATCATGCACCGGATATCCAACCAATATAAGCATTTTTTTGTAAGCATTTACATAACGCAACCATAAGCACATAGTGCTAGCAATTTTATGGAATGCAAACTTTGGAGATGAATTCAGAGAAGTAGTATTTGTTGCTGCTATTTCCCATAATTGCTTACCAGTTCTGCTACGGTTGGATTCTTTTGACCACAATGCAAAAAGTAAAAGTATGATGGAAATATCTGCTGGAGATAAAGAAAAATTCAATGCGACAGCATAAAAGTTTGATTCTCTGAACTGAAGATGTTTTATTTTCACAGAAGCTAGCAACTTAGTTGAATCAGTTGAAAGAAAAATGCAACTAATGTGATTTCCTCTCCTCAAGCTGATCTCTACTTTTTGAACATCGAGATCAAAAGTGTTCTCTCCGTAGGGCAGAAAAATTGAATTAACCAGTCCAGTTAGAAGACATCCCTTAATGTGTTTACATTGTACCCCAAGTTCCTTCATCTCAAATGACAGCGACGATAAATCACTTGATAAAGGAGACTGCACAAGGAAATGAGCATCATGAACTTGCAACCGACACTGTTGTAATATCCAATCGAATAAATGAGTGGTCCAACTTCCTGCAGTAATTTCTGAAATCCTCCTAATGGTATTGTGCAAAGCACTACCCTGGAATATATCAACATCAAAAAAGCTAAATTTCAGAAGTTCACAGATCTGACAAGTGAAATTTTTTTATTAAGATAGTATTAGTCACAAAACAAGAGCATCAAGAAGGTTATGGGAGTATCAAAATACCACCGGACTTATCTCCTCTGTGTTTGTACATAAGGAGTCTGTCAAGTCCAGAAATAATTCTGATCTTTACAACTATCATCTTACACTGGAATCTTAAATGTTGGAGACACTTATACTTCACAAAGTTAGTACTCTGTTTTCCCCTCAAAATGTCTATGGTATATCTCTGAACATAGCATCCAGAATAGTCCAGAATATACATGAAAAACTGAATTTTTTAATCAAGACATGAAGGAATTGTCTTCCAATTTTGTGTTTACTCCTACTTCAACCTCTGTCTCTTCCACTGGTCATTCCTTGTTTCAAGAAGCAACAAATTATCTACTGCTATCCCATATATTTTTAATTCAGATATACTTGCAATGAAAAAGAATGTGCCTAAGTGAATCTGCAGATTCCTCATAAAAGTAACATCTACTGCACATATTAAATATTTTAAAGTAGATTGTGCTGCGACAATCATATTTGACACAATCCTGTCCTCAAGCTACTCTAATTGGTTCTTTAGTTCTTCAAGGCCATTGACCATTTCCACAATATCTTCTCTGAGCATTGAATGCTAATATGAATTAACACAAATTTTCCATCATTATTGTCAATCAAATGTATAAAATCTTTTTTCCCAACCAAAATAATCAAATAAGTAGTCAAGTACCTCTGGATCAAGCTCCGCTAGAATCTTTTCCCGCTCCTCAATGGACGAGTCTCTGGGTTTTGGCCTCCGCCTAACACCATCCTCCTCCTCTTCTCTAGGCAGTAGGAAAAAGGAATAATTACTAACAAGAATACAAGTGGCATGAACCTATAAAAAGGCAGTAGATGCTGAATTTCACTGCACGCCACTATTTAACAATGGGTGCTAACTTAATAAGAATATATACGTTTTAAAAAATTTAAACTACTACTACAACATCAAAAAATAGCAGTATCTTTGAATGAACCCGCCAAAACGGATAGTGAACTTACCCGACTGATAAAACTATATTAAGGCCATGGATTTGAAAATCAAATGCAGGGGCGGACCAGTTGGACACACGAAGGGTCAACCGTTGGACAGTGACTTCTTTGAAACACAAGCGAGTAGGATCATCTAACAAGTCGTTGAGTGCAGAGGTGTTGAAGGTAAGGTTCTCCAAGTTTGCGTGAGAATGAAGAAACCCTAGCTGAACATTCAATTCAACTTCGTCTCTTAACCATGGCTGTAACAGAGACACGAGTCTCCGTTGAATCAAATCGTTCAAGAACATTATCCGATTAAATTATTCAAGTTAATACAGTTCAAGAAAACGCAGTTCACCATTGACAAAGTAGAAATCAGGCTTCAATTTGATCTTTCGTGACAATAATATCAATTTTGCAATGAGAAGAAACTAAACGACTTATTTTCTTGTTTTGTGACGGTTGAGAAGAGAAAAATAAGACGCGAAATTCTGGAAACATTTGTTTATCCGGGGGGCTGGGCGACCCGATAAATATAAACTTGGAGTGAAGTTTAACCCATATGATACGGTGTCGTTTTATTAAGTGCCTTAATTTCTCTTAACTGATTATTATATTCCTTTCGTGGGATGAGGAACAGAAGTACTACTTTCCATTTTTGCTTACTTTAGTGCCTTTTTATTATCGAGTGATATGATTAGTTTTTTTTTTTTAAGATCACACAATATATGTGAATCATATTTTCAATATTTACTTCATTTGTTTTATTGCCTTTTCTTGATCCCTTTAATGTAATGGGGAAAAAAAAAATGCTACAGGAAACAAATGCTTTGAACATATCTTCATATTTACTTTGCTTCGGGATGAAACCGAAGTACTTATTCATCTTTATTTGTAAGGGTGTTTGATTAAGACATTTTGAACAATAAAAAACTTAAACCAACTTAAAAATTGGTGTTCGTGAGTTTGAGTATATTATATGTATATGTAAGGGGAAATGCTTAATCACATTCGGTATTTATATTAAGTACTTAATAAATACATGACATGTATTTTTACATACAAGGCGGATCAACGTAATTAGAGCCTAAAACGAAATTTCAATTAGAAACCTAAAATCTAAACAAACTTTATATATATTTATTTAAAATTTATTTTTCTAACTTTAGATATAAATTACTAATACTTAATATTTCTTTTATAGATGATTTCTTGAAACACCTTTTTTTTAATGATTAATTTTAGATAAGATTTTATCAATTCAACATTGAAAACATTATTTTACTGAGGCAATCATTATATTAATGGTTAACATAATTCTATGTGTAATAAGTTGACAAACTTTAAATAAAGATGAGAATTGGAACCATATAATTTGATTATAGGATAACTTGGTATATCCTATTTAGTTTTAATGTGTTTGTTGTAATGTTTGAAAATTTAAGAAGAAATTTAAAATAATTGCAATTCAGTTTGTTCAACATTTTTCGTCTATTGATTCATGTATTTTTCTTTATATTATAAATAATTAATTTTTTCTATGAAAAAAATTAACACAATAAAATTTTTGAGGCCCCAATTTAATTTTTGTAAGCAAGAACGGCCCCTGCCTATGACTAATATATAATTGATACACCTCACCACCTTAATTTATGTCTAAACCATGATAAAGTATGGTTTGGTGTAAATAATGTGTATGTATGTTAACTTTTCTGTAAGTATTTTTTTGAAATAATAATCTTTTTTTTTATATATAATCCAAAGGCAATTGATTGCAAATATGACTACAACGTAGCACGAGATATGCTTGAAGATTCACTTTGACAGATCAATATATAATTAATTACTACTGGAACAGATTATTATTGGTTAGGACATCTCAGCATATATAGGATTATTGTTTAATTGTGGCTCAAAAATACGTGAAAGCTAGTCCTTTTCAGTTTTCCCCTCCAAAAATCTTGTACCTAAGTTCTTCATGGCCTCATTTTCTGTTTCCTATTGATATGTATGTTCATTCATCTTAAACATCCTACGTACCCTTTTCATATATGTAGTCTCAATTTTCCTGAATCTTTATATATATTCTCTCATGATTTCATTTGATTTGTAATCATCAATTTTTTACTTCTTTCATGAGGATAGATATAGCACAATGAGGAATTCAAGAAAAAGCAAAATGGCAACAGAAGAGAACTGCCATCCCAAACAAGCGTTTGGGAACGTGCTACAATCTGATCCTAACGAAGATGAATATTCTTTTCGAATAAGCCACACATCCGAAACTAGTCATCTTCCTCCTCGATTAAGCTCTGATTATAGCTCTCCTCTTGCAACATCTCCGACAAGGGATTCATCAGCATCTCCATATTTAGATCCCTCTTGGGACCAGAGTCACCAGACATCGCCATTATCAAGATCTCCATGGACATCTCACGTTGAGAATAATAGTACTAATTATTCCTATACAGGGCTCATGGGGTCCCTTGTTCGCGAAGAAGGACATATATATTCTTTGGCAGCGTCAGGGGATTTGTTATACACGGGATCCGATAGTAAGAATATAAGGGTGTGGAAGAATCACAAAGAATTTTCCGGATTCAAATCAAATAGTGGATTGGTAAAGGCAATTATTTTATCTGGAGAACGAATTTTCACGGGTCATCAAGACGGGAAGATCCGAGTCTGGAAGGTTTCTGGTAAGGATTCAAGCGTTTACAATCGAATTGGAACTTTACCAACTTTAATGGCTTATATAAAAACTTCAATGAAACCAAGCAATTACATCCAAACAAGGCGAAATCGAAATACTGTGTGGATTAAGCATTTTGATGCCATTTCATGCCTTAGCATGAGCGAGGACCAAAAGCTCTTGTATTCAGCATCTTGGGATAAAACCATAAAGGTTTGGAGAGCATCGGATTCGAAATGCTTGGAATCTATAAAAGCCCACGACGATGCTGTAAATTCCATCGTTGTAGGCTTTAACGGCCTACTTTTTTCAGGCTCTGCTGATGGAACAGTAAAAATATGGAGAAAAGAATCACAGGGGAAAGGAACAAAACACTTCTTTTCACAAACATTGTTGAAGCAAGAATGCGCTGTAACAGCCTTAGCTGTTGACCCTTCATCGAATTACCTCTATTGTGGCTCTTCGGATGGGCTAGTCAATTTTTGGCAAGGCGACAAGCTTCTATCTCATGGAGGAGTTTTAAGGGGTCATAAACTTGCAACACTCTGTTTAGCAGCCGCGGGGAATTTAATTTTCAGTGGATCAGCTGATAATAATATTTGCGTGTGGAAAAGGGACGGAGGAGAACATATATGTTTATCAGTGTTGACCGGACATTCTGGTCCGGTTAAATGCTTGGCTGTTGAAGAGGAACAAGAACAAAAAGGTGGTGATAAACAGTTTATTGTTTACAGTGGGAGCCTCGATAAATCAGTGAAGATTTGGAGAATATCGTCGCAGTTGGTACCAAATCAGGCCGAAGTGGGGACGAGTCCACCGCAAAATTTTCCTTCGTCAAATAGCTGCAGAGTTAGCCAAAGGAGAAAATAGCAATGGTGGGAAACTGGAAATCACAATGGAGACTTTTGACAATTGTATAGACGCAGCTAGCTTTGGAACCAAGTAAGAAGTTATCTATGTTTTGCTAGCTTTGCAGAGAAATTTGTAAATGAAGACTTTATTTGTATTTTCACCTTTTGGAGTTCTACACAAATGTCAATGGCGGTCGATGTATTTGAATTTGCTGTTGTTTGCGTATATTGACAACAAAGTAACAACAGATAGAGTCATCTACATTTCTTGTGTAGTATTATGATCATCTTCATTTCTATTCCCATATGTAATTTAGCACTTCGATGTGAAATCTCTTAAATTTGAACAATGCGAACCATTAGGGTTTCAATTAGATAAATATTTTTCTCCGAATTAAGCTCCTTCTGAAAAAAATAATTAAAAAATTACGAGGGTGTTCGATTGTCCTGCATGTATCTAGACCATATAATTGTTATCTACCATCAACATGTAAGACAAGTCTGTCAAACTAAGTTTATCGGCTCCAGGCAAAAGCCACGAAGGCAAAGTCTTAGGCCCCCAAATTTTGGAGCTCCCTTTTTATTTGTGGTAGGTTGTACCACTAATTTTCTTCAAAAACTTTTAATATCTTAAATGTAAAGAACTTTTTAGTCATGTGACTACTATATCATCAATTTTTAAAAAATGGTAAATTAATTATGAACGGATATTTTAACAATATTACATCTCAAAAAAGATAAAAAAAAAAAAAAAGGAGACTTTAAATAAATACATAAATAAATATGAAAGGGGTAAGAAATAGCTTTGTTTAACAGTCTCTAAACCTGACCTTAGACATATGGTAAAAAAATAGGTTTTCCACCTTATGAAGCAAATATAAATGAAAATTAAAATATATGCAAAGCAAAGAGCTTAATGGGGTGATTATATATTTTATACTATTGGATCACTTAAAAAATATCATTTGTAATTAATTCAAAAGTGAAAAATTATTTTCAATATAAGTAAGTAAAAATAAATGATAAGAGAAGTTATAACTTTCTATAGTTAATTTCGACTCTTTAAAACATAATTGATGATCCTAAAAACTGACTTGTGAACAAGCTGCGACATGCTGAAATTGCGGCAACACCATTCTAAACATGGTTCACAATACACTACAAACACTGATTGGAATTTAATTTCCCTTGAAATTAAAGGAAAGAAAATCTAAAATTTCTGGATACTCCTAATTAAAAACTAAACGTGGCAAGTCTAAGCTTTATATTATTATATAATAATAAAATAATACAAAGTTGATAAGTATGAAACAGAAACAAAAGTTTGATTTTCTATGTTGCATAAAGGTCATCCTTAATTCAATGAAATGAGACGAAATTCTTCTTGTATATTTGACTTGCCTAAATGCAAGATATATATTCTCATTTGACTTCACCTTATCTCTAAGGTTAGATCACCAACATCATCTATATAATTTATTAGAGGGGGAAAACGAAAAAAAGAAAAGACTAATGAATGAATTAATCCTATTTGGTGTCTGAGTGAGACAATATTTTTTGGATAAAACATCTTTAGAACCACACATATATGTCTCAAAATATCTAATTAGTGTTGAGCACAAAAATCCTATTTTTTGCAAAATAAACTTCGAATAATATTAGTCCATGTATGCAATTAATTAGTTATGCGTGAATATAATTACATTGTGGCTGAAAATTAAATAAGGGAAAAGGGTTTGATATACCCCTCAACTTTGTCATTTGAAGCTGATATATCCCTCGTTATCCTTATTGTTATACAAACGGCTCACATATACCCTTCATTTAACGGGAGTGAAAAAATTAATTTTAAATTTATATGTTTAACCTTTAATTTTTTTAAAAATCATTTAGGGGTATATATGATCCTTCTAGCAAAGTTCAAGGTATATTTTAATCTTTTTCATACATAAATTATTTTTTGACTTCTTTGATTATCATTATTTGAGTTTCTTATTTTTTTTTTCTTTTATTCCTTAATGTAAGGAAAAAAATTAAACAATTTTTTTTGTGGCTATATTATAATTTAAAACTATTTTTCAGCTATATTGGAATTTAGTTTTTGTATTTGGGAAAAAAAATTAGGTCATCTATAATAAATTTCACAAAAATATTAGTGAAACATAAATAAATTTGACCATCAAAATAATAAATCTAAATTGGTCGTTGAAATAAAAAAAAAATCAAAAATATATATGTCTGAGTAGGATTAAGTATTCCCATATGGGATTATATTTTGTTTAAAAAAATTATTAAAAAATTAAATTAAAATTAATTTTTTCACTTCCGTTAGAGAAAAGGGTATATGTGAGCCATTTGTATAACAATAGAGGTATATATGAGTCATTTTCATAACGAGGAGTATATCAGCTCTAAATGACAAAGTTAAGAAATATATCATACCATTTTCCCATTAAATAATAACAAAGCGTGACTTATCTACTTAGTCCAACTCAATCACTAAATGGCTGTTATATGGTTTGGAAGCAAGTTATGCAAAGATTATTAAAATAATATCATAATGTATTGATTAGGAATACATAATTAATTATATAATGAGAATATTAATATAATATCATCATAATCTATTGATTAGGAATACATAAATTATAATGTGAAGATTACTTATGCGATATTGATGTGTTGTATAAAAAACTAGCGTATATGGTGTATAACTTAATATTTGTTCATTTTTTAACAAAAAATAATAGTATATTATATAAAGGTGATTTTTGTCATTTTAATTTATGTATCATTATTATTATATTCTTATTCCACATCTTAATTTGTTTCGCATGGGCTATGATTTGTTTTTTATTCAATTTGTAATACTTCAAACAGTTAATGACACAGAAATAATATTGCATCCATCTTCGTAATGAATAACTTTATAATTTGGTCATGACTAAAGAAAATAGTACGTACCCACGTCTTATTCACATTATACATATGGAAGTGTCAACAATTTTTTGTAGTAGCCAGGTTTGTTTCAATCTTTTATTGGAGAATGACTCATTTTGAAATATTAATTATTTTTTCATACACCTATGAGTAGAGGCGAAATAAATAAATAAAATGTTCAATCTTATTTGATGAGGTATCTCTATGCATGATTAAATATATTATTTAATTTTTTTACTTTGCAGTTATGTTGAATTTTCATCTTTATTATTTTAGATTTAATAATTGAGGATAGAAACTTACTTCTAAACATCAAAAGCAATGTCTAACTAGGTTGCATTTTTCTTTCTTCCTCCACTCCTTTTAAAGAAATTTCCGCATTTGAATAACACATATGTCAAAGTTTGGCCAAAGGTCATGAATTAAGCTCTAAGAGATTGATGCCCTTTTTTTTCCATATAAGTGCTCAACACTCAACAATTCTGATACCTGAAAATTTGCCTAATAAATACGAGGACTCACCTAACAAACTTTATAATTAGTCTAATCGACTACTATTTTGAAGATAAAGAATCATTAGAAACCACATATGATTTTGATCACTAATCCACCAACCTAATGTATACCCCCTTATCCGTATAATTATAGAGTCCAGAACAATAAGAACTAGAAAATTGAGCAAAATTTCTAAAAGAACAAATAATTTGAAGTTCAAACCAAAAGGACAACATTTGAATTAAATCGCTAATGGCGTTAAAATCATAAGGATAAGACTATGTCATAATGGTTTTTTTTTTTTTTTTTTTTTTATGAATGTTTTAAAAAGGTAAAATAATTTCAAAACAGACAGTACACAAATAATTTTGAATGTTTAAAAAAGATTGTGAAAGGAGGAGCGCATTTTTTATCGTTAAAAGCAAACATGTTTGATATGTCAATCACGAGGTAGAAGACAAGTGGTCCAATTCCATCAAAAAATCCAAAACATTAATGTACTACTCTTCTTCTCTCTCCCACGCACTACTCAACATCGACCAAACGCAGCCAAATACGCAAACTTTCTTTCAAGTTTCAACAAAGGCAACATCAAACAAAGAGATAAAAAAAAAGGAGTAAAGTAAAAAGATGCCACTACACAACAGTGTCCACCACTATTGGATACCCTTCCTTTGTTGTCTTTTTCCCCACTTACGCCCTTCTCCTTCCCCCTTACTTTTTCTACCTTCCCAACACATCTTTTTCTCCATCCCAAGCTTTGGAATTTCCCTAATACCATTCCCATTGTCTTTTCCTTATGTTTCTTTCTTCTTCAAAATTCTTTCTTCTATTCTACTTTTCATTGCCAGCTTCAGTTTCTTGAACAGCTGGTCTGCCTCGGATTTGGTTGGTTTTGAAATCTTGAAAGGGCATGTAGAGAATACAGAAAGATTGCATTTTTAGTCTTTATCTTCTTGCCCATCTCAGTTTTCTTGTCTTTTTTTCTACTGTTGTATATTGGGTCTGTAAATAACGAGCAGTGATAGTTGTTGAGGGATTTCACTTTTCCTTGCCAGCTTCAATTTCTGCATAGTATTTCTGGGTTAGGTTAATTTTTGAAATCTTAAAGGGGGCATTTTACTGATTCAGCAAGATGGGGTTTTAGTTCTTACCCATCTCAGTTCTCTCTGTTTCACAACTGTATGATAGTTGTTGAGGGATTTCACTCAAGGGTTCTGCATCGGATTTCTAGGTTTTGTGTACTTTTGGAATCTTCAAAGGGGGCGTGTAGCTGATTCATCACGATTGGATATTACCCATCTAATTGTTGAGGGTGCTCTGATTTTTTCTCTCACAATGTCGCCGGAACTGGCGACGGTGGTTGATGATGGAGTAGAGTATTGCTTTGCTATGGAGTACGATGGTCCACCTATAACCCACCATCTTCCACGGGCAGTACCCATCAATGTTGATAGGATTCCGGTGGCAACTGTTGTTTCACAGGTGCCATTATCCCATAAGTTAACTTTACCAGTTGTTCAACCTATATCAGCTACAGATATAACCAAGAGATTTTCTAAAGATTTGAAGCGTAGTTCGGAATCAACTGTGTCTCCCACATCTGTTATAGCTTTTCAGAGGGTGGATGAAGACGATTCTGCTAGCAAAGAACTAGCTTTAGGCTCAGAGACTACATTGTCCCCCAGCTCTGTTACTGCACTTGAGGAGAGAGTCCATAGTAATAGGGCGTCTGGTCTTTCAGGTCAGTCCAGTAGTTCTAGCCCATTGGAGAGGTGTAATGGTGATGAGAGTGTAGGTGAATTTTCTGGTTTAATCAATGAATCCACTGACTTGGCATCTACCTCCATTAGTCGTGATCATTCACATGAATTGCTGGGAAGGGTGGGGAGTTCTGGCACTTTCAGATTTTCGAGTAGTTTTGAGAAATCCAGAGACTTGTCAAGGAGTACACACAATATCAGGGCTTCGACTGGTCGTAAAGACAGAAGCTTGGAGTTCAATGATTTAAGCCAACCAGATTGGGCTTCAAATGAGTCAATTTTGAGTCTTGATTATCCCTCTTCTCGTGTTTCTTCACATAAATATGGGGATAGCTTTAATGAAACTAGTTGTGATGTTAAACGAGCACCTGTTGTGACATTCTGTGATATTGAGTCAGAGGATGAAGATATTAATGAAGATGTTAGTGGTGCTGAGCCGGAGGTCATTCGACCAAAGAAAGAACCTGCAGTTAAGGTGAAGAAAGGGGTGTGTTATCGTTGTTGTAAAGGAAATAGGTTTACTGAAAAGGAGGTATGTATTGTTTGTGATGCCAAATATTGCAGTAATTGTGTGCTTAGAGCAATGGGGTCTATGCCAGAGGGAAGAAAGTGTGTCAGCTGCATCAGTTATCAAATTGATGAATCAAAGCGAGGCAACTTGGGGAAATGCTCTAGGATGCTCAAGCGGCTGCTTAATGATTTGGAGATTAGGCAGATCATGAAAGCAGAGAAATTGTGTGAAGTAAATCAGTTGCCATCTGAATATGTATGTGTGAATGGAAGACCTCTTTCTCCTGAAGAGCTTGTTATATTGCAGAGCTGCATAAATCCACCAAAGAAGCTGAAACCTGGGAATTACTGGTATGACAAAGTTTCTGGTCTCTGGGGAAAGGTGAGTAGAATTTCATGCTGGACATCATTTATTCTTTTTCCTCATGATATGTTTTGTACATTGAGCATTAGTCTGGAAGTTTAATCCAATAGTTGATTATATAACAGGAAGGACAAAAACCTTCACAAATTATCACTCCTCATTTAAATGCTGGAGGTCCCATCAAGCCAAATGCTAGCAATGGAAACACTCAGGTCTACATAAATGGTCGTGAGATCACCAAATCCGAGCTACGCATGTTACAGGTTAATTTTTGATACCTGCATAACAAGGTCCAGTACTCATTCACTTTTTCTGTTTTAGACTGACTCTGTTGATTATACTTGTACAGTTAGCAGGAGTACAATGTGCTGGCAACCCACATTTTTGGGTGAATGAGGATGGTTCATATCAGGAAGAGGGGCAAAAAAATACCAAAGGATATATATGGGGCAAGGTTAGATTTGTATGCTCAATTTGAGTTTGTTATCCTTCTTTCAAATTTTTCCTTTGTTTCTAATTAGTGTAGTCTGCATAAAAATGGACCTTGGTTTAGTGAGGTTTTGCTTTTTGGGGATCATTGCTCGGAATAAGGATTGAATTTCTCCTGGTTTGATCCTGTTTAACTTCAATTAGCGTATGGAAATGGAAATTGTCCTAATTTATGTTCCATGATTGAGTTCCTTCTCGACTTCACATACTCAAACATACAGCCATTTCTGGTGCTCAGTGAAAGTATTTATCTTTTCAGGCTGGAATGAAGCTGGTTTGTGCTGTACTCTCTCTTCCAGTTCCTTCGAAATCATCTAATACTTGTGGAGAGCAAGTTAATAGTGTGCTTAGTCAAGTCGTACCTGATTATCTAGAACAGAGGGCACTTAACAAGTTACTTTTGATTGGATATACGGGATCTGGTACTAGCACCATATATAAGCAGGTAACTTTCTACTGTTTTTTTTTTGGGCTGATAGAGTAATAAAATTATATTAATGTTTGGGCAAAACACATGAGGCATAACCAAAATGATTTTCTCTGGTTAGAACCGACTCCTTGAGCCCTTGCTCTTTGCTGTTTTAGCTAAATATAATTTATATGCTCTCTCTCCACACATATAACACTCTGATGGCCAGCTTGTTTGCTTTCAATTATCTTGTTTCACAACATCCTATATTAACCTGATTTAAGTTAAAATTAGGGAATGTCTGCGCTTGCAAAAAACATTAGTTACTCCTCCATCATGCTCTGAGGAAGTGATATAGAGATCCATCCTTCTTTAGTTCGGTAGTAAAGCGGAAAATTTCCTTAACTTGTGTTTTCTTGGCATTCTTGTTCCAAGTATTGTGGACATGCAGTAATTTCCTCATCATATGGTTGCGCATCTATGCCTACTTCTTTGAGGAAGCTGGTTTTAACTTATTATTGTACATTGTTGCATTTGTATTCTGTCTGGGAGCAATTAGATGCTATTGGTCTTTATTTTGAGTATAACTTAGATATTTGTGTGGTCTATTGTAATGTTGTCTTACAGAGAGTTTTCTCTTTGTAAAGGCTTATGATGCTTTATTTATACTGTCGTCTTGACTGATAAGAAGAATCACTTCAGCAGCACCCGAAATATTTACTGGATAGATTGGAAGGAATGAGGTAGTAGGATGTTAAAAGATATTGAAAAATTATAAATTGCAAAGATGTTGAGCCACAGGTGAAGAACTGGTTAAATTTTGTGTTTCTGGGGCAGTGAGTGTTTGTTATGGTACCTCAAATTTCTAAAGTGATGCCTAATTGGTTTATGGGTTGTTTGTTCCATCTAGTTATATTTTTTATTCAGCCTTTGGCTTTCTGATTGAGCCTCCTATCTACTGATTTTAGTGTTTATGGCAGTAGCATTACTTGTTTTTGTTCCTTATAAGGCACATTTTGTATTAAGTAATATTTATATTTGGGCAGCTCTACAAATTGATTCCCCTTCTTTTCTTGCTTGGTTTTTTTTTTTTTTTTTTTTTAAAAGCAATTTAAGTTGCTAGTTCCCATTTAGCCTTATTATGCACCTTCATTTTTTTCCCTCTCAGATTATCTTTGTTTAACTTGACTTCTAATATTATTGATTCGTAAATTAGGCAAAAATTCTTTACAAGGACGTTCCTTTCTCGGAGGATGAGAGAGAGCACATCAAACTGTTGATCCAAAGTAATGTGTATGGATACATTGGAGTGCTGCTGGAGGGCCGTGAGCGCTTTGAGGAAGAGAGTTTGCATGAATTGCGAGAGGGTTCTTCATCTTGTGACTCTGGAATGACAGGTATTACAAACTCTGGGCTCCTCATTTTAATTGATTCCATAAACATAGTCATGTGGTCTTACAAACTTAGGGCTCCTCATTTTAATTCGTTCCATAAAAATAACCATGTGCATGCCATCATGTTTATTTCCCCTCAACCTACTTGGTGAACCTGGATTTCTTTTAATATACCTCTTAAGTAACAATTGTAGCTTATGATACCAGGTGATAAGACTGGGATTGAAAAGAAAACAGTATATTCGATACCTCCTAGACTGAAAGCATTCTCAGATTGGCTTCTCAAAATAATGGCCACGGGTAATCTAGAGGCCGTTTTCCCAGCTGCAACACGGGAGTATGCTCCTTTAATTGAGGAGTTGTGGAATGATGCAGCTATCCAGGCAACTTATAAGCGAAGAAGTGAACTGGAAATGCTTCATGACATGTCTTGTTATTTCCTAGAGCGGGTAAGACAATCTCGTGTGGTCAATTTGCACAGTTTGATGATGTCACATTTTTTGCATAATTGCTCGCAATCGATATTTGAAGGTTGAAGAATGTGTGGGTTGTGTCTTAGATTCTTCTTTTTGTGAGTCAAACTCTACAGCTATGTCAACTCCTTCATTTTACATTTGTGCTCTACCTATGCTGCTAAACTATTAGGGTCTGGCAAGCTGAGTTTATTTCTGCCACGAGAGATGTATATCTAATAAAAAAGTGATGCTTCCTTGTTTTGAATTAATAAAAAATATGCCCAAGTGGTGTAGACCTAAGGTTCCGTGCTAACAACTGAAATTGGTGTGTTTTTTGAAGTTTTCCGGCAGTATAGCTTCTTACTACTCCCTTCATTCCATATTAATTTAATTTTTGAGGTGTTTCACACACTTTAAGAAAAGTAGATTAAGACATAAATTGAACATAGTTTTCCATTTTTACTCTTATTAATTATTGTCAAATTTATGATTAAAATAACTAAATATTAATTAATCACCAATTCCAATATTAACTAATGAAGGGTAAAATTGGAAGAACACTCTAAAAGTAGTCTTGAAAACTGAACAATTAAGTTAATTTGACAAATGGAAAATGCCTCGAAAATTAAATTAATATGGAATGGAGGGAGTATCTTTTATGGTACTTTAGTGAACTAAATTGGGTTGACACTGAATTGTTTGTTTATTCCAAGTTTTGAATAGACCTTGTGATGACATAGATACATAGTAGCATTTGGTTGGGTTATGTAACTGTGAGTTCCTTGTTGATTCCTATTGATGATGGAAATGATCTTTCATTTTGTTGCTAAATATCTCTGCATCTATTGTTATCCTATTTCAGGCAGTTGATATTTTAAAAACAGACTATGAACCTTCAGACGTGGATATCTTATATGCTGAAGGTGTTACTTCTTCCAATGGACTTTCATGTGTGGACTTCTCATTCCCAGATTCAGAAGATTATGATAATCTTGACAGCAGTGATCACCCTAATTCTGTGCTCAGGTTTGTAAACGCTAATTACCCATACTTTTCTTTTGACTGAGAAGTGGAATAATTTTGAAAAGTAAAACTTAGCATCTGGTTTATCACCCTTGCACTGCCTTGATGGGGAAGCACTTTTGAGTTTTGCCTCATCGACTTACTACTCTCTCACTAGTGTGGAATGGCCTAGATTCTATGTTGCTCGGATCTTCCATAAAAACATAACCCTTGGAGTATCTGACACGCTCCCGGCCAGTCATTTTGAAGGTTCCAAGCAACATAGCCAAGAATGGAGTGCAACATAGTAAAACACATTTCATTTATGATGTTAGTACACTGGAAAAGAGACCCATCTCATGGTACTTTTACCTTGTAAAAAAAGGGGGGATCCATCTCATGGCTGGTGCAACAATCTTGGGTCCATTGGAAGTATTTGATATTAGAACTGACAGTGAACCATTGGCCCGGGATTCTCACGTAGCTAATTCTCCTGATCTTTTTATTTCTGAATACTTGTGTGTCTGTGTTTGAGAACCCTTCTATGCAGTGATTTTAGGATCCTCATAAATGAATATAGGGTGAACTAAAGTTATTATAACCACTGTCATTTACAGACACACAGGCATTGTTAAAACAATTTTATTTTTTCTGGTACTCAGATTCCAGCTGATAAGAGTACAGGCAAGGGGGTTCATTGAAAATTGCAAGTGGATTGAGATGTTTGAAGACATTCGTGTGGTTATTTTCTGTGTTGCCTTGAGTGATTATGATGAATATGTTGTTGATGAAAGCGGGGAGAAAGTGAACAAGATGCTATTAACCAAGAAACTTTTCGAGAGCATCGCGACTCATCCAACCTTTGATCAGATGGACTTTCTTGTCTTACTAAATAAATTTGATTCGTTTGAGGAGAAGTTAGAACGTGTTCCTTTGACTAAATGTGAATGGTTTGACGATTTTCATCCACTCGTAAGTCGTCATCGCTCCAACTGCAACTCCAGCAGCATCAACCATAGTCCCTCTGTGGGCCAGTTGGCATTTCACCATGTTGCAGTAAAATTCAAGAGACTCTTTTCTTCTCTCACTAACAAGAAGCTGTATGTTTCACTAGTGAAAGGTTTAGAACCAAAAACGGTGGATGAATCGCTCAAGTATGCAAGGGAGATAATCAAGTGGGACGAAGAGCGGTTAAACTTCAGCTTGAATGAGTACTCATTTTATAGCACTGATGCAAGTTCCTTCTCACCTTGAACACATGAGAGCTTCAAAAGTATTCTTTTTTGAAAGAAAAGTTATGTCCATAAGATGTGTTACTTGTAGATATTGATATGTTGGTAAAAGAAGAGAACAAAGCAGAGTTGACGACCAGATGACTGAAAGGCGTTTGCCAATGGATGAGTAAAATCACTTATTTTAACATAATAGGCTTGTAAATGGCTAAATCTGGTAGGTTCTTTTGTACAATTAAAGAACAAGAAATATATAACTTTTGCTTGGCAATTTTTTGTAATATACTGTAGTATGTAGCCCTCGGTGATGGTGATCAAATTGTAGAATATAGTATTTAATCAAATTAGAGTGGAAAATGCTTGATTAATTTTTTGATAATTTTCATAAATTGCGAGGTTTTCATTTTTATGAGAAAAAAAATACCAAATTTAAGAAATGAAAAAATTGTATGTCCAAATAAAATTTCTGACTTTTAATCATATCCAAAATGGCCCCTTGAGTTAATTTGTTTTGATCCAATCACATATAGCCAAGAATTGCTAGTCTCACTGCAACTGATCTGTTCACCTATTATAGCCAAGAAGAGACTTGTTAAACCAGTGTTATTGCTTAACACGTCAAAATCTTCTTTATGAAGATGAGTACTATTGGCATTAAAATTAAAGTATAATGTGAAAACTTTAACCGCTCTTTATAATCAAAGCCATCTAATTTTTCCTCTCAAGGCAAAAGATAAAGTCAGAGATGAAAACTCTGAATTTCCATTTGTATCGTATAGCAAATTCTGAAATGGTGCTCCCCTTATGAAATAAGGAACAAAATAAGTTCCTTTCATATGAAGTGCCAGTTTCTAATTCGAGCCATGTTTGACTCTTTGTACTCTTAAGGCAATACTGAGCTCTGCAAAGCTGTAAAGAGATTTCAACATAAACTAGAAATGGTAGCTTATTAGTATGAGACGTAAAAAAGATTCTACCAACAAACCCCCTAAATAGTGGTCCATTAATTTTAACTCTCATATCCTTCAAAACATTTTTTCTTACTCAAAAAATTTGTTGAAAGAGAATGGCTACCATCTGTGAAAGATGCAAAGTGCTTGAGAAACAAAAGTACTGGGAAGAGTTTAACAAACAACACAAGTTTTTCAAGATAATGATCAATGATTTCAGGCGTAGATTGGTAAGTTCTCTCAGATTTGATTTGATTTACTTAAGAATTTGCAGCTGATACATTTGGATTCTTTAATGCAGCGCATTCCACAAAGGTTTGTGACTTGTTTTAAGTACAGTCACAAACTGTTGGGCCAGAAGATTCTAACAGGTCCTAGTGGCAATACATGGTTAGTTGAAGTTATTAGAACAGAGAAGGAAGATTATGTTTTCTGTAATGGCTGGGAAGTATTTGTCAAAGATCATTGCTTGGAAGATGCTGATATGTTGGTGTTCAAAATGGATGGTTTTTCAGCTTTTGATGTCACGATTTTTGATGCAAGTGCTTGTGAAAGAGAGACTACTTTCTTTGTCAAGAAAAATAGGAACCCTTGTAAACATCCAGATGAAGTAACAGATGAGCATACAACTGAGCAACAGAGTAGTGAAGATGAAACTTCAAATGAGGATGATGATGATGATGATGATACGGATGAGGAGGAAAACATACAAGAGCCTACGAGAGGGCGCAAATCGTCGCGTGGAAAACAATATCAGTTCCAGTCACTTCAGTCTAGTAAAGGGAAGAAAATGAAGAAAATCTTGGTAGCCAAGCAGAACAATAGGAAAAGGAAGAGTGCACCTATGTCATCTCGCAAGAAAAATGTTGAACCTGGTTAAGTTTTACTTACCTCTTCTTTCAACTGCTCTTATATTCTTTGAAGTTAATCTGCATTGTTGGATGCTGATTTGGGAAAATTGTTAGTTCAGAGGAAAATAGGCTTATGTTCTCAAACAGACGCCGGGTTCCGGAGAAAGAGAAGATGAAAGTTCATCAACTGGCCTCAAGACACAAATCTTCTGTGCCTTCTCTTCTGATGACAATGCAGCCCACACATGTCTACATGGGTCAACTGGTATTTTCTAAAGTTCAAACTAGTAGCCTTAACTTAGATCCTCTTATATATGTTGAAAAATTCGTTATATATGTACATATAATGATTTGTGAATGTAATAGCATAAATGGATTAGGGGTTTGGTTGCAATGAGGTTGCGAGAAGCAGAGAACCCATAAAATTCAAATCTTGAATCCGTCTCTGACAACAATAAATTAGAATACAATACAGGATAGCTTAAATTTTCTTTGCATCGCAAGTATATACAAGTTAAGTCCTTTCTGTTTATAATAACATTAGCTGAAGTAATAGTATGTAACGTTCTTGTCTCAACTTTTGATTTATCTCTGCATCCATATGATATACTAGCAAAAGCCTTAGCTGATAGTCCTGTATTTTTTGAGCTTATTTTGTTTAATCTTGTTTGTTGAATACCAGAAACTCCCAAAGGAATGGGCACAGAAGAACATGAGGAAGAAATCTGAGACGATTACTCTGAGAATCCCTTCAAGTGGAAGAACGTGGTCGGCCTCAATTCGTTGCAGAATGGAAGGACTGGTGATTCAGTCAGGTTGGGATGACTTTGCTATGGATAATGATCTGGAGGAGTTCGATATATGTGTATTCGAGCTTGCTCAAGGAGGAAAACACAACTCAAAGCCAGTTATTTTAGATGTCTACATATATCCTGTTGAGGATGAGATCATGAGGCCACTCTAGATTTGATAGTCCTATGTTTATTTACTTTGAGATGTTTGATTTGTTTTTTGAGATTTAAGTTTGTTATGTGCTTCAAATTTCAGTCCTGGACAAACTAAAAGTACCTAATTATTATGTTTTCTTGTTTTGTCAACGTTAATCTCTGAGATTTCAACAAGTTTATTCACTATTATTTTATGAAGTAATCATTTATGTGCCTTTTCAAGTCAATTACTTTAGCAGTTGTGAAAACTACATATCTTAATGAAAGATAATTGGTAAATACTTTGAAAATGCTAAACATAAAATTTTCATGCAAATCAAACAACCATAGAAATGTTAAAGACAAGTCTTCATAAGCGTAGATAGAACATAGTCAGCTAATTGATAAAATCTAAACCAACTTTGTTCTCTCTCCATTTGATAAACCAAATTTCATCAAACGTAAACTATTTGATAAAAAAAAAATGGACCGCAACTTAATTATTTTATAATTATATGCTATCTTTCGTCAATACAAATATCAAATAACTATCCTTCGAATATTAAACAAATAGATAGATATAAAGAAATCAACCTTTATTGATTTGTCTCTACTGAAATTTGAATCCGACTTTTTTTTTTTTTTAGAACTATTTTCCTGTTGTAATGTGAAGTCCATCTCGCAAAAAAAAATAAAAATAAAAAAATTTATTAAGGCGAAGACTCCATACTTCATGAGCATTTTTTGATAAAAAATTAAATGAAGGGCATTCTGGTCCTTATGTATTCAATTTAATAAAATGGTGATATAGTGCTTAAACCCTGAACCCCAATTTCTCCGCCACCACCATGCGCCACCTCTTGAGCTCTTTCCGCCACAATCAGCTAAATCACCGCCATATAACGCCGCATATCCATTTCATCTTCTCTGCAAATTACAAGCCGCAGAAACCTCAACCACCGCCAGCACCACCATCTCCTCCAAAACCTCCAAAAAAGCCGGTGACTTTCACACATCACGGCGAGTCATGGGAGGACCCTTACAGCTGGATGTCACAGCTCAACGACAAAGTAGCCATGCGCCATATGGATGTGTACATGGAACAAGAGGAGAAATACATTGAAGCCGTTATGTCCGATACCGAACGCCTCCAGTCCAAACTTCAGTCGGAAATGGGCTCTCGCTTGTCAAATGAACTCTCCACACCTCCCCTTCGTTGGGGTCCTTGGTATTCGTCCGTTTAATTTCCTTGTTAGAATCGAGCAGAATTCATAGTTTAGAATTGAAGCATAGTAGTTGTTGTTCTTATTTATTGAGATATTTATTTGCATTTAGATCCCCACATTTTTTGTTGTATTGTACTATTGTTGTTGTTTGGATTCTGAAATGTGATAATTGTGTTTACTCTATGGAGGTGGATATTGGTCGCCGCAGGTTGTACTATAGGCGAGTGGAAGAAGGGAAGCAGTATCCAGTGCTGTGTAGAAGGTTAGCACAGGCGAATGAAGATTTCATTTCCAATAAATCTCCTTCAGCAGGTTTCGATTTTACTTCGGGGAAGAGAATTGAGCAGAAGCTTCTTGACTACAATGAAGAAGCTGAAAGATTTGGAGGTTTTGCTTTTTTCTTACCACCTTATTTTATGTTGATTTTCAAACAGAGTGGAATGTTTGTTGAGGACTTATATAGCTGACCTTTATCTAGTTTGGAGTTGAGGTTTGGTGCAGTAGTAGTGGTTGCTAATTTTATGGTTCTTTTTACTCATAGTGTATAACCCTTTCCTTTGTTAAATTACAGGTTATGCATATGAAGAATTATCAGAAGTGTCCCCTGATCACCGATATCTAGCATACACAATGTATGATAAGGATAACGATTGCTTTAAATTGTCTGTGCGAGACTTGAATTTCGGTTATCTATGTAGTAAGCCCCAAGCAGATCGGGTTTCAAACATAGCTTGGGGGAAAGATGGACAGGCATTACTCTATGTTGTCACTGATCACTGTAAGAGGCCTTATAGGTTGGTAATTTACTTATTTGGTTAAAAGACTCTTTTTGACGTACTCCAGATATCTCAGTTGTTTCCAATTCTTCTTTCAGAATCTACTGTAGTATGATTGGGTCTGAACAAGATGACGTGTTGCTTATAGAAGAGCCTAACGAGAATGGCTATGTAAACATAAGACATACGAAGGATTTCCAGTTTCTAACAGTACATATATTCTCAACTACATCATCTAAGGTGATACTTTATCAAGCTTTCTAATTTTTATATCACTTGATGTTAATCTAATTTTATGTCAATGACTAGTTCTTAGATCTTTCTGATAGATGCTGCTGATCCTTTGTCTGGTATGATACCTGTGTGGGAATGTGAGGCTCAAGTCCACTGTGTTGTCGAGCATCACCAAGGGTATCTTTACCTATTTACTGATGCGGCTAAAAATGGACAATTAGTTGATCACCATTATCTTTTACGTAGTCCAGTTAACTGCTCACTGAACAAAAGGAAGTGGGAGGTGAGTTTGTATTGTATTGAGACTCTTATCATGTTTATTTCTAAATGTCTCTCCTCCCACGCCAACTGTCATCTAACCTTCTTCTAGTTGAATAACCTTTCATCTGAAAGGCATAATATTCATTCATGATGGGACCTTTGGCTCATAGCTTTCTCATCAAGAATGCAGAATATATTCAGTGATGACTCGGAGTTCATAATTGAAGACGTCGATTTCGGTGACAAGCACTTGGTGCTCATTATGCGGGACAAACGAAATTTTAGACTTTGTCCCATTTCTCTTCCTCTGCCAAGTATGAAGGTAATAACTTATTTTGGTCCTGGTTTTTACTTCTGATAACTTATTCTGTTTTTCCAACCTGAAGTTATTTACTTTGCTTGTGTAAGATTTCCGCTGCTCTATAAATTTTAGTTTAGATTAATTCTTTTGTAGCATATAGTTGCTGCAGAAACCTTAAACAAGCAAAACCTTGATGATCAACCCATCCTCCCTCTACCCTTACAAAGAAGTAAACAGCCCATAGAGACTGTTTATAAGTTGCTACTTATAAGTGCAACATTTATTTTAGATATTTGTGTTCCCTTTAGTTGTTCTGTGCCAAAATTAATGAACCAGCATTTAGGCAACCTACTGAGTCATGAAATAAGTTTGAAACACATTTTACATTATAGCTTCTTACTCATAAGTTTTGCGACGTGATGTGCATTTATTGCTTGAAATGGATATTTTGCCTGTTTTTCTCTTTTTTTGCTCTTAATATTTGTCTTTGACCAGCAGTGTGTGTTTCTCATGAATTGCTTACAACTGTTATACTCCTCCTTCCCTTTCTCTTATCCAATTTTTCCTGGACAGGAAGAGATTAAGCTCACAGAGCTCAGTCCACAGTTTTTGCCTCTTCCAAAGAATGTCTCTCAAATTAAGCCTGGAACTAATTATGACTTCTACTCCTCAACAATGCGATTCACAATATCATCCCCTTTGGTAGGTACTTGTCACCTTTTATATTAATTTATTTCACATATTTTATTGTATAAGGTCACTTTGCACCCCAAATCGCACTCTTTAACTAATATTCACACTGTTTATAGATGCCTGATGCAGTTGTTGATTATGACTTATCAAATGGAAAATGGAACATAGTACAGCAGCAAAACTTGCTTCATGAAAGAACAAAAGTGTTGTACGGAACATCATCTTCAGCTAGTTTTATTCAGAGTGCGAGGAATTCAGGCTCTAATAACGAAGTCAATCCTGAAAATCATTCTACATGGAATGATCTTTCTGAGTTCTATGCCTGTGAAGTTCACAATGTCATGTCTTATGATGGGATTATTGTTCCTTTGACTGTTGTCTATTCTCCAAAGAGGAAAAAGCAAGCTGAGAATCCTGGATTACTTCATGGACATGGAGCTTATGGAGAGATACTGGACAAACGATGGCGCAGTGAGTTAAAAAGCCTTCTCGATCGTGGTTGGGTAATTGCATATGCTGATGTCAGGTGCTTTCTTTCTTTGTCCAATTTAGTAATGTAGCTCTAAAATTACTTTTTTCTCTATAATGGTGCTAGTCCATATCTTATAGATATCCTACTCCTATGAAGTTAAGACAGGTTATATTGTTATGTTGATATGTCAATGACTAGTGCTTGACATGACCTTTTTACTGTCTTTGTTCTCAGAGGTGGAGGAGGTGGGGGGAAAAAGTGGCACCATGATGGCAGGCGGACAAAGAAGATCAATTCCATTTATGATTACATATCCTGTGCTAAATTCCTAATTGAGAGGGAAATTGTGCAAGATAACAAGCTCGCTGGGTGGGGTTACAGTGCTGGGGGGCTATTGGTGGCTTCAGCTATAAATTCTTGCCCAAGTCTATTGCGGGCAGCAGTTTTGGAGGTCTGCCAAAAACTCTGAATGTGCTATTGCATTTATGCATCCTTAAAATCTTTCTTATCCTTAATCTTTTTAATGTCCCCCAAACCCCACCCCAACAAGGAGAGGAAAGGATGGAGAAACAAAGAAAAACTATCACTAAATTCTCTGCTTTTATTTTATCCTCTCTTTTGATGTTAGTGAAAAAGTTGACTACCTTTTTTACAGGTACCATTTTTGGATCCAACAAACACTCTCCTCAATCCAATCTTACCACTTACACCTGCTGACTATGATGAGTTTGGGTACCCTGGGGACATTACTGACTTTCAGGCAATCCGCAAATATTCACCTTATGATAACATACAAAAAGATATTTTATATCCAGCTATTCTGGTGACATCTTCATTCAACACACGGTAAGGTCTAATTTTTTGCTGACTGATTGACTTCCTCTGGCTTGTTAAACCTTCTTGTCAAGGTGACTAATATATGGGCATTGTCTAAAGCCATGTCTTTTACCCTATCAATTTAAGTTTGATTTACAACAAACTATAGGAGTCACTCCATCTTATAATGGGACTTTGCTTTTAGTTTAACTTTTTACTTGGAGATCATCACTCTGCGGTCATCCCTGGAAAATCATTTGCTTACCAGCTTGGTTGATTGTCCCCTTGATATTACTTTCCTAGCTTACAATGTGATTACTCTGCATCTGATAACTCTAGGTGGAACGAGTGCTAAACAAGCTCCAATATTATCCACCCATATTAGGTGTTTTTCCTTATAGCACCGCTCATGTGCTACAGTGCTATGATCGACAACTAAGATGGACCATGTATTATAATGAACCTGATCCACCAAGAATTATTCCAAGGTGTAAATTGACTGAAACCATCATCATCCATTTACATGGGTTACCAAGAATTGCTCCAAAGTCATTAGTCAAGTGAATAATTGCATAGGTTTGTGTTGAATAATTGCAGCTCATTGTGTTTTAAGGGCCTCCGAATAATCTTGCATGATTTTTCAGGTTTGGAGTGTGGGAAGCTGCAAAATATGTTGCTCGGGTGCGTGATTGTTCCATCTATGATCCTAAACATCCAGTATTACTTAATTTGACAGCTGATATAGTTGAAGAAAATCGATACCTGCACTGCAAGGAGTCAGCGCTGGAGACAGCTTTTCTTATTAAGATGATGGAATCATAGCTATTTTCGCTCTGTTTATTAATTTCATGTATTATAGAAAAGCTTATGTACCATATGATCTCAAACTTATTTTTTCACCTTCCATATGAAGCCAGATTGTAGTGACACACTTTTAAGCAATTAACGAATATTCCTACTAATCTTTCCCTTTACAGCAAAGGTGTTCTCCATGAGGAGACTCTCCTTTAGTCTTTACTTGCCACATTCTTGTCCAACTTATTAGAGTTGTTCTTATTGAAAAGCGCGGTGCCTCTTGTTTTTGATGAATGACAAGACTTATCAAGAAGTGATTTGGTCTGATTGCGGTCAAGAGCATTGCCTAGCTGTCAATAAAGTTGACTAACATTATGGAATACAGATTTATATCCCTTTGGATTCACAAAAGAAAAATAAGTTAGGTTGTTTTTTTTCAATTGTCCATATGTTAACGGAATAGTTATGGAATCAGAATTAAGGAGTTTAAAATATTAAAAGATAAACAAACATATGAAAGAAGTCTTATTGCTGGTGCCTCTTGGATTTTGTTAGTGATTTTTTTGTTGAAGAGATTAAGATGAAAATTGTGCATTAATCTTATTGCTAAAGATAATGGTGAGTGGTGAGTAGTTTTAGTCTGGAATACACATTGCTGGTGCCACTTGGATTTTGTTAGTGTGTCTAAATTTGTCAACGCTTCAACTAACCTTCCAAATATGAAAATGTCTCTTCAACGAGATTAGCTACCAAATTCTGTCAACCTCTTTGTCTGACGTGGCTACATCTTTACTATCATTGTGTCTTTTTTTTTCTTTGAGACGATACACAAAACCAGATTAATAACAATTAAAAAAAAAAAAAAAACAGATAACTGAATACAACATATTAGGAAGGATTTATATACACACCCTTTATCTTTTGAAACAATCTTAGTTCAAGCACTGATCAACAGACTCATCTCCAACTATATTTCCGGAATGCACTCCTAGACAGGGAAGCGCAGGTTCGAGCCCAGCTCATGAAAAGCGTGAAGTTCTTGGAGAAATGAAAACTTCTTGAAAGAAGCTTTGACCAATGTATCTTCCACATCTCCAATCCATACCTCTTGAAAAGGGTATGAATTTCACATTATCGATTTTGATTAGATTATTTTTTTAATACCAATTACCAAAACAAGTCAAATAATTGTTGTGGATGATTTCCATTTGTTGGTGAAATATAAAAAGTCATAATTTGTGAATCCGCCAGACATTTGTCAGAAACTCTTTTAGTTTAATCAGAAACTACTAGTAACTATGACGTATAAAGAACTACAACTAGTTAATAGAATCTTTTATTTGCCTTAGATAATAAGTTATTTAGTAGTATTTGAATAAAATAAACTTGTAAAGAGCAAATTGACTATTTATAATTCATACAACCGACTACAACTAGTTTAATCTATCTTAAATATATTTGAGACAAGACATTATGACTGATTGACATGTATTGAATTATATTATTGATAGGATAAATGGTTTGCATGTAACATTGGGCAGTTTCGTTTTTATATCTCACGATGAAGAGAAGAGACATTTCAGTCAATCAAACACAATTATTCCATCAAAGAAAGGTACTTTTTTTTAGCAAGGTCCCATTCAATTTTGGGACCTCCATCTAAGGGAAAAGCAGAATCTACAAAACTCAAAGAATAGGGGAAAAAAAGAAAAAGATTAGTACTACAATGATAATAAGACCTCAATCAGTATTATCTGTGTGGCAAACAAAACTCAATGGGTGGTGGCCCAGCTACAATAATTAGCAATCCTTATAATTGAAGGTCCCATTTACTTCAAATCATACCACTGCTTTTCTCTATGGTTTATTTAGTGGGAGAACAAGGGGCATTGAGAATGGACAAAAGAAGCTAAAAGCATACTTAAGTTAGATGCTTATCATATCTGGATATAAAACACTCGAGGACATTCGAGTCAAACAATGTTAAAAGAATGATCTTGTCAAAAATGGCAATCATTTTCAATCTCTCATGTAAATCTTGAAATTCACATGATCCAATTTCAATAGTGATGAAAACAAACCAAAAAAAATGATGTATGACAGCCTAATAGCATCAGTTCTGTATAGTCCAGACATGTTTTCAAGCCGATTATTGAGATAAGAGCATAGGATTATTCAGATGAAATTATGACAGAAGAATAAATCAAAATGAGAAACACAACTCTCCAATATTAGTTGCCTGACTACTACTTTCATTAAACAACTTGGAACATGGTCAACTGACCAATGAACTTCAAAATCCGAATCAAAATCATTCAAGGGAAACTGGGCAGTATGAATAATTCTTCTTTCCACAAAATTATGCTGATAACAAGAGCAAAAGCATGAATGATCATTATACACAGCTGAGAAGCAAGAGGGGCAAATGGTGGAAGGGGATCATAAAACCCCTGGCATATAACTGCTTTGGTTCATCATGATTCATGACTACCTGAGAAAATACAAATTTCTAACTCCCAACTCTACAGGAAACTCCAAAAAGGTAAAGAAGAAACATTCAAGCAATTAAAGACAAGAATAAAAAAATTTCTCCCGCATGCATCGAAGAAACAGAGGGGCCAAAAGAACACAACTCAGACCTTTTCATTGTTCCTCTTGCAACTTTCATCAGATTCTCAACCCACTGTTGGTGATAGATTCCTGCATCTTATATTAGGAGCAAACAGCTACTAATTCAGCCTTCCTTTAGTAGCTTCATGACTCGACGTCTTCTGCAACAGGCGGGAGTCCAGCTTCTTTAATAAAAGCAGGCTCAAGAAATTTAGCCACAAAAGCCCACAACTTATAGACATCATCAAAATTAGAGAGGAAGCCAAGTGAAGCAGTAACAACTTCGACTCTCACAAACCCACTTCTACCATCATACTTGCCATTCTCCATGGGTTTGCAAAGGGTAGTGTCATCAAGACTCAGAGACCGTTGCTGCTGTTTTGGGTTATCTAAGATCCGTATGTGACTTAGAATACCAATGCCCAGAGAGATACCATGTGACTCAGCCAGTCTCTGAACTATTTCAGGACTAACAAGACCCCTGTTTCTGTCTCGCACATTGAATGCAACAGCTGCGCCCCTCTCATATTTGATTTTCGGACCATAGATGCGAACAAGTCGTGAACTGTCTTCCCCATTTGAACCAGGAAATCTTATCTGAAGCAATGAGGTAACTAGCCAATTGACGAGATATCTAAGCCGGAGAGTAGTTTTATTGAGACCCAACATGTTAATGTGATCAAGATGCCTGCATGCTATCTCGGGCTCTCTCCTGTCTGAATCTTGTCCATCATCATAATCGCCGTCACTAATGAACTCGTCATCATCCAAACTTGTTGCTAACAGTTCCCCAGGCTCAAGTGTATGACTCAGACGAGCTTTGCGGTTGTCTTCCATGCTGAAAGATACACGTCTTCCCCTGCTTCCATGATCAGCATCTTCTATACCAAAAAATCTACCACCTGCATATCTGTTTCCTTCTCTCCTTTCCAATAACCTGAACTCACCTTCAGTTTCTCTTCTTATAGCACTTTCTTTAATTTCCGGGCATATCTCAGAGGCCGATCCATTATCAAGGGTTTGATGCCGAGAAATTGAAATTGAATTGCCCAGACCAGAATCAAATGTGTGAGCAGGTTTGCTAGTTTCTGGTTCTTCCTCGATCTCTCTGAATTCTCTTGAAGCAGGGCTTCTCTTATCGAACTGGTCTTCTTCAGGAATCTCCTTGAAGTGATCCAATTCTT
The DNA here is from genome assembly GCA_037074985.1 of Solanum bulbocastanum. Lineage (NCBI taxonomy): Eukaryota > Viridiplantae > Streptophyta > Magnoliopsida > Solanales > Solanaceae > Solanum > Solanum bulbocastanum. The sequence goes on along the minus strand of CM073598.1, from coordinate 37,121,589 downwards.
GAGACACCGACCGAACAGCTGCATCGAATGATAGCACATGGTTGTCTTCATGGCGCCCTGGATTCAACTCTCTGTCATACAATGGGCTGCTTGACATCTTTGAAGGCTTGGGAGAGAGCCTTTTATTATTCTTCCTGCCAGCAAACCAAAATGGGGGTGCTGGAGAGGCAATCTTTTGTTTGTTAGACTGCCCAGCACCATCAGAACCCAAAGGACTCTGACCCAAGTCAATCCACAGGGAGTTATCAGATGATTCATCTTCGCTAAAGACTGGACTTCTCATGACCTCTCCAACAGAAATGCTTTCAGTCTCTTCAAATATCGTGCTTGCTCCATCCCTATCAGAGCTGTTGTCATGCTCCATCTCTGTCTCAAATACATCCCTTACCTGAGCAGAAGTGAATGCACCAGAAAAGGCTGGCAACTGAGATCCTGGCCGAATTTCAGTATTAACTTCACTGTTCTCTCCGGCTTCATCGTCCTCAGCCAATCCAGGGAAACCATCAATTGAATCACTCAAATACAAGGGGAAAACAGGAGTAATTTTCACTATACCAGACCCAGCATGCCCAGACTGATTTTGAAGGCTTGCCATCACAGATTTTTTTATCAGAAGACATCCAAATCCAGTTGGGTCATAACCAAACACCCTGTAGAATGAAGTAATTATAAAGTCCGGTCGAAATAAAGACAATCCTAGGGAATCCATGTCTTTTGGACCCAGAGCACCAGCATCAAGCAACACATGCCAATTATTCTGCTGTGCCAGTGCCATCCACTGGTAGGAGTACTTTGCACCAGTAACTCTAGATTGGACTGGAAAAACAAAGAGACCAGTAGCTGCATCTTTCTTTCTCCTCTTTTTGTTTGAAATTTGCTTTCTCAAATCAGTTGAACATAGTTTGAGGGTAGGCCATTTGAACCATGCACTATAAACCTTTGCACCTTTCTCCCTGGCACACTGACCCATCCAGTTAACTGATTGGCTCTCATGATCAAACATAGTCAACAACTTTTTGTTTGTCTGGAAAGGATATGATTCAGCTAACAACTTAAAAGCAGAGCCCCTACTAACAGTAAAAACAAGACCATACTCATTTTCAGGGATGTTCAAGTAATCCATTATCCGAGCCTTAATATCGTGTTCCACGGTGCCCTTTTCAGCACACCCATATAAAGCATGATTGCTCAAATTGGCAGTAATCTCAGACAGGCTAAATGTAGATGACTCCCAGTAATGAACACTCTGAAGAAATGAAAACAACCCAAACCCACAGTAGTCAAGACATACCTTGGGTATAGAGCCAGAAAGGTGAGAATACTCATCTGACCTCAGCTCATCAATCTTCCCTGAGGAGTTGTACTTTGGATACATAGTCAGGAACTTGGAATAGGCTTCCTCCAGCTCAGGAATGGATTCCTCAGATTCAAAAGTGCGCTCTGCAGCAAGAGCAGTGGCTTTAAGGAATTCTTTTTGGGCATGCAGCCTAGCGAGTGACCGGGATCGGCCCAACCCCTCATCTTGGTTCTGTGCTGACAGGGAGTCCACATCTTGGGATTTAACAAGAGACCCATTTTCAGATGCTTCCTCAAGAGCCTCCCTGAGCTTATGCTCTTGCAACTTCTTCAGAACAGATGGGTTTTTCTTGATCTCTTCATTGGTATGGTTAGACCCATCTCTCTTTCTGCTCTTTTTGTCCAAGATTAGAGAAGCACAGTGAGATATTGGCTTCCATAGTGAAAGATGCATTAGAGCTTTTTCTTTGTATGGGAAGTTTTCCCCCTTGTTGAATCAATCACAGAGAGAACCCAAAAAAGAGAGTGACTGAACAAAGCCTCACCAAAGAAAGACAAAGAGAGAGTTTTTAGCCCATCTATCACTTAACCCCAGAAAAAGATGGCTTAGTCACAAACCCTAACTTCTGGAAAAGCAAAGGAATCAAGCTAAAAGCATCCCCCAGAATCAAACCTTTGCTTTCAAAAATCAAAAGCCCCTAACTTAAGGAGGGAAAGTCCCAAAGCATTTACTTTAACAAAACCGTTCAAACACAAAAGACCAGATACTAGTATCAAAAGAATTGATTAAAAAATACAGAATGGACCAGATGAAAGAAACCCTAATCTTTACCTTTTTTTTTTTCAAGATTCAGACTCCAAAATTGGGACAACCCACCTTGCAAAAAAGACAACCCAAATAATCTTTGACTGAATCACTCCCTCTCAATCAATTTCAGGTTCCTGATGTGAGAAAATTCAAAGAAACAAGAATCTAGAAATTCATATTGACATTTTAGAGGTGGAAGAAAAAAAGGCAAAACACAAGAAAGAAAACCCAGATTGAAGTTAAGATCCACAATACTCAAAGACTCGACTTTTGTAAAACCCCACAACGTCCAAATCGAAAGTCAACCAGTTGAATGAAATTGGAAGAAACCCCAAGACCCAAAAGCAAGCAAGAAAGCAGATCCCCAAGAAATGGACACAAAATAAAGACACCCAAAAGTGCAGATATATGTAGATATAGAAGAGAAGAAATTGTGCCAAACAAAGATTGAACAAGAAGAATCTACACCTCCAAAAAAAAAAATCTTCCAGCTACTCCTCAATTAAAGACACCTGAAAGTAGAGTTGAAAAGAAAGAAATGAAGAAAAAAACACCCATATTATTATTATCTCTCTCACTAGGCTTATTTTTTTCCTTTTTTCTCTTTGGGTTAAAGCCAAATTAAAAGCAACAGTCTCAAAATGAAAGGCGCATTAATTGCAGTTCTGAGCCCAAAAGCATACCTCTATTGATTACACCAATGCTCTCTTTCTCTCTCCTCTCTCTAGATTGACTCTATAATATGGCTGTATGTATATGTGTATCTACACATACATTTTTTAATTTACAATTTTCCCTTCTAAACAAACACTGAGAAAATTACATTGACTTTTACATTCACAAAACCCCACCATATACTTTCTAATTAGTTTTATTCTAGAATTTTAAGAAAAAAAATAATTTTATTGTTTTAAAATAAATCTTATTTACATAATCTAGAATCATTAATTAATTTTCCTTTGATTATAAGTAGGTAAGCTAGTAAAAATATTTCTTAACTTTTTAGTAGTTTCTTAATTGGTGTGCGTTATTTCTCCGTTCATTTTTACTTATTTATTATATTATTTGAGATATTTAATAATACTTATTCTGTTTATAAAATCAATGAATAATTTATCATTTTTATTTATCACTATATTATTTTCAATATTAGCTGAATCATATTTAATATGAGTGATTTGATAAAACTATTTCTATCATTAATTATTCCTCAATTTCTATCAAATCAAGAGTGGACAACTATCGTAATTAATTAAGTTACATCAATGGGGATAATATAATATAAATGTTGTGGTAACGTAGGGCCCAGCCAATAGACATATTTAGCTTTTAACTGTGATGGGTGAAGTCAAAGGATCAGCTTAGCTAGTAAAAGCTGTTTTCTGTCTACTCCGTAATCCACCAAACCTTCTGCCCTTACCCTAATTTCGTTAATATTCCTTTTTTGAATATTAGTTAGGCTTAGGCATAAGAATAAAAAGAGGTCGTTTATGTTGAACAAGATTTAGGATAAAAAAATTACTTAATGTTTGATTATTGATTTTGTGATAAGTTTATAGTATCATAATAAGGAGTCATTTAGTATGTGAAATAATATAATGATTTTGAAATAAAATTTGAGATTAATTTTCTTTTAATGTTTGGTTCAAGATATATATTAGTTGATTAGAAGATTATTTTATTCTATTATTTGTACTAAAATTGTGGGATTACCACTTCAAGTAAAAGCTGGAAAAACAATTTTAAATAAATAACTTCTAAATTTTTTTTTTCTATAATACGTGTTATTTTTAACATAATAAATTAAATAATTGATAAAAAAATTTAGTATAACAAATTTAAACATAATTAATCTCAATACCTATCTTCAAATCAAACGATTCTAAACAGTATACATATATATATGTATTAAACTTGGTTAATTTCTATGGGCTGTGAATCCAAAATTTCATATTAGTTTGAGTTATTGAGTTTCGAATGTCAATAATTATAAGAAAATAAAATTTTAAAATATTCTCAAAAATTTTGAATTTAAACACATTAAGTTTAAATTTTAATTCTATAAATATAAATAGACTATAATAAGAGAAACAATTGAAGGGAAAAATTCAGGAGTAATTTCTTTTTAATAATTAATGTTTTATTATTTCCTATGGATTAAGCAAATAATGAAAAAGAAAATCTTGGAATTTTCTTTTTGTTGGTTTGGTTTCCGTTGAGTAATTTTCACTTTTCTTTTAGGCTGACCGCTAAAGTTGCTTCTTATACTTGGTTAAGAAAAAAGTGGAACTTTGACCATATATAATTGCTGGCACAATGTAAAAAAAAAAAAAAGGAAAAATAAACTAAGGCGCTTGTACAATCAATTTTTTCACGACATAGTATTTTTGATTTCTCATCTTCTAATTATTAACAAAAATGACTCAGTAACATGAAAATTCAAACTTGAGACATTTAATTAAAAATAAATAATTATTTATTACTTTATCATAATTCATAATCTTTAATAGTTCCTGAGACATAATATTGTTTGTTCATCCTTCTTACTCTACGTTAATCACATTGTAAAACAATTAGTAAGAAGACGTGACAGCTTCAAAGCACAATAATAAGAACAAATAAAGTATAGGAGACTGAAATTATGTATAATTGTTTAACAAGAAGAAAACAAAATGAAATCGTACAAAATCATTATAAATATTTGGGAAACACCAAGTGGAGTGCTGGATTGTTCCACCTTTTTATTAATTTATATATATTTTTAATCTAATTATTATTATTTAAAAGAAAAACACTAATCGAATCGAATCAGCATTTTAGTCAACCCTTCAAGCATCCTAGTTTTGGTTTTTTCAACTTAGAAAACTGCTGTGTTTCTGATGCAAATACGACACTTTAGATGCCAATATATGTTTCATTTTTATGTTTTGGGGGGTTGGTTTTGTGCATCTTTCCAATGCTTGTCTTTTATAGCCAAATAACCAATAAGAATACAATCGGTCAATTTATATGTATTTATTGGGTTCGAATTAGGTCATCGTGTGGACACTTATAATTACAAATTATAGAGATGATAAATCAGATAATAAAAAATATTCTAAAAACATAATATTATTATATAAAAACTAATATATAAAAGAATAATATTAAAACTGTTGAGATATAAATCTCTCCATAAACAAAATCTCTAAACAACTACATTGTGGATACTATTGTATTTTGCTATGAGAATGGGGATCTTCAATTTATAGATCTCCAAAATTTTCCTCTAATGAAAGAATAAACCAAATATGAAAGAAAATAATGTTTTCCTATCAAGAAAAGTATCATGTTTTGTCTTTTCTTTTAGACAAAATAAACTTCAAATAAGGTAAAAAAATCAGGATAAAATCCTAACAATATCTTGATAAAAGATTACAGATATGTCATAAAATTATTTACTAGACAAAGTGATTAGCAGCTTTTTATTAGAAATATTTTTAAAAATCAATAGGAATAAGTACAAGCAAGGGGTTAAGCCCTACTTTATCAATCCTAATGAGGCAACAAACTTCTATTAACTAACAAGCATAAAGAAATATAAGAGTTAAAGTGAACTAAGTATTTTTTGATCACCACATAGTTTGTAATACACTCTATGATGATATTACAAATGAGAATACTTAAATTGTGTAAAAATACAACAACCAAGAATAAGGTTGAGTTATCGACCACAAACTTCCTTTTAAAGATGCACGAATTAAAAAGAACTGATTGCCCATCTAAAATATCTTAAAGTATTCATATATCATCGTTTAAAAAAAATCAAATATAAATTACAAAACGTTAGAGTGAAAAAGGAAAAGATAAGGGTGTTGGTTGTTTTTAACATTATGAAATCAAATCATACTTAAGTTCTTTCGGTTCAAATGTTGTCTCAAGCTTTACTAAAAAGACTTTGACAAGTATGGTATCTCAAGGGACAATCTTTAATTAGTTTACAGAATGTAATTTATATTAATTAATTAATATCAATATTATATTACAAGTTACAAGTAGTTGCTACAGGCTTTCTAAGTGTTGATTAGCATGTCGAACTTAATAAACCCAAGTTTAGCTGTATTGAAAATTAAAGGATTTTAATGAATTTCTAGATTGTAAATTTAGGCGGAAAAAAAGAAAAGAAAGGTGAATAAGATTCACGTGGAGCCTATATAAATTACTTAATAGAGTACATTTATCATTTAATATTTATAGGCTTCTTTTATTCAGGAACTGGCTGGACTTAACATTGTTATTGAATACTCTCTTTTAGCCAATTTAGTGACATAGTTTCCCTTTTTAACGTGTCCCAATAAAATTATTCTATTTGTTCAATTTATGTGACATAATTTAAATTTTGAAAGTTCAAAACTTTTTATTCTAACCATACATTTGAACATAAAAAAAAAGTTAAAATAAAAATAAAAATTATATATTTGAAAAATCTACATAAAAAGTATTATAAATAATTAACAATAAAGTATTTAAAAACCATAAAGAAAAATACGGTCACAGGAAACCTGGTTTGAATTTCAAAAGCAAAAGAATATCATATAAATTAGGATGAATTTTTTTTATATTTTTTTATATTTATAAATAATATAATTTCTATTATCATTTAATCTTATTCTTGATACTAAAAGATGATTTATAATTACATATGACTTATTTTACTTCACAGATTTTAAAAATTCTTATTTATTTTTTTTAAACTACGTGCTAATCAGTCAAGCAACAAGTTATATAAGTAAATATAATTTCCATTTGCTAATAAGAAAAGACAGGTGGAGGTAAGCATTATTTAGGAATTACTAAGTTCAAATAGTTAAGATAAATATGGTGAAGGTAATATAAATAGATTGTTGTACTTTTTATCATTTGAAGGATTCTAAATTTGAAACATTAATAAATAATTGTTGGAGGTATATTGAAATTAAAGAGGAAAAAAAAATAATTGACTAGTATTTCAATCATGGAAGCGGATTCACACTGTCAAATAATGTAAAGATAATGATTACCGTGCTTTCAGTCAAAAGCACTGTAACACGTGGTCAACTCCTCATAAACAAACTCATCATCTAGATTCTAGATAAATTATACTACATAAGTATTTAATTTTATTTATCTAATTTTAAAAAATAAGAAATAATTTATTATTTTATATCTATTTTTTTCATTATTATTGGTAATTATTTATTTCTTGATATCAAATGACTTATGATAATTTAAAAAGATATAATTCAATAATTATTTTATTTATTATTTTTTAAGAAGCGTGTTGAGTTAAATACAAAAAACACTACTAGAAAATGGTGAATTACATGAGGATTTTCCCGGTGATTAGTATAAAAATTTGCAAGAAAATAAGTTTCCTATGAATTTTCATATTAATCCCTAGAAAAATCCCTATATAATTTACATTTTTCCTGTAGTGAAATAAACATGAACGAAAAGTATTCATTATAAATAAAGAAAGTGATTTTTTATGATGGCTTATAATTCGAACAACTCCTTGGTTAATTAACTGCAAATTAGAAGATAATGTAAAAAGAATTGGAATTAACTGCATGGCCTTAGGATTCCCTTGTCCTGGATAGTAGGAGTTGGGTGCACGATACCCAAAAATTTGGCACCAACAAGATTAAAAGGACCAAATTGACTGCATTTTAAACATCTTTTTTTAAAAAATAAAAAATAAAAATTATGGACCACAATTGCCACTACTTTCTTTTGACTTTATCAACACAGTCAATTACTAGGTACAATTTCAAACAAAATGCTGCACATGTTGTTAGGTATTTGCCTTTAAACTTCCTATACTATGTCTTTACATGCCTTTCAATTTGACTTGTCCATTCCAAATTTACCTCACTTCCTTCTTCCCTATTTCAATTTTTGGACCAAATGGCCAATACTTTACAATTAGCTAAATATTTGAAAATTGAAATGATTCTATTAGCTGAAATATGTGAGTTACAAAATGGGAAGAATGTGTTGTCCAACTAAGAAATGGGCAATGGCAATAAGTAGGGGCCTAGGGGTTAGGCTACAAATTTTTTTGGACTCATTACACTATGACAGACACATTTAATGCAAACTCAATCTTTTTCCCAACCTGTCCTTCTTAGTTGTTGGAGTTGTTGGAATCACTAATAAATTAAATTTATTTTCCTCTTTTTTCACCTTGTGTGGAATCTCCACTAGTTTCTAAGTTCCCAACAAGTCAATTAGTTAAAAAAAAAAAAAAAAAAAAGAAAAGCCATCAAACTTTCGTTAAAAGTGAATCCCATTTTCTTGAAGTGCATGAACTTTTTTTTTTGTGGTACTCTACACTTGACTTGCCTTATTTTTTTTCTTACTTATGGTCATTCACAAATATCTTAGTGCTCTTCTCTCTTTTTTTTATTATTCAATCATATACTTTTTGTCTTTGATTAAGGGATTGTAATAATTCACTATTTTGAACTTTGAAGTTACCTTGTTATAGTAAAGTTTTCATAGAGGGCAAACATTTAATGCAAATGTTTGATCTTCGAAAACACAAGATGAAACCATGTTGACATATATTGAAAGTCACGAACTTCTTTTTATCATAGTTAGTGTTGTGTGTATCAAAACGATGAGGGAATAGAAAAAAATAAAAAAAATTATATTCTCATATTTTCACAAAATCGATGAATATGTTGTACTCCTCCAATCCAAATTAATTGATTTTTTTCCCTCTAGAAGTTGATTCAAAAATAATTCTTTCTCTTTAAAGTTTTTATATTGATGGACGACAATAAATAAATGAATCTTAGTAATTGAAGTTACATATCATGAGAACTCAAAAATATTTTTCCAAGAAAGAGACAGGACCACACCATCGTGGAATTAGAACTATGTTTTGTCTAAATAATGGGAGAGAGACATGTAAACTGATTTGAGGCAAATAATGTATCATTGTCTCTTCACAATGCACTCCCTTTCTGTATTACTAAAATAATTACAAGTTTTGTTACTGAAGGGCAAAAATAAGGTTACTAATTAACATCTAATAAATTAATTAAATTCAACTAAGCGTGATGCAGTTGACTAAATTATGCGCATGCAATTTTTAACTTAAATTCTTAATAATAATGAAGTGGATTTTTCATTTGTCACTCTAAACACGGGTCATAGAACTTTCGACTTAAGAATTTATATATTTAAATATTTATAGATAAATCAACTTTTACAAACACATAAAATAAAATAAAACTATTTGAAAACCCTCTGATTGAAGTCACCTTAAAGGAACTCTTTACATTATTTTCAATCGAGAAAACAATATTTTTCATATTTCATAATTACATTTGAAAAGCTATGTTTAAAAGGAAAAAAAATTATAATGATTTCCTTTTCACGTTCTTGGGAGAGGGACGTAGTAGCAGCTTATGTCTTGATCTATTCCTAATTTTCTTCTTTTAAAAGTGATAGTGCGTTCTTTAAAGTGATTATTATTATTTTTATTATTATCAACAATCTTTTTTTTCCCGCAACTTCCTCACTTTGCTTTGCCAATTTAATTTCCACTACCAACAAAATGTAGCCTTTTATTTTCTTTTCCCTCCAAACTTTTCCTTTTTCCCTTTTTTCTTTCACTTTATTTCTTGGGGAAATACAAGCTAATGTGAGTCTTGCATTTGAAAATCTTGACATCTATAGATTTTTTGAAATATGAGTTGTATGAGCTAGTTCTATTTGAAAATTAGTCACACACTAGATATTCAATTCTAGGCGTGAGATGGAGTTTCAAAAGGGGATAGATATCTCCTTATATGAATTTAGACAATTTTTCCATCAGGAGTTAGACACAAAATCCATTTATTTGAGGAGTTATGGAGAGGGATGGAGTAAATTTGCACATGCGTTTTAGAAGGGGAAAAAATTGACACTTAACATATTTGTAGATTTTGGAAAATATATCATAAAGGAAATTGCCTCTCATCACATGAACCAAGTAAATTATGTGTGTGAAATTCATAAAAGGACTATGCAACTCACATGTTCTCAATGAATTGAACAAATAATGTCATAGATGGGGAATCAAACAAGAACCGCTGTAATCAAGATATGATCAAAACTTATTTATCTTGTATACCATGAGAGTTTCTTCAAATTAGTAATCATTTTTTAACGAATGGTAACCCATAGTTATCGATAAGTTGATCTGATGATTATTTTACATGTCAGAAGTTTATTTCTTTTACAAAACCAATTTGGCAATTTATTTGAGACTTGAGAGGTAAGTGATAAATGAGTTGGTATGCCTCGTGTTGATTGTCAAGTGGACCTGTTCCTGTAGCTGCCCACATTCTGGGCCTAACTAAAAACTGTGGCTTGGTCACTTAAGTTGGGCTACTGCAAGTCTGCAAGTATCTCATATGATATTGTACAAAAATATTCAGTCATCATGTAAAAGCACTGCAAATAGCTGACTTCATATTGCCTCGATTAAGTACTTCTACAAGCTCCTTTTTAATTTTCTATCAACTGCAAAAGTTCTTCTGTTAGAAGAGTACTAGGTATTTGACTCACCTCAAAAGTAGATTTCATATTGGATCACTTCAGGTTAACTTAGTTAAATAGTTTTGCAAAATGACACCCTTATACAGGTTATATATATAACATTTAGCAAAAACCACCAGCCATCTAGACCTTAGAGTTCACAGAAAATATGCTTAACCATTAAACGTCGTAACCTGTTTCAGGAGCAAAAGACCATCCCACTATCTGTTACTTGAGATGTTGTTATGCTTCCACATTGCTTCATCCACGTCTCTGCCTTAATCTTCCAGCAATAGTATCAAAGACTTGTGCAGCAGCTCGACAAGGCTTCTTCTTCGACTTTGAACTTACTTCTGGTGCAACCTCATGACAGTTTTTGTCATCCAAGACACAAGTGCTGTCCTCTTTTTCTTCTTTTGATTGTATTTTTCCAACATCAAATTCATAACCAAGTTGTGACTCGCCTTTGAAGACATCATTCAATTCAGTAAGCATGGGTGTACTTGAAGACAATGCACTGCCTACCAGCACGGCATTTTCATTTCCTGATTTGTTGTCTGCTGAGAAGTTTCCTGCATTGTCGCATGAGAGCACAAGATTTTTACCACTGTTTTCAGAGTCATGTTTCAGTAGTAACAAGGGTTCAGCAATGGACTTCAGCAAGGGCTCTGTGCTACTTTCTGGTGCTAAGGTTGGTTTCACCTCTGTTTGAGAAGTCAATGACTTGCCTACCAGCACGACATTTTCATTTCCTGATTTGTTGTCTGCTGAGATATTTCCTGCATTGTCGCATGAGAGCACACGATTTTTATCACTGTTTTCAGAGTCATGTTTCATTAGCAACAAGGGTTCAACAATGGACTTCAACAAGGGCACTGTGCAACTTTCCGGTGCTAAGTTGGGCTCATGGCCATCATAGTCCACTGGTTTCACCTTTGTTTGAGAAGGCAATGGGTTGCCTACCAGCACAGCATTTTCATTTCCTGATTTGTTGTCTGTTGAGAAGTTTCCTACATTATCGCTTGAGGGCACAAGATCTGTACCACTGTTTTCAGGGTCATGTTTCAGTAGTAATAAGGGTTCAACAACCATGGACTTCAGCAAAGGCTCTGTACTACTTTCTGGAGCTAAATTGGGTTCATTGGAATCATACGCCACTGGTTTCACCTCACAAAGCCCCTCATCTTTCGTTGTACCTTCCATATCTGAGAAAGGTAGCGATCTTTTTGCAGAGAATGGTGTCAAGTTGTTCTCGGTACTGACAGTAGCTCGATGGGTTTGAATTAGATAATGTGCAACTGACTTATAACCCAGTCTAGCAATCTGGATTAGTTAAACAATCAAGAGTTTGAGAATGGAAAAGAAAGGAAAAAAGGATAACGATATAATAAAGAGATTGAAAGAACAGACAAATGTATGGTAGCATGAAATTCTTATAAAGATTATTACCTTCCTATAGATAGCACCAGTAGGAGCCCAACCTTTTGCTTGCCGGCACAAGCTGCAGTTGCATATTCCTCGACAAACAGGGCAAAGCCAGTTCGGATTCTTGTTTGCTTCGAGTACATGTTCTCCGTATCTGCATTGAGTAAAATTAAATAACACAATGAGGAAGAGGTCGCAGATTTGCAAATTGAAAGAGGAAATGTGACTTGGCCGCCATTTGTTGCGCTCCTGTTACTCCCAGGGTAAAGGGGGATATCCAGACCAACATGTTAAAACAACTAACAAGTTATGAAGATCCCCTTCTAATGCAAATACATATGCATCGTCCTGCAGATCTTATAATAGGAGACATCCAGAACAATATGAAAAAAAACTACAAGTTCTGAAGTTCACCCTAATCAGAATAAATAAGCATCATCCTGCAGGTCTTGTATAAAGGAGATTCTCCAACCAGTATCTGAGAATCTATCTTGCATTTTTTTTTTCTAATCATACGATGAAAATAAAAGCTGCCCACAGTAGGATTTTAGCACCGATGCACAACATGAGTTGCATTATAAGGGAATTGAAGAATATGAAGAGCAAAAAGTTAATCTTGTATCCCGTCTTAGAAAGCTCAAGGCCGTGTGTTTATGAAAGAACTTAACTAATAAACATGTAATCCCTATGCCAGGTGGCGGGAGTAATTCTTATTGGCTTGAACAAATACAACTTCATAACATTAGATATATGTGCATGGGGACAGGATATCAGAACAACGGGTTAAATGAGAGGGGAATAAATGCATATCGTCAAAAGCTGATTGATAAAGCTCAGCAGGACCAAATATACAGACAATTGATAGAAATAGTGGTTTCATCATCAAGTGGCACAGAAAGACATACAAGAATATATAGATAAAATACATTACTCGATGAAATGCATCTTATTTGAGAAGTTTGGCATATTGAGAGCATTAAAAGACTTAACATTAGAAGCTATTGAAATTTTGATATACATGCTGGCATACCTCATATACAAGCAATCTCCACAGAATTGTCCTTGAACAATTTGGCAATTGCTACAATGAGTACGATGACCAAGAGTTTTCTGTCTGCAAAAGAAGGTGAAGAACCACATTGTCAACTTAATATATTCATATAGAGGAAACTGTATTGAATTAGCACATACATGAGAAACAAAGCAATAAGACTGCCTGGCAAATCTGTGTGTGCGTGACACAGAGAGGAGAGAGAGAGAGAGAGAGAATCTCAAATCGACATTTAAGTAGCATTACATAATGAGTGGAAAAACGAATGAAAATATGTCATGATTTTGTTCCTTGTTCAAAGAAAGTATTTGTTGCAAACATTACTTCTAAAAAAAAATGGGGGTAGGGGTAGGGAAAATGGGAGAGGGGATTACTTGATTCATCATAATAGAGGAAGCATTATTGACCCATGCATATTTGAAAATATCTACGCTCAGACAGAATAACTTGCACTAGCACCATTTTGAGATAGGCTAATAAAACCAATAATGTAACCCTCAAAATACAAATTTACACAGATTCCAATATTAAGCAATGATAAATTTGATTGAGCTAATCTCAGAGGTCAATCCAAGTCCATTCATATTATCTCCTAATTTTTCATTATTTTGCCAATGTCACCTAAGGTTGCAAAGATTATCTTAGTGTCTATACAAGTAGGCAATTTGACAGCAACTGGGGAATTCATAGACAGCTAAAAACACAATTCATTTACCCAGTTTGCTTTCCCCAATTGTTCATTATTTTTTCTAGTGTGAAATTTCAACTTGTTTACGTAATTAACTCCAATACCAGGAAGAATAGGCAGCATCTAAGAATTAACTTAAACAACAAAAAAAGTTAGGCATTTGTATTTTCAAGGGTAAACTCAATATAGTTTTATCCTAGCGATGAGATGTAGGTCCATCAACCAGGGCAATATGGGCCGGTGTAACTAACAGGCAGCTTATAAGTACATCAAAAAGCAAGAATTTACTGAAGTTACTAGGTTCCCAGTAATATCCGCAGCCAGGCTGATGAAAATCAGTTAACATGAAGCATAAAATAATAAGAACAAACATATCTCCTTCCTTACCGGCACTGATGACAAGTTTTTCCTTTGACTGGATCATAGATTCTCTTCCCATCATTTCCATATCCATCCACAAAAAAAGTCCAGCTCAAATCAGTGGTACCCAACAATTTCTCATGTTCTTCCGTGTAAATCTCTGGCTTTGCCCCTTCCTCCCTCAACAAATGATGCTTACCATCCAAGGAGTTATCAATCTTCGAAGGATGCACCTCTGAATAGCTGATTGGTGTCGCACTCTGCAGCCTAAAATACCCAAGCAAACAAGAATTAGGCATTAGAAATTACGACATGCCCATGTTCTTCCTCATTTATATGCAAGTATTAAATGGTCATATTATCTTGCAGAACAGTCAGCAGACAAGGAAAATCTAGGAGCAAATAGTTGAACATCCTCCCCTTACATCCAGTAAACCTTAGAGAAGAAATAGGGATCTAAAGTTAGTATATACTGAGTACATTTACATCCATTGTTCCTTTCTACCACTACACCTCTGAGACAACATATCCAAGTAAGTGAAAGTGAAAATGTTAATCTACGAAAGATCATTTTTCACAACAGAGAAATTCTTGTTTTATGCTTCAAACCTGATGGATAATAGATTACCCAATAACTCAATCTCAAAAGCTGACTCATGAAGCTCGCACACCAAGACTGGACATCTAGAGTGTGGACAATATAAGATGGGCCCCAACATTGGATAAACAATAAGTTGGATGGATCTGACACTGATACCATGACAATAAATGGAATCTTGAACCTAATTTGGCTCCAAAAGCTAGCTCACAAGGAGAGAACTATCCAAAACCATATAAGGAGACCAAAGACCTCAACCCCAACGGATATGGGAAGTCAACAACACACCCATTCTACCCTTCTCTACTTAAATACCAAAATTAATCCGCATCAAGATTCTACAGTAATTTGTAGTAGAACAGTTTAACAGAAATAGTGGGTATGCCGGCATCAGTGTTAAAAAAACAGATACACTATTTGGGCAATACACTAAAGTAGTGGAGTATACCTGGAGGACCGGCGCGTGGGTCCAGAACGCTGCACAGGAGAGAGACGCTGAGGGGTTTTGCGAACGATGGGTGTCCTAACAGGCTTGAGTTTGAGTGATATGTCAAAAATCCCCAACTTTTGCATCCTCTCAAGATTTTCCTTGATTCTTTTTTCCCTCAACTGCTCGTACTCAGATTTTTTCTGGGTTTTGCCCGCGACATCGTCGATGTTCACCGGAGCAGCTCTTTTCCTCCCACGAGCACCCATTTTCCAGCTTCTTCTTCTTCTCTGTAAAAACCCCAACGGTCAAAAATGTATTTGTGGGAGAGACAGAAAAGGCCGTACACTGAACAAGCTTCGTGGGGAATTGGTGTTTATAGGGAGGAGGGAAATTTAAGCCCTGTTGATGTTAAATGACCGTTTTGTCCCTAATTAGTAATTAGTGGACACACTAATTTGGTTAGCACGAGGGCACTAACTAGAACTACTACACTATTAGGTTGTGATAAAATTTTAATTTTTCAAAAAAAAAAAAAAAGCCTTTTTAAGTACATAAAATGTAGTATTAGAAATCACAATCTGTGACGGTTAGAAAATCAAAATATATGAAATATTAAATGGTTGAAAATTTTGAAAAACCCTTTTTTATCATGATGACATGATCTAACTTCCTTATGTGTAGTCATTAGATTGACGTGTAATTTAAGGTAAATGAGCTAAATCATAGTCTGAGTGATAAAAAAAAGAAAAATTTAATTCTTCTAATATTTTAAAAGTTATTATTAACATTCAACTACTCTTTTGAAATGTTTCAGATCCTTATAAATTCTTTGACGTTTTAAGTAAAAATAGTTTAATCCAAATTTTATTTTTGCATTAAATATTTCCCACTTGCTTTTCAAACAGCCATTCACCTAATATTTTAGTACTTGTTTATGCTATCCAAATTGGTTACCATGTCCCATGGGTCAGAGAATTATACGATAAGGGGTGGTTTGGTAGAATATAGAGTTTAGTAATGTTTGTATTAGTAATTTTTTTTTGTAATTTTTGCCTTAGTTATAATTAGATTATTTTTTATGCATTGTTTGATTTGACGTATTAAAAATAGCATGTATTGTACAAAAATATCCTCCACAATTATAGTAAAAAAGATGTAAAAAAAAATTGAGGGGTAATTGTGTCTTTAAAACGTTAATATATGCATTAAATTCTTTTGCATTACTAACACCTAGAAATCCATGGTATTAGTAATACACTCCTCAATTAATACACAATAGAGTGTATAATTAATGTTTGCATTAGTTATACATAGCATGAAAAAATATACCAAACAAGGTACTTCCAGTACATAAAGCTAATGCATACATTAATTTTGCTTTGCTAATACAATCTACCAAACGACCCCTTAGGGTTGTTTGGCATGAAGGATAACATCAATGAGTTTTTAGATCAAATTATAGTGTCATTCAATTTGTTGTTTGTTGGTAAGTTTGGGATAACTTATTTTGGAATTAATAATTGTACCAGGATAAGTTATTCCTCCCTTTGGGCGGTATAGTAATCTCGGGATAACTTATCCCGAGATAAAATAGGTAAATAACAAATATTTCTCTTTAAGCCCTTTTTATACATCACTTTTTACATTCATAAGGGATATTTTTGTAAATAAATAATTGGTTCTTAAAATTTATGCAATGCATATTTTTTTGAATGCAACAAACCAAATACTTAATAAGAATTATCTTAGCAAATAGCATAACTTATCCCAACTTATCCCAACATAACTAATCGCATCATAACTTATCATATCATAATTAATCACATCATAACTTGTATTCAAACCGAACGACTCCTTAAATTACGCGGAATGGCAAACATCTACTGTATATTATGTAATACAACTATAGATTCAATTATTTTTAATCCATGGCTATAGTTTCACGAAATTTTGCTATTCAGTTTCCTAATTGTATAAATTCAGAATTGATATAATTCAATTCTCATTTGTATAAATTCAAAATTTGTATATGTTTATCCTAGCTATTTGTATACGATTGATGAAAAAAAAGCATAATAAATTACAATGTTTGTATATTGACAAGCAAAATATACAATTCCTAAATGTATAAATACAAAAATTGTATATACTTACCATGTTTGTATATTCGCAAGCGAAATGTACAAATTGACAAACAAAATATACAAACCGCAACCTCCATAGCAAACAAAACTATAGCTATAGAGCTTTTTTTTCCCGAAACTATAGCTACAAAGCCTTATTATATCTATTTTCTTTGCTATTTCTGAAATTTTCTCTAATGTTTTGTCAAATGAAGTCTGGTTTTTTGTTGGGCCTAGCAGATTCTTCTCTTTTCTTTTTGATAGACGGGCCGATATTTCAAAATTTGAGTTTACAGGCCGATTTTCAATTCAGCAATTTCCTCCGCTCGGTTGTGAAAAAGGTATGAATTTTTCACTATTTCCTGGATTTTTCTCTTTTTATTTACTAGAAACTAAGAATTTAATCATGAAAAATTCAAATACAATTTGTAAAATGAATGAGTAAGTGTTCAATTTTGTTTATTCTATTTTGGAAAATTGAATTATGAAAACTTAAAAGCCTAAAAGTTACATTTGATATCAATGAATAATTAAGTAATGAGATTTTGAATAGTAAAATATGTATATATTATGAATATTCATCAATAATATAATTAATTATGGGTGTGTTTGGTATGAAGGAAAAAAATTTCAAAAAATGCTTTTTAATTTTTTCATGTTTGGTTGGCTTAAATGTTTCGGAAAATATTTTTCAAATCAACCCATTTTCCTCAAATTTAAGGAAAATGATTTTTCTTCAAAAATTAAGAAAAATATTTTCCAAAACTCTACTTCTATCTTTATATATATTTTTTTCTTACCCTACCCTATATCCCGTACTCGACCCTTCCCATCCACACACAAAAAAAAGATCTTATTTTTTAAATTTCAAATATTTTTTACTCCTACCCCTAAATCAGCCCCAGCCCCCTATCCCCAAACAAGCCCCGCCTCCCAATATATATATATATATATATATATATATATATATAAAATATTTCAAATTCTAATTAAAATATGAAAATATTAATTGATTCTCTTTTATTCCGTTCCCTTATTTGGTTCGTACTCTAGTAGTATATAAAGGACCCTTCCCTTCATTATTTAGTCATCCGGACATTTCTGCTACATACTAGAATACTTCAAAAGAAAAAGTCATATTACTTTCTGCTTGAAATGAATTTCCGGTGAACTCTTAAGAAGTATTTTGTTGTGTTCGGGTCGAATAATATGGACTCAACTTGTCTTCATTGCTGATTGTTATTTTATTGCTTAACCGGTTAGTGTCTTTCACTCATGTATTTAATTCTTGCATCATTAATTACTTACTGTTATGCATAAGTCCAAAAAATGGACATTGATAAATAAAAGGAAGCATTCGGGTCAGTTTCTCTCCTTCCTTTTCTATGTGTGATTATATATGTGTGATTGGTTGTCTTATCCTATCTAAGTGTAAATAGTTGTTATCATGTTTTGTTTTGTATTACTTGTAGTTTGTTCTTTTTAATTAGCAGGGCATTAAAAACCTTGAGTACTAATTTGAAGAGTCGCCGGGGGACAGATTTCCGGATGAGATGGATTTGCTTTAAGTTTATATTATGTATTCATTGTTCTTTTATTCGATTTTGTAATAATCTTGTAGTAACTCACCAACTCTCTCTAAACTTTACATATAATATAATGTGGAGTATCGTCTAAGGGGGGAGGGATTTACGTGCTAATTGTAATATTTATTTGCTTCATTATTTGTGATTGCTAAATTTATTTATGTTGCCTAAAACACTTGAAGCATGCAAACATTTCTTTAAAAAATCTACATCTCTTATAATAATAAAAAAAACATGTTAATTAAATAGATTATTTTAAAACAGATCTAGTAATTTCATCATATTAATTAGTTCAGCTAATTGTTTTAATACTTGTTAATCAATTAGATAACATGTCTATAGGCTTCTAATAATTTTTAGTATGTCTAAAACTGAAATAAATCGGTTATAGATATTTGTTACTCGCTATTTAATAATTTCAATCGTGATTACTTATTTTCTGCCATTTAAGGTAATTTAATTAACTACTACCAATTGGAGTATAACTAAATAAAATTAATAGGCATAATGAGTTTCTGCATTCTTAATGATTAAATATTTTCTGCATGTTTAAGAGTTAAATCAGTATGATAATAAGTAACTAAATTTGAACTGTTTTAAATAATTGCTTGCTTATGTTAATTAATTAGTCTAAGAATCAGCTATTTAGTAACTTGATCATGTCAGTTAACTAACCAAGTTCTAATAAATTAAAGCATGTTAATTATTTAGAAATCATGTTTATAGGTTTATTAATCAAATTGTCATTAAAATTTGGAATTGTAATTCGAATGTTAGGATCTTAATAAATTAGATTTTAATTATGTATGTTGCAGCTTTGATGTGTTTAGGAATCAGTAAATAAATAACTTCAGCATGTTTACGAAATCATGTCTATAGGACATAATAAGGTTGAGATGTTAATCAGTATATTAATAAAAAGAGTGATTTTGTTTTGCGGCTCGATTAAAACCTGTCTAAAATATCAACCTCTGCATCATAATTAAATATTGTGCCACTTAAAATGTGGAGTAATTTCTGCATCAATATTAAACTTTGCTACTATTTTCTGCATTTTGCTACGTGTTTGTTGTGATTTAAAATCAACTGCTGATTAATTTTTGCAATAATAATTAAATCTGCTACTGTTTTCAAAAGTGTGATCACTTTTTTGCTATATTTTAAAGTCAAGTAAATAAATTTGTTATGTCATTAATTTTTGCCCCCCTTTAAAACCAGTTGACAATTAATTAAAATTTGCTTCCTTAAATAATTTGCTGCCACCCTTTAAATCAGTAATGATAATTATGTGCATGTTGTTTAAGCTGTCTGTTTAATATCACTTATTTGACTCATTTTTGCTATTTTAGTTGTTGTATGATTGTATGCGCACACACTTACATGTGACCCTTTCACATTACTTGTGTTTTCCAGCATGTTTAATAAATTTAGAGGCCAATATGAATTTTATATGCTCAATGCTAGTCCTAATTGTTTAACTTGGTGTCTAGGTGGGCCTATTAGGAATATTTATTTCGTCTAAAACCATCCCATAGTCCAATGCCTCTTGGACATTAAGCGGAGGCGCTAGGCACCTTTTAGAGACGAAATGCATGCGGAAGGTGGGGTAGCGGTAGTTTAGGCCTTACGGAGATGATGACACTGCCTCGAGTTGTAAACGACAAACATTTGTTTTGTCTTTCCCTATCGAAATAAAAGTCGAGCGCTAATCCGTAAAGTCCTTCAGAGTCTGTAACACCCCTAAATGCTAATAAGAATTTGTATATCAATTTACCGTTGTTAAACTATTTCAATATGGGTTACTCTCATTTTGGGGAACTTTAAAGTTGTTAAAGTGGCTAACTTGCTTAACATAAAGTGTATAGGAATGGATGGAATTGTGTTGGGATATGTACATAATATTCTATCCTAATTGTGGGTAACTGAATGATGATGAGGCATATACATATAAATATGTATTTATGCATTTTTGGGCAGCACCTTAGCCAGCCAGCTGTCTAAAGTGATAACTATCACTTGTGTGTCTATATATTGACCCTTTACTAGGGAATTTCGGTTCCTTGAAGACAAACACCCTTAGAAACTTGACTTAACCTTTTGTTCATCAAAATCAAAAGAAAAAAACCTTGGTCTTTTGGCTGTAATTCAAGAGACAAACTGCCTTGTTGGTAAGTGGCTGAAATCTGTTTCTGAGCTAGGTAGTGTGTGGTAAATTGTGTATATCTCGTTCTGTATAACTCCGTTTTTGGTGAATAAATATGTTTTGGAAAGATGATTCATGTATCTACAACTCTTATGTTTATGTAAAAGTCTAATTTAGCTTTTATAGATGTGAAAACTGGGACGCAACACAGGACAAGTTTTGTCCAGATTTCTCTGTTGTTGTAGCTGAGTAGGTTGTATTATGTTTAGAATATCTCGTCTTGTATAACTCCGTTTTGGGTGAATAAATATGTTTTGAAAAGCTAATTCATGTATCTACAACTCTTATGTTTATGTGAAAGTATAAATTAGCTATTATGGATATGAAATATGGGACGCAACACAGGACAAGGGTTGTCCAGATTTCGGGTTTAGAATTCCAGTAGGAACCACTGTTAGTGTATTGATGATATCTTTTTGTACAAAATGTATTTTTTGGTGATTCTTATTGAGTTGCAATATGAAGAGATGTATCTACAACTTTCATGAAGGTTGTCTAGTTTCACTGTTTTCCTGTTCAAATTTAAGTTACAACACGGGGTACTAAACTGGCCAGAATCACTGTTTTGGGAACAGAATTGTATCTGTGTGGGCTGAGCTTACTTGTGATGATAAATCTTATTTATTTCGACATTTTTGAAATATTAGGAATTAAATAAGTTATTTAATTGTATTTTTAAGGTTATATATACTTGTGAACAAGTTGAGGACCTTGATACGTTGGTTGGTCTCCGGTTTGCTTGCGAAGTTTGTTGCACTGTTGCTATGTTAAAGTATTGAGGTTTGTGTATAAACTTGTACTTGCATTCTTGTAATGGCTGGTATATATGAAATTTGATCTTGATACCTCAGCTACCTCTTGTCACTTTGCATTGTCGTGTTGGTATGATGCTTGTGTAACTCGCCCACTTGTACGGATTGTTTGATCACTTGGCACTCTTGTTGGGACTATGTCCTTCTTGTGGCTGTGACTTTGTCACTATTGGCAGGCCTCTTGATTCGGATCATTTGCCATCTTGACTCTGGATTTGTAGTTCGTCTTAGGAATGGAAGTTATTCATTTTAAGTACGAACTAGAAAGCCATTTTTAATATGGTTCTTGGTTCTCTTGATATAGGGCTTCGGTCCTTCTTGATACTTGCTTGTGCCGGGTGTGACGACATGAAGTATATATGGGGCGAGCCTTGCTATTGAAATTCTTGGAAAGTGGTGCTATGAGCTTCTTGACATTTGCATCTTTGAATATAGAACTTGATACTTGTTATCTATTGTTACTTGATTTATTTATTATATTTCAAGTATGATGCTCATTGACTTGGAAAAGGTAGTTTGGTAAATTTTGAGGATTCCGACCCTATAGTTTTACACCACTAAGCTATATGGTTAGCGATAGTTGTTTCTATTGTAGGGACTGATCGAGAGAAAGCATGAAGATGGCCATGGGAGATGGAAATTTTGAGAACTTTTAAGAAGATCACATTTGCATATAGGCATATATAATTGTATAAATGTTGGTACTTATACCCAATCTATGTGATGTATATTTGCATTCGATTTTGAAGCCTAACCATATCATGTCCATGGGTTGTAATCTAAGCATGGCTATATGTTTGGTTTATTTGGGGTGTGTACGCCCAAGCTTGTAATATATTACATGTGCTACTTGTTTGGAATGATCGTATGACGCATGAACCCGATTATTTTGGGTACTAAGAAGTTGATGATAAATCTTTAGGATCATTATTTACTCGTAAGGGAACAATATATGCTTAAAAAAAAAAAATTATTTAGTGATTTATTTGCGTATGGTAATTGGAAAAGGGTCGTTACAGAGTCTCCCTTTCCTTTTGTCCTTTTAATTGCAATTGCTTGGAGTAGCTTAAATAAAATATAAATTTTGTTTGCTTATTTAATTGTACAATTTCTATCTTCTCGCTTCTCTTTATTAATTGTTTAATGTTTGTTTAAGTGTTTATTTATTGTTTGTTATATCACCTAGTTTCGTAAGCTTATAAAATAAATAATTAAAATGTCCTTAGTTGTTTAATATTATGTTATCACTTAGTCTTGCATGCTTAACTAATTAACTAAAACAACTATAATGCTCTTAAATGTTTATTTATTGTTATCACCTAGCAAGCATGTTTAAATTAAAATAAATAAATGAAGTGACTTTATTTGCTATTTGTAACCCACACATAAACTGCATAAGATACGGCCGGAACTCACATTTGTGGACCTCGAGGGATGCCTAACACCTTCCCCTCGAGGTAATTTGAACCCTTACCCGATCTCTGGTTTGTTGACCTTTAGCTAGATTTAGTTAGGTTAGTTAGGTGCCCTAACACGCCTTAATTCGTTAGGTGGCGACTCTTCAATCACCCAAAGCCCAAAAGAGTTGTTAGGTCGTGCGTCTGAAAAGAAAGTCTGTTTTTGCGAAAAAACGGGGCGCGACATATATTATTATATTTTTTTTAATTTTGGTAAATATATTTTTAAGAAAATATTCCCTGAGGACTCCTAATTTTCAAAAATCCTTATATTTCAATATAATAAAATCCAATTAAATTATATAAAAATATTCAAGTTTGCATATTTCCAAGTAAATCCCTCAAAAAATCTCAAGTCAAATTCACAACAATAGAATCCCCAAGTAATTCTTCAAGCAAGAAAATTCCTAAGTAAATCCCCAACAAAATTCACAGAACATGAATCCGCAGGTAATACCACATATATTTCTAGATAAATTTTCAAGTACTTATTTGCAAATAAATTTATCTAGGAATTTTCTTGCTAGAAGATAAAAATTTCTTTTTTTTATTACTTGCGAATTTACCTATGAAAATAATACTTACAAATAACTCCCTAGGTAAGAATTTTGCGAAAATGGCGCCAAATTAACTCACCAATTTTTCTGGAAAACTATTTTTCGCAGGTAAAAAAGTCTATAATTTAGGAATTTCATATTTCCGCATGAATATTCGTTGAAAATTTCTGCAGAAATAATTCCCAAATAAAATTCACAAGTAATTTATAGTTTTCTAATAGTGATACAATTTCGATTATATTATTTTCAAAATACTAGAAATTACTTTTAGATGGTTTCCAAATAATTTCTAAACTATGATCATATTAATACAGTTTATTTTCATATGCATATGCAGTCGTCGTTTATTTTCATATTCAATCATCACTTCAAAATATTAAAGAATATATATTTAAGTAGACAACACAATAATTGTATCTTGAATTCCTCATTTAGACGGTGACCAATAATTTCAGACCAGTGACCTAAGCTTTACACAATTTATTCTCTCTTGTATCTCTTCTCGTTGAGTTGATTGGAGTAATGCAGATATTAATAATATAATAATTTATAAGGAAATTATATATTTATTATTTTATTCAAGATTTAACAATTCATATATTAAA
Source organism: Solanum bulbocastanum (assembly GCA_037074985.1). NCBI lineage: Eukaryota > Viridiplantae > Streptophyta > Magnoliopsida > Solanales > Solanaceae > Solanum > Solanum bulbocastanum. Next base: position 37,097,040 of record CM073598.1, on the reverse strand, counting down.
TACCCTTTTTTTATTCAGTGTAAAATAACATATATATTCCTTAATAACTTATAAATATATAATGTATTAGACTATTAATCATATAGGTTTCTAAATTATAAACCAAACATCATATTTGGTGTGCTGAATTTTATACGTAGCAAGAAAATGCTACAAAATATGATATTGCTTATGCAAGATTTACTACATAAATATTTTATCTCATAACCAGCTACCCCTTAATATGACACTCAGATCAAGAAAGGGAATACCGTATATGGTGCACAACTTCCTGGGTGGGTTTCAACCTCTAACCAAACACACACCTAAGTTTATCGCCAGAAAATTCTGCTTCTGCCTTAAAAATAAACACACGTACCTAAGTTTAATGCCAATATTTGACTGTTTGGCTTGACATTATAGTAAATGTATGAGGTCCATGCACGTTGTTCATATTGCATACATATGTAGTCCACCTACTTCTTGAATTTTTTAGCTAACGTAACCATTTATATACATTTCCATATTTCTCAAATTATTATCAAGAGTTTTAGTCATACCAACTCAGGTCTCCATTTTAATCTTTCCCTTTTACAAGTTTCCTAACTATAGTCTTCAATTTTCTACCCCATTTTTTTCTCTCAAACACTTCATCTTTGAGCTTCTTATAGCCTTGCTCCTTCCATTCATTTTATTTCTCAACCTAACAAATAACCTCAAAGCATGGCCATGACAAGTAACTATGTATTGGTCGTGCTACTTTTGGTAATTAACCTTATGGTTTTAGCAAATTGTGCTGTTGATGATGATTTGGGATTTGGGGCTTCGTATATATTTGGAGATTCTTTAGTAGATGCTGGAAATAATAATTATTTACGAACTTTATCAAAGGCTAATATTGCACCTAATGGTATAGATTTTAAAGCTTCTGGAGGGAACCCTACTGGTCGTTACACTAATGGAAGAACCATTGGCGACATTGTTGGTATGACAAATTAATTATTACTTACAATTTTCTCAATATTATTCCTTTTTTATATTTATAATTTAGCAACTTTAATATTTTTAAAATTTATTTTGTGTTGATTGTTCAATTTGTTCTTATTAAATTTACCAGGAGAAGGACTGGGACAACCCCATTATGCAACACCATATTTAGCTCCAAATTGCACAGGAAGAACTATATTATACGGAGTGAATTATGCATCAGGAGGAGGTGGAATTATGAATGCCACCGGAAGAGTATTTGTAAGCCACCAATTTAATTATTTTGTCACTTTGTGAAGGGCTCAGGTTTAGGGCGTGACATATTTAATAATCAAATTAGGACAAGGTATAACACAATTCACTCACATTTGCATTCCGGTACAGGTAAACAGGCTTTCAATGGACATCCAAGTTGATTATTTCAACATAACAAGAAAAGAGATCGACAAATTGTTGGGTCAATCTAAAGCCAGGGATTATGTGAGGAACAAGTCGATTTTCTCAATAACGATAGGGTCCAACGATTTTCTCAACAATTACCTTCTCCCTGTACTCTCTATTGGTACAAGAATTTCCGAATCCCCTGATGCGTTCATCGATGATCTTCTCAGTCACTTAAGAGCACAACTTACGGTAATAACATCACTACCTTTATACACGTTGTTGTAGATCAACTTAATCTGATAGTATAAAAAAAAATAATCTTAAATTTTTGAGTTATGGTATGACAGAGATTGTACAAATTGGATGCACGGAAATTTATTGTTGGTAATGTTGGACCAATTGGTTGCATCCCTTACCAAAAAACAATTAATCAATTGAAGGAGAATGAGTGTGTGGAACTTGCAAACAAGTTAGCACTTCAATACAACGCACGATTGAAAGATATGTTGGCTCAATTGAACAAGGAACTCGACGGAGCAACTTTGGTACATGCTAATGTTTTTGATCTCGTCATGGAACTCATTACCAATTATGACAAATATGGTAAGACACTCGAACTACAACATGCTCATGACCATATGATAACGTGTTTCTATTAAACACTTTTTGGAAAATAATTAAAATCTAACGATTTTTTTTCAAATGTATAGGATTTGTAACAGCGACAAAGGCTTGTTGTGGAAATGGAGGGCAATTTGCTGGGATAATTCCATGTGGACCAACATCTAGTATGTGTTCAGATCGTGACAAACATGTATTCTGGGATCCTTATCATCCAAGTGAAGCAGCTAACCTTATAATTGCCAAACAATTGTTGGAGGGTGACCCCAAATATATATCTCCCATGAATCTTAAACAACTTCGAGATCTCTAAATGTTTTTTTTTTCTTTTCTCCACACATTAATTTATCTTGTATTGTGTCTAATTATATATCCTTTGTTTCTTTTATTTACATGATTGTTATGCTGTAAGAGGTTTCTTTTGATTAATTAAATATATTGTGGAAGAGAAGTGAAGGAAAGTTCTCTGTCTTCCAATTAAATATTGGTGTTATCTCTTATTTAATTAAGTTTCAGTATTTGGTATTGGCAAAAGAAAAAATTATTTTAAAGTAGGTTTGGCCTTGATATTATGATATAGAAAGCAAGTTTATAGGTTAACAACTTAGAATTTGAGTTGGCGTAAAACTCTTAAAACACCACCAATAATTTTTTTATTTTTCACACTCCCAATCCATCGCATGAATTTACCTTTTAATATGATTCAAACCTTCAATCTACCAATTGATGGTAGGTAATAGACCATCAATAAAATTCTGAAAATTAAATGAATCCCTCCAACAAAGCACAGACTGGAATTATAATCTCAACAAATATATCTCTATCATACAAGAAAGTATTTGTACAGTAGCAGCGAATTTAGTAGGTAGATTATGATGTACATGAACTTATGATCTTTCCGCACTCAAAATTAAATTTTTTATGAACTACTCCCTTCGTTTTATAAAGAATGATCTAGTTTGACTTGATACGAAGTTTAAGAAAATAAAGAAGATTTTTGAATCTTGTAGTCCTAAATTAAAGTTGTGTCAAATGTATAAAATTATTCTTTAATCTTGTGGCCTTAAACTTGCCACGTGGAAAGTTAAAATTAAAATGTTATTAAAAAAAAGAAAAAAGTCATTCTTTTTGAAACGGAGGAAGTATAATTTTCTAGAATTGCTTTAACAGTGTTTGATGTTTCTTTAATTTGGTGACCTGCACTGTGTGTCTGGACACAGTTAAAAGTTTTGCCAAATATTTAGATAAGCTAATTCAGCGGTGCTCCACGAAAATATAGGCTGCGTGTTGTTGTTATACAGCATCTGTTATGACAGTGAACGAACTCGTCAACATATTTGGCCGATTGTCGCAAAACCATTTAAATACAGCCAAAATAATAATAATAATAATAATAATAATAATAATAATAATAATAATAATAATAATAATAATAATAATTACTATTTTTATTATTATTTAGGTAAAATGCTCATTCAAAGTTTCACACCACATAGACAAAGTTTTTAAATTTTCCACATACGTTTCCACTATTCTTCTATCAAATAATTAGTACCTTGTAAAAATTCAAATCCGTGACTTAAATAAGTTTATTGTTAGAATCTTTCATCTACAAGAAATGAATAGATTGTTATCTTTTTATATGATCTTGAACCATTTTCAATTGATGGCGAACTATTATTATGTTTAATTAAGGTAAGTTCATCATTCAGAAATGAATTTATCCTTATTTTTGGTTTATCCAATGAAATCCACATCTTCAGTTTTCCAACTCTGGGCATTCAGAGGATTTTTGTATACTAGTTGATTTAAATTTATTGTCACACGATTCAACTTTTGTGGTTAAATTAGATTATTAGATGTTCATTATCATTAAAGGACTACATATCGCATTGGAATTCTATGATTTTTTCCAAATGCTCGGTCGTAAAATAAGTGTCGTTTTAGATTATTTGACATTTTTATTGCCAAAAATAATAAATACGATATAATTTAGTAGGTTATCCCTATCTATTAGATATTTCTTAAGGATTGATGTATTAAAAAGAATTTCTTTAATATATTTTAGGGATAAGACACAAGTACCCCTATACTATAACCGAAATTTCAGAGACACGTTTTAACTAAACTAAGATATATTATACCCGTGAACCCTTTTTTTTGGGTAATTTTGTACCCCTTTTTAGCTTACATGACATCCAAACATCTCCAACGTGCCTTAACCATGTGGAGTCATGGAGTGTGCCATGTAAGTCAAAAAGGTGTATAATGTTACAAGACAAATGAGTTCGGAGTTAATTAAGGTGTTAATCTGAGGTTTCAGTCACAGTATTATATATTACCTCAATCTTTATGGAAACCAAAAGAGCAAGAAGGGAATGGTTTAAGATGATTAGCAAGACACAGTTTAATTTTGTCTTTTCCTTATAAAAGATTAATGAATGTACGTTGGACAGGTAGAAAATAAAATAGAGGTGGTCCAAGTGCTGAATGAAAGAATCATATTGGCAGAAGAAAATGCCAAAAAGAAAAGGATGGTAAAAAAGAGAAGGTAAGAAGAGATATCTACGTGATGTGGAAATTGTCGAGCTATTATAGGCAAAGCTCCAATCAAGAAATGGTAGTCGCAAGACAAACACACACAGATCGCGTGTGTGTACTAATCTGCCCCCGAAAACGACTAGAGATCAAAGGAGTGCAACACAGTCAAACGGTACAACACTCTTACTATTTTAACTAAATTATTCACATTTTTTTCCAACTGGAGTATTCAAAGTTATTTAAGCGAATTGTTAAACATTCAACAATTCACTTAATATGAACTATTTCAAAATAAATGACTGTGACACACACTGATAAGAAAATTATTACTCATTTGTAGAAATTAAAATGTATTTTTACTAAGTTATCTTTAATATATAAATAGCTTTGAAATATATAGGGGGCAGGGGCATTGATTCATTGGTATGCATGTATATTTGGCGATAGCAACAGGTGAGGGATGACGCCGCGCGCATGCCTCTCAGAATCCCCAACAAATCTCCGACCGCTTTGACTACCTTACTGACCTTGTTGTCTCTTATCCTCCTCACACTTGTCTCCCTTCCCTTCTTTGTCCTTTCATCCATCTTCACTCCTGCCCTAATATTTCGAAAATCAGCCTTGTTCAAATATTACATGTACTTCACTTAATTCAATAAATTCATTACTGAATCTATTTAATTAAGGAAAAATTATTTAAATATAAATCTTATTTTATATAATTATTTAAGAAAAATTTAAAAATTTCTCGTTGAATATATCACTCTCCTTTCGCTGATACATGTATATCCCCCTCTCGGATACATCTCTACCCTCTTTGATACATCTCTCACGTATGTATCTGGATGATTGCTAATTAATGTATTCGAAAGTCCAGTGATGTATCCGAGTGTCTTATCCACTCTCTGATACATTCATCTCCTCTCGGATGCATGTCTCACCGATGTATTTGGAAATCTAGTAATGTATCCGAAATTCATAAATTTTAAGAGATTTTTGTAAATTTAAAAAAGAGTAGGGAAATAATGTAATTAACTCTTCGTACTATCTGATTTATGTAAATATTTATACTTTAATTAATGCATATTTATACCTTCATTTATCACTTAACCATCGCAAATTAGTAGAATCAGAGTTCATGACAACACCACTGATGTGGGTAACAAAAAAAAGAAAAAAGGAAAGAGTATATACTATCTTAAAAATCAATTGGAGGAAGAATACGTATTTATAAATATACTATGATTTAATCCATACAGAAGATTTAGGGAAACACATACTTAATACTCTCTCTGTCTCAGTTTATGTGATACATTTTGAATTTCGAGATTCAAATAAGTCTATCTTTGATCGTAAAATTTTTTCTATATCTTTTAAATATTTTGAATTATTAATTATTGAGATTTATAGTACTTTTTATGTAGTTTACAAATATATAAATTTCATTTTAAAAAAAAAAAATTATGAGCAAATTCTCGATTCAAACTTAAATTATTTGATTCTCAAAAAGCAAAATGTATCACATAAATTGAAACAGATGAAATATTTGAATATTTGAATATTCAAAATTGAAAAAAACACCGTTTATAAAGGACACAGACAATAATTTCTGTAGGTTGAGGTGGAGGAAGAATGATTGAAAAAACATATAACAACTCCATTGTATGTATGTCCCCAAATAGAACACGTTAACTTTGAAGTATTGTGTTGTGTGTTTAGTCATATCAACAATCAACCATATTTACCTAAACAAACTTTTTTAGATATAAAGATGACCATTTATTGCTAACAAGACGGAATTAAAATGCTAGTGTTGCAGGGGTAAATGGAAGTTACCATGGGATAAAATGTGATTTTAGAGATGGTCAATACTCAATAGACTCAGAATCCACAGTGGAGCGAGAAATCCGGCAGAGAATATCGGGGTACGGAACCACAAATAGATCAATAGTATTAGGATGTGAGAATATGAAGAAAACGACAATTCTAAGATAAGCTCCTCGGATCCGGCTCTCCTTTATTATCCCTTTCCTCAATTTCGTTAACTGTACGTTTAGATTAGAGACATGTGTCATATTTAAAATTTAAAGGTCAATATTATATCATATGAATAAATATCATAATCATAATTAAATCAACTAATTTTAAAAAATTACTCTCCAAAATTTGGTAAGAATTACAATATATTCCATACAAAATTTAATATTTATTAATATCTTTAACTTCATCTTATATTTTTAATTTACAATTTAATATTTAAATACAAAAATATAATATAAAATTAATGATTATAACTCAAAAGTCACTCAACTATTAATATTTCACTTAAAAAGTCACCCAATCAATTTAAATGTTTATTTTGTTGAAATTTAATTTTATTTTAAACTATTTTTATTATAAGAAATAAGAAAGATATCTATTTTACTTATCTTACTAATCCACTCCAATTATTTAATTATATATATTTCTTTTGAAAATCGTACTGTAGCAATAGACAAAAAAAAATCATTTTCCGTTCTAGCAATTGTTTAGTAGAATTAAATAAGCTGAAAATGATCCAAAAAAAAAGGAGAACATTGGAATTGATCAGAAGTAATTAAAAGAACACACAATATCAATCTTTTATCATTTCAAAATAATTGGTTTAAAACTAAAAAATTACAATTTAATATTTAAATATAAAAATATAATATAGAATTAATGATATTAATAAATATCAAATTTGTATAGAATATATTGTAATCCTTATCAAATTTGGAGAGTAGTTTTCTAAAAATAACATGACTTAACTATAGTTATGATATTTGTTAATATAATATAATCTTGACCTTTAAACTTTAAATATGACACATATCTCTAAGTCAGACAAGGACTTGACGAAATAAAGGAAAGAATAATTGAGGGGAGCCGGATTCCTCTGTTTATATGACTGTTACCCGTTTTGGTTTCAATGTATATGACATTAATATTTAAGAAATAGAAACAGATTAAAAAAAAAATTAAGCAGAGTGTTCGGTCAAATATCTTCATCCAAATGGAGTAATATTTATAAAAGATGTATATAATCTTTTTATATTTAAACATAAATGTAATTTAAACATAATTTGTTTGTTTTGGAGATATTTGGAAAGGTTATAAAGTACTTTTAAGTATCTATTTTTAGGCCAAAATAATTTTAATCTAAGTTATGATCTACTTTCTCCGTCCAATAATAGTTGTTCATTATAATAAAAATAGTCATCTAACAATACTTGTTCAGTTTAGAAAAATCAAGAGGTAATTTATCTTTTGTGTCTATTTTATTCTTATTATTAAATACTATTTATCCTCTAACACATTTCTCAAAACATTAAATTCAATATAGTCAAAGAATAAAATAGTATTATTACCCATATTATTTGTTGTTTCTTAAGGGATCTGCTAATTCAATAGTGGACAACTGTTGTTGGACAGAGGGAGTACTTATGATTTAAACTTTTGCCTTATAAATTACCTTTACAAATCCATCTAAACAAGTCCTTAGTTTTAAACTCTAATCTCTCTAGATAAGAAGTCGTTTTTGTTAGAAAACACTTTATTCAATCTAAATTTAAGACAAATTATCAAGGTGAAAAAAAAGAAAGTGAAGAAGTTGTAATGGATAAATTGAGATGAGAAAGGTTGGTTTGAGAGTTGAGGGGGAGGTTGGAACAGTCCAATAATTGAGTACCCACGCTAATCCGACATTCATAATATTGTCGGTACTAAATGAATGCATCTATCAGTCCACCTTTTCTCCTTAAATCTTTTTCCTCTTTCTACACGCTCACAACTCAACCCTCCCGCTCATCTCTTTCAATTTTTTGCACTTTATTGTCTCCCATTTACATTATTGCTTCATTTACTCATCTTTTCTTATTAATTTCATTCAACTTTTTTACTAAGTTTTAACGTATCACTACTATACTATTTAAGAACATCCCAATCTTGTAACCTTGTTATACTGATGATAAGTAATAATAATAAAAGTAGACGGCAAATATAGCAACTCTTCTTTGTCTGAATTATAGTAAGTGAAAAGGAAAAAAAAGTAAATGCTGTCACTTGTCAGCTCTTGCCCTACCAAAGTTATTTCCTAAAATAATAATACAAATTGATCCCACACTAATAAAGTAGATAATTGACTAGGATATGATTATGTGAAAAGAAAGATAAATAATAATCATGCAACATAATAGTAATTCCGCACTTGCAACATATTTATATCATTTGTCATGTAACTATGTGGACGTGAGGAATAAACTATTATCAGCGCCGATCCTTCTCAATAATGGATTGCTCTGTATTAATGAATATGTCGTTAAATAAATTATACACGTTCATTTTATTTTTATCATTACTAAAATAAAAAAAATGTTGTATACAAGTTGATGCATAACACTAAAATAATGTTGCTAGTTACACAACCTAGTACAAGGAGCCTCACCGCTAGTTATAGTACTTCAAGGAAGATTAGACTTGCACATAATGGAGTAGTATAATGTCATAGCCGTATCTATTACCTCGTGAGTTGTAATGTCAGCGTAATTTAATTATAATTAGACAACAAAGTAAATGTACAACTCCACACATAGGCCATCATGAATCAGACCAATCATGTTATATATAATTAAATCGTGCTTAATTAACGAGTTGAATCATCCAGTAATCCGACATTTGCTGTTGTACATATTGTTTTTTGTTTATTCACTCGGTATGCAGTATTAAAGTCCCTTTTTATTAGTATTTGTGCCCCATAAAACTCATTTAAGGGGAAACACTTTCTACCAAAAACTTTTTTTCACGTAAGGCTTGACTACAAAAAATTTTATTAGAAGAAAAATAATATCATCCATTGTACTACATTTTTTTGACGGTTGTTGTACATTTGGTTCAATGTGTATGTACATGTATTGGAATTGGCCAGCAAAAGTCACCATTTATGAGCCAACCCCATAACAAAAGCCGTTTTCGAGCCGTCTGAATATTATACATAGCTAGAACATATAGAACAAAAAAAAATAGACCTGCTAAAGCTGCTCTCTGTTCTTTAGCACAAAACCCTCAGAATTCTTCGACCCTATTCCACTGAGCACAACACAGATTCTTTCTTTCTTTCTCTCTCTCTCTTGGGCAGAGATCTCTCTACCATATAAACCCCACCACATGCTTCCATAAACCCCACAACATTTCTCTTTTCACTTCATTAAATATTACTACAAAATTCTGTCCTTGTTCTTCTCAGTTCTAAAAACAAAACAGAGCTACAACAACAACAAAAAAAATGCCTTCTGATGTGAGTGACCGAAGAGCAACCAAACAACAGCAAGGAGGTGCACCGGCTCCGGAGCCGGAGCATCTTCCTTGCCCACGTTGTGATTCCACCAACACAAAATTCTGTTACTATAACAACTATAATTTCTCTCAGCCACGTCATTTCTGCAAATCGTGCCGCCGTTATTGGACGCACGGCGGCACTCTTCGTGACATCCCTATTGGTGGTGGAAGTCGTAAAAATGCAAAACGGTCCCGTACAATCACTACTAACTCCATTAACAGTAGCTGCTTGTCCTCCACGCTCTCTCCTCGCGACTACCATCACGCGCCTAACCCGTCACACGTTTCTCCTTTTTTGGTACCTCTAACTGCCGATCATGGCGGTTCACTGCCTTTTGACGTGAAGCCGAGTGTGAACATGTGTGGGAGTTTCACTTCGTTGTTGAGCAGTGCTCAAGGGCCTGGTGGGCTTTTAGCACTTGGTGGGTTTGGGCTTGGAGTTGGGTCTGGAATTGAAGATATGGGCTTTGGTCTTGGTAGGCCCATTTGGCCATTTCCTGGAGTTTCACATAACAGCGTTGATAGTAACAGTAATGGTGCTGGAGCTAGTATGTTGGGAAGCACGTGGCAGCTTGCTAGTGGTGGAGAGGGAGGCTTTGTTGGTGCTGGAGGAGAAATTTTTAATTTCCCAGATCTTGCCATTTCTACGCATGGAAATGGTATGAAATGATTGCTTTTAGGGGAATTACGAATTGGATTTTGTAACTTTTAGGGGTACTTGTGTCTTTTTTTTTTTTTAGATTTTATATGATCTTTAGCTATATGAAAGAAAATGCCAAATCCCAGAAAAAAAAATCAAAACTTTTTGTATATTTTTGGTTTTCCTTTGCACCTTCTTCGCGTCTGGAGCGTTGGTCTTAGAATTTAGGACAATTCCTTCGATCATCAGTTGTAATTTGATGGAGAAAGACTATGAAATGGTTGTATTTTGTTTGTTGCTACAGAAATGTCCCATGTTTACCTCTCTGTCTCTTCTTGTTTTCTACTTTTTGTTATTTGAATATGAAGGCATATTGAAGAAAATGGAATAGAAATCTTGAAATCGGCATGCAGTTTCATGAAATTAGTTTAAATACTCTGTACAACATAAATCCAACTTCTAGAACTCCGGAATATAAGGTGTAATGTATGCAGTGGCAGGTTGACATGAGACATGTGTGTAACTACAGCGATTTAGCCTTGGTGCATCCCTTGCAATATTTCCATTTTTTACTCTTATAGTAATTTTATTTTACCTCTCCATGAGAAAATATAATTTATTTTAGTTTGGTGATACAATAAATCATAAAAATAACAAATAACGAGATATGACTCGTTATAATTGGGTACAATTTAACCAACAATCTTTGGCCAAATAAGTTTATGATAACTTGGGATCATGGTTTTTGTCCTACCAAATTTAGCCGCATCCATTTACATAACAAGTGTTTTAAGCAATAGAGGTAACAAGACAAAGTGTTGTACCTATTGTCATAGTTAACACACAACTACACCACTTAAGTTCCATGTTGTGTTATTACTATTTTAATGTTAAATTAATATTTAAAATTAGATTACATCAAATATTGAAAGGTACAAAATTATTAAAAATACCAATACTAATTTAAATAACGATTACTATATAAGCATGCATAGTCATATATGTACATTGTGAAATTATAAATCATCAAGTTATTACTTTATGGAACAAGAAGTTATATAAGTTACAAATGTACTTAAAATAAAATGTTGTATGGCAAATGAATAATCTAAATTCTAACGTGCAAGATGGCCACCAAACTCATGAAGTAGTTGTACTAGTGAGTTCCTACATAATAATACTCCTTCAGTCTCATTTTATGTGACAACATTTGATCCGACACGGAGTTTAAGAAATAAATGAAGATTTTAAAATGTTTATCAAATTGTCCCTTCAAAAAATAATTATATTAAAAAATAGACTCACTTTTCTCTCTCTTCATAAATATATTGGAATACTATCTTTAAGATTAAGTGAGATCAATAAGGATAAAAGATGAATTGTACCTTTAAATACTTATCATATAAGAAAATATGACATTGTTTTTGGGACTGATCAAAAAAGAAATGATGCCACATAAAATGGATGGAGGGAGTAATTAATATATGTAAATTCAGTTCTCAGTATGTTACTATTTTTATTCTTTACCTAAAAACAATTTACAACTATGTTTTGTTCCACTTAAAAGAAAATCCATAAACTATTTAATTTAATGAGGAAAATGTCGAGCGAAGTCAGGTGGGCCTGGTAGCGGGCTGAAATTTGAACACAAACGGAAATATAGGTCATCTTCTTCTACTTTCACAAGGAACAGAAGCTGGCGTCTTTTTCACCATCCCCAATTCATATTCTAGGGTTTTCGAAGAATAGCTGTTTGAGTGCTTTCTTCCCGGAGCTATTTCTACAATTTTTCGAGCTTTGTTCGGCTTTTGCCCTAATTCAACTGTTGTGGAAATTTCCGATGAGCGAAGCATTGCAATAGCCAATGGCGTTCACTTTCACTCCACAGGCACAACAGCAGTCCCTATTCCAAACTCCGGGACAGCAACAGGCGTCTCCATTCCAAACTCCCGGGCAGCAGCAATCATCTCCATTCCAAACTCCCGGGCAGCAGCAAGCATCGCCATTCCAAACTCCCGGGCAGCAGCAAGCATCGCCATTCCAAACTCCCGGCCAGCAACAGCCGTCGCCATTCTCTCAGATCACTCCCTTTTCGCAACAGCAACAACAACTTCAATTTCAGCAGCAACAGCAACAACAACAACAACAACTTCAGCAACAACAACAATTGCAATTGCATCAACAACAACAACAACTGCTGCAGCAACAGCAGTTATCACAGCAGCAACAATTGTACCTTTTCACCAACGATAAGACTCCTGCCACCTACAGTACCAAATGGGCAGACCTCCACCCGGACTCGCAGAAGCTTCTGTTGCAAATTGAGTAGGTTAATTTCATATAGTAAACATGATTGAAGTTGTTTAGTTTCCTATTCTTGTTTTCTTTTTTTTGGTTAGAGAAGTTTCTTAATTGTTATTGCTGTGCTTGTGGATGTAGGGAGAGGGTACTGGAATACAGGGATGAAAGCCAAAGGCTTGACCAGTGTAGCCGACTTTATGATTCATCAGTGTCAAATGATGGTTTTGAGTTGGATGCAAGCCGCAGCATTCAGGTTGTATCTTATGATTCTTTTGTATTTTAATCACTATTACACCTCTAGAATGTAAATCTTCAGTAAAATTCTCGGATCAATTTCCAAAAAGCAAGGTTGTTTTTCATCTTGAATCATCTGCTGGATTTACTTGATTTCTTCTGTACTAGTTTTATAGGCACTTTCAAATTCACAAGAATGAACATGCTAATGTCGTCCATGCACAGAGTTAGAGTTGTTATCAAACATTAAAATAGTCGCATTCTGGTTTGTAGAAGTGTTTTTTGGTGGGAAAATAATATGCCTTTCTACCAATGTCAGTATTTTTGGGAAAGCTGATTTATTCTTCTAGCATGCATTCTATGTATAGTTACATTCCTTGTGTCTATTTGTGCTTAGCACGGACTAGAGGTATTGTCTAGAGCTGTTGTTTGCATTAGTTGGATTTGCATATCATTTAACAATGCTGGTCATATTTCTGTTGTTCAGAGTGAAGGTTCCTGCATTACTTTTTCTGATTGAGGATAATATTTGCCACCGATAGAAACATTTTGGAGTCTAAACAAGTTCTCCTGTTTTCCTCTCTAATTAATATTTCTAACCTCCATGTTTTACTTTGTTGCATGTGCTAATGTTAAGTTGCTTTTTCAGGAACTTGGTGGAATTAGTACATCAATGGAAAGACAAAAGGCTATCTTGCAAGAGCTAATGATTGTTGTTAAAGATATGCTGCGCAATACAGAGGTTGCGGTGCGCTCTTTTATGATGTTACGCCCTAGGATTCTTCATCAAAGTGCACCTGCTGCTGCAAGCGCTACTGCTCCATCACAGGCATCAGGTGCAACTGTAGCTCCAACAGCATCTGGTTCAGCTCAGTCTACCCCCAATGCGGCAATTTTTGATTTTTACAGTGGGATACCAAAAAAGCCCTCTCCCTTTTTGCAGCAAACTGTAGCAAGATTTGAGAAATATCTTGTAGAATGCCGACAGTGGGTTGAAGAATTGGAGCAATTGATGGCCTTAGATTCTGAAAGTTCTATGAACTCCAGTACATCTTTGTTGCAGTCTCTTCCAAAAGTCATGTCAAATGTGCATGACTTTTTTGTTCATGTTGCTGCAAAGGTAATGGGGATTTTAACTTTTTATAATGATGGCTTCTTAAGATTTGATGGAAGTATCATGCTTAGTCAGAAGGGAGTAAAAGAGTAAAAATGACTAGGAGTACTTTGCCTTCTTGTTAAGTTTGTTATGAACAGATAAATATGCATTATATATATACTTAAAGATCTGGCACTGGTTTTGTTTTCATGTTGCCACAAAGGTGATGGGAAGTTGAACTTTTTGTAATGGTGAGGGTTTCTTAAGATTTGATGAAAGTATCATGCTTAGTCAGAAGGGAGTAAAAGAGTAAAAATGACTAGGAGTACTTTGGCTTCTTTGTAACGTTTATTTTGACCAAACAAATATACATTATATATATATATATATACTTGTAGCTTCTGACGAAGTTGATGTTCCTCATTAATTAGTTTTGTGCCACTTATATTTTGTATCAGAGAGCATCAGCATATTAGTTGATTTCTGATATACTTTTGAGGCAGCGAAAAATTATGACGCTTCATGCGTTCACCATTTGCTCTAGAGTTCTAGTAGAGTTGCATGTGAAATGTTTGTGTATCTTATTTTCATAATTTCTAGCTTACGCCTTTATTTTTGGTTGCTGTGATTTTAAGGGAAATATTTTTGTACTTTCGGTAAATCAGGTTGAGAGCATTCATCAATACATTGAATCAATGAAAACAGCATACCTGGCTGATCAGCGCCGTCGAGGGGATGGGAGCGATCCTTTTCTTGAGGCTGATCGGCGGGAAACAGCTAAACAGGAGGCAGCTGCAAAAAGGGTACATCCAACATTGCATTTGCCCACAATTTCACAACCATCAACTCAAGTAGCAGGATTAATTTCCAGCTCAGCAGCACCTGGGGTATCCGGCACACCACAAACGTCATCTGCAGTTTCTTCTGCCTCAGCGGGAAGTGGATCCTCACTCTTTGCTACCCCATCCGTTGCTGCTTCATCTTCTTCTCTGTTCACTACTCCAACAATGTCAGCTCCAGTCTCATCTTTGTTTGGAACATCTGGTGCTTCCCCCCAAAGTTCACTCTTTGGGTCCTTGTCTACTTCAACTCCAGCCTTTAGTACTCCATTATTTGGTTCTACCCCCGCTTCTGGAGTTTCATCTTTTGCAACACCTTTTGCTTCAGGTATGTTTTTAGCCAACCTCAATAATGACATATTTTGGCCCTCTGTTAGATTAGCTTTTAGAAAATTTAAATTTATATATAATCTCTTTATCAGAAAAACTGAATATCTTTTGATGCTTACCCCTCCATAGTTTTGTATTATAGCCTCCATAATGATATTTGATGTCACATGCATCTATAACTTGATCTTTAGTTTATTGAATCAATTATATACTCCCTTGGTTTTTAAGTTATGTAACGCTATTTTCTTTTGGGACGTTTCCAAATGCATGACACCACTCCATTATCAAGGTAATTTTATACAACTTTCACAATTTTTAAGAATTCAAAGCCATCTATTATTGAAATATTTAACTTTGATGCAATGTTTGCTTTATTAAACTGGCTTTTGAACCGTTACTTCATAATGTTCTTCAACTACGACTCACATAATATACAAGTCAAATTCAGTAACAACATACCTGTGTAAATCCCACAAGTGGGTCTGGGAGAGTAGGGTGGGGTGTACACAAACTTTACCCCTACTTTTGTTGGGTAGAGGGGTTGTTTCTGATGGATCCCCACGATTCAAGAAAACTCATGTTTCAGAACAGTTTTTAACAATAATTGCACGAATAAAAAGTTATGATGAAAATACTGAAGAAAGAGAAGTACTGACAGGGAGAGTAGCGGTGGACAATATGGAAAGAGCAGAATCTTAGAGATTTTGAGAATAGGTAGAGGCGGAGAGTAGTATGCAACAAGTCAAACTGAATTGCATTTTGACTCTGTTTTTGGTGTAATTAGATTTGCCCTAATAATGATGTCTCTGTCATTGATGTCTTAAGACTCATCATAGGGATAGGACAATACTTTTAGAGTTCCTTATGTAAATATGGTTTTCAGTTCAACCTATGTACTGATTTACAGAAATAGAAACAATTACCAATTTAAAAAAGAGAAGAAAAGCTAAGTATGGTCAGTAAAAAATAGTACAGAGATCCAAAGTAAAGGAAACATTAGTATTAATAGAATTGAAGAATAAACTAATACTAGCATAATACTAACAATACTGTTAATAGAGCAGATAATTGCTATAGACTAGGACCCTGCTCTACCAATGGAAAGAGAGAAAAGTTGCTCGACGACTTACTAGCCATCTACCCTAATTCTTGATCTCCATGCTTTCTATCTAAGTCACGTCCTCGGTGAGTGTGAAATGTGTCATGTCCAGTATAATCACCTCTCCAATTCTTCCTCAGTCTAGCTCTACCACTTCTCAAACTTATCACTGTCAACTCTTGCACCTCCTCCTGGCTTAATGTACAGTCATGCTATTATTTCAGATTTCTTTTTCCTTTAACCAATAAGTCAATGCCCTTTGATAATTCAACTTTGTTGAGGTGGCCTACTGTATAAAAGAGTCGAGGAATATCCTGGTTAACTGCTGTTTTTTTCTTTTTTTAGTTTGTGACTAATATTTTCCCGAAGTTTTTGGTGGGGAAAAGTTGGTTTGAAATTCAGTTTTTTCTGAGGAAGTTGCTTTGAGTAGTTAAGTTTTTCCTTTTAGGAAAGTTTCCTCTAAATGCTTGTGCTTTTGGTGATTTATTTAATCACATGCTATATTTTAAAAAAAAAAATTGTTTTATGATCCAATTTTTTTCCTACGCATCGTTTTTCCAATGCGCTTCTTTCTTTTATAATAACCTACAATTTGTTACTTAGTTCATTTGATACTAGAATTTTCAGATATCTTTATAATATTTTCATTAATGAGATATTCTTGATACTGTTGTATTTTCGAATGGAAGGGATTCTTCTTTTTCATCCTGTTTTTCTTCTATCCCCAGAACCTGCATCCTTCAAATTTTGTTTGCTAATTTTTTGAATCTGGTAGCAGTTAAATTTGTTTGCTGCTTTGTGCCTAATTGTTGTTCTAATGTCCTTGAAGGGGCTGCACTAGCATCAGGGGCAAGCTTTGGGACTCAATCTGTGAGTATACATGTTCTCCTATATTGTCTCTTTCTTGTTTATGCCTTGACTAAAAGAAAACACTTCTCACCTATCCTCAAGAATGGCACGAGGAAAATGGAAATCTAAGTGGAGTAGAGGAATATTTTTATTTGGCTATGTTGGTGAATTTATATGCAGTTCTATTAGATGTTTTTGTAAAGCTTAGCTTGTTTATTACCAGTTCTGTGTCGATCCAATCCTGAAAATTACTTTGTTGAATGTTAGGATGCTTTTACAAAAATCTTGCTGCTTTGAGCTTTCTATGTGATATTTTTTTTTTTTCAGAATCACCATGGTTCACCAACTAGCGAGTTGATTTCTTATAAAAGAAAGAAAACATACACTGTAAATTGTTTGAATCTCTATAACAATTTTTTAATTTGACAAGGACATCACAACTAAGAGTAGTGATGCAGTCATAATGGGCATAGACATATTTGGTACTGCCTCATGGTTGCTGAAATTGTTTTCACAAACCTTTGGTTCAATTTCCTTCATTATTTGTCTGGTATATGTTGCAGCAACACTTTGGCATTGATAAATTTTATATTCCTAAATAGAAGGTTGTTTCTTTCATAATATTTCATGAAAAGAAAGATGTATGCTTTTGTTTATCTATTTGTACCTACTTCATTATGGTATTATTTAATAAACCTTAACAAAGATGGGTGCTTATGACTTTGTTCTAAAAATGCTCCTAATTCTGATGCCTATCTTTGTTGTGTATCATTTCTTTTTGACAGAAGACTAGAGCAAAAAGTCGTACAGGCAGACGCTAGAGAATGTGTTTGGTAATTCATACATCTGAGATCCTGAATGGATGGAAATCTCTATGCTACTGGTTACCTGTCACAGTAGCTTGGCAAGCTCAAGCATTTTGACAAATCATGAAATAATGCAGTTTATCTACCTCCAGTTTCATTATTGTGGACTGCTATTTCTGCAGAGATGTTAGTTCATAGGGATGTTGCGGCAATGTTATATCATACTATTTTTCACTTAATTCTCCTGATCTAGTGTATCAAGCTTGATTTTGTACTCGAGTCTCTTCAGTCTAGATGATTTTAGTTATCCTTTGTAGGAATGAACTGGTTATATTTGTGATGCTTTGAATATTTGTGTAAACACTTAATCGAGATCTCATTTGTTGTAAACGCAATCCCCACCAATTATAAACCCTCTTTTTTGGGTCTGCTTTTTTAGTTTTTAAACTTTTCAAATAAGAAAAGAATTTTTCAGGATTCACGGAGAAGAAATATGGCAGCAGTTATATCCTGTTGACTGATAACTGCCACATGGTAAAATTAGTTTTTTATCTGTCGTAAATTGTATCTGTAGAAAATAATGGTTGACGCCCAAAGGCTATAAAAAAGATGGTGAAATTTTGTGTGATACGACTAGTTTATTTTAGGCTTCAGTTCAATGATTGAGTTTAGAACACAATATAACAAACATATATTCTAGGAATCATTTTGGAGAAGAGATTGGCTGAATCTTGAGCTCCATGGCCTATCAAAGATTTCAGCGGGCAGTCATTCTGATTCAAACTAATGGAGGCTAGATCCTACTTTCCACAGCCTCAGCATCCTGTATAAATTGATTTGCTTGTGACTGTGTTAAGTTTCCTAGTAATCTACGCAGCTCAGTTCTTATTTCATCATACTGTGGATGTGAATGATCACTAGAAGAGAACACATGAGTATTATTCATAACTTCTGACCAGCTTAAACCAGGATCTTTTTCCAACATAAGTCCCCTTATTTTTCTCCTAATCTCTGAAACACCAGCCCATCTACCAGTTGAAGCAAATAAATTGGAAAGCAGTACATTTGTTGCACTGTCTTCTGCATCCATCCCCAAAACCTGTTTAGCAACACGTATTCCTATTATCTGGTTTCCTTTACTTACACAGGAGCTCAGTAAAATTCTCCATAGTTGAAGACATTCAACACCCAGGGGTGATTCCAGTATAACATTCTCAGCCTCCTCCAGCAGTCCAGCTCGACTCAACAACGTGATCGTGCAAGAATAATGCTTCAGGCTTGGTTCTAAACCAGTTTCTTTCATGTAATTCCAGAAGTATAAACCATGGTTGACCAAACCACAGTGGCTACATGCTGCAAGCAGAGAGATAAATGTTACATGATCTGGTTTTAGGCCATGTTGTAAAATATCATTGAACATCTTGAATGCCTCCTCAGCCTTCCCATGGTAACCATATGCACCAAGCATTGAGTTCCAGCATATTAGATTAGGCATGGTGACACTGGAAAAAATAAGCTCTGCAGCTGCAAGGTTTCCAATTTTAGCATACATATCAACCAGACTCCCGCAAACGGTCATCTCAGCACTATAGCCTGTTTTGGCAGCCAGGGAATGAATCATCTCACCCTGCCTCACAGTTGCCACTTCAGCACACACACTTAAGGCACTGGTAAGAGTAAATTCATCAGCCTTGTGGCCTTCCTGTAACATTCCATGGAACAATCTAATAGAGCTCTCAGCATTACCAATCCTACAATGTCCAGCAATCATCTCAGTCCAAAGGACAACATCCTTATCAAGGACATTAATGAAAACCTTTTGAGCAGACTCAACTTCCCCATTGCAAAAGTACATTGATATAAGTGTGCTTGCAACAAATACACTTGCACCGAGCCCCACCTTCTCAACTTGGCCATGAAGTGGTATCCCATACTCAGCTGCTGGCAATGCTCCTGCAGCAGAAATTGTAGCTGCAAATGTATATTCATCAGGGGTGAAGCGAGAAGATTGTCCAAATTGGATGAACATCCTCATTGCCATCTCTCCATCTCCATTTGTTGCGTACCCCGATATCATTGAATTCCAAGAAACCAAATCTGGCTTCTTCATTTTTCTGAAGATTTTCAAAGCTGTTTCACTATCACCACAACTAGAATACATGTCGAGCAGGGCATTATACAAGGGAAAATCCTGTGCAGTCCCTGAAACAATCACTTTAGAGTGAGTCAATTTCCCAAAAAAATGGTGTCTTAACCTGCTACAAGCACTCAACAATGTCGTATAAGTGAAATTCGTAGGAACAACTCCGGTCCTCAACATGGTGCCAAACAGCTGAAGGCCTTCCACGGTCTTACCATTTTCCAAATATCCGAAGAATAGAGTATTCCAAGCCACGGAATCTTTATCATACATGTAGCAAAAAACTTTCTCTGCACAATCCAAAACTCCACAATTTAAGTACATCCCAAGAAGAGAGGTTTGAACGCACACATCGTATAAAAATCCGAACTTTATACACTGGGAATGAAGCATAGAGCCTAATACCTGATTCTTGATACCCGAACACGCATTTAAAAGACTAGTAAAAGTTAACCCATTTGGTCTTATGCTCTCACTTTGCAAGTGAGCAAACAAATGGAAAGCCCAATGGGCAAGGTGGTGGTATCGAGAATAGGCGGAAATGAGGGCGTTGAAAGAGACGACGTTTCTCTCAGGCATTTTGTCGAACAGGATATGTGAGTCTTGGATAGACCCACATCGGCCGTACATGGAGAGAATGTTGTTGAATACATAAGGAGATCTGGAGGTGGCTGGTATGGAAGTGAGGATAAGGGCATGGAGCTGGCGTGCTTTGCTGATTAAGGTTATGGAGGTGCACTTATTGAGGAGAAGTGCTGCTATGGAAGAGGCCTCATTCAATGGTGGCATAAGTTGGTAGCTCTCGTCACTCCATTAAACTCATGGATTACCAACTATTGAAACATTATGTTCAGTCAATATATTTTGGAGCAATAATAATTAGTGGTTAATCAAAAAATTTTAAAAATGTTTTTTTATCCAAGCAGCTAAATAACGACTTATTTTGATAAACAGTTTTATTAAGTATCTTTTTTAAAAAATACTTTTTAGAAAGAAAAAAAATTATGTTTAATAGGTTTATTTGAGAAGTGTTTTTTTTTTTTTTTTAAAACCATCATAACCTGCAGTTGCTATAACCTTTGCCTTTCGGGTGAGTACTTTGTGCGCACTGATAAATCCTCATTGTGTAATAGCCTGCAAACCACAAAGAAACATAAACTGCCCTAATATTTGATTATTTTTAAAAAATAAATATTTTTGAGAGTTTAATACTATTTTTTTTTAATTAATTAAGAAGTACATACATACCTGATACCACAAAAGAAAAAGAGAAGCGAGTTGATTCTGAACTTGAAAATTATGGCGAAGGAACACTTGCCTCTCTGTTCTCTAATTGACCATTACCTCCGTCCTTATACGGTAAGCTCACTATACCCTTTCGCCGCAACTGATTCTTACTTGCCTGTCTATTTTTTTTTCTTCTCATTTTACAGAAAATGGAACTCTACTCCTCTGCAGGAAACTGGGTCTGCTTCGGTAACCAAAGAAACGGAGAAAAAACTTTTAATTGCTCTCTCACAGGTTGTTCCTTTATTTACCAATTCTGGGATTCTTGTTTTGAATTGAGGCAGACTTGATTGATTGAAAAGTCCCTACTTTTAGGTTTATACAGAAATTAAGCTGTGGATGAAGGAATATGAGTCCGATGACAGCTTTGTAAGAATCTTCCTCTGTGTATCTCTTCGTTGTGGAAATATGATTTTTCTTCGAATTATCTTAGGGTACATTGCTTGTTTGTGTAAATTTATTAGCAGGACATGGAGGGAAATTCTGTTGGTGGAGGTCGAATAATCCCCGAGTCACATGCTGCTAATCATCATTGTTTAACTAATGTTATTGAGGTCTTGGTAGGTTTTTTCAATTCAAATACCCCATTATGATATATGATACATGTTCCAATTTTTCAGGTTCTAGTAAACTAAGATTTCATCTCATTTCGATCAGTTTCAAGTTCAGTTCCCCCCCTCTTTCAATGGTGCATTTGTTGTTTTGTTTGGCATTACTTCTAATTCAACCTTTCAACTGTCTTATGATTTCCTATCTGCAGATGGACGTGGTTGCGATGGAGAATCCATATATGAATCACCTAATTGGCAATATCCTGGTGGCTGTTTCTGATTTTTTGGTTGAATCTGTACGTAAGACAGTGCTTCCGAAATCACTACATAGGCAGTTCTTCGTTTTGATATTTTGTGTTTCTTTACAAGTTCTATCTTGCAGGAAAGCTGTTGGGGTGAATATATCAATTTACTGTATCTTTGTGTGGAAGTTCCAATTTTTAATGGTCTTTCTTCTATGGGACATACGATGGAGGTCAAAAACTTGAGTGGGGATCCTTCACCTTCTTCTTTATTGAAGCTCAGCCTGAAAAGTGCAAGTTGGTCAACGGCAGCTGTTATCATGAGAGTTCTACACAATGTACTGAAACAGTTGAATCGGGATCTTATTGATCAGTTTTTCAACATTTTCTTGGAGGCTACCATTTATTTTATCTCAAATATGCCGTGGATTTTGTTGTCGGAGGTTTACCATGTTCAAGGGGACTCCAATTCAGACCGCTTGCTTCAAATGCAAGAAGAAAAACCGAAGTCAATACTAATATTTCAGGGATATCTTCTTCGGTTACTTTGTTCGTTGGTTAAAAGTGGTTGGACAGATGCTGCTGTCATCGCTTCAGCAGAGCATCCATTTATTTTTGAAATAAAAAACCTGCTTCCAAGACTACTGTCATCATGCCTTAGTAATGGACAACACTCTGATAATGTTGCGATCTGTCAATATTTTAAACATAAGATGTTGGTATGAATTTCTTCTCAACTCTTTCTCATTCATTGGCATCTGTAACCATTCCGTTCAATTCAAGTCCATTTCCTTCTAATACTAAATAATTTGTCTTTTGAGGCAAATCAGGGGGTTCTCTACACCTAGAGGTTCTCTAAATCTCACATCCACTTGCACTTTATTTAATATTAAGAGGGATTTACCCTTCTTTGATGTTGCATTCAGTCTAAAATGTTCCAATTAGCCCATTAGGTGGATATGATGAGCGGTTCTTGTTCTTTGCTTTTGCTCTAATAATCATTTCTTCCATTTATGCTACTTATGTTATTTACAGTGGTGCGATAGGTATATTTAAAATTTTATTTGAAATATCATGCACCAATGCGATCATTAACTGAGTTGAGTTTGTGGTTGCACTAACTGTCCATTTTACAGATACTGATGATTCGACTTAGTAATCAAATCCATTGGGAGCACTCAATTGTAATTTCGTGGTTGGATCTTATCCACACATACTTTCAAGATGTATTATCCCAACCTATGGAGGGGCAGGAATTTGTTCTAGATAAATATCTCGAAGGTTCGCCATTTGAGGTAATGACATTTGATATGGGGAAAAAATGGATTTCATCAAAGCATTTACAACGGCTGTCTATTTTCCTTTTCCTCAAATGTTCCTCTAGTTTGCTGAGCATGAAAGAAATGACTGATCAACATTATGCATGTAAAAATCTTAAGTCTTGCTCAAGCTATGACATGAATCCCAAGTGTTGCAGTCGAAGGAAAGCTTTGCTAGAGCTCCATGAGTGGCTCAGAGAGCTTCTCCCTGGCGATTGTTTTATTGACCATGACATGTACTCCGAGAAACGCATGGACTTTGTCTCATCCTTCTTGCAGCTATATATGCAAGAGGTTTGTCCTCTTGCTCACAATGACATGTTTTGTTTTGACTTGTTCATATAAAAAGTTTGAATTGACTTTTATAAATTCATGATTATATCTGATTTTCAAGGTTTGATAAGTTTTAGAACTGTCGTTATGAGATTAGCTGGACAATGCCTTGTACATGCAGTTGCTTTAGTACTCTGCATCTCTTTGGACTTCCAATGATTAAGAATTGCCTACATTTGGCTTCCAAGCTTTATCTATTAAATTGTTATTATTTTTCAACAACAAAACAGAAGATTGAGAATTGCCTATTTCTTACAAAATGGTTTCTGGCTTGCTTCTAGGTTTTAGTATACTTCCTGCTATGGCATGGTGTCCATGACATAGAGCTCTGCTAAAACTTCGTATTTGGTTGATTTGATTCCTGTCCTTGTATGTTAAAGTACCCGTGGATATCTTACTATATGTTTACTGGTCCAGCTCTCTTCACTTTTTTGACTTTCTTTTACTACTGTTAAATTGTAGGACGATATTCTATTTGAAATGCTCTTGCAAATGTTATGCTTGCCATTTTACTCTGAAAAGTGAGTTGAATGTATATTTGCTAATTTTAGAGATGATGTGAAGTTATATACAGCGGTTGTTTTAGTGCATCATGTTGTATGTAGGTTTACTAATGAAGTGGCTTTATCAGATGATGAAGTGAGAAAGTTTTCTCTGATCTCACACCTTTTTCACCCAATACATTTCTTTCACCTATTCTTGGCTGGAGTAAGTACAAAACATTCTCGTGTGCATATCTTTGTTTTCTTTCCCTCTGATGTCAAGATCGAAATACTGAATAATTACCCATGCTGAGTAGTTCTGCTATGTTACCGTCCTCACAGATACACTATGATCATCAAGTTCTTCTTGATTATCTTATCTCAAAAGACACAGGGGCTAGTTCTGCTGAATATCTTTTGAGGTACGTATAAGTGATAACTTTGCATTTTATTTTCTTCTATAGTATTTGGACATGGCTATAAGATCTATAAATATCAATATGTATACTAAGTATGGTGTTTTGACAGGCTCAACCTTTATATGAATAAAGCATACTAGTTTCAAATTTGCAAACGTTCTTTTTCTCCCAATATTTAAGGGTAATCCAAATTCACAAACCATCTTACTCCATGTAAGAAGTTCCAGTTGTACCATGTAGCATATTCCGAATTACAAAAGTTGTAAGCTCTTTGT
Source organism: Solanum bulbocastanum (assembly GCA_037074985.1). Classification (NCBI taxonomy): domain Eukaryota; kingdom Viridiplantae; phylum Streptophyta; class Magnoliopsida; order Solanales; family Solanaceae; genus Solanum; species Solanum bulbocastanum. The sequence goes on along the minus strand of CM073598.1, from coordinate 37,071,931 downwards.
AAAACGCTACTCCCTCTGTGTTTGACTAAGTACTGAATTTAAGAAAGAAAGACTTTTGAAACATGTGCTCTAGAACAAGTCGTAAACATTTGTGTGGTTGCAATTTGTAAATCATCTCATTAAGGGTAAAGTGAGAATTTTAAAGTTAAATGGTTTCGCCCCCAAGGCCTAGCTCAAGTGACAAAAGGTGGAGGATTTGTGGCTTAGGTTGCAGGTTCAAGCCCCACACCATGCAAAGCAAAGCCTGGTATTTAAGTGGAGAAGGGTAGAGGGGCGGGCCCATTATCTACCGAGTTTAGAAGGCTGTGATTGGTCCAAAGGGCGGGTCACAGACGGATTTCCGGTTATCAAAAAAAAAAAAGAAAGTTAAATGATTTCTAAACATAGAAAGGTGTCATTCTTGGGATAGACTAAACGGAAAGTATGCCACATAAATTGGGATAGAGGATGTATCTTTTTGATCCTAAAAAAGTTCCACAAAACCTCTTATGAATTAACTTGTCTTTTCTTAATATATTCCTAAAAAACAAAAATGTAACCACATGTTCTTCCATTTACATCATTGCGTATTCATTTCTCTGATAATTGCTCCAAATTTGAATAAAAAATTCAATTTCAGAGAAAGGGGACAACATTTGCCCTTCTTAAACAAAATATGATGACTTTATCCATGTCTGATGTTGCAATTAAATTTGTACCTGCATCCTCATAGATGTCTGCGTAAAGTATGTGATTCGTGGAACATATTTATCGAATTTTCATGGAGCGGAAAATGTCGAAGCAGAAAAAGAAAAAAGTTTTCAACAGATGATCATAACTCTATGGGGGAGATAGCGCTTGTGTCGAGTTGTGTTAGTGGAGATATTTTACCACCTGACACCAAACGCAAGAAAGCCTATGGATGTCACAATGAGGACTATGTAACTCAGATGTCACTGTTTGAATGTGCAAGGAACTGCCTTTTTCAACTTAAAGCATCTATTGAAAGCCTTCACCAAAAGAACCTGTTTCCTTATAATCCACTAGTGCTACTACGTCGGTATGTATGTTTGACACATTTGGGGTTTTCATTAGTTTCTATTGTATTCTGGAGATTGCATCAGACTCTGGAACTCCATAATATATTTATTATTTCTATGTCATCTTTCCTAATAATAGGAGTTCTTATAATAAGCTGTAAGTTGCTTAAAGAAAGCGAAGTGTATGTTTGATGTTTAGATTGGGTTCATTGGATGTTCTTCAGAGTTGGGTTAAGCAATTCTTACTTTGATATTTAAGTTTTTATTTGCAATCATTTCAAAACTATTTTGCTAGAATCATGCTTATATTTCAAGAACATTCATACAATGTTCAGTTAGTAGCATCAAGTTGTAGGATGGAAACAGGAGTGCAAGTGCATTGTACTCATAATGGCTTGTGATCAAAATTTAAAAGATCTCTTAGATCATTAATGATGTCTGGTTTTGAAATATCTGAGGTGCATGTGCTGTAGAATGCAAGTGGATGGTGTGTTTTTTCCTCCCTTTTTATGGGTCATAATTCAATGAACACATTTTATTCTTCAAGCTACTATTTATGTTAGTTTGCTGGTTGGCGTTTTGTTCTAATTTTGCAGAGAATCTATCAGCGAGTTCTTAATAAAGAAGCATTTGTTTGAAATTTTTCAAAAAGCAGAGTTTGCGAAAGAATATTGAGTTTTCGTAAACTCTGTTTTTTGAGTTGTTTTTGTGAAAGAATACTGAGTTTTTGTAAACTCTAAACTTTGAGGCAGGAAGTTGCGTTGCCATCCTTCAATTCAAGCCAGTTTTTCAAGGATAACTGTCTCATTCATCATGTTCGTGTTTGTTTGCTGTTCTTTGTTCATGCTTTTTCTGAAGTTTGAACACATTTTTGCTACTGATGTAATGATCTTGATAGCTTAAGAATTTGTTGCTCATATATTGGTTGTTGGTTAAAGATAAATATAACTTTTTTCTTATTTGGGGACTTGGGACAAAGTCTTGGTGCAATAGTAAAGTTGCTCCTTTGGTGACCCAAGGGTCAAGGTTCAAGGTGTGGGAACTGCCTCTATGCATAAATGCAAGGGGAATGCTGTGACCAGTAAGTGCATTCTCCCCACAGTGTCACTAGCCAGACATTACTTCAGGGGGTTAAGCCTTTTCGGGAAAGGAGGGATGGGGAGGCCACTGTTGCTACCAGAAATTATCTAATACTCTTCATTGCAGTTTGACGCGATTTCAGGAGCTCTGTGGAGATGACGGACCATAAAAGCTCGCTTGCTGTTGACCCATCGCCTTGAAATCCATGTTCGATCGTACTCCACATGCCAACTTGACATCGGCTAGTTGAAAATGACTGCAACTTGAAAGGGACGATATCGCTGGACTCATTAGAGCAAAATATGGCTTGGATGTGAATCCAGTACTTGCATTCTTGACTGCAACTTTTGAGGCGAGTTTTCTGACTTTGACTATGGACACGTGTAACACATTTCTGGACTGAAAGGATGAATATTCTTAGATGTCGACAGGTGTTTTTTTACAATTTATCATCAAGTGCCTCCAGGGAAGCCAAGGTCAAAGGTTTTAGAGTTAGCAGAATCTGCAAAGCAGTTAGAATAAAACAGTTAGTGGCTAATCTCCATTTAGCTGTTAATTACTGTTAGGAGGTGGTTATGTGTACGTTAGGAGTTAGAATATACGTGCTAAAGCTAACCGCTGGCAGCTAGCATCAACCTCTATAAGAGGATTTAAGGATTGATTTGGTTTCAATTTTTGGAATCTGAGATATTTTCTGCTCTTGTGAGAATGTAGACATTTTCCAGATTTCATCTTTGCGTTTGGATGTATATGAAATCGATCGAGTAGGTTGCAGAAAATTAACCCTACATGCATTGACAAGATTGGTGATATTAACCCTACATGACTTAATGCCTATGTAGTACAGTTTGTTAAGCAGAAAGGAAACGACAAAGCAAAAGTTGTTACAATTGAAAAGTAGTAGTACGTACTACAACAACCCTAAACCTCAAGGTGCATATACAGGGAAAGCAACGGTGCTAGCAGTTCTTCTTGACTTCCAGAGAGCTTCTCGGCAGTTTCCATAAAAAAGAATTAATTGAATTGTTGACGGGATGGGATGATAGTAGGGATCAAATATGGACGGGTCGGTTGGAATAGGTTAAACAAAACTGGATAAAATATTCAATCCGCCTATAATTAACACAGATAATAAATGGATTAAGAGACGGATAACAAGGATACTGTAGCTTAACCATGGTTTAAGAGCTGTTTTGATTGAATAATTATTCACCCTTAGATCATTATGTGACAGCAGATTAAAGGGGTACTGGACCAACTGGATGCAAAATCCACTGGACAGGAGCCGAATCCGATAATGTGGTGTTTTCATAAATGAATGAACACAAGCTAAAAATCAGAATAAACTTAAACTCTCAGAAAGCAAGAAATCATGAAAAATGTATTGATAATATGGATATCCATTTTTTTAGTGGATAATATCCATTTTCAAAAAGTCATGATATGTAATGGGTCGTTACTTGTTTTCTCTAATTATTTTGTCGGCCGTAAATGATAGTACTAGTTTGTTTTCCTACTTCGGAAAAAGAGTACCCAACTGGCCCAGAGGTTGTGCGTGATAAACACCTTACACATTTAGGATAAATGGATGGTGCTGTATATTATTATTATATATATAACCGCTAGATAATGCAACTATTACAAGGCACATACGTACTCCGAATTAATTATTTAATTAACAATGGATTATGTAGTCATTGTAGGTGGAGTACTACTTGTCTGGAGTTTGCTTCAGTGGGTAGCAATAAGCCACAGAGGTAACAAAAGACTTCCACCAGGGCCTATTCCCCTTCCATTGATTGGAAATTTGCACAATATTCTTGGCGATCAACCTCACAAGTCACTTGCAAGGCTTGCCCAAAAATATGGTCCAATGATGAGCCTCAGAATGGGGCAAATAACGACAGTGGTAATATCTTCATCAGCCGTGGCAAAACAAGTCTTACAAAAACAAGATTTGGCCTTCTCCAGCAGAACAATTCCAGATGCAATCCGTACCAATAATCACCATCACCTCTCTGTGGTGTTTCTACCTGTTTGCTCTCTATGGAGAAGTATGAGGAAAATCTTGAATTCTAATCTCTTCTCTGGCAACAAGCTTGACGCAACTCAGCATCTCAGGTAAAGGTCGGATATGGGTGGGTTTAATTTGATCAAAATTTATTTGGGTTGGGGCAAAAAATATACAGTATATAGGTTAGTCAAATAACGGGTCATAACATAATCCGACCAAAATGAGCCATGCTTTTTTTATCTTAAGTTATAGAAAAAAAAATGCATTTTTTCCCATATTAGAAGCTTAAATTCTCCCAAATTATATATCCTATAGTCTGCAAATTTGATTTTATATGTTTGAGTTTGTGTTGCAACCCTTGGATAAGAGAGATGGATCCAAAATTTGAAGTGTATATATATGTGTGTGTGTGTGTGTGGATTCCTACAGAAAAATCAAGTTAACATATACTCCATTCGTCCCATTTTATGTGAGATAGTTTGTGTGTGTGTATATATATATATATATATATATATGTGGATTCCTACAGAAAAATCAAGTTAATATATACTCCATTCGTCCCATTTTATGTGAGATAGTTTGACTCGACACGGAGTTCAAGAAAGAAAGAAAGAAAGACTTTTAAAAACTTGTGGTCTAAAATGAATGATATAAATTTGTGTGGCTATAAATTATTTCATTAACGGTAAAATAAATAATTTATAGTTAAATTGTTACTTAATATAAAAATATGTCATTCTTTTTTGAACTAACTAAAAAAAAAAGTAATTCACATAAATTGAGACAGAGGGAGTAATGATTATTGAGTTCATATTTAAATATTTATAAATATTTGGTAGACTTCTTAATGCATCAACAGAGTCCGAACAAAAATTGTTGGGTTCATGTAAAGCGGTAACTCCTTGAGTCAGAGGCAACAAACATGTGATTATTAAAAGAAAATTGATTTTGTCACTCGTAATGTATGTTGATCAGGTCCCAAAAGATGCAAGATTTTATTGCTTATTGCGGCAAGTGTAGCCAAACTGGCGAGTCAGTGAATATAGGCCAAGCTGCTTTCGAGACCATGGTTAATTTACTTTCCAATACCATTTTTTCCAAGGATGTAGTGGACCCTTATGCAAATTCAGGTAAAGAATTTAAGGATGTAGTCTGGGACGTCATGGAAGAATCTGGTAAGCCCAATTTCGCCGATTATTTCCCCCTCTTGAAAAGGATTGATCCTCAAGGAATAAGGCGACGCATAGGCAAGCATTCTGGTAAGTTACTACAACTGTTTGGTGGACTGATCGATGAACGATTGGAGCAAAGAAGGCAATTGCCAAATGGCGGTAGACCAGATTTTCTTGAAGTTATGTTAAATACTAGCGAGGAAGATCCGCAGGCATTCGACAGAAATCATATAGAACACTTGTGCCTGGTAAGTTTTGAACTTTTTATTTGCACAGCCGGATAGACCTTTTGAGCAATTATTTTCCACCAGTGCTCTGTTATGCTTTATTGGGTTCCCTTTTAACTTCTTCCATCCATTACATACTTGCTTCCTTATTGCATCCCTGAGAATTATTTATATTGCAGGACCTTTTCATTGCGGGAACGGATACAACTTCAAGTACATTAGAATGGGCAATGGTAGAGGTTATGAGAAAACCATACATAATGAATAAAGCTAAAAGCGAGTTCGCAGATGTTATTGGTAAAGGCAAGATAATTGAAGAAGGCGATATTGGTTGTCTCCCTTATTTGCAGTGCATAGTGAAAGAAACCTTGCGGATGCACCCTCCAGTACCCTTTTTGATTCGCAAGGTCGATCAAGAAGTCGAGGCGTGTGGCTATTTTGTTCCGAAAGACTCTCAAGTGTTAGTGAACGTATGGTCAATAGGTCGTGATCCAGCTACATGGGAGGATCCTCTGACATTTAAGCCTGAGAGATTTTGGGATTTGAAAATGGATGTTCGTGGCCAAGATTTTGAACTCATTCCATTTGGTGCTGGTAGAAGAATTTGCCCGGGATTAACTTTGGCGACAGCGAAATTATGTACAATGTTGGGTTCGTTGTTGAATTCATTTGATTGGAAAGCTGAAGGCGATATTGCAGCAGAAGATTTGGATGTAGAAGAAAAGTTTGGTCTTACACTAGCGAGAGCACGTCCTTTAGGAGCCATACCTATTTCGCTTTAAACGTTGGCGTGCAATAATGTTATTATTGTGAAGACAAATGTTGTTATTGTTGTATTCTTCTCTCTTTTAAATAAGGGTACTATTGTCTTTTGCATTTGTATACTCTTTTTTTAGGAGTAATTTTAATGATTGACAGGAGTTATATATTACTATGGTATTCAGAAGTCTGAAGATCTTCTCATAATATATGTAGTTAGTGAATTTAGATTGAAGAAGCGTTTGATTTCTCCCAATCTTCTCAGTAGGAGTGTTCATGATTTGGATAAAAATCGATTCAAATCAAAAAATAGAATTGAATCGATTTTATTTGGGTTTGATTTAGTTTGAATTTAGATTTTTAAAATTCAATAGTATTTGGTTTGTTTATGATTTTGTTAAGAAAAAAAAACAAAGAAACAATTGAACCAAACCGACAAATTATATACATCAAACTTATTATTATAGTACATACATAAAATATTATTTTTATAAACAATTTTAAAGATCTTCTATATATTTTCATCAAAATGTATTTATAATTTATTATGAAAGCAAAAATGCCCCAGGTGAGAGCATTTATCTTGCTGATTTCATTATTTTCATGTATATGAGTGTAAGACAATTTTTTGTGAGATTGAAAATGTCATTGTCTCTTTCTTCTAGGAGAAAATAGAGAATTTTGAAGCTTTATTCACAGTAATTTAAGTGATCGAAGCATATGTAATGTCAGTTATTTATTTGAATGGATTGTTGTCACTTTTTTACTTTTGAATGAATTGTTTCTTTTATTTTTATTTTTATGTATGGTTAATAACCAAACTAAACCAAACTGATAAATATATATTATATTTTAATTAGATTTGATTTTGATAATTTAAAATCGATTAAATTAGTTTAATTTTAATTTTGACCAATAACCTACCCAAACCGATCCATGAACTACCCCAATTTCCAAGGCTCATTTGTTGAGGTAACTCACCTTCCATGTAGATGATTTGGATCTCTATCATGTTCACGTTTCTTCTTTTCTCTTGCTATGGTAATCATTAAATAAAGTACCTAATTTGATAATTATGGAACAAAATAAATCTTGAAAAGGAAGGTGGTTGAAGTGAAGTGAAAGAGAGATTGAACATGTGTGAATATATATTCTTATTCCCAGTGAGGCGTGAATCGTCATATTTTTGCATTAAATGGACTCACGTGAGGTATGGAGTTTCTGTTTCCTCTTTTTTCTTTTGTTTCATACCTACAGAGAACGTGGGTCAATGGTAAAAGTATAAATGATAATGTTTTTATAAAATACTTCCTTTATTCTATAATGTTTATTTATTTTATGAAATTAATAGATAATTCTTTATTTAGTTTTTAATTTGTTCTTACAATTAATTTTAGTCATTTTTGTAGAGTTTTCGGTCAAAATCATTCTTAAACTATATTACAAACTTAAATTATATCCTTAAAATATCATTCTTAGCAGAAAACATCCTTCAATTATTTAAAAGTAAACAATTTAATCCTTCTACTGGAATTTATCAGAAAACTAATAGATCCCACAAAAATCAACTCAATCCTTCATAATTATTATTCTTAGATACGCCAAAAATACTATTGTGGCTTAGGTCGCAGGTTCAAGCCCCACACCATGCAAAACGAAGCCTGGTATTTAAGTGGAGAAGGGTAGAGGGGCGGGCCCATTATCCACCGAGTTTAGAAGGCTGTGATTGGTCCAAAGGGCGGGTCACAGACGGATTTCTCAGTTATAAAAAAAAGAAAAAAGTTAAATGATTTCTAAACATAGAAAGATGTCATTCTTGGGATAGACCTAACGGAAAGTGTGCCACGTAAATTGGGACATATCTTTTTGATCCTAAAAAAGTTCCACAAAACCTCTTATGAATTAACTTTCTTAATATATTCCTAAAAAACAAAAATGTAACCACATGTTCTTCCATTTACATCATTGCGTATTCATTTCTCTGATAATTGCTCCAAATTTGAATAAAAAATTCAATTTCAGAGAAAGAGCCCTTCTTAAACAAAATATGTTGACTTTATCCATGTCTGATGTTGCAATTAAATTTGTACCTGCATCCTCATAGATGTCTGCATAAAGTATGTGATTCGTGGAACATATTTATCGAATTTTCATGGAGCGGAAAATGTCGAAGCAGAAAAAGAAAGAAGTTTTCAACAGATGATCATAACTCTATGGGAGAGATAACGCTTGTGTCGAGTTGTGTTAGTGGAGATATTTTACCACCTGACACCAAACGCAAGAAAGCCTACGGATGTCACAATGAGGACTATGTAACTCAGATGTCACTGTTTGAATGTGCAAGGAACTGCCTTTTTCAACTTAAAGCATCTATTGAAAGCCTTCACCAAAAGAACCTGTTTTCTTATAATCCACTAGTGCTACTACGTCGGTATGTATGTTTGACACATTTGGGGTTTTCATTAGTTTCTATTGTATTCTGGAGATTGCATCAAACTCTGGAACTCCATAATATATTTATTATTTCTATGTCATCTTTCCTAATAATAAGAGTTCTTATAATAAGCTGTAAGTGTCTTAAAGTAAGCGAAGTGTATGTTTGATGTTTAGATTGGGTTCATTGGATGTTCTTCAGAATTGGGTTAAGCAATTCTTACTTTGATATTTAAGTTTTTATTTGCAATCATTTCAAAACTATTTTGCTAGAATCATGCTTATATTTTAAGAACATTCATACGATGTTCAGTTAATAGTATCAAGTTGTAGGATGGAAACAGGAGTGCAAGTGCATTGCACTCATAATGGCTTGTGATCAAAATTCAAAAGATCACTTAGATCATTAGTGATGTCGGGCAGAGGCGAATCCAGGATTTCAAGAAAACGGGTGCACCATTGCTTTAAAGATAAGATCAAAAAATTTATAATAACAATAACTAGGCGAGCAATACATAAAAATTACATTGCCACAAAAAATATCATCAATTTACAATTGTACTCGACGAGACTTCATATTTTGAAAACGATCTATAATAGCATCATTACTTACATTTTCAAATATCTTCCGCTCTATCTTACAAACTAAACAGCCATTCAAAAATTCTTCACCAATGCTATTACGTAGATCATTTTTGATGAGCTTCATTGAGGAGAATGCTCTTTCCACACTTGCCGTAGCAACAGGCAAAATCAAAGCCAACTTTACAAGCAAATAAACAAGAGACCAAGTTTGATCCAATTTTGTTTGTGCCATCATCGTAGCAAGATCTTTAATCCCCTTCAAGTTGAGAAATTTGCTATCACACTCTCGAGCATAGACAATGAAACTATCAAGCTGATAACTGAGATCTCGAAGTTCATTATCACCAAACTCACTTTTATAATATTCGGCCAACTTCATTATTCTGCTCTTACATGTGAGATCCAACCCCAAGAATACAATCAACATTTGAAGAAGAAGGTGTAATTGTCTCTCTTTGAGCTTCTGGAACTACATGTGAACTAACAAATGGACCGCTACTAGAACGTGGTTGCTTAATCAAAAATTTATCCATTCAGATATTTAAGGATAAATGTTCCTACATATTCAAATAACTATTCAACTTAGTCACAAATTTAACTAGCAAATTTTAAAAAAAAATAAGAGAATCGCATATCTTTCACAATAAAAAATAAGGGAATCACACCCTTGCAAGTTCAAATAAAATAGAGGAATCACAATCCTTGCAAATCTAACTAAAATAGAGGAATCACACCCCTTTCACATTTATCAATAAGAAAATTACACATTCATAATAAAAAGAGGACTTATGCCTCTTTTGCATTCAAAATCACATATTCATAGAAAGAAGAGGAATCACACCCCTTTCACATTTGAAAAATAAGGGAATCACACTCCTTTCACATTAAAAAAATAAGGGAATCACACCCCTTTCACATTAAAAAAATAGGGGAATCACACCCCTTTCACATTAAAAATAAAAAAGGAATCACACCCTTCAAAATTGATAATATAATATGATTATATGAAACACATTCCTTACAAGTTACATCCGCAAAATATGTAAGTTTGAGATAATCAATTCTTTAGCTATTGATGATTTCCTATTATAAGTAATGACAAGATTTTTTTATATGAAAACCCTAAAATTAAAGTGATATATATATATATATATATATATATATATATATATATATATATATATATATATATATATATATTATCTTGTTAGTTTGTTTATTAAAAAGAGAAATCATAAACTAAAATTACCTTAAACTTTGACAATGATGATTTCTCTAGATTCTTGACTTGAAGTTGGAGACTTGAAAGCTTGAAGCTTCTTCTTTGTGTGGAAAATAAAAAACAAATTTGAGGAGAGAAGAAATATATTGTTGGAATTTGGAACTTGAAAAGTGGGTGGGTCATGGGTGGGAAGGAAACTTTTGAAGTTTTGACTTTTAGAACTTTTAGAATTTAATTTTTTTTTTTTAATAAAAAACATGTTTTTAGTTAATAAAAATAAATTGAAGCGAATTGGGGCTGCCTGGGATCGAACCTGCGATCTTTGTGTTGAAATCTTGCAGTCATACCAGTGAGCCATCCAGCCATCTTGAGAACGGGTTCAACAAGTTTTAATTTAATATATTCTTTAATAATTATAGAAGTAATATATCAAATTTAGTCGAATGAGTACGAGTTCAATTGACCCAAAAATAAGGCTTAAATTCGCCCCTGATGTCGGGTTTTGAAATATCTGAGGTGCATGTGCCGTAGAATGCAAGTGGATGGCGTGTTTTTTCCTCCTTTTTTATGGGTCAAAATTCAGTGAACACATTTTTATTCTTCAAGCTACTATTTATGTTAGTTTGCTGGTTGGCGTTTTGTTCTATTTTTGCAGAGAATCTATCAGGGAGTTCTTAATAAGGAAGCATTTGTTTGAAATTTTTCAAAAAGCAGAGTTTGCAAAAGAATATTGAGTTTTCGCAAACTCTGTTTTTTGAGTTGTTTTTGTGAAAGAATTCTGAGTTTTTGTAAACTCTTAACTTTGAGGCAGGAAGTTGTGTTGCCATCCTTCAATTCAAGCCAGTTTTTCAAGGATTTAGGTTAGGTTTAGTTAATGGATTCCTATTAGATTAGATTTAGTTAATGGATGCTTATATATTTCCTATTCTTTTGTATTGAGACGAATTCTATTATATTGTAATATAACTCTAGCCTCTTGTTCTTCAATTAAAGTAGTTTTGTTAACATGGTATCAAAGCCTCTACGATTTTGGTAAACAATTAAAGAGCTTCTGCTGCCAGCAGGTGGCACCCATATATGCTGTCCGTCTGGCCAATGATTATGTTTACAAAAGTTGGGTCATTGTAAATCGATCCATGCTTCTTGATTTGTTTGGTTCAGTTTTTAACTTGTTCGGTTCGGTTTTTTGATTTGTTCGGTTCGGTTTTTGATTTGTTCGGTTCGATTTTTGATTTGTTCGGTTCGGATTTTGATTTGTTCGGTTCGATTTTTGATTTGTTCGGTTCGGTTTTTGATTTGTTCGGTTTGTTTTTTGATTTGTTCGAACTAGGATTCGATTTTGTTCAGTTTGATTTTTGATTTGTTCGGTTCGTTTTTTTTTTGTTCAAACTAGGGTTCGGTTTTTGATTTATTCGAATTAGGGTTTGTTTTTATATTTGTTGCTTTCGCTGAGTTCTTGATTGCTGCTGCTGTTTGTTTAGATCGGATCGATTTAAGGTAGTGTAATTTTTGTTTTAAAATTGTTCATGTCTTGCTCTGTTTGCTTGACGAAATTTGGGTTGTATTGTGTTGTTTAATGATGGGTATTGAGTAAAGTTTGAATCTTTATTGTTAACCGGGTTGCTTTATTTGTTCCCTTTTTCCCCTTTAGTTTTGTGGTGTTTTGGGGGAGTTTGAAAGTTTGAAAGTTCAATTGGGTTTGTGGGATATGTTGAGATTGTGTTAAGTTGGGGTGATTTGTTCAAATCTGGTCATCTGATTGTTGTCAGTGCTATTATCCGCATCAGCAGATGGCTCTTTCGATGTAACATTTGGGATCTTCATCATTCGCTGTTCAAAACAACTTGACGTGCGATTGATAGTGTTCTTGTATGCTTGTGTCCAGTGGTAATAACTGTGGGGGTTTATTTTTGATTCCTCTTTTCTTGATTGTTGATCGTTTCTGGATTGATTCTTTTGGTGGTTTCCGCACAATCGGCTTTTGAGTTGAGTGTGTCAGGAAGCTCTCTCCTGCCACCATCTCTTTTTGTGATTGTGACTTAGGACGGTGTTTCTAGTCCTTGTATGTCTCCTAACTTGGACAATCCTATTCAAACTCAGATGGCTGTAGCAGTATTTAAGAGTCCGCTTGGTGGAGAGTACCATGGAAGCAGTATGATGGAAAGGAAATCTACTGGGAGGAGATGGGTTTTTATGCAAACTGACAGTGGCTTTAGTGTCTACACGCCTAAGAAAGTATGTCGAGAATGAGATTGGTACTATTGACCTTGCAGATTGCTGGTCTTTTTACGAAGGCGCAGTCGACGTCTCGGTTTCGATTTTTGTGTGACGAACTCTTAATGCTTATTGCCGTTGCATTGTGAGTTTGAGGGGGATGTTAATCCATATGTTACTATGTTTAGGTTTAGTTAATGGATTTCTATTAGGTTAGGTTTAGTTAATGGATTCCATTTGGTTAGGTTTAGTTAATGGATTCCTATTAGGTTAGTTTAGTTAATGGATGCTTATATATTTCCTATTCTTTTGTATTGAGACGAATTCTATTATATTGTAGTATAACTGTTGCCTCTTGTTCTTTAATTAAAATAGTTCTGTTAACACTTTGTTCATGTTTTTTCTGAAGTTTGAACACATTTTTGCTACTGATGTAATGATCTTGATAGCTTAAGAATTTGTTGCTCATATATTGGTTGGTGGTTAAAGATAAATATAACTTTTTTCTTATTTAGGGACTTGGGACAAAGTCTTGGTGCAATAGTAAAGTTGCTCCTTTGGTGACCCAAGGGTCAAGGTTCAAGGTGTGGGAACTGCCTCTATGCATAAATGCAAGGGGAATGCTGTGACCAATAAGCGCATTCTCCCCATAGTGTCACTAGCCAGACATTACTTGGGGGGTTAAGCCTTTTCGGGAAAGGAGGGATGGGGAGGCCACTGCTGCTACCAGAAATTATCTAATACTCTTCATTGCAGTTTGACGCGATTTCAGGAGCTCTGTGGAGATGACGGACCATAAAAGCTCGCTCGCTGTTGACCTATCGCCTTGAAATCCATGTTCGATCGTACTCCACATGCCAACTTGACATCGGCTAGTTGAAAATGACTGCAACTTGAAAGGGACGATGTCTCTGGACTCATTAGAGCAAAATATGGCTTGGATGTGAATCCAGTATTAGCATTCTTGACTGCAACTTTTGAGGCGAGTTTTCTGACTTTGACTATGGACACGTGTAACACATTTCTGGACTGAAAGGATGAATATTCTTAGATGTCGACAGGTGTTCTTTTACAATTTCTCATCAAGTGCCTCCAGGGAAGCCAAGGTCAAAGGTTTTAGAGTTAGCAGAATCTGCGAAGCAGTTAGAATAAAACAGTTAGTAGCTAATCTCCATTTAGCTGTTAATTACTGTTAGGAGGTGGTTATGTGTACGTTAGGAGTTAGTTAGAATATACTAGTTAGAATATACGTGCTAAAGCTAACCGCTGGCAGCTAGCATCAACCTCTATAAGAGGATTTAAGGATTGATTTGGTTTCAATTTTTGGAATCTGAGATATTTTCTGCTCTTGTGAGAATGTAGACATTTTCCAGATTTCATCTTTGCGTTTGGATGTATATGAAATCGATCGAGTAGGTTGCAGAAAATTAACCCTACATGCATTGACAAGATTGGTGATATTAACCCTACATGACTTAATGCCTGTGTAGTTCAGTTTGTTAAACAGAAAGGAAACGACAAAGCAAAAGTTGTTACAATTTAAAAGTAGTAGTACGTACTACAACAACCCAAAACCTCAAGGTGCATATGCAGGGAACACAACGGTGCTAGCAGTTCTTCTTGACTTCCAGAGAGCTTCTCGGCAGTTTCCATCAAAAAGAATTAATTGAATTGTTGACGGGATGGGATGATAGTAGGGATCAAATATGGATGGTTCGGTTGGAATAGGTTAAATAAAAATGGATAAAATATTCGATCCGCCTATAATTAACACAGATAATAAATGGATTAAGATACGGATAACAAGGATACTGTAGCTTAACCAAGGTTTAAGAGTTGGTTTGATTGAATAATTATTCACCCTTAGATCATTATGGACAGCAGATTAAAGGGGTACTGGACCAACTGGATGCAAAGTCCACTGGACAGGAGCCGAATCCGATAATGTGGTGTTTTTATAAATGAACGAACACAAGCTAAAAATCAGAATAAACTTAAACTCTCAGAAAGCAAGAAATCATGTAAAATGTATTGATAATATGGATATCCATTTTCAAAAAGTCATGATATGTAATGGGTCGTTACTTGTTTTCTCTAATTATTTTGTCGGTCGTAAATGATAGTACTAGTTTGTTTACCTACTTCGGAAAAAGAGTACTCAACTGGCCCAGAGGTTGTGCGTGATACACACCTTACACATATAGGATAAATGGATGGTGCTGTATATTATTATTATATATATAACCTCTAGATAATGCAACTATTACAAGGCACACGTACTCCGAATTAATTATTTAATTAACAATGGATTATGTAGTCATTGTAGGTGGATTACTACTTGTCTGGAGTTTGCTTCAGTGGGTAGCAATAAGCCACAGAGGTAACAAAAGACTTCCACCAGGGCCTATTCCCCTTCCATTGATTGGAAATTTGCACAATATTCTTGGCGATCAACCTCACAAGTCACTTGCAAGGCTTGCCCAAAAATATGGCCCAATGATGAGCCTCAGAATGGGGCAAATAACGACAGTGGTAATATCTTCATCAGCCGTGGCAAAACAAGTCTTACAAAAACAAGATTTGGCCTTCTCCAGCAGAACAATTCCAGATGCAATCCGTACCAATAATCACCATCACCTCTCTGTGGTGTTTCTACCCGTTTGCTCTCTATGGAGAAGTATGAGGAAAATCTTGAATTCTAATCTCTTCTCTGGCAACAAGCTTGACGCAACTCAGCATATCAGGTAAAGGTCGGATATGGGTGGGTTTAATTTGATCAAAATTTATTTAGGTTGGGGAAAAAAATATACAGTATATAGGTTAGTCAAATAACGGGTCATAACATAATCCAACCAAAATGAGCCATGCTTTTTTTATCTTACGTTATAGAAAAAAAATGCATTTTTTCCCATATTAGAAGCTTAAATTCTCCCAAATTATATATCCTATAGTTTCCAAATTTGATTTTATATGTTTGAGTTTGTGTTGCAACCCTCGGATAAGAGAGACGGATCTAAAATTTGAAGTATATATATATATGGATTCCTACAATCAAGTTAATATATACTCCATTCGTCCCATTTTATGTGAGATAGTTTGACTCGGCACGGAGTTCAAGAAAGAAAAAAAGACTTTTAAAACTTGTGGTCTAAAATGAATGATAGAAATTTGTGTGGCTATAAATTATTTCATTAAGGGTAAAATAAATATTTTATAGTTAAATTATTACTTAATATAAAGATATGCCATTCTTTTTTGGACTAACTAAAAAGAAAAATAATTCACATAAATTGGGACAGAGGGAGTAATGATTATTGAGTTCATAGTTAAATATTTATAAATTTTTGGTAGACTTCTTAATGCATCAACAGAGTCCGAACAAAAATTGTTGGGTTCATGTAAAGCAGCAACTCCTTGAGTCAAAGGCAACAAACATGTGATTATTAAAAGAAAATTGATTTTGTCACTTGTAATGTATGTCGATCAGGTCACAAAAGATGCAAGATTTTATTGCTTATTGCGGCAAGTGTAGCCAAACTGGCAAGTCAGTGAATATAGGCCAAGCTGCTTTCGAGACCATGGTTAATTTACTTTCCAATACCATTTTTTCCAAGGATGTAGTGGACCCTTATGCAAATTCAGGTAAAGAATTTAAGGATGTAGTCTGGGAAGTCATGGAAGAATCTGGTAAGCCCAATTTCGCCGATTATTTCCCTCTCTTGAAAAGGATTGATCCTCAAGGAATAAGGCGACGCATAGGCAAGCATTTTGATAAGTTGCTACAGCTGATTGGGGGATTGATCGATGAACGATTGGAGCAAAGAAGGCAATTGACAAATGGCGGTAGAACAGATTTTCTTGAAGTTATGTTAAATACTAGCGAGGAAGATCCGCAGGCATTCGACAGAAATCATATAGAACACTTGTGCCTGGTAAGTTTTGAACTTTTCATTTGCACAGCCGGATAGACCTTTTGAGCAATTATTTTCCACCAGTGCTCTGTTATGCTTCATTGGGTTTCCTTTTAACTTCTTCCATCCATTACATACTTGCTTCCTTATTGCATCCCTGAGAATTATTTATATTGCAGGACCTTTTCGTTGCGGGAACGGATACAACTTCAAGTACATTAGAATGGGCAATGGTAGAGGTTATGAGAAAACCATACATAATGAATAAAGCTAAAAGCGAGTTCGCAGATGTTATTGGTAAAGGCAAGGTAATTGAAGAAGGCGATATTGGTTGTCTCCCTTATTTGCAGTGCATAGTGAAAGAAACCTTGCGGATGCACCCTCCAGTACCCTTTTTGATTCGCAAGGTCGATCAAGAAGTCGAGGCGTGTGGCTATTTTGTTCCGAAAGACTCTCAAGTGTTAGTGAACGTATGGTCAATAGGTCGTGATCCAGCAACATGGGAGGATCCTCTGACATTTAAGCCTGAGAGATTTTGGGATTTGAAAGTGGATGTTTGTGGCCAAGATTTTGAACTCATTCCATTTGGTGCTGGTAGAAGAATTTGCCCGGGATTAACTTTGGCGACAGCGAAATTATGTACAATGTTGGGTTCGTTGTTGAATTCATTTGATTGGAAAGCTGAAGGCGATATTGCAGCAGAAGATTTGGATGTAGAAGAAAAGTTTGGTCTTACACTAGCGAGAGCACGTCCTTTAGGAGCCATACCTATTTCGCTTTAAACGTTGACGTGCAATAATGTTGTTATTGTGAAGACAAATGTTGTTATTGTTGTATTCTTCTCTCTTTTAAATAAGGGTACTATTGTCTTTTGCATTTGTATACTCTGTTTTTAGGAGTAATTTTAATGATTGACAGGAGTTATATATTACTATGGTATTCAGAAGTCTGAAGATCTTCTCGTAATATATGTAGTTAGTGAATTTAGATTGAAGAAGCGTTTGATTTCTCCCAATCTTCTCAGTAGGAGTGTTCATGATTTGGATAAAAATCGATTCAAATAAAAAAATAGAATTGAATCGATTTTATTTGGGTTTGGTTTAGTTTGAATTTAGATTTTTAAAATTCAATAGTATTTGGTTTGTTTATGATTTTGTTCGGAAAAAAAACAAAGAAACAATTGAACCTAACCGACAAATTATATACATCAAACTTATTATTATAGTACATACATAAAATATTATTTTTATAAACAATTTTAAAGATCTTCTATATATTTTCATCAAAATGTATTTATAATTTATTATGAAAGCAAAAATGCCCCAGGTGAGAGCATTTATCTCATTTTCATGTATATGAGTGTAAGACAATTTTTTGTGAGATTGAAAATGTCATTGTCTCTTTCTTCTAGGAGAAAATAGAGAATTTTGAAGCTTTATTCACAGTAAATTAAGTGATCGAAGCATATGTAATGTCAGTTATTTATTTGAATGGATTGTTGTCACTTTTTTACTTTTGAATGAATTGTTTCTTTTATTTTTATTTTTATGTATGGTTAATAACCAAACTACACCAAACCGATAAATATATATTATATTTTAATTAGATTTGATTTTGATAATTTAAAATCGATTAAATTAGTTTAATTTTAATTTTGACCAATAACCTACCCAAACCGATCCATGAACTACCCCAATTTCCAAGGATCATTTGTTGAGGTAACTCACCTTCCATGTAGATGGTTTGGATCTCTATCATGTTCACGTTTCTTCTTTTCTCTTGCTATGGTAATCATTAAATAAAGTACCTAATTTGATAATTATGGAACAAAATAAATCTCGAAAAGGAAGGTGGTTGAAGTGAAGTGAAAGAGAGATTGAACATGTGTGAATATATATTCTTCTTCCCAGTGAGGCGTAAATCGTCATATTTTTGCATTAAATGGACTCACGTGAGGTATGGAGTTTCTGTTTCCTCTTTTTTCTTTT
The DNA here is from genome assembly GCA_037074985.1 of Solanum bulbocastanum. Classification (NCBI taxonomy): domain Eukaryota; kingdom Viridiplantae; phylum Streptophyta; class Magnoliopsida; order Solanales; family Solanaceae; genus Solanum; species Solanum bulbocastanum. The sequence continues at coordinate 37,053,307 of CM073598.1, read as the reverse complement.
GTTTCATACCTACAGAGAACGTGGGTCAATGGTAAAAGTATAAATGATAATGTTTTTATAAAATACTTCCTTTATTCTATAATATTTATTTATTTTTATGAAATTAATAGATAATTCTTTATTTAGTTCTTAATTTGTTCTTATAATTAATTTTAGTCATTTTTGTAGAGTTTTCGGTCAAAATCATTCTTAAACTATATTACAAACTTAAATTACATCCTTAAAATATCATTCTTAGCAGAAAACATCCTTCAACTATTTAAAAAGTAAATAATTTTCATCCTTCTACTTGAATTTATTAGAATACTAATAGATCCCACAAAATCAACTCATCCCTTCATAATTATTATTCTTAGATACACCAAAAATACTGTTGTAAACTTTTTCGATAATTGAGTTTAGCATTATGCAAAAAAATTTAATTTGACCTTTTTTTCATTTATTTTTCATGTAATTTGATATTAAAAATATTATTAGTTGAAATATGTTTCTTGTCAATTGAATATGTTAGAAGCAACGTTTGTTGGAGACTTGCTTCCAATAATGTAGAATGAAACTCAAATGCGAGACATAATCAATATTTTGATCATTTTAATATCAGATTTGTCCAAAAATTTATTGATCTAAATATAGTTTGACTTTGAAAAAAGTAAAGATAATTAAGCTCGAACTTCTTTCCGTTACTAAATGAGAAATAGAGCAGATCATGTATTATCCTCACACCTTCTAAACATTTTTTGTTTCAGTAAGCAATGGTGTCTAAGATTTCTAATATTTTTTTCAGAAACTTTTTATAGCAGGTATGAAATTACTAAGAAAACTTTTGTTGATAGTCATGTGAACTGCTCATATTTTTGTAGGATCCCTTAGTTTTTTGACGATATCTTACATAAGGATGAATATTGTTAACTTTGAAATACTTAGAGGATGTTTTTTGCCAAAAAATATATTTTAAGGATGCAACTTAAGTTTGGGGTATAGTTTAAGGATGTTTTTGGCCAAAAATTTCATTTTTCTATTACATTTTTCAAAATATTATTTATTCAAAGGGTGATAATTGATATAGTAAAATTACATTTCTATTTATAGTTTCTTAAAAAATGTACCAAAACAATAATAGATAATCACTGGATAAAAGAAAGTATAAAAGCTTAGGGTAATTTTAAAATTATTAAAAATTTCCAAATATTTTCTAATTATTAGATTTGAAAACTTTTAAGTAATAACAAATTGTATAACCAAATTATTAATCGGTCATCGTCAGTCGAAGACAGAGATATTGTTAAGAACTGCCTGGTGGGAGTATCTTTTTACCCGAATTATTAATCGGTCATCGTCAGCCGAAGACAGAGAGGCATTCATTAAATAGATATGACACACTCTTTTTTTTCCTTCTTTTTTATAGTTAACTCAAATAGAATGATAATTTTTTATATTTAGTAATAATTAAATTAAATGACTATTTTATTCAAATTTATGATCATATAAATTTTTGTAACTTTTTTATATCATAACTTTCAAAAATCTTTCTTTATCAAATTTCTGATCAAATCAAGCAACATTTGAAACTGTGTTAGTAAATCTTTTCCCAACGGATTGACTACATTAAAACTAAGGGAAGCAGTGACTTGAAGGCAGAAAGCAAGACTAAGTGAGCAGTAACTAATGCAATAGCTTGTTCAGCGAAGAAACCGGCCAATGGATTTTGTATAGATTGTAGGTGGATTGCTACTTGCCTGGACTTTGGTTCAGTGTATTTGTAAGCTAGTGATAAGCAAAAGATGTAACAAGAAACTTCCACCAGGACCAAAACCCCTGCCCTTGATTGGAAATCTTCACAACATACTCGGTGGTTAACCACACCAGTCCCTTGCGAAACTTGCCGAAAGCATGGCCCTATAATCAGCCTCAGGTTGGCCCAAATGACGACAGTGGTTATATCTTCACCCTAAACAAGTCTGACAAAAGCAAGATTTGGCCTTTTCTAGTAGACCACATCCAGATGCAATCTGTGCCCTAAATCACTACCAATTCTCTGTCGTATGGCTACCAGTCGCTGATCAATGGAAAAGCCTAAGGAAAATATTGAATTCCTATATCTTCTCCGGCAGCAGCCTTGAGGCAAATCAACATCTCAGGTAGCAGTAGCGTGCCAAATGGGTTACTTTACTCAAATTTGATCGGACCAAAGTTAGCTTGGGTCAAAGTCATAATTTTCAATATCCAACTCTGATTTTATATGTTTCAGTTTGACTTGCATTTTGACCCATACAGTTATTGTGTGATGATTTACATACTGAATGAGTAACTAACTCTTTTTAGGTCCGGAAAGATCCGAGATTTGACTGCTTATTGCCGTAGATGTAGTGAAACTGGTGAGGCAGTGAATATAGGCAAAGCTGCTTTCGAGACTTCCATGAATTTACTTTCCAATACCATTTTTTCCAAGGATGTTGTGGACCTTTATGCAAATTAAGGTAAAGAATTCAAGGATGTGGTGTGGAACATCTCGGTAGAAGCTGGTAAGCCCAATTTGGCTGATTTTTTTTCCGTGTTTAAAACAATTGATCCTCAAGGAATAAGGCGAAGAGTAGGAAAGCATTTTGGTAAGTTGCTTCAGCAGATTCAGGGACTGATTGATGAACGATTGGAGGCAAGGAGGAAATCGGCAACTATTGGTAGCATTGACGTTCTTGACATTCTGTTAAATACCAGCCAAGAAGATCCTCAGGCAATCGACAGAAATCACACAGAACGGTTATGCCTGGTACTTTCAAACTTCTTCCGTTAGGTTATGCATTCGATCGACTTTTGTTAATTACAGTGTGTATGTTACTAGATCCTCTTTGGCCAAATTGTAGAGATGTATCCATCATACATAGTGAAACAGATATTAGGGGAAGATCTATTGTCGCATGCCCTGCACATTGTTCTATTTATGCTAAAAAGTATACACATTATTTACTGCCTAAGAATTGTACAAGGATTCATTACATATAAGAGATAGCTAATTTATAAAGAAAATAATAGTGTTACATAATGATGTAAGTACTATCACATTGTAAGTAGAGATTTCCAATTTATCAATTTTTGGCATCCCTTAGATTTAGTTATATACATTGCAGGACCTATTCACAGCGGGAACGGACACAACTTCAAATACATTTGAATGGGCAATGGTAGAGGTCATGAGAAAACCATACATCTATATCTATCTCTATCTATATCTATATTACTTTAAAAGCATAAACTCCTAACTTGAATGTTAAATTACTATAATATCCCTAACTTAGGTTGTGACTTTTTCGATTAGTTGTGGCTTTTTCGAAAAGTTTTGATTTTCCAAAGGGTTGTGACTTTTCCAAAGAGCTGTGACTTTTTCAATAAGTTGTGACTTTTCCAAAGGGTTGAGACTTCTCGGAAAGGTCATGACTTTTCAGATAAGACACAAAAACACGTGTTCATACTACCCTTTGTTCACTATAAATAGAGGGCCTTCCTCTCATTTTTAAACCACATTTTTTTTAATCTTCTACTCTTCTTCTTCTTGCACATTATTTTTTTAGTTATAACATTATAAATTTTCTTAGTTATTACTAATTATTGTCAACGTTATTCACACTCTTTTACATTCTAAGTTCTAATATTATGAATTCCGTAGTTATTACATTAATTATTTCTAACATTCATCTTTTCTTATATTAACTTTTGACCATTAATTTTTCATATTATTATACTGCCCCTATATATGTGATAACACGGTGGTGTTTTTTGTCCTTTGACGAATCATGCTTGGTTGAATAAATTGAAAATCGTTTACAAGTATATGAACTATATCTTTATTGGGTGTAAGATGAACATTTGATTATATATATGATTTCATAGATAGAATATATTATTAAATTTTAATTTTTAGTTTTTCCAATAAAAGAAAAGAAACATTTCTCAGTTAGCTATGGACGACGGTCAAATAATTATATTTGATTTAAGTACATAGTCAATCAAGAAGTCAAATATGAGAGCCAATAACAAGAACGTCATCTACATTTTTTTTAATCTTCTACTCTTCTTCTTCTTGCACATTAATTTTTCAGTTATAACATTATAAATTTTCTTAGTTATTACTAATTATTACCAACTTTATTCACACTCTTTTACATTCTAAGTTATAGTATTATGAATTCCGTAGTTATTACATTAATTATTTCTAACATTCATCTTTTCTTATATTAACTTTTGACAATTAATTTTTCATATTATTATACTGCCCTTATATATGTGATAATACGGTGGTGTTATTTTTCCTTTGACGAATCATGCTTGGTTGAATAAATTGAAAATCATTTACAAGTATATGAACTATATCTTTGTTAGGTGTAAGATGAACATGTGATTATATATATGATTTCATAGATAGAATATATTATTAAATTTTAATTTTTAGTTTTTCCAATAAAAGAAAAGAAACATTTCACAGTTAGCTATGGACAGTCAGATAACTATCTTTGATTTAAGTAAGCAGTCAATCAAGAAGTCAAATATGAGAGCCAACAACAAGAACGTCATCTTTTATGTTATAACTTGTAAAATAAAAATTAATATACAAAAAATAGTTCTAAAAGATAAAATATAGTTGTTCTCTTCACATGTTCATTTGGCATCAAAACAGTTTAACAAGAAAAATATACAACATATATCATCTATAAGGTAATATTAGTGAGATGCGATTAATTACATGATTGAACCTCATCAAATTGAAATAAATATATACATTATTGCATTTAACTAATAAAAATTTGCATTGACATTTTTATAGGTCCGCGTGAATAAGTTTATATATATATATATATATATATATATATATATATATATATATTATTTTGTGCAAAAGAATCTGCAATATTATTTTGTGCTAAGCTTATTATTCAAATTTTCGCTTAAATAAGAAATGCTATTTACTATAACATATAATTTCTTAATTGGTAATCGCGTGCAACGCACGTGTCATAAAGCTAAAGCTGAACTTGCTGAAGTTATTGGGCAAGGCAAGGTAATAGAAGAAGCGGATGTTGCCCGACTCCCATGTTTGCAGTGCATAGTGAAAGAAACCTTGCGGCTGCACCCACCAGTTCCCTTTTTGATCTGAAAGGTAGATCAAGACGTTGAGGCATGTGGTTATTTTGTTCCGAAAGATTCTCAAGTGTTGGTGCACGTATGGTCAATAGGCCGTGATCCAGCTATATGGATGGATCCAGCTATAAGCCAGAGAGATTTTGGAGTTTGAAAATGGATGTTCGTGGCCAAGATTTTGAACTCATTCCATTTGGTGCTGGTAGAAGAATTTGCCTGGGGTTACCTTTGGCAACCCGGACACTTTCTGTGATGTTGGGTTCATTGTTGAACTCATTTGATTGGAAAGCTGAAGGTGATAATGCACCACAAGATTTGGATGTAGAAGAAAAGTTTGGCATTACATTAGCGAGGCCGCGTCCATTACGAGCTGTCCCTATTCCGCTATAAATGTCGACTTACATAATTGCAAATAAAGCTCGACAACCTAGTGTTTTACCAATTTGACACAATAAGGTCATATATATATCCAGTTACGCTGGTTTGATGAACTTACTTCAAATCTACTTATTTTACTCAATCCCATTCAGGGATAGCTAGTCTGATGATTTCACATTGTAATGAAGAAAATAAATTAGAGAAATTTTTTTGGATAAGAAACAGAGTAAAAAGCCTGATTTATAAGGTATTCGTCATTCCACCATTTTGCTCTAGGAGCGTTTTTGTTGGAGTCCCACATCGGTTGGAGAAGGGATGTTATACTTAAATGGCTTAATCAATTCTATCGTCATGAGTTAGTTTTTCGGTTGAGTTAAACTCAAAGTCTATTTTGTATGGAGTAAATTGTACTCTCTATTAAAAGTGACTGACAATGGGTGGTTGCGACACAAATGAATGTTGTTTTATCTTTCTTTATTTTAGTCTGTTTCAAAATAATGTCTCTTTTTTTTTTTTTTCAATTCTTTAAATTCTATCTTTCTATTATGTTAAGATCATAAGATTAAATGTCATTTTGATATATTTTATATATTTTTATTTTATAACCATAAGATTTAAGAATTTTTTTTTTAACTTTCTTAAATTCTAATCAAAATCTAAAACGGTGGGAGTAATATTCAAATTTATGGATGCCCAAATTAATTGATTTTCAATTAAAGAAGAAGCTAAGCTCAACGGTGGGAGTAATATTCAAATTTATGGATGCCCAGATTAATTAATTTTCAACAAAAGAAGAAGCTAAGTTCGTAAGCTATATAGGCCGGTCAAAAAATAATACTCTCTTTGGTTCATAACGTCATATAAAGTGAATTATCAGGATATGACAGTGTCTTTTTTTTTAAAAATATTTAAGGAGATAAATTAAAGCTATTTTCTATTAAACTATACTTTTAAATATGAAAAGTCCTAATAAATAATAATTTTCTTAAAACTTTAAACAATTTATTTATTTTAAATTATATAAAAAAAATCAATATATAAGTATGAGAAAGGATTATATTTCTATTATATAGAAGAGTGAAGTGTGAGGACAATCAAGGGTAAAAATGTAATTTCATTCTAACAAAATCTATTAAGAAAGATAATAAATAATTCTAGAAACAACTTTCTATATATGAAGTGAATAATAATCAAGGGTAAAAATGTAATTTCACGCTAACAAAAATCTATCAAGAATGATAACAAGAAAATTAAATAGTTTTAGAAACATCTAAAGTTACTGTATTACCATTAACTTATTTTGTTATTACTTCACTTTTTTTCTTTTGTGAGTTATTGTAATATCTATTCATTACACTATTTTACATTACTTTAATTTGATTCTTAATATTTTTTCTAGTCATTATGCTTATCAAAAATGCCTACTTTTAATATAAAAAGTTATTATGAATTAATTAATGTCTCTTTTATTTTGACTCTAATTAATATACTTGAAAATAAATAAGTGTGATAAAATTAATAATAGATACTGTATTAGATTGAAATTAAAGAAAAAGATGTTTAAAAGGTAACTTTACAAGTAAAAATGAATAGGATGATATCTTTGCATTTAAGATGACCAAGAATAAAAATGTAATTTCATTCTAACATCTATTAAGAGAGATAGCAAGAAAAATAAATAATTCTTAAAACATCTTTCTATATATGAAGTAAATGATGATCAAAGGTAAAAATATAACTTCATGCAAACAAAAATGTACCAAGAATGATAACAAGAAAACTAAATAGTTCTAGAAACATCTTTAGTCATTATTATTACTTTATTAGTATTAACTCATTTTGTTATTTCTTCACTTTTTTATGAGTTATTGTGATATCTATTCATTACTCTATTTTACTACTCCCTCCATCCCATTTTATGTGACACCATTTCCTTTTTGGTCTGTCCCAATAAGAATGTCACATGTCCCAAAAATAAATATATGTTTCTTAATAAATTACAATGACATATTTTACGTGAAGCTTTGGGATTATACGTAAAAAGAGAAATCAAGTAAATTAGATAATTTTGAAGTATCTAATTTACTTGATTTCTCTTTTTATGTATAATCCCAAAGCTTCGCGTAACATATATGTCATTATATAATTTATTGAGAAACATATATTTATTTATTACTATTATTTTAACATCAATTAAAATCATTTTAAGCAAGTTATATAAATTATCATTTTAACTACCTCATGTTAAATTACTGCAAGATATATTATATTAGCTTTTCTTAATATTTTTAAATTCTCATTATCTGAGGTAAAAAAATCATTCATCAGGTATATAAATTAATTTAGAGAAAAAAATCTTACTATACTAAATTGTTCTTCTAATTTTAATGAATATAAAGACTAGATATAAAGTCACAACTTTTTTCATCCTTTTATCACTTTGTAAAGAATGTGATGATTCATTTAATTTTATCAAGTAGGTCATTATTTTTGTTTGTTAAACACCTATAAAACAAATTTTAAGTGTATTCAAAATTAATCTATAGATGGATCAATAGACTTTATTGCTTCATATAGTTTATGAAAATTGTTAATATATTGAGACTCGTAATTTTAATCTATTCTCTTGAATAATTTTCAAATAAAATAGAAAAAAATATCATTAAATTAATTATTCAATTCGAATATACATGATGTTAAAATAATCACTGGAGCATGTGATATTTTATTATTGTTATTTCTTATCATATTTATTTAAAAATATCATAAGAATTTTTCTTTTAAAAAACTAATTAAATTTCTATTATATATATATATAATATTGTAATATTGAGTCTGTAAACGGGCCTTTCGTTGGGCCACCTTAAATTATCTAGCAGTAATAAACATGTGTTTTGTGTAGGTAGTGGTAGGCAATGGCACTGTGTTACATAAAGTGATAAAAGCAGCATATGAAATGGAATCTGCCGTTGCTATTCAAATTGCTGTTGGATCGATCATTCAAAGGGAATTAGAATCTTCACAGATACTCATCAATATGTCTCGACACATGCACTCCACAATCACTAACTTTTTAGTCAATCGAGAAGATATATACTCCATTCTTCCGCCCACTAACTCATTCATTCTCCCCCAAATTCATATCAATGCACATAAAAATAAGTTAGAAAAGATACACATAGAGTGAGTATAGGAAGAGCTAGTATTGAGAATTGTTCAAACTTCCAAAGGTCATATTAATTGTAAGGGTAAAATAATGGAAAAATTTAATAATTCTATCTTAATTTAATAAGTGATCAACTAATATGAGATAATCATTTTTTAAAAATTCATAAACTTAAAATTGTAGTTCAGTTTTAATGGTAGAAAATTGAAAGCTACAAAATGTAGGCCAATTCATCTGCAAAGGGAAAAATAAAAGCAAAGCTAGGTCTTGGAATTTAGTACATTGATCCTGATAGATGAAACACACCAGATGAAACACAAACATAAAAGAGAAAAACAGATTAAAAATAAATAAAATCTAATCCACACCCATGTCCAAGTATCCCCAGATTATACGCCAGTATACCATAACATCCCACCCTTCACCCTAGTAGAACTAATAGTAGTAGTAATAAATTTGAACAATTAGCTCCTTAATTAAAGATATGCACCATTTGCCGTGGGCAGATCCAACCATGTTGAAAGGGTCGGGTTCCAGAAACCTAACTCTCCTCCAGCCACTGGAGCCGAATCCAAAATCATTGACGATGATGATGGTCCATGAATGGAATCTGGATAACATCGATTTGTTGACGCTTTTAGCCTTTGATATAGCTCTTGAAATCCTCTACTATTTTGGACTTCACCAACTATACTACTAACATTTTCCTGATAATTATTTTTCCATAAACCGTTGTTGGAAGGAAATTGATTATACGAATTCACTCCAATTGATTTGTGCTCATCCTTAACAAAATTAAGGCTATGATGATTTCCTTCAAGTAACGAAAGAATGGGATTATGATTCTGATGAGGTGAGGAAAAGAGAAAAGGGTTATTATTGGAAGGTATTATTTCCTGCTCGAACCCTCCAAAAATACCTGATTTTCCAATCAACTCAAACGGAAGTGAATTTTTCAATTTTGCAGCAGTTGATTTTGCTGTAGTGATGGTCTTGTTTTTCCTGCAACCACCACCTATAGGAACGTTGCGTAACGCGCCTCCTTTAGTCCAATAGCGTCGACAAGTCTTGCAGAAATGACGAGGCTGAGTTAAATTGTAGTTGTTGTAGTAACAAAACTTAGTGTTTGGGGAATCACAACGCGGACATCTAAGATTTTCCGAGTTTGCATTTGCAGTTGCAGCTGCAGGGGCAATATTGGAATTAGAAGTAGTACAAGAAATAGGAGAGGAAGAAGGAGTAATATTAGATAGCTTTGAAATATTATTATCTCCTCCGATAAGTGAAGTGTTTCCTGCAAAGAGATCTTGAATCATTTTTTTTTAAAGAGAAAAGCAAATAAGATTGATGTTTTTAACTCTTTTCGAAGTAGGAAAGCTAAGAATATTTTGGTGATGGATGAAAATGTGAAAGAAAGAAATAAGTAGTATCTTTTTGATGGTGTGAAAGGATGGAGAATGGAATGATATATATATAGGAACTCTAATACTTACTCTACAAACAGAAAAAGGCAAGCTTGAAAACAACTTGTGTTTTTTTAGATTTTGGAATGTAGCGCTAGTGCGTTTTGAAGAGAAACGAAAATGGACCCTTCTTGAATGATTGATCGTTGGAAAAATTGCTAGTAACAGAAAATTATTATTCTATTATTCTTTTGTTTTCTTTGGTTGTTAACGATAGAAAAATACTGCAATGTGATTCATATAAGAATACATCATTAAGAACTAAAAAGAATATTCAAATAAAAAAGATTTTTTTAATAGAAAAATGAATTACTATATTTTTTTAAAATTGAGGGATAATGTGGTTAGGATGTTGCCAAATCTGACATACAAGGTATAATTCGAGAGAAGTGTGGCCTTATAATCTTTTGTGGATTTAATGATCAAATAAATATGAAGATTATTTATGACTCCAATAATTAACAAATAAATTATGATCATAGTGTTTGGGCCATTTTTGCGCATCTAGATTAATTTTATAAGATATTTGTCACCTTCCACCAGCAAACATATATTAGGTAAATTTGTCTTGAAATGATAGGACATATGAGAAGAATCACCTAGTATTTTTTGTCTCTATTGAATTTTGAATCTGAAACCTCAATATTCTCAACTATTTTATTGACTACTACTCAATTCGATTTTATTTCTAGTAGAAAGGCAAAGTTTTATACAAAGAAGATTAACTATTACACGGGTTATGTTTGGTTATTGCCTACTGTTGAGAGCAATTAAGAATATTTTGAAAGCTGTTCAACTATAGCTAATCCATCTTCTTTATGGACAAGTAATTATTGTGAAATGAAAGTGGGAATTTAGGAAGAAGCCAAAAATTTAGGATGATGATGGCAATCAAGTTTTTTAAAAGAATACAACCCTACTTAGGGCTTTGTGTCTATGCAATTATTCAGAAACAATAATCATCATTACAAGTTCAAAACACTTGTTGCCTTGAAATACGTGTAAAGCAGATGCCCAGCCAACCAGCAAATAAAACTCCTCAGTGCATGTTCCCCCGAAGATTTGGGCCCTAATTTTTCCCTAATCCTCCATATAATCTTTGTTTTTCTTACTTTTAATTTTGTGGAAATGATTAGTAATCAATTAATCTTAAATACTCCATTGTCATAACAAATGTTTACACGTGTTACTCATTGGTGGCATTATGATATCAAATCATCTATGGAATTACGACCTCAATTCCACCATAAGCGTATCGATGTATATGTAGTTGTACTATACACTTTTCACATTTAATTATAATTAATAATCTAATTTGATTTTGATGTGAAGTCTGAATGTTCAATTGTTTCTTACTTTCTTTTACATAATGTGTCCAAGTAAAATGATGATTAGTACGATAAGTCGCGGTCAAAAGTTATAGATATGTTTATTTCTTTTATATTTCGTTACAGTGGAATTGTTAATTATTTCATTGGAATTAAGTCATGCAACTTGCTAGAAATTCATGCTAAGACGGAACCCTTGATCATTAAATATTGAGCTCACACCTGATGTGAAAATCATTTTGAAGATTCGAAATATCCTAATTTTAACGTCTCTTGACCATCTCTCAAAGTCTTTTTTTTTACCATAAGTGTCTCGTGAGGTCTCACGGGTGGATCTACCCTTGTTATCTGAACTAAAACGTTAATACAATTTATATTTTAAAATATATATATATATATATATATATTGCATGTTGATTTTTGTTGTTCAAGAAAAATTCTGACTCCGTCATTCTCTCATCTTGACATTTAGATGACAATATAGTGTACATCGAATTTTATGAGCCTTCCAGGAATTCAATACTCAATCTAGTTTTTTTAACTTAAATGCTATTTAAGATATTGGCATATTTCAAAAGTATTCACAACTAACAAAATTAAGTGTTCGTCCCGTCAAATTTAAGCCATGATTCTGACGTTATACTATCCATTGCTTTCCTGTAATAATAATAATAATAAGTACGTGTTTGGCCAATTTTAAAGACAAGTAAAATTAGATAATGATTGAGAGACAGGTTAAAAGTTTTGGTTGATAAATTTAACGTTTCGGAAAGAAGGCTTTCATGCTTTTTAGAAACGTCACAAAGGCAAATATGCGGCATTGGTTTTGGTAAAAAGACAAGTTTAGAAACAGTTTGTTTCAGCTTGCCTTTATTACACTAGGACTTGTCACTCTTCAATATTTATCGGGTTTGGGAATTTGAAGGAATCGGACCATAAATAGAGAGAGACCCAACCAACATGGGTCGTATTTCCTTTATCAGAAGTCTGAAGTTTAAGTCCTGGTTAAATAAAGATTACACATCAATGTAGATATAAGACGATATTAGGTGTAAATCAAAAAAAGAAAGAAAAATGAGAGTGCCTTACATAAGTATTTATTCCTTCTATTTCAATTTATTTGTCTTACTTAATTCCAGTCTATTTAAAAAGAACGTATCTTTCCTAATTTGACTACTTCTTATTATCAATATCTCATATGTTGTGTTTACACTATGCATATCTTTTAATCTTAGATCACACTATTCAAAAGATTTCTTGAGTTTTAAAATGTTTGTATTAAGTTAAAATAAGACAAACAAATTAAAACGGGATGTTTGGAGAGTTGCACTAAAAAAGGAGAAGGAATTCCCGATGAAGAAGAAGAAATAATATTAGTAATGGAAGAAGGTGAATGACAGAAAGCAATAAGGGACGATGTGTACTTGACGTAGTCTTGACCTGACCGCGCGTGCCGTCCGGAATGGCAGTAAATTCAGTATGTTGATTCGTCCTCTTCTTACCAACATCCATTATTGCTCTATCTAATCTATTGAGGACACCCAGTCACTATATACTTATTCGAAAACGACGTTTTATGAATCGAGATGCTACATGCCCAACACCATCAACTACACTACTCTTTCACTTTATTTTTCATTTTCATTCCTTTTTGGTTTAATTAACAATACATTCAGTATTCATTTTCCACTCAACCTGACTAATTAGATTAATATCACGTAGATGACTTACACTCACTATCAACAAGTTTTTCATTTCTTAAGGTTTAAGTTTTAGTTGAGAGCAGAGGATCTAAACCATCCAACTACATTCCTTGGTTCTATTACTTGTTAGAGTACTGATCTTTCAGTTTTCATTTTATACCATTTTGAACATATAAGAGAGGGTTATAGAATCTCACAAATTAAAGTAATCAAGTGTTCATCTAGAAACTCGGGACAAGTACATAGGATTCTTATTATGTTACCCATTGAAAAATTTGAAATAGACGATCTTTCGCGGAATAGTCCTTTAATTAACACATACAACAATAAATCAATTTCTAACCAAAATATCTTAACCATTGCAATTTTTTTTAATGATATTAGAATGGAAACTTCCTCATCATATTTATTAGGTAGTTTCAATTCCTAATTAGAACTTTGCTCCAGCATTCAGCATATGACTTAGCTCTGGTTACTCTCAATAGAACTTTTTACCCCAAAATCCCTTTTGTTTTATCTTTCACATAAACCTTTTAAAGTAGAGAAAATTATCTTTTGGAAAAAATCAGCAAACATTTTGAGAAGAAGTTTTTAAGCTTTACATCATACATATTGCTTTATTATTAATTAATTAGATAGGAGAATTAAGCCACGCAAGCTGCGTAGTAATAGAGGAAAATATGTCGTTCAAAGTTTATGGAATCGTGCTTTTATGAATATTTGGGTCCCCACAAATGCTTCACAATTATCCGACACTTCACTTTTCCCTGGGCCTCCTTCCCCACTATCCCCATTCTTTCAAATCCATCAACATGTACGACGCTCTCCCTCCTTAAACTATTCAATCGCCCAATAATTCACTGCTATGTTTCTCATTTTTGCCTTAAGGACCACAATAATTATAATTGTCATTATGACGATTCTAAGTGACGTTTCAATCTCTATTTGTCTCTCTAACTACACAAAAACTTTCTGACCACATATTTACTAGCTCAACATCACAGTTTTTATTATTACGTGATTTTAGACTAAACCAACCAAAACTTGTCACATACAGATTCTAAGTATGGGTAATTCGAGTTTGAATAATTCTATCACATCCACTTGAACTAATTTGGTGGATTTTTAATGTATATAAATTAATAAGTTGTTTGAGTAATAGATTATCTGGCCGCAGATATATATATATATTTTAAAATGCGGTTGTTCATTCAAGTGTCAAATTATGAGTATATAATCCAAGCATAAGAAAACACATGCTAGCAACATTTATTTTTTATGATTATGAAGAAAGTTCAATGTTGTAATCTACTTCAACTTAAGGAAATTTAAAGTGATCATGAGGATTATAATTGAACTCAATTTATCATAAATTATCAGGTGGGCCCATTAATTAGACCCTTCATGCTACAGATATATATAGCAGAATAATAATGTTGTGTATATTGGGGGGCCAGGCCAATTCCACTTAACCTATGATTGGAATCCCAATGCAAGGACAAGATCCTATCAGCAGGAATACAATGGAGAATGTTGAAAAAAATGACAAGGATTGCCAAACAGAATTTCTTGCCAACATAGCCCTAGGAAGCAACAATATTGCCTAGACTACATTTGGATTTAGTGGTAGTAATTATTATATGAGTTTGAAGCATCTTCATCCTATAAAATAACCCAATTGGCTTACACTTTTTAGAAAGGTTATAAAGCAAGTATTTCTAATTTACATACCTACCAACTCGATTTTACATTTACCTAACCACATACTACTACAAATTAACTCATACATAAAACTTATGGTCATAAGAAAATAAGTTCCTTTTTTACCTCAACTTGTTTAATACTCCTTCGTACATATTATATTATGTCAATCAATCAAACAAACAAAAAATATTTCTGAGTTAGAACGAGTTGATCCGTTCAATTTTTTTATGCCATCAAACTTCAAAGGAAATAATAAATCAACACATTTATTAATTCGACATATTTTAACCCCAATCCAAAATCCAAATATATTGCAATCCTTCCCTTGAAGCAAAATATTTGTTATTGAGCTCTTGTTCCCTTGAAGCTGGGATTCGAATAATCAATCTATTGGTACAATGCTTTGCCTTCGATAAAATTCTAGACGCATCGGCTTGAAAAAATATAATATTTTTCTACCCTATCCTATCTGGGGATCAATAGTGTCTTACCCTCAACTCTCAACCTAACCGATTGGTAGTAGAAGTGATCAATTAAGCTCGAGTAAGTCTCACTTGTTAGAACATAATTGTAATCCCGGCCCGTGTTACCCGTGTGGTTAATAAATAATACTTGCATGCATTGTGTTATGCCTTTAATTGTTGCACCATACCTAAGAAAATGAAATGAAATTTTGTGGGTACTAACACAGTCTACAATGGCTTCATACCTGGCTTGACTCATCTGGAAATTTGCAAAACAGACGTCAATCATAGCTAAATAATATTTTAAAAAAAAGTTGGTCTTATGGTCACTGAATAGATTCTTGATGAACAGAGGTCACAGGTCTGTAGCAAGATGAACGTCAATCAATTGGTTGGACAAAACTTAGTGGTGGTAAGCTACCATAGATCCCTTTCACAAAATAAAGTAGGATAAATATTGGGTCCCATCACTTCTTTGACTCTTCCATATTGCTTTGACTACACACAGAGGATCGATCGTCTAACAATATTCCACCACAGTAGTCGTTGTATAATTTCCAAAATTATTGCTATGTTTGAATAGAATATGACTAAATTGACACCTTTATCATACTTTCGGATCGATCATCACAACTGAAATGAATTTCAACTGAGAAAAGTGCATGCAATTATGTATTTTGATGTTACGTTGTAGTTCTTTTTATTTTTGGTTTGTTCAAGATTCTAATCTATCAAAATTGATACTTAATCTAATATTACTAGGAGAGTTATGTGAAAGCAAATTTACAACAATCACAATTCATGCATTTCATGAACGTCGAAAATTCTTATAAAGTAGATGAATTTACTTTGTCCACAATCTACATTCGTTCCGAAAGATATTTTCTTTATAAACTCTTTATGTCAAATTCTAATGGAATATCTACTTTTACCAATACTCATAATGATGCATTTATTTGTTATAAATAATGTAACATGGCGCTCCTTATGACTTATGAGTGAACTCACAGCTCAATAGTTATTTTCAACTTTGATATATTTTTAAATAGTTGTACATTACACATTAATTGGGCGTTTCTTCTTTTTTTTTTCCCCTTTTCTTACTGCTATAATATTGAAACAAACAAAGCTGGAGAAGATCATTCCTCCATTGATGAGCATGGAAAGCTGAAATTTGAGATGAGAATAAGAGGAGCAAACTGTGTGAATTGGAGAAAATGAAAAACTGAATTACTTCATGTTGATTACGCTCTATATATACAACAATGTAAGAAGGTTCTAGAAGCTTAGCTAACTAACTTCTTGATGCACAATACTCAAAGCCTAACTAACAAACTAACGGAAAGACTAACTAACTAATCACATGACTAATTTGCCAGCTAGTCTAGTTACAATTGGATAATAATAATATTTATCTCAACACCTCCCCTCAAGTTGGAGGTGGGAAGCTCACAAACAACTTGTTCAAAATATTGGAATGCTTGATATTTCGCAAGGCATTGGTCAGAACATCTGCTAGCAGATCTCTAGTCGGAATGTGATGAAGTGCAATGAGACTTCCTTGCAGCTTATCTCTAACAAAATGGCAATCCATTTCTATGTGCTTTGTTCTCTCATGAAACACAGGGTTCCTGCCTATGTGGATGGCTGTCTGACTATCACAAAACACAGATATGGACAAGGTACATGTCAAGTTCAGCTCTGTCAACAACCTTTCCAACCATACTATTTCTCCTACCACCTTTCTAATTGCTCTGTATTCTACCTTTGCTGAGGACAGAAGTATGGTCGTTTGTTTCTTGGACTTCCAATTAATAGGACTATCTCTCATTAACACTACATAACCACTTATTGACTTTCTTGTATCAGGGCATATAACCCAATCTGAATCACAATATGCAGCTATTGAGCAGTCTGTGTTGTTGGACAAATATATATCCAAACAAGGATCATTTTTGAGGTATCTTAGAACATGGTATGCAGCCTTGAGGTGTGGTTCTCTGGGATTCTGAAGGAATTGGCTAAGATGCTGGACATTGAATGCTATGTCCATTCTTGTGTTAGTCAAAAAATTCAGTTTACCTACCAACTTTCTGTAGTGTGTAGGATCCTTCAACAATATGCGTTCACTTGCTTTGAGCTTGACTGTAGATTCAAGAGGTGATGTCACTGGTGTGTAGCTTGAGCATTCAAATTATTTCAGCAAATCTAAGGTGAACTTTCTTTGAGAAATTAGGACTCCACAATCCTTATATAATATTTCCAAACCAAGAAAGTATTGGAGTCTTCCCAAGTCTTTGATCTTGAATTTATCATGAAGGTAACCTTTTAGAGAAGTGATTTCTTCAACATCAGTTCCTGTAAAGACAATATCATCAACATACACAACAACAAAAACCAAAGAACTCCCAATTTTTTTGTAGAATAAAGAGTAATCACTCTCTGAATGAGAATAACCCCTTGAACAAAAGGCTTGGGCCAACTTGTCATACCATTGTCTGTTTGCCTGTTTCCATCCATATAAGGATTTCTTAAGTCTGCAAACCAACCCTGTGCCATCTATCATGAGGCCTGGAGGTGTGTCCATGTACACTTTTTTATATAAGTTTCCATGAAGGAAAGCATTGTTCACATCTAGCTGGTATAAATTTCATCCCTTTTTAACAGCCACGCTGATTAAAATTCTGATTGTAGTCATCTTAACTACTGGAGAGAAAGTTTCATTATAGTCAATATCAGCCTGTTGAGTATAACCTTTCACAATAAGTCTAGTTTTTTGCCTTTCTACTGTACCATCAGCCTTATGTTTGATCTTGTAAACCCACCTGCATCCAATTGGTTTCTTCCCTATGGGTCGTTTAACAAGATCCCAAGTATTATTAACATACAATGCTTCAAATTATGATGCCATTGTTGTTTGCCAAGCAGGACCAAGTGCTACCTCCTCATATGAACATGGTTCAATGTCATGAAAGACCTTTAACTATATGTTGATTATCTTGATTGAAACTTGTGAGGGATAAATAGGATGAAGGAAATATAAGATTAGAAGATGGGGTTGATGATTGATGTTGTAAGAAAGATAATGTGTAAGTGTACTCTTTCAGGTAAGTAGGAATATTGTGTGGTCTACTAGATCTCCTGAGGTTTAAAGGTTGGACTGCAGGTTAAGTGATGGTATCTGATGGGGAACAATAGTTTGAAAGTTGGTTATGTGTTGGTGGTGAATCAGGAGCCAATGAGTGGTTAGTGTCTAATGGTGCTAAAGGTGTATGTGTAGGTGAATACTCAGGCAAATTATTGTTTGTGACATTAAAGGTGATATCATCCTCCAACACAGGTTATTTATTAAAAATGTTATCAGTAGATTTTAACATGTTTAGATCAGTATGCAAGGTTCTTAATACAGTGCTAAAACTAGGATTAGACTCAGATAGAGCAAAAGGAAAAATATTTTCTTGAAATGTCACATCTCTAGAAACATGTATCTTCTTGGTGCTCAGGTCTAGAACCTTATACCTTTTTGTGTTGCAAGGATATCCCACAAATATGTGGGATGTGGATCTTGAATCAAATTTATCTTTGTAAGTCTGTAGTGTAGGGAAACATAGGCATACAAAAGACCTAAAGTGAGAGTATGTGGGATATGGGTGATGCAGTATTTCAAAAGGTGTCTTATTGTTCAACACTGAATTGAGAAGTTTATTGATCAAGTAAGTGGCTGTCAAAATACACTCTCTCCAGTATGTAGTGGGAAATTTGGACTGGTATAAGAGCGCCATAGCAACTTCTAGGAGATGCTTGTGTTTTTTTCCACCACACCATTTTGTTGCGGTGTGTAAGGACAAGTTCTTTGATGTTTTATTCATTTGGCTTGGAGATATGTGTTGGTTTCATTGTTGGTAAATTTTGAACCATTGTCTGTTCTTATTGATTTGACAGTGGTCTTGAACTAATTTTTTAGAAGAGATATAAAAGACTTTATTGTTTAAAGGTGCTTTTGCAGCTGAAAAGGTGAGTCCATGTTGATCTACTAAAGTCATCAACTATGGATAAGAAGTGCTAGTAATTGTTGTAAGTTGAAACATGATAAGGTCTCCAAAGGTACATATGAAGAAGATCAAAAGGATTAGTGTTGGAAAAAGTGGATTTTGTTGGAAAAGGAAGTCTAACATGTACAACCCCGAAGTACTAACCAAGAGTCGCATGTTGATTTACCGTTGCTTAATTATTACAATATGTTTTATTCTCGTTTTGAAAACTTGAAATTTTGTCATATTTGCAAACTTGCTTAACATAAATTGAGACAGTCATTTAAGGGATTGTTTTGGGGTATTTACGTAACATTCTAGTTGGAATTGTCTATAACTTAAAAGGAGGTGAATGATATATATATATAGGTGTATATGTATGCATTTTGGGAAGCACACAACTATTTGGGCAGCACCTTTGAAGAACAGTTGTACAAGTGATAAACATCACTTTTGTGACTATATATTTTCACACCTCCTTTAGTAAATTCGTTTTCCTCAAGTCTTAGAGCCTTAGAAACATATCTAAACAGATTGTTCTTAAAAATCACAAGAGAAAAACTTTGTCCTTTTAGTTGGGATTCGAGACACACCCTTCTCTTTGGTAATTTATGCATATCTCGTTCTCTAGGACTTCGTTTACAGTGAATAAATATGATTTGAAAAGCTAATTCGTATACCCACAACTATTATGTTTATGTAAAACTCTAATTTAGCTGTTATGGATTCGAAATATGAGATTCAACATAGGGCAAGTTCTGTCCAGATTTTGGAATTTGAAATTTTGTATGATTAACTATTAGTGTTTTGAATATATTTTTTTGTACAAAATATATTTTGCGGTGATTCTTGTTTATTTGCAACCTTTAGAGGTGTACCTACATCTTTCATGAAGAATATAAAGTCCAGTTTTGCATTTTTCCTTTACAAATTTAAGTTGTGACTTGAGGTACCAAGCTGGACAGATTCACTGTTCTGGGAGCATAGTTGCATTTGTACATGCTAAGCTTACTTGTCATGATGATCCTCTTTTACGTCAATATTATTGAGCTAATAGAAGTTCAAGAAGTTATTTAACTGTATTTTTGAGGTTATATATGCTCGTGTACAAGTTGAGAACATTGATACGTTGGTCAGGCTACGGTTTGAATTCTTGAATTTTGTTGGACTGTTTCTATGCTAAAGCCCGAGGTTTGCTTATAAACTTGTACTAGTACTCTTGTTCTTTGCTTGTATATTTGAAGAGTTATCTCGATACCTTGGTTACTTCTTGTCACATTGTATTGTCGTATTGATATTCTCTGAGACTTTCAAGACACTTGTGTAACTCGCCTACCCTGATGGATTGCTTGATTACTTGACATTATTGTTGGTACTTTGTCCTTCTTGTGGCTGTGACTTAATTTTTTTATATTGTTTGATTTTTTTAATTATAAATGCCGTGTACGAAACGCAAAATTGACATGGCCATTTGCAGCAGCCATGGGCTACTCTTAACTTCTATGGAAGAGCCTTGTTGATATGCTCTGGGTCTGCTCTTGAACATTGTAATTGTGTTCACTTTTAAGAGATCACCTGACACGAGTACCCCTCAAATCCATATAGGCACTTAAACATGCTCCATCAAAAGTTTGCTAGTCTAGTAACTTCCTAATTTCACATTAAATAATCCGTTCAAGAGTAGTTCATTTTTTAATGAATATAAAAAGCAGCGCAAGCATACACACTGTGTTTGCAAAGGAAATATTAGTAGATAGTGTGACATGAGGTAATAGTTGAGATATTAACTCGAGGTAATCATGAAAGGATAAGAATTACATCTCAAATATTAGTTACAACGTTTTCATCATCCATTGCCTTTTATAGGAAACCATCTAATTTAAGATTTCAGAGGGGAAGTGGGACAGCTCTGAGAGGACGAAGTTTGGGAAGCAGGAAGCCAACCAAAGGAGAACATGTGAAAATTGTCTTCTTGGACTATATCAGGAATTGACCTGCTAAAGAAGGCTAAGTCTTGCTTTTGGAGCACTTGTTTGGCCATGTCAGAAGAAGAAATCACCACAGTTGTTATTTGCCCCAACTTCAGACGCATAATTTTGCTATGAAAATCGGCGAGTTTGGCAGGGGATTTATGAGGTTGATTGCCCAGTAAGTGAAGATTTCCGATTATGGGTAACGGAAAGGGTCCTGAAGGAAACTTTCTGCTTCTATTTGTTGTCAGTGCTACTAGTAACAAATTGAAGCCTTGGACCAAAGTCCAGGCAAGCAAGAGAGCTAGAGGAGTGCTATAACAATAATAATAATCCATAGTTATTACTAATTAACATAAAAAAAGAACATGAGTTTTAGACATAAATTTATAGTGGTATATACTGTGGAATGTCAACAGAATAAGCTTTTCTAACGAATAACGGTTTTTGACCACTCAATCGGCGAAATGTGTAACACGCTAAGTCGCTGACTATTAAATTTAAGGGGAAGTCGGGCGTTACTAGTAATAGGGATGATATACTACTATATCTATCATTTTAGTTCGATAATTTCAATTATCAAATTTAAAAATATTATCAATATCATATTAAATTCATATGTATGGTTCAATGTTATATAGAAATATAATTTTGATTTTTCAAACAACTTCTCAATTAAATCACACTAAAGTAACATTTTACACATATAAAAATATTCAATATAAATAAATAATACAAATAATTCCCTTCATATCATGAATCATAATTCAAACATCTAAATAATTAGTAATTTTTACTAATATTTTTTTTATATATTTACTAGTATATGATACATATATATGACTATTTGAATACCTCAACAGAATATTTGATATTTCAATATATTTTTGTAAACATAAAATATGTTGTACTAATATATTTAGCGTGACCAAAAAAAATGGGTAAATTTATTATTGGCCATCTAATAAATGGAGCTGGGGTTTGACATTTAATATGTGGAGTACGATTCACCTCATTTTCCTCCCCATCTCTTTCTTAGGAAGTAACTATAATTTCCTTCCCTACAAAATGTACATATACTAAATTATTTATTTATTGGAAATGAAATATTAGTTACAATGTTTTCATCATCCATTGCCTTTTCTAGGAAGCCATCTGATTTTGGATTTCATTGTGGAAGTGGGACAACTCTGAGAGGACGAAGTTTGGTTAAGGTGAGGCCAAATTTCTCCTGCATGTCCAAGTCTTTTCGTTCAATGTCACCCTCATTTTCCATTTAAATGTATTCAATAGTTTGCCAAGCATTACTACTGGGATTATCCTTATTGCCAATGGCATGACAAATTCTTCTACCAGCACCAAATGGCCTTAACTCAAAATCTTGACCTCGAACATCCAATTTTGAATCCTTAAATCTATCAGGATTAAACACCAAAAGGTCTTCCCAAAAAGTTGAGTCTCGGCCAATTACCCACACATTAATCAACACTTTTGAATCTTTGGGGACAGTGTAGCCACACACCTCAACATCTTGCTCTACTTTTCGAGATACCAAAAAAGGAGTTGGAGGGTGCATCCTGTAAGTTTCTTTGATAATGCACTGCGAGTAAGGGAGTCGAGCAACATCAGCTTCCTCCATCGCGTTGCCTTCTCCGAGAACTTGTACTAGCTCGGCTTGGACTCTCTTCATAATCTCTGGAGCTTTAAGAAGCTCAGTCATAGCCCATTCCACTACGCTGGAACTTGAGTCAGTTCCGGCATCAAATAGGTCCTGAGATACACGGAAAATTTTGAGGTGAAAATTACTCATGAAATTAATCATGCAAACCACATACAGATAATTCACCAATGCAGGCATATTTAATGAGGTCAATTGATTTCAGTATTTTTCAACAGGAAACATAAGTGGTAAAATTTAGTTGTGTAGCCCTCTACAAACTTGTTTTTAATTTTATGTCCTTTCTACAACAGATCTTCATTTAGAAACTTAGTTGGCTAGCATGAACTTTTACTTTGTGGGTCAGGACTCACAACAAGGGTTTATTGCAAAACCCCCAATCAATTAAAAAAAAATAGAAAGAGAATTAAAGATAGCTCACCAAACACATTGTTGCTATATGCATGTGATCAATTTCTTGGGGATTCTGTTCACTTGTTGTAATTAAGGCATCTAAAAGTGTTTTGATAATTTGGGGATTTCCTTATCTCCAGCCTATCATTTATGAATCCATAAAATAGCTTTAGTAGTTTCCCCAAACGAGAATTATATCGCCTTAGACCTTGCGGATGTACTATTTTCAGGACGGGAAAGTAATCCACCAATTTTGGTTTACCCATGTCCATCATCATTCCCTCCATCAATTCCTTAAATTCTTTACCAGAATTTTCATACGGATCTGCCAAGTCCTTTGAGAAGAGAGTAAGTTCAACATGGTCCTGAAAATTGCACCACCAATATCTACCGCCTCCCCCATTTGGCTCCTCCTTTTAGAGTAAGCAACAACTTCTTGGATCTTCTTGTACCTTATAAAAAACATGATTAAGTAGATAAGTGTAAAACTCATGTGTTTTCTCTAGCAGTTTAACTTAATTATTTTTTTATATGTGATATAAAATCATAATTTCAAATCATTAGTTAAATCAGAGCCAGGAGTTAGGACATGCGATTTGAAAAATCAACATTTCTAAGAATATGTGATTTAACATGTCGAATCATGCTTTCAAAATTTGTAAAAAAAGATCCATCGTTTTAAGTATTGCGAAAAGAAAAAAAAGACTCATGTCTAGCATAAAGAAATTGTATGTACAATGTCTTAAAAATTATACTAAACAATAACTAATTACTGAGTAGTATTTTCATTGACTAGTGGATCTTTATAAAATTAGCTGTATTTGGAAGTTATTTATAAAAGAAACATAAAAGATACATGATTTGTCAATGTATCGTCTTAGGATAGTACGATATCTTATTTATGAAATATTATTTGCTTATTTGGTAAGATTGTATTAGAAATTTATGAACTATAAATTGCTTATTTGGTAATATTGTATTAGAATTGAAATTTTTCTATGGTTTTCACAACTTGAGGAATTTTCCTATTTATGAGAAAAAATACATCTTCAAAAATTTAAATTGCATGTCCAAACAAAATTTCACCTTTATATCAATTTGATTTCATATCACATGTCCAAACGAGCCCAAAGAATTTTGAGATATTAGAGCAAACAGAAGTTCTAAGTCAAATCTCACTATCATTGTTATCAAAAATATCTAGCTTCTAAGGAAAACATAATTAATTAAACAAAGTTTGATTTCTTTAACAGTTTAAATTTTTAGATGAAGACGTAGTCACAGAATACGTACCTAAGGTGTTGGCTGGCATCAAGCTTGTTAATAGAGAAGATGTGGCAAGTCATGATTTTGCGGAGAGTGCTCCATTGAGGATGGGAAGCGGGAAGCCAACCAACGGAGAACATGTGAATATTTTCCTCTTTGACTATATCAGGAATTGTCCGGCTAGAAAAGGCTGAATCTTGCTTTTGGAACACTATTTTGGCCATGTCTGAAGAAGAAATGACGACGGTTGTTATTTGCCCCAGATTCAGACGCATAATTGGGCCATGAAAATCGGCGAGTTTGGCAAGGGATTTATGAGGTTGATTGCCCAGTAAGTGAAGATTTCCGATTATGGGTAATTGAAAGGGTCCTGGAGGAAACTTTCTGCTTCTATTTCTTGTTAATGCTACTAACAAATTGAAGCCTTGGACCCAAGTCCAGCCAAGCAAGAGAGCTAGAGGAGTGGTACAATAATAATCCATAGTAATTAACGTTATCAAAAAAATGCGTTTAACTAATTTATCACTGGCTATATGATCAAGAACATGAGTTGTAGACATATATTTATAGTGGTATATACTGTTGAATGTCGAAATTAATACTGGTACAGTAGGGTTGGGTATTGTATGATATTTACCATTTCAATTCGATAATTTTGATTGTCAATTTTTAAAAGTACTATGATATTATTATCATATCAAGTTCATTTGGTATGATTCAATGTTTTAAAGTAATGGTTTCAGTATTTTGTAGTATGAGAAATTGATATTGATGGTTTATTTTACTTCGATTGACATATACTTATATGATAAAGTATTATAAATTCAAATTTTTAAAAAACAACTGAATTATATTATACTAGAATAATATTTTATACATGTAGAATTTTTTCTTTTTAAAAAAAACACATAATTCCTTCCTCAATCAATTACACAAAAACATCTCAATCAAAATTCAAACATCTAAATAATTAATTTTCTATTAATACAATTTTACATATTTGCTAATATATGATTATAATGTAACTATTTATGTCAATATAGTAGTATATAATGCTGACACCCAATTTTGACCCTCCCCCGATAAGAATTAATTCGCGAGCTTCTCAATTTTGAAACGATCTAAAACAATTAGCTTTATAAAAAAAATAAAAATAAACATAGTTTGCAAATTATTTTAAATAGTTTTGTCACTTTTAATAATATATATGTTTTATTTAGTCATATATATATAATTAGTGCATTTAATGAATATTCAAAAATCATCTCAAAAAGAGTTTATATTCTAAATATTTTATAAGTGAGGTCTATAATTTTGAATTAATGAATTTTATGAAATTCAAAATACTTTCAAGTTATTTTTAGAGTAATTTTATCATTTTCAATAGTTTTAATAATTTTAAATAATAAATATATATATTTTTACAGTCACGTTATTTTATAAATATTGAAAAATCATTCACAAAGATTTTACATTCTAGTTAAATGTTTTATTACTTTAAGTTATAGTTATAATTTCGAGTTAATTAATTTGTAATTAAAATAATTATTTTATAATAAAAATAATTATTATATTTCGTTAAGATTAAGAAGCTTGTTAATTAATTAATATTAATTCACCTAAATTAAACTCAATATATTTATCTCTTAAAAAAAGCTAAACCCTTTTCCTATTTTGAGCCAAATTCCAGCGGCCCAAATCATAATTCCCAGCCCACCTCTTTTCCAATCCTTTTCCATTCCAGCCCACCCAACTCCAGCGCCCCAATCCAACTCCTATGACCTGACCCACCTTTCAACTCTAAAAAGACCCAGTAATATATTCCTCCCAAGGTTAATCTCAGCAGCAGCCGTACAATACACGGCGTGAACAGCAAATTCCAACGACGTCTGCTAGTTTCCAGCTCTAACAGCGAGCAAACGGAAAGCAGAAACGGCGTCAATGCACAGCGTGGGAGCTGATCTCAGAGACGTACAGCCAGACACCTTTATCGTCTTCTCCCAGCGTCTTCCTCGCTGCAACAGCAGCAAAAAGCATCTGCCAGCACGCGGAAATCGTCCTTGTGGCCTTGCGATGAGGCCACGTCGCGCCAAGGACGGCGAAATCAACCCGAGACGTCCATCTCCCCTTTCCCCTTCCGGAATGGGGTGAAAATCTTAGAAAAAAGTGTCGTCCCAAATCGGTGAAAGGATATTGAAATTTGAATTGGGAATGGGCCTCGTTCTATCCGGATTCTATTCGTTTTCCCCCCATTCCGAACCCTATTTTTCCCTTATATGTATGTTGCCTTTTTCACTATGGAAGAGGGGGAGGATAGGAGATTTTTGGGTTGGAAAAATTTTTAAGAGGGAGTTAGCCTAAAAGACAGAAAGCTCACTGAATATACCCAGTTATTTGTTACATACGAATTTTTAGCGTAAAAGACCATAATCTAGATTCTTGTGTAGTGTTTGTTCTTGTTTGCTCCGGGTTTGGTCCTCGGAGTCCTTGGAGGAGTATTACGGTGGTGAAGTCGCTGTCTCCTCTGCTCGTCTCGTCCCCGCTCGCTGCCCAGAACCAGGTAAATTCTTTCTTAGCTTTGTTTGTGTTTAATTCCCAGTTTGTTTCTATTTATGTGTTCTTGGTTTTGTTTAGACTTTGGTTTGATATTTGAATAGCTAATAATGTTTCTTCGGTTCTTACTGTTTTATTGTTATAGTCGTAAATCTTCCTAGCTTCTTTGGTGTTCTATTCGTGTTGCTCGTCTGAATTGGTCGTGAAGATTAATGTTCACCTTGGTTCTAGTCCTTACATTTTTCCTTTAATGATAAGCATCTGATTTTGTGCTTATGCATCTAAGAGGTCAAGTGTATTAGTTTGATTTCTCTGTTAAGAACTACTGTGTCTAACATATTCATTTATTTTCTAATATTTTCTTTTGGCATGATATGGTACCCTTGCTCACGTTTCTTCGTAGTTGATATTTGTTCAAGCTTAAATTTGCTAATAATATGTTTTGGTATGGTTTTGAGTATGTTTCAGTAACTGTCACCTTTTTTAAAATAAAAAAATAAAAAATTATTCCTCAGTGAATCCTTTTTTTTAGTTTTTTGGTTCAAAAAATGTGTATTTATTTAGCTTAAAACTAATCTTGTTCTTGAATATTGCATTTGTGAGCTTGAATCGCTTGAACTCGTGGGCTACTTAAGTTCCTTTTTTTTTATATCCATTTAAGCTTCAGCTTCTTATTACGCATTTTAGTTTGATTTTCTTCTCATCTAAGTTAGGTAACTGTTGATTTGTTGTTTTATGGTGAAATCTGTAAGTGGTAAGAACTTAAGATGCTTCTGGCCAAATGATGAATGCTAAATAAACTTGAGTCTGTTTATGTGTTAGGATTAACTGTTGATTCTCTCTTGTATTGATCATGGTTCGGCAATATTTTCATCGTTAAATTAGTTTGATTATCCTGTTTGTCCGTATGCTTTAAGCAAGGATTAATGTCTCTTTTATACTCTTCAAGTTAATCCTCATAAGCATGAAGATTGTCAGCATGTTCTTGCCTCCTTTATTAACCTTTATTTGATTCAAATCCTCTTACTAATTCATAGTAGGATTGATTTATAAAATTGTAATCACTTTTAATGAAGCTGAGCTTGCTTTGTATTTGAGTTTGAGTATCCTGTTTAAGTAGTTGTTGCATTTATCATAGAATCCTTCATTTAGATGAGTGAACCATGAACTGGAGTTGTTAGTTTGATTTCAAGAGGTCTTAAACCTTTAAGTGTTGCTTTAGAGCTCCTTTAGATTGTTTTGACTGAAATTTCAGTTAGAAAGCTCCAAAATTTAATTTTGTTTTATCTTCTTTCCTCGAGTTACTGAAAAAATACGTGTTTAAATATGGCAGTCTCTATTGTTTTGATTTGAATTCATACTAATGTCAGTTTGCTTTCCTAAACAGTGATAGATAATTATGGTTGATTGTTTAATAGAATTTCAACAGTGATAAACATGTCATTGAGAGTTTTAAGCTTAAGTTGATACCATCCTAATGTTGTTGTTAATCTTTTTCCCTCTTTTCTTGGCATGAACTCTCTCGTATGAGTCCAATGGACTTCCCTCTCTTGCATTTTCCTCTTTTTCGAGTCGACCTCATCAAAGTCGTGAAAGAGAAATCTCTTGGGTTAAAATCCAAGCTAGTGGCAGCAGCTAAGTAGCGGCGTAGCAGCAGTCCCAAAGGGACTAAAAATTGGAAAATTTTGGACTTCAACAAGTCCAAATTGCAGCAGTAACAGCAGCAGTCCCAAAGGGACTAAAAATTGAGATTTTTGGACTTTAATAAGTCCAATTTGCAACAGTAGCAGCAGCCCCAAAGGGCTGAAAATTTTTGGGACTTAGGATTTAAAAGTCCTATGTGAAATGGCAGCAGCAACATCAACCGGAAAGGCTCAGACTTGGGTTGAAATAAATTTCAGCAGCCCCCTCGCTTCCTTTTTTTTTACTACTTTTTCATGGTTATATATCTTTGGTATATTTGATTGCGGATGCTAACAACTTTAAAGTCTTTTTATTTGACTTACATGAATCCTTGGAAGGGAGATTTTACTCCACTATTTCTTTACTTAGTTGCTTTAAATTCTTCAAATTTGAAACCCACTTTAAGTTAGCTAATCCAAGCTTATATAATGACTTAAAAACCTTACATGTTCTTTTATAGTTATTGAAAAGCTTTGAATCCATATTCATGAGTTTGAACTAACTACTTGGTTCAAATTTTTGAATAGGATGAAATTGTCAAGTTTTTTAAAATAAATTGTTAAACAAGGTTTTTACTTCATGTTTATGAGTTTGAATTAATTGTATGGTTCAAAATATGACTACGGATAAAAGTTTCAAGTTAGGATTATTCTCGAGATCTTTAGAATATCAAGAGATTTTTATCTAAGCTTCAAGACTAACTTGAGAATTATCTATATTCTTTCACAGTTAGTATCTAGCTCTTAAATCCACGCCTAAGTGATTGTGTTGATTATTCGACTCAAAAACTTGACTCGGATAAATTGTTAAGTTAAAATTTTGTTTTGGCACTTTAACATTCAAATTATTTCATTATTTGGGATAATGCAAATGTACAAGTATCAAAAGATTTCTCATTTATCAAAACAAAATAAAAATGAAAATATATATATATATATTTTCAAGTAATTTAAGTTAAATTAGCCAACTTTAAATCCGTCGGTTAACCGCGTGTTAGCGGATTCTCTAAGATGCCTAAACCCTTCCTTGGAGAATTATTTAAACCCTTACTCGACTCTGGTTTTATTTAAATGTTTTCTTTCAAAAAACCCTTTTTAAATGGTTTTCTTAATTTTTCCTAAAAAATTAAGTGACGACTTCAAAACTATAGATTTTTTCAAAACTTAACAAAATTGCCAAAATTGCGGAAACGGTCTCGAAACCTTAGTTTTCGAAATCGGATCGTAACATATAATATTTCATTATATTTTATAAACATCGAATATCGTGTCATATATAAAGAAAAATTACCAAATCAAAATAACAAGGGAAAAGGGATAGATTTCCCCATGAGCGTGTCCCAAAAATCAGTTATATATTTGAACTATTACGGTGATCTATTACGCACTTTTACTATTCAAAAGTGAATTTATTACCACCCTGAGATGTGTAACACCACTCTCACATTATGTGATGTATTACACTCGCCGTGATATCAATACAACATTAGCGTCGTGTCATAAATTATAATTTTTTGTTTTCTTTTCTTTACTTTAATACTTATCTTTTCTTTTGTTAACTATATTTTGCTCTAGTTAATCCCTAATTAATTATTTTATTTCTCTAATAATTATATCTTCTTGATTAAATATCATACATTTCAATTTCTCATTTCATCGGAAAAATCTTATTTGGCCACCTTCACTATTGATTTTGCTCTTCACCACTACTATATCACCTTCAATTCTTCTTCTTCGTCACCCAACACCAAATATCACCACCACCATTATTAATAACAATTTTTTCTTCTTCACCATCTTCAATTACCTTTTTAAATTTTTGTTACCCGCCACCCATCACTACCAAACCCATAAAACTGTTATCACCACCAAACCCAAAAATTAATTAACAACAAAAATTTCTTTAACAAAGTCAAAAATATGAAAAAGATGGAAACAATCAATCAAAACTTTTCTAGATAAATAAAATTATTCATTAGCAAATCTATAAGAATTAACCTAATTGCAAATTAAAAAAAAAAAAGTGCTATAAAATTGTGGTAAAAAATGAAATGTGATGAAAATAAAGAATGAAGAAGAAGAGGACAATGGATGGGGTGTGAAAAGAAGATGCGTGGAGTGTAGGGGTGGAAAACAGGATTCTAACTTTTTTTTTTTTACTTTAATTTCAAACTGATGTGCCTATTTTTTATTTTTGTTTTTTTTCTCTACATCAATTTCAGGAGATAAGAAAATTTATTTTTGAGTAATATAAGTGTGTAATAGGTCACTATGATAATTTAAACGTATAACTGACTTTAAAAAAAAAAATTGAAAAAGAATTCATGACTTTTCCCAAATAACAATTTTAAAAATATCAATTTTCAGATGTTCCACTATATTGCCCGTACCATGACCCCCTCATGTTCTCATAATTGATTCATTTGTGGAGTATATTTCACCACATTTTCCTTGCTGCAGCAGAATGCATTCCTTGGTTCACATGGGGATAAGCATGATGATGTACTCTCTTGTTTCTATCCATTAAAATCAAAACGTCGTTTTGTGTGATAGGTAAAGAAAAATAATTTTGGAATAAATTTTTAGTACGCTCAATTTTTTGTTTGGTTATAAAGTGAAATAACTTATATCACGATTAATACTTATGACCGGATAAGTTAGCCCTAATTGTGGGTGAAATACTAATTTTGGAATAACTTATCTCGAGATAAAAATGTAAAATAACTAATTTACTCCTTAAACCTTTTTTTTAAACAAACAACTTATTCTTAGAGGGTATTTTTTTATAAACAAACAATTTATTCTTAGAAATTATGTCATATGCATATTTGAAAAACCAATAAAAAATACTCACTAAAATGATTTTCATCATAATCAATCCCAACAAATAATGAAATTATGTCATATGCATATTTGAAAAACCAATAAAAAATACTCACTAAAATGATTTTCATCAAAACCAATCCCAACAAATAATGCTTCAAACAAAACGACCCCTTACTATATCTCTCCCCAAAATATGTAATATATGTAACTATTGAAAGTTAATGCCCTCTCTATTACAATTTATATGACTAACTTTTCTTTTTAATCTGTTTCAAATAAAATAACATATTTTTATATTAGTGTTAACATTTTAATTTTAAAATTTCACTTTTACCTTAAATAATTTATAGTTACACAAACTTATATCATTTATTTGAGACCACAAATTTCAAGTAATTTTCAAGTAAGAGTTCTTATTTACAGCGTAATCCGATATTTCCATTAATTTTGCCAACAGAATTTACTAGTAGCAATATAATGTCCTCTTCACGAGGATTGTCCCATATATAATGGAATGTTCCTAGTGGGTTCCTCCTCGCAGCATTTGCCCTCAAGTTCCCATATATATTCACAATAAGGCCAAAAAAAAATTTAAAAAAATGTCACAGCAATATGTAGATCCACATAATGTACACGAAAATTTAGGATTAATACCTTAAAAGTTCACTGAATTATAAGAAATTATCTAGAAAAATTATTGAACTATGTTTTGTATTAATATAATCACTTAACTTAAGGCTTTTTATATTCAAAAATCACTCAACTATATTTACCGTTAAAATAAATTTGATGTGACAAAATTAAAAAATTCACAAACAGACATTAATCAAATAAATAACATACATAACATGATGGTGTAAAAGTATTATAGCCATTAAATATTTATTCAAAACTTATACTCAAGTATAGTAATATACGAGAAAAAGAATATATGTATACATGGATGTAAGATATCATGTATGCTTACTTTTTTCATATAATTCTGAAGACCTAAATATAATTATACAGAGGCAAATTAATTGATCAAGGCATAAAGAGACGTACGTAAAACTAAAACTAAACATGAGGTAATTATTAAAGGAGAAGAATTACATCTCAAATGTGCTGTGCATGAACGAACTTAAAAGTTTTCAAATTCCCTTGCATTTACTGAGGAAACTTTAATATCTTTCACTGCAAAATTACGTAAAGTTGTACTTATATTAAATTATTATTTATTTTATCATTTTTTTGGACTTGAAATATTAGTTACAATGTTTTCATCATCCATTGCCTTATATAGGAAGCCATCTAATTTTGGATTTTAAAGGGGAAGGGGGACAGCTCGGAGAGGACGAAGTTTGGCCAAGGTGAGGCCAAATTTCTCCTGCATGTCCATGTCTTTTGGTGCAATGTCACCTTCAATTTTCCATTTAAATGTATTTAACAGTGTGCCAAGCATTATTGGGATCATCCTTATTGCCAATGGCAGACCAGGACAAATTCTTCGACCAGCACCAAATGGAATTAACTCAAAATCTTGACCTCGCACATCCAATTTTGAATCCTTAAATCTATCAGGATTGAACACCGAAGGGTCTTCCCATAGAGTCGAGTCCCGGCCAATTGCCCACACATTAATCAACACTTTTGAACCTT
Organism: Solanum bulbocastanum; assembly: GCA_037074985.1. NCBI lineage: Eukaryota > Viridiplantae > Streptophyta > Magnoliopsida > Solanales > Solanaceae > Solanum > Solanum bulbocastanum. Next base: position 37,019,934 of record CM073598.1, on the reverse strand, counting down.
TAGGGACAGTGTAGCCACGCACCTCAACATCTTCCTCAACTTTTCGAGGAACCAAAAGAGGAGCCGGAGGGTGCATCCTGTAAGTTTCTTTAATAATGCACTGCAAGTAAGGGAGTCGGGCAATGTCAGCTTCCTCCATCGGGTTACCTTCTCCGAGGACTTGTGCGAGCTCGGCTTGGACTTTCTTCATAATCTCTGGAGATCTAAGAAGCTCAGTCATAGCCCATTCCACTACGTTCGAACTTGTATCAGTTCCGGCATTAAATAGGTCCTGAGATACACCGACAACTTTGAGCTGAAAATTACTCACCGAAACCACTTAGGAATGATTCACCGATCCATGTTATATTTGATGAATGTTCAACTGGATTAAATATTTATAACACAAAACATAGATATATAATTGGAAAAAAAAATACTAGTATTAGATGATAATTCAAACAGAGGAGCACACTGAACAAGTACTAGAAATCGACTTCAATTCACTTTTTAAAAACAAGGACCACTAAATCAAACTAAATTCTAGTGAAATGATTTTTAATTTTGAATTCATAATTTGAAAAATACTATATGCATGTTCAATAAATGCTTCAAACATGAGGGCAGAGATGGACCTGACTTTTATATCATGATAAAAAAGTGAACCTCTGGTCTATCTCAACGCAAATGCTAGCTCATGTTCAAAATATTGTCCAAAAATATATAAGGACACGAAACACCCATCCACGAACTATGTGGAAGAATAAACAACAATCAACATTATAAAGGTAAGTAATATTCTCAGAGTAGTGAGTATTAATTAATGATAGCTCACCAAAAGTATTGTAGCTATATGCTTGCGATCAATATCTTGGTGATTATCTTCAGTGGCTGTGAGTAAGGTGTCTAAAACATCACTACTCTTTTGTCCATTCAACTTCCTTAGCTCCATCCTCTCATTTATCAATCCATTAAAAAACTTGAGTAGCTTACCGAAGTGAGAATTATATCGCCTTAGTCCTTGTGGATCTACTATTTTTAGCACTGGAAAGTAATCCACCCAGTTTGGTTTACCCATGTCTATCATTAGTCCCTCCACCAGATCCTTAAATTCTTTACCCGAATTTTCATACGGATCTGCCAAGTCCTTTGAGAATAGAGTGTTGGAAAGTAAATTCAACATGGTCCTAAAAATTGCACCACCAATATCTACCGCCTCGCCGATTTGGCTACTCCTTTCACAGTAAACAACAAGTTCTTCCATCTTCTTGTACCTTACAAAAAAAAAAAACACGATTCAGTACATAAAAGTTTATTTCGAATTTCCGTTATTCATTATCATAAATTTTGGGTGTTGGAAAACACAATTAATCAAATTTTGTTTAATGGTTTAAACTTTTAGATAACATATATATATACCTAAGGTCCTGGCTAGAATCAAGCTTGTTAACGGAGAAGATGTGTGAATTCATTATTTTTCTGAGATTTCTCCATTGACGTTGGGAAGCGGGAAGCCAAGAAACGGAGAACATGTGAAAGTTGTCCATTTGGACCGTATCAGGAATTGATCTGCTAGAGAAGGCTAAGTCTTGCTTTTGGAGCACTTGTTTAGCCATGTCTGAAGAAGAAATCACAACAGTTGATATTTGGCCCAACTTCAGATGCATAATTGGGCCATGAAAATCAGCGAGTTTGGCAAGGGATCTATGGGGTTGATTGCCCAGTAGGCGAAGATTTCCGATTATTGGTAATGGAAAGGGTCCTGGAGGAAACTTTCTGCTTCTATTTCTTGTTAATGCTACTAACAAATTGAAGCCTTGGAACAAAGTCCAGGCAAGCAAGAGAGCTAGAGGAGTGGTATAATAGTAATAATAATCCATAGTGATTAACGTTAAATAAATGCGTTTAACTAATTTATTACTGGCTTTATGATCAAGAACATGGGTTCTAGACATATATTTATAGTGGTATATCAATAGAATTTCGAAATTTCAAAACATGTTTGCTTAACAAAGTTTTGATCAATCGGCCAAAATGGATACCACGCCAACAGTTAAAATGGGAAGTCTGACTTTGGCTGGTAGGAGTAGACATGATGCCGTATTGATAATTTTAGCAAATTTAATTTTTGGTTGTTAAATAGATAACTTATTCGTTACATTTTATGTGGCATAATTTGACTTAAAACTATATTTAAGAAAAAAATAAAGATATTTGAAATTTATGATCTAAAACAAATATTCTTAGATATTTTTATGGAGAAAATGGTCAAATGTCCCCTCAACCTATAATCGAATTTCCAACTACACACTTAAATTTTACGGGAGTCCTATTACCCCTCTAAACTATTTAAAAATAAAATAATTATACCCTTAAAAAGCCATAACCAGATTTATGGTGGCATGTGAGTTTTACTCATTTGACACTTCAACAAATTATTATTTTTTCAATTTTTATATTTCTGTACCCTTTTCTTCTATATTCGTACCCATCCCTTCAAACACCCAAAATATTTTCACCATTTTCACCATCACTAGAACACCATAAGTCCATGAAATTGGGTCTTTAAGGAAGAAAGATGAGATATTTGGGTTATTGCTCATTTGAAACCCTAAAATCAAATTAAAAAAAAAAGTGAAGGGGGAAGAGAAGACGAATATGACGGAATATTGTCATTAATGGTGGTCACCTAAGATAAGCAATCCTCTCAAGGAAAATGAGGAGGAGGAGCCTACGATGTCTTTCACATCATCATCTATAGCGACGACAATTTCAAACAGGAAGAGATTGATTCTACGATAGTTGATGGATTAACAAGATTAATAGCGACAATATTTTAGATATAGTTGATTGATTGAGATTTGATATTGATAATTAAAGGATCTATTAGTTTAAAAAAAAAAATTGGTTGGTCCAAACGGATTTAAAGTAAACCCATATTGATTTTTCTCAAATCAAATCCAAAGTATCTTGGGGTGATATAAATATATGTAAATTTATCTCAATTGATTTAGGTTGATTTTGTTTTTGCAAGAGTTTTATATGAGTTTGAAAATTTGTTTGGAATCAACAATAGTGAATCCGATACTAAGATGGTGGTGGCAGCAAGACTTAGAGGTGGTGAAAAATTGAGAGATTTGTTTATATTGATGGAGAAGAAAGAAAACAAATAAGAAAAATAAATAATTAAAAATGCATATATTTATTGAAAAGAGATATTAAAAATAAAGTTTTAATAATAGATTTTGATGATCACTCTCCCAAAGAGAGTGAAATACACTCACTATGCTAGCTAAGCATTCAAGAAGGTAATTATTTCAGTTTTAAATAATACAGGGGGTGCTAGAACTCCCGTGAAGTTTAAGTGTGTAGTTGAAAATTCGAATATACGTTGAGGAGGGCATTTGACGATTTTCTTTATTTTTATGATTATATATCATTTCATACAAACTCGAAGTCAGCTCACGTAATTAATGATTAATGTTAGTCGCGAGTGATAATTATAGCAAACTATAGATATAGTGACTAATTAAATAGTATAAGTTTGCTTAACCACGTAATTTTCTCTTTAGTAGTTCATTGTAGGAAAAATTACTTGGATGAATACCTTTTAATAAATAATTATTGATTTTAGCAATACTTTTTATTTATTAGTATCATTTATAGCAATCCATAGCAATATACTATGTTAAATCTAAAATATGTATTAAAAGTGAATTATGTATGCAATATATATGTATTATAACTATTTTTTTAAAATATATATATTTATTTGATAAAAAATTAATACATTATATTATAAGTATATTAAAATATGTGATAAATATATTATATATCTATCAATAAAACTTTAGTAGCCGAGAATTATATCGCCTCTGCCCCTGAGGATGTTCTATTTTTAGCACTGGAAAGTAATCCACCCAGTTTGGTTTACCCACGCCCATCATTAATTCCTTCACCAAATCCTTAAATTCTTTACCCGAATTTTCATATGGATCGACGAGGGTGTTGGAAAATAAATTCAACATGGTCCTGAAAATTGCTGCACAAATATCTACCGCCTTCCCCAATTGGCTACTCCTGTTACAGTAAACAACAACTTATTCCATCTTTCGTGTACCTTATAATTATAAATATGATTCAGTAAATAATTAAAAATGTGGTCTCTCTAACAGGTTAATCTAGGTTGATCGAGTCTCACGATCAATATCTTGGGGATTAGAGGAGTGGTATAATAGTCCATGCTAATTGACCTTCACTAACACTGCCTCTACACATATATTTATACAATAGAATGTCGAAATTTCGAAACATGTTTACCTATTAGTGGTATATACCTTTTCCATTTTTGGTTTGTAAAAATATTACTCTACTGTATTATTATCATGCCAATTTAATTTAGTATGATTTTGTATTTTAAAGTTTGATTTTGATATTTTGAGATATAGTAAATCGATAATCATAATTTATTTAATTTCAATTCACTCATATCCATATAATAAAAACTCTGAATTTCTAATAAACATCTTAATTATATCAAATACCATAATATCAAAATAACAATAATCTTCTTTTCTTTTTTTTCCAAATTTGATGTGTTATACTATATTTGACCGTACAATGGCCAACCCGATGTTCTCATTATTGATTCATTTGCTGGGGATTGATATTTAATTTGTGGAGTATGTTTCACCCCTTTTTATTGGTGCACATGGGTACAACTACAATGATAAAGAGTAGTGGTACTAGGAGTAGTATTCTCTTATCTCTATCCATTTATCATAACAAGTTTTTGACAATTTCTCTATCTCTCCTCAAAATAAGCAAGTAATTGAAATGCCTTTTTTTAAAATAAATAAATATTGGGGCGAGAAATTTTTTGAAATATATATAATTAAGTAGGTGTTTGGCTATGCCTTAATTTCAAACTTTGATTTGAAATAATATTGTTCATGAAACTGCATAAAATTTCAATTTTTAATTTCAAATTTTAAATTCTAAAAAAGAGTAAGATTTCATATTTTTAAGTATTAAACTTGACTCAAACGTTTAAATTTTACAATTAAAGATCCATCATCCTACATTTTATAAAAGAGTCTCATATTCGACATGAAAAAATTGTTTGTATCACGTGGAAGAATTATTCAATTTAAGACCATAAAATTCAGAAGTATTCTTTATATTTTTAAATTTTGTTCACAGATATAAATTAGGGTCCTAATTCTTTTGTTGACTTTAATCTCATGAAATAAAGTAGAGAGGAAAAAAGTAATAGAATAAATAAATAAATAAAACCACTATCAAGACACAAAGAAGTACTTTGAGATTGGGATTAGAAATCAAATTGTCTGTTGGTTTTGGACAACAAAGACAACCTAAATAGCAGTGGGCTTACTCTTTGCTCAAATTTCTGGTCACCTTTGTAGTGTAGTCTACCTAGCTCAAATTTCCCAAATACTATTTCTTGGCCCACTAGGTAAGAACAGTTGGCCCATTACCAATTTAGTCTACTGTACTCGGGCTAGCAGACTGAAAATTTTAGAAATAGCAAACATAATAGACATAATAAAACTCTATAGCTATAGTTTCGATAATTGTTTACTATAGTTATATTTTTGTTTGCTATGGAGACTGCAGTTTGTATATTTCTTCCTGTTTGTATATCGCTTGCAAATATACAAATATGGTAAGTTTATACAAATTCTGTAATTTTACATTTAGGAATTTTTCAAAACTCCATTTGTATATTCGCTTGCCAATATACAAGTAGAGTAATTTATTATGAATTTTTTATAATAGAGGCTAAATGTTTGTTATTCTGCATAATTTTCCCAAATTATTATTAGCTAATTTTAATATATCAACCAATGGCACATCTACACCATTATGTCACCTTTACCTAATATAGCGCGTAACGCATAATGTAAGAAAATTTCTTACGTTGATTGTATATATAACTTAAATTGTTATTAAGATGGAAGGCTTGGTAAGGATAAAGGTAAAAGAAAGGTTCCAAGTATGCGCAATAACTTTGAACACAATGGTTTGCTCGTTAGAACTTGCATAGAAATTTATCTTACTATTAGCTTCGTATTAGCTGAATTTCAAAAACTAGTGTAGCCAACAACTAAAAAAAAAAAAATACAAAGGTATGTGATTACAACATAAGCGGCCTAGTGTTATGTTTTGCCGCAATCTCTCCTAGTCAACCTCTCATGACCAGTAAAAACAAAAGCCTATGTATAAGATTCATCAAATTAAGTATGTCTACCAGCAGCTTTGCCACAAAGAAGAGCATTAGTTGGTATGTCATATTCATTAGCTAGACTTGGGGTTGGGTCGTACACTCTGAGGTACACTTGCTGTCCAAGATATTGTCTATCCCACATAGCTGATCTCAAATTCCACATTCCTTGGTTGTCCAACGACACCAATATGGCAGTCCAAGATTTGGGATATACCTGCAAGAACCATTTCACGTCGCGCTTAGAATGATAATCATTTTAAGTTATATACGCATTAGGTAAAGAGGTTTCCACATGATCAGTGTAGTTTAACATGTTATAGTATGTTAGTTACCGTTTGTACCATATTTCCAATCAATGACCTTATAAGTGACACGACACAGTTGGTGCATTGGTGAAATTGTTGCATTTACCTGTGTAGTATGTCTAGTCAGAGCATCAACAAGATTGTACTTATTTCTACTTGCTTGTGTCCATTTGCCAGATCCGAAACTGCAGATTAATAGCAATAGGTAAGAATTAGAACGAATGTCCACTGTTATATAACAAGGAGAGATGGAAATGTTTGAAGTGTTATGACATACCCTACAACCCAGAAATCATAGCCATCAAGATGCCAGGATTGCATGGCGGCTTCATCGTTTTGGAAAACAATTTCGATGAAATCATGGTGAGAAGTTGGAAATACAGCTGTGCCTAAGTAAGGCGAACCACCAGAGGGATAAGCTTGAATGGAATTCAAGTTGAACACTCCGGGGATGTTGAAGTGATCAGCAAGCTTTAGTGGAGTATCTGGATTAACATAAGAGACACTATTGACAGCATATCTTAGCTTTCCATTGATAAGAGATGCTGAATTAGCCATAACAAAAGTCCTTGATATTGTAATTTTTCCATAATGGAATGAACCCTGAGGATTTGGCCTAGCTGCATTTGATGTCAGATTCCACCTTCAATTCAGACAAAAAGACAATTAGGTCATGGAATACTATAAACAATTCTAGTTATCAAGTATCAACTATTCTTGAAATCTATAAATAACTGAAGCGTGGTTCAATAATGTAGTAGTGCAAGAAAACACTGAGTGCACATGAGACTTCTTGTGGATAAAAAAGGTACCTAAATGTTCTGGCTTGCAACATAGACCAATGCATTTGGCCAGCTGGAGCAGGTGGCATGGGTCCGGAAACGGGCGTCTGAGAATTAGTGTAGTGGAGAACTGAAGTGGCAGTAAAACTTATCCTGGAGAACCTTGTAGAAGCAACAATGTAGTAGTCCTTTGGAGGCTGATCCAACGTGACAAGGACTGACATAGATTGACCAATATGGACATCAAGAGAATCATAGAAGTTCTGCAAGACGTGGGATCCTTCAACCTCGACAACCCTCATCTTATGGCCCTGAATTCTGAAGTTAATGGAATTTTTCAAGCCTACATTTGAAATCCTGAACATATATGTCTTTCCTGAAGATGAAAAGATAGGCGGTGTTAATGAGTTGTTCTGTTTGAGGATTAGTTTCAATTCAGTCAATCAAAGACCATATCAGATTATTTCGATAAATGTTGAGAATGACCTTGATCACCGCTGAAGGTAGACTGCTTCTGTCCATTTATTAGGAGGCCATTTGGATAAGGAAGAGACCTCCCTGAGTCCAATGTTTGCCTCAATACCTGCAAGTACCAAACAGAATATTGAGAACATCACAAAATTGAACAAGAAACTCTTTCATGGTCAGACTTTTCTATAACAGTCAGGCAAGAGGATCACCTTATGGCTGCTCTTGTACCAATCACCAATAAGTAAACTGAAATCTCCAGCAGGTTTAGCGTATGGAACTGAGATCACAGATCTCGCGTACACATTAAGTGCTCCGAAACCTCCAACAGCTCTATGCAATTGAGTTGAAGGGAAGTATGTGTAACTTCCAATCTGGTCTTTTGTTTGGAACTTGTAAGTGTAATTTGAATTTTTAGGAATGGGACAATTTGTTCCCAAAACTCCATCTTGCCAAGAATTCTTTCTTTGTTTGATTCCATTCCTAAACAGGAGAGACATGTAAGTCTACAGTTCCAACTTTTTCCCAACATTTCTATGACAATAAAAGCAACAGAAAAATCAAGAAAATCCACTTCTTGATCCTATAGTTCAATCAACCCTATGTTGATTCCCAGTGTAAATGAGACAGTAAAAACAGTATATCCCTCAGCTCATAGAATTTTTTTCGAAAGCGGTCCTTTTTCTTTCCTCGGACCAATGACTTGCCTGTTCAGTACTGCTAACTATTATAGAAGAATGCTGCTCAAATATGTCAACAAAATAATACTCTTTTTGAATGTACGTGACTTAACTTAATTGATTGTCTACAAGATTTATGAAATAATGTCTAGACCAAATTCAAGCAAATATAAGCATACATTTCGGGAACAGATTTGAAAAAAGACTCACCATGTCAACAGAAGAGGCTCATCCAACTTATTAATCAGATTGAGGATTACATTGTCATTTGTGACGAGGTCGAGTCTTGGACCAGGAAATTGACCATTAATGAGGATCACCTATAAGTTCAAACTCATCAGAAATTCAAGTTCTTGATCAACCATACCAGCTAGCAGTACAAAATACGAATCAAAAAAAAAAAAATAACAACCTGTTGAGGAACACCAAGAGGAGAAAGAATTCCATAAGTAGCCGTCCATGTGAAATATTTATAAGTATCCTCTGCTTTCACCAGAGAAACACTCCAAAAAATGAAGATTCCACAAATCAAATGGAAAAGTGCAACATTCCCCATTGGAGCAATGCTTAAAGAATAGTTGTAAAAATAGAAAGAATGAATGAAGAAATGTATGATAGATCTAGCGAGGATTAGACATAAATAGTATTTGAGGAAATTGCCTAAAAAGAGCTCCACTGGATGTGCCTATATAGTTGATGCCAACTTTCATATTCGGCGCACTTCACGCGATTCCGCGTTATTATTGCTAATAATTACCATCTTTCTTTTACTTTGGATTCACTCTTTTTTTTCGCTAGTTGTAAAGAAGACTGGAAAATTTGTAAAAAATGGCAAAAGGAAAAATAAAATAGTTGAAAGTCGAATCCCCCATAAATCTCGCCGTCCATCCGGTCAAATATTAGACCGACTCAATCATTAATTAGAAAATGTTTAAAATTTCTATGCTTTCTCACCTCTTTTTTTCATCTTATCGCGGTTAATTTCTATATATTCTCACCTTAATTTTTCACTTAACAATGATAAGCTCATATAGTTAGTTGTAAATTACCAATAATATTACGGTAGAATGGTAAGTAATCTTTCATTCAGAGGCTTTAGCCTTCAGCTTTGAGTATCCTGGATACAAATTTGTTTTTATTAGGAAGCGTTTTAAATCTTCTCAAATGCGAATTTAGATTAGTTGAGATTTGAGCATGAGGAAAAGAAAAGGGTTGTAAACTACTATTTGGTGGTTAGTTTTAACTTTTGACTATGTTATACTAGCTAGTAATTAGGAGCATCATTTTACTAATTAAGATTATGGTAGAGATTTACGTATTTCTTAGTATCCTTTTTACCAATTAATGTTTATCTTGGAGATATACATATAAATTAATGCCTAAGATTCATCAGAAACTATTTTATAAGCTACCTAATCATATTAAAATATTTTCATTTCGTTAGTCATGTATGTATAAAATTTAAATATAAATGCATCTACTTCTTTTTATTGCCTTTTAATATGTGTACATAAATAAAGACAGTAGCTAGAGGTTGAGTTAAATTGGTACTGTTTATTGTTGTGAGATTTGAATACAAGGACGTGAGCCATATGAAAATATTTAAAACCAATCCAACTTGCTATTAATGTACAGCGGCCATTTTTATTTTTATTTTTAAAAGAAAATATTCTTTTATTACTATTTTTTTTTGCCGTTCTCCCTTTAGTGCGTCTGAATATTTAAAAAGTTTAAAATGTATAGTCAGTTGTTATTTCGAAGAGAATCGATGTCAGCTTTCACATGCATATTGCATGGTCAGAAATCAGAATTCAGAATCCAAATAGCTTCATCTCTTTTTCCTCTTTTATTTCTCTTTTCACATAATTTTTCTTCTAATTAATAAATTTCTGCTTCTCTAAATTCACACTAAATTTAAAAATCTGCCAACATGCATCTTACAGTTGTAGTTTTTCATTTAGGTGAACCACTTTTCAAAAAATAAACATCTTACCATTTTATTTATAGATAGTTCTGGACAAGAAAAATGAATATTGGTCAGAATTTATTTTTTAACTTAATATTTAGACGGTAAATTTTATAAGTAATAAATAATTGTCGAATCTACAATGATTTCAAAGGGACTCCTGCCTCTTGGCAGATTAGTAAAGTCGAAGCAATAATGTCCTCCCATATTACTAGTAGTAATAATGAACTGTCTGAGGATTATGATCCAAGTAAAATACTACAGTTTCTATCTGTCCAGTATCTTACTACTTTTTAATATTTAAAAGTGTCCACTTAAAATTGAAAAATAATTGTCTAGTCTAACCATTATTTTTATTATCTTATTATGGAATCTAATATATAAGTCAACTTCTTTAAATAAATAAATAAATAACTAATTGAACCCGTTTCTATTTAAACGCAAGGAGCATTATTTTAAAGAGCGAGCTTAAATTGGGAATAGAGGTATATATTATACTACTAACAATTGCATATGATTGATATAGCCTATAAGTGTCAAATTAGTGGATAGAATTGAATTTGAGCGGATCACAATAAGCTTAAAAACATATCAAAACCTATGTCCTATTATTACTAAGTTTTAATTGTTTTTTTTTATATTTACTAAAAACTTTTTAATATGATTATAGGGGCGGCTCAACGTAATCGGAGGCCTAAAGCGAAATCTTAATTAGAGGCCTAAAATCTAAATAAACTTTCACATGCATTTATTTAAAATTTATTTTTCTTACATTTTTAAATGCAAAGTATTACTTAATATTTTTTTTTATATATAAATGATTTATTCGATTTCTTTTTCAATTATTAGTTTTAAATAAGATTTATCAATTCAACGTTGAAAATATAATTTTACTCGGGCAATCATTAAATGAATTGTTAACATAGTTCTACAAGTAATAAGTTGACATATTTCAAATAAGTATAAGAGTTAGAACCATAGCTTTGATGAAGTTGATAATTTGGTTACCACACATTTTACTATGGTTGTTGTAATGCTTGACAATCTAAGAAGAAATGAAAAAAAGAATTTACAATTCACTTTGTTAAACACTTTTCGACTATTAATTGATATTTTTGACAGAATATTACTCTAACATCAGAAATTTAAAGAAGAAAGGGTAAAAGGAGTTAAAAAGAATAAAGTAATGTAAGTATTAGTGGAGTGAGTGTAAGAAATAAAACAATATTTTCTTGGTTTCTTCTATTTGAATGAGGTTAAAGAGAATAAAATAATAATTTTAAATTTATACTTTTTATCATAAATAATCAATATTTTTTCTATAAAAATTAACACATAATTTATTCTTGATAAAAAATTGAGACCCCCTAAAATTGGGGGCCTAAGGCCAATGCCTTATTAAAGTATGCATAGAGCCGGCCCTAATTACAAATAGTACATCAAATTTTAAAAAAAATATATTCATAGATATTTTAATAATATTTCTCATATATCATTTTGAGTTAGCTAATATCAATCCAAAATTTATTGAATTGAAATGAGCTAAGTTGATAAATAAACAAGCGGGTCATTAATCAACCACTCTTGGATGAATTTGGTAGATTATGATTTCATGGGCTACTGACTTATTTTCTTGCTCTCACGGAAAATAACAATTCCAATGTGAGTTCACATTTTTTATAGAATAAATTATCATACGATGGACAAATAGAAAATTAATGTTATGCTTGGTAATTAACAAATATTTGTGTAATCAATTAATATGAACTTCAATATAAATTATTTTACTATTATTATCTCTTTAACATCTTTCATCTCTCGTATAATAATCATCACATATCATAAACACAACAACAGTTGCATTTTTCAGCATTATATATAGACAGAAATTAAAGTCAAAGACATTATAGAAATGGAGAAGTATTAATCAATGTGAGCCCTAAATAGAGCTTCAATCACTAATCTTATGCTTAGCTTTTAACTCAACATCATTACTGGCAAATGACAATCATTTGCAATAATAAACAGCTATCGAGTTCACGGAATCTTTTATAACAAGGAATTAGATAAAGAAATTAATTAACTATGGTGGTTGGGCAAAAATCATGATTAATTAGTGTAATATTAAAATGAATATTATTCCTAATTGAATAGTTAATTTGGAAAAGGATTATTTGGTAGTGAATGATGGGGAGCCATGTGATTTGTATGGGAGTGGGGTGCCACACGGAAAAGGTTTTTCCCACCGCCATGCTTCCAATTTAGGGGGCAACCCAAATACCTTTTTCAAAAAAAATTATTTTGAAATAAAAAGGGCAAGGAGAGGTAGAAAAATAAAGTGGAAAGAGAGAAATTAGAGCAAGCACTTGTTCATTATTTTAAAAAATAAATTATTATTATTTTTAATATTTTCTTCATATTTTATTCTTAATATAAATATTTTTAAAATATAATACAAAATAAAATTGATAAGGGTGACATAAATTCAAATATATAACAAATAAAATGGAGCAAACACAAAGGAGGGAAAAATACAAAAAATCACGGTAAAAAGGAAGGAAGACATGCCTTTTCCTTTTCCTTATAGTATAATGTTTTAAGTTGAAGATTATTCTCTTTGATTTTGTTTTAAGGGATAATAATCAGAGATCTCCTCTTAAATTCTATCTCATAACATTGATATTCTCTATATGTATAATATTACCCCTTACATTTTTATTATAATTTATTTATAATAACTTTTTTAACGTTAGGTCAATTTTCATTTTATGTAGCAACAAATCGATGTAATTCTTCATTATTAGGTATGTGGATATAATACACCTCTTCGTTTCCTTTACGCATTAAAGTATCGAACTATAAAAGATTTAGCGTACAAATAAGAGATAATAAATGACATTTTTCAATCTTATTGCTCCTTTACATCAAAGTTACTTGTTATTTTTTGAATCCCAAAAAAAAAATTAAAGGGGATTAATAAGTACGATTAGAGCAAGTTGGATACTCAGTATTTTTTTTTAAGTTGCAATTGGAAGGGCCATCATGTGGGCATACTATTGAGAAAGTCATCGACGTTTTCTTGGATTTCCACTTGAGGTTGTGGAATTTTGCATTGTACCACTTGGATGCAAGAAATTCTTTTGCCTTCGCATTCTTCACTACTTTCTTGTCACATATTAGTTGATCATCTTATTAAAAATAGTTGTGTCATATTAGTTGTCTACTTTACTAAATCAAGAAAGCATTAGTAATTTTTTTCTATATTACCCTTGCAATTTTTTTATTTTATTTTTTTAAATTCCCACATTTGTTTGTAAAATTTCCAAGAAACTTTTTAAGAGATAAATTAGTAAAATTATCTTTTTATTTATAATTTCTTAATATAAGCAAATGATCAACTAATATGGGACGAAAGAAATATCAGCGGACTTTAAAAAAGAACTCTTCGCAAAAATATTATTCCAAACAAACTCTAGCAAACAGACGTAATTATATTTTCAATTCATCTCGAGTCTTGACGCAGCTTTGGGATGTGTACAGGCCTTTAGGAGTTGGAAAACCATTTGTGCTACGGACTGGGCCTTTTATCAGGCCCAAAATATCCTTGCATGGCATATATGGGGAAAGTTCACGAATAGCCAGTTTTAAAGTTTGTAATTGAAAAATAATCATATATTCAAACATGTCATGACTGAGTCATTTTAACTCCACACTAAAAATTATTCCCTTCATTCATATTAAGCGTAAATTATTGGAGTATGAAACATTCTTAAGAAAACTAGTTAAAGATAAAACTAAAAAAATATTTTTCACTATTACCTTATTAATTATCTCTTAAAATTTTCAATACTGAAATAAGAAAAATAGTCGCAACTATATCAGTTAATATATATGGACTAAAGGTAGCATCCATTTTTCAGTTATCTTGTTTTTTTTTTCTCGATAACATTTCTTCAATATACCTAGCCAGGTCATTCGTACGACATATAATGTTTTTTTACTTAGAAGAAGCCCATTGAGATAACAATCCCTGCATGCCCTCCACGTGTCCTTCACTTGAGCGCCATCTGTTGTTATGTGTTTATCTCGAATGCCTGACTCTTTAAAAATTGATCTTCACATTTCTCCAATTCTTCTTAACAGTTTGCTTTGGTAATTCCAGCCTTCAATATGCAGAGTACTACTTCAACAGATTTTCCCCCACCTTCACCAACTCCTCAACTTGAAAACCATTCAGGTTAATATAATTCGATCGATTTCCTTCTTGAATTGTGCCTTTTTCTCTAATACAGTAATTTTTTTGTTCCTTTGCAGAGTCCAACCTGCAGACTTCAGCAACCTCTCCAACACCTGATGTTGGCAAAACTAGTACAGGTTTATAGTCCATCACTTCATATTTCCTGTGTAAAATTGTAACTTCAGGTTATTTTAATCTGATTTCAACTAAATCTCTTTTTGTTAAAGCTTTAATCCATAGTCTTACATGTAAAATGATAACACTAGCATTTTATATAACTTAATCCTAATATTTGAGAATCCAGCAATTATATTAACTACAATTTCTGCATTCTTGGTTAGTAATTTGGTTCTGAATTTAATTTTTGTACATAATTAATGAATTTGTCGCGCAACATATTTATGTTTTGGGCCAAAAACATATGCTGAAGCCTACCTATGACATTTGTCCTTTGCTTCTTTTTTTTTTTTCACCTCGGCTGGTGCAATTGAAGTTGCTAATTAAGAAGAATGTTATATATATTTTCAGATATAATCAGAGATGTAATTTTATGGAAGAGGACGAGTTATAGTGTTGCTACACTATTAGCAACTACAGCAATATGGCTGGCACTTGAAGTCTATGGATTGACCTTTATAACGCTGTTTTCATGGATCGCCATGTTCCTGATCGCTTTCACCTTTTTATGGGGTAACATACATATGCTCTTGGGAAAGTAAGCTACCGCCTAATTAAGCTTTTCTTTATTTTCTCCTTTTAACATAAGATGCTTTATGCTATGTGGGAGTTAGTAGCGAGTTAACTTTGTTCGCTATGATAAATAAATAAAAGTGCAATACTATTCTAAGGTAACAATAAAATGACTCCGCCTCACCCACCCTAAACACATAATTAAAGTCGAAAAATTGTTTTTACCATATTAAAATTATTGAACTAATTAACTGAACTTTACCTCGATTACCTGATGGGTATAGATCATTTTGTCTGTACTCGGGAAAATTCAGTTACTTACTGGGATGAAATATGATTTTGTGACAATTGTTCAGGGGTGAAGTGCAATTATTATAAAGTGATGAAGTGACAAAAATAGACTCTGCTCTATTTCATTATTATCGGTCATTGTGAAACTAACGCGCTACGTTAACATTCTCAAAAGAGTCTCATTATTTTTATGCTTCAATCAGGCCTATATTTGCATTTGAATGATACCAATCGAGATGAACATTTTCCCCCTCTTATAGGTGATACATTTTTGCAGAGAGCCCCTGGACATGTCAAGGATGTACATAAGCGATGAATCAGTTATGGAAGCTGGCACCAAATTTCGTGAATCAGTTGAGAATAGCCTGAGGTTTCTGTTTAGCGTGAGTACCAAGAGAGAGTGGTTCGTCTTTGCTGGGACTTTAGCTTCTTTGGGATTGCTTTCGGTTGTGGCAAGTTACTTAGATTTACTTACGCTTCTCTACATTGGTAATTACTACCCTACTTATATAATTAACTAGTAATTATCAGTCCTATACTAATTTACCTACTTATGTTTTAGTACTATATAATTAGTTGTGTGTATATCTGGTAACGCAGGGATTGTGGTGGGGCTGACTGTACCAGTTGTATATGTGAAATATGAAGACAGGATTAAGAACTTGGGGAAGCGAGTAAGGGTCCGATGCCACATATATAACAGCGCGGTGACAGAGAGATGTTACGTGTATTACAGCTCCATAGCGGAGAGGGTGAAGAAAATGAAGAGCAAGCTGCAGCAGAAGAAAAAGAAGAAAAACGAGTAGTCGGTACATATTTTTAGTTCGTTTCAACTTTGGTTATTAGTACTTAGTAGTAATAATAAATTGATTTCAAGGTTTTTACAAATGCATCAAGAAATAGGATTAGAGTATTCGTCTGCTTACTCTTGTAACTAGATTTGCACGTGTAAATTTTGATACTACACCAGTATAATCCTCCACTTTGTGATAAGTGTTACTAAAACATGCGTGTTATAATAAACAATTGTCTATGTGGTGGATCAATGGTAGTTCTTCCGCATTGTTGCCAATCATCAGAGTCGATCTAAATTTTGGGGTACCGCGTAAACTTAGATTTACTCCTATGAATAGTAAGTGAATTTTTTATATTGTTCAAAAAGTATTGTTTTTGGGAGATATTGCACTAATTATAAATTATATTTATGATTTAACAAAAGGACATCAGTTTATGTTCTTGAATGCTTTTTTTTAATAGGAGTACATTGCCTCACAAATTCGTGTTAGTTTATGTTCTTGAATGCTTTTTTCTTAATAGGAGTATTGCCTCACAAATTCGTGTGATAAATAACGCTAATTTGTGATAAATAACGGTTCAAATCACTTCTGATATTGATTTGGTTCGATTGTTTAAATTGCTCTTGGACCCTTATGGTTTAGGAAAAAAATTTAAGTGGTTTGGTACAAATACTTATACTCCATCTATGTGACCTACTTTTCCTCTTTTCAGTTTACTAAACTATAAAAGTAGATGTTTATTTTTAGAAAAAAATTAAAAAGTAAAAATAGCTAATTTGAAACGGAGGGAGTATCAAAGAAACTCAAGGGAGTAAATGGAAAATTTTAGGCGACGACCTCAAAAGTCAATTGAGTGGGAAACTTCCGACCAATTGCCATCTCTTTTCCAAAATCATTTTCACCAATGAATGCCTACAAGAAGACCTACTGCTATACTTCACCAAGTCTTTCCCCAAAATAATCCATTTTGCAGTGTTACGTAGCAATGGCAGCAGCCCTCTTGGGAGGAGCTGCTTTGGGTCCAGTCTTCGATCTACTCCTCAAATCAGTTATTGATGTTGGCATACACATCGCCACTTTCCGTTCCAAATTCCTCAGCTTGAAGCAGACATTAATTGACATCAAACCAGTATTCGATGACATTGAGAGGCTTAGCAAGGTCCTAGACGGCCGAGATGAAGAAATAGACATGTTTAAGAAGCAGTTGATGAAAGGTGAAGAGCTAGTCTTCAAGTGTTCCAAGATTAAACGCTGCGACCCTTTGAAGAAGTGGAGTTACTCCAGGAAACTGACGAAGTTGGATAATTCACTAGTTAAGTTCTGCCAGATACACGGTTTAATTCAGGTTGTTAGGGATAGTAAACAGATTCTGGTTAAGGTTAACGAAAATGGCAAGAAATTGGAGGAGATTCACTCGATGATGAGGAATGTTTCATTGATGAGATCCGGGAGTAGTATTGGATTTACAAATTCTAGTGGTTCTTCAGGGTGGATGAATGGTTCTAGTTTTGGGTTTTCAGGATTGTCTAATATGCCTCAAGTTTCTGATTCTATGGTTGGATTTGAAGTCCCACTTCATGAATTGAAACAGAAATTGAAGCTGCTTCAGGAGAAAGATCAAGTCCTGGTTCTTTCTGCTCCTCCTGGCTGTGGAAAAACTACTTTGGCAGCCAAGCTTTGTCAAGAGGATGATATCAAAGGTATTGTTTATTTATTGTTCGCCATGTTAAACGTTAGTGTCTTTCACTGTTATTGCTATTAAATTAGTCCTTTCTAGTTTGTAAGATGCATGCCTTTGTAACTTCAGTTAGCTAATTCTCTTGTTTGTCTTCGAATCTCATGAACTTAAATGCTGCCTGGATTAATTTCCTTTTGACTTTATCGATTCTTACTATGTCTGTTTATCAGTTGAATTTTGATGTATGTGTTTTAGTCTTATGATTGCATAGGATGATAGGAACCAAAAATACTTCACACGAACATAAGGTTGTGTTTTCTTGTTAGGCAACGAAAACATAGATTGTGTTCTGGGTTGCTTCTGATGTGTGTAGAAGAAAGCCCTTCTTACTTAAAGACTAGCTTGCTGACCCCATAAAAGGAGAAATATAGTATATTCTCTTTTTGCGATTCCACTTATTGGCTATGCAGATTATTGAAATTATGGCAAGACTAATTGATATTAATGCTGTATCATGTTCTTATGTTATATTAAGCTTCTTGCTGATTTTCAGCATATTTGATCTAATTGTCTCTTTATAGCCATATACAGCGACAACATCTTTTTTGTCACTGTTACCAAAACACCAAAAATCAAATGCATTGTTGGGGAAATCTTTGAGAAGAAAGGCTACAGGGTCCCAGAGTTCACTACTAACGATGATGCAATCTGCCAACTCAATAACTTCCTTGGGGGAATTACTCAACCAATATTACTGGTGCTGGATGATGTTTGGTCTGAATCAGAGTTAATCATCGATCATCTTAAATTACAGATACCTGATTTTAAGATTTTGGTCACTTCGAGATTTGTGTTCCCAAAATTTGATACATATAAATTAAAGGGTTTGAGCGAGGAAGATGCAAAGCATCTCTTCTGCACTTCAGCTTTTAAAGATGGCATCCCTGATGTGCGACTTGATCTTGTTGATAAGGTAAAAGGCTATCTTCATTTACAAAGATCTTTTGACTAACTATTTAGTTATGACTACATGTGAAACGAGCATGTAAAACGCTATTGTGCAAGTGCTTGCAACGTTAGAGAGTGAAAATGCATCTTTACTAAATAATACAGTTCTCGAATTCATATAACTTTGTAAATTTCTCTGCTTTATGGATCTAAATGATGGCATGCAATGGCAGGTGGTGAGAAGTTGTGGAGGTTTTCCACTGGCTCTTAGAGTTGTAGGCCGTTCATTGTGTGGCCAGTCTGAGGTGATATGGTTAAACAGAGTAATGATGCAGTCTAAAAGGCAAATTTTCTTCCCTACTGAGAATGATCTGCTTCGTTCTTTGCAAACCAGCATTGATGCCTTGGATAAAGGAGCTCTTCAGAGCAGAGAAACAACTATATTAAGAGACTGCTACCTGGATTTAGGATCATTTCCTGAAGATCAAAGAATTCATCCTGCTGCTCTTTTGGATATGTGGGTGGAACGATACAATCTAGATGAAGATGGCATCACTGCAATGGCCATCTTCCTTGAACTTTCTTCACAAAACCTGGTTAATCTCGCCCTTGCAAGGTATAACTGGCTTCAGTTTTGTCTTGAAACTGTGTTGTGTTTGCTACTTCATATGACGTGGAACCAAATTAGAAAAATGTTGAGCCGGGAGAGACAAAGAAGCAACAGAGTTAGATGCTCACATGTACACACTTGCTGACTATCTGTTTGAGTGCATCAATATTTAATGTGCTGA
The DNA here is from genome assembly GCA_037074985.1 of Solanum bulbocastanum. Lineage (NCBI taxonomy): Eukaryota > Viridiplantae > Streptophyta > Magnoliopsida > Solanales > Solanaceae > Solanum > Solanum bulbocastanum. The sequence continues at coordinate 37,000,075 of CM073598.1, read as the reverse complement.
AGCCATGGAAATTCTTTTCCACCTCCTAAGTTATTTTGGAGAAAATTATTTTAGTAAATTTCATGAGATAAGTATAATAGTAACTCATAGAGTTCCGTCAGTAGAACATTACAATGCCTGGCTTCATGTTATCCTGGTTCCACCTTTTTGATGTATACTCAACTTCTTCTGTGCCTCGGATCGTTGAACTTATCAAGTTAGCTGATATCCCTGAATGGATTCCTTCTCGAATATCTGATTTTAACTTAGTATATGCTGATTCACAGACAGGATGCACGAGCAGTTCTTGGCTTACATAACTTGCATTACATACAGCAGCATGATATGCTGAGAGAACTGGTCATCCACCGGTGTGATGAGAAGCCGGTAGAAGAGAGAATGAGAATATATATCAACATCAAGGGGAATGACTTTCCTAGGTGGTGGTTTGAACAAAGACTTCAACCACTTCAAGCAGAGGTTTTGTCTATTGTCACAGGTTTGTTATCCATCCCTTCTCCTCCTTTTCGGTCAAAATTTGAGATGTCTTCTGTAAATTTGCTTCATCTTTTCTCTGCTATTTAATTACCACATCATGAATCCTAATTTCAGATGAAGATTTCTCCTGTAACTGGCATGGCGTGCGATTTCCTAAAGTTGAAGTACTTGTGTTGAACTTTGAAACAAGGACCTACAACTTACCCCCTTTTATAGAGCACATGAGCCAATTGAAGACACTGGTTGTGACAAACAATGGTTTCTTCCCAGCCAATTTGAATAACTTTCAGCTTTGTTCTCTGCTCAATCTTAAGAGAATCAACCTGGAACGCATCTCTGTTACATCCATTTTCACAGCCAATCTGCAGCTACCAAATTTGCGCAAAATCTCCCTGAACATGTGTGAAATCGGGGAGGCATTTGAGAACTCTGCTGCCAAGATGCCTTACATGTGGCCAAAACTCGTTGAGATGAATATCGAGTACTGCAGTGATTTAACAAAAGTACCAGCTGAAACATGTGATCTTGTTGATCTTAAAAGGCTCAGCATCTGTTATTGTCACGAACTGGTTGCCCTTCCAGAAGAGCTTGGGAGGTTGACAAATTTGGAAGTACTAAGGCTTCATTCTTGCACAAATTTGGCGGAGTTGCCAAAGTCTATAGTAAAACTTAATAAATTAAAATTTCTTGATGTATATGATTGTGTGGCTATGGATAACTTGCCATTGGAAATGGATCAACTCTGTTCTTTACAGACTCTTTGCATGGGAAGTTCCCTGGGTATTTATAAGCTGCCCGATTCTCTGCAAAAACTAGTAAAGCTGGAAGATGTTGTATGTGACGAAGAAACAGCCTATTTATGGGAATCTGTTAAGGAACATCTGAAGAATCTGAGAATCACTGTGATGGAGGAACATATCAATTTGAATTTGCTGCATAGATCATAATTTATCTGAGATGCTGCTGGAGCACTCACTTTGGTGGAACTTGAATATGGGTGGATAGTGCAAAGCAAACACTGGAATAACTTGAAATTGGGTGGATAGTGCAAAGTAAACACTGGAATAACTTGATCAACAGTGACAAGTGATCAATGTTTCTTGAGGCGACTTCTGGACTAGAACAAAACGAGCTGAAAGTAGCCAAAGGTGAAGGTTATAATAATTTCATCCAACATTGTTTCCAGTGAATTTGGAAAGATGCAGCTCAAGATTGGTTATTAGGAGCTGTCACTAGAGTTGGAATGCGGAAAAGCTAGTAGCACAAACAGACTGATGTAAGTTTAAACTTTACACCTTGTTTGGATGGTTGCTATCCATTATATTGTGTTGTATTTTTAGTTTAAATATAATGTTTGTTTTGATTGTTATTTATAAATTATATTATATCGTATTGTATTATTTAATCCATGGTTAGGCAATAATGAAAATATCGATTGGTGTGATTGCATCATTAACTTAATATTCTTTTCTCATTTTGCCTTTACTTATTATTTAATAATTTCATTTTTTTTATCCTTACCCTACCTTTTCATAGTAGCTCTACCTCGTATCGTATTCTACTTGTCTTATTGGTTCATTTAAATTATGGATATAATACAATATAATACTATACAATACATTAGTAGGGCTCAAAAGGAACCTAATATATTGATTTTTATTGAATTTGGATAGGGCTTTGGACCCTGATGTATTCCTGTTTATGCATGTTAAAACATATGCTTCTTTGTTGAAAGGAAGATTGAATTCATTAGCAAAGAACCTTCCATGGGGCTGATTTCTCGCTGTATTTGATTGTGTAGTTATAGATTGTTTTTAAAAACAGAGATGTGTGATCTTCACATAATTTTGAACTGAGTTAGACTTAAATGAAGTATCGGACAGTGAGAATTCATATAATCGATCCTAACTTAGTTTAGAATTGAGGCATTTTGCTGTTGTGCTCCTCGATGGTCATTACCTCCAATAATTTCTTGTACCAACACATCGGATGGTACAACCTTACGACAAAAGTTGTCTTGAAGACTTCGATTTCACTTGACCATTATACGAAAAGGGTACTTTACTACTAAGGAAATATAATATCAACCACAAGGATTAGTTGGAACTATACAGAGGAAATTTTGTGCTAACAAACATAGTCATACACAAGCCCTAAGACTATAAGCATCTTAACTTGCAAAAACCAGAAAGAGCACATTATTTGTTTGGACACAAATGCATATAAGAAAGTACAAGAGTTACAAAAGAACAACACTGTATGACATTATAAAGAGATTATGAACTCAAGTACGGAAACTCCATTACTTTTTCAGCCAATTCCTCCTATGGTAATAGAAGAAATAATTTATGGGCAGACTAAAAGCCCCTTCCAGGATAAGCACTTGACTAATTACAAACATTGTAAATACCCCCATGGTCTTGTTACTGAGCATTCAACAATCTCTAAGCCTTGCACACCAAGAAGTCCAGTCTCGTAAGATTGCACATACAACTTCCTTTTCACAAGCATGGCATGCACTCACATTGCATATATGATCTCCCCACTGCTATCAATATCAAGATCAGGCTCTGAATCCAAGTCATCCATGTCATCGTCCATCATTTCCAAGTTATACAAGCCAATTGGTGGTACTGTTGCCTCTGAGATTATTTGCATGATTGTATCTATGCTCTGCATTGGCTGATCGGGTTCTTCAAACTGGTCACTAATCATCTTATCATCTATTAAGTCCGCTGGAAGATTCTTCAAAAACCATACATGACTTCTGATTTCAGGCATTGTGATCCTCTGTGCCATGTGCAAGGGAAGATGACTTAAGCATAAGTGACAACTACAATCAATATTATCTTCAAGACTACTATGTAGCACCCTTTTTGCAATATCTCAAAATGTTTCACACACCTATATAAAATTCTGGCTATTGTTCTCTTCTTCCCAATTTAAGTTCCTATAACTAGTGTATGTATTTCCTTCTATTACAAGTATAATGCACTAGTCAAATTATATTCTACAACTTCATGCCAGTCAAACAGGTCTGTATAAGAAGGAACTTGTGACAACATGTTTAAAGAGATGCCTTAAATACAATGTAATTGGATGGTGGTCAGCAACTACAACAATAGGCAAGATTGGTTCAGATCATAATTGAAGTCCCAATGCAATCACAACAGACACATTCCAAAACTCCATCTACTCACTTCTGTGTACTGATTACGCTTAAAACCTCACTAACCTGTGCCGGATCTCCAACAAAGATCCTTGAGATTAAGTGGCGACATTCCTGAGATATCTGAATGTTCTCAGGAACAGAATACTGCACGCTCAGGATTCTCTGTGTCAGCAAAAAAGCAGATTAAATTTTATAACAATAAAAAATCCACAAGAAATTGGAACAAAATCATGACAATGATAAAGATGTACATTGATCGTCTTCCGAAAATCTTTTGGTTCATCAGGATCCTCAAAAGGGTAAGCACCCACTAACATGACATACAATGTCACTCCACACGACCAGACATCTGCAATCTGAAATAAAAACAATCAGTGATATTCTCCTGTAAAGTGCAAAAGTAAGCAACCATAATTGATAAACAGCAAGTACTCAACACATCAAAATACAAATTAAAGATGTACTTCGAATGAGGTGTTAACATCCTCGAAAGAAAAAAGACTTTGACACATGTTACAAGGCCATGGTTGAGGGTAAAATTCATGGATGGTAACCAAACCAATCTTTTATAGCCAGAAGTCACAAAACAAAATTTCATAACTAGAATATAAACAAATTCCCGTGTAACTTGCTTTATAAAGTGAAAACCCACCAGATACCTTAAATCCAGCAACAGAAATATCCTTTACTATTTAAGCCATCACAAACCTACATAAGCTAGTTACAGAGAAAGTTGAGGTAGATTCTAGTTACATTACTTTGTTTTGTGACTTCTCTGCAATAGAAGTGTTCGTCCTTCCACTTCTCCTCCATCAGAAACGCAGCATCCCTTCACTATATAAACACACACAAGGTCTAATTTTTATGTTACATTTTGACAAGGTTGGTTAACAGGAACCAACATTAGAGGTTGTCCAAATGGCCAGCGCTAACAGAATCTAGTCCCTTGGAACTTAGGTTCAGAAATAGCAAGGTTTTGTTTCTGAATTTATAACTGCGATTCATTTTTCTGAATAGAATTTCCTGACTTCTTGAACCTCGCTATTACGTATATAGCATAACTACAAATAACAGGGCTAGACTAGCTATTGTGTGGAAATGAGGTCAAAACCCCAAAAAGGATATGAACCTAGACAGCTGGAAATACAAGATTGCTTACCCCAACATAATGCGGCCTCAAGCGAAATGGGCCACAAATGCTCCTTTAATTAGTTTCAGCTTTCTTTATATTTCAGTCACCCAGATTTGTAGTTTTATAAGCTCCCTTAGGCACCTTTAAGACGGCATAAATTTCATAATCTATTCATTCTTCTTTCCTTTTTTTTTTTGGTGGGCAAGAGTCCAGTGGCAAACCTGTGCACTCCTATCCTATTTGCTCCTCCTTTTTGGAGCACACTAATGGAAGGGGGTCAAGTAAAGTAATCTACTGAATCCACTTATGCCTCTGTTCATCACGAAAACCATCTGCCCTCTTTTGGCGGACAAGAAGCATACTCAGCTGGACATTCCAGACAAGACAAGAAGTAAATGTCAGTCAAATAAAAGCCCAATTCAGAAGTGCAAGAAGGATTCATATGCATCAGAAAAGACAACTCCACAACAAAAATTATTGGTACTTGCTGTTATTACTTTGTTACATGAAGTAACAGTACTGACCCATTAAACCAATTTACCTTGCCATCATATTCTTTCCTCAACAGAACTTCAGGTGCAATATAAGCAGGAGTTCCCACAGTTGATTTCGGCTGTGAATGCAGCAGAGCAGACTGCAGAAAGTGTAAGTAGTGATTAAGAAACCAGGGAATACATGTATACAGCTGTATATGTATCTTTGTATAAAATTCAGACCACCTAGATGGTCCTGTCAGTGGCTAATGATGGGGCGGACCAATTACCTTGGAATACCCAAAGTCACAAATTTTTAGCCGAGGAGCAGGGCTTCCATCAAGTAATGTATTTTCCAGCTTCAAGTCCCGATGACATACTTGCTTTAAGAAGAAATAGAACACAAACATGCTGAATAAATTTCCAAGATCTCCACATTTAATAAACTGAAAGAAACTGAGAAAATATTTCAGGGAAGTCCTTACCATGGAGTGACAGTAGCTGACACCAGATATAAGTTGCTGGAAGAAGAAGCGAGCCTGTGCAGGAAGAGATTGTGTAACCTCATAAATCTTGCACAGCTGTAACCACAGTGTTTTATAATATTAGTAGATTAAATACCTCATCCTCATTGAAGCGCCCTGCATTAGAAATTCTCTCAAAAAGCTCCCCACCAGATGCATACTCCATCACAATAGCGAGGTGAGTTGGCGTCAGAATCACCTAGAGTAAAATTTCAAGCAAACCAGTCATACATGTATAACCACCTATCTAGGATCTAAAGGGGTAGTCAATGGCAAACCTCTTTGAACCTAATTATATTAGGATGCCTCAGGGACCTGTGATTGATTATCTCCCGCTGAACATTTTCATCTATCTGCAAGCCAGAAGATGGGAGAAGAAATGAGCAGTGTCGAATGGAGCTGATATAATATCCACAACTAACTTGTCATCATACTGTTGAATTGATCCTTTCATCTAATGTGTCGAAGGGAGAGACTAGCAGTTGCTCCATTAAAAGGTGTGCAATTGCAAGCAGTAGACCATGTCACATTTAAGCATTGTAGTACAATTCAATACAAAGTTTCATCAATACTTATGGTTTTATTTGTTTATTTATTTCATTATTGTTATTGTGTTGCAATTATTTTGCATAAAGAGCACAACATATGATTAGAAATATCAAATAGGACTTTTTGGTTGTAGAAACACATATTATAGTAACTGCAGGTCAAGAAAGAATATAAACATGTTAAAGCACAAGTAACTTAAGGCAAAACATGGCTGTAGGCACATGATTACAGTTAACCAGTAATACCTAAATAGAAATGCATGCATACAGCCTGGAAGACCATACGTCACAATTACAGTTGGTACATTTTGCGACTAAAATCCACTGGAATAACTTATTTTACTGTCATACTCTCCATTCCTCAGATTATCTACATATGGGAATGTCTAATATATTCACAAACATGAGTATGAGGGTTCCATACGCACTTATTGTCTAAATATGCTCAAACCATGATAGAGGCCCAACCATTTGTGGGTGTGAGTTACAGTCTCTATATGGTTTTGTTCAATCCTCATCTCTTGCACTAACTTCTCTTGTTGAGTTAAGTCCAACTTTAGAACAGGGAACCAGAGCCAGACTCATCCATGATGTTGGATATTCAATGCTGGACTGACATTTACATTACTTGCGCTCCAAATATTTAGTCCTAGGCGTGGGGATCAGTGTCATAAAGTCTCACAGTTGTTGAGAACTTGAGGGGTATGGATTGTAGTCACTTTTTTTTTCTACAACAGTCATGTCATGCCAACTTGCGTGCACCTCGACTAATTCCACAAGGTACCTGCGACCTCACACAAACACATGTATCGGGGGTAACTCTGTCTATCATAACTTGGACAAATAGGAAGAAATCACCTAGTATTTATTGTGGTATGAGTTGTAGTCTCTTTGTATCATCTTGCACAATTTTCACCTCTTGAGTTATAGCTTCTGGAAGCGAGTTAAGTCCAGGTTTACTTTTCTTGACAAACCAGCCAGAAGATTTCTCAAAGCAGAACCTTTCCCAGACAGTTAGAGCAGTATATTGATTAGCACCCAGTGTACAAAAAATTACCAAGTGGTACATGTTACTACACCTACCAGAATACAAAGTTGAAGCTAAATCAGCCTCTCTTAGATAACCATTTTGATAGCTACCCGAAACAGCAGTAAATAATCAATGTTCTTACTCTGTTAAAGAGTTCAACGAACTTGGTACATGTTACTACACCTACCAGAATACAAAGTTGAAGCTAAATCAGCCTCTCTTAGATAACCATTTTGATAGCTACCCGAAACAGCAGTAAATAATCAATGTTCTTACTCTGTTAAAGAGTTCAACGAACTTGTCACAACTATCCAGCTATAAATAAATCTGCTAAAAAGTAGTTCCGGAAACTCCCACCAATGAACGACCTCATTTAACATTCACAATTTATTAAAGGCAGATCTAAGATTACTAGTGCAGAGTACTACTATTCCCAATGTTCATCTGCACTTGGTAATAATTAAAGTATAGTATAATTTAGAACTTTCTATGTAAAACAAACCGACCAAACTTGCATTCATCTGATTATCTAGGCAAGGTTTGCAAAGAAAGAATACAACCCAAATTTACACCAGAAACATTGATTGCACAAAAATATCTTACCAAGAGTAGATAAAACTAATTCTATAAATCCAGATTTTACCCAGGGAACTAACCTTATCGCCTCTTTCGATATACTTGACAGCAACTAGCTCTTTAGTCTGCTTATCTGTCATCAACCTCGCAACGCCAAAGTTACCCGACCCGATATCTCTAACAAAATCGTACCGGTCACTATCGTGCATGATCGGCATATCCATACACGGTCCCGGACCTCGATCCATTTCGTTTGCTACCTCAGATTCAACTCAAACTAAGCTCGATTTACATCCCAGAGCTTTCTCACAAATGGCTACCAGTTACCGGAACTGGTGATCGGAGCTGAAGATTACCGGTTGACCAACCAATACAGAGAACCGAGAAGTGATAAGTCAATTTTAGCCTCAGATAAGAGGTATACGTGAAGAAATGAAGGAGAAAGGCGGTGGTTTTTTCGTACTTTTTGACCTTTTTCCGGTAATGAAGTTTATGGGGAAAGATATTTTATGTATGGTCGGTAAAGTAATGAAAATATCTTCTGTTTATTCAATTATTTATAATCTCTTTCTCTCTCTGCAACAGTAGAAATGGATTGAGGAAGAAGAAAGTGACGAGAAGTTGGTAAGAGAAGAATAGAACGCCGTCGTTTTGATAAGATGGACGCTGGGAACGACGTCGTTTGAGGAAATCCTATCCATTAAAAATTGTTTTTATTTGCTAGTGGCGATAGCAACTGAATAGATATTCCTTGTATTTACCCCACTTTTGCCTTTGTCTCTTTCTTTTATCTCTTTTTTCTTTTTATATTAATTTTTGCGCTTTCTGTTGGTCAGTTTTGTGTAATAGGGATCGGGATAGAGCTACTAATGATTGAGGGGGTTTGAAAATTTTCTATTATGAAGTATTATATTATTTATATTTGATTATTATTGAGAATTTTTTTTATGTATATATGATATATGTTGAATCTTTTTTGACTTTGTTTTTTTTTATATTTAAAATTTGTCTTAATAAAAATTTCGACTCTCCCTACGTAAGATTGGGAATGAACAACGGAAATTCATTTAATATAGTCAGCTAGAAAGCACTAGCTACGCAAGTCATATCGGAATTTCCCTCTTCAATGGTACGGTACCAGCACGGTTTCGTACACGAATTTGAGGGCATTTAACTAGCCCATATCGCCATTTCCGCATCATATCCACAGTTAGCCCATTCATCGTAGTTAGCAGTTCCAGCTCCGTATTAAGGTCACGATCGATATCGTCACTAGTATCAAGATTCCTACAAGCTTGGATCAGTTATGTTTGAGGGTGATTAGAGGAAATCAAATGAATCACAACATGCAAACAATATTCAAAATTTGTTTCTAAGTATGGTTTTATGTGACAACTAAATGCATATTATGGTGCATTTTGAGGTGACCCTCGTTTTGAGTTAAAGAGGCATATTATGCTCAGTCTCTACATTTGTTGATGTATTTGTTAGAAATTACTGTATGTCATGAGTGAAATATTTTAACGTGAATTTAAATTATTTAAATATCAAAATAAAAATAAGTTTTTAAAATTCTCCTGAGAAACCTTGGATCGGACTTGTTTATTGAATGAGAAAATATAATTTTTTGTTTTGTTGACGTTGAGATTGCTGATATATGAGAATTCTTTTCTTGAATATTACTTCCTCAGCACCATGAATTATCGATTAGACGGGTGAAAGTGTGAAATTTTATTGTTAGTGTGGATGACTTCAAATAATAACTCTTAGTTTTCAAGATAAAAAGAGTAATAAATTTCTTAACAATACATGTAATAGCTTTTGATTGGTTTTTCATTTTCCAAATCCAGTGTGAACAATTGAAAAGTAGGAAGATCAATGGCGAGTCATAGCAGAAAGGTTAGGTCACCTAGAACTGTGTCTAAATATTAGTCAAGCTTTGAAGTTGTGTATTTTTTCAGTAGCTTCATCTACTATTTTTATGTTAATTATATATATATTACTATAATATATAAGTTTGTTATGTTCGACAATATTGGTTTCACTTCTTGAAATAGCAAAGCTATTGTGTGTGGACAAGAGGCTTATAGATGTTTTGGTAGGTGTATTTATCCCACATTTGTTTCGGTCTACACAATTAATTAAAATATCTTTTATCTTGAAATACTTTAGTATTATATAAATCTGAAAAAAATGATAGGTAAAAATAATTTTAATGCACTATTTTAGCGAGTGAGCTTCTTTGACTTAAGTTGGAAAGATGGAGCAATCAAGTCTGGCCGAGTTCGATCCTCAGCAACCCCAAATTTGGGTTTTAGAGATTCCAATTAGAGGCATCGTTGGCCAGAAACTCGAGGAGGATTTTTGAATAATCGATGATTTGTCGGTCCAGTTACGAATGATTTACAAAATAACAGTTTTTCTGGATCAGCATAGGAAAAGTGGCGGAAGCAGGAGGAGGATGAAGGTAATAACTGTACTTGGACAATGTTGCAGCAGCTTTGTTTATAGCCTCGCCAAAATGCTAAGAACTTGCTTAATCTCTAGACATCCGATCCGTGATAGTGTTTATTCTTGCTGCTTTATTTCAAATTATAAAGGGTTTTGTGTATGTGCTCTTATGTTCCTAGAATTATTTGTCAACAGCGTTAGCTACATTTCTTAAATCTGCCTTTATTCGCTATATAGATTCAGATGAACCCAAGAGAAAGGAAAAGCAGCATAATTCAGGAATTATTGTTCCCTTCCAGCTCTCTGATGATGATCTTGTGAAGTTTATTGTTACAGTAGAGACTGAATTGCCATAGTCCGGCTTTATTTAGAGAATTTGGGAATGCATTAAGCAAAATAACTTGATGATGAACTGAAGACAAGCACATTCCTGGATATAAGCTCTCTGTACAGCTGAATGACATTGACATGTATTAACGCCTATTGTTTTAAGACGAGTTATATATTGGACATTTGTGGGACTACGCTGAGTATGTTGTTGTTGTTGTTGTAGAGTGGACTTTGCTATATGCACAAGGGTTCGTTGCCATGTTAATTTGTGTGTTGCATCATCAGTTTCTATTTTTGGAATTTCGGCTCTGCTCTGATTGACTCACTGTTTTCTAATTTCTTTACCTTGAAGGGGATCCATTTGATAAGAAGATAATAACATGCGATGAGAAGTTGAAAGAACAGTTACATTTTCCCACCTTCACGAGAATCGTTGTAGCATAACTACTTCCTACACATTTTATAAAGGCAGAACAATGAATTGGTTGTGCATCAAACCTCAACGCATTTGAAATTTTGGATTGAGCTTTAAGCTAGGTAGATACTTCTTTAGTTATCCTTGGTTTTCATATGGTTTAGAGTTACTTTGAATGCCGTAGAAAAAGTCTATGCCCTGACTTGTACCATGTCTTATCATATGAGAAACTATCTTCATTTTGTCCAACCGTTTCAGTCCTGATTTACACTGGCGTCGTTTGGTAGGCCGCATTAAAATAAATAATTCATGTATTATATATGATATTATTTAGTACTATGTTTGGTAGGAATTTGGGCTTATGTATAACTAATTCATGAATTAGTTATACCTCTTACATGGTATTATAGGGTGTATTACTAATACCTTCCATTTGGAGGTATTAGTAATACATTGAATATAAGTCTATGTAAGGACAAAAGTATCCCTCAAATCATTTTAATTATTTTATTTATTTTCTTGATTTTATCTTTTATATTTGTACTAGTAAATTTATTTAAATAAATTAGCTTACAAATTATTTAGAGAGAGTTATTTGTTACTAAATAAATTCAATATAAATCAATACAAATTTGAAATGTGAGTTGTTTATTTGTATATGACGTTTGTTATATATATATTGAACAATTTATTAATTTGTATTTTGAACAATTTTAAAAATTACATACATATTAAAATTACAACTTGCAATTTTTATGTGTAAATGTAGATGGTTTACTCCATTTTACCATTGTTGACCGTCTTTTAAATTTTAAAGTAGATGATTTATGTTTTTTAAATTTAAAAAATGACATCTTGTGAGTGATCAATTTATTAAGATGACAATTATTTATCCTCAAATAATTCAAGTGAAAAAATAGAAACATGACAACAAAATTGTTCTTCTCATAGCTAGTTAGGAGGCCATAAAAAATAATATTGTCCGTCAACTATCTATCTTGACCCAATTACATAATAATTCAAGGGGTATAATTGGAAAGAAACTTTTTATGGAGTTTTAATTCAAACACAAGATGAGGTGAGAAACGATGAGTCAAACACTTGATAAAAATAAACAGTGCACTATTAATCCTTGCACTACTAATTTTTGTATTACTAATTCCTGCATTATTAGTCCCTGCGTTATTAATCTTTATAGCAAATGATCCCTAAGTGTCTTGTTATTATTTATTTTTAAAAAAAAAAAAAAGAAGAAGAGAATTTCGATCACCGTTGGAATAGTGTAGTGTGGCAGAGTTGCTTGAAAAGAAAGTGAAGTAGAGATTAAAGGAATGGTGCATATGATAGAAAGGCCAAGTTGCCAAGTAACGTTCACAAGAAAGAAACAAGAATATGAGAATCATAATTCCCGTAATGGAAGTGTCCAATTTTGACAAAAGGATGTGAAAAAGAGTGAACCACAGTGAAGGTACATAGTTGGAAACATGTGGGATTTACCCCAAAAGTTGAGAAAAAGAGAACAAAATCCCAAATTGGGTAAATGGTGTATGGTACCGTTCTTCAACTATCTCACAATTGGGTGTTTGATGCCTTTTGATAACAATAACAAGAATCAGAATCATTGCCAAATGTATGAGCCTTATCTGAGTCAAAAAATCTGATTGCTACCGGCCTGATTTTTAGGCGTGAAATGAGGAGATACGCAATATTGAGAGTATTTGCTGCTAAACTCAAATTTTTGCTATGTATTGTAATTTTTTTAAAACTATCACTATTTCGAGTAAATAGAGGAACTTAGTTTGATCTGTCATGTAATTTTATGTTGAAAATGAATAATGTGGAATTTGGATTTACAGTAAATAATATTTTTGGTTAACATGCTTCGTCGAAGCCCACTAATTAAGAATTGGAGTGCTTGAAGGATGTCATATTTGTCAAAACCACGTTTCGACAAACCAAATTCATAGATCTTGACCTAGCATCCCAAGTTCAGATTCCATCCAAGTGTTAGATTTATATTCAAAACTTAGATGCTCTGAGCTTCGTTACACGCACCCTCTTATGTGTAAACTTAATTTTTCTAAGTCAAATACGTGAAAATATTTTTTGTTTTTTTTCAGATGACATTGAAAATTGAACTTAGAATCTTTATCTACTTTGATGTTCAAATTGTGAGGTTTGAACCTACAACTCTAGTGTGGAAAGTATTTCCACAACCCAATTTTAACACTGAGTCATCAATTAGTTTTATTAGAGATTCATAAGTTAATTATTTAATTTTTTAATACAAATACAAAATTTACGAAATAACTACTGAGTTCGTTCAAATCCTATCTAACTCTCCACCCTGATAAAGCGTTTGATCAACTTTATCTAAAGCTATCTTAAACGATTAGTGTGAGCAAGTGGCGAAGCCACATGGGTGCTAACTAAGTGTTTGGCAAAATCATTTATAACTTTGACTTTCAACACTATATTTGTATACAAAAAATTCATTTAATAAGCTCGATAAGAAAAGTCCTCGCGAAATTACTCCTTTTTCTTTCTTTGATACAGATTCGTATAATATTACTAATAGGAAGGGACTATTAATATTATAAACTGCACACTAATAACGGACTTTGTTTTTCTTTGATAACTAAAAAAAACTCTTCCAACTAAATAGTGCTCGAAGAAAGAAGTGAGTTTATTCTTCTCTTTTTATTTTCTTATATTTTTGGGTCCTCTTTTCCTATGTGGTTCTGGTTCAAAACAGGCTGGGTTAAATTGCACTGTACTATCGTAATTGAGTTACCTACCGGCCTCCATAAAATATTATCTAGGTCAATAGGAAAAAAGTCTCATATTTTTTAACTTTCAAGTTCCGATTTAAGGATAATTTTAAAGAACTATATAAAGTTGAGTGATAAAATCTAAGTCCTCATTTTTTTTTCCATCATTAATAGAAAAGACAATTTTAAAATTATATTGATGATAAATATATGGATAGATAATGAAAAGCATAATAAAACAATTTCGATTAGCTCAATGGACCTTTTGTTTTATATCAATCTTTTTTTAAAAAAAAAAAAAAAAAGTTGGACGAATATGTGCATAATATTAGGAATCCTTATAAAACAGCTAGAAGAAAATATGAACCGTCCATTGATTGGTTGAGATAGAGAATATATAGGATTATATTATCATAAGAGAATTAATGTTTAATGTGGTGTCATCTGCAAACTGATCCATCCATTTCATTTCCAGAAAAAGACAAATAGATAAGAACATAATGTTTGCCCTATATTTTTGCATACTACTTTTAACCCTTTTCTTTTTCGTGGAACTAGGCGCTCAACTTTAAGTTTATTATATAAAAAATATTAGTACAAGATCTTATTATTGCATAGCTCTTGTCGGAGCAAGGTAGCACCAGACATTTAATTGATACTCTCATGATCGGATATTTATGCTCTAAATATAGTAAATTTCTTACCGTTCGTATATATCTCAATAATTATTTTTAGAGTAAATATCTTAAAAGATCACTCAAGTATGTGAAATATTTCAAAAAGTCACTAAATTTTGCTTTGTATCAATAAAGTCATTCAACTTATGAATTTTCTTTTATAAAATCACTCAACTTGAACTATTTTTCTAGGAAATCATTATAACCAAAAGTTTAGTTTTGTAATACTTATTTTCATTGTAGTTTATAATATTATGCTTAACTCTCTTATTTTATTTTCTTTAACAAATATTTTCTTAACCTAATTATTATTAACATAAAAATTTATGATTTAATTAAATTTCCATTTATCATACATTTATTTAATTTTTTTATGATGATATAATTTCTTCCTTCCATTAATATATACCTTGTCGATTATTTGTATATGATTACAGACGTGCATTCATAATGATTGATATATTTGTTGCTGATTTTGGCTTCATTAAGTTGATTCGTACATTCTTTTTATAACCTACGCATTCCGTTTAAGTATTTCTTTAACTTTTTTTTTCTTAAGAAACTGCATGTATGTTGACCAATTTAATAAATGTATGATGAATGAAAATCTAATTAAATCATAAACTTTTATGTTAATGATAATTAGGTTAAGAAAATATTTGTTAAAGACAATAAAATAAAAGAGTTAAGCATAATATTATAAACTACAATGAAAATAAATATTACAAAACTAAACTTGAAGGGTGGTTTGTGTAATTATTTCTTTTATTTTTTGGTTATAATGATTTCCTAAAAAAATAGTTCAAATTGATTGATTTTATTAAAAAAAATTCATAAATTGAGTGACTTTTGAAATAATTTCACATACTTGAGTGATCTTTTAAGATATTTATTCTCATTTTTATATACTATTTCAATAGATGTTATTTTAGAATAAATGTCTTTGAAGATTCCATCAAAGTGGGAGTCCTCATAATCATCACATGAGTGTAACAACTATATATAGAGAATCAGAACTATTCTTCATCTTTTTTTTTTTTTTTTTATGAGTGAGAAAGGAGAATAAAACTATGTAGTATAGAAATAAATAGCTAGTTGGCTCTGAATCAGCTTGATTCTCATACTTCAAATTAATGATGAACCAAATTCAACCATTACAACTCTAAAAATAAAATTGTCCACTTAAGTCTTTTCAAAAAGCCAAAAAGTTCTGTTTTAATGATAAAGTTGATTGTTTATCCTAAACTTGTGCAAAATATAATAACTATTCTTTGTCTCTTTGACTCCCATAAAACTACTTTATCCTAATTTTGCACTTTGTCAATTAGGAAATTATTAATAATGTACTTTTCATATTTGACTTCAAACCGTGTGTTCTCATACTATCGATTATATCATATATTTTTTTTAAATGTTGTGTCCATTTTGTATTGCGTAGATCAAATCAAGTCTTGCAGAATTTTCTACAGATGTGTATAATTAAAACTAATTATACATATTGCTGTCCATACTTAACATAAGTCGGTACTTAACTAGTTGGAGCTGGTGAAACAACTCTTAAGTGTTGTCTAAAATTTTACTTATAACTTCATGCCGTACACGCTTCAAAGCGTTTATTTAATTTTTCGGGCGATGCCTAACAAGATTTTTTTTGTTCTCACGACTTGAATTTGAACCTTTTGTTTAAGAGTGGAGAGATACTAAATCATCCCAGCATAACTCATGTTGATGAGTATTGTCACAATATTATTGAATGTATAATGATTTTCAAAAGAATTTATGCTATTTAAAGTTTTAAATTGATGCCTAAATTCTTTATTTTTCTTTTTTACAATTTTTAAAGCTTCATCAAAGAATATCTTACGCACCCCTACAAAATATGTACATATTTTCTACTTTAATTTCAGGTGAAAATTAGATGCTAATTATCTGCCAGCCAATTTGATCCAAAATATATAAATTTCCATCTGAACGTTAGGAATTAAGTTCTTCACAACTTGTGGGCCATAACTCATTGTTTTGATCGTTTACACTTGTTACCCAACTAGTCAAAAGGTAGAAAGGCGTGTGTGTGACAATTTCAAAAGAAATTTAAGTCATGGGCACAGGTGTAGAACATATCAACCAAAATGTGAATAATAATATAACTAGCTTTTTCGATTAAACTTTCCGAATATGTTATTTGAAAAGTATTTTTTTTATTTGTGTTTTTTAGTTAATTTAAAAGATATTTTTATCAATATTAGAGCATCAATTTGTGTTGATTAAACTTTTAAAAGTTTTTCTTGAAAAAACTAGTTTCTCAGCTTGAAAATAATTTTAATTACTATTCAAAAATGAGTATTTATTTTCTGCTAAAAGTTTAGCCAAATAACTCAGTTGTATAGTAAGTATTTTCGACTTTGCCAAATCTTGTGGGTTGGATAAAGGAGAGGCCATTTTGAAATGATTTTGGTTATTGTTGATACTAAAACATGTAATGTGTCAATAAATACTCTCCCCATCCATTTTTACTCTTTGATATTTGATACATTCTTTAAAAAGTAATACATAAAATGATAATTTTATTATATCAATATTTAAACATAATAAATTAAATATTTAGAAAATATATTGAGAAATAGCTACTATTAATCGTAAAAGATAAATTATAAATGAAGTGATGATTTTGTAAAATTAATACTGTAAGTAAATATAAATATTTATTTTAAATTAAAATTGAGAATAAGTAAAAATAAATGTGGTTGGGGGAATATTAACATTGAAAAAAGGCGTTGAATGCAATCATGACAAGTAGGAATTGAACTTCCCCAATTTGCACTTTGTTGTAACAAAAAGTCACCTTAAATTTTTAAATTTATTTAGAAAATGAGAAAGATTCCTTCATCGAATTTTGATGTAGGGTTGATCAAGTGAATCAAAACTCTAATAGTTTCCACACAGAAAAAAACAAAAGCAAAAAGGACGAGGAAACTATAGAATATAATGAGAATATATACATACGGGAAATTTTATTTTGTTTTTTATTTTAAGGTGGCTTTATTTATATATAATTTAATTCAGAGTCACTGTCCATTCACCAGAACCATAAAAAAAAAAAAAAAAAGAAGAAGAAGAAGTCATCCTTATCTCCAAGGATTAGACCAAAATACAAAATCAAATAAATTATTAGTACTAATTTATTAATTGACACATATGAAAAGAAAGGCCAATTGAAAATTTAGCTTCAACATATTGCAGCCTAATGATCAAATAATTTATAATGGTATGAGTAAAATAATTGTTACATTATCTTGACATTGTTCTTCAGATATCTTCTTGCTACAAATTATGCAAAAATTATTTTATATAAATAAATATTGGGCCTTCTACAAGTAAACTGCAAATTGTATTATCTGACGTAATTATTTTTGTAAAAGAATGTGTAAATGTGAAGAATAATATAGTCATGTCAAAATCAATGATAATAATTAATAACACAAACATTTTTTTTATCAAAAGAAGGAATTATCCACTAAATCAATTCACCAAGTTTTTTGAGGTGTCACCAATCACCATCCATGATATTAAAATTTAATTTACGTGACACTATTTTCTTTTTAATTTGTTTTAAAAGGAATATTAATTTTTTAATTAGAAATAATTAAATTTTAAAATTTCTTTTTATTATAAATAATGTATAATCGCACAAATATCTAAAAAAGTCATAAATTTCAAAAAAAAAAAATCCTTTTTTTATAATTATAAATAATTAAATTTTAAAATTCCCTTTTATCATTAAATAGTGTATAGGCACACAAATATTCATAAACTTATTTCTAATTATAAATTTCAGAAATGTCCTTTCAAAATTTACGTTAAGATAAATAATATCCCATAAATTGTGTAGAGGGAAATAATAGAACCATATTTTTTGTAGTCCCATGGGGATTTTTGAATCCTCAGGTTTGGAATAATCAGTAGTACTATACTTTATTGTAAAAAGAATAATATAGCAGAAATAGTGGAAGAGACGATTCTTTTTTGTAACGGAATAAACAGAGCAAAATGATTCTCTTGGAACCTTATTGGACCGTACCACCTCACTATATATTGCTTCTGTTAATATCAATAGGTTCATTAATTATTTGCCGTTCTTTTTTTTTTCCTTTTTCTTTTCTAATTTAAAATTGTCGTTAGAGATTCTTGTACTTTGAAGATCCACAAAGGTCGAATAACACACTCACACTGTGACCCTTTCTTTATTTATCATGTTTTGGAATATTTTATTACTATTTGATTGGTTGTTGAGTTTAACAAAGAATAAAAAACTTTTAACAATTTATGAATTAAAATATGACATATATTGCTATTTTATTTAATTGGACTTAACTGTTCGATATGTAAATTTATTGTCAATGAATATTTTAAATCTCGAAATTCTAAAAATATCACGAAAGAAGGGGTATAATTTTTTGAAGGGAGGATAATACTTACCATATTTGGCTCATTTATTTATTTTTCATTTGCACAAATTGTTTCAAAACAATTAATGGTTCTCATAAATATATCAAAGAAATAAGACAAGTAATGAATGAGGTAGAGACATTCTAGTTCTAGTAAGTGAATAAACCACAAGAAGGAAAATAATGGGTCTTTTGGCCATCATACATATATCATTTAACCTATCCTAGATTGATTTTATTTAACAAGGAGCAGTATTAAAAAATACTCCTTTTTATAGTTTTTTTTAAGTCAAACGATATTTTTAAAATCATATTGATATAATTTATTTATTTTTGTAATTTATAGTGTTTTTCGTATAATTTAAAATATTTAAAATATTATTTTAAAAGATCAAATTAGTTTAATCTGATATAGCTTTAAAAATTAGTCAAATTAACTCTTAAAAAATGCAACATCACGTCGATGAAAAAAACAAAGGAAATAAATGAAATGAAGGAGGCATATATAATGCTAATAGTGTACTTATTTAAGAAAAAATGGATTACATAATTACTATTTGAAGACCAATAAATCTAAAGAATTGACTTTGTTTATATATATATATATATATATGAAGCTGAGATTAGCATGTTGTCACATGTTTGGTTTCATTACACATTTCGCCAGTTTTTTTTTTTTTTAAAAAGAAAATAGTTAATATATCTTCTCATATATATTTAAAAAATAGTTGGCATATTGAAAAAAAAAAAACAAAGCACAAGTTATACGAATGAAATGATATGCTATTTACTTCTTTCTGACCCAAAAAAAATAAAAAATGAAACATTTCTTTTTTGGTTAACCGTACTATTTATAGACTTATTAATTAGTAACTGACATTATTCACTCTTCTAATTTTGTGTTGTACATTCAAACATATGTTTAAATAATATATTATATAAAAAACAAATTTGAATTTCAATTACTATTCGAAGACCTCTAAATCTAAAGAGTTAAGACTGTTCTATGAAGCAAAGAAAAGCATGTTATCGGTACCTTTTTTTTGAAAGGTGGATATTATTAACTTTTTTTTTTTTTTTTGCTTTTGGTTAATATTCTCACTAATATTAATTAATTCATGCCATACTAAAAATAATAATTCATGACTAATAAATGAAATATCAAAGACTTTCCTTGACTTTGACTTTTTACAAAGTAAAGTACACTAAGATTTTTGAATTAAGTTTGAGGTTTAATTTATGTTTTATCCGAACGTAAATATAATTAATCTCAAAATTATAACTTTTGTCTGCAAATCGAATGGCTAAATATTCAATTTTTTGTTCATTTGGTACAATAGAGGTGTGGAGTGAGAAATCAGGAATGTTCAATTGAGACATCAATACAAGGCTAATAAGATATTATAATAATTTTAACATTTCAAACAGAGACCAAACATGGCCTACAAAGAAGAAAATTAATGGAGTGGAAGTAGAATCCAAAACTGTTCTGTCTTTTGGCTATATTTTGTGAACCTTTTTTTGAAACTGATTTAGCATTTAAGGCACTAGTTGAAAGTGAACCTCCAAAAACAGAGAATCAGTAATCTTTTAATTAACATGTTAGAAAAAATCATATAGCAAGGGCAATTTAGTCCAAACAATTAAATATTCCATCCCATTCTTATTTCAAGAAAAATGGAATTAAAGTCAACAAACGTAGCCGACCGCCTCAAGACGCAGAATCTTTGAAAAGTAAAAATACAATAAATAAATAAATAAAACTTTCTACCTTGACCTGTCTAATTTATGTTTCTTTGTTTCAATTTATTATATTATTTTTTTATTTTTAAAATATAAATTGATAATTTTTTAATTTTATTTTTATTTTATACTCATATAGTGTTTAAGATCATAAAAATTAAAAGACATGTTAATATGTTTTACATATTTTTAATTTAAAAATCACAATATTTAATTTTTATTTTTCTTTTCTTGAATTTTGTTCAAGTTAGAATAAAATTGAAACAAAGAAAATATACTACTTTTCAAGAGAATAAAATAATTAATATGTAATATTTAAAAATATTATATGACCTCCTAAGATTTCACATATGAAATTTTGTTGGAGATATTATTAAAAAAAAAAAACTATACTATGCAGGTAGTTAGGTACTAATATAAATTATAATTTGCCTCTAAAAAATGACTAACCGTGTTTCCGAGTTAACTCAAATATGCGACGACCCGAATGTGAAAAACAATATCGAATCTCTTGAAGCTTTTAGAATCGAACTTTCCACTTTTACCCTCGTTTTCTTTGAAAAGTGTAACTGTGCTATAAATATAAGACTTCTTCAACCTTTCCTTTATTCATTCTATCTAGGCAATGTGAGAAAGTAATAGAACAATTAAATATATTTACAGAAAAAAAGTTAAAATTATGGGTTCAAATTCTAAAGAAATGAACATTTATTTGAATTTTGTTTATGTGCCCAAGTTAATTTCAGATGTTTTAACTGAAGTTTCTGCCATGGATGACATCTCCAAGAAATTAACAAAGCTCAATCAGTTTCTTGTTCCTTTAGAAGAAGAACTCAGAAAAACCGATGCTTTTAAACGTGAATTGCCCATGTGTATGCTTCTTCTCAAAGATGGTCAGTTTTTTTTTTCAGTTGAATTTTTTCTCTGTTTTTTCAATCTTCTACATTTTTTACAGGTTATTTAATTTTTCTTGTTTTTTTTTTTATTCTTGGGGCAGCTATTGAGAGATTAAAGGCAGAAGCTTTGTTGTATAAGGAGAAAGATAAAATTCCTGTGATGGAGGAATTCATCCCACTGAAGAAGGGTAATTCTGATGAAAGTGGAAGGGTAAAAAAGTCAAATGATTTAAGTGATAAGAAAAACTGGATGAGCTCTGCTCAGCTATGGAGCACTCCAGTTCAGTACGAAAACTTTAATCTTGAAAACTTAAAATCGGTAAGTTTTTCCCTATTTTTTTCTTTTCTAAGATTTTTTTTTTTTCTTCGTAAAATCGTTTTGACATTTTTTTATACAATTGTTGATTAATCAGAGTGGTGTAGAAGAGAAAGCCAGGGAGAAGCAGTACCAGTTAGGAGCATGTAAATTGAAGAATGAAAGAGGGGCATTTTTGCCATTTCAAGGACAAGCTTTGAAGGAAGGAAAAAATGGTTTGCCAGTGAAGGATTTATCTCTGTCAATGGCAGTGACAGTGGGTGAAGGAGAAAAGGGTCAAAAGCCAATCGATGTGAGTGTGAAAAGAGAGAACGGCCCATCAAATTCAAATGGGTGTGGTGGTTTTTCACAGGACAAATCACAACAGAGGAAACAGAGGCGTTGTTGGTCTCCAGAATTGCATCGTAGATTTGTTGATGCTCTTCATCAACTTGGAGGTGCACAAGGTAATTGTCGGTGTTCGGATTAATTTGCGTTCACATTTGATTATTTTATGGCATATCAATTATCTTTCACCACCGATATAAATATATACATCGAACGGTTGTTTATTGTGCGGCATGGGATAAACAATTGGAATATCTGGAACTATTTTATCACATCTTTTATATGGGGTACCCGGTATTTTAGTATAGATTAACATTAATTTATCATCCTTATTTGACATATAAAACAAACTAATCTGTTAAGTGAAAGCAATGTCTTGATATTAGATAAAGGTTCGTCTTCATTTTGCGTCTAAATTTATTCATATAAAGTGTGTATGATAGCAAATGCCTTTTTTTAAAATCATTTTTTAATATTTAATCTTGTTGAATTGCTGAAAATATTTGATTAAAAAAATAATATTACTATTGTTGGAGTCTCACATCATTCATTTTGGAATGCAAATGTCTTTTATTCTTTATCATGATATGAAAGTCGGATTCGATATCATTTCCTAGACATGAGGAAATCGGGTGGAGTGTATCGCTTAATGAAAAGACTTTTGTATATGATCTTGAGCAACACGAGCTAGCTTTTCGATTGGTTAGTTCTAATACCAATTTCTGTTATCTCTTAATTCTGATCATAAGAGAAAAAAATACAAAAGTCTTTCTTTTTTACTAGTATTAGTCGCCGCAACCTATGGTTAAAATATTGTTATCAGTCTCTAATATAACATCACCAACATGCTATTATTTCATTATTGTTTCTTTCTTCTTGTACTAGGATTATTATATATGTCACACTATACTTTTTATTATCCAACAAAACATTAACAATAATTTTGAAATATTATCCTGCAGTGGCTACACCAAAACAGATCAGAGATATCATGCAAGTGGATGGCCTGACCAATGACGAAGTGAAAAGCCATTTACAGGTATATATCCAATTACGCTCTTTCAACAAATAAGAGGCTCATGTTTTGTTCCCATGACACTTGTGTTTGAAATTATAACATCCAGTGGCGGAGCCAACAATTTTAATATAGTGAGCTGGTGAATGAATGTTTTTACGGATTCAATTGAACCACTTTCAATATAATGAGTGTTTGTCGTACATTTTCTTCAAGTGTTGTTCAAAATATTTATTTTGTGATATGCAGAAATACAGACTTCATGTGCGACGAGTCCCAGCATCAGGTTGTTCATGGTCTACTATGGATGAAATTGGAGAGTCTTCAAAGACAAATGGTACACAATCTGGTTCTCCTGAAGGGCCTCTTCATTTTACTGGTTCGGGTTCAGCCAAAGGGATGTCTATCAATGAAGAAGAGGATAATAAATCTGAAAGCTATAATTGGAATGGACAGCTTCAAAAGAGCATTGAAGCGTCAACTATAAGATCAAGTTGCCATTAATTTTGCAGCTATAGAAATAGGACAGAAACAAAACATAACAAATAACTTATGAGAGAAGTACCCATGAGTTCTTTCTGAAAAATAGGAAATAGGGACTCTGCTGATTTTAATATGTTTGTTTGTGAAATCAGATTTAATTAACTTTGACATCGTTGATTTACAATACATTGTGAGTAGGACTAATGATTTGGATATATAGTCTGATACTAATACAGCTGGTAGGAACCAGTGAAACTAGAGAGGCAATATCAATTTTACAAACTATATTGAATATTTATCACTGTTGGAAATGGTTTTTTACTACTGTATTTTCCTTTTCTTGTTTTTGATTATGCTTCATTTAAGCCGAGCGTCTCTCTACCTACACAAGATAGGGACAAGGTTGCTTACACACCACCCTCTTCAGATCCCACTTGTGAGGTTACACTGGATATGTTGTAGTCCAATTACTTTCTTTGTAATTTCCTACATACTCAATGTTTGCTTGGTTGAAAAAGCGGGAAAGAATCAAGTTGGGCTGACCAATGGGTCATAAGCCAGCATGACGAACACAAGTTAATTTTCATTTGTTTGTTAGTCATTTGACGATTCATTAATAAATAGAACAAATTAATAAAGCTTTACTTTTGTTTCTAAAGGCTATATATATATAAACTTTTTTCCATCCCACTACATTAGGAGGATCAATAGTGTTCTCACTTAACTTTCAGCACAACTCTAACCATTAGCCTACTGATTAATAATGGAGATGCTCAACCACTTGATACATCTTACTTGTTGCTATATAAACAAACCAAATCTGGAAAAAAAAAAAAAACACTTATTTTTCTCTATGTAGATGAGTTTGCTTATGGGTTTAACTGTGTTACATATGTAGCTCAAACTAGCCCAAGGTTTTAGATGGGCTGAAGCCCAAATGACTTGTCAATGTCTACTTAGTTCAACCCACCGAAGTCTGCTGGTCGAATCATACTTTGGGATCAGTTCATGTGGTTCATATACATATATCATTTTTTAATTTTTTTAATATACAGAAAAGTTTTGTCCTGTTATTAAGCTTGGTTCTGTTTGAGATAGACAAGTAACGATAAAGAAATGGATTTTTAGGCCTTCCGAAATCCCATAATATGGTAGTTTATAAAGAGACCAAGATAATATTTGGAGATACCAATAAAAAAAAAAAAGAAGCTAACGCTACGTACTTCGAGCAAGTATCATATTTTCCTAGAGCCGCAATTTCAATAGTGGGAAAAAAAGTGGGGTAGATAGAGGCAAAACAGAAACATGAAATAATTCAAAATTGGCACACCAACAAGCAAATATTCATTTGATAGAAGATTGTATTTTTATTTCATATTGTAATGCATGATGAATAGTTGTACTAATAATAATAATATACACTGCCGCCCACCTATTGTCATTACTATTGCTTTTTCCGTTTGCACTTCTTTTTAACTTTTCCTAATAATTTAAGATACCGCTTTTCTATCTTTAGAATGCAAATTAAATGTTATAGGGATAGTCAATCACTGTTGTAATGAAGACAAGCTATCATTTTCATTGGTAAGACTATCAAATTCAATTTGTTACTTGTGCCAAGCTGATGTCACATTCTCGAAAACTAAACACTTACAACTATATACGACGATTAATTGTAACATAAGGAAATATTTGGACACAAATATGCCAAGTGCCAAACCTTTTTCAAGAGGAAGGTACGTAGCAGCCATGTTTGACCTAGACTAAATGGTAATAGGTATCTTGCTTGCATCTATGCATTCATGTTTACTAGTGTCTAGTGGGCTTTAATGTAACAGGAATGTCTTTGAAGCAGGTTTGCTTTTCACATGAAAGATTTACTATTGAACACATGAGTAAGTTTTCTTTGTCGTATGAGAGAGAGGGTTGTTTGAGAATTTCCTCATAAGTACTTTGTCAAAATAAATAACTGAATAATCATAGAATATACATAGTTTTATCGCTCACAATATTGTGCTCGTTATGAAGCGACCTGGCGACAGTCATGTAGCACACACTTTGTGTTTGCATCAGTTCATCTCTTTCAAGAAAATCACAGCATGTCAAATACTAAGAAGGTTCTTCGTTTGGTTGTCCATTAAGAGTTAATCAATATCAACATCATATGTCACTATTCAAAACATCAGTTTGCTCAGTTCCCCAAGGTGTATAAAGGCAGGCTTCCCCAAGGGGTTGGTTTGGTGGCCAATTATGTAACTTGGAAAATCTCCCTCAAACCATAAACATCACCTATAAAATCTCATATCACCAAATAGTACATGACAGGTAAGTACCTAGCTAGCACCTTTTTCTTCTAAATCTGAAACTGTGGCCATGTGCATGTGGAATTTCTATAACTATATTTTTCTAGAGATGAGATTCCACTTCTCAATGTTAGCCAAGTATCCCACTTGTTTAACTACTAGTTTACACTAGTATCCATGTACATAGTATATTATAAGTCAAATAGCACATGGCCATCAAAGCCATTTCATGAAATCTATGAGCCCAACTGTGATTGAAGTAATTAAAATATTCCATAATACTTGTATATTCCACGGAAGCTCTAAAAACTATAAGAGAAATAGTATTAAACTTCAATAATACAGTAGTAAAGATATAAAGAAATCATGGTCAACGATCTAAGATCCCGTGGTGCATCTGAATCTATTGAATGACTTAGCGCTGATACATCATAGTATATATATAATGCTACTATCATTCTTCCTGTTGATCATTTATCTAGAATAACGATAAATGTATTTGAGCCTCTACGTCGACTGCATTATTTATACTATTAACTTAACATGTACAGTTGACACTGTGACAATCATTCATGAGTTTATGAGACACTACCACTTATTAAGGAACACATTTTCACATTCATACTAGTATAAACTGCGTGTATTCACTCTATATGTAGTAAGCTAGCCAGACAAAGTAAGCATCGACGGGTAAAGATAGACAACACTGTTTTTATATGAAATTAATGCTGCTCCTACATTTTGAGAAAATGTACCTTCAAAACTCCAAAAGGGTCTTGATCAATAAAAATAAATTTGGAGAAGGAAACAAATCTAAGAAAGACCTTATACCTAAGAAGTTTAATTAATGTTCATGTTGAAAATATTCATTCCTCTCTCCGACTATCTCTTTGTACATATCATAATCTCTCTTCATCTGTCCGATGTCTCTTTATACGCTTGTATACCCCCATCAAGTTGCTGCAGTTAACAACGCATACATAAACAAGAGTTAGAGAAGGTATTTTCTTAGCTTCCACTATATATTACCAAGTGCAAGTAGCTTAATCCGCAAAGAATTTTTCCTATAAAAAATTGAACTCAATAACGCGATTCAAACAGAGAATGCAGGACCTAGTAAACAAAACGCACATTTAAGGCTAGTGAAGGAGTGGAAACTTTTCAGTATATATAAATGCAAGCCGGACCACAAGGACTTAACCATATACATTAAGAAATACAAAGCATTTAATGAAACAAAAACTTACCAAGATCAAAAATGTAGAAAATAATAGGCATGGAACTGAAGACATCAACCTGAAGGATCTCCGGAACCCCTTCCCTCCTCTTCGCTGTTGGCTCTCTGTTGCTGCCTCGGGGTCTCTGGTGGCTGTGGGGGCTGCAGCTGTTGTTGAGACTGAAGATGAATCTGTTGTTGATAAGAAAGAGAATGCTCCGGTTGGGACTGCTGATGAGGCGGAACCAGATTATAAGGATTTTCATAGGTACCGGCCAAAACCAACGAAGGTGGTATGGATGAACTCATCTGATGAAATCCAGTAGCTGTTACCGAGCCCGTAGAGTCGAACCCACCGTTAAATCTTACAACATCTTCTTGTTGTGAAGCTACTTGTTCTTGCTGCTCATAAAATTTTAGCATCTCCTGCTGGTCCCTTTGTTCCTTTGCAGCCATTGCTGTTATAAATTGTTGAACTTGAATTGGCTGCTGCAGTAGTTGCTGTTGCTGCTGTGGGTCACGAATTAGCAATTGACCACCATGTGGGACCCCTGTTGACATTCCTGACATTGGGTTCATATTGAAAGGCATCATGGTACTAGAAGAGGGCGCATTCATATGTTGCTGCGGTTGAAAAAACCCCGGAGGTTGAAGATTGATAATGGGTATCATTGCTGATGGACCAATGTAGGTAGACAGTTCCTTTTTAGCGTTCAACAGATCATCCTGAACTTGCCTGAGCTTCTGTTGAAGTAATGAAATAAGGCCAACACACCCATAGACCGGATCTCGAAGCCGATACTCAGCCTCATAGGCAAGGGAATTCACTGCATCTTCCCGTTGAGCAGCATTGAGTTCGTTGAGTAGTTTCGCCACGTTGCTGGCACCGAACACTTTGTGGACATTGGAAAATTTCAAAGGCTGATCTGGCGGAAAATAGGGTGCGAAGACACACTCTTGGGTGCATTTTCTGCGTAGAAATTTGC
Source organism: Solanum bulbocastanum (assembly GCA_037074985.1). Taxonomy (NCBI): domain Eukaryota; kingdom Viridiplantae; phylum Streptophyta; class Magnoliopsida; order Solanales; family Solanaceae; genus Solanum; species Solanum bulbocastanum. The sequence goes on along the minus strand of CM073598.1, from coordinate 36,971,769 downwards.
AAGCTGCACATGGAGAATTGGTCGATGACATCCTTCTGTTCCTAAAATCGTACACATCAACCCCACAAAACACACAAGCGATGTCAAAGAATGAATACATTTAATAAATGGAACAGAATATCTAGGTGTTCGCATTCTAAATATATTTAGACACAAATGGAGCATAAATTAATCAGAAATGATTATACACAGAAAAAAATAAACAAAGGATTTATGGCATTCAACGAAGTTTCATTTACCGATATTAAAGAAACAGTAAGCCATTAATGGCTTAGCAAATCAAAGCAGACATGGTAAAATAATTAAATCATATCTACAGTAGGACTTTAATTAAAGCAAGTCAGAAAGTGTAAATTAGCAACTGTAGGGATGATTTAGAATCATATCCAAGTATTAGAACCAATTTTTTCAGGGAAAAAAACCCTACAACAACAATATACCCGTGAAATACCACAAAGGTAGTAGGTAAAGTAGGTGTTTCTGAAGAACTTTGGGTCATTGCCAATAAAAACAATAAACAAAAGAAGAAGAAAACGGAAAGAATCAAGTACGAGCAGGATAAACTTGCAGTGACGAAGAAAGATGCCAAGTTTCCGAAGTAGACTTGAATGAAAACAAAATTTCACCCTACTTTCGCTTTTTCTCTCTCTAACTTGATAAACTTGGAATGCAAGAAACCTTCGTTTTACGGATCTAATCTAGATCAATGATATCTCTCTGGGTTGTATCAAATCAAGGACTTGTTCAATATCAAATTCATATCAAAATCGCATACTAGTAGTACTGGTTCCTCTCAGAAAATCCAAACTCTAAGATCCTTCCTTATCAAACAATGAAGAAACAAATCAACACAAAATCACAAATCAAAAATGAGTTCAAAAGAGTAAAAATTAAAACCATAAAATAAAAATAAAGAAAACAAACAAAACATGAAATCAAAAAATTCATTCACCTCTCTAAAGTTACAAACCCTATTCAGATCACTCTTTAACCTTCTCTCTCTACTTCTCTTCAAGACTTCAAACTCATTCCATCTGCAGAGTAACAAAAAAATGGAGTGAATAAAGAATGTTGCTGAATTTAATTTTATAATGAAAAACTCGACATCATTTAACCCTATAAAATCACACACAAAAAATTAATGAAGGACTGAACCTGTCTAGGGTTGGAATTCAAAGTTCAAGAAAGATCAAGAAATAAGAAAACGCAGCTATTTTTTTTTATAGTTTCATCATCGGAATGAGAGAGAGAGAGAGAGGCATAGAAAGGGAGGAGTCAAAATGAAAAGGAAAAACAAATTTGATGAAATAGAAATGATTATAAAGCGAAGGATTTTCCAAGAATGGTCGTGTTTGTAAATAAGTCCAATTACTAGGGTTAAATAAAGAAGGAGAAATCCCTACACGGTATCCTGTCTATTCAGGACCGTCGATGGGATAACATATGCTGTATTGACCGTCTGGTTAGAATTTTGTATTTATATTGAGTTACCTATTTGTCCCTGCGCTAGTTTCCTGAGTGATGAATAAATTGGACTCTGAGTCGCCTATTTGTCCCTGCGCAAATTTAATGCCTTTCCCAAATTACCCCTTTCATGAGGGATGTGCTTTGAAATACGGCTCGAAGTTTCATACATTCACAATACTGCCATCACATTTAATTACTACTTACTATGTTTAGTTTCTCAAATCTTTAATAGTATTTCTTTTGGAGTTAATTTTTTCTAACGCTGACTAAAAGTTTTTGGTATATGAAAATCACTCAAATAATGGTTATTATTTCAACCAAAAAATTATTAATTTTTTTTTAATAGCAAGAAAATAATTATGTCAAATTTTATTTTTAAAAAATAAATAATTCGTTCCGATAAAACAAAAAAAGGGGTCAATTTAATGATTGAATTGAAATAAATAGATTTTTAGTATTTTAAAATTTAAATGACCACTCTAGATAGGACCTTCCCAATTAATTAGTAAAAACAAGTTATTATAGATATATTAAATGGAAAAAAAAAGGACAAAGTTCAACCGAAATATAGCCTAAATAGGTTGAGTGATTTTACGTGTGAATAGTAAAAATTAAGTAAACTTTTAGGTGAAATAATAATAATTGACTATTACTTCTATTAAAAAACAAAATTGAGAGATTTTTCTGAAATAATTATCACTAATTTATTAACTTTTTAAGATAAGAACCGCAAGTTGAATGATCTTCATTAAAATTAAAACAAACCAAATTATCCATCAAAGAGTTAATACTAGCAGTATATTCTATTTAAGTTTTTGAGTTAAGATTTTAAGAAAACAATATGCACTTTTATTAGGTTTGACACATTATTTATTGTGTTAAGTACTTCAATATAAATCATATAATACTTCATAAAAAAATTATAACGCGATATTACTTTATGATAGAATTACACACAGATATTACACACAAATATTATAAAGTCTTTTAAAATAGTATAGTTAATTATGGGATGATCATATGAGAATTTACAATTATTTATAGCGTTAGATTATATTTTTCGATGTTATTTCATAAAAGTGTCTAAGTACATAAAATCACAAGAATATAAAAAGGGACATATTTTATGATATGAATATTTGAATGAGGAAAATCTTAATAATAATATTGAAATAAAATAAACAGTTATTGGAGATAGAGTTCTAATAATTGTGAAATTAACATATTTTATCTAGATATTTACCATTTAAATGATCCTAAGCATATCAGTTTGGATTATATCAAGAATCCATATTCTTGGGTTTGAAATTCAAAAGTGGAGCCAAAATTTATTTGCTATTGAATTCCTTAATCCTTTATAAATTATTGAGAAAATGGTCAAATTCCCCCTCAACGTATATTTGGATTTTCAACTATACACTTAAACTTCATGATAGCTCTATCACCCTCATGTACTGTTTAAAACTGAAATAATTATCTCCCTGAATGCTTAGCTGGCATAGTGAGTGTATTTCACTCTCTTTGGAAGAGTGAGCATCAAAATCTATTATTAAAACTTTATTTTTAATATTTGTTTTTAATAAATATATGCATTTTTAATTATTTATTTTTCTTATTTGTTTTCTTTCTTCTCCATCAATATAAACAAATCTCTCGATCTTTCTCCACCTCTAAGTCTTGCTGCCACAACCATCTTCACCGGATTCACTATTGTTGATTCCAAACAAATTTTCAAACTCATAAAAACTTTTGCAAAACCAATCAACCTAAATCAATTGAGATAAATTTACGTATATTTATAAGAAAAACTACAGAATATGGCAAACATCATTATACATTTGAAATAAATAGCTACAATTTATTTTTTTAATGTTATATGGATATAACTACACAATTAATAGCAAAGTTAATTATATATAAAAAAATCAAAAAAGTTATTAATATTAAATAGAAATGTTATTATTACACACCTAATTGATTATGTTTAGGCATGTTTTATGTGATTGGTTCCCATATTTTACCCTCATTAATACTTTCTCTTTCATCAATCTTCCTATATCACAAAGTTTCTGTATTTTTCACCCAAATTTCTTCCAATTTAAGATTTTTTTGATGATTCTAGGAGCAATTTTTGTAATTTGAATTTATTAGATATCGCTTAATTTATTTTCTCCTCATTTTTTATGAAGATCATATTTGTATACATATATATTTCATCTATTTTTATAGGCTTTCGATTGAAGAATTATTTGTTTCTACATTACAATGGCTATAGTTATAATAATAAAAAAAAATAGGTAGTACAAGAAGAACATGAGCAAAAAGAGATTGATGTTTGTGTGATTGTCAAATTTGTATATAGTAGAATAATTATATACATAGATACTTGTATTCTAATATTAACAAAAGTTGAAATGGTGATTTGTGAATACAAGCATATTTGGATACATAAGTAGTCTATCGAATTTGAAAGGTTAATTAAGCAATACAAGTATAATTGGATACATTAATACTATTTTTTTATAAACAAATACATGAGTCAACACCAAGCCTCAAGTATTATAAGAAAAACTTGACCAAAAAGAGATTGACATTTGTGGGTTTTTTCATTTTTTTATATAGCCGAATACTTGCACACTTTTGCTACCTACACATTCTATTATTTTCTATTTTTTTTGTTTCTGTATTGTCAAACATATCCATCTTTTGTTTAACAACAATGTATTCATATGTATACTATATTGGTGTATTCATTTTTTGTTTAACAACAGTGTATTCATTTTTCAAATTATCTTGTTTAATATATTAATACATTAAGTTTTTACAAATACTTGTATCCTTGATATATTAATACTTTAAATTTTATAATTAAATAAAAATACTAATTTGAATTTGTACAATTAATACCGTTTCCTTATTTAATTCATTGTAATTAAAATTGTATCAGTGTATAAATAGAAAAATAAAAACATATACAATAATATAGCTAGAAAAGGAGTTACATTGTAGTCATTTTTTATAAATATCATACTTATAGCTATTGAACTTTAATAACCCTATAAATATAGTCATTTTTGTAAGTTGCTCATATTTATATCACCTGAAGATACTTTGGATTTGATTTGAGAAAAATCAATATGAGTTTACTTTTAATCCGATTGAACCCACCAGAATTTTTTTTTTTTACACTAATAGATCATTTAATTATCAATCTCAAATCTCAATCAACTAACTATATCTCAAAAATTATCGTTATTAATCTTGTTAATCCATCAGTTGTGTCTCTTCCTCTTTGAAATTGTCGTCGCCATAGATGATGATGTGGAAGACATCGTAGGCTCCTCCTCCTCATCTTCCTTGAGAGGATTGCTTATCTTCGGTGACCACCATTAATGACAATATTCTGTCATATTCGTCTTCTCTCCCACCCACCCACCCCCCACCCCTCCACCTTTTTTTTTTAATTTGATTTTTAGGTTTCAAATGAGCAAAACTCGAATATCTCTAAATGAGCTTTGAAATCATTATTCACCTTTCTTCCTTAAAGACCCATTCATGGACTTATGATGTTCTAGTGATGATGAAAATACTTTGGGTGTTTGAAGGGATGGGTAAGAATATAGAAGAAAAGGGTAAAGAAATATAAAATTTGAAAAAATAATAATTTGATGATGTGTTAAACGCGTAAAATTCACATGCCACCATAGATCTAGCTATGGCTTTTTAAGGGTATAATTATTTCATTTTTAAATAGTTCAGGGAGGTGATAGAACTTCTGTAAAGTTTAAGTGTGTAGTTAGAAATCCGATCATACGTTGAAGGGGCATTTGACCATTTTCTCTAAATTTTTTGATTTAGTTTTAGTCCTTCAAATTATTTGAAAAAATGAAGAACTATAATTAATCAATTGCATATCAAACTCAACTAGCTAGTTTTTACAATTTAGTATTAAGAAAATTTTCCAATAAGTAAAACTTACTTGCACAGAAATAGATAAAGCTCATGTGTACATTATTAAAATTAAATACTAGGGAATCGATCACATTGATTGATTAATGATTAAAATACCGATCAAAATGTCATCAAAGGTTAAAAAAGGAAAAATAACTTTGAGGTGCCGTTGTTACCTTTTGGCTTTTGCATCAATTACGTCAATGAGTTAAAGGATTGACTTGTGAGCGGGTGCACGAGGCAACGAGCCAACAATCTTTGAAAATTGATCAATTGACACTTCTAACAATTTTAGATGTGACGCTCCTTAACAAATTAAGTTTGTCATTGAACATTTTTTTAATTTTTGTTGAAATTCAGTTTTAAATAAATGAACATAAATAGTTTATTTTGAATAATTAAACTAAGCAATGAACATGATTTAGAGTCTCTTTAATATTATTGTTGGACGGAAAAAACACTTATTTTGAATTTTTTTTTTTTTTTGAAAAATTAATTGTTTGACAAACTTGTAAAACTGGTTTAAATGAAAGTAAAAAAAAGTTTTTGTTGTTGGAAAGAACTAAAAAGATTTGCTTCTTTAAAAAAACAAAAACATAAAATTATATTTTCCAAGATTAAAAAAACTCTTCCAAATATGCATATTTACCAATATATGTCTTATTAATAAATTAGCATATCTCATAGATTTGGTTAAATTTCATTTAAATTTTTTTTTTTTTTTTTAGATAATAAATTTTATATTTTATTTTGTGTTTACATATTATTATTTTATATTTTATATATTATTATACGTATTAAATCAATACTATACAATATTTATGCAAGATTAGAAAGAAAAAAATTCAGCCCTCTCAAAAATAATGTATAATATTGATTAACAATTTAAATATTTATATTTTAATTTAATTAAAATAAAAATTAATTATTTTTTTATAATTGATGTTTAAAACAGTTTTTCTTTATAAAGTAATCTCAATTTTAAAAGTACAATGATATTTGTCATTTTTCGTAATTTAACTCTCAAAAGCATTTTTTATAAAAGACTAATCAAACACAATTTGCTTATAAAAATCACTTTTCAAATAAATTAGCAAACACAAATTGTTATTTTTTCAAAAACACCTTTCCGAAAAGTTATTTTAAAATAGTATTTCTATAAATAAGCAGTTTTTAACAACAATGTCAAACATGCTCTTAATCGTTTAATTTTCCTATATTTGTCAAGTTTATACTTTCAAGGCTACTAACTCTCAAGGATAAAATATGAAAAATAGTGTTATTTATGTATTGATTCCGTAAAATGAAAAGTGTTAAAAACAACTCTATTTTTATTAAGGATGAGATATATATATATAGGAACGAAGTGAGTACTTGTTATATTTTGACTTACACATTTATTGAAAGAATAATAATTAACATAATTATTTTATCATAATATTCTTATTAATTAATATTTATATACTGATTTAGTATTAGTTAAGTGAAATTATCAGTCTTAATGATACCATTACAGTATATGATACTGATTTTGTATCAATTAAGTGAAAATTATTTGCCTTAATGATACCAATACGGTATATGATACTGATTTAGTATTAGTTAAGCGAAAATTATTGGCATTAATGAATGAGGGATATGGATTGTATTATGAGAGAATAGATATTTCAAAAATTACTTTGCATTTGAATATGAACTTATAATTATTTTAAATTTTATGACCCATTTATATAATTTTTCCTTTAATTTATTGAAGCCTTTGTCTCCTTTATTTTCTAGAATTATTGTTTCACGTTTTATGGGCAATTATATTAATAAGTATTGCCACGCCTATTTGAAAAAAAACAATGACATTTATTAAAAGAATCATTTGACCGAATTACGCTAATCTACTTACGGGATAATGTACATAAGCATTGCATTTTCTTATAATATTTATCTGAAACGATGAGTTAAAGGGTCAAAGAATTGCTTCTTGTGGACTAGAGAAAGTAAAAAAATCGTATCCTTTAGATTATCTGATTCTTTTTTAAACTATATTTTGTGGTTTTTGAATTTGAAACTTCTTTTTTTTTTTTTTTTCAAAAGCGTTTGGATAACTCAAGGGTCGAAAAAATATCAAAAAAGTCAAAATGTCTGAGCTTTTGACTTATAAGTTACTTTAAAATATTTCAGCCAAACACTTTATATTAAGAGCTCATAACTTTTAGCTTTTGATTTATAACTCACATTGAAATATTTCATCAAACACTCTATATTTAGAGAGTGTGTAAATTGATTTAAAAGTTGATCAAATATATTTTAAGTCAGTTTTTAATTTTTAGAAGTGTTTGACAAATGCAAAAAATAACTTAAAATAATTCAAAAATGACTTAAACTAAGTCCAAATCCAAAAGACAATCTCCCGTACATTTCATTTTTTGACTTAAAATTATTTAAATTTGATTTTTTATTTTAGACTTAAAAACTATTTTTTAAAGTCAATTCAAACGGGTTATAAGAGCCCATTTGGATTGGCTACAAAAAATGGTTTTAAGTCAAAAATAAAAAGTCAAATTAAAATGACTTTTAAGTCAAAAAATCATAAATAGAGAGAAATCTACTTTTAAATTTTGACTTATTTTAAATTATTTTTAATCTTATCAAACAGTTCATAATTTATTTTTAATTTATTTTGAATTACTTTTTATATTTATCAAATATTTTCAAAAGTAAAAATTGACTTAAAAATAAATTTCATCGCAACTTTAAATCAATCCAAACCCTCTTTCAAGTGATTGAGTAGCTCATTAAATGGTCACTGAGAATGAGGACAAAATTTAAAGAATAGGCGCGCGGTGGCAGTGTGTTGGTGAGCAATTGCGTGCTGAAGTTTCCATATTCCACTAAATACATGCTCCTCTTTTGTCCTTTGCAGTAGCAGTTACAGGGTGCATTTCTGAATCAATGAATATGAAATCTCTCACCATTTTTCACTGACTCCCTTTATAATTTGTCTGTCTTACATACTTCGTTTTCTTTTTTCCTTTATTTTTTCAGGCACACGTATTTATCCTACAGATATCATTCTCATCCCAAAAAAGGGTATATGTAGTTTGGGAGTTGGGACCTTAATTCTATCTTTTTTTAAAGAAATTATCTAGTAATTGACACGTTTCTATTTGGAAAATCAACTTAATTAATTTCCTTTTCATTCAATTTTTTTCAAAATAATTTTCGGGGTTGGTGGTAACTGGTATAGTTGGTCATTTGGTTGGAGAGAACCCATACCCATGTGTTGGAGAAAGGATATTATTTTTTTTCCTTTTTTATTTTAATCATTCTGTATTCAGAGTACAGTACAGTACTCCAATTAATATATTCAGATTTGAGCTTAAACCTACATAATTAAGGGGTAAATACTTCTACCAAAAAGATTTCATTTTCAAGATTCTAAAGTTCTCATATTAAATTGGAAGAAAAAATTATATTCTTTCTAATCATGTATAAACTTGTTGCATATATTTATTAAAGGCTTTTATAATTTCTACCTTTCTCTTGCCTTTTTGGAATGTTTTTGCACCACCGATATGAGTTTGTGGTGTAGCAGTGAGACTGGTTCATCCTTAATCATAGGTCTTAAGTTAGAGTATTGGAGGGGGTGTCAAATGTGGGTGGGTTGAGTTGAAATTGAAGATATATTAAAATAGGTCAAAATGGAAATTGGATTGGATCCTGACCTGCCCTAATTTACTTTGGGCTCAAATGGGCATAAAAACGTGTTGGGTTTTGACTCGTTAATTTGACCCCCTTAATCTCAATAATTTTAATATATTGTTATTTCAGTTTTATAACCACAATTTGAATTTCAACTCAAGATTATTTTTTTAAAAGAAAGTTACAAATGGATGAATCATAAAAGATATAAATTAAAATACATAGTAATTCATACCTTAAATATAGAAACATACATTACATCAATGCAAATAAAGAGTCTTAAAATTGATTGAAATTGGAGATGACTTGAATGAGTTGACATTGAACTTAATACAAATTATCTTCAGACCAACCATTATAATTCTGGGCGGGTTATTCATAGTTGGGCTCACTTTTGACGCCCCTAGTCCTGGGTATGGAAAATATGAAAATCTTGTTGGGAGTGTCACCCCCGAATGGGCCCTGCTGTGGGCGATTCAAATTTAATCGGCGCTTCAATACAGGCTCCGAACAACGAATTACTATATCAAAATGATCTTTAGCGGTAATTAATTAACGGTAATAACTTAATTGCCGCTAAATACGTAGTTTTAGCAGCAATTAACACTCTTTGTAAATATCCCTAAAGCCTATAGTAACATTGGATTCAATGATAATTAACTAATGCCTGTAAAAACTTTAACACTTTTTATTAACATTTATATTTATTGTCGCTAAAAGTTATTTTTGTTGCCAAGAAGAAAGAAGAAATGCTTCGCCACATATTCCATTGTCTTCTGCCAGGTTGCCTGGGTATTTACCTAAACCCATCGTCGCCATATAATATATAAGGTAATATATATATAGAGATATATTTTAAATCTTAAACACAAGAATAGAGGTTGACCTAGTTGTTTAGAAGTTCAAAATTCATCATGATATTTTAAATGTAAACTCCACCAGTATATTTTTATTTTTCGATACTCTTTAATGAAAATTATTTTTGTATTTATAAATAAAATATTTTCCTTTTTCTCCCTTGCATTAATGGAAACAGGGAGATGAACTATATCTACCACGGACAAACCCATGCATTACTTGAAGGATTATACAGTATTTAGTTACTATAAGTCTGTAACAGTGTTAGGGCATTTACTGATCCAGAAAAAGTAAAAGCTTGTCAATATATTGTTACTATAATCTAATTTTACATAAATGTGAGGGCAAACATCCTCTATCACATCAATATTAAATTCATATAGCTGCTAGAGGGGTTAGGGCAGTTGTCAACGAAATGGAGAAGCTATATCTAGCCAGCTGCTATATGTATGGGGGACAGATAGAGACGAGAGATAAGCAGATTCAACATATAAATATACGGATAGTTGATGTGAAGTTTCGTTCAGAATATCAATCAATATATATAATCTACACGATATATATTGCAGTGAATGAATGAATGTGCAGGTTGATTCAGAATACTTGAATCATTTTTATCATCGGTTAATATTTCATGTACGTATTGATACTACTCCATCTTTTCCTTATTACTGTTGTCTCCAGGTAGGAATGGCAATTTGGCGGTGCAGGGTGTGGATGGGCGGATTGAGTTTAATTCATAAAATTTTTAATTCGTTCTGCTCTGCAGCACATAATTATTTTTTTAATTTTCAATCCGATCTCCCTGCATAATTTTTTTAATATTTTTTTCTAATTAAGTTTGATATTAAAAATAAAATTTATAAAAATGAATTAATTTTTTTCATTAAGTTGTATTAATTTAATAGGATAATGACTAATAAATTTATTTTTAAATTATTTTTATTGAACCATTTTCATTTACTATCTTGAATATTTTAGTAGATTTAAAGAAATTATCTTAACTGCAGATCGTCTTCTTTCTTTTGAAGTTAAATGTCGAAAATCGTAGTAATAAATAATGCTCTATTACTCTTATAACATGTAAAAAATTAAAATTAAGTTTATATCCACGTAAAATTACATATACCCGCAATCCGCCGGCCCGCATTAATTTAAAAAAGGAAAAATTGTATGAAATAACAAACTATTAATTCAAATTAAATGTTATAGCCATACTTTATTTTAATTGTAATTCACAACAAACATCTCTTTTTTTAGCATATGATTCGGTATATAATTAGCCATTTTCGGTATACAATTAGCCATTTTATACATTTCGGTATAAAATGTATAAGATGTGTTTGTGTTTGTATAAAGCGAGAGAAAAGTGTATATACAAATACAAATACATATATTTTCGTCCTATACACTTATAATTATACAAATACATATCTTATTATACAAATTACAATGTATAAATAAATTTTTACAAAATTGAACAATTTGTATAAAATTAGATGTTTATAGCGAATTATACAAATCAAAAGTTCCACAGCAAACATAAAATTTGTTATGGAGCGCAATTATGCAAACTGTAGCTATAACATACAAATATAATTTTTATGTTTTCTATATGTGAAAATTGTTCTTTAAAAAAACCACTTCAATCCATCCGCATTCCACACTTTCTGCACAACCTTAAATCTGCTCCGCCCTACATATCTTTAAACCAGTCCACCCTGCATCCGCCGCATTACCATCCCAGGCATGTATGTACACATGAAATTAATGGGAGAAGATGAAAACCCCAAATTATTTTAACCATCTCACCAACAGCAAGAAAGGTGAACGGTTGTGAGAAGCGAACTCAGTAATTTTGATTTAAATTTTAAATTTATAGTAAGAAATTTATTGTATATGTACATATTATTAATTTAAAATTCAATAATTTAAATTAATTAGATTTTCAAATATGTAAACTTCAAATTCTGACTCCAACTCTAATAATAAAGGTCTTCCCAAGAAAAAGGACAACAAAGTCTCTTTGATTTGCTGATAAATGACACAAACGTATTACGTTTTATTTCTTATAGTATATCATACACTTCCTTAATGGTTCATGCTTTCTATCCCTTCAAATTTATTAAATGCATCAATTTTGACTTTGAGCTGCTTCGGTATAAGATAAAGTGCTCCCTTCTTCAACAGTTTTCACTTTTGACTATGATAACGTGAGGGTGCAAACTGTTTTTTTGCTTTTTATTTATAATGATAAAAGAAATTCTGTCGAACCTGCCCAAAAATTTAGTTCCCACTTCTTTTTAGGAAAATTTTTAAATTTTATGATTTTAATTTGAAAATATATGTAATTTTTTATATTTTGTGATTGTAATTTTGTTATGTAAAATATCGAAATTGAAAAATTAACTAGATATAAAAAGATTACGTCTTTTTGAGACAGATAAAAAAACAGCAACTAAGACACTTAAATTGGACATCGAAAATACCTCTTAGTTGATGTTTCCTTGTTCGTGCATATACTCGCTCAGTATAATAATAGTTGTTTATTATTGATTTGACACATTTCTTAAGAAATAATAAATATTTCCTTGTCCGTGCATATATGCTCTCGGTCCAACAATAATTGTTCATTATTGACTTCACATTTCTTAAGAAATAATAAATAATATGAATGATAATTGTTGGACAATTATTTTTAATATAGTAAATAATTATTGTTGGACGGAAAATAAGTGTAACAAAAAGCTGGCATTGTTACGTTAATATGGGGGCAAATATCCCATAAAATCCCCATTAATTTGCGGGATAAAAGGTTAATGCATGCAGATGCTTTTGAAGCAGTTGGCAACGAACATGAGAAATGCTACGAGTGACAGATCAAACGAAACCTATTAGTTACGTTGATGTGAAGTTTCATTCAAAACGTCTATCAATCTAAAATATATACTTCCTCTAATTTTCAGACCTATTTTGACTAGCACCCAATTTTAAAATATAAATTTAATTTTCAGACCTATTTTGACTAAGCACTCAATTTTAAAATATAAATTTAATTTTTAAATTTTATGATTTTAAATTAATGACATATTAAATATATTAATATGTTCTTTAATTTTGTAATTTTAAATACGTCATGCATAAAGTTAAATTCAAAAAGTTACTAACATGAAAAATAATCATTATGTTTTAAATGGATTAAAAATAATAATATATCAAATAAATTAAAATGGAGATAGTATATCGTAGTGAATGAATGTAAATACGATTAAACCGTTCTATCTGTCTCGTCATGTCCACACCTTCTTTTTTTTTTTTTTTTTTTTTGTGTCTGTGTGTTTGTGTTTAATTTGCTTGATCCCCTTTATATATATATATATTATTGTTATTTTTTTATTATTTTTTTTTATTTTCTCAATAGATGTTTGATCATAGAATTTGAAATTCCAATCAGAGGTGGAATCAGGATTTCAGATAAGTAGGTTCTAAATTTTAAAATAGAACAACGATCTTAACCTAAAATAACAACTATCAAATTTTGAACATTTTAACTAGGGAAAAGGATCAAAAATGTCCTTAAACTATATGAAGGGAACAAAAATGCCCTCTGTTTATAGTTTGGCTTAGAAATGCCCTTACCATTAATACTTTGGTTCAAAAATGCCCTTGCATTCGATACTTTGGTTCTGAAATGCCCCTATAATTACAAAATGGGTTAAAATGCCCTTTTCTAAATAAATATATTATTTTTTTCTTTTTAAACACATCTTCTTCTTAAATAAAATATTATTAAAGAACGCTATTCATGTACCCTTTCGACAAATATTATATGTCATATATATAAGATTATAGTATATCCATCATTAATTTATATTTATATAACGATAAAAAATAATGATAATAAAAGAAGAAATATTTTCATTTTTTATTTTTTTCTGAATTGAAGTAAGATAAACATTTGCTAATTTAAAAAAACATTATTAGAAAAAGAATGTGTTAAAAAAAGGGAAAAAAGACAAATATCCCCCCAAACTATCGTAAATTGTATACAAATACCATCCGTCATACTTTTGAGACATTGACGCTCATGCCGTCAAAAAACTAGAGCATATATGCCCTTCCCTCTAATAGAAGACTAAATAGGGATATGTGGCACAATCTTATCCGTCGATCCAATATTTAATAAATGTCAGATAAGTATATAAGATTATGACACGTTTATGTCTGTTAGTTAAAATGTATATATGCTCTAAGTTTTTGATGGTAGGGTCACAAATGTCCGAAAAGTATAATGAAGGGTATCTACATACCATTTACGATAGAAAATAATAATATATTTATTTGGAAAATGAGCATTTTTGACCCATTAAATAACAATAAGGGTATTTTTTTGGTCAAGTATTGACGGCAAGGACATTTTTGGACCAAACTACCAACAGAGGGCATTTTTTATCCTTTCGCATAGTTTAAGGGCATTTTTGAACCAAAATATTGAGGGTAAGGACATTTTTTAGCGAAATTATAAACAGAGGACACTTTTGTTCTTTTCAAACAGTTTAAGGGCATTTTTGACCCTTTTCCCTTTTTGCTATAATCTTCAATATTGTTTAAAGTGAGGTTAGAATTATTAAATTCACTATTAATATTTTGGCACCTAAACAAATATTTTACTAGTTTCACTATCAACTTGAACCATTACTACCCGTCTGCCACCAAAAGTTAAAATTTTGAAAAGCAAACAACAATCATTTTAATATAATAAATTATCAATATATGGGATAACCCTAGAATCAAAGATTAAAAATCAAGTTTTGAATAGATAATTATACTATGTAAAAGCAAATAAATAAGAAAAAAATGAAAAGGGAGAGACAAAAATACATACTGGAGGCCAGATTTCAGACAGTAACAGTTAAATCAACGATAAAAGTTAGAACCCTAACTTTTGAAAAGAAAAAAGAATTTGGATTAAACTTTTTGAATGTCTGATTAGAAATCATAGTAAGAAGTTATATTATAGTACGAAACAAATACTTTTTTCCTATTTTTTACATTTACATACTTTTTTTTATATTAACCCACTTATGTATGAAATTATCCCAAAAATAAGTTGTGGATACTGAGTTTCAAACCCACAACCAATGGAGGCCAAACAATTTTACTGGGTGCGCAGATATCACTGGACCAATCGTTTCATTGTGCTTGTGAGTTCGCAGGAAATATATTTATACATTTTATTTCATAATTTTATACAAATATAGGATCTACGAAAAAATTAGTGGGTTTGGCCGAACCCCCAATAGCTCCTCCCCTGATTCCAATACAAAGTTTTGAATTATCATAAACTAATGATGGATGTAATTATTGATACAAGTAAAAGTTGAACTAATAAATACAATTTTTTATAAGTAAGGAAATTTTTATCAAGTCAGATGGTCTTTAGTTTATGTTCTTTCATGAGCTGTCTGTTGTTCTGTAATTCACGTCATTTAGTCATAAATTATGGCTAGTGAGACATAAGTTTTTTAGAAACAATAAGTATGCCCGAACATTATTTATAAGTTATTATGATATATATAAAATATAAATTTATGTACCACAAAAATGTTATTTATTTTTGTAGACATAAATTAATGTAAGGCCAAAAGTGCAAATGATCCCATTTCCAAACCTGAGCTAATTATGTTTCATCCATCCAGTGCATCAGCAAAGGCGCAACTCTTGGGTTTCCCTGTGACCTGTGTATTCAGTAAGCCCAAATCGAATGGGCTAAAAATAAGCCCATTAAAGAGCCCAAAAAGCTTAAACCCTCCAAATCGTATGCGGTAGAACCCTAAACCCGAATTTCCTTAAGGGAGCTTACCCATTTCTCCAACACTCGACGCTTTCACAGGAATGTCGAAATGGTGGCGTGCGGTGGCAACCGCCGGAGGTCTGAGGTCGACGGAGGTAACTAGCAGGAGATCGTATTTTACAATTCAAGCTATTCCTAGGGAGGTAAGTGGAAGTAGAGTTTCCAGTAGGGACCGAGCCCAAGGTCGTATTCCGGCCGTTGTTTTCTCACAGACCTACGTCCAGTCAAAGCCTGAAGATCCAACTTCCATTGTCGCCTCAAGTTCTGTTTATCGAAAGTTCCTCCTTACAACTGAAAGGAAGCAGATTAAAACGATCATTGATTCGGTTGATCTCCCTTTCTTTTGTTCGACAACCTTCCCTCTTCAGATTAGAGCTGGTTTGGGCTCCTCAACTTTACTGGAATCTGGAAAAGTACTTCCCATTAAGGCAAGTGATCCTTCTTCTTGTGTATTCTGTTATTGTTCTAGTGTTACTCCCTCTGTTCTATTTAAAATGACTGTATTTGTGAGTATACAGAGCGTAAGATACTAGTTACGCGAAATGTTATAGAATGTTTGAAGAATTTGTTCAATAGAAGAAAAGTATGTTGAAGGTTTACATTTTAATAGATTAATGAATTCGAGTTAGAAAGTTGTATAAATTAGAACTATATCCAACATTTTTGACAATTGCAAATGGATTAAGTGTCATCGGGGTTGTATTTAGTTTAAACTCATGTTTTCTTGCTGTTATTTGTATAGATTCATAAGGATGAAGAGACTGGTAAGATATTGAATTTGGTCTTTGTATGGGCAGAAGATGGAACAAAATTAAGGGTCGACGTGCCTGTTGTGTTCAAAGGGGAGCACGAGTGCCCTGGTCTCAAGAAAGGTACTTTCTTCTGCTTTTTGTCTTTCCATAATAAGAGATGTAATTTACCATGAAAATACAATAGCTTCAGCCTAGACCGACCTGGGAGATGTACTGCTCACATTACATTCTATGCATTTTATTACTTGTAATCTTTTCCATTGCTGGTTGAGTTTCCTCTTGAATGCGTGAAATTACAATTTTTTTTGAGTGATTTCTGTTAATTAGTTGTGGTTCTGTAATTAAACACAGAAATATGACTAGTGACTACAAATTATAACCATGCATACCTTTGACATGAAACTATTAAAACTATTATCAGAAACACCATGTAGGCTGATTTGAACTTTCAATGCCAGAAAGTCCAAATACTTGAAATTCCTTTGTCCTTTTCTGACCAACGAAGATCATTTGAAAGAGAGGAAGTTCTCTATTTTCTTTTTAAATACCCTTGTGAACTGATATTACCGCACAGAGAATACTCATGTAAACTTTGGAATTTAATTATTCTACAACATCATGGTATATATGCTGTCTTGAAGGGTATCAAGGAGAATACATGTTATTGCTAAAATTCCCAGAGTTGTTTAGTCTACATTTGCATGGCATCTGGAAAGAAGTACTACTTGCTTTATCCAGTTTTCTGGATTATCCTTTCAACACTATCTTACTTTCTGGAAACTGATTGAAGCTGCATTGTGAGATGAACTCCACATATCAAAATTTTATGTGGTCCAATATTCAAGAGAATCCCTTCCCAGCTGTAGTTATTATACTCACCTTTATATTATGGAAGGACAAATACTCTAGGAACATACAGTTGCTAACACCAGTTAGCTGCAAGCTAAGAAATATGATATTTTAACCTATACTGTAAGGGGTTTTTTGGTTGGGAACAAGTTGTCTCGGGATAAGTTGTTCCACAATGTGTATGAGATAACTTATTCCATCACTAAGGTCTAAATGGTGGAATGAATACTCCCATAATACCTCCAACCAAACACAAGATAAAATAGTCCTGCATTTTATCTCTAGAATTATTATACCATATTCCTCACACAAACGACCCTAATTCTGTTTACAAATCATCGTAGACTTGGTATCCTTGGATTCAGTGAATGTATCAACTTACCGGCTCAATTTGCAAATTCATTTCTAGCATTATCTGAAAACTTAAAACCAAGTACCTTTCGGTGATAAAATACAGCTTTCAATGGAGATCTCCCTCTCAAGAACTTTTTAGTGAGAATTTCATCTTGAACCTAGGCTATTGCCCCTTCGTGCTTTCTTAGATATATGCTTTTAGTGGATGGTGATTGAAGGATTTATATTGGCCTATGTCTGTCCTAGCTTCCAGCCTACTATTTTTGCATGTCAAATTAGTTCAGGGAACTTCCATTTTATATTGCGATTTTAACTGCATTAAACATTTTGAAACAATAAACTTAGATATCAAAAGAAGAAGATGGTCTAGGCTCTACAAAATTAACAGTTTTCTGTCTTTGTCTATTCTGATCCAGTTCCAGCACTAGTAAGCTCCTGTTTTTGTATCCTTAGAACATAATAAGAGGAACTAATATTTCAAGCAGTTCGCTTAAGATGCTGTGAAGCCTGATACTTCTTCTAATGGAACCCCATGATAATCTAAGTTTGGTTTAAAGTCTAAACCATGATTGGTCACAAAAGCCCTTTTGTGTAAGCTTCAGAAAAAAATGCCTTCTAGTATCAGCACACGGAAGGATTATCTTGTTTAATGGGATTAGTTCTGTTCAAATTACGTGAAGTAACGCCTTACACTTGTTGTCAAGACACCTCAAACTAAGGGCAATTTTTTATTAGAAATCTTTGGTAGCATTATTTTCAAGTTTCCTTGGCGTGCTTATTTGTTACTCCTATCTTGTCTTGTCGAGTGTTAGAAATGTTAATGGAAAGAAAACTTTAATGCATAGATTGGCTTGGAGTGATGACGCTACTGCTCATTCATATGCTTGGAAACAGTGTTGTGTTTTCTTTGCTAAATTCTTCCAGGAGAATATCCAACATGCAAATATTTGTTTAAACATATTTAGTGAAAATGATTTATAGCTTTTTATATGTAAGCAGGTGGTTATCTAAACAAGATTAGGCCTTCCCTAAAGTTCTTGTGCCCAGCCGAGAATATACCTCAAAAAATTGAGGTGGACATAAGTCGGCTAGATGTTGAAGACAAAGTGTCCCTGCATGATATCGATGTTCATCCAACTTGGAAGCTCTTAAGCAAGAATGAGGCCATCCCTGTTTGTAAGGTTAAGGCGACACCAGTTGATAGCTAATTTTGTCGATGCTATTTTTCAACTGGTAGATGCATCTGAAGTCCATTAGTTCAACATTGTCTGTTCTAATTTGACCTGGTTTCGTAGTGGTGTATATGGACACGGTCAAAAGACCTTAGAAGCTTTTGCTATACTGTAGTAGTAAAATTGCTATTTTGGGACTTGTTCTAGAATAATAAACTTGTGCATTAATGAGTAAATGGAAAATGCAACTGCAGTCTTTTTAAGCTTTTTAGGAATGCACACAATGGCTGAGCTTGGGTCACCTGTGGCTGCGTCATGAAATCAATTTATTTTGAAGTAGGAATGGCGCTGGAGGATATTTTTATTGTTAGACTATAATAAAATTTGATAATGCTGTATGACTTGTTCTAAGTAGTCAATTTTCGTACATGTAACCACCAAAAGACCTGGCTAGTGACAACTAACAAGCTTCGATACATAGCTGTCAAAAAAATAAAAAAAGTACTTTGCTGCATAGAAATGAAAAAGTCAAGGGAGGGAAATGACAGTTGGATTAAGTTTTTTTTTTTAATTACTAGAAAAGATATAAAGTCACCACTGAAGTTGCCTCAAATTTTCAAAAGAAACACCTCAACTTTGTGGATGTCGTATTTCTCCATTGATCAATTTAAGAGTGTTATAAATATCCTATTTTTCACCCAACCTCAATTGCAAGAAAAGAAGCGCAATCACGCAATAATTGTTGTTTGCCACGTATTAAATTCTTTTAATTTTTAGTTTAATTTTTATTTTCATTTTCACTTTTTCTATTTTTATTAACTTTAATTTTTTCCCTCTTTCTTCTTCAACCTTCATTACTCAAATTCTTTGTTCTTTGTTTTAAATCCTCCAAAGGTAGCAACCATTGTCACTTTCAACGTAGCCTCCACCATGCTTCCCTGTTATAACACTATCTCCGCCACTAAATCATCACTAAAAAAAAATCAATTCAACTCTCAAGTTACTAAAGCAAGGTAATGAAGTTCTATATTCAGACCAAAAATAAGAATAAAAATGGAGTTTCATAGTACTCTCTAATCAATCGGATAATGGAGTTCACATTTGTTTGTTTTTTTTGTCAAAAAAAAAAAAAGAGGATAAAAGAAGAAAAAGAAACAAAGAAAAGCAAGAGACAAGAAAAAAAGTGATAAAAATGGATGAAGTAAATGAATCTTCTAAGTTGAAGAAGATGAAGAAAAGGTAATTAGATTTTTGAATTTGGGTGAAGAAGATAATGGAAAAGAATGAATTCGTCAAAGAGAGAGTAGCAACGTTGAGCTTGCTTTGGAAAAAAAAGTTGAAATCGATTTTAGGGTTGCCAACAACTCTTTTCTCTTTAAATTTAGGGAAGATGATGTAAATTAATTAAATTATTAATAGTAAAGAAATAAAACTGACACGTGACACTTTATAGCTGGTTAATGGCAGTGAAAACACTGCCTCACGTGTCTCATGTGCGTGGTAACAACCCAGACGACCCATTTACAAAGATATTAAATAGTTTTGTGGGTGATAGGACACTTCCAAAGTTAAGGTGTCTTTATGCAAATACGTGCCAACTTTAGTGGTGACTTTATGCTTTTTCTCTTTAATTATTATTATTAAAAAAAGGATTTGCTTTATATAGAGGATAATATTGTTTTTAATAGGGGAAGAATTGCCCCAAGACCTAGCTCGAGTGATAAAAGGTGGAGGATTTGTGGCTTAGGTCGCAAGTTCAAGCCCTACACCATGCAAAGGGAAGCCCAACATTTAAGGGTAAAGGGGCGGATCCATTATCCACCGAGTTTAGAAGGCTGTGATGGTTCAAAGGGTGAGTCACATACAGATTTCTTGGTTATCAAAAAAAATTGAGGCAGATTTTTCAAGAACTTCCATTGAGGGGCTCAAAATGACAAGTAAGCATGTTAATAGTATTCATATACAAGCAGGTCGAATCAAATATAAATAACTAGATAAAATTCAACTTGTTGACACACGCACTAAAATATAGAAAGTTAAAAAAATTAGGTTTCTTTTTTTTTCTAGCCCTATTGAATTGGATACAATCAAATTGAGTGTCACGGACTTAGAGTCTCACTAACGCTCCGTGCGGCACTTGACAACTTACTCACTAATCTTTCAAAATCTTGTAAGCTCAAGTAAGCCCTTTGAAACTAAGATCGCTGAGAGAATAAAAGGAAATACTTAGAAAGATTTGGAAAGTTTGGAAGAAAGCTTTGTATTAACTTGGAAGATTGTTTTTCACTTGAGTTATGCCTTACAAATGAATGCCCCATTTATTTATACTACAATCTAGGGGTTAAAGTGTAAATAATATTTACTTGATAAGTCTCTCTTATAATAACACTTTGGTCTCTCTCTAGAACTCTCTACATATTCTAGGATATTCCAAAGCTTTCCAAGAAAGTTTCTAAGTTCTTCTAGAGTCTTCTTGGAAATTCTCTAGGGAATTCTAGAGTTCTCTATAAACCTCTCCAACACTCTAGATTCTTCCTCTCCTACCCGTATGTAAAATTTAACTGTGAAGTGGCGGGACATGACACTTTCCCCCACCTATTGATGTGACGACCGCGTCGCATCGTCGCTGCGTCGCCAATCAGGTCTTGTCTTCTCGTACGCGTGGCCAATAGTCCATTGACTCGATCAATGCCCCGCACAACGCCTTCAATTGCTTCCTGATCTCTTTCAGCTCGGTCTTACTGGTCTATCTCCTTCCTAGGAGGCACACGCCTTGGCGGTTTCTTTAGCATCACGATATTGTTCTCCTTCTTCGTAAATGGTGGCAAGGACCCTTTAGCACCATTTGTCTTCTTTCGAACTTGCAATGGTGGCTATAAGCGTTAACTCTTTCTTTTTAGGGCCTTTTACGAGCTGCATGATTGTTAGACGAACTTGTTCTTCCGTCTTCGGTACTTTAATAAGGGGCACCATACATGATTCTTCTTGCTCCACGACTAGAAGTTGTTGGAGGTAAGGGTAGATCACCGCGTGGCACTCTTCGAAGAACTCCTGCCTTAGAATTATATCAAAGAGATCTAAAGGAGCGATAGTGAAATTGGTCTTACCTTGCCACTGGCCTAGCGTGATGTTTACTCCATGAGCGACTTTACACAAGGGAGTCGATGACGCATTAACCGTCCTGAGTTGGGCATTACTTGGACTTTAACTCAGTCCCAACCTTGTCACTGCCGCCTTGGTCATGATATTGGCCTCTGCACCCGTGTGGACCATAGCACGAACGGGTCTTCCATTAATCGTGAGGTCGACATACTGCGCACCGTATCCTCTTGGCTTTCCTGGCTGCTTCGTGATGGCTCCCCATAATCCTATCAAGCCCAACTGCGTCGTCTCTACGCCTTGTCCTTGCTCCTGTGCATCCTTCTCTTTCCGCTCTCGCAGGTTAACACCAAGGCTATTCAGTTCGAGGCACTTTGCATAACCATGCGGCCCACCGCATATGTAGCACCTACCTCTTTTAGCAGTTTCTGCCTTTCTCTCCATGTTGCCATGATGTCTAAACTTCTTGCCATCGGACCTATGCATATCATGATTCTTAGGATGTAGCCGCTGCTCCTGGACTCTGCCACGAATTCCCGCACCATGGTCATGACTACCTCTCATCTCCTCTCCTCTAGCTCTGTCGGGCTTCTCATGCCTTACGTCTGTCAAAGCTTCGATCTATTTGATGGTTTTATCTATAGTCCTGACCTGCCGACATTTCAACTCCGTCTTGGCCAAATTTTGCAACCCCTCCATGAAGTGGAACAATATATCATCATCCGTATGGTTAGGAATTTGAAGCGTGAGGGTAGTGAACTCTTGCACATATGCGCGTATGCTGTCCGTTTGCTTCAGCTCCCTAAACTTGCGCTTCACCTCATAGATGACGTTATTAGGGAAGAAGGCCTTCTTGAACTCTTGCCAAAATTGCTCCCAGGTGTTGATGGTGCACGTCCCCTTCCCTATCTCAGCCTTCTTGCGCCTCCACCACAACATGGCCATCTCTGAAAGATACAACACAGCGGTGTTGATCTTACTCTCATCGCCCTTCAGCCTATTGCACTTGAAGTAATTCTCCAAATGCCATAAAAAGTTCTCTACCTCTTGCGCGTCACGGATGCCTTTGAACATAGGTGGCTTGGGAGCCTTGACCTTGGCCTCCCTATCTCGGTCAAGCGACAATGATCCTCTAACTTCCACGCCCTCCTTGAATGCTTTCATCTTGGCCTTCATAGTCTCAATCGTGCTTAACGCCTCAATGAGTCGACACTCCAAAGAAGTGATGCCCTCCTTCATCTCAAACTCGGCCCGCTGACGTCCCTCCAACTCCTTGCGGAGGTTGTCGGTCTCCTCAAGGGTGAAGTCCTCCAGAGTCTTGAACTCTCCATCGGCCACATTCAAACGTTGGCCTAATATCTCCACGGCCTACCTCGCTACTTCAACCCTTGCGACCCACTTCTCTGCAGCAGTAATGTCAATAGCCTCATCTCAAAGTTCATCGTCACTTGCTTCTGCGGTCGAAGGTGGATGAGATGTTAGTGCCTCGCTTGGTGTGGGGTCAAACGACATTTCCTCATTACTCTTTTGGTGTTTTTTTCCCTTGCGGTTCTTCTTTCCACCATCCAAACGGACGTTGGTGGTGCTAACGGCGTTCACATCTCTTTCGTTAGCCATTCCCTTAGTATTAAACCTCGCTCTGATACCATGTTGTCACGGACTTAGAGTTTTACTAAAGCTCCGTGCGACACTTAACAACTTACTCACTAATCTTTCAAGATCTTGTAAGCTCAAGTAAGCCCTTTGAAACTAAGATCGCTAAGAGAATGAAGGAAAAAACTTAGAAAGATTTGGAAAGTTTGGAAGAAGACTTTGTATTAACTTGGAAGATTGTTTTTCACTTGAGTGATGCCTTACAAATGAATGCACCATCTATTTATACTACAATTTAGGGGCTAAAGTGTAAATAATATTTACTTGATAAGTCTCTATTATAATTACACTTTGATCCCTCTGTAGAACTCTCTACTTGTTCTAGGATATTCCAAAGCTTTCCAAGAAAGCTTCTAAATTCTTCTAGAATCTTCTTGAAAATTCTCTAGGGAATTCTAGATTTTTGTATGAACCTCTCCACAACTCTAGATTCTTCCTCTGCTATCCAGGTGCAAAATTTAACTGTGAAGTGGCGGGACATGATATGAGGCTATGAAAAAGAATAAGCTCCCGGGATTCGAGAACTCGCGAAAGCCAAAGAGATCAGACCAAATCATGGACTCATTTTACCACTTGAACCAAGCCTTTTGGCTTATGCTATGTGGGTTTATCATTAAGTTATTTCAATATATAAGCGTAAATCAATAAATCAATTTTATATATAATTTTATATATACAATATAATTTTCCTACAAAGGGGTTTAAATGAACAAGGCTTCATGTAGCTCCGCCCTTTCCACTGTCCTCGCCTTTATCCTCGTGGGTTTTTACTTTTATATATAAATGTCTTGGTATATATAATAATAACAATATATTTAGTTAAATTGGACGTAGAATGTATTCAAAATCCTATCCCCGTTTTGAAAAACAGAGTGAGGTCTCAGAGGATAGAACGTATTACGTATGCAAGATCTTATCCTTAATTCCTTATCTTGGAGTGCAAAGTGAGGTCTCGTAGGATAGAATGTATTATATATGCAAGATCTTATTTTTATCTTGAAGTGAAAAGTGTGGTCTAGAAGGATACACTGTATTATGTATGGAAATATGATCTAGAAGCAGAAAAATTATTCTCGATTGACCCTCAATTAAATAATACGATAATTAAAAAAAAATCAAATTACAAGATATCTATTTACTAAACATCAAAAATATATTTAAAAAATATTTTCTAGTATTACGTTTTACTTCATACCAAATATATACCATTAATTTATTTCTATTTATACATGTTGACATTGATATACCTCCAAGTCGTTGCTCCGTACAAGGTGTTGTCCTTTTCAATATTGCAATCTACTCATCATATTGAAATTGATTCTCGAATTATCAGTGAAAATGAAAAACACGTTCATTACCTTATCCAGCCAATAAATAATTAAATTGGGAAACACGTTATTTCTTCTTCTTGGTTGTTCTTTTTTTATGAAGAAACAAAATGGGTAACACATTTTTTATTGTTCTTGGTTGTTCTTCTCCTATGGAATGATACGTTACGTTATTTCTTCTTCTTGGTTGTTATTTTTTCAAAAAAGATTTTTTTTTTCAATAAAATTGATGGTTTAAAATTAAATTTTAATATGAGTTTTATTTTTTAAAATACACATTATATATATATTCTTGTAAATATTTTATTTTAGCTTTGAGGTATAAAATTGTTAATAATCTTTTTATAAGTTATTTAATCTCTCTCTCGACATTGTTAATTTTCGGTAATAGAATTTGATTCAAAAAATTGATAATTTAAATTAAAATTATTTTATGATATTTCAGTATACTTACTGGAATATCTTTTTTTTGTTAGAATAACGTAAACTTATTGAAACTTTGAATTCTTGTAACAGGAAAAAAACAAGAAATGAAGTGTAAGAGTATACATAATACTACGTGTTTTCATATGAGAGTGTATAATTGCGACAGGAAGTATTTAAAATACCAAAATAGAAAGGTGTTTATAAGTGTATTACACGTTTTCTAATGTAATTACCTCATTAATGATGTCAATAACAAATATAGATAGCATGGAAATTTTCATTTATGGCAAAAATTTAGGGAGTGGGTCTCTTTCTTCCATTTCTGCTCAAACAATTACATCAATCATAAAACAAAATACTATCCTTCTTTTTTATAAAATATTTTATTACTTTTCTTCTTTGAATATATTCAATATTTTAAATAACAACTCAATCCATAGAAGATGAGAATAATATTTTCACCCTCTCTTAATCCGGAGATTATGAATTTGATACCTTCGTACGAGCAAGCTGGCAGTGGCGTAGTTAGAAATTTTATTGAGGATGTCCAAATTTTAAAAAAGTCCATAAAAATAATCAATGAATGAGTTCACAAAATAATAAGCTCACCAACACAATATTTAGCTAAATCATTTAAAAAAAATTATAATAGGGATATAATTTTATAATTAAAACTAGGGGAAAGAGGTTGATATATCCCTCAACTTTGTTATTTTGAGTTGACATATTCGTCGTTATGAAAGTGGCTCATATATACTCCTACTGTTATACAAATGTCTCACATGCCCTTTCCCTCTAACAGATGTGGAAAAAATAATTTTAGTTTAATTTTTTAATTATTTTAAAAAATAATATAATCCCATATGGGTATATTTAATCCTCGTCAAACATATATTTTTTTTTAAAACTTTTTTTTTGTTTCAATGACTAATTTATATTTATTATTTTGATGGTCAAATTTATTTAAGTTTCGCTAATATTCTTGTAAAACTTATCATAGATGACCCAATTTTTTCTTCAAATACAAAAACTAAATTACAATATATCCGAAAAAGATAGTTTTAAATTATAATATAGCAACAAAAAAATAGTTTTAAATTTTTTTCTTTACGCTAAGGAATGAAAGAAAAAATAAAATAAGAACAAGAAACTCAAATAATGATAATCAAGAAGTCAAAAAACAATTTATATCTGAAAAAAATTAAAATATACCTTGAAATTTGCTAGAAAAATCATATATACCCCTAATGATTTTTAAAAAAAATCAAAAGCAAAAAATATAAATTTAAAACTAATTTTTTCACTTCCGTTAAATGAAGGATATATGTGAGCTCATTTTATAACAGTAGGGGTATATATATGTGAACCGTTTGTATAACGGTAAGGGTATATATGAGTCACTTTCATAACGAGGGGAATATCAGCTCCAAATGGCAAAGTTGAGATGTATATCAAACCCTTTTTCCTTAAAACTAACCTAAGAAGTCAGCAAATACTGTAAACATCTGATCAAAATATATTATCACAATTTTTTTGATAAAATTTCATTTTTTCCTTTTTTTTAAAAAAAATTATAGTATTATATGAAATACTTTTTATTATATATAGGACACTTTAAAAAATCATTATCAATTCGGTTTTTTAAAACTTATGATGGCAAAAATATATTATAAAAAATTGATTATTTTGTTTTACATAATTTTATTTATTAAGAAATTCATAGATATTTAGATTAGAAAAGAAGAGTTAAAAATGTTCCCTTATTTGATAAATATAAAAGTAGACTTTCTTTCTTTTTTTTTTTAGTTCGAAAAAGTAATGCGCGGATGAAAAATCCGAAATGAAATTCCAACTCACAATCACAACTCATAACAACAGTGTGATTTATCAATGGTGTTCAACTTAAAGAAAATATTTCATTAAAACAGGGTTTAAGCTATGTAAATAACTTAATTTTTTGACGAAAGATATCCAATTGAATACTCTGCCGACAATGTAACTCCGTCCCTGCAAGCTGGCATAGCAAAATAAAATAGAAATAACTTGTTTTTGAACACACAAATTATGGTTAAATAAATAAAATACTACACAAATATATGTCTAAATTCACCAACATGAATTATGGTGCAGTAATAAAATTACTCCATCTTTAATTAGAAGTCACAAATTCAAGAGGTGCATCGACAAATACTCCATCTTTAGTAGGCATTTGGACATGCAATTTCATATCGTAATACAAAATCATGAGATGAAATCAGTGTTTAGACATGCAATTTTACGTTGATTTAATCTCATAATTTCATATCATGAGATGAAATCTCAAAAATTCTCCAAAAAGCATGATTTGTAAATTTCAAACCATGATTTATAATTTTTCAAATACAAAATTGTACCACAAGTTTATATTTTGTAAAAAAAGAATCCACACTTATATTTACTAACCATTTATTTCACACGTAAAAAAAATTATAATTCATATCATTGCCTTTTAAAATCATTTATTTCTATATAACAATTATTCTCACCAACAAAAAAATTATTATTACTTCAAATTAATTCCTACATTACTATTTATATTCACCAAATTCATTATTTTTTATCAAATTTATTTACCAACCAAATTTATTACTATTTCATTCAAGTCAACATTTAACAAAAAGTATAATTTTTTATCGTTATATGGTAAGATTCTGTGATAGTTATTATGCAATTTTATAAATTTTTATTTATTTGGAAAGATTAAAGAAGTGGAATAGATTTGATAGTTTTACAACTTTTAGGGATATTATGTTTAAGAGAAAACATAAAAAGTCTAAATTGCATCTCAAAACAAAAATTCAACTTTATCTCATAATTTTTTATTATTATTTTAAATCATAATTTTATATTATATGACTAAATAAATTCTTAATTAGAAGTCTCGAGTTAGATCGATAAGAACATATATGTCTAAACTCTCAAGAAAAAAAAGGAAGTCCCAATAAATCATCATTAAAAATACAAAAAAGGGTCAAAATATCCTTAAACTATTTGAAATAGCTCATATTTACCCTTAAACTATATTTCTGCTCAAAACTACCCTTTCCGTTAAGCTATTGGGTCAAAAGTACCCTTCTTATTAACAGAAGTTGTTAAATGCCATGTGAATGCAACATTGCATGCCAATACTAATTACTCTTTTTTTCTACTGCCACATAGACTAAATCCTAAATCCTAATTACTCTTTTTTTCCCTCGTTTCATTATTTTCCAGAAACGATTTCACCCCTTCTCCCTCATTGAAGTATGTTATTGAACTAGTAAACTTTGTAACCACAAACCAGAAAGCATTCAGCCATAGAACACCAACAATAGTAACTTGATAAACCAATTTGCAAAATGATGAACATTAACAGTAGAAGCAAATATTTGAACTTCATACAAAACATGTTGAGCACAAAACACACTACTCCAAATACAAAACACCCCACTACCATGTTGTTTGTTAAAAACCAGCAGAGTTGGTCAATAACTGAAAATAAACTAAGTAAAGATCTAATGAAGAAATTGAGAAACTGAAAATAACTTCACAAAAGCTGGAAATAAATTTTACAAAAGCTGGGCATAAACTAAGTAAAAAACTAATGAAGAAATGCATTACCAAACATTAAGTAAAAACTAAAAATAAACATCACAAAATCTGGACAAAAACGAAACTTCAATGAGGGAGAAAAAGTGAAATCGTTTCTGAAAAATAATGAAATGAGGGGAAAAAAAGAGTAATTAGAATTTAGGGATTTAGTCAATGTGGCAGTGAAAAAAAAGAGTAATTAGTATTGACATGCAATGTAGCATCCACATGATATTTCATAACTTTCGTTAATAAGAAGGGTACTTTTAACCTAATAGTTTGACAGAAAGAATAGTTTTGAATCGAAATATAATTTAAGAATAAATATAAGTTATTTTGGATAGTTTAAAGATATTTTTGATCCTTTTTTGTTTGAAGGAGGTGGGTCCAATTTTTTGGTCTTGCTCACCGTCAAAGAAAATTGAAAGTCGGTGGAGTAGAATATATACTATTTTTGTATTTTAATTATTGTTAGAATATTTGTTTAATTAAAAGTTGGAATAACAGAAATGTACTAGATGAAAGAATAAAAGGAGGTAAAAGAAGAAGAAGACGAAGAGGGAAAGGGGGAGAGTTTATTTTGACCTCACGATGAAGATATTTTTCTTGTCTTTTTCCTATCATTTTTCCTTATAACTCTCCATTCCTTTCCTCCTTTTACAACTTTTTCCGGGAACCCGCCGACGCCGACCAACCCGACGCCGGCGAGTTTTCCCACCTCTTTTCCCTTCTCCGAGGTTCCTCTGTTTTCAACTATGCTCCTAACCGCAGGTTTTGTACAGTATTATTATCTATTTCAGGCCTCAAACCTACCATGCATTTTGTAACCAAAACTACGACAGGCAATGCGTTGGTGGCAGAGCGCCTTTTCATCTTCCTCTTCCTCGTCATGCTCCTCTTCCAAAGTATACTCTGACGATAGCCTCCTTGCCTCCGGTGGAGGCATTCGTTACACCATCAAATCGGCTTTTTTCTTCGCTCGTAGGCGTCGACACGCTCGCGCCAAAAAACTCCAAAATCTTACGGAAAATGACGGTGATGACTGGCGTTCTCACTGTTCCAACGAGAATTTTCCGTCCAAATGTTCCTCCGATCGTCCGCCTCCGCAACCTTTGCCTTTGCCGGAGCTGCATCTTGTGCTTCGCCACGAATCCGATGCGGTGTCGAATGAACCCAATGTACCATTGCCATCGCCCACAGACGCGCATTTGCATCATAGAACTGGAGAGGATTCTTCCAACGTTGATACCCGTAAGGATGGTGTAGCATCCCATGGGAGGTATGTTATCATTTATGAACTTGTTTCTTTCCAATTAATGTGAATTTCCCGAATTGGATGTATGATTTGTTTTTCTTGAAAAGAATACAACTCAGACTTCATTAATATTTGGTTTTCCTGGTAAATTTTAGCCTTTGATTCTACGCTTTACCACATTTTTTTGCAATTGAGATACGCCATAAAAAATATTCCTTTTTTCTTTTTGCATGGTTATGGTATTACTCATTCAGCTAGCAAGCTTGCTAAATTTTGGATTCTTACCTGTATTTGTGTTCTTTGATTTTGTTTTAGCAGATTATCAAGCCAAGATGCTCGAAAGAAGAAAAAAGAGCACTTGGGAAGTCGCTTGTCTAGGAAGACACCTCAAAAGCTTCATGTTGCTGATAGAGTTTCTGATATCAGGATCAGCGCACCCATTAGTGCTCCTACAACTCCTTATGCAAGTCCTGGACTCAGCCCACTAAAAGCTGGGGATCTTTTAAATCATAATTACATGGCATTCCCTGGTGCTTTTCAAGTTTATTCTGCCCCGGAGATGCCTCCATCGGACAGACTTCAGCATCCAGGTTTCTCTTACCATGTTCTCCCGGAGAAAAATGCTTTTAGTGTTGATAATTCTCCTCATCACAGTCCAAGAGTAAGCCCACAGAGGAGTAGAAAGATCGCAAGTGGACCTGCATCGCCCTTGCATCAATTATTACCAAATGAGAACTCAACAGCACGCCGTGAGAGTAGTGCGCAGGGAAATGTCCATCCACTACCACTTCCTCCTTTGGGTGCCACTCCTTCACACCCTACTTCCATTCCACCAGTTCCCTCTAATGCAGAGTTGACACCAATCAAAGGCCAATGGCAAAAGGGGAAACTTATTGGGCGTGGGACATTTGGAAGTGTATATGTCGCATCAAACAGGTATAATTTCCAAATAGATCTCATTGCATATGAATATGTTTCCGCTTTTCTACACACCGTTAAGTTTCTAATGTTGCCCAGTGTTTTATTTTAACCAGAGAAACTGGAGCTTTATGTGCAATGAAAGAAGTTGAATTATTACCAGATGATCCAAAATCTGCAGAGAGCATAAGGCAATTAGAGCAGGTTATATTTTCTTCATTTTCTTTGTTTCTTTAAAGTGTAGATATTAAAAAAATATATGAAAAACACTATAAGTTGCAATTCTTCTCAAGTCAATAAGATGAAAAAATATATTTTAAAATGTTAGTTAGAGTTCACATAATTTGAATTTCACAAAGCGAAACGTGCCACATAAATTGGGACATAAGTAGTAGAAACGTTTGCATCTTGATTGATGAACTGGATCATATTGACCATTTAAAGCAGCAGTACCAAACACATTGAGTATGAAATGTTGAATGTGAATACAGTAAATTAGCAACCACCAAACCATTATCATGGGCACATGAAGACATGTTTGTTGTCAAATGGTTTCAACTTCTAATTGTCTCCAACTTTTATGTTGGTATAGGAAATTAATGTTCTCAGTCATCTCAAGCACCCAAATATTGTCCAGTATTACGGCAGCGAAATAGTAAGTAATTCTTATTCTCCAATTAAGTTATGGACTTGATTTATCCGTGCATGTTGTCATCAATGAGATTCTTTACTTCCTTGATTGTGCAGGTTGGTGACCGATTTTACATTTATCTGGAATATGTTCATCCTGGTTCTATCAATAAATTCATCCGTGATCATTGTGAAACAATTACAGAATCCATAGTACGAAATTTTACTCGCCATATTCTCTGTGGATTGGCTTACTTGCATAGCAAAAAAACCATTCACAGGTAAAAGTCTGAGATTTCACTTATGATGGAGGGTTGGTTATAACCTTCTGAAGAACTAATTTGAATTTTTTACATGTATAGGGACATAAAAGGGGCTAATTTGCTTGTTGATGCTTATGGGGTCGTAAAGCTTGCAGATTTTGGGATGGCTAAGCATGTAAGTTCTCAACTCAAAATATGGAACTAAACATGTTGTTAAGAGATACCCTTTTCCTGGAAGCCTGTACATGTAGCATAACCTATTACTTTGGACTACAGTATCAATGACAAGAATAATAACGCCCAACAGGAAAAATAATGTTTAGAATGACTACTCTAACAGTCATAACAAGGATACTTAATCTGTTGTGGGCCGACTTTTGCTAGTCTTAGATTTGATCTTGAACCTTTACTCTTTCTGTGCAGCTCAATGGGCAAGCTGCTAATCTCTCCTTAAAGGGAAGTCCTTACTGGATGGCTCCTGAGGTACTTCCTTTGAAACATTCACTTCTTTCTTATGTTGTCTTACCTCTCATTCAGTCATGCTTATAGCTTTTGTTACTTGGCAGCTCTTGCATTCAGTTATGCAGACAGATACTGCCACTGATCTCGCCTTTGCCACTGACATATGGAGTTTGGGTTGTACAGTAATTGAAATGCTGAACGGCAGACCACCTTGGAGTGAATATGAAGCAGTAAGGACTTTGATTTGCTCATGCTTAGCTCACACATAATTTTTCTTTTCCTCATGCTTAGCTCACATGTAATCTTGATTGAGATGCGATTATTTTGCATGCTGATATGCTCCCTTCGATTCATAGGGTCTTCAACAAGTGTGGCCCTTTTTTATGAATACTTTTTCTTGCAACCCTATCTCTTTGAGTGTGGTGGAGATTTTCATGTAGTAGTAATTATGCTAAATAAGACTGATGCCACTATATTTTGCATTGTGTGTAGGAGATTTTTTGATTTCACTACACTTAAGTTGATGTGTTTCGTATTGAATGGATCCATATATTTTGCATTGTGTCTAGTATGTTGTTTATGGTGTTTCAACTATCACGTGATTTATTGTTGTTTTGGCTCCTTTCTGGTACACTCTTGCACCGTTTCCTTGTTATTTGCTATATTCTCTTCATTGTCTCCTTCTTTTACCGGGATTTGTTGCACTTGAGCCAATGGGCTTTTGAAAGCAGCCTCTCTACCTCTACGAGGTAGTGGTAAGGTCTGCGTCGTTCTATCCTCCCCAGACCTTACTTGTGGGATTTCACTGGGTATGCTGTTGTTGTATTAAGATCTGCAGTAAAGGTAGTGCAGTGATTACATAAGTACATCAGTGCAGAGATACATTACTGTTTCTGCATAGAACCAACAAAGTCAAGCAACTTGTCTAGTTGCCCCTCCTATTGTGTCGTTGCTCCAAAGCAGAGAGTTCAAGAGTTTCTTTCATCCTGGAGTTTCCTTCTATCAGAAGTCAACACTTTGTTTATCTTACAAATGTTATCTCATAAACGGATATTAAATCTTACTAAACTTGAATCACTGGAATGCTAGTTTATCCCCTTTTTGCAGGCTTACTTTGTAAAGCAACTAGTCAGACCGACTATAAAGAGCAGCACCACATTAACCATATCCATTTTTGCAGGCTGCAGCCATGTTCAAGGTTCTAAAAGATACGCCTCCAATACCGGAAACATTATCACCTGAAGGGAAAGATTTCTTGCGCTGTTGTTTCTGTAGGAACCCAGCGGAGAGGCCCTCAGCCAGCATGTTACTAGAACATCGATTTATGAGAGTCTCTCATCAGCCAGATGTACCTTCTTTCATCAAACCAGTTGGTGTGATACGAGTCAAAGTAAGTACCTTCAATTCCTCTCCTCTCCAGCTCTTTTTCTTCCTTTTCTCTGTGCTTGTGAGTTGTGATTTTCAATGCAATAATATAACTTAAACAGGAAAAGTTAAATTCTCAAAAAGAGCAGACAACATACAATCTTGACCAAGGGCGTTTATCGCTAGAGAGGTAGCTCTTAAAAAAACTGTCAATGGAAGGGAAAATTAGATTCCAAATGGACTGCTTATGCGA
The DNA here is from genome assembly GCA_037074985.1 of Solanum bulbocastanum. Classification (NCBI taxonomy): domain Eukaryota; kingdom Viridiplantae; phylum Streptophyta; class Magnoliopsida; order Solanales; family Solanaceae; genus Solanum; species Solanum bulbocastanum. The sequence continues at coordinate 36,937,555 of CM073598.1, read as the reverse complement.
ACACATTCCTGAGATGGACATTTATTCTTCTGTGCAATTGGGACAGGCCAGCTGTGCATCATTGAAATTCCAACTTAATATTGGAGCCCCATCATTTCGCTCGTTCAAATCCCCTATGGTCCTGTCCGCATTTAATCCCCTGCCTGCTCGGTGTATAGCACTATTGCAAATGGAAAGTCATTGCCAAAACTGGGTGCAACTACAAAATCTCAACTGATTTTGGGATGGAAGTAGCAGTCATTCTTTTTGGTTTCTCTTTCAACGAGGCTGAACTTGTGAATACAATGGAGACCTCTAAAATTGTGCTGTGTAGATAGCTTGAAACCGAAAACTAAGTTGGAGCCAGTAGGTGCTCTGGCTTGTTGTCAATATTAACACCTCGAGAGGAACATAGGTTTATTATCATCCAAGGAAGTTTTTTCCTGCTGACCTTGGAGTTTAGAAGTAGATTTTCTGTAATGACTTCCTAAGCAGGAGATTCAACAACAATCAAAAGAAAATGAAGTGCTTTGACAAATTATACAATTCTTTACTGAATCTCGTATTCTGCTTCTTTTCACAATCATGTCTAGTGGTTTTGCTTGTATCTTATGGTCGCTTACATTGCAACGTAGTGGCCATATTTTTCAGTGTGTTAAAATTTCATCACGGTCTCTATTATTTTCAGCTCAAAAATAAAGAAAATGAATTGATTAAAGGAAAAATTAGCAAACTAGTCACAATTTCTAACTTAATCAGTAAAAACATCTACACTTTAAAATAATTATTTAAAATGTCAAAATGTCAATATTTTAAAAAATAATTTGTATCCAAATATTAATATTTGTCTTTTCTTTTATTTCTCAAAACAGTTCAACATGAAATACATCCATTATCTATTTACACTTCTTCCTAGGCTTTAATACCATTAATTAGTTTCCATCTTTCACGTTTTCAAATTTTTTTCTTTTTCATCAACTTTTCGGTTTTCACCATTGTCCCCATCATTCATGTTTTCTCATTTTTTTCTTTTTCATCAAATTTTCACCATTATTCTCTCCCTCATTGTTGAAGAAGAACTAGTTATTCAAGTTCATACCAATTTGTTCAGATCTATCAATTAATTCAAGAAACCTCTCAATTGATAAAAGTATTTTCGAAGTCATCATTTATTTTGAGAGATTTCATGAGATTTTGTTTTCAAAATCACAAATTATGTTGAATTTTGGATTGTATGTATTACGAATTTTTCGATTTTTATGTGAGTTTGTTAACATACTCATCAAATATTTATGCATTTCGGATTTTTAATATTTTAAACACTATTGTTCGATTTTTTTGTGATTTTGTTTTCATATTTTAGATTTAGTAGATTGTAATTTGTAGTAATCTACATTAGCATTCATACATAATATATTGTTTGATTTTTTTATATATTCATATTTAATAATTTTGAGTTTTGCTTATAGGATTACTAATGCACAAGTGAATACAATTCAGATTTGGATTTGGTGAAAAAATCAGGAAAAAGGAACATAGTTGGAGGAAGTAAGAGAGAGTAAGAGAAGAATGTTGCAAAGTTGTATTCATACCAGAATAGTATTCATATTAATTTTTGTTTGTCAATTGTTTTTCTTTTACTCATTATTTGTGTTTTTATTAAGAACATTGTATTTCTTTTTTAGTTTGTAGTCATTCAAATAGGTATGTCAAATGGATTTGTATTTCTTAAGCATATATGTATCCTAATTTTTCAACCGTCAATTTGTATTTTTTTTAGAATATTATATCCTTCCTCAACAGATTGTATTATTTTCAATATGTATACTATTTGTTTTCCAGAATCTTGTATCCCTATTTCTTTCATAGTCAATTTGTATTTATATTTTTAGAATATCATATCCTTCCTCAACAAATTGCATTATTTCCACCATGTATGCTATTTTTTTCCATAATCTTGTATCCTTTTATAAATTATATTCATATGTAATAATTAGATTATATTGAGATACAAGTAGTAATATTTTTGTAATACAAATAAAAGAAAAATATATTTGACAGTCATGTAATACAATTTTGATCACTGAAATATCATTTGTAGTTTTCACTATGAAAATAAAAAAATCAATTTTAATTTAAATGATAAAGTGAGCAAATAAAATGTAAAAATTATTGGTATACAATTATAATGAAAATATAATAAAAAGGAAAGTTGATCCAATCAAATGAGAAAGAGATTTTTTTTTTAAATTGTAACTCATGAAAATTTTAAGTGATATGTTCCTTTTTAAAAAAATATTATCTCCCTTGATTTCTCCTTTTTAAATAATTGTAATCTTGAAAATCAAACAAATAAAAAATACGTAAATTAAATACATAATAAACTAAAATATTAATATTTTAAATAAAAATTAAAAATGTGGCTAAGAAAACCTATTAAATATCAAAATATTGACATTTTGAAAATTTTCACTGGAATAAACCCTTTATTCATTGACAAATTGAACATTATATAGTGACAATGACACAAAATAAGCCCAAATTATTGTGCCACTTTACTACTTACTGGAACCTTGCTTTATAGCTGAGGTGGAAAGTTAGGTCAACAGAAGGAGAAACGTCAATGAAAAAGATTATAAAAAAAATGATTGAATAAAGTATGTGAATTAAATATTTCCATATAAGTTGAAAGACAGAAAATCGAAAGACTTTGATCTTCTTATCATATATTTAGCCCTCATCCAACCAAATAAACGTCCCCCAATCAATGCTCTTTCCTTTATTTACCCCTCCATCTCCTTTCAATAATCCAAAATTCCCCCATAAACAAAACCTTCATCTTGTGTGAGAGAGAGACAATAGAGATGGATCCACCACAGGTAGAGACCATGGACATCTCCGGCAAAAGTTATCCCCCAATTGAAGATGAGCAGGACAAAATAGTTGACCAGTGGTAATTTTGTTTCCCTTGTTGCTTCTCTTTCTAGTTACGACGACTATTTCTGTTGATATTTTCTTACTGTTTTGATTAGACGAGACCCATTTGGTTTACCTCTTTTATCTTTTGGTTGTGTTTCTGCAGTTGTTCTTGTTTTTACGACTGTACTGATAACTTGTTGGACTACTTGTGCTGCTATGATTTCTGGTGTTCTTAGGGATAGACATTATATAACTACTCTGTAGTCGGGAGCTTTTTAGATGAACCAATTATGTTCTTTTACTTTTTGTTAGATCAAAGATATTTATCCATCTTATATTGTAATTAAAGTTCTAATGAGAATTTGAGGTGGTCAATGTCTTCTTCATTGTCATCTTTTTCCAATCAATTATATGGCTATGGTCCATAAGATGGTGTGTTCAACAACTAAAACCCCAAATATTGTTTTATGACCAATTTTGATATTATTCAAAGAGGCCATGGTTGAAGGGTAAAAAACCTCTTACATAAAAGCATGTTGAGACTGCGTATAATAGTCAATAGACTCTTTTGCTCCAATCCTTGCGCATAGCAGGAGCTTTTGTGCATTGAGCTGACCTTAAAGAGGCGTAGTTCTTTTAACACTTTTTCTGATAGGAAGAGTTGGGACCAGTAGAGTGGTAAAAGCTTCAGTTGCGAGGCTCAATTGATAATAATGGGGGAAATCAGAAACCAGAGAGATGAAGAATGTCAGAAATTCTCTTAGTGATGTTGATATGTACATCCATTGGCGTTTTGGCCTAAAGTTGTTTGTGGAGCCCTATACACGTATATTCTTTCATTAATATTATTTAGGCATCCGTATCAACTCGATCGATTAGAATTCACGAGAAAAGGCTGTTATGAAAGTGCAACCCTGAAAATATAGCAAGATTACATTGGTGATTTTATCGAAAACGTCACTGGAGAATACGTTCGTTTATGCTGGCGTTATTAGTTGTTCACGCTTTTAAGACCATAGTCTCCACTGATATGAGAGACCGCCTCATTTTGCATGCCATCAGAAAAACCGCTCCTAATAAATAAAATTCATATTGAGGCACGTATATCCAGTTCTCTTTAAATAGATTCATGTTCAAGCATTACTTATGTCTTGGAGAAAAACAAAGATTAATCTCATTGTAATCTTATGAAACTGGACACTTGAAGTAATACACTTCCTTAGTTTATTTCTTACTTATTTATTATATTAAAATTAAATTTTCAATTTACTTGTTTACTTGAACATATCAAAAGAAAGACAATACGAATATCATGATAAAATGTGAACTTTATGTATTATTTCTTTAAGACCGTGTAAAATTCATTTTGAACAAGTGAAAGTGGAGTGAGGGAGTATCATTAATATGTCACATTATAGGACCATAGGCAAGAGGCTTGGGGTTGTCGATAATATATGTAGCATGGATTAAGTATACGAATGTACAAATATTTTAAGACTTATAGAACATGACATAGGCTTAAAATTTTATACAGTCTAAATTAATAACTAGCAGATTGCAAAAAAGTATTACCCAGAAAAAAAAATAATACAAAAACACATTATAGCAAACTGGCAAAGTGACCAATGGACCTTTTTATTGAAACAACAACATCGATCAGGCAGCAATAAAGTCTTATGATTTTGGCTTTAAACTTTTATTCAATACAGAAGCTCCCAAATCTCTTTTCAATTTGAAATACGTTTGGTGTCAAAAAATGGAAATTCATGTCCAAATCAGAGGACAATACTAATAACATTTTTTTTAAAAAAAGTATTAAAAGAAACCATGCGTCTAATCGTGTGCCGGCACACCAATACGCACCAGTATATTAGGTGTTTGGGCTTCACAGTGGACTATCACATTGTACTGTAGTCTGTAGTTGATTTGTATGACTGTAATTGACTTGTATGGCAGAGTTAGGTAAGGTCGAGGGTTCATTCGAATTTTTTTCGGTTGAAAATTACAATATTTATATATTATTAAATTTTTTTTTTATGTATATATAGTAGATATTGAACCTTCTTTTGACGTCTTTTATGTATACTTCTTCTTATTTTGAACCGTTTGATGAAAATTTTGGTTCTGCGTTGACTTCAAATGAAGATGATATGAATAAAATGCATTTTAGTTTTCTTTAAAAGAATGAGATATGAGACATGACAACAATTATAATTTAATTAATTGTTCCCAATAGACGATTAATTTTGTTAACTGCACATCATTCATTGGATTTACATAGCACGGACCAAATGTACATATTCATTGTTTACGGATGATGACTAGAATTGCACTATTTGAAAAAGTGCTGCTCCTTTTTATTTAGTATTTGCTTTATCTAAGTGCAGACCAAGTTATTGAAGAGGATAAATCAATTAACGTTTCAATCACATTCAGATTTGTATAGTTTCAATTAGGAGGTAGAGTATGAGCTGCGGTTCGACCGAGTTCATCAGTTTGGTTCAAACATTATATTTGTCTTAAAAATTCATTTAATAGGTATAAATCATTAATTTATAACTCAGTATCTTATGAAGACTAGAATTCAAAATCTATACTTTCAAATCCTCACTCCACCTCTGATTTTAATATTCAAATCATTTGTTTAATAAGACAATTTAAGAAGTTTTGTAAACCAGAGGGGTTCCCTGAATCTGAATAATTTACACAATATACTTGTTAATTTCTCATAGTGATTGCCATGTCATGCAAGTCCAACTTAAGCATGAATTATCCAAGTTGAGTTAAAAAAAAGATGATACCAATTGAATCTGGACAGAAGTCTAGCTACGAAAATACCATTTTTATAAAATTGGACTGTCAGCAAGTAGTATAGATTGTTCAATTTGGGCACTAACACCTCCTTATTGCTGACACTCGTCATTCCTCATATATAAGTATCCACTAGCTAGTTTAGTGCAAGGCTGCTATGTTTCTTAATGTGCACATGCAGGTGTTTTATAATCTATTGCACGTTTAACAGTTTTTCCTTTTTAGGTTCTTCCACCATCTTTACTTTCTTTCCTTTTCAAGCCAAACATGTATTGAAGAAGTCCATTCAGATAGGGCACTTATAACAAGATTGCATTCTGGTACTTCACGTTGGTAAAAACTTACTTGCACCGAGTGCTTATACCAAATCAATACTAGAATGTACTTAATCAAAATCCCTGAGCATGGTTTAATAAGCTTTTTATCCATCACTTTGAAAAAATTGAATTGGTACAAAAAGGCAATAGATTCATTCATTCATTCATTAAGGGAGAGATAAAGATAATAAAATCATGAACGAAGAAAGATATGATTAGAAAAAAAGCATATTGGCTAGTGACGGCGAGGTTTCAATTTTTGACTTGAGGGGCACCAAAGGCCTATGTAATTTGTCCTTTGGATAGATAGATAGGCCATATCTTTTTATTTTTTATGTTGTCAAAACAATGAAATAGAGGGTGCTCGAGTTGAATTGATCAGTTTTTGAAGGAACAAGGTTCAAGTCTACCAATTTATTAGAATACCTCAGCCGCATATATACAATATTGCACTTCCACTTGACACCTATCGTAATAATAGACACCTCAGCTTAACATGACCTTCTCTTGGGGTGGATTCTTTCAGCAATTACTTGGCTACCCAACGTTATTACTGTGGGCACGATACCTGGTACACTAGAGGTGTGTCTTTCATCAAGTATATCATATGATTTGATGGTATTAAATAGTTTTCTTAAAGGGTATGCCAAAATTCTAAACAACTAGAGCAAGTAGGAATCTGTACTACCAAACAAATCTATGAATTACATTTCCCTCGCAGAAGTAGTCAACTTGTGAAGTATTTTATTTCTATCAGTTTGCTCAGTTTCTAAGGGATGCCTCATCCTGCACTCACATATACTACTTTATCTTTGTAAAGGGAAGCTGATATTTTTTGAAGAATAATATGGATTAGTACCAAACTTAACTGAAAGGGACATCGTTATTCTTAGTGGCTCTGCCACTCACTACTCTGTACTGAGCATGAGTTTGTGTTTGCTTATAAACAACACCTACTACTTACTCCTGATGTTACAACGAAAAAGAGCAATGTTTACTGCATCTGCAATCATGAACATGAAAAGCCATATGTTTTTAACTTACCCTTTGCTTTGCTTCTTGTTTCTCAGTTCCTTTGTGAATGGCCAGCTTGATTACAAATATTACGATACCACTTGTCCCAACCTCACAAAAATCGTTAGAAATGGTGTCTGGTCTGCTATTTCTAATGACACCAGAATGCCTGCTTCTCTTTTGCGCCTGCACTTCCATGACTGTTTTGTCAATGTATACACATGAAATCTTTTTATGTCCGTTCTTAGTGTAACAACAAATTAAGAACATAGCATTAATGCCAGTTAATCTAATTTTTTACTGATGTATGTTTTGTAGGGATGCGACGGATCAATTCTGCTTGATGATACGAGTACATTCACAGGAGAGAAGAATGCATTTCCTAATCGAAATTCAGCCAGAGGATATGAAGTCATTGATGCAATAAAAGCTAATGTGGAGAAAGCTTGTCCATCTACAGTTTCATGTACTGATATATTGACTCTAGCAGCTAGAGAAGCTATTTATCTTGTAAGAATATTTTTTCTTGTCAAAGGGCTCTCAGATTCCTGATCTATATAATATACTTTACCTCTCATCAAATTGTTTGATACGGCTACCGTGTAATCGATCTAACTTGTTTTGTCGAATGTTTTCAGACTAGAGGACCCTTTTGGTCAGTGTGCTTGGGCTGTCGAGATAGTCTTACTGCAAGTCAGAATGCAGCTAATGATCAGCTTCCATCACCTTTCGAGCCCTTAGTAAACATTACTGCGAAATTTGTTTCTAAGGGTCTTGATGTAAAAGATGTTGTGGTGCTTTCAGGTACCTGAACCTAAACCAACATGCAACTTTTCTTTTTGTTACTAATTCCTACTAAAAGAGCCTTGTGGTTTCCCTCTCACGCTAATTTCACGTACTTTATCCATTATAACAGTAAAGTCAATTATTTAATGCAGGTGCCCACACCATTGGATTTGCTCAATGTTTCACATTCAAGCGAAGGCTATTTGATTTTGATGGATCAGGAAATCCTGATCCTACACTAGATTCATCATTGCTAGGCAGTCTACGAAGCGTATGCCCTAACCAGAGCGATTCAGATTCCAACTTGGCTCCTCTGGATGCAGTCACAATTAACAGTTTTGACAATGTATATTTCAAGAATCTAATGAACAATTCAGGGCTTCTTGAGTCAGATCAAGCACTCATGAATGACAATACGACTGCTGCACTGGTGTCAAACTACAGCAGGAATCCGTCTCTTTTCTCCAAGGAGTTCGCCACATCAATGGTAAAGCTGATCAATATAGGTGTGCTAACAGGACAAAATGGAGAAATCAGAAAGAACTGTAGGGTGGTGAATTAGAAAGTTCCAATATATTGTGAGATAATTAGCTCTGCTAGCTAATTACATATTATCAATGCATGTTTGATGTAGTATAAGAAATCGTCTTGGATCTAGTTGAAAGTAAATCACTGTCACATTTTTATTTTAATTTGGAACTAAGTTATTTGGCGTAGATCCATTAAGCAAAATTTCTTCTTGTCTAATAGTAAAAATGTTAGTTATATATGGCTTCCACAAAGTTTTTTTTTTTCACAATCATGTCTAGTGATTTTGCTTGCATCTCATAGTCGCTTATATTGCAACTTAGTGGCTATTTTTTTCAGCTCAGGTTCTCTATTATTTTCAGCTCAAAAATAAAGAAATGAAACCCTTTATTCATTAACAAATTGAACACTGTATAGTGATAATGACACAAAATATGCCAAATTATTGTGCCACTTACTAGAACCTTTTGTTATAGCTGAGGTGGAAAGTTGGGTCAACAGAGAAGGACAAACGTCAATGAAAAAGATTATAAAAATGATAGAATAAAGTATGTAAGTAAATATCAGAATATTGAAAGACCTTGATCTTCTTTCTATATAAGTTCAGTAAATATTTTGCACTCATCCAACCAAACAATCTTTTGGCCCTCCATCTCCTTTCAATAATCCAAAATTACCATAAACAAAACCTTCATCTTGTGTAAGAGAGAGACAATAGAGATGGATCCACCACAGGTAGAGACCATGGACGTCTCCGGCAAAAGTTATCCCCCAATTGAAGATGAGCAGGACAAAACAGTTGACCAGTGGTAATTTTGTTTCCCTTGTTGCCAATTTGCCCTGTTTTCTCCGACTATTTCTGTTGGTATTTTCTTACTGTTTTGATTAGACGAGACCCATTTGGTTTACCTCTTTGATCTTTTGGTTGTGTTTCTGCAGTTGTTCTTGCTTTTACGACTGTATTCATAGCTTGTTGGACTATTTGTGCTGCTATGATTTCTGGCGTGCTTAGGGATACACATCATATAACTACTCTGTAGTCTTATTTTTCCCAAAAGGGAACTTGTTAGTTGAACCAGTTATGTTCTTTCGCTTTTGTTCTGAATTAGTTCATTTAGATCAAAGTTATTTATCCATCATATATTGTAATTAAAGTTCTAATGAGAATTTGAGATGGTCAATATCTTCTTCATTATCGTCTTTTTCCAATTAATTATATGGCTATGCTCCATAAGATAGTGTGTTCAACTAAAACCCCAAATATTGTTTTATGACCAATTTTGATATTTAAAGAGGCCATGGTTGAAGGGAAAAAAACCTGTTACATAAAAGCATGTTGAGACTCTGTATAATAGTCAATAGACTCTCTTGTTCTAACCCTTCTCAAGACCTGTGCATAGGAACTTTTGTGCATTGAGCTGACCTTAACGAGGCATCGGTTCTTTTAGCACTTTTTTTCTGATAAGATAAGAAGTGTTGGGACCGGTAGAGTGGTAAAAGTTTCAGTTGATAATAATGGGGGAAATCAGAAACCTGAGAGTTGAAGAATGGTCAGGAATTCTCTTGGATTAGTTTAAAAGTTGGCTAAAGTTGTTCCCTCTCACTGTTTGTGGAGCCCTATACAAATATATTCTTTCATTCCCTCTCACAGTTTGTGGAGCGGTATACAAATATATTCTTTCATTAATATCATTTAGGCATCTGTATCAACTCGATTGATTCGAATTCACCTATGAAAGTGCGAACCTGAAAATATAGCAAGATTATGTTGGTGATTTTATCGAAAACGTCACTAGAGAATATGTTTGCTTGGCGTTATTAGTTGTTCACGCTTTTAAGATCGTAGTCTTCAATGATATGAGAGACCGCCACATTCTGCATGCCACCAAAAAAACCACTCCTAATAAATAAAATTCATGTTGAGGCATATTTTCTTTAAATAGATTTAAGTTCATGGATTACTTATAAAGTTAATATTTCAAACGGTCACTCAACTTTGAGTTGTTCAGCTAAAAATCACTTAAATTTGAGTTGTTCACTTAGAAAGTTGCTTAGGCCTTAATTTTGTTTAATAACTCAAAAGTCACTCAACTATTGATGTTTCTCTTAGAAAGTCATTCAACTATTGATATTTCACTTAGAAACTCACCAAATCAATTAAAATAATATTTCATTAAAATTTATTTTAATCTATTTTTTTAAGGAAATAATAAGATATCTATTTTAATTATATTAGTGATCCGCCCCAATTATTTAATTATAATTTTTCTGATAAAACGTACAACAATTGATCCAAAAAAAAAACTTTTCCGTTCTAGTAATTGTATGACTGGAATTAAAAATGTTAAAAAATTATCTAAAAAAATAGGAGGTTGGAATCGGTAAGAAGTAGTAATTAAGAAGTAATAAGAAAAGCACTCAGTAGCAGTCTTTTACTACTTTTTTTTTAAAAAAAAAAAATAGGTAAAAACAAAAACTATATTTCAACAAAATTCAATAAAATAATTAAAATAAACATCTTATTATTTTTTTTAAAAAAACAGTTTAATTTTTTTTTTTTTACAAAATTTAATGAAAAATTATTTAAATTGATTGAGTGATTTTTAAGTGAAATATCAATAGTTTGGGGACTTTCTAAGAAAAACATCAATAGTTGAGTGACTTTTGAGTTATAAAACAAAGTTGAATGACTTTCTAAGTGAACAACTCAAAAGTTGAGTGACTTTTTGAGTAAACTATTCAAAGTTGAGTAATCTGAGATATTAACTCATTACTTTTGTGATACTTGGAGAAAAAAGATAGATTAATCTCACTGTAACCTTATGAAACTCAACCCTTGAAGTAATACACCCCCTCAATTTATTTTTACTTATTTATTATATTAAAAATAAATTTTAACTTTACTTGTCTACTTGAATATATCAAAAGAAAGACAATACGGATATCATACTAAAATATAGACTTTATGTAGTATTTATGAAAGATTGTGTAAAATTCATTAGTGAGGGAGTATCATATTATACGTGACATTATAGGACTATAGGCAAGAGGCTTGGGGTTGTGGACAATATATGTAGCATGGATTAAGTATACAAATGTACAAATGTTTAAGACTTATAGGGACATGACATAGGCTTACAATTTTATACCGTCTAAATTAATAACTAGCAGATTGCCAAAAAGTATTATCCAGATAAAAAATAATACAAAAACACATTATAACAAATTGGCAAAGTGACCGCTGGACCTTTTTATTGAAACAACAACATCGATCAGGCAGCAATAAAGTCTTATGATTTTGGTTTTAAACTTTTATTCAGTACAGCAGCTCCAAATCTCTTTTAAATTTGAAATACGTTTGGTGTCCAAAAAATGGAAATTCATGTCCAAATCGGAGGGCAACACTAATAACTTTGTAAAAAATTATGCGTCTAATCGTGTGCCGGCACACCAATACGTACCAGTATATATGGTGTTTGGGCTTCGCAGTAGACTATCACATTGTACTGTAGTTGACTTGTATGGCCGGAGTTAGGTAAGGTCGAGGATTCATCCAAACTTTCCTCGTCGAAAATTATAATACTTATATGTGGTTAAAAATATTTTTTTTTACGTATATATATAATAAAAGTGGATATTGAACCTTCTTTTGGCGTCTTTTATGTATACTTCTTCCTATTTTAAACGTTTGATGAAAATTCTGGCTCTGCGTTGATTTCAAACGAAGATGATCTTGATAAAATGCATTTTAGTCTTCTTTAAAAAAATGAGATATGAGACAAGACGACTGTAATTTAATTAAGGCAAAATCCATCGATAGCCTCCTAAAGTTGACACAAAGTTTCACTTAGATATTTTGACTAGGTGATGTTCATTTCAGACACCTCATATAAAATTCCGGTGTCATTTTGATACTTTTAGCTGACATGGTGAGTATAATACACTCAAAATTAGCGCCTGAAGAGGCTCGTATCATGCAAAAAATATTACTCCGTCTGTCCCAATGTATGTGACTTTTCTTTTTTAGTAAGTTTAAAAAAGAATGACACATTTCTATATAAAGTAATAATTTAACTATAAAATATCTATTTTACCCTTAATGAAATGATTTATAGCCACATAAATTTTTATCATTTATTTTGAACCACAAGTTTTAAAAGTCTTCCTTTTCTTACTTAAACTCCGTGCCGAGTCAAAATACCTCACATAAAATGAGGCGGAGGGAGTATATTTAAAAGGCCAAAACTATCCTTCTTCCTCATTCTTTCCTCCACCACACACCATCCATTCACCACCATCGCTATTACTACAATCGAATTAATTTCTTAATTTTGTCAGATCCGAAGATCACCACAACCATCGTCATCTTCTCATTCTTATTCTTTAGATCCAACAATTACACTATTATTGCAGCCTTTCAAGTTCAGTGTTACACACTATTGTATATCTATCACACCAACCAAGTTCATATATACAGATATTCATTTTGGAGGCATTGTAATATTGATACACAATTAAAAAGCATGAAATTGATAACATACAAATTAAATCTACAACAAAAAAAATGAAAATCTGATTTTAATAAAATTCCCAAAAAGAAAAGTAAAAGAAGAAATTAGAGGTAAAGAGGAGGCGCAGGAAAAGTTTGGAATAATGAGGAAGAAGGTATAGGCTAGTTTGGTGGAGTTTTAGAAAATAAATACTTTTATTTATTATTTTTGATTGAAAATTACTTTTTCCTTATAATGTATTTTTAAAGTATTATTTTGTACTTAAATATCACGCGTCTCTTCTTAATTAGTAATTATATTATGTTAGGCTTACATCATTTGCGATCTCTTAAAGTTTATCTGTACCTGAATATTTTAATTGAGACTTGTACCTATTGAACACCTATAGAATATTGAATTGATACTTTGAACATTTTTTGCCTATTTGGCACTTTGAGCGTGATTCACCGCTGATGAGCGCGTGAAAACATATAATCAGACATTTTTTAAATTAAAGAAATCTCTTTCTTCTTCCTTGCATTGGTTACCACCACTTTCTCCGGCCGTAGCCATCGCCGCCGCCATAATACACCTTTCTTCATCTTTCATTTTTTTTCTAGCCACTTCAATTCATTAGCCATCGATCAGATTTGCCGTTATCGCCGCCAGCACATTCGTTTCTTTCTCCTCATTTAAGCAATCACCATCATCTCTGCCATTAACGCCGCCGTCTAGCCCTTTTTTTCTTTTAATCTAGGACTGAATCTTTGTCGAGTTATGAAAGTAAGCAAAGTTACAACTTTGCAATTTAAACAACTCCACCATTTCTACAATTAATGTTCCGATCTATGAAACATTATTTTACTCTCAAAATTTATTTCTTTTTTAATTATTTTTTAATCTAAATCTTTCATAGTTGATTTACAATGTTATTGTTAAAGCTTTTTTTTTTTGTTTACTTTTGAATGTCAATATTCTGCCATTGTTCATACAAAAGAAGAAAAAGAAATGGCGGGTGGATTGGTTCTGATGGGCAACAAGGGAAGAGTGTTTAGTGGGTGGGATGTATAGCGATTACATAATAATTATTTTTTAACTTTAAAATATCTTTTTTTCTTTTTCATTGTTTTTTTAATAATATTTTTGACCAATGACATATGTCATAATTTAATTCGTTATTATGACATGTCATAGTGAGTGTATCTCACTCACTTAATATTTGGGGTTGATTACTTAAAAAATGTTAAATAAGTATCAATCTGAAATCATAGAGGTGTTTAATAGGTACAAGTCTTAGTTGAGGTGTTAAAGTGAAATATACAAACAACTTTGAGTGGCCGCAGATGACTTAAGCAATTATGTTATTTGCGAGTGTGTTACATACACGATGTAATTTTAGCTGATTGTCAAAAACATGTCAAAATGACTCATCAGGATCCTATATGAGTTGTCTAAATTGAACATCGCTCAATGTCTAAGTGAAATTTTGTGTCAACTATAGAAGGTCACTGATAAATTTGACCTTTAATTAATTGTTCCCAGTCGACGATTAATTTTGTTAACTGCACATCATTTATTGGATTAACATAGCACGGACCAAATGTCCAAATTCATTGTTTACGGATGAGGACCAGAATTGCACTATTTGAAAAAGTGCTGCTCCTTTTTAATAGTACTTAGCTTTATCAGTGCAGACCAAGTTATAGAAGAGGATAAATCAATTAACGTTTCAAACACATTCAGATTTGTATAGTTTCAATTAGGAGGTAGAGTATGGGCTGCGGTTCGGCCGAGTTCATCAGTTTGGTTCAAACATTAAATTTGTCTTAAAAATTCATTTAATAGATATAAATCATTAGTTTATAACTCAGTATCTTACGAAGACTAGAATTCAAAATCTATACTTTCAAATCCTCACTCCACCTCTGATTTTAATACTCAAATCATTTGTTTAATAAGACAATTTAAGAAGTTTTGTAAAATCAGAGGGGTTCCCTGAATCTGAATAATTTACACAATATACTTGTTAATTTCTCATAGTGATTGCCATGTCATGCAAGTCCAACTTAAGCATGAATTATCCAAGTTGAGTTAAAAAAAAGATGATACCAATTGAATCTGGACAGAAGTCTAGCTAGGAAAATATCATTTTATAAAATTGGACTGTCAGCAAGTAGTATAGATTGTTCAATTTGGGCACTAACACCTCCTTATTGCTGACACTCGTCATTCCTCAAATATAAGTTTCCACTAGCTAGTTTAGTGCAAGGCTGCTATGTTTCTTAATGTGCACATGCAGGTGTTTTATAATCTATTGCACGTTTAACAGTTTTTCCTTTTTAGGTTCTTCCACCATCTTTACTTTCTTCCTTTTCAAGCCAAACATGTATTGAAGAAGTCCATTCAGATAGGGCACTTATAACAAGATTGCATTCTGGTACTTCACGTTGGTAAAAACTTACTTGCACCGAGTGCTTATACTAAATCAATACTAGAATGAACTTAATCAAAATCCCCGAGCATGGTTTAATAAGGCCTTCTAATGCTTTTTATATATCACTTTGAAAATATTGAATTGGTACAAAAAGGCAATATAGTCATTAGTTACTCATTGAGGAAGAGATAGAGATAATAAAACCATGAACCGATGAAGAAAGACATGATTAGAAAAAAAAAGTATATTGGCTAGTGATTGTGAGGTCTCAATTCTTGACTTGAGGGGCACCAAAGGCCTATGCATTTTTGTCCTTTGGATAGATAGAGAGGCAATAGCTTCTTTTTTTTTTTTTTTGTCAAAACAATGAAATAGAGGGCAAGTTGAATTGATCAATTTAGGAAGGAACAAGGTTCAAGCCTACTGATTTATTAGAATACCTGAGCCACGTACATTATTGCACTTGCACTTGACACCTATCGTAATAATAGATAGCTCATCTTGACATGATCTTCTCTTGGGGTGGATGCTTTCAGCAATTACTTGGCTACCCAATGTTTATAACCGCGGGCACAACAACTGGTACGCCAGATAGAGGCGTGTCTTTCGTTAAGTACATTACTTGATTTGATGGTATTGAGTAGTTTTCTTAAAGGGTATGCCAAATTCTAAACAAATGGTGTACACATCTATGAATTCAATTTCCCTCGCAGAAGTAGAGAAGTCAAATTGTGAAGTATTTTATTTCTATCAGTTTGCTCTGTTTCAAAGGGATGCCTCATCATGCACTCACATATACTACTTTATCTTTGTAAAGAGCAGCTGATATTTTTTAAAGAATCATATGGATTAGTACCAAACTTAACTGAAAGGGACATCTTTATTCTTAGTGGCTCTGCCATCTCTACTCTGTACTTAGCATGAGTTTGTGTTTGCTTATAAATAACACCTTCTGCTTACTCCTGATTTTATAACGAAATAGAGCAATGTTTACTTTATCTGCAATCATGAACATGCAAAGCCATATGTTTTCAACTTACCCTTTGATTTGCTTCTTGTTTCTCAGTTCCTTTGTGTATGGCCAGCTTGATTACAAGTACTACGATACCACTTGTCCCAACCTCATAAAAATCGTTAGAAATGGTGTCTGGTCTGCTATTTCTAATGACACCAGAATGCCTGCTTCTCTTTTGCGCTTGCACTTCCATGACTGTTTTGTCAATGTATACACATGAAATCTTTCTATATATGCCCTTAGTGTAACAACATATTAAGAACATAGCACTAATGCCAGTTAATCTAATTTTCTACTGATCTCTGTTGTGTAGGGATGCGACGGGTCAATTCTGCTTGATGATACGAGTACATTCACAGGAGAGAAGAATGCATTCCCTAATCGAAATTCAGCCAGAGGATATGAAGTCATTGATGCAATAAAAGCTAATGTGGAGAAAGCTTGTCCATCTACAGTTTCATGTACTGATATATTGACTCTAGCAGCTAGAGAAGCTATTTATCTTGTAAGAATATTTTTTCTTGTCAAAGGGCTCTCAGATTCCTTATCTATATAATAGACTTTGCCTCTCATCAGATTGTTTGATACGGCTACCGTGTAATCGATCTAACTTGTTTTGTCGAATGTTTTCAGACTAGAGGACCCTTTTGGTCAGTGTGCTTGGGACGTCGAGATAGTCTTACTGCAAGTCAGAATGCAGCTAATGATCAGCTTCCATCACCTTTCGAGCCCTTAGTAAACATTACTGCGAAATTTGTTTCTAAGGGTCTTAATGTAAAAGATGTTGTGGTGCTTTCAGGTACCTGATCCTACATCAAGATGCAACTTTTCTTTTTATCACTAATTCCTATTCAAAGAGCCTTGTGGATTTCCTCTCGCGCTAATTTCATGTATCATCAGTTGACTTTATCAATTATAACAGTAAAGTCGAAAGTATTTGTCATACGTTGATGCAGGTGCCCACACCCTTGGATTTGCTCAATGTTCCACGTTCAAACGAAGGCTATTTGATTTTGATGGATCAGGCAATCCTGATCCAACACTGGATTCATCATTACTAGGCAGTCTGCGAAGCGTATGCCCCAACCAGAAAGATTCAGATTCCAACTTGGCTCCCCTGGATGCAGTCACAATTAACAGGTTTGACAATGTATATTTCAAGAACCTAATGAACAATTCAGGGCTTCTTGAGTCAGATCAAGCTCTCATGATTGATAATACGACTGCTGCACTGGTGTCAAACTTCAGCAAGTATCCATATCTTTTTTCCAAGGAGTTTGCCGCATCAATGGTAAAGCTGATCAATATAGGTGTGCTAACAGGACAAAATGGAGAAATCAGAAAGAACTGTAGGGTGGTGAATTAGAAAGTTCCAAAATATCGTGAGATAATTAGCTCTGCTAGCTAATAACATATTATCAATGCATGTTTGATGTAGTATAAGAATTCAATGCCACATTTTTATTTTAATTTGGCGTAGATCCATTAAGCAAAGTTTCTTCTTGTCTAATAGTAAAAATGTTAGTTATATATGGCTTCCACAAAGTTTGTCCAATGTATTACCTAAACAATACAAACAAAAGGGCAGCCCAGTGCTAAAGCTCCTGCTATGTGTAGGGTCTGAGGAAAGGGCTCCACCACAAGGGCCTATTGTATGCAACCTTATCTCCTGGCCACATGACAACAACTTTACTAGTTACTCCAAAGCTGTCTTAAACAATATAAATAGAACAACTAAAATAGCTTGAAATTAAAACTGGTCGAGTTGGAAACCTGGTATGCAGATATGGGCAAATGTGTAACTTTTGTAGAGACAACAAAAAATAACACGACATGAAAATTAACTAACCAGATACAAGAAGGGCAGTAGACACTTTTCGGTGTCTTTGATTAATTGTTAAAGAATACATAAACAGAGCTATCCTGTACCAAGAGAGAACTTTTATTCGCTCCATTAAGAATTTTGGTGAAACAGGATTAAGAACAACGAATTTCTTATGATAAGCAGATTTATTTTGCATGCTCATTATTCCTATAAAGTATCGGACTAATAATGTATACGATACTTGAATTTAATTCTCATCCTTCAAAGACAAAGAGGATAATAAAAGCATTGGTTAGAAACGAATACTAGTTACAAATAATGGCACCTCACTTGAGTTAATCTAGTTTGTCCCTTTTTAGCACAACGACTTTTACGCAAAAGATTTTGATCAGTTATTGCAGTTCAATTTTAAGTTCATTCTATCCAAGTTGAGCTTAAATAAAAAATTGCTGTTAATAGACTTCTATTGAGTCTTTTTGGCTAACATCATTGTATATTATCTAAGTCAGGAAAAAACATTCTTATACTATCCAAAAAATAAAAAATAACAAGAATCATTCTTCAGTCTATTTTTGTTAAGAAAATGATCGAACCAATAAAAAAATATTTTTTAATTTGGTCATGTTTTAGCCACGACGAGAAGATCAAAGTTACCTAAAAAGAATAAGGATATAGATAGAAAATAAATCTTTCATTCTCAAAATTTAAATTTTGTGTGTTGTGTTAGTTCATATGTTTTTTGCATCATCAAATAAATTGACTTGCAACAATACATAAGTCTTGAAATATTTATACAGTAGGTTTCGATGGTTAGAAAGATTATGTAAAAAAATCATTCTAAAAATATTACGCCCAACTATTTAAAGATTTTCTTTAATAAAATATTTAGTACGTATGTACGTTATATACAATGCAATTCATATTTCTTACAATGTACATAAATACTGGAAATTTAGTGAAATTACATAGGCGTTTAGTTATGAAAATAAAAAAAAATTATTTTATTTGAAAATTTTGAAGTTGGAGTTGTATTTGGTCATACTTTTTACAAAGATTATTTAGAATTTTAAAATATTTTGTCTGAATATTATTTAAACCCTCAATTTCTAAAAAAAATAGATATAAGAATGAATAGTGCAACTTTTTGAATAGTGCAAGAATCCTTTTTGTCACTTATATAGCACATGAATGTACTTGGATCAAATCATACTTTTGGAATGATTTAACATCCCTTATTAAATGTTGTTTCTATTGTTGTCGCTGTGGACTCGTGGAGCTAAGTGCAGTTTTTTCTTTCTTTCTTTCTATTTCCCGTGAATTAAGGAAATGTTTTGTACTATGAAAACTACCTTAATTAAAAATATTTTAAAAAAACAAGCAAGTTTCTTATTTGTTTTTTATTATAATATATTGATAAATAAATAAAGATATTTATACAAATCTAACAGATGAAATAGGGCGGAGAGTAGAGGTTCGAATACGGTGAGGATTAGACAATTCAGAAGATAATAAAGTTTAAATATCATTTATGAAAAAAAATTCCTATTTATATAGAAAAATTATTTTTCTTATTTTGATGATATTTATTTTCCAAATCTTTTCCATAATTTTCAAATTCAATTTTTTAACATTAGCTCCAAACAAATAAAAAATTTCAAAAATAATTCTTCTCAACAAGTATTTTTTTTAGCATAGGATGCGAAATTTTATTCAGCGACAGAATACAACAAAAAGCAGACTACATTTGGCGGTATTATACCGACAAAGGGACAGCTGTCATCACGGAAGAAAACTGGGCTTAGTAGGTAGTGGTGGGCCCATGGGCTTGTTTCAGCCCATAACTGTCCAAAATGATCCTCCACACACTACCAGTCCACAGATATTGACAGAAACAGGAAAATCGCATGCTGTCCACCGCGTACTGTAGCATATTCAAAAACTCAAAGGGTTTCCGTTTTTTCCATTGAAGCGTTTTTCGAGTCTGAGAGAAAATGGCGAATCCGAGATGCTATTTGGACATAAGCCTTGGTGGAGAGCTTGAAGGAAGAATGGTGATTGAGCTTTACAAAGACATCGTTCCTAAAACCGTTGAAAATTTCAGGGCTCTTTGTACTGGTGAGAAAGGCATTGGCCCTAACACCGGTGTTCCCCTCCATTTCAAGGTTTTTATTCCGTTTTCTCTATTTGTCTACGCGTAAATAGTTTCTGCATCCTGTAATATGTATGTGCATTTGTGTTTTTTCTCTTCAACACATGAATAGTTGAGTTTTTGAATGAAATAGACCTAGTTGAGGAATGTATATGGTCAGATAGATGATTCATGCAGTCAAATCCCAACTAGTTAGGAATTGACTTATTTGTAGACTTGTAGTAGTTTTTGGCTGTCTGTTAGTTCCCACCTTTTCAGTTTTTTGGTGTATTGAATGCATGTGATCCTATTGTACAATTTGATGTTTGTTAGACTTCAATATTATTTTACTTGAAAATAGCAGTATGATTCACTCTGTTTGATGTTTACGAATCATGTCATAAACTCTGATCTTCTTGTGCCAGTAGCGGTGGAATGTTTTTGCTGTTCTTTTGTTTCATCGCGTTATTTTGCAGTTGAACAGGGATGTAGTATATGTGAATTTACTTCTAATCTTAGGAAAGAATAAAGGAGAATGGATCTCTTCTCACAAATTTCATGAAAGTAAGTCTGGTTGCACATATGGAAATGGTTCTCTCCTTGGGTGGGGAATGAATCATCGTCCTTCAATTCAGTTTGGTTATACGAGATGGTATTCTGGAATTGTCAAACACTCTAATGCCAATGATGATATAATAAGGGAGAATGAGGAGCGATTGCTTAAAATAATACTACAGTTCCAACACAGCATGAATTTTGGGTTTATGTTCTGGAATTATCTGAACCTCTAAAGAAACTGTCTCTGTTACTTCATGCTCTATCCTATCTAAATCTATTTTTTTTAGTGACCCAAATAAATTGATTCTCTGTATGTGACTGTCCATTTTTACCTTTCCCTTCAGCTTTTTGTTCCATTCATTATAATATTGTTTGCTTCTTATGCAGGGTTCTTGTTTTCATCATGTCATCAGAGGATTTATGTTACAAGGCGGGGACATTTCTGCTGGAAACGGCAGTGGTGGGGAATCAATTTATGGCTTGACATTTGAAGATGAAAATTTTAAACTCAAACATGAAAGAAAAGGGATGCTTTCTATGGCTAATTCTGGTCCAAATACAAACGGGTCTCAATTTTTCATCACCGCTTCTCAAACACATGTTCTAGATGGAAAGAATGTTGTATTTGGACGAGTAATCAGGGGTTTGGGGATGATTCGTGTAATTGAACATATTAAAACAAGTGAAAATGGTTTTCCTGATCTTCCTGTGATAATAGAGGACTGTGGAGAAATTCCAGAGGGTGCAGATGATGGCACAACTAACTTCTTTAAAGATGGTGATACTTACCCTGATTGGCCAATAGACCTTGACGTGAAACCAGATGAGGTTGCTTGGTGGATAAATGTTGTTGACTGTATCAAAGCCTTTGGCAATGAACATTTCAAGGTACTAGATTAATGGATATTTCCTGTTTGTTTCAAGTATACCTTGTGTTGTTGTATAAGTTCACACATATATGTTTCCAAAAGTAAGCTTGGATTGATAGCTTGTTCTTTACATAAAATAAGATCTACTGCAAAAAATAACTAAATAAATAAAACGAGAGAGAGTGAGAGCAAACAATGTAACACCATTTCTTCTCCACTTTTCTGTTGTTTTTTATCCATGGGCTTAGACTTAGTTGCACATTTTATCTATTTCAAAATGTGATTGTATATCATCTTCGTATTTGTCATGGGCAGAAGGAAGACTATAAGATGGCTATCAGAAAGTACAGGAAGGCTGTTCGTTATACCGACTTATGCTGGGAAAAGGAAGACATTGATGAAGGTGAATTTTCTAATTGCAGCTTTAAATGACTATCTGATTTGATTTCTCATAACGAGGACATCTGTCTGAAGGAATTATTTGCCTCATTATACAGTAAAAAGCGAGTATTTGAGGAAGACAAAGTCCCAGATACTTGCAAATAGTTCTGTAAGTTCTCCTAAACTCTCTTGCAACCATTTGGCTTTACGTAATGATTTTCTTTCTGTTAGATTATTGTAGGCCTTGGTAGGATTTTCAGTTACATAAAATAAGAGCTAGTCCCTTTCCTGAGCTTTATGGTGAGAACATATCCTGAGGATGTAATAACTTTCCTGAAGAAATCAGCTTTGTTAATGTTTCTTCCATATAAATAAATAATAAATAACCTTGTTTTAGTCTATACATTTTCGCCATCAATGTCTATATACATTGAAGCTAAGTTACTCGGACTCGGAAAAATCGGTGCCGCACGTAAGGGTGTGGGATCCATGTCGGATCCGGTCAAATGAGATCGGGTGTGTTGACCAACAATTTAGAGAAGAAATTGAAATTTTGATATCTCAAAGTAAAGATTTGAATAGATCGGAAACAAATACCTTCAATTTTTCTGCTATATAGTGATTCATACTAGTCCTTTGAAAGTTTTTTCCATATAGTGATTCATACTAGTCCTTTGAAAGTTTTTTCTTGATAAATTAGAGTAATATACCGTCGAGGAGTTTCTAGAATCTTCGCATGGTATCAAAGCTCTTGTGCTAAGCACACATTGATGTATGAATTTGTGAGAGAGAAGGGATGCAGCGCCGTTTTGGAACTGAACTAGGGTTTATTCATCATTTTGTTTCACTGGCTGCTTCGTTCTATACGTGAATGGAGAAGAGGGGAACGTGGGGTTTGGAGAAATAGGGTGTGGGTCGGGTCGGTCATGGTTTTGGGCCAGATTTGGTTTTGAATGTTAGGCTAAATTTGGTTATATATTTGGACATGGATAATGGTCCATAACATGAGTGAGACCAAGTCCCTTGGAGTCGTCTTTCAAAATAAAATCAAAATTAGAGTATTATTTAAACGAAATAATTTCGACTTAAAATAGAGTATTATTGAATCAAAGTTAAACCAGGTCCCTTCGACGGTACATTATAAGTTTTCCACAATGTCTCATATATATGTAGATTTTTAGTTTTTTTTTTTGCCGTGTCCCCGCACCCGTATCTATATCTAGATCCATATCCCCAAATCTTAAAAATCAGATCATGAAGGATCCGACATGCGGATCCGCACCCGTGTCAGACACCCGAGTCCGAGCAACTTAGCATTGAAGAACACATAATCATTTCCATAAGTTAGATATTTTTGAAATGCCTTCAACTTTTTTTTTTTTCTTTATGTGATGCCTTGGAACTTCTTCATTGTTCATTTTAAGTACTATGGAATTTTTAACTCATTGATTTTCTAATTACTGTGGATATTCAGACTGATCACATATACATATTAGACTTTGTTCTTGATTCTGGACTATGTAGCATTTCCTTTTCTTTTGCTCCGCAAAATAATCTTAACATTCTTGTTCAGGCCTGTAAACTGAAGTTAGGAGATCTAACTGGAGCATTGATAGATGCTAATGATGCAATTTATGATGGAGAAGACAATGTCAAAGCTTTTTACCGCCAAGGCCAGGTTGGTGTGTTGAGCTATAATATAGTTCAAGTGGTAAGATTTCCTGAACAAAAGAAAGCCTGACTTGATTTGTTGAAGGGCAGCGAACAGTGAATAGCATATAGAATGATCTACTGCACAACCGCAATATTATGATAAAAAGCAGTGCAACATCTCAGTGTTCTTGGTCTTAGAAGTCTGAGTGTAAAGAATAACTTACAATGTACTTTCCGATCTTCATCTTCCATAACTTACAAGCGTTTGGTCATAGCAATATATCTCTTATATTCTTCGAATCCCAAAGGAGGCAAAAAGACTAGATAATTTTTTTCCCATCTGTCCAAGCCTTGGTAGATATAATTACCCAGTACTTGCCTTGGTGGGAGGCAGTTGGTATCCTATTGAATTAGTCAAGGTGTGCTCTAGCGGGCCGGACACCACAGTTCTAAAATATTTACTTGATGGTGTAGGATTACTAATTCATTTATACCTTATTGTCTTCATACTTCACTATACGGGGTATTATACATAGCCAAAACATTGAACCATCGTTTTCTCTATTTCAGGTATATATGGCAATGAATGCTATAGATGCAGCGGCTGAAAGTTTTAAGAAGGCCCTGCAGTTAGAGCCAAACAATGGTTAGTGACGTACAATTTCATCTTTGACATTTTAAGGGAAGAAAATCTGGCAAACGTTGAAGTATAAAGAGTATATTTTTCTTCACTGGTTAATGCATGTTCTGCCGTTCCTGGCTACCTATATACTCTAAGTTGTATTAGATGATTCTCTTGGAGCCAAACAAGGTTGCTGTCTTTAGCTGTGAATCTCAGGCTTAGTAACTTGGATATCCAAACTTGCATATAGAAGTCCTTTTCATCCGGCAATGGAACTTTTAATCCATAAAAGGAGAAGTAGCAGTTGAAAAAGCGTGTTCATTATGTTTTGCCTGAACTGATTATATAAAAGACTCAGAGATACTCATAGAGTTTTCACTGGAATTTCCGATTTGTACCCAAAGTGAGGTACACTTCGCACCAACCCAAACTCCCTACCCGCATAAAAAGTTCACATTAAACTCTGTTTGACTGGTTATATTTTGTACGAATAAAGGAAATAATATAATTCACCTCAAGTCTTGAGTATCAGCCCCAGGAACTTTTTCTTACATTTTACTTTCAGGGGGGATAAAGAAGGAGCTGGCTGCTGCAATGAAGAAGGTTAGTCATTATCAGATCAAAATATTTGATCCCACATCTTCACCTCCTTTTGCAATTTCAAGTATATGAACATAATACATGTTTTCTAATTTTCTTTCTCAAAAAATACACGTTATGTAGTTTCAAAAACTACATGTTCTCTAATTTGTTAACAATTATGACAGATTGCTTATAAACTAGAGCAGGAGAAGAAGGGTTATGCTAAAATGTTTCAGTAAAATTTCCAGTGGTATGCTGAACTCTTCGTCAAATTTCAACCTGCAATCATATTTTTTCATTATCCAAAATTTATGATGCTCTGAGATATCAAATGCTGGCCGCTACTAATACTTGTTAGTTGAATCTTTTGGCACAGTTCACAATAGAAGTATAGTGGTTCAGGTTAACTTTTGGGCCTCAAAACAGCTAGAATCAGGTATTTTGCGCCCACGTCATCTTCTTTCTCTCTATTTTAGCCTATCAGATCAATCTGTTATGTCTTATCTTGTAGGAGTAATAGAAACTTTGGTAGTTTGGTACATCAATTTCTTGTATATACTTCCATCTCATTGATCTCTTTTTTGTCCTTTCTACATTTTGAGTTCTTGAGGATTTGTTTCTCATGGAGTACAAAAACGTAGGGTTTGTTCTCAACTTCTCATAGAGTACAAAAACTAACTGTGGTTATCAAAGTTTGAACCGATTTCTGACTTGACTTTTATTTCTGCTTAGCGGGCATTCTTCTGTTGAATACAAAATATATAGCACTGAATATACCTCAACGTGTTTTGTACAGAAAGTGAAAGGGAACTTAATGCAGGATAAAGTATCTTTCTATTTTATAATATAATGATATGGATGCCCCACTTGGTTATCTGTGGCTTCCGCAAAAGTCCTTTCTCTCAGCCTACTTCACTATTTTTAACCTCTTGATGTGCAATATTTTTAGTACAAAGTCAGTTTCCTGGATTCGTTTTTATCTTCCCGTGGATTTACTAGCAGCAGCAATTCAATTGTGCTGTTTTGCATGAATCCATTCGTGCACTAGGCTCCTGTGATGTGCGAGCCAGAGCAGATTTGAGTACATGACACCTTAATGAAACAGCAGTTGATAGTTGATAGGAGTTTATGAGAAAAAAAAAGAACATGGTCTACTATTTAGGCGCTTAACTACTGAAGGTAAAAGAATACAAATTAATGTTCTAATCGTACAACAATTTGTGTGAAAAATTCTACAAGTATTTCCTTAGTTTATTCGGAGCTTCCTTTCCTCTGAAAGCAACTGAGCAAAGCGGACTATAGCAGCTTCGTTGGTGCCTTCCCCGACAACTGGTTCGTATCTGCCTGTTTCTAAGTTGACCCTTGAAATTGGCTTCTTCAATAGATCATTACCAATTTGTACTAGTGTCTCCATGTTTTCTGTTGTTGCAATATCCATAGATGCAGCCTCCCCTGTCAAATTGTCATCCTGTGCCAATCAAACCAGAAAAGCATTAGATGATTTATTTTCATCATGTATTTTGAAAATACTAAGAAGAGTTGGGTCATTTTTACCTGAATTCTGATGTAGTTCTTTTCACTACCAAGGGTCTGAAACATGGTGGAAACATGTATGTCTACCATATCAGCGCTTGCATCACCATAGATATCTATCAAAGGAGTGGCACCATTGTTGTACACCCAACCTAACATCCCCCATCTGGAAGCCACTGTAGCATTATACTTCTCTTCCTGCTTGCCTATACCCGTGCCCAACGATAGAACCAACATTTTCTTGCAGTCCATATTCTTCATACCCTCGTATTGAAAGTTGCCCGTCATGATTTGTTTTGAAACGTATGTTATTGCCATTAAGGTCTAAGATAAGAGTCAAGAAAAAATGTGTCAATATTGATATTTCAAAAAGAATAAGATATAAAATTTTTAACTTTTGTGGCTACTCACTGGATTATTTGCAGCTACACCTCCATCGACAAGATCAAACGTACGTGTTTTCCCTAGAGCATCCTTAGTCTCAAAACTGTGCACTGGGAAATATGTGGGTGCGGCTGAGGTACTAAGGCAAACGTCTGATAATTGAGCATTCTTTGAGATATTTGCTTTTGCCTGTAGACAAATTAATTTGAATAACTATATAATATAGGAAGAAAATATATGAAGATAAGAATGTTGTTAGGATAGAAATTTACATCAGCAGTACTGAAGATAATTGGTTGAAGACGTTTGATATCAAAAGTTGGTATGACTGTATTAGTCAACGTTTGCTTCATTGTAAGATTGCCTAATATTGAATTAATAATTGTTCTCAAGTATTTGCCATCATACTTTGGTCCTCCAAACAAATTTGTGACCCTTCTCACAAAGCTGTTACGCCTGAATCATACATAATTAAACACTTGCCTTAAGTATTGAAGCATAAAATTAGAAAGAAAAAACAAACTCTTTGAGTAATTAATTCACTGTTGTTAACCTGCTTTGAGGAAAAATTTGAGGGCCATGTTCCATGTAGAAATTGGAAATGTCTTTTGCTTGATATAATGGACGATTATCCTTGTTAGGAGCAGTAACCATAGTTGTTACTAATCCACCTGTGCTTGTTCCTGCTACTACATCGAAGTAATCTGCAAGTCTTGCATTTGGTCCATCAAGTTCCTACACAATTAAATTCATCGTAAGGATATGAGAAGAAAGTCGTAATCTACTAGTATTTCTTATGTTTCAGTTTATAAGACACATTTTCCTTTTTAATTGGATAGTTAGAAATGTCAAAACATGCTTAAAATAATAAGTTCCTAGTATATTTGAACATCTTTCTTTTTTCTTGTACGGATCAGTGTATAGTGAAATACTGTCATATGAACTAAAACGTATGATGTATATAATATGTAGCATAGGTATACCTGAAGTTTGGATTCAAGGAAGGCAAGAAGGGTGCCAGGAATAATGCCTCTAATACCACCTCCATCGATACTCAAGACGGTTACCGTCTTTCCTTTGGTAGCAGCAGAAACCATTAATGGAGGTTGTAAAACTTGAAGGGTCACAAAAAGAGTCATTGCCGCAGCTATAAGAACCATCCTCCCCATGTTGAGTTATTACCCAACAAAAAAAGTTTATGTTTTGATATTTGAAAGAGAGAGGGGGAGAAAGGTGTATTTTTATGTTAAAAGAAAGTTAAAACTTAGTGATTCGGAGGCAAGTATTTATACTACTAATATTAGCCCATTGCCTATCTTGGCAGCTTAATAGTGCTAGGTGACTTTATCAAAGTCTTTTTCTCTTGTCCTTACTTTGAATGACTACTTTTTTGAGGAATTTTAATTACTTTCACACATGTTATCTTAATCTTCCCGTTTTGGCATTATCGTTATGGCCAATATGAGTCTTTATACTTTTTATCTCTTGTTATATATATATACTTTTATAAACTTCACGTATATTTTTATTATAAAGAGAAGCTCTAAATTATTGTTAGTTTAATGTAAATAAAATAAACGAAACACGTGGTCGCTCGTGAATTAAATATTTTTACTGCCTATTTATTGCAAGAACTTATATTGGGAGAGTACTATTTGAAGTGATAAGGACGAATTTTGTCGGTAATCTCTTTTGGGAAGTTAGTGGGAGTTTACCTATAATCCCACTTATACTTGTCTTTGTTCTGAATTGGACTTCACATATACATCCCACTAATTACATTTTTTCACTTTGTGAATCTTAATACTTGCAATATAATAACAACGTGGTCAGGTTCGGTAAAAAATGTCGTTCTAAATTAATTATATTCATCTTAAAATATAGAGCCTTGTCATTCATGAGATACATATATAATAATAAAAGTTTGACTCCATTAACTTTCGTTATAGTGGTACACGAAAGGTCTAACTTTTTTGCTCACTCAACGCGTCAAACAAGAAAATGGGACCAGAAAGTTCCAAACAAATTGCTAGCTAGCCCCCATGCTTGATTTTTACACCAGATCTAAAAAGTAAAGATTTCTCCGTGTGAAAACGAAGGAATTGACCACTTCAAAACTGATACAAGTGAAAACTCGTTTTTGATAATGAATGACGAAGAAATTTAACCACATGTCATTATTTTATTTAAAAATTTAAATTGTTTATTTAATTTAGACTCAACATAAAGATCCAATAATTTTCGTTATGAAATCAGAGATTACACCAACTACTAGATCGTACTCTTTGACTGATTATAAATTGAGAAAATGTTGGACTGTTTATTCATTTAATATTTAGACCCATAAATATAGTCAAGTCCTCAATTAGATAAGTATTGGACATATCCAAATAATCAAACGGAGTCATCGGCCACTTGATACCAACTTGGACAATTATAGCTGATTGATAATCCAATTAATCATCGAACAAAGCTATCGACGCTTTTAGTTTTATTTTTATCCTTTTTTTTTCTGTTCTCGTTTTGTTTATTCTTATTCATTGCACAAACAAGAAAAAAGTGTCTGCATGTAAAATGTTTTGATTCTAACTTAATTGAAAGTGCTTAATTTTAAGGCAATTGAATCAAAGCAATTGAAACTTCAGGATGCATGTGATTCTGATAAGCTTTCATATTTGTCATATTTCAATTGTATGATTCAGAGAATTAAGATAGTTTGAGCTGAAAAAACTAAATTTCAGAACACTAAAAATGAAAATCATAAAGTTTGAATTGAAAAAAAGGAACTTAAAAATACAATTGGCGGCCTAAAAATTTAAACATTGACACCTTAAACAACGGCCCAAATATTTGTATTACCAAAATGCATGCATGATACACTATGCGAATTTTTCAATTACTTTTGAACAACGGCCCATAAATCTCCTAATTTGGTTTAGCCCAAATAGGTTTCCGATCCATTCCCTTGTTACATTGAGCTGATTCAGCGGAACCAATCTAGTAATGTTAAATAGCGAGTATAAGCGAAAGTATAAAATGCACTGCCAAAGCTAACCACTTGAGCCATTAAGGAGAATCACAAAGCTTGACAAACACATTCCTATCTTTCTCCGTCACTTTCAGAGCGGAGTTCAATCTTCGCATCAAATCAAGCTTGAGCTTCATTCACTGCAATGAAGATTCAAATTCTAGGTTCATTTTAGTTTTTTACTTTGATTTTTGGTTTTGGCGAACCAAAACTGAATTTATAAATTCCTTCTTCCTCCTTTCACAGTAATTTTTTTTCTCTAATATATTTTTCGGTTTTTGAAACCGCATCTAAATCTCTTTTAGTCATCAGACTACTTGTGCTGATTTGGACTTTGGAGTGGGGTGTTGTTTTTATCATTGGATTGATTTTGTTATTTGAACTACTCTCGGTTTTGGTCTCAAATTCAATCAAATAACCGTAACGGATCCAGCAAGTTTTTCTAGTTCGGTTCGGTATGATTCTTTGTTTTTCTTTCTTCTTTTACATGGATGCCATACTGGAATTTTGATTGCATTCTTGGCTTGAGATATTATTGATCAGTCGGTTCAATTTGCAATGTTTATCTGCTTCTTCTATTCAAGTTTTCGGCATTTCATTTCTAGATGATGCACCGAAACAGAACTTGTGCACTTCGGTTCGGTTTGGATTTTCCTCTTCTCAAACCGAAGAAGATAATTTCAGTTCGGTTTTAAGAAAAAACCAAAACCGAGTTATTAATATCACCGTAGTTCGGTTTGGTTTTTCCTCTTCTCAAATAATTTCGGTTCAGTTTGGTTTTATCTTCTTAAACTAAAGCAGATAATTTCTGTTTGGTTTTAAGGAAAAATCAACCGGCTTTTTAATATAGTAATTGTGGTTCAGTTTGGTTTTTCCTCTTCTCAAAAGTAGAGCAAATAGTTACGGTTCGGTTTGATTTTTCCTCTTATCAAAACAAAGCAGATTATTTCGGTTCGGTTTTTAGGAGAACTCAAAACCGAGTTCTTGAATATGACAAGTGTTCGGTTCGGTTTGAAATTTCCTCTTCTCAAACCAGAGCAAATTTTCGTTCGGTTTTAAGTAGAAATCAAAACCGAGTTTGATAGCTGCGGTTGATTTGGTTCGTTTTGAAATAGAAATCAAAACCGAATTTTTAAATATGACAAGTGCAATTCGGTTTGGTTTTTCATCTTCCCAAACCGAAGCAAATAATTTCGGTTCGATTTTAAGCACAAATCAAAACCAAACTATTTAATATGATAACTGTGGTTTGATTTGGTTCTTCTCTAACCCTAAACAGTTAAGTTCGCTAAGGATGTTGTTGAAAATGAAATCAAACCGAATTTCAATATGATAACTGGGGTTCTGTTCGTGCTTCTCTTGTCAAATAAAATAGATAAATTCAATTCCTGTTTGGTTCTTTCTCTACCTGGAATACGCTGCCGAGCATTTCTTTTCTCTTTTACATAGTGGTCAATTGTCTATGTCAATCATTGATGTGAACACTTGACAGGGATTCGGTTCAGCTTGAAATTTTTACATGGATACTTTTCTTCAGTTTTTCGGTTTTCCTGGATGACACAAATAATATATGATCGGTTCGGTTTGGATTTCTTCATCTTCTCATACCGAAGCAGATAACTTCAGTTCTTAAAGAACAAATCCAAACCGAATTCCATAAATATGATAACTGCGGTTCGGTTCCTCCTCTTCTCCAACCGAAACGGTTCGGTTCCTCTTCTTCTCCAACCGAAACACTTAGGTTCGGTTATGCTTCTACCTAGAATATCTTGCCAGTATTTTTGAATTTTTTTTATGAAATAACAAATTATTAATTCAAATTAAATGTTATAGTTATAATTTATTTTAATAGTAATTCACAGCAAACATTCCATTTTTTTGTCATCTGATTATGTATAGAATTAGTCATTCTATACATTTCGGTATAAAATATGTTTGTGTTTGTATAAAGCCAGAGAAAAAGTGTATATACAAATATAAATACATATATTTTCATCATATATGCTTAAAATTATACAAATATAAATCTTATTATACAAATTACAATGTATAAATGAATTTATACAAAACTGAACAATTTTTATAAAATTGGATGTTTATAGCAAACTATACAAAACAAAAGCTCCATAGCAAACATAAAATTTGCTATGAAACGCAATTATACAAACTATAGTTATAACATATAATATGATTTTTATGTTTAGAAAGTTGTTTTTTTTATTTTTTTCCTCTTTTACATGGAGGACAACTAATTATGTCAATCATTGATTTGAACTCTTCGCAGGGATGCTTGATCATTTGGTTTGATTTGGATATTTAAAACAAAAATTAGTTCGTTTTCCAGTTCAGTTCTTCATTTATTTGGTTAATCAATACTTTGTTCAACATTTTTCTAATGTTTTACATAAATGTCTAGTCACTAACGTGAGTTTACCTAAATTGTTGATTTGAATTCGAGAAATTTTCAATTCGGTTAGCCTATAATTTAAAATCTCTTTTTGACTGGATGTTGGTAGTTATGTTTGTACTACAATGTTGATTTTCTATCTTCTTGTGCTCTTAATTTGAAAGATTTGTATGTGTGCATGACAGGGTGCAGGGTTCTGCTGCAATCTGAGAGTGATGGAGATGCTAAAACCAAAAATGTTATCCTTATTGAGTTTTACTAAGATTATCGTTATCTGGAAAATCTTTGTAGAAACTTGATGCTGGATGATGTTGGCTTGCTTTATGAGATATGGAAACATAATACATCTCTCTTGTTGCACTAGTCTACTAATTTTCTAAGCTAAGCTATACATCATCAGCCTCCAATGTAGTTTGTCCGTAAAACCTCCCTTTTACTTTGTTGTTTCAATGTCCTTAATTTCTTTCATTAACTTCCATTAATAAACAATTCACAAAAACTTCCTCCTTTCACTTTTATTTGAACGGAGGGAATACTTAGTTTGCATTTAAGTTGTATTGTCTTTCATCATGTTGTAAGTCTATCCCATTGCCTGTTTCAGCAGATATAAATTTCACGCACCAAATTTTGTTGCTGCCAACACTTTTTGTTACTTCTCTCCTTCTTTAGTGACTTTATAATTTAGCATTATAAAGTTTTATGATGAACTCAAAACTCTCAGAAATCAGAATGGTGCATATTCACTTAAAAGCAAACGAACAAGCAAGGGAACAGAAACATTTTATGGAAAATGACAGTGCAAATATCAAGAATGGTAGGTAAAAATTGAAAAGTGAGGTTAATTGACTGACTTTTTTTAAGCAGCGGGAGAGACGGGTCTCTTAGTTTTCTAACGGAAGAGGGAATTCTCAGATAGACATAATAAATGTGTTCAATATTTGCAAACTTTAACTACCAAGTACCAGCATTGCTCAAGATTGTATATTAGGAGGACAAAATTAAATCTACCCTCAAAGATGAGAAATAATTTTGGCTAAAAACACTTGGAAAAGTAATGACATTGACATTTGGATGATGTGAAGACCTAAAAAGAGTGAGATGTTGGGACACACTAGCTAGTTGTTTCTCTTTTTACTTGCATTTGAGATATGGGACATGTAGTGAACATCATTGTCGTCCTCCTTGTTGGAATTCAATCATGGAACTACTTTGGTCAACGCTCACCTTTAAGGACAAACTAATGAAACTATATATAATATATACAGTATGTTATTCTGTGAGATATAGTAATTTGCTTATTTTAACTTTTGCCTAAGTGTGAAACATATTATCTAACGTGTTCCAACAAAGCAGTAAGGACATCAAGTAAAAATACAATATTTTTACGTGGAAAACACCCGGCTCAAAAGGTGTTAAAACCACAACTTGTTCCCCTACAGGATTTAACTCCAACTTCACTAAATCACTGAGCCTCCACAGAAATAGATTACAAACTTTGCAACCTAACTCTAATTCCTTAACTTCAAGTTATGAATTTATATTACAACTCTTGTAATCCTAGGAACTAACTCTAATTCCTAACCTTCAACATAAACCTCCCAAGGTATGTGTTCCCAACTCTTCGAGTTATCACAACCTGAAGACAACATTCCTAATTTAGTTTACAGCTCACTGAACTAAGATTACATCAAGACTCATTTACAAAGAAAAATTCCTAACACATAAACTCTGTAAAGGATCAGGTTCTTCGATGTGTTCCTTCTATGTGTTCCTTCAGTTCGCTGGTAGCACTTGCGAAGTCAATTTCTCAATTGCTCTATAAGTGCAGAAATATTCTAAACGACTTCACTTCTTTTTAAGCACAATTCTTCATAGAGTTATTGTTCAGTTCAAACTCTTCATTGACTTGAACTCTCTTGACTTAGAGTTATACTTCAAGTAAGACTTCTTCTTCAATTCAAACTCATTGCTTCTTTAGACTTCTTCTTCAAATTATATTCATTTATTCTTTTGTATTGTAATTGAACTCCAACACTTCAATTTAGCAGTAACTTGAAGAGTTCTACTTTAAGTGAGACTCCTTCTTCAATTAAAACTCTTTGCCTTTTTAGACTCTTTCTTCAAATCGAACTCATTGATTCTTTCTCTTCAATTCATCAGATATTTACTTCCTTAGGCTTTCTCATGAAATTAGCATTATCCATTCCTTTATTTCTGCACTCGTCTTTATTCAATTTAAAAGCTTCTTCGAATTCAACTACTCGTGATAGTGCACATTTCGACCATGTTGACTGACGTGTTTTATCTTTCCTTGTCAATCATCAAGATTGAATAAATCCCAACATAGTACTATGCTACACCATTTCTTTTCTTTTTCTTTATATCATTAGTATTTGAAATTTACTAGTGCAACTATAATTTGGATTCACCTGACATATATCGACTCATTATAAGGAAAATACCTCTTTATCAAATTTAGAGAAAAAGGTCTAAACCCCCCCCCCCCCCCCCAATCTATATCCGAAATCTCAACTACACACTCCAACTTTACGGGTGTCCTATTACCCACCTGAACTTTAAATTTCCCTATTTTATACATACCTAAGTGCTGACATGTCATGGGAGGTGTTCTCACCTCCTCTAGGCGCGTTAGAAGGTAATTTTGACGAAAAATTACCATTATTTCTTCCCTACCTTTAAATAAACCATTATTTCTTCTTCCCCACCATTAACCCTTGTTTTTTTAATATAAAATTCACAATTTCCTCTCAATATTAAGTAAGGTTTAGTTGTTAATGTTCATTTCTACTTCAAATTTTGAATTTAGGGTTTGTAATCTGCTCTAATTTCTTATTTAGGTCTCTAATTTGAATTTTGAATTTTCTCGAAATTCATCGAAAATGGCAAATGAAAACTTGAATAAGCTTTGTATGGATGAATTAGACCCAATGCTCAATGCTCTAGTGAGATGCAAACACGAAATTTTGCTGAATTTGCAAACTTCTTGGTCGTAATTAAATTCAGGGAGAAGATTTTGGTCTTGCCTATGCTATGATGTAGGTGTTTTTTCTTGTATTCTTGCTACACTTTATTTTGAACGATGCTAATGTACTATTTTGGATCATTTTCAGTCTAAAAATTGCAAATTTTTTCGATGGAGGGACAAAGAAGAAGTGGATCCAAGATCAAGTTTTATCCTTCCAAGATTGGTGAATGCTAATGGAGAAGGATTGAAAATGAAAAAGGAGGATTTTTTTTTGTTCTTTTACGTTTTAGGAAATGGGAGAAAAAAAAAGAAATGGGAGTTGAAGAGGCGGGACCCAGTGCGTGGAATCGCGCATGCCTAATTATTTGGTTTTCTGTTGAGGTCAGCACTTAGGTGTGTATAAAATAGGGAAATTTAAAGTGCAGGTGGGTAATAGGACACCCATAAAGTTGGAGTGTGTAGTTGGAATTTCGGGTATAAGTTGGGGGGGTTTTAGACCATTTTCTCTCAAATTTATAAACTTTCAATTAAAAATGAATGGATCATATTCATCGTTGACCATTGAAATAAATATACTTTAAATATTACTCATGAGATTGTCCTTGTGGCAAGTAAGGTAATTTGTCAGCTTCCCTTGCACTTAACGGTTTAGGTGCTTGATTATCAACTACAACCACAATTGATTAACATATCACCGTGACCAAACTCCAACCATAATCTAGTCTTAATTAGATCATATAAGGTATGTCATTACACACATGTTATGATTTTACTCGTGGCGATGACATCAAATAGCCGGTGACCAGTAAGGTTTCGTAGTACCTGGCTCGTCTACAAGTTATCTCTCTTGTGTGGTTTGCGAGCTATTGTGCATAGGAGCGATGGTTTTACATGTGCGCACCCAAAGAATAGCGATTGCGAATTTCTCTTGTCCTAAAAAAAATACTACATATCTCATTAAATAACTGTCTAAAGTATTACTAGTCAATATTTAGATTTTCAAAATATAATTAATAAAGTTAATCTAGTAAAAAAAAGACTATTAATAAAAAAATTCTTTAAAAAAGCGTCAATTTTTCAACCTGGCCAAGTAAAATGAAACATGGAATACGTACCTACCAAAGTCTCATATAAGAGAACTTGTGCTGAACATATAAGGTAAAGAATCCTTATGGGAAAGTGCGTTTCATTCTATTTATCATCCCACTAAATGATTATAAGAAAAGTTGCAAAGATTTCACTTTAATTTGTACAAATGATTAAAGAGATACCCAACAGATTCACACACGATATCTGTGAGTGAGTTTTGGCCACAGATGAATTAAAGGAACCAAATTATATTCCGTTTTCAAATATCAAATACCGCTCTCCAATCTTTAAACTTTTTGACTTAATAACATTTATTATTAGTAAATTCATAATATATATGCTTTAATCACCATCGCAGAGTTTCTTTTTCCTACAAAGATGTACATGCATACTTATGGGGAAAAAATAAAAATAAAAACTGTAGTGCATGCTATCCAGAAAAAGAAATAAAGTTAATGAAAAAGAGATTCTTAATAAGAAAAAGAAAAATAAAGTCGATGAAACTGATAAAAAAGTATGAAAAAAGGAGAAAGAAAATCTCGCAGGACCACTTTATCATATCATAATTAAACAGCACATGATGTTTTAAATATGGAGCTAGCAGCAATATATGTGTTTAATTTAACTATTCCATCTCTGAAGAGCCTCATTAGATTGTCTCACCTCTCTCCTTTTTTTGTCGTATATATCAATAATATAAAAAGTCCTCTCTCAATTAAGAAGTGTTTTCTTCAATAAGAAAAGAAAAGACCAAAAATTTTCATATTGAAAGCTAGGCCTTAAACACAAATAATAATGAGATAAAGCACTTCGATGTAACTAAGGGGCTCAAGTACGAGAAATAAGGGATAAAATATCATAATTAATTTTAGGATGAATTTATTCTATGTTTGGCTGAAATAAAATCATGAAACTATTAATCTTGAGATAATAATATTAATTTTATATGTATTGAGAGTGAATAACAATCCTAAAATAATTAATCTCAAAATAACTTGTTTCTTAACCAAGTGAACCGAGAAGTGAGATGATAATTGATAGGTGAGGACTGAGGATTCTGTTAAATTAATATATGACTTTATGTTCAATTTTATATTTGTATTCTTATTTACAATATAATATGTTGGAGAAAAAATTGTCAAAGTACGTACTCGGCCGGCAATAACAGTTTCATCATTCATGACTAACAAATTATAATTAGTACAACAACTAGCTAAGCACGTACGTATTAGTGATGAAAAAAAGTCTATCAGTTTAATCCACAACTAATTGCCACCTCAGGAAATAATTAAAAATGAGATGATGATAATTATAATATTAATGATGACATCATCAAAGATAATTAAGTCAAAAATAAAATTGTTTTAGCATAATACATAAATATGCTTTTTAACTTGCCTTCATTTCATACTCATGCTCTCAAACTTTGAGTGTATACGAGTAAAAATAGACACATATGCCTTACATGATATCCTACATGACAATTTATGTGTTACGTGTATTATACCTATGAGGGAAATGAGATTTCAATGCTAGAAAAAAAGAACTCCAATTAATTATGGCAAAGCAGCAATTCTGATTTGTTATTGGTAAATGAAATTTAAACACATATGAGTAAATTTGAAGGAGCTTGTAAATTCCGAGAAATTTCAAACATAAAGAAAGGCTATTTTGTATATTGAAAACAACAAGTAGTAGAAAGAGTTGTGAAAACATGGAAGGTGTGGATTCCTTTGCTGCTTAATGCCAAAACAGAAGAATTGTCCCTTTATTCCACATCTTTGATTTTACCCAAATACTAACAGACAAAATTTAAACCTTTTAAAGACAAAATCGTAGGTTAGTTTTGTCTCAATCTTATCTCACTCTTCTTGTTTTTTCCCATATATATATATATATATATATATATATATGCAATAATCTAAACAAACAACCAAGTTGGTTGAGCAAGAAAATTTTCAATTAAAAATCTCATATTTGAAATTCCTCATATATTTTTTAGTTGAGTTCATTGTACAGACTTTTTTAGGTATGATTTACGATCTATTATGTTAGAGTAATATTTATCATATCGTATTATTTGTACGCAAATTATTGTAGTGGAATGAGATTTATATGTGGGATTCCTTTTCATTAGTAGAAGATAAAATTAAGTTATATTATACACGTACCAGCCATGACTTACTAAATTATGATTAGTTAATCCATATTTATCCATTAGAAAAGACTATTATCATTCGCTACTAAGTACTAACTAACTAACTAAATAAGTTTGTTTTTTGGTTTTAAAATATTCAAGTTTCTATGATTGAAACCCATCTTAATATCGACACGTGGAGGTCAACAAAATGGCTAGGACTTCCAATATAAGCAATCTATTTTTTCAGCCGAGCTTTAATTATTAATTATCTGTCATTGTTAATACTTAATAGCTTTCGTCATTTTTAAACAAACCATGCGGCTAGTTTTACGTTCAAGGTTGGTTAGTTAAACAAATTTTGTCAGTGAATAGTATTTTTATCTAGTATATTAGCCTCCTCGTTCAAATAAACTTCAATCTAACGTATAATAAATTTAGATTTGTATTATTGAAAGCGTAACATATATTATATATAAATACACGATACTAATGTAATTAGTTATCACTGATAGCACAAAATAGGAATATATATATATATATATATATCAAAGGGTCGTTTGGTCCACAAAATTATTGTATGAGATTATAATTTTAAGACCAGTTTATCCTGCATTATAGATAAATATAAAATAATACAAATCAATCAAATCAAATATAATATATATTCTCTCTGTCTTTAAGTACTTGTCCACTTTTAAATTGATATACCTATTAAGAAAATAATGATTGACGTAGTAAGTTTGTCATATTACGATGAATTAAAAATTTAAGAGTTTCAAGAAGTTTTACCTATTTCAAAGTAATTAATCGAGGATATGATATATAAAAAACGTCCTTTCTTAATTTGTCAAAATGGATAAGTGATTAAGGACAACTATAAAAAAAAAAGTAGACAAGTAATTAGGAACATAAAGAATATTTAATATCAAAATTAATTCTGAAATATGTCATCTTATCATGCACATAAAATGACTTCGAAATATCTCTAAGAAATGTTCTTCTATAACAAAATGTAAAACATTGAAAATTCGAGTATTCAATCGCAATTTATATCCATTTTAATAGAGGTAAAAAATATATTTTAATCTGTTCTTGACATAAATTTTTTGCTTCCAGCCCCTCGAGCATGTTATATAATCTCAAAAATAAAAGAGAAACTTTAAGTATATACTCACCTCCTCTAATCTCATCTTCCTAATATAGAAAAGAAAAACGACCACAAAGGAAAGATGAAGCCTCTAGATTTTGGATGGATTTGTAAACTTAACAAAAAAATTAAGTTATACGTATTTGTTAAAAAGAAAAAAAAAGAGAATAGTCAAAATACTAAAGATATTAAAGTCTTCTGCACCACAGATATAAATAAAATTTATTAGTATCAAATTTCAATTACTTTTAATAGATTAATTAGAGGATTTATGGCCTTGGTGTTTTCTGTTCTTATTTTTGCTAAAATATATATTTTTCAGACAAAAAAGCGAACGTCTCGTCGTTTCCTTTTTATCGCCTTCTGCACTCTGCAGATCCATCTTCTTCATCTCTCTTCAACACAAATTCAAACTTCAAAATAAACAAATTTCCGCTAATTTATACTAATTTTGTTTTCGTGCAATTTTCTCAACTTTGAGAGCTAACTGAGCTTTTTTTTGCCTTGATTTGTTCTTTAAGTACATTGCGTTGTTTCTGAAACCCCAATGGGTGCTTGCACTTCTAGACCCTCAAAGTATTCCGACGACAGCATTACTGTCGCCGGCAACAGAGCTACACTTCCGGTGAAATCTACTCCGAACAATAATGAGGACGGTAACAGTCATCAGCAAGAAAGGACAAAAAAGGACGAAGCTGATGTAGGTAAAAAGTCACCTTTTTTCCCTTTCTACAGTCCTAGTCCGGCGCATTATTTGTTCTCCAAGAAATCTCCGTTGAGATCTCCGGCGAATGCCAGCTCTAATTCTACTCCTCGAAGGTTTTTTAAACGGCCATTTCCTCCGCCGTCTCCGGCGAAACACATCCGTGCTGTGTTGGCTCGGCGACACGGCTCTGTGAAACCGAATGAGTCTGCGATTCCCGAAGTAAATGAAACGGAGGTTGGCGGCGGCGGTGGAGGCGGCGCGGGGCTTGATAAGAGTTTTGGATTTTCGAAGAATTTTGGGAACAAGTATGAGCTGGGAGAGGAAGTTGGAAGAGGGCATTTTGGATATACTTGTAAAGCTAAGTTCAAGAAAGGTGAGGTTAAAGGACAAGAAGTTGCTGTAAAAGTCATCCCCAAATCAAAGGTTTGGCATTTTGTGATACTCTCAATTTTCTTTCAAGTTTGATTAACTGATATGATCTATCATAGTTGGATTTTTCTCTTTTTTACTATTTGAGTATTAGTGGTCAGATCTACTCTACAGATTGTAGTCTATGACTTTGTATCTTTCTATTTTCAAATGTCCTTTTTGTACCACTTATTGTTTTTGTTTTCCAAATGGATCCATCATCTACTGTTTCCTTAGGTGGTATAGTAGATGATTTAAGTTCAAAGCTTAATTTTTCTTGGC
This sequence comes from Solanum bulbocastanum, assembly GCA_037074985.1. Classification (NCBI taxonomy): domain Eukaryota; kingdom Viridiplantae; phylum Streptophyta; class Magnoliopsida; order Solanales; family Solanaceae; genus Solanum; species Solanum bulbocastanum. The sequence goes on along the minus strand of CM073598.1, from coordinate 36,896,534 downwards.
AATTAAGTTTAAAGGCTGTGAAGTGATGGAATGAGGAAGCTTTTTGCAGCTTCTGTTGCAGTGGCCTACTTTATGGTGTTTGTGATTACATTTATGCTGGTGACTGTTTCAAAAGAAGCTATTCAATCTTTGCAGTGCATTATAGTCTGAGTTTTTCTTGAACTGTTTTTAGAGTCTGAAAATTATCTGTTCAATTGTCCATAAGATGCACTGAGTTGAGATAAACTATGAGTAAATAGAGTTTTGACATTATAATTGGATGCGATGAAAAGAGGAAGAACATCATAAGGGTGTAAGGAAAGTCAAGGTAGAGGGGTGATGTTATCGTCCCTTTTTTTTTCCCATTGATCATTGATGTCCAAAAACTTACAGTTGAGTTTGGAATGCCAAACTTTCGACATGACAATTGAGGTGAGACAACTAGTATTTGTCCTACCCAAAGAATTCACTAACTTTACAAAAGTTGGTTCAAGCAGGTCTATATTTGATATCGGATGGCTTGTTTTGTTTGTTCTTAAAGGCCAGTTAGTTCCATCTGATGTTCATGTTCCTTATTTGGTTTAGAAGTAAAAAAATAAAAAGGAACATATTCTAGAGTAAAGTAGCTCTTATTTCTTAAAAAGTAAATGGAGAGATGGAGTTAAATGTGTTTTCTTTGCCTTCTAGTTGTACAAGTAACATGAAGGAGAAGGATTTACTTCAATAAGTTAAGACTCCCTCCCACAACCCCCTCCCCTTCCTCTCCAATACCCACTTTTGGGATTACACTGGGTATGTTGTTGTTTTTGTCATTGTTCAACAGCAAAATCTTCTTGAATAATGTTATCAGTTCTCAGTCTGTCTTAATCAAGGCTGCTGACAGTTTGTGGATAGTTGGGAAGTCTGTCTTACTTAATTGGTGTGCTAATGAGAGCTTGCGATGTATTTGGCATGTGCTCCCCCCCCCCCCCCCCCCTCAAATTTCACTGGAATTTATAACTGTTCAGTGAGCTGCTTTCTGGTGTTTCTAGCTTGATATTTCTATTTTGCTTGAATATTCCCTAATGTAAGTTGATGCATGCCTGTTGTTCAGAATGTGCATCAGTGTGTTTTTAAATTATCTTCTGGTGTTTTATCTGAAATATATGATCATATTCTTTTCCTTTTCCAGATGACTACTGCAATAGCCATTGAGGATGTGAGAAGAGAGGTGAAGATATTAAGAGCTTTGACAGGACATAGCAATTTAGTAAAATTTTATGATTCATATGAAGACCACACCAATGTCTACATAGTCATGGAGTAAGCTTCATCACTCAACTCCCTTCACAATTACATTTGCAATGGGGTTCAGTCTCAAACTTAGGTTGAGAGAAAACTTTATTGGTTATCAACCAGAGTTTCAAGTAGCATGACAGTTTGTTTATTTTCTCAGCAAACATTTTTGTTCAATTATCATATTTTGCTCTTATCAGGAGCTTGATCTGCTAATTTCCTTATCACACCGCTCTTTTGAAATACTGCTGATTAATCTCGTTAAATTTCAGGCTGTGTGAAGGAGGTGAGCTTTTGGATAGAATACTCTCTAGGTAGTTCTTGATCTTTCTCATGTTTCAATATTTTTGAATTCGAACCTTGTGTTTTAATTGATAGAGAAAGGTGCTAAGTAGTAGTGTTCTTGTCCTGCAGAGGTGGAAAGTACTCAGAGGATGATGCAAAGACTGTAATGATACAAATACTGAAAGTTGTAGCATTTTGCCACCTTCAAGGTGTGGTACACCGGGATCTTAAGCCAGAGGTGGGAGGACTAAAGTTCTCACTCTATGATTGCTTTAGAGCGAACAACATTTCAGCATATCTAGATATTTACCCTGTGTAGAAGAGAGGAATTTTTTTTTTGCACAAAAAAATGCCTTTTTCTTTACTGGGTCTTGGATTATGTTAATATTCCAAATGCAGTGTTTTTTCTTTCAGTTTCAAGTTGCGTAGATATATTATTCATCAGGCAGACTTAATGTTTGTCTCATCTAGTATTACAGTTTAGGAACTTATTTATTTAGCTAGCAAGTGACAGAGAAGCTCAAATGTTCAGCTGTGGCATTTTGCTGTGGCTGAATCTATCACTTGTTAGAGAAGCTATGTCATCTATTTCAGTAAGCCTTCCTCTCTATCAGACTCTCCGTTGTCTAATTCTAGCTTTCTGATTGACCAGAATTTCTTATTCACATCTAAGGAGGAAAATGCACAACTTAAAGCAATAGACTTTGGACTGTCTGATTTTGTGAAGCCAGGTTAGTCCATTACTATATCTCTGTAACCACTCCCCACCCCACCCCACCCCACCCCACCCCACCCCAACCCCCAAAAAAAAAAAGGAAAGTAGAAAAAAAAGACTACCTTTCATAAAATTTGAGAAGCTCACCAACTTGTTTACGCGCCTTGCTCAATTTCTTTGCAGATGAAAGACTTAATGATATAGTTGGTAGTGCATATTATGTCGCGCCCGAGGTTCTACATAGATCTTATAGTACAGAGGCTGATGTTTGGAGTATAGGTGTCATAGCATATATCCTATTGTGTGGAAGCCGTCCTTTTTGGGCTCGAACAGAATCTGGGATATTTAGGTCTGTCCTCAAAGCTGATCCAAGTTTTGAAGAACAGCCCTGGCCTACATTATCTTCTGAGGCAAAAGACTTTGTGAAACGTCTATTGAATAAGGATCCCCGGAAAAGAATGACTGCAGCTCAGGCTTTGGGTGAGTTTCTTGAGTTATATTGGAAAAGATGATCTTTTTGTTCTTTAAATTTCTCCAAACTGCTGAACAACTTACTGTCTCAGGTCATCCATGGATAAAGAATAGTCACAACATAGAAGTGCCTTTGGATATTCTGATATTTAAACTGATGAAGGCTTACATGCGGTCCTCTGCTCTTAGGAAAGCTGCACTACGGGTGTGTATGATGCTACTGTGAAAAGTTTTTCTGTTCCCATTTTATCTTCCGAGTCCTATGCTATATGTCGAGTAATAAAAGCTCTGTTTAGTACCTCAATAGTATTTGCTGAAATTTCTTACTGATCTTTTGCATTGGGCTTCATGGCCTTGTCACTTCTACAATTTTTGCAGGCTTTGTCAAAAACATTGACAGTAAATGAGCTATTCTATTTGAAGGAGCAGTTTGCACTGCTACAACCAAGCAAAAATGGCACCATAAGCTTCGACAATGTTAAAACGGTCCGTCTTTTGGAAAAAAGAACGATTTATTAGTCTCTTGTAGTATCTTTCATGTTTTTGCTGATCTTCATGATTTTTCCAGGCCCTGATGAAACATGCAACAGATGCAATGAAGGAAGCTCGCATCCATGATTTTCTTGCATCGGTAGATTTTGAGATCCTATTGACTTCAGATATTTGACTGGTGTTGTCATTGCTAAGGGTTTAATAAATACTCATTGTCCTTGTCATGCAGCTTAATGCGCTGCAGTACAGGAGGATGGATTTTGAAGAATTTTGTGCAGCGGCATTAAGTGTTCATCAGCTTGAGGCTTTTGATCGGTGGGAACAACATGCACGTTGTGCCTATGAAATCTTTGAGAAGGAAGGCAATAGGGCCATTATGATAGAAGAATTAGCTTCGGTAATCATGGTTCATTTTTTGTTCTGAATATTGATTGCCATGTCTTAGTCTCTTATACAACGGTCTCGTTTTTCTTTTTCGGGAGAGGAGAGTGTGCAAGTGATTGGGGAAGCAATCTAACTGAATGTGATTTCAAATTGTTGGTCCAGGAACTTGGTCTTAGTCCTTCGGTTCCTGTCCATGCTGTTCTACATGACTGGCTCAGGCACACTGACGGAAAGCTCAGTTTTCTTGGTTTTGCAAAGTTGTTGCATGGAGTGTCTAGCCGTTCAATTACCAAAGTTCAATGATTCGAGCCCCACTGAATCAGAAAATGATTCTCTTGGTGTATCCACATTCTCGTTTTGAATGCATTGTTTGGCAGTCAAATGAGCTTGGAGTGAAGAATGACGAAGATCAACTTATGTCCGTCATTCTGAAGCTTCATAGATCTCATTATATTCTCAGGGACTAGTATGAGATTCCATGGAACAACTTTCCAGGAGAGGATGAGAGGTTTGACCGCCGTGTGTTATCAGATCAGTGACATCCTGCATATAGAGTTCTTACTGTAAAGCTGTAGTTAGTTATGTTTGATTGCAGGTGAGAGTACTTCTCAGCTGGTTTTTGGTCACACACTATGTGTTTTAACCTGTTGGACATGCGCTGATGTCTACAATTGAATTGTGTAATGTTCTACATGTCTTTCTAGTTTAGTAGTTCCACCACTTCCTTCTCTTGCTTCTCAACTAGATTGGAATTTATGTGACTCGAAATGATCAATCATCGCAAGAGTCATCAATTTTTTAGCTAAAAGTCTCGCATATGATTAAGTTAGTGAAAGTCTAGATGATTTTTTTTTTCCAACTTCCTTGGTCTTAATCAGTAGTTACATTGTACGTGCATGCAATCTGACCCGCATAACACTTTTTGTTACAGGTTAGGTAGGGATTATAGGGGCAGTTCTATGTTTTGTAAAATAAGGCTCATGCCTTAGGGCTTCAAATTTTTGTCAAGAATAAATTATGTGTTAAATATTTATAGAAAAAATTGATTATTTATGATAAAAAGTATAATATTTTTAAAAATATATTATTTCACCCACTTTAATATTTTTTGTACTTTGTTAAATAAGAATTAATAGTGAAAATTGTTGAACAAAGTGTATTACAAATTCTTTTTTATTTGTTTTTAAATTTTAGTTTCAAGCACTATAACAAGCATATTAAAATGGGGTATATCAAGTCATCAACTTCTTGAGATTCTATGATTTTACTCTTATTTTTATTTAATATTTGTCAACTTATTACTTATAGAATTATGTTAACAATTCATATAATAATTGCCTCACTGAAATGATGTATTTCAATGTAGAGCTGATAAAATCTTACCTAAACCTAATAACTGAAAAAATAATATTAAATTTCATCTAAATAGTGTAAGAAAAATAAAATTTGAGTTAATACATATATAAAGTTTGTTTATATTTTAATCCTCAAATTAAAATTTCGCTTTAGACTCCCGATTACATTGAGCCGCCCCTAGACTAGGGATGATGAAGTAGTCGTTGAAAGCATGTACCAAATTGTTCAGTTGGTTGTCCTTAATCTAATTGTCTCTCCTCCAGCCTTATTTTAAGTAGGGAGGATATTGACGACGAACACACGCTTAATTAACTTCATCACTAAGGGTGTGTTTGGTACGAAGGAAACTGTTTTCTTGGAAAACAAGTGAATTTCTAACTTATTTTCTCATGTTGATTGGCAAGTAGAAAATATTTTCTGAAAAATATTTTATAATAATTGGTTAGTAAATGAAAAATATTTTTCAAAAAATATCTTTTATTTTTGTCTTGAGACTCAAAAATACTCTTTAGGAAAATAATGTCTGAATCGAAAATCAACTCCGATAATTGATTGAGGACCCAACCTCGATACCCAAACTAGGACAAGACCAGATGACCATTCCAAAATCCAACCCCTGGGATTTGACCCAGGACCCGACCCAAGATTTTCTTTTTCAAAAATATTTTTTTTTAAATAAAAAAAAATTGACAGGGTCGCAGGGGTGGGATGGCATAAAAATGAAACTTTTTAAAATCTGAAATATTTTTCAAATTTTTTTTCTTAATTTTTTTTTTTGATAGGGGTGGCCTGGGTGGGGGTGGCGCGGGCGAAGGGGGTATGGGGGGAGGGTGTTGGCGTAAACAATTAATTTTTTTAAAAAATTTGAAATATTTTCCAAAAATAATTTTAAAAAAATAAAAATTTGACTGGGTGGCCCTGGGTGGGGGTGGGGCGGAGGGAGGTATAAAAAACTCCAAAAACAATTTTTTCTTAATTTTTTTGACGGAAATGACCAGGGTGGGGTGGCAGGGAAGGGGTAGGGTGGGGGGTGGAGAGGGCAGGCGTAGGGGGTGGCGTAAAAATGAATTTTTTTATAAATTTGAAATATTTTCTCAAAATAACTTTTTTTAAAAAATTGACTGGGATGGCCTGGGTCGGGGGTGACGGGGGTAGGGGCGGAGTGGCGTAAAAGATGATTTTTTAAAAAATTTGAAATATTTTTCAAAAATATATTTTATTTTTTAAAAAACATGATGGGGGCGGCCTAGGTGTGGGTGGTCTTGTTGGGGGAGGGGAAATGGCCTAAAAATTTAAGAAGTATTAAATTTGAAATATTTTTCAAAAGTAATTATTTGGGATAGGGAGTAGGGGTGGTAGAGATTGAGTGCGGTAAAAAAATTTTAAAATTTGAAAAAAAATTCAAAAATAATATATACATTTTTATTTTTTATGTTTGAGGGGGAAGGTGGGGGGGTTGATTTGGTGGTAGGGATACAAATATATTTAAAATTTAAAAAATAAAAAAATTTAAAATATTTAATATTTTTTTTTAATGGAGAGGGTCAGGTATGGGGTATGGCCGTATGGGTAGGGTAAGAAAAAAAATTAAAGGACGAAGTAGATAGTTGGAAAATGTTTTTTCTTTAATTTTGAAAGAAAAGTCATTTTTCTTAATTTTAAGGAAAATGAGTTGATTTGAAAAATATTTTTCAAACATTTAAGCCAATCAAAGAAAAATTGGAACCAAATTAACTTGATTTTGAAAGATGAATCAAATTTCAATTTTTTGAGCATTAAAGATTATTTGACTTGATTTCTAACCATTTTACATTATTTCACGAGAAATTAGTGACGGAAAGTTAAATAGATTCAACCCATCTCGGGCATTTTGAATTATAAAAAAAGTGCGTTAAATAATGGGGACCTTAAAATATGGCATTTGAATGAAAATGGGTAGTCTCTTGTTGAGATGATGGAAAGGAGTAGAGCAAAACGCTGTGTCATTGAGATTTCCTCTTCTTCCGAACAAGAAAATGACGACGAAGAAGAAGGAGAAAGTTCAGAAGAATCAGTACAATTATTAGAATCGGATGACGATTTTGATGCCACTAGTACAGATGATTTTGACTCCTCTGCCTCAAGGTATTAATTTCCAATATTACGCCTCAATTGTAAACTAATTTTGCTAGGGTATATGAATGATTCATGTTCATATCCATTGTAAATTTTAATGATGATCAATTTTGGGTTATTTGGCCAGTGAGAGCAACGGTGATTCCGAAGAGGAGTCTTCCAGGTCTCAAGAACATGATGATGAGGATATCCAAGAAGAAGGTGAGGAATCGGGTAGCGATAGAGTGCTTCGGCTTCTCCAAGGTATTAAGATTTTCTGCTCTTAGGTTTCTGGTTATCTGCTGGCAAACTAAAGAAAACTAAGTTGCACTAAATCCCTATGTTTTTTTGGGGAAAATTGATTATTCTTCAACGAAATCCCTATGTTTTTTGTCAGTTGCTTTCTGTTAAATTAGATCTTAGGTCTAACTCACATCCCAAAAGCAAGCTCAAAGGAATCAAGCCTTATAAGGAATCCACCCATCTCATTAACCACCAATGTAAGGCTTTTTTGTTTAAACACCCCACCTCACGCCTAGTGCGTGGACAATTTTGGGCAATTTTTGACCCACCTCACGCCCGGTGCTTAGCATTTGGTGCGTGGGCATCTTTTGGGCAATTTCTGATATTTTTTTCTTTTTTGGGCCCCAACATCGGGTGAGACGGGCCTTGCTCTGATACCATGTTAAATTAGGTTTTAGGCGTAATATAGCATATTAAATTAGGTCTTAGGCCTAACTCACACCCCAAAAGCTAGCTCAAATGGAGGAGGATTGCCCAAGCCTTGTAAGGAGTCCACCCATCTCATTAACCACCAATGTGGGACTTTTTTGTTTTAACACTTTCTGCTCAATTGCGTTAAATGTCATGTGTTGTTTTTTTAAAATTCTATTTCCGGTCAAGAACAACTCATGACGTTTTCCAGGTGTTGTTGGAGCCAAGTGAGCATGAAGAAATTTTTTATATGGAAGTCCAGTTGAGACTAGTTCTCCACATGACCTTTTGTGGACACGGAAATGAAAGGTGCAAAGCAATATAATTAGTAAAAATGAGACGTGACGAAAATTTACTCATTATTCCATGGACAATTTGGGGTATTGTCAATTATAATGTGAAACTGTGGATCCTGACATTTATACACAATGCACTTCTATATTTTTCAAAGGGGTTCATAACTTTGAACTCTTTTCAAGGTGGAGGAGTAGGCAAATGCATAAAGATTTCCCAGCTATTAGCAAGTTTTTATCATATTTCGACTCTAATTATTTCAAACAGAATAAATTGGCTAGTTACGGTATCTCTAATATATGAATATACACCTTTTGTGTTATATAGGTGGTGGAGAATTGAGGAAGCTAAGGGCAGAATTGGGGAAGTTGATGTTGATGGACTATAAAGCATATTTGCGATCAAATGGATTGAGGTTATCAGGTACAAAAGAAGAATGTATACAGAGGATCATAGAGCACTGGAGGTACGTTTTGAGTGTAAGATGTTAAACCTCATGTATTTAAATGCAGCACCATAATTTTTGTGTATGTCCAATAGAGTGTTGCTCTCATGGCATTCCATCAACCATTTCTATATTATCGTTCTTTTTCATATATTGTTGTTTTTTTTGTTTCCTGTTATGTTTTGTTTTGTGGTGCAAGGATGGATCTCATTAATAGCTAGAGCTTCAAACATTCAGATTGCTGAGTATGAGCAGCCAGCTTGAGATTGCATACGAATGTTTAAGAAAAAGGGATAAAACTTTGCAAATTACTGGTGCATATCGATAAGCAAATTAAAAACCCTGGTTTGCATCATTAGTGAGACCTTGAAGTATTCCACGATTTTGTTCCTACTTCATCATTCTAAATATGCAACTGATGGCAAAAGTCCCGTTCTATGTGCTACAATTGATTTCTGAATCATTCTGAAGATTCAACCAACTAGAAGTTGTGTTTTGGATTAATTGTAAATATGATCTTGTCACTCCATATTTTGAACTGTGTTGTTCCTTTTCCCAGTAGTCTTTTATTCTTTTCCTCCTATGCTAATGGGAAGTCTTATTGCTTCATTTGTACACAGGATTAAAGATGGAAATGGTCAAAGACAATATCCCAGATCATCTTTTACCATAAACTGCACCGGTAGTTAATATTTGGCATCATGACACCTCAGAATCTCTCTGTTTCACCTATGCTTCTTGTACTTCCCCTTTTATTTTTTGATCTTTGAGTATTTAGCCTGGTGATTCTATGTGCAGGTGACGTATGTAAAGGAGATGTTGTATTATTCAAACAGAAAGTGTACAAAAAGTATTCACCTAATTGATTCTCCTGTTTGTTTCACATTTTGTCAGTGTAGAGTGGTCTTTGCCTTTTGGATTAATCATGTCGTGTTTTGAAGTTTTGACAAGATGGCAAGGGGTGGAGAACAATTAGGGAAGAGAACCATTGCTGGTAGGATTGTCAAGGAGAGCTATGGCACTGCCAAACAGCAGCATACCTTTACGGTAAGGCTCAAGAGGAAGTTTTGAGCGCACTGAGATATCTGATTTTAAGTGTTATAAACTTGTTCTGGGTGAGACTGAGAGATTGTGGATATAAGCTTTCTTGAAAACCTAGCAGTCTAGCACTATCATTCTTCTAATAACCCTTTTGTGCAATTTCATATGCAAAGTTTTGCTAAATACATCTCCATCTACTTTTTGTGATTGACAAGGTTGAGGTGTTATGGAGCCTAGGGGTTAAACAATTACCTCCACTTTTTCCATTGCTCGTGAAGGGACGAAACCTGTATAAATTGAACACTTTCAGACAGGTGAACCTGCAGCCATTCTGGAGTACCTGTAGTTCTTGTCAGATATTCTATCATTTTAACTGTAATTGCTGCTGGATAATCAGAAATGGAAGGATGAAGAGGAAAGACTAGAAGTGCTCGCAGAGAAGCACAAACGTGGAGATGCAGCAAGATTTATTAGAGCAACAAGAAAATCAAAATCAACAAAGGCGACAAAAGCATCCTCTAAAAATAAAGGTGCCTTTTACAGAAATTAAAATGATGCATCACCAGCTTCACTCAATACACACTAAAACTTTATGTTTACTCTAATGTAGGTTTTGTTACATGTAGGTAACAAGCGCCAGAAAGTTGATCATCATAGGAGGCCAAGCGAAATGATGCGGACTAGCAATGTAAAGAAACATTATTATTCTATTGATGAACGTGGGAAAGCAATGGCAGGAAGTAAAAGAACGAAAAACCACCAGCGAAAGCCTCATCCACCAGGAAGATTAAATTTGGCAGAGTCCAGAAACAGTGCACCCCCTATGAGGAATCCAAACTTTGTGCCTGCCATTAGGGAGACCTCATTGCAGTTCAATTATCCTCCAGCAAATAATTTCCGCCATTTTGAATCAGATTCTTATGGCCAAAGAGTACCATATTCTTATTCATCTTACTGGGGTTCAGCGCCCAGATCACATTTAAGCTCTTACTCTTATACTTTGCGTGCTCCAGAATATCAGCAATATGGTCATGGAAGTTATCCAAATTCTTCATACACTAGGTATGTATCTCAGTCTAGCAATTATCCGCATTACCCTGGCATGGTGGGTACTCATGGATCATCTAGCTCATTCCCATTTGTTAACTATGAACGTAGATGGAACCTTTAGCATTTTGTCTCTGTCTTGCTCTGGCTTGTGCTCTGCACATAGCAGCAGCAAGGGGTTTACATAAACAAAATAGTGCAAGGGGTCTTAAACTGGCATTTGGAACATTGCCTTTTTAGTAAATGTCGAATTTCAAATATATGTACAGCAATCTGCAGAAGTGTTGTCTTCAATTGGTATATTAAAGCTCTCGTCTCTTTTTTAGTTTGTAGTTCTTCCTTTTGAAGTGGCAACTTCAAAGTTTACCGTTGAATCTTGTTCCTCTATTCCTACTTTATCTTTTAGTTGAGCTTCTCTATTTGCTTGCTTTGAGGTGAAAATCTACTAGAGAAATTTTCTTCCTATTATTATTGGTTTACGGGTTGACTGATAATCTTTATACTTAGAGGTCGTTTGGTTAGGAACAAGTAATTTGAGATAAGTTATTCCATCATGTATTTGGGATAACTTATCCTTGCATTAAGGTATAAATAATGGTGGAATAAATAATTTCAAGATTGCCTAATACCTTCAACCAAACGCAGGATAAAATAGTTTTGCATTTTATTTCTAGGACTATTTGATTTTCTTCTTGTTATTATTATTATTATTATAAACAGATACCATTTTTATGTTTGAGTTTTTACTTACACGACTAAATACTCCTCCTTCCATCTCTCAATTCATGTGATCAACTTTTTTTTAGTCTGTCTTTCTATATTTAAAAGGTTTTAACTAGCAAGTTTAAAATGTCTTTCTTGAACTATTTGCCCAGTCAAACGACTAACATCAAAAGAATTTACACGCAAGCAGTACACAAATAAACTATAACCGTCTTAGAAATTAGGTATATCTGTTAGGATGATGACGTGCAACGTTTTTGCTCTGAAACAGCACCGTGGACTCTTGAAACACCTCACCAACGGTAGCATCAGTCAGCGGTATGCTATGGTTTGGTCATAAATTTTGAAAATTTAATTTCAAATATATGGTTGATCATGAAATTTGATAAAATTTTATTCAAGTATTTTCAAGTCCTCAAAAATTAGCTCAGATCAATTTGTTTGAACTTTCACCCATAAATCTTCAAATAAAATACACATTTAAATAATTTTAAAAATTTAAATTTCTAAGTTTCAAACTCAAAAGTTAACCAAGAGAGCTGAGAAAATGAAAGGTTAGTAATGGTTTTGGTGTTGGCATCGTTGCCTTTTGAGATTTAGACTGGCAAATGATAAGACAAATCATTTTGGTTTGTGTCAGCTATAAACACTTATAGGCCAAAAATGGATGACGCTAATATTTTTCTTTGGTCCACATATGTATCGGAGGTTACATGTACTTCATAAAGAAGTCAGTTACTTGTGTTCTCAATTAGAACACGAATGCCACTTCTAACCATTCACAGTCCTGTCCCTACCTAATTTATAATTCTCCGATTTTAATTTATGTGACAAAGTTTAAAACTCATGCGAAGATCTTATTCACCTGTTCACATTGCTTCAAATTCAATTGTTACAATCCCAAATCAAATGTACATAAAATCCCAATCAATCATACAATACCACACTAAATTGAAAATGTCTAACTTATTATAGCAGTACATATTCTTGATTCTACATATATCTTTGGTTGAAAGGATGAAGATCAATCTCTTGGGTCCAAGCAGATCTATCTTGAATGTGCAAGTACCAGTAGGTCTGGGCCAGCGCGTCCGGGTCCATCAATCCATCCCTTCCTACACTTTGCTGTGAATTGGATAACATTGCCCCCCTGCATACACAACTCACGACAGTTGGCTAATCTGCAACAAGTAGCACCTCCACATATCCTAACGTACGTTATTGTTTATTCATGCTTTTCGGATATAAGGTTCATTCCGGAAGCGGAGTTAGTTGAAATCATGTTTTTGGCTCAAATAGTACGGTGTTTTGGTTTGCAAGCAATCCCTAAATCCTTTTGGATCCCTTACCTACATAACCAGGCTATAGGTCCAAATCCAAATTTACCCAGTCTTATCTACAGGGCAGGCAACTAACTGATACTGGTATGCAAATTTTCCAGTAGTCCTATCTGAACTGTGCCTTTAATATCCATGCCCCACTAGGGCATATATATAAAGTAGAATTGCTTTTTTGGGGCATCAAGAGCCTTAACAGGTAAGAGCAGCATTCTACTCGTTATAATTGCTTAAAGAATTTAACTAGATCTTTCTGGTCCACAATCTTTATTAAGGCTGACTTTTTCTTTGCACCACTAATTGATGGATTCATTTACGAGTATATTCTATTGCTACAAGATAATTAGATTGGTTCACTACTCTCATGGAATAAGCAGTCCAACAAAGGCAAATACAACAAAGACTCCTCCATCTTCTTGGATAAAAAAAGAATATATATATATATATATATATATATATATATATATATATATATATATATATATATATATATACACATATATTTAAAGGTATATATAAAAGTTTTGAGTAAGCAGAAAAGTTTTTCCAAAAGTAGTAAGAAGGGAATATATAATGAGTGGAGTAGTACCGAGGTGCGCCGACGATGCCGTGGATGATGACGTGTGCCACGTGTATTCCAAGTGGCTGGAACTCTTTTGCCAGACATTCGGATAACCCTCTCATTGCAAACTTTCCACAGCCTTTCGATTTCAAAAGCAAAGTTGGGGCGTAAATTAGTTACTCATATCATTATCATTCGAAAACTGAAATTTCCGAAGAAGAAGGAATTAGTAAGTAGTAATAATATACATAATTCGGAGTAGCCGGCAATGCCATTAAGAGAAGCTGAGCAACCACTAAACAGAATTGTCCCTCTTCCTCTTTCCACCATTCCTGGTACTACCTGAAAAAAATTATTCCCATACAACAAACTTTCAATTCACACACTCATAGTATTAGTATAAATATTTTTTACACTATGAAGTATTTTTTTCGTTTCAACTTGCTGCTCTGGTTTTAAATTGATATAGAGTTTTAGAAAGTAAAGTAATACTTTGTTTAAACTGCCTGTTGGATAAAAATTACAACTTAAGAGTTGCAAAAAATAAATGTACTAATTTTTTAGACGAACTTAAAAAAAATTGTGACCTGTTGAGCGCAGTGGAAGGCGCCGACGGAGGAGACGGCGATAGATTTTTCAAATTGTTCGACTTTAATGTCGGTAAAATTAGTGGGATTCCAAGATACTTGCTGATATGCATTGTAAACCAAGACTTCCACAAAACCCAGTGATAGAACTCCCTCAAATGCCTCTCTAACGCTTCGTAAATCGGAGCAATCGATTCGGATAGCAAATACCTGCGCCTTCTCTTCTCTCGCTATCTCATCAGCAAATCTAGACAATCTATCTGTAAATATCACAAAAAATATCTATGTATAAATCACCAGTTGCGTGTCCATTTTTACAATGTGACAATAGAACCTTCAATTAGGACATCAAATCCAGTGAATTTCCACAGGTGAAATCTGGAAAGAGTAGAATGTTACATTACCTCAACCTTCACAGAGATCTATTTTTGAAGATCCTCAGTTCAAGTATTACACATGTAATAGTGCGCTAAACTACCACTAACTTTATATGGAAAGTCATGGAACTGCGAAATTCACAAAAATTAAATCCTGAATAGCAAAATAGAAGAAGAGAAAGTAGTTAAATTACCCAAGTCACGGGCTAGAATAGCAACTGTATAACCTTCATGGGCGAACTTGCGAGCGATGGAGCGTCCAAGATTAGGCCCAACGCCCACAATGGCGGCTATGCCTCTGGATGAGGCGGAACTCGCCATGGTCCGCATCTTCTAATTAATGAAATGCAGGTGCGATTCAGCTCAAAAAGTTTCTTTGTGTTGAAGGAATTTAAACCACCGTATATACGTGTATACGTGTATATATATATATATATATATATATATTGTGGGGGAATTTTGTGTCGCTTTCTGAATTTTGCTGCTTCCTATGGAAGAGGCAATAAACTGTATAGTATAATTGGATGAACCTGCTCTTCTAAATTAGGTAATGTGTATAGAAAGTATGGACTACGACGCTCACACTTATTTCCTAATGATTGCGCAGCTGTCAACTATAGTCCCTCTCGTCCAAGATACTTGTCCCAGTTTTTATTTACACGTCTTTTAAGAAAGTATGGATATGAACCTTACGCAGTACCACTTGCTATAGTTAGGACCAAAGAACAGATGCAGTACCACTTTTGTTAAGTTACAGCAGTAACTATGACAGAGACAAGGCTCTCCCACTTATCATTGACCCACTTGCATACATGATGCACCCCCACCAAATAACCGCTTGGGAATAAAACATCCTCTACCAATTAAACAATTTCATTTTATTATACTACAATATACTCTTTATCTTACTAATTCTAGTAGTGGCTAATAATTACACTTCATTATTGGATTAGATCAACTCTTTTAAAAGAAGATTTGTTTCTTCATCAAAATAATGAGATCTCTTTCTCTCATTATCATGTACATTACTGATATATTCATTGAATTTTAATATAAATATCGAACGGAGAATAAACATAAACATGAAGTGTTCGCTTTTCATGCTCATGCTCATGTCATTGCAGGCTGCTTATGTAACCCACGTTATCATTAACTAAAATCCAGTTCCTTGATTAGGCAAAAGGCCCAAATCCTTCTTTGATTAGACTTTAGAGTTAGAAGAAGTTGCTTGACCAACCAAAAGTTTGGATTACGTGTACAGAGAGAGGATGAAGAAATGAACAATTTATCATGCAAAATATAAATAAAATAACTATTAAATACTAGTAAATCTGATTCCAAGATTTAAGTTTTCGAACTTTGGACACATCCAATAGTTGTTTTGTACGTAACATATAAACAATAGTGAACCCACACCTCCTGTATTTTGATTTGCATTACATATACAGAGTATAAACATCATATTTGGTTGGCTCAATTAATCCATTATATATCAATGACCAAATTCCAGCTAAACTAAAGAAGAACCTCTATGACTAATTAACTTGAAAGAAAGAGAGTATTGAAGCTGGGGATTGGACACAACTTTTGGCTGTCTAGGGAAAAGTGCGGCCAGCCATCCATATCATGGGAATACTCATGTGCAAACTACTGTATATCTTGCCCTTATTCTCAACTCTCAAGTCAAAGTAGACGAAACTAGAAAACCTTCTGACCCAAGGGAAAATAGGTTATTGGGCCACAAAAAACATAGATGTCAGAAATTAAATGTGGCTTCACAAGTTTATAAGCACAAATTCATATACTCCTCATATAGAGAGAGATAAAAGACTAAGAAACAAAGATCCCAACTCCCTAGATCGAAAGGGATAGGCCACCCCTATTTTCCACCACTTATATTTTGCCAATTTCTAAATAAAGAAAGGTACACGCCTTTCATTTCTAACTTTGCCGACGCGGGAGGAACACGATGGGATTGAATTGAATTTAAATGAGTTAATATATATAAATTGAGTGGAAAAAAGTTAAATTCAATTCGCTAATATACGTACATATATTAGGATAGTTATTGCAGACTTATTTATCAATAATACATGATTGAAATAAATATAAATACAATATATATACTATGATTAGTGTATGGTATATGTGTAGTATATATTATAGTATGAATATGAAATATATATATATTAGTATATATTTTATAAATTATTTGGCTGAAGTATTTAGAGCAATAATTATCTCATAATAGACCGATAACGTTGAAGTTGACGTTGTGAATTTTCTTTCTTTTCTTTCTTTCTTTCTTTCTTTCTTTCTCGTATTTCCTTGCAGTATCACCTAATTTCATCCAAGATTTAAATCACTTTTTTAGAATTAAAGCTAGAAATAAAATCAACCAAACTATTTGTTTATAATAGATCATATATTATACGTGTTCTCATTTATAAGGTTTTCTAACTTGATCATGTAGATCCATTTGGACATAAAACATAAATTCTATTTTTCGTGAGCATATTATTGGTTTTGCGTGTTATATATTTTTATCTTAAAGAGTATTTTTTTCTATTAGAAGAAAACACAAAAAAAAAAAAAAAAAGTCTTAAGAGACGTACTAATTTATATGAAAGAAGGTTATTTTTCTCCAAATTTCTTACTGAAAATATGTGAAATCTAGCTTCTTTTTTTAAAAAAACCACAAAACGTAATATAATTCTAGCCTTTCCAGTAAGAAGTTAAATTAAATTATGAATCATTTAAAGATTAAATAATAATTAGTGATATCTATGTAACTCAAGTCCAATTTTAATTTGTTGAGAGCAACAATTTTTAATTATTAGAATATAATCGGTATGAAAAGATAACGGAGATTTATCGATCTTTACTTTAAATGGATCTCATAAGAGTAATTGATAAAGTTCTTAAAATGATAAAAATGTATCCATATCTAAAGTTTAGACCAAATGAATAAATATATGAAATGTGTTAATAGATACATTTTTTATATATAACCCCATGATTAACTAATATATGTTTTCACTATGTCAGATTATTTAATCAAGCCAAATTATATTAATTTAATATAAATATTCAATACAAATAAGTATTTACTGTTCTTAATTTATGTTAAATGACCATAAAAAAAAAAAGAAATTTACGAGCAATATCTGCTCATTTTGATGGAATATTATGGAATCTGGACCCTTGAGACCCAAGTGATTGAGTATGGGCTGAGCCTATATGTGACCCCCTAGTTTATAGTCCTAGTCTCATTTATTCAATCTCTTTAAATATGAACGGACTACTAAAAGAGATAGTTATTTGCACCATTTAGTCATTTAATTAAGGATAAATTACCTATATACACATCTTTATTTTTCATAATTTTTATTATTTTCTACCAATTTAAAATATTTTCAAAATTTCTTATTTTCCGCTAATTTTCAAATCAGCCGGATACATAAGTATCACTGCCTTAACACACGATTTCTTTTCTTTTTTTCACTCCTTTAATCTCTCCCTAATTTCACTCCACAATCTTATCAGTTACAATTTTCATATCAATTTGATTTTCAAAAGGATTCTCTCTCCATTCAATCAAATTCAAACTACTCAACAGGTATAGTGTGTCTCTTCCATAGTCGTCTTCTTCAATTTTATTTTATTTTCTTCTTTATTTCATGATATAGTGTGTCTTCTCCATGGTCATTTTCTTTAATTTTATTATTTTTCTTCTTTATTTCCTGATACATACGGATCAAGATTCTTATTTTAGTATTGGTCTTACTCAATTAGTCGAAGAAGGATGCATCTTCGACTTCTAAATAGACTGTGGAAAGAACGCTCAAAAAGATGAAAAAAGCCGATCTACTGATGGCTTTGGTAAGGACTTTGGATCGAGATTCATGGGTGACGTCTATGTTAATAGTAAAAAAAAAAAAAAAAAAAAAGATACAAGAGTGAATGTTGAGAAGGAGAATGAGAAGAAGGATGTACTTTCGTATTCTAAAGTAAATGTAGAAAAAAGTGAATGTACATTTGTCTTCTAAAGTGAATGTTGAGAAGGAGAAGTTGATTTTTTTTTCTCGATTTTTCTTGTTCATCTTTTTTTGATATATACGGGTTCAGATTTTTAATGTATCAAGTTGTTTTTGTTTCTTAAATTAATGTATAATGCCTTTGTTGCAACATTATGATACATTACAATTTCATCATGTACAATGTATCGTGTTCAAATTACTAAATTATCTTACGGTTATAGTTTGGGATACATTAACTAGATTTTTAATGTATCTAGTCAACTTTGTTTCTTAAATTAATGTATAATGCCTTTGTTTCAACACTACGATACATTACAATTTTATCATGCATGGTGTATCGTGTTCAAATATTAGCTTTGATACATAAACTTAATTAGTTTTGATACTTGATACAAAACTTCTACCAAATGTATCATTCATCACGTATCTAAGTGTTGATATGTATCCGTACATTGTACATGATACATTAAAGTGTCACACAAGTATGTATCAGATTCATAAATGGTGATACGTAAATGTTATTATCAAAAATTTGTTTAGGTTGAGGTAAAATGTGAAGATCTTCCAGCTATGTATCTGATACAATAAATATGGAGTGCATTAATACATATATTAAATCATGTATTAGATACAAAACATAATGAATCGTGTACACACCATTTCGTCTTTTAAACAGTGCTAATATCAAATACAACTTTTTATCAAACACAACTGTACAAATTGTGTGTTAGATACACAATTTTATGGAACATAATATTACATCTACTAAATCATATAATTGATACATGATATAATGTATCGGATACGCAATATTCTATTCTTGCATGAATAAATACACAATTTTTTAGACATGATACGTAAGTTTGAATTTATACTAATTGTATCTAATATGTAGCAACTACCACAAAGTAATGTATCGATCTCAAACCTAACATCTTATGAACAACAATTACTCATTTGATGTATCTAGTAAAAATACAACACTTATCAATTTAAACGAGATACATAAATAGTAATGTATTGATATATCCATCCAATTGTTCCCTTTCCCTTCATCTGGGCAGCCTTGTGTGACCTTGGCACCAGTTGGGTCCTTCTTGTCAACACCGACAACAAAAGATTGCGTCATGTCTCTCACGGCAAAACGACCCAATGTTGGGTACTCAGCAAAAGTCTCAACAACCATAGCCTTTGTGGGAGTCATCTTAATCATACCAGCATCACCATTCTTCAAGAACTTCGCCTCCTTCTCCAGTTCCTTACCTGAGCATCTATCAATGTTGGTCAAGATCTCAGTTAACTTTACAGCAATGTGGGAAGTGTGGCAGTCGAGCACTAGTGAATATCCAATTTCAATATGACCAGGATAATTCATGATGATGACCTGAGCACCTGTCAATGATCCCCTCTTATTTAAACAAAAACACTAAAAAAAATTACGAGAATCAGCAAAATTGAACCATTGTTGATAGATCTTCTCATGTTCTTTTGAACATTGATTAACGGGGCTTGATAGATCGTCGGATGTAGCATCAATGTATCTTTTCGATCATCTCGTCTGTTGTATCAATAGTGGATTTGAGATTCCATCACTTTTGTAACCTTCAAAACTCACCTCGTTTATCCAAATTCCTAAATGCCTCAACAAAATCGATATATTCATCTTGTATCAGTAACTTTTACAAGTTTTTTTTTTGAAATTATCACTTTTTCGACATTAATGATTGTTCAATGGAGAAGATGTAAATTTGAAATTTGAAATTTGTGAATCTGTTACATATTAGGATATGGACTGATAAGAATCAGTTAGGGTTAATCAAGAGAATTAAAATAAGTAAAAATAAATTTTGAGTGCGTTAATCAAGGAAATTAAAATAAGTAAAAATAAATTTTTCATGATTTGTTCCCTTTTAAGCGCAACGAGCAGTTGTTTACAATGTATCAGATATAATGTATCCGGACGATAGGTATGTATCCGACTGCCTCCTTTTTTAAGAGATTTTTGTAAATTGAAAATTATTAGGGATAGGATGTAATTTAGATCTTATACTATGTGATTCCTATAATTTATACTTTAATTAATAAGGAAAAATCGTGCAGAATAATAAATATTTAAAAGATATTATATGTTATAGCTATTATTTTAGGAAATTGTGATTCACAGCCATAATTTTCTTAAATTTTGCTATTTGTTTAATTTGTATAATTCGCTCAAAATTGTATAATTCACGTGATTGTACAAATCAGAATTTTGTATAATTTGGTTCATGATGGTATAAATCTCTAATTTGTATATGCTTACCCTAGCTATTTGTATACTATTTATGAAAAATTCACAATAAATTACCGTATTTGTATATTGGGAATCGAAATATACAAATTGAGTTTTGAAAATTTTCAAAAGTATATAAATACGGAATTTATACACACTTTATATTCACAAGTGGAATATATAAACTGCGTGAAATATCCAAATCAAGGTTTTTATAGCAAACATAACTATAGCTATGAACACAATTATCGAACTATAGCCATAGAACCTTATTATGTCTATTATATTTGATATTTCTAAAATTTACTCATTAATGTGTGTACGTATTATATGTATAGATATAGAGATTACTTTTAAAGTAGTGTTCTATAGGTAATCACAACATTTGTGAAATTTATGGTCTTCTTTTAAAGGAAGAATCCTCGAAGAGTTTTTCTATGGCCGGCCCAATTTGGGTCTCGCAAATATTGAAATGATAATTTTCAATGAGAAATTTGGCTATGAATTTTACATTTAGAATTTTAATTTCAAGTGAAATATTATATATTATAAGTTGAAATAGTTATTTTGAATGTGTAATAGAAGCAAAAGAAGTTCTAAATCTTCAATTTCTGCAAGACTTTTTCACGATTTGAGTTCATTTGGATTAAGCACTTCCAACCTCCAGTTGTTTGTTTGAATTTCACAACTTTTTCTTCATGTTCAATTAAAAGTTGTTCAAATGATTTTTGAAACTTAAGGTTTAAATCTATTCATAAATATTTTTATGATTATAAATCATTTCATTAACAATAAAACGAGATTTTCATAAGTTAAATTATCTCAAAATATTTATAGAAAAAAATATTATTGTTATTTCCGAGGCAAAGTAAAAAGAAGTCTGTAACGTAAATTGAAATTTTTGAAGTAACAAATTACTTCTGGTAACATTTACTAATTTACCTACTCTTCTTATTGAAGACACATCGGATAAAAGACAAAAGTGTCCAATTTAGAAAAATAATCTTATAAAATCCAAGTTGAGATAGTTGTCAGGACGATATATTTTATGTAGTAGGAAACGACCACTGACAGTTGACTTTGCTGAAGAAAAGTCTCTTCCAATGGCAGTGCTGGTTTGCCAATTTCTCCTCAACAAGAGCTTTGTCTTTTACATTACACCAAGTATGACAAAAAATAGATCGAGGTAATTAAGTTATATGTTTTTTTTTGCATATTATATGATATTTATCTTCTTATACGAGCCAATAAGTAGAATGTGTACTGACTAGCTTCCTTTGTGATTTTGAGCAAATTTTCATGTGTTTGAAGTTCATAAAATTCTTGTTTTTTTTTTGTATATATTTAAATAAGAAGAACGAGAACAAGAACATACATTTTTTTTATCCATCCTATACAAATGAGACACCTAAAAACTTGACGAAATGAGTCAACATAAATTAACTAGCAGGCATAGACTAAAAAGGGCAATCCAGTGACCTAATTATCCTGCATTGACAAGGTCCGGGAAGGGCCGACGCCCTTTAAGGGTGTGACATATGCAGCCTACCTTGATGCTTTCAGGGGCTGATTCCAGAACGGCTCGAACCCGTAATTTATAGGTTACATAGAGACAATTTTATTGTTGTTCCAGGTGTATCTAACCCATATAGAAACCAGTGGAAAATATGTACTAAAAATCGAAGCTACTGCAACATATGATTAATCCATCAAAGTATTAGCTCTATGTTTGGTTGGTTTCACACACGTGTGATATTTGTTGTCCAGCCCTGCAAAAGAACAACAATTACAACTTGAATCCAAATTTTTAGAAAGAAAAGACTTCTGTTTGAACTTAGTGTAATTAGGCAGTGTGGATAGATTTGTATAGTACCTTTCCACTAGTGGATCTTGGAGAATCCAAGGACGCAAGGGTAGAATTTGGTGCACTTCTTGGTCCACTGTCACAACAGTTGATTCTGGCAAACCAAATCTGGAACCAGTTTCTGGCTGGGTGAAGAACTCCAGAGTCACAATATTTGTTTATGTATTGTGATGCCCATTTTACTATCACATCAAGCAACCATGTAACAACTCCAATTAAAATGGATTCAACCCATTGCTTCCAATTCAGTCGTGCCGTGTTGGTAAAATCAAAGACAGCCTCTACGTCAATGAATCCAAACTGCAGCACTAGATAGATCACAGACAAAGCCCAAAACAAGTAATTTTGACCAAGACCTTTGAAAAAATTCTTCTGCTCCAAATCCCTTTCACTGAATGTGTTAAAAAGTTGGCACAGAGCGAACCCGTTAAAGACTATAGATCTGTTAACTTTTGGAGTGATGCTCAGTATCGCACTTCCTCTTTGTTGAAGGAATACAAAAAGGCCAGTCTGATAAGAAGCTTGAAAAAGAATGTTTCTCTACATAACCTTGGTAATAGGTGGTTTTCTTGGTATGATAGAAAGCTCATCCCTTAGTTGTCTTGTGGCCTGTTGAGTAATTAGCAAAGCTGGCCCTCCAATAAATGTAACAAGAAGGTTAACCCGTACCAACTGAATGATTGTTAACGGGCCATCTCCATCTAATATAACCAGTATGATTGTTACTGATTGCAAAGATTATCTCAACTTGGATGAACTGCCTCATATACTCACAAACAATTCTTCCTCCCTTGATGCTGTTAATCACACAAGTTATAGTTTCAGGCCAGTTAGTCACCACAGGCAAGCCAAAATGAGCTGCTTCAAGAACCACATTACTTTCAGATGCTTGTTCTCCTACCACAGCCACCACTTCTCCTCTTTTCTTCAACTGCTCTATTAAAAAACACTTGTGTGCAGGAGAGGAATTTCCCATAATGCAAATTTTCTCAACATTTTCCTTTGTAGCCTCTTCGCCCCTAACTACTAGAGCTTCATGTGAGTTGAGCAATCCTGTTTCATCACCAATGGTACGAAGCACTTCAACATCTTCTTCCAAGGCAAATATCATCTTCACTCCGCCTTCTTTCAGATTCGCAATTGCTTGCCTCATGTTGTCTAGATTAAAAGTATCTTCTAAGACAAACATACCAATGAATGTTAGGCCATTTTCATCAAGTTTAACAACGTCCTGAGTGTGTTTGAAGGCAAATGCAACTACGTTCACATTGTTGCTGTTAGCTTGAGCAAATTCACTCTTTGTTTCGTCATCCAAATCCTGCACATCACCCTTCATGTCATAATAACTTGAACACATTGACAATATTGAATCAGCCTGTCCTTTGAAGTGTGAATAGTACTCCTTCCCGTTATCTCCATTTTTCTCTATGACAACTCCACAAGGTCCTTCAAAAGGATTCATCTCACTATCATTGTCCTTCACAATGATGACATGCTGATCCAAAGTGTCTCTCTGCATGCCCATGTTCTTTTCTGCCCAACAGAGTATTGGTTCTTCCAGTCTTTGGTCGGTTGTTTGAGAAGTCAGAGTGGACACACCAATCCCATCAGAGAGAACACTGCATACATCTGGCAGTATCCTGGTAACGTCTTTTCTGTCAAGAAAAAACTTGCTAACTTTCAATTTTGGCTCTTTCGACCAGCCAACATTTTCTATACAGAAGGTGCTGACTGATTCCATGTTAACATCAAAATTCGGATACCAATATGCTATTGTAATTGAAATAAGAAATGGTACTCCTTCAGTAATCCCTACCAGTGTGACACCAAGTGAAGTTATCAAAACTCTTACTGTTCCCTTCGATTCTGTCAAAACCTTTTTCACGGCATTCATTATCTGTGCAATTTCAGCTGGTTCTTCCTTGGTTTCTAATCTGTATCCATTCTCATCATCTTTATGGCCCAATTTAAAGCGAATGAACAGCACCACAGTGATCAAAATGCCAATCAACAACCCACTAATATGTATGTAATTGTTCAACTTGTCTTAGTAGGCACAAAAACTGGAGTCCTTTTCAGAAATCAACGGCGAGTAATTCATCCTTGCTTTGTGATCTTTTTGCTTCTTCCAAAGATGTCCTTTGTACCAATTTCGTGCAAACCTAACCGAAACAATCACAAATATAATCACAACCAAAATTGCTCCTTCAAACCAACCATTCTGCATACCACCTTCTTTGATTCCAAAGACAAACGACAATATTGCAGCAATTGCAAGGAGAAAAATAGTTGGTTCCTTGCTTGCCAACTGTCGGATCATGAATTGGGAATACCTCCAATCCAACTTCTTCTCCTTCACAATCTCTTCACTAATTTTTAAGCATTGCTGATGAGTACTCTGATCTTGAGGCTGAAGTTCAATCTCATTGTTTGATTATACAGTATAAACATCAGGTATAGCTGCCACAATTTCAACAATCTGGATTTCGTCTCCACCACCTTCAGAGTTCTGATTAGACAGAGCATATATAAATTTAATATCATCAATATAACTAATATATTTATATGTGTGTTTGTGTTTTTGTTTATATTCCATGTTTAAGATTAAAGCTGGCATGGGGAGTATAAAAGGTTGTGTTGGATGATGAAGACGACGATGACACTCGTGAAAGAGATGGGATGCTTGCTCCAGCTTCGATGAACTTGTAAATAGATGGAAAAATGAGTGCCAACCTCCTCACGATCAAACTAGAATGACCCAATTCACCATTCATTGACAGCTGGGAGCTCCCCTGAGCTTCAATGTCTGATCCATGATCCACCTCCATCATCCTAGCTAGCTGTATACTATACTTATCTGACCTCCGATCATTATTACATGCACACTACTTCCTAGAAATTTCTCCTAGGCAATTATGCTGATCAAGTGTTTAATTAGTTTTCACTCTCAGGCCTCAGCTTTGTGTCGCGAAATGTTAAATACTCATTTTGTTCAACATTTTCCTTGCGCTGGTTCGTTTATATAACGCGGTATTCACAATTTTTCATTTGATCCCACCATCACCACGTCACCACACACACATTTTTGTTTGTGAGTGTTTGACCATGAAAATAGTAAGTATTTGAAAAATAAACATATTCACCTCCCAACTTTGCTTTAAAAATTAAACTTTCCCTCAACTTTGAACAATCATCAAACTCCCCCTTTATTATATGCATTGCTCATTTTATGCTTGTTATATTACATATATGTAATACCTCTTTATATTATATATAATTTATTTTTTAACCTAAGTATTTATAAAAAAAAAATTAAGTTCATTAATATTATAAATAGAATATTATTTTTATGACCGTTATTAAATTTGATTAGTACTATTTTATGCAGTTAGTTAATATTAAGGGTAGAAATAAAAACTTATTTAAAAATTCTTTTGATTTCATTAATTGGACTCAATCAATAATTGTAGCCTCACATGTATAATAACAATAGGGTATACATATATCAATTGTTCTTGCCATGATATACATGCATAGTAATTGGTAAATACGACTAACAACAAAAACACGCGCACATATTCATACATGTGATTGGAGTTAAAAATTGGGGGTTAAAGTTACAAACTTCAAACATGTATGGGTTTGAAGTTTGAACAATTCTACCTTCAAACCTAGATGTTAATTGTTCAATTGCATTTTAGAAAAAAAAATAAAATTTAATGTCCAAGTATATTTGTTGTTACAACCTTCTAGATGTTAATTATTTGTAATAATTATTTCTGTGAAATGTTTTTGTGAGCGATCGTGCATTTTCTACTAAGTTGAGCGGATGAAAATACAACAAACAAAGAGGCATTGCTGGCTTGTCAATTTCTCCTCAACAACAGCTTTGTCTAATACATTACACCAAGTTTGAGAAAAAAATACATCGAGGTAATTAAGTTATATTTTTGCATATTATATGATACTCCCTCCGTTCCTTTTTATATGTCACATTTTTACTTTGCACTTCCATTAAGAAATGATGTAACTTTACCATTCTACCCTTATTTAATTTTTTTGGAACTCAAGTTTTCAATCAATGAATATGAATTAATTTATTTTGATTAATTAATTTAACCAATGAACATGAATCATTTACTTAGCTTTTCTAAGTAGGTCAAATGTATATTTTCAAGGTTAATAACTCACAAGGATAAAAATGGAATAATTTGATAATTTATGCATTGATTTTATGATATGACAAGTATTATGAACCAACAAAAGAATAACATATAAAAAGAAAGGAAGGGAGTATTTATCTTCTTGTACGATCCAATGGGTAGAATGTGTACTGACTAGCTTTCTTTATGTTTTTGAGCAAATTTCCATGTGTTTGAAATTCATAAAATTCTTGCTTTTTGTATATATTAGTACTATATAATAAGGTTGCATTCTTTAATTTAGTTAAAAGTGAAAAGAAGAAGAACGAGAGAACAAGAACAAACCTTTTTTTATCTCCATCCAACACATATGAGAAACCAAAAACTTGAGGAAATGAATTAACATAAATTAACTAGCCCCTACAGACTAAAAAGGGCAACCTAGTGCTCTAATCAACCCGCATTGACTAGGTCCGGGAAGGGCTGCCACCCCCTACTTTGATGCAAGCATCATGAGCTGATTCTAGTATGGTTCAAACCCGTAACTTATACGTCACATGAAGACAACTTTACTGTTGCTCCAGGTGTATCTAACCCCTATAAAGACAGTGGAAAAATATATACTAAAAATTGAAGCTACTGCAACATATGATTAATCCATCAAAGTATTAGTTCTATCCTTGGTTGGTTTAACACGACGTGTTATATTGTTATCCAGCCCTGCAAAAGAACAAGTACAACTTGAATCCAAATTGTTTTAGGAATAAAAAGGAAAGACTGTTTGAATTTTCTGTAATTAGGCAGTATGGATAAATCTGTATAGTACGTTTCCACTAGAGGATCTTGGAGAATCCAACGAAGCAAGAGTTGGATTTGGTGTAGTTCTTGGTCCACTGTCACAGCAATTGACTCTGGCAAACCAATCCTGTACCCAGTTTCTAGCTAGGTGAAGAACTCCACAGTCCCAATATTTGTCCATCTTTATGTATTGTGATGCCCATTTTACTATCACATCAAGCAACCATGTAACAACTCCAATTAAAATGGATTCAACCCATTGCTTCCAATTTGGTCGTGCCGTGTTGCTAAAGACAAAGACAACCTCTACTTCAATGAATCCAAACTGCAACACAAGATAGAGCCCAGACAATGCCCAAAACAAGTAATTTTGACCGAGACCTTTGAAATAATTCCTCTGCTCAAAATCCCTTGCACTGAATATGTTAAAAAGCTGGCATAGAGCAAACCCGTTAAAGACTATAGATCTGTTAACTTTTGGAGTGATGCCCAGTATTGCACTTCCTCTGTGCTGAAGGACTACAAATATACCAGTCTGATAAGAAACTTGAAGAAGTATGTTTCTCAACATGCCCTTGGTAATTGGCTGTTTTCTTGGTCTGATAGATAGCTCATCCCTTAGTTGTCTTGTGGCCTGTTGAGTAATTAGCAAAGCTGGCCCTCCAATAAATGTAACAAGAAGGTTAACCCATACCAACTGAATGAATGTTAACGGGGCATCTCCGTCTACTATAACCAGTATGAAGTTTATTGATAAGCTACTGATTGCCAAGATTACCTCAACTTGGATGAATTGCCTCGGATTCTCACAAACAATTCTTCCTCCCTTGATGCTGTTTATCACATAAGTTATAGTTTCAGGCCAGTTAGTCACCACAGGCAGACCAAAATGAGCTGCTTCAAGAACCACATTACTTTCAAATGCTTGTTCTCCTACCACAGCCACCACTTCTCCTCTTTTCTTCAACTGCTCTATTAAAAGAAGCTTGTGTGCGGGAGAGGAGTTTCCCATAATGCAAATTTTCTCAACATTTTCCTTTGTAGCATCTTCACCCTTAACTACTAGAGCATCATGTGAGTTGAGCAATCCTGTTTCATCACCAATGGCACGAAGCACTTCAACATCTTCTTCCGAGGTAAATATCATCTTCACTCCACCTTCTTTCAGAATCTCAATTCCTTGCCTCATGTTGTCTAGATTGAAATTATCTTCTAAGACAAACATACCAATGCATGTTAGGCCGTTTTCATCAAGTTCAACAACCTGTGTACGTTTGCAGGCAAATGCAACTACGTTCGCATTGTTGTTGTTAGCTTGAGCAAATTCACTCTTTGTTTCGTCATCCAAATCCTGCACTTCTCCCTTCATGTCATAATAACTTGAACACATTGACAATATTGAATCAGCCTGTCCTTTGAAGTGTGAATAGTACTCCTTCCCGTTATCTCCATTTTTCTCTATGACAACTCCACAAGGTACTTCAAAAGGATTCATCTCACTATCATTGTCCTTCACTATTATGAACTGCTGATCTAAAGTGTCTCTCTGCGTACCCATGTTCTTCTCTGCCCAACAGAGTATTGGCTCTTCCATTCTTTGGTCAGTTGTCTGAGAAGTCAGAGTGGACACACAAATTCCGTCAGAGAGAACACTGCAGACATCTGGCGGTATCTTGATAACATTTTTTCTGTCAAGAAAAAACTGACTAACTTCTAGTTTTTGCTCTTTCAACCAGCCAACATTTTCTATACAGAGGGTGCTGACTGATTCCATTTTAACATCAAAATTCGGATACCAATATGCTATTGTAATTGAAATAAGAAATGGTACTCCTTCAGTAATCCCTACCAGTGTGACACCAAATAAAGTTATCAGAACTCTTACTGTTCCCTTTGATTCTGTTAAAACCTTTTTAACGGCATTCATTATCTGTGCAATTTCAGCTGGTTCTTCCTTGGTTTCTAATCTGTATCCATTCTCATCATCTTTATGGCCCAATTTAAAGCGAATGAACACCACGACAGTAATCAAAATGCCAATCAACAACCCACTAATATGTATATAATTGTTCAACTTGTCAAAACAGGCACAAAAGCTGGAGTCCGTTTCAGAAATCAACAAGGGGTAATTCTTCCTTTCTTTGTTATCTTTATGCTTCTTCCAAAGGTGTCTCTTGTACCAATTTCGTGCAATCTTAAACAAAACAATCACAATTATAATCACAATCAGAAGTGCTCCTTCAAACCAACCATTCTGCACACCTTCTTCTTTGATTCCAAAGGCAAACGACAATATTGCAGCAATTGCAAGGAGAAAAATAGTTGGTTCCTTGCATACGAATTGTTGGATCATGTACCCTGTGAAGATCAGCATGTGACGACCAGAATTGTCTCCAACATGAATTCCCTTGTCAACATCATGAATATCACTCCAATCCAACTTCTCCTTCACAATCTCTTCACTAATTTGTAGGCATTGCTGATGAGTACTTTGATCATGAGGCTGAAGCTCAATGTCGACGTGATCATTGTTTGATTGTACAGTATTATCATCAGCCACAATTTCAACAACCTGGATTTCATCTTCACCACCTTCCGCATCCTAATTAGACAGAGAGCATATATAATTAATAACTACGTGTGTGCATATCTATAGTAGTGATAAAGACATTTGTTTGTATACTTACTCCATGTTTAAGATTAAAGCTGGGAAGAGGAGTATAAAAGTTTGTGGTGGAGGCCGATGAGACTCGAGAAAGAGATGGTATTCTTGCTCCAGCTTCAATGAACTTGTAAGTAGATCGGAGAATGAGCGCCAACCTCCTCATGATCAACGTAGAATTACGGAATTCACCATTCATTATCAGCGGCGAACTCCCCTGAGCTTCAATGTCTGATCGATTATCTTTATTCATCATCCTAGCTATATTACACACTTATTACTGTCGCCGTACAAGCACTAATTTTTTGGGGATTTAGTATAAAAGAGAAAAGCACTTGATAAGTACGATTGAGACAGAATCTCATAGAGATAGATGATTGAAAAGGATCTAACAAAAGGTACATAAGGGGTAAATTTCCAAGCACTCTATATATCTACTACTCCAACAAAGTACAAACGTCATGCCTAGAGATTATTACAGAAATTAAAGTCATTTTTAATTAATATACTAGTCCTTCAAACACAGGACGACAATAGTTAAAAGTATAACAGGCAATTTTATCTTCTCCTTCTCCCATTTACTCCTCCAGCTAACATCAATTAATTTTAATTTATTTACACATAATTTCATTGCATAATGGAGTGGGTCTCACTCCATTATGTTTACTCTACAAATGATACAGTCAAATTTATACGCATGAAATATATGTAAATAAATTTAAAAAATAAAAAGTATTTATGTTAGCGGGAGGGAGGCAAATGGAAGAAGGTGAAGGTGGAGAGGTGAGAAGAGAAAAAAGTTGTAATAGAGTGAGACACATTTTTCAATTAAAAATCTTCCTCATACAAATGTATTACTTAATTTTCTCATTTCTACTTTCCAAACATGGGTGAAATGAAACTTCCAATGGAGCTTCTAGTAAGGGTAATAAATGAGCGGGTTGAATTACAATTAAAGATTTTAACATAAATTAAAATAAAAATTGAATTAGATCATGACTCGTCCAAATAGATATGCAATACTCCAATGCACAAGTGGTTAGTTTCTCCCAACCTCAGCTTTGTGTTGCGTAATGTGAATACCCATCTAGTTTAAATTCAAAATTTTCCTTGCACTCTTTAGTTTTTATAACGCGTTAATATTGCCGATTTTTCAATTGATCACCCCACACACACATACAGTTTTGTTATAGAAGATGCTGCTTTTTGGTATGTTAAAAAATGTTTTTCGGAAGACTTTATAGATTAATAATTTTAAAATATTATTTTTCACTTTTAAAATAAAAACTACTTTTATCAAATGTCATAATATATAAGTGTATTTTTTAACTTGACTCTAGTTGTTATTTATGTCTACTAATTTTGGATGGACACAAGTAGACACATTTTTTCTATGTGGTGTCTTGTATGTATTATGTCATGTAAGACGCTTGTGTCTACTTGTTCGACTTTATACTAGTTTAAGTGTCTACCTGTACACACCAAAAGTTGGAGAACATAGATGCAAACTGAGATCAAGTTAAAAAACACATTAATATAAAAAAAATAATAATCAAATACTTACTATTTTCATGGTCAAACACTCCTTAAAAGTGTGTGGTCATGACTCATGAATACAAATTGAAGTTGCTTTTGAATTTTTATAAGTAATTTGGAGTGAAAATATTTTTTGATATTTTTCAAATTTTAAAAAATTCAGAAATTTTAATGTCAATTTTTTCTATGATTATAAATTACTTATTATTTTTCTTTCTTAGAACGAGATTTTTGTAAGTTAAATTATTTTAAAATATCTATAGAAAAGTATTATTATTATTTTCAGGACTAGCTAAAAAAAATGCAACAATAAATTGTAATAGATGGAGTAACAAATTCCTTATGGTAACCTTTTCAAAATTATCTACTCACTCTTAAATTTATGATCTTAAAGCTAATCATAGATATTTCTATGATTATAAATTATTTTTTCTTTTTAAAAGAAAAATAATTTTTAAAATAATATTTTTACAAGTAAAATTATTTTAAAATATCTATAAAAAAAAAGTATTATCATTATTTGCAGGACTACCTAAAAAAGTTTGTAACATAAATTGAAATAAATAAAGTAACACTTTCTAAATTACCTACTCACACATGAATATTTATTGAAGACACGTCTGATAAAAGACAAATGTGTCCAAAATTAAAGAAAAATATTCTTATAAAATCCATGTTGGGATATTTGTGAGGACCATATATTTTGTTCTATATTTTTATTATATATATAGTAAAGAAACGACCACGGACAGTTGACTTTGCTGAAGAAAAGTCTCTTCCAATGGCATTGCTGGCTTGTCAGTTTCTCCTCAACAAGTGCTTTGTCTAATACATTACACCATGTTTGAGAAAAACAAGATCGAGGTAATTAAGTTATATTTTTGCATATATATGATATTTATCTTATTGTACGAGCCAATCAGTAAAATGTGTACTCACTAGTTTGCTTTATGATTTTGAGCAAACTTCCCTGTGTTTGAAATTCATAAAATTCTTGCTTTCTGTGGATATTAGTACTATAATAAGCTGCATTCTTGAATTTAGTAAAAAGTGAAAAGAAGAACAAGAACAAGAACCGAAAAACTTGATGAAATTAATTAACATAACTTAACTAAAAAGGACACCCTTGAAGAGTGTGTCATGTAGGCATCCTACCCTGATACAAGCATCAGCGGCGACTGATTTCAGTACGACTCTAACCCATAACATATAGGTCACATGAAGACAACTTTAGTGTTGTTCCAAGTGTATCTAACCTCCCTAGAAAACAGTGGAAAATATGTACTAAAAATTGAAGCTACTGCAACATATGGTTAATCCATCAAAGTACTAGCTCTATGCTTGGTTGGTTTAACACGACGTGTGATATTTGTTATCCAGCCCTGCAAAAGAACAACAACTACAACTTGAATCCAAAGTTTTAGGGAAGACTTTTGTTTGAACTGTACCGTAATTAGGCAGTATGGATAAATTTTTATAGTACCTTTCCGCTAGTGGATCTCGAAGAATCCAAGGAAGCAAGAGTTGGATTTGGTGTTCTTCTTGGTCCACAGTAACAGCAATTGATCCTCATAAACCAATACTGTAACCAGTTTCTAGCTAGGTGAAGAACTCCACAATCACAATATTTGTCTATCTTTATGTATTGTGATGCCCATTTTACTATCACATCAAGCAACCATGTAACACTTCCAATTAAAATGGATTCAACCCATTGCTTCCAATTCGGTCGTGCCGTGTAGCTAAAGACAAAGACAACCTCTACTTCAATGAATCCAAACTGCAACACTAGATAGATCACAGACAAAGCCCAAAACAAGTAATTTTGACCAAGACCTTTGAAAAAATTCTTCTGCTCCAAATCCCTTGCACTGAATATGTTAAAAAGCTGGCATAGAGCAAACCCGTTAAAGACTATAGATCTGTTAACTTTTGGAGTGATGCCCAGTATCGCACCTCCTCTTTGTTGAAGGAATACAAAAATGCCAGTCTGATAAGAAGCTTGAAAAAGAATGTTTCTCCACATAACCTTGGTAATAGGTGGTTTTCTTGGTCTGATAGAAAGCTCATCCCTTAGTTGTCTTGTGGCCTGTTGAGTAAATAGCAAAGCTGGCCCTCCAATAAATGTAACAAGAAGGTTAACCCATACCAACTGAATGATTGTTAACGGGGCATCTCCGTCTAATATAACCAGTATGAAGTTTACTGATAAGCTACTGATTGCCAAGATTACCTCAACTTGGATGAATTGCCTCAGATTCTCACAAACAATTCTTCCTCCCTTGATGCTGTTTATCACATAAGTTATAGTTTCAGGCCAGTTAGTCACCACAGGCAGGCCAAAATGAGCTGCTTCAAGAACCACATTACTTTCAGATGCTTGTTCTCCTACCACAGCCACCACTTCTCCTCTTTTCTTCAACTGCTCTATTAAAAAACACTTGTGTGCAGGAGAGGAATTTCCCATAATGCA
The DNA here is from genome assembly GCA_037074985.1 of Solanum bulbocastanum. Lineage (NCBI taxonomy): Eukaryota > Viridiplantae > Streptophyta > Magnoliopsida > Solanales > Solanaceae > Solanum > Solanum bulbocastanum. The sequence goes on along the minus strand of CM073598.1, from coordinate 36,862,569 downwards.
AATTTTCTCAACATTTTCCTTTGTAGCCTCTTCGCCCCTAACTACTAGAGCTTCATGTGAGTTGAGCAATCCTGTTTCATCACCAATGGTACGAAGCACTTCAACATCTTCTTCCGAGGCAAATATCATCTTCACTCCGCCTTCTTTCAGATTCGCAATTGCTTGCCTCATGTTGTCTAGATTGAAAGTATCTTCTAAGACAAACATACCAATGAATGTTAGGCCATTTTCATCAAGTTTAACAACGTCCTGAGTGTGTTTGAAGGCAAATGCAACTACGTTCACATTGTTGTTGTTAGCTTGAGCAAATTCACTCTTTGTTTCGTCATCCAAATCCTGCACATCACCCTTCATGTCATAATAACTTGAACACATTGACAATATTGAATCAGCCTGTCCTTTGAAGTGTGAATAGTACTCCTTCCCGTTATCTCCATTTTTCTCTATGACAACTCCACAAGGTCCTTCAAAAGGATTCATCTCACTATCATTGTCCTTCACAATGATGACCTGCTGATCCAAAGTGTCTCTCTGCATGCCCATGTTCTTTTCTGCCCAACAGAGTATTGGTTCTTCCAGTCTTTGGTCGGTTGTTTGGGAAGTCAGAGTGGACACACCAATCCCATCAGAGAGAACACTGCAGACATCTGGCGGTATCCTGGTAACATCTTTTCTGTCAAGAAAAAACTTACTAACTTTCAATTTTGGCTCTTTCGACCAGCCAACATTTTCTATACAGAAGGTGCTGACTGATTCCATGTTAACATCAAAATTCGGATACCAATATGCCATTGTAATTGAAATAAGAAATGGTACTCCTTCAGTCATCCCTACCAGTGTGACACCAAGTGAAGTTATCAAAACTCTTACTGTTCCCTTCGATTCTGTCAAAACCTTTTTCACGGCATTCATTATCTGTGCAATTTCAGCTGGTTCTTCCTTGGTTTCTAATCTGTATCCATTCTCATCATCTTTATGGCCCAATTTAAAGCGAATGAACAGCACCACAGTGATCAAAATGCCAATCAACAACCCACTAATATGTATGTAATTGTTCAACTTGTCAAAGTAGGCACAAAAACTGGAGTCCTTTTCAGAAATCAACGGCGAGTAATTCATCCTTGCTTTGTGATCTTTTTGCTTCTTCCAAAGATGTCCTTTGTACCAATTTCGTGCAAACCTAAACGCAACAATCACAAATATAATCACAACCAAAATTGCTCCTTCAAACCAACCATTCTGCATACCTTCTTCTTTGATTCCAAAGACAAACGACAATATTGCAGCAATTGCAAGGAGAAAAATAGTTGGTTCCTTGCTTACCAACTGTCGGATCATGAATTGGCCATACCCTGCGAAGATCAGCATGTGATGAGACAAGTCGATCGCCTTGTGGCAGCTAGAAATGTCTCCAACTTGAATTTCCTTGTCAACATCATGAATATTACTCCCCTTGACTCCTTCAAAATTGTGAAGTACATCCAAGTTGTTCTCCTTCACAATCTCCTCACTAATTTTTAAGCATTGTTGATGAGTGCTCTGATCATGAGGCTGAAGCTCAATCTCAACGTGATCATTGTTTGATTGTACAGTATAAACATCATGTATAGCTGCCACAGTTTCAACAATCTGGATTTGATCTCCACCACCTTCTGCGTCCTAATTAGACAGAGAGCATTTATAATTAATATCATCAATATATAACTTAAACTATATACATATATATATATTTTTTTTATATATACATACTCCATGTTTAAGATTAAAGCTGGGAAGAGGAGTATAAAAGGTTGTGGTGGAGGATGAGGAAGACGATGACACTCGTGAAAGAGATGCTATTCTTGCTCCAGCTTCAATGAACTTGTAAGTAGATTTGAAAATGAGCGCCGACTTCCTCATGATCAAACTAGATTTACCCAATTCACCATTCATCAACAGCGGGGAACTCCCCTGAGCTTCAATGTCTGATCCTTTATCTTCATCCATCATCCTAGCTAGCTGTATACTATACTTATCTGACCTTCGATCAGTACTAGTACTGTCGCCGTACGTCCACACTAGTTTTTCTGGATTTAGTGTAAACTATTAGGAAAGATTACTATGATTCTGATACTTAAAGAATCAGACAGAATAAGATGTGATGGTAACTGATTTTTTTTTACATATAAATAGGATAGATAAAGGGGCGATGAAGCTTCCTAGAAAGCTCCTACGCGGTATCATCGATTTTTCAAGTGATCCCCCTCGGCACTCCCCTTAGAAGATGCTGTTTTAGGTATATTTAAAAATGTTTTTCCAAAGAGACTTTAGGAATTAAGGTTTGACCAAAAAAAATGTGAGTATTTTAAAATAAAAGAACATAATTTTTATTTGGAAAATGATATTTGAAAATTCCGAAATTTTATGGCCAAATGTATTTTCGGTTCAACTGTTGGAAGAAAAAGTAAGGAAAAAATCATGGATCAAAAAATTTCATATCTGAATTATTCCTATGAAAATCTAGTTTCTTATCGGTAATCTCTATCACAAAGTTTAAAGGCATATTTAACTTTGATCCTTCAATTAATGAATTCTAATTTTGCTCATTGTGATACTTTACAGAGCATATTTAGTACTAAACGTCTGTTTTTTTTTATCCTTTTACATAATAGATACTTATGTTATATTTATATTATTTTAGAACTAGATTAAACTCAGATGTAGAGTAATACTAACACGTGAATAATTAAATAGTTTAAAGGTTTCATAAGTAGATGGATTAAAAGAAAAAATTTCAAAAATTGAAATTCACCAAATTCTTTTTTGTTGTCTGAGCAGAGAACTATATTTCAAATTGCATAAACCAAATCACCTTAGATTTAAAAATTTTATTTTTTTGTTGAAAGCAGGTCATCCCAATTATATTGATATATATAATTGTAGCCTTGCATGTGGCAATAGGGCATACACACAAATTCTTTTTGCCGTGACATACCTACATAGTACATACAACCAACAACCCCCCCCCCCCCCCACACATATTATATAATATATATATGTGTGTGTGTGTGTGTGTGTGTGTTCCCACATTGGAGTTGAAAAATTGGGCTGAAGTTACAACTTCAGACATAAATGGATATGAAGTTTGAACAATTCTACTTTCAAAAACTATATATGAATTGTTTTCCAATGTATTTTAGGAAAATATATATATTTTTTCAATTATATGTTGTTGTTACGGTCTTCTAGATGTTATTTGTGATAATTACTTCTATAAATTGCTCTTGCAAGCCATCATTTCTACCAAGTTTAGCGGATGGAACTACAATAAAGAAAGATTTATTAGTTGTGTTCGTATTGTACTTTCTTGTTTAATTAACCAATTAATTGTGATTGAATTTTATTATTTGATATGTCAAAAATATAAAAATTACAGAGGTTGAAATGTTACAGCTCGACAATCATTTTTGGAAGCTGATATACAAGAAGGAGAAAAAAAATGTAGAATCAGCAAAGGAACAAAGACACTTTTATTTGAAAGTTGTCATACCAATTACAAGTTGCAGCAAAGCAGCATATACATTTTTATTTGAAGTTTGTCAATACCAATGACAAGTTATAACTTAAATAGTAAAATGAAAACTGATTAGAAGTTCTCAACTCATTTTATAGCTAGAGTATGAACGATGAGTTAAGTAGATAATCGAGACCTTTAATTTGTTTGTGTAGTTCTCTTGAGTTAAAAAAGTGCATTTTATTAAATTTATGAGTAAAATTTTGTACTTTTATGCATACCTAAAATAGAAAATTCAAATTATAAAATCTCAGCTATGCTATATTTGTTATATGACGTAAGTTATAAATTTATATCGAAAATAGTAAGTCATTTGTGAAAGATGTTATTGACTCTTATGATTTTGCCACTTAGGTGCCTAAAAGTTTCAAATTTTTTTATGTGACCTTTCCTATTAAAAACTTTAGTTTGTTAAAGAAGTTAGAAAAATAGGTTCTTTAAAGCTAATTCGATAATTTATTTATTTTTTTTGGAAAAATGGTTCAAAACACATATGAACTTTGACTGAAATTGTTGTTACACACTCCAATTTTGTGGGGGTCCTATGACCCCCCTAAACTATTTTTTTAATGTATAATTGAAGGTATTATTAGGTTAGTTGGATGAGCAAGTGACCACACTCACAGTTAACGCGTAAGAATGGAATTAAAGTAAAATGAACCCATTTTGATTTTTATTATTATTTTCATCTTGATTTGCTATTATATAAATATAAGAGTTCAGTGGGCTTGATTTTTATTTTCTCATCTTGATTTGCTATTATTATTTTCGAATATCTTTTCTTCTCTCTCTTTTTTTTTTGTGTTTTTTTCCTCTCTATTAGACTTCTTTATTTTAATTTCTATAAAAAAAATTGTATTTTAATTGGGCTAGAAATTTTAGTTCAAATATTTAAAACTTTTAAAGTATTTATATTATTTAACATTAAATATTCATGTGTTCGAAAATTAGATAAAAGTTAAATGTGTTAACTCGTATGCTAAAAAGGACATACGTAATTAGTGATCAAAAGGCAATTAAATTAAAGAAAAAAAATTTGGGAGAAAAAACGAAGGTGTTATAATTGACTTAAACCCTTGCGGTTAAAAGTGTGCGTACAAATTATGCAACCGGCTCTATTTATATAGAGCCATTCCAATTGAATTGCCATTTATTTACACGTCGGAGAAAAATAAATATTCTGGCTCTTCTTTGCTTTCTCTGTTACCAAACATGTCCATATTTTCCTCGGCTCCAAGTAAGTAGGAATTCATTTGCATGTCTTTTTGATGCAATGTGTTTCCTGTGTTTATGGTTTTTTCTTCATGTAAGGAAATTTTCTTGATCACTTACAGGTTTATGTGGTCTCTCCAATGAATTTGTTCTCATATATCGACGACCCACTTTTCAATTTCTCCACTTACTTGCATTCTTTAATCTGGGAATTTTGTTTTCTTCTTCCTTGTTTATGTTTTCTTTGTGGGTCTTGTATATGGGTTCTAGTTGGTTAATAAATAGTTTATGTGCTTTCTCCATATCCATGATTCTTGACAAAACAAGTTTTAATTTCTCCATTTTCTTTGCATTCTTGAATCTGGGAATGTTGCTCTCTTCTTCTTCCTTTTTTCTTAGTTCACTATTTATGCTTTCTTTGTGATTCTTGCATATTAGTTCTAGTATATATATCTCTGAATCTTGATAATGTTACTATTTATGAAGAAGTTAGAAAAACAGATTTTTTTAAAGCCATTCTGATAATGTTTTTTTGTTCGTTAAATTTAAACTAAAATATTATTTTTAATTATATGTTATTGGACATTTGGACTGATATACTGTTTAAACAGAGTTGTGTTAATAATAAAAATTACTATATGTAATTGACCTCAATTTTAAATTAACAGCGTACTTCTCATTGTTATTGTTTAAATAACCTTACAAAATAATTACTACTCCAATTTAATACTTTACACTGCGGCAAATAAAAATGGCTAGATAATTTTGTTTCGACTTTCTACAATCTTGCAAGTATCTCGCATCAGATTCTTCATCCTCTCTTCAACCCCTTTTCTGTAGATTAATTAACATCAGACTAATTTTCGTCATCAAAGCTTTTCAGGATCTGATCTGAAATTTGATCCGTTCATTTTCATGATCTGGATCTGAAACCTCAATCAACAACTGTTCATCTTTGTGTTCTTAGTTGAAATTAGCCTCGGTTAGTTAAATTAGGGTGGATCAATGGAGTGGGCGACTCTACAGCATTTAGATCTCCGGCATGTTGGTCGGAGTTCGAAGTCGTTACAGCCTCACGCTGCCGCATTTCATCCCACTCAGGCACTTCTCGCTGTTGCCGTTGGAAGCCAAATAATTGGTAAACCCTTCTCATTTTCAGCTTTGAATTTCAATTGAAACAGAGTCATATATGCTTAATGTTCTGTTAATAAACTGTATGATGATGCTGAGTATGTTTTAAATGGGCAGAATTTGATGCATATACGGGAAGCAAGATTGCTTCGATAGACATTGGTTCCCCTGTTGTTCGTATGGCTTATAGTCCAACAAGTGGACATTGTGTAATTGCTATTCTTGAGGTTAGTTCGTTAAATTTCTTCAAAGATTTCAATAATTTCAGTTAAAATCTGCAAGTGATAACACTTGTTACGTTTGAAACTAGTGCTATTGCGATGAACTTAAGTGTGGTGAAACATCATGGCATTGGGCTCATGTGCTAACTTTGAATCCCCAAAACTACTAACTGAACAATTTCATCTTTCCAAGATGGGAATCGTTTAATGGGTTTACAGTTCTGATTTGTTGAGAAACCATGAGAAAATGCTTTACATGGTGATATACTGGCAACTTTTTAGTGCTTAAGTTTTATCAGTAATTTGTTTGCCTTGGAAGGGTCATTATTAAATCCAACAACACAAAAGACTTCCATTTGCACTGAGCAATTGATTGCCTTCAGTCTCTTTGTTTGAGACGAGGGTTGGGTGCTGGGTGGCTGGCATATAGCATTTCAATGATAATATCAGATATTATTCATTTAGCACTTCTTTCTTTTAGCTTACAAAAAAGTTCTTTTCTTTTTTGTGCATTGGCTTCGATAAGTTGTGAAAGTTTATTCTAAAAGATGTTTGTTGTGCATAGAAGGATTATCTTATTGGCTACAGTAAGAATACCAATTTGGAGAGGTGACAACTTTCAGAAATCCCCTTTTTCCTTGCATCAACCAACCAACAAAAGAACTGTATGTACTATAGATTTGTATGGCATTGTAAGAAACTAAGAAAGACATGCTACTAGAATCACAAGGAAGAAAATTTTATAGAGAAGGATGATTGAACTGAGGTGTGATCTAATGAATGTCTTCAGCACATTCAATCTCTATGTTATTCAGTGTTTTATCTCTATGTGTTTTTAATTATTTTGTGATAAGTTCCTTTTCTTACTTTTTATATCCTGAAAGATCACGTCTTTGAATTTCAATTCTGTGTAATCTTCTGTTATTGTTCTTTAAAATCTTTTTTATTTCTTTTAATCATAATATAATTTAGTAACAACAGACCAACTTATTACCCTTTTGGACATAGCAGATAGTGTTCTTCACATTGCTCATGATACTCTAGGTTCCTTTTCTCTTTGCAATTAGATACCTTGAAATCAAGGATAAAGCTTCTCAGATTATTCGTAATAGAATTTTTTTCCCTTATAAAATAAACTTGCTAGAATTTTTTGATAAGTACGATAACATGTAATTGTTGTTTTTTTTTCTTCTTTTTGTTGTTTGTTTCTTTTGTGTAAGACAACGAAGAAGGAAGCAAGTATGCATTTTTATTATCCTCTTTTCCCCATGTAGGAGTTCATATATTCCCATAAGAGTTCTAAAACCCCTAGAATAAAGCTAGTATGCATTTTATTATCCTCTTTTGTCTGTGATATACATTTTTGCTAGTAAAAAATTAATAATTGCATTGTTCCAGTGTGAATTTCAATGGTTTCTTACTGTTGAGTTTAAAGCTCCAATGATGTCACCTGTTCCTTCGTAGCTTATGTGGGGTATTTGAACGCGGATATTGCTGTCATCGGTACTTGTTATGCTATAATCTTGCATTTAGGACAATTGTACTCATTTTGCTTGCTGCTTATTGTAGGATTGTACAATGCGTTCGTGTGATTTTGATGCAGAGCAAACTTGTGTTTTACATTCACCTGAGAAGAGGACCGAACGCATTTCTTCTGATACTGAAGTTCATCTTGCTTTGACTCCTCTTCAACCTGTTGTATTTTTTGGTTTCCATCGTAGGATGAGTGTAACAGGTTGGAGCTCATGCCTGTACACACATCTCTTTCATATTTAAGTAGTTTTTTTGTTGTTGCATTGTTTGAGGTGAAAAGTAAATTCTAGCTGATAACTGCTCCTAGGATATGTGTCCTTGGTTAGAAATTTACTCATTATCTAAAAGTACCAGTGTTGTTATTAGTTTAATTATAGATATTTCACCATCTGAGTGACGGGTTATATGGACATGAGAGATGTAATCCAGCTATTGGGAGTTGCAGATGCAAGCCAGAGTTGTGTGGTGTTGTTGTTTCTTGTGTAATGTGGTTGTTGTTTCTTGTGTAATGTGGTTGTTGGGTTGCAGTCTCGGCAATGTTAGTCCTGAGAGCTGCATTAACTATCCTGTGCTTTTCTGCTTATGCTGATGTGCATTTCAAAAGAGTCCTCTGTCATTCATCAATTATGGCTGAGTCTATACTTCTTTCCTGTCAATGTACCACATTATCTCCATATTTCCTTAGGAGCGTTAGTATTTTTTTTTTACATGGTTTGACCGAGTGCCTGCAACATTTTACTACTTCTGCCTTCATGTCTCTCTGTTCTGGTTTTCTTGGTGATGCATTTTGTCCTTCTGGATTCCGCTCTCATGCTTTGAAGCGTACTATCCCTGAAAGAGAAATACAGAACCTCCTTTCCTTGCACATCATTCTTTTCTTGTATGCCCATAGCCCATTAAAAAAATAAGAAAAGATCACTGAGTCAGAACTTGGGAGTTTGTGAAGAGTCTTTTCGTTTGCAAAACTTTGGAGACTAGGGTTTAACCCCGGCTTATTGCTTCCCATTTATCTATTGCTTGGTGGAAAAAGTTACACGGTACTTGTGGTGTTGAAGGTAACGGTAGCTGGTGGAATATTCGAGGTGTGCTCAAGCTGGACCGGCAACACAGTGTTAAAAACAATGCTTTGTCATTTGCTACGTTTCTACAGTCAAATGCTAGTTTCAGAGCAATTTTTTGGTTCTTGAATAGCTATTTTATTGCAAGTGTTTCTGATCCATTTCTCTTTTTGTGAAGTTGTTGGAACTGTGGAAGGTGGGAAGGCGCCAACTAAAATAAAGACTGACCTGAAGAAACCTATCGTCAATCTTGCTTGCCATCCTCGACTCCCAGTTCTGGTAACATGTTTAGTGCAATTAAAGCGTCCCATTTCATGATTGACTGGCAAAGTTTGTGACTGCCAATTTGATCTGACATTTTCTCCCCCCCTTTTGATTTCAGTATGTAGCTTACGCGGAAGGCTTGATTCGAGCTTATAACATCCATACATATGCTGTACATTACACTTTACAATGTGAGATTTGAACGAGTCTCTTAATATATTCTCTTTTTTGTTGGATAGTTTGAACGTAGTGGAACTTTCATGAAAGCCTGTTTGTTTGCCATATATAGTGGATAATACTATCAAGCTGGTTGGTGCTGGTGCATTTGCATTTCATCCAACATTGGAATGGCTCTTTATTGGAGATAGACGTGGTACTCTTCTTGCATGGGATGTATCAACTGAAAGGCCTATGATGATTGGAATGTAAGTGATGTACAATTCAGATATGGCTGACTTTACATTTCATTCTTTGCAATTTCCGCAATCTTAATTTTTTCTGCTGTCTTCTCATATCTAGCTCAATTTAGGGCCTTAGCAACCAATATGCCAGTTCTTTCTCCCTGAATTTTCTGACTAATGTTGCAGTTCCTTCTCTGAAAGCTAACCGAGAGCTCAGTCTTATTCAATAGTTATATTGCTTTCAGTAAGATCTCATTTTCCTTTTGAAGTGTGTTTTCTTAAAAAGAAATATGTGCATGACAAATAATCCGTGAATTCTGAATGGAAAAGTTGAATAAAAATCACGTCTGAATGGGTTCTGGAATCATGTATTTTGCTGATTAAATTTGGGAAAACCAACTCTGACAATTATAATTCCAATTGTAGAAGTTCCAATTTCTGATGTTAAATATGAAATTTTACATTTCTTTCTCATAGGTGGATTATAATTTTTAATATTTTGCTTGCAATAATAACAGTACCCAAGTAGGTTCTCAACCTATCACATCAGTTTCTTGGCTGCCAATGCTGCGATTGCTGGTCACTTTGTCCAAGGATGGAAATATTCAGGTGTGGAAAACAAGGGTGGTACTGAATCCCAACAAGCCACCCATGCAAGCAAACTTTTTCGAGCCTGCTGGTAACTCAATTCTTTGAACCCCCCCTAATGAAATTGTCGTGAGATCACTTTTGGGTGAAGTTGTTTGACATGAATTAGGAGCTTCTAATGTGCATCAATTGTTTTAAGAGTCTTGGGAGGTAGTAAACATTTTAAATGAACCGTTCAGATTTGGTGGTAAAAACATAGGTTGATCTCAATTTTAAGTTTTCCTTTGAGTTGTTTTTACTTGTAGAGTATGTTCCTCTATGGTGTTTCAAGCTGGATTAAAGGATTCCTTTTGTAACAGGACAAAGAGCAAACTCATTTTGCTTGTTAAAAAAACAAAAAGCTTATATTTAAAAGTTTAGGCTCTTTTTGGGTGAGGTTACAAGCAAAGTTGTTCTAACGGTAAAGTTGTCTCAGTGTGAGCTATCTCTCACGGGGTTGAGCCTTGGAATCAACCATTGATGCTTGCGTTAGGGTAGATGGTCTACATCACACCCCCGTTGGGTGTGGTCCTTTCCCGAGCCCTGCTTGAATGCTGGATGCTTCATGCATCAGGCTGCCCTTTACCATTTCTCAGGGACTTCCAATAAAATTGAAGTGATAGAGAGACCCCTATGCAAGGAAGACATGCACAAACCGTAAATCAAAATTTAGAACTGACATTGTGCACCATGGATCTTGTTCTCAAATAGTACTCTTTTTTCTTTGTTTTATTTGCTATTTTTTCTATTTGAGAACATCCAAAAGAACAGAAAGTATTATCCACTTATAAATTGCAAATATTTTTATACATAATTTCACCTACTTTGAAGATACAAGATTCAAAAAAAAAAGAAGATACAAGATTCATTCGTAAAGTCATATTCAGTAAATTATGTTGTATTTTCTGGATCAAACCAACTAGCAATAACTACTCTTCCCTCCGGTTTATGTGACCCTATTGCCGTATTTGTTCGTTCTAAAAAAGAACGATTCCATCTAAATTTGGAAACAATTTAACTCAATTTTCCATTTTACCCCCTTTTAGAAGTTTTTATAGCCACACAAATGTTATGGCATGCTTAGGACCACAAGTTTTAAAAGTCTTATAACTACAAAATGTCATGGTCAACACCATAAGTCTCAAAAATCTTTTTTCCTTTCATAAACTCTGTGCCTAGTCAAATAAATTTGTATAAATTGAAATGGAGGGAGTATATATCTTTTTTTTCTTCTACTGCTACCAACAACACCAACACCCACATACCCGGTGAAATCCCACAAGTGGAGTCTGGGTTCTATTGCTACCAACAACATGTATTTCACGTTGGAACTTTGACAAAAGAAGTTTGTATTTCCTTTTTTACACGTGTCTTTGTGATCCTTTCTATTGATGCTATGTGTTGATAAATTAACTGCTATGTTGCAGCAATTGAATCCATTGACATCCCGAGAATTCTATCTCAGCAAGGAGGAGAAGCAGTTTATCCACTTCCTCGGATCAGGGCTTTAGAAGTTCACCCAAAATTAAATCTATCTGCATTGCTTTTTATGGTGAGCATTCGATTTGTCACTTACCTGTGACTTGTATTGACACTCAGGACATTTCTGTGTTTGTTTACAGAGTTTGACTGGTGCTGACAATAGAAAAAATAGAGCTGCTTTTACTAGGGATGGAAGAAAACAATTATTTGCAGTTCTGCAAGGTGCAAGGGGATCTTCAGGTATTTCTAAACTAAGAATTTTGCTGTGTGCTTTATTTTCTATGGTTATTAGATTTCAATATCATATCTTCTTGTTTTTATCAGGTAAAAGTATTTCATTTATTAACATGGCCACAATATTGGCTGTATACAACGGGTATTACCAAAAAGAAAAGAATTTTAAAAAAGACGTGATTCTCTACAAAATCCGCCTGTTATTCTATACAACTAGGAACTTTATGGTGCACCAAAAGAAAATAAGAGACCGAGGGCTACTACTGAACAGAGTAAAACTCAACTCTACCCCCTCAATGGTCTTCTATTTCTCTATCTCCAAACAACCCACTCAATGTAAGAGGAATCACGTTACATGCCCTACTTCTTCTCCTCCAACAAAACATCAAGTTTTCCACAATTTTTGGCATTGCCCAAAAGTTCCAAACCACTGCAGCATGCCCCATCATAACCTCATGGTAAAAACACAATGTAGGAGACGATGATCCATGTCTATGTAACACCAACTGACATAGACAATCTTTCGCTTTCTAAGATTTTGTGCCGTCAAGATCACCCCTCTAGCAGCCAAATGAGAGAAAAGATACACCTTCCTCGGCGCATGTGGTGTTCATACTGCATCACACAGACCCTAACCAAAAGTTTCTCATAGAAAGATTTAACAGAGAGAACTCCATTATTCCCCAAAGGCACAAACCCCACTGCAAAGCATCAGAGTTATCAAACGAAATGACTTGCCCATGTAGAATGACCAACAACCTGTGAAGCTCAGTCACCTCCCAGTCGTGGAAATCCCTTCTAAATCTCAAAAAGTCGCTACTTAGTGCTCTCCTAATTTGTTGGATCGTCAAGTCTCTTTGGCATGATATTCAGAACAAACTCTGAAATTCAATTTTCAGTAAGTTATCCCCACACAACGTATGTTTCCACAAATTGATTCTCTTTCCATTTCCTACCTTGAATGAGATATTTACACTTAAATCTTCCGATCCCTTCAATATGTTTCTCCACAGTCTGCATCCAAAAGGCATAGTGACATCTCTAGTTCTCGATCCCTCTGTTATTCCCCATATTTATTAGCTATCTCACCTCTCGAAAGATTTCAATACCATATCTTATATTGGAGCTATCATGGATTTCATTTTATCCTGCAAGTCTCAAGTTCTATTAGTCCTTCCTTTTAAACTGAGAGCATTTATATAATTAATGAAGGTTTGCTCAGATTTGCTTATCAAGTCAGGTCTATTTTTCAAGTGTTGGTTGGCTCTTCATTGATCTCTCTGGGACCTGGGCTTCATTTTTAATATGATTTAACAGAGTTTCCTAATCATGGAAAATACAGTTTCCGAAATGCTGTTTATGTGCCTGAACTGTTGTCACTGCTATGTGCGTGATCTTGCAGATAAAATTATTTGTGGAATTGGCTACAATCTCTTGATTCATTTAGTTACTCTAGTTTTGATCCCATCAGCTTATCTAACTTTTTAATGCGGTTGTACTATTGTTGTTGCTATGCGCGCATGATCTTGGAAAATAGTAGAATTTTGTAATGATTTTTCAATGCATGTAATTGATTCTGTTTTAAGTGCTCAACAAATCTTGGGTTGTTGATGACTTGATGGGGGGAGGAGTGTGCTGAGGCATGCATGCACCTATTCTTCCTTATTGTTTTTACTTCTATCCTCTCTCTAGTCTTCGATTGGATACTGGCAGAGGCATTTGCTAATTGCTTTTATTTTGTTTCCCTTTAGAATATGCAATCAGTATGTTCCTTTTTGAGTTTGGTTAACTTTTAGTGCGACACAAGGTCCTTATTAGAGTAGATGATGGTGTGTTTTCTTTTGTAGAGGACTATACTTTTGTGTAATCTTTCTACTTTTGTATAGCATGTGTCCAAGGGGAGCCCGAGAGTATCAATACTTCATCAAAATTAAAATAAAGTAATCTGTAATCCAAATATGGTGTTTTGGGATAAATGTACTTTTAATGTGGTTGTAGGTGATCTTGTTATCACATTGATATAACTGCGGTATTAAGTGATCTGTATCTTCACCTTGTTGTTCTAACTTCATGATCCTGAACAGCCTCTGTCTTGAAGGAAAAGCTCTCAGCTCTTGGTTCATCCGGAATATTAGCTGATCATCAACTTAAAGCGCAGCTGCAAGAACATTATTTGAAAGGGTGAGTTAAAGCCTTAGACCCTTATCATTGTTCACTTTCTATCAGAACTAGTAACATTCAGGATACCCTAGTTGTGACCTGTACGCTACTGATTTGTTGTTGCATTTTAATTGTCTTCTCTTTTGGATTTGGTATTTTAAGTGAACCAAAAAAATGTTAGTACTATCTAACTGTTCTTATGAACATTTATCTTTACATGATTTTTCAGCCAAGGAGGATGGGTTGGTAATTTGTTGTTCAAAAGTGACAAGGGATGACATAACCAATTTTTTCCTTGAGAATGGTAACTTGGGTATTAAAGAAAAAGGCACTAGGATAGTGCTAAAACTATAAATACAAAGAGAAAGGGCAGCAGATCCAACTATGAAATCCTAACAGTTACAGAGCGCCTATCAGACCTACTAAGGATACTGCCTCCTCTACAAAATATTCTTTACGCCAAAAATGAAAAAGAAGAAAGCACTTCATATTAAAATTCTGTAAAGAGCTACTTCTACGTTCATAAATTTCTTTCTATCCAAACTGTCTACCATATACAAGCAGGAACCAATCTCCACTATTTCTTCTGCCTGACTTACACCCCCATTGCAAGGACATAACCAAATTGTTTCCTGAATCCTAAACCAACCGAAGAATATCAGAGCTATTCAAAATTCGAACCGTTGTTCCTGCTTACAGTATTTTCTTCTTTTCAGTTCAAAACAAATTTGCTATTTGTCGCTAATTTTCTCAATTCAAAAGATTTCAAAACTGCGGTAAAGGAAGTGTACCTTCCATTATGTTTAAGTAATGCTGAAAGGGTCAAATTGCATTTCTCTTCACTAAACTAAGCTTAAGTTACCGTTTGATAAACACAATGGAAGATACACATGAGTCACATAGAAAGTAGAAAATATATCTTGACTTCCAAAAAGATAACCACACTGCAGAAGTGGCGATACCAAATTTGATAGAGTGGTTTTCTTGTCTTCTTGGTGGTGTAAGGCTATAGACATCTTCCATCGTATTACTTGACTGATCTTTGGCGAGGTTGAAGAGCTTGGTATGCTTAATTTATCTCTTGTAGCCTGAGGACACCCAATCCTCACCTCTGTAGTCTTAGTCTATATTATACATTTAATAAATGTCCATTTATTAATTATATATATTGCAAATCAGTTTATCAGCCATCTACTAGGAACGTACTTAGCCTATCCTTCTGTCATGTTTACCTTTTTGGCAACTCTATTACATTGAGTGGAATACTTGATCTTTGAGAATTTTTGTTGGTTCTCTATTTTTCTTATAGTCTACTTATTTAATTCTCCGATTTTACTACTTATCTATTTGAGTTGCCACAAGGTTTTTACAACTAATGTTTGGTTAATTTTCTTGTCAGACAAAGTCAGCTCACAATTTCGGATATAGCGAGAAAGGCTTTTCTTTATAGCGTAAGCCATTTTCTCTTTGTTTCACATTTTTTTCCTTTGGAAAGTATGGCCTATCTTATATAGATCTTTCCTAAAATTTGTGGAGGCTACAAAAATTCTAGTTGATTTATTTCCATCCGCCTAAACTTCAGTTGACAAAGTTGCCCTATGTATCGGTGGGACGTAGCATGTTATATGTACCTTGTGGAATAACAAAGGTGCATTCAAGGTTACACACACACCATAATTATCAAAGAAAAGATTGAGGAGATTAGTTGATTGTTTGAAAAATAATACTTGCCCTTTCTATGATAGTAAATAATGGAATCATTTTCATAATGTTAAACCAAACTTTCTTCATAATTTGTGAGGAGTTGCATTGCTAGCTAATAGTGGGTTAGAGATATGCAGGATGGTGGTGGCATTAATAAGAAGGGCATTATTGATGTGCATTTGGGGATGGTAAACTATTACAACACGAGTCATTTGTAATGACATATTAAAGTAAAAGGGAGGTCCTTCATATTTATGAATTGGAGTTGCTAAGAAAATGATTGTTAGATGTAACTCTACTCCAAAAGTTTAGCTCATGAGGTGAGGATTACCGAACATCTCTTATTAGGAGACACTAATTCACTCCCTCAACCAATGTGGGACATGTTAATGCCATGCATGCCCAAAGACTTGGCATCTGGAATGTTGGACCGTAGAATTCAGGAGTTCAACATTGGGTAAATCAAGGAAAAAGATGCGTTTGACTGTGATGCCATCTTAAGAAAATGGACCTTGAGTATAATTCAACACAAAAAATATAGCTCATGAGGTGATATAATTGTTCAATATCGTTTAAAGAGACAACTTATTTCCTCAATTGATGTGGAAATTCTAGTAGGAGGGAAGGTGCACTTAATTTTGTTAAGGTTGAAGTATTGCAAGTATCACCGTATCTTTTAGTTTTTTCATTATTGAATCTTAGTAAAAAGTAGAAAGTTATAAGAAATGACCTCTGCGCCTTTCAACACTTCTCATGAGGTTTCTAAGAAACAAATGGAGTTTATTGAATCGTGTATACTATGTACCTTCTCATTTAGAAGTTTTTAAAATGAGACATTACTTTATGTAATTATGTCCTTAAAATGACTTCTGCTACTGTTTATCTTTCTTTCTTGAGCCAATCTTGTGAGAATTTTATGACGTGTGGTAGTGATACTTACAAGATGTACCAGCTCTAGTACCATGTTGATTCTGTCTTGTGATTGGAAAGTTTAAGCATGAGAGATGTGACACGTGTACATTTAATTATGTTTTTAACCAACTATCAACCAGGGAAATAAGTTGTCTTTTTTTTTTTTTTTTTAATATATATAATTAGTGAATTAAGTGTTAGTAGAAATTTGTATACCATGTAGATTATGATAATATTTTGCATTTTGTTAGCTCCCTGATCCTAGATTAGACTGTTTATACTATGGGGAGTTAACTCAGTTTTATTGTGGGATGTAACATCTTTTGTAATTTTTCATCTACTTAATGCCATCAACCATTTACTTCACTCACATGAAAAAACTTTAGAACTAGATTTGACTGGTAGTTCATGCAAGCTATATTATACGTAGATGTATAAGTCAGTCTTATCATATCATTAACTCAATAGTTGATCTTCATCGTGTTGCTGAATCTAATTGTTGCATTACAGATGAAATGATTGTGTGCTGTTTAGGACATTATTTTTAGATGTGAAAGCACAAAAATTCTACCGAAAAAGCTAATAAAAGGTCTATGGGGCTGGAAGCAAAAAAAGGAGAAATGAAGTGCATAGTTTACAAAATTTTAAAAAATTCCTAAATATTCAATCAGTACTATCATAGCCAAATTGCAATTAAATAACTAATTTCAGCATGCAATATGCAAATAATTCCGACATTACTTGAAAGCCTCAAAGTTGAATTTAAAGAAGCAGTTACGTTTCACTGGGGTCACTTTGGTCCTCATTGTTCAAATCGTATGTTCCTCTGAAGAACATTCCTCTAAAGTCAAATTAACACTAACTTGACTTTTGAAGCAAGAAGTCAATATTTATAAGAAAAAGTCACCTTGTGAACTTATTTTGGCAGCATTTTATGGAAGGTCATGCAAAAACTGTTCCAATTTCCCGGTTACCTCTCATCACAATCCTGGATACTAAACATTATTTGAAAGATGTCCCAGTTTGTCAGGTAATTATTATCAACTGTTTAAGTTTCTACCCTCTTCACATGGTTTTGCTTGACATATCTCTAATTAGCTATCTTGTGCAGCCATTTCATCTGGATCTAAATTTTTTCAATAAAGAGAACAGAGTTCTTCACTATCCTGTCAGGGCTTTCTATGTAGAAGGCTCAAGCCTTATGGCATACAATCTGTCTTCTGGAGTAGAAAATGTTTACAAGAAGCTTTACCCATCGGTAATACTTAATTATTGTTTTCAGTTGAAGCAGTATATTTTAACAGTACTATTGCACTTCTGAAACTGACAAATTATTTGTTTTTTCCAGATTCCTGGAAATGTAGAATTTCATCCAAAGTACATCATTTATGGTAAAAAGCAGCACCTATTCCTCATCGTTTATGAGTTCAGTGGCGCCACAAATGAAGTGGTTCTTTATTGGGAAAATACAGATACCCAACTTGCTAATAGTAAAGGAACTACGATTAAAGGTTTTCACCGTCTATCAGAGCTTTTAGTTTTGGCTTCTTAACATGTAAACAGGTTCTGCCATAACTCATTATTCTGATACTTGATGAGTTTACTCTCCTTTGGCATGGTCCAGGTCTAGACGCGGCCTTTATTGGGCCTAATGAGAATCATTATGCAATTCTTGATGAGGATAAGACTGGGCTGTCCTTGTATATTTTGCCTGGAACTGCTCTACAAGTGTTAGATGAAAAGAATGGAGCAATTGATCAAAACCAATCTACTGACACTGATGGTACCAGTAAGGGTCCAATGCAGTTTATGTTTGAAACTGAAGTTCATCGCATCTTCTCAACTCCAATAGGTATGTGAGGAAGGGGTTTCATGAAATGTATTATTTAATCTGCTGTGGCAATCCTGATCCGAATATTTTGATTTTGTAGAATCAACTTTGGTATTTGCTTCCCATGGTGACCAGATTGGCTTGGTAAAACTGGTTCAAAATTACCGCCTTTCAAATGCTGATGGCCATTACATATCAACAAAAGCAGAAGGAAGAAAATTTATCAAATTGAAAGTAAATGAGATTGTCCTCCAGGTAAATGGTTCAAGTTATGTTTCTCTCTATCAAGTCTTGTTTAACGAAATTCCAATACAAGAATTAGCAACTGCACATATTGAGTCCCTTACCTGTTTATTATGGTTTTTCTCCCAAGAGCTACGTCATTCTCAAGTATGATATTTCCAGGTGCAATGGCAAGAAACTCTCAGGGGCTACGTTGCTGGTGTATTGACCACACATAGGGTGCTTATTGTTTCAGCAGATCTAGATATACTAGCATGCAGTTCTACAAAGTTTGACAAAGGACTTCCTTCAATATCCTTGGATGCATTCCTTTTATTGTTCCTGTCATTTTTATTGCCTCTTTACTCTCTTTTCTGTAGGCTATTTTATATTTGCTTGGATTCTTAACTTTTTGGATACTATAGATCTATTCTATGGCTTGGACCTGCACTTCTTTTTTCAACTGCCACTGCTGTTAGTGTGCTTGGATGGGATGGGAAAGTGAGGACTATACTTTCAATTAGCATGCCTAATGCAGGTGGATACCTAATTCTTGCTCCAAACTGCATGTACATGTTTCCATGTTTGGGGCTTTCCTGGTGTATTTGTTTTTCTGTTGGCTACATCTTTTTTCATGCAACCTTGGGTGCTTAACTCCTTTTATGCATGGCTTCCTTGTGCAGTACTGCTTGGAGCTTTGAATGATCGGCTGCTGCTTGCTAACCCTACAGATATAAATCCTAGGCAAAAGAAAGGGGTTGAAATTAAAAACTGTCTGGTTGGACTTCTTGAACCTCTCCTTGTTGGGTTTTCCACAATGCAACAACATTTTGAACAGAAGCTTGACCTCTCAGAGATCTTATATCAGATAACCTCAAGGTTTTCCTTCTACAAAATTTTGACGCTTTAATTTACCAGTTTCAAAAAAGAAAAAAACTGTTAAAACGCTTTTAGTGTGGCATCTTTAGTTTCTTTCATGTTGCTTAATGTTTGTTCTGATTGTACTATTTAGTTCTTTCTTGGTGCTAACATTTATAATATATTGCCAACCAGGAAATGTAGGTATTGACTCAAGTAGTTTTAATTTTTTTTTTTTTTGAATTCTTTGTCGAATGAATCACCTTTGCTTAAATACTTCGTTAGTTACATAGCTAATCATTGCCACGTGCTTTTTTTCAAGCATTAATGTTGTCCTTTGGTGGAGGTTATGAGGTCTCATTTTTATGGTGTTTCTTGGTCAACTGCCAAAAGATGCAAGAATTGAATGGCAGGCTAGAGAACTGTATTTAGAAAATTTCAGTGGATTGTGAATGTGAAAGATCTGATAAATAGGATAAGGGAAAGTCTGTTGTATGCGACAGTTCTGATGAACTCAATTTTTACTAGATTCCACATGTTTTGCTAAAAAAAGGTCATAGGTCTTCTTGGAACTTGGAATCCATCAAAAATCAATCAATTATTCTCAAACCCAAACTAGTCAGTTTCTAACTGGGCCCATTTCATTCCATTCTTGGAATTTGGATATTGCAAAATCTATTAAGAGATTTTAAAGATGTATATATTTCGGATATCTTAGTGTGTATATTTCAGATTTCTTTAGTAGTTGAATACAATTGGGAGAGGAAGGTACTTGTTTGACATGATGGCAGTTTTCTTGTAGGTTTTTGGTTGTAATTTTACTTGAGTGCTTGCACAAAGGGCTGTTGGTACAGGAATATTTGACAGTTTTGTGGTTTTTTCTATATGAAGGTTTGACAGTCTACGAATCACTCCTAGATCTCTTGACATACTTGCTAGAGGTCCACCAGTTTGTGGTGATCTTGCTGTGTCGTTATCCCAGTCAGGCCCACAATTCACTCAGGTAAAAATTATTTACCAACTTCCTTTGTTTTTCATCTTTTGCTTGTTTTGAGGTGAGGAGGAGAGACTGGAGGGAAGTAAAAGTGGATAAAAGTTTTTTATGAATAAGAAAAAATTATTTATGGATAAGAGTTACTTCTCTTGTTTGGTTAGAAAGTTAAAGAGGAGTTGGAGTTAATGTGGAGTGTTAGATACCCCACCATGTTAGCTAACATTTGAAGCCCTCAGGAAGTGGATGGGAAGGTTGCAGTATGCCAGTATCTCATCACTTTTGCTTTCTCCAGATGTACTACAAAACTTGAAATAGCTCATCAGTACTTTACCTTCCCCCAACACAATTGTTTGCCGAACCATATGTGGTGTTAAGTTTGCATCGTCTTTGTATTAATATTTGCTAACCTGTGTAGGTATTGAGAGGTACCTATGCTATCAAGGCACTCCGATTTTCTACTGCACTGTCTGTCTTAAAGGACGAATTTTTGCGTTCAAGAGATTATCCAAGATGCCCCCCAACTTCACATTTGTTCCAGCGCTTTCGCCAATTGGGATATGCTTGTATAAAGTATGTAATCATGGCATTATTTTATATTTCTGTTTAAATTGTCTAAAACTATATGCTATGTCCTTGAATTCATTTCATCCTGTCTTTGCTATTTGTTTTTCTTCTTTCCTTGTTTTGGCTTTGGTGTTTGACCTGCAGCTTTACATTCTCTTTAGTACTACTTTGCATGTAGTAATTATTTTCTCAGCTATATAACCATTTTGCACATGGAGTAGATTTTTTCCCATCACTCCTATTAAATAGTGACATCTACTTCTTTTTTTCTTATGAAATTAAAATCTATGAATGTGGTGGCAAGAAACCGTGCATATAAGTTTTATATAAATCGTAGAGAATCACGTCTGGATCTTTAAAGTTCCATTACTAGCCTTTTCTCTTTCTTTTCTATATATTTTGGACCAGATCTATTTGGTTTTGTTCTTGTGACATACTCGATATACATGTTTATGTCACACAAATTGATATCTTATTCTTTCGTGTCTTTTTTGTGTTTGCCGGTCAACAATTCCTCTGGTTTAATATAGGGCACTTGACTGATCAAAATATAAAAAGTTTTTGTCAGGGCACATTCCATTACTTTTGTGATGTCTCAGCCCTCCTTGCCTATGTCTTGAACTACATGAGGTAGCTTGTTCCAAATATTTGAGATGGACCTATAGTATGACATGTTTTTGATCAGTAGGATAGGTAATATGACAGAAATGTGAGACTAGGTTCAGGGTGTAACTAATATGCCAATGTGACAACAGTAGCAGCTACTTTTTGGTTTTCAAAATGTGCTACTTATGATTGTTGCCCAATTAGAACTGTTTAATCATTGACCATGGTGGAGATTGTGTCGCTTAAAAATGTGGTTGGAAAAGTGGTCTGTTGTGAATTAATAAGATAAAATTTCTATTGGTGATGTTTGCTGTTTGTTTCTATCTACACTGTCCATTAAATTTATATTTGCAATACTTTTACACGTCCAACTTTTAGATAACTCTCCGGGAGACTCATGCAAAATTTGATATGCACATTCTTGTTTCAGGCTTTCAGCATCTTTTAATATTCATTCTTATATTGGATTATAATATGATTGCAGATATGCTCAGTTTGACAGTGCTAAAGAAACTTTTGAAGTCATATCAGACTATGAAAGCATGCTTGACCTATTTATATGCCACCTTAACCCAAGTGCTATGCGGCGACTAGCACAGAAACTAGAAGATGAAAGTGCTGATTCAGAATTACGACGATATTGTGAAAGGATCCTTCGGGTGCGCTCAACTGGGTGGACACAAGGTATCTTTGCAAATTTTGCAGCTGAAAGTATGGTACCTAAAGGATCAGAATGGGGTGGTGGTAATTGGGAAATCAAGACACCAACCAATCTGAAGAGCATTCCTCAGTGGGAGCTTGCTGCTGAGGTGATGCCATACATGAGAACCGATGATGGTACAATTCCATCAATTGTCACGGATCACATAGGTGTTTACCTAGGTTTGATAAAAGGAAGAGGTAACATCGTGGAAGTGAGAGAAGATAGTTTGGTGAAGGCATTCAAAGCTGAAAATGCTAAAGACAAGGCAAATGAGCCTCAAAAATCTATTGCTGCATCGGCAGCTAACCAGGTTAAAGGGTTGCCTGAGGGTGAGATGTTAATGGGACTAGAAAGCCTTGGCAAGATAGTTGCCAGTTCTAGTGTGGTAGATGAGCAAACAAAAGCAGAAGAAGAATTCAAGAAATCACTGTATGGATCTGCTGCTGACGGTACCAGCAGTGATGAAGAAGAAGCATCAAAAACAAAAAAATTACACATAAGAATTCGAGACAAACCTGTGACATCTGCTACAGTGGACATGAACAAGATAAAAGAAGCCACAAAACAGCTGGGCCTGCCGATTAGTAGAACAAAATCATTAACTAGTTCATCCCCAGAACTTAACCTACTTGTACCTCAACCTTCTTCTGCAACCAATGGGTCAGTCACAGCTCCAGTGGTTTCTACATCTGCTGATCCGTTTGGAACAAATTCATTGACACAATCTGCATCTACGCCGAATCTTGCTCCTAATGCAGTGGGCGCTGGAGTTGCTGCAGGGCCCATTCCGGAGGACTTCTTCCAGAATACTATATCATCCGTCCAGGTTGCGGCATCATTGCCTCCTCCTGGGACTTACCTTTCTAAGCTGGATCAAAATTCTCAAGTTGCTGAAGCCACTAAAATGCAACCTAACCAGGGTAGTGCATCTGCAGTTGATGTTGGTCTACCTGATGGTGGTGTTCCCCCTCAAGCTACTCAACGACCTGTTTCACTTGATGTGGTAGGTCTTCCTGATGGTGGTGTTCCTCCGCAGCCCTTCACTCAACCTTCTGGTCTGCAACCTCATGTTCAGATGTCAAAACCTCCCGTGTCCAACCAACCTCTTGATCTCAGTTCTCTTGAAGCTCCAGGTTCAGGACATCCTTCTGCACGCCCATCTTCTCCTCCAAAAGCTGTGCGTCCTGGACAAGTAAGTTTTCTTTTCCACTCTTTTAAATAGTTAGGAAATTGTTGGTACCAAACTATGATCAATTCCTGCTTCATATTGAACTTGTCTGGATCATTAGTAATAATGGGAAGATTGATGGTAATCATTAACAATTTTGTTTTTTCTATGTGCAAATGCTGGCACATAAGAATGAAAGTGGCCTTTTGAGTGCCATACATGTTGAAAATAGCGCATGAAGAATCTTGTAGGACTGCTTTGGGTTTGTGGAAACTGTAAAATTAAAGCACAGATAGCTGGCTTATTTACATAGCTAAGAGCTGGGTTTTGTCATCAGATTCTTCACTAAGTTGGTGAGGCTGTTATGTAATTATTAGTTGATATTTCTGATTCACTGGAGTGTAGGAGGTACAGTGAGGCCTCAGGACCCTTACTCAATTGCTCATGTTCAGTGATCTGTTGTCACTAGTTCATGGTTGAATATCGAGCGTTCTAGTAAGAGAAAATATAATGCTTCCTTGGATATGGATTTGTGTGCTTTCGAAAAATCAATTAGCTTACCTAAGTTTAATTTGACCAATTTCGTTTGTGGTTGATTTGGGCTAGTGAAGGGAAATCCCTTGTACTATAAAGATTCAAGGATGCTGAGAAAATTGAGTGCTACAAGAAATTCCTTCATTTTTGGATTGTATTATTGCAAAGAAGGATTAAACAAGTGATGGGTTAGGGAAAAGAAATTTGAAGTCAAAGGTTAAGAAGATCTGCAACAAGCATACTGATTCTGTTAAGGTGTATATATTTAGGGTTTCAACCTTCTTAATGGGTGGATTCTACTTCACTGTCTGACAAAAAACAGGAGACAGATAGGCCAAACCCGCAGCTGGTGATATGCTCATTTGTGCTTCACTGCAGAAGAAATAAAAGGAAAATCACATTGCCAAGAGGAACAAGGAGCAATGATGCACCAAAGTGAGGAATTTGTATATAAGTCCGCAGAAGAAAAACTGATGAAGCTGGGGAGACCTATGAACTATTGCTATATGATTACATACAACAGAAATATTTTTGAGCTCTCTAAAAACCTTCTCCTTCCATGGGGGTTCAAGAAACCAAATACGATAAGGATTTACTGAGAATCAGTGAGGAGATCCTTGAGCACTAGTGTTAGTAGAAACTTGAAAGTCTTAGGGTCAAATTTGTCCAAGTCAGAATCCTCATCATTTTCTTACAATTTGCATTTTTCTTTGTCATAGGTTCCTCGTGGGGCTGCTGCTCCACTTTGCTTCAAGACTGGTCTTGCCCATCTCGAGCAAAATCAGCTGCCAGATGCATTATCCTGTTTCGATGAAGCTTTCTTAGCATTGGCTAAGGATCAATCTCGTGGAGCTGACATAAAAGCTCAAGCTACAATATGTGCACAATACAAAATTGCAGTCACTCTGCTTCAGGTACTTGATCCTTTACCAAATAGCTACAGTCTCTACTTTTTTGTTTAACCATCCTCCTGTTTCTGTCCCTATTAATTGACGCCACATATTTTCTTTGTTGACTACTGCATTAGAAGTTACCAAGTGAATCTAACCTGCTTCTAATACAAGTTGCTAACTTCATTTCTTTTAGCGTTAAGGACAGATTTCACATCTTTTTATTTTTCAAGATAACAACCATTTTGTTATCACCGCTATAGACTACTTCACCATGTGGGTTGAATTAATACCACTAGTCTTAAGATTAAGATTGAATATTTACAGAGATCTGGTAGCGGAAGTACCAAAAGTGAACAGCTGTACTCTTAGAGTCCGTTTGGCTTAGCTTAGAAAAAGTAGCTTTTTAAAAGTAGTTTTTAATAACTCAAACTTTAGAAACTTTTAAGTTAAAAAATGAAAAGTAGGGGAGTACCTACTTTTATCTTTTTACTTTTTTTAAAGTCATTTTAAACTTATTTAAGTTATTTTTAACTTTGCGAAACATTCCCAAAAGCTAAAAATGACTTCGAGTAGGTTTGACCACTTTTAAGACAATCCAAACATGCTCATATTTTTAGAAGGTTAAATATGTGTAGTCAGGTAACACAAGGATTAAAATTTGGAATTTTCAAGGGACAAAAAGTGCAATTAGCTGTATTAAGAAAAGTAGGAGTCTAGCTAACCCTTCTTGTGTTTCATCCCAAAATGCAGCTGTTTTCAACTTTTCAATAGAATTTTCCGCATTAGAATTTAATGCAGCAAACCCACTAGCTAGTTTTGTTTTGTCCCTACAGCATATGCAGGAGGTAGTTTGAGATAGCCTTTATAAAGAGATAGGATGATTAAAGAGAGAGGAGCAGGAAGGGAGATGTATTTACCTGTGTATGGGTGACTTAAGTTGAAATTTAAGCTTCAGTGCAGAAGAGAACCTTTTATTTACTAGCCAACAGCAATATTGAGCAAATATCACTTGGTTTCCATTCCAAGGTCTTGTTTTGTTTGGATGGGTGGCTTCAGCTTGTTTGGCCATGAAAATTGTGAAATTTGAAAAAACAATAGTTCTTGTTTTCAAAGTGAAAAATGAATATTTGGAAATTAGAGTTATTTTTAATGTTTTTTTTTTTTTTTGAGTGATTTGGAGTGAAAAAGGTTAACTTTTCGGTGTTTTTCAAATTCTGGAAAATTCCTGATTTTTCCAAAATTTTATTGCCAAACATGATTTCCATAATTCAACTCCAGAAAGAAGTAAAAAATATTCATCGTCAAACAGTATCCAAGTCCTTTGTCACTTCACTGCAGGAAATCAGCCGACTGCAAAGAGTTCAGGGCCCGAGTGCAATCAGTGCAAAGGATGAAATGGCACGATTGTCTCGACACTTGGGTTCACTGCCTCTTCTCGCTAAGCACAGGATAAATTGTATTCGAACTGCTATCAAGAGGAACATGGACGTACAAAATTATGGCTATTCCAAGCAGATGCTTGAACTTTTATTATCTAAGGCACCTCCAGGCAAGCAAGACGAGTTGAAGAGCTTGGTTGACATATGTGTTCAAAGGGGCTTGTCCAACAAGTCAATTGATCCACAAGAAGATCCATCCCAGTTCTGTGCTGCTACGCTTAGCCGTCTATCAACCATTGGTTATGATGTGTGTGATCTATGTGGGGCCAAATTCTCTGCTCTGTCATCACCTGGCTGCATTATTTGTGGTATGGGCAGCATTAAAAGATCGGATGCACTTGTAGTCCCTGTTCCCTCTCCATTTGGCTGAAATTACTGGTTGAAACAAAATTTACTCAGAAATTCTGGGCTTGGTTGTGGTGTTGGTATTAGCATAGTGCAATTGTTTGTACATAGTGTAATCACCCATTTTGTATTTGGTGTTCTTTTGTTCCCTCCACATCATCTTTTCCTTTCCTCCTTTACCCTTGTCCAGTTTGGCCGTGTGCAACTAATTCCAGCAATCAGCACCTGTAGTTCTCTATGAAAATTTTGCTAATAGCGGTGGGTGTTGTTTTGTATGGTCTCTCCTTAAATACATCTTTTTTAAATGTCAACATGTTTATTTTTCCACAGATGTTAGTCCTTGTAAACACTGATTTCTATGGATCTTATTAGTTAAGGTCCACATTTGACTATCCTCTCAGGCTCCACTTGCGAGATTACACAAAATATAATTATTATTGTTGTTACAACCACTGTGTAAAAGAGAAGCATATTTGTTACTATGGTGCCTGGTTTTGCTATAACTGTACAAGCTGGCCTCTTTTAAGTTTCCTCTGTCGTCAAATTTGTTCCTTTAACACAAATTTGAGTCTTGATTGATGAAATACCCCTGAACATATATTATAACAAAAAAATGAAAGAAAAAAAATGGCAGATCGCTGCTTTTATGCAACAGCATTGATGCATCTAAGTTATCCATTTTTTTTTGTTTGAAGTAAAATTACATTTTCAAAGACTCTAGAAAAAGTACTAAAGAGTAGATATCACAAATTTTTGGTGTAAAATATTTGAAAAATTGTACAATCAAATAAAAAGTTGACTCAAAACAAATTTGAGACAGTAATATACAATGGCACTGACCAAAATAGTCTAGTTGAATGAGACACAACCTTGGCTGCAGAATTGAACTCAACAAGTAATCACATCACATATACTCTGATTCCACATCCTGTGTTTCAGCAAGCAACATTTTTGCTTACTCTAGAGATAATGATCTCGTCGAGTTTATTAACTCTAGGTGTCTAAGAGATACAAAGAATTTCATAAATTGAATTTGCTACAATCCTATACTGTTATCTGGAACAATATCAATGACCATCATTAGTTCCATTAACACTTCCCTCTGAAATGTTATGCTTCTCAGACAGCTCCTTTACTAGTATTCTGTCTTCCGAGCTAGTACTCTGGAACTTGTGGAAGCAATAGTTTATTGGTGTATGAGGTACCTGAAGCTGAAATTGTAAGGCATTACTTGAACTAATTGTGAAAGGGGTTCTCTTCCTCGTCTCTCGAGGCATTTCATAGTTTGATTTCTAAGTTCATCTGGTAGCTGGAGGCACACCCAATCTAGTAATGCATCCAAGTCCTTTGCAAAATCAAGAAGATACCAATCCAACAACTTGGGGATAATAAGCTTATTTGTTGCTGAAATACCAACTGCTGCTTGTAAGTAATCTCTTTTTGCTGTTTCCAACTGAGTTTCAACTTGAGATGCAGTGTAAACCCGCACCTTCGGTATGGAAAAGATCACAACATACAATTAGAATTACTTGGACATAATGTCGAGACTTGAAACATTATGTTAGCACGGAGTTTAAAGCTCTGAGAGACTTCAGGAGATGAATGATTGACCAACTCATTATACTCCTTATGACCTTATGCTTATTCTTTAATTTTGTGGGAATTCTTTTCTTAACCATTATGCTTTTTTACTTCTTAATTTGTGAAATGACTGATTTCTGTTTGTAGACATTCAGAAAGCTATACTTTTTGAAGTTTCCAGCTTAGGAATATGAATTGTCAAGCCTATGATTTTGCGAAAACTGAGAAGGTAATGTAAGCTGTCGATAAACTTACTGCAGGGGAGGACCAACTTCCACAGGTAAGTGCGAATGTGACGAGAGGTTCAGACCACTCCAAGCCAAAAACGCTCCGAACCTTCAGCTCAGTGTCTTTTGCTGACTTTGAACAGGTCTTTCAAGTGATGGAAAATAGCTTAAGAGTTTGTTGAATGAAAGAAAAATTCAAAAACAATTGCTCTAAGCTCACACAACTGCAGAACAGATTCAGGAACATCGAAAGGTAACTTACATATTTTAAGTGGTACGGTAGCCTCAAGATAAAGTGCTCAATCATGATTGCATTTAGAAAATGCCCTCCCACATTAATTGTTGCCTGATGAAATTCATTCATAAAGTTAAATAGATTCCGGAGTTCAAAACTTACACCCCATATACTTTTAACTGATCCATTACAACTTCAACGAGGAGAAATGTGTATTAATGGATCAATTATTGTAGCATCAGCAATATACGAAGCATGGATTATAATGACTGAGTAACTTGCCTTTTGCATTAGTGATACAACTTGTTCAGCAGTCTCTGGAATACCATGCTCTATAAATGCCTGACAGATTCATGAAAAAAGGAATTATTTCTTAAATTGAGTATAATATGAATTGATTTTTGGGTATAACATAGGCCACTTACATTCATCACACATGAATTGTATGCGTTTATCCAGAATGCTAGCTTCTGCTGATGAGTCAAACCCTCTAATTTCACAGATGATAGCTTGCCAAGGAGAATCCTTATGTTTGAAATGTAAAGAACACGATAAGGACATGCAAATATACTGACTTCTTAATCATAATTACTAGAAAATGGTAGAGAGCCTGAACTTACTTAAGTCTGTGAATCAGAAACGAAGCATTCATTTTTT
Source organism: Solanum bulbocastanum (assembly GCA_037074985.1). Lineage (NCBI taxonomy): Eukaryota > Viridiplantae > Streptophyta > Magnoliopsida > Solanales > Solanaceae > Solanum > Solanum bulbocastanum. Next base: position 36,833,220 of record CM073598.1, on the reverse strand, counting down.
GGTTTAGATTAACAGAGTTAGCATCTATATTGAGTATATATCTGTATTCGCCAATATCTTGTTTCCTTAGTTCTGAGCAGATGCAATACGGATCTTGCAACTCCCTTTCATTCAAGAATTTTGCTCCTAAAGAGCGAAAAGATTCTGTATTAGCTATCTTCCCTTTAGATGTGCTCAACCTTAATAAGATGCTAGACAAGCACTTTAAAATGTCTTCAGATATTTTGTTTTCTGTGCTTTCAGCTTCCAATTCCCGTTCATCTGAAGAAGCTAAATAACTCTCTTGTGCTTGTTCTACAACCCTGCACTGAACAGATAGAATTATAATAAGATCAATTCGCATGTGAAGCATCAAATGCTAACTTTCTTGCTGGTTGCCTAATGGTATATACCTGAACCCTAACATCTGCTATTTTGCTGATTGATTCAGGCTTAACAGGAGGCCTTACTAACGAAGTCTTTATCGTGCTGACTTGCTTCTGTGTAGATGGCTTATCCTTAGTACAACTATCAGCCGAGTGATTCTCTTTTCGTAGGCCATCTATCAATGAGTCATTGCAACTCTTCATAACAGCTTGTCTGCTATTTGGCGTTACGTCATAGCTAATTCTCGAGCTACCGAACATTGATTCTTTTAAAAACAACTTTCTACTTGAAGCACTCCTATCTAGAGAAAGAGAAGACTGTGGCACGGATGATCCGAGGTTGACTTCACTCATGGAAAATGATCTTGAATGTCTTTGCTTAGAAACTTTACCATGTAACTGAGGGTATGAATCAGACAAATGATTGCCATCCGTATTTCGCCTTGAGCATGTGGAAACTGCTTCTTGATAGAGACCTTGTCTATAATTAACAACCTGTTCCTCAAGCCGGACCACTTCTTCTTCCAAAACAGCTACTTCAGCAAGAAGCTCTAATGTCTGCATTATTGTCATCACACAAATCAATTCATTTACCAGATTCAATTGAACTCAATATTTTCATAACGAAAACACGAAATAAATCATTTAAATTTCAATTGAACCACAAGTACTAACATATTTGGGAAGATAAGGAGGAAGGCGAGGTAGAAATCCTAAAGGTCTATAAAAAGCTCTTTCCAGCGCTCTGTGAATATTTTCTTCATGCCTCAACTTCTTCTTTAGCTTATCAACCTGCCAATTTGATCGCGAAAAATCAGAAAATTTTAAAACCTCAAGGCAAAAAATGAAAAATTTAATTTTATGAATTTAGAGCATTAAGATAAGAATACATCTTGAAGTAAGGCTGATTTTCTCTCTTTAGCAGCTTGACGCCGATTAACTCTGGGCTTCTCTACAGACAAGAATTTGTTTTGCTGTATTTCCATCTTCTTCTCCTATCAAGAATTAGATTTAACAAACTTTTCAGGTTGAATTTAATAAGTGAGATAAATTAGATGTGTAATTAAAAGGGGTATTGAGAATATGAGTAAAGCATCCAATTCAGAAATTGGATCCAAAGATGAGTACAGGTTGTGTATTATTCAAGACAATGGCCAAATAAAGGAAGAAAAAGTAAAAGGAGGAAAGGGGACAAGAAAGAAGAGAAATCTCAATAATTTAGCATAATCAAAGTTGTTGCACAACAGAGAGAAGAAAATTTTGTGATTTTTAGAAAGTGGAAGAACTCACCTTTTGAGGATTCAAAGGAGCTTTTTTGGGGTGCAGAGATGATCGGAATCTATTGTTCATCTCTTTTTATTTTCTTGAAAATCTGCTAAAGAAAATGGTGGTGTCGAAGTTTATAAGGTAAATTTCAGACAAAGACCAATCTAAGGATTTTGAAGAAAAGAATAAGAAATTCAGAGAGGTGGAAGAAGAACATACATAAAAAGCACAAGCATGAGATATAGAGAGAGAGAATGAAAGAAAGAAGAGAGAGCGGGAAAGTTAAAGGGTGATACAGAAAAGAGAGATAAAAAGGGGACTACAACAGAGTGGGAGCATCTCTATTTTTTTTTTTTTTATATAATATTTATTTTGGAGTTTGATTAATTTAAATTTATACGTATAAAACTCATTCAAGAAAATGCTTGAATAGTTCTCAAAGAATTTTTTTTCATACTGAAAAAAATATAATCTTTTATTCATCCAATTATTGGAGTGGAAATAGCTTGAGCTGTGAGTAATATACTAATAATGGTAATAATAGCTACTATCAATGAGTTTTATGCTCTTCTCAAAAGAATTTTTTTTATATATATATATATTAGTAAAGCAGAATAAACTAAAGACTATTAACAAAAACTAATTACTCTTACCATATACATGAGTTTTAAATTAATGCCAATTGTATAAGATTAAAAGATTGCTTCCCGTCACTAAAGTACTGCTCTCCCTCGACACACTTTCCTTTTTAATAAACTTTATAAATAGATTATTTTTTATTTCCTTTTGTCAGTAGAAAATGAGGCAACAAACGAATATGGACGAAGAAAGTGAAGGCCAGGTGGAATTTTTTACTCAGAATTTTTAACACATATGGTAAGTTTTATTATTAGGAGTTATATAGAATTATTATTAATAAAAGATTGGTAATAAATATTGAATGAATGAAGTAATCCATATATACATACATGGAATTAATAAATAGTACTACGTATTGCTTTATTCTTGTTTCTTTCATTTTGTTTTTGTAGGCATTTATTCGATTGCCACTAGATCAATCTATTAGTTCAGCTGGCCAACATTGAGTTGCATATATATGCTATCCAGCTCTTATCGATATATATATTTATCTAGGACCTGCACCTCTCATTTTCTTACTTTTTTGGCTGTTTTAATTTCATGAACATGACGGCATCCATATGGACTAAATAATAGTAATGCAATATTCTAAGTTTTTTTTTAAAAAAAAAGGACATATCTTTGGATAATGTTTTCAATTGAATTGTTTTTTTGTATGTCAAAATATTGGGGGGGTGAAAAACGAACATGTTTTAGAAGATAGTATAACAGGAAGTTTAATTAATTGATGCCCAAAATGCAATTGTCACTGCTACATATAATCCAAAAAAATAATGTACCTCTTTCTCATAAAATCTTCTTAACGAATTGTTCCACACAATAAATAAGTAATAAAAAGCCAAGTTTTATGAAGCTAAAAACCAAGTTTTATGAAGCTGGTAGCTACAAATAGGTGATAGATAAATAATATTCCCTCTGTTTCAAAAAGAGTGACCTAGTTTGACTTGATATGGAGTTTAAGAAAATAAAGTAGACTTTTGAATCTTGTGGTCCTAAATTAAAGTTATGTCAAATGTACAAAATTATCCTTTAATCTTGTGGTCTTAAACATGTCACGTGAAAAGCTGAAAATAAAATATTATCAAAAAAGAAAAGAGGTCATTCCTTTTTAAATAAACTAAAAAAAAAGGAGGTCATTCTTGTTTAAATAGAGGAATTAATAGGAATATAAAAACTCTTGGTCCCAAGTAGCAAATAAAGTATTTGAAAGCAAGTAATGCCAAATTCCAATAGTTATAGGAATATTTTTTTTTCTCAAGGGTAATTATTATTGTACGTATGTGAATTGATTTTGTCACAAAAATTACGGTAAAAAAAGTAGAAAAGCATTTCAAGTGGACAACAGCTTTATATATGTGTACGTAGTACCAAATTCATTATAAATGCTTGTTGAAGAAGTATAAGTATTTGTAGGGAGTACTATTTTGGGTAATTAACTGCACATATTTCAATATTTGTCCGTTTTGTAGGTTACAAAAATTACGTAGGTAAGTGATAAACTTTTCATGGGTGTCACAGTTGGAGGCAGTGTGGTATTATATAGTACATCTACTAATTAATTAATCAAAGAAATTTGTAGTAAATTAAAACGACAGTTTTAGAATTATGTTGATTATTATGTTTCTATCAATTGATTATAACAAATATTAACTAAGTACGCTAAACTCCTTATGCAATTTAATAACCCAAAAGAAATGGTAAATACTACTTTTGCTTACTTTTACTTATTCATTATATTAAAAAAATTATTTTTATTTATTCATGATATCATTAATAATTACTAATTTATTTATTGCTTCTCATATGAGTAGTGTTTCAATGATACGGTTGAAGGCAGTCCGGATCAATGCATTAAAAATAGCACAAGTTGTACTTAACAAAAGTGAAAAACTAGGTAGTTGTACATTGGAGTAAATATTATAATTATATCGAGCAAAGCACGTACCCCACGCTTGTCCATTTTCAGCTTTGAAACATATTGATTGTGCACATGTGCCCTTATCAGTTTCATCATCAATATATATATCTATATATAATCGTACCTGATCTTTGCAATTCGATCGTTTTTTGACAAGACAAAATGTGATTATAAATCATTTCATATTATAAAAACATACTCTTCGACCTTCGTTTCAATTAATTTATCCTTTTTTCTTTTGACCCATGATCAATTTGATTCAACATTACGCTCCGTTAATATATTGATTCGCTAATGCCTCCATAAAGTAAAATATTGATTAATGAATATTTGTGATAAAGCAAGATTGCTCCCACTTCCCCAAGCTGGCCCGATCTCTAATTAATAAAATTAACAGTTGAAATACAAGATTAATGGTGTCAGAACTTTTCCTCTGAAGGAGCAAACTTCCAAAAAGATGGGGAGAAAACCAAAACTACTTTTGAACATGTTAATAAGACTCATTCCTATTGTATTTTATGCTAAAATAATGTATCGTCACTTTCATTTGGTGTGAACTACTGTGCTAAATTTACTCTTCTTCTTTTTTAATCATTTTGATCAGTAATTGTCAAGTATTCTTCTTCTTTTTCATGTTAGAAATATATATCTCCAACTAAGCAACTACTGGCAAATAATTTAACTTTATTGGTCAATTTCAATATAATATTGCGTCACGTTATCATGCAATCCCTTTAGCATAATGCATTGTCTTCCTTATATACTTGGGTTTTTTTTACTTCCTTATTAGTTTTCGTGCTTTCTTATTACTTTCATTTCATATTAGTTAATCACTTTTTTTTACACACATATTAAGAAATCATAAATAAAAAGATAATTTTATTAATTCACTCCTTAAAAAAACTTTTTGAAAATTTTACAAACAAATGTGAACACCTTAAAAAGAATTAATTGCAAGGCTAATATAGAAAAAATGATTTTTGTCGGGATATACGGTGGCTAGTAAGTCATTTCGTTAGCATTTTATTCAACGTTGATTTAATAAGGTGATCAATTAATATGGAATTACTATTTTTAATAAGATGATCAACTTATATCGAACGAAAAAAGTATTTATCATGCTTCCCAAATTATTTTGAATTGATTTTTTTTTATCAGTAGAAATATAAAATTTACGTACACACTATTTTTTCTAAATTCCAATACTAATTGTTGTCGTTGTCGTCACTCATCATGAATGGCAGCACTATTATATTCCACAATATAATGCTTTATATTTATGGTGGTTACTAATGAGAGCAGCACAAAATATAATTAATGATGGCCGGTACTCTATATGTCTATTTGCCTAATATTCACGCTTTTATCTTCAGAACTCAAAAATATGATTTTGAGATTGGATAATTTGCTACAGTATTTTTCATCATCCTCTTACTCCCTACCCCGATTAATTTACGTGACATCATTTTATTTGACATAAATTTTTTATCAAATTTCAAAAGCTAATTATGTTTAATTTGTGTTCTCTTTGATCACTTGCATAGCCATAAATTACTCTATTCGTTCATTTTTACTTGTCATTGTTTGACTTGACACATCCATTAAGAAAATAATTATTGATATAAGTTTTACAACATTACTCCTGTTAGTTGATGTTTAATATTAGATCTTAGAAAATGATTTGCTAAGGATAAAAGATAGAAAAATAATATAATTGTCTTTTGTGGATATGTCAAAAGTGAAAAGTATAAACGAGAATTTATTTTAGAAATAAGTGACAAATAAAAATAAACGGAGGAAATATTTCATTAAGGTAAAATGATAATTTTGAAGTTTAAATATTAGCTGACATTCTTTTGGGAACTGACTAAGAGATCGTTTGGATTAACTTAAAAAAAGTAGCTTTTAAGTCAAAAATAAAAGTCAAATTGAAATGACTTTTAAATCAAAAAAAAAAGTAGGGGAGACCTACTTTTGGTTTCTAACTTATTTTAAGTCATTTTTTTATCTTGCCAAACACTTCGTAACTTATTTTAAGTCATTTTTAACTTATTTTAAATTATTTTTTATATTTGCCAAACACTTCCAGAAGTCAAAAATTGACTTAAAAGTAGGTTTAACCAACTTTTAAGCCAATCCAAACGGGCTCTAAAAAAAAATGCGTCAAATAAGTTTAGAGAAGAGAATAACTAATTAAATATGACAATTCACAAGTAGCTGCCTTGTCCCAGGATCCAGTATTTGTTGGTGTATATTTAGCTACTATTAACTACTTGCTAACAACCTAATCGAATTTCAACATCATTAATTGATAAATTAAAAGTCCGCAACTTCATAAGTTCTTTGAAAAATAATTTTCTAATTGGCAGCATGGACTATAATTTTAGTTACTAGTCGTAGGTGTAAATTAGGTATCCACTAATAATTGAGAACATTAAAGAAAGTCTTCAATTATTGAATGGTAGAAGTTAATGACTTTTAAGTATGAAAGTGTTTTCGTACAAAGGCTATGGTATCGTCCCTCACTTGCTAAAAGTACCTACATTATGCATGTTCTGGATTTTAAAAGAAGTAAGAGAAGACGTTGAGGATTCAACAAAATTAATGAGAGGAGAATAATTTCTTCTAAAGTTAGTTATATTGCCAAAGAAAGGATAAGAATGAGTGTCATTTAATGCCTCAATTCTACCCACGCCTAAAAAACTTTGCCTAAAAATTGATCTCAATATAATTTTTTATTTGCTGTTGTTCAAATTTGAATGAATCAAAATAGAATGAATTAATAAATAGAAAGGCAGATAATGATCGGCCTCAAATATTACTTGTCATGAATTGTTAAAGATTGAGTCATCGCTCAAGCTCATCAAATTTTAATTTCTTTCTATTCAGTTCACCAACCCAACTTTTAGAGATATATAGTGAATTGGAGCAATCATAATTTTGTTGCCAGTTTTGCGACCCCTTCTAAAGGGTCAACATTTGTCTCAACCAAATCCTTCCTGGAAAATATAAGGTCACTCTTCCAATGATGATGCATATTCTAGGCAAGGGCAGAGCAAAGTGGGGTTTATGGGTTCGGACAAACCCAATAATTTTTTCATAGATTCTGTATTTGTACTAGAAAATTAAGTAAATACTTGTAAATTCCTAACAAAACTGAATGAAAGCTCAATGATAAAGAAAAGAGAAGGAAATTTAGAACCCCACACTCCTAATATTGACTCCGTCTCTGATTCTAGGTACTATATCCTCACGGCATTTACTTTTCGTCATCTCTTGCTAACAACCATCACTTTTTTTGGCAATGGGCTGGCTTGAGCGGTCCCCTAGCTATTTGCAGGAGCCGTTCGGTCGCCTTCACTTGGCTGGATTTTAAAAAGCCCTTTGGTTATTATTGGACCACCTTCTCTCACCATTCCTAGTTTAGCTACCGGTGGCAAAATCAACCCAATCCGCTTAATCTGTCCAACTCATTCAGGTTAATGTCCTATTTGTTTCTTCAGCTTATTTCAGTTTATTAAAAGTTGAGTTGATATGTAACTCAAATTAACTAATGAGAAATCTTGTCGAAATATTTTTAAAAAGTTATTTTGTTTATTTGATATGTTATATATAGCTATGATAAAAAAAAAAAAAATTATTAAAACTTAGTAAGAATTAGACGGATTAGGTTATGACCTGCATCCAGCTCAAGTAGCATTTGGGAGGATTATTGTTCTCCCATTTTAACCTATCCAAATTCAGTTGATACCTCTATCCACTACCAACGGGTTGCATCCCTAAAAAGGGTATTTTCCTCTATACAGTCAAAAAGATTTGCGTTACACCTTATGACTCGCTAGAAGCCCAATCACACAGAAAATTGTGCACATCACCACATATATATTTGTGACGGTGATGTTGTATTGGGTAATGAAACCAACAAGCCGATATATGGAAGCTAATCAATCCGTCGTAATTCGTCTAGTCCTCCTACGAGCTCTTATTAGTCTTAGCCAACATATTTTGCGAAGGAATAAATTTGGACCGAAACAAAAATACACATAACTAGGCGATTATTAACCCGCCCAAACATAAAGAGATTATAATTTTGACTGATTTTGACACACATAATACCTAGGTCTATTTGACTACTAGCGAAACAAAAGTAAGTTGCAGAACATATATTACACGGGCTTTCCTCTTTCTTCTCTTAAGGTAACAAATGAATGTTGTACTTTCCCCTTTTCAATAATTGGGCCGAAAAGGGAGAGCATATGGACTCCAACAATGTTACTATGAGCCTTTCTTTGGAAAAGCCTATGGGCCTCAAGGCCTTAAATCTCCAATTCCAATTTATATATACACATATATACAGACGCAAGCACACGCGCACATATATATACACACACTTCCTCCCATTCAATTTATATGTCTACTGGTATTATGAAATGTTTGACTTTATTTATATTAGTTATAATGTTATATAAAAATAAAAATTTGATTAACCTCAATATGTCATACATTTAAATGTATCATATAAAATGAGTTGGAATGAATATAATTAATTATTACACTACTAATATTTGAGGCATATGCTCTCAAGTATATGCGTTGCATGACTCAAAATCTTTTAAGTGTATGGCCGCAAACCTCTAGCTTTCCACTACAAATTTAGAAGCTCCTTGTATTACAGTTGCTGCTAAAATTAATCTCATCATTTGTTGTGCGGCATGGTTAGTCCAAAGTTTGCCCCTCTATATATTACACTCTTCTCTTTAAACAGAAGTCGCAATAAATAAATAAATAAATAAATAAGAAAAATATAGTATAAATAATCAATCAGAAGGGTGAAATTAGGATTTTGAGTCTATGAGCCGTAGCTCCTTCCCTGGCTTGATCAACATAGAACATTAGCGATCCCCTCAAATTCGAAATAGCTTATGATTGTACAGGAATAACACACACAAAAATAAGAGTTTAAAAAATGTCAATTAGCTAGTTTTTTTTGCTAATTTTGAGTCTTATGACCCTCATCTGGACTATGAACTTCATCTTTCAGTGCTATCTATGGTCATAATTTTTTTTTTGGGAAAATGCATGAGTACCTCCCAACTTATGCTCGAAATTTCAGAGACACACTTATACTATACTAAGGTACTATTAACCCACAAACTTATTTTATAAATAACTTTTTACCCCTTTTTGGCTTACGTGACACTATCTTCTGGGCCCAGTGTCTGTTGACAATTTTTTCAAGCTATTTGATTGATAGTGCCACGTAGGCCGAAAAGACGTAGAAAATTATTTATAAAATAAATTTGGGGTAATAGGATCTTAGTATAATATAAGTGTATCTCTAAAATTTTGAGAATAGATTGGAGGTACTTATGCATTTTCCCTATAAAATGGGCTTTAATTTAGCTACTTTAATTTACAGCTAAAGAAAAAACAGTTGTGCCAAAAATCATTAGAATTAAACAAGCAAATACACTTTAGCTTTGCTGGCCATGGTTTCACCAACCTACTTTAGTTTTGACTAATTTTCGTTTGACTAGAAATAATAGTGTGCTGTCACTTTCAACCTCCCAATTAGTAGATGGGTCCCAGGTAGATCGATCTCTTAATTAATTTCACAATTAGCCCTAATTGAAAAAAGAATTAGTATTCAATAATGTTAGGACAAAACAGAAATCTAAGCTGTACTCTCTAATGCGCATGCTTCAACTTGCTGATTTTGTTAATCAACCCACGAATCTGTGTCTCCATGTGAGACGGCTCCAAATGTATATTTTTTTACAAAAAAAGAAAAGAAAAGAAAAGTGTATCTTTTACTAGAAAAATAGACAATTAATTTAGTAAGCGTATCTTTATCGTTAATAATAACGTAATTCAAGTATCAATGTGGGGTTTAAGACTCCTTGTGCCTTAATCATAAACTAACTTAACTACCACTATCTCTATATTATTTACTAATTAAATTGTAGGGTCACAACTCCTAATTAAACTCGAAATTCAACTTTATGTGTACTTTGTATTTATTTTTTCTTAGAATACTACTGTTGTAGTACTGTATCTTATTTTGTCTTTTCATATATAATAACTTAAAAGATTCCAGCTTTACGCACACTTAGGAAATGTCAATTCAATTTTATTCCTTAAAAAAATAAATTAAAAGTGAGGACAATACAGTACTAATAGCATATGGTGTGGTCTTGGTGTCCTTTTCTCTAAGATTTACTGTCAACATTTTGGAGTTTAGCAATTTTGCATTTGTATAAACATATCTTCCTGGCGACTCTGTCATGCATTAGGAGGGTAGTTACATTATACTAATAAAATAGCCTTTCACGATAATTAATATATATGTTAACAAAAGTATTAAACCCTTTACTGATAACAATAAATTTGCATTAAATTTATTATCGCTATAAATTTTAGAGATATATATAAAAAAAATATTAATTATTTCTAAAAATATATATACTAACAATTAAACTCTTATTGCTAATAATTTATTTTGATTCAATATTCTATTCTGAACACATGGGTGTGCAACTTTTAAGTTTAATAAACTATCTTAAAAAATAATTTTTTAATAAAATAGCAAAACACCCCCTTTCACCACCCCCAAGACACAAAGAACGTCTAGGTACAATCAACGTTGGGTACCTAAGCAGAAAGGCATGAGAACGTGAAGTCTTTTGCTAGGCGCTAGCTTAGCAAAATTTTTCTTTTATTTGCAAATTGCAATGATATAATATTAATAGTCTCGGAGTTTAAATTTTACGATCACCATTTTATCTTTTAAAAGAAAAGTATTCATTATGTGTGTTTAGTCCATAAAAGTAAATCAAATTCACACCTATTGCGATTATTATTAAAAATATAGTCAGATGATTTAAAATTTGACATGATACATAATATCAAACTCGTAGTCCTATATAGGTCATATGATTCTACGTTCAACGATAATTTTGGTAAATTAATTAGAGTTAGAGTAGATCCCCAACTCACATAGTAGCTTATCATCAAATTGTTCAGCAATACGAATATAATTCCATATATAACCAAGAATTTTCCACCAGCTACATAAAATTATTGTTAGTATAGTTCACAATCCATGCAGTCAACAGATCCAGCGTGCTGACTTTGTTCTACCATATTTAGAGCCATATAGTTAAACTCTTTGTTTCAAAATAGCTCATATTTTCATTTTAAAATAAATAGTATATGACAAAATTAAAAAATTATTTCTTTTTATTTCAATTTTATTCTTATTTAAACAAATGAAATTTTTAATAAATCACGAAATACAGAAGGAATATGTTGTCTATGCTGCGATATGACTCCAAAATATATATAAAAAAAAAAAACGCCAAAAAGGTATTTTCTACCCTAACCACCTTTATTGCGGGAAGAGATATTGTTGTGTTCTAGCGTTGTACGCCTCTTTCTCAAGATTTTAATGCTACATTCTTTTTTCTCAAGAAAATGCTCAAAGAGTCTTTTCAAACAGTATTTTTATTCCGGCTTATTTTCTCACAAGCAATCATAGTCTAGTTTAGTCTAAAATTACTAAATATTAATCTCACATGCGTTAGATATATTCTAAGATATCAAATTCCACTTTTGAAGGTCAGAATGATATTCAACAGCAGAAATTAATAAATAGACGGGTTATTGATTATCCTGAACTTGGGTGAGTCAAAATGAATTGAGTTAGCAGATTATTGATCTGCCTAAAAATTACTTGAGTTGAGTTGAGTTAGCATTTTTGAACCAAAGTTTTGACTGTAAGGACATTTTTAGTCAAACTACAAACGGAGAACATTTTTGACCCTTTTCCCTTTATTTATTATGATTATATATAACATATAAAATTGATAATAAAGTTTTTTAAAAACATTTTAACAAGATTTCTAATGAGCCAATTTAAGTTATATATCAACTCAATTTTTAATGGGTTGAGCTAATGAATGAGCGGGTCATGAATAACCCTCTCAAACTTAAGTTGGTTAGGCAGGATTGAGTTTTATTTTGCCAATCCTAGGTATAATAATGTTCTCCACTCGCGCATCTTCATTTTTTTAAAATCCTAACAAAATTAATTCTTAAATACAAAGGTGCATGCCTGTAGTTGTCCAGGACCCGTCTATCGTTCTTTGCAACAACAATAACAATAGTTACGTCTCAGTTTCATTATATGAATTATGACTCCTGAGTTTAACGCCACGATAATTTGCACATATTTGTAACATCTACATTTTTTTGCAGTTAAAGTAGTCGAATTTTTTGGACAAAGTGCAATTCTCCGTCAATTATTCTTAGTTGGATTGGGAAATTTAGATTTTATGCATATTTTTATTTCAAGCAAGGATTGTCCTTGGTTTTAATTTTGATACTATTTCGAGTATGTAGCATTACTATTTTCAACAATTAGCTCAAAATATCTGAAGTCAAAATTAAAACAACAATACATAAATATACACACACAAAAACTAATTAGTCAAAATTTAAGAGCAATTACTTATGATACATGCAAACAACTAAAATAATAGTACTAATTTCTACACCATTTTGCTTGTTTCACAATCACAAAGAGAAATAAGAAGTATAATTTTGTTTTTTGACTTCTAATTTTGAATTGAATGACCCACACCCGGACTATGCCCAGGTCCTGAAGGGTCAGAACCATCAACGTTCTCAGCCTTGCTGCTATCATGTGTTGATGACCCAAAATTAGAAGACGGCATATAGTAGTTTACCCTCTTCTTCAGCTTAGACTTGAGGTGTCTTGCCTCTACATGTAACATCTCATGACTCAAGAGCAATACAATGAAGAATATAAGGAAACTATACTTAATAGCTTTAGTGTTTGTTGCTGCCATTATATTTGTGTTAGAAAGAAATTAAACAATAAGGTTTTGATTTGTATGTTAAATTAGATTTAGAAGTGTAGTATATATAGGCAAGGAAAAAGAGGATGATCGGACAATAATATGCATTTTCATTAATATACGTAATGTTGTTAAATCTATATTGGAGTGAACATAAATGAGAGAGGAACATGTGCTTGTGTCTTCTCACTCCTCAGAGGTGGGAGGGAAGATTCGTACGTATTTGATAAGATAAATGAATATGTAAAGTAAAAACGGATGGTTTGTTTTTGGTGATTAAGGGCCACCTCTAGTGAAGAATTAAGCAGCAAAATAAAAGCTCACATGCCACGCTATGATCGATCTGTATATCTTCATTTCCTACTTGTCTCTATATTCCCCATGCTCTCATCCCATGCCACTGCACACTTAGTTGCAATTTCAACTCTAGTATTACTATATAATACTATCACACTTTAGTGCATGCCCATCTCTACAATTTCTTAAATCCTCAAAACGACATATTCAGTGTAAACCTATAGATTTTGGGGTCTGAAGAGGGTGATATCGTGCTCTACTTTTACTCTTATCTTGAGAAGATATAGAAGTTGTTTTTGAGGAGTAACATTTAGGATATTAGAATTTTTTTAATTTATTTGAAATGGAAATAGCCTACGTAGGGTGTAGTCCTTTAACTACCCATTCATCTAGTATAAATATTTATATATAAAAATCTGGTTAATAGATATTAAATCTGAATTCATAAATTTAATATTAAACATCTTAAAATTAGTTGGATCGATTGAATTTAAATTTAGAATCCGCCTCGAGCCTAAAGGAAAAGTGCACCCTTTGTGCCTGAGGACATTAAGAAGACAAATCGAACTGAAAAACTTTCATTTGGGAAATATGCTTGGCATGAGAAGCAAGGAATGTGATTCCTGAGAAAATCACAATGTAATTGGATTTTCTTCAAAAACTATTCTAACTATAAAATCAAATATGCACTCAATACTTTTTTGGTGGCCACTTGTTGAATTACCGTTCGATAGTCCTCATTAGAAGTCAGCCTATAAAATCATAATTCGTTTTATGATTCAATCCATTTATATTTGGATGGCTTGAGTTTTAACTCAGTTTTAAATTCATTTAGTCCAATTAGCTTTAGCTCAAGTAACATTTAAGCGGATTAATGACTCATTCATTAATTAATTTAATTCATTTTCACATTCTTATATTCAATTCAATCCATTTATTTAACACCCTCATCTTGATCTTCCCATTCGCATAGTTGCTTCAATATTACTTCATATACCCGATGTTTCTGTTACTTTTAAATATATTTATTTTTATTTGCTGTTTATCTTATCCCATTTAATTCATTTTTTACCCCTCTCAGAAACTAATTTTGCGGAATAACTATGACTAAAATATCTTAAACTTTTGCATTGCAGTAGGCAGCTTTATGATTATTAAATTATTTGTGGCAAATAGTCACTATAATAATTTTAAGGAAAAATCCTTTTGACTAGAAAATTTGGTTAAAATAATATTTTATCTATGCTATTTTATCTTTTTAAATATTTTTACCTTTTTAACTTTAATAACTTTTAATTAAAAAATGGAAAAAAGAATAGTTTATTTTAAAATAAAAAAAATATTATACACTTTTTAAATTTTTGGCCAAATTCTGGCCAAATTTTCTGGTCATTTATCATTACCCTAAATTTAATTATGCTACATAGTTATGGTTTGCATATTTTCGGGTTGTAGCTACAGTTTAAGCTAACTTGTTTGTATAATTCGGGGGTGATTTTGTATAATTGAGTTATTTTTGTATAAACTTGAAATAACGAATTTATACAAACGCAAACATATGAACTTTAAACAGTTATACAAATTATATTATACAAAATTACATTATACAAATTCCAAATTATAGAAACGTGCGAATTATACAAACTCGAAACCTCAATCCAATAATTATCACTGAATATTGATTGCGAGTGATAATTAACAAAAACTATAGCTATGATGACTAATTAACCAATATATATTTAACCATGTAAATTTTTAAACAGCACAACATTTTTACCGTAAAAGATAGAAGGGAATTAACAATAACCTCTATGCTTATATAAAATTACGGTAGTATACTCCATGAAAAAAGATCAATCAGTGATCAAATAAATTTAACAATTACCCAAAAAAAAAAATCACCTAAAGAACTCATCCATTAAATAGGATCAACGATGGATATTTATTATTAGCAACAGAAATTGTTAATACATATATTTTTTTATTCAGAGACAAGTTTTGGTTGCTAATATTTTTTTTCATTATATTATGATGAAGAACCTAACATCCATGCGTCACAGAAGATGAGGATTTAATATTTTCCTGGAGATGCAAATTAAGGGTAGCTAGCTCCACATGAGATTTGGAAATCCATGAGAAAGCACAAAATCAAAAAGAAATCTTTCACCAACCCCATTGAAATCATCAGAAGAGAACAAAGTGCACATGAAATTAAGTGCAATGGACTGGTACGTAGTTAATTAGGGTCCACTAATTTTTGTCTGGGACACTGCCTTTTCAAATTTTTGTAACTTAACCGTTAACTAGCTCCTTAGGCCAGGGAGCTAGACTACCTTTTCATTCTTTACAATTTATTTATTGCTCTTAACTGCAAAGAAAATCAAGAATCTTCCCAATTTTGTGGCTCATAAAGAATCTTGCTTTTTTAATTTAGCCTCACATACACAAGTTGGAATTAGGCAACCGCAAAGGGTCACCTAGGCCTTTGGGTTCTCTAAACTGTAAAGTTAGGTTCTTCTATATTACATGCAACAGTGGTTTAAGGACAATAAAAAAAAACACTTAGCAGGACAAGCACTAGTCCCTAATAAACAGTATATAAGTACAAAATGTGTAGGTCAGTGAGTTGGACTCTTCTAAAATTCTTTAAAGGTTTAAGTTTGTTACAACATATTTCTTCCGTCTTATGTGACACATTTTATTAGACTTAAAATTTAAGAAAGAAAAGAGAACTTCTGAAATTTATGTGGCTATAAAGTATTTTATTAAGTATAAAAGATAATTTTCAAATTGAATTATAAAAAGATGACTTTCTTTTTCGGACAGATTAAAAAAAAATATGTCACGTAAATAGAGACAAGGGAGTAGTTTATAATAAGTTCTTTACAAAATTAAGTAGTACGATTTTTAGGTAGCTCTTGAGTTCTTGAAGGGTAATATTGTATAAAGTTTTTATAATGAAAGAGGGATATGCTTTTTGGACTGCTAATCCGATCCCCTGGGAAATTAAAGATCTTGTTTATAGGGTGGTTACTGTTCTTTATGTGAAGATTAGGGCTACTCTATTTTAACTTCTTATTTCACAAAGGAAAAGGACACCTCACGCATTCGTGATTTATTATTTTTTGAACTTTCATCTCATAACGTGATGGGTCTCTCAGTAATAAAAAAATATTATATATATATAGAATGCAAATTGCCAGGCTGGTCTCTATATATAAGTATGAATATGAATAAAATATGCGATTGGAATAAAGCTTGTTTTGGTCGTAGTAATTATTTTTTCCAATTAAATGATAAATGTAGATTATAGTATTAGCGATAAAGTTGTATGGTATTAAAATGTGTACTTGACTGTCTCCAAATATTCTAGTATTAGTAGTAAAGTAGAATTAAAAAAAATTGGTCACATTTTTTAATAATTAGAGTTGTGAAGTTGTTTTTTCTTTTAAAAAAATAATTAGTTGTATAACTTTCTCACGTATTGCCACTTAAAAATAGCTTAATTATGCTTCATAACTATAGTTTGCTAATTATAATTTGTACCTATGCTGGAGAGTGGTGAACAAGATTGGGAGAGGGAGGAGAGAGGCAAGCGAGAGAGGGCAGAGAGTGAAGAAAGGTGAATTGTATTTGTATATTGGTTAAATAATTGTACATATGTAACTATTATGTATATGTATCAATGATTGTATTTGTATATTTGCATACAATTTGAATTTGTATACAATTGAATCGGGTTAAAACATTTGTATTTGTATATCTAATCTCCCTCTAGTTTTATACAAACACAAATTATGCATTGTATTTGTATAATTTGTGTTTGTATAAAGCGAGAGATAGAAAGGTAAAGAAGACTGGGCAGGGAAAGTTTTGTATTTGTAAATTATAAGTGTATAGGATGGAGAAATATATATTTGTATATCCAATCCCTCTCGATTTATACAAACACAAACACTTTATACAAACACAAATGATATTTGTGTTTTGTATGAAGTGAGAGAGTGATTGGTAGATGAGAATCGAGAGAGACTGGGCAGGGAGAGAAGAGAGGCGAGGGAGAGATGATTGAAAATAAGGAGAGAGGCGAGCGAGATTTCAGAGGAAGAATGGCAAGAGGCGAGAGAGAGGAGTATAATTATAGCTAAAAATAAATTTCAAATTGTAATTAATACAAATTATAACTATATATATTTGGTTAACTGCGTAATATTTCTCTATAAAAAATGGCAGTCTAGTTATCGTTAAGTTTCACAAAATCAACAGCATAAGCTGTGAAAACAGTATATTTCCTCCATTAATGAAGGCTGAGCTCTCACCAACAATCAGAGAAAGAAGAAAGATATTATTGAGAATGTGAAAACTAACTTTTGTCAATACAATGTATGTGTATATATACATTCACTGATAGAGACTTCTAACAAACTCAACTAACTATGAAATTGAAAACTTGTGACTCCTAACTAACTAACTAACTATGTGAATGAACATGTGATTAATTAACTAATCTTATCACTAGTTTTATCACCCCCCCTCAAGTTGGAGGTGAGGTACATACAGACAACTTGCTCAATAAATTAGTATGCTTGACTCCAGTTAAAGCTTTAGTAAAAACATCAGCCAATTGTGAATCTGTGGGAATGTATTGGAGTGTGATCAATCCTTGCTGCAGCTTGTTTCTGACAAAATGACAATCCACTTCTATATGTTTAGTTCTCTCATGAAAAATTGGATTCTTAGCAATGTGCACTGCTGCTTGACTATCACAAAACACATGTACAGGTAAGGGACATTTTACTGATAGCTCATCAAGTAATCTTTCTAGCCATACTATTTCACCCACAACTTGTCTCACAGCTCTATACTCTGCTTCTGCTGAAGATAGTGACACTGTGGGCTGCTTCTTAGACTTCCAACTAATAGGGCTATCACCCATGAGGACCAAATAACCACTCACTGACTTCCTTGAATCAGGACAAGAGGCCCAATCTGAGTCGCAATACGCACTGATGGTGAGGTCAGGTTTATTAGAGATGAAAACTCCTAGTGTAGGGTCCCGTTGTAGATATCTGAGCACATGATAGACTGCCTTCAAATGGGGCTCTCTAGGAGATTGCATGAACTGACTGAGGTGCTGCACACTATATGCTATATCCATCATTGTGTTGGTGAGAAAGTTAAGTTTCCCCACTAGCTTCCTATAGTGAGTAGGATCTGATAGTAGTGTACCTTCTGTAAGTCTCAACTTTTCATTAGAATCCAAAGGTGAAGTAGCAGTTTTGTAATTCATAAAGTCAAATTCATTCAAGAGATCAAGAGTAAACTTCCTTTGGGATATAAGAATACCATCCTTTCTGTATAAAATTTCCAGACCAAGAAAATAATGCAGCCTGCCCAAATCCTTTATTTTGAACTGATCATGTAAGAACACCTTTAAAGAAGTGATCTCATCTATGTCAGTCCAAGTTAAAATGATATCGTCAACATATACGGCAACAAAACCAGAGAGCACCCATTCTTCCTGTAAAACAGTGAATAATCACTGTTGGAATGAGTGTAACCTTTTGAATAGAGACTGTTGGCAAGTTTGTCGTACCACTGTCTGCTGGCCTGCTTTAAGCCATATAATGACTTTTTCAATTTACAAACTATGTTACTACTGTCCACTGCTAGTCCCTGTGGTAATGCCATGTAAACTTCTTCATTTAAATCACCATGAAGGAAAGCATTGTTAACATCCAATTGATATATGTTCCAGCCTTTCTTGGCTGCTAAAGAAATGAGAGTCCTCACCGTAGTCATTTTTACCACAGGTGAGAATGTCTCATTGTAATCTATTCCAGCCTGCTGAGTGTACCCCTTTACTACCAATCTAGCCTTGAATTTCTCGACACTACCATCTGCCTTATGTTTAATCTTGTACACCCATTTACATCCAATAACATTCTTCCCTTTAGGCAAACTAACTAGTTCCCAAGTGTCATTTGCATACAAGGCATCAAATTCCTGTGTCATTGCCAGCTGCCAGGCAGGATTCAAAATTGCTTCTTCATAAGAAGAAGGTTCAATATCATGTGAAACATTATTGATCAACTGTTGACTACTAGGACACAGACTAGTGAAACATACATGATCAGGGTAAGAAATGAAAGATGTAAGTGAGTGGTGTGGATCAGAAGTGAAAGATGTTGAAGAGGACAAGTTAGGTATTGTATAAGTGTAGTCATTCAAATAACTTGGAGTGTGAAGGGTTCTAGTTGATCTTCTAAGTGCAGGTGGAGCATCAGCGAAGGTAGAGGTGTTAATTCTAGGTGGAGGCATAGGAATTATAGGTTCAGTAGTTTGTGTATTAGTATTTGTGGAAACATGATTAGTAGTGACTTCAACTGGTGTGTCATCATTTAACACTTCATCATGAACAAAATCATTTGTTTTACTAGACATGCAAGGCAATGTATTAGAATGACTCACAAGTGATTTCAAAACAGAACTAAAACTGGAACCAACAGGAGAAGTAACAAAAGGGAAAACAGCTTCATGAAAAAAAACATCTCTGGACACATGAATTCTCTTGGTAGCTAAGTCAAGGACCTTGTAGCCCTTTGTATTAAAAGGGTATCCAATGAAGACATGTGGTGTTGCCCTTGGTTCAAACTTGTCCTTATGAGTTTTCAAGGTAGTTGGAAAACAAAGGCATCCAAAGCTTCTAAGGTAGGAATAAGTTGGTTTTCTTTGATATAGTAGTTCATATGGGGACTTGTTTTGTAAGAGTTTAGTGGGTAAGCTATTAATAAAATATGTGGCTGTCAGGACACACTCTCCCCAATACTTCATAGGCAGTTTTGATTGGAATAGAAGTACCCTTGCTGTTTCAAGGAGATATTTGTGCTTCCTTTCAACCACACCATTTTGTTGTGGTGTATAAGGACATGATCTCTGGTGTATTATACCTTTTTCTTGAAAGAAATTAGTTGATTCAATACTTGTAAATTCCAGACCATTATCAGATCTGATAGTTTTCAATTTGGTATGGAACTGATTTTTTATAAGGGAAATGAAAGCTTTTATGGTCTGTAATGCATTACTTTTGCACCTTAGCAGTTGTATCCAGGTTGACCTACTATAGTCATCCACCATAGTTAAGAAATAATGGTGACCATCATGGGTAGGTGTGTGGTATGGTCCCCATATATCAATGTGAAGCAGTTCAAATGTTGCACTAGTTGTGGTTGTACTTTCTGGGAAGGGCATCCTAGTTTGTCTAGCCATAGGACATATTGTGCAAGTGAAAGGCTGCTTATTAGAAAAATTCAGAGGTATGGTGGAGATAGTTTTCATTTTTACAAAAGGTACATGTCCCAATCTAGCATGCCATAAGAATTCATTGTCATGATTGTGAGTAAATTTAGTACCAGGAGATGAATTAACAGCAGAACATGAAACAGGATCGGCAACACAAGCTTCTTTATTGATTGTATGAAAGTATTTTACAATTTGAGATGGACTTTGACATACATTTCCAACAGACTTACAGTAGTTAAAAGAAGAAACAGGTTGACGTCTGACATGAGAAACAATATTGCTATTTTCTGGTGGACAATTGTGGCACTTTGGACAGAAAAAATACAGACTATTCTTGGCTTTACCAAGTGCCAGAGGGCTCTTCAGAGAAGGGCCCTGCAGTAAACAAGAAGAGCTGTTAAAGCTAACCATTCCCTTGAGTTGAAAAGCTAAACAATGAACAGATATCAAATTGAACTTGAAGCTAGGAATAAACAAAACTTTGTACAGAGTCAGTGTAGAAGTCAGACAAACATCACCAATTTCAGTCACTTTAACCTTGTATCCATTTGGTAATGTAATAAGGAAAGGATAGGGTAATGTTCTAAGGTTTGTAAGGGAATCTTTGGTGTAAGTCATGTGGTGTGATGCTCCTGAATCTATACTCCAAGAGCCAACAGTTAATCTAATACATTTACATGACAAATCACCTATCTCATTTATAGAAGAATAGCAAGCAAGTATACCTGCTAGATTCACTGATCCGTTTGTCATGTTTCCTGAGCAATCAGTTCCAACTTGCAGAGTTCCAAGTAAATTAAGTAGCTGCTCATACTGACTTTTGGACAGGTTCAATGGAATTTGTCTTCCCTGCTCAGCAGTTTCTTCACACTGGCTTCTATCATCCTCAGAGGCATGTACATTTGCTGCAGATCCTGATCCCTTTCCTCTTGGAGTTTTTGTGTTGGTTGGATAACCATGAAGCTTATAACACCTATCTTTAGTGTGTCCAGTTCGTTTACAGTACTCACAGAACAAATTTGACCTGTTTCCAGTGCTGGAATTCCCTTTAAAAGTGTTGGAACTGTTCGCACCTCTGCCTGCACCTCCTCTATAAGAATTGTAGTTTGTATTGAAACCTTTGATTCCTGCATTGTATTGTGGTAATACAGAGGCATTTGGAGAGGTGGATTCCAAAGTCATGTGACTAGGAGGCTTCATTTCCCTCTGTCTTTCCTCCTGTGACAAAATGGCAAATGCCTGTGCCATAGTTGATAGATCAGACGTCATGAGAATATTTCCACGTACAGCAGTATACATCTCATTTAGGCCCATCAAAAAATGTATAAGTCTTCTATCTTGCTCAGCCTTATGCATCTTGGTTTTTCCACCACAGATGCACACACAAGTGCATTGATAATTGACATCAAGAGTGTTCATTTCTTCCCACAACTTCTTCATCTTAGTATAGTAACCAGTGACATCCAAATTACCTTGCACAAGGTCATTTATCTCCTTCTGCAGTTGATAGAGTTTGCACCCATTAGTTTGGTCATATCTATCCTCCAACTCATCCCAAAGCTCCTTGGCATTATTGACGTATTGCAAGCTATCTCGTAGATCTGGTGATAGAGAATTTAAAATCCAAGATGTCACCATATCATCACACCTTTCCCACTGCATGAAGGTTGGATCTGCAGAATTTGGTTTCACGATTTTTCCATTGATGAATCCAGTTTTGCTCTTAACCGATAAAGCCCTAAGAACTGCTCGTCTCCATGACCTGTAACTAGTTCCATCAAAGACAGCAGGAAGTAAAGTAGAACTTGCATTCTCTGATGGATGCAGATAGAATGGGCTGTTGAAATCTAATCGAGTTGGATTATTGGCAGCAGTCGCATCGCCTGGAATATCTCCCATGGAAGAAGATGAAAAGAGATTGCAATTACAAATGAATTATGAAGATGAACTCACAATGAGCAAGATCAAAACAAAAACAGAGAAACGATGTTCAGTGAAAATCAGGGAAAAGAAGACGACGAGGAAAATGTCAGCAAATCGAACTGAATACAGTGAGCAGAGATCTCACTGGCTCTGATACCATCACAAAATCAACAGCATAAGATGTGAAAACAGTATATTTCCTCCATTAATGAAGGCTGAGCTCTCACCAACAATCAGAGAAAGAAGAAAGATATTATTGAGAATGTGAAAACTAACTTTTGTCAATACAATGTATGTGTATATATACATTCACTGATAGAGACTTCTAACAAACTCAACTAACTATGAAATTGAAAACTTGTGACTCCTAACTAACTAACTAACTAACTATGTGAATGAACATGTGATTAATTAACTGATCTTATCACTAGTTTTATCACCCCCCCTCAAGTTGGAGGTGAGGTACATACAAACAACTTGCTCAATAAATTAGTATGCTTGACTCCAGTTAAAGCTTTAGTAAAAACATCAGCCAATTGTGAATCTGTGGGAATGTATTGGAGTGTGATCAATCCTTGCTGCAGCTTGTTTCTGACAAAATGACAATCCACTTCTATATGTTTAGTTCTCTCATGAAAAACTAGATTCTTAGCAATGTGCACTGCTGCTTGACTATCACAAAACACATGTACAGGTAAGGGACATTTTACTGATAGCTCATCAAGTAATCTTTCTAGCCATACTATTTCACCCACAACTTGACTCTGCTTTTACTCGCAACAATTTCATACATAATTTTTTTTTAAAAAAATAAAATATTTAATATTTAAGTTCACAATGAAACGTTAATTAGCTTAATCTATCTTCAAATTAAACCACATAATTAATTAAAACCGAAGGAGTAGCAAATTATAAGAGAGATGACATACTAGATGACGCACCAGAAATACTCCCTCCCTCTGTTTCAAAAAGAATGATCTAATTTCACTTGACACGAAATTTAAGAAAATAAAAAAAACTTTTGAATTTTGTGATTCTAAATTAAAGTTATGTCAAATATACAAAATTGTCCTTTCTTTTGTGGCCTTAAATATACCACGTAGAAAGTTGAAATTAAAATGTTAAAAAAAAAGAAATTATTCCTTTTTAAACGAAGGGAATAATAATTAAGTTGTACTTGTAACCATGAATCTGTACTTCAAAAAAGTATACATCACGTGAGTACTACATGACCTGTTTATATGTATATTTTTACAATAGAAAGATTTAAAGGGTGTTTTAATTGGCTTAAAAGTTGGTCAAATCGATTTTTAAGTCAGATTTTGATTTTTGAAAATATTTGATAAATATAAAAAATAACTTAAAATAAGTTGAGAAGTGTTTGACAAGGTCAAGAATGACTTAAAATAAGTTTAAAATGACTTAAAATAAGTCAAAATACAAAAGTAGGTCTCTCCTAACTTTATATTTTTTGACTTAAAAGTCATTTCAGTTTGACTTTTTATTTTTGACTTAAAAATTACTTTTTTAAAATCAATCCAAACGGCCCATATTCTCTCGTGTTCTTTTTATGTGCTACTTCAGTCAAAAGGAATTGGACCAAAATATTTGTCCATGTTAATTTTCTTTTACATGTCCAAGCTTATAGTCATTAATTACTCATTTAATAAATGAATAAATGTAATTTAATCAAATACCTTACGACTAGTACCATCAATTGCTCTTCTTATGGAGTATTATTACGGACCTTAAACCATAGATTAAGGACAGGAGGCCATATTTGTTTTAAAATCATAACAGCTACATTTACAATTTTACATGCCACTAGCATAATTTTTGGTAGATGCTACTAAAATTTCGAGGGATTAAGATCTCTGGACCAATTACAAATGAATAGAAGATAAAATTTCTGTTCAAATTTCCTAAAGATATCTAATAAAAAAAAGCCATTAAAACTAAGCAAAGTGTAAATAGTCTGGTGAAAGAAGTTTTGTTTTAACTTGGGAGTATAATACAATTCTCATGGAAATGAGATCTTTTGCCTTCTTACTATAAATTTTTTTTTTTTGTTAAAAGGACTAGAAAATCATCTCTCCGTCCAATTCCCTCCGACAAATTTTATGGGTGACAGTGTAGTGCATTTTTCGTACAAAAGATCCGTTACTATTGTCTATCTACGTGACAATACTATGGGCCACAATCATGAGTTATGAGTACTACTACTTTTATCTTAATTAACTATTGAGAATTGAAGTTATCAACAACAATATATCCATCGTAGGATCTAAAAATGTATAGGCAAACCTTATTTCTACCTTATGTGAGGTAGAAACAATGATGAGAATTAAAGTTACCGTAGAAGAGTACTATATATGAAATGAAAGTTTTTTCACAATTAACATTGAAATAAAATTAAGAACAAATTTACATGATTCATGAGTCCTAGCTAGTAGCTACAAACTAAGCCAATCGAATTGAAATAGTACGTACGTACTACATAATGCATGCAAGCAATATGAAAATTATTAAGAGGTTACAAATGGATGATCTTAATTATATCACCAAACCTAGGTTACTATTACATTGCTAGTCGTGTTTAGAGTGACCAATGCCAGGACTGTGGCCAGGGCTGCTAAAAGCATCCACACTTCCTTCCATAAATTTAAATCCTCTTCTTCCCAACTGTTTATTATTAGTGCTATGGCTACCTTCCTTTTCTTCAACCACCACTTTTACGCCTAACGCCGCGACGACATTGACGTTCAATTTTGTAGCAAAATTTCTTCCTTGGCTGAACACAACTAGGTTTGATATGAATAGCAACATGAAGAGTACGGTATAAAACTTGGCCATATGGGAAAAATATAGAGAGGAGCAAAGGGTATTGGTGCTTTACTAAGACTAGTTAAGAGGAAGCAAAGCTAATAGAGTATTAGAATATAGTCTTGGTAAGGGCTTTGGGGTGGTATTTAAAGAGTTAAATTAATGAAAGCTCAAGATTCCATAGGAAGAGGTGTCAAAGCCTACCACATTGCCTCCTCCGACGAATTTCAATTTTGTTATGAAAAAATTAACGGTGAATAGCAACAAAGACCCCATTCTGATTGCTACGATGGTAAGCACTCTTCACATTTGACTCTAAGGTTATAGGTTTGGATCACAGACGAAACAACAAGGTGAGAACTCTAAAATTTAATATGATTTTATGTACATAAAATATTTCTTTTTAAACTTCTCATGAATATAATGTTATACGCACTGTATTTTAATTTATGTGATATTTTTTATACTCTTTGACGTGAATACATTTTTTTAGGCGTGTGAGAGTAAAGAAAATAAAAATAAAAAACCAGCATTTTTTCTAGGCTAATTTGGAAAAAAAAAAAAAAAAAACTTGATTGGAACTCCATATATCATTTTATAAAAAATATTTTTTAAAACAATAATGAACTACCAACTGTGTGTATTTTTTTCAAGCCAAAATCAATTTTAAAAAGTTAAAAGTTACATATTGTTAGTCACATAATTTTTTATTAACCAAAATAATAGATTTGCAATTGTGTTTTGTGTAAAAAAAAATTTAATTCATTATTTAGATACAATGACTATTTATTTCAAATGATATTTTTTTGGGGACCAAATCTATATACTTGGTTAGAGCTCCTCTATTTTTAGTGAAACAAAAGGTTTTAGCAGAATAATTTTCAACTATATAATTCTTATTATATCTAAATAAAAAATAATCATTATTTGTTTCAACATTACATATTTTCTTTTTGGGCAAAGCCTATTAATATTTAGATTGAGGAAATAATTAAAATATTTATAGTTTATAGAGATTTAAATAAAAGTAATCAAATTTAAAGATTGTTCACCATTCTGCCTAAAAAATAAGAATGAAGTACAATGCACGACTATTGTCGTGTTGCTGTCCCATTAGGTCAAATACTTTAATACAACGGTCTCAGTTGCAACTCAAACCATAAAATACGATTTCGAAATTGAAAACTCTGCACTTCCACTCACATGGTAAGGATCCAACTCATGTTAGATAGCCGCCATTTGCACATTAATTTAAACGAAGTAACATGGGATAGCAAACAATGGGATTGGATCCTGTCCAATAGCCATCCCCTCCCATTTGTTCAATGGGCCTTACTTACACGTATACAGTTAAATGTTGAATGAACTGGATTAATTTTACTAACTAAAATCTTCTAACCACAGTTAATTATAATCTCTCTCTCCCTTCTCTCCCTTCATCTCTCATGGTTAGACTATTATCAATTTAGCAAACACCAAAGAACAGGTATGGCAGCTCCGATGAACCCAATTCCGATTGTTGAAGTCTCAAATTTCAAAGTTGTCAGATCAATAAATGCTTGCTTTTTTCTTAAAAATCAGAATACAATTGCACATATAAAACTCAATACCAAATTAAAAATTTGCTAATTTAAGAAAACCTCAAGTTGCACACTTATAATGACTATGTTGAAATCATCAAATTGTTCAATATTGAGGAAAATTGGAACCTTAATCAGCCATTTTGGATTGACCCATTAACTGCTTAGTGAATGGAAAAACGGATTTCAAATTGAAAGTGGGTTCTTTATGTGGAGAAGGTGGTTTGATGGTCGACAACAATGTTAGTTGATTAACTAGAAATTAGATAGAAGACACGGATATTGAGAGAAGCACGTGGTGCTGAAGGAGAATGGTCTTGCTCTGCTCAATCGACTGCAGCAGTCCACTGGTGTTAATTTAAGTCTATGCAACTCAAAATTTCGTAACATAAATATATTCATTGCTTTTTGTGTTACTTCTTCTCAAGAGATTTGGTAACACCAACAAAATGAGTTTTTGCCTCACGAAGAAAAGCATTTACCTTGACACTATGAGAGATGAAGGGAGAGAAGGAAGAGAGAGGTTATTAACTGTGGTTAGTAAATTAATCTAGTCCATACAACATTTAATTGTACACGTGTAAGCATTTTAAAGATCCACTGGACAAACTGAAGGGGATGCCTACTGGACAGGATCCAATCCCGCAAACAATATATCAACATACAATATAATAATGATAATTAATTATAACGCTTTTTCTCGATCGAGTTCGTCCTATTATTTTGTGTGATTTATATACTAGTAATATATTAGAGCAGAGTTAATTTGTACATATATAAGAAAAATAGGGACTATGAATTTTCTTACAATTAAAAATAATACTGTTAATTACCATATCTCTTTAATTTATTTTTTTAGTTTTGGTTAAGCACACATCATATATATTCTTTAAGGAATCTAAACAGCGCGAGATTCTTCAAGATTCACTTTAATTTATGGCGGCTCATTGTTTCATCCCAGTCAAACTCGACTCCTTAAATTAACATATGATCATATATACTTTTTTTAATTATTCTCACGAGTCAATTTTCAGAAAGGTGAGTGGGATGAGCTCAAACAAAAAAAAATGTATTTGGGTAATTTTTCTATTTTATGGTAGCTTTTGAAGTTGAGTTAAACCTACGTCTACGTTTAAAGACACATTAAATGTTCGGTCTTGGATGTGAGGCTAGGATATTAAGGCCCTATTTGAATTGACTAATTTTAAGTGTTTTTAAATCAAAATAAATTTTTGAAGTATTTGGGTAAATTAAAAAAAGTGTTTATAAAACACTTATTTTTAAGCTAAAATACAGAAATAAGTCAAGTCATAAGTTAAAATTTCCAATAGATTTTTAAGTCTAAAGTAATAAAGACATATTCTTAAGTCTTTATATGAATTTGGACAATTCTCCCCTTCTTTTGAAATTGAGTAAGAGACTAGAGCTGTATTTTGACTCTCTCAATTTCGATTGTAGTTTTGACTTTCTACTGTATAATGTAAAAGTTGACACAAAATACAAAATGTAGCTATGCATTTACGAGTTCTAAATATTAAACTATCTATTTGGGTAAAATATTTATCTGGTTTAATACTCCTATAAGGTAATTAATAATTTATATATCGAACGAAAAGTAGAAGTCATGGTGGGTCGCATGTGCCTTTACGTTATTAATTAATTAATTAATGATCTGCAATTTGCAATTGAAAAGTTCTTAATTAGCTCTTCATTGCCCCATTAGGAAACCTAGTTGCTCAGCTGTCACTGTCAACTCCACTGGTTCTCTTCTTTTGTCTACTATATATATAGTAACACTAATTAAATACTCCATTAATTGTAGTTTAGTGGATTAACATGAGAATTAAAAACAATTTATCGCCAGATTGGAAAGTTAATTTTACCTTTTGAAATCATGCGAGCTGGGTATATACTAGTTTATTTACTAATTAGAATATTTAATTACCTAAAATTCTATTGCGATGATCAATTCTATTTTCTAATTTCTACTTTACAACTTCGACTAATAGGTTTCTCAGTATAGAGATTGATCGTATATTATTTTTACTTGTCTACTATTCTTAACTAAATATTAGTATTATTCTTTTAATTATTTTTTCTTAAAAAAAAATTAATCAATAAATAAATATTCACTTTTAACATATCAAGAAAAAATAAACTCTCTCTATCTCAATTTATGTAGCATTTTTAATTTTTCAAGAGTCAAACAGTTTAAGTTTGTCCGGCGATTTATGCACAGAATCTTCAAATTTTTTGAAATGAGATTTATATATTTATAAACGTAAAAAGTAATTGACAATTCAAAATATTTAAAGATATATGAAAATTTTAAAATCAAAGATAGACTTGTTTGAATCTTGAAATCCAGAAACTGACACATAAATTGGGATGGAGGGAGTTTGGTTTTTCATGTTTTACCCTTATCATTAGTTACTTATTCCCCAAATAAGTTTTCAAGACCTAATACTAGTTTATAGGGGTCGTGTGGTATATAGCCATGTAAATCATTATTTTCTTGAGTGTATCAAGTCCGAATATGACAAACAAAAGTGAATGAAATTTATTTCCTTAATCTGGAGCTGAAACCAGAGTTAATGTTTGAAATATTAACTCTGTCAATGATATATGAGCGGCAGAAATCACACTTAACTTGTTCATAATTAACTTAAAATGTTTGAAATATTCTGTGATGCTTGTGCAATTATATTTCTTTTACTTAAACTTATAGTATCCGAGCCATTTCTGCACATCTCAACTATTCTGTCGGATAACTAGTATCTCCTATCATTACAAATACTAATAAACAGCCTTGTTCACTACGCTTAGAGATATAGGGGAAAAAACACTAGTGTTCTTCGTTTTTCCTGAGATTTAAATCTGATCTCCAAGGTCTATACTAATTTATTGATCATTGAATCATATTCTTTATTAATGGTGGAGCTAGACTTTTGTACATGGAAGAACTAGAGATGTCATTGAATAATAAAGTTCCTTATCATTTATGCACAAAGAAGATATTTTTCTATCTGAATCACAAAAAAAGGAGACGGCAGGCATTATGGTCCTTTCTTTGTGGTAATACTCCTTTGGTCCACGTTTATTTATTCATATTTAACTAAACACATTAAAATGCAATAAGTAAAATATTTCATTCTTACTAATAAAGGTAAAATAAGTAGAGCATCTTTCGCATATAGCAAACATAAAAATTATATTTGTTTGCTATAGCTATAGTTTGCATAATTGCACTCCATAGCAAACATAAATATGTATATTTCGCTATACATATACAAAAGAAAGCAATTGTATAGTATGTTTCGGTATACATATACAAAAGACCAATTGTATAATATGTTTTTGTATAAAGCAAAAAAGAGAGAAAGACAAAAGAAAACTGGGCAGGGGAAGATCGTATTTATATGATCATAAGTGTATAGGACGAAAATATATGCATTTGTATTTGTATATATAATTTTTTCTTGATTTATACAAACACAAACGCAATGTATACATTTGTGTGTGTATAAAGTCAGAGTGGCGAGAAAGATCTGGGAGAGTGGTGAGCGAGATATGGGAGAGGGGAGAGAGAGGAACGAAAATATATGTATATATACAATTTTCTCTCGCTTTATACAAACACAAACGCATTTTATACATTTGTGTTTGTATAAAAGCGAGAGAGGTGAGGGAGACTGCCCAGCGAGAATGAGAGTAGCGAGTGAATTTCACCAGAAGAGAGGTGAAATAGTAACAATTTGCTATAGGATACAATTAAATCAAACTATGGTTATAAAATTAATAGTTTGCTATTATATACAATTTTCTCAAATAAGTATACAATAGTATAACATTTCTTGGTTTTTTAAATTGGACTAGTAAAAATTGATATATATTTTTAATATAACAAACAAATAAAAGTGTTGGTAGGCAGTATAATTCGGCGAACACAGTACAGTCAACTCTTCCGATCCAAGTGTTTATGATCTGCATGGACAAAAGGTCTTAACATGCAGGGAGAGGTGTTTAGTCCTATGGCCTCTTAATTATTTTTTCAAGAGGGACGAGCACAAATGATACACAATTTTAATTTTATAATATAGCATTGCTAAAATTATGCTATCTTGTCTCAATTTATTTATTTTATTTTTCTTTTTAATCCGTTTCAAAAATAATATCTCTTTCCTTTTTTGATAATTTTTTTTATTCGAGCTTTCTACCTGATATGTTTAAGGCCACAAAATATGCACATCTTTAACTAAAGTTCACAAGATTCAAAATCTTATTTATTTTTTTAAACTCTATATCAAGTCAAAAAAAGGACAAACAAATTGAAACGAAAGAGTAAAATTAATTAATTTCTTGATATAGTACATAATACGTACGTGTACAATATTCCGTTGCAAAATACAACTTTCAATCTCTAATATTCAAGCTGTAGAGAACGAATCGAAGTACCTTAATCGGATATATTAATTATAACACTAATTAAATACTGGAATAATTACAAATGAGTACGTAGGGATAGGAGAAAATAAATAAGTTTCATCTAACTAGACATTTGGACCAATTATTTCACTCTGAGAAGAATGTCCAATACCCGGGCTGTGTCCTGCTTTGACATCGTCTATGGATACTTCAACATTAGAGTGCTTTGTTTGATAATTTGTTTTTGGCACTGAAGATGAATGTCCAATACCTGGGCTATTTCCAGTTTCATTAGGTGTATAGGTGACTGCTTTTGGCACTGACGATGAATGTCCAATACCTGGGCTATTTCCTGTTTGGTTTGGTGCGTAGTTGATTTTTCCATTTACTTTTGAAGCATCTCCAATAATAAAACGTTGCCTATCAGGAATTTCTTTTGCGCTCATATTATCAGCAAAATCGGGTTTCTTCAATGCTTTCAGTTGTCTTCCCTCAGCAAATTGAACTAGATGACAAGCAATTACTGCAAGGATGAAACTAAATACACAGATTTGTTGGATATCGGCCATGATTAAATTCGTCTAGAGGTTGTTAAATTGAAGTAATTGGGGGTTTAAGTGTTGTATTGAGATGCTAGCGAAGTTTGGGATTTGAGTGAGGAATATTTTCCATCATTGTGGTATTTATAGGAACGAGAAATTCCCTACACATGAATTGTCATGATTAATATAAAGTATTATATTAGTACGGAGTACTTTTTTTTTCTTTTTTCTTTTTGAATTGAAAATTGTCCTCTTGTAGTAACAATTTAGATGGTTTGTGAACTTCAATAAGTTTGGAATTCTTTTTAAT
This sequence comes from Solanum bulbocastanum, assembly GCA_037074985.1. Lineage (NCBI taxonomy): Eukaryota > Viridiplantae > Streptophyta > Magnoliopsida > Solanales > Solanaceae > Solanum > Solanum bulbocastanum. Next base: position 36,800,951 of record CM073598.1, on the reverse strand, counting down.
TACTTGTTTTGTAAATGGGTCTTCACTTGTATTTAATTGTTATGTACTGAATTTCTTTGTTAGTTACTCTTCATTTCTAGTTCTTTTTTTTTGTCCTTCAGTGCTTCTTTCATTTCTTGGTCCTCTTTTTATAGCTTGTTTTGCTGCGATCCATATATAATTTTATTTTTTAAAAAATGAGTGAAAATAATTTTTACACTATAGAGTAATTTAATCGATTGTAATAGATTATTTCTTTACTTTTGATCAGGTTATGATATCAAAAGTGCTATAAATAAGAGGGAGAAGGAGCTTAGTTTATTGGTTTTAAATTGTGAACGGGCTAATTATATTTCAAAAGTGCAATATGTTCAATAGTAAAAGCCGAATGATTGAACCCGTCAATTTAAATATTGAATATATACCTTTGACTATAAGTCATACGTCAACCTAATAAGGCGGAGCTAGATCATTGGTTGCAGGTTAAAAATTTATTTTATATGTATAAATTATTAATTTAGAACCTAATAACTTTAAAGATATATATTCCAAACTCATAAGCTTTAAATTCTGACTTCGCCTTTACTAAATCTACATGTAACGTTAGTGTACACAACTTGCACTAAAAATAGAGTTATAATTATGCTTTGACCTACTTTTGTCGTGCAGTCGTTTGGCTGGCAATTGTTTTGTATTAATTATAATTAAGGTGTTTATACTTGTACTAAGGCTAATAGTTGGCTGTGCAGTAGCCTCTCTTTTTGTTCATGCAGCTTTATTTTATTTTTGTATCTAATAAATAACAAAAGATCTTTGGACTTTAGGTTTATAATACCAGAATTGTCTAGAGCTAGCCGTCCCACTACCTATATTCCAAATTGAAAGATTAGATTCTTTAGTATTTCCCACTTTGGTTGTGCTCAATTTTTTAACTATGTGGTTTATACGCAACTTCTGACTTTGTTAAATAGAGACAGAGCTAGGATTTTAATATTGCTGAATTTATTAACATAAATACATTATTTAAATTAAATTTACTGCTTCGACAGAACTCGCATGTAGGCTACTAGTTCCGCCCTATACATAAAATTCAAGCAAAATGCATCTTATTCTACTCTCTCTCATTCCTTTTTTTTTTTTTGGTTTATGGTACAACTTAATAGGTTTTGAATGAGTTCATAATTAGGTAAGATTCCTAACTATGATTGCTATTTATATTATTCGTATATTATTCTTTTCAACTGTGAGAAAAGTCTGTGGAGGCTAAGAAGGTCGCTTTCTTATAATCTGGTAAAAGTTATTTTTTAATGAAAAAGCCAATTCTGCTCCTTTTCTTTCTCTGTCTTGATCTCATTCTTATATTAATCCTTTGTGTTGTGATACAGAAATCTTCTCCTGCTCATAAATTTCAATTGAGTGATTTTATTTTGAATATATATTTCAAATGTGTTACCCATATATATTGTTCGAACTGAAAGTAATAAGTCCAATCGAACTCATTTTAGATTCAATTGGAGCTCTAGTTTTGGTGTGATCAAATAATATTTGGTTAAAAAAAATAAAAGCACGAAGATGGGCTGCACGGGTGCCTTAGAAATAATATTTGGTTGAATTAAACTTCACTAATAAATTCAACTATTATGCCCACTTCAATCTTTTTTAGGATTTTTCAAATTGACTTGACACCTCTAATATTTTACTACTACGCCACTTTTTTAAGCTTTCTGTTGTTTGTGGCAGTTTAATTTGCTTTCTCTAATGAAGAGTTGCATCATGAATTTGATTTTTTTTCGAGTGAAAACTAAGCATATATTTAGATTCTGGCTAATGGTGAGGGGCCCTAGCACTCTTCTTTGTCTCAAATAAAAGGTTAATATTGCTTCAAATAAGTCAAAATAAAGCAAAGAAGTGGGATATTCAATTCCATTGACTCTCCAATAAATTCTTAAATAAAACCGTATAATTACATTCAATTATGTACACACAAATCGAATTTCAAAACATACTCTTAATAAGTCTCAATGAATCGAAATTGGAAAATGATTTTCTTTATATAAGGACATGTTAAAGTTGGCTCCTCGAGTCCTGGAAGTATCTCTTTAGGAGTTGGCCCACCAAATTGCACAAGACATAAAAGATACACTATAATACTACTTAGAAAACAGAGAGAATTTCATTGCAGCTTTTGCTAGGCTGTGATACATGAGTGCTGTTGGCAGCTCAAATGGCTACTATAGTATAAATCATTACAAAAAGATGGTATAAAGAATCTTTTGCATGTTTATTGATAATCTTTTAATTACACCAGCAGTACTATACATTAATTACCATTTTGATTTTTCTACCTCATTCTGCCTATTCTCATGTTATATGGTGATCGAATGTCGATATTAGTTACGTCTAGCAGTTCTGTCGAATATTCAGAGAAGTACCAACTATTCGAAGCAATTGCATATTTATAGCATGAAATGGGGTGTGCATCTCTTCGTAAAATTAGGTTTTTTATGTATATATATTTTTTAGAATTGGTAGAATAGTATCCGTTGATACCTATGTTACCAGAATGATAAATGGTGCACTTGGTTAAGTGTTGAGTTATTTACCTAAAGAACTAGGTAGTTATTTTTAGTAAGCACGACAACTAAACTGGACTAGAGAGAATGCATAATAGGTAGGCCGCAAAGTACAGAAAATATTATGAGATTCTCCAGTTGGAAAGTGAGCATGCTTCACTGATAATATATATTAGTACTAGTATAAAGAACTGAAAAAGAGGGTAGCCAGTGGAGCACATACAAACAATCCAATATACTATATAGTAATAAGGACTAAGGACAACAATATTTTGATTCCAAGGCCGGTGGGCTCTCAGAAGTCTAATTTGCCTGCCAAATTATGTCCTTAGAATACATAAAAATTAAAATTAAGATTATATATACAGAGGGATATATAATCTTGCATGGCTCATAAAAAATGACGACACATTATTATTGCAACGTTTTCCATACATTCAATTTTTACACATTCTATTCCATAATTGGGAGGTGTAATGTGATATGGTCGGAATTCTTAGTCTAACCATCTAAAATTCGAGCCTTGTAAAAAGAAAACTTGTCAGCAAGGACCCTAGCTTAAAAGCCTACCTAATGCGAATCTGAATTAGTTAGTACATTAAATGAGCTTTGAATTAATACAAAAATGTTACTTCCTCCGTTTAAAAAAAAATGGCCTAGTTTTCTTTTTAGTTTGTTTCAAAAAGAATGATCCCTTTCCTTTTTTGGCAACACTTTAACTTCAATTTTTCACGTGGCATGTTTAAGACCAGAAGATGAAATGACATTTTGGTACATTTGACATAACTTTGATTTAGAACCATAAGATTAAAAATTCTACTTTCTTTTCTTAAACTCCGTTTCAAGTCAAATCAAACCATTCTTTTGGGAGTAATAATTAACAAAAAACATGTAAAGATACACGTTTTGTGAATAAAAAGAAAAAGGTTGTACATCTCCAATATATTTTCTTGTGTAATGCATGCATGTGAGAATATAATCTCAATAACCCTCATGTTGTTAGCTTTCTTCTATAAATAGCAACAGGGAAAATAGAGTTTAAGCACATTTATAACATCAATTGCATTAGTCTCTCTATTATCATCACTCGATCAATTCTTCATGGCTCAATTAATCAAATTGATCCTTGTTAATCTTTTCCTTACAATGATCTTCTCCCACATTATTCAATCTATTGAGGGAAGACATTTGAAGTTGGAGAATACAAATGATCCCTCTAGACCCTATGTTCAAACACTAAAATATGAAACATTTGAGAAGGTTGTAATAAGTCACAATTATGTGGCCACAATCGCAACCCCAACACCGCCAATTAGTCCGGTTCAGACAGTGTCTCAGCCACCACCCCCTGGTCACCCCGATGGCTTCGGGACTTCAGGACCTGGTCATAGCCCTGGGATTGGTCACTCTCTTAAAGGGAACTAAGAAGAGAAATACTAAGTAACTTGTATTTATGTATCAATGTAAAAATGTAATTCATATGTTTATCATAATGTACGTGAAATATTGACATTCAAATTAAATTGATCTGCCTATTCAGGATCTGGTGAAAAACTTGTATTAGTTTATAATTTTCTACACAAGGTACACAAATAGACGTTCTAGTTTTCTTCACTGTTCTAGTACACAAACAGTCAGTCATCCTTGAGATCAAAATTACTGACCAACACTTCACAAAGTCCTTGAAGGAACTAAAAACAACCATTGCGTTTTGAGAAGAATTTATTTATATTAGTATAGAACATATATGTTCTTATATATTATAAGTGCATATGAAAGTATCATTAGTTGAATAAAGTTGCACGCTCCACAAAATTATAAGAAAGTGTGCACAATATGTTTCAAACCATAGAGTGACTCACACAATCGACATGCAGGCTACTAAACTCCCCCTAAGCAACAAAATTAGGCAGTTGCTCCGTATAGACTTCTTCACAATGCAACAGTTGTCGGAAAATGCTCAAAATCTAGTATAATGTATATGAATCATGTTGGAATCAATAGATGAGTTGATATTAAACAAGAAAGTCACCGAAAAACTGGCTGAAACATGCTCATATGCTAGAGTATTAGATTTGATGGCTAAAAGTGGTAAGAATCTAAAAAATAAAATTATATGTCTAAGATTTTTAGAGTATAGGTGCACCAGTAAAAGAAAAAAAGGAAAAAATATATTATGTGTAATTAAGTTATTTTAGAAAAATCTAGATAAAACTAATTAGTACAGGTATTAATTTTTACCTTTTTCTTACTCAATAAATGTGGTGGAGAGAAATGAATGTGATGAATATGAAGTATAAATAAAGAATAAATAAAATATTAGTAGTAAAATATTTTTTTAAGGAACGTGAAAAAAAAACGCAACAACTTAAGATGAAAATGTAGGGGATCGACCCCTTATTCCAATTACAAATCTTTATTGAGCCACAAGTTTGGGTAAGTACGATCTCGGCCCAGAATCAAACCGAATGTGGGTAGACAATTGAGCCAAGTACAATCTCGGCCCAGAATCAAACCGAGTGTGGGTAATAAGTTGGGCTAATTCTCGGCCCAGAAGCGAACTTAAAATTGCAGGAAATTACATTCATGACCTTGAAAATGGTTGGTCTTGAAATGGTTATTAAGTAGAACTAGATTTTTGGGAATCAAACTCACACCTATTCAGCAAGAGTAAAAATTCCTTTGATACATTTTCGAAAACTATCTTTTAATTAAGTCCCCGAAAATGTGTGGTAAATTTGATGGAAAATGAGACATTTGCAAATTGCAACAAAATAATTTTTATTTTGTGAAAGTAAAACAAGATTCTTAAAGGGCTAAGTTGACTCTAAGCTCTCTTCAACTGTAAATATCAACTACTAGTATAAATTCAGGTCAGGCCAGACAAGGGGACAACCTTTGCAATTCTTCTGTTCACCTGTGCAATAGGAACATGAAAAAATTGAACATTTATCAAACACAAAAAGAGTTAAAAGAATCTGTTGGACCCTTAAATAGTGCCATCAAAATCATAGAGTACAATTTTGAGTAGAAAATAACCTCTCGCTGACTACTTTGTCAAATTACAAAAAGGAAAAGAACAACCAGAGAAATATTGCCTACAAATCTATGACTACTCCCAACTTTAGCTACTTCACTATATATACACACTTCAATGTGGAATAAAATAGGAAGAAGAAAAGACACTAGATATACATGAGAGTGAAACTTGGTACTATGCTGAATTTCGACTGATCTTCAGATGCAAATGCAGCAGGAAGCTTTTCCAAGTTGAGAGTATACCAGTCAGCTTTTACAAGAAAAACAGTTGATATCTACACCTCCTTCATCGATCAATGAAAGTGAGACGTCAGAAATTAATAATCAGCTCGGAGGAACTTCTCGTAAGCTGTTCCACTTAAGGTCTTGTTCACATCATCCCAGTTCTTGATATGCTTCCACAATGGCCCGTTATGTATCTTGACTTGACGGCTACTTAGATCCATGTTAGGCAATCTTAGAAACTCAAGAACATCTACCAATTTCTGCATTAAAAGCAAGAAACATGAGCAAAACTGATGAAACAAGATTGCAAAAAATTACTACATTGGTCTCTTCAGCATAGCAAGCTATGGAAGTTGGTCATACAAAAAGCTACTGAAAAGCCACTACTTTTTTCAGAAACTGGAAAGTTACAGAAGCTCAACTAAATTTACGGTTTGAATAAGTAATTAGGGGAACTCCCTGGATTTCTAGTGGATTTAGAAATGCAGGACAAAAGTAATTACTCCATCCGTTTCAATTTGTTTGTCTAGTTTTGACTTGGCACGGAGTTTAAGAAACTAAATAGGACTTTTGAATTTTGTGATCTTAAACTAAAGATACGTAGAATGTGCCAAATTGAAATTAAAGAGTTGCCTAAGAGGAATGAGACATTCCTTTTGCAACGCACTATAAAGGGAAGTAAGAAAAACAAATTGCAATGGAGAGGAGTACAAATTGAGATTCTTACAGCTTGATTTCTGACAATATCTTCGTAATACAGAATCATATGCCGAGTGCTATTGAAGTAGTCCAGTGCCTCCGTGGCAGAAACCTCCATTCTTTTCAAATCTGTGATCAACAATGTTGTATTGATTTCTGGTTTATACTTAGCAAGAGTACCAGCCTAGGCAAAGCAGCAAAATGATTAGATTGTATAATTTTGTGTCCATCTGTACATGCATGTAATGATAAAGAGGGAAGGATGCAAGAAGATACCTCTTCATGTGAGTGCACATGAGACTTATGTGTTCCATTCAAGAGTTTGGCATATCGATCATGGGAATTTGAAAGAACGGAAACCATACGTCGCAGTAGATTCTTTCTAAAGAGAAATATCACGGAAACACCCTTCCTATTGAAGTACTCAACAATTTCCTTATGGTGTTCTATTAACCCCTGCAATGGAAATTATCAACCAAGTCAATTAGGTGTGGTGCTTCCCGTTAACAAGGAAAATAAAAAGAGCGGCCAACACTGCCGTGTGTGCATGGGTTCAGCTATCATCACATCCAGAACAATGTACGGACAGTTTTATGTGATAAATGCATCAAGTAATTACAATATATTGGAAGATATAGAAGTTTTTGCCCTTTTTATCTGTCATATCAACATTAAGAAAAATCAGTCATCTCACTAACTAGTCTTAACAGTTCGGTGAAACTTTCCAGTTTCACTAGGGAAGGCATACACTCTTGATGTTTGCATTTGAGTACTCTGAAATTGTCAAAGTTACTTCTAGAAGCACAATATGAATGCACTTCTTTGTCTCAAGCAGTAAATGAGAATTACTTTGTTGATGTGGAGTTATAGCTAATTATCTTCAAACACTCTGAATCTTGAGGAGTTCGAGAGAGGCTTACCCTTAGCTACACAATATTCATTTGTACCTACAAGTTTTCCAAAATATAGAATCTGAAGGATGACAAGGGACAGTTTTAAGGTAACAAAGGTTATTACCTGATTAAGCATCCACTTGAAGCCCACTGCAGCTGAGCAGTGATTTTTGGAAGCACTCGTAAAGAAGTCCAAATTGTAAACTGTGTCCAATGTCCTCACGATTGAAGAAGCATTTTCTCTCCTATATTTGACAGAGAATATTTCACCATTGGAGCTTACGTTCATATGACTATTCAATAGTGTCTCAAACCATCCACTCCCAGACCTTTGCACTGAGAGAATGGCAAAGCGCCGTACAGGATTACAGCTACACTCAGCCCTAAATCAATTAACAATGCAGATGAAATTAGTTTAGGCAAATTCGTGTAAGACAGAAACTTAAAAACCAAACTGAAATTTCTTGAGTACATACCGGCTAAAGGTTATTGGCTTCGGATAATGCACATACGGAATTTGGGATTGATCCATGTCATAGTTATGGCAAGGCTTTTCTATGACTTCAATGTTCAAGTATTTACTTGTATTCTCCAAGCTAGTTTGTTTAAGACAAATTGAACAGATATAAATACCAAAGATCAGTGTAAACGCTACAACCACCATCCTTAACAATGCTGGAGATTTCTTGGGAGGCTTTATGATGATACTATCCTGCCATTCAAATACAAGACAATAGTCAATGTGAAAGTGGAAAGCAGACAACAAATGTGAAGTTACGAATCATTTTAACCTTATATCACATACTAAAATAAGCTCAAGTAAAAATGCTACATAAGGAACACTAACACCATAAAAAGAGGAATCGTAGTAGCTCAGTTGACTGACTACCTACCTGAAGTTGGTGAGGGTTCGATTCCCCACCTTGTAATCCCCTCCCCATTTCCCTTTGCCCTACCCCCATTATAAAGAAAGGTGAGTTCTTTATTGAAAAAAAGAGAGAAACAATCCGTATTACTAACTTTAATGGAAAAGTAGAGCAAGTATTTCGAGGTAAAGCAACAGCACCGGGCACAAATTAGGTTACAAGATAAGATACATCAAACACATGTCAACCTAACATATTAATCTGCAATCATCATTCCACAGGCCAAATAGACTAGGCTAGTTGTCTTTGAAAGTATTTGAAAAAGTAAAATCCATACCTATTTGCAGATTGAAAGCTCAAAATTTCTTTTATCAGAAATCGGAAGAACAAATACAAGAGGATGCACAAATTTTTCCTCTGTTTTCACACGAAGAACTGCACAAATAATATTTTTTGTGTAGAAGAATATACTCCAAGATAACTTTTAAGTTTGAACCCACCCAAAAACAGACATAGTAGCACCGCCAAGGAACCCAACAAGAAGAGGGTTGAGCTGGATTTCCAGCTCAAAAAAGAAATGTAAATGTACCCAAAGAACAAACTTTTAGCTGGATCTCAGCTTAACAAACACAAAAAGAGCTACAGATAAGAAAATGAAACCATAAACAAACCTTGGCAAAGAAACAAATATCCTCAGCCATCTTAGCTCCTAGTTGCAAAGAAGCAAACAAAAACCAAAAGGGTAACAAAAAATTCAAAATCTTGAAGTACTCTTCATCTCCTTATACTAAGCAGGCAGTGATCTATGTGTTATCAACAGTGAGTTTAGCAAAGGGCATTAATTTAAAGCTGGAAGCTCTAGCTTCGAGAAATACCTCGCTAGTTATGCTCGTCTCTTTCAATTCAGATTTTCTAAAAGGGAATATTGCGCTAACAAAATAGGAAAGAGAAATACCATAAGAATTTAACTAATGTTCAATAATCCTAAATTATCTTTCTATCTATTTGCACAATTCTTAAGAAATTATAAATAACATGATAATTTTATTATATTATTTTTTAAATATAATAAATATAATATCTTGAAAAATATAATAAAAAAATAATTTTAATAAATAATAAAAATAAATTAGAAAGTAAATATAAAATTATCTATTGATTTTATAAAATGAACAAGTATTGTTAAACATCTTAAAATAATATAGTGATCAACTCTTATTAAAGTGAGGAAGTAAGAAAAAAATTGTCTTTATTTTACAAAGACAATAAGAAAAAATTCATTTCTCATATTTGTTAGGATAATAAATTATCTAAATCAATAAAAATTAGCTACGAGTATGATTTTTCGTACATATAGGAAGAAAAAATCGAAGTCATAATTAAGGTTTCCAAAATGGTGGTGGGGTGCTTGTTGGTGCAGTCCCACTGATTACTACTCCCTCCGTTTCACAAAGAAATCTTGTGGTCCTAAATTAAAATTATATTAAATATATAAAATTATTTTTTAATCTTGTAGCCTTAAACATGTCACGTGGAAAGTTGAAATTAAAATGTTACAGAAAAAAAAGGTCATTTTTTTTAAACTAATTAAAAGAAAAGGAGATAATTCTTTTTAAAACGGAGATAATACTTGTCATCGTACCTTTAATTGTGTGATGTTAATATAATACTATAAGGTATGTTCAATTTATGTTTTAGGTTTTGGTTTCACCTTTTTGTCATTTATCTATATCCAACTCGTGAAGGCAATAAAACCGTAATAAAAACGCCAAAATTCTAGCATGCTTCAGGGTAGACCCTCTCACTTGACTTTTTGTCTTTTGTCAACTTTTTTACGCACGAAGTTTTTATGCGTGTGATATATTAAGTAAAATTTGTACTATCTAAATTTAAATTTGTTTCTCTTGTTTTTAAAATAAAATATATTATTTTAAAATAATTTTTAATTTTAATTTTTCATGTGATATGTCTAAAATTATGAAATTAAATGATGTTTTTGATACATTTTGATATATTCTAAATTTATAAACGATAAATAAAAATAAAAATTTATATCTATTTACAATATCGAACAAATAAAAATAAGCATGTATTTTTCAACATGAGCCATATATGCTCATTGACTTGATGTAAATTTGTAAATCTCAAATGTGAGCGTACTTTTTAATGTTTATGACCTATACTGCAATACATTGTCAGGGTATTTATTGTCTACATAACATGCATAAAATATTGTCTTTTTCTTTTGACATGCATTACTAATTCTTGCCCAATTAATTATTGCATTGTTAGTCTTTGTATAACTAATTCATTAATTTTGGTAGTCTTAATTTTTGCATAATTAATCTCTAAATTACAAGGCCGCGTCATGTTAGAACAAGAATGATAAAAGTACAGGGAATTGATCAAAACAAAACTTGTTTGGCTTAGAGCCACGTTAAAATGTTTCTTGAAGATAGTTGGAGTCTCTTCCACGAGCAATCGAAAGAATAAATAACAACTTTAGCTTCGGGATTCAACTAAGCCATAAACATGTAGCATTCAGGAATGTTGTTCCTCTATTCTTGAATTGGTGATATCACCTTTTGATTAATGTCTCACAAATATTTTTCAAGGGAAAGTAGTTTTTTGAGTGCTCGTTCTATTCAATCAAAAGAAACTCAATTTATAGAACAAAAGTTTTGCAAGAAAAGACTTTAATTAAATTATATTTATCATAGGTTCATGAATTGAAAAGAAAACTTATCTTTCAAAAAATTTCTAAACGTAGAATTAAAATAAAAGTATCTTTCAAAAAACCTATAATGTAAAATTAAACCAAAAATGTATGTTACAATTCACATTCATATATTTTGTTATTTTAAAACTTTTAACGGATGAATTTGTTTCAAAATTAATTGAAACACCAACTCTTACACGTCATAGATAACTTATTTTGAAACCAAACAACCCTTGGTTTAAAAAAAAAAAAAAAACTTACAATTTTGATCTCAAAGCGAATATTATCACAGTATTTTTTTTTTCCAAATTTGCAGTCAAACGACACCTTAAAAGAATATCTTTGAATCTATTTTTCTCAATAACAACCTGATAAAAATCGTAAATCAATCATAACGTGTTTAACCTATAGTAGTAGTAGTAGTAGTAGTAGTAATAATAAAAATAATAGTAGTAGTAATAATAATAATAATAGTAGTAGTAATAATAATAGTAGTAGTAATAATAATAATAATAATAATAATATATCAATTATATCAATTATTTGAGTAGTAGTAGTAGTAGTAGTAGTAGTGAAGTAAGAAAATTTCTTGAGAAGTAAGATAATTATATCAATTATTTGAGATCGGGAAGTACTGGAAATACAGTTTCTCTTGTCCATACTATTAATTGCATAACAAATTGGATTTGTTCTAAAATATTTAACTTTTTAGAAAGTCAAGAAGTTATTGATGGATTATGTTATTTTGAAATCCATTCTTATTATTCCAATAAGTATAGTGTTTATTAATTAAGGGAAATATTTAAACCATGATGAAAAATTATTTAGAGAAATATCTCATGATTAAGAATAATGTAACAGAATTTAAAGCCATGAATGTAGATTAGTCAAAGGGTAGAGTGCTGCAGTGGAAACTATAGCAAGTCAATATATAGATTAGAGCGTTGAAACTTTCCAAATAGGTTTCCTTTTAAGTTATATATATATATATATATATATATATCTGTATTGATTCTAAATTCTGACATCGTGCGTGTTTTATGACAATTTAGTTATTGTTCAACCACGGTGTTGACTTTTGTTTTCCTTTTTTATTTTTAAACATTTCTCAATGTTTTCATTAATTTGTCCCTTTGCTCGACCAAAGGCCTCTCCCAAAATACAGATGAATTACTATTAATTCTAGTTATGCATGGAAATATAAAAATCATTACTTCCTCCGTAATTTTCAAAATGAATGTAATTTGAATTTATAATTTTACTTTTATTAAGAAAAAAATAGGATGAGTATTTCTCATTCTAAACTTATGGTTTTTAAATAAGTTGAGTGTTCAATAGGAACAACCCTAAAGTTAGATGTCTAATTAAAAAGTCGTATCAATTTTAAGTGTCTCTGGATAGGTACAGTTTTATAGTTTAGACCATTTACCTTATATTTTATTTAAAGAATTTGTGTAATTAAAAAAATCTCATGATAATATCAATATATTTTTATACGATATGGATTCAACACAACTTATTTGTCAGAACACACTCCTTCTCTTTTAAGTATCAATCGGTGTTTGCTTAAAATTGAAGATATTTTTCCACTAGACTAGCTAGACCAGCTAGTTGTGTGGAATTTATATAGATCTACCATCTATATTCTAGTGATACCAACCAACTAGTATTAATCTATCGTTAAATAGTTCGTAATTATTAATAAAATTTTCTCACAATCAGCTATTGATCCGTCTGTGATGATGAACGGATGTCAAGAGTCGAGATATCATGTTCTTTTTTTGTATATAAGCCGAAAGTGGAAATAACTCCCTTTTTTCCAATGAAATGATGGTTAATCTTTAGTAGGTATAAAGAATACGTAGTGCAAGTTTCTTTTTTATATGTAGTGTAAATGTAAAGTTTTAAGCATGTGAAGAAAAATAAATTTGATTTTAGCATGTAGATTGTGGACCCACGACAGGTCTTAACAATCATGGTTTGATGCAAAAAAAAAAAGAAAAAGAAAAAAAAAAGGGAGGAGAATGGCCTAGGAGAAAACTGAGGCGAGAAACAAGATCCAACCTCTGCAGAGAAATTAGGTTTTCTAGGACAACCTTAATTACTACTACTTCGTTATAAGTAAATTAACTAAACGATGTTTTACGCTACAAGGCTCATGATTCCCAAGTCGGCACCTAATTTTTAGCAATTTCGAAATGAGGGAACATGTTGTTAGGGTCTGAAATCTGCTTAGCAATTGTCCGAGATAAAATTTGTATATTTGAATTAATCGAAAGCTAAATGTATTTAATTGACAAATATATTAAGTATCTATTCGAAAATAATTTTTTTGTCCCATTGGTAAATTGCCTGGGTAAATACTCCATCCGGTAAGCCCGTTCGCTTTCGATTTTTGTTTGTTACGTATCGAACAATGCAATTTTAGTATTGGGCCTTTTAAAGATTTGGCAGAATTGGAACAGTTTCTTTAAGATAACCCAATCTTCCTGAATGATCCAAGAAAGGTCCACTTCCTTAGATGTATTTGAACGAAGATTTTTTTTTTTTTTTTTTTAAAAACAGTTTTCAGTGAGATGTTTTAACGGTGAATTATCTCATAATCATATACTCCTTTCGTGTCAAGTGGTAATTTTACGGATTTCGAAATTCAAATAAATCTATTTTTTATCGTAATTTTCTTTTATATTTTTTCATTATTTTGAATTGTCAATTATTGTGACTTATAATACTTCTTACGTAGTTTACAAATTTATAAATTTCATTTCAAAAAAATTGAAGATTCCACGAGCAAATTTCCAATCAAACATAAACTGTTTGACTCTAAAAAAAGGAAAAATGTCACATAAATTGAAACAGAAGGAGTATAATTAGTAATTTATTTGTTTCATTGTTTATTTCTTCTTGTTTAGTTGTAATATTAACATACAGTAAAGATATCTCTCCTCCTCCTCCTCCTTTTCGAGCCAAATTTGTCACAGCCTTGGCTTGAACTCATATCTTCTTAAAATTTCTTTTTTAAAAATACAATCATTATTCACTTAATTGTATTTTTATCGAAATAAAAGAATTTGACAGAAATCCATTCTATATATTTTTTATGGATCAAATATGCAAAAACTTCATTAAAACTCCATTATTTTTAACCTAAAACAAAGTTTAAGCCTAAATTTTGAGGTATTTTGTCTATTATTTATAATGACATATTTAAGGTGGCTCCATAAAGTTTAAGCATTAAGGATCTTCTAGTCTAGGATACATAATATTATTGGGTTTATAATTAAAGACATAAGCTTTCATCAATACTTCCCGTCTAAATTTTCTTAGACATTTAGCTCGAAGAAGAAGAATTACATAGTTGAAATCAGCATTCCATCTAAGAATAAATATACAGTTGGCCAGACCGTTTAAAAAATAGCACTTATACATAACTGTCACGTATATTAATAAAAAATAATAATAATTAATACACAGGTGAAGCTCTTATCATCAATTGTGCTGGTCAACAATGTATAAAACATATATAACAATTAACTGTTGAAAAATATTCTACTTGGCTGGAGAAGCTAATTTTTCAACTTTTTCCTCTTTCACAATACCTTAAAGAGAGTGTGACAATACTCTTTATCTATTAATCATTTTAGTTCGAGAAATGCACTGAATAAAAAATGTCAAGTCTAGGTTCTGAGTTTTTAGGCCTTCAAGATTAATTTTGTGAGCTTGAGGAATTGACCTTTTCTTTTAAGTCGGGCTATAACAAATCAATTGGTACGACATTGATTAGTTGCTTCTAGTTGATTTTCCTGTTGCTTAATTAATTTGTTTTAACCCATAGATGCCGTGTATACTTTTTCTTATTTATAATTCAAAGAACTCTGAAGCATGATATAGAAATATAATAGTGGGAAATATAATAATAAAGGTCAAGCAACATCAGAAATATTTCAAAGGCAAACAGGCAATAGCGTACAAAGTGTATCTTGAAGAAACTTAAGAAGTAGGTACAACACGTTTGCACATTAAAATATGAAACATCATGTACATCACATCGTATGATTAGTATTCTAAGAAAATCAGAAAAATAAATAGTTGACATCATACCCTTATAAGTAGATCAAAAAAGGATCTCTTGATCATTTTTTACAAGTCACAAGCCATAACTATGAATTTGAGTAACTCAAAAAATAAATAAAAATACTATTGATTTTGGTGATGAAAGGAAGTGCAAAAAAAGCCATGGATTCAATTGTCCTTGATGTTGTTAGACTGTCTTTTCTGAAAAATACTTATCCACGTTGGTCGACTGTTAATTAAATTACACCAATCAACTAATTTAACTATAAGACTTATTTATTTAAGTAAAGATAGATATTCGGTCTATTTATGTAATTGTATTTTTTTCAAATTTATTTTGGAAAAGAATAATGGCAAGTTCTTGTAGCACACAAATATTATAACATGCTCAGAGACCATAATTGTGGATCTCCCTCCAAAGGTTCCTTTTTGATCTAGCTACAAGGATGGGGCAATATGGAAAGAAAAACCTAAAAATTATTTGGTTTGATTGATAGGATTTGGATAAAATGTACAACCTAAAGAAAGTATTACCACTAGTTGGATTAAAAAACAGATTTTCTTCAAGAGATCTCAAAAAAAAATAAAAATATATGATTAGATTCATAAGATTTTATATGATTTTCACATCATAAACGGGATTAAGCATACTGCTGTGCCAAAAACAAAATCCAAGAACAAAAGTTTCAAAAATCTTATAGTCATATCATACATTACGACATGCCTAAAACTATTTTAAAATCTTATTACTATATTTTCTTTCTTAAACACTGTATTCTCCAGTTTAATATGATCAGATTTAGAGTTCGGAGCCAGTAAGAAATTTTTTTGAAAATTCCAAAAAGGCAACAAATTTTATTTTATTTTTTTAAAAAAGGAGCAAGGCTCTAAAACCCATAAGCCTTACAAGGCTAAAAGGCGGCCGCGCCTTGCAAGTCGCGCGGGGTTCCGCGCCTTGCAACGGATACTCTAATTTAAACGAATTTAAACAACAAGAAAGTTGCCTCTTTGGTTTGATAATTAATTTTGTTGCCCTTTTGAAATTTTTAAAAAATTTTCTTGCCGTTTGGCTCCGGACTCGAAACTCATCAGATTTAATGGCATAGATAAAGTATCACTTAAGTATAATTAATGATAAAAGTGTAATATACAAGATATATTTTCGCTGTTTTCTTGCAAGTCATTGTGTATTGACTTTTTTTTACTTGTTAGACTTTTCTCCTTCATTTTTTTAGGAGTATTAATTTTTAAGCTTCATTATATTCTACTTGCACTACAAGCAAATCAATTTTGAACAAAACATTACTGCAACACCACTAAAAGAAAGGAATAATAAAAAAACAGATCCCAGGTAGAATTGATACAACTTGGACAGGACAGTAAAAAAAAACTTGAAACAATACTACTAATACTCTTAACTGTTACTTCACTTAATAATTAACTTAAATTCAATATATTCTAATTCAACAATCTTCAAGTTTAAATTACTGGATAGAGGATTAACTCTCGACTTTGTCCATGAACTCGTCAAAGATCAGTTTATATATCCTAATTGTTTTTATCAATGACAAAGACACCTTAATATTTTTTCCTTTTATTAATTTATGATGATTGTACTATTATCATCATTAGCACAATGTTTCTATTTAATGGCATTATGATTAGCATATGAAATGAAGTAATTACATCGCTCTAATTATATATCTATTGGATTAATATATACTATTCGGATGGAAAAGGAAGTTGAAGGTGAATCATCTCGAGTAGCAATGCCACCTCCCAACACAGGGAAGCTGATTACCATTCTCACTATCGATGGAGGAGGAATTAGAGGAATTATTCCTGGGGTTATTCTTGCATATCTTGAATCACAACTTCAGGTAATTAGTAAAAAAGAGTACAATTGTTGGCTATATATGTATACGTACTATATATTAATCCAATTTTGTTTGAAGGAATTGGATGGTGAGAATGCAAGAATTGCGGATTATTTTGACGTGATAGCAGGAACAAGTACGGGTGGCCTTGTAACAGCCATGTTAGCTGCACCAAACAAAGATAAACGCCCTCTTTATGCTGCCAAAGATATTACTCCTTTTTATATTGAACACTCCCCCAAAATATTTCCCCAGATCAGGTTAAACCATGCTACCTATATATACGTATGATTCTTGATTTTTCTTTTTGGGTAATGGTGATGTAAGTGCAACTTGCGTGCAACTCGATTAGCTATTTTAGATACCTTCTACTTTCTATTAGTATATAAGTATCAGCCATAATTATGCATACCAAGACTTGAACATATGGGGAAAAGTCAACTATGTACTAGCTAAATCTTTGTTTGAACGATATGCTCTTATGATTTTCATTCACTTAATTGACCATCAAATCACACCCTTAAATGCATATATATCTTGATTTTACGATAAAAAAAATCGTTTCTTTTTCAAATAATGGTGTTATATGGGCAATAATTTACCTTAACTATTCTATTGGATGCCTGCTAAGGTAACCATGAGTCTGTGCCTACCAAGACTTAGGCGTATTGGTTTTGTCACGACAAGAGCTGCTACTAAAAGTCCTTTTTCACTAGCGACATGGAAGTTGTCACTAATAAGATTTCACTTTTTGTGATGACTACATCACCACTAAATCCTTCACTTTAGTGGCGACTTGGCCAAAATTTGTGTTATAAAAAATACTTTTTTGTAGCGGACAATTTGATTCATTTTGGTGATAAGTGTTGCCGCAAATGAGCATATCTTGTGGCGACTTTTAGTTGTCTTCACAAATAACCTTTAGTTATGAAGTACTAGCTACAACCCAATTATCGCTGTTTAGTAGCGACTTTTGGGGTATTATCGGCGACTTCTGTCTCCATAATAAGTCACAGTTCTTGTAGTAGTCCCAGCAGTTTTTTTTTGTCTTTGCTCACTTTTATAATTTTCACCCAATTAATTAGAGTATTAGACCACACTTAATTTACAATGAACGTATATCTTTTAATTTTGTGGGATTAGTTGTTGCAGTGGACTATTTGCTGGAGTCATAAATCTAACAAAAATGATGAACGGACCTAAATATGATGGGAAATATCTTCATGCACTTATAAAGAGACTTCTAGGAGGTACCAGGTTGCATGATACCTTAACTGCTGTCGTAATTCCAACTTTTGACATCAAAACACTTCAGCCAGTTATCTTCAGTTCATATGAGGTGTGCCTTCTATTCCACCTTTTGTTTAACAACTTGTAGAGATATACATAACTAGTTAAACTATTTTGTAGGCAAATTCGAAACCTGATTTGGATGCGGAACTGGCGGACATTTGCATTAGTACCTCTGCAGCGCCAACATTTCTACCTGCCTATTGTTTCAAGACCCAGGATGCTCAAAATAAAGACCGTGAATTCAACCTAATTGATGGTGGCGTGGCTGCTAATAACCCGGTAAATTATAGTGCACATAAAATTCTTGAATACCACTACTTGATAATGATTGATCACTTTTTCTTTTTTATGTATGTGATCATGAATATATTTTAGACATTGATCGCAATTGGTGAGGTGACGAAGCAAACATTGATGAAGCACGAAGACTTAATCCCTATCAAGCCTATGGATTATGGTCGTTTTCTAGTGATCTCACTGGGGACAGGCAATGCAAAGAACGAGGGAAAATACAATGCTAAAATGGCTGCGAAATGGGGATTACTTAGCTGGTTAACTCATGACAACTCCACACCAATCGTAGAAGCTTTTAATCAAGCAAGCGCTGATATGGTTGATTATCACAACTTTGTGGTTTTCAAAGCTCTTCACTCAGACGATAAATACCTCCGAATCCAGGTGTACCTCGAGCTTCAATTATATATCTATATACAGTTTATATAACTTTATTTAACCTATCAATGATCAATCGTACATTTATTTGATATGACCAGGATGACACTTTGACGGGGAACTTGGCCTCAGTTGACATATCGACAAAGGAAAACTTAGAAGGTCTCATCAAGGTAGGAGAAGAGTTGCTGGACAAACCAGCTTCCAAGATTAATTTAGACAAAGGAGTTTATGAAGCAGTTGAAAATGGAGGAACCAACAAGGAAGCTCTACGGAGGTACATAATTTGTCTATCGAATTTTTAGACGTGGAACATTCATCATTATATTAACGAGTACTGATCATTCCCTCATTTTAAAATGTTGCAGGTTTGCAAAGAAACTTTCAGAGGAGAGAAAATTCCGGCAGTCCAACCCGGGCAGTAGCCCGTTGGTCTAAATGATGGTCATCCACTTTGTTGCTACAGAGTGAACGTATTAATTGTGTGTTTCAGTTTAATAATGTTCCTACTTAATTTCCCCTTATTTTTATGCCTTTATAATATAATGTTGGTGGAATTAAAGCTGCATACCTTTTGTAGCAATATCTCCCAAAAATTTCCTACTTTTATGATTTATTTGGTCCTGTTTAATTTATAAGTATATAGTTCATCAATTAGTTTTATATGACACCCTATGTTTACATTAAAAAAACAAACAAACAAGAATAGTGGGGCAAGTTGATCTTGACGAAGAATGGCTCTAGGACTAGAATCTAGATCACTTCGACTTTAATAAAGACAATATTAGATACTTTTGCTCTTTTTATCAATACCTAAGAGTATGGAATATCATTTTCAATAGGTGTGAGCTAGGATTTAACATAAAGTAATTACCATCAAAAACTCTAACAAATCTTTAAGGTCAAAGAACATGAATTAAGCTCATCTTATAAAAATTACCTTAAATGAAGTTTTTTTTTTTATGCCTCACATGGTTCTATGTTTCAAAGAAGGTAGGCGGGCAAAACGTGCGAAATCGTGCATTTGTTAACTGAAACCAACACATGTCCAACAATTAATCTTCCAGGACTTGTAATTAAATAAATTTGAATTATTAGATGCTGGTACAATTACTTGGACACGACGCTGAAGAAACTATAAAAAATATTATTACTAGTTCTTAGCTATTACTCCATCTTATCTAATCTTTAATTCCGTTTCTTTGTCTTAATTATCATTTAGAGAATATTTTTCTTACTATAATTTTTTCAATTACCTTCTAAATATTGTGACTTGTTAACTATTTTAACTTACAATACTTTTTATATGTTTTTAAATATGTAAATTATATTCAAAAAGTTAAATATTTCTATTCATATTCACACCAAACTTAAGTTATTTTGATCTTCGTACTTCGAATTAAGTCGAACAAATTGAACAAAGAGAGAGTATTGCTTACCCCATTTATAAATTAACTTAAACTCAAGACATAATTTAGTCATCTTATTTGATTGGATGGTGGAACTCTCGTCGAAGAAGACTCAGTTGAGATTTGTCCACGAACTCTTCAAAGATTACTTTATATATCCTAGTTGTAATAACCATAGACAAAAATACGTAACTTTTAATATTTATCTCTTCTTTTTTTTTTTTAATGATAATTATCACCATTTAAGACAATGTGTCTATTTATTCGAATCATGATTAGCATATGAAATGAACTAGTTGTTGAGTCGCTCTCTATATCTATCCTATTTTACGTGAACTATCTTTTGGACATTCCAATGGAAAACAAAGCTGCGGGTCGAGTAGCAATGCCGCCTCCCACCAGAGGGAAGCTAATAACCATTCTCTCCATCGATGGAGGAGGAATTAGAGGAATTATTCCCGGGGTTATCCTTGCATACCTTGAATCACAACTTCAGGTAATTGAATTAAAAAAAGAATATGTTCAAGAGTACGTTAATTATATGTTAAAAGTTGAATTCATGATCAACTTTGAATCTTAGATCTGTCACTCATTGAATATATCGGTTCTGCTTGCAGGAATTGGATGGTGAAGATGCAAGAATCGCGGATTATTTTGACTTGATAGCAGGAACAAGCACGGGTGGCCTTGTAACAGCCATGTTAGCTGCACCAAACAAAGATAAACGCCCTCTTTATGCTGCCAAAGATATTACTCCTTTCTATCTTGAGCACTCTCCCAAAATCTTTCACCAGATCGGGTAAACCATGCTACCTAAGTTTATATATATAATTCTTGATTTTTCTTTTTGGATATATTAACCGTTAGACCACACCCCTAAAATACACCTATGTCTCTTGATTTTGGGATGATTAATTTTTGCAGTGGACCATTTGGTGGGGTGATTAATCTAACGAAAATGTTGAACGGACCAAAATATGATGGGAAGTATCTTCACACACTTATAAAGGGACTACTAGGAGGTACCAGGTTGCATCATACCTTAACTGCCGTCGTAATTCCAACTTTTGACATCAAGGAACTTCAGCCTGTCATCTTTAGCTCATATGAGGTGTCTTCTATACCCCTTTTTTCTTCTTCTTCTATACCCCTTAACAGTACTGTAAATCATAAAAAAAAAAGTCAAATTAACAACTTGAAATTAATTTGTAGGCAAAATCAAAACCTGTTTCGGATGTGGAATTGGCGGACATTTGCATTAGTACCTCGGCAGCGCCAACGTTTCTACCTGCCCATAGTTTCAAGACCAAGGATGCTCAAAATAATGAACATGAATTCAACCTAATTGACGGTGGTGTGGCTGCTAATAACCCGGTAAATATATAGTACAGATAAAATTCTTGAATGATCAGTACTTTACAGTAGAAAATCCGGTAATAATTGTTTATATGTATGATAAATATTTTAGACATTGATCGCAATTGGTGAGGTGACAAAGCAAGTACTGATGAAGCATGAAGACTTATTTCCTATCAAGCCCATGGAATATGGTCGTTTTCTAGTGATCTCACTGGGGACAGGCAATGCAAAGAACGAGGGAAAATACAATGCTAAAATGGCTGCGAAATGGGGATTACTTAGCTGGCTAACTCATGACAACTCCACACCAATCATTGAAGCTTTTAATCAAGCAAGCGCTGATATGGTTGATTATCACAACTTTGTGGTTTTCAAAGCTCTTCAATCGGATGATCAATATCTCCGAATCCAGGTATATATCTATCTATCACACGGAATTGTCATGTTATAACACTTTACTTGCCTTATTTTTCAGATTACTAATTGATCTCGTCTGCTGATTGATACGACCAGGATGACACTTTGACAGGAAACTTGGCCTCAGTTGATATAGCGACAAAGGAAAACTTAGAAGGCCTCGTTAAGGTAGGAGAACGGTTGCTGGACAAACCAACTTCCAAGATAAACTTAGACAAAGGAGTTTATGAAGCAGTTGAGAACGGAGGAACCAACAAAGAAGCTCTTCGAAGGTGCGTACACCTGTCTATCACATTTATACACCTTAAACATTCATCATTATATATAAACTGCTGAGGAAATAGTACTACCATGAGTACTGATCATTGCCTCATTTTAAAATGTAACAGGTTCGCGAAGATACTTTCAGACGAGAGAAAGTTCCGCCAGTCCAATGCCGGCCAGTAACCGGTTGGTCTAAATGAAATTGTATTGTCATTCATTTTACTGTATTGTTTGTTATCCTACTTAGCCAACTCCAAAAACAAAGTTAACCAATATAGACACAAACTGCTGCATCCGTAAACACGTGATAAACTGAAGTAATCTCTATGAGAAATTAAATTCGTAAGTAAGTAATTTCACATAATTAAGTACCTGAGCAATTCACTCCATATAAAACCAAGTATAAAGTAAAAATCAAATATAAGGTTCCAAACATAAAAATGACAAGGTAGCTGTTTGTGGTACTCCTATTTTTTAAAATAGAGAAGTAAACTTTCAACTGAAATCAAGTTGCTGCTGCTTCAGAAATTCGGGTCTGAAGTTGGGCTCTGGCGAATGGGCAGAGAACGTCGTCATGATTTGACATAACACCGCCCAGAAGAGAAAAACTATTGGGGCATTGGCTATTTGATATACAAAATTGAGATACTATCACCTAGTCATCCTATTTTAACTAACACAAATGAACAAGGTCAGGCAGTAAATAACATCAGCTGACAATGTCCCAAGCTGTGGAATTAATCATAATAAGCTTTCTAAGAGTTTCAGTAAAAAAAAAATTGATTTCTTTTGATCAGAAACTCTTGCTCCCGCAATCTTGACAACAGGGTGATCCTTTGGTTGGATAAGTTTCAAAGCTGGATGAACCCTCAGATCACCCATTAACAACTTTTGGTTAACATCCAACTCACTTAAGTCTACATCAATGTAGGGAGGGATGACATCCGCTGGGCATGGAAACTTTACCGTTTTCTTGATGATATTCAAATATGACCCTACCAAATTGGTTAACCGATAATCCTTAAAAATATAACAACATACCCAGTAAAGTCCAATTAAGTGGGGGTCTGGGGAGGGCTGATGATTATTAAAAATAAAAAACAAAAGCGCAAGCAAATAGGAAATGGATATCATCTCACATGTTATCCGTGTTTCCTTTCATCATTCAGCAAGGATTATGTTATTGCTATTAAACATATATTAGCAAATATTTCAATTCAAAAACGAACAGTAGATACTAAAAGTCTAGAACTTGAATTCACTATTAAAAAACCGATATGAAAAGAATAAATAAATTTCGTGATTATGAACGAATGCTATTGCAGCGCGAATGATTAAATGATTCATTCATAGGTCATGAGTTCGAGTCTAGTCATTTTTTTTAAAACTCTTTTTGTAGGTGTGGGAATTTAAAACATCTGATTTTGATGAACTTCAAAAATTCTCTGATCACTAAACTATTATTTTTCAAACGTGTGGTCTTGCTATTTCATTTTAACAAACAATCCACTACAACACATAATTGTTGAATAAGTAATAAGAAAGAAAGTAGAATAAAATTAGTTCATAATTAAGAAGCAAAAATATTATGCACATAAATTGGTCTTAAAAAGATATTGGAAGTAGCAATTTATGCACATAATTTAGCCCCAAACAAAAGTTACAAAAAAAGAAGCTAAATTAGAATCCAAAATTAGGCAAAAGAGCAAAGACATGATCAACCTCATCCATAACAAGGTTGATCATCCTGTTCATCGTCACTATCAAGAAGCCATCCATTCACCTGAACAATATTCTCGTGTTCACCAATGCAACAAGGGTCTGGTCTATGCGTCAAAAATATCGGATTACTAATCCAAACATTATCTATCATATAGATTAGACTCTCCCTCAATTGTTTCATTTCTTTTCTTTGAGGGAGTCTTTCCTTCATGTGGCCAATGAATTTGACTGCGGCTTGACTATCACCTGTGATAATGGAAATAATGGCAAGCACATATGCTGCGCTATTGTGTCCTCTTTTTTTTTGCTTCCCGAAGCCTTTGCAATGCAAGCTCCGGACAATTATTTTTTAAAAAATCCGTCTGACAAAAGAAACATTATTGAAACCATCTTTAAATTTGTGAGTAAAAAATTAAACTGAAAAAGAAAACAAAATTACCATCCCTATTTTGTACAATGCCTCTCTGTTGCCAGCCTTCATGCACCGATTCACAAAACAAGTCGTCTTATCTCTTTGATCTCTTGTCCTCACAGACCATGAGAATAGTGGAAAGTTCGCAAATGATACCTTTTCGTAAACGCTTCCTTCACTTCCAAGTGTATTGACCTGAAAAAAAACAATAAATTAGGGAAATTTTAATGAAAACAATAGTTAAGAAATCTCTGTATATATATCTTTTTCCATATACCTCAGTCGTAAATTAATCAAGTCTTTGAATGACCCACAAGTCACTCTTTCAACAATATCTAAGAGTACCTATTTTTCAATCGATTCAATTGAAGCACAAGTCTTCTTCACTATTTTGCTTTTAGGAAATTTTTCTACTTCTGTAAAGGAAGGGTTTCGGGATTGTTTTTGAATAGAAAGAGTGAGTTGTAATTTTGAGTGTTGTAAAAGGTTATTGGTAGAAGATTGAAGAGTTGGTGGCACGTGGTGTGTTAGCTGTGACACACTACTTACTTGTGAAACCCATTTTTTTTTAATTTAAAAATTATGTTTCAGTTGTTAGATGCAAACAACGAAAGAAGGCACCCGTTACTTGTTATTGACTTAATAAAAGTAACAAAATAAAAAATAATTCATTCATCATTTTTTGTATTAAATGTAGGGAATTTATTACTTATAAGTTATAAATTCGAAATATTAATTTCATTGAATACAAAGAGGTTCAATAATTATGGCAAAATGTTTGTTATTTATTATGCATTAAAAATTATCCAAATACTTTTAATTATATTAATTGAAAGATGATATTGTTTTCCGAGTTTACATCCATTTAGAGTTTGAGAGTTTACATTTATGAATGAAAACATGAATATTTATTCGTCTGTTAGGTTTATAAGAATGCATAGTAATAAATAATGTTCATAACTTGCAACTTCACAACTATTCAATAATTTATTAAATCTATTTGTTCCCATTAACAAAAGGAAACCAGTATCATCTTTCAATTAATATAGTGAGTCAGAACTATGGGAAGAATAAAAGTATTTGGATCATTTTTAATGCATAATAAATAGCAGACATTTTGACATATTATTGAACTTCCTTGTATTCAATGAAATTAATATTTCGAATTTATAACTTGTAAGTAATAAATTTCATACATTTAATTATTTAATACATATAATGATGAATGAATCAATTTTTATTTTATTACTTTTATTAAATCAATAAAAATAACAAAACAATAAAAATAACAAGTAACGGGTGTCTTCCATCATTGTTTGCATCTAATAACTAAAACATAATTTTTAAATAAAAATAAGAAAAAAAAATGGGTTTCACAGGTAAGTAGTGTGTCACAGCTAACACACCACGTGTCTCCAACTCTTCAATCTTCCAGCAATAACCTTTTACAACACTCAAAATTACAACTCACTCTTTCTATTCAAAAACAATCCTGAAACCCTTCCCTTACAAAAGTACAAAAAAAATCCTAAAAGCAAAATAATGAAGAAGATTTGTGCCTCATCGATTGAAAAAGGGATATTATTCTTATATATATATGTTGAAAGAGTGGCTTGTGGGTCATTCAAAGACTTGATTAATCTACGACTGAGGTGTATAAAAATAAATATATATACGGAGATTTCTTAACGGTTGTTTTCATCAATATTTCCCTAATTTATTGTTTTTTTTCAATTCAAAGTTATTCAATACACTTGGAAGTGAAGAGAGCGTTTACGAAAATGTATCATTTGCGGACTTCCCACTATTCTCATGGTCTGTGAGGATAAGAGACCAAATAGATAAGAGGGCTTGTTTTGTGAAACGGTGCATGAAGTCTGGCAATAGAGAGGTATTGTACAAAATAGGGACGGTAATTTTTTTTTCTTTTTCAGTTTGAAGTTTTACTCACAAATTTAAAGATGGTTATGTATTAAGATGGTTTCAATAATGTTTGTGTTTCTTTTGTCAGACGGATTTTTTAAAAAATAATTGTCCAAAGCTTGCATTGCAAAGGCTTCGGGAAGCAAAAAAAAAGAGGACACAATAGCACAGCATATGTGCTTGCCATTATTTCCACTTACGTGGTCGGCGGCGACAGTTGAGCCGCAGTCAGATTCATTGG
The DNA here is from genome assembly GCA_037074985.1 of Solanum bulbocastanum. Taxonomy (NCBI): domain Eukaryota; kingdom Viridiplantae; phylum Streptophyta; class Magnoliopsida; order Solanales; family Solanaceae; genus Solanum; species Solanum bulbocastanum. Next base: position 36,774,295 of record CM073598.1, on the reverse strand, counting down.
CCACATGAAGAAAAAACTCCCTCAAAGAAAAGAAATAAAGCAATGGAGGGAGAGTTTTATCTATATGATAGATAATGTTTGGGTTAGTAATCCGATATTTTTGACGCAAAGACCATATCTTTGTTGCACTGGTGAACACGAGAATACTGTTTAGGTGAATGGATGGCATGTTGATAATGACGATGAACATGATGATCAACCTTGTTATGAATATGGTTGTGATGATGAAGTTGATCATATCTTTGCTCTTTTGCCAAAGTTTGGATTCTAATTTAGCTTTTTTTTTGTAACTTTTTGTTTGGGGCTAAATTACGTGCATAAATTGCTACTTCTAATGTCTTTTTAAAACCAATTTATGTGCTTGTAATTTGTCTTTGTAATTATGTGCATAATATTTTTGCTTCTTAATTATGTTCTTGATTCTTAATTATGACTAATTTTATTCTACTTTCACTTTCTTTTTTATTACTTATTCTACAATTCTTATGTTGTAGTGGATTATTTGTTAAAATGAAATAGCAAGACCACACGTTTGAAAAACAATCGTTCAATGATCAGAAAATTTTTGAAGTTCATCAAAATCAAATATTTGAAATTCCCACACCTACAAAAAGAGTAATTTTAAAAAAATAACTAAAATGGAGGACCTAGTCTAGACTCGAACTCGTGACCTATAAACTAATCGTTTAAGCTTTAAGCATTCGCACTGCAATATCATTCGTTCATAATCACGAAACGAAATTTATTTATTTTTTTCATATCAGTTATTTAATGAATATAACTAGGCAATTTATAAATAAGATATTATAAATAAATATAGTCTAATCATTCCTAAAATGTGAAAATAAATTGAGCAAAGGTTGAGATATAGCATAACTCGTCATATTACGATATATACCCAATTATATCTTGGTCGCGATTATATTCATCACATTCAATTGACATGTATTTCTGAAGGAACATCACTCATAGAATAATATATACTTTACGTTAATTTTCATCATAATGTGACTTGACTTCTACTAAAGAAATGTCATCATTGGTTGTAAAAATGACCCAAATATTAACTTTTACACTCTTTTTTACCAAAAAAATACAAAATTTAAATTATTGAAATCCCCACCTACAAAGAGAGTTGTTTTTTTTTAAAATAACTAAAATGGGGGGACCTAACCTAGACTCGAACTCGTGACCTATGAACTAATCATTTCAGTTTTAACCATTCACGCTGCAATAGCATTCGTTCATAATCACGAAATGAAATGTATTAATTCTTTTCATATCAGTTATTTAACAGTGAATTAAAGTTCTAGACTTTTAGTATCTACAATTAGTTTTTGAATTGAAATATTTGGTAATATATGTTATTGCTATTAAGATTTTGGATATTTTTACTCCCTCCATCCCATTTTATGTGAGGTACTTTGACTCGGCACGGAGTTTAATAAAGGAATGAAGACTTTTAAAACTTATGATCTAAAATGAATGATAAAAATTTGTGTGACTGTAAATCATTTCATTAAGGGTAAAATGGACATTTTATAGTTAAATTGTTGCTTAATATAGGAATGTGGCATTCTTTTTGACCGACTAAAACGGAAAGTAAGTCATATAAATTGGGATAGAGGGAGTATATGCAATTAAAATTTTGGTATTAATTGGCACCTTATTCAAAAAGGCGAGCGCCTCGCCTCGTGGCGAAGCAAGCCCTTGTCGCCTTTCGCCGTCCAAAACACAGAGGTGGAATGACTGGGACCTAACTATATTATTAGAAGATGGCTGCATCAGGTCTTTTCCAGAGTGGAAGAAATGACTGAACCATAAATGATAGTGCTGGACATCAACATCCTTGCCCGATGGCATTACTATAGTTCTTCACCAAATTTTTTGGCATATCTTTAGAAATGGGATGCTCTAAACTTGTACCAATTCTATCCGGAAGGAAGATTTTAGAAGAGCTTCATTGTGCTTAACGAAAGGGAGAACTGAATTAAGAGATTTCAAGCAGATCTGTTTGTTAGTTAGTTCTCCCTCCAACCCATTTTATATGTCACCTTTTTACTTTGCACTTGTATTAAGAAATAATGTAACTTTACCCTTCTACCCTTATTTAATGTTTTCTTAAGTCAACTTTATTAATAAATGACAAGATTAATTAACTATTCTATCAAGGGTATAATATGCAAAATATGATAATTTATGCATAAATTTTATAAAATGACAAGTATTGTGGTCCAGCTATTTATAGAAAGGGATGACATATAAAATGGGACGGAGGGAGTAAATGATTTCAAAATCACTTGTTGAAAGAATAAAGAGGGTAATAGTTGCATTGATTTGAAGTAACATCAAATGAGTGCCTTGATCGTGAATTATTCAAAGAGAACCAGGAGGTCTAAGAAAACTTCACAAAGTGAAGGCCTAAGATTGTGCTAACTGGAACCTCCTCCTGATTCCTGAACACTAAAATGATAAGGATCTGATCAAAGATGGTTTCAACAGATAATACATTCCATCTAGAGGGTTAAGACTGTCGGTGCTGATTAATGGCACACAAGCAGGGTTGTCACCAAGGCTTAGACAAATAGCAAGAAATCACCATGCATGTTTTACCTAATTCGGGATTTGAACCCTAGCCTCCCATGGCTCATTCCAATTACAACAGCTACATTGAGAAACTTCTAGGTCCATCATAACCATATAATATTAGCATTTAATGAATTCAAGAAAACCAGCCGTTACACCTTAGGATAAAGAACTGATGCAAGTGTAACATATGATAAGCTAAGTTTCAATACATCACTACGCAAACCTACATAGTAAGGAAATTGAAGACTTCATAAAAAAACATAAACATGTTTTAGCAAGTTACCAAGAGGAAAAAGCAGAGTATCAATTACTCACCTTTCTTCAAACCGGGGGACACATCCTCTCCTCTAAATACAAGAGGAACCTCAACCTTTAGTAAAGCACTTGATGGAGCTCTTATAAAGGTAACATTGAGAGGCGCATCTGAACCAGCTTCCAGATGAACCTGAACATTGAAATAGATAAATCGCGCTGCTAAAATCCATCTAAAGCTCTGTTTCCTTAGCTACAGCTCCTAAGTATAAATGAATTGAAAGCCAGTATCTATCTCCATATTAATTCAAATTAACAAAATCTAATAAATAGAAGGAAAATACCTTTCTGGGCAGAACACGAACTATCTCAATAACGTCAGTAGATTCAAAGTCAGGGTGAACCTCAAGATCAAACAACCTGGATAAGAAATGGGAGCGACCGAGATGGTTAACAAGCTTCCTAATCTGATTAGCCTGAACAGAGATGAGTCTTTTGTTACCACCGTGTTGGCCATCCTATGGTTCAAACACTATGCTGGGTACCAGCCCAGCTTTCCTCTCCTTGGCGGCGATATTCTTGCCCGAAGTGACACGAACAACGGCATGAATAGTTGCTGCGTATTTGGGGTCGGGTTTAGGGAAATCATCTAGGTCTGGAAGAACGGCGGCGGTGGCAGTGGCTGAAGAAACGAAAATGGTGGAGGGATTTGGTCAGCACAATGCGTCGGATCAACATTCTTGAATGTGATCGAGTCGGAGAGAGTGTGCGAGGGGGGCGGAGGGGCTTAACGAGGGTTTTGAGTTGGACAATTCACACAGGGTGAAAGGGAAAAGGTGGATTTCTATCTCTTTCCCTTTTACTACTACTGCATTTGTTTTTCTTTTGAGTTTTGACGGTGTGTAGATGTTTTTTTTGAAATATAAAAAACACAAATAGTAACTACAGTTTGTAAAGATACTTGCAGACGAGATAAAATTCAGTAAATCCAATGGTTGGTCTAAATGACATTGTATTGTTATTTTGTCATCCACTTTTTGTTGCTACGGCCTGAATGTATTGTGTATTTCAGTTCGATCTTTGCGAATCCTTTTATTAATATTGGTGGATCTTTAGTAGCATATCAGTCAATGAAGCAACATGGCAATACTTCCCTATAATAAGTACATAAAAGAAAGAAGTCAATGTAGCGATATGGCAATACTTTGTTATAAATACATAAAGTGACGTCATTTGTTTACTTGAGTTTTTATTACCTACAAAACGTTCATCTCGATTTGCGACTTCAATCCTAAAGCAAAGTTAAGTTGACTACTGTAGACGCACTGCAACAAACATTGCATCAGTAAATCCACGGTAACTTGAAGTAATCAATAAGATTCTGCAACTTAAGAGCACAGAAGTACAACTTCTTCATCCACTCCCAAGTAAATATGGCAAAGGAACTGAAGGGTATTTACAGAGCACTTTACATAATCAACCCTCTCATCAACTAATATCATACTTGACACGGAAAAAACTTCAAGATACACATAAAGACATCCCCTTCCCACCTATTCTTTGTTGTTTTCTTTTACAAGTTATTCCATCCCCTTTCAGCATATAATAAGCCTCACATGTAAGAATTTATGGCATAATAAAATAATGTAACAAATAAATGAATTTTACTGTTCAGCTATAATATAGGGGCTATGCAAATATCTGCTGAATGACTGTCTCTGCATTCCCGTTGTACTGTGCAAGGAGGTGAATTGCATCCGCTCTGGGCAATGCCAGAAATTCCTGCACCAAATATTCACAAATAAGTATCTGCTGCACTCAAAAATGACCTGAAAAAGTGGCACATAATGAGAGCACCTTGAAAGTTAACATAATCAGCTGACAAGCAGCATACAGTAACCAGGGGAGATACACATCAATAGAATAGCATCAAGTAGAAGGGCTTTCACAACAAGTTCATCGAGATGCAATAACAAAGATAAAGTTGGAAGCAAGCTTGAAAACCAGAAGAAAGAAAAAACTCACCATAACTTTTAGTATTGCAGTTTCATCACATCCAACATCTCTGGCCGATGACTGGGTTGGACTTCCATCTTCTTGTTTCCTATTATTTGAGGAACCAGTAACTTGAGATGATCCATCAGTGCTCATGTCAACATCCAATCTGGAAGCGTCTATAATCAATTTGGCACCAACTTCCTTCAGGGCATCGATCCTTAAGAGCCCTTCAAATCGATCTTTACACATTTGAAGTTTGAACCACTCACTGTGTGTATACAGTGTGGCCCTTATGATCTTCATAAGCTGGGGTTCTTCAATACCAAGCCTCCTACCAATAGCAACCTTTGCATGGACAAAATTGTGACAGTAAATTAGGTGAGCCAAGACACTAGAACACGAGATTTTTCATTGATCAATTTGGGCTACATATCAGCCTAATGTTTAAATCAGCTAAATTTGGCATGTCAAAATGGTTTCAGGTGCGGGTTGCACAAGTCATGCTTTTATGGGCTAATTTTGCCATTCCTAGTGATATGCTAGTGTTTGCCATTTAATATTTTAATTACTATGTAAGTCAGATTTTTATGGAAGTAACATTAACATGCTCCCAAGTTCCTAATTTGTAACTAAACCATAAGTTACTAGATAAATCAAAGAGCATTCGTACACAATATCCCCACCCCCCTCACCCCAAAATAAAATAAAACACTCAACACCCCTTGCCCCTCCCAGTGTTATCAAAGGCGCGCTTTAAGCCCTAAAAGCGAGGCTCAAAACGTGTTGAGCGCTTCACTTCGCTTTATGTGCACTTCAGTGTCTTCATCAAAGTTCTAAGACAAACTTTTCCTTGTCAATGAGCCTCTTATGAAGAAGTGACACTAAACAATTGATATTTCACTTTATCATAATTTTTTTTCAATTTCTTTGGTCATATATTTGTCATTCATGTTTATGATTATTAGTCTTGGACTAAACATACACATTTCATTTTTTTCTCCCTTCGCGCCTTTTTTCATTAAAGCCCACACTTTATTTGCGCTTTGCGCTTAAATCTCTCACGGACCTTCGAGCTTCTTTGCGCTTTTCACTTTTAATAACACTGGCCCCTCCTACAATGAAAAAAGCTTGTACAATTCAGACCAACAACAATATTTTGTTGAATATTCCCAAATATTAATTGGTTATGAAGAACAAGACTACAATTCCACACCAATGAAGAAAGTCCAGAGTACAAACAATTAAAGTGGCATATGGTTAAAAAACAATTAACGTTTTCTTTTTGCAAACATCATAGTCCTACATCGGCTATAGCTGGGGTGTTTGGTTTCTTATATGATCTTTGGGCAATCCTCGTGTAGCTCTGGGGGTTGAATTATGTCAAAGTTAGTGGTGGCAAATGGGCGGGTTGGGTCAAATTTGGGCGGGTTGAAAATGGGTCAATATAAAATGGGTAATAATTCAACCCTCCCATATTTGATATGGGTAAAAAAGGATTGGGTAACAAATGGGTTGGATAAAATACTAGTTTACCCATATTTTACCCATATTCTCATTTGTAAATAGCACTCTACTTAAAAATTCAACATGGAAAAAATATTTTAGTCTTTAATGTTGAAAATACTTCATTTAGTTTTATTGCATCATAAAAGTAAAAAAAAAAATCCTAACTTTTCAATATAAAATAAATTTATGTAATAACAAGGGGAAAATATTTTTAATTTCAAAGTAAATGAATAGTTGCACTTTAAGAAAAAAACATGCTTAATGCACTTTAAGCAACGTCAATACTAATGCATGATTTGCTTATTTTACACTATTATTTATTATCCAATATAAATTTGAAAAAATAAAAAAATATAATTATAATTAACAAAAGAAATGTACATTTAAATATATTTTGAAGGGGCAAAGACTTCACATTTTCAATTATAGAGAAAAATAATTAATTCTATAGAAGAACATAAAAAGGAAGAGAAGTTACAATTTTTTTTAGTAATATCATGAATTTTGAGTGAATAAAAGTTAAAGTTTAATCAATTTGGCAAATACATACTTTACCCATAGTTTACCCATATTTTTATGGGTTGAATATGGGTATCAACCCATATTTTACCCATGTAAAAAGTCACCCAACCCATTAAAATATGGGTGGGTTACCAAAATATGGGTTCATTTTGCCCGCACTAGTCAAAGTCCATATTCTTATCATGGTATCAAAGTCAAGTCCATCTCAATTCTTGGTTTACCCCCATATTGGGCTCCCATATTATATTCTCCACAGTCAAATCTTGGGCGCACAAGGGGGTGTTGGAGTCTCCACAGTCCAGATGTCCAACCATGAGTTAGCTTCTAGGGTTGATTTACACCCAAGATCTATTTCCTAATCAGCAAAAAGTTATATAAATGAAGCAAAATTTATACTTAGCCTCCTAGAATCTCTGTAAGATTAGAAAGGATTTTTATTTTGGTTTTTGCTCACTTGTAATTACTACAACACTGCCTTAGTGCTAGCTTGATATATATAATACAATTACCTTCCTCTCGGTCTTTTTTAAATTTATTTGGTAACTCTCTTCAAATTGAAGCAAATGCCCACCTAAAGAATCAATATTCAGGAAACTGAAGTGAAAAACTGGGAATGAGAACAAATCAAGTTCTTGCTTGTTGTCTTATTGACATTCATAAAACAACACTACACTGTTCTTTTCACTGTGTTTCTTCACCGAATAAGGATAAACCAAAAATATCCCAAAAGATTGGAATTACCTATAGATTAATACATTTTTCCAACATAAAGTTCTCACGCTCTCTCTGTTTTTCCTTGTTATTGAGTAGAACCATCCAAGCAGCGCTCAGCCTTTAACAAGCCTTTGAAACTGTGTATTGAGAAACAGTGAAACTGTCTATTGAAAATCAGTAAAACAGCTCAAACCAGACTGTCACTCATTTAATTCCAGTATCTTTGTGTGAGTAAAGCAGATTTCACATTACTTGTTCAGAAATAGAGAATCTCATCATTCTTGTTTATGTTTTTTCCACAATCAGTGCCTTCTCTACGTTCTCTGTGAATCTCTGGTGAAAGAATTTAAGCATCCAATTCAAAGCTCATGCATGGAGTAGCTCAGCATAAATCCCCTATGGAACTATGGGGCGTTTATATATCTAACACTATCCTACATAAATAACCTGATTCCAAGGTTCACAAAACAACTTGGCAGACCCAATCATTAAGGAGGGTAAGAACAAAGAGTGGGCCTTCTTTGCTCTGACATAGGAGAGCAGGAAGCATAAACTCAATAAGCTGAGAAGTGGAACCAGAGCAAAAGTTAGTGACTCAATTGTTTGAGTGAGCCAAAAAAATTCAAAACACTAGAAAACAGTGATTAGCGAGAACATGATTCTGAGAAGGAATTTAACAATGTTTTCCTCGGATACCATACCAAGAATATAAGCATTCAAGTAAGAAACAGAAGGCAATGGGTAGAGTGCCCCATTACTATTATAACCCCCTTTAGAAACCTTAATACACCTGATGTAGGACGTTCTATTATTTCTATCATCAAGCTGTTACTTAAACTTCTTTTCTTAGCCTTAACAGCAGACACACAATGTCATCCAACCTGGGACAAGAGTACTTAAAGCACGGTGCATTCTGGAATCAAGAAACAACACTCCAGTCTTACATATACACAGATACACAGACAAGGAGATAAAGGGAACATAAGGGTGGGAAAAGATTAGCCGGCAACAGTTCACCTGGGACCTGTTTTTACCATAAAGAGTGCAGAATGTCATACCTGGAGTGTATTGGCAAGAACACATAAGGGCAAGCGATCATTAAATGCCTCTTCATTAGGTTTGAGCAAAGCTAGCAAAGTCTCCTTCAATGGCTTCAACAGATCAGGATGACTAGAAGCCAAAGGACCCAGAAAAGAACAGGCTACCCTCAGTGCCTGAGTATGATCCCCAGAGCCAACCAGCTTCAAAAATTCAACCTGCCCAGAGGATTATTTTTTAAATGCCTTAATCGATATAAATATGCTTTATAACTTCTACTGATCTTTGTCCCAAGCAGAAGTTTTAACTTCCATACCTGCTTAAGTTGAAAAAGCAGAGAAGGGTTCTGCACAAAAAAGTTTGAATCCATCTCATTAATCTCCTCAACAACCTCCTCTGTCATTCCTCTGCTAGCTAATTCCTTCAAGCCCAGCACAAGTTCATGCTTGTCCTCTCTATTCTTCATCATATTCAGGAAGCACGATTTTGGAGAAACCTGTAATGAAAGGTGTCAAAGCAATGATTACTTCGAACACTACTCCCGCATCCCTTTTTTCTTTTACTTTCTCTTGTTATATGTTCTACTTTGAAAAACCAAAATACATGCCTGCTGATCTTTCAACATTGTCGTGTCGGCATTAAGATCTTCTCTGCTCCTTTCACTGGTAGGTCCAGACACAAATTCGGTGTTTTCATGTCTCCCCCTCCATCTTTTCCGCTTGTTTGTTTCGCCAACTCTAAGACACTTATTTTTCTGCAGAACTTTTTCAAACTGAGGAGTCCCACTGGTACTGCATTCTCCATAACTTGTTTCACTAGGGTAACGCTCTTCAGTATCGGTACTTTGAATGCTAGCCAAGTTGGTATTACTTTCAGGTGATCCCTCCGTGATAACTTGAGAAGCAGACATGTCACTGCCAGAAAGTTTTGTGTTTTCATCCCCAACTTCTGTGGAACAGTTCTTTGATAATTGTCCAGACTCTGATTGATCATCATTGATACTAAGTTGCATCCCTGGGTAATGGAAAAAAAATAAAAGCCAGCCTTGAGAAACATATTAGCAAACAGAATGTAAGAATGGAAAGTAAAGTTGCTCAGAAAGTTACCAGGAGAATCTACTGCACTGAAGTTGACAAAACCCCTATAGACACAATACTCATGAACAAGCTCATCAAACATGGGGTCATCCAATCTTATCCGGCACAGCTCATTCTGCAACAGCAAAGTTACAGGCACAATCTCAACAGAAGTATTTGTGATTTTCTACTATTTGACCTCAAAGCTGTACAATTAACAAGCTAGATCTACCTCATCAGCAAATCGCAGAAAATCTGGAACACTACAAGAAACAGAAAACAACTCAACAAGAACGCAAATGTGTGGCGAAATCATTCTCAGTCCCATCCTCGAATTTTTTTACTGAGAAAAGCCACTGGCAGCCCAAGTAAAGAACTACAGAGTGATTTTCCATTTAGTGAAAAGAAAATGAATTGTTGTTGAAGCAAAATAAAAATCATACAGCCTGACTTGTTGAACAGATAACTTCAATTTTTTTGACAATGTAATAAAATTCATTCAAAAGGGGGCAAAAACTCGACCATCTACATGAAGTACACCAGAAAAATAGAAAACCTTACAACACATATGGTTTTCTACTAATGACAACCAATCTTCTATACAAACAAAAACCTCATGGGTGCACAAAAACGAAATAAGGGGTAAGAGACTATTCCCTCAAGTATACAAGATCCTTCTCTACTCCATCAAAAGCAGATAACTTTAATAACAGCTTCATTTCAAGAAACAGAAAATACCCCAAAATTAGGGGGCTTTATAGAACACCATCAACAATGTTCTCAGCTTCACCAGTTATTACTAGACATACATTTTGCATAAATCAATGCAACAGCAGGGTAATGCCGGACGAGGACATCACTAGACTTCAAATTACCATCAGAAAATTGTGGCAGAAATAGTGTGATATATGCAAGCATCTATGAGAAACTAACCCAGTTTAAAGTAATGTTGCAGATAATTCAGATTTTAGCAAACAGCTACTATTAAATAGCAAATACTTCAGCATACTAACCTGAAATGCTTGATATAAGTCACCCTTAGCGAATCTCAAGCTATCAATAGCCCCCTGCCTTGTAAGCTCTACCGCATGAGCAAGAGCTTGTATGTCCACCTAATTTCATAAAATATTGATGTGACACAATGCCTAGATCATTAGAAGAATTTCTAAAGCCTAGTCCCCCAAAAAAAGAAGATAAGGCCGTTTAAACTTTAACAAATAATGCACATTATATTAAGCACCAAAAATCTTACTTCAAAGTAATCAAAAAAATTTAGGAACAATTACGCCTCCAACCGAAACTAGTTGGCATCTGTAATAGGAATCTTTTAATACCAACCAGTCACCACTCTGATTGGAAACTTTACTCCAATACCCAATAATTTGTCTTTTAAGGCAAATTAGGGGCTTTCTAACACCAGAGGTTGTCTATGTTCTCTAAGATTTCTGAAAAATATAATAAAACAACAAAAGAGAATTACCACATTTACAAACCGCATTCCTCTTCAGGTTTAATAACCAAAACAATTACAACAGAATTGTAATAGAGTAGCTAAGATTTATAACCTCATCAAACGGAGGTGCTTCATAGGAACTCTCAAGTGGTGTTGCAGGGGGGTCACGGTCCTCGAGAAGTAATCTCTGTGTAAGATCTGATATAGGTGATGGAACTCCCTGACGAAAGCAAAACAACTTGTGTATGCTGCAAAATGATTGTGAAATTTTAAAAAGAATAGTAAGAGGACTTGGATCACTGATGAACGAATTATAAGGAGTCTCCATTTCATTGGGTTTTGAATGAGCATCTAAGCTTGTCATGGATCATCTGGAAGTTGTACCAACCTTATCAAGTACCTCAATGACATTGCAAAAAGAGGATCATATGCACATAAATGAGCCCTTAAAACAGATGACAGCAGTCCAGCAATGTCAATCCTCCTCCTTGGAGACCACTGGGATAGTGAAGTGCAAAGACGTTAGTCACTTCTACTAAAATGAGACATTCAGTATCTTCGTTAACCCAAAATAAATCTCAATAAACCCCTCTAACTGCTGCCAGATGAACATTTATGGAATTCTTACTCAGGGCCAATGAAATAACATCTTACCTCAGTCACCACTGGAGAATTCTTATCTTCTTCGTCATAAACCAAGGCAAGAAGAATATGCTTAAATTCCTCATATGCTTCCTTAAGATAAAAAGTTAAACCTTCATTAGAACCCAAGTGTAAGGAGAACCATGAAAAGCGAAATGATTCTCATATACGGATTAAGTATACACATAGAAAATTGTTTTTGCTAATGAGATTGAGAGAACTCAAATGTACTATTTTGAAAGTATGGAATTGATGTAATGGGATCCTAAGTGGTGAGAATCTGAGGATAGCGTGCAAGTCACTATCATCTAGCATAACCAGTATCTATGGAAAACATGATTTATGACAAAGAACCTAGGATGAGAAATTCCATCCTTGAACCACAAAGAAACACCAGGAATGATCTTGTCAAAACAAATATTATCTATGTGCTGCATAAACATAACTTATTGAGAAACATACACAACGACAAGTATATATATAAGTCGTGTTGAGATTACAAAAAAATAATTTAAAAATAAATTGTGGTGTTGACAGATCCAAGAGGTATTCACTAGTGTCAATGTTGATAAGGGAATTCAATTGAATATGCAGGGACCTACTGGATATGCATCCAACGCACAAGGTGCCAGTGACTCTCGGAGGCAATTAATGGCAGATTCTCGGTCCTCCGCAGTTCCTTTCCTCAAAAGCTCAATAAACCTCTGCATAAAAATCATGGAGAAAAGTTTCAAGGATAATCAATTATTTGTCTGAGTGAAGCATGGTAAAAAAGTATGACTTCATTTACCAATGAGTTTGCATGGACAGACATTTGAACCTAAAAATAACTTTGGTGAAGCATATCACCAAGAAGTTTCATATAGATAAACTGAAACTCTAAGATTTCTCCAGAAAGCCTCTTCAGATTTTTGAAATCCAAAATGTGTCACCCAGTGCTCAACCTCTCACTCAACTCAACAGTTGTTGGCATGTGGTTAATCTCATAAGAAAGAGAAAAAATAAAAAAGGAAAAAGGTAGAGAAACACACCAAGTGACTCTTGGCTTAAAGCATAATTAAAGGGGCACTTCAATGAAGAAATACATAGGGGTCAGGGAATATGTGTCTCTGTGTGTTACAAGAAAATGTAACAACAAATGAAAAGAAACAATTATATCGTTAGAAGCATAATTAAATGAATTTTAATCAAGTTCAAAATCCATTTTGATCTTTAACTTTTCTAATAAAGATTAATGACTAATTTTATCATGTTAAAATTTATATCTAGTAATTTCTACAAAAATCATCCATAATATTTTGCTTTAACAATTAAAATATCTCTATGCCCTTTACAAGAGCGAACCCGTGGGGCGTTGAAGAACCTAGGTAAGGACAAAGCGCCCCATCCTGAGTTGGGGCTATCTTCAGGGCTTTCAACCTCAATAAGGAAAAGGTAAGAAAATAATCAGGTGGCATCTGTACATATGCAAGTCAGATAGACAAGACTTAAGAAACTAGTAACTCGAAAACGTCTTCAGAAGTTGCGTCAATTAATTTTAAATCCTCGCTAACTAAATGGAATTGGTGAGTTAGAGAAACTATGATACTAGAAAGTTCAAAACAGAGAACTGATTCACTGTTGTTCCAAGATTTTAAGTCTGGAGACAAACAACAAGTTACCTGCTTCTGTAAGCAGAAGAGAAGACGATGATCATCAAGAACAAAAGGCGCATGCACACGCAAGAGATCGATAGCGGCATCTATATCACCAAACTCCACTGAACGTCTGATCTGCCGAATAAGTAATCTTGACTGATAAGAGGAAGAAGATGAAGATGAGGTTGACGAAGACGGCGATAGAGACGTCGATGGCGAAGTTGAAGGAGAACCTGAGTCTTCGATTAGGTTTTCCGATTTGACGAAATCGATAATCAGAGAGTCTAGTGCCTCCCAATTCACCGGCAAAGAATCCATGGATGAAAGAGTGTTGTTCTAGAGTAGTGGTAAGATTAAATGGAAAGGAAATTTATAGGTAAGACGATTTTATCTTGGGCTGTTGGGCCTGACGTTAGGAAACGAGTGAAGCCCCGTTCGTTTTTCAGCAAACGCGGCGATAAAGCCCAATAAATAATAATCCGTTACCTACATTGTTTTTTTATTGAAACCTACGGTTACATTACATATATGGAAACTACATACCCCTCCGTTTCACAAAGAGTGACCTGATCGGACTTGACACAAAGTTTTAGAAAATAAAAAAGATTTTTAAATCTTGTGGTCCTAAATTAAAATTATGTCAAATGTACTAAATTGTCCTTCAATCTTACGATTTTAAACATGCCACGTGGAAAGCTAAAATTAAAATGTTACCAAAAAATGAAAAAGGTTATTCTTTTTTAAACAAACTAAAAAGTAAAGAATGTCATTTTTTTTTATATATACGCTATATATATTAAGAAATACTTATTATTTATATTTTATAGCAACACATTTTTTTTCACTACACACTTACAAGTTATAATGCATTTTTAATACATATAACTATTTATAATACATATATAATATCAGTTTTATTCATAAATAATATATTTATCACACATTTTAATATATTTATAATATATTGTGCCGGTAGAACTCTATTTTACATTGTCAGAAGCTTTTGACCAGCTAGTATTTGGTTTCTTTTATTGAAAAATACTTTTTTTTTGGAAAGTAAGTTGATTTCTTACTTATTTTCTACTATTTCATAAATAAACAAAAAAAAATCATCTCAATATTATTTCTATATATATGCTCTAGCAAAATGCTATGAGAGTGAAGGGGGTGGGAGTGGGGCCTCAGGATGGGATGGGATGGTCAAGCGTAGAGGGTTGGGAGTGTTGGGGATGGGGAGGATGAAACAAAAATAAAATGTCATTTATAAAACTTATTTTTCTTACTTTGATTAAGGAAATCATTTCATCATTTTTAAAAACTTATTTTCTTAAAATAAAAATACTTCCTCTATACCAAACACACTCTTTAATTAGTCATCAATTATCAAATAATCATCAAGAATTAATTAACAACACCTAAAACACAAAAGTATCATTAGATTGTGTTTTATTATTTTTACTCCCCTCCACCCTCTCACACCCTTTTTCCCCTCGTCGCTTGTCCTTCAACCGTCTCTAAAAAAAATATTATATTACATACGTTTGTGTTTTGTGACACACTTAAATACTGGTCAATTAGAATAACAAATTTTGGCTTATTCTACAATTGTTCATGCATGTCCATTAGACCAAAGACGTTTTTCTCTTCCATCCTTTTAGTGCGAAGTCTCTTCTCCTGTGAAAGCAGCTTTGCAAATCTGTTAAAAAAAACACAATATTAATTATTAAGCAAATTGATTAGTTGAATATTCTGAAAGTTATATATCTACAAATACTCAGTTTCTCTAATCATTAGTACTTGGATTATACATGAATTAATTAATTAGATAGAAACCTGATAAGAGCTTGTTCATTTGTGCCTTCATTCTCAACAGCTTCATTTATGCAGGTTTCAAGATTCATCCTTGAAATAGGCTTTTGCAAGATGTTATTACCAATCTTCACCAGATTCTCCATGCACTTCTTTGTTGCTTTATCAGTCGATGACGCATCTCCTCTTAAATTGTCATCCTGCCAAAATTAAAAGAGTTTCACTTTAATTCACAAGTCAGATTTATCTTAACTCAATACTTTTGATGCACATCATAAATTTATATATAGTATTACAATAAATAGTAGAAATGAACCCAAACTTAAAAATATAACGAGTTTTAATATTCAGATTATCTAAGGTTATTAAAGATTGAACCCATAAAGTTCAAGTTTTAGATTTGCCTCTACTTCCATATACAGGTCACCTAAATGACAGCTACAATTTTATTTTCTTTCACAAATTGGGGATATGGAAAGGGAAAATGAAGAGGGGATTACTTTAGTTAGCCTACCAACTGAGCTACGGAAAAAAATGAAAGACCTGGATGCGAAGGTAGTTGTTTATATGTCCAGCAGTGTTAAATGTTAACAGAACTACTTTAATTGAAGAACAAGAGACAAGAGTTGTATTACAATATAATAGAATTCGTCTCAATACAAAAAGAATAGGAAGGTTATATATAAGCATCCATTAACTAAACCTAACTTAATAGAAATCTATTAACTAAATATAATCTAATAGGAATCCATTAACTAAACCTAACCTAATAGGAATCCATTAACTAAACCTAAACATAGTAACATATGGACTAACACTAAAAAGCAAGGAAAAATGAAGGTCAGCCATATCAGCACTGGCAAAAGTAAAAGCATCAACCAAAGGGCATTTTCCATCTTTATAGAGACAACTAATGAGTCCCCATTTGGCCGCTCTGACTTCATCGTATTTCTTTTCTGACTTGGAAGTACCTGTTCCCACAGATAGAACTAGATACTTGCCATAATCCAGAACATTTGCCGGTAATAAATTTGCTTTGGCTCCAGTTGGTCTCATCGCCCGCACTGTCTTCATAAATAAATAACTACATTTTACTGTGACAGGACTCAAAAGTATAGTTACGTTCTATACAGAGGCGTATCTAGGATTTCAAAATGATGGGTGCACTTACTACAAAAAAGTTAATCGAAGATATAAATTTGATCGGTTCGACATTTAGGTTCTTATTACTTAAAAAATGTTAAAATTTTAATATTATAGATGCAAAATTAATATATATTTATATATATATATTAATTAAAATGTCAAAAGTGCTACCAATAACCACTTAGAGAGGTGCTATCTAATTTTAAAAAGAAAAATAAAGCAAGATAAATATAAAATTCAAATTTCATCATCGCATTATATGTGTGCATTCACACATTTATATTTCAATAATTTGTTAAAAATATAACGCTACTATATATGATCTCGGGAGGGGAGTATGGGTTCACGTGAACCCGGTGACCCCTCCTTGGATACGCCTCTGGTTGTATATATGTTTTTTTGAACTTACAGGATTATTGGCTGCAATGCCTCCATCTATAAGGTTAAATTCTCTATCATTCCCATGACAATCTTTTGTCTTGAACAAGTGAGCAGGAAAATAAACTGGAGCTGACGAAGTACCAATACAGATATCTGATAGTAAAGCATCAAAACCAGGATCCATCTTGGCCTGCATTAGTTAAAATTAGCACAATTAATGGAGGAAAACGATTTTTTTTTTTAAAAAAAAAGGTGTAGTGAGGTAAAATTTAAAACCTCAGATGAAGGGAAAATTTGGGGCTCAAGTGTTTTGATATCATAAGTAGGAATAAGCAAATGAGTTATAGTTTCGTGCAATCTTCGGTTCCCCAAGATTCCACGGATTAAATTCCTTAGATACTTGCTATTATATCAAAGTAATGTGCAAGTCGAGCTTCTGTTCCATCCAACTCCTGCAAGATAGTGTAATATTTTATTATTGTGCAAATGCTCCATGGCTAAAAGATGAAGTTGTCATACTTGTAACTTTGATTCAAGAAAACTCAATATAGTTCCTGGAATGATTCCCCTAACTCCTCCATCAATGCTCAACACTGTAATTCTTTCTCCATAACGCGCCATTGCTCAGGTGGATTTTGCTCTTGCAATTAAATTCCTCTATTCGTATTGCTTGATTTAAATTTTTTGTCTCTGCATATTGTGTATATTTAGATGGCACCAAATAACGTATAGTACAAGTAATTTAATTATTGTTAGGACCAAATGCACGTAAATGAGAAGAAAATACTTCCCATTACGTTAAATGATTTCCAATTTTAATCAAGTAAATAAGAAGCTGTGTACGGATAATTCAGGTTTTAATTTGAAGATTGTCCAAATACTTGTAATGCGAAGCCAGGACTCGGGAGTAATTGCTTTCAACTTGAATTGGCCTTTTATAGTGCGTAGATAAATTATCTTCTTTTGGAAAGCTACGCACAGAAGTTCATTTTTACTGGATATTAACTCACGTAATATACAATTGCAAAGTCTTTCTTTTCCAAACTCCCATGAAAACAGTAAAATTTGAAAATTGCAGAGGCGTGTAAGAAAAACTTGGGAATGGAACACTATTAATTGTGAATTTTGTGGTAGATATAAACTCTGGCATTCCACGCAATACATTATGAGTTTCATTGCCTAATTCGGGGGGTGGGGGCGGGCGTACATAAGACGAACTTCAAAAAAATAACTATTTTAAGTTCAGAATTTGGCCAAATCATTAATCTTGTCATAAATATAGACAGATCAGGCCCCTGGTGTTCTTAATCTTATCACGCCACACATGGATACATCTCAAATGGGTAAATTGGTTTGGGAATACAGGGAAAAACATCCATCAATTAGGTTTCTGAGTAACTAAAGTTAAGATAGAATAGGTCATCACAACATGGAGTTGAAGAATGAGCCACTTTAAAAAGGAAATGTCAATCAGGAAGGAGAGTAGTAACCTCGTATAATCCATCCGAAGCAGTTACAGACCAATCACCGGTCTTTCTATCTTCTTTCTGGTTGTTCCCACAATATTCTAGATTCACGACTTGTCTCAAACAAGAGAAAGAAACAAGCAAATCTTTTTTCATAGATATGCAACGTATGCTCCCTGTGATAACTGAATTCATAAATTATGATCAACAAACAATACGTGCCACCAGATACATCGGCCAAGGTTTCATGATTACCATGTCCCACGCAAATCATTTACCTGTAAGTCTGTAACTATTCAATACCCCTAACTCTCGTGTGCCATTTTCTACATAAGTAGGGGTTTCAAGTTTAAAATGCTTGTACAATTCTTTCTCTTGTCCAATTTTCTGAAAAGGTTTAAAAGAATTTGAATGAAAGGTAATAATAACTTGATTTCTATGGCACGAAATAAAGAATATTACAACATCAAAACTAACAAGGTCGATATGAGAATTGTAGTTACCAATATTGAATTGTCGATGCTGTTGCAGGACAATCGCTAGCACTGCGTTAGAATCTCAGCACCATCTGCAGTTATCAAAATGGTGTGCTCAAACTGTGCTGATAGACTACCATCTTCTGTAACAACTGTCCAATCATCATCCCATATTACTCCATCTATGCTGCCAATTGTCAGCATCGGCTCTGTACAGCACAGTAAAAAGTTGCATTCAGCACAGTAAAATCGTGCACATAACGATGGAATAGTAATTTTGTGCTCCAAAAACTGACCGATGCATAAATTACAACAAAACAAAATGTGAAACCATAAACTAATCATGCGATTCATAAACATTAAGCATTGTAAAACCTCAGGCCTTAGCTAAATCACAGACTACAGGGGAAAAGGAGACAACACAGTAGCTACCAGCTTTTGGTTAATATCTATAAACAGAGTTCGAGTAGACATTATTTAACATGGAAAATATTGTGCCGCTATGTCACGGTATGTCTCTTCACCATCGTGGAAATTAATAAACTATTGTAAAATTACCAATAGTGAATGTCTGATTGAGCACCATCCGTCCGCGATCATTGTTCCCTGGGAAAGAAAACAAATATAACAAAATAAAAATTGATACAAAGAGAAGTACTGGGTTTAAGAAGACAAGAATAATATTAAATGCAAGTAAAAATGTGATTATGCATTCAAATAGATTATTTTTCAGAGACAACACCTTAGAACTAGGAGCTCAATTCTCATTTTGTACAAAATTTCTTTAGAATACGATTTTCTCATTATTATGTATTACAAAATTGCCCAAGAGGATAGAGGTTTGCAAATGAATGAAACATTTTGTAAATTGATATAGATCAAACCAACAGCATGAAGTAACTTATTTTCGTCATCTCAGATAACTGACAGTAGTTCAAACTAGTTGTCAACACTTAACAGAGATTCAATATAAATGTTAGACACAGCTTAAATATAAGTATTTGGGTGCACTACAAATAAATTTTGAAGTGGGCTCTACTTTTTAACCCCTGATACAATAGCAGTTTATTCTTACATCTCATGCAAATATTAGTTTGAGGTGTTGTTGCAACATTTAGCAAGCTGGATATCCAGTCCATCGACATTGGATGGCACAAGTAGAAAACTGAACAAGAAGATAATGCTTTTCCCAAGCAAACAGTTCAAATTATTCTGCAAACAAGCTGAACCATATAGGCTCACTATTGCTCATATTTCTACACATAGAAAGAGCATTAAGGAAGTTAAATATTAAAAATAAGGAAGTTACTGTAATGCAGAATGACTGGATCACTGTGGAAAGCACGCCCCACTCCATGGCCAACGAACTGTTGCACAACCCCATAGCGATGTTTATCTGCAAGATCACTACAAATAGAATGTTAACGTCAATCAAAACATGCTAATGCTAAACAAGCAATATATTGATGTACATATAAATAGGTCATAACCACATATTAATAATTTACAAGAAATATCAGACATGTATGTGTCCTATTTCCTCAAATCAATTTGCCAAACTATGCCAGCTGCAACATTGATTTTTCATGACAAATTCACCTTCATCCCGAGACAAATCCTTCAAGCATTTAGCAGACCGAGATGCACAAGAACAAAAAAGAGAGAAGATTTAGGTAGATGTCGTACTGTATCGTCTTGCCAATTTTATTGAATTCCACTCCTGGTGCACATATTGATATTGCCTTGTCCAGGCACTCTTTAGTCACCTGAGGCATCAAATAAAAATCAATAGGCGGAATTGCAGATGCATCTATACAACAAAATAAGGTGTCTCCCTCTAAAGCACAAAAGAGAGAGTTTTTTTTCTTTTTTTTGGTGTTGATAAGTTAAAGCATACAGAACACTTGGTAGCACAAAAGGTTGGAAATCAAAAAAAAAAATGGCACTAACACCATCAAGAAGTCATACTTGCACCAAGTTTTTGGCCTCCTCATCAACATTTCCTGCAAAGAACATCGCTGATGTGTCACCATGGTAACCCTGCATAATCAATCAAGCCAAGCAGAGAAACAGAGAGAAAATTGAGTTTCTTGAGTCATAGACTGCATTTATTAAAACCATGTTCAACTAATTAAATTTCAGGTGAGACACAGAAGAGGAGGGGAAGACCTAGAAAACAGTGCATCAAGAAAAGCTCATCCTCCGTACATTGACATGTCATCAATGTCCAACTGACATATACTCTCCATATTGTTTCATAAAAAATTTACAACTTTATAAACTGAAGAAAAGGCTTCCCAACTTTCTCTACTTACCAAGTGATTACCTTACACCGCCAATAAATGCCTACATACAACATCTTGTACTACCCACTACCAGAATCCCAACTGACCACATTTCATCAATGCCCTATCTACTGACTATTCTCACCTTTGGTGGCCTACACTGAAAAAATGCTCAGCAGACCTCGCTCCTCCCCCTACAATATAATGATTAAACGTCCATCACCATGACCACAAGAACCCCTTCTACCCACATAGGAACGGTGGGAACAGTTGTGTTTTGAGACTTAAGTAGGAAATAGTAGTGAAGAGGAGTAAGGGCACTGGAGACGGGAAATAAGATGTTCTGAAGGTGGCAATAGGGATCTGAATTATAGGGGGTTGGAAAAAGTATTATCTATGATATAGGCTCATGAAGTAAATGCTATCACTTTTGTGTAATAGCATAAGAGGGAGCAAAAAACAAAGATAACACAAATTAAATTCAAAAGATTACAAGTACCAATAGTTATAAATCTAGTGATTTAAATCCCAATCAGCAGACAGGAAAACCACTACTAGAAGATTAAATCGACAATGGCATTAGTGACGCAAAAAGCCCTGGTTCTTAAAAATAAGGATAATGACATGTTGAAGAACCAAAATCTTACATCATCATATTCATAGCTTCAAGAAGGCATCTCATACCAGTTTCTCTCAATTGATCCATAACAAATATTGGTTTAAACAGAAAAGTTGAAGCAATGAAGAGACAAGTAATGGTACTAATTAATCGCAACAAACAACTTACATTAAGATAAACGGTGACATCAATATTGATAATATCCCCATCCTGAATCATTAAATATCACAGAGCATAAGAATGTTAGCCTGTTGCAACGTTGAATTCTTGGTTATAAAGGAAAACAACTGTTAACAAACCTCAAGTGGACGTGAATCTGGGATTCCGTGGCAAATGCACTCGTTTACTGATGTGCATATACTCTTAGGAAATCCACCATAACCAAGAGGTGATGGATATGCTCCATTGTCAATGATCATTTGGTGAACGGCTTGGTCAATTTCGTCTGTCATGATCCCTGGCTGCCAGAAGGAATAGCAATGTAGATTTAAAATGAAGCACGCTTCAGACAACCTAAGAAACTACTTTGATTGTTGATCTTTTTACACCCATTTAAAGACAATCTCAGTCTGATGCAATGGAAGCTACTATAACAGCTACGCCTCAAACCCAAGCTAGGTGGAGTTGGCTACATAAATCCTCACTATCCATTTGAACCATTTAGACCTGTTACATTCCAATACTGAATAATTTGGAGTTATCTGACACTACACATTCTTTACATTTCTATTCATTTACAAAAAGAAAGAAAAAAGAGAACCATTTACTCCCCCATATTCCATTTTATAATGGTAATTATGTGCACGGATTTTAATAATATAATTTGACGTACATCTAATATTAGTGAAAGTTGAAGAAAAAAAAATTAAAGTTATGGCTGAGAAGTTAGTTAACAGGGAAAAGATCACATCAATGTTTAAAACTTGAACAGCTTCATAAATTTGCGAAAGTGATATAAAAATGAAATGGTATTAAACATTTCGAAACATCCAAAAATAGAAAGTTGTCCTACAAATTGGAACGAAAGGACTTGTAAAAGCAGACTGTAACCAGTGGCCAAACCAGGAATTACATAAGGGGCATTCAGAAGAATACTAGAATGTCATGGGTTATTTTTTAACTTTTGACCTAAAACAACTTTGAACACCCTTACCACTACACTAGAATTCTCTCTTATATCAAGGGGGGTCAACAATTTATCCAAAAAAAAAATAAAAAACTCTACCCCACTTGTACAGTGTAATTTTTCAGCAAAGGGGATTCAATTGAACCCCTACCCTCTTACTAGCTACACCCTTGGTTGTAACGTGTCTGCAAAGAAGAACCTAAAAGGAGCAAAAACACAAAGTAGACATCTAATTTAATAAGTTAATATCAAAAGTTCAAAGCAAGAAGATGATCACAGTAAAGACAGGAAATATAGGCTGTAGCATCAAAGTCAGTTACTGAAAGCCTTAACTGGGGCAAACACAAATCTTGATTTATCAACCTAAATGAAGCTTGTGTGTGCAAGGAATGCCACATAGATACTTGAGTAGAAGGTACTCCATAAATCACCTTGACTAATGTCCCAGCATACTGAAGAACCTGTGCAGCAAGCCGTCCCGAAGCTCTCATCTTTTCTATTCCCTTTTGATCATGCACTTCGGAGCCACTACCAATCCCAGGTGGCTTCCTAGATTTCACATATGGAGGCCTTTGTATTTGTTCTGGAACTGGTCGAGGAGGAGAAATTTGACCTGGTCTTAAACGTTTGCGATTGGTGTTTGGAAGTTCATCTACATTTCTGCCAAGTTTAGTTTTAAATTAGCATCCAAGGCATGCAGTAAACAGGCAGAAGCAGGAATATAGTAAAATAAGGGAAACATTACAGAAACTTTTCATTTGCTGAACCTTGTTCTCACATGAAGAAAGTTCAAATTCAAATAGTCCATAGTATTTCATCGCCATTAATCTATCTGTAAAATCAAATTTAGTATAGGAAAAACCACAAGAAGCAAAACATACGCAAGTCCCTTGTAGGTTGGTCTGAGGGGACCTTCCCGAAACCTTACTCAGAGATGGACAACACTATTCCCAGTACCAGAATCATCTCATATCAGTACAGACAACTCAGAAACGAACCTACAATAAATGCAGTATTCATGTAACACGGGTTTTAAGAACCTATTAAGACTGTCTAAAAGGTTTTAGAAACCATAGCAAATTAAGAGCTTACAAAACTTTCTTTCAGATAAACAAAAGAGATGTCTTTCATCTGCACCACGACAATGCCAAAAGTTATTAAGTTACAAGTATCTATAGCATGATCTTTAAATAAATCTACTCAACTATGACCAAGAGCTTCCCAAGACCTTTTGTACTGATATTTGCTTGCACCCACCATGTCTGCATCTTGCAATTGTCAGTCTGTCACTCTCCTACTATAGATAATTCCAAATTCCAATACGCCATCCTCAGATTAACTGATCTACTTACATTTGGGGCACATTTCATGTTTCCACTTTTTAAAAGAAATTCTTAAAAAAAAACATTTAAAGACTTGTTCAGTTTCACACTCCAAAAGAATAAGTGGGACACAGTTAACACTAATGGAGCAAAGGACAAACAAGTATATGGGAATTTGTTGTCCAGTTCAAGGTAATAGGTCCAAAAGGGGGAAGAGGCAAAAACGACGGGCAGGAGAAGCGGGTTGAAGCCAATAATGCCAAGGGTCAAAAGTCTAATTGTTGGGCAAAAAAGTGACTAATGAGAGGTATAAGGCATACAGAGGCTATTGGGTGCAAGGTAAGGTGGAAAAGAAAATTCGCTACTTTCCCCTTTTTTCTCAATGTTGATCCATACAAGTTTCAAACTGCTTTCAGCCATGCCCTTGGAATGCTTTTCAGATTTGGTCACAAATGGAGCTAGGATCAAAGGCAGACTATGCTTATTTTCCGAATTCTACAATTAAATTTGAAGAGATGAACTCTAATGGGACTGATTGAACCAAAACCTAAACATTAAGATCAGAAGCATGACAAACTTCATTTAGCCAAGATCCACTAATGATGTATACTAATCCCTCATTCTCAAACCAAGCATGACTTTATCAATGTGAGGAATCTCCTAGCTTTATACTACCAAGAACCAGGAACAGAAAATGGCAGCATAAACAAAAACAGTAAGGAATTGAGCATGCAACCATGGTATTGACAGTGGAAATGTCATATGTTTTAGGACTAAAAGAAGGAAAATAGCTTGGTAATAAGCATGCTGAAAACCAAACAACTTAAAGATCAAATATCATACCTTCTATTGAATAACAAATCCGTTAACCCAGAAAATGTTCTTGAGCATTGCATGGACACATGTTTATTTCCTGAATAAGCATAAACAGTAATCGTCAAAATGAGTACTTACAGTTGATGAAATATTTGTCTTTACTAGTTACATAAAAGATTCAATTTTATTAGAAACATTTTCCTTTGATACTACAGTTACATAAAAGATACAACTATGTCCTCCTGAGCACTATTATGAATACCATCATAAAACCTTGAGACAAGAAAGCACAATCATGGGTAAATTCAAAATCTTGAAGAAGTAAAGAAAAAGGGGGGAAATCCAAGAACTCAAAGAAAAGAAGGGGGGGATTTGTTTTTGTCCCAGAGTAGTAGATGAGAATATGTATATATATATATATATATCAAGAATCACAAAGAAAGTAATCAAGAACCTGAGTTGCAATGGAAGAGTCGATGACATTTGCCTTTACTAGATTACATTGAAGATTCAATTTTGTTTGAAACATCTTCCTTTGAAGTTACATAAAAGATACAACGAAGTCCTTCTGAGCACTATTATGAATACTACCATCATAAAACCTTGAGACAAGAAAGCACAATCATGGGTAAATTTGAAATCTTGAAGAAGTAAAGAAAAAGGGGGGAAATCCAAGAACTCAAAAAGAAGGGGAGATTTATTTTTTTGTCCCAAAGTAGTAGATGAGAATATATATATCATCAATAATCACAAAGAAAGTAATCAAGAACCTGGGTTGCAATATATATCATCAAGAATCACAAAGAAAGAATCAAGAACCTGGCTTGAAATGGAAGAGTCGATGGCATTTGCCTTTACTAGTTACACATTGAAGATTCAATTTTGTTTGAAACATCTTCCTTTGATACTACAGTTACATAAAAGATTCAACTATGTCCTCCTGAGCACTATTATGACTACCATCATCAAATCTTGAGACAAGAAAGCACAAATTATGAGTAAATTCAAAATCTTGAAGCAGTAAAGAAGAAAAAAAGGGAAATCAAAAACAGTAAAACAAGAAAAGAGGGTATATTTTGTCCCAAAGTAGTCATCAAGATTCAAGAAGCAGAAAGTAAGTAATGAAGAACCTGGGTTGTAATGGAAGAGTCGATGAAGTGAGTGATGAGGATGGTTAATGAAGCGGCAATCGCCAAGAAAGGTAGAGACGAAGCGGGGTTGAATAGAGGAAACTCCCACCATTTTCTCTTATCGACTTCTCCAATAACACGCGGTTTCGCCGTAGAGCCATATATATTGCACATATTTATGCAAAATTTGGCAAAAAATCTATAGCATCCCAAATTATAGTAAAAAAATTATCTTAATCAAACGAAATTGGTCTCAAAATATGAAAAAATAAATTATATTAAAAATAACTAGTTAATGTCGTTGTTATTATTATTTTTTTTAATCAATGGATCTTCGTAATTAATTGCAATATAACGAGTTGTATAGGGATGGCAATGGAGCGATGCTGGGTTGGGCGGGTTGAGCTTAATTCACAAAAAATTTAATTCGTCCCACCCCGCATATCAACTTTTTCATTTTCAACCCACCCCACATAGACCCTCCTTGCATAATTTTTTTAATATTTTCTTTTCCTAATTAAGTTTGATACTAAAAATAAATTCATTTTTTCATTAAGTTGTATTAATTTAATAGATAATGACTTAAAAATTTATTTTTTAGAGGTCAATTGGGAAACATGTAAGAAATTATATTTTTTTTATTAAACTATTTTCATTTACTATATTAAATATTTTAGTAGCTTTAAAGAAATCATCTTAATAAATAATGTTTTATCATTCTCATAACATGTAAAAAGTTAAAAGTAAATTTAAACCCACCTAAATCACATATACCCGCAACCTGCCCCACCACACATTAGTTTGAAAAAAGATTCACTTCAACCCGCCTCCCATCTCTCCTGCCTCACACAGCCTTAAACTCATCTCACCCCGCCCCATTGTCATTCCTAAAGTTGTAATAGATGGTGATTGTATTATTAGTAGTTATTAAAATATTGTGTGTTTGATTTTGAAGTTGAGATCTGATTGTTCTCATTCCACTTCATTTGTTTGTATTTAACTTGTTACTATTTGAAAAGTTGAGAGAGTTTTTTTTTACTATAATTTCTTTTAAATGCCTTTTAAATTGTTAATTGTTGTGATATAATATTATTTATATAGTTTTTAATTGTGTATATATTATTTTAAAACAAAATGAAAATTTTATTTTGAAATTCATCGAACACCAATTAGTTTGTTATGTACTCTAAACCAAGTTATATAATTAAAACAAAAGTGCTATTTTCTACACTGAATCAGGATTAAGATTATATGTTATATTGCATTTACCATTTTTATATAAAATAAGAACGCTGCTTTTATAGAAAATGATTCAAATTTTATTTGAATTTTGTGTTTGAGAGGGTCGAATTATTTTTAAGTGGTGAGCTTTATTAATTCAAATTAAAATGGATCAATCACAAAAAAATAAAAAAAAATAAAAAAATCTACTAAATAGAAAAAGAAAATTATAGCGCAATGTCTTTGCGACATTAATTTACAAAATATATACATATTATATAAATAATGTATATTTTATATTAAAAATACATACATTATACAAATATATATATAATCAAAATGCATAAATAGTGTACACTTCAATCACGATGATAAATTAAATGATCTTTATCTCCCTTTCGGATGCATCCCTCCCTCTGTAATATATCCCTCCCTTGTGTATCCACATGTCTTATCTCCTCTCCAATACATCTCTCCTCCCCTCTTAGATACATCCCTCCCCTATCTAATACATCCCTCCCTCTATAATATCCTCTCCTATGTATCTCGATGTCTTATCCCCTCTATGATACATCTCTCTCCTCTCTGATACATTCCTCCCCTATGCATCTGGATGTCTATTGATGTATCCAGAATTTGAGTGATGTATCCGTAAGTCTAGTGATATATCAGGAATTCATAAATTTTAAGGAATTCTTGTAATTTAAAAAATATTAAAAAAATAATGTAATTAACTCTTAGCATTATGAGATTTATGTAAATTTATATAAAAGTATATTCTTGTTAATATTTACAAACACTAGAAAGAAGACTTGTAAATAATTTTCAATATTCCGTTTAGGGATTCATCTGAAAACTCCAGGCCCCTTTGCAATATCAGTGGACCAGCCCAAAAACATGATATGGGGCTTACTTAGGAAAGCTAAAGGCTCAAAAAATTTCGCTTCTGCCCGTGACTATTAAGAGACTACTATGCCGGCCCAAGCATGCTAGGTACAGCAAAATCATGGCAAACAACACAAATTACATTAGTTTAGAATTTAAGAAAATTTTCATAATATAACAAACATCAGTATACATTTAAGATATATAGCTACTGTTTACTTTTTTTTATTTATTTTATGGATACAATTAAATATTAAATAGCAAAAATAATTATATTCAAATAAAAATTAGTTTTTCTAATATGTATATAAATAAGTATTAAGGGGTCGTTTGGTTGGAAACAAGTTATTCTAGGATAAGTTATCCTGAGGTTAGCTATCCTGGGATAACTTATCCCACCATGTATGTGGGATAACTTATCCCATAACTATGATATAAATGGTGGGATAAGTTATCCCATGCCAACCAAACAACATAATTTTTTTTATCCCATCACTATTATTTTTAATCCCTCACACCAAACGAGCCCTAAATGACAAAATTATCATCACACGCCTAATAAATTATAGTTAGGCATGTTTTACGGTGATGTTCCCATGTTTACCGATCTTCATCACTTTTCATTACTCTCTCTCTCAAATATCACAATTTTTTTTTCCTTTTTTTTTCCAAGTTCTTGAAATTCACAATTCATTTTAGGAGTGATTTTTATGATTCTTGTTTATTAGGACTCTTGTAATTGAGTTTTTTTTTTTCTTTTTATGACGATTATATTTGTGTACATCTATACTTTTCTTCTATTTTCATAAGGTTTTGTTTGAAAATTTTGTTTTCTCCATTACAATGGCGGAAATTAGTATTGCGAGGAGGGTTAAAAAATGTATACATTTATTTGATGAATTTTTGGATGAACTATCTTCTTTCGATTTGTGTATTACTCAAAAGCAAACCAAATTTTCAGGCTTTATTGCTGCAATGGAGAATGAAAGAAGAACAAAGAATCACAATGACCCTATACCTCCAATTGTATTGATATATTAATACAGTGGAATGCTTATACATTTGAATACTTGTACTATATCATATTTCTTTGCTTTTTTATTTTTTTGATTGTCCATTTGTATTGAAATATTAACACAAGTTGAAAGGTTGATTAACCATACAAGTACATTTGGATACATAAATACATTAAGTTTGTATTTTTTTTAAAAAAATACTTGAAGCAACATTGTTTGTCCACTGTATCCAATTTTTGTTTAACAACAAAGTATTTATATGTATACTATATAGTTGTATTGATAAGGTAAATCATATTTAAATTGTCTTGTTTATATGCTAAATTGTTATACTTTAGTTTGTTTGATATATTGATACATTAAGTTTTATAAATACTTGTATCCATTTGAAAACAAAGTATTCATATGCTAACCGTTTATATTGAAATATTAACACAAGTTGAAAGGTTGATTAACCATACAAGTACATTTGGATACATAAATACATTAAGTTTGTATTTTTTTTAAAAATACTTGAAGCAACATTATTTGTCCATTGTATCCAATTTTTATTTAACAACAAGGGTATTTATACGTATACTATATAGTTGTATTGATAAGGTAAATCATATGTAAATTGTCTTGTTCATATGCTAAATTGCTATGCTTTACTTTGTTTGATATATTGATATATTAAGTTTAATAAATACTTGTATTCATTTGAAAACAAAGTATTCATATGCTAACCGTACACATAATATATTAACCGTGGGTAGGAAATTAGATTCTCTATGTTAAATCGTCTGACGGAAGCCCCATATATGTAGATATACATACAGAAATCATAACATAGTTCATGATTTGAAGAGAAGCTTACACCGGTGCAGTTTAATAAATTTAAGAGTACATGTTTTGTTGTATATACTTGTATGCATGAGTGTCGCGTTCAAAATCAAACCTTCAGATGCTTAATGGTATATGAATTGAAGGATAGTTCATCAATACATACAAGAAAGTGATAAATCAATTTAACTAAACAAAATTAAGTGAATACCTTTATGCTTGACTATGAACAATGGAGACAATTGAAGAATTGAATATGATGTATCTCAATCTTTTTGTTAAATGGATTGGAATCCAAGTGGATATGCATTGACTAGGTAGTTATTAATTTAAAATTGAGAAGTTGAGAATTTTAGGGACGTAATTAAACGGATTCAGTTATAGTAAATACCTTATTTAGTGCACTCTAATTATAATTATATCATTGTATAATTAAAAAAAATTACACAAATACAACTAGATATACATATAAACTATAGTCATTTTTGGTAAATAGCATACTTATAGCTATTGAATTTCAATAACCCTATAAATGTAGTCATTTATGTAAGTTGCTCAAGAATTTAATTACGTGTCTTTTCGTGTGTGTTTCAAAATAAATATTCGCATCAGTTTTTGGTTCCTAGATACATGTATATCGGTTACATAGGTCAAAATCAGGTGTAATTTATTCACGATACATTGTATTCAAGTGTCATCGCATTTATTTGAGATACACAGACTCTCTCGCTTGCCCCTCTCCCTCACCTCTCATATATTTATTTTCGAATGTATCTAATATCTTTGATACATGTATCTAGTGTGATTAACATGTTTTCGATATACACAGACTCTCTTGCTCGTCTTTGTCCATTTTTTATTTATTTTTTGTATTTCGGATTGTATTTGATAGCAAAATGTATGAATTTTTGTGTATCTAACTTGAAATCTTGTAAAAAGTTATAAATTAGTGAGATTGTATATAATAATTTCAAATTATAGGGAGAATTAATAAATATGCACAATAGAAATGTTTGTATAACTATATAATTTTTTCTAATCATAGTATAATAATGGATGTGATGTGTTTCAGCACCAGTATTGTTAATATCATGCATAATAGAGGAGAGGAGGAAAAAAAGGAAATTTAATTAAAGTCATAAATAGGCATTATATTAAATAAGTTTTTTTTCTTTGTGAGAAGACAGAAATATAGTGATGGATCATTGAGAAGTTTAACTAATATACTAGTCTCACGCACGTTTGTGATGACCGATTTATTGAAATGGTTTACTATGCCTTACTAACTCATTATTGTTTTCAAAATTTTGACAAACATGAAATAGCTCAATTTTGAGTAAGGAAATTTAAAATATAAAGAAGTAAATATACTATAGAACCCAACATCTAATATATATCTACACACATAATTTTTGCGAGGAATTTAAAGAGGCTGAGATGAATTGTTGAGTCCCTATCTTCTGTCCTGATGAGGAAGGTAACCGGGTCCTTACCAGTTACATGGACCACATTCCAATACTCATCTGGTTGAGGTCATTTTCTTGATAATGAGTGAGGTGATGAAATTAGTTACTCCATAGTATAGCAAGTGTGACCACTTTTGTTGCTTTTATTATATACATGTAATATTGTTAATGGACCACTTTCCTATTTATAGAATATCAACACGTTCCTTGCCGTACCCCTGTGCTGCCCCTTTCGGGCCAATATGATTTGTCATGGCATTACCAAGTATCAACACCGATTAGTTTGGTCATGAAATTGGACTAGCTCAAATATTCCTTTTAAAAATACACTACTATGAATTTTTCCAAATCGAGCCCAAAATGAGAGGAGCTCAAGTCAAGGCCATAAATAAGTAAGAGAAGAACAGGCAACAGAAAATGGAGTGGTAACATTTTTTCGTTTTCCACGTAAATAGCATATAGTAGGAATAGAAATCGGAGAAAACAATGAAGATACTTAGTTTCATTCTACTTTGCCAGTGTTGACTTTGATACTTCTTATAAGAAATATATTTATAGTGAATTTACTTTTATCTAACTTCCTCCTTCTACAAATAAGTGTCATTTTACTAAAAATTACATTCATTAAGAAATCAATAAATATAATATATAGTTTAGCTACTACCTCTGTCCCATATTAGATGGGCATTTTACTAAAAAGTATTTGTTCCATATTACTTGATTACTGACTAAATTAGAATAAAATTATTTTTTTTTCATTAATATGACTGAAAGTTTTAAGCAAATTTTGAAAGTTCATTTTTTAACTTAATTACTTTTACTACTAATAATAAATATAATTACTACTTCATTTGCCGTTTGAACTAAGACCAGAAAACGTATTAGTTTTATTGACCCACACCTTTTTAAAAGAAAAAAATCACTTGGTTTCTACTGCACTAATACTCCTATTTGCTAATCATTCATCGCAAGACTATCATATATTTATATATATATGTTCGTCTTTAGAGCATTTTAATATTATTATTATATTATAATAGCTCATCATATTTTAACTAACAAAGGCCGTTTAGCTTCTCCTCCTTGGTGCTGCAATGGTCATTGGTGTCAAGAGGTTTAATAATCCATATTTTTGTTAGGCTTTATTGCAATTTAACATTTGGTATGAACGTTGCAGTGAACGTTGGCAAATTGCCAAAAGGTAACATTTGCACGTTGGTGCATTTGTTACCCCTTACCTTTATTTTATTCTTTTACTCCTTTATTATACCTTGTAACATATGTAACTTTTAAGACCATTATCTTCACTATTTACTATCCATTATCTTCCTATTCATTGCTAGGAAGACTCTCTCAACCATAAATAGTGGTGGTCTTTATTTGGTTTGTGGCACACAACATGCAAGAGAAATATAGAGTGCATAAAGTTTGTCAAAAATAGAGTTTTTATTAGTTAAAGGGATGCGTTCTTTTTGTGGAGCTTTAGACTCAACTCTTGTCCAGAGTTTGTTGAGTTATACTTTGTGAGAAAACTTGTCGTATCCTGGAGAGGGGACAAGTCAAGAAAGACTACTGCTGGACCGGTGAAAACGTTTGTTGCAGTGGACTTGAATTACCTTAAAGAGAGAGAGATATCCGCACTTCAGCTTGAAGAAATCTTGTAATTCTGTTGTTTTATAATTTTTCACTAACAATAAATATATACTATATAAATTTATTATATATTATATTACCCTAATTTAGAAATGAGAGTTGGATGTCTAACAGAGCTAAACTTGTACTATTTGTTGCAGTGTAAGTACCTTTTGGTGCAATCTGATGATTCAGTCTATTTAAGACACATGTACCAAGTATAACACGTCTTCCCTTTGATTACTAATACACTTGCTTAGCTCCACTTCCTCTGAATCCACTCTGCCTTGATTTCATCGCCATGGTTGTGGAGCTTTCTTTTGGAGTTCACCGATTTCAATCGTGAGTTTTCAACTATTCTTTCTCTGTAAATAAACATTAGCTTTGCTGGGTCTATTAGTTCTTCTACATTCACAAAGTTTATTTCTTTGTTTGATTTGTGGATGCATGTTTCGAATTTATACTCTCTCTATTTCCGTTTCCCCCTAAATTTGAACACTACATTGCTAACAAACTATTTGTGTTCTATTTTATTCTTCACACAACTTAAAATAAATTGTCCATTGCCCAACCATATTTGAAGCTCTAAGATTGTAGGTATGGGGAAAGTAAGTAATATTTGTATGTGATGAGAGAAGGACTAATGACTTGCCAACATTTAACAACTTATTACAAATCATTTAACTAGAATAGTATGAATTGCACTATTTTTAAATCTTATTGTTTGAGATGTTTGATGCATACCAATTACCAAGTGTTTGTTGTTGTGCCAGAAACAACTACATTATATTTGGGTTTTTTTTTTTTTGCGCCTTCTGACTGATGTTATTTTACAACATACTCATCTGTCATTCATGAATTTGAGAGGTATGTTATTTACTTCTATAACGAATATTTATGGGGCATGTGTATTTCTGTTAAAAGAATATTGCAGATCTTTGTCACTTCTCGCACTTCTTCTTTTGAAAAATATGAAATTTATAGGCGTCTCTACTTTTTTGGAGGGGGATTTCAATTGACGTTGGGTTCTCTTTTCATATGGGTGTAAGATGTGAAGTATCATGCTCTTATTTAGAAGTATATGAATTGCTCTATTGGTTTATTATGTAGGACTCTTTTGATATCTTGTTCAGTGTAGCTTTTGTTGACTGTCTTTACGGTTGTGCACGTGTTTTGTTCTTAACAACTATGTTGTTCGGACTCTTCAATCAAAAATGTCGAGGGGTGCGTGCCGGATTCGCCAAAAGTAGTATATTTTTGGAGAATCTGACATGGGTGCAGCATCGAAAGTGAAGAGTCCGTGCAATTTAGCTTAACAATAACTTGATGCAGGTACAAAAGCATGCTACAGTGGTCATGATCAATCATTAAAGAGTAAAAAGGATTGTTATGCTGATTTTGAGAGTTTTTGACCGCCTCAATTTGTTGGATTTACAGGTAAAGGAATCTGTCATCTTATTTTCAGTTGTTTTAGTAAAATAAGGGGTTATGCCTGAAGATGCACTTGACTCTTTTAATTCTTACAAAGTCTAATAAAGAAATTTTCATAATGTAATTTATCTCTTGATTCATATTATTAATAGGGTTATTGTAGTTAGTAAGAAAGTAGTTTTCATATAATCTTGCTTTTATGATTTTGTTTAATAAACCTTACATTTCGTCTTCATCTTAATATTCTGTGATGTTGATCCTAACTCCTGAGTCTGAAACAATACTAAATCTATATTAGACACTAATGTGGCTAATAATATATAAAGTTGAGGTATGGGTTAGAGCATGGTTTCGTGACAATTAAAGGTAGTTGGTTGTACTATTGAACTGGGTAATTGGTTAGAATGCTGCTTAGTTCGTATTTGTCCAGTTATGAACTTGAAATAAGACAGTTTTAAGCTTTCTAACTTGAAATATTTTAAATTAAATTCTTTTTTAACTTTGATGAAATAGGACACATCTACATTTACAAGGCTGCAATAATTATACGAGACTGTTCTCTTGAGGTCCTCACAGATTAGTAATCAAAGAAGAGAGATTGGTTGACTTACCATGATTGAAGATGCTTATTTGTGTCTTTAGATTGATGGACTTATATGTAAACTTTTAAGCATTGCTATGGGCATATATACCTTTAGTAGTCACTTGTAAAACAAGAATTTTTAAAAAAGTGAAATAAATGCTAGACCTAGGAAGTTTCTCAGTTTCACAAAAAACAAATAAGAGATTGAGAGCATTGTTACTTGGTTCCAAAGTTACTGAAGTCTAGGATATGTTATTTTTCTTGTAAGATGTATTGCATTCATAATATACTTAAGAATTTCATATATTCCTATAATACAAATGTCATACAATCGTATAATAACATCAATAGTATAGAGGACCTTTTACAAAGGCAATTAAGGAAGTATTTTGAATCTGGCAAAACTCAATCTGCATGTATAATATACTCTATATTTCTATGTGAATCTTTTGGAATTTTTAATCAATCTCTCAACTTCTACTAACTTTTCAAGTAATCTTTTGTGCAAAGTCGTTCTTGGTGTGCTCTGTTTCAATGGTTTTCATCATTCCTCAGACTGAACTCTTCTTTTATC
Organism: Solanum bulbocastanum; assembly: GCA_037074985.1. Classification (NCBI taxonomy): domain Eukaryota; kingdom Viridiplantae; phylum Streptophyta; class Magnoliopsida; order Solanales; family Solanaceae; genus Solanum; species Solanum bulbocastanum. The sequence goes on along the minus strand of CM073598.1, from coordinate 36,738,662 downwards.
CTCCTTTATTTCTCATTGTAAGAGCTTGGACATTAATAAAAGAATAGATGCATCTGAGCTTAAGATGCAATAAATTGGAGAGAACTCTAATTGTTATGGTTTTCCAACTCTTTATTGTTATGGTTTTCCAACTCTTTCTGCCCATGTTATTGTCAACAACTCAACATATCTTTCATAGACACAAGGACTAAGATTCAACATTGATGAACTAATAACAGATACTCTTGATTGGACTTGCAAAGTCTAACTGGCGGACATGAGTTGACAGCGAGAAAGCCGGGAGAAGAAAATGAATTCCATTGCTCACACCTATGAAATAGCTATTTTGATTTGACCAAAATCATCTAAACGAAGTCCTTATTACTTGGATTATATCTTGTTTATGAACAAAATATTGATCCTAATCTATTTGTAAATGATCAGTTACATATGTGACAGATGTTGCGGTCACTTTTATGATTTTGCTAATACCTGTTTTCTTTTTCTAATGATAATAGGAACCTGTTGGTCGTAACTTCCTAAAAATCAATTTTGTAGCTGATATTTTATTGCGTATATAATAAAAGAAAGGATGAAGAGTGCATATTTGAAGTGGTACCGTATGGTTGTTTAAGAATCTGTCTGGTGGAATTGAGATTATTCAAATAATCTTGGTTTGATCATATTGGGTAAAGTTATCCCATTTTCATACCATTTTTATGTGTTAATCATCATTTCTTGCAGCTTTTTAGGAATACACATATCGTCTTGCAGTGGTGTCACAAAGGAGTGATAGAGAAATAGATGTCATAATTCATTACGATCTGAAAGATTTGAGCTCATACAATTGGTTTTTCATTAATCTTTTATGTTTTATCCATGTCATGAATCTATTCCCTAAAATTTGTAAAGAGAAGACAAAAAGGTGCATCTTATATGTGTTGAAGTTACTTATGAAGAAGTTATACGTTTTGCATGCACCAAATTGATCCGAATATCCTTAACATAGTATGTCACTTTCGACTGCAGGGTGTTGAAGTATCAACACACAAGTAGGAACACAAATAGCTATCCACCATCTTTTTGAATTTGAACACTTGCTCAGGTACATTACTGTTTTTTCCCTGATGCTTCAAGCAAAATTAAGAAACTAGTTTAGAAGGTTAACGAGTTAATGAAACTGATTAATCTATACTTATTTATCTTAGCTTCTGGGAGTTTTTTAATTGATGAGTTGCAATATCACAATAATCAAAATTAATTAACTTGTATAGCCCATAGTGCAGAATATTGTGTAGATATGTGTGACTAGGATAATGTTTTAGAAAGTTAATTCTCTAAAATATTGTGAATGTGTGTGCTTGCTACTTGCTTGAAAATTTGACGAATTCCTTTTTGCTGGTTGTCTTTAAAATTCTTATTGTCTACCTCCCAAACTAATTAATGTGCTCGTTTGGTTTGAATTCAAGTTATGATGGGATTAGTTATGATGGGATAAGTTATGATGGGATTAGTTATGATAGGATAAGTTATGCTAAGATTATTTTTTATTGAGTGTTTGGCTTGTTGTATTCAAAATAATAAATCTTAAGAACAACATATAAGTTTACAAAAATACCCTTGATGGATGTGAAAAGTAATGTCTAAAAAGTGTTTAAAGGGACATTTTTGTCATTTAGTCATTTTATCCCGGGATAAGTTATCCCGGGATTACTATACCACTCATAGGAAGGAATAACTTATCCCGGTACTAATTATTAGTACTGGGATAAGTTATCCCGGCCTTGCCAACCAAACAACAAATTGAGTGGCACTATAATTTAATTCCGGGATTATTTTACCCTATCCTTCACACCAAACGACCCATAAGTGGACTAAGCATTAGTATTATAGCAAGAGCTTATTAGCTTTTAACATAAGTGCAGATCGAGCAAAAGGCGAGGACAAACTTAGTAAGCAGTTATTTAGAGCATTTGTAAATAATGTGTTGTTACACACGCATGTACCATTAATGTGTGCATTGTATAAACTATTATCATTTCTCATTAAAATTCCTTTGTGGGGAGGGAGATTACTTTGTAAATGCAGTGAGAATGATAACATTGTGTCATCCCCTACAATACGTCCAAGAATAACAAGAAGGCAACTACAAGGTACTGATCCACACCAGAACTGAGCAGAGGGTATGCTCATTTTCCAGCCAAGAGCATTCTAAAGTTGACAAGGATCGTATCTTTTGTTAATTCTACCATTCGGACAATAGAAATGGTATTCCTTCTTTTATTTTGATTACAATTGTCTCTCTAGATGAACTGATTGAATTAAGCTCCTCACAATGAAACATTTTTTTTTATGGAGATCATCTATCTTTGAAGAACCCATGATGTAAACTTGCTCAACATTAGCAACATGTATTGTTGTCTATTTCATTTCTGCCCCCTTTTTATGAAACATAATAGTTGTATGTTGGATATCCACAATACTAATATGTTCTTATTGCATTCTCGATTTTGTTGGTCTATGATTTAGATCAAAATTTGTTTTAATCTCCTACATTCGTTGTCATTATCTTGAAATTTATTTAGATTTGCTGAAAATCTCAAGTCATTAGTCAAATAGAAAAAGAGAGAAAAAAGAATGAAGGTGTTTTTTATGCAAAATTTAGTACTTGGTTAACATACGGTTGCATCAAAATAGTTATAAATGTTTATAGTTCTCTATCTTTGTACTTTTGCATCAGTGTAATTGTATTGTTATAGTTGTGTATCTTTATTCATCTACTACTGTAAAATGTTGGGCTTTAATAGTTGCATTTAGTTTGATTCTATCATTATATCCCTCCCTTGCCCTCTATTATATATATATATATATATATATATATATATATATATATGATAAAGTATGTCCATTGGTCTACTCCTCATCTTTAACTTGTTCTTTATTAATGTACGTACTTTTTACCAAGTATATTAAGCATCATTATTCATGAAATGAACCTTTACTTGTTACTCTATATCAAATTAAAGAAATTCATTCTTGAACTCTAGAGGAGGTGAAATTTGAAGCAAAACTTCCCAATTTTATGACAAACAGTTCCCTATTGGATACCAAAAAAAAGGAGAAGGAATTCTATGAATTGGCATAATACAAAATCTTTTACACCGTTTCATATAAGAAATAATCACCTCCTCATAATAAGGGAAACATTTTAAAATATATAATAAGAAAATTAATAGCCTGAAAATAAGATATATAACCTGTTGTATATATTAATCTGATAGTATATAAACAACCGATAATATATGATCTCGATAAATGAAAGATGTTAGACAAAATTGCTATCGCGTAAAATAACTTAGGAAGAAAAAAAAAAAAAAAAGTGGTCCTCCATGGCTGAAATGTATTTAAGTTGAGGGGTGCGCCATGTGTCAGATTGATGGTTCCACTTGAGCTAATTATTATGGCAGTGATCCATTTATAATATCCCGACCCCGACCCGTACGTGCACTATTCTGCCACATTTCATGTGTCTCATTACTCATTACGAGGAATCGTAGATTAATGGGACTTTTGTTCGAATTGCATCTTCAATTAATTCCATTTCTTTATATATATATATATATATATATATATATATACCTCCTGAGGCCTGAATAGTCATTCGACTGTATCGTTTTAAAAATAAATATGACCTCACATCTTAAATTAGATTTTGCATCAATAGTATAGTATTAGATTATTGTTCTGACCTTATACTTACGTGTATTAAAATGAAAAAAAAATAAAAATAACAGTAAAGTAGTACTTTGCACGAGACCAAAATGTGTGTGTTCGAAAAGAGGAGAAGACCTGATTACACTTTTAGAAAGATGAAAACGTAGATGCTTTGAAAATACTGGAGTAATATAATACTAATAAAGAAGAGTCGACCGGCCAATTTTGCACTAGCCATGGCAACATGTCTTGGACATGAAAAGAAATCTCTCTTTAAATTAAAGTTGTATATTCCAGTCAGACTCTTTTTTCAACCCATGACGACTATCTTCTTTCTCTGTTGCTAGATTCCTTTTATCATCTCACCCTCTTTTTACACCTTCTTTCTCTTTTTTCGGCTTTATGCTTTCTCACTACCTTTTTTCTCACCCCTTCGAATTACAGATTTACATATTTCAGACAATAGCATAGAAGTTGTTCGGATAGTAAGCATCATTCATTGTCAATTCTGACGAATGGAGCAAAAGTGTGGGAGTTTCCAAGGAGGGGTCAAAAAGAAGTAAAGGATTCCACCATGGGCTTAAATTTTCATGAATAGATAGCTAAACAAATACTCGATCTCAATTTATGTGATACATATTTTATAATTACTCGAGATAAAAAAATATATAAAGTCACGATAACTAATAACTGAAAATATTTAAAATATATATTATAAAAGAATTATGATAAAAGAAAAAAAATTGTTTGACTCTTCAAATCTATTTTGTCCTTTTTTTGGTTCATTTATAGAAAAAATTACCTAAATACACATCTTATTTTACCATAACTTTTGAATTCCTTACCACTTAAAAAATTTTCAAAAATTTCCTCTAGGATACATCACTCCCCTCTCCGATGCATCTCTCCCCCTGTCAGATACATCCTTCCCTATATGTATCCAGATGTCCTATCCCCTCTCTGAGACATCTCTATCCCGTCTTTGAGACATCTCTATCCCCTACCTGATACACCCTCCCATATGTGTCCGGATGTCTTCGAAAATCCAGTGATGTATTTGAAATTCATAAGTTTTAAGGAATTTTTGTAATTTGAATAAGAGCAGAGAAATAATAAAATTAGATCTTAACATTATGAGATTTATGTAAATTATACTTAATTTATACCACTAAAGTTCGTTTGGTGATTTTTTTATTAATAATAAAATTAAAAAATTTCAATAGGAACAAATACAAGTATGGAAGGCTAAAAACCTTATGGTTACCAATAATTTGATTTTTGAATTTCGAATGTTATCACATAAATTGAGATGGAGAGAATAAAGTCGTTCCATCCTAATTTTTGTTGGGTTATGAAGGCGATTTGGGCGTCATGCGGTAACTTATAATTTGCAAATCATATGACGATAAATTCGATGATAAATAAAACTATACTAAAAGACATAATATTATTATATGATATGACCAATTGGCCTACATATTATAAAACTAATAAAAAACCTTAAAACTGTAGAGAGAAAATCTCCCAATAAACTAAACTCTTAAAGGTCTACATTGTTGATACTATTGTGTTCTTGATATAAGAAGAGGGGTCTTCAATTTATCGAGTTCCAAACTTTTCTTCCAAGGAAAGAATAACTCAAATATGGAAGAATATTATATTTTCCTTTCACGAAAAATTTAAGCATTTATGGTAATACTTTGACTTTTCTTTAAGGAAAAACATAAACTTCAAATAAGGTAAGAAAACTAAGGCAAAACCTAACAATTTTGACATGTGGTCGTGCCTTTAATGTGGGAATTTTTTGTCTACGAGGTTACAAATCTATTGTCCTTTTCAATTTGAAAACCACACCACCCATTTCTGTTCTCTCATAAGTTTCCATTAAAGTTGTCTAAAGAAACAATGAAAATAAAGTTGTGATCAATTATTAGTTCCTTAAAAAGATAAATCTATTTTTCTTCTAGCTAGTTCCTCTTCTAGCTTTTTAGGAGTATTTGTTTGCATATGAAATTTAATATGCTTATTTGATTATTGTAAATATAGATACATTATCCACATTAATATGCTATGAAACAAATTCAAATATCTTAGACATACTATTAATGGGCCTTAGTCATTTTAATACGAGTTGCGTAATATTATTCTTAGGGGGGACAGTAAAATATTGTACACTTTTAGGATTTTTGAGAATTTAATATAATCATATTGTATGGAAGAATTAATAAGGGGAATCCTGCCATATTTTGTGTTATACAAATTGTATTAACTTTTAAAACAAAGTCAAGTAGCAATTTTTCTTTATCTTTTTATGATTAAGATTTTAGAATTGACTTAAAATAAAGAATATATTTGTGAAAAAGTACAAGTAATAACTAATGTATGACGTCCTAGGAGTAACAATTGAATGACCTCAGTATTTATTGAAAGTGCTTGAGTAAAAAAAATCATTCTTTAATTATTCTTATGAGATATCGTATGTTGTATCAATTTAGCGTTTTTGATGTAGTGCGACCTTTTTTCTCTATCATAATCTTTTAGTTTGCACAGTGAGATGAGACATTAAAGTAAGGAAAAGTACTAATTTGTCTAATTTTTTGAAATTCAGTAATCTTTACCTTAATGAAATAAGAGTATTGCCAAATGGCACGACACATTTTTGACAGGAATTGGCATGACATGTGTAAATGACCAAAATATTCCTTTAGCTCCAAAACCACTTAAATTTTCCTCAAAAAAAGATATTATCTTTGACTTTTCTTTTTATTTACTTTACTCATTTTTTTTCATTTGCTTTACTTTTTCAATATCTTTACTTTCTTTTTTACTTAATTCGTTTTATCTCTCATTCTAGAAAATGTTTCTTAATTTTCTTATATTTGGTTAGCTTAAATATTTCTCAAATAAACTTATTTTCCTCAAATAATAATTTTTTCTTTACCACACTCCGTACCCCGACCCTCCCCAATTAAAAAAATAAAATTTTTAAAATTTTCTTTTTTAAAAAAAATCAATTTATTTTGTTACTACACCCAAACTAGCCCCTCCCCCCAACAAAAAAAAAAAACTAACAACTTATAATTTTATTTTTGAAAAACAGTTCAAAGTTAGATTTTTTTTGATTTTTTTACTGCTCCACTCCTAATTGACCGACCCCCGCTTTACCAAAAAAAAAATTGAATTTGTTTTTGAAAAAGATAATTAAATTTTCATTTTTTTAGCCCATACTTACCCCAATCACCTAAATCCCCCATCAAAAAAAAATTAAAAATTGTATTTTTCATGTTATTATATATATATGTGTGTGAAACTATTCGTGCTTTGCGTGGTTGTAATGAAAATTAATAAATTTATTTATTTTATCATTTATAAAAAATAATTATATGAATTGCTAATTTTTAATTATAATGAGTAGTGTGGAATATTTATATTCAAGGCAGTGATAAAAAAAAGACAATGTAAACTTTTGTCTTCATATAAAACATGATATGTTTTTTCAATATGATAAATAGACTTTATATGCATATGGTAGAACAAACAATTTAGAGGTCATATTTTGAAACAACAATCTATGTATTAAGTTAAAAACAATACATTTTGGGTTTAAATCTTATATATCTTTTGAGTACTCGATCATTTATGATAACACTAATTTTGATATTAAATTATTTTTTTGAACTTTCATGTTACGTCTTTTTCATCACATTTTTTTACTATTTATATATTAAAGAAATGTTTTTAAAAATTTTAACAATGAAACAAATAGGAGTTATCAATAATATTTAAGAGTAGAAGTTATAAAGAAGATAAGAGACATGTATCATAATTTTAATATATAATATTATTATGACATTAAGTACATTAATCGTTGTGCATTGATTTTATTTGTAAAAATAAATAAATAAATAAATGAAAAATATAATGAATAAAAATCACAAAAATAAGAAAAAGGATAAATAAATTGATTGCATATAAGACGTGTCATGTTGCAATCTCATCAAAGACCACAATTAAATAATATATAGGTATAGATTTTTATAATTATGTAGCTACGACATAAAAAATAATAATATACATTATTATATTCACAAAGTAATAAAATGAAAAGAAAACTTCTAAATACATTTCACGCAAGAAAAGAATAGCGATGAAAACAAATTGTTACATATGCATAAGAATAAGCAATGATGTCATATAATAATTTATTTCATCTTTAATTTTCTTTGAGAGAAAAATAAAATATAACTTATTCTCAAAATTCTTTGATTGAAATAAGATAGTTATATTAATTATGTTTTACAATAAAAAGTAGGATCATAGAGGACTAAATGAGTAATGTTGTCAATAGGTGTACTTAAGTTACTATATATTACAAGTCAAAGTAAATAAAAAATCTCAAGTAAAAGTAATTCTTAACTATGCTTCAAAAAATATTCTTCCAAGTCTTCCTTCGAGAAAACATACTATAAATAAATAAATAAATAAATAAATAAATAAAGGAGAAAGTAATACAATAGAAGCATCATTTTTACAATTCCATTATCTAATAAATATGAATTCAATAAATCAATTCATCAATTCAAAATAAATTATTTAATAATAATATAAAACACAAAAAATACAAACAATTGTTAATATGATATTTTTTTATGGTATTTATATTCCCATCATGCCATATAAAAATTAATTATATCAAAAAAGAAAAAAATAATTTACACTATACTCGTAAGTTATGAAACTATCAAGACTAAAATTAAAGGGCATGAGTTATAAGTAGTTATTATTTATAAATATATTAAATTAGAAAAACTTAAAATATTAGAAGTTATATTTGTCATTTTATAATAAGAAAAATGGCACAAAGAAATTCTCGACGAAAAAAATGTCAAATAACTTTGAGCATAAATTTAACTACCTTATACATGCTCTTAATAACAACAATTACATGAATAATGTAAAAATAAAGCTAAAAAGATATCAAGAAAATATACAATAAATAAATAAATAAAGGAGAAAGTAACACAATACAAGGATCATTTTTACAACTTTCATTATCAAAAAAAATATGAATTCAATAAATCGATTCACCAATTCATTATTCTTCGAACCCTTATTGTTATTGGTATTCATTTCACAAGCCGGTCTTCATTGAAGAATTTTTATTCTTCAAGATTAAAACATAAATATAATACCACATGAAATATATATGTGTGTGTGTGTGTGTGTGTGTGTGTGGGGAAATGGAATAAATAAGTTGTGAATGTAAGACTTTTAGTAAAGCAAATAAAGGAGGAATAAAAACAAAACAAAGAAGAGAAGAAATAGTGCTCAATGTCTACAGTTACGTGGGAACTATTTCATGAAAATGAATATCAACCTTTGTTGTTTAAAAGAATCTCAAGGAATAGTTTTAGATTTTCTAATAAATTATACAAATAGAAAAAATTAAGGAAAATGTCAAAAATTTGAATAAAAAAATTAATGAAATTGAAATTTTTTTAACAATCATATAATGTATTGCGTATAAGTTATTATATTAATTATTATATTTATAATGAAGAATTGAGAAGTCACTCCAAATTCCAATCATGCATTCTCCTTTCTTAATTATATTCAATTATTCTACTTTAATTAAGAAAATAGGGGAAAACAAAGAAAATTATCAAAAATAAAGGACAAAAAAAGAAAAATATGAATGGTGGCCTTAGAGAGGTGTCACATCATATAAATAAAAAATATGATAATAACTAAATAAGATAATAATTTTTTAAAATATTGCATATAAATAAAAAATATTAGTTAATTTTAAATTTTAAATTTTGTTACTTTTTATAAAATTCAAGAAAGAGGTAAGTGTTTTTATTCTATTGTTAAAAATAATAATAACATGGCATGACATTTCATTAGGAGTGAAGTTTATATTTTGAGAAAAATAAGAATAACTCGGTAATATTGTGGTCCTAAAAGAAATAAAAGTGATTACAAAACAAATTTTCAAACATGGATGATTATCTAAGGAATTTGCTCCCAAATTTCTTCATGTCGCAATTCAATACTTTCTCCATCCATATTAGTTGTGTTAATTAGTTTTTTTTAGATATATATATATATATATATATATATATATATATATATATATATATATATATATAATTACTTGTTCATTAAATTAAAATAAATTTAGTTAAAAAAAAATCTCACTTTATCCCTACAATTAATACTCTTAAGAAAATATTATAAAAAAATAATTTAACTAGAAAATAATAGATTCATTAAATGTTTTGAATTTCATGAAAATTAGTAGTGTTATTCTCAACGTGGAATATAATTATTGAATTGTAAAATATTATTATTATTTGTAGAGGTATTAATTAATCAATAAATTAATAAATATTACTTTAAAGAATGTTTTTAAAATTTAATGAATATACCCTTATCTCCCTCCTCCCTTAAAAACAAGTGATACTAAAAAGGAAGAAGAATGGAAGAATAAACAACAATGAAAGATAAAAAAATTGGAAGAATAAACTACAATAAATGCTTCTTGGGTAGTATTTTTTTATTGGGAAGGAAAAAAATTTTGAACAATATAATTCCTTGAAATCATCTAGTGGTTTAAGACTTTTTTTTTTTTAGTAATTTTACTTTAAAGGGTACTTTGAATAAAATAAAATTACGCTATCACCCTTTTCATTTCTATGAAATTATGGCATTATCTGAAAATGACTATTCGTGTCATTTCGTGCCAAAAAGTGTCCTCAAAATATATTTTCCGATCAAATAATTGAGGACTATAAATCAATGACTGCTCTTCGACTTTTTTATTGTATTTTATTTTTTCAAATTGAAAAGGGTCCCAAAAATCAGGTCTTGTTTTCCGTGCAATATAAGGCCCATGTGCCTTTGTCTATTACAGTAAGGTAAACCTTTATTTCACCACCTATCATTACAATAACTTGAGAGATATAGGAATCTTGTCCCCACTTAATTAAAAATCCATTAATTTAGTACTTACGTAATGATTAAAGTTAATGTTGTGAATTTCCAATTAGTTAGGTTGTCGTATCCTGCCGCGCACTAGGTGGGAACAGGAATAAAGAGCGCTTATGTCCCCTTCATCTAATCAAATCTATGATTATGATAAATATTACAGTACTATATATTAATCAAAGTTAAAATAGTAATTTTCCTATTGCAGAGTATCTCCGGTAATTTTTGAACATTATCATACGGTGGTAGATGAGTTAATATATCAAAAGGTTATTTAATTTGAAAATTCCATCTAGCAAAGTCGTTAAATTTTATTTTGTATCAATAAAATTACTCAACTTAGAACTTTATATCAATAAAATCACTTAACTTAGACATTTATATCAATAAAATCACTCAACCAAATTTATCATTAAAAAAATAAAAGAATTTTTAAAAAAATATCTGATCACAATTAAAATAATAAATAATTAGCTTAAAATTACTACTTTATTATATATTATAAAATAAAATAATAAAAGATAACTCTATCAATTTCTTTTGGTAGATTACTACTGCTTCATTGCAATGACTACTGTCAAACTTGCTCTGGTAGTTTAATCAATTTTGATAATTTATCAATTTCATTTGATAAATTACTACTGCTTCATTTGACAGTAACCACACTTGTTGTGATGGTTTAATCAATTTTTTGGTTGTGTGAATCTCTTTTTTCATTTTAAAAATAAAATAAAAGTGAGGTTCCTTGTATAATGACGCTAGTTTGGAGAATTTTAGGTTCAAAGTTTGATAAATTTATCTTTTATTTTGAATTTTTATTATTTTATAGTGAAATAGTAATTTTGAGTCATGTATTTGATAGTTTAATCATGAACATAATATAAAAAAACTAATTTATTTGTGGTGTGAATTTGTTTTAATAAGGAATTGATTGAGTGATTTTATTGATATAAATATCTAAATTGAGTGATTTTATTGACACAAAATAAAATTTAGTAACTTTGCTAGTTAAATTTCTAAAACTGAGTGACATATTAAGATATTAACTCAATTAAAGTCTAGGTAGCTACCTCAATCTGTAGAATATATTGAAGTCTCTGGATTTCGGATTTAATTCTTTCACAGAAGAAAAAGAAATGTTCTTTTGCATGCATTTATTTCTCCTTCCATTTATGGATGACTTTTTGGCACTATGCATTCCAATATCTGCTTTGTACTTGCCTCATCACTATGTATTATGTATAGTTTCATTGTACTTTTTCTGATTTGATTAGTGTATTTTCTTGAGTCTGATTAATTTAAATTTTTATGAAAAAATTCTACTTTCTCTATTTTAATTTGCATATACTAGTTTGACTGTACACCAAATATGTAAAAAAACAATTGAAATCTATAATTTTAAATTAAAAATATAAAAACGTATCAAAATGTAATATTATGATCTCAAAATGTCATATTTTAAAATATTGAATATAAAAAGTAATATATTAATTAAAACGAAAAAAGTACTCTCCACAAAAAATTATTATATTTAATGGAAAGTGAAGGGGCATATATGTTACTCCTTCTGTTGACTTTGTCTAGTCTACTATATTTTATATTTTTTTATTTATTACTACTTTTAGCCTGAAAAGGAGAAATAATATTACTTATTTAAATTTTAAAAATATACATCAATTAATTAATATAAGTATATTACCAAAATATTCATATTTGATCAGTAATTTAGTATTATATTTTAACCAGGGGTACAAACTAATACAGGCAAAAATGAATGAAGTGTTCAAACTTGGAGACAACGGTTGTAAATTTCAGTATAGAAATCTCAAGTGCGATCCTACAAATCCAGTGATTCCCTTTTTACAGTGTTCCTATTTTACTGGCTTACGTATGAGAAGTAAAAGGTATTTAGTTTTCTACTTGATCCTATCTCCAACTTTGCCACAAATTGTTATATATACATGTCGAAACCAGGATTCATCGCCATAGTTTTATTATTTCGTATCCAGATTTTTGACTGGGTGCATTATTACGAAAGACCGCATCGATTTGATCTTTAGGTTCTTAATATCAACAGCTAAATTTTAAACATAATAGATGTCCAAAATATATAGTACTAGTTATAAATCTTTGAGTTAATATCTCAAAAGATTATTCAACTTTTATATCAATAAAATCACTGTACTAAATTATCATTAATTAAATATATAAAATTTAGTTTATTGATTTACGTGCAATTAGAGACTCAAACATTCACAATTCTATCCATTGACCCAGTTAAAAAAGCCCAACACTTCTTCATCTTCCTGCAATCTCCATGCATGTGCATTTTGAGTGTGGTTTTAGTTATTGCTGAAGAAGTCCTAATTGCAGAAATTTTTGCATGATTAAGCTGGCAATATAGACGACCCGTTTCGAAGTGACACGGAAAATAACCCGTTATCATCATAGACAAATTGACAGTTATCTATACTAAAAATTCAAGAACCATCAATTTATATTTCAAGATTTTAGGTTTTATTATTGGATAATTTACAATCTTCAGTAAAATCTGAAGCTGAATAAAATATGGATGTGAATTTATGTGTAACAGTAGAGGGGAAATCTGTGTGGAAGTGGAAAAAAATCGTGTAGATAATATGGAAGAGGAATAACGGGACAAATTAGAATTTGGTTTTGGCTATTGTTGAAGAAGTGTGGGTTTTTAATTGGGTTAATGGGTAGAATTATGAATGAGTTTGAATCTAATTACATGTGGATCAACAAAAATATTTTTATATATTTATAAATGAATAATAATTTTAGTTGAATGATTTTATTGATACAAAAATATAAGTTCAGTGATTTTACTGATATAAAATAAAGTTCAATGACTTTACTAAATAAATTCTCAAAGTTAAGTGATCTTTTGAGACTCTAAATTTTTATATGCACATTTAATTTAATTATATATAAAAAATTTGGTGCTAAATTTTTTTTAGGAATTTTCAATGTAAAACAGTTGAAAATTTTGAAATATTAAAAAAATAAAAGAAAAATTAATTGAAACACCAAAAGTATTATTGATAACTACTTGGAGAGGTGTTACTTAAAAAAAGATATAAAATTTAAATTTCTATCTTTGCTTAGAGAGGTCACCCAATCAATATCATACTATTATATGATACTTTAAATGTAAATTCACACGTATATATTTAATTATTTTTAAAAAAGACATAATAGTACTATGTATAATTGATTCACGAACCCCAAATCCGCCCCTTGTTTTGGTGCTCATAATTTCTTCAAGAAGGAGGAGGTAAAATAGTAAACTGTGTTATACTCGAAAACAACAAATTTGTATGTACAACTATTGCATGGCAAATTTGGGTAATGAGCATGGTCCCTGCTTTGCCCACACGTGCGATCATTTAATTTCTTGGAGTTGTCAAATGATACTCACCAACGTTTTGCCAATAGGTAGAGTGTAGACAATCCCTTTTAGTAATATTAAAAAATTTAAAACATTAGAGTATAGAATTGTGTATACAACTCTCTCCATTTTTAATTACTTGTCTACTTTTTTTTATGATTGTCCTAATTATTTGTCTATTTTGATAAATCAAGAAAGGACAATTTCTTTTACCTATTATACCCTCAATTAAATGACTAATTACTTTGAAAAATATAGAACTTTTCATCAACTTCATAATTAATAAGGATAAAATGATAAACTCGCTATGTCATTAATTATTTTCTTAATATGTGTGCTAATTCAAAAGTAGACAAATAATTAGCGACAGAGGGAGTATATCTTTACTCCCTCCTAAATCAACAATCATTTTAGCAGGGAAATTCCTAGCTAGGTTCTTCGTCTCAGTGCTCTCTCGGCATCTGTTCCTTGATCTCTAAGATATTTCATAAAACTCTGTCATTTTAATTACTAAACTAAACCTTTAACTTGTGTCAAGAGATGTCAATACTACATATATAAAAAATTAAAATTTGACCTCTATATATAATGTAATTTTTCGACGAATAGGTGTCGCTTGACACCCCTTCGTTAAGGAATAACATTATTCTTTCTATTTTACCCTTGAGAGTTATTAACCCTGAAATTATAAATTTTTCCAATATAGGAAAGCTAAATGATTAAATCATGTTCATTGGTCAATTTAATTAGTCAAAATAAACTAATTTATGTTCATTTATTGAAAATTTGACTTCAAAAAAAAAATACTAAATAAGAATACAATGGTAACTTACATATTTTTCTTAAGAGACGTAAAATCTAAATGACATATAAATAGAAAGGAAAGGAGTATTTTGAAAATTCAAAATCTTAACTATTTTTAGTTATGTCGGTAATTCTTTTTAATACTGAAAAATATAGGAAAAAATGACAAATATACCCTCGAACTATCCTAAATGGTATGCAGATACCCTATGTTATACTTTTGGGATATTGGTGCCCTTGCTGTTTAAAAACTAGAGCATATATGCCCTTTACTTTAATGGAAGACTAAATAGGGACACGTGGCGTAATCTTATCCGTCAATCTGATATTTAATAAATGTCGGGTCGGTGGATAAGATTATAACACATGTATCACCGTTAGTATAAAGGGTATATATGCTCTACTTTTTGGACGGTAGGGGCATCAATGTCCCAAAAATATGACGAAGGATATCTGCATATCATTTATAATAAGGGGTATATTTGTCCCTTTACCCAAAAAGATAATAAACAAGAATATCTTAGTCTACTATATTTTACACGGAGTTATTGTTTATTAATGGATGTAAAAATGGTCAAATGTCTCTAAAAGCATAAAATTTCAAAGTTGTAAGCAACATAAGAAATGATCAATGTGTAATCAAAATATTAGGTACTAATGAGAAAAATGTCTCCAAAAAAATAAAATTTCAAGTGCAGAGGAAGTGATGAAAGAGAAGAACTAATGAGAATTATTTATTTTCAGAAAGGAATTGAACTTTTTGTGTGTCTTATTTCTCGCTTTAATTTTTACACCCAACAATTTCCTTCAAGGAACGAACACGTTTGGCTTCTTATAGCAATTATAATTAATGAATCCTTTTGACAATTCAATCATATTCTATGACAATTATTTCATTCACCAGTATATTCTTAATAATGAGATTCTCTACAATATTACTGTGTTGATCTCAAAAAAAGGGCTACCCCACTGTCCTATAGCGTTAAATCAAATTTACTTTTCATTTATGCGGCTATCGAGTACTCAAAAATGAATATTTAAAGTATGACATACCCCTTAAAAAAATCAGGCAATGACATTACTTAAATGGTAATTAATTACTCTTTTACCTTTTCGTCAAACCTTTTTTTATATATAAAAAAGGAAATAGTTAAATCATTTTTTTTTTCAATAATATTTGTCTATTATTTACTTTGCACACTTTTAAAAAAACTATAAATACAAAAGTTATTTTAATATATCACCCTTTAAATATAATAAATATAATATTTTAAAAAATATAATAGAAAAATGACTATAATTAATGATAAAAATAAATTAAAAATTAAACAAAAAAATATTAATTAATTTAATAAAGTAATTAAATATTTTTTAACATATCAAAATAATATAATGAACTACTATTATTTCATTTTAGCTCTCAATCCTAGTACACGTAAGATACCATAAAATTTAGCTCTCAATCCTAGTACACGTAAGTTACCATAAAATTTCCACCTGTCGGTGGTTAAAACTTAAAAATAGGAAAAACATGCATATATATATCTCAAATGTGCAATAAGTTAACTTGTCCCATCGTTACCAAAGACTTAAAAACGGCTTTCGGTTGAACAATCGTTCTCATATTACTCCCTCCGTTTATTTTTATTTATCACTATTTAATTTGGCATACATATATATCTTTAATATTCGATATATGTGTTTTACTAAATTATTCTTATTAAATGATGTTTGGTGCTGAGTCTTGAAATGACACACATATATATCTCTAATGTTTTATATAAGTATTTTATTAAATTATTCTTATTAAATGATGTCTTGAAAATAATTTAGAGTATAAGTATTTAATACTCAGGGTAAAACATAAGAAAAAATAATTGTCTTTTTTTGATATGTCAAAAATGACAATTGAAAATGAAAATCTATTTTAAGAATAAGTAATAAGTAAAAGTAAATTGAAAATAAAAATCTATTTTAGGGATAAGTAATCACTAAAAGTGAATAGTTGTTAGCTTTTATTTTTATACTTTTCTTAAGAAATTAAAAATATGAACAATATTTCTACTAATGCCAAATAGATAAAGTAGTTAAAAGGCTTATTTACATGGAATAAAACTTAAGGTTACTAGTGGGTGACAACATTAAATAAATTAATCTAAATAATTTTAAAATATTTTAAAAATTATTAAGACGATATTTTATATAATAGATAGAATAAAATAATCTTATGAAATATCTCAATTCATAAAATATTTTTAAAACGATCTGTATAAACAATATGTATAGATAGTAAATTAAACTAATTAAAAATTTGAAATTAAACTAAAAAGTATTAGTGAGCAGTCACTAGTGGAATCTAATCCTGGTTGTACAATCCTATATATCTACTAACCTCATCTGTTAGTCCAATTATGTCTAATTAAACATTAAGGGCCGTTTGGTTACTGGTTAGAGTTATGCAGGTATTAGTTATATAAGGTTTAGTTATGCAGGTATTAGTTATGTAGGGTTTAGTTGTGCACGTATTGGTTATACAGGATTTAGTTATGCAAGATCTAGTTATGCAGGATTTAGTTATGTAAGTATTATTTAATGAGCAATTTTCACATATAGCAAATATAAAAATCATATTTGTATGTTATAGCTATATATAGTTTGTAAATTGCACTTCATATAAAATTTTATGTTTGCTATGAAGCTTTTGATTTGTATAATTCGCTACAAACATTCAATTTTATACAAATTGTTTAGTTTTGTATAAATTCATTTATACATTGTAATTTGTATAATAAGATCTGTATCTATATAATTATAAGTGTATAGGACGAAAATATATATATTTGTATTTGTATATATATTTTTCTTTCGCTTTATACAAACACAAACACGTTTTATACATTTTATACCGAAATGTATAAAATGACTAATTGTATACCGAAAATGCCTAATTGTAAACTGAATCAGATGGCAAAAAAAGGAGATATTTGCTGCGAATTACAATTAAAATAAACTATGGCTATAACATTTAATTTGAATCAATAGTTTGATATTTCATACAATTTTCCCTTATTTAATTATTTAGAGATTACAATACATGAATTATTAACTATTGAATATTAAACTTGTTGTAGATTATTAATATATATTATTTACACAATAATAATACATGCTAATAAAATGTGGAATATATTGAATAATATATAATGCTAATATTTGATTAGCATATGTACCGTCAAAAAATATACAATCAAATTTCTAATATTAAAAAAATATTTATATTTGCATAAATAATTAAAAACTGTAAGTATATAAAATAAATGAAAATGGTCTATATATAAAAAAGAAATAAAAAACAACAAACGTATATACGAAAACAGTTTAGTTTCCAATTAAAAAAAAATAAAATAAAATAAATTAATAGGGTAAATATGTAATTATCACTTTAATACATGTATAACTAATACCCACATAACTTATTCCATTTTCTACCCTGCATAACTTTATACATAGATTCTCTCATAAGTTATGTTGGTATTAATTAAGTAGGACTACAAAAAATGCAACCAAACATCCTATAGATTAATATATGAATAACTTTTATACAACATATAAATTCTTATCAACCAAACATGGTATAAGTTATGTTGACTTTTATACCTAATACAAAATTTCTGTCAAACATAGTAAAGCTAATTCAATTTTTTATATAAATAAAATGTATCTTAGTAACCAAACGATTCCTAAGTATTTCCGTCCACAATTCTCCGACAAATATCTTTATTTTATTCTTATACAGTTATACTTGATAATACGCGGAGTATTTATCCGCTTAACGGCGACGTCAGAATCCCGTTACTGTAGGAAAAAGATCCGTCACATTGGTGGACCACAAGACGAAGCGCCCAATAATACGTACCTAATCGAATCATTCAACGGAATGCCTATCATCATCATTATCACCATCACCGTCTCTAACACTTATTCTCTCTCTCCACTGCTGCGCTGCGGCAAAAGAGGATATCTTCAGTCAGATCGTACGATTCTGGTGTGCATAATTCTGCAATTCTACCAATTTATATAACAAACAATTTGTGTATAATTTTGTAACTTGTTGAAGTTTATTGCTTAGAATTTGAGTTCAATGAAGAGAGAGATATCAAAACATTGAAGAGAAGAAAGTATTAGTGCAAGTCGAAGGGAATTATTGGAGAAGATGTGATTATGGAGGTTGCGGAGGTAGCAGTGAAGATGACAAGAGAAAGGGAGGTTTTAGAGATGGTCGACACAAGGAAGAGGAAGAAGCGTGATGGTGATTTGGAGATGTCACCAACTGTAGCTCGTGTTAGAAGGAATTCCGTAGTCTCAGCTGTACCGGCGAGTTATGAATCTCCAGCGAGCGAGCTTAGTTCCCAGGGAAATACTGTTTCGTGTAAACCGGCTGTGAGTTCTAACTTTGACGACGCTTTAGCATCTAGTTTTGGAGATGATGAATCAAGCAATGTCACAAAAGGAAGCTCGAAATTTGTAGATCTGGATGTATGTGAAATTAAACTCTTTGAATTTCACTTGTTTAGCTGTTCTATTTTTGTGCTTCCTCTAATATTTTCAGGTCTGATAGTATCAAGTTAATGCGGAGTGAATTGTCATGCCGTTCTATAACTGCTCATTTTTGTGAAATTTATGGCGGACTGATATTTGAATTTCGAATTTTCCAGGAGGACCGTGTGGAAATTGCAACCAGTTATTCTGAGTTGAGAGAAAGGTAAATATGTGTTCTATATAATTTTCATGGCGTTTCAATTCTCTCTCAGATCCGCCTCTTCAGTACCATTCTTGTTTTCTTTTTCTTCATCGTTTATGGAAAACAAAGCTTCATTCCGCAGTAGAGAGACAATACTATCCAGCAAATTCAAAGTTGAATTTCTCAAAGTGGAGTCAACACCGAAACCACAACATGCTAAATCTTGCCGCCGCCGATTGACAGAGACAACTATGCCCTCCGAGGCTGAGCTTGATGAGTTCTTTGCTGCAGCCGAGAAAGATCTCCATAAACATTTTGCAGAAAAGTACAATTCTCTCTCTCTCTCCCTCATTTTTACGCATTTGTATCTCCTTTTTTCAAAATTCTGCTCGGAAAGGGGTATCATTATTCATGAAAGTGCGTGCTGTAACAGATACAACTTTGACTTTGCAAAAGAGGAGCCATTGGAAGGTCGCTACGAATGGGTTCGACAATGAAACCACAATATTTAAAGGCCAAGATCATAAAATAGCAGCAGTTGCTTCTTAATCTAATTTGTTAGCAGTGATTCTAGTATTTCCAAGTATATTTAACTGTTCACTCTTTTAAACTAGTACTTCTCTCTTTTTTCGTTTTCTTACTTTATTGCTTTTTGATTTTGGTTTCCATGGGGCGGGAGTTCAATTTGAATATGTACATCCCGGGAGCACGAAATCTCTCTTTGTGTTAATATACAAGCTAAGTTATTAGCCGAGAATCAGCCTCTGCAAATCATTGAGAAAATAGTCTCTGAAGAATAAGAGCTCATCTTCTATAAATTTTCGAGTTTGATATCTTCTCGATCTTAACCTCCAATTCGTAATAGGATACGATTTCGAATGTCTTTGTTTTAATAGCTAATAGTTTGAGACTGATGGGGAAGAAATTAAAAATTTTAAAACAGGCTGTTGTTACAGTGCTTATGATTTGGTGATACTGTTGAAACTTGGAATGTATGTGAAAATGTAGATTTTCTTCTGGGACTAAAAGAACTGACGTCCGAAGGAGAAGATGGAATATTCGGTGAAGGCATTGAAGCAGTGAGCAGAGAGGGTAGGCAGTGATAAGTTAAGAGTAGATAAAAACGCAGCAATAGGCCTTGCCGGACACGTGCTGACTGCTGAGTAAACGAAAGCTATTCTTTTTACAGGCTTTTAGTAGTGTGGACCTCTCCATGCAGTCACAAAGTACTTTACGCACTTGGGGTTTAAACAAATAACTAACTCCACCCTTTCTTTTGTTTTCTCTTTTGGTAATTTGGGTTTCATGCTAAAGGAAATACTCCAACTGCTTATGCAAGAAAACTGACTTGCATTGTGTGTGCTTCTTCTAGCTCTAGGAAAATGGCACATGAACTAGTGTAGTGCTCAAAAATTTAAAATTAGCATGGAGCAAAAGTTGTTTGAGAAAATGTTGAAATTGAAAGAAATGGTAAAAGATCATTTGTTACTCAAGCATTCTTCTTGGATCTGCTGAAATAGGCTTCCTTATTTAGGGTAGTGTACCTGCTGCTGCTTTATACCATTGATTAGTGGACTATTGTAATTTTAGTGTATACTATATATTGCTGAAAATGTATATTGGGTATCCAGTTTTACATTGTCATATGCCTTGGTTTCATATGATAGTAATGCCCTTCAACTTTGTGTGCTCACAACTATACCCTTAAAATTAGTAAAATTGAACATGTACACACATGCATCGTACGTACATGTAGAATGCCACGTAGAAAACAAAATCATTATGTAGGATGTCACATAAGACGAATGTGTCTATTTGTTCAATTTTATATAAGTTTACGTGACTACTTCTGCACACCCAAAGTTGGAGGGCATAGATGTCAACTGAAGCCAAGTTAAATGACATATTTATGTATGAGTCAAAACAAACAATTTAACTTTAGCCATATTTGATTATCTGAGAATATGTATTATTAAATCATAGTTAAAGCAATAAATGAATATGTAGAATAGTCCGTTGCACAAAGCATTCCATGTTTATGCATTATTTTGGGAAGGGCTGTACTGCGAGGGGCGTGATCTAAACAACCTACTATAATGCAAGTATTAATAACGGCTTCCATGATCCAAACCTATGACCTATAAGTCATACATGCAAATAAGTTTCTATAGTTCCTAGCAATATGTGGCTTAATTCTAAATGTGTATCAACTAATTGAAGTTGCCCCTTTTGAGTGTTCTTTTGGTGCAAGTCTTGAATTTCTTACAGTAGTAAATTACGGCCAATGTACTTAATTTTTTGCAAGGTTTCTCCTGAGTACTTTCTTGAATTTAAGTTATATATGTTGTTAATTAGTGTAAGAAGACACCATCAACAAAAAATTCTTACACTAATGGTGTATTACTTTCCAGAATTTGAGCACTATTTGTTATGCGGCGGCACAGAAAATTAAAGTCTGCACATAATCATGCATCTTTATTTGGTATTTTCACTTTTGCCAAAATTGTTGTATAATGGAAATAAAGCCATCTTATAACTTTGGTGCAAGTTTTTTGTCGCGTATAAAGGATATAAACGAAAAGGTACCCAGCAATTGCTAGTTACTCCCTAATCCCCGATTTATTTTATTTTATTAGAGGCTAATTTTAGTAAATTAATCTTGTTAATTATGCTTTGAAAATCTAAACTTGACTAGTAGTGTACTTCATATAGTTATTTGATAACCAGTGTGGTATAAGAAGAAAAAAGATAATTTTCTTTTGCTAAAATGGACAAATAAAAAGATAATCTTCAAATAACTATGTACAAATAACCAGGTAAAGCTGGAGATCTCATTTCTTAGAAGGTGTTTTGATTGATTTAAAAGTTGGTCAAACTTATTTTTAAGTCAGTTTTTAATTTCTGAAACGTTTGACAAATATTAAAATAAGTCACAAAATGACTTAAACTAAGTTAGGAAATGTTTGGCAACATTAAGTTAAAATAAATTTAAAATGACTTAAAATAAGTTAAAAATCAAAAATAGATCTCCCCTACTTTTTATTTTTTGATTTAAAAATCAGTTAAGTTTGATTTTTTATTTTTTACTTAAAAATGGAGTACTTTGTTTTAAGTCAATCAAAACTGAGAAGTACACCTTGATTTCTCCTGGATGTCTTTTCTCCTCTCTTTTTTTTCCAATTAGCTTTTCCTTTAGCTGGTTAACCAAACAATTTAACACATGCCCTACTACTATAGCTACTTTGCTTTGAGATTTAAATCATTGTAGCTAAATGATTAGGCAGTGCTAGTTACCGTCATAATTTGAATAGATGTAAAGAAATAAGTCATCAATACCCGTTCTGCAGGACCAAATTTTGGTCTACAAGACATCACTAGATAGATAAAAACAGTTGAGTTCGATAGCATATTTTATAACACATCCCCTCTACAGACTACAGCATATTGAAGTTCGATAGAAAATGGAACCATTCATCTTGAGAAAAATGTAGAATGATTCAGTATCTAATCGACTGAAAAACATAAGTAATTTACATCATCTCTTATACTCTTTTGGGGAGTACCCTTTAAAAGGAAAAGGAAAACAAACAAAGTCATGTCTGTACAAGTTTCTAATAGGGAAAATAACTGAAATCGCGCGGAGACAAAAATACAACTGTACTGATCTTTAAGAAACGTTGATTTTACTTGATAGTGAGTTCTGATGAAGACTGAACAGTCTACACATTAGATCTTTTTTGATGTTGTTAAGATGTCCGAAGGAAGATATTTGAGCTTGGAAAATTGTTAGCCTACTTTCTGAAGTCTTTCAACAATGATACTTAATGAACTCTCTTAAATAATCACGATGGAAGTTAAAGATCACTAATCGATATTTAAAACGTTTAAACAATTTCGAGTGAACCATTTGATCTTGTGGGCACTGATCGGGTGGAACTGTTCTTTACAGAAAGAGGAACAGATCGCGTGGAACCTTCTCTGGAAATAGTGGAATACTGCATGATCAATGTTTTCACTATCTGTCTGAATTTCCTTCTATAAGTTGGAAACTTAGAAACACTTCTAATCATTCCCACCATCCTGCCAAACCAACAGAATAAATGACGACACACAAATCTTGTTTCAACACTGCAAACTTATGATGAAAATATAAACGAAGAAGCTTACCTTCGGCTTATGCCTTCAATTTGAGCTGCTCTGAGAGATTCCTGAGGCGCCACACTTCCATTTTCCCAGGCCTTAAAGCGTTCAGAGTTGCTCTCGAAAAGGACCACTTTCTCTAGGAACCTCATTTCACCGTCTTCTAGGCTCAGGACTCTAATTTGTTCCTTGAGGACCATGACTGGTTGGAAAAACCAGTCCAATAATCTGTCCTGAGGTCTGTTCAGCTGAGTGATCTCAAGATCCTCTAGAAGGAACAGTCCATCTGATCCGGCTTTTATGGAATAAAAGATTATCTGTAGAAATGTATAACATGCTAAACCAACATTGATGACTGCAACATCAACTCCATGTTTTCCCTTCAACCAATCATCCAGGTCGTTGGGGGTTATCACTTTCGCGTCCAATAATTCCTTGCCCCTTATTTCACATGATTTCATCATGTTCTGCCACACCTGTTAATTGTTATGACATGTCAATTACCCAATTTCATGGTTTACAAGACAAGAAAAATATGATTTTGTGTTGAATTGTGTGACCATCTTAATTACATCTTCAAAGTACATATAAAGATATTACTCTAGTAGATCATTTCACATGTTTGTCAGCATTTTGCAAATTAGCCAGAAAAGAACAGAAAAAGAAAAGCATACCTGCACCATTTTCACTTCTTGTATTGCCTCTCTCACTGATCTAGACGACGTTAAGCTTGGCACGAGCATTGCAGGTGCTTCAGCAAATATCGAGTTTAGTCTGCCTTGTACTGAACTGTTTCGTTTCACAGAGTAATCTGACGAATTGGGTCCCTTCTTGTTTCGATAATGAGGCCTGGCTGCGACTAAGATGATCAGTAACATTGACAAATATGAAAACCTTGTACAGAAACAAGGGAGAACTCAAGTAATTACTTTGGAAGAATGGACCCTTCTCTAAGGTAAAGCCAATCATTTGTGTACTCATCAAACTCTGCCACCATTGCAACCACGAAAGCAACACCTCTTTGGAAGGACCTTTCCTGAATTCACAGTTTTAACTAATGATAAATCCGACGGTCACACTAAAACAGCAGACAGAACTGAGAAACTAATGAGGCAACGGAATAAATTACCTGATAGACGATAACAGCTCCGTATAATCCAATGAAAAAGCTGGAGAAAACAGCCATTATGACACTTCCAATGACAACAAGAGGCCACAGAAGGATTGTTAATCCAGCAATGGGAATGCAAGCAGTTTCAAGAAATGGGCCTTCGCGGCTTATCAGATCATGTATGAGTCTGTACCATCCTTTGAACAACATAAATGGGCTCTTTACTATGGCTATAGCAGTGTAAAGAGGAATTTCCACAATCAGTCCCAATAAACCAACCATGATACATCCTGGGACATGGATGAATCTGCAACACAACATTTTGCATATTATATTTACTGGTTATCAATTGAATAGATGCTAGTAGTCAAATAAAAAGTCGAAAAAATATTTCTTTCTTGTATTCTAGTTCTTCAGACTATTTCTTATCATTTTCTAGACTTAATGCATTACCATTTTCCATCTTCTTTTCTTTTCTTGATTTTCTGTTTTATCCTGGAGCAACTGTAAAGTTCTCTCTGCATGGTCACGGGTTTAAGCCGTGGAAACTACGACTAATGCTTGCATTATGGTAGACTATCTACATCAACAGGTGTGCCCCTTCCCGAACTTGGTTAACATAGGATGGTTATTGCACCAGACTATTCTTCCTTTTCTTAGTTACCTCTATACTTTTCCTAGTCTCATTTTTTTTTAAAAATGTGTTCATTGTGACTTGTGAGGGCACGGAGAAAGTCAAATCCATTTATTATTCTGAGTCCAGGGTAGTTTATTGACTTCTTCCTCAAAATAATTTGTGGTAAGTTGAGTTTTAATATAATATAGCTCTGTTAGAAAATGAACACGATAACGTGTATAACAATTAGAAAATTCATTATGATTGTCCCCTATTTTTTAAATTTTCTTGTGATAAAGTTTTGGCTACCTGAAAGTTCAAATCTCTGCCTTGTAATTCTCAACTTCATTTCCCTTTTTTTAAGAAAAAAGAACATAGAAAGGGAAATTAGAAACAAACCTAAATGGCTGAAAGTCAAGAGAAGCAGGGGAATCACGCAGTTCCTTCAAATACATTGGATATGAATGATAACACATATCTGCAAAATCTCGAACAGCAGTACAGCTACCTTTTATGGTTCCCCATGTTCCATCCTGTAAATTAACATAATCAAAACAACCTTTAAAAAACAATTACTAAACTACAGAACCAAAAACAAGAATTGGTTAGTAATTTCTTACCACAATGCAATGAACAAACTTGTTAAATTCATCGTCATGTCTGAAAGCTTCAAAGGCAGAAACCCAAGGAGCAAAGAAACCATATCCAACTCCCACAAGAACACTACCAGCTAAGCTTAAACACAACCAAATACCAAATAAAGCTGGCAAACCGAACAAGAAAGCTACTTTAAGTGGTGCATCAAACCCATTAGTCCTGTTCAATTGTAAACAAATCCACATTAGAAAAAATAAAAAAATTCAACTTTGGACAACATAAATGAATGGCCTTAAAAAAAAGACATTTACTTGACAAGGGTATAAATTGTCCAGAAAACATGTGCTGGGAAGAGACATAAAATCACCCCAACATTTCCTATAATAAGAATTAGGCCAGCAATTGGACCCACCAACAAACCTGCAATCAGAAAAATTATGCAATTGAGAACCAGCAACAATAACACAAATCAACAACAACATAGTCTGTTTCCGAAAGACTGTTGGCTCAAAGAACAATAATACAGATCATGATCACAAAATCATACTACATTAGAAAAAATCTTGAAAGGTAAAAAATAAATAAATTAGTACTTACTTTTGAGAGCACCCAAAAATAAAGCAGAGCAAAACGCAAAAACAACATAAACACCCTGGAACCAAGAATTTACGTTGTTGGTCATGTTCTTTTTTTGTTTGTGTGTGTGTCAAATAACAGAAACTCAAGAATGAATTATGAAAGGCAACTAATAAAATTTTAAAGAGAGAAGCTAGGCTGGAATTATATTGTGTTGGTCCATGACGTAATTAAGGATGAGTGAGAGTCATAGGAGGATTAATTTTTTTGTGAAATTTGGCGTGCCTCTTTTCTTAATAAATTAGAATATCAATAATTATGCAGACTTTTCTTACTGGGTTAATTTCTTTCATTAATAATTAAAATAAACCAACTTATTTGAATTGTGCCTGGAAATAAAATACTAATTAGATATGTTTGTCTTCTAGAAACAGAGAGTTAGAAATATTGTTAAAAAGCTTCAAAAAGAAACGTAGCTTCTAGTACTTGATTTCTTCTCTTATAGTTAATGAACCTTAAGCTTATAGCTGCCTATTTTGGAATGATAAAGACTTTACAACTTAGATTACAAGAAATCCATTAAAAAATATTAATAGCCTAAGCAAAAAATGAAGAATTAGGACAAACAAAATATTAAAATGTTGAAACCCAAAAAAAAAAAAAAAAAAAAAAAGAGGAATAAGACAGATAAATTGAAACGGGACGGTACACGATATTTTTTTTTAAAAGAAAACTTATAATAATTCTATCATTTATTATTTTAAAAGTATTAAGGTCTTAAAATTGTTGATTGAATTTTTTGTCCTTCGGTTAAAGACTTTATAAAAGACAAAATTGTCATTTAATATTGTTCTCAAATTACTATTTAATTATATTTATAAGATATTAAGAAGTCCTAAAATATATAATAGGACGCAAATATATTTTAAGAATTAATGGGTCCTAAAATATATGGTAAAAAGTATTAGGAGAACTAATAATTAAGGAATCCTAAAACATATGGCAAGAAGAAAATATCTTAAAGCAGAATAAAATCTCATCACATTAGGAAAAATTAGGAATTTTACCACCATAATATGGCCTAAATTTGGCATAAAAGGTCCCACAATTTACTTTTTGGTGTCTAATAACTCAAATACATTTTTTCTTCTAAATATTTGGCATTGTATTGCTAAATATTGAGATCATTTATGTTATTGTTATAAATATTTCATTCATGACCTAATAATTTATTTTAGCTTGTAGTGTTGAAATTTGTAAATCCTTGTGATCATAATTATAAATTAGTATCATTTTTCTCTTTTTCATTAAATTTGTGATTTATAGCTTCTAAGTCTTCATACATGTATGCTAAATTAGTTATTAAATCTATCATAATATTTAAAGACTTTGAAACTAATTAAAGTTATAACTATTAAATCTTTACTTATTTGTAATAAGTAAGAACTCTTAATATTTAGTACTTTAAAGTGATGTTTTATTATTATTTGAACTATATCTAAATTCCTAATATTTTAACACTTTAAAAACAATTTTTTTTTACATTATATAAATCTTACTTAAATTATGGCAAATAAAATAAATAAATAAATAAATAAAAGAACTCAAAATATTCGAGGAAGAGATTCATATTTTTTAAAAATAATTTTTTAATCTCCATATATGAACTTCCTATCATTTAAATAGATATAATATTTATTCAACATCAACCGCAACTTTTAACATAATTTTATTCTTTTTATATATAATTTTATCTGTCAATGTAAGACACACATGTAAAATGCACACACTCTAAAAAATGGGGTACAATTGAAGGCCTAAGAGAGTTGCCTTATTTTTTAATGCTTAGAATCGACTATGTATTCACATACCTACTCCCACCTTAAATGTTCACTGATCTAACAAATTCAAATTCACATACACAAAATCTATCAAAGAGGGAAGCACTTCTAAACTTTTTTTTTATAAAGGTTACCTTGATGATTCTGTAAAACCACTTATTTTAATGTGACTATTGAAGAAATGAGGGTTGGAAAAAATCTTCTCTTTTTTGGGGTGGGGGCCAAAATAAGCCACCTTAGCTTAGACATTCCGATGACAATTTTTTTTTTTTTTTTTTAAAAAAAAAGAAATTGCATGTGTTTTATTTTGTATGAAAATAATAGTAGTGATAGTGATGATATGCAGAGGCGGATCTACGATTTAGAGGTCGTGGATGCTACATTACCCAAGTAAGATAAATGGGTCTATTCCTTTAATTTTGAGTTACAATTCGAATTATTTATCTTTTTCAATTTTTATAAAACAAATTGATTAAACGTGCATGTTAGTAATATTTTCTTTTAGTTATTCTGAGATTAGAGGTAACTAAACAATTCAACTTTTTTTTTTTTTTGGATTTAGAAGGCATTCTCTAAAACTTTGAGGACAAAAAGATTTTCCACATTAAAAATTCAAATTTGTATAAACCATCTAATAGTGTTATCTTAATATATTCATATTTAATTGCCTTTATGTGTTGTTGCATATACATAGTAGAGAAAAAATTAAAATTGGTTTCAATCCAACCATCTTACTTATCAAGAAAGATCGAAATAACCTTAAAATTAAAAGAACTCTTTTTTTGGTAACCAATGTAAATTACCATTTACAAACAAAAACCAAATACACCTAAAGAGCACTCAATTCCTTAATCACCCTCTAAGAAAAGTATTAAGAGAGTTAAGCCTCATATAGAACTCTACACAAATTCTTCTAGACCGTTTAACTACCTCAAGTCTATCTACAAATTCCTTCTTAATTTGTGTCACAGACGTATTTGTATTTATAGTGATGTCTTTAAACAATTTCCAGTTCCTTGCTCTCCAAACCTGGTATATCATTGCTCCGCACAATGCAGCAATAAGTTCCTTGTGAAACTGTTTCCAATTCTTCCTTCTGAGTCTATTTAGAATATGTTTGACAGTGTCAGCAGAAATAAGTATCCCAGACCAATGTTGCATTTCAATTTGGACTCTCACTATCCATTCACAAGTAGAGAACATGTGAATATGTGTCTCCTCTACTGATTTCTCACACAAACAACATGTGTCATTTTCCACTGGAATAGTTAATCTGTTGAGTCTCTCTTTGGTTAGTAATCTATCTTGCATAGCCAGCCACAATATGAATCTATGCTCAGGTTGAGCAAATCTAGTCCAGATAAAGTCAGTCACTCTAAGTCTAGCATGTTGTCCCAATAGTGTATTATAACTCTGTGTGAATGACTACTTTCCCTCAGGAGTAAGCAAGTAAGCACCAGATGAATACCAAATTTGCATCTCTGCTTTCAAGGCATTAACCTTCTTCCAGTACCAACTTGAGTCCAACATAATATTCATATCAAGAGATTAATAATTAGTGATAGAGAAAATTAAAAAAAATTAAGAACTAATCACAGAAAAAAGAAGTCGATTTGAATTGCGTAATAAAGAATAGTAGCAAAGAAATAAGAACCAATCGAAAAAAAAAAGACAAGAAACAACAAGAAAACAGAAAAGAAAAGAAAAGAGCTTAGAAAGCCTTCAGTTCATAAAGAATCCAAAATATAATGTTGAGACTGAGAATCAAATCTGCATTGCGGGTGCGAGAATTTATGTCTTTTGCCAACGGCATCAATCACCAATTCATTCAATGGTGGCAAATTTTATTTATAACGATTTCTTAAACATAAACACATATATATATGAAGTTTTAATCGAGATCACTGAATGTCGTGGCACCCCACACATACATATAGATCCGCTGCTGATGATAAGATAAGATTATGGTTGGATTACGTGTGTGAAGCACAATTAGGAAAGTTTCCGTCCTCCGACGGAGGCTGCCGAAGATGATTAGTCTAAGCCTAGCTGGCTTTAATTTTTTACTCAAACCTATTTTTAAGCTAAACTATATATATGAAATTAAAACATAACCACATACCTAAAATAAAGTCCTATTCCAACAATGAACTTTCTTTTTCTTAATTTTGAGTAATTATCAACAAAACCACAATCATTTAATAACTCTTTCAATAGGAAAAATTATACTAATGATTATATTTTATAAGAATATGGATTATAGCAAGAGGCACACCATTTTTTTATTTATATATTTTTATCTTTCATACATATTGTCTTATCACGTGTTTTTTTTTTTCACTTTATGAAGGAATAAAGAGTAATTGGTCAAACCCTTCAAAGTGTGTGCTTCAATTTTTGGTTCAAGCTCCTACATGTATAGAGGAAGAAAAAAAGGGGTCCTATATATATATAGTCAGGTGTTGTAAAAAGGGGTCCTTTTAAAAGACGTTTCTATCAAATATTTAAGGCCAGCATGACTAAACATTTGAATAGACAAATTAGGTACATAAAATGTTCAAGGGTTG
The DNA here is from genome assembly GCA_037074985.1 of Solanum bulbocastanum. Taxonomy (NCBI): domain Eukaryota; kingdom Viridiplantae; phylum Streptophyta; class Magnoliopsida; order Solanales; family Solanaceae; genus Solanum; species Solanum bulbocastanum. The sequence continues at coordinate 36,707,574 of CM073598.1, read as the reverse complement.
TGGAAACACTTGTATGGTTATGAAAGTTTTAGTCTCTTGATTGGAAGGAATTTTTGGTGCCTACTATCCTCCTGTGCAATTCCGACAATTTTGATTGAGGCAACTCTTATTTGTTCACCATCAAAAAGACTTAAACTATAACTTATATTTAACTAATTAAAACCATCTCCAATCATTATTGTTATCCGTTACCCAAAAAATTCACTATATATTAAGAGCGGTAAATTAGCTTATCTTATTCTTCTATAATTTTTTTTTTATATTCAGTTTAAAGTGTCATAGTGGGAGTTGATTTCCAACTTATTAAAACAAAATCCCAAAAAGTGTAGTTGATTGATTCTCTTACCATGACACTTCCTTTTTCCCTTTTACTTTGTCAAGTATATCAAAAATTTGAAAAATTTCCTTTTACTTGTCCACTTGAGCAAATTGAGAGACAATTATTATTTTTAATAAATTTTACTATTATAAAGTAGATTACATTCCGGGCATTATAGTTGACCATACAATTTGAAAAGAACTAACGCTTGGCCCAAGTAATTAGTCAACAGCCATTAATTGCTTTTATGGGTCAAGTGGTCATTATAGTCTTTTTACCTTGAGTAAAAGAGGAAAAATGCATACACCTGTTTTAGCATGTTGTTTTTGGGCTAATAACAAACTGGATCATTCTAGAAACCAAATCAGGTTTACTGTATTTTCTTTAATTATTATTTTAGAATTGTTTGATAATTGCGAATCTATTCGATATAACATGAAATATTATGTCCTGATTAGGAACAAGTATTATAAAACTACTAGTACTTGGCCCAAAATGCAAAATATGGTTGAGAAAATTGTCTTTTGGATTCTACATTGTTGAATGAGGCACTCGATCAGCCACTAATAAATGTTGCAACTTACAACAACATCCTCTTGCGTTTTACTCAAAATTAATACTTACATTATGTTATATGAACTTCACATTACTAAACTAGACTGGCAAATATCTGTTTCTCCATTATCAGGAGATCCAAGGAATGGTAGCTTTAACAAGTTACACGTGTAAACCAGGTGGCTAGAGACTCACACGACAGTATGCCAGTAACCCCCCACACAAGCTAGTGTTATTCTTGTTACTAGTGAAAAACGGTTCATGTTTTGTAATCCAGCAAAAGATTATTAAACCACAAAAATGGATCTCTAAATTGTGATTGTTTGTTTCTTTAACCAAATGAAAAAAAATGTGCTTATCACCGAACACCTAAAAGGGTTTTTCTATCCCTTCTTTTACTAGTAGTTGTTTTCTAGTCTTCGTTGTTGTATACATCACATTTTTTTCTATCCAGGGGAGTGGTAGGAATAGGATCTGCTAGAAAAAAGAACAAATCCCTTCAAAGGTACAATCTTTATTCCATTTTCCATCAGGAAAATGAAGATTAAAGTAGTTCATCGAAGTGAACCCCCAAATCAAGAACGTGTTTCGGTTTCCTACCCAGATATGCCCAAGAAGGAGGTTTTTGATGAGGAACAGGAAAATCAACAACTTGGAACTCAAGAACCTGAACCTGAGCCTGATTCTGCAATACCCAAGTTGGGGAATGACAATTTGAGTCTTGTTGATGCTTCTATTCCAATTGATTCCCTAACCCCATCTACCCAAACTCCAATTTCTTCTTTGCTGGTAGGTACTCTTTTCTCGCTGTGTTGCTATTTGCCTGTCTTGATTTACTGAATTGATGTTGGATCTGACTTAATGGTTTCATCAGGGTAAGAGAAGAAGGAAGCCGAAGGAGATGATTGATCAGATTTCAACAATTCCCTTCAGGAAGAAAAGGGTATTCAAGAAACAGTCTCAATCCATCAATGTGAGATATACTTCTCTTCGTATCAGCTATTTCCTGTCGAACACACAGTTTTCATTAGCAATCAATAACCTATGGATCAGTTGATGTATCGCCAATTTATCCTTCTTGTTTTGCTGATAAAGGTTCAACTAATTGCTATGTTAATTTGCAACTCACTCTGCTGGAAAATGTGATTCTTGTAGCAGTATTTACAACTCCAACTCTTGTTTAATGTTAGGATCTCATCAATTGCAAACCTGTCTAAGCAGATGCGTGAACCTGGGATAGTAATTAATGCGACAACTTAAGAAAACAGGCTGATTTACAATGCAACCTGGCCCAAAGTTACCTTAAGCAAGCAACCACAGCATTTCCCTAAAAATTGTCCCGGACAACACTTAGCTTGGTTCCCTAGCCTTTTATTCCGACTGTTCCACCAGGCCACCCCATCTCCGTGGTCTTTTGTTTCTGTGATGAGTTATTTGGGAACTTCAACAACTGAACTTATGAAAGGACTTATTTCTGTTATAGGTTTCTTAATTAGTCCTTTAAGGTTTTTTTCTGTGCTTAAATCTGAAGTCAAACTGGTAGTTATTTGGTATTTGTGAATGTAATATGATGTAGAGTTCCTAAAGTAGAAGTGAGCACTCGTCCAACCCCCAGTCGGCAGTCCATCGAATAATGCCCCACGGGTGGTCCCCTATCCGTATCAATGGGATGAATTGATGGGAAAGGCTTGCTTTCTTAAAAAAAGCGTTCTTTATTAAGAGTCCTTTAGAAGCTGAGCTCCTTGAGATAGTAAGATTCGCTTAACTTCGTACCTCTAAGCGAATGTGACTATCTGATGATAGTCACTTCGCTTTCCTTTTAGGCTGAAAAAGGAAAACTGAAAGACTGAGCATTAAAAAAATATAGACAGTGAGCTATTACAGGAGATGAAGTTAGTGAAAATAGTTGTGACAGCTGAGTACAGCATGGATGGAACCAATCAGGGTTGACTCAAAGCGTATTCAAATTCATAGAGAACTTGCATTTTCCAAACTAGGAATCTAAGATTGGTCTAGGCCTAAGAGTGACTTCAGATTACTCGCATTGGCAAATATTCTATCGGGAGGTAAGGGACTTTCAGTTTGTCTGCCAAGTATTATTTTGAATAACAAAATGAGTTATCATTACTACACAAAATTTAAGATTTATATGAAAGGTATAAACTGCATTCTACTAAATCTCATGCTGGTTTCGTGATGCCAAATAACTCATTAGCTTGCATGGTAGTAATCCCTTTTTCTGGTTATATAAGATATAATCATTTTCCTACCTGTTGCATTCGACATTTAGGCGGTATTTCAGGAGATCTCTTTTGGTTATGCTAATTTTAGAATCAGAACATAGTTGTGATCTTACCAAATTTCTAACACACTCTACTTTTTGTCACATTCCATGACTCTGTACTTTTACCAAGAAATTACTTTAACATCTCTATTGGTGTTCCTCTTATCCGTCAGCAGGGAGTAGCTGATGCTGGGCGCAGGTCAATTAGGTCAGTCTTTTAGTACAATACATTCTTTGGCTATTCTTGCACAATTGTGAACCTTCGGTATTTGAGAGTGACAGTTATTTGCTTTTATCATGAAGCACCAAACTAGAGAGGGCTACAGCTGATGGGTCTGGAAGTGCTACCCAAATGAAATCACCAATCATCATTCGAGCAGAGGAGTTCCTGTTAAGTATTGGAAATGAATTTCCCAGCTTCATGAAATTGTTAGTTAGATCACATGTCGGTAGTTGTTTTTGGATGGTAAGTTTTGTCTAAGTGACTTAACTTTTGATTTAGCAAAGTAATTATTTACTTAACCCTCTAATTTTTGTTTTATATTGTCCATACAAATAGGGGCTTCCTGTGCCATTCTGCAAGAACCATCTTCCAAGAAAGGACACTCCGGTTATTCTTGAAAGTGAGACTGGAGAAGACTATGAAATAAAATACATCGCTGAAAAGACCGGACTTAGTGCAGGATGGAGAAAGTATGCTGCTGCTCACAAGTTGGTTGAGGGAGATGTTTTAGTTTTTCAACTTGTCGAGCCTACTAGATTCAAGGTGACACTCCCAAATTTCTTTTCTTAACATGCTTTGGCTCAGCTTATTGCAATGGTTGTATGCCATACCGTATTAGTTTATCTACTTGTACAGCAGTGTAGCAGATAACTATGGTTACTTGAGAAGTGGGATCAATTTTCTTTTTCCCGTTTCATGGCGTATAAGAATGACGTCATCATGTTAAACTAACTTATCTGCACGTCGATCAAGAATCTACAACAGGAGTGTGAATTGGTCAGTTTAAAATAGGTCTATTCTCATCCGAAGGCCACATTCTTGGTTAAACCAACAGATTTGGGCAGAATTATGGTTATTGTAGATTAATGCTGGAAAAAGATATTGAAGCCGCTCTTGAATTTTACTCTAGTATGTTTAATATTAATATATATCCTGGGAGACTTTGTTAGAGTTAAGGCTCTTTCAGTTGTAATCTACAAATTTTGAGGTCACCAGTTTTGTGGCATTCTGCTTGGACAGGATGGAAGTAGTTGACAAACTAACAGTTAAGGTGTCCTCTCTATTGTATTTCCTCAAAACAAAGTCAGGGGGAAGAGGGAAAGTCTGAAGTCTGCCTACATCCTATCCTCCCCAGACCCCACTTGTGGGATTATCGCACAGGGTTATGTTGTTGTTGTAAAGTCGGGGGGTGGGGGGGGGGGGGGGGGCGACATTGATCCTACTGCTGGTCAGCATCAACATTATCACAAGTGCAGTAAACTCTATTTTTTTCCCTGTGCTGAACTATTCAAGTCCAAAAATGGTAGAGCAGGCATGCTAATCTGTTATAGGTTTGTAAAGAGAACTATCATCGTAGTAAGGTTTGCAGGTATCTTGGTAGAGCATGTCTCACGTATTTGCATAGCCTATCATGGATCCAGATAGAATGTACTATTTGTTGTGGTTCATTTCTTGCTTAGCTGGTTTCCTAGCATTGTACTTCTAGGCCTCATGGATAGTGTCTGGAGACTGTCTTATCAACATTACAGTGAGCCCATGTTAGTGCACACCTGCCTCAAACCAAGCATATATCAAGGTATCTTTTGGAAGGAACAAATATATGGCAATACTATTGGTAGAAATTCACATGTTTTCATCTTAACTTTTTTGGTCACTTTGGTGCCTATAATTGAGGGCAGGTATGCACTTGCTTTTTTTTTTTTACTCGATTAAACATTAATTCCACAAATATTGTGGATTCTTTTTAAGATACCGAAAGTAAGAGGATAGCTATTAGTGAGTGCATCCTTTTACTGAAGCAAATGGAAAGGATAGAAAATGTATTTCTCAGTGGATAGAACAAATCATGGCAGTCCCTGTCATGTGTATATAACAGTGACACTGTAGAAACATTTTGACGGTGGGGATGATTATCGACTTTTTGTGACGGTAGTTAATTGGTGGGGGCACAGAGAATAACAAATACTATTATCGCTGTATCAACACCTGATATTTTCTACATCTCTTGACAGGCTTGAGAGGCAATTTCTGATTGAATTAGGGCTATTGAAAAAGTTGCTTTATATTATATCAACTGTTATCCAGTTAGCAGCATGATAAACTCCGTTGCAAGTGATGATAGTTTTTGTCTTAAGCCTGGTGTCAGACGTTATATAGGACATCTCAGTAGGAATGCTCACCATGAAGTGAAGCAGAAACCTGGAAATTGAAGAAATGGTTTTCTAACTGCAAAAGTACAGATCTTTAGCTGCAATCTTTTCTAAACTTGGTTTCTGATTTCATAGGTGTATGTCATAAGAGCAAATGATCTAAAGGAGGTGGATGGCGCTCTTAGCCTTCTAAATTTGGATGCACCCGCCAAGCAAAGTGATGCAGGTCAGTAAATCAATTTTATACCCAAAACATTCTGTGAAACATGATATAATTTTTAGTCTTTTCTGGTTCTTCTAAACAACTTGTTTCCAATTTGTCACATGTCAGAGGGAACTATTGGTAATAACATAAAGAAGCGTCAAAAGAAGTCTCTTCCCTTAACTGTTGTGCAAAAGAGGAGACGAAAGGAGGATCTGAGTAAACAACTTGTGCCATTGGAAGCACAGTCAGGAAATGATAGCGATGAGGTTGCTTCAGAAATTTTAGAGGGCTCAAGGTCCTCTGGTCTTGCTGTTAATTTTAGAGACATTAAGAGCCTTGAGGAGTTCCATATTCTGGTGAATGGAGTATGCATAGACTCTGAACTTCCTGAACATATAAGGAGAAAGTACTATGAGTTATGCTGCAGTAAAAATGCTTTTCTTCACGATCGTCTTCTACAAGGTCTTCATTGCAAGTTGGTCGCTGGTATGATTTTTGAAGTCGTCAACATTGCCGATATGGTAAGAGCCTGCAAGCTCACCACTCCACGGAAGGAATTCGATAAATGGGATAAGTCACTGAAATCTTTTGAACTTCTGGGCATGAATGTTGGATTTTTGAGGACTCGTCTGCGCTGGTTGCTGAGTCTTGCATTTGACTCTGAAGGTGCTTTGGACACCAAGAGGTACTGGGACGCTAAAAAGGAATGGTCTCGAGCTGAAGATGAGATACGAAATCTTGAAATGAAACTTGAGGAACTGAAACAAACTTCTGGAAAATATGTTGCTGATGTTGAGACTCTGAAATCAAAAGCTGAGAGCTATGAGCTTATGTTTCAAGGAGAAGTCAATGCTCCATGGTAATCTTATCTATATTATATGTTGTATGCAGCAAATCAGAGGGAACGGTGCAAAGGGAGAATGTTGTTAGTTTGTACTTGGTAGTAATATCAAGCTAGGAGGGCATGATAATTGTACTTTTTCGATTGCTAAATTCTGCTGCTATTGTTATTTAAGCCTAAAGACCTAGCTAAAAAAATTCAAGGACTGGTGTCTGGTGTGTACAAGTAGTCTATATTCTAAGTCACTGTTTCAAAATTATCTTATTAGATGAGGAAAAAAATTGCTCTCTTCAACTTTAGATCAAATATACTTGAATTGAGGGTATATCAGAAAATGTCAGTTGCAAGGGTATGGTCTGGATGCACTACCTTCTCCATATCCCGGGATTATATTGGATAATGAGTATGTTGTTTTTGCATCTATAGATTATATATTGAGAAATATTCATTTAGAACTTTGTTGCTTGCCAAAATCAGGGAAAGTAGGGAGGAGACGATCCCGGTCAATTGTAATATGCCTCGGCATCCGTATATGCAAAATTATCACACAACCAGGTATCTCATAGGAAGCCTCACCTGAGAAGGACTGTCTTACGATGGACACCTTCATCGGGAAATTAACAATCAACCTCAAGTCGTGCGTCCACCTACCCCAATTAGCCTCAAACAGAGCATCACAGTGTAAGTACGTGCTACTAGATAGAATTTTCCATAAAACGGCGAATTAACCTTTGTAGCTTTTAAAGATAGTGTCTTAGAAAAATGGAAGTTATTAGATAATCCCCGACTTATCACATATTAGTCTTCCATAATTTTTATTTTATTTTATATTCATATAGAATTTTCCATTAAAACGGCGACCTTTGTGGCTTTTAAAGATGGTCTCTCAAAAAAATGGAAATTATTGAAAAATCCCCGACTTATCACATATTAGTCTTCCATAATTTTTATTTTATTTTATATTCATGTACAAATTCATCACCATCTTTATATTTTAATCGGAGCTCAAATGTGGACTTCGAACACTCGGAAAAAAAAAAGAGTATAGGAATAGGAAGCTTCTTTGCAAAATGGCTAAGTACGTTTTGACCGGCAGCTCCCACGCTATGGACATTATTATTTATATGTATGTATGTTGTCACTGTAATATTCAAATGCACATTTATCAATTCTCATGACTCAGATTCAGATTGGTAAAAGTGAAATCTCTTTTGGAGTTTTGTGCTTCTTCCTCATCCAGCTGTTCCGCTCTGTCATTTTGACCCCTTAACTTTCATTTCTAAGTAATACTATTATATATTTTTTTACTAGTACCAAAAATATACAGATATAGTACTGTAGTTGAAGAACAAGAAGGAAATAAAGAATAATATGTCATGTACCTTAGTACTACTAGTATTTTTCTGTTCAACTTTGCAAGTCCCTTACAAAAAACAAATGAATGGCATGAGTTTTTTTTTTTTTTATCATATTAACATTAATTAATTTTGGTCTTAGGTTTTAGGAAAATGATTTGAAGAATTATTAAGGGTCAAGGATTAAAAGAAATATATGATTTTGTCTTGATATGCCATAAGTAATATAACAAAATATTTTTAATATAGCAGACAAATAAAAGTTATGCTTTCTCATCCTGAAATTGATGGCCTGGTCGCCTTCTCAATCATTTTTAGCCGAAATGCCCCTTCTAGCTGTCATTTCATCTGAGAAATTATACGACCTAGAGATATTCCAACAATGGTCTCCCAAATTGTACATATTTAACAATGGATGATTCAATACAAAAAAAAAAAAAAAAAAAAAGAGAACAGAATTGCTCTAAAAGATAGTACTAGTAGAAACTGATAAGAATTGAACTCCAAACACTTGTACACAAAACAAATCAGAATCTATGTTGATTCAATTCTCCCAAACTTCAAAAAACTAAAAAGCGTAGAAGCCATCCCCCAAAATACCTTGTAGTTTCAATTAAAACGAAAGTCCATATCCCTTCCACTACCAGACCCATTGTACACTTCCTGCAAATTATAAACAAAACACTCATATCATATCAAAAGACTCGATTTTTAGTAGACATAAAACTAATTTTTTCTATAAATAAAACGTACCTTGGTAGAATGAGGCAGGTCTTGAGGCCTTTTCTCATCATTTTTCTTGTCGATTTTCTTAGACCCAAGATTAGATTTTTTGAGGCCTAATAAACCTTTCCACCTAGTAGAACTTTTGGGTATCCTCAAGGTAAAATCATCATCGTTGTCGTCATTGAGAAGTTCATCTCGAATAGTAGTAGTTTTGTGAGTGTCTTTAAAAGGCAACAATCTGCCTTTAGAGAAAAGTTCATCAGCACTAAGCATGCTATAATTAGTGACGGAGAATTCAAAGTCAGAGGAAACAGGGGAATCCCTCCTCTCATTTTTGATCAAGTGTTGAGAAGAATTAGTTGAAGAATCAATGAAGTCATTTGAGAAGGAGATTCTAGGACTCATTGAATAAAGTTTGTTGTTGTTTTGGTCAGTAGATGAGTTATTTTTGTTGTACATTTCTAACCATGCCATGAAGAAGAGTGACTATTTACTCTCAAACAAAACATAACATAGTGAGTAGAGAGTAGTGTGTGTGAGTTGGTATTGCAAAATAAGAGCCCAACCAGCCTAGGCCACAACCTCTCACTACTACCAATTGTTGCTTCAATAAATTCCTAAGGGGACCCTCTTTCTCTCAGTTAATACCCACCACTACATGTCTATATTTATATCATCATTCAGGAGTATAGGCCCTGCGATCTTGGAGTCGCAAGAAAAAAGGGGCTAGATTTTTACATCATTTTGAAAAAATACATCTGAATATTGTTTTGACACAGTTTTTTAGTTTTTTTTATAATAAACTAGATGATACATTATTTAAAAGTTATTATGCAAATTACAGTCATATCTATATCACAACAAAGTACAATTAAAATAATTAGTTTTCATATTTCACGTATTTGTTAAGATGTCTCACATATTAGAGGGATGGAAATTTAGTCTCTTTATATGAATTTGGACAAACTTTTCCTCATGAGCTAGCTTTTGGTGTTGAGTTAGGTCCAAGTGTCCTATCAACATAATTATATGAAAATAATTGTTAGTTTTTTTTTTTTCCTCCCAATAAAATTTTCTCCATATCCACACCTCTTCAGGCAAGTTGTAAATTATTGAATTGATTTTTTCCTGATTATATTTACGAATCTTTTGAGAACAGGATTAAGCAAGTAAGATACTTTCGATGAAAAACTTTTCGTTGGATAAATCATTCTTTTCAAATTAGTTGGAGTCATAAATAGATAAAAATAATTATGAAAATATTTTAAAATTTTAAAAGAACTCAACAGCTATATTTTGGTTTTAAAAAAAAAGTTTGTCGTTTCTTATTTATAGATTTTGGAATTTTTTTTGCCCAAAAAATAAATTAAAACTAAATAAATTTCCACTCCCCAGCAATGATATTTTGTAGGGTCCGTTAAGTAGGAAAATTTTCCATAGTTGTAAGCAATTGAATTCAAAATCGCGAAAGAATCACATTTCTATTGAAAGAGGAGAGGATCTTTTTTTCTTATCCTTTATGCATTCAATATTTGAAATTTATTTGCTACACTAATCAACATCCGAGCAAACACTCATTAAAGAAGAAAATACTATCTGATAACAAGTTTTTCTAGTTCTAATTCAAAATCTTTGCTAAAGAACACATTCTCCTCAATATCTAATTTAAAGGGCTACTGGCATGCACGAATGACCACGGTGAATAAAATAAAATGTGGCAGTAAGATAGTTAGTACAATTATATTTTGACAAAATACCAGTCACACTTTGACTATATGGTGGATGTACATGGACATCAAATCAAAGATGGTGACGCTTTTTGGCATGTTGTGTTCGTTTGGAATTGAGCTATAAATGTATGAGTGTTTGATCTGATTTTTGGGAAAACGCTTCTGATTTTGTACCAAGAAAATTTGAACTCGAAACATTTTGATAATTGATGAATGAATACTGATCACTATATTACACCTCTTATTGGTATGAGTGCTTGCTGTGATTTGATCATTTAATATAAATGATGAAATTAATCATCTTGTATAAAAGATGAAATTTACATAATTAATCTAGTAAGCTATCTCACCATCATACCAAACGACCCATAAATCTTAGATAGAATCCGATGGGGTAGGAAGGCAAATTGTCACTTCATTGAGTGCCCCTTTCTTGGACGTTTTCTTGACATTTCTTTTCCATTATCTTTTCTCTTTGACGTGCCGTTGTATAGTGTTCTGTGCATTCATTCCCAAAATCATTTCTTTGATTGGGATTATAAAGAGTTGGGAGATAATTTCGGCTTTTAAGTGCCCATCCATGTATATGTCCAAATTCAATTTGAGCTTATAAAAAGGACAAGAAAAACTTGACAGAAATTTTGACGATATTTAGTACTCCTTCATATATTCAAATTTAGGTTGTGGATTCATACAATGTATAGTTTAAATATGAAAAGATTAGGATATACTCCCTCTAGTGCATAATATATGATATTTTTAGTTTCTATTATTCTAAAATAATTTTTTAAAAATATATATAACTAGGAAGGTGTTATTGTTTTAATTTTTAAATTTATTCTTATTTTGAGAAGTTAATTTTTACTACAATAACATATTGGTGGGATCTGGTGAGGATAGAGTGTACGTCGACCTTATTCTTATCTCGTACGTGGAGGTAAAAAAAGTGGCTTTTGAAAGACCCACAACTTAAGTAACACATATCAAAATGATTTTTTTAAAATAATACAAAGGACATAACAAATAATAAGAAAAACATAACATAGTATTCATAAAAGAAGGAACAACTAAAACAGTTAAATAACGTAAACATCGAAGCATAAGAATTAATAGATAGTAACAGAAATTGTAGGACAAAAAACTAAAAAAAAATAAAATAAATAATGTTATTGCTAATGATATGAAAGGCAAAACAGGTACAATTCACCAAACTATTACCAAGCGTATTCGAACGCTCAACTACCTTAGTCTAATATTCTATATATCTTAATATGTCCTTTGTACGTTGAAGATGTGTCATGTCCTATCTAATCATCTCTCCTCAATATTTTTGATCTACCTTCCCTTAAACCCACCATAAACAACAACTTGTACCGGCTGACATTTACATATTTTTTCTTTATATGTCTCAAATTTTTTCTTTATATGTATAAATCATCTTAGTCTCGCCTCCTTATTTTGTCTAGCTCGGTGGCTACTCCCACTTTATTCCTAATATCTTTATTCTTAAATTTTGTAAGAAGTAGGTTCAAACTAAAAACTTAAAGTACTTCCTCTGTCCCTAATTACTTGTCAATTTATTAATTGACACACATATTAAGAAAATAATTATTGATATAGTGAGTTACCATTTTACTCCTAATAATTATGAAGTATATAAATTAAAAAGTTAAGGTTTTCAAAAAGTTCTACCCTTTTAAAAGTAATTAATTGAGAATATAATAGATAAAAATGAATTATTCTTTCTTAATTTATCAAAATAGACAAACAATTAAAAATAACTAAAAATAAAAAAATGAATAAGTAATTAGGGATACAGAAAATAATATGTAATATGGACGTTTTCTTGTCTTATTAGTTTAGTGGCATGGAATGACATTTCGTATTCATTGTCTCTTGGACGTGCCGTTATATAGTGTTCCGTGCATTCATTCCCTAAATCAATTCTTTCATCATTTCGGCTTTTAAGTGCCCATCCAGTGTGTCTATGTCAAAAATCCAATTTTAGCTTTTAATGAGACAAGAGAAATAGGCAGTAATTTTGACCATATTTAATACACATCAGAACATGCAAACTTGTGTTGTCGATTTCATAAAATACTCTCTCCGTTTAATATTATTTATCCATTTTATAAAATTAATAGATAATTTTATTCTTAATTCTTAATATACTTTTATTATTAGTTATAATTATTTTCCTAATACATATTTCAAGAAATTGTATTTATTATATATTCAAAAGATGAAATAGTAAAATTATCCTTTTATTTATAATTTCTTAAAAAATGTATAAAGTCATAGACAAATATTGTTGGACAGAAACAATATTGTAAAAAGATTAGGATATGCACAAAGTGAAAAGGTAAAAGGTGGGGTCCTTTGGCAGGAAATGTATGAATCTAAAAAGATTCAAAGACAAGAGAGTAAATGGTAATAATAAATTGGGGATGGGACATTGGGTTTGTGAATAGCTTAAAAATGTTTTAAATGCAAATATTACTTACTCTTACTAGGCTAAGACAGGACACAAGGCAGAAAATCAGAACACAAAGGGTGAAAGGGGAGGTTGGCATTTGCTTACAGAAATGTAGCAGAAAGATGCTGTACTGCAGATGGCATCCATGGGCTAATATGGTTGACTCATCTTTGACTTGTATTTTATTAATACTAAAACACTAATGAATGAGCTGGCTAGGGGACCACGTGATCTTGATCTCTATAACCCCATTAAATTACACTTTTAGGGTGTTGGATTAATGTATGGAGGAGTTTATTTCATGTTTGATTGAGATAAAATTACGAAATAATTTATTTTCAAGCATACGACTCCTTAATCTTTTATTGATCTTAGGAAATATCTTTCTCATGAGCTAATTCTTTAGGTTGAGTCAAGGTAAAAATATAGTTTTCTTAAACATAAGATAGGATGCGCTAGTAAGAAGGTGCGATGGGTCTAAGAAAAGAACTAAAAGAAGTGCTTAGACAGAATATGACATAACTTTAAGGATTGAGCTAGTCTCCTCCTTTTATCTTGTCAATTTAGTAGTAGTATTATTTAGTTATTGAGTAGCAGTAGTTCTTATTGTTTGATGTGTATTAATTACTCCCTCCGTCTCATTTTATGTGAGGTAGTTTGACTCGATACGAAGTTTAAGAAAGAAATGAAGACTTTTCAAACTTGTGGTCCAAAATAAATGATAGAAATTTGTATGACTGTAAATTATTTCATTAAGGGTAGACATTTTATAATTAAATTATTGCTTAATATAGAAATATGACATTCTTTTTGGGATTGACTAAAAAAGAAAGTAAATTACATAAATTGGGACAAAGGAAATATTATTCATTGTTGTATTTGCTTCGTATCTTACTAACCTTTCTTTTGATCCGAGAGTTTATCAATCTGTATCTACCCTACTCGTGTAATTAAACCGGTAGATATAATTAATTGTATTTAATCATTTATTTTGTTCATAGTTAAAATATGTTCATTTGTGATTTATCCAGCCTGAGAATAGGACAAAGAGGATGCAGCTTTTGCAGATATTGAAAGGTTAGAAGTTTGAATTGAGGGTTCATAAGTAAGTATATATTATTAACCAAAAGCTGAGAAATATTAATAGGCACGCGTTTGGTATTGGTATTCAATTGAAGTGCAGCAGTCAAAATAAAGCACACATCAGAGGGTAACCTCTGAGTTCCTCCAGGCTCCAGCTGTTCACTATCTTAAATTAGTGCAACATGGCAATAACTTTACCACACGTCAATTCTTTATTTAGTTATAAAGTTTTGGACAATTTATTGGATTAATAATTAGTATCAAAAAAAGTTATTCATTCGTCTTAATGGAATAATAATATATCCAAGATAAAATTATTTAAATGACAATAATATTTCCTCAAATGCTTTTTATACACAATTTGTGCTTCATTTACACTTTTTTGGAGGATATTTTTGTAAACAAATAATTTACTCTTGGAAATTATGTAATACATATTATTTTTAATACAACAAACCAATGTTCATTAAGAAATGATTTTAGAATAATTAATCTCAACATAGATTGAAATATTTATTATAAGTTGATAAAGTGTTCAATGAAACATAATTTAGTTTGAATAAAATATTTTGATAAATATAATAAATTGATTCTGTATTTTGAAAAATAGTAGGTCAATCGAGTTGTTCCTATATTGAAGGCTGTGGACAAGACCTCTCATGAAAACATTAATGGAAATAAGAAACACTGGAACTTGCACAAATCTATTTATGTAAATGGATATACACTAGACGTTGTTCATATTTTGGGTTGTTTTCCTCTACTTAGACAAATTGCTAAATTGAAAGACCCTAATAATTAGGAGCTTGTGCACCTAAACTTGAGGCTATTGGAGTTGATAATTTTCATGTGTAAACTTTACATTGTTGGGCATAGCTAAGCTAGCCCACCATAATTTTATCCATTTCATTCTTGTTCAGAATTAGCAGCTTTCATGGGCCTCCCACGTGAAGTATAGGGCCGGAGTTTTCTTTGTTTAATTGGGAGTCAATTGATAACTTTTTGTCTACGTCGAAAAATAAAAATCGACTTTTACTGTCATTATTATTATTATTATTATTTCATGCGGTGAAAGGGTATTCTGAAGTAATCGATGAGGCAATTTCTTAGGAAGGTGCATATTGCTTTGAAAAAAATTCGTGTGCACCCTTTTATGGTTGGACTTTGTAATTTTGAATGATTAATTTGTTATTGATAAGATCAAGAAAGAGTAGATTAAATGATTTTGCCGAAACCCAACGTAAACCCTGTTTCACATTTCACGTGGATACCAGCTTAAACATCAGATTTACTTAATTGAGAAGCATCATTTTAATATATTGAAAGAACTACTTATTTCGTTTTTTCAAATAAAGTTGTGTTTTTATTTTTCATTTTGTTTTAAAATAAATGGCTAAAAAAAATATAACCTATTTTGAAACAAAATTAGTATTTCTACAAATGAATTGATTTCTCAAGGGGTGTGTACAAATTAAAAACATCACTTATTCTAAAACGGAGGAATAAATAGTTTTCTTGCCTAAGTTATTTTGGAATGGAAGGAGTATATTTTTTTATTTTTTTTTTGAAATAAATAATTTTCTTAAGAGGCACTTATGTAAATTAAAAACATCGTTTGATTTGAAATGGAGAGATTAATAATGAGGTCAAATAGTTTAGTGGATAATTGAGCTTGGAGTGCGCATTGAGATGCTCGATTCTAATTTCTAACTCACACGAATGTTTATAAATTTAATTTGTTTCGTTTGCAGACGAATCCTTGATAACACCACCAGAATATTGTACGATTTTAATTTGTTCAAATTAGTAAGCTTAATTTTTATTTATGAGTTGTCCCAAATATAAACTGTACTGACCCTCATTCTCTTTTCTTGGCATTACTTTCCAGAAAAGTTAAAACATTACTTAAGACTATTTAATCCATTTTCTTTTATATTTAATTAAAATCCATTTAAACCTTTTGAATTTGAAAAAAGAAAACATCTCATTTGTTTACCTCTTGAATAGGACCCTAAATTAAACCTTTTTTTCTACCAAAACTTTTATGGTGATTGGCGAAGATATAGATGACCCAACTTTTAACAGAGGATAACGATAGACCATTTCACATAATTCAAGAGTAAAGTTGACTTTTTTTATTTTAGAAAAATATCGTGTAATATAGATTGATCAAGAAATTAACGCATGAGACTTAAATTAGTGTTTATTTAGACTTGATTTGTTTTCTTAAAAAAATAAAAATTAAGATAACATTTGATTATACATTTGACAGATCTTGTGAAGATAAAAATTTGATATAAGTTGTTAGAGTGAGTAAAAATCCGACAATAATTGAGAAATACACGAATAATCTTTTTATATGAAGTTGGGCAAACTTTCCTCGTGAGCTAGTTTTTTTTCTTTCTTTCTACCGTAGTGCAAGCTACTCCAATAAAATTTCAAGATTTCTTGGGAATGATGTTTTAGGTACGTTTTTGACACTACAACATTTATTGAAACTGATGTTTTGCACCCGTTAAATTAGGACATTGTACCATTTACCAAGAGGAACAATTCATTCATTTTCTTCGAAATAAGTATAATGTATCCAACGGTTCATCAAGATAACGGCAAATTCTCCGGTGAAGGATATAATCCAGGTCCAATGAAACAACCTTATGTTCCTTCTCACTATGCATCTGCCCCCGGCGCCACCACGGCGCGGTGGTCAACCGGTCTTTGCCACTGTTTTGATGACCCTGCTAACTGTTTAGTTACTAGTGTTTGCCCTTGTATCACCTTTGGACAGATTTCTGAAATACTAAACAAAGGAACAACTTGTAAGTATTGTCTATACACATTAATTTTACTACTAGAGTAGCATTTTTTTTTGGATAAAATGATATTTGGTTACCAAGAGTATGATGTTTGTGTTGTTTTTTGATGTTAGCATGTGCGAGTAGAGGTGCATTATATGGTTTGCTGGGACTGACAGGATTGCCTTGCCTATATTCCTGCTTCTATAGGTCCAAAATGAGGGGGCAATATGATCTGGAAGAGGCACCTTGTGTTGATTGTCTTGTACATGTTTTCTGTGAATCTTGTGCTCTTTGCCAAGAATACAGAGAGCTTAAGAACCGTGGGTTTGATATGGGAATAGGTAATTATTACTCCATAAGTTTATACTATTTACATAATCTGTAAATATAAATAAGATTTTCGCTACATCGACAATAATTTGTGTTGTAGGGTGGCAAGCTAATATGGATAGACAAAGCCGGGGAGTTACGATGCCCCCTTATCATGCAGGCATGACCAGGTGAAATGTATGCTTTTGTGGTTGTTACTATATTGGATTAGTATCCTGCAGCTAAATTAATTTCTAATGGCAACTCATTTTTTCTTGTAATAAGATGATTTAACTTTGACAAGCTTTACAATTTACAAGTGTCTTGACAATGCTATCTCCGACTCCCTGTATGTTCTTCTGGTGATGTGTTATTTTAAGTTTGAAACTATATTTTGATTTTAATTTATGCAAGAACAAACTCTTCCTACCAATGAAATCATTAAACATGAATCCATGAGCAACATATATATACATTAACTATTTACTTGTAGGACAACAAAAATTGAAAAAAAATATAGAGAACAAACAAACTGAAGAACTAGAACAAAGGAAAGATACATACCAGTACTGTACTATTTCTATACTTATCAGTATACAAGAAGGAAAGGATAAACAACTAAACTTTCTAGCACACTGTTTTAATTGCTATAGTTTGAGTCTCCACATCAACACCAATCAACTCTCTGGCTCTCTGGGCTTGTATCATCCAATCAGTTCTACTCAACACAAAAACCATGAGACATGCACAAACACCTTGAGCAGCCAACAAGCCCAAACAAAGGCCCAACAACCCCATCTTCATAACAAACCCCAATACAATAGCTAGAGGTAACCCAACACCATAGAAAGAGCCCAAGTTTATATGAACAGCCAAAGCTGGCCTTGCACTGCCCCTCAAAGCACCACAACCGGTGGTCTGTGGGCAGTTGCCCAACTCACACAACCCCACCACCGGCATTGCTGCTGCTGTCAGCCACAAAATTGACTCGTCGTCTGTAAAAGCCTTGCCCCATGCATTTCTTAGTGTTGTCATAAATATCATTGCCAATAAGCTTGTTAATGTAGCACACAAAATTGCTACATGACATGAAGTCTTTGCTTTATTAGGCCTATTGGCTCCCAACTCATTCCCAACTCTTGTTGAAACAGCTAAACTTAATGCTGATGGAAATATATAAGCAAGTGAAGTTGCCTGCAAGAGAATTCCCATAGTAGACACAGCCTCTGCAGCATTAAAAAGAATCCCTGATAACAAAATCATCAACTCATACCACCACCACTCTAAGCATACAGAAATACAGCTAGGGACAGCAAGAATCAATATTGGTTTCCACCCTTCAAAGCATTCAGTTGACCAACCTTGCCAAGATTTTCTATGAACACCAGAAAAACTAACATAAAGAAAAAGAACACCAAGGAGATTGAAATCAGCTATCACCACAGCCATAGCAACACCTTTAATACCAAGGCCAAGGTGATAGATAAGAAAATAGTTTATAGGTGCATGCAGGGCAAGTGAAAAAGCAGCACTAAAAGTAACAGGGGAAGTGACATTCTGAGTTCTCAAGTAGATTTTGAGAGGATTGATAATGGATTGAAAGAAAAGATTAGGGAGACAAAAGGACAGATAAGTAGAAGCAATTGATGAAATGGTTGGATCTTGGCCACAGAGAAGGAGTAAAGGTTCAATCTTTATCCACAAGAGAGAAATGGGGATAGATGAAAATAACAGAATCAAGATTGTACGTTGGAGAGTTTGACCCATAAGAGGCCATTGTTTAGCACCACAAGCTTGAGAAGATATTGCCTCCATACCCATAGCTAGGCCAGACAGAACAGAGAAGCCAGTGATATTAGCTATGCCAATAGATAAAGATCCACCAGCAAGTGCTTCTTTACCTAATCTTCCCATAAACAACATTGATATCATTGATTTTCCATATACAAGCAATCCAGCAGCAATGATGGGAAAAGCTATTGAATATAGCAACTTCACCTCCTCCACAACCTAGAAACATACATTCCAATTAATCTCAAGATTCAATTTCTAAACATTTTCTCTTCAAAAAAGGATTTATTTTTAAAAAAAAAAAAAACACCAACCTCGGAACTGGTTGGTCGTTGATGAGTCTGATCTTGTTCATCCGGATTCGTTGTACTTGTTGTACCTGCATGAATTGATTTCAACATCGGAATAGTGGGATCCATCAGCAGAGGTGTTGAAGCTGGTAGAGCCATCACGAGTGTTGAAAATCAGCAGAAGCTAATAAAGAAGCGTTGAAGGACGATTAATTAATATAGAAAGGTATCATAAACATTCTATTGTTTTCAGCGAGAGAGAAAGAGAGAATTGAAGTACTAGTGAGTAGTTTTAACATCTATTTAATAAGGAAAATGTACATGGTGTTGATATGTATCAGTGGGTGAACAGTAAGCTTCGGTGGTTTAAAAATGGAGAGATTAGAGAGTGAGACAGGGGAAAGATAAGGTGGAAAGTGTACATGGAGAAAACCTTTGTCCTTTCTCTACTTCAATCCAAATCTTTGTTGGAATCCATGCGAATGCCAAATTTTAGTAAGCTGTCATCTCTTATCTTTGTCATTAGATTCTTTTGCCTTTACATTTCCTTTCTTTCTTTCACTTCTCCATTTTTTATTTCACTTTCGTACTCTAATCTAATTCTTGATACTTAGTCTTTGTGTTATAAAGGTAACAAGAAATCAATTGAATAATCAAATCTTGTGCAAACTGACTTAAATATATCATTTTACCAAAAAAGGTACTAAAAGAAATATGACTGTAAAAATCTTCACTACTATAAATGGTATAGTAAACTTAATAGTACTTGGAGAAAAAAATGAACATGGAACGACTAGTTAGAATCCATCATTCAATAAAAAAAAAATTAAAAATTACATCATTTTGGTAACCGAATCTGAAAAAAAAAAATGACTACCTGCCATAAAAAAAAAAAAGAAGATAAAATCTCTAATAAATTGCAAATATTTTCTTTATTTATTTACTTCAAAATAAAAGAGAAAAGGTACGTTGAAGCACTTTACTATATAAAATCAAGTGGTAATATTTTGAGATTAATTTTTATTTTTAATCAAATAAAATACAAATTTAATCCTAAATATCCCATTTTATCTCATCAATTAGTTTAAAAATTATAAATCTCAAAAGACTATAACTTTGTCCAAATGACCTCTCACATCCCACAATATATATATATATATAGAGAGAAATGTGATGAGGAGGACGATCAAAGGTACTTTTGTCATTTCACCAAAATTATCAGCTTAGAACAGTTGTACTTTGTGCTGCAAACTTATTGAATTTCCCAAATACCCAACCAAGTTGCTATTATTATGATGGCCACGTGTACTTCCTATCATGAAAAGCATAAAAAAATATCAAAAGTAGCCGTACTAGCTAAAAATGGTGGGACCCATTTTTTTAATCAATTTATATTACTTACATTAACACCTTTACCTATTGCACTAAAATAAATAAAAAAAGAAACAAACATGATTTAAAATGTATGAAAAAATAAAATTATTTTATTTAGGGAGCATAAAAATAAAAAAATAAAAAAAAATGGATAGATAAATTAAATGAAATTAAAGTAAACTAATAGTCTCACTAAATTTTTAAATAAATAGTTTTAAAATTTTGTGAAATAAATATTAAAGAGAAATAAGAATAAGTATTCTTCGTGTTCAATTTACGTACATTAATGATAAGAATATTTTGAGATTATCAGAATAATATTTAATTAATTATAGTAGATTGTTTATTTTATTTACTTAATATTGCTATTCTTTTGTTTGAAATAAGAAGTTAAGAATCGGAACACATGAAAAATCAATACATTAATTAGAGAAGTAAAATAAATTTAAGTAGATTAATATTTAGAAAGAGATGACAAAAATAGCAAATGCGAAATAGTAATTTTAAAAATTACGAATAAATTTTGGAATAAGATAAAATATCTGGATAAGGAAATCAATATGATATGTAATGATCTATGTATCAAAATATCGTATTAATTTAACATTTAATTCTAAATATATTTTTTTAAAACAGATAAAATGCATTTATGTTTTGAGATTGTTTGAAATTTTTTCACTAAACTAATAAAAATAACAAAAATACATATTCCTATAAGTTATTGTGCATGAAAAAAGAGAACCAAAAGCACATTTGTATCATGCTAAAAAAATTGTGTTCATTAAGATAAATTATGCATATATATAACTTCATGTGATAGTGAAACATGCTTCTTAGTTCTAATTTTTATGCATGAGTGATAAATAAAAATCTTAATCTCTCTGTTTCAATGTGTGTGTCTATATTGACTTGGCATGAAGTTTAAGAAATTAAGGAAGATTTTTGAATCTTGTGATTTTAAATTTAAAATATGTGAAATATAGTAAATGCCTTTTGATCTTGTGACCTTAAATATGTTACGTGGAATTGAAACTAAGAAAAGAAAAGGAACATTATTTTTTAACAGATTACAAAAAAAAAAATATATGACAAATTAATTGAAATGAATAGGATAGATTTCAAGATGATAATACATAATGATTCATGATTTTTATATAAGATATAATTCAATCTAATAGACAAATTAACTCTGAATCCTAATAAATTTGTGTCTTATAGTAATAAATAAATAAATTAAATATTAGACTTGAGAGTTTTGCATCTAAAAAATGAATCTACGCATCGTTAATATCAATTATACTTTAAAACATTTTTGGGTTAATTTAATTTAATATTTTTATATTTAGTATTTGATATTCATATTGAAGTTCGATTAATTCTAATGTGCTCTGAAATAGGACCCATTCGGATATAGTGTATTTAATTAGGAAAGGAGAAACACCATTCAATGTATAGATGCGCTATATTCTTTGATGGCTATTTTTTTGATTTTTTTTTTAATACGAAATTTTTTACCAGGATCAATATTAATTAATGTTGATCAGAATGCTATAGAAATACCTTTTAATATTTGTCAAATAACGATTAATAATTTAGGCGCTCTCTCATCTAGGGATTTACAACATGTATGGGTGAGGATTTGAGTGAAGGAAAGAGCCATCGACGTATATGAAAACTCTCAATGCATTGCACGTGTTGTTCATCACTTGTCGTTGCTAACAAGATCCATGGAAGATATGTATACATACATGAACCATTCAAACGGTAAAAGCAAGTCAAACTCTACGTTACCCGTGCGCCTTAATTTGGACTGGAGTTTAACAGAATTTGGTATTAGCGTAACTCAAACTCTTGCCTAACTGCAAATTCTCAAGAACCTTATTAATCATTGCTATATCGTCCGTATTAATAAAGCTTAGATACATTCGATGCTTAGCTTCTAGGCATTATTATATAGGGTAAAATAGGTATTGTCCATATGCCTGAACAAATGATATGACGACACATAATATATGAAGGGAAGTCAGGGTCAGGGAGGGTTGAACGAACCCTCCAAAGACCGAGCCTAGGAATGAAGTTCAGCTCAGAAGGGTCCCGAAATCCACATCACCAACACCGGTGCCTGAGCCTCACTAACATAGCCTACCTAGCTCAGGAAAGGCAGAATGGATTCAAACTACATATTCTGCCTTGTTATATTATGACACATATAGGCAAGCATTAATTATGTTATTCTTATCTTAATCAAGAATTTTTATATACCTAAAACGATTCTTATAGATTGTGAACACTAATTTGTTAAGAAATAAATGAATGAAGAATATAATGTCATTATTTGTTGAAATTGAAATATGACGATAAGCTTATCATCCTGAAAATCTCAGAGAGGTATATTTATCTGTCTCTTGCACCATAAGTCCATTGCACCAAAGACTAGTGAAATTTAAATGTTGTGTTGCAACACCAGGTTCATATGAACCAAATAATTTCAAACGCAAAGTATAAATTCCACTAATATCACAACAAATAGTTAATCTGAACCCATCATATTAAAGGGGATTTAATGTTATAAAGTATTAAATGTTGAATTCACAAAATTTTGATTTTGAATACGACTTGCAACATGAATTATGTTGATATTATCATGGCCATGTATTAGTCATAAAGTAACAATATACTTTTCTTTCCTTAAAATTTAAAGGGAAAAGGGTCTCAAAAATACTCCAACTTTGGCCGAAATTGCTGTTACGATCCCTAACGTTACGGAGAACCTTTTACCCCTGCACTATTTAATAGTATATTTTAAAGGTATATATGTGTCCACGTGGACACGTTACTATTTATAACTATGCAATTTTTATGATGTTCACGTGGACACATATATACCTTTAAAATACACTACTCCCTCTGTCTCAATTTATGTGACTTACTTTCTTTTTTAATCAGTCTCAAAAAGAATGACACATTTCTATATAAAGTAAAAACTTAACTATAAAATGTCTATTTTATCTTTAATGAAATGATTTACAGTTATACAAATTTCTATCATTCATTTTGAACCACAAGTTTTAAAAGTCTTCCTTTCTTGTTTAAACTCCGTGTCAAGTCAAACAACCTCACATAAAATGGAACGGAGGGAGTATTAAATAGTGCAGGGGGTAAAAGGTCCTTTCCAAAGTTCGGTATTATTATAGCAATTTCGATCAAAGTTTGAATATATTTAGACTTTTTTCCCAAATTTAAAAGAAGCGTAGTATTGACGGAAGCCAAGATAATGAGTCTCTCTAAATCTCAAAAGCAGTATGCATAGGCAGGCCACCTGAGTACCCGCTAAATTGTTATATCAGGAGAAGTAATCCATGTCAAAGGAGCAGATGATATTTCCCCTTTTTGTCATAAAACTTTAGGGACCATGTATTGTCCATCTTCATTGTGTTCCCTTTCTTCCCTTCCATAGGACAGGATCTATCTCTATCAATATCTCCCACAGTTGATGAAAGAAAGAGACGCAAAACAAACACTTAGACTAAATTACCCGGAACAGGCAATCAGATTTCACGTGCTTCGTCGAAATTTTCATCAAACAATTGCTTTGCATGTCACCTTCAAATGTGGGGACCCAACCCTCCTGATTATTGCATGAAATTGATGATTCTTATCCTACTTGGATTAGTCATATCCCCAACTGCATGGATTTTCCAACTTCCCATCATTTATTGACAGTGCACTAAGCTCTAAAATATGAACCACTTACTAAGACATATTGCTGGAGGCATAGGTCAAATACTTGATAGCAACCCTTCCATTATTTGATACAATATGTACAGAACAATGGGATACAAGTCCAGATACCAGTAAAAACATAACCTCCTCGGAGTCACAGAGAGTTGATCTACAGGTTACATGAGAAATTATGCATCTCCCCGAGTTTTTTGCCAAAGGCATTCGCAGTGGAAGACTTGTCTTGTGAGTCAAAATATTTAGGTAGCTTTTCAGTCACAAAAAGTAATGAGCAATTCTACCTTATACTTGAGGCTAAGTTGAGTAACTTTTTTTATCACAAAAATAGTTTAGAGACTTTGATGCAATAAAGTAAAATTGAATGAGAATCCGTGCAATGACCGCTAGTACTATTGGAAGGCAACTATTCGGCTACACAAGTTACTTTTTGGAAGGAATTGTAATGGTACGATGTGAAGTATTGGGATTGAGGGGAATAATTCCACTTCTTTTTTCCGATCCAATCAAAGAATGAACCTTCTCTCGAGTAAAATCACAACTGGAACTAAGCAAGTAGCATTGGGAAGAAGACTACATAATTAGACAAGATCCAAATTCTTACAGTGGAAGTCATTTATGTTTGGTTTTCCCTCAAGACTAGGCGAGGTTTAATTCTTGGAACAATCAAGTGAAGACACCTTGCAACCTTTCGCTTTTTTAATCCCATATTTGGTTTAGGAGATTAAGATCAAGTTAAGGATTGAAAGTTCAACTGTTTTCCAAAACATACAGCCATGTTGCAATCAATCATTTTGCAAAATTTATCAAGAATGTCGCAACTAATTGGGCATAAAACTTTTACTAGGGAACAATTCAGGGGATCTAACTGTATATGAAATTAGACATCGACTAGGGAAACGAAAACAACCTGGTGACAAATACATCTTACTTCCCACAAAAACAGTCTTGTTTTTCAATAGCATTGTTTTGCTTCTTTCTTCTTAGTAATTTCTTCTAACTCTGCATTTATAATTCAGTTCCTCCATCCCCATACTCAATACAATCTCTTCGAATGGGGAGAAAAGTTATATAATGTAAACAGATAGAAGACTTTGAGGGATTGAGAGTAAACCACAGCTAAATATAGTTAGCATGGTTAAAAATACAGGTTAAAATCCAAAAGATTTCAACAGGAAGCTTCAAATGTGATATGGTAAAGCTCTTGGAGCCAAGATTTTAATGGGTTAGTTATCTTCAAAGCAGACACAAAAGTAACCTATTTAACAGTGTGGGGACGAACCGCTAGACCTTAAAAAAATGTGCTCCACATCTTGCAACTAATTCATTTATCTGGGGCCTGAGAAGGTCAATTCCAAGATTTTCTTAGAAAACTCGCAATGAAATTATTTGGCTTCAGACAATCTCCCGGGTCCCAACAAATCACTCTTTGAATGGGGCTAAAAGATACATAATGTAAAATATATAAAAGACTTGGTGCAAACTGACTAAGATAATAGTAATAGTGTGATACATACTACTTAGTAAATAGATTGAATAAGTTGTTCTCTTTTGTCTTTATACTATTATTCTCTTTTCCTTCTATCAACTTCTCTCCTCTCATAAAATTGGAATTACAAAATCACAGACACTTAACACATTTACCATCTCTATGCCTATTACATGACCAATTCATTAAAGTTCAACAACAATACTAGAAGTCCTCAAGTCGAAATCTTGTAATTCCAAATGTATGGCCAATTGGCCATATCAGTTGGCAGCAAAGAAGATAAGTTGTCCCTCCCCTTTCTCATGCAATATAACCCATGACGGAAAACTGTGATAGTGTGCCAGTTGTTACAGCTAATATAACCAAGTTCTGTGGCCTCATTTGTGAAAGATAGTGGAAATTCAAGTCACAGTTGAGTAAAGTCATGAGAATGACTAAAGCTAAGAATGAGAAACATTGGTTGGCAGCAAAGCATCATGAATCCCAAGGATAACGGGACCCTTTCAAGGCATAGCCCCATAGAAGGCATGAACTCATGAATGCAACTTTCTAAATTCTAGTTCTAGCTACCAGTTATCTAATCAAAACTCGACTTCATGCATAAATGAACAACATTGACAAGGCCCAATAAAGATCTTACCTCTTGAACATCTCAATTGCTCTAACGTAAACCTACAAACAATTCGAAACTTCCCTAATTCATATTTCGTGTATGTACCTTCAGACTAAAATGAACATCTACTAAATCTCACTAAATCTGTACAGCCCCCCCTCCTAATGACATAGGCAAGGAGCTATATTACGTTAGAATTGATGAAGATGAAAATCACATTCACCCCCAACCCCCAAGAGAAAGGCTCAGGTAATCAACCGTCATCTCATAATTGACAAAGCATGGAATAGGATCCCAATTCAACAACAGAACTCTACTCAGGTAAGCCAAATGACAGTCTGATGTAGTACTACAAAAGTGGGGAATTTTTTAATCATATACCTAATTACTTGAAATCTCATGGGTTCAGATGACATCCGCAGGGCCTCATCTCTTCACAGTATCTCAAAAATCTGCTCAGAAGCATGTGCACAAGTTGACAAACAAACAACAATGAGATTATCAGTGAACTTCAAAAGAATGGAAATACGAGACAATTGTGCTCATATGCATCTGCAAATGGCAATACAACAACAATGGGTTCAAATAACTCATAATCCCATTCCTGACTTCACACTGATGTTTCCATGCAATAATAAACAGCAAGAACCAAATTAAGAACTTACATTAATGGGCATTTCTGCTATGAAAAGACCACTACTTTCTTCAATGCTTTTGATAGTAACAACTTCGCCTCCGACAACCATGTTAATCACGATTCCATCTGCATATGATCCAGAAACTTATGTGATACGTTCAAGAATAATAAAGCTAACGTGACACTATACAATCAACTATGTAAAAAATAAGGTGGGGGGAAACGGGCTGTTGGATGACATCCTTCTTAATTGACTCCATTGAAGAAGTATTATAAAGGAGATGTGAAAAATAATTATGTTCTGTCTTGTTTTTCTTTACTTCCATCCTCTTATTCCTTTCCTCAAGTCTAATCTGCTCTTTTGTCAAATTCAGTTCTATAGTATGGAAAGAGAACCTGTTGCCAAGCAAGTAGCCATGCGCCTCATATATGTTTCCTACATAAGAGCATAACAACAAGGTTAGTGCATTTGCAAGTCCTGGGGTACAGGTCACAGATTCAAAGAATTAAATGCAACTGTCAAGTGAAGTAGACTATTTCTTTCACTATACATGTTTTTTCTAGGCCAACTTCCACCAACAATTTCAAGGATTGCATTTGGTTCCTAAAGAACAGAAATGAGACACTAATAAGATTTAAAGAATTAAGAACATAAGTTTCTTATCAGCCTATGATACATATTATACTCATGAAAAAGAGAACTGCAAAGCCGAAATACCTCAATAAATTCAATCCCCATTAATGAGCATATTGAGTTAATTGTTTCACACATATATTGATTTTCAGCTACAGTGATCGATTTTATCTGAGCTGATTATGAACAAGTGTAAAGTGGAGCCATATATATGGCCAAATTAGATATCTGTCTCTAATACAGTAAATGGAGGCAGCATCTGGGCTGTAGCCCAGGCTTATGAGTCCAGTTCTTCATTAAATTGACAAGGCCCACTTTGTTATTTATCAACAGCTTACAGGTGTTGTGCAGCTTATTAGTTGTTCGTGCATAGCATCTAGATGATTTTTTTAAGCTGAAATCAGTACTAATATATGTTTGCATTCATTCACAGCTTTGGCAACTCTTCCAGATGTTCATCTTCTTCATTCACGAATATAGAAACTACACTGGAATGTTTATATTCTTCACCAAATATGTCATATTGATGGAAGATTTCAGCCGACGTGGTATCAGAGAAAATTCAGGGTCTGACAAGATCTTCATGACAATTTCTCTTCGATTGACGTTAGGGTTTTGCAATCACAGCAAACCTCAAGTCAGTACTTGCATGTCAGGATACTCCGGAGCAATTAATTGTTTTTTTTTTTTCATGTTTAAGACTTGAAAGTCTCACTAGCTGCTCTTGTTCACCTTTGGTTCTTCTTGTTCATCATTATTACTTCTCTGCCTAATCAGCATATGCCAAATCCTTAAAATTCCTCATGTCCTATGAACCCGTTTGTATATATACACACATCAAGTAATCCTGGAACATAGTGGTGTGCAGTCTCTTGATGTAAACGGGTCTGGTGGATGGCGAAGAATCATGCTCACATTGCAGTGAACTAAGTTGCTCGGACTCTTCACTTTATGTGCCGCACCCGTGCAACACGACGTGGGTGGGGGATCTATACGGGTTCTAGTCAATCAATTCTTGGTACATCGAGCAAAAATCGATAGAGAAATTTGAGACAACACGATGATTTCTCATATCAAAACAAAAGCTAAGACGAGATTATAAATTAGGCATACTGTTTTTTTTATTGCTAAAAGATATTTGTATAAAAAAAGCCAGCAACCAGAAGATGCTTTAAGTTATTTACAGATCAACATCACTGTTGAATGTGCAATGAACTCAAGAAGTTTATCATGGCTTCTATATCATTTGTAATAGCCATATTACACTAAAAAAACAGTTAGAAGATGCATACATACTTAATTAGAGTTACATTTTATTTTTTTTTATGACAAGGGAAACCCGCAGTCACTACCCTTTGGTTGCGCACAGGGTAAAACCCCTGCTCCTATGCAATAGCTCGCAAACCACATAGGAGAGGTAACCTGCACTAGGCAAGCCCGGTGAGACAAGCTCGACCCAAAAGGCAAACCCCATGCTTTCACTGGCAAGGGGTTTCGAACTTGAGACCTCCAACATGGAAGTCCCAAGCCCAAACCACTGGGCCACCCCGAAGGGTAATTAGAGTTACATATTCAAACTTGCTCTCCGAAATTCATGCATTTCTTTCCTTCCAAATACCCATATTACACCATACCAAATATGGTTAATATTACACAATATTTGGTGTCATTCTCTTAAAAGACTCTGCCTAGACATTAGAATTATCTGCATTTTGATACTAAACTCTTACTTAATCTCACTTCAACTTCATTCCTCTTAAGAAAGCTAAACTTACTATGAATAAATTATATTCTATTTCTACTTATCCTAATATCCTCAGTCCCTAAAGTACTTTCAATACTACTTCAAACTCATGAGAGCATTTGCACAAAGTTCGAGCTTTTCGTTTTAAATTTGGAATCCTCGCGACCTAATCTAAGAGCTCAATGGCTCCAATCTGATAGTTATTCTAACCGTTTTCTTTATCTAGTATTATCATCATTTAAAACCTGGAGGTACATACCAACTCTCAAAAAATATGAATTGAACATGTTCTGTCTATGTAATGTACTTCTAGCGTAATTTTCTATTTCACTTTCTAACAAAGATAAATAATCAGCATGTCATGGGAGAATGCTTCACACAGAATCCAAAAGGAGGGAAGTAATGGACATCAAAAGCTGGAAGAAATAAGCAGGTCTCAGTTTACAGTGGTCAAACGGTGCCAGAAAGGAATAAGCAGATCTTAGAAATTTATGCTTTACTTGAACCTACTCTTTAAAAGTTAGCTTTCTCTTTTTCTAAATTCCAAGCCGTGAACAGTATTGCCGTTCCACACAAGTCCACTCGAGTGTTATGATCCGACAATTAAAAGTCACACCTCTAACTAACAAACCTTCAAGTCCCATGAGCAAGAGTGATTAAAATGTTGAAAAGAATGATCAAGGAAATGTAAAGCCTGCAAGAAGAGTACCTTCTTTGTTGGTAGCTCATAATTAATCAAGATACGAGCATTAATAGGTGACTCCCCAGAGTTAACGAGGGGAAGGCAAACATCCGTGACAACTATCAAATGACACTTCTCCTCTTCCTTCTCTGTTTCCCCTGTATCCTGCTTGAGCCACCTCATTGTAGCTTGACGAAAACTAGCTAAAACTCTTGCACGTTCTGCTTCAGGAAGATCACTGTACTGCAATTTTCACATATATGTTCAATCAATCAACTAACCCTCAATCCCAACCTAGTTGAGACTCTCCATATCGATTCCCCTCTGTTAAGACTAATTTCATTTAAATAACATGTTCTTCATTCAATCAATCAGCCAGCTATGACTCAACTTCAAAGTTCAACCCTACGCCAGTGGCGGAGCCAGGAATTCTATCAAGGGGGTTCAAAAAAAAAAATTAAACTCGCTAATATTATCACTTAAGCAAAATCTTGAACCCCTCAACTGTTCGGCTACTCCTTTGATATATATTCAGGTCAGTGGCGGATCCAGGATTTAGAGTCCGTGGGTGCCAAATAGAATTATCGATTATTCACTGGGTGCCACGCTCTATATTTATATAAATATTATATATATATACCTATGTATATATAGAGTTTCCGTCGAAGTTGGGGGGTGGCGCGGCACCCCCCAAGTCCTTAATAGATCCGCCCCTGATTCAGGTGGTTCAATTTTAAATATATACATGTACAGAAAAAAATCAATCTTATATATATAGTGTAATTTTTTTATCAAGGGGGTCGGATGACCCCATGGGAGCACTGTACATCCGCCACTGACCCTACCTGTATCCGTTATATGAATCCTCTGTAATTATCTAAGTCGCATAACAGATTATCAATGTTGATTTAACACCTTAATTTTAAGCCAATTTGCAACAAAGAGGAAAACAGATTGAGAGAGAACCAGAGCGTCGATTGTAATATGTGAGATACTGGAAAGAGCGGAGAAGACAGCGTCGAGCTCGTCACGTGTGCTGCAGCTAACTACAATAGGTATGGACCAAAGCCGGCCAGCCATGCCCAATAGATCCACCAAAGTCTCCTGTTTCATTTCAGTTTCAATAAGTATAAAAAGCTAATGGTTGACGGAATTGGAGAATAGGAAGGGTTACCATTTTGAACTGTAGTCTATCGACGGCGAGGTAGAAATGACGTTGCTGGCTGGAATTGAAGCTTGATGGAGAAGTCGATAATGGAGCTTCATTGGGCTCCATCAATGGCTTCTGAGACTTTTGCTTCGCTGAACAATTGAAGAAAAAATTCACTGCTTACCGGATTAAACCTTCAATTTCCCTGCAGTAATCTCCCAGCTGAGCGTGTACGCGTTCTCAATGTTCCCAGCGATTACGAATATTCTCCTCGAAATTCAATTAGTATAAAATACTTTTTCGGGCTGTTTTCCTTTCTTTACAAATTTCCCCCAAGTATTTTGTACATATTTTAAGTATAATAACTTTAAAAATAGGATATTTTAAAAGTAAATTACTCATGTTAAATACTCATGAGTATAATACAAAATATAACTCAGTCCGTTGAATTTATGAGAGTATTTCATTTACACACTCAAAATAAGATATGCTTCCGTTGAACACTTCAACTTCTAATAAGGTATTTTAATTAGATACTACGTATTATATTTATTAAAATTAAAATAACACAATTTATATTTATCAAAAGATTTCGCATAATAAATTTCTCCAAAAAACTTATTAGAGCATGTTTTGAAAGTTATATTACAATTGAAAATTGATATAATTAAGAAGAAGTATATTATTATTATTATTATTATTATTATTATTATTATTATTATTATTATTATTATTATTATTATTATATATTGTATAATTATTAAAACATTGTAATGTTTTAGTAATTACAACAAGGAGATAACTTTCGTCTCCTTATCACTATAGTATCCTATAGTATCTTATCACAATTTTATCTTGTCACTATAGTATCCACATTACAAATGTAACATTTTTGTTTTTGATTGTGTATAAGTGATATTAACAAAACTTCTTTATACGAATGATTTAATATAATATAATGTGAAGTATATATATATGTATATATATATATATATATATATATATATATTATTTTTTATTATTATTATTAATTTTTTTTTAATTTTATAATCGAAAAATCCATCTGTGACCCACCGCCCTTTGGAATCACAGTCTTCTAAACACTCAGTGAATAATTGGGCCGCCCCTCTATCCTTTTCCACTTAAATATCGAGCTTCGCTTTGCATGGTGTGGGGTTTGAACCTTCGACCTAAGTCACAAATCCTCCAACTTTTGCCACTAGTATGAATATATGTATATATATACACGCACATTAATAATAATGAGTATAAGTATTAGAAAGTTTCATCTAAGTTTTATTAGTAATAATATTTGCACTACATCCATACGTTATTCACATCTTTTTGACTCAAATATTCTAATTTAAAGCAATTAAATGGTCCAAAATAAGAAAGTAATAGCCTCATTTCTGTAAGTTAAATTAAATGGTCCTAAGAAGAAAAAAATAGCCTCATTAGTCATTTCTGCAAGTTAAATGGTCCCAAGCACCGGCTTTCAATTTTCAATTTATTGTACGTATATACTTCTAAGTTAAAAAAAAATAATAATAAAAGGAGAATATGACTATATTTAACCTATAGTTAGATAATTATTTTTTTTAAAAAAGATTGCAAGTTATATTTAGTATTTTTTTAAAAAAATAATAATAAAAGGATAATATGACTATATTTAACCTATAGTTAGATAATTATAAAAAAAAAAAAGATTGCAAGTTATATTTAGTATTTTTTTTTATCTCAAATTATGTAGTATATTTAAATAGAATTAATATTTTTTTATCTCAATTTATGTAGTATATTTTATATTGATTAAAATATTCTTGGGTAAATTGATTAACAAAGAGAACTACCTTTGCTTTCTTCTGACTATACATTTTTATACGTAAGGTGTTAGTATATATGATATAATTGAGATATTTTTTTTAAAAAAAATAATAATAAATTAAGTTAGTATATATGATACAATTGAGATTTTTTCTAAAAAAAAAAAGAATAACTTAAGTCATAAATTTTTATTATATGAGTATATATAAATTGAAAACTTGAAATGAACAAATTGTAATTACCAATTTAACACACTACTAAATAGTGAAATTAACTTAAAAATATTAACACATATCGAATTAATTTGATATTATAGTAATATTTTAAGCAAATACCATACTAGATTTGAAATAAATAAGAGTAAATTTTAGGTTTAGCAAACATAAAAATCATATTTATATGTTATAGCTATAGTTTGTATAATTGCGCTATGTTTGTTATGGCTATTGATTTGTATATTTCGGTATCCATATACATAAAAATCTATATTTGGGTCTATTTGTATATTTCAATATACAAATGGGTCCTGCAATTAATTTTTATACAACACATATGTATACCGAATGGGTCTATTTGTATATTTCAGTATACAAATAGGTCATGCAATTAATTTTAGTACAACACATATGTATACCGAATGAGTCTATTTGTATATTTTGGTATACAAATGGGTAATTTTATACAACACATGTATATACCAAATGAGTCTATTTGTATATTTCGATATGCAAATGGGATGACATAAAACATGAAATGTTTACTACAAATTACAAATAAAAGAAATTATGACTATAACATTTTATTTGAATTAATATTTGCTATTTCATACAATTTTTTCTATAAAGAAATCCAAAACGGCCCATATGATCAGGAAGGAAGAGCAAAAATGGTGCAAATGAAAAAACTTTAAATCAAGAGAATTAGCGGGCAGCAAAAACACGCATGTTGATGATGTGTTATTTGCTAACTAACACTTGGGGGTGTTTTACGAGTTGGTTGGGATTGTTTATTGGTCAAAATTAAAATAAAATAAGAAAATTGTATAAAATAGTAAATTATTAATTCAAATTAAATGTTATAACCACAGTTTGATTTAATTGTAATCTGTAACAAACTGTTGTCATTCGCCTCTCTCCCTTAGGTTTCTTGCCAGTCCCTCGCCACAAATGTATAAAATGCATTTGTGTTTGTATAAAGTGAGAGAAAACTGTATATATAAATACGAATACATATATTTTCGTCTTATACACTTATAATTATACAAATATAGATATTTTCCTACACAATTCTCTTTTGCCTTTCTCTTTTTCTCACTTTATACAAACACCGATTATACAAATTACAATGTATAATTTGTGTTGTATAAAACGAGAGAGAGAGATTTGATATACAAATTCAAATTTTATGCAAATATACAAACACATAAAATTGAATTGAGAGGCCGCCAACGATTTATACAAATGGCCTGCCAGCGAAATTATACAAATCTGAAGCTCCTGTCAGCGAGTTATACAATCTGATGCTCCATAGCAAACATAAAGTTTGTTATGGAGCGCAATTATACAAGCTATAGCTATAACATTCAAATATAATTTTTATGTTTGTTATATGTAAAAGTTGCTCAAATAAAATTAGTTTAATTAGATTTTAAAATTATAAACCAAACCAAATACAATATACATTTACCAGTTTGATTTGATTTGGTTATTAATCATACACAAAAATTTTAAAGACGATTAATTCAAAAGAGATAAAAAAGACAACAATTCATTCAAAAGGAAAAATAGTTAGAACGATTAACATTACAAAACTTTCAATCACCAAATTTACTGTAAATAAAACTTCAAAATTCACCAAGAATTGTGAGACACTCATATACATAAGATCAATAAGATAATATTTTCGTCTTGAATATTTTTCTTTCATAAATAAATTATAAATAAAATTTGCTGAAAACTATATAAGATATTTAAAATTGTTTTAAAAAACAATATATCATATATGTATAATAATAAAATATAAGTATACAATTTATCTACTCAGTTATTTCTTTGTTTTTCTTTTTAACAAAATTAAAATCAAACCAAATACTACCGGTTTCTAAGAATCTAAAACCAAACTAAATAAAATTGATTTATTTAATCGGATTGGTTCGTTTTTTCTGTTCGAATTAGTTTTTATCAAAACTGTAAACACCCCTACTCTCACTTATTAAAAAAAAAAGAAAATAAATAAATTACAATTACACTTATATATAATTCAATTTGAGCTGTGATAACATCAAAAGAAGTTAAATTGGGATATTTGCTATTAATATTCTTACAATATTGTTCATCTCGTTTTAAATTAAAGTCTGATTATAATGATATTTTTTAGAATTTTCAATTGAAAAAATTGTGATTCATATGTTTAACCAAAAAAATTTGTCACATTAAATTTCTCCGATAATAATATATTGTAATATATAAATGATAGTATATAATCCATGTATACCAAAATAAATTAAATGTATCCAACTATTATAGTTTGAAAAATGAATGAAACGATATAATACTAATTGTGCCAAAATGGCCAAAGTAAGGAGTGGAGGGCCGACATTGAGGAAATCTAATAAATATTGTGGATAGATATGTAATTAGATAATAAATTTGGGGAAGAAAAGAAAACGACAAAACGATAACCCCTAATGTTTCGGTCGTTGTTTCACCCCAATTTTCTCTCTCTAAAAAAAAAGAGAAACAAAGAGAAGTGATCTCTCTATTGCCCGACGACTAGAGCAGTAGGGCTTCTCTAACGTCATTCACTCTCTCCCTCTCTCTATATCTCTAGACGCGGCGCACGTTAAACATCGCCGTCATTTATCTTACGCCGTCGGAGGTAAGCTCATTATCGTACGCCTACCTGTTCATTTTCATCCGATCCAACGACCCATTTCTGACCCTCTTTGCATCCAAACCCTAATCTAGCCACTAATACTGTTCAATACCTGTTCTAATCGATTTGTTACCTGTAATAATAAATTTATCCCCATTAAACTGTTACTATCATTTTTTTCTGTCTTGATTTAGGTCGGAGTGGGTACCTAGGGTTTTTGTTTTCTTATTGGATCAATTTTTCAGTGAGATATTGTGGCCGATAAACATCTTTTTGGGGGCTAGAGAAAACACTGTTATACATACTTTTGATGCGTTGTGGGTTTCTGATATGGCCAATCATGGCGGTGTTGGGAGCAAATTCGTCTCTGTGAATTTGAATAAATCATATGGACAGTCTTCTCATCATGATAATAAATCTTATAGTGGTTCTTATGGCCCAGCCGCCGGTGTTGGCCGTGGGCGGTCTGGTGGCGGAGGTGGAGGAATGGTTATTCTGTCACGGCATCGGAGTACTCAGAAAATTGGGCCGAAATTATCTGTTCCACCCCCCTTGAATTTGCCTTCATTGAGGAAAGAGCATGAGAAATTTGATTTATCAGGATCCGGTGGTGGGACATCAGGAGGTGGTGGTCAAGGAAATGGACCGAGGCCATCATCTTCTGGTATGGGTTGGACTAAGCCTGCTGCTGTTGCATTGCAAGATAAAGATGTACATACTGATGGTCAGGTTGTTGATGGTTTGGATCATACTGGGCATGGTATTGATGGTGTCAATCAGGTTAGTGGATCCTATATGCCCCCTTCAGCTCGTGTAAGTGGAATTGGAGCTACGGCTACTGGTCCTACAAAATCATTTCCTTTGACAGTTGAGAAAGTCTCAGTTTTGAGAGGTGAGGATTTTCCTTCCCTTCAAGCTGCGTTGCCTGTCTCTTCTGGACAGACAAACAAACAAAAGGATAGTTTGAGCCAAAAGCAGAAGCAGGTATCTGGTGAAGGGTCATCTGATGAACAAAGAGACAGTTACAGTATGAGTTCGGTGGTTGATATGCGTCCTCATGGGAACTCTTCAAGTCATGGTACTGGAAATGGCCTGGCAGAAAATGGGTATGAAAGTCATGGTTTGAGCAGTGCTCGCAGGGTGGATCAACCTCGGAAGCAGGAAGATTTCTTTCCGGGGCCACTTCCATTAGTGCGGTTGAATCCCAGATTTGATTGGGCTGATGATGAACGTGACACTGGACACGGATTTGCAGATAGGGCCAGAGATATTGGTATTTCAAAAGTTGATAACTATTGGGATAGGGATTTTGATATGCCTCGAACTAGTGTTTTACCCCATAAAACTGTTCATAACCAATATGAAAGGAGGGCTCCTAGAGAGACCCTGCCTGGGAATGGGTTTTCCACTGACCAGAGAGGTGACAGCTATAGCAGGGATCTGAGA
Organism: Solanum bulbocastanum; assembly: GCA_037074985.1. Lineage (NCBI taxonomy): Eukaryota > Viridiplantae > Streptophyta > Magnoliopsida > Solanales > Solanaceae > Solanum > Solanum bulbocastanum. The sequence continues at coordinate 36,670,234 of CM073598.1, read as the reverse complement.
ACACCTAGTAGAGAAGGTAGGGAAGCAAGCACATGGAGGAACTCAATTCATTCTAGAGATGGTAATGTTCCATACATTGCAAACGACAGAAATGCTGTTAGCTTGGGTGGATCTGTTGTTAACAAGGATTTAGGGAAAGATAACAAATATGTTCTGCCACATTTTGGGGACACTGCTCGTGATGGAAGTTTTACTGGAAAACAGGATTATTCATATGGAAGGAAGGACATGGGTCTTGTTACCGACGGCAAACAACGCTGGAATCATGCAAATGAATCATCCAACAGTCGAGGGGTTGAGCGCATGAGTCAAGATCGCCTTGGCAGTGAACTGTCCAGCAGATACAGGCGTGATGGATTTCAGAACAACGCTGGGTCAAAATCTTCGTTCTCATCTGTTGGGAAATCACTGCCTCTGGGTGACCCTGGTCTGAATGTGGGCAGGGATAAACATGTTTCAAGGGGCGAAAGGCCATACAGAGAGGATCCATACCTGAAAGACTTCGAATCTGCAGTTTTTGATGAAAGGGACCTCTTTTCTGGAGGACTTGCTGGGGTGATCAAGAGAAAAAAGGATGTGGTTAAGCAGACTGATTTCTATGACCCTGTCAGAGAATCCTTCGAGGCTGAATTGGAGCGAGTTCAAAAGATGCAAGAGCTTGAGCGACAACGAGTTATGGAAGAACAAGAAAGAGCATTGGAGCAATCTCGAAGGGAGGAAGAGGAGAGACAGAGACTGATTAGAGAAGAGGAAGAACGTCGGCTAAAGTTGGAAGAAGAAGCACGAGATACTGCTTGGAGGGCAGAGCAAGAGCGCCTTGATGCAGTAAGAAGAGCTGAAGAGCAGAGAATTGCGAGAGAGGAAGAGAAAATGAGGATCTTCATGGAGGAAGAAAGAAGGAAGCAGGCTGCTAAACAAAAGCTTTTGGAATTGGAGGCCAAGATAGCCAAGAGGCAGACTGAAGTGACAAAAACTGATACCTTAATTGTCACTACTGATGAGAAAATATCTGCCATGAGTAAGGAAATAGATATTTCAGGGGCATCTGATGTGGATAATTGGGATGAGAGTGAAAGAATGGTGGAACGGTTAACAACTTCAGCATCTTTTGACACAGCCATCTTAAGCAGATCTTCTGATGTAAGTTCCCAGCACTACTCCTCTCGAGAGAGTTTCACAAATTTTCCAGACAGAGGAAGACCTATTAATTCATGGAGAGGGGATGTATTTGAGAATGGAAGCAGCTCATCAATGCATCTACGAGACCAAGATATTGATCATCATAGTCCAAGAAGAGATGTATCTGCTGGAGGCAGAGCAGCCCCCCGGAAAGATTTATCAGGTGCAGCTGGATATTTGGCTTCTGGGAATTATGCCAAAGGTGGACGAGAAGGATATACAGATGAATTTGGCCATCGGAAAGAGCATAGGTGGAACGTTTCTATGGATGCTGATCCATACATCAGGAACAGGGACATGGACACAGAATTTAATGATAATCTTACAGATAAGTATGGTGATATTGGTTGGGGGCAAACTCGTTCTCGTGGCAATGCTCACTTCCCTTACCCAGATCGGCTATATCAAAATTCTGAAGCGGATGAACCTTATTCCTATGGTAAGTCAAGGTATGCTGTGAGACAGCCACGGGTACTTCCTCCACCTTCACTCTCTACTATGCAGAAAACTTTCAGGGGTATGACTGATCACCCTGGTTCATCAAACCTTGTTGACAATGAAAGCCATTATCCTCATCCTCGGGGAGGTGAATCTACTAGGCAGACAGGCTATTTTGGTGGCCATCCATCTGAACTGGTTGCTTCCCAGCAGGAGAACGCTCTTGCAGAAGACACAAAAATGAATAAAGATGTGACCCCAAGATGTGATTCACAGTCTTCTCTATCGGTCACTAGCCCCCCAAACTCTCCTCCTCATCTCTCTCATGATGAGTTGGATGAATCTGGTGATTCTCCTTCAGAATCGGTCGCGGCAGAAGGTAAAAATGCAAGTCTCTCTGGATATGAATGCACTCTCTTAAATGATAATTCTGCAAAGGATGCCATGAAGATGGCTTCCAGCTCTCTCCCAGCCATGGAGGATGAAGACTGGAATGTGGAAGATAATGGTGAATTACAGCAGCAAGAAGAGTATGATGAGGATGATGATGGTTATAGGGAAGAGGATGAAGTGCGTGAAGTTGATGATGAGAATCTTGACCTGAACCAAGAATTTGAAGATCTGCAATTAGGTGAGGGAGAATCATCTCACAATTTAGATAATTTGGTTCTGGGTTTTGATGATGGTGTAGAAGTTGCAATACCTAGTGATGATTTCGAGAGAAACACACGGAATGAAGAAAGTGTATTTGATAGACCTGAAACCTCTGAAGGTGGATCTATAAATGGGGTTCAAGTTGATGAAAAATGCCTTCTTCCTGGTCAAGGGGCAAGTTTGGATAGCTCTTCTAACAGGGTCCAGGAAGCTGAAAAAACTATGCAAGAATCTGAGTTTAGACTGAGAACTGAACCTCACACTTCAGCAGCGTCACACCTATTGGATGGTATTGATGCTTATTGTGGCCCTAGCCTATGTGCTCCGCAAACTTTCTCATCTGTTGGCGCCCCATCTTCTGTTGGTCAGACTAGTGTGCCAAGTTTAGCTTCTTCTAGTCAACCTGATTTGCCTGTTAAGCTTCAGTTTGGGCTGTTTTCTGGTCCTTCTTTGATACCTTCTCCGGTACCAGCCATCCAAATTGGTTCCATTCAAATGCCTCTTCATCTCCATCCACCAGTTGGCCCATCCCTTACTCATATACATCCATCACAGCCTCCTATCTTCCAATTTGGTCAGCCCAGGTATTCATCTACTATCTCACAAGGGATTCTGCCAATGACTGCTCAGTCGATGTCTTTTGGTCAGCCCAATGTGCAGGCTCATTACAATACCAATCAAAACTCCGGATGTTCTATGCCTCCCCAACTTTCTCAAGATGCTTCTACTTCTAGTCTGGTGAAAGTCAATGTTCAATCTCTTTCAGCAAATCAGGGACATGGTTTTCTAGCGAGACCTCATGACAGTAAGGCAGTACAAGGAAGTGCAGTAAGCAAAGCTCTTACGGCCAACATTGCGGGGATTGCTGATGCTAGTGGTAGAAAACTTATCTCGGAGTTAGATATCCAAGTTGAAGCTAAGGGCTTGAATAATGCAGTTAGGCATGTACAGCCATCTAAGGAGAATGGATCTGATGGCAACCCGTCCTTTGCGTTGCCATCAATTCAGTCAGTTTCTAATGAGAGAAATTCTGCCGGGGGCAGGGCTCAAGGCCAATCATACAGCAACAAGAAAAGATTCACGTATGCTGTAAAAGGTTCTAATTCGAGGTCATCTTTCCCAACTTCTGATGGTCCTTATTCTGAGTCAAGTAGATCTCAAAGACGACCTCGTCGGACAGTTCAGCGAACTGAATTTCGAATCCGCGAATATTCAGATAGTAGGCAATCATCCAGCAGTGGTTTTTCTAATGACTCTGGTCATGGTGATAAGTTAAATCACCGTGGGAGAGCTGCCACAGCGGTTCTGGCAAGTAGTGGATCAAAGAGAGGATCCTTTTCTAGTAAGCTACTGAAGCAAACTGTGGAGTTAGATTCTAAGTCAGCAAATGTTGATTCTCAGGAGGTTGACTCTAGTATCAAGCCAAGCAAGGATGACGGAAGGGCATCACTGCACAAAAATCAGAATATTTCCCACACTGACGAGGGAAATCTAAAAAGGAACATATCTGTGGAGGATGTTGATGCTCCATTGCAAAGTGGTGTTGTACGTGTTTTTAAACAGCCTGGCATAGAAGCACCCAGCAATGAAGATGACTTTATTGAGGTCAGGTCTAAGAGGCAAATGCTGAATGATCGGCGAGAACAAAGAGAAAAAGAAATCAAGGCGAAATCCCGTGTTTCTAAGGTATCACGACTTACCCATGTTTCTAAGGTATTTATGCGATGTTATTTGTTAACTTTTTTTAATCATGTTCTCAGCCTCCACGCAAACCTCGGACAACCAGACAGAGTACTGCAATTTCAACTCGCCCAAATAAAATCTCGGCATCTGTGGGTGGAGAAATATCAAATAAGAGTAACTATTCAGATATTATTGCTTCAGAGGCGCAAGGATCTGCTTATAAGGACGTGTCCACTGGATTTACTGCTGTGGTGTCACAGCCACTGGCTCCAATTGGAACGCCTGCAGGGAGCAATGGATCTCAGGCTGATAAACAATTTCATACAGCCAAGTATGTGTTCTCTAGAAGCAAAATATAGCCAAAGAACGTCTTGACCTCCTGAAATGCTTATGCGGATGTTGTTTGTTTACTTCTACAGGTCGCACCAAACTACCTCAGGTGGCGGTGTTTCTGCTGGTGGAGATGACCTTGAGCCAGGCTTGGTGTTTGAGAGCAAGAAAAATACAGAGAATGGTACATCATCACCTCTAAACTCTTGGGGTACTGGACAGATCAATCAACAGGTATTCTCTTTTGTCAGGTGCTGTACCTCTCAATAACTGTGATGTTTTATGCAGCCATGTAAGACGGCTTCCAGTTAGATCACTGTCATTTCTGTTGTTAAATTGTATTCTGATTGAATGTGCTACAAACAGTTTGATACTGGATTTGCTAACTTGATTGTAAACAACGTAGTTCCATTGGGCACCTATACTCCCAAAAGAGTTTCCACTGTGATATTTTGCTTCCTTGTTTATCCCTCTGCTATCACTTTATTGATTATTGATTTTTTCCTAATTCAAACCTAAAATTGGAGTGACTAATCTTTTCCAGATTATCAATATAGTATAAAAAAAATACTTCATATCTGAGCCAAAATTTCCAGCACAATTTCTTTCTTGAACATCTGCTAGGTAATGTTTTATTTTGTGACTGGATTATGTCAACCGTGTTTTTATAAATGATACTGGATATTCACAATTTAACCCTTAGTTAGTGGTGGCGCTATTGTTCGTTGGTCTTTTGTTTATTAGATTGTTGACTATGAGATCTCTGTACTTTATGGTTCATTGTTCCTGTAAATGTTGGCTCTGAGAAATTTTCTGACTCACTTTGGCATAGGTTATGGCCTTGTCACAGAGCCAACTTGAAGAGGCTATGAGCCCTGCTAGGTTTGAAGTACATGCAGCTTCTGTTGGAGCTCACAGTAGTGCAGTCACTGAGCCCATCTTACCATCATCATCCATCTTAACAAAGGACAAATCTTTTTCTTCTGCTGCAAGTCCAATTAACTCCCTGCTTGCTGGCGAAAAAATTCAATTTGGTAACCTGCCTTGTCATCTCATATGTATGCATCTCAAGTTAGGATTATTTTATACGTATAATCTAATCCCTCCGCTTACCAGGTGCTGTTACTTCCCCAACGGTCCTTCATACTAGTAGTCGTGTTGTTTCACATGGGATTGGAGCTCCAGGGTCTAATCGATCTGAAGTGCAAATTTCCCGTAATATTTCTCCAGATGAAAGTGATTGTACCCTTTTCTTTGAGAAAGATAAACGTGCAAATGATCCATGTCTAAATGTACAAGATTCTGAAGCTGAAGCAGAAGCAGAAGCAGCTGCTTCTGCTGTTGCTGTAGCAGCTATCAGCAGTGATGAAATTGTCGGGAATGGACTTGGCTCTGCTATTTCAGAAGCTAAAACTTTTGAAGGTACAGAATTTGCAATACCCAAATGTGCTTTGTTTATCATCTGATGGTCCTGACAGTTGCCTGTATTAATCAGTCTCTGTTATGGCAGGTGATCAGCAATTGAGCAGCCAATCACGGGCAGAAGAGTCTCTTAGTGTTTCTCTTCCTGCTGATCTCAATGTTGAAACTCCTCCGATATCATTGTGGCCGCCCCTACCAAGTCCCCAGAATTCTTCGAGCCAAATCCCATCTCATTTTCCTGGTGGCCCGCCGTCACATTTTCCTTTCTATGAGATGAATCCCGTGTTGGGCGGTCCTATTTTTGCCTTTGGTCCACATAAGGAGTCGGCTGGCTCCCAATCACAGTCACAGAAAGCTACTGTGTCTAGCTCAGGTCCACTTGGTGCATGGCAACAATGCCATTCTACGTTAGACTCATTCTACGGTCATCCAGCAGGGTTCACTGGCCCTTTCATAAGCCCACCTGGAGGTATCCCTGGAGTTCAAGGTCCGCCACACATGGTGGTCTATAATCATTTTGCTCCAGTTGGACAGTATGGCCAGGTTGGATTAAGCTTTATGGGTACCACTTATTTACCTTCTGGAAAGCAGCCTGATTGGAAGCACATACCCTCATCCTCCGCAATGGGCATCACTGAGGCGGATATGAATAATGTAAATATGGCTGGTTCTCAGCGAAATTTATCGAATATGCCTGCTACCGTCCAGCACCTTGGTCCTGCTTCACCAATTATGCCCATAGCTTCTCCTCTGGCCATGTTTGATGTTCCTTTCCAGGTAAGGAATACCATACCATCATTGATGTTAACAGAAAAAAAGGGCTTGTAGAATATTTCACCCCATCGTAGTGAAGTATACTTGTGTATTTTAGTTGCTCACTTCTTTTTGATTTTGAAATAATCATAATTGTCTTCATTTCTTTCATCTTGTGTAGAACTTATTGATTAATTTCTAAGAATATAGACTCTGTAATGCCTTAAGATTTTTGTTATATGATCTATTAGTGCAAGCAGTTTTCTCATATAACATTTTACTTTGCTTTTGGTTTCAACTCAGTCTTCACCTGAAATGCCAGTCCAAGCTCGCTGGTCTCATGTCCCTGCATCGCCTCTTCATTCTGTTCCCATTTCTCACCCCTTGCAGCAGCAAGCTGAAGGTGTATTGCCTCCTAAATTTGGGCACGGTCATTTGGTTGATAAGTCATTGAATACCAATAGGTTCTTGGAATCTCATCCTCCAGAATCCTCTGATGGTACCCCCAGTTTTACCGTTCCAACAGTTGCCAATGCAGCTCAGTTTCCTGTTGAAATTGGTCTTGGAGATTCTTCCAAGTCGGGGGTTACTGGTGGTTCTGCTCAGAGTCTGGCCAGTCAAAGCTCCTCTGGATGTGCTAATGCAGATGCTGGAAAAATTGATGCTCTCAGAAATGGTGTCAGCAACAGTGGTAAAGATCAAGGTGTCAGTGGTTTCAAAACGCACACCCAGCAGAAGAATACCTCTGCAGGCTACAACTATCACAGGGGTGGTGGAATGTCTCAGAGAAATATGGCTGGAAATGATTGGTCCCATCGCAGAATGGGTTTCCATGGCAGAAATCAGTCCTTGGGTGCGGTTCCATCTACTAAGGTGAAACAAATATACGTGGCTAAGCAAACCCTTGGTGGGACAAAAACCACGGGAGGAGAAAACCACATGGTTGTTTAGAGATCTTGATAGGTAAGGAAGGATCTGTTACGAGTATTATATCAGTGGGACAATCAAGCTAGTTTTGGTACCTTCTTGCATTTATGGCCTCTGAAAATAACTTAATTTGGACTTAAAGATAATTGGTTGGTGATTATAGTGATCCTCTCAATTTTGTCCGGAATATGGATTTACTAAGTTGTGGTTTGGCTGCTGAGATTTGAAATTAAACCTTGTGCCCCGGCTGTTATCTGCAAAAAATTTCATCAACTGCTTATTGCTTTGGCTTCCATTCTTTGATTTAGTCCCTTGTTGGTATTTGTTAACTACAGAACTAAAGGAACAAGCTATTTGTTAACATTAGTAGAATGCTCTTGTTTTGCTTTCCAACAGCTCATGTTAGCCTGGAAACTGGAAGTGGAAAATGAATGTTTGGAATTTTACTCGGTCATCGTCACTGTATAATGATAACTAAGTGGTTGGATGCCTGCTCGATTAGATCCACAGAACTCGAGCGTACAAGTGATTCATGCAGGGACTAGGAGTTCTCTTAGTACTGTTTTGTTGCTGCAGTTTCTTTTGATAAATTTTTTTGTCGTAAAGTTGCTCTATTAGGTGCCAGTTTCACTATTTTTACTCTGGTAAGTTATTTTTCTGCATTTAAGAGCACGCCAATGGTTATCTAGTTATATGAGATTTCAAGGCCTGCAAGTAATGCAATGTGAGATTGCGCATCTCAGGTTTCTGGGTATGGCGAGTCTATTGCTCATGTCTCAATTGTTCCAAAAAGAAAGTTATGTTTTTTTGTAATTATAAACGATTTAACTTAAGAAAATCTCTTTGTATCCAAATAAAATGATTTATAGTAATGCAAATGGTCAAGGAGTATTTTTTATGTCACAAATATCACCAATCTCCCTTTTTTAAAAAAGTGTGTCAACTCAAACAATGTCACCTGCTAGTTTCTGACATGCTTCTTTAAATTAAACATTAAGCGTCCTCGCAATTACCAAAATGAGTATTAAGTAAAATAGTTGAGTTGTACTTAAACTAACTCGGATTGAAATTTTAAACACATAAGCTAGTTTGGTTACTTCCATTACATCTTTTTTTAAAAAAAATTTATGAAACAGCATGTCAACTGAAACACAACCAATTCAACTGATAATTAATAATGGATTAAGTAGCAATTCCAAATACTCATTATGTCTTCTACCATAAGACGATCGCCAACCTTAACAGAGGTTTTTGCGTTTTGAATTAGAACATTTAGCAAATTGGGTTGGGGAAATAGTTTTTGATAACAATTTTGTTATCTTAAGAAGGTCGAGATATACTTTTTTTTATCAACATTTATCATTGGATCTTCTTAGTCAGGTTTGGAGGTAAGGTAATGATATTCTGCGTCCTAATTAACATAAGATGGAGTGAATCAAATTATACTTGTTTTCGCCTAAGTGATGACTGGGTTACTTTACTTTGTGAAGTGCAGTAAATTAAAAAAAGGCAATACTTTTACGTGGAAAAACACCCGGCACACAAGGGTGAAAAAAACCACGACTACACTCTGTAGGATTTTCCCCCAAATTCACTAAAATAAGTGAGCCTCAATAGTATTTAAATTACAAGAGTTGCAACCTAGGAACTAACTACATGCAACAACCTTAACAGATTGGCGCTTCCCTCTTCAAGTTATACCCTTAACTTGACGCTAAGTTTTCCTATTTTGTTTATCCCTAGCTACGCAGTTGCTTTTAAAAAACAGAAATAGTACAACTCGATCATCACCTAATACAAGAATTCTAGACCCAAAAACCATCAAGTATGAAACAAGTTCTTCAATCTGGTTCTTCTTCGTATTAGATAACAAGTCAGAACTTCTTCTCAAATATACTCTTGCTTATTTGCTTGAGTTCAGCCTTTAGCTCTCAGTATAAGTGCGTAATATATATATATATCGAAATGTACGATTTGCACTTTTATACTCGTACGTGAAAGTTCGGTTGATCACAAATACCATGTAAGATTAAGCCCATCTTGTAGTAATGTTTAGATCATGAGGACAACTTCTCCAGTACACTTTGTCTATCATCAAAACTTCATTATATCCAATAAATATAAATTGTTTTAATTAATAGATATCATGACTATGAATTAAAAATAGATTTATTATTAAGAAAAATAGACTTTAATATGGCATGAAGAGAATGATAGTTTAATAGATTTTTGAAAAACATAATAATAGTTGAATTATTTTATCAATTAAAGTAAATTTAGCAGGCAAATTCTAAAATGTTGATAAGTTGGATGACTTTTCGAGGGAACTAACTTCACTCATGTTATATTTATTTTTTTGACGACATTAAAAGATTGCAACCTTAACACTTTAGTACAAAGTACTTAAACAGGAAGATATTTGCTACCACTCCGTACTAGCCACCTAAGAGTAGTCAAAGAAAGAGAAGAAAGATAAAAAAAAAAACAAGAAGAAGATATTTTTCAGATAAGACAAAAACCATAAAAGTAAAACTTTAAGAATCAGAGGACATATCCTGTGTGATAAATTTGACAAGTCTATCATCTTCCAATGTGGCCCAAAAGTCATCATCAATATCCATACTGTTTTCACCATTGGTATAATTATTATCATCAGTAGCCACTGCAACTTCATTACCATTCATAATATTTTGGTCATTTTTATGTTCTTCCGCTATCACCATTGAGGAACTGTTGTCATCATCAATATATTCCTTAAGAGGAAAGTTGGTTTTCGCCTTTGGACCTCTAAATTCTACGGCCTTTTTGTCATAAGCTCTAGCAGCATCTTCGGCAGTATTAAAAGTACCAAGCCAAAGTCGTTGGGCTTTATGCGGATCACGTATCTCAGCGGCCCATTTTCCCCATGGCCTTTGTCTCACTCCCCTAAATTCCTTCTTGGTATTCCTCCTCCTTCTCTTCTTCTTCCCGCTCTCCAGAGAAACAGTGTCCACATTATTACTCCTACATGGCATTGAATTATCTGACGTGGCTGCATTTTGAACTTCCGACAAAAGCTTAGCAGCTTCTCCGTCCGCCCGACCATCAGCGGCGGCGCCTGAGAAAACATGTTTGAGAGCTGACACCATGTAGTGAGATTCTTGTTGATGAGTCAGTTTGTGAGTAAAAGTAGATAAACTATTCATTCTTTCCCTTTGTAGAATAGGCTGTTGTTTAATGAAGTAATGAAAGAGGAGTGTGGGCGTATTTATAGTATAATAATATTCTGTTTTGGGGTGAGCTGGAACACTAGTCAGACACGAGGTTGACTTTGGTGTAGGCCACGTATAAGTATTAAATGACTTCACTCTACTCTGATTACTTGAGATCTTTAATGACGTGCTTATTTGTGGAAGAATTGGCCCACGTGACGAAAGCCTCTTTACACTTAACAGCAAAGCATTCTTTTCTAATAAAAGAAATGTAGTATTCGTAGCTTCTAAAAGATAATACTCTAATAAAATGCAATTGGAAACTTCTATATTCAAGAGCTTACATTCTATTTTTTTAAATTTTAATATACTTACTCATCTTAAGTACTACGTAACTTAATTAATTCAAAATTATTTTTTAATTTGTATACAAAATATTTGCAAGGAGTTAAAAGTGTACTATTCTATCTTGTATTTCACCAACTTACTTTTATTTGTTAATTACATTAAAAATAATTCTACTAATACACAAAGATAATACATGCATTTTTTTAAATACATTCTACTAAATGATCCTTACGAGTATATCAATAAATATTGGACAAGTAAGAGTATATATAAACTCTTAATTAGTACTAATTTTTGGTATAAAAAGGTTTTACATATCTTAAAGATGTCTGTACATGAATAATAACTTTTATGTATAGAATATTAAATGTAAGACAAGTTATATATTATATTATATATAACATGCAGTAGTAGAAATGTATACTGTATTTTATTTTGGTTGGGTGTGCGAACGGTTAGCCATCTTTATGCCACTTGTGTCTGCAAACTGCTGAGCTGCTTAGCCAAAGGAAGTGTCACGTTGAGGTTTGATATCAGCAGAATTAACGTGGTCTTTCTTTAGAAAAAACTCAGTAACATGTCAAATATGCACTTGACACCGCAACATTCTCCTATTCCTATAATTACGACATGTAATTATCGAAGGTTCCAGAAGGAACAGTAGATGGAACTTGGAAGCTTCTACCATACGTCATCAAGAAGTATTACTTTTTTCCTTTCAAAATAACTTGTTAATTTTAAGACATGAAGTAACATCATTTTTTTCTTTTTTTTAAGAAGGTCTAAATTAAAAATATCATTTATTTTGAAATAAAGAAATTATCTTATAATTATGTGGTCTTAAATATCCATGCTATTCATGTATTTGAAACGGTAACATTATATAGGATATAGTGTTAATGTTGGACTTTAATGATCGAACATTTCACTCATTTATATTACATATATAATGTTGATCGTAGTATTATTATTCGATAAATTGCATTTAGTTTTGGTTAATGCTATTTTATGATGTTACACTTTGATAACAATTCTTCGTTTCAATCATTCTATTTTAATTTTGTATGCATTATCTTATCTATATCCTACTATTTTCTTGAAGAAGTTTAAATCTAAATTATTTGCATTGAAGCATCACTATCCAATTCATTCCAACTTCAATAGTATTCTTCTTAGTTGACTACTTGACGATATGACAACCAATTTCAAAGGTCAAAAAGTATTTTTTATTCAAACTTCACAATATGATTTTGTAGTAGTTTTCAAAGGACCACAAAGGCATGAATGCTAAATGTCTTAATCCGTAAGTTTCACTGAGACACTTTATTAAAAAATTGAGACCTTCCCACGCAAAGTTGAGTCAATTCACTAGAAAAGCTCTTTTACGTCTTACGCATAAGTCAACTTATTTAAATTTTTCACGTGTTCAATTAAATATAAAAACTATTTAGAAATCTTTTATTAGTGTTGGTATAGCTAAATTTTATAATAGATTTTACATTTTTTCTAAAAGAAAAGAATTCAAACCGCCTTAAATGTGTTGTTCGATTCTTTTCTTGTTTGTATAAAGATAGTATCTCTGAGGGCTGAGTATAAAATATCAAAAGTTGAATCAAATCAAAATTTTTGATAATTTGATATTCGGTAATTAATTTGCTATTTGATATGATATTTAAAATAACGATATTCAGATTTTATATTTGGTATGAGACATGAATATCATTTGGTATTCGATATTTCTTGACTATCGAATTATTTACTTAATGAAAATCATATCTCAATAGGTCAATTGCTCGTTAGAACAAGTCCAAAGAGAAAGTTAAAAGACTACACATAAACAACCCAAATGCATATGTCTTTTAGTTGTATCAATATGTTTTTCTTGACAATCTTCTTACTTGTTGATCTTCTATTATATCGGGCCTCTACATAGAAAAATAAAAATAATTGGAACAATAGTATTAACTTTGTACTACAATCGGTTACAACTTCAATATTGTATTACTAAATACCCTGCCAAAGTTGATTTATCGATTACTGAATTATTGAACCGAAATTTATTAGTTGTATTTGATAACTACTTTTAACTACCAATAAATGAATCACTGATTTTGAAATCTGAAAATATTGAATCGAATACCAAATCCCACCTCTACTCTCTCCATTCCAATTTAAGTATTTAAATTTAATTAAATACATAATTTTAAAAAAAAAATTATAATCTAAAATTAAAAATGTATTTAGTCCAGATTTTAAACTTATCTTATAAAATGTTAAACTAAAAAACTTATTGATAATTAAAAGAAGACACTCTTTTTTTTTTTTTCTGTTTAAGAAGAGAGTGCATATAAAAAACTTACTGATAATAAAAAGAAGACACTCTTTTTTTTTTCCTTCTATTAAGTAGTTAGAAGAGTGTGTATGTATAAATATATATATATATATATATATATATATATATATATATATATATATATATATATATATTTATTTATTTATTTTATTTAATTTTTTATTTTTCTATTAAGAAGAGAGTGTAATCATATTTTGAAGTATTGGAGAAACAACCCAAAGAAACACACATAAACCGAATTAAGAGGATTTAAAGGATGAGAAGAACATATCCTGTGTGATCCATTTGACAAGTCCATCATCTTCCAACTATCGCCTGCGCCGGAGACACCATGTAGTAAAATTCTTGGTTTTGAGTCAGTTTGTGTGCAAGGGTATAACATTGATTAACTTGAAGTTGACAATCTTGACACAAAATACTCATTCTTTTTTTTTTCCTTATAAAATAAGAAATTCACCTGAAATTTGTTGTACGTAGTTGTTCATGATTGACCTGCATAAGTTGTGTGTGTATTTATAGATTCTGTTTTGACTTTTGAGGATGTTGCTGGGGTGGGGTGAGCTGGAACACAGACTCCACACCACACTAGGTTGACTTTTATGTAGGCCATAATAAACAACTCTAATAATTACTTGATGGCTAATTGCCCATGTGATTTCTTTAAAAGTCAAACAGACAAACACTTTTTCCTCTCGACAGCAAAGCATCTTCGTGGGTTCTGTGGTTACTAAAAAATATCTTCGTAGGTTCTATAAAGAACTTAGGAACTTTCTAATTTCTATTTATAGGAGGTAGCTTAGCATCCAAAAATTGGACTTTATATTTCTTTTCTAATACTAATGTTTTATTACTGTTTCCTCTTGCCTATACTCCATATTAATTGGATCGTTGGGTATCTTTCTTAAAAAAAAATATTTTAGACATAAATAAAATATTTATCTTAATGATTATCGTTTTAATTATTTTAAAACTATTTTCATAAAAATATAAAATAATGAAAAACTTCAATAAATAAAGATAAATGTAAAATCATTTTAATAATTTTTTTGAATTTTAAATTAATTTTGTTTTGGCTGAAGGCTCTGTAAGGTGCTGAATCAGTAGTTGCACGCACACGAGGTGAGCCAGCCTTTATGCCATTTGTGCATATAAAACTGAGGAACTTCAGTCCGCTATGCGGAGTTGACAGCGTAACATTCTCGTATTTAGGAAGTAGAAACATGCCATCCTCGAAGGTTCTGGAAGGAAAACGTAAAAGCTTCTATTACCAGTTGTTTGTTGAGTGAGATAGGATAGAATAAAAAATATATAACTTATCTAAATCATGTAAAGAATAAATTACATTCTATCCCTACTTTTTTTCTAATTATAATAATTTTTTAAAATTTGTATCTTTCGGATACATAAGTCACCATTCGGATACATTAATTCACCATCTAGATATATTAATTCTAATACAAGAAGAATCTTTCTATTGCGCTAAAAAGGAAATAAAATCTGAAAATTAATTAAATTCCATAAATTACGCTTACGTTTCTTCTTATTCTCAATCATACAAAGGCAAATTTTATATGAACGAAGAAATTCAAAATTTCAAATTGCTCTCTGCCCCCATCAACAAAGAAACCTTTTAGATTTAATTAAAAATCATTTTTTTTAAATTTTGGGTAAGCGAGGTGAGTTATGAAGGATACAAAAGTGATGAAATTGTTGTTGGACAAACAATTTCCTTTTGAATCTTCAAGTTCATCGAAGATCCTTTCAATTTTGATTCAAGATTGTCAAAAAAATTGAGATTCAAGATTCTTTATTCTCCAATTCATCGAAGATTCTTTCAATTTTGATTCAAAATTGTTGAAAATTTTGAGATTCAAAATTCTTCTCCTAGTTTGTTGAAGATCCTTTCAATTTTGATTCATAATTGTCAGAATTTTTTTTTTGGACGACTATGTTTCTGCAATATTTTCTTTGTCCTGTTTTGAA
Organism: Solanum bulbocastanum; assembly: GCA_037074985.1. Lineage (NCBI taxonomy): Eukaryota > Viridiplantae > Streptophyta > Magnoliopsida > Solanales > Solanaceae > Solanum > Solanum bulbocastanum. Next base: position 36,654,973 of record CM073598.1, on the reverse strand, counting down.
GAGGAATTAGAAGTAGGGAACCAGAAGACGCCATAACTCGACCACCAATACCACTAATGACTTGTTTCATTTTCTCTGTTGTCGTCTGTAGATAAATAAAGCTTCAAACATAGCTCAAAGTTCTAAGCCAATGCAATTTAAGTGCTTGTAAATTGTTACCGTCGCATACCCTTTATCTTATGTACATCATGCTTGTCTTTGCTACTTAACATTTTACTATTTATGTATTTTGTTATATTGATAAATATTGTATTTATACTAGATATATTAAATAAATAATTGTGTCCATAAGATGTTAGATTTGAGATCAATGCATTACCGTGTGGTAATTGCTATGTAAGTGATATATTTAGTATAAATTCAAATTTACGTATCATATCTAAAAAATTAGACCATGATACATTATTTTTTATGTATCTTGTTTAAATTGATAAGTATTATATATACTAGATACATTAAATAAGTAATTGTTGCCCATAAGATGTTAGATTTGAGATCGATACATTATCGTGTGGTAATTGCTATGTAACTGATACATTTAGTATAAATTCGAATTTACGTATCATATCTAAGAAAATAGAGCATGATATATTACTATTTATGTATCTCGTTTAAATTGATAAGTATTGTATTGTTACGGAATACATTAAACATGTAATTATTGCCCATAAGCTGTTTGGTTTGAGATTGATACATTTAGTATAAATTAGTATTTATGTATCATGCCCGTATAATTTGACGTAGCTATGTATCATATACAAAAAAAAAATTGTGAATATGATAAAAATGATTTAGTTATAAAATAGTATTGCACATACATATGAACGATTCGTTTTTGTCCTAATTTTCTCCATGTTTGTTTTGTCATGTCCATGTATGGGTGGTTTATTGAGTCTACATTCTAATCATCTCTCTAACAGTAAAACACTTGTCTGTGTATGAAAAATTACCCCAATATTCACATGATTTTTCTGTAAAAAAAAAAAACGAATTGGAAAGAAAAAACTAAATGAAGAACTACTTTTTGATTAACTTTAAATTATTAATCGGAGAGAGAAAATATTTAAAATTCAAAATAAAGGAGTGATGAAGGTAACATGATATAGTGAAGTGATTATAGGTATGATAAAAGGGAGAAAATAGTGAAGTGAAAGATTGAAAGTTATGTATGTGAAAAGGAGATAATTTAAGAAAAAAGAGGAATTTTTATAATTTTTTAAAATGATAGGAAATAATAGAAAATAAAATAAGAAAAATTGTGTAATTAGATAATTTTTCCAATATATGATATTACATTGCTACAGTAATATTTTTAAAGCATGTTTTTAAGAACACTATGCTACAGTCACTTGAATTTAAGATTTTAGACGACAAAGTATATAATTACGTTTTAAGATAAAAGAAATTTATAGTATCGATAACTTAGACAAACAAAAGATAATTAATTATATCATCACAAAAAAAATTATTTGCTTACATTGTTTTGCTTTTGAAATTAAGAAAAAAAACCTGAAGGGGGCAACTTTATATGAAACTAGCAACTAAAACAAAAAAAAACATTCTGAAATATCTATAAAACAAAATATAACAAAAAATTTGAAAGTACAGTACTAATGGTCGATAATTAAACATCGTCAATACATAAATTAAATTGTGCAACTTTTGACTAAGAATAATAATCTTCATCTTCTTCTTCTGGTGGATGAAAGTTGAGATCTGGACGACGATACTTCACTACAGGAACCACATCATCGCGTATAGTTCTTCCTGGTTTTGCTTGTTGTTCTTTTGCAATATTGTCCCCAACACCCTCCTCTAGTGTTACAGGAGCAACAACAACAACCTCTCTTCCTTGTGTTGTTGTAGCCATTGGAGAAGATATAGGCAGATCAACGGTCAATTTTATTGGGAGAATTTCTGTATTTATATTTTAAAATCATAGTTATAAATAACTATTATAAATTCAATAAATAAAATGAGTTATGATTTCGAATCTTTTCTTACTAGAATAATATGAATTTTGATCGGAGTGCATCCTATTCCCATATAAGGGTTGAGCTGGAAGAGTGTCTTTTCTTGTAGACGACTGATCTTTCTTGTTGTAGGTAGTGTTGACCGTTTTAGTTGGCCCTGATTTGCGTGATCCCTCACCAAACACATCACACAACCGCTTACGTGGAGTGTATGTGCGTGATCCATCACCAAACACATAACGTAACCGCTTAGCCATAATCCGGATGTTCTCTTCTATTTCTGCGTTCTTTTGTTGTTTTGCAATAGCAACAGCTGCAAGAGCAACCTCTTTTTCTTGTGCTGCATCCTTTTTTGCTTTTTCCTCCAAAATCTTCTCTTGTTCACCGTTTTGCGCTTGATCATTAGTAGATATTTCCTTGTTAGACACTAGAGGAGGTTGTAATTGATCAGCTCTACCTATGGGCAGATCAACGGTCAGTCGTATTCCAGGAGATCCCCGGATGTTCTCTTTTATTTCTGCTTTCTTTTGTTGTTTTGCAATAGCAACCTCTTTTTCTTGTGCTGCCTCCTTTTTTGCTTTTTCCTTCAAAATCTTTTCTCGTTCATCCCTTTGCGCTTGATCATTAGTAGATATTTCCTGGTTAGACACTAGAGGAGGTTGTAATTGAGCTCCACATATGGGCAGATCAACGGTCAATCGTATTCCAGGAGATTCCCGGATGCTCTCTTTTATTTCTACTTTCTTTTGTTGTTTTGCAATAGCAACAGCTGCAAGAGCAACCTCTTTTTCTTGTGTTGCATCCTTTTTTTGTGCTGCCTCCTTTTTTGCTTTTTCCTCCAAAATCTTCTCTCGTTTTCCCTTTTGTGCTTGATCATTAGTAGATATTTCCTTGTTAGACACTAGAGGAGGTTGTAATTGAGCTCCACTTATGGGCAAATCAACGGCCAATTGTATTCCAGGAGATCCCCAGATGTTTTCTTTTATTTCTGCTTTCTTTTGTTGTTTTGCAATAACAACAAGAGCAACCTCCTTTTCTTGTGCTGCCTTCTTTTTTGCCTTTTCCTCCAAAATCTTCTCTGGTTCACCCTTTTGCTCTTGATCATTAGTAGATATGTTTTTGTTAGACACTAGAGAAGGATGCAATTGAGCTCCACCTATGGGTAGATCAACGGTCAATCGTATTCCAGGAGATCCTGTATTAATATTTTAAAAAACTTTGTTATAAATAAGTATATTGAACTTAATAAATAAAAAAGTTATGATTTTGAATATATATATATGTGTGCGCGCGCGCGTGCGTGTGTGTGTTTTCTTACTAGAGTCTGCTGAATTTGGATTGGACTGCATCTCATTCCCAATCAAGATTTGACGATGTGGATGAATGTCATTTTCTGTAGGCACCTGATCTTTTTCGTTGTACACAACATTGCCTATTTTAGTTGGTCGCTTAATTGGAATGGGTTCTCCAACTGTTGATCTGCGTGATCCATCACCAAACACATCACACAACCGTTTACGTGGAGTGTATGTGCGTGATCCATCACCAAACACATAACGCAATCGCTTAGCCATGAATAGGATCTTATCTTCTACTTGTGCTTCCTTTTGTTGTTTTGCAACAACCTCTTTTCCTTGTGCTGCCTTTTCCGTCAAAACCTCCTTTGGATCACCCTTATGTGCTTGATCATCGCTAGATCCATCCTTGTGAGGAGGATGTAATTGAGCTCCATGTATGGGTAGATCAACAACCAAGCACATTGAGTCAGTCAATTTTATGGTGCCAAATTCTGCATTTATATTTTAAAGACTCAGTTATAAATAATAGTTTTAATCCCAATAAATAAAAAAAATAAAAATGGAGTCGCATTAATTTTGATGTCAATGCTACCTGTAATAACGGTTTCACTTGCAGGATGAGGAATGACATCACTTGAAAAAACAGGAGGAACAAAATCATTCTCAGTGCGATTAGGATTGAACGAAGAAGTGCCTCTCTTGTTCTTCGTATGTCCAAAGAAATAAAAACAATCATATCATTATACAAAGAAAATACAAATAATTGATTTGCACATATTCGAATTAATTGAAAACACAAAATGAAAGCAAAGTTAACTTTCTACTTAAGTTATTCGGACTTGGGTTTGGGTATCCGATACAAGTGCGGATCTAGAAGTTGGATCCTCTATGACCTAAATTTTAAGATTTGGAGATACAGATTTGTGTGTGGATACATGTGCAGCGAGTTATAAATTTATATTATGAAATATTATGTGGAAAATTCTAGGAGAAAATAATGATCAAGAGGAGAATCTTGGAAGGAGATAAAAGGAAAAAGAGTGACAATAGAAATTTATATATACAACATATTCTATTTTCTTCAATTTCACCTTAGGTTTTATTTTATTTACACAAATTATTATATTTGTAGAAAATTTCTTCCTCGAATTTGGTCAAAGTATTCGAAATTGGTTGACCAGAAAGGGTACGGATCCCACACCCACACCTACCTTGTATCGACATGGATACATCAAAAATGAAGAATTCGAGCAACTTTAGCAATTTTTATATAGATAGATAGATAATCAAACTAGGAAAACTTACGTTCTTTTTATCCTTTGAAGACCTTTTCTCAGTTGAAGCATTGTCAGATCCTGATGATGACGCCATATGTGCTTAATTAATTTGAAAGAAGAAGTAAGATTAGTACTATTGATGAGTGATGCGGTGAGAAAAATTAGTAATGGAGGACTTCTATTTATAGCTCTTACTTGTAATCTAGTAATCAACGATTTGTTGACTCTCCTGTCAAATATTTATAAGATTTACTTGCCATTAATTTAATTTGATATATACATTTATTAAAATTTATAATTTGTTTAAATTGCTCCCAAAGCAATTAATTTAGAATTATTACATTAATGAATTGAATTACATGTGAATAGGAAGAATATTTGAATATAGTAATTATGAGGGAAAATTATTTTCACCATCAACTTTGCTTTCAAATCACCCCCTCCCCCCCCAAGCCCCACCCACCTAAACTTTGAACAATTATCAAACTTCTCCCTTCTTCCTAATTAAAATGTTAAAATGTATATTACAGCCTTTTATTATCAACTTTTTTCTTACTTCTTTAGAATTTATAATTTTTTTTTTGTTTATTTTAATTCACGTAACAATTTTTTCGTAAAAGCATAAACATTATTTTTTTGAACGAAAAAAATGAGAAATATTGATTAAATATATAAGCTAAGGATATTCTATAATGAAGTAAATTAGTATAATGATAAAATTACTTTTATCTATAATAATTAAAATCCTAATATTTATTTATACAATTGAAAATAGCAAATATTAATAACCATATAAATACATTTCGATGTAGGAGATACAAAAAGAATAATTTAATTAAGGTCAAATTCTTAAATATTGTATTTAGTTAGATTTTAAATTATAATTTATGTAATACTCTATCATTGTCAATCAAAACTTATTTATTTATATAGGCAATAGAAAATATCTCTACCATTTATATCACTTGACTCTCATTTCATGAATAGTTGTTTTAATTAGTTGGCCAATTATGAAATCAATTTTTTTTTTTGATATTCTTTTATTTCTATCTTTAGTATTAAATAATTGCATAAAGTAGTACTAGTAGTCAAATTTAAAGTTTCAAAGCATTATTAATAATGTTAGTTTAGTAAAATACACCTCTAATTATTTTTTAAAGAGGTGTCATATCAAAAAGGAAGTATTATGAACCTTAGAAAGTAAGAGAGTGGAATAAGACAAAAATATATGCATACATACATATACACACACTTAATGCATAGTATATTGAAATAACGTTCATAAAAATAATATCAATTTTGTGAAAATTCACAAATATATTATTCTACTTACAATATTAATGAACATAAGGAAAAAAGTAATAAATACCTAAATTTCATATATATATATATATATATATATATATATATATATATAGAGAGAGAGAGAGAGAGAGGGAGAGAAAAAGAAATTGGTATTACATATATGTGATATAACAAGGGTAAGATAGACAATACATACAATAAAGGAGGAAGTTGATTATTATTCAAAATTGAGGAGGGACTTTGATTCTAAAAACAAAAATGGAGGATGAAATGATTTTCACCCTAAAATTGTTATAATATTTCTTATTATCATATATAGGGTCCACATCAATGATGATATATGTTTTGGTTCACTTATATGGTCAAGAAAAAAAATTGAAAAACACATTGAGTTGAGAATGATTGTTCAATTTTTTTCATTAACACAATAACAATTAATATATCACAATTCAAAAAAAATATTTAAGGTTTAGTAAATGAATCATTTGCATCAACTTTGATCCACATTTGAGCTCATTTTATTTCACTAGTGCTTCCACAAATTATAAAATGAGGATTGTAGTATAAAGACAAAAAGAAAAAATAAATAAATGAAGACAAAAACATTGAATGTTTAGTTTGATAACACAACAAATAATAACGAATGAAGTTTGTCAAAGAAATTGATAAGATACCTGAGATTTTGTATTTTCTGTTGTTGTTTGTGGAGATTTGGACGTCAAGGAATATTGTTTCTTCAACGTTTTATCGGTCAGTAGAATGACCTTTCGAAGTGAATCTGAATTTAAATGGGTTCATGTACTCTAACAAATTAAGATGGTGACTTTGAGCTTTTCTTTTTAATAATATTGTTAATATCTTTTAACATTCTAAAATAAGAAAATAGATGAATAGTCATCTTAATTTTAAATAGCGCCACATAATAAGGATTCTCTTCTCTTTTTTTTTAACTGATATTGTTAATGTGTTTCAACATTCTAAAATAAGAAAATAGATGAATGGTCATCTTAATTTCAGAGGAAAAAAATCTAATATTGTAAATGTTTTTATAGCATTCTATAATAGGGAAATAGATAAATAGTCATCTTAATTCCAAAGAGCGCCACATCACCAAGCTAAGGATCCTCTTTTTCTTTTTAACTAATATTTAAAAATATATTTTAACATTCTAAAATAAGAAAATAAATAAACGGTTATCTTAATTTCAGAGAACGTCACATTACTGAATTAAGAATCCTCTTTATTTTTTAACAAATATTGTAAATATTTTATAACATTCTAAAATTAAAAAAAAATAAATCAATGGTCATCTTAAAATCACCTGTCTAAGGTTCCTCTTTTTTTTTAAAAAAAAAATAAAATAATCTAATATAGTAAATATTTTTTAATATTCTAAAATAAGAAAATAGATAATAGGTCATCTTAATTATAGGGCTGAGTCTCCTATTTTCCTTTTTTGACTAATATTGTAAAATATTTATGACATTCTTAAATAAGAAAATAGATAAATGGTCATTTGAATTTCAAAATATGCAACATCACTAGGCTAAGAATCCCCCTTTTCTTTTTTAACTAATATTGTAATTGTTTTTTGACATTTTAAGAATAAGAAAATAAATAAATCGTCATCTTAATTTAAAAAAGCGTCGCGTCACTGTTGGCTGAACCATTTGCTACTAGCGCATGGCAACCACAAGCAGTCAAGAAAACAAACAAGTATATCTCGGCATAAAATTAAGCCCTCGGCCGGCAAGGCCCCTGTAAAAAGATCCATAAAAGAAACAACTACTCCCAAGAGTTCATATAAAGAAATAGCTAACTAGCACAAAAGTCCTGATTAGGCTGTCAAGGCCACCATGATCTCTATACCGAAATTGAAAGCAGGTATATCAAGACAATGCATCACACAACTAACAAGCCTCAGCAAACCTACAAACTAGGCCAGCATGGCCATAACGTAGCTATAAACCCTACACACTAGTCTGCAAGCCTCTAAGAGTAGTAAAGATTGGCGGGACAGGACCCCAACCTACCCATGAAAATATATACAACAAAAGCTAACAAACCTCCTAACTCTGGCAGCTCCGGAGGAAAAGGGCTAGCCAACCGGATAGAAGTCAATCATGCTGCTGAGGAGGTCTACTGGATTGTCTGTCGGGACCTGCATGAATGAATGCAGCGCCCCCAGGCAATGGGGCATCAGTATAAAATAATGTACAGATTATGAAAGACAATAGACTATGAGCAGGTATCCTAATATACTGGAGTAATCGAGTAAATAAATCAAGAATAAGATAAGCATACTGACCTGCTCCTAAATCTAAACTTATCAAAAATAATAAAACAACAACCTAACCAAGCCCAAACAGCACACAAGACCACCTACCCAGGCCCCCATATGCTCGGCAGGTACAAACAGCACACAAGACTACCTACCCAGGGCCCCATAAGCCTAGAAAGTGCCAATCAATCTATATACCCCTATCGATAGTCCCCTAGCCCCGTAGGTAATCACATAGCTCTCTTAGGCAATAGTATAGCCCCGTAGGCAGCACATAGCTCTCTTAGGCATCATATAGCATATAGGCAACTCATAGCCCTCTTAGGCAACGACATGGCCCCGTAGGCAACTTATTGCCCTTCTAGGCGTTAATATAACCCTGTAGGCAACTCATAACCCTTCTAGGCGTCAATATAGCCCTGTCGGTAGAACATAACCTTTCTAGACACATATCACATTTTTGCAGCTAATCACAATAGCCCAAAGGGCAACAATAACAATCCAACAACTAAAAGTGAGCAATTTAGTTATAAGCAACCTATACAAATAGCCTCTAAGTCGTGTCCAACATAGGAACGCTACTACTAAATAAGAATCTCGATAAGAGAGGATTATATCCACTCGAGCAGCCAACAATCAACAATAATGTCTACAAGTATAACAACGATAACAACTCAATTACATTGCTCCTAAGCTTTAAGGAAACATGCCGCAAGAAGAGAATAGCCTTAGCATACCTTTTTCGCCGAATTCACGTGGCCTAACAACTTTTACTCATAACTCCCTCGATACTACAACAAGGTAGGACCATAATCAAAACACAAAAATAAAAGATACAATGACGATACAATAAAAGATATGTATTTTTGTTGCAAATTGCTATTTGCTGCTTATAAAAGCTAGAGTCGATGAAAAAAGGGTCTTACCTCGATCTTAAGTTCGTAATACGCCCCCGAAACCTTTAAATATATCCAAACCCTTGTTGTCCCAACACTAAAGTGTGATATGCTACGAAATCGATAAAACAAATTATACCACGATGATGAGCCCAACACGTAGAACAACTTTCGTCAAGAACTTAAGTCGAGAAAATCTATACTTTAGTTGATCCTAGAAATATGTTTCTCTAATTTTTCTAGTTCTTAGCTAAAAAATGAAGAAAAGGTTCGAAGAAGAAGATATATGTAAAGTTCCACCGACCTAGGGTCCCACCTCACATGCATGCTTGTGCAGTCCCACGAAAACACAAATATCTCTCTATTTTGAAGTCGTATGAACAAACGGTTTGATGCGTTGGAAACTAGACTCGTAGACCTTTGATTCTATAGGTCGTGGGCCCCATAAATATTTATAGATTGGGAGAAAACCTCCGAGACATTTGACCCAAATTTCAGCGAAATATTTATAAAGAACTTACGATAACTTCCGCCAACTTTTATTTTTCCATTTACCTAACTTCAAAACTTGAGATGCAACACTTGAACACTTAAAATAGAACATACCAAAGTAATTTTAGACATTTCGAAAAGTCAGGGTGTTACATTCTAATTTTTTTAACCAATATGGTAAATGTTTTTAACATTCTAAAATAGGAAAATAAATGAATGGCCATTTTAATTTCAAGGAGCGTCAAATCACTGAGTTAAGGATCTTTTTTTAAAACTAATATTGTAAATGTTTATTGACATTCTAAAATAAGAATATAAATGAATGATCATCTTAATTTCAGAGAGCGTTACATCATACGCTAAAGATTCTATTTTTTAAAAACTAATATATTAAATGCTTTTTAACATTCTAAAATAAAAATAAAAATAGATAAATGGTCATCTTAATTTCAAAGAGCGTCACATCACCAGGTGAAGGATCTTTTTTTTCTTTTTTTTTTTAAAACTAATATCGTAAACGTTCTTTAACATTCTAAAATAAGAAAATACATACGTCATCATCTTAATTTTACAGAGCGTCACATTGACGAGCTGAAAATCCTCTTTCTTTTTAAACTAACATTGTAAATATTTTTTAACATTCGCTACTAAAAAACAACTAAAAAATGACGGAAGTAAAAGCGACGGACGGCGTCGCTCCAAAAAGCTACGCCATTAGCCATATTGTCCGTCGCTTTTTAATTAAAATTAATTATTTTTATTTTTTTAAAAAGCGACGGACGGCATCGCTTAGTCTGTCGCTTTTTTTTGCGGATTTTTGCGCCAAATATATTTATAATGAATAATTAATTATTTTATATAGATAGCGATGATATTTGTCGCTTTTTATTAAAAATAATTATTTATTAATTTAAAAAAGTCACGCCGTCTGTCGCTTTTTATTAATTTTAATTGTTTAATTATTTTTTAAATAAGCAACGGACAACATCTTTATGTTTGTCGCTTCTTAGTCAAAATATCTGGTCAAATATTTTAAGAAAGCGACGGACAGTGTCTCTTAGTCCGTCACGTTTTGGTCCAAATGTTGGTCAAACATTTAAAAAAAAAAGTGATGGACATAGAGACGTTGTCCGTCGCTTTCTGTAAAATATCTACACTAGCAGACGCGATTTTCCCCATTTCTCCATCTCTTTTCTCTTAATCTCTCTCGATGCTGACGCCGACGCTGTCCGTCGCCATTGCCCACCACCGATCCCGACGCCGACCCACTGCCCTTCTCCTTTAATTCAAAGTTAGGGTTTCATAATATTATTTTAATTTCTTTCAATTTGAGTATTGAATTTGTTAATTAGTGTATTGAATTAGTTTTTTATTGATTGTTAGTTAGTAAGTGAATGATTTAGGGTTTTTGATTGTTAGTTTGACTTAAGGATTATTTGATTGTTAGTTTGTGTTTGTCTATTGTGAATTAAAAATTTTAATGTTAGGGTTAGTTTGAATTAGGGTATCTTAGGATTTGTTTGAATTTTGGTATTTCTTGAGTTAATTAGTTTGATTTTTGAATTGTAAGATTAGGTCGAATTAGGGTATTTAGGGAGTAGTTTGAATTTGGGAATTATTTGAGTTAGTTTGAATTATTATTGAGATTTTAGGACTAATAGTTTGAATTTGGGATTAGAAATAGCTAGCTAGTTTGAATTTAGAGTTTTAGCACAAGTTAGTTTTTGGGATTTTAGGACTAGTTTGAATTTGTGATTTAAGACTAGTTTGAATTATTATTATTGAGATTTTAGGACTACTAATAGTTTGAATTTGGGATTTTAAGACTAGTTTGAATTTGGAATTTAGGACTAATGATTTGAATTACATTTGATATTTTAGGACTAATTAATAGTTTGAATTTGGGACACTAGCTAGCTAGTTTGAATTTAAATTTTTAGGAATTTGAATTACAACTTATAATTAATTATAACTTGAATTTACTATAAATTGAACTTAATTATGAATATGAACTTGAAATTAGAACTTGAACTTGGAACTAATTAGTTTGAATATATAACTAATTAAGTTTAGAAATTAGATATGAACTTGAATTAAAAACTTGAATATATATATATATATATAACTAATATTCTTGGATTTGAAGTTTATATTTAACTAATTTAAGAACTTTTCGTGCTAGACAACTGAGAAAGCTCACCATCTAAAAAAGTTGATACAAGACTATATTGCTTCTTTCATCAAAGTTGGAAATAAGGTAGGTGCTTCTAAATTTCTAAAGTTCAAGTACAATTGTTTTCAGTAATGTGTTTGTGTCCATCTAGAAAGCATAAGTGAGACCGTTCAGCAAATCAAAGAACAAGTGATGAATCTTGCTCGTCAACCTACTACTTCGGCTCCCGATGACATCGACGACATGAGTGATGAGGATGATTATGTAAACCTCACTCCCTAGTTTAGATCCCTAGACAAATATGAACCTTTCAAAATTTTGAAACGAATTTTGAAAGGCTTTATAAGTCTTTAATTTGTGATTTAGATACTTTTGAATGTTATTTTAAGTTTGTTATTTTATGTTTTGTTTAGATTGTTTATTATTGTGTGTGTTTGATTGGGCTGAATAGTGTAGAATTGAATTGAATTGCATTTGCAGGTGGGCAGCAGAAACTGCCAGTTTCTACTGTCAAAAATAGTGCAGAAAAAGCGACGGACAACGTGGTTTTGTCCGTCGCTTTTCTAGGTTTTATTTTTTTTTAAATCCTAAAAAAGCAACGGACAGCGTGGTTTTGTCCGTCGCTTTTCAGGGATTTTCAAAAATAAAATTTCCAGAAAAGTGACGGATTGCGTTGTCTTTTAGAAATAAAATTAAAATAAAGCGATGGAGTTCGTCGCTTTCTTTAAAAAAAATTCTAAGTCGAAAAAATCAAAAAGCAACGCAGTCCGTCGCTTTTTGAAAAGCGTTGAGTTAAAAAGCGACAGAGGTAACTGCATCGCTTTTCCGTCGATTTTGACCAAAAAAAGGACACAGTCCGTCACTTTTGACCGTCACTTTTTTACAGTTTTTTAGTAGTGATTCTAAGATGAGAAAATAGATAAATGGTAGAAATTCATCTCACCTCGAGTATCAATTGAGTACCCATAAATATTATTAACACTGTAAATTTTAAATAGGTATTGATTAAAATAATTTTAAATTTTAATATAAAATAAGTTATATATACAATATATGGATTTGTATGATATTAGTAAATCATCTTAGTAAGTGTTAAATGAATACCTACAAATATTATTAACATTGCTAATGTGGTGTGGAATAAAATTTAAATTTGTAATCTAAAATAAGATTATATATTTTTGTGTGGTAGTAAGTTATTTATCTAAAGTAAGTTACATGTAGGGGTGTTCACAGATCGGTTTGGATAGGTTATTGGTCGAAATCAAAATCGAAAATCACAACCAAAACCAACTTTATCGGTTATAAAATTATCAAAATTAAACCCAACCAAACCAAGTATAACATACATTTATCAGTTTAATTGTTATCCGTTTTGATTCGATTTGATTTGGTTATTCAGTTATAATCATACACAAAAATAAAAGAGACAATTCATTCAAAATATGAAAAAGGTGTCAACAATCCATTCAAAATAAAAAAAATTAGAATGACTAGCATTACAAGACTTTTGATCACTAAATTTACCATAATAAAGCTTCAAAATTCAATATTTTAACTTAGAAGAAAGAGAAAATGACATTTTCAAACCCACAATTGTCATATACACTCATGAAACGAATACGATAAATGCTAGAACCTTAGGCATTTTTGGTGTCATAAGTAAATTTCTAAATAAATTTTGATAAAAACATATATTAGATCTTTAAAATTGTTTATAAAATAATATATTACGTATTGTGTAATAATAAAATGTATGTATATAATTTGCCTATTCGGCTCGATTATTTCTTAAATTTTTAAAACAAAATCATAATCATACACAAATATTATTGATTTTAAAAATCTAGAATCAAATAAAATGAAACCCAAATAAAAACAATTTATTTAATCAATTTAGTTTTGTTTTTTGATTTGGATCGATTTTTTTTCAAATCGTAAACACCCTTAGTTATATGTGTGCATTTTTACGATAGTAAATTATCAAATTAAATATTAAGTGAATACATATAAATATTATTAACTTTACAAATTTTAAGTGTTAGATTAAAATAATATTACAATTTTAATCTAAGATAGCGTGTATAAATAAATATATATAGATAGATAGAAAAGTACTTTTGTGTATTTAAGACCATTATAATTTTTTTTTAAAAAAATCTTAAAATTTGTACCAAGTAATCAAATTAGATTATTATTTTTTTAAAAATATAATATATGATTGCACCCTCTTTTAACACTTGAGTACATTACTAAATACTAGAGTCTACCTACCACTCCTTGGTAGCCACGCAAATGAAGTTGAAGGAAACGAAAAAACAACCCAAAGAAATAAAGATATTTTCATACAGAAAAACCGAAATGGAATAGATGGAGGAGGAGATCACAAAAACATATCTTGTGTGATCCATTTGACAAGTCCATCATCTTCTAACGTCTCCCAAAAGTCGTCGTCATCTCCATTTTGCATAATACTACTACTATTTTCACCATTAACAGCCACATCATCACCATTAAGGACTTGTACTAATAATTCTTTCTCTTCTTCCATTACTACAGTAGTCAACTTGTTAATCTCATCATTAACCGCAGTAGCAGCATATTCCGAAATAGGAAAGTTGGTTTTTGCCTTTTCACCTCTAAATTCTATTGCTTTTTTATCGTAAGCTCTAGCAGCATCTTCCGCAGTAATGAAAGTACCCAACCAAACTCGTTGGGCTCGGTGCGGGTCACGTATCTCTGCGGCCCATTTTCCCCATGGTCTTTGTCTCACTCCCCTAAATTCCTTTTTCGTATTCCTCCTTCTCCTCTTCTTCCCCTTCCCCTTCCCCAACTCCACATTAATGCCGCTCCTACGTGGCATCGAATTAGCTGACGTGGCATTTTGAACTTCCAACAAAAGCTGAGCAACTTCGCCGTCCACTCGGCCGTCGCCGGCGCCGGAGACAACATGTCGGACAGCTGACACCATGCAGTAAAGTTGTTGATTTTCAGTCAAATTGTGTGCGAGGGTATAACAGTCATTTTCTTGAAGTAGAGAATCTTGACAGAATCTTTTTTTTTTTTTTTCTAAAATAAGCTGAAACTTGTTGTAGTTGTTATTGATTTTGAAATGGATATATAATTGTGTGCTTATTTATTGATTTCGTTTTGGGTATATGTGGCTGGGGTGGGGTGAGCACGCTTACTGCACACCAAGTTAACTCATATGTAGGCCACGTAATGAGCAACTCTGATCACTCCACGTGGCTATTTTGGGAAAAATTGACCCATCTGACATATTCGTAGGTTCTGTAGTTACTAAAAAATATCTTTCGTAAGTTCTGGAAAGAACTTAGAACTTCCTATTTATAGAAGCTTCATTCGGAGGTAACTACCACTCCGAATTGGACTATATTTCTAATAATAAATTTTATAAATAGTGATTTTAAGTACTATTACTTAATTTTAACCCCAAAAAAAGTACTATTCCCTTGGCTGGCCTCTACTCCATATTAATTGAATTATTGTGTATTATATTAGAAAAATATTTCAGATATATTTTACTTTTTCAAATATATTTTTTTAAAATTATAATTTAAAAAAATATGAAATGGTTAAAAAAATCTCATTAAATGAAGGCTAAATAAGAAAATAAAAATTAATAATTCAATTATTTTTGAACTTTGAAATTTTTTTCAAACAATTTATTTAATATAGAGGGAGTTGTAATTTGGACTTTAAATCAATTTTAAGTATTATAATACTCCTCCATTTCATATTAGTTGATCATTTTCTTTATACACACATATTAAAGAATCATAAATAAGAAGATAATTTATTAATTTACATCTTAAAAAATTTCTTTGAAATTTTACAAATAAACATGAACATTTTTTTAAAAAAAAAAATTACAAAGGTTATACATAAAAATTTTAATTAATATTTTCTTGATTAAGGTCAACAACAATTAGTTTTAGTAAGGATAATCAATCAATAATATAGAGCTGACAGACGGTATACTTAAATACTCGATTTAGTTACGGACTTTGGTTGGCTGGGTAAGGTGCTGAATCACTCATTGCATCCACACGTGGTGGGCCAGACTTTATGCCATCTATGCCTCCATTTGACGGCTTTGCTGGGCCACGTAACACCTAGGAGGTTCAGTCCGTTGTGATGAGTTGACGTGGCTCTTTCATTAAAATCAGTCTAAAATTGTGATTCTTAATTAGTAGTAGTTCCTAGGCAAATATGCAGTTGACACCGCAACATTCTCGTATTTAGGAAGTAGAACATGTCATCCTCGAAGGTTCTGGAAGGAAAACGTAAAAGCCTTTATCAAGGGTTATTTGTTGAAGGAGATGACATAGAATAAAGTTCTATGATGACATCCAATTGATTAATATTTTTATAGCATGTTATTGTTATAAAGAACACTATGCTATAGTCAGGCAAATTTAGAATTTTAAAACGATAAGTATATCATTATCTCTTAAAATAAAATTAAATATATTATAGTGTCACTAACTTGACAAGCAAAAAATGAATAATTATATTATCACAAACTCTATATGTAAGGTGGTTTAGAATATGTAAATTTCTTTGAAGAAACAAGGGCAATATGTATTTAACGCATAATATTTAATTTATAAACTATATATATGACTGCAGCCTCTTCACACTTGAGTACATTATTACTCAATACTAGTACAAGATATTTCCTACCACTCCTTACTAGCCACTCAAAAAAAGTTGAAGAAAACGACAAACAAACCAAAAAATAAAGATATTTTCAGACGAATAGAGGATCAGAAGAGCATATGTTGTGTGATCCGCTTGACAAGTCCATCATCTTCTAACGTCTCCCAAAAGTCGTCCTCATCACCATTTTGCATACTACTCCTATTTTCACCATTAACAGCCACCTCATCACCATTAATGACTTCTTTCTCTTCTTCCATTACTACAGTTGGCGACTTGTTAATCTCATCATTAACCGCAGCATATTCTGTAATAGGAAAGTTGGTTTTAGCCTTTTCACCTCTAAATTCTATAGCCTTATTGTCATAAGCTCTAGCAGCATCTTCAGCGGTAACAAAAGTACCAAGCCAAAGTCGTTGGGCTTTATGCGGGTCACGTATCTCAGCGGCCCATTTTCCCGATGGTCTTTGTCTAACTCCCCTAAATTCCTTCACTGTATTTCTCCTCCTCTTCTTCCCCTTCTCTAACTCCACATCAATGCTCCTACGTGGCATGAAATTAGCTGACGTGGTTGAACCCACTCGCATTTTGAACTTCCAACAAAAGCTGAGCAGCTTCGCCGTTCACCAGACCATCGCCGGAGCCGGAGACAACATGTCGGAGAGCTGACACCATGTAGTAATATTCTTGGTTTTGAGTCAGTTTGTGTGTATAACATTGATTCTCTTGAAGTTGACAATCTTGACAGAAAATACTACTCATTCCTTTTTTTGTCCCCAAAAAATAAGAAATAATACTCCAGAAATTTGCTGCAGTAGCAATGCGTTGACATGGATAAGTTGTGAGCTTATTTATAGATTTCGTTTATGGATATATGGCTGGGGTGGGGTGAGCTGGAACACTGAATGCACACGAGGTTGACTTATGAGCAAATTTGATTTCTTTACAGTCAAAGAGTCAAACGGGTCTTTCCACTTACCAGCAAAGCACATTCGTACGAATCGTACGTTCTATATATAGTTACTAAAAAAAATATCTTCATAGGTTTTGGAAAGAACTTACAACTTTAGGAGCTTTACAAAAGCATCCAAAAATTGAACTTTATATTTCTAGTAAATTTTAGAATATATTAATTAAATTGTTGGGGTTATGATATAGTCTTTAAATAAAATACTATTTTTTTATTATTACACCTTTAATTATTTTTAAATTAGTCTATTTAAAAAAATAAATAATTAAAAACTTCATTATCTGAAGGATAAATACGAAAAAAAGTCCTAAGTAATAATTTATTTGTTTAAACTTTTTTAAATTATGAAAAAAATTCCAAGAGGAGTAGTAATTGGATTTTTATAATATTTTAAGTACTCCCCGTAATAATGTTTAATATTAGGCAAACTCTATTTGATTTAGTTTTGATTGGCTGTGTAAGCTGCTGAATCACTAAGTGCATGCAGACGATGTGAGTCAGTCTGTATGCCATTTGTGCACCATCTGACGGCGTTGCTGGGCCACGTAACACTGAGGAAGTTCAGTCCGCTGTACTGAGTTGGCGTGGCCCTTTCATAAAACTCAAACTACATTTGATGGCAAATACGCACTTCACGCCGCAACAGCCTCGTATGTAGGAATTAGAACATGTTATCTTCGAAGGTTCTGGAAGGCATACGTAAAAGCCTCTATTAGTTTTTTTTTTTTTTTTTTAATATAGTATCCCGGTGGGGAATATGATTTTTTTTTTATACTACAATAATGATAATGTATATAAGACAAACTCTATACTAAAATAGTCGACCGATTTTGTTTTGGTTGGCTGTGTATACTGCTGAATCAATAACTGCGTGCACACGCGGTGAGCCAGATTTATGCCATTTGTGCCTCCATCTAACGTAAAAGTTCAGTCCACTGTATTTCATAAAACTCAGAGTACATTGTGATTCTTGTATTGCCAACGCAACATTCTCGTATTTAGGAATTACAACATGTAATCCTCGAAGGTTCTGGAAGGAGGCCTAAAAGCATCTCTACTTTAACTAAGAGAGGTTACTGTTACTTATTAGATTTCAATTCATGGTTTTAATTTTATGAGTATAAAATTTGAATATACGATTCTATTTTATAAATGTTATGTATATATTTATTAAAATACGAATGCTTATTTTATTTGCAAATAGAGGCGGACCTATGTGGATGATTTGAGTGCATGCACACCGGTTAATTGTGAAAAAAATCACTATATATTAGAAACCAGATTGTTGAAGAGCAGTCAATTAATGATTTACCCTTCTCGGTCAACTTCCTTTAGTTGCATTTATTTAATATTTTGTAACGTTTTAATTTATTTGTCCTTTTTATATGTTATGTATTTTTAAAAATAATACATACTAAAAATCAACTTACATATTAAAAAATTGATTTAACTCAAAATTTCACATGTACTACATACATGGGACTAAGAAAGTAACATATATAATTTGAAAATTACATTAAGAGTACTATAAAGAGCAACTTTTACATATAGCAAATATAAAAATCATATTTGTATGTTATAGCTATAGCGCCCCATAGCAAATTTTATGTTTGCTATGAAGCTTTTGATTTGTATAATTCGCTACAAACATTTAATTTTTTACAAATTGTTCAGTTTAGTATAAATTCATCTATACATTATAATTTGTATAATAAAATCTGTATTTGTATAATTATAAGTGTGTAGGACGAAAATATATGTATTTGTATTTTTATATACATTTTTCTCTCGTTTTATACAAACACAAACGCATTTTATACCGAAATGAATAAAATGGCTAATTGTATACCGATTCAGACCGCGAAAGAAGGGGATGTTTGTTGTGAATTACTATTAAAATAAACTATGGCTATACCATTTAATTTGAATTAATAGTTTGCTATTTCATACAATTTTTCCTACTATAAATCACAATTATTAAAAACTTAAAATACTTTTAAAATGTACTAAAAATTTGGTTGAGTACAAAATATTGCATGTGCCGCGTAAGTTGGGAATGAATAAGTAACATATATTATTTGAAAATTAAGTTAAAAAGTATTATTTAATCACAACTTAAAATATTTAAAAACATATTAAAAATTTACTTTAACTCTCAAAATTTCACTTATGCCACATAAATTTGGACAAAGAAAATACATATTATTTAAAAATTATGTTAATTAAGAGTACTATAAGTCATAATAATTAAAACTTAAAATAATTAAAAAAAACATACTAAAAATTTGGTTGACTACAAAACTTCACATATGCTACATAAGTTGTGACAGAGTGAGTAACATATAATATTTAAAAATTACGTTAAAAGTATTATAAATTACAATAATAAAGAAAATATCACATATGCCATAAATATTATTTGACAAATACGTTGAAAATATTATAAAAAAAATTAACAGCAAAAAATTTAAAGATGTAGCAATTCTTATATATATTTTCTTAGGCTCACTAAGATTCGTTGCATTTCGAATCTCATCTACTACTGCTCCACACATCTTTGGGTTCGCCTCTGTTTGCATGTTTTGTCTTATATTTATAATAATGATATTTACCGGATATAATATTTTTGAAGCATACTTTTTTAACACACAAACTAAATAAGTATAATGCCGTCAAAAATACAATGTGGTTTCTTTCCAGTATTATAATATTGATGGCCTTATAACTACTTTGTAGAATTTGTATTTGACTTTGGTTAAAATTTTTTACTACCTTTTATCACATAGTAGTTCGGTAACCGTTCTCTATTAAAATAAAAAATCCTACTTTGGCTATTTAAAATGTACTAATATCTCATCAATCATATTCTTCTCTTGAAATTTTATTTTTAGAAATCTAAATTGTTTAAAGCTGGCAATTACGTCTAATTTCACTTTTAACTTAAATTCTTCTAAGCTGTCTATACTTGCCGTGCATATCTTTCTTCTGAACTGTATATACACAGTGCCGGCTCAATGCTTATAAAAATTAGGCATATGTCTTAGGCTCCCATTTTTAGGGGGCCTCAAATTAATTTTTTTTATAGAAAAAATTAATTATTTAAGATAAATGTATTTTTCATATATATATATATGTATTATTTTATTCTCCTTATAAACCTCAATCAAATAGAAGAAAAAATGTTGTTTTGTCTTCTTACACTCTCTTTATTAAAAATATGAATCAATAGTAAAAATCATGTGTTGGATAAAACAAATAACAAGTCTGTTTAGATTGACTTATTTTATGTGCTTTTAAATAAAAAAGAAGTTTATAAGCAGTTTTGGCAACTATTACTTATAAAATAATGTTAACAATTTATATAATAATTGCCTTAATTAAAAGATTTTAGGCCTTTAATTTAAATTTCTCTTTAGCCTCTAAGTACGTTGAGTCGCCTCTCTATATATACATCGCATTAAGAACTTTTTAAATGCAAGATAACACTACCTTAATTTTTCACTTCACAAATATGATTTTGTACTACTAGTTTGCGAAGCTGGTTTTCCTCATCATCCTCATAAACTCTTCCGCACTTACTTCTCCATCACCTAAATAAAAAAGCACCCAAAAGTATACTTTAAAAATGGATTTATCCGACTGGAAACGATAAATTTAAGGAAGAATGAGAGAAGTGAACTTACGATCACGATCTGCTGCCTCTATCATCTCTTGTATTTCTTTTGCGCTGAAATTTTCACCCAACTCCTTGGCAATTTGCTGAATATCTGCCGCAGATATTTTCCCCTGCATTCGCAAGATGTATTATTACAAGGACTTACATAGTTTCTATAACCGAGAAATTCCCAAGGGATTGGTGGAGCACGATTCAAAACTCAGTGGATAATAAAGACTAACATTTTTATCTTGGTCTAGTATATTAAATGCTTTTGCGAGATCCTCTTTAGTGTCCCTCTCCCCTATTTTGGCAGTCATCATGTGTACAAATTCATCGAAATCGATTGCACCACTACCATCCTTGTCAACATCAGCAATCATCTGCTCAACTTGCTGAAAACAAAAGGTTTGGCATGTAACATTAATTAATCATGCCAATCATGATCCAGAAGAAGAAGTAAACTAGAAGGATTCAATGGGATTGAAAAATTACCTCCTCTGTCATTTCAAATCCAAGGGCCCTGCAATAGAAGTTACATTAGCACATAACTGTGTATAAGAACTAATTAGATTGATTTAACTTCCGAAAAGAAATTACCAAACCTCATAGCAACATTCAGCTCAGTGGCATCAATAGTTCCTGAACAGTAGCAGTTAGGGAAAAAAATACTACATTTAAGAGAACGCGCACAAAATCTGTTAAACACACGCAAAAAGATGTATTAGGATAGAAACACTTCCATACCAGAGCCATCGGTATCAAAGAGCTCGAATGCTTCTTTGATCTCTTGCCTTTTCTGCTGCGTCAGCCCAGGGTGACGATTTCTAGTCTCCTTTCTTGAGATCTTTCTACTTACGCTTGCCTGATGATGGGATACAAAAGGTAGGCAAAATACAGTTTGTTCACAAGTAAATTAAAAAATAGACAAAATTATGAAATGAGATTTTACTTTCATTTGAAATGTGTAATAAAACATGAAAATCATAAGATTTACAGGTAGAACCACAACATAGTTTAACATAATATTGTTGGCATAATCAGCCACAACATAAAGCTCTCCATCTAAATAAACCATCTTAGGGTAGAAACTCGAAAAGATATTGGGCATGTACCTCTATATCCATCTCCCTTAAATAGAAGTAGTTTTTTTTTTTTTTTTTAATGTTAAAGAGTCCAAACTTAAGACGTGTGCCTAACCCTCAAATCATGTATTGTGAAAATATCTTTCATCCTAATCTTATCTACATAAAAAAAAAGTCAGAAGAAAGAAGGAAAAAGATAAGTCAAATGTTAGAAGAATAGGTGATACGTTGACCGCCTTCAACACAAGAAAAAGAATCCAAGCGGTTGCATTGACCCTAACCAAAAGACACTAGATAGTTTGGGAACGCGACATAAAGAAAGCAGATAGCCTATGTGTAAACCTTGCCAAAAGAGAGTCTCTTATCTAATGAGATGAACAAAATTTAGATAGGGACAGTTTTCTGAATCATCAATTTCCAAGTCATAATCTCATAAGAAAATATCTTCAGTATAGTAAGAGAATTGACCAGGATAAGTAAGATTTTGGTCAACATAAACTGATCAAAAGATGTTCTTGGTCAATAACAAGCAAAGTATAAAGAAACATATAGTATTTGCACGGGCTAATTGCACCCAAGTATCCTACAACAAAATCAATAATCATCAAATTAAATTGAACGACATTAAAAATATTTCCTTTTTTTTTTCCATCTTCCCTCTAAATGAGTAATCGACATTTATTCATCAACTTTTTCGTAACTTTATATATTTTGGGGGTTTTGTTTTTTATAAGCAAAAACATTGAGAATATTAAATTGCATAATTCGGGAGATCCATGAAGAACACAACCAACTTTATCAAATAATTTGTCTAATTTTTCAAAAGGAATAAAAAATACCTAGCATAAAATATGCGCATTTTGCAAACGCATTGCAGCAACGTGAAGATGATATAATATTTGTGATTAACAAATGAAGATGGCAAAGGTTAAATCATAATAGACATCACATCACATAGCTTATTTTTGATATTGAAATTATAAAGAAGATTTACCATAATTTATATTGGGAAATCTGTGTCGCTGTATGTATGGTTGTCTCCTTGTCCGATGTAATGCAAACAGAAGAGACGCTGAGAAAAGACGAGGCTTGATATTTAATTAGAGAAAGAAACATTTGAAGATCTGGGTCACGCCCAATTGGCCACTATTTATTGTTGCCACTTTAGGCCTTCTTAGAGTAAGAGTAGGATTTTCTTGGTTTCTTGCTTATTTAGCCAGCTGGCTAAAAAAAATTTGAAAGATCCACCCGCAAGATTAGATTGTTTTCCAATGTATAGTAAAAAAATATAATTGTATTAATTAATTATATTGATGACTAATATTTGAATAAAAATCTTGATTGAGGTGTAGATAAATTGTATAAATAGTGTATATAAGAGGTATACATTGCAACATTTCATTTCTTCAACGAGTTAAGTAATTTTTTTTAATTATCCTCTAAACAGACCTAAATTTGAGAAATGAGTTTATCTTGATGTTTTGAGTTTTTGATATATTTACTTCGATATGATTCATGTTTGCGAGTTGATATGGATCGAATTTTAAAATTTGAGCTTTAAAACTCTTCAATAACAGATTTCAATGGACATAAGCTCAATCTTACTAACACTCAAAACAAAATTTTCAAACAAGGGCTTGATAATGGAGAAAGATGGTTAAATATCAACTCAAAAATACATTCTCTTTTGTTGCAAAACTTGGCCAAATACCAATGTGTTTTTTTAAGTTTATGTGAAATTATTTACTTATTTCTATGTTCCGTGAAGAACTAGACATTTTTATATTGGAAGTAATTTGATTCCAAGCTCATTTTATTTTTAATATGAGAAGTTACGCTACCACATAAAAATTATCGTGTCTCTTAAACTACAAGTTTAAACAGTCTTTTAAGCTACGCAAGAGTATATGGCATGTTAAGGGCAAACTTTTTTTCTATTTTTTTTTTTAAAACTTCATATTGACTCAACTTCACATAAAAATTCTTAGACATACTATATGCCTGGACAACCCTAGCTTCAGGAAGCATCAAATGCACATGTAACAAGTAGAAAATAGTTTAGAGAAGAGTCAAATATATGAAAAGCATTTGAACATATTAGTCTGAGTAGTACGGGATACCGCAATAGCAGTTGAACATATTATCTATAATGAAATCAACCTACAGTTGCACACTAAAAAGGTCATATTTCAACCTTACCACATACTTTATATGATGTTAATTAAGGCCATGACAAGACTTATGCTTCAAACAAGCTACAAAACAACAAAACTCATCATGGATATATAATATCACAAGTAAAATCTAAATCTGAGAAAGATAAATGTGTACACAATCTTGTCTTATGAAAACATAAAAAGCTCTTTTCAAAAAACATCCGGCTCAAATAAAATGCTTCACATTGAACATAATGATAAAATGAATACAGATCTCTAAATACATATCAAACCAAATTACAAATAAAGAACCATTATTATTATGATGAGTTTCGACTAGACAAAGCAAACTTGAGGGCTGCAGCAGTTGCATCTGAGTTGATAGTAGTTTGTATGTGCATATATATAATTTCTAGTTGGGGGTTGGGGTTACTACTCTTAGCAGTAATCTAACCCCTCTACTACTCATACTAATTAAATTCTCTATTTATTTATTCATAAACATCAAACTTGTAAATCCAAAGGAAATTACTAAATCAAAAGGGAGAAGCTAATTTACTCTGCTCCAACCTCAACACATTCATCAACTTCACCTCAGTTACAAACCTTGCTGCTCTCTCCGGCCGCTGAAGACATCTTCATCCAAGGACCATTGTAGTCCACAGTTTTCATCATTTTACCACGTCCCCCACAAGTATCAGTATTCTCATCCGGACCCCTTTTCTTCTTCTTTTCTTTCAGCAACACACCAAATAGTTTCAGAGTATCACCCTTTTCGTCTTCGTCTTCTTGATTATCGTTGTCATTATAACTACCCTGTTCTTCTAAATCTTTAACACCACCAACCTCCTTGACCAACTCTTCAAGGCTGGACCCCGATGGGGTTCCTTGGCTCATGATACAGTTGATCATATCGGGTGCAACCTTCACGTACTGGCTCAAAAAGGCAACCAACTCATTGCATTGTTTCTTCGCCTGCACCAGCTCTGAGATCAGCATCTGGTTGTCTTTCTTTAGCTTCTCATTCTCATCTGACAAGTCCGTGAACTGGGACGACTTTCCTGGGGTGTCCACGGATCCCGGGTTCTTGGAGTCAGGGGACGAGGTCGAACTTGAACCTATGTCATCCCCGGAATTGTCCGGAGATGCTGAAGTCCCGGCTGCCACAGACTTTCCACCAGCTGGGGTTGATGTCACGGTCTTCCGACGGCGTATTGCTGTGAGGAGCTCCTTCTGTCCTCTTTTGAAGTTCTCATTGGCGAATTCCCATTTGTCAGGCACAATCTTTCGAAAACCCTGCATTCAAAAGGCATGCAAAAATGATGAGCACAACTTTTTGGTGACAAAGAAATAGCCACAACTAATGTTATTGATAATCTTAACTATCTTGGTAATACTAGATGTTGCTCTTCACCTAACCTTCTTAGTGAAAGAAGATCTTTTGGTTGAGGTATCAAATTTCTATTAAGTTTGGAGAAATAGTTTATCATGGATTTGATGTGTGCATGTGGCACCAAGCGAGGGTAAAAACTTAAGCATACCAGATATTAACAACAAATCAATAAACGCATGCCATGTGTATAAATATACAATAACATAACCAGGCTTAACAAATCTATATATTCTCTATTCTCTTTTCTAATTTTTTTTATTATTAACAATTTAAAACCATAATTATTAGTATTCTTTTGGCTTCTAGAGGAATAGACTTAGGTAAAAGACAGCTATCAAAAGGCCTAAAAAAAATAAGAGTACTAAATTACATTAGGAAGATTTGGATATAACTTTAATAAGCCAACTTATGCAGCTAAAATTGACCAACAACATTTTTCTTTCATAATTTTGTCATGTTAGGCCCAATTAGAAACCTCCGTCCGGGGTTGTTAGAAAGATTCACCTTTTTTCCCCTCCGGATATTGGAAAATTTAAGAATAATACTTGGTTGGGGAAAAAATAATTTTAAACCGAAGTAAATTAGAAAAGAGTATTTGAGAATGAATTTAATTTTGTAAAATTACAACTTTATGAAAAGAATCATTATTTATAAATTTGAGCAGGAGAACATTGTGATGGGGAACACACATACAATCCACGTTTTCCAATTGGACTTTTGTCACCTTCTTTGGAAAATGACATCTCAAATCCGTAAACGATAATTCACGGGACTGTTTCTACATCTTTCCTTATCACCAACGACCACGTAAAAGGGTGGGGGTAGAAAGGTGCACAATAAAATCCATGCGAGTACAAGAATTCATTAGATCTTTTCTTTTTCGGAAATTTACATCAAACTAATTTATACAAAATATATTTTTCAACTCAATAAAGTTAAATATTACTGTTTAATTTTTTAAAAAAATAATTGAAGTATAGACACGAGATGAAAGAGGGGGAGGTGGCTATTTATGTCCTCGAAAGGTTGCATAATATCTTTCTATATTCCTAAGAGAGAGGAAGGGAAAATAAATAAAGAACATATTTGATGGGTTTTACAGAATAAGATAATTGACTTCACGTCTATGCGGAGAAGATTTCTCGAACCTTCCCGAAAGCATCCGAAACTATCTTTTATTCATTACTAAAAAAATTAAATATAATTTTACTTTATTCATAATAATAAAAATACCATAGAAAATATGTCATATCTACCATCCATTCTGTAATTTAGTTTTAACTTTGGCAAAAAATTCTGTCTTAATACATGTGATATAGATACAATCTTTGAAAGCAAGCTTTTTAAAAACTTATGAATGAATGTTTGTGTGGTTATAGTTATTTCATTAATGATAAAACGAACAATTAAATATGTCATTCTCTTTTTGGAAGACAAGTTAAACTATCTTTGTTATTATATAAATAGAAGTAACATTAAAAAAATCGTCCTTAATATATAGTGGATGTGAAACAAAATTAAAAGTTAAAAACATCACATATTTTGGGAGTAATTATCTACGTATTGTCTAAACTCTAAACCTAAGAAATTGTAATTGTTTAAAGACCAAATCAAAAGAATTCAAAAGAGACGTACATAGGTGTTAAGCTGTCGAACGAAGCTGGAGAAATTATTGTGCTTGAAGTATTTGGGCAGCAAATCCTTTGCAAATTCAGCAGTTTTCCACACCACAAACGTTGTGCCAATTTCATTCCAAGATATCACATCGTCAGTGGCCGCATCATCCACCAACTGATACGTCTTCAACAGAAACGGCGCCGGCGCTGTTCTTTGCGACATCCCCTCTTTATCTAAATCTATCAAATTTTAGAAAAAACCCCCCTTTGGGGATTTGAAAAATTTATTGACAAGATTCTATAAGGAATAAAAAGAGGAAATTAGCAGAAGCAATAACTGAAAAGCAAAAGGGCAGTGAGGAATTCCCAATCCCAACAATAGAAACCGAATAGAAAGACTAGAGAATGAACAATATTATTTTTAGGACGATTGATGATTATCTTAGAATCCTCCATTGGCTACAAC
This sequence comes from Solanum bulbocastanum, assembly GCA_037074985.1. Taxonomy (NCBI): domain Eukaryota; kingdom Viridiplantae; phylum Streptophyta; class Magnoliopsida; order Solanales; family Solanaceae; genus Solanum; species Solanum bulbocastanum. Next base: position 36,627,254 of record CM073598.1, on the reverse strand, counting down.
TTTGCCAATCTTCACCAAGAACAACACGACCATAACTATCTTTCTCTAAAAGTTGAATTTTCAGCCTGTTTCTCTCTCTCTTCTTCAACTTTGAAAACTTTAATGAACAAAAATTGTTGGAAATGGAGGAGAAAAAAAGAATGAGAATAGCAAATTTAATCTACTAAGAGGTTCTAGAAATATTTAGAAGACTTTTCGAAGAGGAACAAAGTCTAATAAGGCAGGGCCCATTGTTTAGAAAATACGCGCTATTGTCTCATAGTGACAGGTGACCTCCTTTTTTTGTTCTTTTTTTTTTTTCTTTCCTTTAATTAAAATTAAAATAATGAAATGCACTAGAAGGAAATAGTGGGTGAAGGATGGATTTTAATTTCTTATTCAAATTTTTCTATAATAAATTGATAGATACCAACAATTGATAGATAAGTGTTTTGTGTTTAATTTTAATTCAATTAATTAGGTGGTGCATATTCATATTCTTCAATTGGTAAAGTTAGTTTTCTTTTTTTATCTTTTTGGGTACTGGATTTTCAAATTAATCTTAAAATGGTGTCTATTTTTATATATATTAAAATTTTCACAATATTATAACTTTGCAAGTGGATAGAGTTTTCTCCTTTCTCACCTAACAAACTCCAATTTGCTTGCACGATTAATGATTTTTTTCTTTTCTTTCTTTCCTTGGGCATTCTCATTTCTTCTTATTTCTCAATATACGTAATCAAGTCCGAAAAAGATTGAAGGTATATAATTTTATTTTTATTTTTATAATTAGAAAGATAATTTTTTCCGGTATATTTATAATAAAAATATTATCTTCCTATATTATTTTATTTTTGGTGATTATATGACCCTATTTGAATTCACTTATATATAGAGAGCGGGATGAACTCAGAATTTGAAGACTCCAAATATCTAATATTATTTGTATTAGTGAAACTTTCAATTGTCATATTTGTTCTACTCTAATGATCATGACTCATGAGGTCTGGCTGGGCTCGAACCGAAGTCAGGAGGGCGGATTCTTTGGTCGGGCCAACAATACAAAGTGTCATTAATTCTCTACTTTTTACGGGTGCACTGAAACTTATATTTAGTTTTTATTAGTTTCTCAAGATAGATAGATATATATGTATATTTACATAAATAATTTTTTTTCAAAATTAACAGGTGTACGTGCATCCTCACCAACCTACGTAGGTCCACCCCCTCTATGTACATCCACTATATCATTCTATAATGTGCATGCTTGGCATTATTTTGACGAAAATGTTACACGTAGTAGAATTGGAGGAATTATGCAGTTGTTGTAGAAGGAAGAGGGAGCCTAGTGCGTAATGTGAGACTTTCTGTTTAATCTTTGGATAGGTTACGGTACTTTTGTAAAATAATGACGATGGTTGGCCGCCAATTTAGAAGTTTATAAAAAGGCATCGACTTTATAGACAGTTTTTTTGTTATGGGAAAGAAATATTATTTATTTATCTTGCTACAGATTATATACTATTATTACGTACTTACCATCACCACAACATTATGACAATTGACAAATGCCAGTTGCTACAATTACGACATGCTAGTGATTAGTGAAGATATCTAGCTAGAAATCGAGTAAAAATCTATACTAGACATGTTTAAAAATTAAGATGTGGAGTTGTAGTTTAATTTAGACTTTTTCTTAATTTAAATAGAAACACTATATTTGTTCTATTTTATTTTTATGATAATAAATAGCAATAATAGTAATTAGTAGGACTGTGCTAAGAGAATGACCACAGGGCTGGGGTTAATCAACGATTCCCCAAAGAATCAGATACAACGAACTTCAGTTTAAATATGTTTTTTTTTAAAAATAATTTTTTAGCTTTATTATTGTAGTGAATAAAGTTCAGTAAAACCACTCGATAAATAAAATTATCTGAACTATATTTTTGAAAGTTATTCAATTTGATTTATGGGTGTACCAATTAAATGATTTCATTTTCGTTGTCTGGTCGAAATAAAATAAAACAAAAAAGACTTTATACAAATTTTACAATTATGTACGTTCGAAATTTTCCAAAAACAAGTACAAACTTATTATCCTGTATAAATGTGATAGTTTTTTCTCGACCTTTAATTACATATATAGAAATAATAATAGTGAATTTATTTTTAATATATAGAGGTTTGAATTTAACATGGTGTAGTAAAACATGCAGTCATGGTGAGGTTATTGTTTAAAGAACAAGACTAATTAATGAAAATAGACAGTTTAATTTCCTGCCGCTAACGTATATGCTTCTAATTAATTTCTTAATAGTGTAGTTAGGAAGTAGTCTAAACAAAAAGGAAAATTATATAACCCTTTAAGAAGTACTAGAAAATTTCATGCATGTCCTTGTAATTAATGAGTGTTAGGTTTAAGTTGCATTCACTAAACTTGTACCGTAAAGACTTTAAGCCAAGAAATATGAAGGCAAGAATATCCTACCACATAATTATTGCAAATCAAAGCTTACTTATTTGGTTAACTAATTAACAACTCCTTTTTCAACCTTTACGTCTCTTTTTGTGTTGTTTCTAAGAAAACGACAAAAGAAGAAATTAAAAGAGATGTCTAAGTATATATTCCTTACTTTAATTTTGACAAGTCGTATATATCCCCCACCTATATTTCCCACTATGATCGTTTAATTTCCTTAGGAATGTAGGTAATATAATGCTACAGCCTACAAGAATATTTAAATTAGTCAAAATGAAACATGTTATACCAGATTATTTACTCTAAATTTTTTTTTTTTTTAAAGACATTATATCAAAATTGCCATGAAAATTACTTATAGTTGTAGGTATCTTAGCTCGTCAACGAGGAATAGAGATTTCTTATCCATTTACATGAATAAGAATATTTTTTTTCAGCTTTTTTATTAAATAAAAATTAAAGCTAATAACTTTTCAGATCTCTTATAAAAAAAAAAAAAAAAGGATATAAAATTAAAAATAAGTGAGTAAATGATTAGATAATCATATCCCTTAACTAATTTGATGGTGTAAATGAAGTACTTCCTCAATTTATTTTTTATTGTCCACTATTTTTGAAATAGATTTTCTCTTTTATTTATTACTTTTAGCATATAAAAAAATCTTTTCTCCTATTTTATCTTCAACACTAATTAATTATTTTCTAAATTATTTTTAAAGACCTAAAATTATATATTAATTAATAAAAACATTATAAAAAAATACTCATATTAATTATTGTTTCATACAAAACATACAAATTTCAAAATAAACGAGTAAAAGCATCGAAAGAGGTTATTAAAAAACATAAAGTTGTATATGCCAAGTCGAACTGTCCAAGTGATAATTTAAAAGGAAAAAACTAAGAGTGTTCAAAATTAAAGTGTTTTTCCAATTGCTCTACAAAATTAAATTAAAAAATAAAAGAGATAATCCACATGGACTGATCAATCATCGAACAAGTAGGCGATATATATGGGTTATTACATGTTCAAAAAATGTGTTTTTTTCATACAAAATTTGTTTATGTGAAAGTGACCCTAGCCAACTAGCCACTCACTCTACAAATCAATCATTCAAACAAAGAAATCTACTAAAGAGGCCACTAATAAGTTGTACACTGGGATTTGACTGGGTAAGGTAACACCGGCAATGTTATAATATCCAAAAAGTAATATCCCACATCATTTCTAGATCATCCGAAATTCAGTGTGTTTGGTACGAAGGAAAATATTTTTCATGAAAAATATTTTTTAGAAAACTATTTTCCTAGAAAATGTGTAGGCTTTAGACTTATTTTTTCTTATTTGATTGGTGAGTAAAAAATATTTTTTAGTGTTTGATTTATGAATGAAAATATTTTTGAGAAAATACCTTTTATTTTTACTAGAGAGTAGAAAATAATTTTTGAATTGAAACTGAAAATATTTTTAAAAAATAAACTTAAATTTTTTGGGGGAGGGTGGGGTGGGGTAGGGGTGCGATGGGGGTAAAAAAATAAAAATTTGAAGTTGAAAATAATTTTAAAAACAAACTTAGATTTTTTTTTGGAGGGGCGGAGAGCTGATGGAGGGGGTCGCGGGTAGGGGGTGGAGGTGGAGTGGGGTGAAAAAATAAAAATTTGAAATTGAAAATATTTTCTAAAGACAAATTTAAATTTTTTTTGAGGGGGTGGGGGGCTAATGGGGGGTGTCGCAGGTAGTGGTGGGAGTGGGTGAAAAAATAAAAATTTAAAAATATTTTTTAAAAACAAACTTAAATTTTTTTTGGAGGGGGTGTGGGCTGATGGGAGTCGCGGGTAGGGGGTTGATAGGGGGGTGGGAGTAGCGAGTTGGGGTGAAAAAATAAAAATTTAAAATTTGAAATATTTTTTAAAAACAAACTTTAATTTTTTTGGAGGGGATGGGGTGGCGTGGGCTGGTAGGTTGGGGTGAGATGAAAAATAAGAATTTGATTTTGAAAATGTTTTTTAGAAACAAACTTTAATTTTTTAAATTTTTTTGGGGGAGTGGGGGGGTGGCAGGGGGAGGGGGTCAAGGGTAGGGGTGGAGGTGAGATGAAAATAAAAATTTGAAATCGGAGATATTTTTTAAAAAACAAACTTAAATTTTTTTTTTTTAGGGGAGGTAGAGGTGAGGGTGGTGTAAAAAAATTAAAAATTGAAGTTGAAAATATATATTTTTTTAAAAAGCTTTAAATTGATTTTTTTTTAAAAAAAAAATTGTAATTTAAAGTTGAAGGAGAGTTTTGGAAAATGTTTTTTCTAATTTTTAAAGGGAAGTCATTTTCCTTAAATTTGAGGAAAATAAGTTGATTTGGAAAACATTTTCCAAAACATTTTACCCAACCAGACATGAAAAAATTGGAAAATATTTTTCGAAAAATGTTTTCCTTCGTACCAAACACACCCTCAATCTATAATCCAAAAATTCAAATCAAATATCTCAAAAGTTCGAATTTCGATTCACATTTCGGATTGATTCAAAATATGTCAAGCCATAGAGATAGAAGAATGTGGTGGAATTGGTGATAAAGGAAATGTCAAATTCGACAAACTAAATACTCCATTGATTATTCTATTCTATAAGTTTGAATTTGAAAATGAAATAACTTCTTGATACAAGTGTATAATATCTTTTTTTTTCTGAGTTTATTGGACACGAATTTAAATTAGTTAAATCAATAAATAATGAAATGCAAAAAATAGCCTCTATTAACCATTTCTTGGTCCTATTTTTAAAAAATAATTGTCGTTATAATTTTTTTTAGAAGTTGAACAAATTAAACTGACTATTTTATTCTTACAAAATGGGTGTTGTTTAATAAGTTGTGTTTAAACGCCATAATTGGAAAATTCAAAAGTTAAGAATGACGACTTGTTGAATTCAATAGGTAGTTTCGTCAAGCTTTATACACAGTATTAAACTTTTCAGTTTGTTTGTTCAGCGATTTTTAATTCTATACTATTTATTAAGGTTAAATCATATCTCACACTGTCTGTTATGTCTGGTCAATTTGGAGACCAAACAGCTCTATCAGTATAAATTCCCTTGTATTACCTCTTTTTTTTCTATGTGATTACGTCATATTGTAACTACAGACTCGGTTAAAAAAAAGCTTTTAATTCATGTATTTATTTTTACTATATGATGAGAGCTTGCAATATATATATATTAAAGATGTTGAATCAATTTAATTTCATTCAAATTTATGTAACGATAATACGATATATAATCGTGATGAAAATTTGTTCCATTTTATGTCTTTATTTTATAGTTTGTTGGTACATAAATTAACCAGAAATGTTGGAGAAAATACCAAATTAGTTCTTGTTGAGCCTCAAATTACTGTACCAACTGATGAACATTTATATACTTTGTAAGTATCCTTTGGCGTCACATCAATAAAATGTCAATGCCTCCCAATATAAAGAAGATTTTTTTTTTAATTTTAACTTTTTTTAGTTTGTTTGGTATACCAAATTAATCAACCATTTGCATGAGATTTTACATTTTATGTTTAATTCCCAAAACGCCCTTATATTGCGTTAGCATTACAACTTTGATTTGGTAAGCCAGAAAACTACGTCCTATCACTTCTCTAGTTGTTAAATTAAAATATTAACCTCTCAGTCGGCCATGAAATATATAATACGTACGTGCAAGTTGATAGTTATATCTAAATTATAATAATACTATAGTAATTAAAACCTAGCATTTCTTCAATGATTTAAATTCCGTCAATATGTTTCCGATCCACTTTTAATTTGTAGAATAAAGAATTTACTTTTCGTAAATTTGACCACCAAATAAACCTAGCCTTAAAACTGTTACACATTTTTCAGGCAATTACCGTGGTTTTCATTAGAAGTTATGGACTTATTTTACTCATTACTTTAAGATATTTATTCAAAAAAACTTTTTTCAGAGTAAACGTTTCACACGTGGTAAGCCAAACTTGCCGACACTATATGTACGGTTTACAATTCTCGTCGTTTTGCATAATATTTTAAAAATTATAAATAAAAAAGATATTTTACTAATTCACACCTAAAAATATTTTTTGAAAATTTTTACAAATAAATGTGATACTTTTGAAAAGAATTAATTGTAAGAATAATATTAAAAAAAATTAACTAATGATTTCTTGATTTAACAAGATGCTAAGCTAATAGGAGAAGACTATATTTAGTAAAATCACCATCTAATATAAAACGGAGGAGTACGTACGAATATACATATGTATCATTTTCACTAAAATCACCTGTATATACTATATGCAAATTAAGGAATTAATTAAAGAGGCAATTATATATTATCTAGATTCAGGACTCAACCTCTTCTTTTTTTTCTAGTCAACAGTCAAAGTTTTAATTTCCTAACAAAGAGAAAAGACCTCAATTGTAAGTATAGACATATGTTTAACTTGGTCACTTAAAAATATACTTTTTCAATTATTTTTATTTGTCACGTTTTACTCTACAAAAGTCAATTTAATTAATTTTTGGAGCTGAATTAAATTGGATTAATTTAATATTTAAAATTTTGATTTTAGATAATTATATAAAAGATACTTTAAGTTGCAATCCTCATTATATCAATACGATAAAAAAATACATCTTAAAATATTAATCAAAGTTCATACATTAACTCATAATAAATGAAACGTGACAAATAAAAGTAAATAGAGTCCGAAAGGAACAAATTTATAACGTGCCTTTACGCTTGAAAAGAAATATGGTCGCCACCTTTGCTCCAATTATAAGGCCCGATCAAGCAAAATAATCGTTATTTCATGACCATTTGTGTATGTGCTAAGGGATATTGAGTGGTTAAATTTTCGAAATGTCAATTTTTTTGACATTTAATAGGTTTTCTTAGTCACACTTTTAATATTTATCTAAAATGTCAATATTTTAGTTTATTATGCATTTGATTTATGTATTTTTTATTTGTTTGAATTTTAAGATTACAATTATTTAGAAAGGAGAAAATCAAGGGAGATAATATTTTTAAAAAAAGGAACATATCACTTAAAATTCTCATCAGTTACAATTTCAAAAAAATTCTCTATTTCATTCGATTGGATCAATTTTCCTTTGTATTAAGTTTTCATTATAATTGTATACCAATAATTTTTACATTTTATGTGCTCACTTTACCATTCAAATTAAAATTAATTTTTTTACTTTCATAGTGAAAACTACAAATTGTATTTCAGTGATCAAAATTGTATTACACAACTGCCAAATATATATATTTTTTATTTGTATTGCAAAAAAATTACTGATTGTATCTCAATATAATCTAATCATTAAATATGAATATGATTATGAAAAGATACAAGATTTTGAAGAAAAAAAAATAGCATACGTGGTGGAAATAACACAATCTGTTGAGGAAAGATATAATATTCTAAAAAAAAAAAAAAAGACAAACTGACTATGAAAGAAATAGGGATACAAGATTCTGAAAAACAAATAGCATACATAGTGAAAATAATACAATCTGTTGAGGAGGATACAATATTCTAAAAAAAAAAATACAAATTGATTGTTAAAAAATAGGATACATCTATGCTTTAGAAATATTGACATACCTATTTGAATGACTAAAATTAAAAAAGAAATACAATGTTTTTAATAAAAATACAAATGATGAGTAAAAGAAAAACAATTGACAAACAAAAATTTATATGAATATTATTCTGGTATGAATACAATTTTGCAACCTTCTTCTCTGACTCTCTCTTTCTTTTTGGTCTGCTATGTTCCTTTTTTCTGATTTTTTTCACCAAACCCAAATCTGAATTTGTATTCACTTGTGCATAAGTAACCCATAAGCAAAATTCAAAATTATTAAATATGAATATATAAAAAAATAAAACAATATATTATGTATTAATGCTAATGTAGATTAATACAAATTACAATCTACTAAATCTCAAATATGAAAACAAAATCACAAAAAAATCGAACAATAATGTTTAAAAGACTAAAAATTCGAAATGCATAACTATTTGATGAGTATGTTAACAAACTCACATAAAAATTAAAAAAAATGATGGAAAAACCATAATACATACAATCCAAAATTCAACATAATTTGTGATTTTGAAAACAAAATCTCATGAAATCTCGCAAAATAAATGATGATTTCAAAAATACTTTTATTAATTGAGAAATTTCTTAAATTAATTGATAGATCTGAACAAATTGGTATGAACTTGAATAATTAGTTCTTTTTCAACAATGAGGGAGAAAATAATGGTGAAAATTTGATGAAAGAAAAAAAAAAGAGAAAACATAAATGATGGGACAATGGTGAAAATTGAAAAGTTGATGAAAGAGAAAAAAATTGAAAAACGTGAAATATGGAAAATAAATTTAATGGTATTGAAGCCTAGGAAGAAGTGTAAATGGATAGTGAATGTATTTTATGTTGGACTAATTTGAAAAATAACAGGAAAGATAAATAATAGTATTTGGATACAAATTATTTTCTAAAATATTGACATTTTGCAATTTTAAATAATTTTTTTAAAGTGTAGATATTTTTACTAATTAAATTAGAAATTATAACTAATTTGCTAATTTTTTCTAATTAGTATACATATATTTTACAGATACCATATATACATAAATCTAGAAGAAGATTGTAAAATTCATTTGAACCATATCTTTTAGTCAACCTGAATTTATCTTATATAAAATCTATTGAATTGCTGAAAATATTGAACTATGAACCTATAACAAAAATAATGTGATGGACTTAGTTGTTGAAACCGACTTCCAAAAATTCAGAGAATTAAAATCTTAAATCTACGTATGCTCTTGATAATTAATGATTTTGCGCAGACATTTTGAAAACGATATGAAGAGTTCTTAGCCTCTCTCTCCACTTAAAGCAAGTTTGTGTATCATTGATTCATTATTTTTTTTTTTTTTAACATAACTAGTTAAATGAAAAAAATATCACTGTATATACGATGTTTGAAAAAAGTTAGCACGTCGGGGACATTAAACATTGATAGTTTTAAATATGGTAAACTTCTCAAATGGACTTTCGACGTGAAATTATGTGATAAATAACTTATCATATTTTAATAACAGTAAAATCACTCAATTTATATTGTATTTTGATCTATTAAACAACATTTGCGGGATAACTTACTTTCTCTGCCGTAAATTACTTTTGACTCAATACCAAAACATTAAAAACGGATCAATTATATAAACGTTCATTTCCCTTGTTATATAGGCCTGTCATCTAATGACATCAATGGCAGATCTAAGTTAAAGGGTCGTTGAAAATTTAGAGTAATGGGCAAAGGGAGTAAAAATAAATTTCTTTTGTTATAATTTATCTCTAATCTCCAAATGCTATAATGAAAAAGGTCTAGTGAAATGGCAAAATGGGTTCAAATTTTACTTTAGGTCACATATCTTGATCTCATGTGTGTCAACCTATTGTTCTTCTAAATCCTCATATATAAATTCCTGATTCCGCAACTTTATCCCCGTACATTTACATGAGTGAAGCATTTCCAAAGTCAGAGTACATGAAAAAAGAATTCACCACGCTCGCGATTGAAAAGATAACTGTTATTCTCACAATAATCTCTTAAACACCAGCTCATTGTAACCTTAAAATAAGGTTTTTATGAGTCGAAAAAACTCTCCCACAGAAATGCAGCAACACATAATGTCAAAGTAAGCACTTTGCTTATCATGAAAAACACATATCAAATATTTGCATAGTGCAGAGGAAAAGCTTGAAAGCAAGGTCCCTCGACAAAAAGAAGAATTGAGATGTAGTAACTTATAAGCATCAATGCAAAGAGAACCGAGAACGCTTGGCAATTATCACACCCTTTCTTTAAACTCAATAAGACGTTGTTGTATAACAAATCAGCTAAAGAAACAACTTTTGATATTTTCTTAGTGCAGAAGACAATCTAGGAAAAAAACAATGCATTCCAAAGAGAAAAGTGAGAAAGACAGAGTCATATCCCACTTGCTGGAGGATGTATCAACATACAAGGTTACTAGCAATTAATTAACAAGAGTTTGTTGGGGGATGGACCAGTTGAATTTGTGGTTGCAACACAATCATATTAATAAAAATCATATCAACAGAATACTAGTCGCCAAGATTGAATAAGTTGAATCAATCTTAACTATAATAAGTTTTTCAAATTAAGTATGAGTTAATCCTTTTTGTTTCAATGCCCCGAAAAACAACAGTACTGATACACAACAAATTACCATCATCTTCCTATTCGTTCATTTAATATATGCAGCTTACAGCATCCATTAATACCAAGATTGACGCACCACACAAGCAACCACCTGTGTCCATTGCCGCAACCTAGTCTTCACTGCCTGTGGATCATCTCCTACATTCATTTTTTTTTTCAAATATTAGCAACCATACGTTCAATTTTCTATTTCTTATCAAGAATCTTGGTAAAGGAGTATACGCAAAACTAAAATTATGCATAGCTATTCAACTCAATAAAGAACATTAACAAACTTCGAAATTTTCTGTAATCGAAAAGTAACCTCATGTAAAAAATGTAAACTTTATTAGACGAATTACTTGAATTTACGAAAGTTGAATAGTAATGGAATTTGTGTTGAACATTCTAATATAAAGATTGAGGCGTGATTAATATGATTTAAAAATAATGGAGGAAAAACAGAGGTTTTAAAAATTTACCTGGATTGACAATGGTGTGGGGACTAACGGGAGGAAGGGTTGACTCGCAATCGGAGATGACTGATGATACAGACGAAGTCTTTGAAAGGGTGTCCGTGTATTGTTTATTCACGGCGTAAAACATGTCATAGGCCGGAAAAGTATCAGCCAATCGTTGATCCATTTCTGGCGAGTCAAATCCAAACCCTAATTCGATACAAGCCTTAATCTCATCAAGGTCCTCATCGGTAACGCTCTTGCTTAGCCGTTTGAGGCGGCATCCATGGGTAACCTTCCGCCGCTGCCACGCCTCATCGCGAAATGTGTCCGGTGACCAAGATTTCTGTTTGTACAAGGGAGACATCGCCGCCGACGAGGGTTGTGAGAGTGGTGGTCCTGATAGCGGAGCTGCGGTAGGGTGTGACATGGAAAAGGCCTGACCAACCCAACCCCTATGAGAGGGTGGAGGGGAGCTCCGATGGCTCGGGCGTGTAGGTTATTGTGATTCAAATGGGCCTGAAAATAAATTTATATTAGGAGAGAGAAGCGCAAATGGGCCCACATGACATCGGCTTGTGGGCCTTGCACGATAGGTATTGGTTGGTCCAACTCATAATGATATTTTTCTTTAATTAGTCCCTTGCTTTTGTCAAAAATACCCACTAGTCTCTTGTAAATTTGGCAAGTTGTTAAAAAAAAATGTAGAAAAATAATGTCAGGAAACTATCAATTTTACTACTCTCTGACCTCTGTCCAATAATATATGTTCAGTATTGATTTAGCACAAATTTTAAAAATTAATAAATAATAAGTGTATTATATTTTTCTAATTCCCTTTGGATATTAAACGGAAAAGGGTCAAAAATACCCTTAACCTATTGAAAAAGGTTTAAAAATGTCCTTCATCCAACTATTGGATTAAAAATGCCCTTTATCCACCTATTTTGATCAAAAATACCCTCAAGGTTAAATTTAAATGTAAACTTACCCTTTCTTTTAACAGAAGATGACGTGGCATAAATAATTTCTTAAAATTAAATATATAATATCATTTTTAGTGGTCCACATCTAACTACATTCAAATTAATTTACAATTATACTCATTAACTCAAAACCCATTTCTAAATCCACAAAGCGAAACAATCTCTGGAACTTCTCCATCTGCCCCATTCCGCTGCTCTCACTGAGACATATCAGCGATAGTTTCATGGCGGCACTCGCTCACTGGCAGCAATTTCAGCCGCGGTTGAACTGGATAATGGCGAAAGAGAAGAGCGACGGCGCGTGAGAGCTAATAGTCGCCTTCGCTATCAAGGACACAAACGGTTCCTTGACTTTGTTAACAGTAGAATACTCGCCATGCCAAGAGGGTGTAACAAGCTTCAACATTTCCGAGGTCGACGTATTGTTTCAGAAAGCTTTGAGCAGATTTCAATTAGTTTTGTGCTTTCACGGCTAACATTTTCTTAGAAGCTTTTTGATAATACAAGTGAATGGTGACTTAACACATTTTATTTTTTGCATTTGCAAATCAAAAATCAAACCTCCATTAGATATAGATTTTTAGTTTTGGCCAAAGGTGTAAACTACTTGTTTTAATCTAATTTAAAATGAAAAGAGAAAAGAGGATTGCAACATACTAATCAAAACGCTAACTAAATCAGTGGGCAATGCATCAAAAGTGAGTGGCATTGTTATATTCAAGATAGATATTGGTGAAACTCCAAGAAAATAAACCTGTTTAATTTGTTGGGTCATTAAAAAGTAGTTTTGAGTTAATGGGTATAATTGTAAATGAATTTAGATGTAGTTAGATGTGGACCAATAAAAATAATGTTATATATTTAATTTTAAGAAATTATTTATGCCACATCATCTTCTGTTAAAAGGAAGGGTAAGTTTACACTTAGTTTAACCTTGAGGGTGTTTTTGATCCAAATAGGTGGATGAAAGGGCATTTTTAACCCAATAGTTCGATGGGGGCGTTTTTGAACATTTTCCAATAGGTTAAGGGTATTTTTGACCATTTTCCCTATATTAAATCTAGTGCTTTAGAAAATCGATTAAATATTAAATAATATTAAATAGAAAAAATAAAAATACAGAAAAGGTAATTTATATTTTAATTTTCAAATAGGACAATTATTAGAATATCACACATCATTTAAGAAAAATATTTAAAAGAATAAATGAACGGCTAATTTTCAATTTTAAAATTTTATTTTTATAGAAAATGTAATGTAATTAACGATCTTATTAAAAGAAGAGAAGATATGAAATGAAAAGAAAAAAAAAAAAAGACTCACTAATTCTCTTGAATTTCAAACAGTTCATTTATTTTGCATTATAAAAAAAAGCCTAAGCAATTCAAGTAGTATAAATAAAAAAGTAATATATAAAAAAAAGATACTAATTTAGAATGGATTAAGCATATACACTCAATAATAATTAAATAATATAATATTGATACTCAAAAATTCAAAAATAGTCTAATCATCTTACATAGCATAAGATCACAGAAATAAGGTTGGTATACATCTTATTCTTTTTAAACTCGTTTTATATAATTACTTGATATATTGTTCTATTATAATATCAATATTCAAAACACCAGTTAATGACGCACAAGGGGTAAATTTGTTCATTAGGTGCGACAATATTTTTCTTTTCATTAATATTTTTTATTAAAAGAAGATTCATGTAATATTTAATACGAGAAATTGTGTGTGGTAATTAAGATACAACTTTAGTGCATGTTTGTAAGACTATTCAATTATAAAAATAAATTATTGCTCGGGAGGGTTGACATTGTGGAGTTTATGATAGATAAACAATTACTATCAAATACACGAACAATTCACAACATAACAATTATAAAAATAAATTATTGCTCGGGCGGGTTGACATTGTGGAGTTTATGATAGATAAACAATTACTATCAAATACACGAACAATTCACAACATAACAACTTTATTGTTACTCTATAATGTAAAAGGAAAAGATATGTTCATACTTTATAATCATTTTATTATTATAATCATACATTAATTTTTTTTTTATACACTTGGAAATAATACAAACTTGTTAATTGTTACTAACAATTGTCTTTTTAGCCTTTTTATATATATATATATATATATATATATATATATTTTCCATCTGTTGACGAAACAAGTTAAAATTGGAGTTATTGAAGTTTAAGGACAAAAAAAAAAAAAAAAGGAATAAGTGGTTCTAGTTAATTAATGGCTTTTAAGATTTAATTGGATGGATACATATGCAAACACGGATTTATGTATGTGTACTTGTTTAATAGTTTGAGGAACTATAATCATATTGATTTTCATGAAAAATAAACTTAATAAAAAATAATTAAGTCGGGAAGAATTTATAAAATGTCTTTAATTCAATTTTTGTATATAGTTCTTAAATAATTTTGTGAGTGGTGTCAAGGATTTGTGACATGTATCTTATGTATAAGACTCTGTTGATATACTTCTTCTGTTCATCTTTATTAAAAAAAATTATTATCTAATAGTATTTGATCAGTTTGAAAAATCAAGTGATAATTTATCTTTTTATGTCTTACCCTTTCTATTAAATACCATTCAACATCTAATACATTTTTTAAAGCATTAAATTTTTAATATATTCAAAGGGTAATGTAGTAATATTACTCTTATTATTTATTGTTTCTTAAAATGTGTCAAATTAATAGTGGACAATTATTGTTGGACTAATGAAGCATTTGATGAATCGCTTAACTAGAGTTAGCAGATGAGTATATACAACGAGTTATTTTATTAGAGGTTTGAAATCAAAATTTGACTTATCTGCTAAAGTGTTTGTTCCTAAACCCCAATAAAAAGCCACCAATTTGGCAAGAATTCAAGAACAAATCTCACTTTTAAACCAACAAATCATGAAGAACCGTCACATTTCCTTTTCCAATTCAATTTTTTACAAAATCAATTTTATTAATCCATCCTATATTTAAGAGTTATACATTTTTTTAAAAATAATTTAAATAAAATATATTTCCTTTCATAAAAAGACCAAAATCATATATTTTAATTAATCAAAACATTAGATGCATTGAGTCATACTATATTACTCCCTCAAACCTTAATTACTTGTCCATTTTTAAATTGACACACATATTAAGAAAACAATTAATGAGAAGGATGAAAAGTTCTATATTTTTTAAAGTAATTAGTCATTTAATTGAGGATATAATAGATAAAAAAAAAATATTTTTTTAATTTGTCAAAATAAATAAGTAATTAGAAACGACTATAAAAAAAAAAGGATGGACAAATAATTAGAAAGAATATAAAAAATCAAAAAGGACAAATAAGCTATTCTCTCAAAATTAACTTTTGGGTGGCCTTTTGCGTAATTTCACCGCGACAAACAAAATAAGAACGGAAAGGAGCACGCGATAATCACCCATATATAACTTCCCTGAAATTGAGAGCGTTATTAATCGCAGGGTAAGAAAGTTAGGGTTTCCAATTCTGATTCTTCCCCTGCAAATTGGGACCGAAGAAGAAAGAGAAAGATGTGGCACGAAGCTCGGAGGTCGGAGAAGAAAGTCCACGATATGATGGACGCTGCTCGTAAGAGAGCTCAAAGACGGGCCATCTTTCTCGCTAAACGCCGTGGCGATCCTCAGCAATCCATTCAAGCCATCGGCTCTCGCTGTCGTATCTACCGCGACGACGCTCTTTATCAAGCCACAGAGGATCAGCAGGGCATGTATGATCTTCTTTTCATGTTTTTGTAATTCTAGGGCTTCACTCCGTTGACACTGAATTTTATTATTAGTGGAATATTTTGAGATGCTTCAATATGGAAAGTTTCATACAATTGGAATGCAAGAACCAACAAGTACAATACAATGAAATATGGTAGATATTGATTATTCAATTATTGTATAGAAAACAGACGACAAGGATGCATGTTTGCAGTGAACTGACATTCTTACTTCTTTATACTTGTTTGTTGTTTACAATTTAGGTTGTTAACTTTATGTTTTTTTAAAGAATTTGTTTGGTAATTTCTGAATACATTTTTTTACTGGCTCATGTAATGATTTTATTGGAATCACCATTGCTTTCAAGAGTTGAAATGTACAGGCCTACGGCAAAAGCAATAGTCTAATAAATAAGGATATTAGCAGGCAAGTAAAAATACCACCATCTTGTTTTCAAGCTCACATTGTTTGATATTATACTTCTATATGTCTCCTCTTTCTCCCCGATGAAATCAATCATCCTAAAAGTATTGTTATTGTGCTGAGGAATTTTAGTATCATGATTTCCTAAGGTTCGGTGTTTATTGTGCTGAGGAATTTTAGTATCATGATTTCCTAAGCTTCGGTGTTTACTGATCCAAAGTCATCAGAACATTTGAAACTAGTTAAGATTTATGTGGTGATGCTTATCATTCTCTTTTTGACTTAGATAAAATTTACATGCTTACAATGGTTTCATATTTTTTAAGTGCTTATTTCTTTATATATGTATCAGGATACCTTGGAATGGGAAACAGGACAATTTGATCGACAGGTCACTTCACAACTCTTACAATGATAGAACATTGATTGTCATAGGAGATTTTGCTTTTCATATAATTGACGTTTTGACTATTATCCTACAGATTTGATGGTCGTGCTCTTCTTGATTTTATTCGTGCTAGTTCCCGACATCGTCGGGCCCCAGAAAGAACAGAGGAAGAGGAAGAACTAGAAGAGTTTGTTAATTTTCAGCGTTATCGGGATTTAATTAAGCATCGGCGTAGAGGATGTCGGTACTTTTTTATTTTTTTGACTATTCTTACATTTTTCTATTCATTATAGGATATTTCTTTCTTATTAGGCTTTTAGAAATAATTCTGTGTATTTTTTGGGGACACCATTCTCTGCCCAAGTTAACGCTATGTATTGACAGTTAAAGATGAAGAGGGTATGCAACATGTTAATCAGGAGATGGAGGCTAAGACCACTGCACTTCTTGGCTCTGACAGGTTTCTATTTTCTGACCTTATTTTTCACTTTAGGTCTTTTGCCTTTTAGTTGCCATTTGTTTACTCTCCCTACTATGCAAAGAGCCGAAGATCAATAAAATAAGAGAAGGAAGAAGAAAATGTGAGAGTTTTCTTCAGTGTAAAATATTCTTCATGGCCTCAGCCCAAAGTGAAGTCTATTTAGGTTCAATTATTTGATTTAAACTTGTTGATCATTGCATTACTGATTTTGTGTAGCGTTGTGAATTTTGTTTGCTTTAAGTTGTGTCTACAATGTAGCAACTAGTGCTTAATATTTAATTAGTTCATAATCACTCCTTTTTTTGTTCGAGTTGATAATCACTCATAACTCAAAGATATTAAAGAACTCTTTGAAGGAAGAGCTGCACAGTTTGGCCTTTAGAAAGAGGAAAATAATACTTGAGGGGGTGGGTCGATGGGGTGTTGCTCCATTAGGTCCCCCCTGTGGTAACATGGAAAGAGAGAAATTGTAGAGTGTTTGAAGGGGTTGACAATGATTTTGTACCATTGAAGATTAGCCTCTTGTGTCTTGTTTTGGTGCACCCATGAGATTCCTATTTGTATAGAAGTTTGAGTTTCTTTTGTAGAGAACTATATCTTGATGTAGGTTCTCTACTTTTTTGTAGTATATGGGGTTTCCCCATCTTTAATAAAATTATTTAGCTCATTAAAAAAATTGAAGAACTGACTTCTGCTTTGTTTGCTATTAATATTCCTATTAAAGAAAATCAGTCTATATAAAAAGTAAATAGAACATTCTTGTATTCTACAACCTAGATGTCTAATATTCATCATTTTCATGTGTGACATTTCCTTTATTATAATGTATGGTTTTTACCATCTTTCACAGCTATTATTATTTTATTTTTTTCACTTTCTATCAGCTTTTGTAATGTGAAGGCAAAAATATACTTCTGTGGATGGGTATTATCATTTTTGATACTTAATTAAATGTTCACTATAGAGATGATTAGATAGTACAGAGTTGTACTGGTAATATTTAGTGTCTTGAATTGCTTCAGCTCCAAGTGTTTTGCGATAAATTAAAACTTGTTATTTGTTTGTGGGTTTTCTTGGTGGTTTATGATATAACACTTCTCAACCGGGTTTTTACATTATATAGTCTAGTTTGCTAGGCAGTTGTTGGTTTCTAAAATTCTCGGTATTGCAGACCTCAGCTTTCTCAGCCTCCAGTGAGCAAGGGGTCGTATTCACAAGTGGGTTTCTCTTATGATGGAGAGGGGAAAGATGAAGCTCACTTTTCAGATGGTGAAGAAGAAGATGAAGATGACGATGATGATGAGGAGGAAGAAGATTTTAACAGTGATGATAGCAACGATGAAGTGATGGAGTCAATTGCCAAAGATTATGGTGTGAAAAGGTATGGATGGCTTGTCTACATGGACAAAAAGGCCAAGGAGGAAGAAAGGAGGCAAAGAGAAGTTATCAAGGGAGATCCTGCAATAGTAAGTTGGCTAAATGCAGGCTTAATTGTTGCTAAATTTTAGGTATGCTATCAGACTAATCATGCCTTTGCAGAGGAAGCTGAGTCGCAAAGAGAGAAGAAAGGCTTCTCAACTAGAAAGGGAGAGGGAAAGAGAAGCTGCTCGTATTACCGGGAGTAGAGTTCTCCATCATGATCCCTATCGGTACTCTAGTTCTTTTGCATCTATCACACTTAGTATACTTAAAATCAGGTTAAAATCCCAGTTGTTTGACTTATTCGCTCAGTCTGTTTTCTCTATCTCCTATGTAGTGAATCTCGACGAAGTCCGACATATGAAGCTTATTCACGTTCCAGAAGGTTTCTTATCTTTTGTATTTTATTTATGCACTTTTAAATGGCCAGTGGTCTGCCAATGTTGGTTTAATCATTTTTCCATCTGCAGATCCAGGTCAAGGTCTCTCTCATACTCCCCTCCCTATTCAAGGCGCTATGAATGTGGAGGAAAATCTGATGATATTTGCCAAGGCAAAGAGAGAACTCCGAAGATAGAGTATATTACTGAATTTGGTGGCGCAGATGATGAGAACAAGCCTAAAGTTGAAGGATATTCTCCACCACCATCTCCTCCACCTCGAACTGATCCATTAAGCCGGTCGGAGCACTTGACCTTTAATTCTTGCAAAGCTAGATTGGACAGTCTTTTCTCTGCTGCAGCTTTTCATCCATTTGTTAGCTGAGGAACTTAATGTGGTTTAGAGTATATCACCATTTACACCTGTTCGAATAACTGTCAAGGGGAAGAGGGAGCATGTCTCCATTCCGAAGCTCATTTTCACTGAATTGACCTTACTTGATGCTGTTCAGTTTGCATGATAACATGAAACATTTCTTGTTTAAAATCTCACTTTTCTGCAGGCCATCAACTGGTCGTATTCTTGAGGCCCTCCATGTAGATCCTGCATCTGGGGTATCTATTGATAAGGATAAGAGTGGTCAAATGTTGAAAACACCAACAAGGTGCATCTTCTAACACCCTTCCACTTTCTGTTTATTTGACTGTTTGTCTTTCCCTCCCCCACATATTTGTTTGTGCTCGTGTATGAGTCTCCTTAAAAAACAAGCCAGTTACTAATTTGTCCTCCTTTTTTTTGGTCTTGGCAGTGCGTCCTCAGCACTATCAAAGTTAAACAAGACAACTAGTAGTTCAAGCCTCTCTAAACAGCAGGGTGAAAAGAAGGAAACACCTCAGGAGAGACTTAAGCGGATTATGAGCAAACAATTGAACAAACAAAGTATACATTCATTTGCATCTCAGGAGCGAACTGTCTGTCTTCTATAATGTGCTGCATGCAGCAATATAACAAGAATGAGGACTTCACGTCTCTTAATTTTTTTCTTTTTGATGAAAAGATATCATGTCTCTTCTTTTTGTATGATTATGTGGGTCATATTGTTGCATGCATGTTTGCATACATTGGGGGGTTCATTTTACCTAACTGATGTCTTTTGCAGTCAAGAAAGATACAGCTATTGAAACTGCCAAGAAAAGAGAACAAGAGAAACAGAGGCTTGAAAAGCTGGCAGAGACAAGCCGAGTAAGCCGGTATCGTCGCCGAAGCCGTAGTAGAAGTTACAGCCGTTCCCCTCGAAGGTACTAATACTCAGCCTTTTTGTTGTACTGTTTTTGATGTGTATGAGAGTTGAATTTGTCAGAAGTAAACATTGCCTCGCCGGAGTTGATGATCTAATGTTCCTTACCTTTTCTCCTTGTTTCTTCCTTAATGAGTAAATGTAAAGGGATTTCTGAATTTCTTGATTAGAAATTGAGTGATGCCTGTCTACAAGATGCATGCTAGTGGACTAGAGACCGTCGTTCCTGTCTAGAAAGTTTGTTCGCCTATTCACATAGGGAACTTTTGTAATTTTCTTTCCCGCTAACCTATTGTAGATTCGGTGGTTTGGTGTGGGATTAACTAAAGAGTAGATGAAATAAAATGGGTTGAGCTCATATTAACTTTTCAAATAACTCGGTGCTAAGGGTCAACTTAAAACAAGATTAACCTACCATCAAACCAGCTATCTTCAGTTGTTGGTTCACTTCTGTTCCTTGCAGCAAGCATGCATATGCACAGCTCCCTTCAGCCTTTAGTCTTCATCTGCATCTCCATCTCCATCTCCATCTCTCATCAGTTATGCTTTTGGTGAAACATTTTTCAAAGAGTTCTGAAATCAAAGCTGCTCTTGATCCCTCAATATCAGAGATTTGAGAGCCCTAACCTACTTAGCAGAAGACCAATCCAGAACAAACTGTGGCTCAAGTTTGTTCTCTATGGATTTTGTGATATTGAGGATGTGTTTTCCGTTGTTGGGAACATGTAACCTTTAATAGAGCTGGCTTAGAATTGGACGAGGAGTGATGCCATTTAAAAACTGGTCCTTGATTTTTTGAAGTTATGTGAGTCTATTTTTTTTCCCTTTTTCCTTTTCTTTTGGGTGGTGGGGTTGTAGTCGAAGTAATGGACTAAAAAAGGAGTAGGCATTTGTTTGTTTTTCTTTTAAAATGCATTTGCTGTTGTCTGATGGAGAAGTCACGTTTGAGCTCATAACAAACTTGAAAAAATTGACAAGTAGAGAGTTGATTTTATTTGAGACTGCTTAAGTTGAAGAATTCCTATAGTGCAGACGGAGAAAAATACTGCTTAAGTTACGGAATTCCTTTAGTTCAGACGGAGAAAAATAAGTCCATTGTTTCATTTGTTGGCGGACTCCTAGATGTAGTGTGAATAGGCCATTAATTTCCATATTCTTTTAGAACAAAATTAATGGTTTTAAAAATTACATGAATGTACTGGAAAATGACATTCTCTAATTAGTAGTAATACTACAAATGTTTGAAAAATTTGTACCGGTGCAGTTGGGTGATTCAGTTGAGATTCTTTTCTAATTAAGAAAAAAATTTATCGATCCTAATAACTTAATGTTATGTATAGTGGGATAGAGAAATGTCAAGGAAGTGCAAGAGAACATTATTGCTTATGCTTGCATTCTTGCGGGAATGCAGATCAAAGTATGTGGTTAGATAGTTGTAGAGTGTTTGCTGCATTGTTCTGCAGTTTCTGTTGATACATGGGCATGGATGTAGTTTTCTGTTTATGACTCGAGTTGGACGAGTTGAGTTATGACCCGTTGGTACTCTATACTGAACTAGCCCACTTTGGCCCAAGCAAAAATATGGATGTTTCAGGTAAGATCAGTTCAATTACTCAACCCGTTTAACCTTCCCATTTGGCACCCTAGTCAGAAGACTTCTTGAATCCTTCAGCAGCGTTTGGTTCCTCTTCTGAACCAGCCATATTAACACTTGAGGATATTTGCTAGTCTCCTATACCTCAGTTTCTGGCACCAAAGAAGCTTCTAACATTGCCAACTAACAGAAAACGTCTTTAGAAGAAAAAATTGAGGTTGCGCTGTCACCTAGGCAAGAGTTCATCTTATGCTCCCCCACTAATCATTATCTGTCATGTACTACTCATTTTCTTTCTCAGGTTATATAGTTAATAGTTCTGCACTCAAATTGAACAATATTTAGCAGTGTCTATTCTTCTCTTCGGTTTTTGTAAAAGAAAAGTTGGTTGACTTTCTCATCATATTTCTCTTCTGTAAAATGGATGAAGGCATCGACGTAGCCGGAGTCCCAGCAGAGAAAGGAGTTCTCGTAGATATCGCTCACGTTCAAGGTCTGGCTCACGGTCGCGCACTCGCTCTTGCTCACATTCGCCTTCGCATTCTCACTCTAGTTCACGCTCTCTTTCTCGTTCCATCTCCCGGTCTCGTTCACCTCGGTGAGTTCCGATTGTGTGTTTTGCCTTTTGGTTTGATGTGCTAGATTGACTTACATGAGCCGACTGATAGTGCAGTAGGAGACGATCAAGATACTGATACTTCAGGCATGCTGGATGCGTAAACCCGCTCAAGGTGAACGAGTGTTAGCTGTGGGCGGTATATATTACTGATGTATTGTTGCACTGGTAAACTTACAGCTGAAGCTGAATTTGGGTTGATGGTGTGAACTTTTATTCCTGTGTTATGTTTATTGTTTTTGGTTGCTTTTTGAACTTCCTGAAGAATATTTAGCGTGACAATTATATTATGTCAGCTCCTTTTCCCAATGTCCATAACTCATAAATACTCCATCCGTTCGTGTTCACTTGGAAGCAAACCAGTTTGGGCGAGTGTGTACATACTAAAGTATCTTTCATACATCCTAAGCTTGTAGCAGGTGATACAAGTGAGCCATTAACTTAAATTATTGCGTCAAAGCAAGCTAACTTTTCCTCGTTCTTAAGCTTTACAAGTCTGAATTAATTTGTTTTGTAAGAGATCTTTATTTAAAACATAAGAGGATTAAAAAATTACGTATGAGATCTTTACCAGTTTATTTTCTTCTATTCTGTGAGTGAACGTTTTAATCCATTTCCTCCTAGTAACAACTTCTCTTGACATGAACGAACGTCACTCATATTCTAAACTTCACTTTTAAGAAAAATAGAGGTCCATTTTGACTATTTTATTGATGCGTTCCACTTAAAATAATATATAGTAGAATAAAATTTAAATCTCAAGTACCAAAAACAAAACAACTCGGTTAGCTGCATATATTGTAAGGAAACTAACTTATAAGTAATGAGACCATAATGGAGATTCCAATGTCTCTAAATAAAAAAATATATGAAGAGTTATAGTTGCAAATTATATCTTCATATTATAAATTTCAAGAAGTTGACATAGTCTAGACAGGAACAAATGGGTTTATTTTCCCAATTCATTATGATGCAGAGAATTATAAGAGAACTTGAATGCATTTAAAATAGAAGTCTTTGGGAAAGAAATATATATTTGATTCATTAGAGTAGAGTATAGTCATCGATTCAAGGAGGAGCAACTCCTCCCATCAACCTGTCCTTAGATACCCCAAAATAAGTATATTGAAGGGACAATGAGCACAAATCTAGTTATAACATATAAAAACTTGAATACAACGCCCACCCATCTGATATTTAATCCTCACATTGTATCAACAAAAAACATCTACGATCAATACCAGCAAGAATCCTCCCATTTTAAAGAAATGATCTCAACTTGATTGCCCAGCAGAAAAATCTTATCTCAACCATAAAGAGTGTCCAACACATGTGATAGAATGGAACCGCAAGTCAAGAATGCTGTATTACTAAAGTCCAAGCCGGCATATTGGATTTCTTTTGATGAGACCTAGATCCACCTGCAAAAAGAAAAAAGAACAAGGTCAAACATTGACATCGCTGAGAAACTGTACCACAGTTAATTAACGAAGTGCCAATTATACCTTGGGACCAAAAAGATCTCTGATGTTGTCAATTCCGTAGAGAATCATGGTGGGCCTGGTGCACGAAGACAAGCAAAATAAGCTTCAACGAAACATGTGAACATAATTTCATTACATGAAATGCCCAATATAGAACATAATTTCATTACTACATGTGAACATAATTTCATTACAGATTCATGATACATTCATGTCAACAGATTAATCCACAGTGCAATCTAAACCAGTAAAGAGACCATATCTGCCCTCTGCCCCCCTCCCTTGTGATAATTCAACCACAATCAGCTACTCAGGTCACATTAACTACCAACCCATAGTCCCTTCTCTCTCTCTCTCTCTCTCTCCCTCCCCACCCCCCTAATCCTCTTTTCTTTTTTTTTGAAACTGGTAACTTTGTATTCCTCAGCATTAAGGGCTATGCTGGCCACCTCCAAAAGTGTTAGTTACATAGAAACAACAACAAAAAAAGAAAACAAGACTACTTACAAAGCTCCTATGAAATCTACTAGTTGAATTTCTTCTTCTATGTTCATTTCTTTACACCAAAAACCTAAAGTGGTAATTACTTTCCACTTAATCTTCTCTATAGTGCATTCTTTCCCTACAAAAATTCTCTGATTTCTCTCCTTCCAAATGATCCACCAGATACAAGCAGGTACTGTTCTACACCACCTCCTCTGGCTCCTACTACCTCCCCTTCTGACCCAACAACTTAGTAGGTCTGCTGTATGTTCTGGCATAATCCCATTTAGGCTGGCTAAATTGGTGAATAGAGCCCACACTTGTGTTGTTACTTTGCAGTGGAGGAACACCTGATTGTTGGTTTCTATAGCCTCTTTACAAAGATAACATCTTGAGGCAATAATTCTTCCCCTCTTTTGAAGTTTATCATGTGTCAGGCACCCTAATCCTCTTTTCTATCTTGGTCACAATTCAAAGTCCTGCAAATAACTGCAGCTACACTAAGCCAGAAGACTTACAATCTCTGTCAACTAGCAACAATTGCAATAATCAGTTCAGAAACTATTGCAAGCATTGCATGAGAGAGAACCTAAGTCGCTGAGGCTTTCAACTTTTCAGCAGTTAACAATTTTGAGTGACACCAAAAATAAACTGATACCTTTTATTACTCTTGGAACCTACTTCTGTTATGCCCACAAATCTCTCCAACTTGCTACTGAAAAATCATGCAAATGATCCAGGGTTCAAACCTTGACCATTTAATTATCCCATGTTTGCACAAGATCGATGCTTCAGAGGTACACAATAAACTTTGAGAGAAGAAAATAATGCACGCTAGTGTGGTTTTACTATGTTATAAGTTCTTCTTACAGGCTTATTAACTAACAAGTTCAAACATACGAGCAACTCCCAGTTATATCAATACTGCCCAGCAACATAGGTACAGGAAGTTAATTTTGATTTATAAATAAGAACATGTTGCTGCTAACAGATCGTATACCTCTCAAGGGAAAGGCCCCAGGCAATAACCCGAACATCTTCTGGCAGACCCATAGGAAGAAGCATTTCAGGCCTAAACATACCAGAATTTCCGACTTCCACCCATTTCTTAAATCCTTCATGGTAGCTGACAAAACAAAAGGATATGAAATTAATGCTGAGTTGAACAATTGTGCATTCACATCAAAGATACTACTACAACCTGAAAATTTCCATGCTGGGCTCAGTATAAGGATTATAAGCAGGTTTGAACCGAAGCTTGGACATTCCTGTAATTAGAAAAAGAAAAGTAAACCACTAATTAGCCCTCTCAAAATTAAGAGCTCGTGTAAATGAGTTGGACGATATCAATGCAAGCTTTATCTTTTCTATGAGACCAAGACTTGAGCAGACATTGATGTACTAAAAATAGAATAAATGCAGTGTTAGTTGGTCACCTAGACGAGAAAAGAAGTCATGAAGAACACCAATCAGGTCACCAAGAGTAAGTCCACGATCACATATTAAACCTGGAATAAGAAACCATGACAATATGATCATGAAACTGTTAACAGGAATAAAATGCAAACAAAGAATAAGATTTAATTACACTATTACCTAACACAGAGTTTAACACAAGTAGTACCTATCACCTTAGAGCTATGAAACGAATAGAATCTAAAGCCACATATTGGCGTTGTAATCACCTACAGTACAGAATAAATAGTATAGAGAAGTCTTTTGAGTTAAAGGAAAGTGCGTAGCATTTCGTTTATGGCATAAAACAACTCTGAATTGCTAATTAAAGCTTTGTATAACAAACACAACATTTGGTTTTCAGTATAGAACTAGTGGATAACTAATACAGTGTTTAGTCTATATCGAACTATACTTTGCTAACACCACTCATGCGAAAATTTATGCATGAAAAAATTGAATAAGCATACCTAAAGAGCCCTTAAAGTAGACAATCTCTACAAAACAATCCATGTAATTATTATTCACCATACAACAATTTCTGCATTATTATTCATGTAACGATCCTTGTATAATTAGTATGTGAACCAAACTGCACCCTAATTGTCATATGTCACGAGGGGTATTGGCTCTTTGATAAGGTGCTGTCATAGTAAGCAACAGAAATACTCTTCAGTGTTCCCTACTTTTCCAACCTAAAACAGAAACCAAGCCAATGTTCATAAAGTATCTAAAGCACAGCTCATTATGATTCTACTATGAGGAATTCAACTAGTAGTTGGGACTTGGGATGATAAATCAGTTTTGCTGGCACTTCAAGGACCAGTGTCTCTCTGAGCTAAAGGTTTGGTACCTAGAAGAACAACAGAAGAAAAAAATATATCAAGGAACAGGAAAACATGAATGACACAAAATTTGTATAACTATATAGCAAACCTTCTATCTGATGAAATTCAGCAAGATGTGTCCGATCAACTGCTTCATTTCTGAAAACACGATCAATAGAATAGTATTTCTTGGGGGCGAATGGCTTCTGCAATAATGTATAGCACAGGTTTAAAATGCACGAAGTAAAATCAATATATGAAACTATGATTCTGGATATGGTGAACCATTTAGACCTGAGCTAATGCATACAACATTCTCGACGAAACAGCAGTAGTGTGTGTCCGCAAAAGATTCTTGTTCGCTTCCTCTCTTTTCCAATCATACCCATATCTAAGCAAGAAGAACTGTTACATACTGAGTATAGAAATGTCAAAACCTTGACAAGTGTGAGTGACATTGAATACCATACCCCCTAGATTGGTAACCACCAGATTCATGAATTTCTTTTACCCGCTCAACATAATCTTCTGGCAGCATCTTTGTAGTGGAAGGCACTATAATTCAAACAAATAATTCATTAGAAGAAACTCAGATGAGGCAGATAAAATGTAAATTCAAACTAACCTTTCAAAAAGAAAGTATCATGTGAATCACGGGCAGGGTGCTGTTGGGGCTGGAAAAGTGCATCGAAGTTCCAAAAACTGCAAATTATAATCAGCCACATTGACATATACTTCTTTGACAAGAATTAAAACAAATACTAATCCTAACAATTTTTACTAAGAGAACATGACAGTGCACAAATCACCACTAGCTATACACCAGAGAGGACTCCTAAATGGATTACATTGTGAAATGTATGGTTTGCCATCAGTTTGAGCTTGAAAGCTCATGAATATTGAATAGTTATATTTTACCATCCATCTTCAATAAATTTGATTGTTTACCATCAGAAGCTCATGAATGTTCAACATGAAAAAATAGTATTTAGTAAATTGGTTTGCAGAAGAGGTACTTTGAAACTGTTATGTACTAGGAAGTAGGAACTTTAGCAAGTAAAATGACAACAGCCAAAACATGCAACTCTAATGGAGGATAAAGTAGGATTTGATTCAAAATATTTACATATCAACCTCTTACTAAGAGCCATGCAAAGAAAATGTCCCCTCCAATCATTCAGATAAAAGTAAAACGACAAGGAGATGCACCATTTACCTAGTTCAGTTATTTCATATAGCCTAACAACTTTTTACTTTGGGAAGATGTTCCATCAATTATGAAGGGCTCACTTGTATTTATGAAGGGCACACTTGTATTTATGACTGGGGAAAAGACTTAACAAAATAAATAATAGCTTACCTGCTTTCGACATAATTATTTGTTGGCATCTCCTCAAACCTGCACAATTCAAATGAAATTTTGCACTTACAGTCCACTACAGAGAATTTCCAAATAAATTACTAAATACATATATAGACACATTCATCTACACATGCATTTATACAGCCTCCATATATATATACATGAGAAAAGGTTATTTAGTCATACCCCATATTAAGAAAAATCGTTTGTACCTGCCGCCTAACCTGCAACAAGATGGTAAGATTTAATCAACACGTGATGGAAGGCAATTTGGCCTCAGTTAGCTAACAGAGAAAAAACCAATTTAAGGTCACGACAACAATCAATAATGAAAAAGGGAACCAAAACATGCCTTGAGCAATGGATGAAGATGGCCGCCTTCAACTGGCTGACCTTTAGCACTGAAGTTGTACTCTTTAAATTCCAATTCCTTCCAGTCACCCCTTCAAAAGAACAAGCAACATATGTTGATTAGAAAATAAACTAAATGCTTTGTCCGTCATGGAATTAGTGGATCCCTACTTGGATTAATTATTCAAACATATGAATTTGTATGAAATAAATATTGAATACTCCGAAACCATCTGTGAAAACTGCATACTGCAACTTCTCCCATTTACCCGGCCCATGAATTTGTTTTGTTTTTTTAACATAAAAATAGCAAGTGCTGACCACTTTTTTGACTAGTAATTGAAAAATAGACCACATCTGAAAACTGGTAGAAATGTGGAAGTAACATACTCTAAAAGCTAAAACACAAAAAAGCTCGAGCACATTCTCTTGGAGTTTGAAAATCCTACATGTGAAACTCCAGGACAGTCAAAACTCTGAAGCATGAGTGCTAGAGTTCGAATCTGAAGAAAAAGCTAAAAAAGTACACTTTCCTGGAGATCCACACGTATGGACTTCTCAAAAGCAATGTCAAACTCCATCAATTTTGGTGTTTGATTAAATTGTAGAGCATTTACCAACTCTTCAATTTATAGTTCAAAACCAAGGACTGCAAAAATATGCTCTAACTGCCTTAGCAATTGATACAAATTTCCTATTCAGGCATTATCCTAGAGCTGACTGTCACATTCCAAAATACTAGTTTTTCCAGTAATTTAACCAGAGCTGTGCGCATAACTGAATGACCTAGCTATCTGTTTATGAGGAACTAACAGTTTTTTCTTCCAAATGAGTCAGAAAGTTACCTCTGTAAATTTTCCCGAGTGAGATCAGTCGCTGCTCTTTTCCTTTTTGGGGCATATTCGGGACCTTTTCTTACGGAATTTCCTTTCCAAACCCTAGAAAGAGCAGCAGTGAGAAACATATTTAAGAACCAGCATTTGAACACGTATTAGGATAATTGTAAGATTACATCTTGTAAACGTCAAGTGCTGGAGAAAGGATATTAAAGAATAGATAATTACTGCTGAATTATTAGTTTTCTTCGCTTTAGAGCATCAATATCCTCCTGATTGACAGCCTGCAAAGCAATGCTTTGTTACAGTCAAATTGATTAATATAATAGTCAACTAGCTACAAAACCATAACTAATTTCCTGTGTGGGAGGAGAGCTATTAGTAAAGATGAAAGGTGAGCAAAAAGTGAAGGGTTGGGGAATAAGATAACCAAAGGCTACAAACTATATACCTCGTCATTTTGTATCCGCAACAGCAAATTTTTAACTTTGTCATCAGCAAGTTGGACCTACATTAAGTCAACAAATAGACTAAAAGGTAGCCCTGTAAGAAGTATTAAAATAAGCACATGTTGATGTCACCTTCCCTTGCTGCCTCTACATTACAGTTCTCAGAGACCTCATTCAACATATATGGATAAGGAAAGGAAACAGTAAAACAAAAGAAGGCCCCGTGCTATAAACTGAAGTAGATGGCACACAATAAGCAACAACAATACATAGAAGGAGCAACGAAAAAATCCTGGAAACACCACAAGGGAATTCGAGGGACAATTACTGTTTAATAATGTTGAATATAGGCTAGAAATGACACGTTATTATTGCTAAGAACTGGTACCAAGAAAGTAATAAAGGCTTTTTCAGACCTTCATAGTCATTGTGAGGCATGAGGATCACGGAAAAAGACCTTTCAGCGAAAGGGTCGCTACTCATAGATTTCCACATCTTTTTCTCTCAAAAGTATTGGAGACACTTGGGTCCTAATCTTCAGGATGGTTGTATAGATATATTTTTGCACTTGCAAACTCAAGTAGAAGGGATAGGAGAAGAAAGTCGATTGTGATAGTGTTAAAAACTTTAAGTAGAGTGAGGTTGAAAACAAAATTAAAGTTGCAAAGACAGGAATACTACTACCACCTATCAAAAAGAATTACGCGGGACGAGTTTGGTGATTGAGAGGCAGAGATAAGCAACTCCAAATGAGAGACGATCAAGCAACAAAGAAGCAAGCTTAACAAGGGAATAATCTTTTTTTTTTTTAAATGAAAACAGGGAATAATCTTTTGGTACCAAAGGTTATAAAATTTTGTTTTAGACAAGGATTGGGAGAAGGTGTAGTTTTTCATCAATTGAAAAACTGTGGTCATAACAAAGAATGATATATTAGACATACAGTGGAGAATGAGCAAAAGTACACTGCCGATAAAATAAAATAAAAGGAACAAAATTATACTCCTAGGCAACTGCCTACTGTACCTTCCTTGAGACATGTGCCTTTGCCATCTCCACCCACTTGTTCTTTATAGCTTGCTGGCAACCAATTTTATAAACTGCAGGATCCAATTTTTTCTGCATCCAGATAGGCGATTAGTCAAAAGAGAGCTCACAAATTAAAGAATTTTGTAATGTTTGATGTAAAAGCAAGCAATCTGAAATAGCGCATGAAAAAAAAAAAAAACTTAGTAAAAACACTAAAAACCAAATACGCTGCTACCTGCAACTCTTCCCGCGCAATTCCCTCCGGTGGTACTGCTGAGAAAAGCTGAAATTCTGGAGAACCTACAGTAGCATAAGTTTTCCCCTCTTCAGTAAGCACCCATTTCTCTCTCCTAATGTCCTGCACAATTCAACAAATTCAAATATTGTTTCACATTCGTTCAAGCTAGTTCCCAATAATTTGTACAGATGCTTTTATATAAAAAGACAGATTTTTTTTTAATCAAAATCAGTACCAGTATGGTACTGCATAGAGTAAAAACTAGCTGAAAATTACAGTTTCTCCACCACATCCTCATGTCTTCCATAAAACCATGAACACAAATCATATTTCTACCTTATAAAACCTGTCCTAAAAGAATAAATTATGTAAAGCCTATGCTTTACAAAAGAAATATGATCTATTTTTCCCTCAGAGAACATATTTTGTTTCTCTCCAGCCATGCAGTCCACATAATACGTAATGGGGTGTGATCTACCAAAACATCATCAATCAGGATCTTTGACTCTGCGGGAAAATCCGCAAGCGTCTTATCTATTCATTCATAATCCTATTGCAATCAAGTGTTGCAAGAGTTTTAGGTTAAAATCATTCCCTCAAGTATAACCCAATCTTACAGTACATCCTTATAGTATAATTGTGAACAAAAAACATCCTTCAACTATCCCAGAACATGCCTAAACATCCTTTCTGTTAACTACTGAGAAATAAATACATGTGCTAAGCACATGACTCCCCCCAAATATCCATATGCTATAGATTGATTTCTTCATCTTCATAAACAATAGCACACATCATAGTTTGGATTTCCTTTCATGCTTTTGTGCAGAAAAATAATCTGCCCCAATTGTCCCACTTTCAGTCTATCCTTCAACAATGTGTCCCTAACCGAGGGTTGGAATCAACTGTTCATATAACTAATCATTGCACTCATGTTTTCGGAAGAAGCTAATAGCACTTGATAATTTAAAATATGTGCAATGGTTGGACATTCTTGAGATGCAATTTGGAGAAGAAATTAGCAATGAAGATGCATTTATATGAGAGAATAAGGCTCATGTTAATAAGAAATACACCAAGCATGTTGGCTTGAAGAGAGATTTTTGCTTAGTTGTGAGAGGTGCCGCCAGAAACATCGTTTTTCAACGGTCGATAAGGTGCTTATAATTAAAAGTGTCATCCATAGAGACTTCAATGCAATGATAAAGAAAATTCAGAATTTTTGTTTCTAGGCATCGTATTATGCAGAGGTACCAAAGGAACTGGATGAAATCATCAGAATTAACACTTTTCCATGTGCGACATTGTTGACATTTACAATTTCACAACTAATCCTAGCTACACAGAAATGACTCCATACTTTTCTACACCAAGAAAATGGCACAACCCGCTTCCAGGGAGGGCATATTACCAACTCTTAGAATGCCTGCCATACAAATTCATTCTCTTATGCAAGCAAAGAGGAAGCGAGACTAGCCTAATGTGCCTAGTTGAGAAATGATAAACAACGCCCATAGAACTACATTGCGTCTGAAAAAGAAGTAAGCCTACAAGAGAGAGGATTGGTCTCACTTTGAAAAGAGAGAATATGAGAATTTGAAATTGTAGTAAAAGTAGTAGTTTTATGTTGTAACAGTCTCGCTATGAATTTTTCGTATTAAATGTATCCTGTATGTTTGCCAAGCGCAATGAAAGTACTTTGAGTTGCCTAAAAACATTTATTTTTTCTTCTTTTTTCCACCTTGAGCATTTTAACACTTCAAACCAGCAAAAAAGCTAACATTTCATCAGAAAAATAGGACCAAAATTTGCACAAAAAGCGCGCACACACACAAGAAAACATCAAGGCAGCTAAAAAAATGGAAAAAAACTGACAAAACGATTTTAAAACTGGTAAATCAGTACAAAAACAGCAAAAAAAAAAATCAGCAAAATAGTACCAAACTAGCAAAAAACAACAACACAATAGAAAAAACAGCAAAAAAAAAAGGATAAACCAGTATATAAACCACAAGAAAATCAGCAAAACAGCACCAAACTAGAATAAAACAACAAAAACAAGAGCAGTACAATAGAAAAATTGGTAAACCACAAGTAAACAACAAACTTTTGGCAAAACATAAGAAAAACAACATGAAGAGACCGGCAAAACAATAGAAATATCAATAAAAATATCGTACAATGGGGATTTGGGGGAAGTCATTTATTTCTGTTAGTTTTTTAACAGTATGTTTATGAAAATTTTGGGATAGTTGAAGGATGTTTTTTGTTCACAATTATACTATAAGAGGATGTACTCTAAGTTTAGGTTATACGGAGGGATGATTTTAGCCTAAAACTCACTTCTCAAGATAACACATCTACGGCATAGAGAAAAACCTCAAATTTGAAGTTTATCATGAGTCAAACAAGCATCCCTAGCTACAACCTAACCAAAAGAGGCAACTCGAACGAAATAGAAATGCAAATTCAACTAGTAGAAAGACGAAGAAAGTACCTGAGCATCCACAAATCGAAATCCATGGAGTC
The DNA here is from genome assembly GCA_037074985.1 of Solanum bulbocastanum. Lineage (NCBI taxonomy): Eukaryota > Viridiplantae > Streptophyta > Magnoliopsida > Solanales > Solanaceae > Solanum > Solanum bulbocastanum. The sequence continues at coordinate 36,593,653 of CM073598.1, read as the reverse complement.
TGCGTATGACATTGACGATCTCGTCATGGCCAAAACCAAAATCTTGAGCAAATTTCGCAGAATTTGAAATCTCATCGTTGTCTTTGAGATATGCCAATATAGCGTCTTCCGCTTCGTCCGCCATACTCTCACTCTTCTGTTAGGGAGAAACAACTGAACGGCGATTTTGCTTTGACAACTTTGAGGGATGTTATACTATCAGTTATGATGGCTAAATTAATACCAGAATAGTTAGGCTGAGATTAGATAGGTTAAGATTAGTTTTTGTCCCTCGTTTAGTTTGTCATATTTAAACTTATATTCAGTACATAATTTTTTAGAATAAGTTGTTTGCTTATAAAAAATATTTCACCTCATTTAGTTTATTTTATATTTTCTTTGCTAAAATTAAACTTTCATCTTATTTAACTTAAATATTTTTGTTTGTAGTTCCATAATTGTGCCATGCATTTTTTAAATTAAACTTTCATCTTATTTAACTTAAAAATAAAATTTCCATCTTATTCAGCTTAAAAATTAAATTTTTATCTTATTTAGCTTAAAAATAAAGCTTTCATTTTAAGTTTATTAATTAAAGTAAAAGAAATTTTATTATTAAAATCATCAACATTTTAATTGATATATAAATATAATTTTTAAGTGAGAAATAAACTATTTAATTAAAATCTGTAATTTAGTAGTTGGGTGGATATTTTAAGAGAAATCAAAATATAAATAAACATGAGAATTAGGCAAATAAATTTAACTTATAATATATTCATAAATAAAAAATGTATTTATAAAATGTATTTTTTTAATAGAAAAATACATTATCATAAAAACAACGAATAATTAAGATTGTGAATGTTATTATAAATGTTGCTAACAATTATGTTAACAAACATGAATATAAAAGTGTATAAAATAGAGTTTAAGGGGATACCTTTGTTATTTTACATACTCTATTCCAGGATAAGTTATCGTGAAATTACTATTCCACCCCAGTGGTCAGTGAGGGATAACTTATCCCAAGATTAATTGATAATCCTTGAATAAGTTATCCTTAGGGATGGCAATGGGGCGCTGTAGGGTGGGGCGCTGCGGGGTTAACTCGCAAATTTTTTAATCCGCCCCCCGCATAACAACTTTTTTCATTTTCACCTTGCCCCGCATATTTTTTTAATATTTCTTTTCTAGTTAAATTTGATACGAAAAATAAAATTCATAACAATAAATTATTTTTTTATTAAGTTGTATTAATTTAATAGGATAATGACTTAAAAATTTATTTTTTGGGGTCAATTGAAAATCATGTAAGAAATTATATTATTTTTTATTGAACCATATACTATCTCGAATATTTTAGTAGATTTATAGAAATTATCTTAAAAAATAATGTTCTATCACTCCTATAACATGTAAAAAGTTAAAATTAAATTTGAACCCACATAAAATCACATATACCCGCAACCCCCCTCGCCCAGCATTAATTTTAAAAAAACCTACTTCAACCCGCCCCGCATTCCACCCTCCCCGCTTCACATGGCCTTAAATCCACCCCGCCCCGCATCCATCCCGCCCCATTGCCATCCCTAGTTATCCTTAGATAAGTTATCACAACATTTATAACCAAACAACGGATAAAAAACCACTCAAAAAATATCTTAGGATTAACTCCAAAGAACCCCCAAGGGTAAAGTTATTTCCATTTAAGAAATAAATAGCACCTCCCCAAAGAATTAAAAGATTTGATCATAATAAATGTTTAATTCAAATAATTTGTTCCTAATTTTAATAATAATCAAAAAATAAATAAAAATTATGTGTATTGTCTTTTATTCGTCTATACTAGATTTACTAGTAATAATTGTCATATTACCCGTGTCATTTCTGGTCACTTTAGTTTACGTTATTATTTGTTAATTCAAATAAGGTTTACATGCACTAGTAATCTAACAACTTCATAATCCATTTTGTAGAACTATGTTAGACATTGTTATTGTAATTTAACTAAAAATGGTGTGAGATTTAATTTCATTCCTTTTAACATAATATTTCTTGTTTCAAACTTCCAAAATATATATATATATATATATATATATATATATATATATATATATATATATATATATATATATATATATATATATATATATATAACTCAATATTTATGTCCATCCGCTTCCCAACAAATATTAATACTCTCCCTTCCCATTTCAACTATTGTTTGAGCTCACAAAAATTATTTCAAAATTAAGTTGGAAAATTGTTTTCAATTTAATTCTCAAAATGTAGGTACTATGTGATATTTGAAAGGAATCAATTAAGGGAAAATTGTATATAATAATAAATTATTAATTCAAATTAAATGTCATAACCACAATTTGATTTAATTATACCACGTAGCAAACTGTTGTTATTTCACCTCTCTCCCTGGTGAATCTCGCTCGCCACTCTCGACAGTCTCTCCCTCGCCTCTCTCGCTTTTATACAAATGCAAATGTATAAAATGTGTTTGTATTTGTATAAAGCGAGAAAAAAATTGTATATATACATATATTTTCATTCCCCTCTCTCCCTTCTCCCAGATCTCGCTCGCTACTCTCCCAAATCTCGCTTGCCAGTCTCTCTCTCGCCTCTCTCGCTTTATACAAACAGAAATGTATAAATTGCGTTTCTGTTTGTATAAAGCGAGAGAAAATTATATATACATATGCAAATACATATATCTTCGTCCTATATACTTATAATTATACAATACAAATATTTCCCTACCTAGTTCTCTTTTGCCTTTCTCTCTTTCTCGCTTTATACAAACACAAATCATACAATTGATTCTTTTGTATATGTATACCGAAACAGATTATACAATTGCTTCTTTTGTATATATGTATAGCGAAATAGCCAGCTTCTTTTGTATATTTGTATAGCGAAATAGTCATAGCAAACATAAAATTTGCTGTAGAGCACAATTATGCAAACTATAGCTATAACATGCAAATATAATTTTTGTATTTGCTATATGTGAAAGTTGTTCATTAATTAACTCGGTCAAATAACTAAGTTTAATAAGGTCACAATTTTCCTTCAAGCCTTTAAAATTAGGTCCAATTTCGCCCTAACCTCTTAAAATTTAGGCCCAATTCAAAACGTTTATCCTATTATTAATTATTTTTATTCTTTTTTCTCATTTATTGTTTTTATCTTATCATCAGTTACCTTTGTTCTTTCTTATTAATTATTTTTATTTTCTTCATATTATCCTTTATTAAGATATATCATTTGATAATATTTTTATTATTTCTTGAGAAAATGGTCTAAAACCCCCTCCCCCCCTCCCCCCCCCCCCCCCCCAACCTATACCTGAAATCCCAACTACACACTCTAACTTCACGGGTGTCCTATCACCCCCCCTAAACTACTTAAAACTAAATTATCACCCCCCTAAACTATTATAAATTGAAATAATTACACACATAAAAAGTCTCAACTACATTAAATGTTGATAAGTGAAATGAACACGCTTGACACGTGGAAATGCACGCGTTTGACAGGTGGAAATTTTATTAAACTAATTTAGTTTTAAATAGTTTAGGGGGGTGATAGGACACCCGTAAAGTTAGAGTGTGTAGTTGGGATTTCGAGTATAGGTTGGGGGGGTGTTTGAGACCATTTTCTCTTATTTCTTTCTTCTTTCTTCTCTTTTGTTTAGTTTATCTTCTTATTTTTTTCTTCTCTCTTTCTATATTTTGACCTTTTTTAAAATATAAAAATAAATTACTTTTGTTCTTTTTTTATTTATTATTTTTATTTTCTCTTTAATTTTTTTCTCACTTATTATTAATTTTTTTTCTTCATATTATCCTTTAATAGAGATACCCTTTGGTAATTTTATTATTTCTACTACAATATATATATATATATATATATATATATATATATATATATATATATATATATATATATATATATATATATATATATTAGTACCATTGACTAATGAGTTGGGTGTGAATAAGAAACCTTAATGATACCACAAAAATATATATATACTCTCATAGTATCATTAACTAATGAGTATTTATGAACAAGAAACCTTAATGATACCACAAAAATACACATATACTCTTATAGTATCATTGACTAATGAGTAATTTAATAACAAAATTATCAGCCTTAATGATACCAATACAGTTTATATATATTGATTTAGTATTAGTTAAACGAAATTATCAGCCTTAATGATATCAATACAATATATATTTATTGATTTAACATCAATTAAGCGAAATTATCAGCCTTAATTAGTTGATTTAGTATAAGTTAAATGAAATTAGTTGAGACAAATAGTATAATTATTTAGTGGAATATGAATATAAAGGGGTATATGTTTGTAATTATTTTGCTTTTATGAGTATTTGCTTAGCCCATGACATAGAGGAAATCGTTGGGTTGGGCTCTATTTGGGATTTTGGGTGGGTGGGGTGGGTGGGTGGGTATGCAGAAATAACCAATTGGACTTTAATATTTAACCGCTTTATAATCAAGTTAAGACCTATTTGATTGAAGTTGAAAATTGCAGATATGGAATTTCATGCTTCATCCCTACAAGTCTAAATCGAAATTATCAAGCCCTAACTTCAGAATGACGGCCCAAACTTCATATTATTGGCACTGGGTCTAAAAAGTTAAAATTAAGAGTCCGTTTGAATTGATTTAAAAAATTAATTTTTAAAAAAGTAACTTTTTGAATGTTAAACTTAAATGACTTTTAAGTTACAAAATAGAAAGTAGGGAGAGTCCATTTGCATTGTCATATTAATATTTGTTGTTTTTTGTACTTCTATTACAATTTTTTGAGTCTACTAAAAATAACAAATCTACACTTGGGATAAGTTCTACCTACATACACTAGTACTTTAGCAACTTCACACTCTACTTTGTAAAATTATATTAGGTATGTTGTTATTGTAAAATAATTGAAAATGATGTGAAAGTTAATTTCATTCTCTTTTTTAAACATAATTGTTTTTATTTCAACTTTCAAAAAAATACAATGCTCAATATCTATTTTCACCGGTCTGTCGACAAATATAGGTACTCCCCCGCCTATTTGAGCTATCGTTTTAGCTCACAAAAATCCTTTCAAAACAATTACTCATATTATTTTAATAATTCAAGATTAAAATTGAAATTTGTTTTCAACTTCACCTTAAATATTAAAAAAGTTGTTCTGCCTAATACTGCTTTTCTCAAAATAATAACTCAGTCAAACAACTAAGTTTAATAAGGTCACATCGATCCACATGTTTTAATCATAATTCTCTTCACCAAAATCAAGCTTGGTTTCATGAGTACATATATTCAAATTTGGTCAAGATCAGTTAGCTACCAATTATTGTTTCAATTCAAAATATTTCTCATATTGGAGACATTAGTATTAGAAATATATAGTAGCTGCCAATGCCAAGTTTTCACCTCACTTTGTTACCATATTATTTTGTTTAATTACCAGTTTGTCACCCATGCACAGAAACATGCTTGGTTAATCTAGAGCATGTGTCTTGTAAACAAAATTTATATGCATGTAATGTCTACGTGTTTTATGTTTTACTCATAAAAAACATCATTGAATCACAAGGCATGGTATAGATAACACACATTTATTATTTAATTATTTATACAATACGTCTCTTTTTATGCAGATCTAATTTTTTTTAAGGGAGCACACTATTATTTTACTATATATCATTAATTGTTAGTTTATATCAATCATGATATTAAACAATTCGATTCATAATTATTTTATTTCTGCTGACATTTGAACCACAAGGCATGATATATACCACACTAATTAATTATCACTTTGAGTGACCATTGGACACACCCTTAATTAGTTGATCTTTTATGTAATCATTGTTATTATATATATATATATATCCAAAAAGTTTGCGTTTGTCCTTGATAAAATATCATGTTGAGCTGCTTTTTTGATGTTCCTATTAATCTAGGCTGGTTATCTATCTAATATGGTCACATTAAATAAATATTCAAGCAATTGATTTCTCGAGGATCCATATTTTCCGAAACCTACTTCTTATTAATCATATTAGGCTTTGATTGTTATATCTCTCGTATATTTTTTAATTTTCAATGATAGATTTGTTCCTACAGATCCTAGCTCTCTTGATGTTTTTTTTTTTCAATTATAAGCAGCTCATGGAAATGTGAATCTTTGTAGGAATTTTCTATATAGTTTCTCTCTTAATTGATATTTAAAAGAAAAAGTTGGGATTGTGTTAAGTATAATGATGATTCATATTTTCACAAATGTGACCATCATTAAAACCGTTTATATTTTACCAGTGGTATATATCTTTACTGAAGAACAAGTTAATACTCCAATATTGGATCAAACTAATTAAGCAAAATCTATACTTAATTGCCCTCTATGACCACCTTAACCACACCCCAAATTTGAAGCTTAATTTAATATCAAGATTTGTACACAAAGTGATGTACCTTGGGAACTAAATTGACAAGGGTGAATATATTTGGCCATATTTTCAATAACTCAATCACTACTAAATGAGAAGTTCTTACGTGAGTTAATCAACCGTAGAACTCAAATGAATGATTTAATAAGAAAAATAACGCAACATAGTGAGAAATCGCCATCTTCGATAGGGTAGTTAAGGGTCAGCAATTTATATATTATATAGTATATACGAAGAAATTGTGATATATAGTGGACCCCCTAAATGGCCCTAATGTGCATGGCCATTAGATGGACCACCCAAAGTCAGATCAGAAATTTTTTAGTTTATAGTTTCTGAATTTTAAAGCATGACAATTTATTAGATTTCGAGCTATAAATTATTTATATATATATTACGTGGACTTTTCAACAGAAATACATCATTTGTATCAAAACTATTAAATTCGGTTGAATCTATAAATTATTTATCATATATCCGATCCCTCCCTGATGATCATCTTCATCTTCCGAATAAAAGAGTTTCTTATTTATTTATGTATATATACATGAGTGCATACGTAAATTTGTTACAACTTATGGTCATGCTTATAAATCTACTGTTAGGGCCAATAGGATATCGTCTACATTTTTAATTACTATTTTTTTGTTTTTGCTCCATTTATTAAAAAATATATGGAAAAAAAAAACTACATTCTCCTAGCTATGTCGCTTGAAGATAAAGAAACTACTTTCTTTGTCCCAATTTATACTAATCATAAAATTTAAGAAAAAGTTAAAGACTTTGAAGTTTGTGGTTCAAAACAAACCTTAGATATTTATGTGACTTTAAATCACCCCATTAAGAATAAACGTAAAATTTTAAAAGTTAATATTATTTTAAAATATAAAAAAGTGACATTCTTTTTTAGAAGAGACTCAAGAAAGAAAAAATGTATTGGGCCACATAAATTGGGACTAATATATATATATATATATATATATATATATCTTGACTATGGAAACAAAATAGCTTCCATTAGTATTTTGAAAGGACAGCCGATGTTTTATTTTTCAACGTAATATATAGAAAAAACATGGCAAAAGTCAAAACAAATTAACGTATGTTGCGACTTGCTGTGAGTGACTTGCATATTGTAGTGGCAGGCAAAACAAACCATTTTTCAGTCCATCGTTTTGAAATGGTTACCAGTTTTTATATTTGTCAAGTTACTAACGGATTGAAAGTTTTAATGTGCAGATAAATTTGTAAGTAAGTTACATTGGTGGTTAGAGAATTAAAGAATTAATGCTAGCAAATGATCAACTGCTTCATGTGAATCTTTCCCAAATTAAAGCGGCTCTACAAATTACTGCCGCCGGTTTCTTCACTAATTAATTCCACCAGGCCATAATCAAGAAAATTTATGTGGAATTCTAGCATCCCACGTCCATTCAAAGACTAAATATTTGAAGTGCGGATGATATAGCATGATTCAATAACATGTAAATCAAATATGAAGACAAATGTGATTCAGGTGATTTATATCTAGTGAGTGATCTTGAACTTTTGATCCCACCGTCCGATCATGAAAATTATAAGTTAATTTGACTTATTGACTTTGAAAGTTACTCAAAGATAAAAGGGTGGTAAAAAAATTCAAGACCACTAATTTTCAAGATCATTAGTTGTAATTTCCTTATTGGGTCGAAAGAAATAATTTTTGAATCTAACTGAACTCAACGATTAGCTTTTGATAGACATCTTGAGCATAAACAATATAAAACTACAACTATTAGGTACTGTGGATGATTTTGTTATTGTGCTTGTGCCAACCACGACTAATCCAAAACCAACTCAGCAATATGATTGATCGATCGATTCAATTACTACCTAATATCTTTGTCTAACAATCAAATGACAATCATAATGAATTGATGGAAATTTGCAAGATACTCTTCCTTATCCAAAAGCTATTCCTTTTCACTGTACTTCTCTTTCTTCTTTTGTTTGGGTCTCTTTTCTTTTTCATTCTTTCATAGTTGTAATCAGAAAGAAAAGGGCAAATGTAACTGCATCTCCCCTGCACACATGGGATATGTTTTAAGAAGCCTTTACTTTGATTTGAGAACTTTGCTTTATTCCAATCTGATCAAACAACAAAGTATCCCTATGACCCCATTAAATTAAATTTAAAATGAAGGTGATGCCCCCTTTGTATAACTTTAGTCTTCTATTCTCATACAACTTTTATTTGGTTCCCTCAACCTTTTTAGATATAGGGTATCTATCACATTTAGCTAATCATCTTTTTCTTTCAAGGCTAATGATATAGACTTGGCTAGTCATCCAGAGAGCCCATTCAATAGTAGATTAGAACAAAAGGCAACCGTCACATGATCGGAGAAAAAGTACCATGCAATAGTCTCTCCATTTTATTTTGTTTGTCTCATTTTAACTTGACACGAATTTTAAAAGAGAAAAAATAAAACTTTTGAATTTTGTGTCTTAAGCAAAGATGTGTAGAATGTATCAAAATGTTGTTTAATCTTGTAGTCTTAAACATGCTATATGCAAAATTAAAATAAAGAGTTGCTAGAAAAAGAAAGAGATGTTCTTCCTGAAATGTACTGAAAATGAAAGTAAGACAAACAAATTGAACTGAAGGAGTAATTTACTTTAAGATTATCAGTCCATATCTTAATTTCTTTGTGATCATCCTTTGCTTAGCTCAATTACAAGTTTTTAATTATGATCCTTTAGACATAATAAAATTGGGTTCCACCAATGTGCGAGTTGGATGTGTTAGCACTCTTGAATTGACAGGCACTATCGAGATTTAGTTTGGAAATCTTCTCTGTAATTATCGTTAGCTAATATTGTTATATATTTAGGAACTTTTCTTCTTTATTCCTTTAATTTACTTAATAATACCCTACTAATCTATCTAGCATGCTTTCCCACAAAATAAAATACGTAATCAATTGCTTTCTTGAGGATCATCTTATATGTAAGCCTTTCGTATTGTTGAGGTTTGTTATTACTTTTTCTAATTAAAAAATTAAGTAATCAAAGGCAATCCATATTTTCCGTAAAACGACTTCTGTTAGGCTTTTAAGGACCCATTATTCCTACCGATGATCTAGTATATTAGTTTTTAATTTTCTATTGAAAAGGTTGTTTCTGTTGAGCCTATGGGACTACTATTCTTTGATTAGCTAATTAGGGGTAGTTTGGTAGTTAGATAGAGTTATTCATATATTACTAATGTCGAGATTAATTATTAGCATATTTATAATTTATTTTATATAAAATTTAATTAGTCATGTATTAGTTATTTCACCTTCATTTGGCAATATAAATTAATTTATAAATTTGCTCGTAAATTATATATGTATTAATTAATTCATTAATTTTAGGACGGTTGACGATGCACATGCAAGGCTGAATCTCTGTAGGATCTTATTAATTATTAATTCTTTAGTCTATATTGGCGATAAGAAATATTGCAAGTGTGTTAGGGTCCACCATATAACATGATCCTACTCGTGTAAGTGTGACCATCTCTACTCGATTATGTATTATTATTGCAATTTTTTTAAAAAAATAATGCGTTGCAGCGAAATTTAACTTATGATTTCAGCTTACTTTGGTAACAAGTTAATCATTATGATCATCTCATTTTGAAAGCTTCAAACTTGTTTGGATTAATCGACTAAAAGTAGATGATAAACATTAATTACGTATTTGAATAAAAGTGGGCAATAATGTTGAAACTTAATGTTCTCTCCGTTTTCTTTTTATATGTCATTCTTACTATAAATAGTTGGTCCATAATACTTATCATATCATAAAAAAATAATGCATAAATTACAATATTTTTCTTATTTTACCCTTGTGAGTTAGAGTATTAGCCTTGAAAATATACATATGACTAACATAGAAAAACTAAATGAATTATTCATGGTCATTGATCAAATTAATTAATCATATTCATTGATTGAAAAGTTAACTTTAAAAAAAAATAATTAAATAAGGATAGAATGGTAAACTTACTTAATTTCTTAATTCACGTGAAATAAAAAATGGTGATATATAAATAGGAACGGAGGGAGTATACAATTAGTGTTTGGTATAAACATATTAAAATGATTGAAAAAGTATTACAAAAGTTAAGAGTTGCGCGCAGTGTGCTAATCCAATAGGACCTTACAGGTTAAATCACTGCCAAATTTCCTTGTGAAAGGTTTAAAAGTGATCAAAATAATTTCATCTGTCTTTTCCTTATAGAAAGTGATAACTAAATGGATCAGGGTGACACAAATTTGGCAATAATTTCAAATCATTCAGTAATGAAATGCTCTTTTACGTGTGAATTAATCAATATCGGTATCTCATAAATAAGAAAAGCAACATAACATTGTGAAAAATCACAATCGTTGTACCTAGTTGGAGAAGCAAAAATGAATGAAGTGATAGATAGACTAATAAAACTAATTAAAGGGTAAGGGGAACAAATATGTATAGATTTTGGGAGGACAAAAGGAAGCAATGGCTCCCACTATTGTTCCATAATCTTCCAAAATCAAATAATGTAATGGACCCCTATAGAAAATTCATGGCCATGTAAACACTAGAGTTTTATCGTCTTCTTCCAAATTCTTTGCAAAGGGTTTTGTCTTGTCTCCTTTGGGTTGTAGATCTCAACTACAACTTTAATTTGTGAAATTTTATCATTGATTTCAATAGTTTTTATATAGCTAGTAAGCATTGTTAATAGAACTACTTTAATTGAAGAACAAGAGGCAAGAGTTGTATTACAATATAATAAAATTTGTCTAAATACAAAAAAAAAAAAAAGAGAATAGGAAGACTATATATAAGCATCCATTAACTAAACCTAACATAATAGGAATCCATTAACTAAACCTAACCTAATAGGAAATAGGCCCAATAACAAAAGCCCAAACATATGGGCTAACATCCCCTCTCAAACTAATAATGCAACAACAATAATCATTGAGAATTTGTCACACAAAAATCGAAACAGAGACATTGACTGCGCCTTCGTAAAAAGATCAGCAATTTGCAAGTCGATGGAATAAAAGGAAGCGATATGGTCCCGAGCTATAAATGGTGACAGGTGAAGTGACAATCAATCTCAATGTGCTTCGTCCGCTCATGAAAAACAGAATTCTTTGCAATTTGCATCGCACTTTTGTTATCACAATGTATGGGAGTAGGCAGAGAAATGTGAACCCCCATATCTGCAAGAGGCCAACGTAACCAAACAATCTTACATGTAGTCACAGTTATAGCACGATACTTAGCCTCCGTGGAAGATCTAGAGACAACATCATGTTTCTTACTCTTTCATGAGATTAAAAAGTCTCCAAGAAACACACAAAACCCAATGGTGGATTTACGATCATTGCGATCACCATCCCAATCAATCAGCATCACTATAGGCTCGCAACTCGAGAGATGACGTCGAGGGAAACAAGAGATTCTGAAACTGAGTGCCACGAAGATATCTCAGAATACGAAGTATAGCTCCCCAGTGAACAGAAGTAGGAGTAGTAACAAACTGTCTAAAAAGATGAACTGCATGAAGCACTTTATCACAGCCGAATGTTGTGTTTTAACAATGGCTCTAAAGTTACTGTAAATGCCAAAGAAATCAGATTTGCGTTTCATAAGATAAACCTAAGTATAACGAGTAAAGTCATCTATAAACGAAACATAATAGGTCGAGCCACCCTTAGTGGATATTGGCGATGTGGCCCACACATCAGAATGAATAATATCAAAAGGAGCAACAGAATAAGACACACATTTATTAAACGGTAAAGCCAAGAATTTTTCCAGTTTACAACCACTACAATCAGAGATATCACAAGTGTTCAAATGACCCAAAGCACCAGTAGAGGCTAAGAAACGTAAACATAACACTGCCACATGTCCCAAACGGGAATGCCAAAGATAAAACTGAGAAGACAAGGGACTCAAACGAAAAGACGACAAATCAATACTAGAGGCAGCAACAGCAACAGTAACAGAAGACACTTTGAGAATCTCCAAGACATAGAGTTTCCCTAACCTACGGCCAATCCCAATCACCTTCTGAGTGTGTTGGTCCTGTACAACACAAATAGAATCAGAAAAGAATACCCAATTACCAGCTTTACACAATTGACTGACTGAAGCAATATTCAAAACAAGTTTAGGAATGTAATAAACATCAGATAGAACAATGTTAGGGATAGTAACAGAACCAACACCCTCGACTGTCATAGATGCAGCACTAGCGGACATAACAGAGATTGGTGAAATAGGGGACAAAGAACCAAATGATGACACATGATGAGACGCACCAGAATCCAAAATCCACAGGAAGGACAAAATACCTGAAGGACTAGATGCTGACATGGCAGTAGGATTAGAAGCCATAAACTGTCTGAACTGTTTGAAAACATGGGGATCCAATGCAGAAGGTGACATAGTATTAACAGACTCATTATCTACAGATGGTGCAGCAGCAGCAACAGCGAATTGTGGAGGACAAGCATCAAAGGAGCATGACCCATACTTTTGCTGCTGTCTAAATTGAGGCCGTTTTGCCTTGTTAAGTAACATTGGACACTGAGCCTTCTGATGATTTTTCTATTTACAAAATGCACACTATCAAATGCAACTTTAGGAGATTGTCGAGAATGTGGTGGTCTAGACTGATCAGTTGAAACAGCAAACACAGCAGGAGTATTAGTTGCTTTAGACCCTTTATCCACTTGAGATTTGATACGGGTCTCTTCTGCAATCAATTCATGAACAACGGAATCAACTGTGGGGAAAGGAGATCGATGAAGGATTGTTCCACGCAATCCCTCAAAATCAGAACGTAATGCCATAAAAAATTGAACCAAACGTTATTCTTCCCTTCTAGCAATGTATGACTCAAAAACTTTTAACTCTGCAGATTTAGTAAGAGCCAATTGATCCCACAAATCTGACATTGCATCATAGAAATCTTGAATACTCATAACATTTTATTGAAGAGCACGAACATCATACTCCAACTGGTACTGCTTAGCAAAATTAGACTGAGTATACAATCTCTCCAAATGGTCCCAAACTTCCTTTGAAGTGTCATACTTAGCCAATTGCATACCAATTGACTAAGTTACAGAATTGTTGATCCAAGTGATAACCTTGGAGTTAGCAGTTTCCCATGAGTCTACCAACAATGCAAAATCCGCAGCTTTATCATATTTAGGTTTAACTTTAATTCTAGTGACATAACCCTACATATTCTTCCCACGAAGAAAATTCTTCATGACATAACTCCAATATGCATAATTTTTACCATCTAATTGAGCATTAATGGACTAGAGAGAATCATCATTTCCAGTCATATTGTCAAAAGAGAAGCGAACAGAGCAAGGCACGAACAATTCTGAAACAAAAATTAAACTACCTTAAATCGAACCAATCTAAACAAACAGCAGCAACAACCAAGAACTCAGTGGAAGCAGTAAATAAAAAATCGAACCCTAGTTCGAACAAATCAAAAATCGAACCCTAGTTCAAACAAATAAAAAAACGAACCCTAGTTCGAACAAATCAAAAATCGAACCCTAGTTCGAACAAATCAAAAACCGAACCCTAGTTCAAACAAATCAAAAAACGAATCCTAGTTTGATCCGCGCAACAAATGCCGCTACCAAATCTTCAACCAACAAATCAAGGGGCATGGATCGATTTAGCTCTTGATACCATGTTAACAGAACTATTTTAATTGAAGAACAAGAGGCAAGAGTTGTATTACAATATAATAGAATTTGTCTAAATATAAAAAAAGAATAGAAAGATTATATATAAGCATCCATTAACTAAACCTAACCTAATAAAAATCCATTAACTAAACCTAACCTAATAGAAAATAGACTCAATAACAAAAGCCCAAACATATGGGCTAACAATCATAAGCAATATTGCTAACTTTATGCTCTTGTTTTCTAACTGAATGTGTGTTGGAGATCATGTGATGCTTTTATTTTGTTAAGTGGTATTCATGTAAGACAAAGTTATATTGTTAGTAAACACACATATTATAGACATATATTGTTTGTTATGGTTACGAAATCTAATGACTTAGCTAAATGATAAATAATTTAATACGGTATCAGACCAGATAAGATTGGACAGGTAAGTGAAGAAACATTTAGCAACCAAATGTGGTTGACTTTTATTTACGTGCTTATGGACCACCACATGATCTTGTGGTACTAAAAATTTTACGAATGATTCAAGACAAAAAGTATATATGATATTTAAAGGAATTAATTAACTTTGTCAAACAAATAAGTTTAATACGGTCACATCGATCCACATGTTATGTCGTACAATATTCTCTTCACCATAATCAAGCTTAATTTCATGGGTGAATATATTCAAATTTGGTCCAGACCAGCTAGCTACCAATTATGGTTTCCATTGAAAATATTGCTCATATGAAGACTAAAGACACAAGTAAAAGAAATATAAGTTGCAAATTAATACCAAGTTTTCACCTCACTTTATTACATGTGGTTTTGTTTATCAGTTTGTCATCCATGCCTAGAAATGCTTGGTTAATTTAGAGCATGTTTTTGGTACACAAAACTTATACGTATGTTTTATGATTTAATATGTCATTCGTTTCTCATCCTCCTTCCAATTATATACATTCTACGATGTTTGGAAGCAGGGTAAAGAAAAAAAGAAATAGATCGATTGAAAAGACATTGATAATAAATTTAAATAACACTAAACTAACAATCTTTTTTATTTGTGAATAACTCATAAATAATATTTGATGGTAACGACTACCTACCCATTAATTATTCTTTTCGTACCCTTTGTGTTTTGCATCTTCTCTAAAGCTAATTAAAGAGTCCGATAGACATTTTAGGTACCTTTTCTTAATCATTAATTCTTTCTTATTACTTATCGTTGAAGTGTGTAATCATCTCATCTAAAAGTCTAAGCTGTTAGAGAGTGCACATTTTTATTATTTAATTATACTCTAAACACGCCCCCAAGAATTTGATTCTTTTTTTATGGGACAAACATGTAAAAATTCTTTTTAAAATGGGCGACGGTGAGATTCGATCTCAAAACTTTTGTCTGCACTGATACTATGTTGAAGTGTGCAACCATCTTGTAATTGATTGATGAGAGAAAAAAAAAAAAAGGGAAAATGTAATATCTCCCGTGCACACACGAGATCTATTTGATCAAAACTTTACTTAGATGAAATGAAAACTTTGCTTTATTCGAATCCGCTGAAAAGCAAGGTATCCCATTAATTAAAACGAAAGTGATATATGCCCATTTGTCAACTTTAATCTTCTGTTCTCATATATACAACTTTTTACTCATAGGTTTGTACCTATCCTTTCTTAGGTAAGACATCTAGCCATAGATAAGAGCTTTCAATAGATTAGAACAAAAGGCAATCACCACACGAGCGGAGAAAAAGGAGTACCACTTGTATTTATTTACTTTTAGGTAATAAGTTCCAATAATTTTTAATGTCATAGTGGAAAAGCAAAAAAATGATGCCTCCTTTGCTTAAGTCCATTAGAACATATCAAGTTTGGGCCATTCACATATCAAATATTTGGGTCCACCTATACAACGCTCTACGCTATATTTCCATACTTTTGAAATTGACAGCCACTAGCTAATTAATCTAGGAAAAAAAATTCTTACTAATATTTTTTACAACTGTGATGTCTGTATTAGCTTATGAATAGTTTTACTAGTAATATATATGAGTAAATTGTTGTTGCAACAGTGTGGTGGTTACATCTAAAAGTTTAAAATATTAGTTAAAAAAAGAACATCAATTATTCAATACGTCCCTTTGTGAATGTCTCATTTTTTAAGAGCAAATTTTAACAAATTCATTGCTCACTTCCACCAATCGTGATATTGAATAACTCGACCTCACAATAGCTTTGTAACCATGATCCCACTGATTGGACACACCCTTAGTGGATCTTTTATACGTAATTATTGTTATATATATTTAGAAACTTTGCGTCTGTCCTTGATAAAATATCATTTCATTGTGACGTTACTTTATGATGTCCCTATTAATCTAGGCTTTGTTATTTATCTATTAATATTTTCACATTAAATAAATATTATTCAAGCAAGTGCTTTCTTAAGGATCCTTAGATTTATGCATTTTATAGTCCAAATCATGCTGTGATTTTCTTATAAATAATGAAGTAGCGAAGCGCAATCCTTATTTTCCGAAACCGACGTTTTAATTATATATATAGATTTGCAATGATAGATTTGTTCCCACAGTGCCTAGCTCTCTTGATGAAACAATTTTTTTTTAAAAAAAATTATAAACAGCACATGGAAAGATGAATCTCTGTATGAATTTTTATATAATTTCCGTCATTATTGATATTAAAAACAAGGTTTGAGATTGTGTTAATAGTATACCTACCAAATGATTCATTATTATACAAATGCGACTATCATTAACAACGTATATAATATAATAATATATCATTATTGAAGAATAAATTAAGTCCAGTGGATATAATTAATTACACAAAATCTATACTTAATTTCCCTCCATGACCACCTCAAACGACCCCCCAAAGACTGAAGCTTAATTAAATTAACATCAACATTGTAACCAAAGCCACACGTTAATGATTTAATTTGTCTTTTTCCCGTGAGAAAGTGATGTTTTCCAGCGAACTAAATTGAGAAGAGTGAATTATATTTGGCCATATATTCCAATTATTCGATCACTACTAAATGAGAAGTTATGTAGCGCGATATTAGGTGTGTATTAATTAATCAACAGAAGCACCTAAATAAATGATTTAATAGAAAAGAGCAACGTAACATATAGTTAGAAATCGACAGAGTTCCCATTGAGGAAAGTCAAATAAATATACGAAGGAATTGTGACTATTCACAAGTTAGGGGAACAGTAGTGTTAGATCTGGAGAAGACAAGAAAGCAATGGCTCTCCACTACGGTTCTACAAACTCACAAAAACAAAATTAAGGAGTGGACCCCCTAATGCATGGCCATTAGATCACTAGGATTTTAAGGACCGGATCACAAATTTAAATTTAAATTAATGAATTTTAGATTCTACGACATGACAGTTTATGATTTATAAATTTGAGATAAATTATTTATACATATTAAGCGGATTCTTCAAACAAATACATCAAAGATATATATATATATATATATATATATATATTGATGTTCTGCCCAACCTATAAATTATAGTTGTTATAATCCATCCATCACAAGGATTCATCCTCTTCTTCTAAATAAAAGTGTGTTTTGTCCCCTCTGTGTTGTAGATATTGACTTACGTCGTTTGTGACATTTCATAGACTAATTTTATCTAGCTTAAGGCATCAAATTTCTTTTGAGAGAAAAATAGTTTTTTTTTTTTTTAATATGATTAATTTTTTTATATATATAATAAATGTTAAATTTCTTTTATTAGCTAATGAATTAAATATTGGACAAAATAATATTATTACCAATAAGGTATATATATGCGTAATTTTGTATACGTCTTAATTATGCCTATATTTCTGAAATCTAATGTTGAAGCCAATAGGAACTCCTCCAAAGTTTGGAACTTCCTTTTGTCAATATTAGCTAGCGCAACCTATAAACGTTGACTTTTATTTACCTGCTTAATTATTGACCAAATCAATTGGGCCAAATAGTGTATAACTAACTCAAACCGAATTTTTTAACAATCGTAAGAATGGTAAATCGTGTATATATATATATATATATATATATATAAAGATTTAATTCTTAGTGAAACAGTTAGTAAATGTCATGTCAGCACCTTCACATGCAATTGCTTCATTATCTCGATCACTGTATAATATGGGAAAACAAAATAGCTTCTATAGAAACGACAACAACCGTTATTTATCTTTAAACGTTATACAAAAACATAGCAAAGCAACTTCCTACTTGCATGTAGTAGCGGATCCAATATTTTTACTAAGTAAGATTGAAAAATAAAAATTTAGTGATTAAGATTTGAACTTAAATCAAGATTAATTATTAAGTCAAATTCTAATATTTTATCTAGGAGATTCAAAATCAATATATATTAAAACTAAAAAAATACATTATATACACTATAATTTTTTGATGAGGAAGTTTGGATAAACACCCTCGCCTCCTCCTAAGTCCATCCTAGCATGTGGTGGCAGGCAAAAGAAACCATTTGTCATTCCATCGTTTTGAAATAGTCACCAACTTTTATATATATTTGTTAGATTTCCAACGGATTGAAATTCTGTATATGCGGTTAAACTCTTAAGTTAATGAATGGCGTAAATATAATTAAACAAACTTACCTATTTTTCTTTTTAATAAAATAAAAGGTTCCATTCGGTATATAATAGTACTAGTAAAATATTATTGTAGAGGAGTAAATTAACTTTTGGGCCTGATTTACGTCCTTTTTTCGTCAACTAGGATATGTTGTCAATTGGATCAATATTTGGATGTATTTGAATTGAAAAGTAACCGTTAGTGCAAGTATTTATTTTTAATTAATAAACGTAAGTACTAATCATATTAATAAATTTAGTTTAATTACTGGAAAAAATAAATGTTTGAAATAATTATTAAAGAATTGAACACGTGAATTCCTGTCAGACAAAACATTGATCGAACGACTTGTAGATATTAATAAAATTGTTACTCCTACTATATATATGATTTTGAAAGTGAATGGAGTTATTACAAAGGGCGGTGGTTAGGTGATTAGAGAATTGCTAATACTTCATGTTAGTCTCGTGCCAGAAAATGATCACTTTATCTTCAACTTCATGTGATTTTTTTTTTCCAAAAGCGACCCTATAAATTATATTACGCCCACCAGTATTGTACCTATATAACCCACCAATCAAATGCTCCAAACATAATCCTCACAGTGTACAACTGTAGAATTTTATAACTCTTTCAGACTGGATATTTGAAATATGAATACTAATATATTATAATTATTTGATATTCAATTGAATTTGATTTGGGTAATTAATATATATGAATGACTTTTGAGTTGGCATTGGCTAAGATTCATGCTTCACGATACTTTTGATTTTGAACATTTTTCAAGGTTAAGTAGTGGGAAAAATTCAAGATCATAATTTTTTACCGTCTAAGTATAAATTTCTTATTGGACTTTAGTATCGTATTTAAAAATAATTGTTGAGCCTAACTAATCCCAAATATTAATTTTCTATGAATATCTTAAGCGTGAACAATATAATATGAGGTGTCAAAGTTTGTAACCATTTCCACCAAGTTCATATTCACACTGCGGCGAGACTCAAGTTTGTAATCCATTTGCATCATAATCAATTTGACTCTCTTTTTCTTACATTGGCTTTGTCCGTTACACACTTCTTCATCAGTTCACTTTATCTTGGATAGGGAAAAGAGTTGGAAGAAAAAGAAAAAAACAAAGTTAGGCTTTAAATCTTTAATATTACATTTAGTCAACTATTTTATTTTCTTTATTCATCTTTTAAGGGGTTTAAAGTAAATGAAATTCTTTTTTTAACTTTACCCTTGACAGCTAATAAGTTTCTATAAAGAAGAAAATACACTACTTAGAAACTATTGCGTCAAGAATAGATAGTATAATTTATTTATGTATACTTAGAAATTAATCCTTTGTGGAAATTTCGTAAGTTAGTGATACATTTCCTTAATTAATAGTAGTTTTGTATTTTATTCACTTGTCTCAATTTAGAATCCCATTTACTTTGGGTACAGTAGATAAAGTTAGAATTGAAACGTCATTAATTTGAATGGTCCAAAGTATAAGCATATATTACTTTAATACTAATAGAATGTTGAAAGTCACCGCAACTTATTTCTCTTGGGAAATTAAAGTAGCACCACTTTCGGACAATTTTAAATTTAAAATAGGCAAAGACTCTATGATAAATAATTTTCATTTTGATAATTCAATCCTAAAATGGCAGTTTTTTTTAATCATACCATCAACACTAAAAAGAAGTTTTTTTTTAAAAAAAATACTGATCAATTCTAATAATAGTCTATTAGTTGTGGTTGACATAATACTCATTCCATCCTATTTTAATTATGGTTTTAACTTTTTCAGATTAACTAAAAAATAAAATACAAGGTAATAGTGTACTAAATCATTCCAATTTAATAAAAATAAATTGTTCCCTCCCTCTTAAATAATGTGCAATTAATTGTATAATTGAAAATAATTGCTAAGTTTGATCTTGAATCGTTAAGATAATAGTAATTATTTTGAAATAATATTTTTGTGTTAAAATGAGACGGTATGTACTGAGGATCAATTCATTATGAAGCATTTAAATGTTCTTCTGTTTAGAAAATAAAGTCAATATATAACTTTCTTCGTTTTAATTTGATTGTCTACTTGAAATAAATTTTTTAATTAAAAAAATATTAAAATATATTAAAAATTAAAATAAAAAAACTATCAAGAATATAAAAGCAAAAACATGAAAAAGTATTGAGGTGCATTCATTTTATTTATTTTTTGGAAGAAAATAAAATTTCAAGTGGACTACAAAATAGGTTGTCTTCAACACGACAACGTGCCGTTCCTCTTAAAAAGCGGCTCTCTTACGTACTTATATTTATTAACCTCAATGCTAAATTTTATTTATCCCACTACCATCCTCTTACTTAGTAGTATGGACCTCAAAACTACAATTTTCTAAATAAATTTTTAGCCTTATATAGACTAAAATATGTGATATTACATGTAGGAATTGTACTGTAAAGTTTAAAATATAATTCTTCAAAAAAAAAAAAAAAAAAAAAACTAAGAAAAGAGGATCCCCATTATCCATGTATAGTATATCATTTTCCATATATGACAAATTATTTATTTTACCATATTTTACGTTGTTCCAATAACTTATTTTCTTTGTACGATCTTTTCTATAATAAAAGTAAATCATTTTCCAAATGTTCTCCATTTCATATTCTAATGGTATAGATAATAAGTAATTGCACACAAAAAATTAAGAATATAACTTACTCCTTATTTTTATTTATTTCATTTCTCTGTTTGGTATTGAATTGTAATATGCTATAATTTTTTTCCCATATATATATACCCTCAATAATTATATTTACAGGAAGATATTTTGAAATTCATTTTTATTGCAAATATAAAATAATTTTATCTTGATTTTTGCAAATACTTTTATTTAGATACCATAATATTTGAGCATTTTAATAATCATACCTAAAATGCTCAATCAACAAATTGAGGAAAGTATTAAAACTTTTCTTTGTTTATACAATTGGACACTGTTAATTTAGAAGTTAGAAAGGACCAAGAAAAAGAAAAAAATTTAGTGGACTACTATTTTTAACTTATGATATTTTTTTTAAATTGCTTCATATACCCCTATAGTTGTAGAATGTTGTAGAGAAGTCCAATTAAATTAGGTGTAATTAATACTAATGCTGTCATTTCCATAATGTATTGGAGAAAAGAAAAAAAGGAAAAAAGAAAAAGGGGTCTATTTCCAAAATCTTTGAAGTGGGACACCACTCGAGAAACTTGCTATAAATATCCTTAACTTTCTTTAAGATCCAAAAATCTCAACTTCTCCTTTTCCCCAAATTCACTTCTCCACCGTTCTCACACACTCGCTTTTGCTTCATTTCGCCGTTTCTGTTAAACCATTACCGTTTATCATTGTGATCGGATTTTTTGAACTCTTTTCCGGCCGGGTTGTTGAAGTTACAATGGTCGACGTAGACCGGAGGATGACCGGGCTGAATCCGGCTCACTTAGCTGGACTCCGCCGTCTCTCTGCAAGAGCAGCCGCTTCTTCTCCTTCAACTCCGGTGCCTCCTCGGAATAGTCTCCTTTCCTTCTCCTCTCTTGCTGATAAAGTTATATCTCATCTCAAGAGCTCTGGTATTCAGGTTCAGGCCGGGTTGTCGGATGTGGAGTTCGCTAGAGCTGAAGCAGAGTTTGGGTTTGCTTTTCCACCTGACTTAAAAGCTGTTCTCTCCGCCGGTTTACCCATCGGACCCGGTTTTCCTGACTGGCGCTCTACTGGTCCGGCTCGTTTCCAGCTTCGTGCTTCGATTGACTTACCTATCGCTGCAATTTCATTCCATATAGCTCGTAATGCTTTGTGGTCTAAGTCATGGGGTCCTAGGCCGTGTGACCCAGAAAAGGCAATTAAAATAGCCAGAAATGCTCTCAAAAGAGCTCCACTTCTTATACCCATTTTCAACCATTGTTACATTCCTTGTAATCCTTGTTTAGCTGGTAACCCAATTTTCTACGTGGACGAAAATCGGATTTTCTGCTGCGGATTTGATCTATCCGACTTCTTTGATCGTGAATCATCTTTGTTCCAAAGTTCAGATCCTCAGATTCTTTCAAAACAACGCTCTTTAAGCGAAAAATCAGCTGGTTCATCATCCACTTTCTCAAGAAGGAGCCTCGATACACTCTCCAGTGGTCGGACGCCGCGTTGGGTGGAGTTCTGGAGCGATGCTGCCGTGGATCGAAGGCGGAGGAACTCGAATTCGTCATCGTCATGTTCAACCTCACCGGAAAGGTACTTTGAAATGCCCAAGTCCAAAATACCTAATTGGGTCGACGAGTACGTAGATAATATCGGGTCGGTTTTAAAAGAAGGCGGGTGGGCTGAATCGGATGTGAAGGAAATTGTACAAGTTACAGCGTCTGGATTCTTCGAAGGTGAAATGATATTGTTAGATAATCAAGCGGTTATGGATGCTCTTCTTGTGAAAGCGGATCGGTTCTCGGATTCGCTCCGTAAAGCCGGGTGGAGCTCCGAAGAAGTTTCTTACGCACTGGGTTTTGATTATCGACCGGAGAAGGAAAAGAAACCGGCTAAGAAGCTTTCACCGGAGTTAGCGGAAAGAATCGGGAAATTGGCTGAGTCGGTAACCCGGTCACGGTCATCCTCATAGAATTGGTTAACCGGCTACCGGCAAACATCGAGATTCCTTTTTTCATGTTCTTTTTTAGATTTTCGAAACCTCGGGTTTGGTATATGCCTCTTTTGGGTACAATTGATATTCAGAGGCAAAAAAGAAAAAAGAAAAAAAAAGAAACAAATACGCGTTGATGTATTATTATTTAAAAAGTACAAAGAATTTGAAAGGTGGAAAAACTTAGGAGAAAGTGTATTAAGTTCTCTGTTTTTCCGTATTGGAATATAAAAACTTGTTGGTAAAAATGTTAAATGTTAGACAGCTGCAAATGTTGTGGTAAATAAAACTTTATAATATAATAATAAAATGTAGTGGGTAAGGATTAATGTGGCACAGGTTTCGAATAAGGGGAACGCACGTGTGTGCCTTTCTGAAGAAAAAGAGACGTTGCTTTAGATCCCTCCCTTACGAAAACTTAGCATTGTAACTGTTCAGTCTCAATTTATTTATCGTGATTCTTTTTTAATCCCATCTTTATCAGAAAATATTAAGATTTGTATTATTTGTGGCAAAGAAAATATGAATGAAATCAACGGCCTATGATAGAGGTTTGAGTTATTTGCAGTAGAGAGGGTGGGGGCGTGGGACAGTGCATTGCTTTCGAGGCAAGCGATAGCCAGCCCACGGCGTCGTTTCAATAATTGTCAGTGTAATAAATGAGTACGCTCGTGCTGTTTGGCAAATTGTGCGGAGAAATATGTATATCTGTTTGGTTTTGGCAGGAAATTCAGTAAATAAATTTCAGCTTTTATTTCAGTTTTCCTCCTTCCACATTTAGCCCTTTTTCGGGATGCACAAAAGCCTATACATAAATTTAGAATTTCAAAAACAAGTGGATGTCAAACATCCTTCTGTTTGATTTTTAAACTATACTACAAGTGTCCAGTTAGTGTAATTATAGAGCAATTGTTGGATGAAGTAGTTGATATACGCATAAATCGATCTAGCATAGTCACTATAAAAATTAATACACGGGCGTACGTGTGGAAGAAAGTAGCAAGTTAAAGGAAATGAGTGAGTGTCTTTTGAGTTTAGAGAGTGGGGAAAGGGATAGATAGCAATGTGTAGAATACATTTTTTCTACTTTGGAATTTGGGAAGTGTTTTGTATGAATTGAATATAATAGGGGCAGAGGAAGGCTGACACTTGAAAAACATCTCCTAGTTTGGCTTTTGAGAGACACAACAACAAGGTGCTACTTTGCTTTTGAAACCTTCAATTATTCCGGCTCTTTCTTTCTTTTCCCTTTTTTCTGTTGCTTTTGTTTTGTTTGGTGTCTTCATTCTTAGTTGTAGTGTTGGAACGTCTCTCTTTGTTCCCACTCATCCAATTGCCAAATAGATATAGTGTTTAGTTGTACTAATATTAAATTAATCTTGTTTACACATTGTCTTTTTTAAACTCATTATCCAAGTCAAAGTGATGAGATTTTAACGAGAGATTGCTTGCTTGGTTTCCACGGACTAATTAGTCAACTTGTCTTTTACTAATTAAAAAATGTATATGAATTATGTCCACCACCATCTTTCCCATGACAGATCTACTTTCTTTGATATGTTTGTTGTCATAGAAATGTATTGCCTTAAATTTAGAAAGTTTATAAATTT
The DNA here is from genome assembly GCA_037074985.1 of Solanum bulbocastanum. Taxonomy (NCBI): domain Eukaryota; kingdom Viridiplantae; phylum Streptophyta; class Magnoliopsida; order Solanales; family Solanaceae; genus Solanum; species Solanum bulbocastanum. Next base: position 36,568,515 of record CM073598.1, on the reverse strand, counting down.
ATAAACTACGTAGATTATTCGATATATATATATATTTCTATTTCTTATCTTCCAAGAATTATTTTGATATTATTGTCTACCACTAAAATCTATTGATCTCAACAATATTGGAAGTGACCCTAGAATAAAGTTAGTGCCTTATTATATTTACAAATAGTAAAAATGACAATTTTTTTCACGATAGTTAGTCCGTTGTTAATGTCCCTTCCAATTTGCTCAATGTGCTTCATAAATGTTCTGATTGTGACCATGTGACATTTTGATTGACAAATAAACTATAATTTGTTTAAATAAATTCAAGTAACTGATTTTGAAATCGAGATAGAGAAAATTAGTGGTTGCATATTTTTTCCCCTTTGTGTAGTTGGTAGTGGTTTAACAATAGGTAGAGACCATGACAACTAGAACTTTCCAAAAAATGTTTATGAAACTACGTAAAAGAATTTGAATTTCAAACTTTAAAAATTTGAAGACAATAATGCAAAGAGTATTACAAGAAAGAAATGTAGAAGACAAGCAAATTCAGTTAAAAAAGTGTAGCTGCACGTGAGTTGGCTTGTAAGATTGATATAATAGGACTAACTGTACGTCTAGAATGGAAAGTTTATATAAGTGATTGTGGTGGGGAAACACTAATGGTGCCTAGTGGGGACTTATTTCACGTTCTACATTTGTACGATTTTGTTAGTATTTTCAAATTCAAAATGGTAAAATTTATGAAGGTAATGTACCAAACAATCTGTTTTTTTATTACAGTTTCAGTGTAACACAATTCATTTGAAAGGATTCTTTGTACTAGCACAAACATAATTGTCTTATTGTCATCTGTTACGATCATATATGATACACAGACAATAGTTTGGTAGTTATAATAGTACATTGGTATAATCTTGTTTCTATGCCAAATTATAATTATAAGACATTCCAATTAGAGGCTATAAAACATATTAATTTCCTTTATTAGTTGATTTTTTTTGTTATACTAAGGTACAAACAAACACTAAATAAGTTAGTCGTCTCAATAATAAGAGTATTTGCCGAACTTATCTTTAATTAGGGAAACTAGCGGTTTTGGTCCTTCATATATTGACAAATTCTGATTTTTGTCCCTGATCGACCCTACGAATTTCATGAAATTTCATAATGTGATTAAATAAATCTATGGTGCAACGCTAGCTAATAATGGAGATTGGACGGAGTAATACATAGTACCTATAGAAACTAGAAAAAAGGATGATCGGGCAGGATGAAAGGTGAGAGGGAGACTTTTTGAAAAGTTGAAACATGACATCTTAGAATGTATAGCTAAGTGCTTTTTTTTTATTCTTTTCTCCAACATGTGTAGCTAAGCTTTGATAAAGGAATATAAGATGTACTCAATGCTAAGCTGAACAAAATCCAAGGAACGGCTAAAACTCACCAAAACATGAACATTGTAGTACTTAACCAGTAGGGGCCATTTTCCACTTTGAAGCATCCAATATTTACACATGTAATAGTATATTATTATTGCTTTTGGTACTTTATTATCAATCACACCATAACGGCATTCTTTAGGGAGAGCATCAAAGATTTGTTAATAGTAGGATTATCTCTACTAGTCCTTTCATTATTTAAAATGTAATTATCATACATTATTTTTTACCCCTCTTTAAAAATTTCCATCTTTATGACTCTAATTCATAGTCTCAAAATTAAAACTAAGAAGTGTTTATCATACGAACAACAATTACTTGTCAAGTATAATCATCATATAATATAATACAAAAACACCTTTTTTTTTAAATGTTTCTATACTTTTTCTTGACAAGTGTCATCATCATTCTTCCCTAGGGAAAATGGACACTCTTTGTTTCAGGTAGAATTATCACTGTGTCATTTTGTGACGACAATAAAATATAAGTATGATCATTTATTTGCTTCTAGAGGAAGCCTATGCCAAAAGGCTCCTCAATAATCATTCCTTATATCATGTCATAATAAAAGGAGATGTTAGATTATAAATAACTTAGAAAAAATCCTCTAAACAATGAAAATAACTATTGCTTTCGAAGACATAATATGTGAGGGGCAAGTAATAACTACTATTTTGTACTTGACTAAATTTCAAATTGACTGGTCTAGTAGCCAAACAAAGGAATCCTTTCAAAGGCAATAATTAAACGATGAAGAAAAAATCTAAGGAAATATAAAGAGTCAAGTAGGATACGCGGGGGGTTATTTTCACATGGAGATAGACCTGGTTTACCCTAAATGTGGGATCGCTATTTACAATAATTGACTTAAATTATTATACACACACAAAATTTACCTCTGTTGTTAAATTGAAACTGTAAGTAGAAGGTATTTATGATATTTATATAGCATGAATTATGTAATTGATGTAGTAATTAATTTTGAATTACCCTTATCGGAAGAGAAACGTAAATTCAAATCGTAAGTATTGTATGTGTCCTGACTTTTGAGTTATTAATCTATCTATAAACGAAAATTTTAATGGCGGAGTCAATCTTTTTTTGAGAGATATCAATTAATATCTTTCGTTGAAAAATTATATCGTGTAGAATATAAATATTAACCTTTTCAATTATATGTAGGAATAGTGAATTCATTTTATATTCAAATTTAGGTGAAAAAAATATTACTCCCTCCATCTCAATTTATATGAGTCAGTTAAAAAAGATGATATATTTTTACCTCTAATAATATGATTTAAAGCTACATAAACATTTATAACTTATTTTAGACCACAAATTTTAAAAATCATTATATTTTTCTTAAACTTTATACCGAGTCAAATTAAATTATATAACTTCTTATTTGTCCAGGGTAGATTAATCGAATTGTTGAATCTTTATGAGTAGTAAATGTTGCAACGGTCAGCAACTGAATCTGAAACCGACCGTTGGGTTTCATCACATGTCAATTCACCGCCATAGGCTCGTGATGATCATGTGCCATACTGGTGTGTAACCTTCTGATGATGTAGAAAGCTAACGTGTCTCCCATATTTAATTCTGGAGATGCAATTAATGGAGAGTCCTCATCAATTGTTAATTATTGTTTCCAGGTTTTGTGACAAAACGAGGTTTTCCTCTTTTGACCAGGGGATTTTAAGAAATTTTTACATACCTACTTAGAATAAGAGAAGAGTATATAAATTCACTTATTTGATGATCTTTTTAAATAGTTGGATGGAAGTAGGTGGACTAGGTAAAAAAGACACAATGTTATCTTGCATATGACAAGGTGCGGAGCTTGATAGCTCGAGTCGAAGTCATGCATATAACATTTGTTCGGTGAACTTAGTTAAAAAATAAAATTATGTCTTTACTATCAAGTTTGATAATAAACATTTCGTCCTAATATACACGAAGAAATTGAACTTCAAAAATATTATAATTGTTACCAGTAAAGCTAGTAATTCGATTTGTATGAGGCGTTGATCTGTTATCTTTTCATTTTCCCATTGTTTTTCTTTGGGGATAAAATATGACGGTTGGTAGGGGAATGGAGCATTAAATGAAATTTGTCTTGATGTCTGAAGAAGCGGTGGACAGTGGCCTCTGTTTGTTTTCTGGTCCGTGAAATGTTGCAAAAATACTATTCTTTTTTACAAAGTTAGTTAGTCCATGTTCATAGCTGGAGGTGGAGGTGCATGCCTCTACTGCTGAATAGTACAAATACTAATTAAGGCAAGTGACGCCATTTTCCCCAATTGCCATGTGAAGATGTTGAAAGGTTAGTAACTTATCACTTCTCAGGTTGAAGTAAAATAAAGAAAATAGTGATCAGATTGTTTTTAGGTACACGTAAGATCGCTAAGATAAGACAGCCCTTATATACACACATTAATCAAGTGAGAAAGAAGCATTTAATCTTCTTCATAAAGTAAAATTGTGTACTCATCGCCTCGTCGATTGGATTTTATAGAAAGAACATCTACCATCAAAAAATTATATTATATATGTATTATATTACATTAAAATTACAGACGTTTTTTATACTAACTAAAAAAAAAATTATATAATGGTCGAAATATGTTTGGCAAGTGAGAATAATGAGGGAGAGAAGATCAGACCCCAAATTGTTTGGACTTTTAGTATTTGGCCCAACGGGCCCAAGATGTGCAGGTGACAACGTTTCGCCTTTGACGACTAGTTGACGTGACCATTCGTTGGAAATTTGTTACTTGTAAATGAATACTATTTTATTAAAGATAACAAAAGCAACGTGATCATACTAAAGAGGCTTGCCCCTTATAGTCTACCCTTATTAGTATGATGATATGAAATAGAAAGACTTGGTGTTGGGAAGTAGGAGAACATATAAAGTAATTTTGATGATTGATAAAGTGAACATGATTCACTACTTGTTGTCTTATGTGTACTCTATCAGGTGAACCAGGTTTTCACACATGACTGCAGTCCACCTGTACAAATATGAGAGATGCGGCAAAGAAGAAAAAATGCAGAAATAAGGAGCAAAAAAGGAAATAAAGAAAGAGCTAAAACACAGGAGCAAAGAAGGAAAGAAATAAAGAAGGAAAAGAAGGAAAGAAACAAATAAGGAAAGAAATAAAGAAGGAAAGAAACAAGGAAAAAAAAGGAGGGAAATAAAGAAGGAAAGAAATAAAGAAGTAGCAATTCAAGTCAAATAAGGAAAGAAATAAAGAAGTAGCAATTCAACTCAAATAAGGAAAGAAGTAAATATAGACAAGTTCAAGAAAAAAAATGATTTGTTATTCCTTTCCTTATAGAAGTTGATGAAGGCAAATCAAACTCTATAAAAGGTTTAAGCCAAAGAAGGAAATGAGTCGTCTATGCATAAACACAAATCGAGATAATTTTCCAGCAAATACGATAACTATTGCATATTCACGAAATTATCATCTTGAGAGCAATAGCCATTGGAGAAAAATTGATGGGCTTTGTCACGGAAACACAAGGACCAGGTTGATGAGTTGTGTTACACTTTGAACTATTGAATGTTGAAGTCTGATCAATTAAAGTCTAGGGTTATTAGTCTTTGTTGATTTGTTTTAGGTTTATTATTGAGTTGTAATAATTCCTAGATTTTGTAACAAGAAGTGAGTTTGACTTCTTGGGGGTAGAGTCTTGAGAGAATTGTAAGAAAAAGTGGGTTTGACTTCTTGGGGGTAGAGTTAAGAGAGAGTTTGTGAGAATTATAAACAAGAAGTGAGTTTGACTTCTTGGGTGGTTAGAGTTAGAAAAAGTTGAGAGTTTTTGTAAACAAGAAGCGAGTTTGACTTCTTGGTGAGTTGAGAGTTTTCGATTATAGTTAATCGAAAAGGATAAAAGTTTGGAGTTAGATTTATTGATTAACTGAGTTGTAAATCTTGAATTAATATAAAACTTTGATGTGTTTTTTCCCTTCCTTGAGTTAGGAAGGTTTCCACAAAATATTGGTGTTACTATTTACTAACGTAAGTATCTCGTGTGTTATTTAAGAACCTGGTTCTTGAATACTGGGTAAGGTTTCTTCAATTGGTATCAGAGCAGGTCTTTTCATTAAAAGACTCACATCTTGAAAATGATCAATGGTTGCATCACCTACACCACAAAAAGAAGCTTCTCAAACTCGACCACCACCGTTCAATGAAAAATACTATGGATGGTGGAAGAACTGCATGAAGAATCACTTAATAGAAGAAAATCCAGACCTATGGGGAGTCGTATTGGATGGTCCAACCATATCTATGAAGAACGGAACTGATGGAACCACTCAAGTACAAAAGGACAGGAAAGAATGAAATGTTGCGGATAAACATGTAATTCAGAACATTGCTAAAGCTAAAAAGATCTTGATATGTGGAATAGGTCTAGATGAATACAATCGAATATCATCATGTCAAAATGCAGAATAAATATGAGAAACTTTACAAAATGTACATGAAGGAACAACTCAGGTAAAGAAATCAAAAGTTGATAATTTGAACAAACAGTATGAATTATTTCAAATGGAAGAAGATGAAACAATTCAAGACATGCATACTAGGTTCACAACAATCATTAATGAAATCTACTCACTAGGAGAAATAATTCTCAATGGGAAGACAGTCAGAAAACTTTTGAGTATATTTTCAGAGTATTGGGAAAGCAAAGTAGAAGTCATTACTGAAGCACGTGATCTAAATAAGTTAGCTATGGATGAACTCAACGGAAATCTCATGACCTATAAACTCAAGAAAAATCAAGAAAAGGAAATTGATGGAAAAAGAAAGGAGAAGAACTTGGTTCTTGAAGCAAGAACATTAGAAGATTTGAGGACGAAAACATCGCGCTAATGACCAAAAGGTTCTCAAGAATGTTAAAAAGCGAACAAGCATTTCAAAAGAGGAACAGTTCGAAAGAAGTAAAAGAGATCAAGAATGATAAGTACATTCCCACAAATAGACGAATGACTAACCAAGAAGCAGATCTCTCAATGAGAAAGACCTTTGCCATTATAAGAGACTCATCGAAAGAAGAGTCTAAGGATAAAAGATTCAAAATCAGTTGCTACTTGCAATAGAGGAAACAATTAAGTATGACTTTCTTGCACTAATTGCTGAAACAGAATCAAAAGATGAGAGAAACACCTGTTAAACACAAGAAACAATTCAGGCACTAATGGCTGGAGCAGGTTCTGATGAAGATGAAGAGGAGGAAAATCAACTAAAGGTAAGTTTTTTTGAAACTAAGTTTAAAATAAATATGTATTCCAAGAAACAATTGCAATCCCTATTTTCTGTTCTTATTGATGCATATTATCTAGTGAAATCTGAAAAGAATCAATTGATAGATGAGTATGCATCCCTAAGACTTGACTGTATGACATTGGAAGATCAAATTACTTCTTGTGATAACACCATCAATAATCTAAAAGAACAGGTTAATACCACAGAATTAAATCACAAAGGCAAAAACTCTACTAGTGAACTTCAATTAGCTCTGGAAGAAGAAATAGAATGGTTAACCATAAATTGTCAGGTCTTAACTGAAATAAATAGGCTGCTTCAAGAAAATCATAATAAGACCAAACTTGATCTGAAACGAAATATTAGATGGACCAGGTCCTCTGAAATTTTGACTCAAATTCAATAAAGGCAAACCACCAGTCGAAGTGGGATAGGTTTTAGAAAACAAAAAAATCTTGTAGCACACACTATTCACATGTCTAAAAATTTATGCACTAATTGTGGAAAATCATATCATTTAAAGAATCAATGTAAAGCTCTATTTGAGGTATTGCAGAAAAATGTTAAGTTCACCAAAAAGAAAAAGACAGAAACGGTTAAGAACCTAGTTCCAAATAAAAATACTTCAGATAAAAGATCTTCTTATTTGCCTTGCTGGACTAGAAGTGATCCTATTCATCCTTTTACTCAAAAAAAGGGGACCAAGTTAATCTGGGTTATCAAGGCTAAATTTTGACTAGTGTTTCAGGTGAGGTGAAAGGAAAAAGGTCAACCTGGTATATGGATAGTGCATGCTCCAAACACGTGCTAAAAATGGTATAAAATTTCCTCACACTCTTTGATTTTCAAGGCGACAGTGAAGTGTTTGAAAATGATGACAAAGGTGAAAGATTCAAGCTTGAAAAAGTTAAAAAGCCACAGCCACATGCAATATAAAATGTGTTTTATGTTCAAGTATTGAAGCACAACACGTTGAGCATCTCTGAAATTTGTGACAAAGAAAATAATGTAGTGTTCATATAAGCTGAATATCATGTGCCAAATTGTAACTCCGGGAACAAGGTTATGAAAAGACACAAGAATGTTGATAAGATGCTCCTTCTTGAAGAGAATCTTACTTGCCTCATCGTCATTAATGATATTTCTCTGCTTGGGCATAAGAGAATGGGTCATGCTAGTTTTTCTCTTTTAAGTAAACTAGTCGTGAAGGATTTGGTTCAAATCTGATAATCATTTATGCACCTGCAACAGGAGATACTAGATTAACCCATGGTTTTGGAGATAGGGGAAATATTAGAGTAATCAGGACACTTAGTGTCTGGTACATATTTAGAGTGAACTTCGTTGTGTGAACCTGGTTTTTGTTATTCATTAACCTGGTTATCTGTTACTCAGCTTGAGATTCCTTTAATATGGGAGAATATGATGATGCAGCCATACTCGTAAAGGCCTTGACTATGAAAAACTTGAGAAAATTCAGCCAAAGCTTGGTCTTGTTGAAACAAGTTGATACATTATCATGATTTCAATAATTGGCTAGTAAACTAATAATCTGATACTTAAGTGATTATACAACGAATATCTTCTCACTCAGTCTCGTACTGTAACAAGTACACACTCCAGGCACATCTAAACAATGTTTAGAAGGTCTGCGAATATTATCCCCACTCTTTTACTAACAACATTAAGTAAATCATTGAGAAGCACACAAAAGGGGAACTTGGTTTCTCTATAATACTCAGGTATGTACCATTCTTTTTAAATGCATGAATTTTCTGAGTTTGTGTCAAACATAAGCTCTAGTGAACCTGAGCGATCATCAAAATCCATCTTTTTTAAAAATCACCAAGAACTCTTGCTTTGACAATAAGCATTATTTAATCACAAACTACTCAAATGATGAGGACCTCAGTTTTAAAGCCACCCTTGCTCTATTTCAGGAGGAACCTTATATTATCTCTCACATCTGAATCAGATTCACAAATTCCAAATTCATATTCCATATATTTCAAGTGTATAACCAGTTATCTCTCGGGGGAAAAAAACTTTTAGGAGCATGCAATTATCGGTGCTTGCCTTTATTATTGATAAATCCATCTCTATTGCATCAATTTGTGATGAATCTCTTACCTATTGTTGGTACTCCTTCAATGATGAATCTCTTACCTATTGTTGGTACTCCTTCAAAATATCATCAAGAAAAGGGCTAGCTATAAAAAAAAAATCATGAAGGAGTGAAAATGTTATAGAGTAGAATTTTTTTAAAAAAGTGAAAAGTTCAAAGAAAGAAAGCTTCATAACTAAGTTGTTGTTGCTCATAATGCATGAAAATACTCACCTGGTCTTCTTAAACTAATTATGCTCAACTCATGATGGATCCCATATTGCTCTTGATGTAAATTCACATTCTAATAAAACTGATCATAACGAAGGAGCTGGTGCACAATGGGCGTACTGAAAAAATTATTGATGACTGTAAACATTCTTTTTCTCCCCACTTTAGTAAACTTCGTCCCAATCCTTATCCTTTATTTTTCCAGACTCTTTGATGTGCTTATGTCTTTCTCATACTCATGATATCATATGTTTTTGAATTAGGGCTCTAAAAGCTTAAACTGGTACATATTTGTTTATTTTGTTTCTCATCGAAGATCTTGATTGTGTGTGAGTTTAAGATGGCAAATATCCTCATATTAACTTAGCTTATTGTTAGTAGAAGTGTACTTGAAAGTGTTGCCCAAGTGTTCATGAGTTAAAATGATATTGCACTCATTATATGTTAATCGAGTTCTTTGGTCATTGGTTTTCAATGATGCAAAAAGGGGAAAGTTATATGATATGGGTTAAGGACATATTATGCATAGTTTGTCATTGTCAAAAAGGGAAAAATTATTGGGGAATGAGAGAACATGAAGTTTTTAGTTTTGATGATTGACAAAGAGTCTTAAAGGCTTATAATTTTGATGATAGACAAAGAGTCTTTGATGTGTGACTAAATATTGTTTATCATCATCAAAAAGGGGGGAAATGTTGGGAAGTAGGAGAACATATAAAGTAGTTTTGATGATTGATAAAGGAAACATGATTCACTACTTATTGTCTTATGTGTACTTTATCAGGTAAAGAAGGTTCTCATACGTGATTGCAGTCAACCTGTACAAATATGAGAGATGCGGCAAAGAAGAAAAAGTGCAGAAATAAAGAAGCAAAAAGAAAATAAAGAAAGAGATTAAACACAGGAGCAAAGAAGGAAAGAAATAAAGAAGGAAAAGAAGGAAAGAAATAAAGGAGGGAAATATAGAAGGAAAGAAATAAAGAAGTAGCAATTCAAATCAAATAAGGAAAGAAATAAAGAAGTAGCAATTCAAGTCAAATAAGGAAAGAAGTAAATAAAGACAAGTTCAAGTTCATGAGTTGTGTTCCACTCTGAACTATTGAATGTTGAAGTCTGATCAATTAAAGTCTAGGGTCATTAGTCTTTGTTGATTTGTTCTAGGTTTATTATTAAGTTGTAATAATTTCTAGATTTTGTAACAAGAAGTGGATTTGACTTTTTGGGGGTAGAGTCTTGACAGAATTGTAAGAAGAAGTGGGCTTGACTTCTTGGGGTTAGAGTTAAGAAAGAGTTTGTGAAAATTGTAAACAAGAAGTGAGTTTGACTTCTTGGGTGGTTAGAGTTAAGAAGAGTTGAGTGTTTTTGTAAACAAGAAACGAGTTTGACTTCTTGGTGAGTTGAGAATTTTTTATTATAGTTAATCGAAAAGGGTAGATGTTTAGAGTTAGATTCATTGATTAACTGAGTTGTAAATCTTGAATTAATATAAATTTCGGTGTGGTTTTTCCCTTTCTTGAGTTAGGAAGGTTTCCACAAAAGATTGATGTTACTGTTTATTAACATAAGTATCTTGTGTGTTATTTAAGAACCTGGTTCTTAAATACTGGGTAAGATTTCTTCACTTAGAATTTTCAAAACCGTGTCTGATAAAAAATTGAGCTAATTAATATCAGAAATATATTTAATTTCTGCAGTTCTGACATGAAAAAGGGAAAAGTGGCATATCTTCAAATCGAAAATTGAGCTCTTCTGTTGTTTTGTGTAGTCTACTAGAAGGAATTCGTATTTAATTTGGGCTGATGACCGTCCTTTTAAGTGTAACAAATATCTTATAGTATAAGAATTATATTATTATTCATAAAATATTTCATATCAAAGTGTAGTTACAAATTAATTTTACCAAACCAATCTAACGTTGTTTAATTTTTTTTATGTAAACTATATTCATATTAATACGTAAGTCGGACCATTATATTATAGCAATCTTAACTAGTGACTAGAGTTCATATGCTATTAATTATATTACAAAATAAGATATATGTTTTTAGGACAAATTAGCAAAACAAAAATATAATAACTTCTAGTAAATTACTCATTAAGAATTATTATCTTTTATTTTACGTTGATAGTAAAAAAAGACCAAACTTTAATTCAATATAATTTTTATATAAATATCATAACAATAGTAGTAAAAGCACCGTTATAAAATACTAGCTCTCTAATTGGATGAAGTTTGTATTTTTTATCACATATAGTATCTCAGAACTCAACATTTGTATTCTAAAAAGAAGAGGTACAAAGGATAAGAAATAGTGATATAGGAAAGAAAAAGAATAAACAAAGAGGAGAAATTACCTCAACAACGAGGAGACAGAGTGTTGAAAAAGTGTTTGTATTCACGCACATTTCAAATATAATATTTAATAAAAACTTGTTCTTTTTAACTTTTTGTTAAATTAATGCCTTCAAATTAGCTAAATGACTGGGAATATAATTAATAAATATATACATTCATGGAGCAAAGATACAAAAAAAAAAACAATTAATTGTTGGTTTGTTTTATAAAGACACAAATATATAAATCAATTTTATAAGTTAAATTTCTACGGTAAAAAAATAATTAATTTTTTAAAAAATATGAAGGAACCATCTTCAGACTAATCATCTAGCTATATAGAATTCAAATGTAAAAAATGGTGAATTGTAATTTTCTTTACTTGTTATACTATTTTGAATTTCCTGGATAATTGATTTTTTTGGACATAGCTTATTTGGCCGGCCAAAATTTTAAGAAGTCAATTTTTTTTTTTTACTTTCTTATTTACAAATTTATTTTTTAAAAAAGGTGTTTGTCTAAGCTTTTGGAAAAAAATACTAAATATTTTTGAAAAGCAATAGAACTATTTTTTTAACACTTTTGAAGAAAAAAATACACTTACAAATACTTTTATTAAATATAACATAAATTAAATCTCATCAAAATTACATCTAAAATTCTGAGTAAGCTGATTTTAGCCAAACAAAATCCAACACGAATTAAACGGTGTGTAAACTAAGTATGTTGTGCAATATGGTCTAAACTTTTTCAAGGTCGGTGAACTACTAACATAAACTTTGGAATTGGAGCATATAACTATAATAAGTCCCAGGAGGCAAATGTAATTTTTTTTAAAAATTAGCAGTTAATTTTTGAAATTGAAGACTTGTTATTACGAAAATATATGAAACAACTTTATGAAGTAGGATACTAAGACTATAATAATTGTATAGAGAAATACTCCTAGTATATTTTTAGCAATGGTAGAATAAGAGACAATGACCATGACTTTCTCCAGGAGAAAGCCAAATAATCTTTGTATTTTCTTCCATGGTGTTTTGTTTATCGATCTTTTCTAAAACCTACAGTATACAAAATTAGCTATGCTTAAATTGCTCAATGTCTGATGTTTGCTATAAAATGCTGTACAATTTCCCGATTATATCAGGTCAAGCTTTACGCTGCCCCCACTGCTTCGCGCTCTTCCTTCCTTTCAGCAGTTTTTGGAAGAAATTTCATTGCCTTTACACGAAATGCTGCCTGCACATGATGAAAAAACAGGTTTTAAAAGAATAATGCTAATGCCAAAGTTTCGCGTTAAGCATATCACAGAAGATACTTTGATGGATCTCACCTTATCAGAACCAAATTCGATAACATCTGATGGATGAAAACGTGTAGGGAAGTTTGGAGACGTCCGGTATCTTCTGCCTTCATTACTACATAACACAGAACAAAGGTTATTTTTGTCTTTCATGTAATAGTAGAGTTGTATACAGGAACAAGTAGAGCTTACTCTGTAACCCAGGTGCCATGTTCACTTTGTAAATCAGTTACAAAAAATGCTCCGTCTTTGCAGGATATTCGGGCGTGCATTTCAGACACCTGAGATTAAAAAAAAAAATTGACAATCCAATCATGCATTCATCTGAAGAAGGTCCACGATACTTGGCTATAGAATCTTATGGCAATCACCTGTGGCAAAGGTAGAACTACTGATTTTCCAGGAATGTTTGTATGTGAGACGGACCTGAAACCAAAAGGCTGTCAGTGACTATTCTAATAAAACAATACTGCGTTATACGTTTTCACTTTACAGCCAAGTGAAATTCATTTCGTGTCTGGTTCACAGTTCTGATATTATGAACATGGATTGGATGTGTAAATTAGAGGAGATTGATGGTGAGATATTTGCAATTGATGCACTATAGTGCATGATCTTTGAATAATTATGTATACGTCGAGAGCTAAGTAATAAGAGTTCAGATTAAGAAAGAGAAAACTCGTGTTAGCTTTAAACTCTTTGCCTTAAATCCTCATTTCCAATAAAATGACTTGAACCATTTGAATCTTGTAAACTTTAGAAGTAGAGAACGAAACAATAACGAAGATTACTCTGTGCCCAGCCAGCTATGAACAATCTTAAATCCAATAAACCATAACCTAAAAGCATACCCGATAGTGCAAGGGACATCCTCATCTCTGCTTAAAACAATAGCTTCTAAACCAGAAGTGCCATTCCCCGCAGGTAAAAGTAACCACCTGAAAGATAAAAATTAAGCATCAAATTTAGCAAGTAAACTAGAAAAACCGGACATACCTAAAAATAAAATTTGTAAAGATTATGCTTGTCAAACTCACTCTGCATCAGTAGCACGCTCTAAAGCATCATCATCTTCAAACCATTTTCTCAATTGGTCATTTGCCTTCATCACCACAATACAGTGTATTAATACTCCCATAAAATTCATATTTGTTAATTATGACATAACAATGGAAACCACAATTTTTTTATGTGATCGTGTGCTGAGTGTATAATTCCTTAGGCTACATACTTTCTCAGATAGCCTGCAATGTTTTATCCTGCCTTCAAGCTTGTCGCTGCAAGGAAAAAAAGCCGAGTCAAACGACATAGTATATCAACTTCCAAGAATCCAGTAAACTCATCAAGGATTCATATTCACATGCTGGCACCAACTTTTCTTTCTACTAATATTTCTTTTGTCTCAATGATAGGATGAGGGAAAGCTCAACTTCTAATTTTTCCAAATAAAAAAGAACTATTAATTTGAAGCATAGTTCAATAAAAGAATTTCCAGTAAAAGTTCTGACTAAACAGAATCAACAAGATAATCATGAACCATTGAACTGTGATAGAAGGCCGGGTTCACCGCAAGAAGCATTAGAAGCAAAAATATATATTTGGCTTTGCAATTTTACTCTCCAACTATTGGCTGATCACATAAGTAAACCAAGATCATGTTTAAAATATTGAACCAAGAAAAGGCTTTGCATATTCCCTACCCATTGCCTCCTAGAACCCAACTTAACATCAGAGGCATTCCCAAGTCAATAAATACTCTTCCACCAACTCTTCCAGGATGTGGTATTCTATACTGCGTCAAAAACTGCAAAAAATAATAGAAATCCATATCTATAAGAAGAGCGCTGCTAAATCAGACAACTTAGCTACACAAATTTCAAGTAGAGACAGATTTCTATACTGATAGTGGACCAAGTCCGACGCCAAGATAAGCCTTGTACGTAGATGCCATGATTGCCGCCATTCTAGCCAGTCCATGGATGACTCCAACTCGAAGTTTTCTAGCACTTTCATAGCTGTGGACAAGGGAAATCATAAAAGGATCAGCTAACTGGCAGAAACAGCAGCTGTTCAAATCAATTCATCTTCATTTAGGCATTTAAAGCAGGCTTTCTCGGCTGGTGGTTGGGTGAAGTTAAGACTTCAGCCAATTTCAAATGACTTTTCAATTATCATGAAGTCGCAACCTGTATTCAACCAATCACTATACAGGCACTTGAGCCAATAAATAATGGATTACCTCCTTAAAGATGAGATGATATCCACAGGGGTTCCAGACTCGGCACTTCGACTACATGCTTTGTCAAGTTCCAGTGCTAGTTGATAGCTATCCTGTAGTTGTAAAAGGAAAGATTCAGTGGCTTACACAACATAACAATAATACCCTGCTTCTTAGTTCTTACCAAGAAGGGACTAAGGGATACCATCAACCAATAATGCCATGTTAATTAACTGAAGTCACAAAGGCCAATATTAAGAGTGTACCTCTATGGCCATGCATCCCCCTTGACCCAAATTAGGCTGCATAGCATGGACAGAGTCCCCAAGCAATGTAACACGACCTCTTCCCCAACTAAAAGTTGGTGGTCTATCATAGATGTCACGACGAAGAATTGCATCTTCATCTGTGGCAACTAATAGGTCTATGACATTGTCACACCATCCCCCAAATATTTTAAGCAATCTTTCCTTTTTACCTGCAGCATGAACAGATAAAATATTGAACAACCAGTGTAATGACAAAATGACTACAAATATTTCCCAACCTCTTGAGCATCATAGTGGCGATTTAAATTGTCATGATAACATACTCATATCCTGCAGCGCTAACCCCCCAAAAGTTTGTGATTCTTCTATCCAAACTGGTACTAAAACGATATAATCAGATGTGCCTTTCATCTACAAGTTAATACACAATTTCTGTGGTGAAGTAAGGACCTCACATCTATTAGTAGAGATACAAACAATTGTGGTGCATCATTCTCTGAAACTTTTCAGAAATTAAGTAGATGAATTAGAGTGCACCTGCTTACCAAAAATTAGTTTATGATGCATTATACAGCACTTCAATTCAAAACTTTCCAACTCACGATTCATTGAATCTATCTCATTCTAATCTTGAGTTCTTCTTTACCTTATTGCAACACTATAATCAGGTCTCAACAAGGAAAAATCCTTGAGAAACCCCTAGGGTTAAATTGACATTACTTAACAAGTCAAGCATTCAGAAACGTCTTCTAGTTAGCACATCTATATCCTGAACTATAGTAATAGTTTTAAGCGGCCTAAAAACTTTACCATTTGGAGCATCCACACCGCCAGCTTGTTCATTGTAAAATGCGTACCACTGCATCTTGCCTCCCCCCACATCTGAAGAAACAAAGTACTGTTTGTGGCCCAAAAAGACTCGGTACCTTCAGAAAAGAAATTTCAATTTAACCTCTACTATGAAAAGACAGTGAGCATAAGGGGACCAGCAGAGATAAAGACATGAAGAGGGAAAGCACAATCCGATAAGTAAGAATATCATACCCAACTGTATCAATATCAGCAGGAACAAAATCTGCAATTCCAGTATAACAAGTGTAGCCAGAGTAAGTAGCTTCACTGGGTCCGAACAAATTAGTCCGTACCTACAATAAAACACCAATGTTTGAGATCTTCTAAACCAAGTCAAATTGACCAACAAAGTCTCACTGCACAATAAAGACTCATTTTTTAACATGGGCAACAATCTCAAAGTAACATATGAACAAGTTACTCATTCCTTGTAATCAACCCAAGTAGCAATAATAGAAGGAAATAAAATGAGACTGATTTTGAATACCTTAGACCTTATGCCATCAGCACCAACCAGAAGATCACCTGTAAATCGTTGTCCATTCTCAAGAACCACACTAACCTGATTTCACACAAACATGAGAATCTATAATGAAAATTGATTAATAAGACACAACAATTAGCTACCGTTGACACTGATCGACACATTCTTAAATGAAACTAACAAAAGTTATAATCTTTCTTGATATTTTAAGAAAAGCAGATAGCCAGGTACCTTCTCCCCATCATCCTCAAAGTCTACAACATTACTTTCATTCATAATTATATCCTCCCCAACGGCACGTGCAAGGATCTGCTGCAAAGTCATGCGGCTGATGACTCTTGTCACGGGAAGTCCACGTTCCACTGCTGGAGTGAACGTATCAAACTTGCAATACCTGATACCCAACTATTGTCATGTGCAGTTCAAGAACTAAAGGAACTGTTCTCACAATAAAACTGCTCATACAATAATGAGACCAATTTATCAATCTGATTGAAGGTAAAGATGGATCCTTTTCCGGAATAAGCTCGACAACTATGACTCAATAAACTTTTGACTAAATGAATTATTTTCCCACAACTAATTTCAGTATAATTTTCTGAAAGACAAAATATATCATTATTTTCTTCAATTATCCTTAGTAAAAGCTTATGTATGATTGATACTGTTAAATAACACGAAGAGTTTCTCTTCGGACAAGCACACAAGTGGGTTCTGAGGAGGGTGGTATCCCTGACTTTTGATGTCGACTCAAGTAAAACACATCAGAGTAAAGCATAAACAAGAACCTAATTAGCACAAAGAAATCATAGTGATGTGAATTTACCAGTTGCCAGAAATACCATCAACCAAGCCATTAATCCTTTGACCAGTGATGCAGCCAGCATTCATGATGTCTTCAGCAACATCCATATCAATTGCCTCCAAAGCAGCCAATGCATTGCTCTGTATCTGAATTGGACCTCTATATTGCCCCTCTCCTCTGATAGCACTTAAATCCCTCTCAAACACCAACACATCAAACCCCTTTTTCTTTGCTGCCAAAGCAAAAACTAACCCTCCAATCCCACCACCGGCAACAAGTACTTTCAACTTCTTCTGTGGATCCTTCAAATCACCGTTAACCCCAGAGTCACTCTTCTCTGTAGGAGTTACCGGAGCTTCAGCTAGTGTGGCTTTTACTTTTACTCCTTTAGCCTTGTTGATATGCCCATTTTCCAAGCTCCTACAAGGTAAAGAATGATATAACTCTGCAGGAAAGTCCTTGGAAATCAATAAAGGTAGCTGTTTTCTTGAAAAAACTGAAGTGGAAGGATGAACTGAAGAGTAAAACACAGTTGAACACATCTTTTACTTGAACCCAGTTCAAGAAAAGATTTGGGTTTTTCTTCCAATGTATGTATGATTCAGTGAAAAGAAGATTTATTGAACTGTTAGTTAGGCCAAATGAAGTGGAATTGTGGGTGAAAGTGAGGGTGGTGGTGGGGCAAGGAAGATTAATAACCAAACAACTAATGTATGATTCTGTGAAAAAGAAGAAGTTAGATGATATATGGGAATTGTTAATTAGGCCAAAGTTTGTTAGTTAGACATTTGAAAAAGGAAGTGGAAATTGTGGGTGATAGTGAGGGTGGTGATGGTGGGGCAGAGGAAGATTGAGAACCAATCCATGGTGCATTAAGCAGCACCAATGATGTAGATTCCATGGCCAGGTGGCTTGTCATTGTTGCTTCTTTGTGTTACTAAGCTGAGCCAGATGTTTGACGCTTGTTCACTCATAAATGGTGCATATTTCCTCCTTTTTCTTTCTTTTACCTGCTTGACTTACAATGACCCTCAAAAATAAAATTCTTTTTAATAGCTAGTGGAGTTGAGTAAATTTTTTTAGGCTATACTCTATATACGTAGGAGAATCCAAATTAACCCGATAGGGACTCAAGTATCTAGTGGTCTTAAAAAGAGGAAACGACAAGTTTGTATAATTTAAGGATGGTTTGTTTTTAATTCAAATAGCTTTAAATGACGAGATGTTATATTTAGATCTAATTATATAATAGTTTTTTTTTTATTTCCTCAAATGAAAATTAATTAATCCACAATTTAAATATTCTATTCATATTAGGAAATAAAGTGATGGTGGTAATTGGTGCAGTAATAATTTACAGTAATAGCTAGTGACAATATTAGTTGATAGTGGTGATTGTGAAACAATAAAGATAAAGTTAATTGGTGATGGTAATGACTAATAATTTAGCAATGCTTAACATTGATGATGGTTGAAATAAACGATTGATTTGATATGGATATAGTTGGTGGTGAACTGGTGATGATCTTAGCCGCAATGGTGGTAATGCGATTATAATGATAGTAATGATGATTGTGAATTGTGATAGTAGTAGAGTTGTAAGGTTTTGGAGGTAATTATTAGTGGTACTATTAACGGTGATTTGCATAGTAATTGTACAAAGATAACTCGTGGCGATTATTAAGTATTGAAATTTCGATAAGAAGTCATCTTCACAAAATATATTAAGATACATTTAACAATAAAATCTTTAAAAAATAATCACACTTAATTGGCTTCGGTTTTGTGGTTTCTTCAAGAGGCAAACAAAATACCCTAACATGAGGTTTAGGATATTTTGCAATAAATTAAATGGCATACACTGCACAACGTAGTCCAGAACACAGCCAGAAAATACTCTATTTCCAAACTCATCTTGTGGTAAAATACTAAATAGTTTTTCATTGTTTTTAGGGAAAATGCATAAGTATCCTTCAATTTATGCCCGAAATTTTAGAGACACATTTATACTATACTAAAGTCCTATTACCCTCCCCCCGCCTCCGAACGTATTTTATAAATAAATTTTTACCCCTTTTCAGCCTACTTGGCACTATCTTCTGGGCTCAAAGCGTGTTGACAATTTTTTCAAGCTATGATAGTGCACGTATCCTTTGATCACTCTCCTCTAGTAATCTTCTTAGAAGATTATAATACTCGTAGGCCTGGGGTCTTTCGTTTCCAAAGAATGTGGATTCGGCATTCTTATTTTCACATTAATCTCAACCATGCTCGGGAAATCCTTTTCAAGTCTTCTCCAGGAAGATTGACTCGACAAATAAAGCACTGAATTGGCGAACTATTTCAGAATATAGAAATGCCGAAAATGAAGAAGGCCGTAGGCTGAAAAGGGGTAGAAATTATTTATAAAATAAATTCGGGGTAATAAGACTTTAGTATAATATAAGTGTGTCTCTGAAATTTCGAACATAAATTGAAGGTACTTATATGCATTTTCCCTTGTTTTTATTACAAAGTACTTTCCACGAGTTTGGCCACTTAATATTTCCAGACCTTGTTGAGAGAAATAGAGACTGATTTTGGATTTTTTGATGGTTTTATGGTAGAAAATTTTAGACAAGTCTTCATCCATGTGATTTGTTGTAATAGAGCAATTATGTGGTGCAAACCTAAAGCGTCTCTGTTTCCTTGCCAAGATATTCTTTAGAAATGTCTGTTCTTGTATAATTCAAAAAATAAAACTAACTACTTAAGAATATAGATTTTTCTTTGGCTGAAATTGTGCAATTGAAGAATATTCATCAAATCTATATATTGGTTTATGAACGGTACTAATTTTAAATTTGGGAAAAATGCATAAATACCCTAATCTATGCTCGAAATCTCAGAGACACACTTATACTATACTAAGATTCTATTACCCCCGAACTTATTTTATAAATAATTTTTTACCCCTTTTCAGCCTATGTGACACTATCTTTTGGGCCTAGTGTGTGTTGACAATTTTTTCAAGCTATTTGGTTGATAGTGCCACGTAGGCCGAAAAGAGCTAAAAAATTATTTATAAAATAAGTTCGGGGGTAATAGGACCTTAGTATAGTATAAGTATGTCTTTGAGATTTCGAGCATAGATTGGAGGTATTTATGCATTTTCCCTTTAAATTTGCGACAATACTCATAATCTTAGAATACTTGTGTTCAAACTCTTAAAGAGAAAACTCTTAAATTGTGATAGACTCCCAAAACACTACAGTTTCGTCCTTTGTTAACATGAAGTCCTTATAATAACAATTACATAATTCAAACCTTTAAATCGTTTGGAGTTTCCTTGAAATTTTGAGAGAAATTAAGGTTGTGTTTGAGACACGAAAGCTCAATTATTTTTAATAAAATGATAATTATTTGTATGGGTAATTGCTTGGACAGTGAAACATATATTTTTCGAAAGAAATAACTTACTAAATATTGATAATAATATTTTCAACTTTAAAATTTATAAGCATTCAAGACTAAAGCAGTTATACAAAATTAAGAGTCGGAGCTAATTGTGATAAAAATGACTTATGTCCGAGAGAGAGGAGATCATTCTTATTTCCTTTCTTTTAGTGGAAATTGGAAAAATAATTTCCTTTTCTAGCAATTTTAATAAATACTTTCATCCTTAATCAGATTAAATAGTTTGCGTGTGACTACTGAAAATTATAAAGTAACTTGCTATTTTACTTTAAATGTTATTATTTCGAATTTAATTTATTTCAGAACCAACGGGTACCAAATTCTCTACTTGGTTGCTGAATGCTTTCCTATTAATTGGAATTAATCGCCACCTTCTATTGTTTTGTTGGGATAAAATTTTGGAGATTCATAAAATTGCTTTTATAACATCTATATAATTAAGCAAAATTTTATATTTCTATCAACTAATTAAAATTGTGGGAGTATGCGTATCTCATCTGCAATGTACTTTATTTTGTTTGTTTATAGTACCCTTTTGTGTTTCAACTTTTCAACTATAACTACAACAAAAAATAACTTTTAGCGATAATAAATAAACACATTAATAAAAAGTGTTAAAGTCTTTACCGTATTAGTTAAGTTTCATTAGATTCAATATCGCTAAAGTCTTTAAGAACATATATAAAAAGTGTTAATTCCTACTAAAAATATATATTTAACAATAATTGAGCTATTGTAATTATTTAATTGCCGCTAAAGATATTTTTTATGCAGTGGATTAACTAATTGAACGTCAATTGTGGTTCTAATATATAAAATGAACTACATATGTAGCCGTGCTACAATACTCTCTACGTGTTCTTTTCATAAGATTAAATTACTGTTTCCAAGAAAACTTAGGAAAAAAGTTTTTAGCCAGAAAATTTAGTCAGAATAATATTTTTTCTACGTTATTTTATTTTTTAAAATATTTTTATCTTTTTAACTTTAATACATTTTAACTAAAAAATGGAAAAAACATCCGTATATTTTAAAATAAAAATAATATTATAGTTTTTTTAATTTTCTGGTCAAATTTTGACCAAATATTTTGGTCATTTAGCACTTTCCGAAAACTTTTCCCCTACACTATAACCATAGCTAGCCCTGCCCTCCATGCTAACTTATTCCTAAAAAGAAAATAAAATACTTTGTCATATACTATTATATGACTTATCTCTTTAATTTCTAGTATATCATTTTATAATGTTATTTGTCTAGTTATCTTGAACGTATTTCAATTCATTTCCCGAGTACCTGTTACTTCCTCTCATACGAGTAAAAGAAATTAAATGTCCATCAAAGCTTAAATTAATTGAATAAAAAAATAATCTAGTTATCTTGAACGTATTTTAATCCATTTCTCGAGTACCGGTTACTTCCTCTCATACGAGTACGAGAAATTAAATGCCCATCAAAGCTTAAAATAATAGAATAAAAAATAATTAAGTGTCACTTCTGCAGGTTTTAAAACCTTAGTGACAAAGTTCAAACACCTACTTACACTTTGTTTGGATTATTGTTACTTATTATTTTATAATGTACTATATTGTATTATATTATATTATATTGTATTGTATGGTGGATACAGTATTTGTCTAGACTATATTGTTTGTTCCTGTTTAATAACATTTTTATTGTTTGGTTTGATTGTATTGTAATTTGTAAATTTACTAAAATATCTTTAATTATTCTAGAATAAGAGGTTTGACTAGAATTAAATAATATAGGGTAAAGGGTAAAAAAGTATTATGAAATATTATGTCATGATATAATTGGAAAAAGAAATTAAGTAACAATGGGAACACACCAAATCGGTTGTTCCATAAAATGGAGGTTTTCATTGTTACGTAGCAACGAAATTTAACAATACAATACAATACATTTTAAATAATAATCAAAATAAACATTATAGATATAGTAACGATACAATATAATACAATGAATAACAATGATTCAAACAGAGTGTTAGAGACCTCTCTCTAGTATACTATTTAAGTATTAACGAAAGTTAAATAAAATATAATTTAATTAGCAAAATTATAAGTACCATTTTCGACTAAATGTCCATCATTTTATTTTGTATGCCAAGTCAATAGGTTAAACTCCTTCATATACATCACTAGGTAGATATCAATTTCACAACTTCTAATTCTCCACAGGGCTTCTCCTATAAAAGAAAACTCATAATTTGTACTAAGTTAGAAGTTCGAATAATAGGGTCTCATAAAATAGGAGATACTTAACCACATCTTTTAAAGGAAGTAGCATTTGTTTTGCAATGATCAGCTACTTATAAGCTGTTTTTAGCAATGTATGGTAGGACCTTAGGAATTTCTGTCTATTTGTTTGAATTCCTCTAGTCATATAATTTAATGTTGGGTATAAATGTCATCCATTCTCCTTCCTAAATTTACAGGCCCCCACCTCAAAAACTGTTTAGGATAAAACAAAGAAGATAAGATTTAAATATATAAAGAAATAAATTAGGATGTGACTTATTGCCGTCAATAAAATTGATATAAAAGCAATAAGTTGAGGTTTGATATGCAAAATCATTGGGGAACCCATCGGTGGCCCCCTAAATTTGGCACAAATTTTCATTTAGACACCTCAAGTAGGCTTTGTTCATTTTAAACACCTCAAGTAGGGGTCTGTTGTATAATTTTGACACTTTTTGTATTTTCAAAATCGCATATTAAGTGCGTACATCCAGACACAAGAAGAAGAAGAAAAGAGGTGAGGTCGTGGGGTTTGGGATCTGGAATAAAGGAAAAAAGAAAGTAAAATTGAGTCTTTAAAAAATAATTAAAATTTTCATGTGTCACATATCAATTCGTTTATTTTTCCACATAAGAGCGTTTGGATGTACGCACTTAATATGCGATTTTGAAAATACAAAAAGTGTCAAAATTATACACTGAACCCCTACTTGAGGTGTTTAAAATGAACAAAGCCTACTTGAGGTGTCTAAGTGAAAATTGGTGCCAAGTTTAGAGGGCCACCGAGGGGTTCCCCAAAATCATTCGATACATTGTGCTAATAAAAAGTAACATATACTATATATCACAATGAAATAATTGAGATGTGTCACTTCATAATAAGAAAAGTTGAAAATAAAAAGAAATGGATAGAATTAGGGGCAAATGCTCCAAAAAAGTATAATCCCAAATTTAAGCTTACTCACGTGGGAATGCCCATTTATTTTCGACAAATTTGTTTGTGCCAACTCTCACCCATTTCTTGCTTCTGTCGGTCCTCCTCTCCTTTTCCATACTTACAAAACTTCTCTTCTATTCCCTTTAATTAATGATTAATACAAGAATCTCACTCTCCTCCTTTGCTGCTCTTCTTTGTATCACTGTATGAGAGTCAAAATTTTCACCAAGTGATATAATATAATATATATATATATATATATATATATATATATATATATATATATATATATATATATATATATAAATAAGTGTTGATGTATATGCATTTTATTATTAAAATAAAATATGAAGTGCATATGTTAGTGATATAAATTGTGGTAGAAGAGGACTACTAGTTTTTGTAACCTATATGACCATTAGTTCTTGTAACTCTCATGGTCATTAGTTTCTTATAACTCATATGATTATTAGTTTCTTGTAATTTATATAATATCTATTAAATTCATCTACCCATATTACTATCCCTCATTCTACCCATTGATTATATGGAAAACTTCTTCATAGTTGAAAAATATAGAGAGAAAAATAATGTAAGAAAGATGAGAAGTTTATATTGAGGTTAGTGTAGTGAAAGAGAGAGTTAAGACAAAGAAAATATTTTTAAGTCTTTAACTATATGCACTATACAAAAGAAAATATTTATATGTTGAAGGAATGTGTTCTTATGTGGAGCTTTGGACTCTTCAACTAAATTTGGAGTTACTTGAGTTATACGACTGTTGAGCTATTGTATTTGAAGGAGACAAGTCAAGAGTATTATTGCTGGATTGGCGTAGATTATGCCGTAGTGGACTTGAATCTCCTTAAAAAGAACGAGATATGTACGCCTCAATCTAAAAATTTATTTATTCATTTTTGTTACTTTTATTTTCAACTCTAATATTTTGTATTTGTGATATATTACATTAATAATTAGTAGAGGGTTTAAACAATGTAATTTTTTTGCCAAGGAGATTCAATGAACCCTCAGCCCTCCTGCTACCTGTAGGACCAATCATCAAACATCCCATAATATACATTATTACTAAGTTTTTTGATTTTTTTCACACTAGGTGACCCTTCTCCCATTTGTTTATTCCTTTTCTGTTTTTTTTTCTCTCTCTCTCTCTCTCTGGGTATTAAATTATTGTTCCGGATGTCACTACCAATACCTTTCTTCACACTCTGTGACCAAAGATTCACACTAATCAGCTGTGAGCACCACAACACAAGTTGGTAAAAGCTGAACTCGTCTGCATTAGTAGTAGTTAAAGGTAAAAGGTTCACTTAATCAACATTTATTTGCTTTAAAAGTTTGAAACTTGTTGTGCTTTTTGCTTCTCCCCCCTTTTCTCATCCTTTTTAGGAGTCCTGCAACATGCACTTTTCCCCTTTTTAACTTTGTGTAATAGAGGTACATAAATGGTAATAGGAATAACCAACTTTCTTGCTGATTGGTTCTTTGTACTTCTTGCTCTGACCTTCTGAGGACGGAAGATACTCTTAATTAAATTTAGGGGGCTTGAAATCGTCCTTCTCTGTAAAGTTTTGTGTTAATTAGATTTAGGGAAAAAGGGGAGGGGATTACAATCGAATCCTCGCCAACAAGATGAAGTTTAGGTAGCCAACCAACTAACTGAGCTACTAAGTGGCGGAATAAAAATTTGTTTTCTTTTGAATCTACTAGTAATAAATTTGTTCCACTACTGGCAAAATTTGGCCAATACAACTTTTCCAGTGGTCCTGACTTGTGAAGACTGTAACCTCTAAATTACTTAATTGCCAAAATTGACCACAAATTTCAAGATTTAAGTATCTTTATAGCTTTCATGAGAGTAATTCTGTGTTGTTCCAGACAAAATGAGGATATTCCTGGGTAACATTTCTTAATTTTGGATATACACTGGTGGTGTGATAGTAAAAAGCCTAGTTTGGATTTATGGTCTCTACTTTTTTACCCAATTGGATAGGGTTATTGTTCCAAGATTTAACAAGGGAAGCAAGAATGTGGCATGCATTTTGCCATTATTGAGAATCATGAAGCAGAATTCTACTTCGTTGAGGAATTCGGGTTTATATACAAGCCCAGCAACACCAGAATATGGAGATAATAATGTTAGAGGATTTCAGAAGGGATGGAGTTCCGAACGAGTCCCGTTGCCGACTAACAGCGGCAGGAGGCATATCAATACTACTGCATTGATGCCTTTCAATAGTGGAAGGACAGTGCCTTCAAAATGGGATGATGCTGAAAGGTGGATTACTAGCCCGGTGTCAAGTTTTGGCGTTTGGAGGACTCCAAACGCGCAAACCTACAGGGGCCCCAAGTCAAAAAGTGGACCGCTTGGGGCGCCTGGCCTAATGTACTTACCGAACTATTCGCCCTCTGTGCCAGTCCTAGAAAGTGGAGGTACAAGTAACTTCATTGCAAATTCACCATTTACAACAGGTGTGCTGGTGCCTGAGGGAGTATCCATTCATTATGGTTCTGGTGGAAACTCTGGTGGTCTATATGCTCAGAATAGTATGGCTCGAGCAACTAGTGCTCCTGGTCTGTCGGATTTGTTCAGTGAATCTTCAGTACCAAGCTCTCCAGGTATGCATTTCTTCCCGTTTGCAGATAATTTGCCTGCTTTGTACTGGTTGTCATAGCGCGAGCCTTCTGCATTAGCCTAATTCTGTTGAATCTTAATTTGTTGTCAGACAGCATTAGCAATAGCATCTTTAGTTCTTGCAAAAGAAGGCCTCAATGGTGCTACTGTCTCTATATCAGGTTTAAATGTATTTAAGTCAACTTAACTATAAGAGTCTAGACACTTGAAAGGAGGAAGTTGTAGCCTGCAGACTAAAGAATTGGGATCGGGAATAACTAATAGCTGTTACATGGATAGTCAAGTGACTGTCCTCATAAGTTTTAGCAAGTGATGATGACAATATCTCATGTAACACAAGATCTAAGAGGTGAGGACAACCTATCGTATGAATCAACACTTGTGTGCTATGACGGATGAAAAAGCGGTATGCAATTGTATAACTGATTTAGATGAATAATCATCTTGTTATGCTAGGATTGCAAGTAGTGCTGGTTCATCTTAAAAAAATATGACGTTCTGACATTAATCATGATTCTTAACTACACTCAGTCCCTTCCTCGTTTCCACCATTTGTTTGAAGTTTGCTAAGCATTAAGTTTACCAGCAAAAGGCCATTGTTCAGTTATGAAACGATATTGTGAAATCACCAACACGCAGATTTGTCTTTAGTAAAGTACACCTCTACAATTTAATGATACTGTGTTGTTGATGAATCCAATGAACAGATGATGACACAAAGGAGCCAGATTCTGTTTCCTGTGCAGTTTTGAGGAGAGACATGGCAACAGAAATGAGCTCTGATGGCAGTACACATACTTCTCCCCAAGAAAGGTCATCTTCAATCCCTCCTGGAGTGGAGCAGAGCAAGCAGCATGCTACTAAAGTCGAGATTAGAGACGTGCAGGTTGACAAAGGAGCCCCAATCTCAGGGCTCTCTCAGAAAAGCCGGGTGAGGAAACCCAAGAAAGAATTACCAGACATGAGTGAGCCTATTTCACCGTGGGATGTTGCAGATGTAGCAAAGAGTATGTCAAAGTAAGCATGCATTTCCGGCTTGTTTTTGTTTCTTATGTCTGCTAGCGCAGCTATCTTGTCCTTCCGTACCAATTTTCCACATTTTCAAGGGAACTGGTATGCCTTTATGTGTACTTCTCCACAAGTTTGTAGAAACTATTTGGACGAAGTAGCGAAATACACAGCCTTCACCTCACTGCTAGATTCCCAAATAAAAGATTGATGAACATTCTTTTGGCAATAAATATGTAGTAAGTGCATTTGTCAAGGAGCGAAAATACTATATATAAATAACGTTTCTGTCTTTCCTCATTTTGTGAAGGTCGCACAGAGAGGAAGCCAGGATTGCTGCTTGGGAGAACTTGCAGAAGGCCAAAGCAGAAGAAGAAATCCAAAAGCTTGAGGTCCGTTGGACATATATATGCGTAGTTATCCAGACAGTTGTACTTGTTTGAAAGAAAAGGAGAAGCATAAAAAAGACTTTCCTATTATTTGCTTTTCAGATGAAACTAGAAAAGAGGAGGTCAGCATCCATGGATAAGATTCTGAACAAGCTTAGACATGCTCAGGTGAAGGCCCAAGATATGAGACGTGCAACTTCGGAAAGTCAGCCTCGAAGGGATTCCCACAGAATCATTTCGTTTCGGGAGTATTTCAAGATTGCATCATTTAGCAGTTGCTTTGTTTGCCGTATCCCTTAATTTATGTACAGGCATGAGGCGTTCTAAAGTAAAATTCGAGTCATTGTAGGTGCTTCTTGTCAAATCTAGAGCGTCAGTTGTCATTGGTGATCTAAAGGAACAGACAACTCATCGCTGACTGCTTTATTCAGTATTCGACCTGATTGTTGGCTATGTATTCAGGCCTTCTCACTGTCTAGTGGAATTCTATACATCTGATATCTCCACAATACGCAGAAAGAAACATATGCCTAGACTGGTTATGGTACACAACTCATAAAAATGCAGCATGTTCTACTCATGTCCCTTACTAGAACCCCAACCAACCTACACATAATTGAAAAAAGCTTTTATTTGACAGATTTCAGTATTCCGATCCCAATGATGATGCAGATTTTTGCCAGTAATCACTGTACTTAAAAACTAAGTACAATTAACTTATTTGCACAACCAACTACTCATTAATTAGGCAGGGGGGGAGGGGGGGCGGGGCGAGCAGAAGCATTTAAATTTCCGAATTCCACAAACGTAAATACAGGAAACCATTCATCTCCCCAGAATGGATTTCCAAGAAAACTCAGCTTTTAAGAATAAAACATACTCAATTGGTTATGTTGCTTCACTTCTGGTTATGGAATTAACACCCATTCTTTGTTTCTTCAATACATTTAATACAAAGGATCAAGTATGAAGTGAATTGCACAATCCATCAGCACTGCTTCTTCAATTAGATTAAGGAAAGTATCAGTAGCACATGTATTATGATGTCCACCTAATAATAAGCTGAGATAAATATGACATATCTATGTTGTCACCCATTGGAAATTCAGACAGCCTCCGACCTCCTGCAACACAAAGCTACTAGGGCCTGATTCTCATATCTGATCTTGAACGCCTCCTATCCAACCAGGCCAGCTAGTAGGGCCTGTATCTCATATCTGATCTTGAAGGTCTCCCACCACCCAGGCTGTAACCCCACTGTCAGAACCAGAAGAAAATCACATATTTAAAGGTTATCACCAGAATTCTCATCTATTCACTTAAGGACTAACAATAAACAGGCTGGTCATAAGTTTAAGGTTATAATATCCATGTGAAACAAACTTCGAGAAAAAAACAGAACGGAAAGAGGTATGATGAGCATGATAATAAATTGTCGTCTTTTGAGGATGGTAAATATGAAAATAGAATAATTACTCCATTAGTTGAAATCACTGCACTGAAACAATAGGAAGATGCCGTAAACATGAGTGCGTTCTTCCATTCACATAAAAAGCATCACATACCATTGTTGTGCTTAGGTCAGTCAGTAAAGAGATAAAATTGAATTATTGTCCTGGCAGAAGTCAGAACCACAGCTGAAAGACTCAGGAAGAAGGTCCAGTTATTGACCATTTTTCTGGCGGGAGAGGGGAGGATTGAAAGTTCAAAATCACCCAAAGAAAAAGTCAAGGTGGAACAGTGCCTTTCATGGCAATAAATGTTTAACAATATAAAGCAATTTTATCGTGGAGGTCAAAGTTAAAGACAAGACAACAGAAGTTATTTGACTGGCTTAGTAAGGTTCAAATACTTACATCATCATAATCTAGGCCCCCATACATCCTTCCATAAGTACGCATAGGACCACCATATCCCCCATATGCTTCAGGAGCAGGAGGAGGAGGATCCATCATGTAATTGTTACTTGGACCAGCATCATCAAGGGGAGTAGCAGAATCAATTGCAACCTAAAAAGCAAGGTAGATCTAGGAATAAGACTACTCATAGCATAACATGAAA
The DNA here is from genome assembly GCA_037074985.1 of Solanum bulbocastanum. Classification (NCBI taxonomy): domain Eukaryota; kingdom Viridiplantae; phylum Streptophyta; class Magnoliopsida; order Solanales; family Solanaceae; genus Solanum; species Solanum bulbocastanum. The sequence continues at coordinate 36,538,446 of CM073598.1, read as the reverse complement.
GGTCACTGATATTAGTCAAGCCAAAAGGGTAACCCCAAGCTGCTTTACATTTAGGAGGGTAAAAATTCAGTATGTAAAAGTTCAAACTCCCAAAAGGCCAACTTCACATTAATGTATATATTTTGGTTTGCCAAGCAAACAGTTAAAACTTTATCATCTTCAGAACAATGTTCTATTGGCCGCATTGCAGTACATCCAGGTAAATGGCCAGGTCAGTTTCAACAGATTTAAATTTTGCAAAAAACAGTTAACCTTTCAAACAATCTTATAATGCTAGCAGAACATCCTAGGCAAAACCCAGGGAGTTATAAGATATCATCCATCAAGTGGCCCAGAGTGGAAAAGAATCTCCCCCACATTTGGTCGTCAGGCCATGGACTTTCCTCATCCATGGTCTCATTTCAAAATCTGGTCAACTGATACTTTAAGGTCTACAGATTTCATTGGGGGAGGAGATACAAAAGATAAAGAAATATATTTTTACTGGAATCCCAAAAAATACCTGATGTCCACATATCTCATGAGGCCTTCGAGAAACACGATCTGCAACACCATCATCAGCAAATGTGACAAAACCGAACCCTCTATGCCCTGGTCTTCTTGGATCCTACAGGAGATAAGCATCACCATCATAACAGAATTAAAAAATTTACTAAGTTACTTGAGACGAGATCTGTTACCGAAAAAGAAAGAAAATAAGAGAATTTCTACCTTTGGGACATATACATCTAAAACACGACCAAATCTACCAAAATACTGGCGAAGATCTTCAGTTGTTGCCTCTTGAGGTAGTCGACCAACAAAGATCTTCTGGCCCATGCCACCACGAGATGGAAATCCTCCTCCTCCACCTCCTCCTGGTTTATTTAATTAAAGTCTCTTAGTACAAAAATTGTGTCAAATAAGAGGCATGATTGATATTGTGTCATGCTTAAGATATATTTGTCATTATTTACTGTTCATTGTTGCTTACTTACTTCCATACATAGAACTAGGATGATCATATAAGGTGGGAGCACCAAGCGCACCATATCTAGTAGTTGCACTCATATATGCATTATATGCACCATATCCTCCTCCACCCTGAGACATCCGACTAACAGGTCTGAAATCTTCTTCCTAGAATCATCAGCAGAAAATGTAAATTTTAATGAATCATCACAGAACATGTGAAATTCAATGACATCTGGAATATCACTGGAGATAACATCAAAGTTCGGTTATGCATAACTTGCCTTGGGTGTTGCTCGGTCAACCACAATTGTAGAACCTCCCAGTTCGTGGGTGTCACTCATCAGATCATCAACTGATTCTGGGCAAAGAAACCGAAAGTGACTCAATTCAAAGGAAAATCATTACAAAACTGACTAGAAACTGCAGTCTGCACAAGACATGATAAGCATGCATGTAGGAGACTTTCTTGCCTCTACCTGGGTGAAAAAATAAAAACAAGGTGGTTGCTACCACATCCCTAGACAAAATTAAACGAAACTGATTCTTCTGAGACAAAGCACAATTACAAGACTTTTAAAGGTGATAAGATGTGTTGAAGTGGGTGGTGACCATCTCATCTAAAAGCTTAAGATTTTTAGAGAGAACACACTTTTATTAGTTAATTATATTCTCAACACGCCCCTCACGTGCGAGCCTGATTCTTTTTCATGGCCAAGCATGTGGAAATTCTTTTTGATATGGGTGGCGGTGAGATTCGATCTCAAAACCTCTGCCTGCTCTGATACCATGTTGAAGTGTGTAACCATCTCATCTAAAAGCTTAAGCATTTTAGAGAGAGCACACTTTATTAGTTAATTATATTCTCACAAGATGCATATGTAAGTCAAAATACCTAGAATGTATAACTAGATTGCCAGTGGAACAGTTCCGGATGGGGTGGGGGTATACAAATTGACACAAAATAACTAGCGGAAGAATCAAGGCTGAGATCAAATCAGAAATTATGCTGATCTACAGTAGAAACTCTTCAAATGTCAAATTCATTTCTCATCATCCCATTATCAGGCTCAAACTAAGCACCCCGAAAGGCAGTATACAGAGTGTGGAATTAACGGAAAAATTGTTGGATCTCCTAATTGTTTTTTTAACCGTTGTTGGGTGACGGGTTAAAACACCTGACCAGTGAGATTTTATTCCAAAATGACAAAAAAAGTTTCAATATCAAGAAAGTGAATTTCTTGGAGTAATGGATTAATGCATAAAGGTTGAAGATCTTCATATCTATAACAATTAAAATAATTTATGCTGAATCAAGGTAAACTGATTGATCCAGATTTTAAGAATTAACTGCACCAATTAAGTGCTTGACAGAATGAATGCACTGCTGACAGCTTCAGAGAAAAATATTGCAACTACAACACTCGATGTTTTCCCTCCCTAAAATATATAAGATGGATACATGGGATTTTCCCAGACACAGTTCCTACAAGATACAATTCCTGCCAAAAATAAAGTTTCTATTTTTGATTAAAAAACTGTTCCTAATAACTAGATATTAGGCAGAGGAATAACTGAATGTGGCCAGAAAATACCTGGAAAATAAAGAAAATAACTGCAAAAAATTAGGATGGGAGACATACCAGCATTTGCAAAAGTAATAAACCCAATTCCACGATGTCCCTTGGTAGATGGATCCTGCAGATTGGGTAAGATTAATTAGTACATCATGAATCCTATAATTTAATGCCAGAACAAGACAGCACATATATGAAGTAATAATGTCACAACGAGACAGGGCCCAGGGGAACCTTTGGCATGTATAAATCTGTTATTTCACCGTACTTCTCAAAATAACTGCAAAAGAATATCAAATAAGGATATTAAATTTTAATAATGAAATAACCAACCAGCTAGAAATAATCTTAATAAAACAATCTTTCACAAATACCCTCTGAAAGTAGCTTCAGACACAGACGGAGGAATCCTAGCAACGAAAATCCTGGTCACTTTCTTTGCAGGAGCCCTCATCTCCTCCTGCCAAAAAAATTGGTAGCAACAGTATTAGACCTTATAAAGTATTTAGAGGCACAATGATTATAAAAATGGGCTTTCACTTGTTAAAATGCAATTTTCATGTCCAACCAAATAAAGAAATCAATATTAAACCATGATAACCATTCCATTTTAATCAACTCAAGCCACCTCAATATATTAATAGTTGGCCTAGATAGTAATGGCACAGCATTGGATGAAATACTAAAGTAACAAAGAAAGTTTTTTCATTAAGTGTAAGAGCAGTGCACCTTCGGTGTCGCCACTTTCACTTCTAGCATTCTGTTTCCAAGAAAGTGCTCTTTAGACAATGCATTCTGCATTATACAAATCCATACGTATATGAATCAAGTTCGCATCAAAACCACAAAATCATAAATAAGCTCTACCAAGGACAAAAAACAAGGCAATAAAATGTAAGAAAGTTTTACTTGAGAGTAGTATGCAAATATGATTGCAACAATGACATGAAAACCAAATTAAAACCAAAATCACCTTAGCATCCTCAACTGTAGCAAATGTGACATAGCCGAATCCACGAGAACGACCAGTAGCTCGTTCCTAGATGAAGATCAATACTCATTAGTCTTCTTCAGTAAGATGATAAGAAATTTAGCGCCAGAAAGCACATTAACTTTCAAAGCACTGAAATGCATATATTTAACTAAATAAACTAGACAGCACACTTTTGGGAAATTAGTAAAAGAGATCAATCTCCGAATACACTGTTGATTTTATGTTTAAAATTGTCAGGAAAGCAATCAATAAAATGATTGGGAAAACACACAAACATGGCAATGTTTGGTACTCCCTCCGTCCCAATTTATGTGAAGGTATTAGATTGGACATGGAATTTAAGAAACAAAGGAAGACTTTTGGAACTTATGGTCTAATATAAGCTATAGATTTTTGTGTGCCTATAAATCATCTCATTATGGGTAAAATTGGTAGCTTAAAGTTGAATTATTACTAAATATGGAAAAATGTCATTTTTAAAGAATGACAAGCACAAAAATTGGGATGGAATGCAAGTTAAGGCAGTTAATTATCAAGAGAAAAAAAAAATTGGTCCTTGGAGCGCTATATTCCTTCAGAAATCCAGAAGGCCTTTGGCAATTGTAAACATTGATACTAACACCTCCATGGGGATGATGAATACAGAAGTTTACCCAGTGTTTTATATGGCGAAAGGCGACAAGGGTCTGTCTCGCCTCATGGCGAGGCGCTCGCCTTTTCGAATTGAGGCACCAATTAATATCAAAAACTGAAAAATATTTAATGCATAAATAAATAACCAAAATCTCAATAGCAATAACATATTAGCAAATATTTCAATTCAAAAACTAACCGTAGAACTTGAATGACTCAATAATTCATGAGACAATTGACGAACAAGACTAGAACTCAAGAACTTGTATGACTAAGTTGAGTTGGACAGAAATTAAAATAGGACCTAGAATTTTTTTTTATAAAAAGGCAGATTTGCAGTCTGCAGAAATAAAAGAAAAGACCATAGAATATGAACAGAGGAATGACTAACAGAGTAATAGAAAGCTGTGCACCTTGACCTACAAGAAAAAAGAACAGAGGAAGAAGAAGCAAAAAAAAAAAAAAAAAAAGAACTGACTATGGCTGAAGAGAAGCTGCAAAGCAGAGGAGAAAGAAGAAGAAGACGTACCTAAAAACAGAAGCTGAGGAGAAGAGAGTCACGCGTTAAAGAGAAAATTGAAGAAGAGAGTCGTGAGTCACGCCTATTTTTAAAAACCCTAATATTGCCATTTAATTATTAAGCACGTTTGTATTTTTCAAAAAGGAAAAACTTAAAAGGCAACAATGGTGCCACCTCACCACTTGTCATTTCTCGCCATTGATTGCCTTTGCGAGGTCGCCACGCCTTACCAGTAATAGGCGCAAAGCCTTCGGGTCGCCTCTGGCCAAAGGCGATCGCCTTTGAGAATCTGGTTTACTTTATCAGGAAAGAACCCAACGCAATCTTGAATCTACTAGACAAGATTTTCTTCTGAGACCCAGTTCTCGTGTGCCCACCAGTGTAGATCACAAGAAATAAACCAGTTTGGGACATGTTCTTTGTTGAATTCCAAAGGTGACATCTCTTAAGTGGATAGTTCTGCTAAATTTTCCAAGTAGTGAAGCAACAACCTTCTCCTAACAACAACTAGAACAGAGTTTGGGGCAATGGAAATCCTTATGTTTTTGTTTCACCTTACATGATATAACAGCCCTAATTTTTTCACAAGAAAGCTTGCACTTGTTTGGTTGGGAACAAGTTATCCCAGGAGGGTTAACTTATCCCACCATGTATATGGGATAACTTATCCCATCACTATGATATAAATGGCGGGATAAGTTATCCCAAACTATGTTTCTCGGACTCTTCAATAATGTCAAGGGGTGCGTGTCGGATTCGCCAAAAGTAGTGTATTTTTGGAGAATCCGACACGGGTGTGGCATTGAAAGTGAAGAGTCCACGCAACTTAGATTCCAAACATGGCAACCAAACAAGATACAAAAGCTTTATCCCATCACTATTTATTTATATCCCTCACACCAAACGACCCCTAAAAGCTGCAAGCTGTGCACCAAACGATAAATATATAACCTTCTGTAACCCAGATTTGATATCTCAAATTCTGATACAAGCACAATTAACAAACAAAATAGAAATAGCATTTTCAACACTAAAAACAAGACTGCACCCAGTTAGGGCACTAAAGTCTTTGGAACTACTGTATATCTGAAACAATGCCTATCATAAAAGTCAAAGTAGCTGCGTAGACTGACCTTCATCACAATACAATCCTCTAAATCTCCATATTTGATCATATATTCCCTTAGACCTTCTGTATCCACGTCCCATGGGATGCCTAAAACCTAAAAATCAAGAACCAATAACATTAAGATTACAATCAAAGACAAACATGCCTAGAAAATCAAGAAAGAAACCAAAACTTACCACAAGCTTCCTCTCCGACATGGTAACGAAAACTTGTCTGACAAATTGATTAGCGGAGAGTGGAAATCGTTGGATATACACTCAACTCGCGATCTCACCACACCTCTATCTATAACTGAATCGCTCACACACGAGGATTCTTCCTGCAGGTAACAGACACACACCTCTTTCTCACACACAAATATCATCATCATCATATTGCAGAACAAACTCACCAATTTCTCTAAGATCTTCAGATTCCAAAGAAATTAAATCACAACGAGTACTAAATAGATTTACGCGCTCCACTGACCTTCTTGATTCCGATTACCAAAACCCTAATTCGCTCTCTCACTCCGCTCCGCTCGGCTCGCTCGCTCTTCCTCGCGCCGCTCAGCTTCTTCAAACCCCAAGCCACTGCTCTTTCTGTCCCGTGTTTTTTATAATATATAGTCCCTTCAGGGCCGTGGCTTTTATTAAGATTACAATTATAACCCTTCCCGCATTGATATATAATCCCTCAATGGAAATTCGCGCATTGATACAATGGAAATTGTCTCACCATTATTTTTGGAGATAATAAGTATTAAATATGAAATATTGTCTTTGAGGGAAATTATCTCACCGTTATTTTTGGGATAATATTAAATATTTTCTTAAGTTTGATTTTTGCAACAATAATCTCTCTTTTAATTTAAAAAATTACGACCACCTCTCCAATATTTGTGGAAGCATGTGTCATATTATCGTTAATTAAAATGCACTTTTTAAAGTCATTTATAAATGTGTGCGTGAATTATGGACATAAATATTGTTCAGTTATTTATGACACGAGGTTACAATATTCACAACGAATTTATAAATATATAATTTTAAAATCCTAATAAAAGTATTGAAGAATTCTTCAATATTGCTATTGAGAAAGTTTAGTCGTATTTTGTTAACTAATAATATATATGTAATTTGAAACTCTATATCACTGCCAAGTCAAAAATTTATCATGTGGCTTGCAACACAGAAGCGTTTACTTACAAAAGAAAGGATGATACATATGAATATACAAGTTGAAACAATTGGTTATTGCCTATGTCAAGAGGCAGTACTGGAAACAAATAAGCATTTGTTTGTTGACTGTGAATATGCCATAAGTAGGGGTGTACATAGATCGGTTTAGTTTGATTTTCATTAAAAAAAATCTAAATCAATTATGTCGGTTTATTAAATCTAAAAATCAAATCAAACCACATAAAGTCGATTTTTTGGATTTTGGCTTTAGTCAGTTCTTTCGGTTCTTTCAGTATTTTTTTATTTTTCGAATTTTTACAACTATAAGGTATTTGAAAAAGAGATCAAATATATTTTCACTACCTGTGTAATAAGTTAAACTTAAAAAAGTTAAATGAATAGAAAATTTCGAAAAGACGATAAAATTCACATGAGTACAAAATATATTTTTTTGAAATATCAAAGTGCATTATGTTAAATTAATAAGATTAAAGGCTAGAGACAAACTGAATACAAAACAAAATAATTACAAAGTAAATTGTTAACTTTGAATTTAAAAAACTATAATTGTAACTTCGGATCTTAATACAAAATAAAATTTTTACAATTTTTACAAGCCCAAATTTGAAATGAAATATGTAAACATTGAAAATTATAACTAACTAAAAATATATTAACAAAGTAGAATATAAATAATACTTTTTATCTATCTATCTATCTCTCTCTCTCTCTCTCTCTCTCTATATATATATATATATAAAATATTTACAAAATTTTACAAGCCCAAATTTGAAATAAATTATATAAACATTGAAAACTATAAACAAACTAAATATCAACAAAGTTGATTATAAATAATAATTTTTTGTCAATAAATAAAATAATATATATATATACAATGTGTGTGTGTGTGTATATATATATATTATGTCGGTTTGGTTTGGGTTCGGTTTGACTTTTTTTCTTTTAATACCAAACCAAATCAAGAGTGGTCGGTTTTTTTTTTTTTCAACCACCAAACCGAATCATAAATCGATTTTTTTTTCTGGTTTAATTTGGTTCATCGGTTTGGTTTGACTTTACGGTTTGACTTGTATACCCCTTGCCACAAGAGTGAGGACAACACTCCTAAGTTGGACCAACACTCCCATGCCTACAACAGACTTGAGTACTACTTTGGAGATGATAAAAAAGAAGCATCGGAAAAAGTTCAAGAAGGAAGTGATAGCTTGAGGGAAGCCATGATATACCACATTTGGAAAGCAAGGAATTGGAAACAATTCAAAGGAACAAGTATTCAAAATGTTGATACAGTGGGGAATGTAATACGTAAAATTGAAGTGAGGATAGAAATGTATAAGAATACAACAAGAGCACTTAATTAGATGTAGGAGTTTTTGGCACAAATTATGTAACTAGTTTGCTTTTCTGTTTTGATTGAGGCAACCCTCTATCCTACATAGAGGGAATGAAGGGTGGTGCTCACAGATTGTAAGTGATTTTTTTGTTAATAGCTATATTCACATTGTTTGCCAAAAAAATATTAATAATAATATATATGTTAGAAAACTTTATATGAGATTAATTTTGAAATTTTCTATGAGATTAATATTTTTTAAAAAATATTTTCAATTATATTTTGAAGGGGATGCTTTTATTTTTAGAGAAAATAGCCAATGCCCCCTTAACCTATTAGCCAATTCTCAATTACACACTTATATTTCACGGGGGTCCTATTACCCCCTGAATTTTATATTTTCGATATTTTGTGACCCTTAAACGCTTACCTGTCCAAGAAGGTGAATACACCTCTTGTAGGCGCATAAGGGTTCAACAAAAAGACATAAAATGACTAAAATTGAACCAAATAGTCCATGTGGCAGTCTCTCAGCGGAGATTATACAAATTAATTCATTTTTTGTAATTCTTTCCTTGTTCTTATATCACAAAATTGTTATACCCATTTCATGATTTCTTTAAGTTTTTCTCAAAGTCCTTCAATGGTGGTTTTCTAAATTTCTTCTCTAGCAGCTTCAAATCAGTTTGTAGCTATTTATTTATGCTTAGTTAATTACATCAACTGTTTTTAGCAATAACAATCACCTAACTCATAAGAAACTTTCATCTATGAAGCTCAAAAATGGAGTTAAAGTTTTTTCTTATACCCCTCATAATTTTCGAAAAATAAAAAAAAAGTCAAACCACAATGAACAAACAATGGTGAATTTGAAATTTCACTTTCTAATTTCATTCTTATCAAATTTGTTTTTCACTCCCACATTTGTAAATGCCTATTTGTGGATTTTGTTTTTGGGCTCGATTTCAAATTGAAAGTTTTTTCACTCCCACATTTGTGAATGCCTATTTGTGGATTTTGTTTTTGGGTTCGATTTCAAATTGAAAGTTTATGTAGACTAGCTATGGAGTTGTTCTTCTTCTTAATTTGGTGTAGAGAATTTTTCCTCATTTTCTTTTATTATTCTCTAAAGAAATCATTAGTATTTTTAAAAAACAATCTCTATTTGAAGACATTTTTTGTAAATTTTAATTTCCAGGTTTGATAAAAATGGAAACTTTACATAATTTTACAGGGTATTATTAAATTATTATTTTGATTAGATTTATAATTTACAAGAAAAAAAAAGAAAAAAAATGAATGTAGAGTGATTCATCGCGTGTGCTGCACAGCTTTGAAAAAAACTGGTTATGACTTTTTAGGGAGGTGATTATTCCATATTTAAATAGTTTAGGAGATAATAAGACCCCTGTATAGAATAAATGTGTAGTTGAGAATTGACTAATAGATTGAGGGTTTTTTTTTTGGCTATTTTCTCTTATTTTTATATAAATAAATGTAATTTCAACAACGTATTCTACCATTTAAAAATAAGTTATAACCTCAACTCTCAAACATCACAAAAGAGTACAAATAACACAATTATTAATATTCAATAGACTATGCGATTTTACCTTTGTTTACCAAATAAAAAATGGCTAAAGATAAAATAAAATTTTTGATCAGATTTATAGATCAATAAATACATTTTACTAAGCTTCAATGGACAAATCATGACGCTTGCCAAAAGAGTTCAAATTTTGTTACATATATTAATATATTTTGAGTAACAAGCCTAATATACAAATATGTGAATTCTTGATTAATGGAGGAATAATATCCAATTTCCAATAAGACATCAAAGTAGACGAGAATTGTCAAGATGATGTACCAACATTGGTGAACAAATTAGCATCTCCCAAACAAATTGCATTAATATACTCTTGCAGACCATGAGCCGGCATGCCTGGAAATACTAGTCCATACAATCTAAGTGCTCGTAGAAGTAAGTTTTCTCTGTATTCTGTTCCATACAAATAGGGAAGAAGAAAGCTTCTCACCAACTCCCACAATGCATCCACCCTCTTTGATATTAGTGATCTCACAGAAAAGTAATTTCTGTCTGGTTCTTCTGACACAATCTATTTCACATAATGCAAAAGTTCCTATTAGTAATCTTGAAAAAAAAACAACAAACACATTCATTGGGTAGATCTTACGGTAGATTTCTCAGATGATCACACTCAACTAATACGTATGTTAGTATCTCAAAACTCAGAAGGTCAATATTTTTCAACAAAGAATGTGATTTTCTGAGGTAATAAGTATTAGTTGAGTGACTATGAGAGAAATCAACTCATAGATCTTAAGAATTTTTTTTTGTACTTACCTTTCCTTCGTATATGCTGTTATAGTAAAGGCATGTTCCGAAGTGTTTAAAAAGCATGATAGAGTCATCATAAGGCAATCTGGGCACAATATCATGACTGTAAACAAATCTGTAATATTCAATGCCATAATTCCTGAAATTTTCCTTCATGAAATCGCCAAACTCGGCATCACCTACTCTTGGCTGCCCAAATGTGTAAATTGCTTCCAATCTTTCCAGTATAAAAGTCTCGTTATGAAATGCAAGCACTGCTGCAAAAAGAACTGCAAGCGCACCGCCTAAGCTGTGTCCTGTTAGGACAAACTTTGTTTGCTTATTTTTCTGAAAGAGGTCTCTTAGTTTTTCCCTGATTGTGTAGTATGCTAATGGGCGTTGGTCATCTTGTGTAATATTGGGAGGCCATTTTTTATCTTTCTGTAAGCCCAGAGCCTTCATGAAACCGCTGTGGACTTTGCCCATGCCCTGGAATTCATACCAAGATATGTCGAAATCTGTACTCCAATCATCTGAATTGAAGAGTTCTGTACCTCTAAATGCCACAATTATTACGTCTGGACAGGGAGTTTTATCATGAAATAAGAAACCTTGAGTTGATTTGTTTTCGTGATATTCTGCCAAAGCACAAGTTTGTGTTAGAGAAACTCTACTCATCAAGGCTGGAAATTAAATTGTTCTGCCTCTGTCCCATTTACATTTGTTACACTTCCGACACTAGCCAATTGTACGAAAAGAGATGAAAAATGCGTTAATGGTATGTAATAGCATTTGGCACATTATTTAAGCTGTCCATTCTAATTAACTTATATACTTATCTTACCATTCCAAAAATCATAGGAACCCAACAAATCCATCTGCCAAAACAGCAAAATATGTACATATTAGTACTAGAGTAAGACAGTAGTTGAACAAAATAATGATTATCGTAACACGAATTAATACTAACAAATACAGAACACACGTGTTTAAATAGTACTCTAATTCTTTTTTTCCTGTTAATTGAATTAGCCAACTGAAATATGAGTTGGAGGACCTTCCATTGATCTTCAACAGTTGCTCGGATGAAGGCATTATTCTCGTAGGCTACTTTTGATGCCACTGCAGAAAGCGCAACAATATACGTTTTATCCCCTGGTTTGAACTTCTTATGACTATTCACTCTTTGGTCTATAAATCCAACAACAGAGAGATAGCTGGCTGACTCTTTGTCTGGCATCTCTACCTTCCCTATCAACCGTAATCCGGATTAATTTCAATTTACACACTATAACAGTAAGGTCAGAAAACAATACTATAAGTTGAAGCAATTAGAAATGTCAAATAAGAAAATTAAACTGGAATAACCTTGTAGGATTCTCAAAAATAATGTAGGAAGGTTTTGGTAACTGGCAAGAAGATTTAAGCAGCTCTCTGAAGTTGAACCTAAGAAAAACAGAGGCTTTGAGATGAAATGAAGCGCTTTTTGCACGGAGACGGAGAGAAAGATGTATCCTCGACGCTCAAAGGCTATCTCTTTCGCTCTCAAACTTTCTATGAATTCCTTGCTCTCAAGATCCCCTGAGAAGAGAATACGTATGAGATCCAAAAGACTTGTTTCATCTGGTTTCAATTGGAGGTACTTCTTGCTACTCACACGTTCCATGATGTTTCTGATTAATTGACAATACTAATTGCAGCAATTTTTTCTCCTGAAATTAGGTAATGTCTATGCAGATCAACATAACAGTATCATTATCAAATGTCAGCTTATTTATAACCAATGTTATTGTTATTCATTTCGATCGACTTTATTTAGCTTAACGAAGAAGAAATTAGAAACAGACTTGATTCTGTCTCTTCTGCTTTTAGAAATATATGGAATTTGCGTTCAGGTGACACTTTAGTATCTTTCAATACATATGCCGGGCTAATATTATAGGAGTATAGTCATGGACCAACGGATCGTTTGGTGTGAGGAATAGAAATAAACAGTGATAGGATGAAGTTTTTATATTTTGTTTGGTTGTCATGTTTGGAAAAATTTATCCCACCATTTATATCATAATAATGAAATAAATTATCTCATATACATGGTGAGATAAGTTATTCCAGTATAGCTAATCCCAAAATAATTTATCTTGGGATAACTTGTTCCCAACCAAACAATCCCTCTAAGTTCAAACTTCAAACAGCTGGCACTATATTACTGTAATATATTATTCTCACTCAATGTCAGTCTTTTGGAAATTCTATCAAGTCTTCCACGCTACCAACTTGTGAAGGCACATGAAAAGGATTCTAAGAGTGATACCATGGAAATCCACTTGTACAAAATACCTGGACGATCTTTTCCATATCAAGAGTATGTAGTGAATCTTCAAGACTTATCGGATTAGGGAAATCTGTTTAAATTATGAGTTAAACATATATAAGTAGCAAAGTGGAGATGAAGATCCTTTCTTCCTCCCCAATTAAGAATATCCACCATCGTAATAAAAGTGCGAGTTTAGAACTCAAGCCTCATCCGACATACATTTCATTAGATAAAATTAGGGGTGTCAAATGGGCGGGTTGGATTGAAATTGGAGATATTAAAATGGGTTAAAATAGAAATTTAGTTGGGTCCTAACCCGCCTAAGTTTACTTTGGGTTCAAATAGGCTGAAAAACAGGTTAGTTCTTGACCAGTTTAAGTTGACCCGCTTAATCTCAATTATTGTAATATATTGTTATTTAAGTTTTATTACCACAATTCGAATTTTAACTCAACAAAATTTTAAAAAAGAAGTTACAAATGAATAGATAAATCTTAAAAGATATAAAATAGATAAAAATTCATACATTCAATATAGGAACATACATTATATCTAGAACCGTCAATATGGGCTAGGCCCGTTGGGCTGGCCTGGCCTAACTTGTGATTTAATAAGGCTGGGCAACAATTTTTGGAGCCCATTTAAGAAAAGGGTTTTTTAGCCCGGCCTGAATAGGCCTGTCAATTTGTAGGGCTTGAGATATATGGATAGGGCAGGCCCGTGGGCCAATTAAAAATTAATTAAAAAATAAAATAGAGTATTAAAAATAACAAGAGTTTAAACTCAAAATATATTTAAAGTTTGAAATATTACAATTTAAATACAAATTATGTTTATAAAATATGTACTACATAAAATAAAAATTCTTAAAATTTCTAGGGAATCACTACATAGGCGATTGCCTATTGAATATTTTGTGTTTTATTATGATAATTGGAAAACAATTAAATTAATATTTCTATTTAGCTATTTATGCTTTTACTTGAAATCAAACTTAATAACTATTATAAAGATAATTTTATTTGTGTATTTGATTAACAAGTAGTAATGCTAACACCATATAATATTGTCTTGTTGATATTTATGATAATATTTTTTAATTATAATTTAATTTAAAAAATTATAAGAAAATATACTATTAAGAAAAGAGGACTTGCCTGGCAAAGCCTGTAGCCCACGCTCTTATGGGCTGGACCGATCATTTTCTTGCCCACACAAAAAATGGGCTAGCCCGGCCTGGCCCGTCAAATTTAAAAGCATGTATGGGTTAACCCGGATAGGGTGGGACAATCTATATTAACAGCTCTAATTATATCGATGCAAACAAAAAGTCTTAACACCGGTTGAAATTGGAGATTAAATTGGGTTCAGTTGAGGATTCTCTAAAAATAGGTTGATGCCTAAATGGGTTGAGATTGAACCCAATTCAAATTATTTTGAGCCCAACCCTTAAAATTCTGGGCAGGTTACCTATAATTGGGCTCATTTTTGACACTTCTAGATAAAATGAATTTCTCACTTTGTTCTCTAAGGAGTTACTAGGGTTTTGCCTAATTTTTTTCCTTATTTGAAGTTTATTTTTCTCCTTAAAGAAAAGTCAAAGTATAATTATAAATGTTAGAACTTATTTTGAAACGAAAGTATAATTTTCTTTCATATTTGATTTATTTTTACCTTAGAGAAAAAGTTTGGAGATCTATAAATTAAAGATCGCTATTCTCATAGCATAACATAATAGAATCTACAATGTAATAATTTAAGAGCTTTGTTTATGGGGCAGACTTATTCTTTCAATAGTTCTAATATTTTTCTTTTATATTAATATTAAAATAATATTATGTTTTAATAGTTTTAATAGTTTATTCTTTCGTATTATAATATTATGTTTTTAATATAAATTTTTGTTGTCTTATTTATCAACCATATGATTTGTAATTATAAACTACCGCATGATGAACTAATTACTTTCGAATCCAACATGAGTGGGTTCAAACTTCAAATCAATTAAAGATCTACTAATACAATGGCGCAGGGAAAAACTAATATGTAGGATAAGAAATTCTAAAAAGCACAAACTCGCTAGCTAATTAATTCATAATTATGCTGGTACTATGCCAATCTTTTGATACTTTGCGACGTCTTCAGTGGAATGATCAGATGATCCGAGCCTGGTAGAGTTAACATAATCCTGAGGACAATGAGCAGGCATGCCTGGGAATAACAAGCCTACCACTCTCATGAATAGAAGAAGCCCACCTTCCTGATACTTTGGTCCGTGTACACACGGTAGAATACAGCTTCTGATCATCTCCCAAGCTGCATTTAACATCTTTGGTATAAACAGTAACAGAAACGAGCCATTCTTGTCTGGTTCTTCAACTAAAATCTGCATTATTCAAACAACATATATTCGTGCAGAATTCAGGATTTAGAGTTGATGAGTTTAGAATAAACTAGTTAGATCTTATTGTACGTGTATATTAAATTTTATTTTATTTTTGCATATGTAGACACAACTCGAACTGAAGATAGATTAAATTTACATCCAAATTACATTTTCATGGATTAAATTTGTTAAAAAAGAGGTTGAAAGGGTACGTACTTTTTCTCTGTAGAGGCTATTGTAATAGATGCAAGTTCCAAAGTGCTTGAACATGAAAGTAGAATTGTCATATGGCAATCTCGGTACCATGTCATTGCTGTAGACAACTCTATAGTATGGAACCTCATGTTTTGTTAAGTGTCCCTTCATATACTCAATAAAATTTTCATCTCCAACTCTTGGTTGACCAAACGTATAAACGCCGCCTAATCTTTTCAACAGCCAAGATTCCTCATGGAATGCTAATATTGCTGGAAATAAAATTGCAAGTGCTCCACCTAAGCTGTGACCAGTAACTACAAACCTTGCCTTTTCATTTTTCTCGAGAAGTTGTTTGAGCAATTTTCTTAGGAAATAGTAGGCTGGAGGTGGGTGATTAATATTATCATCAGTTTGTACAATATTTTTGGGCCATCCGAGGCTCTTTTGTAAGCCGAGAGCTTGAACGAATCCGGCATGGACTTTGCCCATGCCAGGAATGTCATACCAAGAGAGATTAAAGTCGGAGATCCAATCATCAGAATTGAAGAATTCAGTTCCTCTAAATGCCACAACAATCAGCTCAGGGTCCACCTTTTTATCCTGAAGCACGAATGCTTGTGTTGTAGCTTTCTGTTGATAATCTGTTCAAATCCAGAAAAAAAAAATGAGGAAACTTGTGGAATCTGTTCAAATCTGGAATAATTTGCCCGTAGTACACTGTTGATGATACGATGTGCCACGATTGATGCTTTAATTAGGTGTAGGGTCCCAGAACGTGTGTGAATGCATTAATTGGTCTCCTGGTTTTGACCCTTTTGGCAATTTGTCTCATGAGATTCTATTTTCCCACTACCCTCCCAAAAAGTTCAATATTATTGTTTCTTTTTTAAAAAACTCAAACTCTCAACTTATTTGTTGATGATAAAGCTAATCAAGTAGTTGAGTATATCTCACTAATTTTGTTTCATAAGTTAGTAAGACTTCAATTCTTTTATCTTTTTCTATGATAGGAAGCATCGATCTCAGTGGTTGGGATAGGATGATCCTATATAGATTAAAATGTTGGTTTAATTTTTTTTTCTTACTTCAAACATTAGGCGTCATTTGGTTATTATTGAAAATGCTTCCGACTTAGAAGAAGTAACAAGATTCCATATTGTGTATGGGTTCAATATTTATTCATAAGTTAATTTTTAATTAATGTTAATTAAATAATTTTAATTTTTTAAATCTAAATAACTTATATACATTTACATGATATTAAATATAAAATGATTATCTGATAAATAGTACTAATATTGATAATTTTTATTTAATGTTGATTAAATTATTCTTAATCTAATTTCGCTCTCTTTCATTTTTAGAGAATAACCCTAAAAAGGAAAAATTGATTACTTTAAACAAAAAGATTTTTATAATTAGAGTAATATTTAAGATAAATGTATATTATCTTAAAGCTCAAACCTATATATATTACCACAATAATAAAGAGGCTACGGTGAAGTAAGGCTCAATGCTCATATACTTAAAAGTAGAGTGTACAAAGGCTCTATTATCATAAATTGACTCACATATATATTTAATGTTATAAATATAGCTCACATATATTTCTATTATTATAAAAGTGCTAAATTTTTTTTTTTTTTAAATCGCATATTTAATTTTTTCACATATACATTATTTTTTGATTGATAATTATTATTTGAGTTTCTTATTCTATTTCATTTTTTTCTATCATACTTAAGTGTTATGAGAAACAAAAAAAATGTGAATGAAAAGGGAGAACAAAATTTAAAACTATTTTTTTGGCTTATATTTGTAAAAAAAAGCATATGAGGCATCTATAATAAACTTTAGAGGAAAATGAGTGGGAAAAATAAAAAATTTGACTATCAAAATAATAAATTCAAATTAGCCGCTAAATTAATTAAAAAAATAATTTAAAGTTATTTTTTTCATTTCCATTTAAGGAAAATTAAATATGTGAGTCATTTGTACAAGTGTAGAGTATATATAAACCACTTTTATAACAAATATATATCAAATCTAAATAACAAAATTGAAAAATGTATCATACCCTTTTCCCATTTAAAAATAGTTATACATAATGAACACCTCTAAGCATAACAGCTAATTTGAAGCAAAATAATTCAAAAACACCCCTATATATCAAGCAGACATGTTGTTGCTTGTGCAAACTCCCTCTTATAGAATAAGAAAAATTTAACTTTATTTCCAATTGTAAAATGGCATTTTGTTGTTGCTAAAAAGTAAAAAGGGTAACTTTATTATATTATTTTCAATAATTTGAGCACTAGTCCAAGATATAATCGCTATGTTTGCAAATGCTTATGCATATTTATTATTAGTAATAAATATCTTACCATTCCAGAAGTCAAATGCGCCAACCAAATCCATCTGCATAATATTGAAACGCAAGATCTGAGCACATCCTTCTCCATTAATTATTAAGAAAAGAGAGAGATAAAATGGGTGCCTGAAAACTTTTTTAAAAACTTTTTTATGTCTGATTTGTAAGAAAAAAATTAAAAAACTATTTTCCTTAAGTTCCCTAAAAATGGAGGTAGAAAAAATAAAAGTTCAATAAATATCTTTCCAATCTTATAGCAGCTCCCACCCCCACCTCTCTTAGTTTTTACATAGATTATATACAAATATTATTATTTACAAAAACAGTAAGTAAAAAACTAGAAAACATTTTGGTTCGTACCAAATACACTCAATATGTTAGCTCAGGTAGTTTACCTTCCAGTGATTCTTAACAGTAGTTTCAATATATGCTTTGTTCTCGTAAGCTGCTTTTGCTGCCATCATGCTAATTGCCTCATCATATCTTCTACGTCCTCCAAATTCTTCAGCATTCTTACTAAAATCTATCTCAACTCTTTTATCCAGATTTCCAATAAATGACAAGTACGCCGCTGATTCCTTATCCGGTGATACAGCTTTACCTACAATTGCTCATAAATATCAGTACGTACTACTTCATAAGATCGAGAAAAAAAAAAAACGGAAAGTGTTAGACAAAAAATATAATACGTACATATTAAGGATTTGAAAAGAAGACGGAAGAAGCCGCCATTAACGTTTTGAAGGTTAAGCCAGTATTCAATGGCATTGCCGAACCCTGCTAAAGGTTTAGCAATTGCGAGTAAAATCCTCTGGACTAGTATGGATAAAAATATAACCCATCTACGCGACAAAGGCTCCTTAATCATTTCTTCATTAGGGCAGTCGACAAAATTTTTTTGTCCCAAACTTTTATTGGAAAACAAGATTTTTGCCAAATCTAATACACTACAATCTTGTGGCTTTAGCAGCATGTGGTTGCTGCAGAAAGATTTGTTGCAACTATTGTTCGCCATCGATGTTTTAGTAAAGTATTTTATTTATAAAAGAAAAGTGCATTCAAGCTTGAAATGTATGGGTCTATTTATACTACTAGTACTAGTTAGACGAGTATTATTGGAAACTCTGGTTTCTACACTCTTCTTTATGTTTAGGTGAAAGTGGAGAGACATAGGTGGGGTACAAAAATTTATGATGATTAGAATATGATAAATTTAAATATTTGTAGGTAAATCTAAACGCGTTACATGTGATTTTTTAAAATAATAATAAAAAAAAGAGGAAGTGTTAAATGACTAGAAAATTAAAAAATTATAATATTTTTTTATTTTAAAATAAACTGATTTTTTTTTTATAATTTAATTAAAAGGTATTAAAACTAAAAAGGTAAAAATATTTAAAAAGATAAAATATCATTCTAATCAAATTCATGCCAAATTTTCTAGCCAAAAAAGATTTTTTTTTGGAAAAAAAATCATTAGGTAAAGTGCAAAATCAAAAAGGTGATTTTGTTCCTCAAGACCGAGCAGTAGCGGCCGGTTCCTGGAAGCAGTAGCAATTAAAATTTGTTTTTTTTTTTTTTTTTTACTTAATTTAGAGAAATCTTACCCATGAAAAAGATGCAATTTATTTAGTCGAACTTATTCTTTTAATGGAAGGTATAAAGCCAAGACATATTCTAACTTATATAATAAGATTAATTGACTACCTAACAACCATTGCATATTATCTTTGATATTAAACGAAGAAAAAAGATATTAGTACTGTATAATTTAATTTGGTGTTTGCATAGTAGGGCTATATGCCTTTTGTTTATTAGGCACAACATCTTGAATATTGGAAAAAATGATTGTCAAATATACCTCTGATCTATTTTGTAAATAATATTATGATTAAATAATGGAAAATTACACCTATAAGCAAAAATATACTAGTTAGTTAGTTAACATAGCTACAGTTTGTCTTAGTTACAATTCGCGACCTACTTTTAGCTATAATTATACAACTCAATTTTTTAGTTTTGTATAATTCGAAATTTGTATAATATAATTTGTATAAATGTTTACACTTCTGATGTTTGTAAACTATTGCTACAACCCGTAAATATGCAAACTATAGCTATGAAGCATAATTAAATTTATTATAATGGCTATTTGCGAAAGTTCCCATAAATTATTAAGTTTTATATAAGTACTTGATAAATATATATATATATCGTACTGTTCCACCAACCCGTTAGACTTTTGGCATTATTACATTTTAAATTAGAGTAATATTTAAGAGCCAAAGTTAATTAAAGCAAGTTGTTTAGATAGTATTTTTTTTATTCATTTATCTCTAGAATCAATTACATAAACATCATCATGATTCATGTGTATATTATCCTTCATGTGTAAACGTGTATACATGTGTAATGATTTTTTATTTTCATTAGAAAAAAAGCGGATTGGTTTGAGAGGCCCTTGTACTTGACTCGATTTGTAAGTTGAATTCCTATACTTATGACTTTGCTAACTAAATCATTAAACTCATTCAAACACAATATTTTAGACCCCTTTCTCATCTGATGGGTGTGCGTGCAGTACACTCATTTTACATATGAAATACCACACCATTTTTTAATGACACATCATAAATTAATATTTAAAAATAAATTACATTTTTAATAAAAATGCAATTTTCTCTCTCTCTCTCTGTACAATTTCACTCCCTTCCCACTTCATCTTCTTTGTTCCCACCTTCTACCATTTTCATCCCAAAAATAAAAATCACCATTTTCATCTTTCTTCATAGTTCACACTCAAAAATTTCTCAAATCACAAAATGTGATAGATTATAATTAGTTCTTGCACATGTTTTATGGTTCTATTTATTTTTATTTGATAAAAAGAGATATCAAGAAAACTTCAAATTGGAAAAATATATTTATATGTAAATTCAAGTAGTAGATCTTAAATAATTAAATTTATAAAAATGGTGAATGGTATATTTTCTTGCAAATTTTTTTTTTCAATTTTTTATTTGATGATTTTATTGTGATATTGTATACGTCAAAGAAGAAGAAGAGAAAAAGAGTAGGGGCGGAGAAGGGTTGGGGGGGTGGGTTGGATGTGGGCTGAAGTTGAAGAAGAAGAAGAGAAAAAAAGTAGGGGCGGGGGAGGGTGGGGGTTGGATGTGGGCTGAGGTTGAAGAAGAAGGAGAGGAGAAAATGAATAGGGATGGAGGCTGAGGTTGAAGAAGAAGACGAGAAAAAGGGTGGGGTGGGGTGGGGTGGGGCTAAAGAAGAAGATAGAAGGGGTCTGGGGTGGAGTGAAGAAGAATGAGGTTTTTAGTATTTTTTTTTTTAAAAAAATTATTATTATTGTTTTATCTTATAATTTTGATAATTTAAAATTAAAAATATTGTATTCACTTGCTTCAAAACGCGTGAGGTCTCGTATTGTCCAACTAAGCCACTTCAGTGCCACATAAGCTCGATCAATGGTCAGAAGGGTTTAAAAAATAGAGTTTCATTGACTTTAAGGGTTCATTTGGCAAAGTGATGTGTAGAAGGGTTCAACTGATGAACGAAGTCAAGTACAGAGGCCTCCCATGTCATTATGCCTATAAAAAAGCAAAAAAGGTTTCTCCCCCTGATTATTTGGATTATCATGATATTAAGCGAAGATCTTTTTTTTCTTCAAAGATATGATTCTCCGGATAGTTATTTGTTAAAAAATGGAAAAGAATAGTTCATGAAATGAGTGATCTATTCGACAATTCTTGAGCTAATTTTTTTGGTGTAAATTAGACCCAATATTTAATTTTATAAAGTATCAAAGCATAACTTATTTGTGTAAAAAATAAGCTCAACTATAGAAAATCTGCTCAGAATTTTAAAGGTTGAGCTTAAGATAATTTGAAGTTGAGTTTACTCTCAACTCATCAAGTTATAATCCATTTTAAGAGAATCCTCAATTGAGCCTAATTTAATATCCAATTTCAATCCTTTTTAATACCCTTTATTTGCATTTATGTAATATATGTTCCTATATTGAATGTATGAATTACTATCTATTTTTATATCTTTTATGATTTATCTATCCGTTTGCAACTTCTTTTTTAAAATTTTCTTGAATTGAAATTCAAATTGTGGTTATAAAACTTAAATAACAATATATTAGAATTTGAGTAAGTTTTAGGAGTAGCAAACATAAAAATCGTATTTGCGCTTTATAGCTACAATTTTGCTATTTGCACTTCATAGCTGCGATTTGTATAAATCATCTGTGTCTATGAAAATTGTGTTTGTATATGTACATGTTCTTTGTGTTAGACTAGAGTGGCAAGCGATATTAGGAGAGCGAGGAGAGAGAGAGAGAGGGTAAAACTGGAGAGAGGTGAATTGTATATGTATATCAGTCAGATAATTATATATAGGCTAGACCTATCGGTGGCCACGTAAAGTTAGCATCAATTTTCACTTAAACACTTCAACTATGCTTTGTTCATTTTAGACACCTTATATCAAGGTCTGCTGTGTCATTTTGACACATTTTTCACAATCTCCTACTGATTCTATGTGCGTGTTGAACAAACATGTCCAGCTGGATTAAATGATCAATTATATCATGCCTACTCATTTTAAAGTCATATGATTATACACAAAACTAAATTAAAAAGAGAAAAAAATAAAAGTTCAAAATAAATTTGAAGGGATATTTTGACTAGTTAAAAGAAAAATGATTCCCTCCCACCCTCAACCCCATACATCTTCTCCATCAAATTTTATCCCTTTTCATTATCTCTTTCACCATCTCCATCACCACACAGTTATCTTTTTCTTCAAATTTGTCTTTTTTATCGTCTTTTCCACCATTCTTATCCCATATGGTTATCTTGTTTGTTCCTCTATTTTCATGGTTATTGTCACAATATCCACTCCGGTTTCATTGTTTTCTTCGCCTTACTCCCTCCCATTTCTTGATTTGATTTGCTGTTTTAAAGTATAAATATGAAATTTGAATAGTTATAATAGTTGAATAAGCTAAAGTCATGATTGCAAATATTTTCTTTCTTCCTTTTTACTTAATTTTATTCTTCATTCTTTAAAAAAAGAAGTTAAGATTTAGCTTTCAACATTGATATATAATTATATTTTTAAGAGAAAAAACATAAAGTCACCACTAAAATCTTATGTGTCATCTGATTTCTTTATTATTAATTAATTTACATCATTTCCCCCAAATTTAAAGAGAAAAGAGTCGTTGGTAGCCCTAAAATCGATTTCAACTTTTTTTCCAAAGCAAGCTCAACGTTGGGCTCTCTCTTTGACGGATTCATTCTTTTCTATTACCTTCTTCATCCAAATTCAAAAATCCAATTACCTTTTCTTCATCTTCTTCAACTTAGAAGATCCATTTACTTCTTCCATTTTTATCACTTTTTTTCTTGTCTTGCTTTTCTTTGTTTCTTTTTCTTGTTTTATCCTTTTTTTTTGAAAAAAAAAAACACAAAAAACAAATGTGAACTCCATTATTTGATTGATTAGAGAGTATTGTGAAACTCCATTTTTATTCTTATTTTGGGTCTGAATATAGAACTCCATTACTTTGCTTTATTAACTTGAGAGTTGAATTGATTTTTTTTTAGTGATGATTTAGTGGCGGAAATAGTGTTGTTACAGGGAAGCATCATGGAGCCTACGTTGAAGGCGACGATGACTGCTACTTTTGTAGGATTTACAATAAAGAACAAAGGATTTGAGTAATGAAGGTTGAAGAAGAAAGAGGAAAAAAATGAAAATAAAGTTAATATAAATAGAAAAAATGAAAATAAAACTAAAAATTAAAAATTAAAAGAATTTAATACGTGACAAACAACAATTGGTGCGTGATTGCACTTTTTTCTTGCAATTGAGGTTGGGTGAAAAATGGGATATTTACAACATTCTTAAATTGTTAAATGGGGAATTAGGACACCCACAAAGTTAATGTGTCTTTTTGAAAATTTGAAACAACTTTAGTGGTGACTTTATGTCTTTTCTTTATTTTTAACTTAAAAATGAACCGATCTTCTTTCAATTGGACTATTGCAACTAAAGAAAAAGTCCGAATAAAAAATTTTGACGTCCATTGAAGGATTTTAAGTTTGGGGAAATAAGGGAAGATGTAAAGGTTGAAAAATGGGGAAGAAGAAGATAAAAAATAAAATAAAATAGGCTAAATAAGTGTCTCATGCGCTATTAACAAGTGTATTACACTCACTTTTCTACATCAGTAAAAAGTGTCAAAATGACACAGCGGAACCTGACATAAGGTGTCTTAAATGAACAAAGACTAGTTAAAGTGTCTAAGTGAAAATTGATGTCAACTTTAGGTGGCTGCCGATGGATTTAACCTTATATATATGTCACTACTATGTAAACGTATCAATGATTGTGTTTGTAAATCTACATAAAATTTAAATTTCTATACAATTGAAACGAGTTAAAATATTTATATTTGTATATCAAATCTCTCTCTCTTGCTTGATACAAACACAAATTATGCAAATACAATATATAATTTGTGTTTGTATAAAGCGAGATAGAGAGAGAGAGAAAGACAAAAGAGAACGCAGGGGAAGATTTGTGTTAGTAAAATTATAAGTGTATAGGACAGAGATATATGTATTTGTATATACAGTTTTCTCTCGCTTTATACAAACACAAACACAATTTATACATTTGTGTTTGTATAAAGTGAGAGAGGTGAGGGAGAGAACTGAGAGTGGCGAGCAAGATTCGGGGGAGAGAGGCGAATGAAAATGTTTTTGCTACGAATTGGAATTAAATGAAACTGTAGCTATAATATTTATTTTGAATTAATAGTTTGCTATAAAGCATAATTTTTCCTATAATTTTTTAGAATTAAGCATGTCAAATTGAGCGGATCAAGACCTAACCCATGTTTTAGCCCATTTGAACTCAATTCATTTGAGGCTGAAGTAAACTTAGGTGGGCAGGAGACTCCCAATTTCTATTTAACTCATTTTAATATCTTCAATTTCAACCCAATCCACACATTTGACACCCATATAATATACTATACACACAAATGAACCATTAAAATAAATTAGAGGCTTCTAAGAGCTAATCACGATACATAACACTTATAAATGAACCACTTAAATATATAATATGAAATTATTGCTTTGTTCTCCAAGGACACGGTTCAAAACTTCGAATCAATTTAAATATCTACATTTGGTACAGGGATAAACTAATAAGTACGTTAAAAAATTATAAAAGAGACACTAGCCAATAATTAATTCATAATTATGCCAATCTTTTGCTACTTTGAGAGGTTTTGAGTGATCCGAGCCTGCTAGCATTAACATAATCCTGAGGACAATGAGCAGGTATGCCTGGGAGTAGCAACCCTACCACTCTCATGAACAGAAGAAGTCCGCCTTCCTGATACTTCCATCCGTTTACACATGGTAGAATACAACTTCTGATCAGCTCCCAACACGCATTTAACATCTTCGGTAAAAACAGTAGCAGAGCCAACCCATTCTTGTCTGGTTCTTCACCTAAAATCTGCAGTAATATTATAAATAATTTGATACATCTCTCTGGAGAAAATAAAATTGAAAGATGAGATAGTTAATTATTACTTGTTTTTTGTAGAGGCTATTGTAATAGATGCAAGTTCCAAAGTGCTTGAACATGAAAGTTAAATTATCATATGGTAATCTTGGTACCATGTCATTACTGTAGACAACTCTATAGTATGGAACCTCATATTTTGCTAATTGTTCCTTCATATACTCAACGAATTTTTCATCTCCAACTCTTGGTTGACCAAATGTATAAACGCCGCCTAATCTTTTCAGCAGCCAAGATTCCTCATGGAATGCCAATATTGCTGGAAATAAAATTGCTAGTGCTCCACCTAAGTTGTGGCCAGTAACCACAAACTTTGCATTTTCATTTTTTTCCAGAAGTTTGTTTGAGCAATTTTCTTAGGAAATAGTAGGCTGGAGATGGCTGATTAATATTATGAGTATCACGAAAGAAGAACTTGATCTTCCAAAGTTTGTTCCACCATGGTACTGAAATTATAATAATTAGTTAAAAATGATCCAAACACACATGATAATTAGTTAAATATGTTGATTTACCATGTAATAGTTTGTAAGAGTCCCATTTTTGGCAAAGAAACGAGCCACAGAAAAAGCAAGATCTTCTGCTGATCTTTGTGATGGAGGGTCTCCAAATGTTCTATACCTGTATTTCATTTTTGTTAACAACTAGGTTCCAAATGCAGCCATTATGCTGATTGCCTCATCATATCTTCTACGTCCTTCAACTTCTTCAACAATCTTACTAAAATCCAGCTCAACTCTTTTATCCAGATTTCCAATGAATGACAAGTACGCCGCTGATTCCTTATCCGGTACTACAGCTCTACCTACAAGATCATAAATATCCCGTACAACTACAATTAAAACAAATAGAGAGATCTAAGTATTTTTAACAAAACTACTTTAATTGAAAAACAAGAGGCAAGAGTTATATTACAATATAATAGAATTCGTCTCAATACAAAAAGAATAGGAAGACTATATATAAGCATCCATTAACTAAACCTAACCTAATAGGAATCTATTAACTAAACCTAACATAATAGGAATCAATTAACTAAACCTAACCTAATGGGAATCCATTAACTAAACCTAAACATAGTAACATATGGACTAACATCCCCCCTCAAACTCACTATGCAACGGCAATAAGCATTGAGAGTTTGTCACACAAAAATTGAAACCGAGACGCCGATTGTGCCATCGTAAAAAGATCAGCAATCTGTAGCAAGAAGAGCCTTCACGAGTTCAAACTGTGAAGATACGTTGATAGGCTTCCTGTTGAGAAAAGCACATTTCCCATCAATTGCAGTGAAAAGCTCATTGATAATTGGGTTGTAAACAACACCGACTATTGGTTTCTTCTCAATTGTGAGACCGATTGATACACAGACAAAAGGGAACCCATGCACAAAGTTTGTGGTTCCGTCAAGTGGATCAACTATCCAAGTTGGTTCACCAGTTAGCTCAAAATTTCAACAGCCTCGTCTTTTTTCCCTAATTCAGGAACTTAAACACATTGAATCGATATAAACAAACAGCAACAACAATCAAGAACTCAGCGGAAGCAACAAATCAAAAATACCGAACTCTAGTTTGAACAAATCAAAAACCGAATTGAACAAATCAAAAACAAAATCGAACAAATCCAAAATCGAACCGAACAAATCAAAAATCGAACTGAACAAATCAAGGAGCATGGATCGATTTACGGTGACCCAACTTTTGCAAACATAATCATTGGCCAGACGGGCAGCATATATGGGTGCCACCCGCCGGCAGCGGAAGCTCTTTGATTGTTTACCAAGATCGTAGAGGCTCTGATACCATGTTAACAGAACTACTTTAATTGAAGAACAAGAGGCAAGAGTTATATTACAATATAATAGAATTTGTCTCAATACAAAAAGAATAGGAAGGCTATATATAAGCATTCATTAACTAAACCTAAACATAGTAACATATG
Source organism: Solanum bulbocastanum (assembly GCA_037074985.1). NCBI lineage: Eukaryota > Viridiplantae > Streptophyta > Magnoliopsida > Solanales > Solanaceae > Solanum > Solanum bulbocastanum. The sequence goes on along the minus strand of CM073598.1, from coordinate 36,510,939 downwards.
AACTAACAAATATCACATAAATTGAGATAGAAGAAATAATACATACCTCTTAAGGAATTGAAAATAAGACGGAAAAAGCCGCCGTTGACGTTTTGGAGGTTAAGCCAATATTCAATTGTATTGCCGAACCCTTCTAAAGGTTTAGCAATTTTGATTAAAACCTTCTGGACTAGAATGGAAATAAAAAACACCCATCTACGTGACAAAGGCTCCCTAGTCATGTTCAATTCTTCATTAGGGGTGTCTACATCTACGAATTCTTTTTGTCCCAAATTTTTACTGGAAAACAAAATTCTTGCCAAATCTGATACACTACATTCTTCTGGCTTTAGTAGCCAGGGGCGGATCTATGAAGGCCTCGGGGGGTGCCACGCCACCCCTCGACTTCGACGGAAACTCTACATATACATAGGTATATATATATAATATTTATATAAATATAAAGTGTGGCACCCAGTGAATAAAATTGGCTTGTGGTGCCATGGTTGGAGGTCTATTTGGCACCCACAAACTCTAAATCCTGGATCCGCCACTGTTAGTAGCATATAGTTGCTGCAAAAAGACTTGTTGCAACTACTGCTCGCCATTCTGCATATAAGAGAAGGTTGTGTTTGAGGAGTATTATATATATAACTGGAATTCATTTTGACTTTCCCAAATCTGTTGGGATTGACTTATTTTTAAATGGTTTTAAGCCAAAGTAGCTTGTAAACACTTTTTAAGTGTTTGAGTAAATTAAAAATATTTACAAACACTTATTTTTAAGTCATAAATATAAGCTAAAAACTATAAGTTAATTTCTAACTTATACATTTTAATTATAAATCAAAATCAATAAGCTCAATCCAAGGAGACTCTTTTAAATTTTGATCAGAAAGTAGAGAGACATATGGGGTACTGCCGGCTCCTACAGAAAATTATTTTCATGTACAATACTAATTAATTAATCCCGTAAGGCTGTATGCTTTGTCTATATTAGCTAGCTAATTGAACCTTCCTGTATATTTTATTACTATTTTTTGAAGGAGAATCACATATATTAAAGGGTAGGGATAAGATTTTAGGCCAGATGAGTTATTAAGATTTTGCGCTATTCTTTCTATTTCAATTATGTATCAGTTTTCGTTAAAAACTTTTTTTAACTCTATGTAAAACTTATTTTGAATGGCAAGTTTTAAATTTTTTCTTTCATTTTAAATTTCCGTCCCATAAATTGAGAAATTGAGTGTATATAGTAGTGCTATATAGGTTGGACATTTTTAATCATGTTGTAAAAAATTTCTTCCTTTCATTTTTACTAGTTCGTTATTTCAAAAATAAAATTTTATTTTTACTTAACCTTTTTAACATATCTAAATAAATAAATTATGTTTTACCTTCGAGCTTCAACATTCACAATTTATTCACCAAATCATTCCACAACAGTTAAAAATTATAATTATACATCAATTAATATTGAGTATTCTGATAAACACTTATACTCCTTTTGTCCACTTTTAATTGTCATGTTGTGATTTTTGAAAATCAATTTGTCTAATTTTCAAAGTTAAATTAGATTACATTAATTTAATATTTTAAACAAAAAATTTAGATATTTAAAAACTATACGAAAAATACTATAAATTCCAAGTATGAAAAAATACATCATAAAATGTTAGTCAAAATTATTATTGTTTGACTCTAAAAAAGAAAATTATGACAATTAAAAGTGGACGGACGTAGTATTAATTATTATCTTTGAAGGAGCATACAAAATTATAATGAATAAACAAAAATGAATAAACGAAGAACTGTAGCTATCATTTGCATGCCTTCAATTATTACCTAGGTATTGACTTAGCAGTAGAAACATGAAAAGTTCGGTACCGAAAGGGTATGAGCCATTAATGGACGTATTTGGTTGTTTTATTTGAATTTTAAAAAATGGATTGAGTGGTATGAGTCAAATTTTAACCTACTCTACTTGGAAAAATTAGGAGCTTAAAATTAACTAATAAAAATATGACTAGTTGAATTTTTTTATTTATTTATTACTAGCTCGTTTATTAGCTTGCTCTAAACATTCGACATGAGAATCAAAGTTAATTATAGCAAGATGTTTTAGGTAGTATTTTTTTTTTTTTTATATTCATTCAACTGTAGAAACAAATATGTAAACATCATAATGTGTGATGTTTTTTTATTTTCATTAGAATGATAATCAGTGGGGTGATCTCCTCTTGATTAATTTGGATTATCTTCTTTTTTCAATAAATAAATAAATTGGGCACGGCCCATTTTATTAATTCAAAATTGTATTTGGATCATCTTTGATATTAAACGAAGAAAAGTAAACTACATAAATTTCAGTAGTTTAGAGCCTAATTACTAGGAATTTCGATAGTTTTTGATATTACATGCTATACCACTTTCAGTTGATGGATACATGTGTCGAGATACATCAGATACGTGCATCTATTGGGTGTGTAAGGCCGAGATACGTGATAAATTTTTTGAATTAAACTACTATAACTGAATGCCTTAAGTAGCGAAGCAAATTCAGAGAAATTAACAAAAAAGACAAATTTAGAGAATCATTCTGTATCACTATTAATTAATTTGCTAAAGAATAAAAATCACAAACGTTATTAAATCTGGTATTGAAACCTTCATTTTTTTTTAATCAATTTCTTCCTTTCAAGCTTCAATTTTCAAGGTTTCTAGTTTATTGAATTGATAATACAAGCTGAAGTTGATCATGTAGAATCAGCGTGAGGTGATTTGTTAAAAGTGTGATAAGAAGTTAGTTACAAAGTTAGTTAGAATAACTATTCTATGTGTCAGAGGAGTTAGTTAGATTTGCTACTCTATAAATACTCTTGATGTAAACCAAAATCATTAACTGGAATAATAATTCTTCTTCTCTGTTTTTCTTACTCTCTCTCTTAAAGTAGTGTAGATTATTCTAGAAGCTAAGTAGAGCTTTCACCATGGAAGCTAACATAGTATTAGAGCCTCAATTAGCTTAGAGACAGAAGTTTACACTGTTAGAAGTTGCAATCGAAGACAGAGCTTTGATTCCAACAATAGAATTCAGTGTTGAAGTCAATCGGAAGTTCAGAAGAAGATTTATCAATGGCGATTGAAGGAGAAACCACAGATCTAAACTCAACTTCAACTCACAGTAATGGAAGAGTTGTCATCGATCATAATCATCCCTTACATCTACTCCCTAACGATACTCCAAGTAGCTCTCTAATTTCCTTTCAGCTAACTGGATCTGACAATTATGTATTGTGGAGTAGATCTATGGCCTTAGGTCTCTTAGGTAAAAGCAAACTAGGCTTTGTTGATGGTAAATACACCAAGGATAAGTTTAATGAGTCTATGCATGATTAGTGGAAGAAGGTGAATGTTGTAGTATTGTCATGGCTTATGAGTGCAGTATATAAAGAGTTATTGAGTAGCATTATCTATGCTTCTAATGCTCAGAAGGTTTGGTTGGATCTGAAAGAGAGATTTGACATTAGAAATGGTTCTCGAGTGTTTCATTTGCATAGAGAAATTGTCACTCTAGGTTAAGGTACTATGTTTGTATCTGAGTATTTCTCAAGACTAAGGAATCTATGGGATGAATTTAATGCCTTAATGCCTTGCCCTGGTTGTAACTATTTTGAGTCTAGAAATTATGCACAACACTATGGATACCAGAGGTTATTGCAGTTTTTGATGGGGCTTAATGAGACATATAGCCAATCCAGAAGTCAGATTCTGATGATGTCTCCTATCCCCACACTCAACAAGGCCTACTCCATGTTATGAGAACCTAAGATCTCTTGCTTACACCACATCTGCTACTCACATTGATGAAACCTTTGATGGCACTGCATTTTTTAGTCAGAAAAGTGTGTTTCACTCTAATATGAGGGAAGCTTCAGGAAAAGGAGGAGCCATGGGATATCACACAACTTCTGGAAATAGTGGTGTGAATTCTGGTAGCAACTATGTAGGTGGTGGTTCAAGTTCAGGAGGAAACTTTTTCCTCCTAAGAGAATGCCTTATTCTAGTGGTACCAGACCATTAAAGAAAAGTGCTCTAATCTGTGAATTCTATGGCTATAATGGTCATAACAGGGAACATTGTTATAAACTTATAGGTTATCCACCTGACTGGCCTAAATCCAAAAAGAAAGGAGTAGGCCAATATGCAAATCAAGTTGGGAACTATGAAGACTCAGATTTTGGCACAGACTACTCTAACAATCCTGCTGTCTCAAATGATCACTACACTCAGACCACCCTTCAAACTAGTGCATCTCAGCCCTATTTCACTCAGGAGCAGTATCAGCAAATTCTAGGTATGCTGAATAAAGGTACTGAAGAGAACACATCCTCACAGACTGCTAATGCAGGTATCTTAACTACTTTAAATGCTTCAACTACTGGTGGATTGTTGACTCTGGAGCATCTAATCATACGGTCTCTAGTCTAAACTTGTTGCATGGCTATGAAAACATCTTAGACCCAGAAGAAAATAAAGTACATCTCCGCACAGGTAGTATAATAAATATTCTCATAAAGGGAAAGCTAGTATTATCCCAAACCAGTCAGTATCTAATGTTCTTTTCCTCCTATCATTTCAATTCAACTTGTTATATGTCTCCATACTAATAAAAGAATTACATTGTTCAGTAGTTTTATTTCTTGACTTCTGTATATTTCAGGATCTCTCCACTGGCAAGGTGAAAGGGATTGATAAGGAAGATCAGGGATTATACATTTTGCAAGGCAAATCTATAATTCAAAATTCATCACAACCAATAGTCAAATATGCACACTATGTAGAACAAGTATCTGATTCTAGTTTTCTCTGGCATAGAAGATTAGGCCATGCTCCTTTCGATGTGATAAAAAAACACACAAGTCTCAGTAATTTGAAGCCTGTAAACCATCTATGCGTTGTATGCCCCTTTGCAAAACTCTTAAAATTATTTTTTCCTCTAAGTCACTCTAACACTAAGGCAACTTTTGAATTACTATATTGTGATATCTGGGGTCCTTATAGAGTCCCTACTCATGACAAGAAGAGATACTTTGTAACTATAGTAGATGATTTTATCAAATTTATATGGCTCATTCTTATTCAGTTTAAAAATCTGAAGTGATTGTTGTTTTTAGAACATTTCTTACTAGAATAAAGAATATATTCTCTACATCTGTCAAAATGTTAAGAATAGACAATGACTGTGAATTCTTTAGTAAAGAATTTCAATCCCTCATGTCTCATCTTGGTATTTTACATCAAAGTTCCTGTGTTTATACACCCCAAAAGAAGGAGGTGGTTGAAAGAAAACATAGGACAATTTTAGGTGTGGCTAGATCACTCAGGTTTCAGGTCAAACTTTCTTTAGAATTCTGGGGGGAATGTGTCAATACGGCTGTCTATATACTCAATAGAACCCCTTCCAAAACTCTTTATTTTAAAACCCCTTCTAAACTTTTATATAAGTACCCTCCTTCCCTTTCACATCTAAGAGCTTTTGGCTGTCTGAGTTATGCTTCTAGCACTAATGTTTTAGATAAGTTATCTCCTAGAGAAGTTCCTACAGTCTTTATGGGCAACTCTCTCACTCAAAAGAGGTACCTTCTTTATGACATGCAATCCAAATCCAAATCCTTCATCACTAGCATAAATGTCTCATTCAAAGAGTCTGTATTTTCCTTCCTTCATGCGACATCTACTAGTTCTTCACTCTTTCCAGTCTTAGATATCTCACTCATAGATGTCGTTACTAATCCTAGTTCCCCTCCTGATATTTCATATCAGGGGGAGCTTTCTGTTGTCCCAGTGTCACAGTCCTCTGAACCTCCTCCATCTCAAAGTCCTCTTCCCATTCCTCTCAGAAAATCTACTAGGTCCAAAAAACCTCCTACTTAGTTAACTGACTTTGTTACTATTAAGTCCTCCCCTTCCATAGCCTGTGTACATCCATTGTCCTCCTGTGTTACCTACTCTCACCTGTCCTCTTCATATCAATATGTCTTGACAGTATACTCCTTCATCCTTGAACCTTCCTCCTTCCTTCAGGCTTCCACTAATCCAGTCTAGATCAAAGCAATGCATTTTGAGATTGCTGCTCTTGATGAAAATCACACTTGATCCCTTATTGACCTTCCTGTTAGCAATAAACCTATAGGGTGCAAATGGGTGTACAAGGTGAAGTATAGGACATCTGGTGAGGTTGAAAGGTATAAAACAGACTGGTAGCTAAAAGATATAACCAACAGGCATGCTTGGATTACTCTAAAACTTTTTCCCCTGTTGCCAAAATGGTGACTGTCAGGTCTCTTATAGCTCTTGCAGCTTCTAATCATTGGTTTATTTACCAAATGTATGTCCATAATGCTTTTCTTAATGGAGATCTTCTTGCAGAGGTTTATATGAATGTTCCTGAAGGGTTTGCTAGTTATGAGAGGGTTAAGAAGGTCTGCAAACTGCATAAATCATTGTATGGTTTAAAACAAGCACCAAGCCAATGGAACAAGAAGTTGACAGATGCTCTTATGCAGATGGGGTTTATTCAAAATCACTATGATTATTCACTGTTCACCAAGAGGACAAAAGAGAAGTTGGTTATAATTTTAGTGTATGTAGATGATCTACTAACCACTGGAAACAGTCAAAATGAAATCACTAAGGCAAGAGAAGACCTACATCAAAAGTTCAAAATGAAAGATCTTGGTGAACTTAAGTTCTTTTTTGGAATTGAGGTTGCAAGATCAAAAAAGGGTATACTATTCTGTCAAAGGAAATATGCTTTAGAGTTAATATTAGAAGCAGGTCTAAGTGGGGCAAAACTAGCAGGAACTCCATTGTAAGTGAATCAGAAGTTGACTTCTGTATAGTATGACAAGAATATACCAAGTCAAGAGACAATGAGTGATAAAGTATTAGAATAACCTGCAGCATACCAAAGGCTTGTGGGAAGGTTACTCTACTTTACTATGACCAGACCTGACTTGTCTTTTGCAATACAGATACTCAACCAGTATATGCATTGTCCAAAACAGTCTCATATGAATGTTGCATTAAGGGTTTTGAGATATATCAAAGAGTCACTTGATTTGGGAGTCTTGATGCCTGCTGAAAGTACTAATCAATTGTATGCCTATTGTGACTCAGATTGGGTGGGCATGTCTAGAAACTAGAAAATTAGTAACATGTTATCTAGTACTATTGGGTGGAGCCTTTGTTTTCTGAAAGTCAAAGAAGCAAGATACTGTGTCAAGGAGCTCGGCTGAAGCAGAATTCAGGAGCATGGCAACATGTACTATAGAAATCACATGGTTAATTGACATGTTCAAGGAGTTAGAAGTTCAGATTCAACAACCTATAAATCTAAAGTGTGATAGTAAGGATCCAATTCAAATTGTTGCAAATCTTATATTCCATGAAAAAACAAAATATATTGACATTGATTGTCATTTTGTAAGAGAGAAAAATCAACTAAGGAGTAATCAAGACTGAACATGTATCCACTACAAAGCAACTGGCAGATGTACTAACTAAGGGTTTATGAAAACACCAACATAACTACCTACTGTGCAAGTTGGGACTGAAAGATATATTCAAACCATCAGCTTGAGGGGGAGTGTTGAATTGATAATACAACCTGAAGTTGATCATGTAGAATCAGTGTGAGGTGATTAGTTAAAAGTGTGATAAGAAGATATTTACAACGTTAGTTAAAATAACTACTCGATGTGTCAGAAGAATTAGTTAGATTTGCTGCTCTATAAATACTCATGATGTAAACCAAAATCATTAACTGGAATAATAATTCTTCTTATCTGTTTTTCTAACATTCTCTTAAAGTAGTCTAGATCATTCTAGAAGCTAAGTAGAGCTTCCACCATGGAAGCTAACATAGTTGTTTGTTTGTAATTTTTTCTTACCAAATTATAGTGATGGTTTCTCCCTAAAAGTTTCATTCTCCAATTGACTCAAATTTCATATCCAACACTTGAGGACCTTCTTCAAATCTTCATTAATCGGATGGACGAAAATGCAAAATTTTCTATGGATCTGACGGAGGTCCGTCGAATCTAAGCACAACTAGAAACATATGCTACGATGGATACTCTACCGTCATCTCTACATCTATGAGAAATTTTAAAATGCTAAAAAAGGAAGAATTTTTATAATTTTCTATTGTTCTTGGATTGATGATACGGTATTCTACGGTCGTGATTTGTTCCTAAATTCATGTGTTTCAGTTACCTTTCATATTTTGATACACATAATTAGATGTATATGCTTACTATGTATTCGAGATTCATGTTTTTTTATCTAACGTATGAAATTTTGATACACATCATTAGATTAATTATGCGCTTCTTTTTTTTTTTTATATTTCATATTTAGATACACATAATTTGAGATACATGTTTTTAATATAACGTATAAAATTGATTCTTGATACATCAAATTAATACTAGATACATTAAATTAATATTAGAAACAAATTGATTGAAATGAATAACGAACTCATACTATTTTCAGAATTTTGAGACTTTGCTCAATGGATACACACAACTTCATACAATGTAATAACTACTATCGAACTTTAGAGAAAGGAGAACTCTAACCCAGATATATGAAATTATATAAATTTGAGATACATTAGAAAATAATAAAAAACCTAAAGAAAATTATATATTGCTAATATTCAAAATTTGGTTGTTGATTTAAAACATGCCAGAGATGTTGAGGAAGAAGTGGAGAAAGTGGATTACATGGGGGTGTGGAGAGATACATACTGTTAATGGGATTGGCGGAGTGAATCGGCTGATGTGAGGTGAGATAAAATAAAATTTGAATTTTTAGTGTCCAACTAATTAAGGAGATTATATTTAAGAGAATGATTCAATATCGTATTTATTTTAAGATAATTATTCAATATCATATTTAAGGGATTGTGTATTTGATTTAACTTTTTAAACTGGCTAGTATAATTATTAAAAAGTGATATTTTATGTAATATTTTAAACTAGATATAAAATATGTATATACGATAATAAAGTATGTGTGGTAATGCAGTTTTTCCACAAAATAATTCCAAAATACAATTTTCTATATAGCTATTTGGCATTTGCAGTGCAAATTAGAGTTGACTTTTTCAAGTTACGTTGATCCACTCAAGTTGGCATATGACCGAATACAGACCCTTGGTTATTTTGTATGATAAAAATCCCCATCGGAATATTTAAATATGAGGTGATATATACAATAACAAAATGTCCAATATAATACTCACAAATAGAAAAAAATAGTGTGTACGAATGTTAATCTACTTTGTGGTGGTATATATTTAATGCAACCATTTTTCACTACCATTAATATATTCTGAATCTAAAGTTTCTACTAATCGCTTTGAAGATAACAATTAATTTGTCGCATTAATTTATTTTGCTCATTATGTTTTATACTTTGAAACGAATTGACAAGGTTTAAAAAGAAATTGGGAAGAAGGAACCGTAAATAGCCAGTGCAATATTGCATAGATCATACCCTTAAAAAAATAATCTAAATATCTGTTTATCTCATTTATATTTTAAAAAATAATTTACACACATGAGTGCATTGTGTAAATAAATCCCAAAAATTGATTATGCACGTAGAGTAATTTTAGTAGCTCAGTTGGTTAACTATTTAAGAGTTCAACTCTTTACCATGTAATTGTTTTCTCATTTTACTTTCCCTGCCCCAAATTTTTTGTTTTCTTTTATAAAAGCAATATCATTCCCACACAATAGGTCCACTGCATTTGATGAATTATTAAGGGACCTTGAAATACAATCACTTTCAATAAAGCCCAAGTCATTTTTAGACCATAGATACCCTTAAATCAAGGTGAGTCAAAATTAATTTCTGTTGTCTTTAAATGTATGTCAACTCTCATTCACTCGTTCCTGATTATATTTAGCTATGGATCATCGACAAAATTCTTAGATTATTCGAAACAATGTCACAGTAACAGTAGTTTTTTTTCATTTACAATCTCCTTAAGTTCCTCCACAGCTTGTAGCATTCTCCGTGGAGTTATAGTTTCCTCATTCCCACAGGAATTAAGTTACAAGTTTAGAATATGTTTCAGTAATTAGTCGTTTTAGACAATATTAATAGTGCCCAAACAACATAGCCTTGCTTTCAGACCAATTGTTTAGTACTAGGCCCAATAAACATAGAATAGGCCCAATAAATAAACATAGAATAGGGAAGGATGGACAAAATGAAAATGCAAAAATAAATTTCACGCCCAGTGGGACTCGAACCCACAATCGCTTGATTAGAAGTCAAGCGCCTTATCCATTAGGCCATGGGCGCTGATTGATGTATCATGACTAGGAATTTAATATAAGTAAAGAAGACAACCGGTTTTGAAAGTCTTGGGAGATCGTTGATTTGAGAGCAATTTGATGGTTTTCCTCAAATATAAGTTATAATATAATTTGCATACTTCTAAAACTATATACACTAATTATTCTAATACCAAATCAATACTTCAAGAGAGGATAAGTGCTACCTTTGAACTTAGCCAGAAATCCCAACTTTTTGACATTTGATTTAAATTTTTGAATTATGGATCAGGTTATTGTTTTTATTTTTAAAAGTTCTGGATATCAGATTTGGTAATTTAAATTTGGGCAAATTACAGAAATTACATACTTTTAAGACAAAATTACAATATATCCCTTAAAAATTTATAATTATAGAAGTCCCTCAAACGGATACAATAATATAAACGCTGATACATTAATCTGATGCGCGAGATACATTAATCGTTAAGTAAGATACATTACATTTTATACATGATACACTGATGCGCGAGATACACTAATATGATACGCAAAAATGAGGTATTTTGGAGATTTGTAAAACTTATAGGGGATAATGATAATAAGTAAAATAAAAGGTGGGATTTGAGTAATTTTTCCTTTAAATTTTTAGATATTCCTAAGTCCAAAATTTCTCATCTTATATTTAGTCATATCCATATGTCATCAATTACTAATAAGTCTTAGAGGTCCAATAATACCCTACCTGTTATACATTAACCCCATAAATTTCTTTTTTTTTTTTTTTGTTTCCTTAGTACCCACATTGGAGTCTGACTAAATCCTCCCTAATAAAGGCGACTTCGTACCCAAGGAGACTCGAACCCCAAGACCTCTTGGTTAAGGATGAAGGAGTACTTACCACAACTCTTGTTGGTAACCCCATAAATTTCGTTACACCTAAATATGACAATGGGTAAACCATATAATTTTTTTGGTTAGCAGTAAAAAGAATGTATTTTGCTTCAATTATTGTCTTTCATAATAAGCTTGCTTTAAAAGCTTAAAAGTCAGAACAAAAAATGTTGAATACCCAATCGATTAATTCATGCCCGAACTTAAAAAATCCAACCCAATCTAAATGGCCCAATTCCCTATTTGTATTCACTAATTTAACGCGACTTTGTACTTGAAGCTTAACACATTAGACTAAAATCTCTATAAATTAATATAGGTGGACCATGAATTTTTATTATTTCATAGAGATTATTTAATCAATAATTTAATATTTATTAATTTAAAGAATAGTTTGAGATTTAATGAATGTTAATTTTAATTATATCAAAAGCATTGTATCTTCTTTATGTATCATATTTATTGATTTCACATAAAAAAATATTATATATAAAGTACAACGAATACATCAAAATCATTGTATCTTACTAATTTATGTATCATATTTATTGAGTTGTCACTATTGTGCAAACAAAAGAGCATGGATGACAAGTGTTTTTTTTATGAATATATTCGTTGGTTTGACCACAAAATGCATGGTAGACGAGTTTTGCTTATGGTAGATAATTGTCCAGCCCATAATAGACATATTGAAAGACTACAAAATGTTGAATTTTTTTCTTTCCACCGCCTAACATGACATCCAAAATTCAACCTTGTGATGGTGGAATAATAAGAGCTTTCAAGATGTATTATCGTAAGAGATTTTATCGTAGGATATTTGAAGGCTATGAAGCGGGATAAACTGATCCAATAAAGATTAATGTTTTTGATGCTATCAATTTTGCAATCCCTACTTGGACAACAAATGTTCAGCAAAAGACAATAGAAAATTATTTTCGACACTGTAAAATTCATTTTGGGGATGCAATCTCAGAGAATTTGAATGAACCCACTTGTGAAAATGTCATTCATGAACTTGAGAACACGATTAATGATCTTGCTTACCACAATTAAATGGATGTCAATAACCTGTTGGATTATCCGGGTGAAAGTGATACATGTTCATAGGTCCAGAGCTTAGAAGAAATTGTGGATACCATCGGAAAAGGCAATGTTGATGATGAAGTTGAAGATAATACTATACCTTTGGAACCAGTTATGCGTAAGGAAACACTTATCACATCTAGAATTCTTCACAATTTTATGGTATAGTTCGAAAAAACAACACCAGAGCTCTTGTATGCAATAAGAAAAGTTAGAGATAAACTTCAACTAGATTTAAATTTGAAGAAAAAATTAGAACACAATAGAATCATATTTCACTAAATTGTCTTAGATATATTTGTACTTTTAAAGAATTATTAATTTATGATATTAATGGGACCATATATTTATTTGGTGATTTTTTCCATTGGCCCAAGTCAGGACCGAAAAAAAATATTACTTTAGAGAGATTAATAATTTACGGAGTATTAATTTATAGAGGTTTTACTATACATTACATAGTCCATTAACCGAAATGAAAGGTTCCTAAAACAAATTAGCCTCTTATTAGTTATTAGTAAAACTAAGTGATTATGTATACCTTAAATCAAAGTGAAAGTGAATAATAATTTGTAAAAAGTGACTTGTTTTTCCTTCAAAATTTTGTAAAGGTGACTCCTCCACTGTCGGTTTAAAGGGATCATGACGCTCTCCATACTCCTCCTTTTTATAATAAATATCATCAATCATCACACAGTGCCATCCAACAAATATCAAATTTCATATTATATATATTGTCGTAGTACCTTCGAATATTCTGGATTAACCACATACATGCATATGACATCCTTCCTTTTTTATTTATTTCTTGAGCTATTGACACAAACATGATTATCATATAGTCGATCTTAATTTATTTTGTATTGAAGCGTAATTGTTGTTAGTTATATTGAAACGAGCTGTGGATTGTTCATTTCATCTAGATGACTACATGTTTAATAAGTTTTCTCTAGGTAGGGGAAAATAAATAAAAGGGAAAAAGTAAGTTATCTTTTGGAACCACTTGCAGAAAAATACTTTATTATGTTACTTACTATTGTATATATTATCTAACATTGCTGATGAGAAATATTTAGATCTTATAGAGGATACGTCCTACCCAGTACAATTATTTTGAATATATAAACATTTTTTTTTTCATATGGCATAATATAAGTTGGTAGGGTATAGGGCTCATTGGCTAATAATGATGGGAGTACTTTACAAAAGAAACAATAAAATACTAAAATCAAGAACAAATACGGGGTTGGGGCTTTTTCCAATTCCAAATTGATCAGCTTACGAGGAAAATCGGGTTGCTTTGTGTTAATTTGTTGATGATTTTCAACACTCTACTGTGTGTAAGATTACGCTGTGTATAAGATTACGCTGAATATATTTATTAATAATTTTTATGATATAAATGTAGAGGTTATCTGATAGAATAATTTAACCTAAAATATAAGCTATTGCTGATTCCAAAACAAAGTGCGTAGGCCCCATTCTGATTTCTGATTATCTTCCCTGCATTCATTCCTCTGAGCATTTCTTCTGGTGAGATCCAAGTTATCTGTGAATGATTATATATAATTAGTGACTTATCTAATATTTTCTCTATTCCTAATTACTTATTCACTTTTAAATTAACACATTTATTAAGAAAATAATTAATAACATAATGAGTTTACTATTTTACCCATATTAATTATGAAATGAATGAAAAGTTCTACATTTTTTAAAAGTAATTAATCATTTAATTGAGGATATAATAGGAAAAAAATTTACTTTCTTGATTTGTCAAAATGAACAAGTAATTAGGGACAATTATAAAAGGAAAAATGGACAAGTAAACATGGACATGGAGTACTTACACATATAGTTGAGTGATCTTATTCGAACAATTGTATATTGACTTTCAAATGTATTAGGCAAAGTTGAATGACTTTTTCATAAAAAAAAAATAGCTTAATACTACTATTTAATCGGTAAAGTATGCAATTTTGTATAAGCACGCAGGTTTTCGAGTACTATAAAAACGTTGCTTCGTGTGCTGTTCTGATCATGCAGAATATTTCAGAAAAGCCGTAACTTGTAAGGGGAGTTTGGACTAACATTTTCATGATGTAAAGTGTAGTCAGACTATCTGTTTTACCAGGCAGTTAAATTCCATGTTTGGTCCAAAACAGGTCATTTTCTCAACTTGAGAGGAGCAGAGGGTCGGTCCAACTAAAGTTTACTTCTCAAAAACTTCCTAAATCGAGATCAAGATGCGTGCCATAGAAGCATCATTATATTCAAGTAAAACAGTTGTGTAACAGGATGCCTGCTATCCTCGGTGACGAAGTCGGTATTTGAAATTTATGACTCTGAACTTACCATCATCAAATTCATAATTTATTTTAATTATTATATGCGTAATTAGTGTTTATACAAATAAATGATCTAAAGTAAAAAAATACTAAATTTGTCCGAACTTATGTTAATATTGTGTGTAACTGTTACTTACGAATTGAATAGAAAAAAACTAGTAACCTTTTTGAGATCTTTTATATGTATATATATAAATAAATTTTTAAAGAGCTATAAAACCGAATCTCCACACATCCATCATGCCTGTAGCTCAATGTAGAAATGGAAGATGGCCTACTTTCCTGGTAAGTTCATTTTTCTTGACTACCCCACTTCTGAAACCAGACTTGTTATCCTTCTGACAGATGTCATGTGTTGTGGGGTTACCATTTGAAGTTAATTTTTTCTAAAGGCAAATGTATCTAGTTTTTCATTCCCAGGACCATACCTCTGTTTTAACTCTTTAGTCATGGCTGCCCCTTTTTGGTTCATGCACCTTTACTCAAACGCATTCCCCTTTTATATTTACACAAAAATTATCACCGTTAGTACATCTTGACACTATGACTCAAGCTTTTGTAACTCTCAAATTACCTGCAAATGGAAATGCTACTTATGTGAACTGCTGTTAACGAAAAATAAATTAAAAAAATAACCAGTGTGATCTGTATCATTGCGTATTATTTGGAATATAGTAAGAATATAAAAACATCGGAGTAGGTCACAACTTGTCATATATATGCACATATAGCACTGACAATTCCATGCTGTGCTCAAAGGAACACTTCTCATAGTGGTATCCCCTGAATCCCTTTTAGCCCATCTTTCATTCTAATATTTCTATATATCCCCTGTTTTTTTTCCTTTTTACCTTACAAAACAAATCATGGATTTACAAAATATTGCTCACTCACTAGAACTTGGATTCTCCAATAGCAATATTGAAATGATACCATTGCAACCACCACTCCATAACTCCAATTACCTAATGACTTCTCCTCCATCTAATTTCTCATTCATGGGCAATCCAATTGAAGAGCCCGCCGCGATGCCAATGCTTTCATCCATCGATGAAATTATTGCATCGGCGGCTCATGGTAGTGGAAATGATTACTCATGTTTACAGAGGAGGAATTCTATGGAGGCTATGAGGGAGATGATTTTTCGTATCGCGATGATGCAACCGGTTCACATTGATCCCGAATCAGTTAAACCTCCCAAGAGGAAAAATGTTAAGATATCGAAGGATCCACAGAGTGTGGCAGCCAGGCATCGGAGGGAACGAATAAGCGAAAGGATAAGGATTTTGCAAAGACTTGTCCCTGGAGGAACTAAAATGGATACTGCTTCAATGTTAGATGAGGCTGTCCATTATGTTAAGTTTTTAAAGAAGCAACTTCAATCTTTAGAGCAAGCCGCGGTTAATAATAGGCCGATGATTTCTGGATTTTCAACAGCAATGTCATCGCCAGGGCCAATGAATCATAATTCAAGCTCTATTAGGGCATGCCAGCCTCATCCATCCATGAGCTCTAGTGCACAAAATGCTTAGTTAAAATAAAATGACATAACATATCTACACGGCGTCCTGATCATGATCATGCTAATGAGTACTATTTGTAAAAAAAATTGGCTAAATAGTGTGTGTTACTTTGATTTCCCAGTCATCCCTGAACCCCAACAAGGCTAGTCTTAGGTTTCTCTTTTGTTTGTACCAGTTCTCAACTTGCGCGATGTTTAACTTTTGCGCAAGGACCATGCTAATTTTTTCAATATCATTCCAATTTTATCAGATGTTTCATAAGGGACTAGGTTTGTCTTGTGTTTGTAATTCCACTCTTTCGCTAGAAGCAAGGCAAATGGTGAGCAGAGTTGGACGTTTTAAATTTAATAGGCGTGGGTTCTTACACTGTTGAGTAGATTGATTGATATTCTCTCAACGTGTTACCAGACTTTGTCTGATAAGACTTTCTTTCAATTTCCTACAGAGTCATAAATGTATCTGTTTTTATTATGACTTCACCTTATTTTATATTTAAATTGAGTTTTATATAATAATATCCTATTAAAATAGTCGCACAAACAACTTCTTGTAAAGAGTACATAAGAATCACCTTAGATTAACAGGACTAAAAATGGGTCAAATTTTTGGTGATAAAAATGCAATTTTCCTTGGTATCTAATTAATATTGTGAGTGTTTTTATTCAACAAATATTTGTCAGACAATCGACCTACAATAATTAGCTAGTTATAATATTAAATTAGAATTGGTTAGCAAGTTGCACGTGAAATTACACATACAAATGTCTACCCCTTCCCAAAAAGTGTAAAGCAACAAGAAGAACAACTAATGAGATCTTTATACCAACGAGGCATTTCACTTTTCAGACCCACCTGTTTGCAACAACTTGGGGTGCTGTCTCAGATATCACCAACGACATTTTTTTTTTCTCCTCTTATTTGTGCACGTATACAATAAACTTTTTTCTTCTATCAAATTTGTTATTTTTCGTGGACATCTTTTTAAAGTCTTACTAATAGAAAATACTCCATGACATTAGTTATGAATTTATCGGTAATTCCTAGTTAATGAAATTTCTTATTGACTATTGTCCGTATTAATTCATAGCTAAATGAGATTTTATTGTTTGACAATGAAATTTTGTCTATTACTAATTCTTTGTATTCTCTTTTATATGCCCTTTAGTTGTTTGTTTGATTAAGTAGTAGAGGTGGTGTCTGACAGAGTGACGGTAGAGGTTTTTGATGTGGTGGTTGTGCAGTGGTGATGGAGGCGGTTGGTAGTCTAAGTGAATAGCAATGGTGGTTTTGCGGAAGTAGCTAGCGGTGTTGGTAATAATTATATTGGTGGCGATGATTGACAACAATATTAATTATGTGGTAGGGATCAGTGTTGGTGGTTGTAGCTTCTATAATGCAGTGACAATATTATAGCCACGATAAAATCTGACATTCACGTGAGTATTTAAAGAATGATTTCAAAATTTGTTGCAAAGATTAAAATAAAAATGCTTATATAGAGCTAATAAGAAGGTGTTTGGATTGATTTAAAAGTTGGTCAAATCAATTTTTATTTTAATTTTTTTTTATAAATAAACAACTCCTGTCATCTACTTTTTTTTACCCCTATGTGGGAGCTCCAAGCTTCCACCTTTTTGCTTCCTTCGTAACTTGAACTTACATTCTTAGAGTTGGAAGCGAGAGTACTTGTCACGGACTTAGAGTCTCACTAATGTTCCGTGCGGTACTTGATAACTTACTCACGAATTTTTCACGATCTTGTAAGCTCAAGTAAGCCCTTTGAAACTAGATCGCTAAAAAAATTAAAAGAAAGACTTAGAATGATTTGGAAGAAGGCTTTGTATTACTTCGAAAATGCTTTACAACTTGCTTGGTTCCTTACAAATGAATGCCCCATCAATTTATACTACAACCTAGGGGCTAAAGTGTAAATAATATTTACTTGATAAGTCCCTCTAGTAATTATACTTTGGTCCCTCTCTAGAATTCTCTACATGTTCTACGATATTCCAAAGCTTTCCAAGAAAGCTTCTAAGTTCTTCTAGAGTCTTCTTGGAAATTCTCTAGGGAATTCTAGAGTTCTCTATAAATCTCTCCACAACTCTAGATTTTTCCGCCCATAGCTAGATGCAAAATTTAACTGTAAAGTGGCGGAACATGACACTTTCCCCCACCTATTGATGTGACAACCGCGTCGCATCGTTGATGCGTCGCCAATTGGGTCTTGTCTTCTCGTACGCGTGGCCAATAGTCCATTGACTCAATCAACGCCCTCACGCAATGCCTTCAGTTGCTTCTTAATCTCTTTCAGCTCGGTCTTACGGTCTATCTCCTTCCTAGGAAGCACACGCCTTAGCGGCTTCTTTAGCACCACGATATTGTTCTTTTTCTTCGTGTATGGTGGAAAGGACCCTTTAGCATAATTGTGTTCCTTCGAACTTGCAATGGTGGCTATAAGCGTCGACTCCTTCTTTTTAGGGCCTCTTACGAGTTGCATGGCTATTAGACGAACTTGTTCTTCTGTCTTCGGTACTTTAATCAGGGGCACCATACATGATCCTCCTTGCTCCATGACTAGAAATCGTTAGAAGTAAGGGTCGATCGCCACGTGGCACTTTTCAAATAACTCCAGCCCTAGAATGATATCAAAGAGGTCTAAGGAGAGACAGTGAAATTAGTCTTACCTTGCCACTGGCCCAGTGTGATGCGTACTCCATGCGCGACTCCACACACGAGAGTCGATTGTGCATTGACCGTTCTGAGTTGGGCATTACTTGGACGGTAACTCAACCCCAACCTTGTCACTCCGCCTTGGTCATGATATTGGCATCTGCACCCGCGTCGACCATAGCACGAACGGGTTTTCCATTAATCGTGAGGTTGACATACTGCGCAGTGTATCCTCTTGGCTTTTCTGGCTGCTTCGTGATGGCTCCACATAATCCTATCAAGCCCAAATACGTCGTCTATACGCCTTTTCCTTGCTCCTATGCATCCTTCTCCTTCCGCTCTCGCAGGATAGCACAAAGGCTCTTTAGTTTGGGGAACTTTGCATAGCTATGCGGCCCGTCGCATATGTAGTAACCACATCTTTTGGCAGTTTTTGCCTTTCTCTCTGTGTTGCCATAACGTCTAGATTTCTTGCCATCAGACCTATGTGTTTCATGATTCTTGGAATGTGGCCACTACTCATCGACCTTGCTACGATCTCTCCCACCATGGTCATAACTACCTCTCATCTCATCTCTTCTAGCTCTGTCGGGCTTCTTATGCCTGAAGTCTGTCAAAGCTTCGGCCTGTGTGATGGCTTCATCTATAGTCCTGACTTATCGACGTTCCAACTCCGTCCTGGCCCAATTTTCCAGCCGACCCATGAAGTGGAGCAACATATCATCATCCGTGAGGTTAGGAATTTGAAGTGTGAGGGTGGTGAACTCCTGCACATATGCGTGTATGCTATCCGTTTGCTTCAGCTCTCTAAACTTGCGCTTCGCCTCATAGATAACGTTGTTAGGGAAGAAGGCCTTCTTGAACTCGTCTCGAAATTGCTCCCAGGTGTTGATGGTGCACGTCCCTTCCCTATCTCTGCCTTCTTGCGCCTCCACCATAGCATGGCTATCTTTGAAAAATACAACACAGCGGTGTTGATCTTACTCTAATCGCTCTTTAGCCTATTGCACTTGAAGTAATTCTCCAAATGCCATAAGAATCTCTCCACCTCTTGCGCGTCACGAACACCTTTGAACATAGGTGGCTTGGGAGCCTCGACCTTGGCCTCCCTATCTCGGTCAAGCGACGGTGATCCTCCAACTTTCATGCCCTACTTGAGTGTTTTTATCTCGACCTTCATAGTCTCAATCATGCTTAACGCCTCCATGAGCCGATACTTCAAGGAAGTGATAGCATCCTTCATTTCAAACTCGGCCCGCTGACGTCTCTTTAACTCCCTGCGGAGGTTGTCGGTCTTCTCAAGGGTGAAGTCCTCCAGAGTCTTGAACTTGCCATCGGCCACATTCAAACGCCGGCCTAATATCTCCACGGCATGCCTCGCCACTTCAACCCTTGCGACCCACTCTTCTCCTGTGGTGACATCAATGGCCTCCTCGCCAAGTTCATCGCCACTTGCTTTAGTAGTCGAATGTGGATGAGATGTTAGTGCCTCGCTTGGTGTGGGATCAAGTAACATTTCTTCATTATTCTTTTGGGGCTTCTTTCCCTTGCAGTTCTTTTTTCCACCATCCAAACGGATGTTGGTGGTGCTAGCGGTGTTTACGTTTCCTTCGTTAGCCATTCCCTTAGTATCAAACCTCACTCTGATACTACGTTGTCACGAACTTAAAGTCTCACTAATGTTTCGTGCGACACTTTACAACTTACTCATGAATCTTTCACGATCTTGTAAGTTCAAGTAAGCCCTTTGAAGCTAGAGTGCTAAGAGATGAAAAGAAAGACTTAGAAAGATTTGGAAGAAGGCTTTGTATTACTTAGAGAATGCTTTACAACTTGCTTGGTCTCTTACAAATGAATGCCCTATCTATTTATACTACAACCTAGGGGCTGAAGTGTAAATAATAATTACTTAATAAATCTCTCTAATAATTACACTTTGGTCCCTTTCTAGAACTCTCTACATGTTCTAGGATATTCCAAGGCTTTCCAAGAAAGCTTCCAAGTTCTTCTAGAGTCTTCTTGGAAATTCTCTAGGGAATTCTAGAGTTCTCTATAAATCTCTCCACAACTCTAGATTCTTCCGCCCCTATCCAAATGCAAAATTTAACTGTGAAGTGGCGGAACATGACAATACTTATCATTTGAGCAACTTTCTTTTGTCAGAATAACATCTCCGAGCACCAGGTGGGAAAAATAAAAGATATATGATCTTGGGGTTACATTTTGATTTTCCACACTTGATGTCAAAGCTCATATTGGAACTCCAATTAAATCTAGATCTCATATTGCATGAACCATTCGGAGGTAACGCTCCCAACAAAATTTTCTTCATATACAAAGTTCGAACTTAATGTCTCAAATTAAGAATAGAGCAGCCCCACTGCTATACCGCAACTCTGGTTCAAGGTCAGATAGTTACTAATAGATGGTGTAGTTTGTAGTGCTAACATGCATTAGCACAAAATTAAGGAGCTTAGAAAACCTTCAATAAAATATGTGAGCCCACAACATTTATCACGGAGGAAGAAAGTTGATAACCTAACCGCAAATGTAGCAGCAAGAATTAATGGACGGTGGGTTACACTCTTACCAAGACAATGCAGCCTTAATTGATGGACCCCCTACAACCACGTACTAGCAAGCTGTATTCCAATTACACAAACACACTTATTTCACAGTAGCACCATTCTTTTTGCATACAGCCTCACTCATGGAGTCTCCAATACTTTTCTTCCTTATCATCTTCTTATTCACCATCACCAACAATGCAATTGTCATCGAAGCACAAGGTGATAAGTTTGGTTTAGAACAACTGGTGAGTGAAGATTTTGAGTTGCCAATGGCAATGTCGTCTTTATACGAAGAAACAGAGGATGATGAGATCCAGTTAGATGGAAATGGAAGATCTCTATTGTGGCACAAATTCAAGTACTACATTTCATATGGAGCATTGTCAGCTAACAGAATCCCCTGCCCACCACGATCTGGCAGATCGTATTACACGCACCATTGTTATCATGCTACAGGTCCAGCTCACCCTTACACTAGAGGTTGCTCTGCGATCACTCGTTGCCGTAGATGAACAATTCAATTACCATATGCTTTTCTATTTATTGTTTATGATCTATGCGTTAATTATAGTACCTTTATTTGTGTGATATGGCTTGAGAATTTGGAGCTAGCTAGCTTCTTTGTGGTAGATCTACTACTTATCGACTGATGTTTGGTGTTCTCAGATAGATGGAATTATTATGTCTTTGTTTAGCCAAAGTTAGTTTCAATGTAGTTGCATTGTGTGTGTTTGTGTTTGCAGAGCGCCTATACACTCACTCTAATTTTCCCTTTCTATTCATATATGTTTAATTTAATTTAGCAACGATTTTGCTTCTATTATACTAATAATAAAGTGATTTTTTACTTCTGCAAAAAGTCATACGTACTTAATTACGAGTTACAAGTTATAATACACTAGTAGTTGGTAATCTAAGTTCTTTCATCGTCGCATATTACTTACTTGTCAATGTTCTTAAACTCTAATAAAAATATATAAGCCCAAATTACTTGTCCATTTACAAAATTATTTATTAAAAATATGAAAACTTCCACTAATATATGATGTAGTAATTTCACTAAAACAAGAGGAAATAATAAGTGGAAGATAAAGGGCAGGTGGTAGGCCGGCCCAAGAATAGCTGAAATGGATTGGACTGAGCATGACCGATCTAGGCTCAAATCTCAATCTGGCCCAATATGAAAAAGATATCGTGGAGGTAACTCCAAGTCAAAATCTGAGGTGAAAGTCAAAATTATTGTGGGTGTTTCTTCAGTTTTACTTTGAAAGATGATCAAGTTGTTTAATTATTTCTAGAAGAAAAATAGAAATATATTTAGAAATGATGACCAAGAAATATGAGGAGGTGTTGAGAATGCACTTTAATATCTTGACCAAAATACGATTGATCGAAAAGTAATTAAAATAAAATAAGAGATAGTGATACACAATTGTTAAATTGTTTATGGTATCGCTCTCTAGATCTTTTAAGCAAAACAGTGCACGTTGAAATTGCTAAAGAGGTTGACCCTTCCAGATTTGCCTTTTGGACTCTTCATCATATTGAAAAGGGCTACTAGTCAATGCAATGAACAATTGGGCTCAAAGTGCCGTCATATTCATCTTTTATTTCTTAGCATAATAATATTCCTACCTTATAGACCGGTGGATTTGTAATGTCAATCTAATCTAGCACACAATCTAGATAAAATCAAATTTTCTTAGAAATTTATCTCTAAATATCTTTAAGAAGGATTTGATTTTCTCAAGGAAGCACAATCAAACATGGGACCACTAACCACAATTTTACATCCGGCGAACTGACCCTTTTTTGATGAATGCATTCGCACACCAGATATATTACTCTTTCCGTTTAAAAAAGAATGTCTTTTTAGTCTGTTTAAAAAATAATGACCTCTTTCTTTTTTTGGTAATATTTTAATTTCAGTTTTCCACGTGGCACCACAAGATTAAAGGGCAGTTTTGTACATTTGACATAACTTTAATTTAGGACCACAAGATTCAAAAGTCTTCATTTACTTAAACTCCGAGTCAAGTCAAACCAGGTCATTCTTTATGAAACGGAGAAAGTATTAAACATCAAATCAAACCACTAATCATTTCTCTTTTCGTGGATATCAGCCACATGCTTAAGTCTAATAATATTTTCCTCCGAATCGAACACACCCTTAATTCTTGTTATTTTTATATGTTATACAAAAAAATATGATAAATATTAAATTTTGAACTAATAATTGGACAAGTCTAATAGCTTCAAACAGTAAAAATTGAATTCACTAAATCTTGAATACGTTTCCATTTAGAGGAAATACTTTATAAATTGCAGTCAAAAGGAGTACAGTTGCTTAAATACTCGAATTATAATTAGGCTTTTCTAAAATGGACTATTGTTTTAAGCTAGGGTCTTGCTAATGCCGGTGCTTTAGTGGCCACTTTGTTTTCGCACGTGTTTTTTAGATCACTTTTAAAATTTTGAAGGCACTTTTGTTTCTACTTGGGGGAATTAATAGAACCAAAGTTAGGTGTCGTAAGTTTAATTAATTTAACATGTGATACATGCATGAACTATACACTTTTCACTCGAATTTGGATGCACTATTAAAGCACCCTCACAATTCAAAAGTTAGTATAATTTTGGCTAATGTTCCATAGAGGATTTTTTGACTTTGTACATACGCAACGTGTTAGTTTGTCTCTATCCATAATACTATTTCTCTCTGCTGATTGATTAGAACACTAAAACTGACGTCCTATCACCCATGTTTTAATTTTTCTTCTTAATTAATATAGGTTGAATAGAAAATGAATATTGGATGCTTGAAGTAGGAATAACGCAAACTTTTTGGTTGATCTAGAGTAGCGAAAGCAAGAGATGATACAATATCTGGGATGGTCATTCTGTTTTCTTAGAAAATCGTTCTAAATTTATTTCATAACACAAAATACCACTCAACTAACGGTAGTTTTCTAAAGTCACTCGACTATTATAATTTCATCTAGAAAGTCACTTAGCCAATTCAAATAATTTTTTTATTAAACTTTTTTGAACTAAATTTTTTATTTTAAGTTAAATTTCAAGAAATAAAAAGATACACATGTAACCATGGAATAAAAACTCGCCCTCTTCCCACATACTTGTAATATTTAAAAGTTCATCTGCATGAGTTATAGCTGTAAGTTTGAGTGAATTGCATATAAGTCACTCAGTTAGAGCTAATTATCTACTAAAGTCGCTAAAATTTATTTTGTATTGACAAAGTCATTAAAGTTATATCAACTTAATCTAAGCCGGGTTCATGTGACTATCGGATCTGGACTGGTTCGGGATATTGGGCCCAACCCAACGACCCGTCCCATCCCCCCTCCTATTCAGTATGGACGGGGCTGGACATGAACCGGGATTGGACTCCGAGATGTCTCGGTCACTGGACAGTCTTATAATAAGACACTTATTATCTACTTATGGTTGAAGAACAAGAGAGAGATTTTCGCCAAAGACTATATAAGAGATGCCTAAAGAATTCCTCGGGTCGTCTAACGGCTAACAACTCTGGTTTTATCCCAACAGAATGGTGGTATTAATAATAAAGATCTCTAAAAAAATCGATTAAAAAAAATTAAACATGTGAGAGGGTCCAAACGAATATATAACTGGTTTCCCTCATTTTTGGTAAGCCATCAAAATGAGCCTTTTTTCCTCCCGTATATCTTCAACACCATTTGCGAACCGACAATGACGAGAAGCCTTACACAAAATCAGCTTCTTTTGTCGGTGCACGCAAAGCTCATAATTATTTCTTGCGTCTTTTTCTTTTACTTAGGTTATATACAACCACGAAATCAACATTTTTGATAAGGAAAATTTTATACTTTGTTAGCAAAATTACTATTTTCACAATGAATTTTAATTCTATATATATTACTCCTAATATTTAATGAATTTGGGGCCTTAAAAATCTTGAGGCCTAAAGCAAATGCTTTACTTGCTTTAGGCTTCAGCCGGCCGTGTATACAACACCCGTATAATTTATTTATTTTCAATTCATGTATTACAAAATAACTTTTTATAAAGGAATTACTGTAATTCTATTTCTATTCAAGTTTTTGATTAGTGTGATGAACTTTTAAACGTTATTAGATACTCTCTCTATCCCTAATTACTTGTCCATTTTTTCTTTTATAGCTGTCTCTAATTACTTGTCCATTTTGACAAATTAAGAAAGGATAAAATAATTTTACCTATTATACCCTCAATTAATTACTTTGAAAAAGGTAGAATTTCTTGAAAATCTTAAATTTTTAATCCATCTACTTCAAAATTAATAAGAATAAAATGATAAACTCGCTATGTCAATAATTGCTTTCTTAATAGATGTGTTAATTTAAAAGTAAATAAATAATTAGGGACAGAGGGAGTAAATAGTTTGTTCATCACCTTGGATTCCGCATGAAACATGGCTGAGATAACGTGTGTTCACAAAAAACTTATTCACACTCAGTAACATTTTTGGCACAGAATGGGTTCTTTCCCTTTCATATCATCGAGGACAGCATAACCCCAATTTCATTTGTTTGATTAGACAATATGTTTGGGGAAATATGAATATTATAACAATAGTAATATAATATTTATTTGTAAGTGAATATAAGTGATGCTTGAGTTGTGCTAGGCATTGTCTTAAGAAACTATTTCAACCACGTGAAGAAACAGGAACAACAAAATATAATTTCTACAAAAACCAGCAAAAATGAAAGATAAACTATTTGGAGAATCTTGTGAATTTCTTCGTTGTTGTGCTCTTCCTTTCTGAAGCCTTCGACTCCTATTTATAGCATAAGCAACAAAGGTGAGGCTTTGGATACAATTTGAGAGCAGCCTGTGACAACCATGTCACTTCATATAAAGAGCCATTTACCATCACATGGACTTGCGACGTCAAATATTATCCTTGGCCACAAAGTAACATATTGACCAATGATAATAAAACAAAACTTTTAAAATACAAAATATTTTCAACAATCCCCACATATTTTAAAAGATTTTAAGGACAAGATGATGAGTTTTGCTGGTTTTGTATGACCAAAATGCATTAGATTTGGTGTCTTTTAGACTATGAACCAAACTTAGACCGATAAAATTTAATTTACAGAATTACTGGTGAAATATAAAATTTCTTTGAACCAATAGTTCTTATTGTAAATCAGAGATTTTATCAATCACACTTGATCTTTATATTTTGTTGTTTAATGCGGTTTTGCGCCAATAGGCCATGCGCATTCCTGGTTATTCATAAGAGCTCTAAAAACTAGGCCAAAGTCTCATAGGAACAACCTCATTCCACTTCTCATATAGGTGAAGTC
Organism: Solanum bulbocastanum; assembly: GCA_037074985.1. Taxonomy (NCBI): domain Eukaryota; kingdom Viridiplantae; phylum Streptophyta; class Magnoliopsida; order Solanales; family Solanaceae; genus Solanum; species Solanum bulbocastanum. The sequence continues at coordinate 36,484,148 of CM073598.1, read as the reverse complement.
ATCAAGTGTATATTGCTTTAAATACACTATCCTTAAGGACTATGAATTCATTAAGTATTAATAATTCATCCCTCATAATAAGTAGCAGTTTAAAACACTCTCTGTTAGTGTGCAGTATCAAATAGTGACTTGTTATTACCCATATGAACCTACTTCTTGGGATCTCCAATCACATAGGTTAGGTTACCAGCTTTATTGACAATCATATGGGCCTTAACACCATCTCTTTTGATATTTGAAGAATTAATTTTCTTCCCACAGGTTTAGTCAGTGAATCGACCGAATTCATTTCTGACTTCACATAATCAATGGAAATTATTCCTTTTCTCAGCAGCTGCTTAACGACATCATGCCTTAATTTCATGTGTCTACTCTTACAATTATAAGATTTATTCTTCACAATAGCAATTATGGCTTGACAATCACAATGCATAAACACAGGAGGCAATACATCCTTTATTAAAGAGATATCTGCTAAGAAAGTTTTTAGCCACTCAGCCTTAGAACCAGCTAGCTCCAGAGCTGCAAACTCTGACTCTATGATTGATCTAGCAATGATCGTCTGTTTAGCTAATTTTCACGATATTGCACCACCACCAAAGGTGAACACATAGCCACTAGTGGATTTTGTCTCATCTAAATCAGAGATCCAGTTTGCATAACAATACCCTTCTAATGTAGAAGGAAATCCACTATATAGGATACCATAATTCATGGTTCCTCTCAAATATTTTATCAGTCTAATTAGTGCAGACCAATGTTCTTTATTGGGATTATGAGTATATCTACTCAGTTTACATACAACATAGGCTATATCAGGCCTAGTAAAAATCATTAAATGCATTAAACTCTCAATAATCTGAGCATATTTAGACTGAGCAACTGGATCACCAATATTCTTTTTCAATTGTGAGTTAGCATCATAAGGAGTGGTTATATGAGTCATTTCAAAACATTCAAATTTTTAAGAAGTCTCTCCACATAATGTTTTTGTGACAACATTATCTTACCTTCACTCCTTATAACTTGAACTCCCAATATCATATTTACTTCACTCAGATCTTTCATATCAAAATTTGTAGATAAAGATTGTTTGGTACTTTTCACAATATTCAAACTTGTACCAAGTATAAGCATGTCATCAACATATAAGCATATTATGACATAATCATTGTCTATCACTTAGTATAAACACATTTATCCACTTCAACAGGAGAAAAATCATTTCTTATCAAGAACTAATCAACTTTTTCATGCCACTGCTTCGGAGCTTGCTTAAGACCATAAAGAGATTTCATTAATGTACAAACTTTATTTTCTTGTCCGGAAATAATATATCCCTCAGGTTGAACCATATAAATTTCTTCATCCAAATCACCATATAAAAATGTTGTTTTAACATCCATTTGATGAATAAAAAGCTTGTGAATAGAGGCTAAGGCAATTAAAACTCGAATAGAAGAGATTTTAGTCACATGTGCAAATGTATCAAAATAATCAATATTTTGTTTTTGTGAAAATTCTTTAGCTACTAAGCGAGCTTTGTATTTATCATTCGAGCCATCAGGAATAAGTTTCCTTTTGAAAATTCATTTACAACTAATTGATTTTGCACCGGGAGGTAAATCAGTTAAGATCCGTGTTTTACTTTTCATGATATAATCAATTTCTATTTTTATTGCCTCTTTCCAATATTCAGCATCAGAAGAAGATATAGCTTCAAAATAATTTGATGGTTTATTATCAACAAGAAAAGTTTGAAAATCATTTCCATAAGAAGAATACTTTTTTCTAGGTCTTTTGCTCCTTCGCAGTTCCTCACTAGAGGTATTCTCATTATTTCTTTCAACGGGTGCATGAGAAATTTTATCAGATAATGAAAAAATATGTTCAAAAATTTCAGCATTCTTTGTCTCAATAATAGTATTGCAATCAAGCACATCACTTTTCACAACAAGGAATTGATATGCAACACTATTTTCAGCATAACTAATAAGCATTCAATTAGCAATTTTAGAACCTATTTTCCTCTTTTTAGGTTCAGGCAAAAACTTTAGGAAGACACTCCCACACTTTTAGATAATTCAAGTTAGGTTTATAACCTTTTCACAATTCATAAGGAGTTTTACTAGTTCTTTTATGAGGAATTCTATTTTGTAAGTGACATGCAAATAGAATAGCTTCACCCCCACAAATTATCAGGAGCATTAGAATTAACTAATAAATAGTTCATCATTTCCTTTAAAGTTCTATTATTCCTTTCAGTTACTCCATTAAACTCAGGTGAATAAGGCGGAGTTAATTCATGAATGATTCCTTCTATTTCACAAAAAACATTCAAAGATACAAATTCTCCACCTCTATCAGATCTTATTTTGTTGATTTTTCTACTAAATTGATTTTCAACCTTAGATGATAAGATATAAAAGCATCAATCTTTATTTCTAAGCAAATACAACTTAGTAAACCTAGAAAAATCATCAATAAAGGTCACATAATATCTTTTACCACCTTTAGTCATAGTTTGTTTTAAATCACCCAAAAAAGTGTGAATCAAAGATAATAAATCAATTTCTCTATTTACTGAAAAACATGACTTTTTAGTCATTTTAGCTTAAGAACAAATTTCACATTTATTAAATTTATTTGAGTCTAAACTAGATATCAAACCAAAAGATGCATGTTCTTTATATATGAGATATTAACATGTCCTAACCTAGCATGCCATAAAGAAATAGACTCAACCATATAGGCAGAAATAGATGCTTTTTCATTGATTATATCAAAAATACTAAGTACAAAAAGTCTCTGGTTACAATAGTATTTTCTCACAAACACATTATTTTTTGTCAATATGATCTTATCAAATTCAAATGACACTTTTACTCCAGCTTCATTTAGCAAGGATACAGAAATCAAGTTTGCTCGCATTGTAGGAGCATGTTGCACATCTGCAAGGGCTAAAGTTTTTCCCGAAGTGAGCTTCAGGAACACTTTACCCTTATCCAAGACTTTAGCAGTTCTTGAGTCTCCAAGGTAGACTATTTCATTGTCATCTCCTATTGATATATAGGATGCAAATGCTTCTCGATTTGCACAGATGTGCCGAGTAGCCCCAGAGTCTACTATTCATTTATTTACATATGCCACAATGTTTACCTAAGAAATGACAGCTGCAACAATATCATCTCCTTCAGCTAAGTTTGCCTTGGGAGGATTACCTTTTTCTTTGTCATTTCTTATTTTTTTCCTGCATTGTGCGGCATGATGACCTGGTTTTCCATAAATAAAACAAGAACCTTTCCTTTTCTTAAAATTAGGATTATAAGGCTTGTAACCTTGAGACTTAGCATCATACCTTTTATTATTAGTGTTTTGGCTTTGCACAAGATTTGCCTTGAGAGCTATCTCCCTGGCTTTGATGGACTCTTTTCTGTTGGTATCTTCAATTAGGATGTGAGTCACTATCTCTTCAATAATGAAATTTTTCTGCTTATGCTTTAAGCTGTTTTTGTAATCATTCCACGAATCAGGCAATTTCTCAATCAACACCCCAACAACAATTTTTTTCAAAAGAGAAATTCCATTAGATTTCAAATCTTCAAGTAATTTTGATATTCACTTATTTGAACTTTCGTCTCCTTCTCATCATTTATCAATCATTGATAATATTTTTCAACCACAAACTTTTGTTTTGTAGCATCTTCAGCAGTGAACTTTTTGATTAAAGCTTCCCAAATAGTTTTTGCTTCCTTGCAACTACAATACACATCAAACAGTTCGTTAGAAACAGTTTGTAATATAGTATGACGACATACCTTGCTGGCATATTTCCATGATTCCTGTATCTTGTCATTAACATATACACCAGGATGTGGATCCAATAATGCATGTGCAACACTATGAACATCGAGCAATGAGAAAACACATTCTTGCCATCTTTTGAAATTTTCATTAGCGAAAATTTCAATATTTGACACGTCCGAAAATGGCTTGGCATATGGTAGGACAACCAAAAGTGGTGCAACAGAGGTAGTACCAACTTTGGTAGTATCAAAAGTAGTTTCAGGAGTAGTATTATTAGTCATAGTTTCTTAGATTGTTGGGGAAATATGGATATTATAACAACAATAATATAATATTTGTTTATAAGTGAATACAAGCGATGCTTGAGTCGTGCTAGGCACTGTCCTAAAAACTATTTCAACCACGTGAAATGTTTCCCCAGAATTAAACAAGTCTTCTTTATAAAAGGAAAAGGAACAATAAAATGTAATTACTGCAAAAACCAGTAAAAGTGGAAGATAAATTGTCTGGAGAATCTTGTGAATTGCTTCGTTGTTGTGCTCTTCCTTTCTGAAGCCTTTGACTCTATTTATAGCAGCAAGAACAAAGGTGAGGCTTTGGATACAATTTGAGAGCAGCATGTGACAACCATGTCACTTCATATGAAGAGCTATGTCATCATATGGACTTGCCAAGTCAAATATTAGAAGTTTTGACCAAACTAAGCCATTATTTAAAGCAATTCACCAAAATAACACGTTTTCTAAAAATTTACAAAACTAGTATAAACGTATTTCACAGTAATGTTTTAGGATATATTTTATTTAAAAAAAATTTAGTTGTGTGCTGACGGCGTTAAGTTGAAAAACGTTACTATGATTAACGTTTTAATCTAAGAGCGTTACTGTGAGTGACGTTTTATAATATGTTACTTTGAGTCACGTTTTACTCCTAAAACGTTACTCACAGTAACGTTTCTTAAGAATCCAATCATGGGCATCAAATCCTGCAATAAGGCCTACATTTGATTGAGTAAACTTGATTGAAGCAAATGCCAAGGAGATAGTACAAAATAGAAAATTACAGAATTGCAAGTCTCCAGGAGACATTTCGAACAATCATCTCAAAGGTGTTTTTGCATCAGAGAGATTGTCTAGTGGCTACAGAATTAGATTGATTGTTAAGGCATATGCCAATGATCAAGCTACGTTCTTCAGGGAATTTCTTGTTTCAATGATCAAGCTTGGACATGTTGGTGTCCTTGAAAATGGAGAAGTTAAACTCTACTGCAGAGCTGTGAACTGAGAGCGTACATCTTACCCTACCTAATTGGGAGGTAGAGACAGTGGCGGATCCAGGATTTAGAGTCCGTGGGTTCCAAATAGATTTATTGATTAATGTGCCAGCTTTTTTCCTAAAAAAAAGGTGGTTGGAGCCTTTTTTTTTTCTTAAAAAATGTCTGCAGCAAATTTCTAAAAAAAAAATAAGTACAAATGGAATTCAAACCTGCAACGTTAGCCATCTAAAGTTGCCCTCCTACCGTGGCACCACAAGCCAATTTTGTTTATTGGGTGCCACGCTTTATATTTATATAAATATTATATATATATACCTATGTATCTATAGAATTTCCATCGAAGTTCGGAGGTGGCGTGGCACACCCACACCCATACATAGATCCGCCCATGGGTAGAGAGTTGGTTGTTTACAAAAGACTATTGGCTCAAGTTAAAGCATTTCGAAGCAGCTCCATCGAGAGAGAAATTGTGTTCTATGATTAAGATTGCCAAATACATAAGAAGCAACCAACTCAACTCCCTCCAAACAACAAAAATATAAAGGCAAAAAATATCAGCGATCACTTTGTAGCTCTCCATAAAGTATGGCATGTGCTCGCATCCAAACAAAGTCGTGTTAGCTTTTTGTGCAGCCTCAACAGATCGTTTCTGCATAAATTAGAACTTAATAGAGAACTCTAGTCAAACAATCCATTTCAAAAAATTAAGATAGTGATATGGCAATGTTGGTTTCTAAGCCAACTGAACACAAAGTTGATTTTTAACTTAGCTACATGTAGTACTAAATGGAAAATTCTAAAACTATTGCACAGATATAACTTATGTGTGGTTTCTAAACAGAGCCAATTTCCACATCCACTAATTAAACACAAATGGCGTGATTCATGGAATACTAGTAACTATTAGAATTTCAATGCACTTTGAGATAATGCAAGAAACAATTTTTGGCATATGAATGATAAAATATATGCAACACATCTAGACTAGGTAGACTTCAATAGCAATGACTTATCAAAGAAAAAATGCAGACAACAGCTCCAATCAATTGAAATTTATAGGCATATTAGATGTGTCCGCCCTAAACATACCATCACGTTTTAAAGGTAAAGCGTTACTCTCAGTAACGTTCTATAGTTATATTTACCGGATTTGATTTTAAATTTGCAGGATTGGATTCTTCAGAAACGTTACTATTACAGTAACGTTTTAGGAGTAAAACGTGACTTATAGTAACATATTATAAAACGTTACTCACAATAACGTTTTTAGCATAAAACATTTCTCACAGTAACGTTTCTCAACTTAACGCCGTCAACACACAACTAATTTTTTAAAAATAAAATATATCCTAAAACGTTACTGTGGAATACGTTTATACTAGTTTTGAAAAATTTTAGAAAAACGTCCTATTTTGGCAAACTGCTTTAAATAATGGCTTAATTTGATCAAAAATTCCAAATATTATCCTTGGCCACAAAGTAACATATTGACCAATAATAATAAAACAAAACTTTTAAAATATAAAATATTTTCAACACAATATACATCGTTCTTCCTGCCTAAATCGTCCTTAATTTTAAATGTTTAATGTATCCTTACCACATGATTTAATTGTACTACATCCATAACCCCTCTTTTAATTTCATCATATATTAACTATAGTAACATATTTTCCTTTCGAAACAAAGAATGACATATTTCTATACTTAGTATATCAACAATTTACATGTGAACGGAGAGAGAGTATGTGTGATATATTTTAAAACTAAGTTGCATATTATTGAAGACAAGCAAACTATATATTTTCCATTCACAAGTTATGCTACTATACAGTTCAGTACTTTGAAAATCATGTGAAAAAAACTTTGACCAAACGTGATCCATCAAGTGTGAACAAAATTTTGAGCCTCTGTCAGTATGCATTCACAAGTTATACATAATTACTAATTAGTATTAATTAGCAATGATTAGTGACTCCGTCCATGAGTTACCTTGTTTTTAAAATGATAGCACTATTGAACATGCATTTATTTTCCAAAAGAATTATTTAGGAATACTAAACACGTTTAGGATGCTAAAACCATGAAACCCTTCCCTCTTTCTGTATAATTTGGATCAAATGTGTCATTATCCAATACTAAACAAGTGATTAGGAGATGATTATGCAATGAATATAAAGTTGTCGGTTAACTTATACTTACAATAACATCACATAAATTGTCGGTTGGGAATTAGTAGTTGGGGGGTGGGGGTGGGGGTGGGGGGAGTATGTTGGATATTGACTAGACATTTCATCCATCCAAATTCCAAACTAACGAATTTATACGTTTTTTCTCAACATTTAAACTTAACTTTTTAATAATAACTTAAAAAGGCAGAAACCATTTTTACTGGATTAGTAGGAGCTAATCTTCTTATATCAAGGTTAAATCTAACAATTTTAACTCTTTCAATGATGGGAGTTGGAGGATTAGTCTGTTTAAACTAGCAGTGCTGATTAGGATGTTTAAAATGTGATGCTTAATGTTCATAATATGGGCCATGATTACTGATATGAATTAAATAGTTATAAGTAGAATAGCCCCCCGATTTCTCAAACGACACGTGTAAAAGAGACAAAAATTTCAATTCACCTCAATAATCACGTGTTCTCAAATTCAATTATAGTTTACCATTGAAATTTTGAGAGACAATAATTTTTTTAAAAAAAATATTTTCTTTATATGTTTTTTAAATAATTAATTATTATAATTTTACGTAATTTCAAATATATAAATTTAAAGTTTTTTTTTTTTTTTACTTGCATTCAACTGTGTCATTTAAATTAGACAAAGAAAGTATACACTACTCACTAGTAACTTCGTAAAATTAATATACATTCTATCAACCATATCAGAATTAGATAGGTAATTGCCAACATACTATTTTGAACTAATCCCAAATTTCTTTTGAGATTTAACCTCAAAGATCTTAGTTTTACTAACACTGTAATTTATATACTAAAAAATATCAAGGTTTGATGAATGGACGGTCCTTTAATAATGAAAGGTGCTAAATACTTCTGTTAGGTAGAAATATTTCTGGCATCATCACGTGCGCATTTTTTATTTTAATTTAATACATTAAAGTATTTTCTTTTGCACAACTTGACTATTATAACAAAAAAAAAAAAAAAAACTCAATACGCAGTTACGCACATGTGTTCGTCACTACTTGTGTGAACATTAATTCATTTAATATAGCCATCAAATATGAATTTTGAAAAATTAAAATTAAAATTAAATTAGAAACCCCCAAACTCTATATATAGAAGTCAGCTGCTTGAAACAGAGCTCATTGCCACTTCTCTTCTTCCTTTTCTCTCGACAGAAGAAGCCTTAAATTACCAAATTTTCATCACTATAAACTACAGTTAATTAAACACAAAAATGGATTGGGTTAGAGGTGAAACAGTAGGCCATGGAAGCTTTGGCAAAGTGAGTTTTGCGATTCCAAGAAACCAGAGTACTCTGTTTTCTCCATCAATGGTGGTTAAGTCTTCTTCCGCTTTCTGCTCAGCTACTTTGATGAACGAGAAGATAATCTTGGATGAACTTAAGGGGTGCCCACAAATTATCAATTGTGTTGGTGACAGCTACAGTTATGAAAATGGCGAGAAGCTGTACAATGTCTTATTGGAGTATGCTTGTGGGGGTGCTTTGTCGGATAAATTAAAGAATTCCGGTGATCATAGGTTGCCGGAGTTTGAAGTCAGGAAGTACACAAAGGGGTTACTGAGAGGGATTCATTATATCCACAAGAATGGTTATGTTCACTGCGACATTAAGCTTCCAAACATTCTTTTAAGCGAAAATGGTCAAGTCAAAATTGCTGATTTCGGATTGGCAAAGAGAGCGGAATCAAAGAAAGATGATAAATTGAGATGTGAATTGAGGGGTACTCCGCTGTACATGTCACCGGAAATGGTGATCGGAGGCGAACAGGATACTCCGGCTGATATCTGGGCACTTGGCTGTGTGGTGGCGGAAATGGCAACTGGTAATCCAGTGTGGAGATGTTCAGATATAACTAAATTGTTGATGACAATTGGATTGGGTGATCAATTACCTGAAATTCCTCAAAAATTATCGGAAGAAGGAAAAGATTTTCTAGAAAAATGCTTGGTGAAGGACCCGAAAAAGAGATGGACGGCTGAGATGCTTCTAAAACATCCCTTTGTTGCTGATCAAGATGATACTGTTACATTAAATTACGAAAGATGCAACAGTGACAGCCCTTCAACATCTCCAAGGTGCCCATTTGATTTCCCAGATTGGGTATCTAATAACTCTGCTGAATCCTCAGTAACATGTTCAATTACATCACTGCCCTCACCGGCGTTTCAAGAATTGATGAACTGGAGCGACGGGTCATGGTCTACATCGCCAACAGAGAGAATTCGAGAATTAATGTGTGAACGTAGACCTGAATCTGAATGGTCTACTGCTGATGGCTGGGTCTGCGTGAGGTGATGTCAATTTTGTTGTAAAAAAAAAAAAAAAAATTAGTCTTAGATAATACTTGGATAATTCAGAGTTCTGAATATTTTTGCTAGCCAATTTAGTGATTAGGCTAGGCCAATTCGTTCAATTTTTTAGTACAAAATACATGCATGAATTTCAATATGACGACGATGGATTGAAACTCACCAAACTGTACAGTTAAAGAGCACTTTTTAGTTTCTTAATTTGTTATTATTACTTCCTATATCAAAATCAATGTTGTTGTTTCGTTGAGTTGAGCTATTTCTTAATTGATTACCTTTAAAAACAAAATTTTAATTCTGTTCGGTTTTCCCTGAATAGTGAATGTTTCTATCGGATTAATCCTTGGCAGAAATGTTATTTCTGAATGGGTCCTATTTGGCGTGAATTCGATTATTGTAGCACGTTTTTGTTGCGATTTGAGAAGTTAGCGGAACTGTGAAGTTTACGTGGCTGGCTCTGTTTCCATGCACTTTCCTATCAGTTTGGTTTTAGATTTTAGTATGTCAATGTGTCGTAGTAAGGCCCCTCCAACAAGTGTTCCAATTTTATATAACATGTAATATGTGAGAGAGGCATGCAATTTTAGTCAAAATTGAATCAAATACATGGAATCATATATGTGCATGAATCTTAATTGTTTTTCACACTATTTACTTGTTCTCATCTTTATCAAACATGGGAATTGACCAACTTTTTAGGTTTATCATGAAAGTTGATTAAGATAACCATTCATGTGCTTATCCATTGAACTTGAAAGCCAATTATCAACGTGAGTCGGTAGTAAATATTCCCTCACCGATTAAAAAAAGTTGTTTGGAAGTAGGATAGTCTACGCAATTATTTTTCAAATATTTTAGAAAATACAAAACTAAATTCTTCTAATTAAATATTACAAGTTGTTTTGGTAAAATCACAGTTCAATAAAAAGACACATAATTATCTAAATAATTAGAGCGCCACATGAAATAGAAGAATACCTAAACATACACGTTTCAATTTATGTTACACTTTGCTTTTCAGATTATTCCAAAAAAATAATACAAATTTGGAAATTTTCATTCATCTTTAGTGAGATATTTTTATAATCATACAAATAGGATAACATATTTAAAGTTTTAAGTTTCAAAAATTTATAACAACTGAAATATTATAATGTATTTTAGACAACATATCTTAAAAAAAATTTGATATCTCTCTTAAATTTAGTATCGATTCAACTACGTACTACCAAAATGGGAACGGAGAAGTAATAAGTTTCAATTAAGGCAGGTATGTAGCTACTTGGTAGCACGTGTTTTATTTGAGTTTGATTTTTTTTTTTTATAAGTATTAATGCAGTCACATCAATTAGCTACTTGGAAAGTTCGTGCACAATTTTGATGTTAGTTGGTAGGGAAAAAGAAGCCAAACTTCAAGACTTTCTAAGCACTTTCCATGTAGTTTACTTCCATATTTGATCTAATTTTATCTAATACTAGCTACCCCCTCTCACAAATATATCATATGTGAATGAGGCATTAAATTTAGTCAAATGTTGAATGAAATACAAGTATGAACATTGCTATAATTTGACTATTATACCTTTAAATTTCCAACTTTACAAGATTGATGGGTTGGGGGGATTGTCCAGTATGATTTCTTTTTAGAAAATTAGAAAAGTCAATGGAGTACTTCGATTTTGAAGCTTTTCAACAAACATGTAATATTCAAGATTGGTTTCAATTAGAAATAGTACTATTTTGCTTGGTCAACTGCAGCCGTAATCATTACATGATTATTTGGACATTATATTAATGGTTGAATATCGATTTTTATTCCTCATAATTGTATAGGGTTATTTTACAATTGATATTATTTTATTTCATATGCATATATATCAACTTAGTCTCCTATGCGTTCGCACAGCAGAGAGACTAGATGCTACTCACTCCGTTTAAATATACGTGGCATTTTTTGATTTCGATAGTTCATTTGGGTAATTTTTAATGTTAAATTTGATTTGATTAACTCAATATCTTAAAATTAAAATATGCAGGAATAATAAGTTGTAATTTTTTCAAATTAATATGATAAAACAATATATCTAAAAATGTGGTCAAAATTTATATAATTTAATTTTTTTTAAAAATAAATAAATAGAAAGTGTCACAAAAATTAAGAGTGAGAAATTATGTATTTTCAAGTGATGTTTTTGTCCCTTAATATTACATGAATAAATTTTTCTTGCATTTCATCCCCACGTTTTTTTCACTTTTCAAACATCATTTTCGTTATCATTCAAGGAATAGAAAGAATTGGGCCTAGTCTAAATCTTCACTCCCAAATTCCCATTTAAAAATAAATTAAAGTGGATATCCTACGTTTTAATTTTGGAGCTTACACATTCAGCAAATTAGGATAAAGATCCTCCTTTATCCAACCTCATAACTCTGTTCTGGTATGAAGGAGTGTCATAAACTATTTAACCAAAAATAATTAACTAGCTTAACAGACCTTATGAAAAATGATTAATTATATATATATATAATTTAAGACAGACATGAATTTTAAAAAAATTAGAATCAACCTGTCTTGAATGTTATTTATGTAGCTATAATTCAATGAATAGAATGAGAATTATAAAATAAATTATTTTGGAGATATAAAAATAATAATTTTATCTAATATTTTTTTATTTACTTGAGCCAATAGGTCCATCTGAAACAAATAAAATAGTGCCAATGAGTCAATATATTAAAATATGTATGCTAATCATCATTAGTATCATGCACATAGTAAAAATTCAAATACAAATATCTAGAGGCAAAAAAAAAAAAAAAATTTTGAGTAATACTAATTAGTTATGATAATATCTTTTCCACTAAAGACTACTAGTGTTTGCCTCTTTTTCATTCGTAGTGTTTCTAATTTTTTAATTTTTCTGTTAAATTGATTAGCAAAAATATTCCTCCTTGGTACACATGTAAACATTACCTCTCTATAACAACCATGAAATTTTTAGACCAATATTTGACTGTACTTTAAAATATATATTTATTTTTTTTTAAAAAAAAAGAAGAAGGTGTAGAGCCCAAGTTGTCACTCAGAAAGTAGTATTGCATGCATTTAAACAGAGAAAGTCAAAGTAAGAATGGAGGATATGAATATGATTGGACCAGAAAAGGGAAGCAGCTGTATATATGTACAGTAAGGTTCATGCTCCTTTAACTATGCCACAAAACACTCCCTCTTCCCAATATACTGTTACTATATTTAAAAGATTTGCATCAATTTTCCTAGTGGTGGATCATAGATGGCCCAAATCCTCCCTCATATATGGTAGTAATTGTCTCAAAAAGGTGTGATGTATATATATATATATATATATATATATATATATATCTTGCTTGGGAAGGGATGCTATCAACAAATTAACTAAAAACAGTCCATTTTCCTGTGGGCGGCTTTGGTATTTCATGTGTATATACAAGTGTAGAGTCTCCTTTGCAATAATTTATAACTGTGTATCTCATCTTTTTCTTACATTCACTCAATTGAGCACCGCCCCTGTCTCCCCTTTGTATAAATGTTTCCTCTTTACGTTTCAAATACATTGTTTTTATAAGAAAAGAAAAAAAAAACAACATTAAAAATCAATATAGTTATCTAAAATTGTTTAACAAAAAAAAGAAACAGTACAGTTGAATATTATCTAAGATCAATAAAACATTCGTACTTCTGACAAAAAAAGAAAGAAGAAGAACATTCGTAATAATTTGCACAACTTACATTCAGAATAACTGTAAAAAAATTTAATACTTGAATAACTCACCTTCAAATCACTACCCAAACGAATGCAATGTTCAGATTGCTTAATCCAAAAGAAATGAAGATGGCTTACAATGTGCAACCGAATTAGCGGAATATGATTTGGATGGATAAACAAAAAAAGTAAGGAAATCTGATTCATACGCATGAGAATCATACAGTATTCACCGGCTTTGCACAAAATCAGCTATTCCTGCCGGCGCGCCGCAAAGCACATTCTTTCTCATCTTTTCTTTTAATTATAAGTTAATTAAATAATCTAAAGAAGTAGTTAGCAATTAATTAATCCGTTTATGTTTTTAATAGATATAAATTTCATATCATTGTACTAGCAATGGGAAATAACTTAGTAGTCCTCGATACATGAACATGCTCCTAATCAGCTGGCATTTTCCACTTAATAATATTAACAAGATTTATAAAGATATATAGCTAATTTGGATTCGATTCCCATGTGGGGAGCGTGGTTGTACTAATTATTTCCACATGAACCACGGCTGTGAATATATCGTGTCTCCGTATTCCTAGTTTCAATTGCATCTCCTACCAAATTCTTCCTTTCCAATTGTCTTTTTTTTATCTGTTGAAGTCAGAATTTTAATTTTATGATGAGTTCTGAATTTTATAATCATGATTTTAAGTGTTAATAATTGCCTTCTAAACTTAATATTTTTATATATTCAATAATTTTTTTATAAAAATATATTATTTGAGCAAACGTTACCGACTTCTATCTTCGCCTTGCTCTTGCTCCATAGTAAAATAAATAAAAGTATGTTAAAAGATTAAGTACTATCGGTTGCGTAATTCTTCTTATTATTATAATATATAAATATGAATTTCGGTTGGGAAAGGAGGAGAATGGGTGATTAATTTGTTGACTAGATACTACAAGTCATTTTTCAATATATAAAGTTTTTATGGATGAAATTTGTCAGCAAGTAGTGAATTGTAATTGTTTCCGCCGTCAAAATGAATGGCAAGGACCGCTAAATCTTTAGTTTAAGATTAGTCAAAACGCAATTAGCACGCAATAAATATTGTGGAAGTAAATAGTATTAAAAGAATATTAGAGTCCACTAGAGCCACGAAGGAGTGCAATTTGCAATATTGAAATGGAAATGTAAATAGTAGCAGTATTAGTACTAACAAGTAGCGGCTAGGATTAATTAAAAAGATTAGTACTAAGAAGAAAAAGATACTAATTAAGACTTAGTGGAGGCTAATTTTTGCAAAATTATTGCTGTGACTTTTGGACACACCTACTAGCCATCATTCATGTACAATAATACTTGAGAAGATTGATCAATTGCTGATCGAGACCTCTCTCCTTTTTTCTTCTTTTTTTTTTTTTGCATTTTATTGATTGAGATGTTTAAAATGTGACCATGAACAGAGTGTGGTACGTTCAACAAAGCCACTAGTGACAGGTTTGATAGACATCAACATCTCATTCTCATGGGGATACAATTTTAATTTTAGTACGTGAATGAAAAAGATCTTAATAAGAATATCAAGCACACCTTAACAAACACATTTCTAAACCTCATTTTAGTCAAATATTATACGACATATACAATTATAAGATTGATATATAACTAATAACTACCATGTTTAGACGGCTACAAGTTAATTTTTCAATTTTTTCATACTATCACTTAACGAATAATGATATATTCTTTATTTCTCTACCGTGTTATATTACATTACTTGCAGTGTTGATCTACATGGTTGCCGTACCCCAAATTATTTCCTTGATCAATATCATTATATGAGCCACATCACTTGGATGTACACTCGCATTTCGATAAGATTTAAGTAAAAAATATCATGATTTTTAATTTAACCTCTTTATATTAACTTGCTGACATAGACAAAGATTCATTGGACTAAAATTGATTTAAGCAGTTTGGCCAAATTACGAAAGAAAAATCTTTCTGCTATCACGTGTCCTTTCTTATTTTATTATAATTGCCACTCTCACAACTTGTACTATTTATGATAAAATCAATAGGCGCATATATTCATTTAATACTTGTGGAAAAATTAATACCATAAAAAAAAAAAAAAGATACAATTTGAAAGAAAAAAGTAAAGTTAAAAAATTCCCCTCACGCTATATATAGAAGTGGCGTGTGTAACAGAGTTCAATGTGAATTGCAGATATCTTCTTTTTCTTCTATAACTGAAAAATCCTAAATTACCAAAATTTTAGCACAAGAAACTTCTATTTACAAAAAATAACAGAAATGGATTGGGTAAGAGGTGAAGCAATAGGCCATGGAAGCTTCGGCAAAGTTAGTTTTGCAGTACCCAGAAAACAGAGCACTCAAGTTATGGTGGTCAAATCATCTTCAGCTTCTCGCTCAGCAACTCTGATGAACGAGAAGTTGATTTTGGATGAGATTAAGGGTTGCCCACAAATCATCAATTGCCTTGGTGACAGCTATTCATACGAAAATGGAGAAAAGTTGTACAATGTCCTATTGGAGTATGCTCCTGGAGGTGCTCTGTCGGAAAAGGTCAAGAATTCCGGTGATTGTAAGCTGTCGGAATTCGAAATCAAGAAATACACAAAGGCCCTATTGAAAGGTCTACACTACATCCACAAGCGTGGTTATGTTCACTGCGATATTAAACCGCACAACATTCTTCTAGGCGAAGATGGTCAAGTCAAAATCGCTGATTTTGGGTTGGCAAAGAGAATTGAATCAATAAAAGACGATAAATTGAGATGTGAATTGAGGGGTACCCCACTATACATGTCGCCGGAAATGGTCACCGCCGGCGAACAGGACAGTCCCGCCGATATCTGGGCACTTGGATGTGTAATTGCTGAGATGGCAGCCGGAGTTCCAGTCTGGGGATACTCAGATTTAACCCAACTATTGATGAAAATTGGAGTTGGTGATGAGTTGCCTGAATTCCCGACGAAGTTATCGGAAGAAGGTAAAGATTTTCTTGAAAAATGCTTCGCGAAGGACTCGAAAAAGAGATGGACGGCTGAGATGCTTCTAAAACACCCCTTTGTTGCTGATCAAGATGACACTGTTTTATTGAATGACGAAAGATGCAACAGTGGCAGCCCTTCAACATCTCCTAGGTGCCCATTTGATTTCCCAGATTGGGTATCTGATGACTCTTCTGAATCATCAGTAACATATCCAATTACATCTTTGCCCTCGCCGGCAATTCAAGAATTGCGGAATTTGAACGGCGGGTCATGGTCCACAACGCCGGCTGAAAGGCTGCGGGCATTGTTAAGTGGTGAAATCAGACCTGATTCTGACTGGTCGGCTGCTGATGGTTGGGTCAGCGTTAGATGATGTCAAATCATTTATTAAGGTTTTCGGTGATTAGAGTCAGATTTACAGAGTTCTGCAGATTTTTTTTTCAACTAGCAGCTCTGTTTTTTAAAAAAATTAGTAACTTCAGAGAATAGCCAATATCTTTTTTTTTTTTTTTTGTACATAAATGTCAGTTCATTGTATATATAAAACAGAATGCAATTATGATATGAAATTCTACATGAAACAAAAGTGTAATTGGGGATCACTGATGTTTATTTTGTTTCTTGATTACTTACTAGGTTTCTTTTTTGGTCCCAAAATCATGGCAGTGAAATAAAACAGAAAATAATATTTTAATTAGTTAACTACTGTTTTCCAAACTAATTTTAATTAAAAATATTTTGAGGTTAAGTAAATTTTATTTTTAACACAAAAAATTGACCCGGTTCTTGCAACTCGTCCTCCTCTTTTGAAACCCAACCCCGAAGAAAACTATGAAACCCTTGCCGCAAAATGAGGAAAAATTGTGAAATCCTAACTATCATGCTTTGAAATCGTAAACATAATAAAATAAGAAAAAGGATTTACTAACATACAACCACGAATATCCTCTTTGAAATCCAGCCACGAAGAAAACTGTGAAACCCTAGCCACGAAATGAGGGAGAAGGGGTGAAATTGTTTCTGGTAAATAATGAAATGAGGGGGGGAAAAGAGTAATTAGGATTTAGGGATTTAGTCTATGTGACAGTGGAACTCTATTGGCATGCAATGTGGTATCTACATGGCATTTAACAACTTCCGTTAATAAGAAGGGTACTTTTGACTCAATAGTTTGACGGGAAGGGTAGTTTTGAGCCGAAATATAGTTTAATGGTAAATATAAGCTATTTCGAATAGTCTAAGGGTCTTTTTTACCCTTTTCCGTTTAGTCTATGTGGCAGTAGAATCCTATTGGCATGCAATGTGGCATCCACATGGCATTTAACAACTTCCGTTAATAAGAAGGACACTTTTGAGCCAATAGTTTGATGAAAAGGGTAATTGTGAACGAAAATATAATTTAAGAGTAAATATAATCTATTTTGAATAGTTTAAAGATATTTTTTTTATCCTTTTTCGTTTTTTTTCAAGTTAACCTATGAGAATCCTCAGAATTGCAATTTGCAAATTGAAAGGTCCCTAGGCTATATAGGCAAGTTGAGAAATCCTATGCCGCAAATCTTATAGGAGTAATTAATTATTTGGGGAAGAACATGCCAACATGTGATTGCACAAATCCCATGATGTGATCTTTAATCACAGCTACACTCTCACT
Source organism: Solanum bulbocastanum (assembly GCA_037074985.1). Taxonomy (NCBI): domain Eukaryota; kingdom Viridiplantae; phylum Streptophyta; class Magnoliopsida; order Solanales; family Solanaceae; genus Solanum; species Solanum bulbocastanum. The sequence goes on along the minus strand of CM073598.1, from coordinate 36,466,124 downwards.
TGCATGAGCACTGATCATGGCCTTTGTGCTGTGGACCCCTCTCTCACACACACACACCTATTTATTTGTTTTGTGAATTAACATTTCGTTTGTATGGTGCAAATTGGGCCACAAAAATATATCTTTGGTTAAGTTGGAGCGGGAGCATTTAACGAGTATTTATTGAAAAGGAATAGAAGTGGTACAAATCTTCTCAACTTTGACTTTATATGTAGCTTAGCTTATGCAATTGGGTTCCTCCTATATGGATTGTAATTGAAATAAAATAAACTAAACTTGTCAAGTTTTCCAAATGCAATCAAATTTCTTAGATCAAACAAAATGGAAGTACTCTATCTATTTTTCTAATAATAGTTGTTCACTATTAACTTGACACATATCTTAACAATTACTAATAAATAATAAGGATAGTATTACTAAATTACCCTTTGAATAGTATTTAATAACAATATTAGCATAAACACAAAAGGGTAAATTATCTCTTAACTGCACAACTGTATTGTTAAACAACTATTTTTAGTATAGTAAACCAATAAAAATGGATGGAGGTAGTAAACCAAAAAAAGGCAACGACATTATGAGGGGTAAACCAAAAGGCCAGTATAACTGGTTTTATACGCAATAGATTGAACGGTTTCTGTTGTTACAAGTAAGGCAACTGCCCAAGTATTCTGTGCCTATTAACAGTAATCACAGGCAACACAAGATTTCCGCAAAATCAGGTATTGGTGCCGGTGCGCCGCAAAGCTTCATACTTTTTTTTATTACGAGTGGAAGTAGTTTAATAACATGGCTGCAATTAGAAATTTGAAATTCAATGCTATAAGTTCCAATTAAACCTCCAAATGACTGCTCCAAGATATCTTATTTACTATTGGAAAAAAAAGGTGCAACTGCATGAAGCAATCCATGTTCACATAGGGTGCATAGTATGTATTACATCAACTTTTACGCAAGCATTAGTAGTTCCACACAAATTTAACTTTATCGTTGCTCCAGAACTCCCTTCCAACAAAGTTTTAGTAGTTCCTAATTATGTATTGGATGTCCTGGTCTTTAAGTAGTAGCTCAATTAGGTGTGTAAGCGACGAAATTTTGTGTACAAGGTGGCATTTGCTTAAGAGTTTTGGTAAACTAGTTGTTGGAATTTAGTTCTTTAAAAAGTAAAATGTTGTTTTTCAACTGAACATCCAGACTGACAAAAAAAAAATCAGTTTATGTAAAAACTACTCAAAAACATAAATTCTTTCTTTTGTTAAAACTCTATGATCAACAAACGCCAAATAGTTTCACGATCGATACACAGTGGCCCTGAAAATTGTGTGTTCGTATACTCCATTAATAACTTATTTATAATACTGCCCTCTGTCCACATGTATATTACTTTATATCAAGGTCGTGAGACGTACTCTGCTTTTTAAATCACATGTTTTACGAGTTTGTTAGCACGTTTTGGAGGTTTGAAATCATGTCATACATCCTTCGCTTCAAAAAAGATTAATTAGTACTAAAATACAAAAAATCAGATTTCGTATCCATATAAACAAGAGATTACCAATTTTTTTTATACATAATACAATTAGATGAAATTTAAAATTAATGATTAGACAACCAATAGATATAGCTGTCGGTTGCTACATACTTCCTGCACATAATTTAGACGTACAAATAAAAAATCTGGTTTGGTATGAATAATTCCATATAATGCTCTCCACTCCCCGCTCAAGCCCCTGCCTACCCCAAAAATTTTAACACAGACTCTTTTTACTTTTGAAATCAGCTAAATGCAACATTAGAACCATGAAGAGTGCCAATAATGCTGCAATTTGCATCAATAATCTGGACCTGTAACAAAATACTATTCTCTTTTCAATATTACCTGAACTGGTGAGGCATTAAGAAAAACATTGAAAAATATAATTTAAATCATAATTTTTTACTATTGCCTTTTGTGAATTTATAAATATATATTTCCTCCGTTTCTATTTATATGCCGTCCTTACTAAAAATAAATGATCCTTATTGTCATTTCATGAAATCAATACATAAATAACACTATTTTTCTTATTTTATCATCGAGAGTTATTAGTTTTGAAAATATAAATTTGACCAACACAGGAAAACTAAATGATTAATTCATATTAATTGGTCAATTTAATTAATCAAAATAAATTAATTTATGTTAATTTATTGAAAATTTGATTTCAAAAGAACACTAAATAAAGGTACAATAGTGAACTTACCTAATTTTTAAAGGGAGTTAAAATCTAAAATTGTGACATATAAATAGAAACTGAGAGAGTAACTTTATCGTTAGTGTAATTATTTCTTAAAAAATATAAAAATTTCAACAAATGAAAGGGCAAACATGAAAAAATTCAAATATTTATCTTAAACAATAAAAAAAGAGTTAAAAATTCACTTAATATGAAATAAATTAGTTCACAATAGCAACAATAGAAATAAAAGAGAGAATGCTAAAGCATGTAATTTGTGTGCGGGAACAAATATGAGTCAAAGATGCTGCGACTTTTGGACTCACCTATTAGCCGCAATGCATGTAACAACAATTTGGAATAATTTAATTTAATTTACAATTTAACCTTGATAGCAACTTTTCACCACTGTGTGGGTCTGATTTGAGATCTCTTTTGAATTTTTTTGATTGGGATGTTTAAAATGTGATTGTGAGTAATAATTGAAAGGAATATAGGACGTGCTTATTTTTATGAACAAATAAAATGAGTGGTAGAGTATCCATTTCCAAGATTTTTTAACCATTACCATCCCTCCCTTGTAGGGTCAACTTTAAAATTTTTTATGTTAACAAAAAAGATCCTTTCTTGTCTTATATATTTTCAATAAAGATCTATTCCCACATTCTCAATCGAAAGAGAGAAAAAAAAAAAAAACAGCTTGCTATAGGATATTGTATAAAATTTATACAACGCTAACTAGTTTTTAGAGTTTCCATGTTTTTGAAAGGATAAAAAGACCAAGTTAGGAAATCTTCAATTGTGCAAACTCGATTTTTGAAAATTTCAAATATAACACCACAATTATTGTATTCATTTAATCTGAACTGGCCATCATCTATTGAAAAAAGAGTAGTAGTATTGAAGTATTCAAATTTGAGAAAGTCGAAGGAAGATGGGATTCTCACTACCTTATCTAATTCCTGTGGGCTGTTTGAGTCTAGTAAAAGAGACAATTATAAATGTGTGTACATACTCTCCAATTCAAAATTTTGAAAACAGTTAATTTGGTCAGGCTTTCAAATAAAGTAGGTGGTACTAACATGAGTTGTAGTGCAGTGGTACGATTCAAATATTCTAATCCAAAGATCTCAGATTTAACCTCTGGACAAGGAGAAAATTTTGTTGGGAGTGTCACCCAAAAATTGATCCTGCAATGTGTGATCTAGACTTAGTCGAAGCTCAAATACTGACTCATGTAAAAAAAAAGAGTAGGTGGCACGTGACATGCCAATCTTTATTAAATGATATTGTTGTAGAATAGAAATTAAATTAAGAAAACTTAGGTATAATGAGAATCATCATAAATGCAAATTGCAAAAGGAAAAGGTCCCGAGGCTATAGGCAAGTTGTTTTAGCCGCAATATTGGAGCCTTGTACGTAGTTGATAAAATAACCAATAGTAAGGCAGAATCAATTACTATCTGTTGCCGTCATGTACAACTGAACATGCCAACATGTGATCCTTACAGTTCACTGCACTTATTCGAATGATGTGGACTCACATTTTTATTAGGCTATAGTCACACTTTCATGTACACTGGCAGTGGCACTACCACTCTGTTGATAGTTTATGAATTTTAATGTGTTTCAACTTAACAAGTGGTGATGATATTTTACTTTATGAAGAATTCTTTTATGATTTTAAATTCTACTCAATGTAATCAAATATGGTAAGACCAAATGAATGAACATTTCATGTGTGTGTCACGAAAACTAAGGGCAATAAGTATTATTATGAGGGGTAAAGTAGAAGGTAGAAACTGCCTTTATTATCTCCTTATTTATAAGCAATCAAAATGAGGGCTTTATCCTTAGCATTCTGTGCCTATAAACATCTTTTGCAACCGAAATCACCGGCAACCAAAGCTTTACCAAAATCTGCTGTTGCTGCTTTGCGGCAGAATATGACTCTCACCTTTTTTCTTTTCTTTTTTTTTTTTTTTTTTTTTTTTTTTTTTTTACCTTTCCACTGCTTTCCTCGTTTCAAAATAAATAGTGTTTTAATATGGACATCCTGTTAAGAAATTAGTTACCCGAAAATTGTTATTCCACCTTGAATATACGATAAAATAACATTGTAATTTCAGAATAAGTTATCTACAATGTTATTACAATCAAATATAAAATAAATTCATCTTAAAACTAATTATTCTTTAATATCTTCTAGTTTCGGTGTCTATAGTACTTGTTAATCATTAAGTGAAGAAAAAAAAGAACATAAATAGTGGGAAGCGTGGTACATTAATTATGTGTTCCATATGAAACATGGCGTGTGTCGATACATAACTTATTCCTAATTTCAATAACCAACTCCACCAAAACCAATTAATCTCCTTCCGTATTGTTTAGAACAACATCGATTCATTATTTTTCTTTCCCTCATCTTTTCCGTAAAATTTGGCTATATTTCAGTATCTTGCTTTTAATTTCCCCCATTATGGATAAATTATACTCCCTAATTATTTGTCCACTTTTGAATTGACATACCTATTAAAAAATTAATTAATGACATAGTGAGTTTATCATTTTACCCTATTAATTATGAAGTGGATGAAAAGTTCTGTATTTTTCAAAATAATTAGTCATTTAATTGAGGGTATAATAGGTAAAAAAAATTATTCTTTCTTGATTTGTCAAAATGGACAAGTAATTAGGAACAATTATAAAAGGAAAAATGAACGAGTAATTAGGGTCATGTTATGTTTTTCAAAAGTTAATTTAACTAATTTTCAAAGTTAAATTAGATTACATTAATTTGATATTTTAAACAAAAAAAATTAGATATTCAAAAATTATTCGAAAAGTACTATAAATTGCAATCTTTTGCATATCAATATGATGAAATATACATAGTAAAATGTTAGTCAAAGTTCTTATCGTTTGACTCTAAAAAAGAAAACCATGACAATTAAAAGTGGACGGAGGGAGTAGTATATACTAATTTTATCTTTATTTTTAAACAATTACATATATTACCACTTTTAGTATTTTATACCATATATTATTGAAGGTACAATCAATATTCATATCCCTTATAACTAGGATTGACTAATTATATTTACATTTAAACTCCAAAATTAGATCTTTCTATTAGAGAGTATGAGTTAGGGTCAAACTCAAACACTAACACTTCCTCTTCCTCTTCCGTTGATCGGTCGAAATTTATTGAGAATAAACACTCCATTAAAATGGATGTTCTATCGTTTGTCAACAGACATCAAATTTTTAGCCTTCTCAAACCAATCCATCATTTTTCCCCGAAGGGGAGACACCTCTCGCATGTAGAGATAATGGGTATCATTGTAAGCAGAGATTTCAAGCCCAATAGATATATCAAATTCGACATTGACGATGTTACAGGTTGCATACCTTGTATACTATAGATCAACCAAAAAACTTTGCGTCACTTCTCCCGTTGGATCTAGGCACAATGAGCAACACCGATGAATCAAAATGTGAAGCCAACACCGCCGCAGTGAGATACCCCAACCAGCCACTAACATAATCGAAAAGTTTCAATAAGCAAAGATTTACACATGTATTTGACACATTATTGATGTATTTGATACATTATTGAGATACTATTATATGTATCTAGTTTTTATCAGTGTATCTTATTAAGTGTGTATGTATCTGATGAATACATTGAAGATTTTTACTTATTATTGGAAATTTATGCATGCATTTGACACAATTTGTTCTGCCAAATATCCGAGTCTTGTTATATATATATGGTCTTCTATCAGGTATCTTAATATTATCATTGATAATTGATACATCAAATTATACATATAAAAGATACATGAAATAATATTAGATTATATAAATATACACATGAAATTAATATTAGATCGTATAAATGGATAATGAAGTAAATACTAGATACTTCTATAATACATATAAATATACTTGTATGATACTCATGTATCTAAGTGTTTAATTTATTGAATACATTATATATTGACAATAGATACATTAAACTACCGTTAAAAGCTATTTTTGTTATAACTTAAATTTTTGAAAGACAGTAAAACGAGAAAGGAGCCCATGAGAGCCATGAAGAGTGCGGAAAAAAAAAAAAAAGGCTGCGACTTTTAGAATTTTCAATTAGCCATTATGTTTATACAAACAATTTTGTACGATTCAAATTCAATTCACAATTTAACCGTGACAGAAACCGTCCACCTTATTCTCTGATTGAAAACTGACCTTTTGTTCTTTTTTTGTTCTTTCTTTTATTTTTTTGGTTTAGAAGAGATGTTTAAAATGTGATCGTCAATTTTATTAATTTCTGTCTTTTATAAAAAAAATATACTTCCTTCGTCTTATTTTATTTTATGTAACATCATTTCCTTTTTGGTCAGTTTTAAAAAAATGTCACATTTTTTTATATGATAAATATTTAAAGGTATAATTCCTTTTTTACCTTTGTTGGTCCCACCTAATCTTAAAGATAATACTTCAATACATTTATGAAGAGAGAAAAAAATTGACTTTTTTAAAGGAGTAATTTGATAAACATTTCAAAGTCTTTATTTATTTCTTAAATTTCGTGCCTGATTAAATATTATCAGATAAAATGGTACGGAGGAAATACATTATAACCAACGGTAGAGTGGTCATTTAGGAGATTTCATAGCCATCACCGTCCAATCCTCGTGCGTTCGATTTTCTCAACTACTGATTTAATCAGTGAATATAAAATATATACATATTTAAAGATATTTGTTCACACTTCTATGGAAAATTGAGATCTCGTGACTTGTGATACTACCAATTTCCTTCCTCCGCTCATTTTAACTTAGTCAAAACATATTTATTAAAAAAACACAATTAACATGTCTATTAGATTGATTATCTTATACTTCCTCCGTCTCTTTTTATATGTCACATTAATGTAACTTTACCCTTCTATCCTTATTTAATTTTTTTGAAACTCAAGTTTTCAATCAATGAATATGAATTAATTTATTTTGATTAATTAATTTAAACAATGAACATGAATCATTTACTTAGCTTTTCTAAGTTGGTCAAATGTATATTTTCAAAGCTGATAACTCACAAGGGTAAAAAAGAGAATAATATGGTAATTTATGCATTGATTTTATGAAATGACAAGTACTCCCTCTGTCCCTAATTACTTGTTTACTTTTGAATTGACACACCTATTAAGAAAACAATTACTGATATAGTGAATTTCCCATTTTACCCCTATTAATTATGAAGTAGATGAATTAAAAACTTAAGATTTTTAAAAAGTTCTACCTTTTTCAAAGTAATTAATTGAGGGTATAATAGGTAAAAAAAAATTGTCCTTTCTTGATTTGTCAAAATGGACAAGTAATTAGGGACAATTATAAAAGAAAAAGTGGACAAGTAATTAGGGACAGAGGGAGTATTATGGACCAACTATTTATAAAAAGATATGACATATAAAATGAGACGGAGGGAGTAGTATGGACCAACTATTTATAGAAAGGAATGCCATATAAAAAGGGACGGAGGGAGTAATTAATATTTAGTACTCCATCCATTTGAAATTAATTGAATTGTTGAGGTGTTTCACACCTTTAAGAAAAGAAGATTCAGACATAAATTAGACTTAACTTTTCATTTTTACCCTATTGTCAAATTTATGATTAAAATAACCAAACATAAATTAATAACTAATCCAATACTAACTAATGAAGGGTAAATTGGAAGAACATTCTAAAAATAGTCTTAAAAATTGAACAATTAAGTTAATTTAAAAAATAAAAATGTCTCAACAAATTAATTAATATGAAATGGAGGGAGTATTAGATTTTGAAAAATAATTTAAAAAGTAAATAATTAATAAACCTAAGGGTAAAATATGAAGAAAAATAATATTTCTTTTAAAAATGATAAGCAAAAATAAAAATCTATTTTCTAAATAATGAAAACTAAAATTGATCGAAAAAGTAACTAACTCAAAACCAACCGTCTTAATAATATTAGGAAGAAACTCCTTAATTTAGGAAAAGGAGGAGAAGAAATATCTTACTTCATTCACAAGCTATTTTTATTGTTATTTGTCTCTCTACAGCTTGAACTATTTATTAATTAAAAAAAATCAATCTACGATGTGTTCATTTATCACTGTTCACTCGTTATATGAATATTGGTTATTAAATTCACTTTGTAAAGAAAACACACAAAAAAAAATAATTAAAGAAATAAAAATCGCCCGCACTATATATAGAAGTCCCCCTGTGTTAAGTAAAGTTCGCGATTAATTGTGCGTTCCTCTGTTCTCTCCAAACAGAAAGCCTAAAAGTACCAAAATTTCAACTCAAAACACATCAATGGATTGGGTTCGAGGTGAATCAGTAGGCCATGGTAGCTTTGGCAAAGTCAATTTTGCAATACCCAAATTCCACAATACTCATCTTCTTCCGTTAATGGTGGTCAAGTCATCTGCAGCTTCCTCCTCTGCTACCCTCATTAACGAGAAGATGATCTTGGATGAGCTTAACTCTTGCCCTTACATTATTCGCTGTATTGACGACAGCTATACATACGAAAAAGGCGAAAAATTGTACAATGTCTTGTTGGAGTATGCTTCAGAAGGTGCCTTGTCGGAAAAGCTCAAGAAGTCCGGTGATGGTAAGTTGCCGGAGAGTGAAATCAGAAAATACACCAAGGCCTTATTGAAAGGGCTACACTATATTCACAAAAGTAGATATGTTCACTGCGATATTAAACCGCAGAACATTCTTTTAGGCGAAGATGGTCAAGTCAAAATTGCTGATTTTGGGTTGGCAAAGAGAGCCGAATCAGTAAAAGATGATAAATTGCGAAGTGAATTGAGGGGTACCCCACTTTATATGTCGCCGGAAATGGTTACCGGTGGCGAACAGGGCACTCCTGCCGATATCTGGGCACTTGGGTGCGTGATTTCTGAGATGGCAACGGGAGTTCCAGTCTGGGGTTACTCAGATTTAACCCAACTATTGATGAAAATCGGAGTGGGTGATGAGTTGCCTGAATTTCCGACGAAGTTATCGGAAGAAGGAAAAGATTTTCTTGAAAAATGCTTGGTAAAAGAGCCAAAAAAGAGATGGACGGCTGAGATGCTTCTAAAACACCCGTTTGTTGCTGATGAAGACGACACTGTTACATTGAATGACGAAAGATGCAACAGTGGCAGCCCTTCAACATCTCCAAGGTGCCCATTTGATTTCCCAGATTGGATATCAGACGACTCCGCCGAATCATCAGTAACAAGTCAAATTACATCTCTGCCCTCGTCGGCGATTCAAGAATTACTCAATTTTAGCGGCGGGTCATTATCCACATCACCGGCTGAAAGATTAAGGGGATTAATGAATGAACTCACACAATCTGAATGGTCCAATGCTGATGATAACTGGGTCAGCATTCGGTGATGTCTATCTCCATCAAATATTCAAACTTTATTTTTAAAAATTGATTAATAGAAAATCCAGAGTAGTATTTAGATTTTCAGAGTACTAAAAGATTTTTTTTTTGTTATCAGCTCTGATTTTTTTTTTTTTAGCTTCTTTATCTGTAATTAGAAATTAAGCTCATTGTACATATATAGGTTGTAATTAGGATTTAGGATATCACTTTCAATATTAAGAAAAGTGATTGGGACTAAACAAATTGTACATTTTTTTTTAAAAAAAAAAATCTTTAATAGCATTATTTATTGAATGAAGTTATGAAACAACTTGGTTACTTGGAAAAATGGGAGTTGTAGAATGGCAGTGGATGAGTTGAAGTTATTATTATTATTATTTATTTAATTTGGGCCAACAATGATCGATAGAATCATACGCAATCATTCAGTTGATCTTTTGCAAGTTGCAATTTTCTTCCATAAAATCATTGGCACAGTATAGCCGAAAATCAGTAGTAGTATAAATTGTTTCGATCAACTAATAAACGGATAAAAACCTTTCAGCATAAGTTGCAATCCTTTAGATTATTACAATAAATTCGCGATACATCCTGCCTATCTAACATTTCTCCTTTTTCTTTGCTTTTTAACTCGAGAGTCGAAGGTATTTGTTCGAACGTAGGATTTTAAGATTGTAGGTGCTCGAGTCAAAAATATAAAAAAGACATGTTAAAAGTCATGAGATTCTAACTTGAATTCAACAAACACAAAAAGGGCCTTAAGCACCCACCCAAGAACCAACGGACTAGTTTGATCATTTGGTGCTCTATGTTAATTTATACAAATACTTCTTTATTTCTACATAGACATATATATTCCGAGATGAGGTTAATGGGTGCTTGAGCACTCAAAGTACACCATGTGGGTCCGCCCCTGTCTGCTCACGTTTCAAGAAATAATTTTTGAATTAAGTTTCAGTAAGTTTATGTGTTCTAGCATAAATGTTATTGGGTATCTATTATTCATGTAAGTAGAATGATTTCGGTATGCTTCAACTATGCATATAGTTTTCCAAAAGATATCTCATATGATCATTCAATTATGACAAAAATATTTAAGCCCTTGGATTAGAGGTGCTAAAAAAATGCAACTGGTTAATATTGTGAAGTTATTTTCTTAATAACTACTTACGCCTTCTACATTTATTTATTTGTTTATCTTCTAAATTTTCTTATTGACATCAATTACGGAAGCCATGCAATTCTTATTCTAAAAGGCAAGACATGTGACGTGAGAAAAGATAACGGATATTCTTCTTTTTATTTCCCGAATAAAGAAATGTCAACTTGTGCAATCAATTTAGAAGAAAGGAATACATATATAGTTGGTTAGAATGAATTATTTGCTACTCCATCTACAGTTGCAAGTGGCTGCTGTGTCTTTGCAACTTTCTAAGCATTTGCAAATTGCAATATGTCAGTATTGAATTTAACAATTCCAGTTGTTTTATCTGACATTTATCTGTTAAAAAAGTTAGTTAATTTTCATATTTAATGATGTGTGACAATTGGACTAGGAATCTTTGCAACTTGAAACCCCCTTAATTAGGCATCTTTACATGTTCCTAATTTTACATTTATTACACAGAATTTCAAAGCCTAACTAGCCTAACTATAGTAAGATAACTTTCCATCATTATTCTGACTAAATTACCCAATTTTAATCTTTAAGAACATGGGCCAAAGAATATTCCTCAAGCACCATTTTGATTCTTGTTTGGAAGTCAATTTACTTGGGGTTATTTGCATTTAATTAACATTTGCTTGTGTTTATGAAATTTGTGTAAAATAACCTCACTACGGCAATTTTAAACTGTTCACAGGTCATACCGATTGACAAACTTGCTACAGCAAACCCAATTTCTCAATACAGATACATAAACATTATATTCATTGATAACCAAATTATAATAACACCACTTGAATTACAAAGAGAAATATTAAAATAACAAGTAACTAAAGATAGATATAAGAATGAAGATGAGAAGTTAACACTCAAGAAAAAAAAATGAGAGGAAAAAACAGTTTCTTCATAATACACATAATCCTCCATAACCGTAGACGAAAACCATTTAAACTCTACTCAACCTGGATCCCAAACAAATCTATTATTGGGCTCTAATTCTTGGGCCTCTTTGTGGTTTAGTCCCAGGCCCCACAGCTTGGCCAGCCTAGCCTCTGACCTAACGGCCTTCACAACAATACTCCCTCCTGAAATGAGAACCTTGTCCTCAAGGTTCAAGTAGAGACAAACTAACGAGGGAAATGTAACATTCTCGTAAAACAATTACTCAAAATAGTTCAACACCAAAACATATGTTTTGTGTAAACTCCTGGCCGAGTGATTAAGTATAGAAGGTAGTGGCACCTGCAGGTTCTCGACGATAATTTCCGGAGGCATGTTACAAATTCGTAGAAGTGATGAAGAACCTGGAATAACAAGCACTTCCATATTGACTCGAATTGGATCATTGTTAAAACGAACCGATTGAGAGAAAGATCTAAAAGTTCTAAAACCAATCCTAGGAACAACCATTTGCTCAACCAAGCCAAGAACATTACAGAACACATCTGGCCAAACAAATGTCTTCTCGAAGTAGACCACATAATCTTTATGTTTAAAATCAAAACTTGTATATAGGACTAATAGGTCTACATCCCATGCAATGTAAGGACTCTTGGATGCATTATATCTATAACCAACAGAGAACCCAATGAATGGACAAGTTTTGTCCACCTGTAATCAGAGGAGGAGCTAGGTGGGGGCTCATGAGTTCGGACGAACCCACTAGCTTTTTCGTAGACCCTATATTTATATTAGAAAATTAAAAAAAAATTATGTATATTAACTTGTGAAACCCCAAACATATTGATTTAGAACCCCAAACTTCTAATCTTAGTTCCGCCTCTGCCTGTAATTGTGAAACAAGAACTCAAAGGTTCTGATAGTACCAGCATCAAGTCATGCGTTGTAGGATGCAAGCAAAACCACGTACGATTTGATCCTTCAACTGGTGAATCATTAGTGTCACTTTTATTTGCCTGCAGTAATATGTTGCTAATATCCACCATATCAATTTTAGTTTCAACTGTTTTACTACCATAGGAATTCACAAGTAAACAACTTCTCTTTTTTTAATTTCTTAAACAATGCATGTGCCTCTACGTTCTTATTAGAATGTGTTAGAACCAGGAACTCAGAACTAATTCCAGGATCCCATACACCAAAATCTGATGAAATTCCATGAACAGGGACAATGAAGGTAGTCACACCAAGGTTGATTTGAAATTGAGTTAAGAGATGTTGATCAATGAAAGAATTAGAAATTTGACAAGTCGATGTCTTAAGGATTTCCTTAAACTCGTCCACAACTATGGTGGAACGTCCCTTGCAAAGGCTATAAAATTTCATTGAATAAGCAATCTGTGCTACACTCACCACCAGTAGAGCACTTTCATCATTTTCTTCTTCCCCGTAAGATTTTCCATACTCCACATCTGGCATCACTTCATCCGCATGAATTTCACCTTCCAAGGTCTTAATTTTATGAATTTGTGGTTCATTAGAGTCACGATCAATATGCGTTGCATTAACGTACCTCTGTGACAATTCTCCTTGGGGATGTCCATTAAACACTTCGACTGCGATACTTTCAATAGTTATAGATTCTTCACCAGCCCTTTCAATTGGAGTGTCTGTGGGGCAGTTGCTAGTTAACCTTTCGTCAAACACCTTGTGCACATCCATTTTGCTTTTGTGTTCAGATTTCTCTTCATAGATTTTAAGCAAAGATAAATTGGTTATATTTCTCCACTGTTGGAGATTGGACAAACTATATTCGTGCAATTTGAGATGACATTTACGAAAGCGAATCAACACTTTCTCAGCAAAATGTTTTCAATCTACCAATTGTTTGTTCTCAAAAAGCCATTGATACCACTGTAAAGCTGTCCCGTCGAGATAGCACGACGCAAGATATAACTTGTGGTTTTCTGTAATCTCATAGCCTGAGAAATCCATAATTCTGGATTCTGGCCACTGAATCGTTGAAATTCCACCGGGCTTGGGTTACTCGTTGGAAGGTTTCCAACCAACTCTTGTAACAGTGAACGAGTTTCGGTGAGATCCTTTGACCAAGTATCCTTCATGACATTAATTGAATCTTCAATTGTTCGAGATATTTGGTCCTCCATTGAAGAGCTCTGGATGAAAGCATCAATGCAACAAATCCGATTTCTCAATACAGATACATAAACATTATATTCATTGATAACCAAATTATAATAACAACACTTGAATTACAAAGAGAAATATTGAAATAACAAGTAACTAAAGATAGATATAAGAATAAGGATGAGAAGTTAATACTCTAGAAAGAAGATTGAGAGGAAAAGATAGTTTCTCCATAACACGCATAATACTCCATAACCGTAGACGAAAATCATTTAAACTGTACTCAACCTGAATCCCAAGCAAATCTATTATTGGGCTGCCTAATTCTTGGGCCTCTTTGTGGTTTAGTCCCAGGCCCAACAGCTTGGCCAGCCTCTATGGAAAGACGATCCCAAAAATAGGAATATTTGTACGAATGATCCCTTTGTTGCATTTCTGGCTTATTACTTGCAATAAACGTTCCTAAATATTTTAGGCCCTTTGGCCCACTACCTCTTTCCACATTTCAATAGTGGGCCAATATTTTTGATTGTCATATTATGGGCCTTGGCCTAATGCTTGGTGTATATTTCCAACTTCTGAGTAGCAGTACAAATCGAAATTAGGCCATTAGTTGAAAAAGAACGATTATATTAGTACCACTAAGAGAAAAACACCCCACGTAAATAATAAGATCCTATATTATTAAATTTATAGGTATATAGCAAGATTTTATAATATGTAGTAGATTTAAATCTTTCCAAACCCACGATTTTAGGCTTAATTCTAGGTATCATATTTACATTTTGAAATAAATCTAAAGAAGGAAATGCTAATTAGATTTAGCTGAAAATCTCTCTCTAAAATGATCTCAATCGCAATTCCCTCTACCCAAATAATCTCACAAGTTACAAACATGATCTGTTATTATTGCTGCTTTTCTATATTTTCATATTATTCGTTTTCGATTTTAAGTTTTTTTCAAGAAGTTGAAAATCAAGTTAAAAAAAATTAATTATCGTCACTAAAGTAGCTTGAAGTTTAAGTTAAAAAATTGATTAGCTACCAACGAACTTCATTTTGAGTGGACAGAAACATTGAATGAAGCTTGAATCTAAAATTTAAGCTATTTAGCTACATCAAATTTATACAAAATTTAGACACAATTGTATACATAATGCATAGTTGGACTAGTTTGAAATATCTATCTATCCTTGATTTGAGTAATAACATTATTTCCCCACCTCTGCCAAAATTTACCACCACATATTATTATTTTTATCCACCTCTCTTCACGATAATATTTTCACTTATCCTTCTATATGACTCGATCCTTCAACCTATTTTGATTAGTTAAAGCAAGTATCACTTGTAGGCAATAAAACTCTTTCCAACGGGAAATCCAAATTTTACCCCTTCACCAAACAACAGCAGGACCCCTGCAACTTTCTACCTACCTATTGATTGAGGGTGGTTGTTAAACCGGAAAAGATCCGTCCGATTTGGATAATGTGGTTAAGATTGCAATTGCCAATCACATTGAATGCAAGTGGTTCTTCTAGCATACATGGCATCCAAATTGTTTGCGGAGAAAATTGGGGAAGAAGACTGTTACGAATCTAGCCACAATGCAGGACCCAATTGATATACTATCAAATTACATTTGAGACCCGGTTAAAGGAATGAGCATGTGCACTGAAGATGTCAATATATAGAGGATGATTTATCTCATTAGAGTTATGATATTAGTTATGTCATTTTCTTTTAATTATCTATTTTGTAATAGTAGTATGGAGTCTCCCTTTTCTATATTCCTTTTTTTCTTTGATCAGCTTGTAACAAGTTGTTTGATGATCAATACAAACCTTAATTTGTTACAAAGACTTTTTGGATCGAAGAGAAAAAAATCGACGAAAATTAGGAAAGTAGATGCTCCAAAATAGGCTGTAGCTTGTAGCTCTCTTATATACGTTTTTTTTTAAAAAAAACAAATAACTTCTATTTTTGATAAATAAAAAAATATTGTACTACATTCGATAGATTCAAAATATGAATCTCATTTTGTTTATATAGAAATTTTCTCTTATATGATCTCTTTTCAAGTCCAAGGGATTGTAAGCAAACTCAAAATGATTTACCCAAAAAAAGAAAGAAAAAGCAAACTCAAAATGACAATCAATAATAAGATTGTCATTAAAATTGACTTTTTGTACTTGGTATTTATATTAAATTGAGCAATTTAACGTTAAAGGTTATTAAAAATTAAAGTAAAAATACATAAGTATTATTTTACTATTTGTATTCATCTATTTAATGTGTCCGATTAAGTTAATGAAAAATATTTATCAGTATAATAAGAATAGCACGCAAATCATACATACGGAAGGACTCATTACTAGCAGTACAAATCTCAATTGAATGAACCAAAACATGTAGAAATAAAAAAGTATAAATACATAAGTTTCTATGTTTATGATTTTCCTCAACTGGCATTATAATTCACTCAATATCACAATCATAACCGACAAATTACCTGGCAGCCACACCTCATTTTCGTCTATAATGAATAAAATTAAAAAAAATTACAAATCTTAATTAGCAGCTAGCAAGCACTTGCCTATATATTTTTCTCAACTTGTTTGTCTTTTTGTAACACCGCCGTGCGTGTTTCGTGGCCTATTTATTTATTAATTAGTAATTTATAAGTCATATATAGGTGCAGAATTTCTTCAACGAAATGGGAACGTTCATTTTCTTAGGGTCCATAACAATGTTGCATTGAACCCTCTTGTAGAATTTGGGCTTAACCAGTCTTCCCAAAACATAAGCCCTGGCTCGAACCTTGAAATCTAAGGTCAACGAAACTGGTGCTACTGGTTTACCCTCCTTGCTCATCAAGTCCACTCCTCCTCCATACAATGGAATTTTATTTCCTATTAAACTCACCGTTACTGTTCTCTGACTTTTTCTTCCTTGGTAAAACTTCTTTATCTGCTCTAACCAAACACATAAAGAGTATGATTAGTAATTCACCCATAATATGTAAAAAGAACAAAATAAAAATTACATTATCAATGATTTTTTATCCGTAATAGCATGTTAGCTACATTTTAATCGAGAGAGATTTTAGGAACTCAGTTGATTGATAATTTGGATTTTAAATTTATTGATAAGCTAGAGTTCGATTATATATTTCTCATCTTATAATTCTCTCCCTTATTTTCCCTCCCCCTCCCCCACCCCCCTATATAATAATTAAAAATACATAGAAAAAAAGTTATAATTTAACTAGAGATCAAATAATACTTATCAAGAGATTTACATGTAGTCATTTAGTAGTAAGTGATTTAAAGTGTAAATATTTTTAAAGTTGAACTTAAACATATAAAAAAAATAAGACAAGTAGAACAATATATATATATATATATATATATATATATATATATGCGCGTGCATTGTTAGTGTATATATATGTGCTCTCTTCGTTTAAAAAGGAATGACATAGTTTCCTTTTTAGTCTGTCTAAAAAAATGATTTATTTCCTTTGGCAATACTTTAATTTCAACTTTTAATGTGACATGTTTAAGACCACAAAATTAAATGACATTTTGATACATTTGACATAACTTTAATTAAGGATCATAAGATTGATTTTTTTTTTTTTTTTTTTTTGTTAAACTACGAGTCAAGTTAAATTAGATAATTTTTTAAAAAAACGAGTATTAATTATTGTTTTCTAAGTACATCGATCAAGGCACAATATAAATTGAAAAATAATAAGATGTAGTCGACTACTTACCGTTCCTGTAGCGACGGTGAGCTGTGAAAAGGAAAGAACAAGAGGCGTAGACGTTACATGCACCCCAAAGAATGTGCCTGTATTACGAAATATCAGCTTCACTGTAGAGTTCATTGATACCATCACTGTTGCAACTCCCGAGAAATCCATCCCCGATTGAACCCCAAATTCATTATATGAAATACTCTGCACACATTTATAAATCACTTCAATGAAACAACCGGATCTAGATACGGAAAAATTTACAGCTGATCTAATTGTATAAATATTTTTTACGCGATACAGGGAGGAAATATTGGATTACCTTCATGGTAACGACAGGTTTCTGATTTCTGCTGGCACCCCACAAGATCAAAGAAAAGAAAGTGAATAGCAAAAAGAATCCAACAACAAAAGCCAAGAAATAACAGCGACGAGGGACACCTTTACTATAGGCATCGTCATCAAGTAATCCTTCTTCTTCTATAGCATCAAATTCTTTCCATTGCTGTTTATCTCCTTTACGATGACGATGATTATGGTGTCTCCCGCTGTTGCTTCTAGACCCGTTACTCGACTTCTGCGAACCGGGCTTTAGCGAGCCCGAATAACGCGTAGAGGACGAGTCACGAGATTGTCGGCCCGGTGAGCCCATCGGGCTAAGTATAGGAGTGGAGTGGAACGAATTAGTAGTCTTTTCTCCATCATGCGAATCTCTTGACGGGCTTTGGACGTAGTAAACGGGCCGATTCGGAGATGACGGGGCTAAACTCGTCACCTCCGAATCCGTCTTAGCATGATGCGCTGACGACATTGTTGATTGATCTAATAAATTCAAAGAGGAGGAGGAATTAGAGAAATAATAGAGATGAGTAGATCTAGGATATTGATGACTATTAGTGAGTATATGATGAGGAAATAATGAAGTAGTAGTATATAGTAATAGAAAAGTCCAACACCCACGTTGGTCCTAGTTTGTTTATTTGTTTTGTATGCCAAATATTGCGTGAGAGTGCAGTTAATTGAGGGACTGAAGGGCATGGAGATAGGAGACCAAGAGTATCTCTCACAGGAAAAAATAAATGTTAAAAACTTTTTTTTTAGTATCAACTGCCAGTTGGAATTTGATTATTTTTATGCAAGTTTGAGCTAATTTAGACGTACTACCTTCACTATATCTACTTGAGTATTTTTTTTACTCGAAGAAAATAAGTAATCGAATTACAATTTTACTAGCTGACTTCTAATTATTACTATATTTACTTGTTCATTTTTTTACACGAAGAAATAAGTGATTGAATTACAATTTTACTGGCTGACTTCTAATTATTATTATTACTAGAAGTCATCACGGGAAATGAATTGAAAATTATTACTATGTTCATTTAAAATTTTTACTGTATTTTAAAATAGATTTTTCATTTTCACTTGTTATTTTTCACATGTTAAGGAAAGAGATTTTTCTTTTCATATATTATCCTCAATATTAGTTATTTATTCTTAACATTAATTACTTATTCCCCAAACTATTTCTAAAGATCAAAGACTACAAAACAAATTTATATCAATTATTATTTCTTAAGGACGTGCAAAATCCAAAATAGAAAAGTAAAAATAAATGGAAGGAGTAATAATACTTAATATAAGAATAAAACAGATATAAAATGATATAAACTGATTGATGTTGTCTTTATTATTTGTATTTCCAGCTAAACCACACCCATAAAAGGTCAATTTTACTATGAAAAATGATAGATTTGATTTGGCTTTTATTAGAGGCAATGAACTGGTACCTTCCTTTTTTTGGTTTTTTCCTTTTCTTTTTACAAATAGAATTGCAGCCATTAATCCGTAATCTAGTGGTCGGGTGAACAATTATAGTAAGATTTTGTGTTCAAATTACAGCAAAGGTAAGACTATTAGATGGTCCCCCCCTCCACCCACCACCACACCTTTTCCATTCAAACTTTGATCAACAAAGTTACTTAATACGCGTATTGATAAAAAGTAACATGTAACTATACAATTAATCGATATAGAACAACAAGCTCTATTTTAAGCATTCTATAATTAATTATGTGAATTTGATTTGGAGACAACATGAGATTAGTATAGATGTTTTTTTATTGTTGAGCTGTTATTGCATAGATGTTTTTTTATTGTTGGGCTGTTATTGCATAGATGTTTTTTTATTGTTGGGCTGCTATTGCATAGATGTTTCATTTAGATCATTATATATATTTTCTTATCAATTTTTCAGCTAGGCGTTTTTCTTTTTATGATTTTTCACTATTAATATATTTTTCTATTTTATAATTAAGTGACGTTTTTAATTTAGACACATCTCTTATTTCTAGAAAATAAGAAGTATTTTAATATCTTATTCTTAATTAAATGTCTGGAAGGAAAAAGTGATTTTTTTAATAGTGTTAAACTCCATGATAATTTTGGAAGAAAAAAAGAATTTTCTTCATTATGTGTAATACCTCTTATTTTAAAATAAAACTAGGTAAAGAGGCCGCGCTAAGGTGAGTTTTTTGAATTACCACTAATATATTGTGTAATACCACTAAATTATGAAGGCGCAATGAAGCTTATACTATTTTTGGACAACCGTATAATGTGTCCGTAGAGTAGTATATTGAACAGAGCACAGGTGATTGCATTGGACAAGTTGAAGTGGCTGTGTAGGCAGATTATACACCATATGAGAATCCAGTATATCAAATATAGCGGGGAGAAGAGATTTAGTTTAATGTCTTACATGGATGGAGACGACGATATATATGATACATGATATGATAATAAGATATATAGTCGATCAACTGTCAAATGTTTAGCTATATTATTTTCTGTATTAACTCAAAACAACAGAATAATATTACAAGAAAACACATTAAGTAAGCAATTGGGGAAAGGACGTACGTTAGAAACGAAATGGTTGACCCCATTTTATAATTTCTCAATCCATGTCACAAAATGCTAAGTTGCGGACTCTTCACTTTGATGTCGCACCCGTGTCAGATTCTCCAAAAATAGCTCTCCAAAAATACACTACTTCGGAGAATCCGACACTCACCCACTGACAATTTTAAGAGTCTGAGCAACATTGACAAAATGTACCTATGGAAGGAACATTTAGAAACAAAATGGACCATGAAGCATCAATGCATTCAGCAATATGAGGATTCATTATAACTATATACCCACAAACAAGTACAATAAGAAAGGTTACTTGGAGGAGATATAACTTACCACAACTGAGAGCTCAAACCAGAAAACTTTGCAAGAGATCCACAATATGAATAAACTTTGAAAGAAATTCAGTAATAACAACTTGGATCAACGGGGTGCATCAAAAAGTGGGAGTTCTAGTGGGACAAAATCAAAGTGAGCAAATTGTTAAAAATGTATCAGCAGGAAGACATCTTAACAATTCAATTATTTGGTTGTCACAAAACCAACCAAGAAAATTTGAACTCACGATTACAAATGTGGCACCCTAAATTTCCACTGCCCTTCCACTGGATCATAAGAAACAAATTCTGCATCAAGCTCTACTGCTTTCTTAATAAGCATATCTCTGTACTTGTTGACCATTGGTCCATCTTTGTACTCCTTCCTAGTCGATTTGTTGATGCATCTGACATTAAGGAGAGTTGTCTCAGCTGGCTTGTTGAGGCCTTGTCCAACTGGAGGCTTCTTGCTCTCATCCATATAGATGACCACCTCACAATGATTGAACTGGACAGCAGAATCAAGGTCAAGCTTCCGGACATCTATTTTCTCCCAAGAACTTAATGCTTCCATACCCATGTCTTCCTACCACAAAGTCCTTCACGTGGCAACAAAAATCAGCTTCTTCCTTCTCCTTGGATGCTTTGGCATAATGCCATCCACATCCTTATCATCGCCACAATTATCATGATGCATCTCTTCATGCTCTAACTTGGGCTTATCACCAACTTTGTCTCCATCATGCATCCGTACATTTTAAACTGAAAAGGGAATTATTACACAATTAAATAGCAAACTTGGTTAGTTTGGTTCTTAATTCTTGGAACTTGTAAAGTAGAAAGTTAAATTTTATATCCTTGGATATACTCAAATAGATAACAAAAGACAGTTTTTCTAGTGTCCAAAGTCTTGTAAACGAATCACCAATCCGTGAAGTTACTTGGTTTTAATTTTGCACTATTAGAGATTCCAGGCTTTGAGCTTTAACGAAATGCGATCTTGATGGAACAGACATAAAATGGTACTTGATATTAAGTAATCCACTAAAACATTACATGTAACTATGATCATTGATTTATGCATCTATTAGAATCCAGCTTAACCAATCAATGAAAGAAAGGCATGCTTGCATATGTTCATTAAAAACGAAAACTTACTGTCCATAGATGAATCAGCCCCCAATGGAGATTCTGTAGTAGGACGAACCCAGTCCCTTAGAATGATGATGACTTCTGTCCTTAGTACACCAGAAGCGTTTTCTTTATCCATGAAAAAGGATACCTACATAAACAAATATTATAGTCCTGTTAAATCTTCCAGGTTTTACTTGGATTAGAGGGAAATATGGACTTTGTCCTGTATTTTTTTCACCGAAAGGATACCTGTACTTGCAATCTTTACATATGATAGCAACTTAAACTTTTGGTCCATCAACCAAAGCATGCCCAGGAACTACTAAACATGTCTCGCATAAAATTATACTTCTCACCTTTGGTTTATCACTTGTAGGTTTGTATTTATGGGGTGGCAACCTATGCTGACTTAGAGATGAAAGTCGAATTATCAACGGTGCAGGGTTGTTAGAAACCTGCAACCAACCAAAGGATAATTTTTCATATTAGTCTACAATTGTTGTTTTCACCTTAAGCATAATCAATATAGTGAATCTAATAAAAGCATAATCATGTCTGAACTTTGAAGAGTTTGTTTGGAATTTGGACAACTATTATGATGTTTATATCTGATTGGAGAAACACTTAAATTTATTTATATAAACCTACTTGATGCAGTAAAACCAAACAAATATAAAGCCAAAGTCCAGCAACTAGACACAGTACCTCTACCTTGACAGGAAAACATCATCAATTACAGCATAATAAAGGTAATAAATAAATCTGTCTTTCAAGGTGCATAACATTATTAGCAATTGTAATGAGGTATCCCAATTCCCAGTACATCATGTAACTACTGTTGAGTATGATTACATGGTTTGAGACCAATGAAGACATCCAGGAGTCAGGGAGGAGGAACCACAGATGGTACTGGAGCTACAGGAAGTGCCAGAGTTGGCACTGTATCAGCTGCACGAGAAATGGCAACAGCTGGGACCTTAGATGGGTCAGGATAATGCAGCCCGAGAGTCAGCAGACACTCTCTCCCTGATGTGCTCAAGAACCCCAGATGCAGGCCTCTTGTCTTTGCCCTTGCCTCCTGCTGGAGGCTCTGTTCTGTCCTTTTTAGGAGGATTTGCTCCTCCTTCATTTATCATAATACCCGCGCTCTTTTGCGGGGTGGCATGTCTAGGTTAATCCTAACCATATCTACAAAACATCAGGAAAAGAGTTAGAAACAATTCAAACAAAAGCATAAAACACAGTTGCAGACAGACTCGCCGAACTCTTTGACGAGCTAAATCGAGCTCGCCGAAATGATTGGCTCAAAGATCTCAGAAGAATTTGGCATGCGGTGATAGGAAGGCCTTTCGGCGAATCGCCGACAGCTTTCGACAAATAAGAAATAACTCGCCGAAAGTTACAGTGCAATTAAGGGTCAGGGGCGCAGGTAAAGGGCGATCAAAAAGGACTTTCGGCGACCTCAGGCTTCTCGCTGAAAGTTACAGAACTAAACTTCACATTTAACATGAAATTAAAGGCGATCTGGGGATTTCAGCTAACCGCCGAGTGGTTCGGCGAACTTCTCAAATTCAACCCCGCAGCCCCCAAAAACAAAATCAAAACATGCAGTTATCAACTTAAACTAAGACCCATTACATTCATGCCCCAAGATACTCAGACTTCTCACGTCAACCGCTCCATCATTGGGAAAAATACGTCATTCGACATAAATACGGGCTACTTAGACTTCACTCGACTAAACCCAACAATAAGCAAGCCACAAATTTAAACCAATTTCAAGGCACAAAATTACGGAAATTAAGCATTATAGGCATTTATGACACAATATTCAAGTTAACACAGGCACACACATATACAATTATGATCAGAGAGGTCCAGCACATATCACTAAGATAAGATTATTGCAAATTAGTACAAAATCGCTAAATTAAGATTCGAGATTCGAAAAACCTACCTTAGATGCTGATTAAACAAATTGAAATGCTAGGCGGCAAAGTAATCCACTCCAAACACAAATTCGACGACTAAAATGCGATAAAAATGCAAAAATATTGAATACTAAAGTGCGGGTGTGAGTTTGGGAAGTTCAAAAGTGAGGGAAAGTGAAAGAGTTTGAAAGTTTAAGCATTTGGCCTTTAAAAATCGTCCAGTTCTGGCCCATTCAGCGACATTAGTTTTTCTCGGTGACACGCCGAGTGGGCACTTACCTCGCTGAGTTTTACAGGACCTCCAATTTTTGTGGGGTCCAAATGGTGAACTAGATCGTGATCGCCAATCCAGTCGGAGATTCACCAATTAGCTCCTAGGCTCGTCGAGTTTTACAGACTCCAATTTAAAAATATCTTAGTCAAACGGCGCTTCAATTCGGGCTTATCGACCTCTTCGGTGATGCGCCGACTAGACCTTTAGCTTGCCAACCTGCAATTTTTAAATACCTTCCACACTTTGACTTGCACAATCAAACACACCATTATTTCAAACTAAAAAAGAAAGAAAATAAAACTTGGGTTGCCTCCCAAATAGCGCCTTAGTTAACGTCATGGCACGACGCAAGTCCACACTCAAACTTCAGTCTTGAGGTTGGCTATAATATCACTAGGCAACCCCCCTTGCTGCCTCGGGTTTAAATGAGACGAGATATGACCCATTTGGGTCTCCAACTGCTTAATCGAAATGGAATGGGAGGTAACAGTCTGACTAAGGGTCGACACTTCTTCTTTCATTTCTTTTAAAATCTTATTTGACCCATCAACTTTGTTGAGGATACGAGAAAACAATATCCTCCAACCGGCCACCTTTCGAATCCTTTGGCTTTTGGCGCTCATGGGGAGGCACATATTTATCCTTCTCCCTATTCTTTCAATTGGGATTTCGATCCCTCCATTCTTGATCACGATCCTTCCAACATTCATCCATATTCTAACCTTAGTTACCCCCTGCCTCGGGTAGTTTGAACGATAACCACCTTGGTTAGCTAGGAAATTCACCTCTTCGCTGTACATAGCCTCAAACTTTGCCTCATCAGGGATTAGCACACCCGATACCTACGATATTGACACTCCGAGAACCAGCTCCCATGATATTCTTATACAAAATGTCAAGTTGTGTCATGATCTTGGCCATGATCTGGTCCCTCTCGTGGTCTTTCTCCATCTACTCTTTGGTCAATTTGAATGTGAGATGGGAGACCTGATCTTCGCGGGTGTACCAAGCCCAATTGATTGTGGTTCCATCCAAGAGCTGAGCCGTTATCACATAAGGTTGCTGCATCAAACCTCCTGGAGAAAGTTGGCCAGCAACACCCTTGTTTACCGAATCAAGGCTTCGGTAAAAATACTATAGCAACACGTTATCAGGTAAGCCATGAGTTGGACATTGGAGCACCAACTTCTTGAATCGTAGCCAAGTTTCATAAATTGGCTCGCCCTTCAGACGCTTGAAGCTCTGAGTGTTGTCCCGAAGAGTCATTATCTTCGAAGGAGGGAAAAATCGCATTTGAAATACGGTGGTCAACTCCTCTCATAAAGTGATTGATTCACATGGCAATTCAGCCAGCCACTTATATGTTTCTCCCATAAAAAAGAACGAGAAAATCTCAACTGGACTGACTCTTGGGATATGCTCTTGAAGGAGAATGATTTGTATACATCCACGAAGTTTCAAATATGCTTATGGGGATCCTCATGAGTCAAACCACCGAGCAACCCCTTTAATTATAAGAACTGCAACATAGTACTTGTGATGTGGAACACCGCATTCTCTTTGGCTGGGGGCAAACGAATGGCACCAATATCACCCATAAGATAAGGGTCATTAGCATTAGGCTCGCTGATATCGTTGAGGTTATCGATGTCATCTTTGATGGCCTACTTGGCTGCCATTGTTGCCGTTCACACTCATACTTCCTGTTTCAAAACGCAAACAAGCAAAACAAAACTAAAATTAAGTAAGTTTAACTATGACTAACAAGAACAAAATTCAACTTAACTAAAGAATCTTAACCAATACCACTCCCCGGCAGCGGCGCCATTTTGATTTTACATATCAGGACACTTCTTCCAATTCTAAGTGTCAACGATCGTTAGTCAGTAATACAACGAAACTAAGTGAGTTGGGATTGAATCCCACAGGGAGTGGTACGTGCTTAAAATTCAAGAGTCAAGTGCAAATATGTTCAAGTCAATCATAGGTAAAGGCATTTACGAATAAAAGCATATTTCAAATTAAAGGTGACACAAGTGTCAAATATGGGGGTTTTAATTGTAATTATCAACTACAACAACAACAGATAACACGAATAAATAAGTAAAAAGACAGATTCTTGGAATGTGATTGGATTATGGGCTAAGGTAGACAAATGGGTGGTTGCAACTGATGTAAATAGCTGTAAATCAGTGACTAAGCTAGACTTTAGTGGGGTAAACTTTCGCTCAAACGATTTACCTCGAATCAAATTGGTTTATCTCGAACACCAATAAACATCAATTAAGAACAGCCTACGTTTTACGCCATTAACTTTCTCGAGCTGAATGTGTGGGAAAGAGTTTAGGATTCACTCTCTCGTGTTGAACCCATGACAAACCAAATACACAGACCATCAAATCAATAATCTTGGTCTTAAAACCTCTCTCTCGAGTAAGCCAAACACACGAAATTAAAGTTGCATTTGCAACTACAACCCTTTAAATTAAACCACAATAACTGATCAAAATCACTTTTAAACAATATTTAAACTATCAATTAACAATACTTAGCACCTAAATCAACCCATAATCACATAAACACACCTCAAGAATTGGGGTTTTTGCTAGCCATTATAAAAAGATAGAAGTCGTTACCAAATTGTGTTTCCATCAACTGGGTATGATTAATTTCGTCTTTACAAAGGTCAAGGTTGAAGAATCTCAAAGACCCACTTCCAATTTCTCAAAAATGAAAATCTTCAATTCTTCAAAGCTAAGGAAAATATTGTCTCAATACTCTCCGTTCTAAGTTCCAAACTTGAAAATTGAATAATAATAAAACTTGGATACTAAATTAAGAATTTAAAAATGTGTTATAGTCACTAAAAATGTGCTGCGAAGGACCATTCGGCGCAATAAGTTGGGATTGCCAATCCACTCGGCGATCCTCCCTTTGGTCAATTCTATCGCCTTTTTGCTTTGGCCTTCAACATCTTCAAGTTCTGTGACTTTGGGCGATCTAGCACTGCATCGCGGAATCATTCGGCGACTTGCCGACTGCTCCTTTCTATCACCGACTCGATTTTCTCCTTCAGGGCTTGGCACACTGGAACTTTAGGCGAGATCATGGCCATTCAGCAACTCCCCCAATGGGTTAAGCGATCATCGGGCCCTCTTTTCTTCGTTTTTTAAACTGTCTTATTCCTCTTTGCTCATTAGTGTCCGTGCTTTGTTCCTCAATCCAAATACCTGAAAATCAAGGATTTACATTAGTTATTGGCACAAAATATGCATATGAGGACACTAAATCTATTAAAATAAAGTCCTAAATGAGTCCAAATTATGGACTTATCAAATATGCACCCATCAACATTGCAACTAGTGCATGTGATTTTAGGTCTTTTTGGTATAGAGTGAATAAGTTAAAAAATCTTAATTTATCACCATTTTGCGAGTTTTATACCTAAACTAGTTTATTGACCCAATTCTTGTGATACTA
This sequence comes from Solanum bulbocastanum, assembly GCA_037074985.1. NCBI lineage: Eukaryota > Viridiplantae > Streptophyta > Magnoliopsida > Solanales > Solanaceae > Solanum > Solanum bulbocastanum. The sequence goes on along the minus strand of CM073598.1, from coordinate 36,438,437 downwards.
TTTGGTAGTTTATGAGGGTCTGATTAAGAGTTAGCTGATATCAGATTGAAAAAGAATGTGAGGGTAAGCAGATTGATACAACTTTATTAAAGAACGTTCTTTTGATGTATTTGTTGGAATTGGAAAGGGAAAATGGAGTATTATGTTAATGACTTTGAAGATGCAATGCTTAGAGATACTCGAAAAGCTTCAAGTTGGATTGTGGAAGATTCTTATTCGTATTATACGTTGAAGGTACAATTCATTTTTAGAATTTTCTCCATAAACAGTTGGTTATTGCTTTAAGTTGCCCGGTTAAATTGTGATACACATGCTTTGCTAACACAGCTACAAGAGTATTTGAAGAAAGAGAAGGATAGAGTGTGTCATTATATTAATCTCCATGTTAGTAATGAGAAAAACTTCTGGAGACTTTGCTTTTTGTTTTTGTGATATTAGTCCGCTGCAGCCAAATCTTAAGTGTGATATTACTTAAAGCATATCTTCTTCGTTGGTGCGAGGTGGTGGTTAGTCTATGATTTTTTAAATTTTGTTCAAGGAAATAAAACATGAAAGGAAAGTTAACAATCTCATATTTCTACAGTAATGTTCATTTGGTTTAAAAGTATTCGCCTGATAGATACTTGACTTGGAATACTAAAAATTCAGGCGCCTCCATCATGTTGAAAATCTTCCTTTAGTTGGATTTATTTTTAGTGTTGAGTCCAAATTTGTGCTGCAGAAAGTGATAAACGAATTATTGATTCTATATACCAATCAGTTACTTGAGAAGGAGCATTCTGGATCCCAAGCTTTGCTTAGAAATGATTATGTATTGATTCCTTGTTTTGCTTTACACTATTATTTACTGGTAGTTTCGATTTAAATGCTATTTGATTCTCTCTCTCTCTATCTGTTCTGTCCTTAATCCTTACGACTCCACTCTCTTTTGTTCGCTCAAATAAGAGGATTTATCTCAATTAGGGCTATAGGCTATTCAGAATTCCGAATGAATTGGAAACTGTTGCTAATATGTTTGAACAGGTACGTACTTTTGTTTTCTATGACAAAAGGATTGGTTATTTAGTTTTTCTGATTTGTCTTAACATATGCTGACTATACATATTCTAAAGCAGTTCACTGCTGAAGACATGGACTTGGTGCAACAGTCTGAAGATATGTAAGTAACAAGGTGAATTGTCCATGTCCCATAACATTTGTTTAATGGTATTACACACAATGTTTCATCTGAATTATGTAAGGGTCTGTGAATTGTAAGCGAGTCAACAAATACGTGCAAGATGGTCCATGTCCTCACATAACTCTAACCTACCCCAGTGATGATAGAGAAGAGGGTAAATCTTAGTGTCCTTTCCATGAAAGGTATGAATGAATTGATGAATCAGTCCATTAATTCCTTGTCTCTGGTACCTATGCATTGAAAGATCCTTATAAACTTAGTGTCAAATTTGAGGCAAAATCAGTAAACAAGGCCACTCCGATTAACCTGTCTCACCACTCTTACTGGAACCTCCATGGTCACAACATAGGTGACGTCTTGTCTCAAATTTTTCAAACTATGCATCACACATCACTCCAGTGGATAATCTATGTTATGTTAAATCAATGTGAAAATTGACTCCTGGCTCGGTATTGTCATTTAATTTAGGTTACTTCAGTTGTATTTTATTTATAGATGTGTAACTCGACTACCGAGTATGACATACCTTTAAGTTTCTCTTCATGACCTCTGAATGTTCAGTACTATTTACCTCAGATCCTGTATACATAATTTTAGATTGAACATTGACTGACGCTCTTTGTCTTCTCTAGTGAAGGTTATGTAGTCTTCACAGGCTAAAGGGAATAGTTAGAAGTTAAATATGTTGCATATATTTTACCTTCTACTTCGTGCTTCATATACGTATTTGATTTCCACAGATTTGTACAATCTTTGTGAGTAATATTGGAAGAAACCTATTGTTTCTAGTTGAAGGTGTGTCTCTACTGCTCCTCAAATTTGTTCGACTTGTTTATTTATGGGTGCAGTGCAGTGTGTTTCATATGATTGTTTATTTGTGGGTGCAGTGCAGTGTGTTTCATATGCTTGTTTATTTGTGGGTGTACTTGATTTCTAAGACCTTGTAAGTTTTTCGAAATTATTAACAACAACTAGTCACCTGGCGCCTATTCAGCAGGACCTGGACTGACATTCTTTAATATCAAATGATATTTCCAAGTACAGAAAATCAACAGCACACTGGCTCATAGTTTCATAAGAAGGAGGAACATCTGTGCTTTCAGAATTGTCGTCTGTTTCTTCTTCGCCTTAAATCCTATTGTGACAAAATTATTCAACCATGTGGAAGAATCAACATCAATAGCCATTTTTGAATCTTCACTTGCAGCAGTAGTTGGCTGTGTTTTTCTTGGAACAAACTTAGGTGCATGTGGATTCATGATTCTTGGATAATCGTAACTGCTTATTTGAGTAGCAGGCTTTTGGTACTTCACATATCCGTTTTTCATGAGAACATGACTTGTCCTGTGGTACTTGCAGTCTTTTGTCATGATCATATTGTTCGTAACTATTGATATATTACTCTCAACAGGGATTCATAGCAGGATTTATTCAATGCAATGGGATCCATGTACGTTGCAGTGTTGTTCATTGGAGTTACAAATAGCACTGTTGTCCAACCATTTGTTTTCGTTGAAAGATTTGTTTCATACCGAGAGAGAGCTGCAGGGATGTACTCAGCTTTACCATTTGCATTTGCTCAGGTGTCCCCCTATTTCTGTTTCCTTTGCAGTTAAAAAAAAATACTTCTTTTTTCTTTGGTATTCTTAACAGTGCTCCAATTTTCTATGCAGGTTGCTATTGAGTTTCCGTTAATGTTTTCATAGGTAATAATATACAGCACTATATTCTATTCATTGGCAGATTTTGAGTGGAGTGCATCAAAAATTTTATGGTACAGCACTATATCGTTAACCTTTGGTACATCTTGAACAGGCAGTACTTATTTCCAACCACTGTCATGGAATCTCCGGATAGCCCAAAAGCTAAAGTTATATATCGGGATTTCAAATCATTTGACATTTCTCTTGATGCTGTACGTGGAACTACGTCGAAATTTAGTCTTTTAGAAGTTTGACAGAATTACAATGCAAAGCTTTCTGATTTTGGATTGGTGAAGGATGGGCCAATTAACTGTAAAAGCCATGTATCTACTAGAGCGTTATGCTGCTTCCGAGTATATGGCCACAGGTAATATACAATTTCAATTTACTCCTAATTGTTGTTATGCTTTACTTGAACTGAGCGTCTGTTGGTAACAACCTCCCTACCTTCATATATGTTGTTGTTGTATTTTCAATTTGCTCCAACCGTTTCTGTACGGACATGGCCCTGCTCACCCAAGTTTGTTTCTGTCAGAGCGTTTGACATATATATTTCAGTAATGTTTCTCTTAAGAGTAATCTCCTCTTTTCAGTTCTTGATAGTCGTCTATATGTCTAATTTGCAAGTCTTTCATACTCGAGAATATGTGGTTTGAAAGAAATTGGAAGTGTAATGCTATTTGGATTGTTCTGTTATTTAACCCTATTTAAGAATTACGTCTTTCGGTTTAAATGTACAGCTTTGAAACTTCCCCTTTCTGCTCTGATAGCCTGGAGTAATTTTGTCTCACCTTCTGATTGTCACCTCTCATGTGTAGGTCATATAACCGCCAGAAGTGACGTGTACAGTTTCGGGGTTGTTCTTCTAAAAATGTTGTCAGTCGTCGAATGATGGACAAAAACCGCCCTTACGGGGAACATAATCTAATCGAATGGGCTAAGCCTTTGCAAAGACAAGTGTGTCATGGTTTATTCACAAATTAAAGTTCATCACAGTAAAATAGATATTGGGCCCGTGCGTGGCGCGCAGCACGGGAAACTCCCCACTAGTTTTAATAATAAGTTCAAACATAACTAGCAAAAACTATTTACAAGTTCACATTGAATCTATCGATTGCTAATGAGAAAGGAAGTTATGGTGTTTGGTTGTCCCCTGATTTTGTGATTACGCTTTGTATTCCAGGCTGTGTGACTGTGTCAAATATTATTATCAGTATTTTACCTCAAAATTAAATAACAGATTTTTTTTATTAAGAATCTTAACAAATTGAATAAGAATAAGGACCTGAATGCATTCATTAATACGAGGATTCATTAGAACTATTTACCCACAAACAAGTGAAATAAGAAAAGAATAACTGGAGATAAAAGCAGAAAACTTTGCAAGAGATATACACAAAATGAGTAAACTTTGAATGAAATCCAGTGAAAACAACTTGGCTCACTGGCAACAAAAGTGCGTAAAAGAGTGGGACAAAATCAAAGTGAGCTAATTCTAAAAATATCAGTTGGAGGACATCTTAAAATTCAAACATTTGGTTATGCCACAAAATCAATTAGAAGTGTGATACCCTAAATTTCCACTGCCCTTCCACTGGATCATAAGAAACAAATTCTGCATCTTGTTCTACTGCTTTCTTAATAAGCATATCTTTGTACTTGTTGACCATTGGTCCATCTCTGTACTCCTTCCCAGTCGATTTGTTGATGCATCTGACATTAAGGAGAGTTATCTCAGCTGGTTTGTTGAGGCCTTGTCCAACTGGAGGTTTCTTGCTCTCATCCATATATATGATCACCTCGCGATGGTTGAAATGAACAACAGAATCAAGATCAAGCTTCCGGATATCTGTTTCTCCCAAGAACTTGATGCTTCCATACCTATGTCTTCCTACCACAAAGTCCTTCACGTGGCAACAAAAACCAGCTTCTTCCTTCTCCTTTGATAGCAACTCCTCTATAGGAGGAACTGTGTAGTAATCAGCACGTTGAAGCTTTGGCATTATGCCATCCACATCCTTATCATCGCCACAATTATCATGACGTGTCTCTTCAGGCTCTAACTTGGGCTTATGAACAATTTTGTCTCCATCATGTATCCCTACATTTTAAACAGAAAAAGGAATTCTTACACAATTAAATAGCAAACTTGGTTAATTTGGTTCTTAATTCTTAGAATTAAAATAGCAAAAGTCAAGTTGTATATCCTTGGATATATCAAATAGATAACAAATTATAATTTTCTAGTGTCCATGATCTTGTAAACGAATCACCAATCTGTGAAGTTACTTGGTTTTAATTTTGAACTATTAGAGATTCCAGGCTTTGAGCTTTAAGGAAATGGGATCTTGATGGAGCAGACATAAAATAGTACTTGATATTTAAGTAATCCACTAACTAAAACATTACATGTAACTATGGCAATTGACTTATGCATCTATTAGAATCCAGCTGAACCAATCAATGAAAGGAAGGCATGCATGCGTATGTTCATTAAAATAAAAGCTTACTGTCCATAGATGAATCAGTCCCTTGTGGAGATTCTGCAGTAGGACGAACCCAGTCCCTTGGGTTTTCCCTTGGAATGATGATGACTTCTGTCCTTAGTACACCAGAAGCGGCTTCTTGATCCATGAAAAAGGGTACCTACATAAACAAATATTATGGTCCTGTTAAATTTTTAAGTGTTTTACTTGGATTTGGGGAAAATATGGACTTTGTCCTGTATTTTTTCAACGAAAGGATACCTATACTTGCAAATCTTTGCATATGATTGCAACTTAAACTTTTGGTCCATCAACCAAAGCATGCCCACGAACTACTAAACAAGTTTCACATAAAATTATACTTCTCACCTTTGGTTTATCACTTGTAGGTTTGTATTTCTGAGGTGGCAACATATGGTGACTTAGAGATAAATGTCGAATTATCAAAGAAGATCTTCGTCTGACTGTAGCAAGGTTGTTAGAAACCTGCAAGCAACAAAAGGATAATTTTTCATAATAGCCTACAACTGATGTTTCCACCTTAAGCATAACCAATATAGTGAAGCTAATAAAAACATAATCATGCCTGATACTTTGAAGTTTTAATTTGGAATTTGGACAACTATACTGATGTTTATATCTAATTGGAGAAATACTGGAATTTGTTTAGTATATAGCCAAAAAAATATAAAGCCCCAGCAACTAGACACAGTTACATCTACCTTGACATGAAAACATAAACTATACAACATTATAAAGGTGACAAATAAATCTGTCTTTCAAGGTACATAACATTGTAACAATAGTAACGAGGCATCCCAGATTCCCAGTACATCATGTAACTTCAAAGTAAGTGTGATACTTGGTTTGAGAACAGTGAACACATCCAGGAGCAACATTAATTATAATTACTTGTTCAGAAATGTGAAACTTACAGGTAAACTAGAAATTCCATACTGGATGGAAGTTTCCAAATACGGGTGCTCAACTGAGATTTGGACTGAGGGTTGTGTTTCAGCAGGAGGCATATTTGGTGATTGCTTGACTTCCATGATTATCGAAAAGTAAGACCTGAAAATATGTTAAGGTTTAGCTGGTGCATGAGAAAGTACAAAAAGAAAGATCTCGGAGGCAAGAAAAAGAAGAGACACAAGAAGAATAAAATGATCAGACTAAAACGAGAGGATTGTGCAGTAATAACTGAGGCAGCAGAAGTAAAAAGAATGTGAGGGAAGTCTAGAAGTCAAAATTAGGTAATTAATAACACACGAAGTAAAGTAAAAGAACAGATAGTTAAGTTTGATACTCACTGTTGGCCATTCATACTTGGCTGCTGACCAACTCCTTGTCCAATTTCTGAGCAACTAGCACCTTCTTACAGGAAACAGGTGCCAGGAGGATTAGTTACATTGATTACAATCTAACATACAATCGACATCAAAAAGAGCAAAACATACTGCAGAAGTGTACCTGTTGTTGGGTGAGAAACGTTGGTTGTTGGGAGTGTTGCTCCAAGTTTAGGAGTCATTTTTGGCTGCAGAGGACCAAAGAACAGAGGCCACAAGAGTGGGCAACAACTTAGATGTACAACACCGCAATAGAAGTGCTTCACCGATTTTATAGACCACAAGATGCCTTTTATATTATTTATGACAGAAAGCAAATGGCGGAGATATATAAATGAGATCTAATTGCATATACGTTCAGAAACACTTACAGTATTTTGATTCACAGCAATTGGAGTGCTTGAAACATTAGAAAGTCCTGTTGGAGTAGGCTGTGACTGCTTTAGGCAGTTCAAGCATAATGTGGATTGTGAAGCGCCTCCTGTAGTTAAAACAGGAGTTGGAGAAAAAGAGTTCTTCTGATCAAAATCAGTGCCTGATGGCTTAGTTAACCAAGGATATGTGGAAGATGAGACTGAACATGGAGATAGAGGGGCAAATGTTGATAAAGACAATGGGTTCCTTAATGGAGAAAAGGTGGAGGCAGTAAAAGAACTGGAAGCTGGTTTAAAAGGTGCAAACTGATTTGAATTGTTCCACGGAGAAAAAGAAACATCTGAGGCAGTAGATTCCACTCTATTTCTAGTGCCACAAGAGTTCAACAATGATGGGTTTGGGGGAAATATATGGGAAATGGACTGTTGTGCCTTTGTAGAATTTTTTGATAGAGAGTCAACCCCTGCTCTTTCCACTGCAAATGTACTTGGAAAATGGGAATAAAAAGGTTGATCAACAGTTGATTGGTTTAACACTGGTGATATGAAAGGCCTAGTGTTGTTGATGAGACCAAATCCCTGTGCACCGGAAACACTAAATGAAGAACCACATTCCTGACCTGCAAATTCACCCATGAAGTATAAAAATGTTAATGAGATACAAGGTAGATTTCTTTGTTATCTACAGATAAGAGAAAAAGTTAAGGATACCTTTATCACCTAACTGGTAGTCCTCAAACCTCAACTCCTCCTGACTTTTATCTTGATAAGTCTGCATTCCACAAATGGATTGAATTTCTCCACCATTGAGACATGTGCCATCTATATCTGGAGTTGCAATGTATGATGTTATTCTACTTCCTTTCTGGTTAATACCAAATGCGGACTTTCCAAAACCAGAGCTCTGGAGCAAAGATGTTGTACTTTCTTTTCCTGGTTTGCAAATTTGATCTTAGATTGAACACTCAAGATATTCAAAAATATAAAGTAGGAATAAATGGTACTTAGTAATATTTAACAAAAGCTCAACATTGATTTCAGATCATTTTACAGCATATAATAATGCACATTGAACAGTATATGATCTTATATCAATCGGCTCATCTAATCTAGATTACAGAACAAAACTCTCCCTCAAACTGTTGAATAATCTGCTCCAACACATGAGAAAATGGACAATAAAGCAAACCTTTGATCCCTAACATGGATATTGCTGGTTGGCCAAAGGAATAGGAATTAAAACTTGGGGTGCCAAAGTGTGAGTTGCTTGAAACACCAAATGAAGTAGCTTGTAAAGATCCAAATGCGGAGATGCCTGAGGCATTGGCATCTCTGGACCAAAACAGAGGTTCATTGGCCACGCTGTTAACTTCATATTTCTTTCCAAATGTTTGTGAAGTGGATGAGCCCGGAAATATGATTTGTGTTTGACCAAATGTAGCATTCATTGATGCATTAAAGGATAACGTTCCTGTAGTTAGAAATGCAGATTGAATTGATTTGCTAATCACTAATTTTAGACAACTACAAGGCATCAATAGCTGGCACAAGATTGGTTCCAGAAATAGTAAACAATAACATTACCCGCCATAAGAAATCCCACTGAGATATTACAGTTATTACTAACATTTCTGGAGAAGAGTACAGCTCAATCTGCATAGCTACTTTCACAACGAGAAGATTTAGGCTTTCGACCAATTCCAAAGCCACTTTGCTGCTCTAGAAAAGTAAATATGATATCTCTCCTTTCATGAAATTAGCAGTATAAGTGTAGCATCTATATATGCCATTCCTCACCTGGACCACAGGCGAGAAAGAAAGCTGTACTTAATCCATTTGGCAGAGAAATCATGGGAATAACATGTTCAAATAGTGTTTGTAGATCATTCCCATTTGTAAAAAAAAAAAAAAAAAAAAAAGAAGAAGAAGATGAAGACAAATGTTTTATTTTGTCTGTGCATCCTTCGGTCCTAGTTCTCTGTAAACTTCTATTTTGTCATGTTTAGAGGAGGATTACTTGGTTAACTGACATGTTATACCCTAATAGTTGTGATCTCTGCAATCTCTTTCCTATTTATCTATTTCACTTGTCAGACGAAGTAACTCACATTCTTTTAGCACTCTAATAAATTAATGTTCTGACATAAAGCATGCTATTAGTGCTACAACATTACTCAGTAAGTTGAGCCTAGCATCACAAATTCACAGCAACCCACCTCTTGTCGTTGTGACTTAGTTCTTTCAGACGCCTTTCAAGCTTAAATTGAATATCGGGACAGTTTCTTTTAGCACCATTTTTCAGATTTTTAGGATTGTATAAACTCCTCATGCATCGGACACAACTCCTTCCTAATTCTATTCTTCTGGTGTGGCATTCTTTGGCCATTGTTCCTACTCACGTGCTCTCATTTTTTATGTACTGAAAACAGTCAGCCTGATTGAATCACTCACTGTTACCTTTTTGCATTTTGACTGTGACTTCATATGAAGTTCCATATTTCAATTTCTGCTCTCTCCCTCTTTGTTTTATTTGATTGGTAAGTTTTGTTCTCTTTTAGCCTTTTCATTAAAAATAAATCAAACAAAACATTTTGTTAATTCACCTGTGCTCCAAAGATGCATGTACAATGTGAAGTTTAGGTTACTCCTGGTTAAAAAAAAACTGTAGGTTGTTCTTGGTCAAGCCTACAACTATCAATTGGAGTAGTCATATGTATCCTGTTGATGTCTCCAGTTCTAGATGCACCTAATCAAATGACTAAAACCAAATAAACAATGTGCTGAATCATTCAAAAAATGGACATGCATGTGCGCCAGGTACATTTTAAGCTCATTACCAGTGTGGACATTCATTATAAAAGATTATTCGTCTTCCATAGGCAACCAATATTCCCACCACTGTTGCCTTCTCCACCATGGTGAAATCATCCCCAAAATGCACCCAAACAGCCATACAATAGCTTGGCTTAATGGTCAAATGCCTAGATTTTTGAATGATCTTTTGGATCGCGTAACCTGGGGAAGAATGAAATATTGGGCAAGTTCATTTTCTCAGGTGGGAGGAGGACAACCTTTTTAAATTACCTCATGGAAAATACCAATAAGTTAAATGGTCATTCTTCTGAGTGTACTTGGACAGACACCAAAGAATTTGTTTGAAATTAACTTAATTGCAGGAAGATATGCACATATAAAGGTAGCAATAATATATTTGAAGAAAACTTTATCTGAATCACATAAGAGAATAAGCATACCTTTATCACCTAACTGGTAGTCCTCAAACCTCAACTCCTCCTGGCTTTTATCTTTATAAGTCTGCATTCCACAAATGGATTGAATTTCTTCACCACTGGGTCCTGTGATATTGCTCTCTGGAGTTGCAATATATGATGCTATTCTACTTCCTTTCCGATTAATGCCAAATGCTGACTTCCCAAAACCATAGCTCTTGAAAAAAGGTGGTGTACTTTCTTTTCCTGGTTTGCAAATTTCATCAAGATTGAACACTTAAAATATCCAAAAATACGAAGTAGAAATAAATAGTACTCAGTAGTATTTAATAAAAGCTCAACAGGGATTTCAGATCAATACAGAGCATATAGATTAGAGAACATAATTCTCCCTCAAAATGTTGATTAATCTGCTCCGATACATGAGAAAATGGACAATAGAGCTAACCTTTGCTCCCTGACATAGATATTGTTGGTTGGCCAAAGGAGTATGAATCAAGTCTTGGGGTGCCAAAGTGTGAGTTGCTTGAAACACCAAATGCAGGAGCTCTTGGATATCCAAGTATGGAGGAGTCTGAGACATTGACATCCCTGGACCACACCAAAGGTTCATTGGCCACACTATTAAAGTCATATTTCTTTCCAAATGTCGGTGAAGTGGATGAGTCCATAGATACGTTTTGTGCTTGACCAGATGTAGCATTCGTTGCTGCATTAAAGTCTAATGGTCCTGCAGTTAGGAAAGCAGATTGGATTGATTTTCTAATCACTAATTAAAGACAACTACGAGCATGAATAGCTGGCACAAGATCTGTTCCAGAAATTGTAAGCAATAACACTACCGCCCATCATAAGAAATCCCATTGAGATATTGCAGTTAATACTAACTTTTTTTTAGAAGAGTGCCGCTCAATAAGCATAGCTACTTCCACAAGGAGCAGATTTAACTTTTCGACCAATTCCAAAGCCTCCTTACTTCTCTAGAAAAGTAAATATGATATCTCTCCTTTCATGAAATTGGCAGTATAAAGTGTAGCATCTATATATGTCAATCCTCACCTGTGTATATCATTCCCAATTTCCCATGCAATAGCCTATTTGGACAGTGTATGGAAAATACAGTTTATAAAACATTGTAATGTACCAAACTCAAGCTAGAAAGAAAATTAAGCTTTGGAGAATATGCAAGAAAGTGGGGAATTCTTCAAGAATATACAAGAAATTTGAAAATTGTGTCGCTAATATATGAAAACACATTCTTGTTATCAAAGAATCATGATATATAAGTAATCTGTTTTTTTCTTTTCTTATACTACTGTGTTGCCTCTTTTCTTGGAACCTAGTTACATCGATTGTTGAACTTGATTTCAACTACATTGATTCATATGCTTATGTAGTAATCAAGAAAATATACTTAGAAAACCATAAAAACAGAACACAATGCATAAAAGCATAAAGAATGAAGTTTTACTTACTTGTAGCGGTGTTTCCCAAAAATATAGACATGACACAGACAAAGCAAGAAGAAGAAGAAGGTGAAGGTGATTGCAGTGGAATGGTGGTATATATATATTATTATAAAATAGAGAAGAAGAGGTTAGTTGCATAATCTCTACGCACACTTTAAACCGCAAGCGTGTTGCTTACGGTTTAAGCTAATGGATTTTCCAAATTTTTTCTAATTTAATAAAGTCTTTCTCGTATATAGGACTAGACTAAAAACACCTTTTTTTTTTTCCTCTCTAATTTTTTCTTTAATTTGATGGAGTATCTTTTTATCATTCAATTATTTGTAAATTCAAACTACAGTAGAATTTCTCTAAAATAATATTTAATAAATTATTAAATTCTTTAAGATAAAACTTTTCTCCAATCTTGATTTGGGTCAATGTAAAAATCACTAATTTTGATAAGATAATATATTTTTCAGAAGACTCTATATAAATGTATAGTCTCATACTTTTATTAATATTAGAAATTAACAATTTTTTAAAATTACAAACTTATCTAAGATAATTTAGTGAAATATGATTCTAGTGCTTTTATTTTGTTTTGTTAAAATTTAAATATAGTTTGAGTTATCTCTAACTTTTTTTATTACAACCAAAAAAATTTGATGTTGTCTTCTCGAACTGCACCAAAAAATTATGAAGAATTCTATATGTAATAAGTGTTTTGTTACGCGCAACTCGTAATTGGTTTGAAAGTTTTTTTTAATATTGTCTTCAATCACATCAGTAAATATTATTTTCTTCAATGGTATTCATAATTTTTCTAAGTTTTCGCATCTTAATATGTATCATCTTATTTTTAATCGAGTAATGCAACATGCTATTAACATTCATTTTATTACGGTAATCGAGATCATTAATTATGGGCTCAAATTTATGAATATCGTTTTTACAAATGGGTTCATTTAAATTCCTAAAAACTTCATTGAATCTCAAAAACACTTTCTAAATTAATAAATATTGATGTATTAATTAAATAATATCTTTATAAAATGATAATATTTCATGATCGCAATTATATTAATGGTAGATAATTCTATCATATGCTCTATTAATTTAGAGATTCTATTATATGCCCTTTAAAATACTAAGTTTCACTTGTTTATATATAAAAAAAATGAAATTTACAAGGTGAGTAAGTAATAGTATCAATTTGAAGGATAAAATCCTAGCAACGTAACTTCAATAGATAATTCTTTAAAAGTGGGAAAGAACAAAAACTAATTACTTTGTTAAAATTAATTTATTATCTTCTAATTTATTTTTCTCCATCTCTTTTTTACCAATTCCAAAAAAGAGAATATACTAATGTGCTAGTTTCAGAAAATACAGTACAAAAAAAGGATATAAAAATAATTTAAACACCTCAACTAAAAAATAACTTCTACAAAAAAATGTTTTTTCATGTAATATAAGTTAAATCTAAAATATGGAACACAAACAAATATTCGTTTTTCAGCCAATGAGATTGTACGTGTGATGTTGAACTCATCCCCTTACTCTCTTTTGTATAACAATTAACGAGATGAAAAGAAAAAACATATTGCCACGAAATCTATGAATGTTTTTTTTCTTTAAAAAAAAAATTGTGGTTTAAATCTTAAAATAAGTTTAATTTAATGAAGTAGATATTAGTGTAGTTTAAATCATCTCGTTAGGAGTAGAATGAAAGCTTAAAGTTAAATTATTATTTTATTTGTTTTTGGATTTTGACTTGATAAAAAAGTGTAAGAACTAAGAAATATAAAAAATTGTGAATCTTATGATCTTAAATTAAAAATATATTTAAATGTATCAAAGTGTCTTTTAATCATGTGACCTAAATATATCACGTGAAAAGTTAAAATTTATAAATTTATAAATAAGAATAATATTTAAAAAATAAACTTAAAAACTCAAATAATAAATAAAATAGTTTGTCAGATGTCATATAAAATATAAACTATATAGTATAGTTTGTCAAATGTCATATAAATTATAGACTATACATTATAACTTATCTTCACATAGTTATACACTAACTATACTTTATGATATACTCTACAAATTAATTATAATTTAACTATAATAAAGTACACACTAACTATTTAATTTCAATCAACTCAATTCACCACAAAACAATCTCAAATTCGAATTAAAAAAAAGGAAGCAACCAAAAAAGAAAAAGGGCGGAGGAGGAAGAACGCACAACAAAAAGAAAAGGCAGATGGCCATTTTATTGGAAATAAATATGGTTGGGCAGATATTTGTATAATTTACCTTAATTTATTTTTATTTAAGTTGTAAGTATAATTTATACTCCGTCCTTAATTACTTGTCCATTTTTAAATTAACACACCTATTAAGAAAATAATTATTGACATAGTGAGTTTATCATTTTATCCCTATTAATTCTGAAGTGAGTGAATTAAGATTTTCAAAAAGTTTTACCTTTTTCAAAGTAATTAATTGAGGGTATAATAGGTAAAAAAGAATTTTGTCATTTCTTGATTTGTCCAAATGGACAAATAATTAGAGACAACTATAAAAAAAAAAAGTGGACAAGTAATTAGTGACTGAGGAAGTATTTAATTTATAACTATAATAATAGTTCGTCAATAACAACGAATTAAAAGAAGTCATTAATTATGCTTCAATTTTGTCTTTTTTAAGAGCCTAATTCATTTTAATTATTTTTATTTTTTGGAATTTAAAAAATTAGAGCCTAACTATATTTTTTTCCGCGTGTATTAATTTTTCTTCTTTTTTTTTTCTGCGTGTTTTAACTAGTTTGAAATCTAGATTATAAAAGAAGTCCACCTGCGTTTAGAACAAACCACCGTCATTTACACTCTCCGGCAGTTCGGCTCTCAACTCTCCGATGTCGATGTCGATCAAAACCCTTTTTCACTCTCCGATGACGTTGTCGATCGAAACCCCTAAATCGATTATCCTGTCTTAGTACTTCGGCAGTTCGGCTCTCAACTCTCCGATGACGATGACGATGACGATCAAAACCCTCTTTAACTCTCCGATGACGATGTCGATCGAAACCCCTAAATTGATTTTCCCGGCGATCAATGTATTGGTATTCTTTCCACTATCTACTAGAGTACTTGAGTGGAATTCTTGTATGCATTCTTGCCTTCTTTTAAGAAAAAATCAAGAAGTTGGTATTAAAAAAAGAAACCCTAAACTAATTTTCCCGCGGTTCTTATCTGCTCAAGTAATACTACTGTAGTTTTCAAGAATATGACGTTGCAAATATCAACGAAGTTCAATAAATTCGAAAGGATTGTGTTGTCATTCTCTCAGCGGATGTTAAGGATGTTCAAGAATTTGTTTGAACTTTCTTAGGGAGATAGGGAGTCAAAAGATGTACATGCGATGGGGAGTCAAAAGAAGGTAAAACCATTCCTGTCATTTGTTAGTGACCTGAATAAGAGCTGAAGTGTCTAGTGCATGTTTCAGTTAATTAGTTTCATTTCATTCACCCACTTTTCAAGATTGTCTCGAACTGCATTCTAATTAATCATGAAAGTATTAGAGATCAAATTGTCTCTTTCTAAGTCTCGTAGGCTATATAGTTGCATCTTGTTTATGTTCTGATCTTGTAATAGAATTGTCATGCCTGACATTTTTTATTCAAATTTTCAGAATTTGCACCAACAAAATCTCAAAGTTTATTCATTTATGGGACAAAATGGAGGGACTGCCGTCCAGAGATTACAGTTGAGTACCTTAGCTATATCTCAGCTATTTTTGCAACTTCTTCTCTATTTTGTTGAGATGATCGAATTTTTGCTTTTCCAATATGAGTTGCAGAGCGGTACTGAACAGAGTATCTGAAGAATCAGGATTACTATACTCAATGTAACTTTTGCGTCTTGCATTTTTTTTGGTGGTTCATTGGTTCCTGATTCCACTGATAAAAACTGCCTGGAGGGTGTCAAAGTTCTCCAACAGGTTGATAAGAAGTTAATTTGATTGTGTCAAACACCACTCATGATGTGCCATTCATGCCAGGTAATTTGTCCTTGAGTGCTTGTTTGTGTTAATAATCAATGATGACAGAAAACATGTGCTACTAATTAATGTTCTTTTACATGGTGCATAACCTAGAGCAGTAAGGAGACTGCATCATTCTCAAGAAGCTATCTTCTGGGAGCTTTCACAGCTGTCATCCCATCAATATGATCAATCTTCCACCCCAAATTGTGGTGACGGTGTATTCTCTGTTGAAGGGTTATGTTATCAAATTTCTTGGGAGCGTTAGGTCTCTTTCTGATATTATCTCAACTAATTATGTCAATAACCCACATGATCTGATGTTTCTTTCTTCAGGCCAGATGTAAAAAGGAAACTTGTTAACATCTGGAATAGCAAATTAGAAGCTCAAGGGGGGAATGCACAGGTACACGCGATGTGCAGTTAAAAGAAGGTAAACCATGCCTGCCATTTGTTCCTGACCTGAATAAGAGCTGAATTTTCCTAGTGCATCAGTTAATTAACTTCACTTCTTTCACCTATTTTTCAAGATTATCTTAGACTTCATTCTTATTAATCATGAAAGCATTAGAAAAGTACAATGTCTCTTTCTGAGTCTCCTAGGCCACATAGTCTCTTTCAAATCCCATCTTGCTTATTTTTTGATCTTGTAATAAAATTTTCTTGCCTGACCATTTTTTATCAATTTTTCAGAATTTGCACCAACAAAAACTTGGAAGTTTCTTAGATTCTGGGATAAAATGGTGGAACTTCCCTAGAGATTACAGTTGAGTACTTTAGCTATATCTCGGATGTTTTTGCGACTTCTTCTCTATTTTGTTAAGATGATGGTAGCTTTCCCAATATGAGATGCAGAGCGGTACTGGAACAGAGAATCTTAAGAATCAGGAGACTATACTCAGTGTCACTTCTGGCGTGTTGCATTTCATCGGTGATTCATTGGTTCCTGATACCATTGATAAAAACTGCCTCAAGGGTGCCAAAGTTCTCCAACAGGTTGATAAGAAGTTTATTCCGATTGTGGCAAGCACAACACCTGCTATAATTGATCAGGTCTATTTTGTTCTTGCATAGTCCATTATGGCCATTATTGGTTTCTGAGTGCATAAACAAGTATATTCTATAGTTACTTTTTTTAAACATAGTATCTTCATCACTATCAACAAATGATGATATAGGCTTATACAGGTAATTCCGTATAAGCCTATCTGATGCATGAGTTGACTGTTGTTTGCTAATAAGGAGTTTTTCTTAGGATTTTTCTCTTTGCAGTCATTGTTCGTGATGTATTTTACAACGAACCAGTTCGAAGTAAGCAAATGCACTTCAAGTACTTTTAGTTTTCTCACAATTCAAACAAATGAAAAATACTGATTTACATACTTTACTTCTAAAGTTGTACTCTGACCTGATTGATCTTTTGGTTTGCATATATAATCTGTAAGCCGAAAGAAGGACTTGCATTCTCTGAAAGAGTCTCTGCTAAGAATCACCCTTGTGCATCCCTGTGTCTCCTTCAAAATTGCTGATATTGAAAGGTCTGATCCGTCTTTGTTACACTAGCTAACTTAAAGATATTTTGTCTGGTTTCTTAGATTCTGTTCATTGCATTCAGTTAGGATGACTTGCTTTGCACATGTGCCTCTCCTTCTCCGTTGCTGCTATTGTCCAGTGAGTCTGGTCCGTCTTTGTTACACTAGCTAACTTACAGTTATTTTCTTTCTGGTTTCTTAGATTTTGTTCATTGCATGTAGTGAGGATGACCTGCTTTGCACACATGCTTCTCCTTCTCCGTTGCCACAATTGTCCAGTGGGTTTGGGATTCGTCTGAGCTCCCTTAACAAATTGAATGCAAGTGATGGTTCATTCAAGCTCTCAGGATAAAGGCCCAAATTGATGGATAAGAGATGTGATAAGTTATCTTTTCTACCATCTGTTTCCCTAACAACCATTATTTAATTTGCAGGTCCTTCAATATTTTTGTATCCACTTATTTCAGTATATTTTCCTGACCAAAGAAAAACGGAATACATTTTCTATATCAGATGCTTGTTTTTAACGGTGTTTTTGTTTTCCTTGACCCTCGTAATGAAGATATCAATTCAAGATTTGTTTCCAAAGGACCAATACATAAATTACTTAATAACATAGCTATGAGTTTTGACAGTGCTTGTGACATTGAGAAGCGAAGTAGATCTCAGATATATCCACTGTTTCTGTTGAACTTAAATTGTCCTAGATCTTTATATGATTTGACTTTGGAGCCTTCAAAGACCTCTGTGAAATTTAAGGTGAATTTTTTGTTGGGATTTATGATTTAACTAGTAAAATTACCCGTTCTTTGCACGGGAATTCAATATCACATAATTTATAAAATAATACTTAAAATCTATCGGTCATTAAAACTAAAAAGCTATATTATCTTACATACAAGATTACATTGTAACAAACATTAATAATGTAAAGGAATAAAGATTATAATATCTTATAATTTATCATTAATAACATAAGCATAAATTAATGAGTGTAAAAATACATACCAAGACCTGTAACATAAGCAATGGTGTCAGTGAGCCACTCACTCACTCAACAAGAGCAATGTACATGAACATTTAATTGTGCAGAAGAAGAGGAGGTTCAGAATTTTCATTGTTTAAAAATGGGAGGAAATTCCTCTATTTATAGAGATAACAAAGGGCAGTGTGAACAAATGTTTATTGTGCCTTATCGGAAAGGTTACAACTATTTGGAAAAGTTGCTACCCTTCGAAAAGTTCACAACATTTCATAAAAGTCACAATTTTTCATAAAGTCGCAACTCTTTATTTAAGTCACAACTTTTCATAAAAGTCAAAACTTTTCAGAAAGTCACAATTTTTCATGAAAAGGGAAGGCTAGTTTTGAAAATAAATAAGTTAAAAGGGTATTATGATTTGTGGTGGCGTCACGTAGACGGGCCTAGGGTTCTCTTTTATATATATATGATATGATATGATATATGATTTGTTTTGGGTTGGGAAAAGAATGTGAGGCTTTGGATTTGTTTTATTGAATTGAGTTAGTTTAGGTGTGGTTCTTGTTTGTTTGTCTATTAGAGCATGTCACTTGTTCATTTTTGTTCCATGTTAGATGTGAAATCAAATTGCCTGAAATGATGTGTAGTATTTTACTCCCTTTGTTGGCACCATTGATACTGATTGTGTTAATCTCATAAAGCTACTTTGATGTGTTTAAAGGAATCGCTTGTGGTAACTAAATGGTTCTTAATGTTACTTGTAGGAAGAGGCGAGGTGTGGTTCTTGTTTGTTTGTCTATTAGAGCATGTCACTGGTTCATTTTTGTTCCATGTTAGATTTGCAATCAAATTGCCTGAAATGATGTGTAGCATTTTACTCCCTTTGTTGGCACCATTGATACTGATTGTGTTAATCTCATAAAGCTACTTCGATGTTGTTTTACAGGAATCTCTTGTGGTAACTAAATGGTTCTTAATGTTACTTGTAGGATTGGCACCCCGTCCTTCTCTTTATTAAGGATACTGTCACGAATCTCTGGACTGTAAATACCAGTGAGAGCAATCGCTCTATCGACATTTTTATGCAACATCACTTAGCATTCATAGTATTTGATGTTATTTGTACATGCGGCTTTGCCCACTCCACATTCCCTTTCCTGTTGGCTGCAGCCACCACCTGCTTTCCTAAAAGGGGACAAATTGTGGAAGGTTGGTTGGTGGAAGAAAGAGTTACTTACGCATCAGATGGTGCAAATCATTTCAGTGTTACCCCATCGTGTAGTTTTATCACTTTCTTTTCTCTTAAGCTACTTGGATTTGGAAAACCTAGATAAGAATATAGCTGTTGAAGTATCCTCCTCATCTAATGCTGCCCCATTCCCTGCTCCTCCTTCCAGATATTCATGAGATCAGTAAAGGCAGGTGCAGAGCTCAGAGTTGCAAAGCTACACTTGAAATTCCTTCCCTGCTGCCAAAGAAACTGTCTGGAGAGTGCTGTCAGGAGAGAGATTCAATCTTCTCCTGATACTCTGTGGGGAAGTGCTTCTGAAAAGCATGATCCTGGGTCCAGATTCCTCTGTCAGATTGGAAGTTCAAGTCGGTCAAATTATGGATCTCTTGCTCATTGCACAGCTGGTGTATACTGGAGATCCAGAAGCTCTGTGCAACCCCTTTCATCTAATGTTTTACCTAGGATGATTTCCTTGATAACAAATTCCTGGATAGCAAAATCAATGCTTCAGCTAGCTCCAGTTATAAATCAGAAAATCTGTTCAGGTTCAGGATGGGAGGATAAGTCTCAAGACAATTGTAGCTGGCAAATCAACAGACGATACCTCATCTAGTGAGTCAGTTGAACTTGATGACAGTGCAAAATTGATGCATGAGAGTAGGAAACCATTTATATGCGGATCTGTTCTTTTCACAGATGCCTGATACATGATGGAACGTCTTTTGATATTGATGAAGATATAAGTTTGAAAAAGTGACTACAGTACTAAACAAAATTGCCTTGGAGATGGTGTTGAATTTAACGTAGTTGATAATATTAACCAGATCTTAAATCAAAGAAAATTCTCCAGGTGCAAAACTAGGCATTGCAGAGGTCAAAAATTTTGTCAGGAGATCCAGAAAAATCTTCATTGACCAAGGACATTCTAGATGAATACATCATCTTATGGATCATCAATAGTAGTTGAAGTAGCTTGTTCTGAATTTATCACATTAATAATTTTGACAATACTCGGGTAAGTTTTTGAGTCCTATTCGATAACCCATAGCATATTATAACAGAATATTTACTACCATTTTTATTACTTATTAATTTTATTATTACTATAAATATTTATTGTGAAATAAGTTGTTTGAGCCGATTTTTAATCAAATTATTTGCATCCGTTGAAACATACTATAACTTAACTATAAAAAGGTGTGTACGGCGGTACGGGAGATGAGAAAAAAAAAAAGCTCGAGAGATAAAAAGAAAAACACTCCAATTAGGCAGAATTAACCTGTTTTAAGTTTAAAATAATTTTAAATATTTTATATTATTTAACAAAAAAACAATACTTTTAAACCCTCATTTTCAAATTAAAAAATATAAAAACAGATCAAATCCAACCTCAAATATAAACCCATGCAAACCATCTATAAAGTTCGGGCAGCTATATCTGTTTCCTATTAAAAGTAAAACTAACGTGTTTTTTTAATTTATCCTAAAGAGGGGGACAGTTAGACAGAAGCTTAATTTATAAAAACTGATTTAGGGGATTTTTGGAGAGAGAGAAGAACCTCAGAGCCTACATGATGAAGGCATGCAATCTCTTAATCTCAATTTCTTGCTGCCAATTACTCTTAATTATCTCAAATTATCATTATAGAAAAATCCTTGTATTTATTTTCTTCCTATTTTGCAGTTATAGAAAAATCCCTGTATTTATTTTCTTTCTATTTTGCAGGAGATCATCCGTCTACCTATGAAGTTTCTTATTCTCTGTATCACCGTTTCTTTCTTATTCCAACATTGTTCTTGCCTAAAGGTATTTATTGATTATTTTGTTCTTAAACATTAATTATCTTAATTAAATCTCATTTAAGATCGCATTCATGAATTTGTTATTTATTTTGGATATTTTATTTATTTCAGATTGGAGAAACTTGTACCGACAGTAATTGTGACGAAGGATTAGTCTGCTCTACTTGTCCTGCTAATGGCAATACCCGACCCAGATGTACTCGCATTCAACCCGCTATTCCTACTACCAAGGTGAATTTCATATATCACAAGTCCAAATCCAATTATTTCACTTTTTTTTTTCTTTTTTCATTAATGGTATATTGAATTTTTTACTTTTATTTTTGTGGTTGAAAGGTAAAAGGTTTGCCATTCAACAAGTATTCGTGGCTGACGACCCACAACTCCTTTGCAATTTCCGGGTCAAAATCTGCAACTGGGTCTGATATTCTTGCTCCGACCAACCAGGAAGATTCCATTACTAATCAGCTCAAGGTGATTTGCTCTATTTTCTCTAATTATAAATTGAATATTTGAGGAATTTTAGTAATTCAATCGGCTGGCTAGCTAATTTTCACCGTCTATCCGTAAATGTAAAAAAAAAAATGGGCTGAATAGATATAGAAGTTCAAAAAGTTGCTCCTCTATGCAAAAAAGTTGAACAGCTGAATGTAATGGAATATCTAACTCTAAAAGATGAACGTAGGAGAGAGAAAAAAGTCAGATTAGATTGGTAATATATAATTGCAAAAAACTCATATTTTACTTTGCTTAGGACATAAACATGTGCTTTCACCTAACCATCTTATAAAAATTGTCCACATGCTAATGTCCTAATTGGGTTCTCAGTGGAGTCTGTACATCAAAATTATGAAATAAAATTGCTACCTTTATTCCTCACTACTTTTTCTATGTAAAGATCTTTCGAGCTTTAAAAGAGTTTGTTTTTGGAAAATTCAAAGCTGTGTTATTCAACTAACCTGAGAACTACTCCAGTAAAAAAGTAAAATATGCTGTCGGTAAATATGTAATGACCATTTCAGAAAGTACTCGGATTTTACTACGTTAACTTAAGCAGAGAAGTCATTAGCTTCTTAAGTCCTAAAATTATTAAAGTGAAAACTTTGCTAAAGAAATTGATTTGATGTCTGTATAGAATGGCGTTCGAGGACTTATGCTTGATATGTATGATTTCAACAATGACATCTGGCTTTGTCACTCATTTGGTGGAAAGTGTTACAATGTTACATCATTTGTAAGTGTCCTAACACATACTACTAGTTTTACTTGATTACCTGATTAGGTACTCATATAGCATTCTTGTTATTGCTGATTGGTGCAACTTACTTTCTGGATGATTCAGCAACCTGCAATCAATTCACTGAAAGAAATTCAAGGGTTCCTCGAAAAGAACCCATCAGAGGTCATCACAATCTTCATTGAAGACTATGTCTCATCTACAATGGGCTTGAGCAAGGTTTTTAATGCTTCTGGTCTTAATAAGTACTGGTTTCCAATTTCTCGTATGCCCAAAAAAGGAGAAGATTGGCCTACAGTGGATGACATGATCAAGCAGAATCAACGTCTTGTAGTCTTCACCTCTAAATCATCAAAGGAGGCTTCTGAGGGCATTGCTTATGAGTGGAGATACGTTGTAGAAAATCAACGTGAGTTAAACAGTCTTTGTCTTATTTGATGCTTATGTTGCTTTCTGCTTTCCTGGTATGACATACTTTGTGATACTAGAAACTTTTTCATTCGCGATTTAATTAGCAGCTCCTGTGAGATCAAGTTATGTTGAATTGCATTTAATTTTCAAGTGTTATAAGAGGCAAATGCTTCAGAACTAGTTTAGGAGCCTTATGCCAATTAACATGGTTTTTTGGTTTCTGAATGGCATAAGTTGGTCCTTGTGTAAATTTTCTTGTATTTGCAAGTTGCAACTTCACTAGCTCATCTTTCCTACATTTGGTATCATTAGACATGGTTGCTCAAACTATTGATGACTTGACATGTTTACTGTATGTTCTGCAGATGGAAATGGCGGGATGAAAGCTGGCTCTTGTCGAAGTCGTTCTGAATCATCTGCTTTGAGTACATCGGGAATCTCTTTGGTTCTGCAGAACTATTTTCCTGATAATCCCAACACAACAGAATCTTGTTTGGATAATTCTGCTCCACTAGTTACTATGACAAAAACTTGCTTTGAAGCAACTGGCAAAAGGTGGCCAAATTTTATTGCTGTTGATTTTTATCAGGTATAGTCTCCACAGTTATGTTCTTTTGCTTATATTATCTCTTTTCACCACAAGAATATTATGAATTTTGCTTATATTGATGCAGCGAAGTGATGGTGGTGGAGCTCCAGAAGCTGTAGATCAAGCAAACGGCCAATTAACTTGTAACTGTAGCAGTATCGCCTATTGCAAGGTTTGCTAGCTTGCTTTGACGTTAACTGCTAAAATGAACATAACACCTCATTTGTCACTCCCCAGTATTGGATTCTCTTTATCATTATTTACTTCATTGCATTATTCTCGTCTAGTTCCCCCCTGGAAAGATATATTGATTTTCTTTGATAAGCAGGCAAATGGTACATCACGCACATGCGAGGCACCAGTATTGTCACCCCCACCACCAGCACGAGTAGCATCTACAGGAACACCACAAGATGGCAACAATAAATCTCATTCAAACAGAAGTAAACCACTTCATTGGTTGATTGGCACAATCTTTGCCGCGATTCTTCTTATCCAAGTATAATTTCTGCATTCGCCAAAGTCTATACTCAAATTTTCAGATCAGACACACTTCATAACACGGGAGCAGAATGACACGATCCTCCTTATCTTTTATTTTTTTTAAATTTATCTTGTATTTACTGGTTGAGTTTCTTCACTTATCGGATATTGATTGATGTGTTTACAATTTAAAATGTGTATAGACACATAATGGCACAATGAAATGAAACGGAAAGTTGAATTGTTCAGTCTTTTTGTTTCTCTAATTAGGCGTCGCAGCTGGTGTTGAGACTTTTCTCTGTCAAACTTCAGCAAAGTGGACGCGCACATCTGTCCTCCAACACTGTGCACGATAAAATGAATTATGAAATTAAATATGCCGACGTTCACACGTATTTAATTTTTAATTATATATGTGTGGATATGTTGTATCTTTCTCATATCATGAAGATGTTTGGGATTCATTAATAATTCACACGTTTGACGTTTCAAACTAAAAAATTACTTCCACCGTCCATCTTTACTTGTTCTCCATACTAAAAAAGTCTAACAATACTTGGGACAGCTTAGAAAATTAAGAAAAAAATTATTCTTTTGTGTCTATTTTACTTTTGCTGTTAAATATCAAATACATTTTTCAAAACATTAAATTTAATATGTTTAAAGGGTAATATAGTAATATTACTTATTTATTTATTGTTTCTTAAGGCGTGACAAATCAATAATAATTAACTGGATAGATGAAGTATTAATTACTTACACATCTTAAGCATTAATCACTTTTTGCAAAGAGGAGATAATTGCCCAAGTAATAAGCACACCCTCCACTGTTGAGTTGTTCAAGTGATAAGACGGACGAAGTAGTTCACATGTACACGAGTAAATGTATGGTATTTGTAAATGTTGAACTTGAGTATCTCATGAATAGTTAAAATGTTATTTTAAATTGGTTTGAAGTGTATTTGTGAAATATTAATTTCTACATACAGAATCTTCATTTTTACAACCAAAACAAACAAGCAAGAAATCAAATCCAGATTGACATTTCACACAACTTCTACTTTAAATAAAGTGGACATAAAGAGCCTTATTAATGGATCAGGATATTTAATTATTAATTTGTTAACCAATAAGCCAATAACCACATAGTAAAAAAATTAGAGAACTACAATGTCTTAAATTAAAGGATTGAAATATGTCGAAGAGGTTAAAACGGGAAAATTTAAAATTTGGAAAAAAAACAATAACAATAACAACAATAATAAGAAAAAATTACGCTATTAAGCTAACTTATACTACTTAATTACTCATCATAGCTATAGTTTGCTATAATTACTACTCGCGACTAACATTATATATTAATCACGTGGACAAATTTCGAGTTTGTATAATTAGCCAGAATATACAAATACATATGTATAATATACAATTATCTAACCGATATACATATACAATCCACCTCTCTCCCACTCTCTGCCCTCTCTCCTCCTCTCTCCCAATCTGGTTTGCCATATAAACAAATGCATATGTATAATATACAATTATCTAACCGATATACATATACAATTCCTCTCTCTCCACTCTCTGCCCTCTCTCACTCGCCTCTCCCAATCTCGCTCGCCTCTCTCCTCCCTCTCCCAATCTTGCTTTCCATATGTACAAATGCATATGTATAATATATAATTATTTAACCGATATACATATACAATTCACCTCTCTCCCACTTTCTGCCCAATCTCACTCACTTCTCTCCTCCCTCTCCCAATCTCGCTCGCCTCTCTTCTCCCTCTCCCAATCTCTCTTGCCATATACAAATGCATATGTATAATATAAATTATCTAAATGATATACACATACAATTCACCTCTCTCCCACTCTCTGCTCTCTCTCGCTCGCCTCTCTCCTCCCTCTCCTAATATCGCCCGCCTCTCTCCTCTCTCTCCCATTCTTGATTGTCATATTTACAAATACATATGTATAATATACAATTATCTAACCGATATACATATATAATTTACCTCTCTCCCATTCTTTTCCCTCTCTCGCTCGCCTCTCTCCTCTCTCTCCCAATCTCACTTGCCTCTCTCCTCCCTATAACATGTAGCTATGAATTGTAATTATCAAATTATAGGGTATTTTTGAGTGACTATATGTGAAAGTTCCTCAAATAATAATAAAAAAAAAAAATTGGGCTAGCACTTTATAGTCCAGACTCCAGTCCAATATTTTGAAGCTGGGAGGCCCAAACCCAATATGGCCTCTTCACTGACAAATCGGGGGCAAAAACTGTAAAAATCAAATAAAAGAAGATAAATTGGGCTAGCACTTCATAGTCCAGTCCAATATATTTTGAAGCTCGGAGGCCCAATAGGGCTTTAGGCGCGAAAACAAAATGTTCCCGCCGTTTTTGTCAGCATCATCAACTGCATTTTCAATTGTTTGCTTTTCATCACTATATCTTCAGATCTCTAAGAGAGAAATTTGGCTTACAGGGACAAGTAAATGTCGGACGAACAACCAACAGTCGAAGGAAGGCGCTCTAGCAGGAAAACAAGCGGTGGTAAGAGGGCAGAGGCGCTCGAGCGGATTAAAGCTCTCCGGACTGGTGGTCGCCGGTCCGCTGAAAACGGCGGATTACAGGTCAAGATAGATGAACCAATTTACGATGTAGTTGAGGATGATGAGTACAATGACATAGTCGCGAAGCGCCGTGAAGCAGCTCGGGGATTTATTGTTGATGACGATGGTTTAGGGTATGGAGATGAAGGGCAGGAAGAGGATTGGTCAGTTGCCGGGGTGTTATCGTCTGAAGGATCGGAAGATGAGAATGAGAGGCCGAAGAATAAGAAAAAGGCATCGGAGAAGAAGCAGCAGATTACTAAAAAGCCATCAGCTGCGCTATCAGCTGCTGCAGCATTAATGGGTAAGCAAAGGATTTCTAGTCTGTTTACCTCTTCAGTGTTTAAGAGAGACGATAAGACTAGGAATTTGTCGTGCGATAGCATTGTAGATGATGTTATAGCTGAATTTGCTCCCGATGAGGCTGATAGAGAGCGGAGGCGAAGGGGAAATTCTAACTCATTGCAGTCTTCGCGGAGTTCAATTGCTAATTCTAACTTGCTTGATGTTAAAACTGAGAAGCCTGTAGCTGACAAGGTTGATTTGATGAGTAGACAGGAAGTGAAGCGTGTTGCGGTTCAAATTGGTGAGTCTATTTCAGATGGCTTACCTAAAATTAGTGCATATGAAGGAACATGTGGCTTATCTAAAATTAGTACGGATGAAGGAAACGATTCTGCTAGAGATATTCAAAATAGTGAGGATTTAGATGCTGAAGTAGAAGGGGAGAAAACAGTAAAATCAGATGATTTGTCTACAGTGGGATTAAGGGATGATGACAATGTAGTAAATTACGCTGAAGTGAAGTTGGAGTCCTTGGTGGAAAATAAAGTGTTTGCACTAAATGCTAAAATTAGTGAGGGAAAGGATCCAGGCTTGAGTGCTACTGCTGAATGGCAGGCTTTAAGGAATGCAGGTAGCGGGATTTTGAACTGCAATGAACCCGGGGCGAAACTTGTAAACACTGAAGAGAAAACAGATTTTGAGTTGGATTCTGATGGATCATTACCTTTCTTCATACTTGATGCCCATGAAGAGCTGTATGGTACAAATGCTGGAAATATTTATCTTTTCGGGAAGGTACTTTGGAAAGCTTTGATTATGTAGTCTTTCTCTATATGGATTTAAATGAGCTAGAGTCATATTGACACCTTCTGAAAATCTGGTGTCTCTATTTTAGTAAACTTTTCTGATGATCACATGTTCTGCATCACTTATGTTTGGATGCCATTTTGCATATCGTTAGCCATGCATTTTATCATTTGGATCCTTATTTGCTATGACCGAGTAAAATAAACATACTTGTACGTGTTTCAATATTGAAGGTTATACCACTATATAGCCTACTGTTAACTTATTGGCCTTTATTCAGTTTAGGGACTTGGGAAGTTTGTATGATTGAAAGTGACAATTGAACAACATAGAATAATATGTTATATCTATAGCTGAGAGATGAGTTTTGTTATTTGAGCGCAGGTGAAAGCTGGAGGTACATACCATAGTTGCTGTATTGTTGTGAAGAACATGCAAAGATGTGTTTATGCAGTCCCTAATGGTTCTTTATTTTGTGGTGATACGATCTCCAAGCTCTCCAGAGATGTAGAAGAGTCTCAAATCTCTCCCTCTGCCTTCCTTAGTCAGTTGCACGTAATCTCTTGAAATGCCTTCTCATTTCATGTAATTATATTTTTTCTACATATTGCTCATTTATTCATCCCCTCCCTTGCAAATTTGTCTCCAGGAGATGGCATCAGGATTGAAGGCTGAGTGTAGAAATAACCTACTAGAACATAACATCTCAAGTTTTAGCATGGCACCAGTGAAGGTTTGAAGCGCAATTTACTTGCACATTGTGTTCTGTAAATTTTACTAATTGCAATTTGAAATACTATGTGTTTCTCTTCTTTCTCTTTCCTTTTGGTTATTCTTTGTGCTACTACATTTGTAGAGGAATTATGCATTTGAACGATCTGATGTACCTCGGGGGGAGAATTTCGTCCTTAAGATTAACTATCCTTTCAAGGTACATTTGTTATTTCTTTATGTATTATATGTGATTAGAGCATTATATACAACTTATGTTTGCGAAATATTATGGATTCTGTAATTCCAAGATCAAGCAATTTTTCAGATTTTCTCTGTTAATTCACATTTTTGTGTCGTGTCTTCGAGTTACCCATTTTGAACTTTGTCATTCAAGGATCCGCCGCTTCCATCAGATCTCAGGGGAGAAAACTTTAGTGCCTTGCTTGGTACTCATTCCAGGTATATTTCCAGTGACTTTTCTACTTTACATTCCTGTGGTACTCATTCCAAGTATATTTTGGATGACTTTTCTAACAAGCTTCCTAATGTGTATGATCTCTCTTTATGAAGACTGCTTTTCGTATCAATTCAACTGGGTGCTGCATTTTTCAGTAGAAAGTATTAACTGAGAGAGCTCAAGACCAATAGTATATTTTGAAATTTGCATTAATTTCTCTGTGGAGTGTGTGGCTCCAGCTGTGAATCCATCAGTTACTCATAAAGACCCCCCCGCAGATAAAAAGAATAAAATATTTGGATATTTCCTTGTTTAGTACTTCAACTTGAGTTGAATCTCTGTGATGTTATCCAACCAGTGTTTATTATTTGCAGTGCAATGGAGCTATTCCTGATCAAGAGGAAAATTAAAGGACCTTCATGGCTATCAATTTCGAAGTTCTCTAGTTGTCCTAATCCTCAACGTGTAAGGCCATCAAGGCAACTTCCTCTAATTTGTCTTCAGGTGGTTCACCTGGTCTATATTTCTGATCTTCTCTTTGTTCTGCACAGGTGAGCTGGTGTAAATTTGAGGTCATTGTAGATAGTCCAAAAGACATCCAAATCTCCACATCCTCTAAGAATGTTGCTGAGATTCCTCCAGTGGTTGTTACAGCAATAAATCTGAAAACTATCATCAACCAAAAGCAAAATATAAATGAAATTGTCTCTGCATCTGTCATTTGCTGTCACAATGCAAAGGTAAAGTCTACGAGGCTAGTTTCTTAACCAGTAACATCTGATTTAAGACATTTGTTTAGGATATCAGAGGCAATGTTTATTTTTTAAGTAATGAAAGGAATTATTGATCTTCTGATGGTTATTTAACTCATTCAGTGCATCTAAAGATGTAAAGGGAGCTCACCATGTTTATTACCTGAGTTGTCATCTGTAATGTGTTTTGTTCATCAGTTCTAGAAATTAATGCTCTTACTGATTATGAGTTATGAAGTAAATATTATGGTTACTCAGGTCTAGGGAAAATGAGATCTCACTTGTAGAGGATCTTTCAATTTATGGCAAGTCAAGTCGAGGAAAAAAATGAGATCCGCTTTTAGAGGTTCTTTCAGCTAACATAGGGTCTTTTTCTTAGGTAGTTAAATCTTTACGGTTTACAGGGGATTTGTTGGTTTGGTAGATCGATCTTGTATGGTGCACATGATGGTACAAATAAAGTGCCCTGCAACATTTACCTGTATGATGATTGAAGTGAGACTGTTTATGCATCATAATTATGTACATGAGTTGCGTTCGGATGTATCATGGTGTGTCGTCTTCTTCGACACCCACAAATGCAACTCATACACAAATGCATGTATTCATAGACTGGAAGTTACTAGTACATTGGATCTATTATCCAAGGAAATGGAGATATTGACAACGATATCACACATTGTATAGGTTCAAGGCTGGTGAAATGGAGGCTCGCATCCGGAGTCCATAACTTCAAGGAAAATTTTACAAAGCGGTGGCTAAACCGACTATGTTGTATTGAACATAGTGTTGGCAAATCAAGAACTCTCATGTTCAGAAGATGAAAGTCGCTAAGATGAGGACGATGAGATGGATGTGTGGGCATACTAGGAGATAAAAGACTAGGAATAAAGATATTCAAAACTAGGTAGGAGTGGCCTAGATAGAGGTCAAGATGCGAGAAACAAGGCTAAGATGATTTAGACATATGCAGAAAAGATGCACGGTTGTCCAAGTATGAAGGTGTGAGGTTGACTGTAGATGATTTCAATAGAGGTAGAGGTAGACCAAATGTCATGACTCGATTTCTCGCGTCATCATGGCACCTACTATAACCCATCAGTAGGTAAGCCAACCCGTAACCCGGAACAACAAGTAATGGGTTTGAAGGCAGACGCTAAACAAGAGCAGGCAAAATTAAAAATAACAATATAAACATGAAAGCAAACCAAAACATATATATACAAATAAAGATTCCTCCAAGAACCTGGAAGTCACTAGTACAGAGCTACCAACAAAATGAGTACAAGTCCCAAAAGTGGACCACAAAAGCTGGACTATCTCTAAAGGCAAAAGACAAGTCTATATATACAGATGGAGATTGAAATAGTACAAAACGCTGTGTGCTCATCCTCGTCTTCGGATCAGACTGCTCTAAGCTCGGTATCAACACTAGCCACTTGTGCTCGGACTTGCATCACGAAAACAGATGCAGAGCGTAGTATAAGTACCAAAACAACAGCTACCCAGTAGGCATCATAGGCCGACTGAGCTTGAAGAGTAAAGACAATATGAAAAGAAGGAATAACACAAAGAGGTCAAGAGCGGAAGTCTAAGTAAACAATGGAATGCATATGAGTGTAGAAAGAACTAATTAAAGTAATCTATAAGCTAACTACACCTAATTGGACCCCCGTAAGCCTAAAAGGTACACAACCAATGGAATGCATACGAGTGTAGAAAGAACTAATTAAAGTAATCTATAAGCTAACTACACCTAATTGGACCCCCATAAGCCCAAAAGGTACACTCGTGCGCAAGTTTAAATAAAAATCCGAACGGACCCCCATAAGCTTGACGAGTACACCGATTAACTATAACTAAAGAGAATTGTATCTGAGAACCCAAGACTGGAGAACATCGAACCAGAACCTCAACCCCATTAGCAGAATGTGACAGTACGGAGGCCAAACCTCGAATTGGATGCTTACCAGAAGTACCCAAGTAACCAATCATAAGTATCAAGTAACTAAGGTCGAACCTCTAACCAGATGCTCTATATAAATATTCGAGTGATCAAGGTTGGACCTTGAACCAGATGTTCTTTGAAAATATCAATGAGGTCGAGGCCAGAGCTTGGATTCGGATGCCCGACAAAGGTGTCAATGTAGCTATCGAAAGAGTCCCAATCGATCCATAATCATAAATGTTCGCGGAACGCTGTCCATACTTAGCCAATCAATGTAAGTCCTTGGAATCGAATTGGAAACCAACTTCGAATTGCGGAGCAGACTCTAGTGTCATAGTATCAACATGCAACCAAAACCCGAATTTTCTCAATAACTAGAAATAGGACAACAGCTGAAATCAGTAAATTTATCAGAAACGGGAGGTCTACAGTGAATTTCAACAATACCACGACGTTCTCCTCTAAAAACCGCTCAAAATAGCCATTGGAATCATCAAATTCAAACTTAGAATGAGGGAGAAATCAAGTCCCAAAATATCCCATAAGTTGAGTTCACAAAGTAGCCTTGGAAGCAGGTGAAAACAAGAATTTACCTCAAACAAAGGTCCCAAAGCAACTTCCGAGCTCACCAATGCTTTCTCCTCGAAAAATCCAACAACCTAGCCTCTTGAATCACCTAGTTTGGAGGTTCAACTTTGAAATTTAGAAGAAAAGCTGAAAATGACTGTCTTATAAGCGATGGTGCACCTGCACCAACAGATTATTTCCATTTTTGAAATCTCCGATGGGGTGTTCTGGATTCGTTCGTAGCCCCGAACGCACAAACGGACCATGCTACCCCACTAAATTTGATGTTCTGGACTCAATGGCGCAATTGAAATTTTCATACGAGGTCATTTTGATTGAAAGTGGGTCCCAAACCCAAATGTCATTTTTTGCCCAACTCCACAATTGGCCTCGGGATTAGACCGGAAGCCTTGGGAAGCAAACGAAAGGTCGTTTTAGACCAAACTCGACATTCCAGAACTAACTGTGCTGACGAAATTTTTGTTGTAATGACCCTTCAGGTCCTTTTTTCCTTAATTCCTCCTTTTCATCGTTTAGAGCTTTCCTATAGCAATCCCAGGTTTATGACTTGTTGGCACTGACTGTTCAGTCGCCTAGTCGTTCATTTGCATTTTATGCTCGTTTCCCTATTTTGGAGCTTTTGAAACTTAAATAGTTGACTTTAGTCAAAACATCAAGTAAATGACCTCAAAATGGAATTTTGACGGTTCCATCAACTTCGAAATGGCCAAATTAGGCTAGTAGCATGGTTGGCACGAGAATCGAGGCCTTCAATGTGAGTTTGGACCATTAGACATTTTAACCTTTGAAATTTGGCCTAAGGTTGACTTTGGTCAGCATTCTTGGAAAACGCGCTCGGATGAAAATTTCGTTAGCGTGGTTAGTTTTGGAATGTTGAGTTTGGTCTAGAACGACCTTTCGTTCGCTTCCCGAGGCTTTCAGTCTAATCTCGAGGCCCGTTGTGGAATTGGGCTAAAAATGATGTTTGGGACCCACTTTCAGTCAAAATGACCTCGTATGAAAATTATGACTACGCCATTGAGTCCGGAATGTCGAATTTAGTGGGGTAGCATAGTCCGTTTGTGCGCTCGGGGCTACGAACGGATCTAGAACACCCCATCGAAGACTTCAAAAATGGAAATCATTTGTTGGTGCACCCTCGCCTGTTAGACAACCATTTTCAGTTTTTCTTCTAAATTTCAAATTTGAACCTCTTAGCTATAGAGCTCCAAATTTGGTCATTCAAGAGGCTAGGTTGTGAGATTTTTCGAGGAGAACGTGTTGAGTTGTTTTGGGACCTTCGTTTAAGGTAAATTCTCGTTTTCACCTGCTGCCATGGCTATTTTGTGAACTCAATCTGTGGGATATTTTGGGACTTGATTTCTCCTTCATTCTAAGTTCAAATTTGATGATTCCAGTGGTTTTTCGAGGAGAACGTCGTGGTATTGTCGGAATTCACCGTAGACCTCCTGTTTTTGGTAAATTTACTGATTTTTGCTGCTGTCCCATTTCTAGTTCTTGAGAAAATTCGGGTTTTGGTTGCTTGTTGATATTGTGATGTTTTCGAGCACTAGTGGCCAGCGTTGATACCGAGCTTGGAGCATTCTGATCCGGAGACGGGGGTGAGCACACGGCGTTGTAATATTTTAGTCTCTATATGTATATATAGACTTGTCTTTTGCCTTTTGAGATAGTCCAGCTTTTGTGGTCCACTTTTGGGACTTGTACTCGTTTTGTTAGTAGCTCTGTACTAGTGACTTCCAGGTTCTGGGAGGGATCTTTATTTGTATATATATGTTTTGGTTTGCTTCCGCCTGTTTATATTGTTATCTTAAATTTTGCCTGCTCTTGTTTAGTTTCTGCCCTCAGACCCATTACTTGCTGTTACGGGTTAGCTTACCTAGTGGTGGGTTATAGTAGGTGCCATCATGACTCGAGAAATCGAGTCGTGACAGGTAATACTTTCAAAGTGACTCTCCGAGAGAATCCATGCTATTCAGGAAGAATCACAACAATTCCCCAATCCTAACGAAGTAGTGCCTCCGTAATCCAATAAACAACAACAACGATTACTTATGATCAGCTTGCGAATTTGATACCAACTTGTCACGATTCGATTTCTCGAGTCATGATGGCACCTACTATAACATCAAAGAAGTATTAAAGAGATGTGATTAGACAAGTTATGACGGAACCTTTAGCTTACTGAGGCATGGCCTTAGATAGGGGGTTATGGAGGTCATGCATTAGGGTAAAAGGTTAGTTAGACAGTGAGGCGCTATCTTGCTTATTTCTCGGTACAGTTAGTCGTAGTATTACCTTTATAGTTTCTTGTCCTTTGAGTTTGCTTATTATCTGGTTCTTTTTGTACTTCTATTATTGTTTTACCTTGTTATGGCTTTTGTTCAGGTTGATTTGTAAGGTTATCTGTAGTATCTTGCCGTGACTTTTTTTCATTTCCGTTATTTTTTTCTATATACTTCTTTGAACTGTTTTTTTCTTTTGAGTTGAGGGTCTATCAGAAACAACTTCTCTACCTAGGTACGGGTGGGTTTGCGTATACTTTACCCTCCTCAGACCCTACTTACACTGGGTCTGTTGTTGCTTGGTATCAATGAAATAAATATGTTAGAGATGGTAATGGGCAAAAATAAAAAATAATAATGACACATTTAATTTGCTTGTGTGGAAACTGCTTGACAAGAATTGCCTTGTAGTTTACTAAAAAAGAGCATATGATTTTGCAGATTGATGCGCCCATGTTAACATCTGAATGGACAAAACCAGGGATGCTTTCTCATTTTACTGTTGTGCGCAAGCTTGAGGGAGGCATATTTCCTATGGGTTTTACAAAGGAAGCAGCAGAGAGAAACACAAAAGCTGGATCAAATGTTATTAGTTCTGAGAGCAGGCAAGTTCATTGGGTAATTAATGTATTTCATATACCTTAATCTGTTTTTCATTTGAGTTAAATGTTACTATCTCTTTGAAAACAGTGAAAGGGCATTATTAAACCGGTTGATGATCGAGTTGCATAAATTGGACAGTGACGTGCTTATTGGCCACAATATATCTGCCTTTGACTTGGATGTTCTTCTTCATAGAGTTCAGGTTTGTGTTTAATTAATAGATTCCATCTTCCGTAGTAGTGATCTCTAAAAAATTTTAGAAGACATGATCCGCAGAATCCTCCATTTCTATTTTGAATCTTAATAAAGCATACCGTGCTCTCATCATAGGTAGTCTGTTATCATATATATACCCAATGACATTGAGAGTTTTCCAATCAACGCTTTGCTATGAATAAATGCTATGAATTTTAAGTAGTCTCAGAAATAAGAAAATTTAAGTTTTTCTGTATTTCTTGATTCTAAAGAAAAAAAAAAGTCAATGATTTAGCTGCCTGCTTATTGTTCCTTGGGAGCTATCAATTTCTGCAGGCCTGTAAAGTCCCCAGCAGTATGTGGTCAAAAATAGGTCGCCTTAAACGTTCTGTCATGCCAAAGCTTACCAAGGGCAGTACACTTTTTGGCTCAGGCGCAAGTCCGGGGATCATGTCTTGTATTGCTGGACGTCTCCTATGTGATACCTATTTATCTTCTCGTGAATTATTAAAAGAGGTAGAATTCCTACTCATTAAGCTATATATGGGATAGCTGCATATTTTATTTTATTTTTTGAAAATTTGTAACTTTTGGTTTAACTACATTCACTTTCAGGTTAGTTATTCATTGACACAACTTGCAAAGAATCAACTGAACAAAGATAGGAAGGAGATTTCTCCCCACGATGTGCCTCAACTATTTCAGGCTGCTGACTCACTCTTGGAACTTGTAGGTTCTGATTCTGATTTAGCAGCTTTTCTAATCCAATTGCTCTCATTTTTATCAGCATAGGTAGAGTGATCTGTGTTTAGGTCTGGTATGTAATTTGCTGTCAACAACAAAAGAAAAGTGTTAACCCATTTAACAGATGGGCCAGCTGCATTTTGCCGTTTATTGTTTTGCTGAACCTTTAGCATACATTATAGCACTCCATAGCCAACAAAAATTACCGCTGATGGGGCTTTTCAACAGCTAGAAACAAACAATAATAGAGTTCACTCGTTGAAGCAATATAGCATAAGCACCTAAGTTGCTCACTTTTGGTGCCGCACCCGTGTCGACACACGTGGGTGTGGGATCCGTATCCAATCTGGTTAACCATATTTAGGTACTTTGACCAAATTTGAGGGAGAAATTTTGGACCGATTCAATGATTTATGTGCGCAAAACAAAAACTAAGTTGAAATTGAAGGAAATGAGATACCTTGTACTCCTACTATCTCCTTCCAGGATTCTTTTCTTGATCAAGATTTTCTCTTCAAGTTTTCCACATAATAAATATCTCATAAGTTAGGTTTTATAACTCTATTTTTAGTTGTTTGAGTTGAACTCCTGCACCCGTATCCATACATGGATCTGTATTCCCGAATCTAAGAAATTAGATCATAAAGGATCCGACCTCTAGATCCGCACCCGTATCGGACACCCGCATCCGAGTCCAAGCAACTTAGATAAGCACACCTTTAAGCAGTTAAGAGTTGACATAACATGAATAATCTGGAAGCATGATCATTTTGGTGATAGATTGTCATGGAGCAGTTTGATTTGCAGCTCTGGATATGCTTATTTCATTTCTAGTTAATCTGTAAGGTTGAGCCTTGTCTCGTCCTTCTGGAATGATGTTACTGATGTGATAATTTTCTCCAATACACTCAACTGATATTGCCCTCTAATTAACATCCTAATGAGCATCTGTGATCTATACAGATTGAATGTGGAGAAACTGATGCATGGTTATCAATGGAACTCATGTTTCATTTAAGTGTTCTTCCTTTAACTCGTCAGCTGACCAATATCAGTGGTAACCTTTGGGGAAAAACCCTCCAGGTGAATTGTTACAAGACCTGCTTTATGTTCACGAGACCAACTTTGTGGATGTTAGGCAGACATAGTCAATGTTAATTTATTTTTATTTCAGGGTGCTCGGGCCCAAAGAGTAGAATACCTCTTGTTGCATGCATTCCATGCTAAGAAATTCATTGTGCCAGACAAATTTTCTTCTCATGCAAGAGAAGCTAAACTTACAAAACGAAAGTTGAACCATGGTGATGAGGGAAAAGAAACTGAGCCTGTTGATGCTGATGATCCAAATATTGAAGGTGGGATTCCAGACAGCAGCCATGGGAAAGCAAAAAAGGGGCCTTCCTATGCTGGTGGATTAGTTTTGGAGCCAAAAAAAGGTTTATATGATAAGTACATTCTGCTACTGGACTTCAACAGTCTATACCCTTCCATTATTCAGGTTAGTTATTTTTAATACATCTCTCTCTCTCTCTCTCTCTCTCTCTCTCTCTCTCCCTCATTCATTATTTACCCCTCATTTCTTCTCCTCCCCCACCTTTTATTTTAGAAGGGGGAACATTACCATAACTTTTGCTACAATGTGATTAGCTGCTAGCTAGGTTGAAAGGTTCCATATTCCTAATATTTATTACGATCATTATTTGTTATCAAGTGATGGTCAATTGCTCAATACTTGCATCTTATAATACAAGTTTCGTACTTAAATTTCCTCTTTTATTCTTTTCCTCTTTAGGAATACAATATTTGTTTCACAACAGTTGAAAGCTCTCTGGATGG
Source organism: Solanum bulbocastanum (assembly GCA_037074985.1). NCBI lineage: Eukaryota > Viridiplantae > Streptophyta > Magnoliopsida > Solanales > Solanaceae > Solanum > Solanum bulbocastanum. The sequence goes on along the minus strand of CM073598.1, from coordinate 36,400,519 downwards.
ATCAGTTCCTCATTTACCATCAAGTAAAAGAACAGGGCTTTTACCTGAGGTAAGTACGCCATACTTGATTGCATGTTTAGATAATTCCCTGAGCAAATTTTCCAAATTGTTTTTCCAGCAATGTAATTAAACCAAAGACTTTTGCATCTCCTGATCTTCTATACGGAATAAGTGCATGTCCAGGATAGGTCAGCCTAAAAATTTTATGGACTATTTGGTGCTGGAAGTTTTGCTCTGAAGCGCAATTTGACATACACATACTGTGTATGGGAATGTTTGTTGGTTTTATTTAATATACTATATCAGTTTGTTGATCCCATCTGACTTTGAGCTGATCCTTCTTCAGTTAAATCAAAACTTTTTAAGTTTATGGTTACGTGCAGAATACAAGTAATCAAGCATTCTGGACAATTCTTGAAGGTGATATTTCTCATCTCTTTTTGTGGTGAATCTTGCAGCTGCTCAAGAATTTGGTTGAGAGGAGAAGAATGGTCAAGTCATGGTTAAAAACAGCATCTGGCCTCAAGGCCCAACAGTTTGACATACAACAACAAGCTCTGAAGCTTACAGCAAACAGGTCTCACTGTTTTTGTTATATACACATGCACACATTGTATATACTTGTGCTACTTGATGCATCATCATCATTGTCATATTATTGGAGATATTTTTCCTGAGGTGATAAATTTTTACTGCAGTATGTATGGGTGTCTAGGATTCTCCAATTCAAGATTCTATGCAAAGTCGCTAGCAGAGCTTATAACCTCACAAGTAGGAAGCTCACTTTTCCTGAATTGTTGTATATTTTATTTAAGCAGATTATGACTGCATGTCTGACATCTCTATTTTGCTTTGTAGGGAAGGGAAATTTTACAGAGCACTGTTGACCTAGTTCAGAATTTACTAAACCTGGAGGTTTTCTTCTCGTGGAATTTGCTCTTTTACTCATCCTGCCTAAATGTCAAATTTGGTCCTTGAACCCATTGTTCTCTTATGAATCAGGTTATCTATGGTGACACTGATTCAATTATGATTTATAGTGGACTTGATGACATTGGAAAATCCAAAGCAATAGCTGCCAAAGTTATTCAAGAGGTTGGTGTTGACTGCACACCTTTTTTCCCCGAATTAGATCTGTATACGCGTGACTTCTTAAAGAGAAATTTATACTTTCTACCTCATGTATTGTGGAAGCTTGTGAGTCTCGTGTGAATAAGTTTCCTACTTCTACTCTCACCGTCTTGTGATAGCACTTGCACTATTTTACCTTTTCTTTATGTGCAAAGCATTCTTCATTGCCTTATATAAGATCTTTATGTAAGAATTTAAGTTTGTACATACTGGTAAAACCGCAAGGAGACTTTGTCTAGGTTGTCTCATTTTTAGCTGATGCACAAATTTAGTTGTGAATGAACAAGTAACTGAGGAACTGTCCATACATAAAATCAGAATTATTGATACGGTCCTTTTCCACATCAATGGAATCTCATCATCCATACATAGTAAATTGATGTGGTATCTTTGTATTATTTGTGAACGTAAAAAACTAACATTCCATGAGGCTGGTTTACGCTCTACTTTGGGTAAAGATCCTCTGAATTTGGATTTGTACATATAGGACAAATGCTCCCATTACCATTTGTTTTCAATCAATTTTATAGAAGTATTTATTAGAGCTGCTATAACTTTGCTTGAAAATTAGGATCTCTTTACAAAGAAAAAATTATGAATAGTAATCATAGGTATCTTCTTAATCAATTAGGATTCTCACATGAAAGTGCCTCCTCTTTTATAGGTTAACAAGAAATACAGATGCTTAGAGATTGATCTTGATGGTCTGTACAAGAGAATGCTGCTTCTCAAGAAAAAGAAATATGCAGCTGTAAAAGTGCAGTTTAAGGACGGAAAGCCCTATGAGGTAACTATTGCATGTTACTTTCTGTGAAATAATTCTCTAACTACTCCATGTTGCTGACTCTTTTGTTTAGGTTATTGAGAAAAAAGGTCTTGATATGGTGCGTCGTGACTGGAGCTTGCTGTCGAAGGAATTGGGAGATTTCTGCCTGAGCCAAATACTGTCTGGGGGGTACATTTTGCTGTGAACTTGTTTCTTTCTTCTTTTCATATCCTCGTACATCTGATTGCTCAGTACTGAATGATTTACATGTCTTTAATGGTGGCAGGTCCTGTGAAGATGTCGTTGAATCAATACATAATGCACTTATGAAGGTATCATTCTCAATGATATGGAAAATTATAAACCAAGAGCTGCAATGGCTCCTGCAGCTTTCATATTGAACACGGTTTAGTTTATATTGTAGGCTATACTCTTGATCAAATTTTTTTTATAAACTATACTCTTTAGGATTGAGAATATTTCCAGGAGCGACTCTTAGCTTATGGCTTCTTTTCAGGGAGTTCCACCCGTAGGGTCCCCACCCACCTCCCCCAGCCAGTCCCCCCACCACCATCTTTCATTACCTCAACCATTGAACAGCCACTGCTTTCTAGCATACATCCTCTGTGCATCTCCACTATTGTCTTGCTAGTGCACTGTTCTGAAATTTGCTATGCAGCTTGGAATCTTTATTTAGAGTCAGTCTTCTTCATTCTGGTAGAGGGGAAATCCAGCTGCTACTGTTAGCACTTGGAGAGGCAATCAGCTCATTTTAGTTTAATTTTTGTGATGTAGCCCTAATACTAACTGATTATGATTATTCTTGAATTTCTCCATCTACTGCAGGTACAGGAGGAAATGAGGAATGGCCAAATTGAGCTGGAAAAATACGTGATCACCAAATCATTGACTAAACCTCCTGAAGCCTATCCTGATGCTAAAAGTCAACCTCATGTTGAAGTAAGTTTGAAGACATCTTTGATCAATTCATGTCTCAGACTAAGGAACTGTATCACTTAACATCTCTACTTTTACCTTTTTATGTTGTCTCCATTTAGCTTACTTTCTAACTGAGTTTTAATATTGTCATCCTCCTCATCTGTAGGTAGCACTTAGGTTGAAGAAAAGTGGCTATGTTACTGGTTGCTCTGCTGGTGATACAGTACCATATATCATCTGTTGTGAGCAGGTTTATTTCCTATTATTAATGGTCCAATACGATGAAATCCAGCTGTTTTCTTTTGGTTTCTGTTGTCTTAACATGCAGTTGTTACACACATTTGCAGGGGAATGGTTCAAGCACCTCTGTGGGAATTGCTCAGCGGGCAAGACATCCAGATGAACTGAAAAGAGACAATGGAAACTGGATAGTAGACATTGATTATTACCTTGCGCAACAGGTCTTTGCAGTCTACTTATTTTGATCTTCAATTTTTAATGGCTTATGTTGGTTCTTATGTGTGCGTGTCTCGTGACTTCACCTAACTGTGAACCATTTTTAATGTCACAGATACATCCTGTAATATCTCGTCTATGTGCATCAATTCAGGGTACTAGCCCAGCACGTCTGGCTGATTGCTTAGGACTAGATTCATCCAAGGTAAATAGCAACTTTTCAAAACTGACATTTATTCAACATGACATGATTTTGACATATAGCTTAATGGCTTGACTTTTTATTCAGTTCCAAAATAAATCAAGTGAAGCTGTCAATGATGATCCCTCAAACGTGCTTTTACGTGTAACTGACAATGAAGAGAGGTAATCAATCTCTTTCAGAGAAAGTTTACCTTTCCTTTTACCTTAAGTTCAGGCTGAAGATGCATTCCTTTCATATACTTAATTATCCTAGTTACTGTTCTGTGCAATCTCAGCCTTTCCTCAGTCTCTCTCTGATTTCTCTGAACTCTTATTTGTTTTAATTTTCTTTTCAGTTCCCTTTCACACCTTTTCTGATTCACCCCCTCACCCACCCACCCACCCCCCACGAACTCTCCCAATTTTTTTTGTTTACATTTTGATATGCTATCTTCTCCACTGTATGAACATATTTTTCTTCTGACAATGCTAAATGCAGATTTCGGGGATGTGAGCCTTTGACTTTGACGTGCCCCAGCTGCTCTAGCTCTTTTGAGTGCACACCTATATTTAGTTCAATATGTTCATCAATTAGGCAAAAGTCAGCAGACTTGCAAGTAGGAGAGGCTGGCAGCAAAGTCTGGGAAAGATTTTGTTGTCCCAAATGCCCAGAGGAGAGTGAGGGGAATATATCTTCGGCATTGATAGCAAACCAGGTAGTGTTTTGACTTTCAACTGTTCCTTGCACAATCATCTCAACTACTTTTTGTCAGCTGTATTGTGTCCCAAAATGTTGAGATATGTAATCGTGGAGAACTGCCTTAGTACAGTCGATTTTTCTTTACAACTGATGATTTCGTTCTCAGTATGAGTATAGATGGCCATCTAGTGCTTTCAGCCTTTAGGTTGCCTTGTGGTTACACCAAGTTACCTACAAGACTAACATCTTTATATTCTCTCAATTGAAACCTTTACTTTTGTGGCTCGCTCTTGGTGTCATTTTAACCTTCTTCCCCCAAATTAGTGATTACTTGGCACCAGGTGCATTTTTCTTGCGTTCTCAACCTTCCATTTCCATGTTTTCCACTTCTCTTTTGGCAATCATCATCTTTTTGAAGTCAGAACCGTGTGTTGAATACACTTCTTTAAGGATATTTCTTGCTTTGTGTTATTTTCTCGTTCTTTTGACTGAAATTGGAAGGAAATTCTATCTAGATTTACATATATACTCTATGTAACTAGTGACAGGCTGATTGATGCATGTATGCTTAGACTCATGTTGTCATGTCATCCTTGACAGGTTAAAAGGCAAGTAGAAGGCTTTATTTCAGCATACTACAAAGGAGTGATGATGGTATGTGCTTAAATATTTTACAGCTATTGCTTTGATGAGCTTGCTGGACAGCCCCAGTTAACTAAAACCATTTTGTTCTTTTCAGTGCGATGATGAAACCTGCAACTACACCACTCGTAGCCTGAACCTGCGAGTAATTGGGGAATCAGAGAGAGGAACTGTTTGTCCAAATTATCCCCGTTGTAATGGACACTTACTAAGACAGGTTTACTTTCTGATGTTTCTTGAATAGTCTCTTAGGTTAACCTGCACTGTTTGCTTTAGCTGATTACTGATAAAACTTGTGCACAACTCACCCTGGCAGTACACGGAAGCAGATCTTTACAAACAGCTTGCTTATTTCTGCTACGTCTTAGACACTGTACGCTGCATTGAGAAGGTTGTCTCTGGCCCCATCTGTGTGATTTCATCAAAATGGGGTCCTCTTTGTTTTTGATTCTCCCCTCCAGTGAGGAAGTTGCTGATCTATTGTCTTTTTGAGTGGCAGGTAGAGAGTAACATGAGAATACAAGTAGAGAAGGAGCTTGTTAGGATACGGGCTGTGGTTGAAGCAGCAGCATCAACTGTAGAGAAGTTCCGGGATAGGTGTGCCTACAGTTGGGTGCAGCTTAAAGACTTGATTGTTTCATTCTAGCCAGGCTAATACTGTAAACTGTACTACATTGTAATATCTAGTGTAAATTGTTTGAAAAATGTGTGCGACATGGAACCAACTAGCAGAGCAATTTCAGAAGAAAGAAATTCCATAATTATTCTACTGAAACCTTTTCTAGTCACAAGATTTTAGCTCAGTTATATCAGTCACAACTATATTGTGCACTTGGATTTCACCCAGTTTTATTTCCACGCACTTGCGAGGACTCAATTGAGAGGAAAAATAAATATGCACTTTTATTGACCTTTACAAACTTCCAAGGAAGCATTGACTCGGAACATCATTGGGAAAAAAAAGGGTAAAGAAAGAACTTTCCTTTGGTTAATAACTTTATGTAAAATTTGAGTCCACGTGATGAAAAAGATACACATGAAAACCTAGTAGACTCTCAAACTTCTCATTCATGGTTCACTGCAACTCCCCAACAGGTGCTTCATTGAGCCAGAGGAAATGGATGAAATCATACAACTTTGCACTTACACTGACCTGCACAACAATAATTCAATCAAAACTAACAAACTTTGAATAGAAAAAGCACTTCAGCCTAGACAAGAGAACAAGTACAATTTAGGTTATCGTAGTAGCTTAGTTAGTTGGCTACCTGAACTTTCACTTGGTTGGTGAGCGGATTTGATTCCCCACCTTATAATCCCCTTCTCCATTTCCCCTACCCCTGCCCCTACCCCCAATTTCCTTATAAAATTTTAATTGAGAGAACAAAAAGAGAAGAGAATATTGGTACTTACCTTGTATGGTGTTGGGTTCAGCCTTCTCATGTGATCTGGTCGCATTTGGTCCAGTTGTTCAATACATCTTTCCCTGATCTCCTTCAGAGGAGGAAGGTCATCTCTTGTTTTATCTTCAGAATAACAAACCACCATCCATTAGTCAACACTCAACATTGTGTATGAACTTAAGGAGCAGCTAATGGGGAAGGTTTCCTTACGTAAACATCAAAGCCTCCTTAAAAGTAAATTATTGGTTGTTTCAATGCGATCAAACAGAGGACAATTTCACAAAAAATTATGTTCTGGCAATTCTATACCAAAGTAGTCATTTTTTAATATCTCACTGTTACTTAATAATGTTGCCAACAGAGGCTTCACTCAATATTTTGGAGTCTATGAAAAAGTAGGGTCATCCTTTTGTGGAAATATGAATAATTCAAACTAAAATTAATACTCCCTCTGTCCCATTTTATGTGGCACCATTTCCTTTTTGGTCAGTTCCAAAAAGAATGTTACATTTCCTTATATAGTAAGTATTTAAAAGTACAATTTCTTTTTTTCCCTTGTTGGTCTCATAATCTTAAAGATAGTACTCCAATACATTTACGAGGAGAGAGAAAAGTGGTCTACTTTTTAATATAACTATTTTTTGAAAGGGGCAATTTGGTAAACATTTCAAAGTCTTCATTTATTTCTTAAACTCCGTGCCCAATCAAATGTTGTCACATAAAATGGGACGGAGGGAGTACAATATAGGGATAACAACTCTTACCTGACTTTCCAGGCCAAAAGCACTTTAAAAGTTCCTCAACACGCTGGGGCACTACGTATGCCCTTTTAGATTCACTAAATGGGTGGCGGCATAAAATTCGTTCACCTACCTGTCAAATTGCAGGGAAAAAGTTGGCCATTATCTGTTTTTTGGTACCAATGAAACTTATCTAATTTCTAAATTAAAATTGACAATGGATGAAATATCACGAAAAACTACTAGGAGATCAGTAAGACAAGCCTCATAAATCACCTTGGGATGTGGCTCATTTTCACCAGTCATTATGTCTACAAGGGGGTATCCTTCCTTCCCATGTAATCTGTAACACCGCTTTTTGCATGGAATAGAGACCTAGAAACAAGAAATTATGAACTTCCACGCTGAATCTAAATGCCAAATGAGTATCCATAGCTTTCGCAGACCTTTGATACGTCTTCAGAAAGTTTGATTCTAGGCTGATTGTTTATTTCAACTAACTTGAAAACAACACCCAGAGCAGCTTGAGCATAACAGGTAACTAAATGTGTACCAATACCAAATGCATCAACCTCGTGACCCTGTATAAGGTATAAGTTAGTTCATGTAGCTTTTACTGAAGGAGAAAAATGAAAGCTAATCGACACAAGAACCAACATTCAAACTATAAATTTTAACTAATTTGAGTGTTCTAAAATGAGAAGATCAATTTAGCTAGAATAATCGCCTCCACTTCATATTCCAACATAGGCAAAGATTTGGTCTTTCTACCTTTCTATTAACTATGAGTGAACAAGGATGTGCTTTTGTCCACCAGTAGGAGGTAATGCATTTATTTCTACTAGAACTATCTCTGTCCACAAAAATCTTGAGGGAGCTATATTAAGCCAACTCATAATTCAAGCTAGAGATGATTTTCCCGATCATACTTCATTCACAGCTGATAAACATAAACTATGTGCATTGAAGAATACATTTATGTACACTATTATTTTGTGTATGAATACCCTCTTAATCTAGATAGTGCCACAAGATTGACAACTTTGTGAAGCACAAAAAGCCAGAGAGGTATCAATAGACTAGAAATCATTGACAGAGAGTAGAACATGGATAATAAGAATGACGAGCACAAGATAGTAGCAGTATGTGAGAGAATCCTAATGATCTTACTTGTTTATTTAGTGCATCCAGAGTTTCTTCATTAAGATCATTGCTAGCTGTGATACTCGTCTTTCCAAAACCAGGCAATCCAAATTCTTTCTCAATAGCACAAAAGAATTTCCTAGCTTCACATGACTGATAAGCAAGATCACCAGAGTCTAGTCTAATGCCCACTGCTTTATACCTGCATAATAGTATGTAAAGACTAAATAGCCTGAAAACAAAATATAGGTGTGGGTGCAAAAGAGAGAAAATACACTAGAAAATTACCATTAGAAAGTAGAAAAAGACAAGCTTAAACATAGTAAAAATTCAAGCTTAAAGAAATACAACAACATACCCAGTGTAATCCCACAAATTTGCTCTAAAAATGAATTTATTGATTAGGACAAGGAGGGGAGATATCTATATTAAGCTCTTCGTTAAGAAAATGTATATATCTTGTGTGATTATGAAACAGAAAGGTTCTGCACTATCAATTGTAAATAAGAGGTGCAAATATGTTTTCCATTTTTTTGATAAGTAAACATCTTTCATTACTAACACCAAGGGCGGAGGCAGCATATACTTAGGGGGTTCATCCAAACCCCCTCGGCGGAAAATATTACTATTTATATATGGTTAAAATTATTTTTTAGGTATGTATAATAGATGTCGAACCCCTTTCCACTAGTTCGTGTGTTTACTTCTCTAATTTTGAACCCCCTTATTAGAAATCGTGCCTCCGCCACTGAATAACACACCAAGATTGTCTGAAGAAAATATATGTACAAGTGCATGTGTGGTTCATCTAATCAACAAGGTCCATATATATAAGCCTTTTTTTAGATATGGACAACTATCTTCCTCCGTCCCCCAGGAACCCCTTCTGCCCAGGCCTCGATAATCTCTGGTTCCTACTTTGTTCCATAGGTAACTTGAACTCCAAGCTCAAGGTTGATGTGGAGAGTCCTTTTCTTTCCACTAGGTTGCCCCTTCCTTGTTAGGTCCACATATATAATTAAAATAAATAATTGCATATCATCATGAAAATTCTAAGAGGAAGGGCACATGATTCTCAAACTAAGATGGAAGTATCTCATGGACAATAGGTCCTAGAACCATTGATGACCCTGGACAACTTTGCGTGTTTGCACCTCTTGCTTTATTAAAAGGTGGGTGTGGGGGACAGATTCACAGTTAGCTGTTTCAAAATCCAAGGATTTCATTCTAGGCTAGTTATTCTTTCACGTTCATGAACTAAAACAAAATACCAATTTTAGAACTATCATATTAACAAATTGAAAACTTAGGAATTCTAGTTGGCATACCATTTACCTTCCGGAATATTAAGGATCACATGAGAGCCAAGACATGCATAAAAGAAAGGCAATTTTACAATCTAAATAGAATTCATCATGCAAACAGCTTACCCCAAATCATTAAGTGCAAGAGCAACTGCACAAAAATTTGGAAGACCACTTCTCATGACCTGTTAAAGTACGTTCAAATGTTATCACAGAGCACATTGTAAATGTAGAACAAAGGGGGATGCAGCATAAGTACAACTTAATAGAAACAACATTACTGGCTGAATATTATTTCGATCTTCAAATACAAAAAGGTTATATGTCTAGCCTGATATATAAATATCATGACGAGTATCCTTTTCTCTTTCAAAGATAGATTATTGACTAAGTTTTGTCTCTACAAACTGCATGTGTACAGTTTTAGATGGCCAAGCCAAATATCACAGATTACAGAGGAAAACAATATGTCCACAAGTTGTACTTACATCATAAGTGTCTACAAGGGCCAAAAAACTTCCAGGAAATGCAAGTGCATATGAGGCGAAAGCTGCTAACTCACTTTGGTTCGTCTCACTGAAAATTCCACCTAATAAGTGTGACCACTGAAAAGATCAAAGTTATCACATCAATGGCATTCATGCCCAAAATGGAAGAGAAGCAGATTCCAGAGTAATGTTCTATATTGATATACTCTAATGATGCTACAAGGATTTTTAAACTTTGTGCAAAATTAAGGAAAGGCCTACATGAGATTCATAATAGATTTCTAGACTCATTGTTAGATTACTAAGGGTATGTTTGGAAAGCCACTTTGGTAATTGGAATTGGTGTAATTACTAGGGTAGTAATTACCAGCCTAGTAATTACATTGTCTAGTAATTACACTGACCTGTTTGGTTGCCACAATGTAATTACACATGTCATATTAGGATGCCACAGTGTAATTACACATGTTCTGTTTGGATGCACAATTGCAATCATAAAATTATAATAAATTTTAAAAATAAAAATTAATTATTTAAAATTTATACTAGACAAATAAAAAACTTTATAAATGACATTAAATTAAATATTTAAGATATATATTCTTTTTTGAAAATATATTAATTAATAAACATATTTTCTGTAACTAATATTATGAAAAAATAATTGATTTATATTTTTTCAAATTAATAAATTTCAATTGAATTGATCGTAACAACTAAAAGTATGAAGTTTCTACGAACATTATGAAATACATGTTTGATAAAAAGAATAATATATAAATAAAATGTCATAAATTATTAAATGTTTGACAAAAATATAATCTATCAAGTCTAATTAAAAAATGACGTGCAATGTAAATTCAATATTACTAAAACAAATGAAACTGAAAATATAACAAAGGTTATAAATTCAAAACAAAAAATTTAACATAATACTCTTATAACAAATTTCAACATAGCAATAAATATGATTTATTTTTATTTTTTCTTAATAAAGAAAACGTAAGTCTATAGCCTTACTTAACAATAAATTCTATTTTAATTTAAAAATTAGAATACTAATAAAATTATGCTAATGAGAAAACAAGCATGGAATAAAGAAATAGATAATACGAGAAAATTACATAGAATTACGTAAAGTAAGGTTGAGAACAAGAAGAAAATGAAATATAATAATATAAAATAAAAATAAACTTTTACAAATTTTTAGAATAATAAAAATAAAAAAAGAACTTAAAATAATAGAAGTAAAATAAATTAAAACAAAAAAATAAAAATAAGAAATTGAAAAGTAATCAGGTGGTAATTACACCATGTAATTACCAGTAATTCACAGCCTCTGCCTGTGAATTGTAGAGTATAATTACTCCCTGCCAATTACACCAATTACTTGTGGCACCAATTACCTGCTGACCAAGTAATTACCTGTCCTTCCAAACTGAACAAGACAGTGTAATTACACCAAATCCAATTACCAAAGTGTCCTTCCAAATAGGCCCAAAGAGAAGACTCAGTAACAAAGATAATTCATTGTTATCAATCATAAAAAAACATGCAGATTCTCTTCGTAATGGTATGCAACCCTTGAGTAGCATTATTTATTCCTTTTTGGGGAGGAAGGGTGGGCACAACCTAGATGATAGTTACCTCTCAACACACAAATCGTCTGAGAGGACATAGTTTATCTCATTGGAATCATACACATTAGGCACATGTCCAGTATTCTGGCTATGAGTTTAGCTATCCGTAGGGGTTAAGTAGAAGAAGGAATTATACATCATACTCCCTTTTGGCAATCAAATGGTTACATAAAGTCCCTCAGGTTTTCTATGCTAGGCCTATTTTATTAAACACTGACAAGAATCGACACTCTGACAATCACTCAAACCACATCTGCTCTTGACAGTGTGAATTTTGAGCAGGTTTGGTAAGAAAGACTAGGAGCTTAGTTCAGTATATTGAAAAGAAAAGGTGAAAATTGAAGTCAAAGCTAAATGATATTTGAAATGAAAAAGGTAATAACCATATAGAGAACCAATAAGATCTATCAGAATGCATAAATCGAAATGGTCAGATTCCAAGAAAAAATCAAATGGAAGACTTCAATAAATTTTTGATGATCTAACTGTGCATCAAAAGAATGAGATAATCAATACCTTTAATTTATCAAGCCATGTCTGTACCAGACTAACAAAATCCTCACAAACACTAGAACCATTATGATGTTTAAGTGATTTCTCTATGATCTCATCTGGGCTCTGCATTATAAGCACTAAGTTAAATGCCAGATGACTTCAAGCAAGTAGAAGAATGTTGAGTGCACAAGAGCAAAAGAAGTACTAGGCATCTAGAGAACATTTGAATTCTTAATTTACTTGTCTTTATATTCATTAATAAGCAGGACAATGTGCACACGACAAAACAATTGATAGTAACAAAACTTGAAATTAGTATCCACAGAGGGAACATGGCATAATGAGTTCATAAATTACGTCTCACACATCTACTTAGGATTCTAGCTGAAGCCTGGATAATAGATCATGTATTTTTTGATAAGTCAGGACAGAAAATCATTTTATCGTATGTATAACAATAATTAGCTCTAGGCTTGCCATTCCAATGCATATAATTTCATATGAGCTTGTGATTGAGCTATGTGCAAGTATGCATTGACGAACATATTCAACTGATGCCACTCAATGACATTGAGGTAGAAACTACAATTGTCACTTAATCAATTCAGTATATACAAGCATTTATGTACCCTATCAATACATATGGAGCCATACGAGGAAAAAAACCACTTGCATTCCACATACAATAGTGAATGACTCTATCAAAGAGTTTAAGTAATTTGTTTAACAGCCAAGAACGTCTTTTCAGTATTAAATTCACAATATTGTCATCAGATATGTGTTACAGATGAAATGATTATGTCTGCATTAAATTGGCCAGAAAGAAAATAGATGTGGTAATTATACCTTCAAAATGACTGTAATAATTAAAAATGGTAATAATAACAATAGATTGGCAACTGAATGCTTTGACTAAAGACTAGATCTTTAAGAAATTATCATCTTGAATACAGAGGGCCAGACAAACTGTCAGAGCACTTTGATATCTCACAGATCTCACTTAGTTCAAGGGAAGGCAAAGCTGTTTTGAAGGTTGCACCTACCATAAATGAGCTAACAAAGGCATGGGAATGTGTCCCACGGAGTGGGATTCCAAACAGCTTTCCAGCTGCCACATTGCTGTCAAATCACAAAAACACAGTGATCCTCCAGTCTTGGTTATGATTAAAAGAAACAAAACACCAACAGGAGTAAAATAGTGTCTCAGCGTTCTAACTAGCAAAAAGAAATTTTATTTCCTTGTCAAAATGATAAACATAACCAGCAAAAAATAAAACGTTAGGTTGCAGTAATCTGTAAAGCAGCATGTAAACGTAAAAATACACCATAGTTTTTTATCAAGTTTAACCATCCATCTTACAGATCAAATTCTTCCTTGAATGATTGATTTTCTAGTTAGATCATTGGAAAAAGCAAAAAAATACTTTCTTTTCACCTGCATTATCTTGTTCCTTGAATAAGAATCAAACAACATGTGACTCACAGTTGCAGTGATCCTTCCTAATATGTCCTGCACACTTGAGAGTTCTTCAAAATCAATTTTTTTTTTATTTTTTATTTTGGTGACAAGGGAAACCCGCAATCGCTATCCTTTGGGTGCGCACGGAGTAAAACCCCCGCTCCTATGCAATAGCTCACAAACCACATAGGAGAGGTAACCCGCACTAGACACGCCCGACCCAGAAGGCAAACCCCTTGCTTTCGCTGGCAAGGGGTTTCGAACTTGAGACCTCGAACATGGAAGTCCCAAGCCCAAACCACTGGGCCACCCCGAAGGGTTTCAAAATCAAAATTAATCCAAACACAGTAGTAGAATTTGTGTGTTTACTACTAGTTCTTGAGTCTCTAAATTTTATAATAAAATATAGTGAACTTAGAAATATCTCTATGAATAAGATAAGTAGATGATGCATTTCATAGAGACACAGTGAAATAAACACGAAATCACCTTGTCGCATCAAATCCACCCATGTAGCAATACTTGGATGCTGATATACCACCATCAGGACCCTACTCATATAGGTACAAAAGTTTGTTCACAGTTTGTACGTCATATAGAATTTAAAAATGACAATAGGAAAGACAAACAACCTGTGCTCTCCTAAGCCCAAATTCAAGCAATATTTTGGACCTTCCAGCAACAAAACGGTGTCTTGCAGCATTAGTAGTAACTAGTGATGCATAATTTATGAGGTTTACAAATGGTGTTTCCAGTAGTTGAACCACCTTTGAGACACAAGCAATCATTAAGCTTATTAAAGATGTACATGAGAAGATCCAACAGATAACCCTGTTGAGATGCTTCAAAAGAAAGGACTAATAAAGGATAGTGTCATTGCGACTCACAGCAACTGGTCCTTCAATCCTCATCAGCGGTACCTTGGGAAAAACTACTGATCCTTCAGAAATAGAATATATCTCAATATCTGAACAGTCAAGTCTTCGAAGGTACTCAAAGAAGCCATCCTACATAATCCATTTAACTATGCTTATGGTCAAGCACTCACAATTCTCAGCATTGCAAAAAATTCTTTAAAGTATACAGAAACATATTCCCTGAAGAAGCACTCCATTCTCCCACATACTTTCCCTTTTAGATTTCCCAATCAATTTTAATAAGTCGGAAGTGCTAATACATTTTAAATACCACAATAGTTTCGTTAATTTTACACTTCCCAATAGAACTTCATCTTTTAATCTATTTGTCTTCAACACAAAAGCCAAACTATGGGCCCACATGCTCCTAAACAAATATTGAACAGTGCATACTAATATTCTGTTTTAAAATTGTGCCAAACGAGAAGTGAATAAACAAGATGGAACGATGAAGTAGTATAAAGCATGACCAAATGGAGCATCAGTCACAGCTTGATTATCTCAAACATACTGGGATGACATGTTCATGACGTAGGCAGGAATTCCCAAAGAAAAAGTACAGTTGCATTAGTTGTTTATGACCATATTTGGCCAATGGAAGATAAACGCATCAAGAAAGCATTTGTTCCCAAATTTTACAGACGATTTGAATAATAGCCTTAGAAAAATCCAAAAATAGAGGATAATAGAAAAGGATAAACAAATGACCACATGATATCTTAATTCAGATAGCAGAATTCAATATATTAGCACAAAAACTTAATCCCACATTATGTGATGCAAATCAAGATAGCAAGATTGATATCAAGAATGGAGTTGTGGGCCATCTTGGATATGAAAGTTCCCAATCACCCACAAAGGGCTCAAAGTATGATGGAAGATTCATTAATAGAGACCATTCTTGATATCAATCTTGCTATCTTGCATCATTATGTCTCCATATTGCTTGCTAATAACAACTTTACCTCACATGACGAGGGCAACGATGACCTGATAAAATCTATCTCATCCTCAGTAAATTTAAAATTAGCAACAAACTTTATGCACTCTTCTAAACCAGCAAATATTGTATATTCACCCCCAAACGGATTCCTCCGAAAATACAAGTCAAACCTGAAAATACAACCAAATACTTTAAACAATCAGATTAATCCGCTTGCTCAGCAAACAGCTAAAATAATCAAAGTTCTTCAATGAAACATCAGCTTTGACCATAAAGTAAATGATCAATTCAGAACATCAAACGAATAATGTAAATGAAACTGTATCGAAAATGAAAAGAAATTAAATTCGAAATTGAATACTTACACAGCTCGTTCATTGTGTTTTCCAGCTTTCCAGTAAGCATAGGCCATAGTAAACTGATAGAGATCTGTTAAAATAGGCGTAACCATAGGATTGGTCGGTCCATCAATATTGGCACTCTCAGGCCGGCCATTAGGTATAGTTTCAGCCATAATTATCCTCCTCTGCGAAAATCCTAGGGTTAGCGGAATTGAAATTTGGTTTTACAGAACAGAGAATATTTGTTGAGACCGTTACAAACAAAGTTGAGAAAAGACGAATGAATATATAGAGCGCCAAGGATTAGATCGGACTTATTAAAGCTTCATTCTTTGCTTTTGCCTTTTTAACTTTACAGAATACTGAAAAGGCGCACTCCACTTAACGCCTGGCGGCGTGGATTGATGTTTGGGTTGGGATACTTGGACTGGCAAAGTCTTTTTTTACTTTTTGTCAAAGAATTGGATTGTGAAGTCCACACAACAAGTTGGTCCTCCACTTTGTTTTTTTCCCCAAAAATGGGGGCAAGCCGGGAAGGGAGGAAAAAAGGGCACGGCGGAGAATTTAACTTTCATCAATAAAATGAGAATTCAATTGTTATTAAAATTCCATTCTCTATTTTATTTAACTAGTGTTTGGTCTTAGATTTCGGATAAAATTTTATAATTTTATGTTTGAATATCTAATTAATCATGAAATTTGATCAGATTTTATTTAAATCACAAATTTTTGAGATAAATTTCACTTTTACTCATAAAACTTTAATTCTTTAAAACACTTACATACTTGGCAAAAAATATGATATTATCAAAAGAAAATCTATATATGCAATATTTTTATTGTATGAAACTATATTGATCATTATAGAATAAGTTTAATGCATCGACATAACTAGTTAGAATTCATAACTTACTTCAATTAATTTGAAATTAAAATGAGCAACTATTATTCCTATTATATAAAGATTATAATTTAGTCATGAAAATCTCTTGCACCAAGTATAGAATTTTCATTGTTTCTTTTCTTGTCCCCTATTATCATAAAGAGGTCTTTATAGGAAAAAAGGAAACTAATTTTCTTTTGCATAATATAGACTAATAAATTGCCTTTTTTTTTTCAGTCATCACAAAAAAGGAATAGGGGACTTGTGGGCATTATTATTCCAATTACAAAGTTGCAATACATCAAGGCCACTACTTTAGTTTCTTTTTCTTTTTGTCTATTTCCTTGGCAAGTGTCAACATTAAGCAAACAAGGATTTTCCACGCGTCCAACTATAATAGGGAAATGAAATGAGACAAATTTAATTTAAATACGTATTTTTAATAATAATCGATGAAAAGGAAGTCAAATGGTTAACCCATTTGCTATTTTTATATTTCTTACTTGGGTTGTATTTGTACATGATACATTTTCTATAAATAATTTTTTTTGGTAGAGTTCTATTAAGAAAAGTTAAAATTAAATTGTCTGGAGACCCATCTCTCACTTCCCAATTGGCACGTTCAAAGTACATTTCCTATTCTTTGTGATTCAAATTAAGTGATTAGACGAGAATTTTTCTTCCTATTTCAAATCAATCAACTACAGTTTTCTTCGGATCCAAGTTCCCACTTGCAGTCCATTCTTTACAGAATAAGAATAGAATTTTGGTTCTTTAACCTTTTTTTTTTTTAATTATCTAGCATTAGTAAGGTAATAATTGAATTGGACATGCATTTTACTTGAAATTTTTTTGAAGTTTTGTGAGTGAGTCTCAAAACCCCAAAACTGGCTTCAAACTGGTTTTAGGGAACTTGTAAATATCCGAAATTGATGGCCAAAGGTTATCTAGATAATCTGGCGATGCTTGGCATATACTTGGTTTCGCTGTTCATTATATACACGCCAAATAAAAAAAGACAAACGTGAAAATTAAGGTGAATACATCCGCATATTCATTTGAGTGAAGAATTTTTAAATAAATAAATAAATAAATATATATATATATATATATATATATATATAAATCTGCCATATATGTATAAATATTTAAACGTGAGTCCTAATTGTTATAGAGATATTAATTTGAGGTTTCTGTTAGAATCCATAAACTTCAAATTTTGAATCCGTCTCTGAAAGAATTGTACCATCCTCAGATTAGTCAGACGCATACGAGAAAATAGTCATCAGGGAACATGTTCTATGCCTAGTAGTAATTTTCTTATTTCATAACAAGATAGAAAATAGTCCAATCTTTACATTTATATTCCTACTTCTCCGCAGAAGCAATACAGATGTGATTCATTCAAAACAGTGGCTTTTGAGCACAAAAGTTAACAACATTAAACATCCTAAGCAGCAAGATGCATGTCTCATAACTTCGACAAAATCCAGCAGGGCGATGAAGTCCAAAATATCAGAAGTTGCTGCATTCACCTTAGATAATGTCAACTTAAGAACTTCTTCCGAAGTGACTAACAATAGAACAAGGAAATTCAGGAACAAAGATAAAAAAAATTCATTGCTATGGAAGAGCACGGGTGTAAATCAGTAATGTGAGTTCACTTACCTATATAGTTAGGGGGAAAGAAGTTGGTCGCAATCCAGATTGGTTTCATTCACAGCACCAAACTGATATCGAAGCAAGCAGGCTTCCCGAGTGGTTCTCTTCAGGTTAGATGCATCGGTATCAAAGGGAACTGAGAATGCCACATTTGCTCCTATGATACAATGAAATAGAAAATGGTAAAGAGATCTGGATACAAGGCAAAAGTTGTCAATTAGGCAAGGATGTCAAGCAAATAATCTACCAATTGATGCAGTTTTGGTTGTTCGCTCATTCATTCCATACACAGGGAAGCCATCCTCCCTCCAAATTTCCTTTACAAACAGAATGTGAATGTCAGATGGTTATATAAATTGATTCCTTAATCTGCAATTCTGCATCCTCGTAAAAAGGGTATTCTGATAGGTTAGGAATCCGACATACCTTGCTGGTAGATCTTGAGAGCTGAAAGGGATCAAGGAGAATATTCATTGATGACTCTGGCTCAAAAGCACTGTCTGAATGGTTTACATTTGACATAGTCACCAGTGGTGTTTGCTTAGTTTCTGTACAATTATTAGTTGGATTGAAAATGGCGTTTAACGAGGTGTCTTGGTTTACTTGGAGATTCCCAGCCACTTTAGCATTTGTGAATCCTTTTCCCTCGCAGAAACCTATTTTTTGCTGGGACATTTGATTTTGTTGTAGCATTCGTGGCAGGCCAAGAGGATACATGTTTAACCCGTTTCTCATCGTCAACATCTAAAGATCAAAGTACATTGTTATGCTATAAATCATATAACTTAATCGAATTAACTAGTGTTAAATGAACAGATAACCAGATCTAGAACAAATCTAGGAAATATCCTGATCAATGAGTCAAATAACACCACATGTTCGTTGCAACTATCTGAACTTTGAATTTCACAACATTTGGGTCACTATACACAATATTCTATCCAATTTGCTAATTATTCGTTGATCTCTAATATACATTATTCTCTAAAAATATTATTCACAGAAAATAACTCCCCATCATACCAAATAAATCACATGCAGCAGATAAAAACAGAAGCATCAAACCTGTACTTGGAGCTGAAGCTGCTTAAGATACTCAATGGCTTCATCAAGCATTGAAGCCTTGTCAGTCTGTCCAGAAATCCATCAGAAAATAATTAAATCAAAATCTTTAACTGTATATTCATGATAAGCTAAAATTTATATTCTAGTATTTACTAATTTCAAGACTCATTCAAATTTGTTAAATATGCAACCCCTCACCTTATTTGAATTCGGAATAAGTTTTTGCAATGCTTTCATCTTCTCATTAATCCTGCTTCTTCTCCTCTGTGAATCATATTCAAGATTTAAACTTAGCGAGTTCAACTCCTGAAATCAGACAATAATAATCATAAAAAAAAAAAAACTTAATTAACAAAAAATAAACAACCTTTTCAGACAAATTGTGCACTTCAGCTGCTCTGCTTCTCTTGGAAGTGTTACGAGATGGCGGTTGAACTGAAGCTTCCGCCCCCAAATCCTCAGTACCATCCTGCATATTAAAAAAATCACTATTATACATCACAGGGTAAATGAAATATACCAGGACAATGATCAAATTCGGAAATAAAAACTTACATAAACTAATTAATCAAAACGAATTAAATAGGAAGTGTAGAAATACCTCACTTTCACATTCATACTCATCCGGATCGTTGTCCATGGTCCCAACAGATGACAAAGAAACATTAGTTGCACCACTATAAGCCCCATAAGAAGAAGAGAAAATGCCGCCAGCTGATGAATTCATCATGGATGACAAATAGCCATGTTGATTATTATTAGGCATAAGATGAGGTAATGATGAGGAATATTGCATTTCATTACCCTTCAGGGCCATAAAATTGGATGAAAACGAAGACGAAGAAGGATGGAGAATATGACGAAGAAACACAGAAATATCATCCGGTTCAGGTTCAGGATCAGTCAAAGAAAAAGAAGCAATATTAGCATTGTGATGATAAACATTGTTGTTCGCCATAATAATAGTATAGATATGCAGATTTTTTTTTTATCACAGCAAAATCAAGTTCAGTGTTGAGCAGAACAAGTTAATTTCTTGTATGTACAAAACTCAGTTGCACACTCTTTTATATCCAGGAGTAGGTGACATTTTTTGGGTATATGCCCCGAACGAGCGTGTATTTTATTAGCCAACCATAGCATGCTTAGGTAACTTAAAAGTAGAGACAGACGTAGGCTAGAGTGGGCGGATTCGCGTTAAAGTGAATAAACCAATTGAATTAACGTCTTATTTGGAGTATATACTTGTCATATACACCTAATAAATTACTCCAATTACAGAAAAAGAAACAGAGTAGGGGTAAACTAGCAAGTTGATTTTGATTAGACTTTGACTGGTCTTCTTTTGGTTCTGAGAACTGATGCATTAGGGAAGTTGGTAAACTGCTAAAACTAAAAGAAAGAAATTGGCAGGGTTGATAGGAAAATTGTTACTTCCGTTGTAGTACTAATTTAAGATCCAAAAGATTCCCTAAATTTTAATTAAAATTACAAGATTTAAAAATATTTTTGTCGAATCAAATTAAACACATAAAATGAAATGAAGGAGTAGTTTTATATCGTGACGGTGTCAGGTGAAGCCAACTTTCTGGCACACGTGAAGCACAATTGTGGACATGCTCTTCAACTAGCTCAGTTCCAGAGAGAGTATATACGTTCCACTTTTATCGAACACTGTTCCATTTCTGCTCTCTTTTTTACTTCTCTCTATGTTTTCTGAAGTATTTTTACTCCACGGTTGCTGCTTAGACCATTTTCATCCGGACACTAAATTTTATACCAAATTCTATATTTGGTGTTTTGAGCTTCAATCCACACCAATTTTTATACCAATTTAGTATAACACTATTCATCACACCAATTCACTTTTTGATTATTTTAACATTATTTTATTATACAAACTTTTAATTAAATATTATATAAATTGTATGTTTTAATTAAATCTCTTGTATATTTAATTATTTTTTATGTAATATTTTTATAATATTAATTTTAGATATAAAATTTAGCTTTTTTATAAATTAATTTTTCTATATATGACTTTTTTTAAAATTAAATTTATGTTAATTCTACTATAAACTACAATTAACCTTCACAAAAATTAAAAATGCAAACATATAAATTTTTAAATAAATAGTACAATGTACTTAAAAATAACCGAAAATAATAAACATTCAACAAAGTAGTAATTGACATACACCAAAATTGAAATATAAAATCCATAGTAATTTTAAAAAGAAGTGCTACATGATATATTAACTTCATGTATTGTAATGCACAACATAATAATTGAGGATGAGCGTAATCTTAATGCGCCAATTCACGATGCGTCAGAAGGTCCAACTCCGACCGTAGAACTGACAATAGATGAAAATTATCAATTTCAACAATTTTTAGCTCGATATAAAAAAATAAAGGACAAAGAAGCTCATTTTGAAACTACGTAATGCATTAATAGAGCATTTATGGGAGCACCGTAGTGATCTTGAAAGTTGAATATTTATGTATAATTTAAAATAATTTTTTCAATTATGTAATGTTTATTTAATTGTATTTCATTAATGATTTCACTTTTATTTGTATCATCTATTATTATGTATAATGTATAATATTTGCTAGCAATTTATATTATTTAAAAAATTATGGTACAAAATAATTTTATATTAAACGATTATAAAAGGAAATAATATGAATTATATATGGTGAATGTTTTAGAAAGAATTTGTCTTGAAATAAGAAAATATAAATGAAATAAGAAATAATAATATAATAATAAAGAGAGAGAAAAATATTTATTTTTGATATAAAATTTGGCGCAGTGGGTTGAAGTTAATTACACTAAAAATAGTGTTAACATCAAATTTGGTGTTTGGGTTGGAGATGCCCTTACCACTTCTGGTCCAAAGTAACTACTCAAAATATATGAAGTTGATTTAATTTAATTTAATTTAAAGATTATTTAAGTTGATGGGTGATGACTCTCCGTAAACAAAAATTGGCACATTAAGACAGAGTGTATGCATAATAAGGTTTTAGATATATTTTTTTAAAAAATATCGTAAAGTTACCATACATTTCTTGTAAATTTTTAGATCATTTATTGAAGCAACTATGATAAATTTTAAAATTGATTAAAATTGGGACATAAAAAATGTAATATTCAAAAAAGAACAAAGTAGAAGTCCTATTTGAAGTTAAAGGGAAAAAGATTGAATGTGCAAATTGAAATTTGATTTAGACATATGTTTAACTTAAAGTAAATTTAAGAAAAGAGAAAATGGCCAAATGACCCCCTAATCTATAATCGGATTTTCAACTACACTTATACTTCACGAGGGTCCTATTACCCTCTTGAGCTATTTTAAAGTGAAATTATTTCCTCCCTGAAATGTTATTATTAGACATCTGTCTTGTGGTGAAATACACGCACTTGACACGTGTATTTCACCATTTAATGATTTTTTTTTTTAAAAAAGTTCTCCTCCTTCCTCTTACTTTCTTCCCCAATCATTTCTTCAACCCTAACTATACTAAACACCATTTTTTACATCAATAAATTTCTATATCTCTAACATTTTATAAAAATGAAAATTCAACTCACTTTTTCATCTACTTTGAATCGCTAGAATCTAGAAGATAGTGGTCCTAATTAATCAAATCTTTCATCCAACTAATTCAACAATTTTTCCACATTTTTTTACATTTTGTTCGATTTTCTTTTTTAGACAATTTCAGATACACATTAAATGGGTCATGAAAATTCGAGGTTAGATTCATCCGGTAAAGATTCAGCCGACAACTCAAAATAATCTCAGATGAGAAGATCAATTTGTAACACCAATTTGAGAAACCTCTCTCTCTTCCCCCATTCTTTATTATTTCTCCCTCTAAAATTTTCATGATTAATTTATAATTTGAGTTTTTCATTTTGATTCTTCATGGATTTTAGGAGAACATGTAGGATCCTTCTTTTAAAATGTAGAAGAAATTGTTTTGTTTTAGTTTCTTTTATTAAGTTTGAAAATATTTTTAAATATTCAATTACTTCACTTTGATTTTGTTACTTTTGAATCCATCACTTTAAAAAAAATTAATTAATGGGTATGTTTTTTTTAAAAAATAAATTTAATTTGTTAGATATATTCTAAATAAGTTTATTGAAAAATTATTTATTCATTAAATGCATTTGTTGTTGATAATTTTTATTCCAAACATCCATTAAAAAAGCTTCAACAATGATAGTGGTGAAAAATATATAATTGTATAGATAAATAAGAAGAAAGAGAAAGAAAAAAAGAAAATTAGAAAAAAAACGGAAATTAATAAAATAGGCAACTCACTCTTTCAAAGAGAGTGAAATACACTCTCTATGCCAACTCAGCACTTAAAGGGTTATTTATTCTATTTTAAAGTAGTTCAAGGGGTAATAGGACTCCCGCGGAAAATAGGTGTGTAGTTGGAAATTCGGTAATAGGTTAGGGGGTCATTTGGCCATTTTCCCAGAAAATGTGAGTGGAATTTAATTTTCACTTTTTTTTTTCAAAATTTAAACTAATTATTTTTATAATAAAATCAATAAGTTGGGCAATATTTAAAAAATTCATAGACAAACAACTCCTAATTACATAGTTATTTTTTTTGTTTCTCGTTTGAATAGAACCTTATTCGAGAGAATGTTCCCTATTAAAAAAAATTATACCCAAAACTTAAATATAAAATTTTTGATTAAAAAGAAGAAGTCTCGCTACACCACGTCATTTGGTGGTATTTGAAGCAACAGAAAAAGGCAACATTAATAACCATAGTTTTCAGCAAGGCCAACCAACTCCATTTCCTTGTTTCAATTGATTGATAGCCTTTATAGTCGCAGGCTATGTGTATAGGGAGTTAATTTGATGAAGAAACCACGATGTCCTGCTTCTTCTTACTTTCCAATTCAATGTAATGTGAAAAATAGCAGCAGAAAATCATTTGATTCCTCAATTATATTGACTAGTCGCTTTCCAAAACAGAGTTAGCTAATCAAATAGTACCTAAATATCTTCATTTTCTGATCTTTTGAATATGAACAGTCAACTTTATTGATACAAGTATGCTACTCCTAGTGGTCAAATGAATATCATTTGTCAAAAATTATACGATATATACAAAATATATTTATCACAAATTACTTTTAGTATGTGAGTAAATAGTTTTAGGGTCATTAGCGTATTTGCACAATTTTGTGATTATATATATATATATATATACCAAATGTTTTTCTCTATATTTGTTGAGAATTATGTTATGCCTTCTGTCTCTATAACACTTTTAGTTTTTTCGACAATCAAAAGGTTTAAGTTTGATCGGATATTTCTGCATAAAATCTTCATTTTTTTGAAACAAAATTTATATATTTGTAAATTACATAAAAAGTATTATCAATCACAATAAATGATAAAAAAAAATCTATGAAAAACTTACGATAAAAAATAAATTTATTTGAATCTCAAAATTCAAAAAGTGTTCCATATACGAAGGAGTAAATTATTAATACTACTCCTATGACAAAGGCTTTTCTATTTTTTGGTTTAGAACCCAAGATTTGTAAATACTCCTAACTACTAGGGCTGCGTATCGGTCGATTCGGTTCGATTTTGAAGTTTATTGGGTTGGCTTATTGGTTATCGGTTTGTAGATATGTTAAACCGTTATAGAACCATTAAAATATTGACTTATCAGTTATTGATTTATCGATTTTTAATTGTAATCGGTTCGGTTATCGGTTTAACCATTAAGATTTAACACAAAAATAACACATTGAAAATTACTTAGAAACAAGGTGACAAACCAAATAAACCATGCACATGAGTTCACAAATTACATCTTACTCAAAAGCAAACACTTTTACATTGTAGAATAACCAAGTGTTTGAGACGACCAAAAATAAAAGTAGGAAATCAAACTCTAAGTCGAGAACTTTATATACAAAATGGTATAAATATAATTATTTAATATACTATTGGATTATCAGTTAATCCGTTAAGAAAAAACTTCAAACCGTTAAGGACCGATAACCCGATAACAAATAAAATCAAAATCATTATCAAAACAACTAAACTAATAACCTAATATTATAAATCAATAACTTTTTTATCGGTTTGAATTATCGATTTCGGTTCAGTTTTGAACAGCCCTAGAAGTAGCTGTCTTTGGTTGTAAAAAGTAGTTGTCTCCTCACATATATACCAACAATAGCTTTTCTTGCAATAGAACACGTGGCTATATCTAATTGGATAAGAAGATCACGTATCCAAAAGTAGATATCTAGTCTACATGCAGCACCACTGCAAGTATGAAAAGTAGGCATCATCAACCGTCACTCATCTGATTTCCGCACACGCCAAGCAAATAGCCTTTCGTGATTTCCCGAGGCAATATATACTCCACCCTAATCTCATGTTATTTGATCATCTCATTAAAATTAATTGTCTCATATTATTTATTTATTTTATTAAATTAGAAAAATATTAATAAAAGTTTTTTTATACTATTCTTGTAATTAATTCTTTTTCGAAGGTTCACATTGACCTTTATCCCTTTCAACTCTCAAGATCTATCAGCAAGGTATGTTGGATACCTAACCTATAGGAATGCCCTTTTTTACGAGGATTCAGAATTGCAGATTAAGTAATCAATTTATATAACCATTTGACATTTACATTCTGTTTGTAAAGGAAATTTGGAGGGAGGATGGCTTGCCTTTATATGGAATGAATGAGCGAACGACCAAAACTGCATCAATTGGTAGATTATTTGCTTGACATTCCTTGCCCAATTGACAACTTTTGCCTTGTATCCAGGTCTCTTTAGCATTTTCTATTTCATTGTATTATAGGAGCAAATGTGGCATACTCAGTTCCCTTAGATACCGATGCATCTAACCTGAAGAGAAACGCTCAGGAAGCATGCTTGCTTCGATATCAGTTTGGTGCTGTGAATGAAACCAATCTGGATTGCGACCAAATTTCCCGTGCGCGTCTCCTGGAAGGAGACTTAAGACTTACAATATCTGCAATCTGCAGATTCCACGGCCTTACCCAAAATATTGGATGGATTTTCTTTGACCAAACAAAACAATAATCTGCAATCAATGTGCAAGGTGACATCAATTTTGTTTTTTTGTTTAAAAGGAATGAAAGATCAATCTTGGAGATGGGTTTTGGGTTTGATTTATATAATTACTGTTGCATCTATATGGATTGCTGCTAGTTTTGTTGTTCAATCCGTTGTCGATGCCGGTGTTTCACCTTTTCTTGTTACATATCTCTGCAATTCTTTATTCGTAGTATATATTCCCCTTATTGAAATTGTTCATTTTCTACAAGATAAATATGGGACCTTCTTGTTTTGGCGAAATAAAAAAGAATCAAAGGAGATTGTTCTTCTTGATGGCAATGTTGAAACAAGCAGATTGGTTGTTGCTGATGGGTGTGAACAAATTATTGATCTAAATGTTGATATGGGTCTGGATGCAAAAGGGCGTTGGACACGCTCTAGAGTAGCAAAAGTTAGCTTGTTGATATCCCCTTTTTGGTTTCTAGCTCAGCTTACATTTAATATATCACTCAAATATACAACTGTCACGGTAAGCATAACTATCCAATTTTTATAACATTTAGTGCGTGGAATGTTTGTGATGTGTTGTATGTGTAATGTGGTTATGGTTTTGGTTTTTTTACAGTCGAATACCATCTTAAGCAGTTCCTCCAGCTTGTTTACTTTTTTGGTGTCTCTTGTATTCTTGGGAGAAGTTTCTACTTGGGTGAAGCTGTTCAGTGTTTTACTTTGTATGGGAGGTACAATAATTGTAAGCTTAGGTGACTCAAAATCAGGGTCTAGCAAAGTGGCTTTGAACCCCATTCTTGGTGACATTCTTTCTCTTGTCTCAGCTGCTATGTATGCTGTTTATATAACTCTCATTCGTAAAAAGTTACCTGATGATGATGGGAAAAGTGGTCATGCCAGTATGGCACAGTTTCTTGGATATTTGGGTTTATTCAACATGCTCATATTCTTGCCCGTACCTCTTGTACTCAACTTTGCTAACCTTGAGCCATTTAACACACTCACTTGGAAGCAACTTGGCCTAATAGTTGGTAAAGGTATGTACCTATCTATATCCTGTTTCTTCCCTTACAAATATAAGTATTTATTGATTTGTTGCATCTTTGTGTGCATAAATGAGTGAATGGAAACCATACCATATGATGGTTCACTCCATTCTTTCTATGTGCTCTTCTGATTGTTGTTTCTTCAATGCTTTCTTGAACCAAATTGCTTGATATGTGGTATATATTATTTTTTTAATTTGAAGCTCGTGGATATGTCCTTTGAAGCAAATGCTTGCATTGGTTCCTGTCCTATGAAACACAATATGATTGCTAGCTCTTCGCAGAGGATATATTTTAATTGTGTCTACAACATATAATTTCAAGGAAACAATTAGAGAATGGTGGGAAAACTCCGCGGTCATCAAATAACTTGATTTTAACCTATCTAATTTTTCTAAAGATGTTGAAGAACGACTTGAAGAAATGGAACTAGAAAGTGCTTGGATGTGTGGAAACAAATATTACAAACCTATTTATCAAACTTAAAAGTATTAAGAGAGGAGGAGGAAGAAGATGGCATAAATGATGATGAGGAAATCCAAAAGGAAACAATCAAAGGAGATTGGGGTAAGCATTAGTGGACCCCAAATTTATTTGGAGATAAAAGTCACAGTTTAATTGGTTTGAATAAAAGTTATAATAACTTAAATTTTTTTATTGTGTCACTAGTTCGTACCAAAGAAATAATTTCATTAAGTATTTAATTAAATGTTGTACGTGAAAAGGGGGAATGAGAGCTGCTTATGTACTGAATCAAATTCTAGACAATTGGCTGAGGAGGAGAAAGAGGAATGGAAGAACCACAGAAGAAGAGATCATTAGGCTTTATGAATTTTTGTTGGGAGACAGTGGTACACCTGCATGATTTTCCTTTTGCATTTTTTCACCATTTGGGAGGTGTTAAAGGAGGAGGTTGCGGAACATATGAATCACTTCTATCAAAGTTGCCGTTTGAGAAGCTGCTGATTTCTCTTTTATAGTCCTGATTCCTAAGAAAAGTGATGTTGTGTACATTTAGGATTTTTTGCTGATCAACTTGGTGGCAGTGTATAAGAACATTGTGAACACATTATCCTCGAGATTGAGATTAGTCTTAGACAAGCTCATCTATGTCCCATGGAATGCTTTTGATGGGAGTAGGCAAATCCAAGGTGTAACTCTTTTTGCTAATGGAATAATAGATTGGAGATTGAAGAAGTGGAGAATGCTGTTTCAATTGGATACCAAAAAAGGGGTTAATATGTGAATTGGAACTTCTGGCTATATCTTGAGATCGTTGGAGGCAATGAATCCAACATTTATATCAACGGTAAATTCTCTGTCATGATTAGCAGACTTTCCTTTGTTAAGTTGGCAATAGTACAGTTAACATGGTAGCAACCCTTGCTAATTTTTATTGTTATGGAAGCATTAACTAAACTTTTTCTTAGTACATCAAGTAAACTTCTAGAACATGCGAAGATTGAAGTTTCTTTAATGTCTTTAAGGTTAATGGCTACAGGGTAGATTGTCTATCTGTCTCACTTTCTTGTTTGTGAATGACACTTTTTTTCTGGTCCACGTAATAGAGGTTTGATATCTATTTAGAATTTTAGTGTTTGGAGTAGTATTGGAAAATCCAAGTTGGTTCCACTAGTAGACTCAAAATGTGTCAAAACTTTGGCAAGGATACATGGATGCAAGGTGACTTCGTTATCTAGTAAATATTTGACTTTTGGGAGGCAAGTTGAGAAACCTCTTTATGATGACTAGCAAATGGTGTATGATCACTGGTGTGGATGTCCACACAGGTACAGATCTAGAAGTAGAATTCGTCATTTCATAAACTTTAGGATTCAACGAATGACTCTGATACATTTAGGAGTACTAGTATTTGTATTCAAATAATAAATGTGTAAGCTAGAATATTTAATGACTAGTTATATAGAAGAGTATAAAAGTAATTGAAGTCCAATTCTTTTTAGTTAAGTTATACTGAATAAATAAACTCCATCTTTACTGTTGTGTTAAATAATCTAAAACTTGCCCAACTTATTTTGTTCTTCTAAATCTTGTTCATAATAGTTAACTTCATTTGTCATCCGAACTTGTTTTGGTCCATCAAGGTACAACACATTTCTCTTAATATGTTTGCCACCCATCTCATTAACCACCAATGTAAGACTTTTTGCTTTAACAGGAACATTTAGACATCTATTTTGAATGACAAAAGAAGAAGTATTTGCTCTCCATTTTAGGGGATACTCTTTTCTTCTAGTTTGTTCAAAAACAAATTGACACATGTATATATGTGGAAATAATTTAACTTTAAACTTCTCATTTTACTCTAAATGACATGCTTTCGTAGCCGCATAAATATCATGACATGTTTATGATATAAATGTCATGGCATGTCTAAAATCACTAGTTACAAAAGTCTTTATTTTTTTTAAAAAATAAAATAAATACCTCGTGCCCAATCAAACTCGTTCACATAAGTTGAGATAGAGAGTAGTAGTTTTTGTTTTTGGAACTGTCAGAAGGTTGATAATACCTTGTGTTTAGTGAACGACATATGAGAAAGTTTACTTATTCAAGACACTGGTGTGATGTGGTGCAATCCGAGTTTCAAGAAGGAATAACAAAGTTAGCTCATGAAAATATGAACTCTGAGACTGACCCAAGGATGGGTGGGTTGGACTGGCATATTTTTATGGTGGGTCAATTCAGGGGCAACCCAAGTGAGCGCATCTAAAGATTGGGCTAATCTGGGATAAACAAATAGCACAAATTGACCCATAAAGCACCTTGTTAAAATATTTAATAGATTTTCTCTCTGTTTGATATGTAAACATAACCTGTCCAAATTCAGCAGAATCTGCCCATTTGAAACCGTTAATTTCAAGTAAATCTGTAGAAACCCAAGATAATCCTAGTTGGAGAGGTACATAATACTCATGAGTTGGTTATATCTATGTTTGTAAAATGGAAATACTATACCCAAGTACTTGGTCTGTGACTTGAGGGAAGTTCTTGAGGAACTACAAAGAATGTGAACTGAGGAAAAGGAGACACATCGTAGTATCTTGTTATTGGTTTGTGCAGAAGGCATGAAAAAGATATGGACCATCTCTTGCAACATTGCATCTTTACTGTAGCTATACGGGTCTAAGTTTAGTATAGCTTAGACATAACTTAGAACAGTGATAGATGTTGTAACAAGCTAGGAAGTGGGAAGTGTAAAGAGAAATAGAAAAGATGCTTAAGAGGTAAGGATTATTCAAGACCATATAAAGAGACTACACATATCCTTAACTAATGTAGGACTTAGACACCCTATGTATGCCCATATTCGGATATCTGAATGCTGATAACCTACAATATGGTCTCAGCATTGGGTTATAAAACATTAGGGATATGTCTGATTTGATACGACGTAGAGAAAATAGACTTTAGACCTAGCTTAACCCCAACAGCCAACTTAAGAGGTAGCCAACTTAAGAGGTGAAGATTGTTTAAGATCATACAAAAAGACTACAACCCATACTCTCAACTGATGTTGACATTAAGATAAAGCATGAAAGCTTAGAAGAGAGAAAATGGTGTCTGTCAGTTTGTTATGCCTGTTCTGGATGATTTGGTGAGAGAACTATATTAGATATTTCAAGACACTAGAGAAGCCTATCTGTGAAGTCAAAACCAGTATCTTTTTACAATTTTTTTGTGTGAAGAAAATATTCCTTCTTGTATAGATAGGTGGATAGAGTTTTTTTGAGAGTCCAATGTAAAATCTGCATGATTAGATGATACTGTCTTGGTGTGAGATTGAAAGAAAATGATTTTAACTTACGAAAGAAGATTTTGTTTCTATTTAATAAAAAGGAGAAAAGTATAGGCCAGGTACACATCGAGGACCCCTTGAACTTGACTTTATTTATTCATTTGTACACCTAGTTTTTCATCGACATCTTAAACTTGGCCATTCCTGCGAGTTCTTCTTCGTCTTCTTTCTTGCAAAACCTCTAATGTTGTGTCTGATTCTTCTTTCTTATTCAAACACCATAAATAGCCATTTTTCAAAATTATACCAATTTTTTATTTTTTGATAAAGGTAACATAACTGTTGCCAGATTTTTCTTCTTTCTTATTTACTCGAACCTATACCATATTTTCTTCATCTTTGTTATTTTTTCAAAGGCCATCTATTTAAAACTTATTCCAGATTCAAACACAATGGATAGCCATTTTTATAAAGAAGAAGTGTTTAGTCTTTTGCTGTTGGAAAGAATCTTGATGATATATGTCCCTAATTAAGCTGCTGGATGGTATAACAAAAACAAAAGCAAAAATGGATCCCTCTTTTTTACTGTTAATGATACAGAATATTCACAAGATCAAAACAAATCAAGTAGCAAATCTTGCTCAATCAAAATCCCATGAAAGCAGCAGTCAAATCAGATTAGTGATAGTAATTGATTCTGATATATCAGATCAGTTGATTTTAGGGATTATGTAAAATTGTAGTTGTGTATATATATACCTTTACTCTACAGTAAATGAACAAAAAGTTCTTATTCTCACATATCAAGTCTTTTACATGGTATCAGATAGAAGCCTTTGCTTAACCTCAATCTCGATCCAACCTCTCTTTTTGTTTTCTTTTTTCTTCCTTCCTCCATGGATACTGATCCAAAGACACCAGACAGCTCATCTTGTGCTACAGTCACCAACACTCCTAACATAACATTACACTTGGGTGAGGTGCTTGTGTGCATCAATACTGCTGCACAATTACCATTGAAACTGACTTCCACCAACTTTCTTTCGTAGAAAGTCCAGTTACACTCTCTTCTCATCGGATACAATCTCATGGGGTATATTAATGGCTCCGTGCAAGTTCCTGATGATGAAACTAATTTTCAGACAAGACAAGACAAATTAATTCTTCATGCCATCTTGGCCTCAGTTTCAGAGGCTATTGTACCATTCATTTCCTCTTCCAAGACTTCTCACCATGCTTGGACAACAACCCAAAAAACATATGCAAACAAATCCAGATCACGAATCATGTCTCTTTAAGAACGCCTCTCTGTGATTCAACGAGGTGAACAAACTATATCTGAATATCTTCAGCAAATCCGTACTATGGCAGACAACCTTGCTCTTGTTGGTTCGCCTATTTTACTAGATGATCTCATACTCTACACGCTTAATGGAGTTGGCCTTGATTACAAGGAAATAGTTGCTGCTATTAAGGCTCGTGATACCTGCATCTCATTTGAAGATCTTCATGACAAACTCATAGACTTTGAATCCTATTTGGCCAAGTCCAAATTTATGGGTTCGGATGTCTCCATTGCCACAGTGAATGCAACAACCAGGTCACGTCAACCACAACACCGCAGCAGAGGTTCCTACTCTAATCACAATCAGCCGGCCATGTCTCAAACAAATTTGGGACAGCATGGAGGAAATCAGAGATCTCACAATCCTTGTGTCATCTATCAATTGTGTGAAAAGCTTGGGCATATTGCAAAGAATTGTTACAAAGCCAAAGAAATCATACTTGGAACTCCGATAGCAAACAATACAACTGTCTCTGCTCCAACAACTCAAGGATGGTTAATGGATTCAGGTGCTTCACACCGTGTCACCAATGACATTCAAAACTTATCCCTGTCTTTGGATTATGATGGCCCTGATGAAGTGCATATAGGTGATGGCTCAGGTTTGCATATTACACATGTTAGTACATCCAAAATAAATTCCTTCTCAAACACATTACTCATTCGCAATGTCCTTTGTGTCCCAAGTATTAAATCTAATCTGATTTCTATTGGAAAATTCTGCAAAACTAACAAAGTGTCTGTTGAATTTTTTCTGCAATATTTATCTGTGAAGGATCTCAACACTAAGAAGGTTGTGCTAAAAGGACAAAATAAAGATGATGTATATGTTCTTCCAACGTCATCCCCACCAACAGTTCACAACACCATTAGAGCACCTATCATTGATTGGCATCGTCATCTTGGATATCCTTGAGATAAGATTCTTCATCACATCATTCACACAGACTCTCTACCACTGTCATCATCATCTCTTAAGTCAAAGTCATGTGTCTCGTATGTTTGTAATAAAAGCCATCGGCTTCCATTTAGTCAGTCTACTCTTCGGAGTTCATCTCCCTTAGAGTTGCTTTTCAGTGATGTATGGGGCCCTGCCCCAGTTGAATCTATTGACGGTTTCAAATATTATTTGATTTTTGTTGATCACTACTCTAAGTATATATAGCTTTACCCATTGAACAGAAAAGTAGATGTCACCAACTTGTTTCCCAAATTCAAATCGTTGGTTGAAAAACACTTAGAAAAAACAATAAAAACTCTTTTCACTGATGGTGGCACTGAATATCTTAAACTCAAAGAGCTTTTTGCCACTCATGGAATAAGTCATTTAACATCTCCACTATATACTCCATAACACAATGGCTATGCCGAAAGGAGACATCGTCAAATAGTTGAAATTGGGCTCACTTTTTTTCACCAAGCTTTTGTACCTCCATCTTTCTGATCGCATGCTTTTCAAGCTGCCACTTATCTGAATAATCGGCTACCTACCCCGACATTGGACTATCAATCCCCATTTCAAAAGTTGTTTGGTACTGATCCCAATAGAACCAAACTGCGTGTCTTTGGATGTCTTTGCTTTCCTTGGTTGCGACCTTATTCAAATCACAAACTTGAACCTCGCTTTAAGCCATGCATTTTTATTGGTTACTCCTCAAATCAAAGTGCCTACAAATGTTATGAACCTATGTCGAAAAAGATCTTTCTTTCTCGGAATGTTCAATTTGTGGAGTCCACCTTTCCATGTTCCTCGCAATTGTTTCCATCTTCCCCTGTCCATGTTTCATGGAATGCTGCATCAATTTTGCCACTTATTTCACACTAGCAGTTCCCTCATCTGTAAAAAAGCCTTCATCTTTGCCCGTGCCTTCACCGTTTCCAAATGTGGACACTGTCATTTCTTCTCCTCCGTGTAGAGAATCTCCCCAAGGAACTTCAGATCCTTCACGGTCTTCTCCATCCTGTCAAACAAACACTCTTATACAACAAGGTCCCACGCGTAACCATCCCATGACCACATAGTCTCAAAATAACATTTATAAACCTAAACAAGCCTTCACCGCAACAAAACATCCCATTAGTTTATCTATTGAGCCATCAGGTGTTACACAAGCCATTAAAGATCCTAAATGGAGAGCAGCAATGTCAGAAGAATTTAATGCTCTTGTTACAAGTGGTACATGGGAACTTACCTTTTCAACCTCACTTTAATGTCATTGGTTGTAAGTCGATTTTCAGGATAAAGCGAAATGCCGATGGAACTATTTTCCGCTATAAAGCACGTCTAGTAGCTAAAAGCTTTCATCAAAGACCCAAGCTTGACTATCATAACACATTGAGTCCTGTTATTAAAACAACTACCATTAGAGTAGTCCTATGCATTGCCTTGCAACTTGGGTGGAAGATTAGGCAACTTGATGTCAACAATGCTTTCCTTCAAGGATCATTGCAAGAAGTCTATATGAGTCAACCACCTGGGTTTCTTGACTCTACTAGACCATCTCACATTTGCAAGCTAAAGCAAGCAATTTATGGTTTAAAACAGGCACCTAGAACTTGGTATCATGAACTGAGCAAATTTATTTTCTCTTGGCTTTGTTCAGTCTCAAAGTGATGCATCATTGTTCATCTATGCATGTGGTTCAGTCCTTTGCTATTTCCTGGTGAATGTTGATGACTTACTGATTACAGGAAATTCCAATCAGGTTCTGGAACAACTTGTTTCCACTCTCTCTACACGGTTCTCCTTAAAAGATTTAGGCAGCTTGCATTATTTTTTAGGGGTTGAACTCATCCCAACAACTAGGGTTTCTTTTCGTTACAACACAAGTATATCAGGGACATTCTTGACAAATTCAATTTGAATGGTGCTAAACCTATTGCATCCCCTATGTCCACTTCAGTTGGATTAAAATTGAAAAATGGAACTGCTTTGATTGATGCCAAATCTTATCGACAGTTAGTTGGCTCCTTACAATACCTCAATCTCACTCGCCCTGATATTTCTTACAGTGTTAACAAGTTGTCTCAGTTCATGCAGAATCCTACTGCAACGCACTGGCAGGCTATTAAGCGAGTGTTACGCTATTACCATTTGCCATGATCTTCATCTCAAACGTGACTCTCCTTTGATGCTTCAAGCCTTTTCTGATGCGGATTGGGCAGGTTCTTGGAGCTCAAAGAAACAAAAAACTATAGCACGTTCTTCCACAGAAACGGAGTATAGAGTTGTTGCCTCTACTGCTTCTGAACTTGCTTGGGTTCAAGCCTTACTTCATGAACTACATCAGTGCCCATTCTCAACTCCCACCATCCTATGTGATAATATTGACACAACTTATGCTTGTGCCAATCCCCTTTTTCACATTCGAATGAAGCATGTTTCTATCGATTTCCATTTTGTCCGTGATAGCATTGCTAAGGGGAAGCTACGCGTTGTCCATGTATCCACGAAAGACCAATTGGCAGATGCACTGTCTAAACCACTATCCAAACAAAGGCTTGAGTTTCTTCGATCGAAGATCGGCGTATCTGATGGATCCTCTGTCTTGCAGGGGCGTGTTAATGATACAAAATATTCACAAGATCAAAACAAATCAAGTAGCAAATCTTGCTTAATCAAAGTCCCATGAAAGCAGCAGTCAAATCAGATTAGTGATAGTAATTGATTCTAATATATCAAATCACTTGATTTTAGGGATTATGTAAAATTGTAGTTGTGTATATATACCTGTACTTAGGAGTGTTCATGGGTTGGTTTGGGTCGGTTATTGGTCAAAACCAAAACCAAACCAACTTAATCAGTTTTAAAATTATCAAAACCAAACCAAACCTAATATAATATACATTTAGCTGTTTGGTTGTCATTGGGTTTGGTTCGGTTATTCAGTTATTAACCATATACATAAAATTAAAAGAAATAATTCATTCAAAAAGTGAAAAAAAGTGACAATAATCCATTCAAAATGAAAAATAGTTATAATGACTAACATTACGAAACTTTCGATCATTGAATTTACTATGAATAAAGCTTCAAAGTTCACTACTTTTGTCCTCGAATGAAGAGACATTGGCATTTTCAGTCTAACAAAGAATTGTCATAGACACTCGTATACATGAAACCAATAAGATAAATGTTCTTACCTTGGTCATTTTTACTTTCATAAGTAAATTATAAATAAATTTTGATGAATACAAATATAAGATTTTTAAAATTGTTTATAAAATAGTATATTATGTATGTATAATAATAAGATTTATTTATATTATTTATCGGTTTGGTTCGGTTGTTTCTTCGATTTTTTTTTAACAAAATCATAACCAAACCAAATACTATCAGTTTTTTAAAAATCTAAAACCAAACCAAACCCTAAATAAAATCTGTTCATTTAATCGGTTTTTGGTTCGGTTTTTCGGTTTGAATCGATTTTTATCCAAACCGTGAACACCCCTACCTGTACTCTACAGTAAATAAACAAAAAGTTCTTATTCTCACATATCAAGTCTTTTACACTCTACATTGCCGAGTTGAGAAAATGTTTGAGGTTCTAGGTTGAAGTAGGTTATTCCATAAAAGTCAGTTAGAAAGAACATCTGACGATATACATCCTAGGATAAGCTGCTGGAAGGAAAAAACAGTGGCAAAACTAAACATTGATCCCTCTTTTGAGGTAGTGATGGGTTTCATGCACTCTAAGGTGGCTCCTATAATATGGCTCCTTCGGGGCTTTCTATTTTTTTTCCTGTACATAACAACTTTTAAACTATATATTTTATGATTTATCGTGATTTCTTTGTTGTATTCTATCTGCATCTGATAACTGAGATTAGGAGAAGCGACAACTTGGAAGCATAGATTTTAAGCTTCAGTGATGTAATGATGAGTCCTTCTTGTAGGATCAAATTAAGTGACATGCCCTTAGATCACTGCACGTCAACTATAAAAGATCCTTTATCAGCTAGTATTATGAGATATCATTTTTAGATGTTCACCAATAATCCAGTGCACAGGAATCCTGTACTTTAAATACTTCAATTGTGAAATTTAATCTTTACATTTCTTCGCTCGTCTCTATTTCTCCTTTCTTCGGATGGGCTTTGGCATGGCCAACTTTTGGTTTTTGCTTACTTTATCTAGTATGGGGCCGCATACTACATGTTGCTAACTTTAAATAACCATATTTAGGTATGTTTGATAATGTGCTGAGCGATTTACTGTGGGCCAAGGCTATTCTCTTGACCTCCACAACAGTAGCAACAGCAGGACTGACCATTCAGGTTCCGCTAGCTGCAATCGTGGATTCACTGACAGGAAATGCACCCCCCATCATGGATTACATTGGAGCTGCAGCTGTCATGGTTGGTTTTGCAGGCATTAACATCCCTTCAGATTCATGTTCAGCACCAGAAGAAGCAAGCATTGAACTAGAAAATGGGAAAATTCAATCCACAGAACAGGATCGTCTATCACCTAGGTAGATTAGAGAGCTCTTTTGCTCCACGGCGCCACTAGTTCAGGTGTATCTTATGTTAAACTTACTCAATGTATTCTTCCCTGAGCATGTTGTGACACCCATGTTAGGTCGGTACAGGCGTGTGTAGAGAACAATTTGTATATTTAAAATGTGTATAACACTTGACATCGATTGAATTTTATTACATCTTATATTATTTTTGCAGCTGAAAGCTTTAAAATACCCTTGTTTGTTCAAACTGGAATATATACCTAAACAAATCCTTTTGCTTTCCATTTTTTGTGTGACTAAAACCTGCCTATCCATCCATGATCCAACCACAAACTCGAGTGCAAGGGGCATTCAGAATTTGGTAAAAAATTGAATTACCAAACCAAATCGAAATGAATTTTGGGTTGTGATTTTTAAAAATTTATAATTCAGTTTGGATTTCAGTTTTGTAGGAAATATTGTTTTTATAGTAACATAAATACTAAAATTTATATATAGATAATAAACTTGAAATCCTGGTTGGGCAATATTATTTGCAAGTGTAACTCCTTTTTCCATTTTTTAGTTCTTTAATTTTCAACATAGTTTGTAAATGACAGAACATGATACATCAAGAAACCACTATCTACAAAGCACAACCCCTGCAACTAGTTTCTTTGTAAAGAAGAATAAAAAGACAATTATATGACATGTTTTGTTTCATGGACAAACTGTTCATTCTGCCTAGCAAGTAAGTTCTAAACTATTTGAGTAACGAGGGAATCCCTCAGTGACGAACTGCATACACTCTCATTTCATTTCCTCAATATATAATCTGGTCAATCATCTTTGTTTCCATCAACTGTCTAATTTGTTTTCGATTTCCTGTCATGTCATCATCATATACTTTGGCAATGTTACAACTCGGTTCCAATACCTTTTTGTAAGCATTACAACAATATCATCAAAAACTGGAAAGGCAAGTTAAGACACAAAAGGAGGTTTACATTGAGGTAGAAACGCCAACTTAACCCCCAAACCGAAGCAAAACTACACCAAACAACTGTTTATCCAGGTTCAGCTTCAATTTTCAATTTTGAGAAAGAGTAGAGTATGCGTATCTCTTTCAAGGAAAAGGATTCATAAACTCAAGTCATAGTTGTAAAAAGTAGTTCTTATTCAATGTATGAAGTCCAGAAAGAGTACAATATGCGTACCTCTTTCAAGGAAGAATGTTTGCTCATCTCCTACAGAGCATCCAATAAGTCTACCTTACATCAAATCAGTTGGATATTAAATTTCCAACATAGATGAATTTATAAAGACAACTTTGTTGTCATTAGTTCATAGCAGCAAATGTATATCAATATCTTTGCATAACTTTTTTGGTTGCTAAAGCAGCAGCCTCCTCACTTGCACGCAATGTCCCAGTAGCCATGATTGCAGCAAATTCACGGGTGATTTCCTCTTGTACCTTGCTCCGAGCATCCCCAAGAGGATCTTTCACAACAGCATTAGCAGGCGTCTTCACCTGCTCTCCCACAGGTTTGACCGCATGGGGCACATTAGCATTCTTCTTCTCTCCATCTCTCGGACTTTTTAGATTGATTAACACCGCTACTGGAGGACTTCCCAACAGAAAGTGTCGGCTGGGAAACAGAAGCAACAGTAGCTGGTCTGAACGGGGGTGCTTGTGGAACCGCATTAGCCCTCAACATTGATTCCAATTGTTGTATCATAGGCACTGCATCAAGATAATAACATGAGTAAGTTCAAGTACTGGACATCTTTCACTAAATTTTCTCCAAAGATTATTTTCAATCCAAAAGAGGAGCACTGTACATTTCTTTTTTAACGAAGTAACGAGTAACTTCACATATATAAAATATATAAAGCTAACGCTGGGAAAAGTTACAGTTGGAAAAGTGAGGCCGAAGCACCATAGTAATAACTCAAATGTGCTTTCAAGTAGCACTATTTTGAATATCTAAAAGCCCTATCTCAAATTATGTAAGCCGCCAAAACATATTAACTTGTTTGAGAAAGGATCATGTGATTAGTCCGCATGTCCTACACTTCACCACAGAACTGATAAAGCAAAACAATTTACTCAGAAGAAAAAGCATCATAATCCTGAAAATTCTAGATGTAACAAAGACAAAAAGGACAAGAAGGAACCAGCGCAGAACACCAATTATCATATGATGCTAAAAAGACAGAAACAGAATCAGGTATTTATGTCAATCATACATGTTTTATGGAGAGGTTCAACACAGGAAGTGAAAAGAAAGACTTAATTATAAGGGCAC
This sequence comes from Solanum bulbocastanum, assembly GCA_037074985.1. NCBI lineage: Eukaryota > Viridiplantae > Streptophyta > Magnoliopsida > Solanales > Solanaceae > Solanum > Solanum bulbocastanum. The sequence continues at coordinate 36,360,208 of CM073598.1, read as the reverse complement.
CCATCGGGCTGTTTGTAACTTCATTAGGAAGATTCAAAATATAATTTGGAATGGTTGCACCGACCAAAAATTAAGCAATCTCATTGCTGAAATTGTTGCAGTTGTGCGTAAGCAAACTGTATGTCTCTGTAGTATACCGAGGGCTTATCTCTTGTAAATACATTTCAAAGACATCCTTTGGTATGTGGGTGACACCAAGGTCTACAACTTGAACAGGAGTTCCATATGGCGTTGTCCCAGCTGGAGCATGTTGTATACCACCTCCAAAATAATATTCATGACCATAAACCACTACTCTTGTGTGCCTACAGAAAGGATACACAACAATCTGACTTGAATAGGGAGAGCAGGAAAGTAACTCATTTTACTGTAATGATGGACAAGAACGAGCTACACCTGGTACAAATTACAGGAGAGATAGGAGCTCCATGAAATAAGAGAGAAACATTTTTCAAAACCAATATTTAAGACTCAATCTACGTAAATATAAGATCTGAATATGGAAGATGATTAGAACATCAACCAAATCAATACTCCTACTACATTCAAATATGCAATCTACACAAGAGAGTTCTGCTTGCTCTGATGCACCAATGCAGGAAGCTTCAGCTCATACAAAAATGTCAATTTTAAAGATAAGTGGGGTTTGGGGAGTTAAGACACCATGAAGATGTAAAAAGGGAAAGAGCAACTCATTTCCCGTGCTCCAAATTTCCCGTGCGCGTCTCCCGGAAGGAGACTCAAGACTTGCAATATCTGCAATTTGCAGATTCCACGGCCTTACCCAAAGTATTGGATGGATTTTCTTTGACCAAACAAAACAAATAATCTGCAATCAATGAGCAAATAGACATCAATTTTATCTTATTTTTTAAAAGGAATGAAACATCAATCTTGGAGATGGGTTTTGGATTTGGTTTATATAATTACTGTTGCATCTATATGGATTGCTGCTAGTTTTGTTGTTCAATCCAATGTCAATGCCGGTATTTCACCTTTTCTTGTTACATATCTCCGCAATTCTTTATTCATAGTTATATATTCCTCTTATCGAAATTGTTCTTTTTCAACAAGATAAATATGGGACCTTCTTGTTTTGGCGAAATAAAAAGAATCAGAGGAGATTATTCTTCTTGATGACTATGCTGAAACAAGCAAATTGGTTGTTGCTGATGGGTGTGAACAAATTATTGATCCAAATGTTGATATGGGTCTGGATGCAAAAGGGCATTGGATACGCTCTAGAGTAGCAAAAGTTAGCTTGTTGATATGCCCTTTTTGGTTTCTAGCTCAGCTTACATTTAATCTATCACTCAAATATACAACTGTCACGGTAAGCATAACTATCTAATTTTTATCACATTTAGTGGGTGGAATGTTTGTGACGTGTTGTATGTGTAATGTGGTTATGGTTTTGGTTTTTTTACAGTCAAATACCGTCTTAAGCAGTTCCTCCAGCTTGTGTACTTTATTGGTGTCTCTTGTATTCTTGGGAGAAGCTTTTACTTGCGTGAAGTTGTTCAGTGTTCTACTTTGTATGGGAGGTACAATAATTGTGAGCTTGGGTGACTCAAAATCAGGGTCAAGCAAAGTGGCTTCGAACCCCATTTTTGGTGACATTCTTTCTCTTGTCTCAGCTGCTATGTATGCTGTTTATATAACTCTCATTCGTAAAAAGTTACCTGATGATGATGGGAAAAGTGGTCATGCCAGTATGGCACAGTTTCTTGGATATTTGGGTTTATTCAACATGATCATATTCTTGCCCATACCTCTTGTACTCAACTTTGCTAACCTTGAGCCATTTAACACGCTCACTTGGAAGCAACTTGGCCTAATAGTTGGTAAAGGTATGTACCTATCTATATCCTGTTTCTTCCCTTGCAAATTTAAGTATTTCTCGATTTGTTGCATCTTTGTGTGCATAAAAGAGTGAAAATGGGAACAATGCCATATGATGGTTCACTCCTTTCTTTCTTTTATGTGCTCTTCTGATTGCTGTCTCTTCAATGCTTTCTTGAACCAAATTGCCTGATATGTGGTGTATATTATTTTTTTAATTTGAAGCTCGTGGATATGCCCTTTGAAGCAAATGTTTGCATTTGGTTCCTGTCCTATGAAACACAATATGATTGCTAGCTCTTCGCAGAGGATATATTTTAATCGTGTCTACAACATATAATTTCAAGGAAACAATTTAGAGAATGGTGGGAAAACTCCACGGTCATCAAATAACTTGATTTTAACCTATCTAATTTTTCTAAAGATGTTGAAGAAATGGAACTAGAAAGTGCTTGGATGTGTGGAAACAAATATTAGAAACCTATTTAACAAACTTAAAAGTATTAAGAGAGGAGGAGGAAGAAGATGGCATAAATGATGATGAGGAAATCCAAAAGGAAACAATCAAAGGAGATTGGGGTAAGCATTAGTGGACCCCAAATTTATTTGGAGATAAAAGTCACAGTTTAATTGGTTTGAATAAAGGTTATAATAACTCTAAATTCTTTTATTGTGTCACTAGTTCATACCAGAGAAATAATTTCATTAAGTATTTAATTAAATGTTGTACGTGAAAAGGGGGAATGAGAGCTGCTTATGTACTGAATCAAATTCTAGACAATTGGCTGAGGAGGAGAAAGAGGAATGGAAGAACCACAGAAGAAGAGATCATTAGGCATTATGAATTTTTATTGGGAGACAGTGGTACACCTGCATGATTTTCCTTTTGCATTTTTTCACCATTTGGGAGGTGTTAAAGGAGGAGGTTACGGAACATATGAATCACTTCTATCAAAGTTGCCGTTTGAGAAGCTGCTGATTTCTCTTTTATAGTCCTGATTCCTAAGAAAAGTGATGCTTTGTACATTTAGGATTTTTGGCTGATCAACTTGGTGGCAGTGTATAAGAACATTGTGAACACATTATCCTCGAGATTGAGATTAGTCTTAGACAAGCTCATCTCTATTTCATGGAATGCTTTTGAGGGGAATAGACAAATCCAAGGTGCTGAGATGCGTCTTAGACAAGCTCATCTATGTCCCATGGAATGCTTTTGATGTAACTCTTTTTGCTAATGGAATAATAGATTGGAGATTGAAGGAGTGAAGAATGTTGTTTCAATTGGATACCAAAAAGGGGGTTAATATGTGAATTGCAACTTCTCTATCAACGGTTAAATTCTCTGTCATAATTAACAGACTTTTCTTTGTTAATTTGGCAATAGTATGGATTAACATGGTAGCAACCCTTGCTAATTTTTATTGCTATGGAAGCATTAAGTAAATATAGATTTTTTAAGAAATGAGTTATCATTTCCGAGGGACTTATGATCAATTTATATTCACTTAATTCTACAACTAAAAGTAAAAAGTAACATTTCCAAAAGTTGATTTATTGTTTATCTACTAATAATTAAGCATTAAATGAAAGTTAAGTAATTGTGAACGACTTTGATATAATGTTTCAAGCAAGTTAAAAGAAATTCATGGGCTGCAGCATATACTATCATGTATCATATTATTGGCTTAGAACTAATTTCAATTGTCAAGTTACTGGTTTATAGGGTTGATGATATAATCCGGGTTATACACCTCTCATTGCCTACCCCAGTTAGCTATCTAACTGCATCATTGAGCAAGGATAAATAGACTAACTGGCGAGCATTTACATTTCATCCTATTTCGTAACCAAGCAAGGTGTTCGTCTGGGCGTCACTCCTAAACACTAATCACCACAATTTAATAGGTGGATCAAGCTCTCTATATTCTCTGATCTATCTAACCTCTCCTCTCCGATTTTAAGATTAGACAATAAATTTATCTTATGGCACACAAACATAAAATACTAAAACAAGAATATAAAAGTAACTTGTATTGACAATCGAAAATTAATTCAACAATCTCAATCAATCAACCATCAATTCGTAGTTATAGCCCCAGAACTAGGGTGTTTAGCTACTCATGTTATTAGAAAACAAGAAAATACAATAGTTCATGCAATTTCTAGAAAATAAAAGAGTTAAAAGATTAAAACCTATTACAAACTTGAATTCTTGCTCTTGCACACTAAATCAAACGTCGAAACCTAATAATAGAGCTCTAAGGATCTATTTATAATAGTAGGAAAAGTTGGGAACAAATCATACTCAAATTAGAAATCCTATTTAATGTTTAAAAGTTGGAAAAAGTGGGACGTGTCACACCTCCATCACGCCTAACAATTAGCTCAGAACTTTCCACCGTGGGCAGCGCGCCTAACAAAGCGCCAGGAAAATGCCTCTGAATGTTGAGGCTTGGTGCATCGCGCCTTGTAGAGCGCCAGTTAAGCGCATCAGAATTTAGGCCCTTGGCACCTCGCGCTTAGCAATACACCTGGCCCTGGTGCTTTCATCCTTGGCCATTTTTCATGCTCTTTTGCATCTTTTTTCTTCAAGTTGACTCCAATTCCCTTGAGAGTTCATGAAACAACTAATCATATGTGTAAATGCACAATCATCACAAGTTACACAAAAAATTTATCATTCTTCAATCTAATCGATTCATGGGTAAATATTGACAACTTAGGCATATAAATATGCCTAAGATCATGGAATATATACTACGAATAAAGAATTGCAGAGATATGTAATAAGAAAAGGTGAAACACCGGCATCGACAACGGATTGAACAACAAAACTAGCAGCAATCCATATAGATGCAACAGTGAATATATAAACCAAACCCATAACTCATCTCCAAGATTGATCTTTCATTCCTTCTAAACAAAAGGACTAAAATTAATGTCTACTTGCTCATTGATTGCAGATTATTTGTTTTGTTTGGTCAAAGAAAATCCATCCAATACTTTGGGTAAGGGCCATGGTATCTGCAGATATTGTAAGTCTTAAGTCTCCTTCCGGGAGACGTGCACAGGAAATTGGTCGCAATCCAGATTGGTTTCATTCACAGCACCAAACTGATATCGAAGCAAGCAGGCTTCCTGAGTGTTTCTCTTCAGGTTAGATGCATCAGTATCTAAGGGAACTGAGTATGCCTCATTTGCTCCTATAATACAATGAAATAGAAAATGGTAAAGAGACCTGAATACAAGGCAAAAGTTGTCAATTAGGCAAGGAATGTCAAGCAAATAATCTACCAATTGATGCGGTTTTGGTCGTTCGCTCATTCATTCCATATAAAGGTAAGCCATCCGCCCTCCAAATTTCCTTTACAAACAGAATGTGAATGTCAAATAGTTATATAAATTGATTGCTTAATCTGCAATTCTGCATCATCGTAAAAAAGGGCATTCCGATAGGTTAGGTATCCAACATACCTTGCTGGTAGATCTTGAGAGCTGAAAAGGATCAAGGTGAGTATTCATCGATGACTCTGGCTCAAAAGCACTGTCTGAATGGTTAACATTTGACATAGTTACCAGTGGTCTTAGCTTAGTTTCTGTACAATTTTCAGTTGGATTGAAAATGGCGCTTAACAAGGCGTCTTGGTTAACTTGGAGATTCCCAGCCACTTCAGCATTTGTGAATCCATTCCCCTCGCACAAACCTATTTTTTGCTGGGATAGTTGATTTTGTTGTAGCATTCGTGGCAGGCCAAGAGGATACATGTTTAATCCGTTTCTCATCGTCAACATCTAAAGATCAAAGTACATTGTTATGCTATAAATCATATAACTTAATCGATTTAACTAATGTTTAATGAACAGATAACCAGATCTAGAACCAATCTAGGAAATATCCTGAATTGAGTCAAATAACACTACATGTTTTTTGCAACTATCTGAACTTTAAATTTCACTAAACTTGGGCCAAACAACACAATATTCTATCCAATTTGCTAATTATTTGTTAATCTCTAATATACATTATTCTCTAAAAATATATTTCACAGAAAATAACTCCCCATCATACCAAATAGATCACATGCAGCAAATTAAAACAGAAGCAGCAAACCTGTACTTGGAGCTGAAGCTGCTTAAGATACTCAATGGCTTCATCAAGCATTGAAGCCTTGTCAGTCTGTCCAGAAATCCATCGGAAAATAATTAAATCAAAATCTTTAACTGTATATTCATGATAAGCTATAACTTATGTTCTTTTTACTAATTTCAAGACTCATTAATTGCTTAACATGCAACTCCTCACCTTATTTGAATTTGGAATAAGTTTTTGCAGTGCTTTCATCTTCTCATTAATCCTGCTTCTTCTCCTCTGTGAATCATATTCAAGATTTAAACTTAGCGAGCTCAACTCTAAGACCCTTAACACAGAATTTATTGTACTCCTGAAATCATGGATTCAGACAATAATAATCATAAACTAAACATAATTAGCAAAAAATAAACAACCTTTTCAGACAAATTGTGCACTTCAGCTGCTCTGCTTCTCTTGGAAGTGTTGCGAGATGGTGGTTGAACTGAAGCTTCCGCCCCCAAATCCTCTGTACCATCCTGCATATTAAAAAAATCACTATTATACATCACAAGAAAAAAGAAATATACCAGGATCGGACAATGATTTAAAAAAAACATCGAATTCGGAAATAAAAACTTACATAAACTAATTAATCAAAACGAATTAAATAGGAAGTGTAGAAATACCTCACTTTCACATTCATACTCATCCGGATCGTTATCCATGGTCCCAACAGATGACGAAGATACATTAGTTGCACCATTATAAGCCCCATATGAAGACGAGAAAATGCCGCCAGCTGATGAATTCATCATGGATGACAAATCGCCCTGTTGATTATTGTTAGGCATAAGATAAGGTAATGGTGAGGAATATTGCATTTCATTACCCTTCAGGGCCATTAAATTGGATGAAGACGAAGACGAAGACGAAGAAGGACGTAGAATATGACGAAGAAACACAGAAATATCATCCGGTTCAGGGTCAGGATCAGTCAAAGAAAAAGAAGCAATATTAGCACTGTGATGATAAACATTGTTGTTCGCCATAATAGTATAGATATGCAGATATTTTTTTAATCACAGCAAGATCAAGTTCAGTATTGAGCAGAACAAGTGAATTTCTAGTACGTGCAAAACTCACTTGCACACTCTTTTATATCTTGGAGTAGGTGACATTTTTTGGGTATATGCCCCGAACGAGCGTGTATTTATTAGCCAACCATACCATGCTTTAGGTAACTTAAAAAGAAGAGACAGCATAGACTAGAGTGGGCGGATTTGCATTAAAGTGAATAAATCAATTGAATTAACTTCTTATTTGGAGCATATACTTGTCATATACACCTAATAACTTACTCCAATTACAGAAAAAGAAACAGAGTAGGGGTAAACTAGCAAGTTGATTTTGAGTAGACTTTGACTGGTCTTCTTTTGGTTCTGAGAACTGATGCATTAGGGAAGTTGGTAAACTGCTAAAACTAAAAGAAAGAAATTGACAGGGTTGATAGGAAAATTGTTACTTCCGTTGTACCAATTTAAGATCCAAAAGCTTTCGCAATTTTTAATTAAAATTACAAGATTCAAAAATATTTTTGTCGAATTAAATTAAACACATAAATTAAGATGGAAGGAGTAGTGTATATCGTGACGGTGTCAGGTGAAGCCAACTTTCTGGCACACGTGAAGCACAACTGTGGACATGCTCTTCAACTAGTTCAGTTCCAGAGAGAGTATATACGGTCCACTTTTATCGAACACTGATCCATTTCAGTATCCATTTGTGCTCTCCTTTCTATTTTTTGGCATCTCCAACTCAAACATCAAATTTTATATCAAATTTGATGCAATACTATTTTTAATGTAATCAATTCTAACTCATTGCATCAAATTTACACAAAAAAAATATATTTTTCTCTCTCTTCATTATTATATTATTATTTCTTATTTCATAAAACAAATTCTTCTAAAACATTCACTATAGATAATTTATGGTGAATGTCAATTACTACTTTGTCGAATGTTTATTATTTTTGGTTATTTTTAAGTATATTGTATTATTTGTTTAAAAATTTATATGTTTGCATTTTTTATTTTTGTGAAGGTTAATTGTAGTTATATCCAATTATAATTTATAGTAGAATTAACATAAATTTAATTTTTTTAAAAAGTCATATATAGAAAAATTAATTTATAAAAAAGCTAAATTTTATATCTAAAATTAATATTATAAAAATTTTACATAAAAAATAATTAAATATACAAGAGATTTAATTAAAACATACTATTTATATAATATTTAATTAAAAATTTGTGTAATGAAATAATATTATAATATTCAAAAAGTGAATTGGTGTGATGAATAGTATTACAACAAATTTGGTGTAACACTATTTATATACCAAATTTGGTGTAAAAATTGGTGTGGGTTGGAGCTCAAAAACACCAAATATGAGTTTGGTGTAAAATTTGGTGTTGGGTTGGAGATGGTCTTACCACTTCTGATCCGAAATAACTACTGTACCAACTTATGATTTTAAAATATATGAAGTTGATTTAATCTAATTTAATTTTAAAAATTATTTAAATTGACTCTTCATAAACAAAAAGTGCCACATTAAGACCAGAGTGTATGTATAAGGTTTTAGATATATTTTTTAATATCGTAAAGTTACCATAAATTTCTTGTAAATTTTTAGATCATTTATCGAAGCAACTATGATAAATTTTAAAATTGATTAAAATTGGGACATAAAAAATGTAATATTCAAAAAAAATAAAAAAAGTAGAACTCCTATTTGAAGTTAAGGGGAAAAGATTGAATGTGCAAATTGAAATTTTGTTTGGATATATATTTAACTTAAAGTAAATTTAAGAAAATGTGAGTGGAGTTTAATTTTCACTTTTTTTTCAAATTTTAAACTAATTATTTTTATAGTAAAATCAATAAGTTGGGCAATATTTCAAAAAATTCATAGACAAATATCTCCTAATTAGTTTTTTTTTTTTTGTTTCTCGTCTGAATAGAGTCTTATTCAAGAGAACATTCCCTATAAAAAAAAAATTATACCCAAAACTTCTTAATAAGGAAGAAGAAGTCTAGCTACACCACATCATTTGGTGGTTTTGAAGCAAGAGAAAGGCAACATTAATAATCGTAGTTTTCATAATATCTTAAAAGGTTACTAAATTATGAGAAATTATTTAATAAAGTCATTGAACTTTGTTTGGAGCAATAAATCACTCAACTTAAAGTTTTTGTCTTCAAAAGTCACTCAACTCATTTATCTTAAAACAAATTTGATATAGCAAAAAATAAATATTTTTTAATGTCATGTAACTATGAACCCCACAAATATAATACATCTTTTAATTATTTTTTTAAAATAAAATTATGTAAAAAAAAAAAAAACCCCACAACTGAATAAAACTATAAAATCTATTAAATTACTTAGATTAATTAGTACTTTCTATTAAATTATTTCTGCAATATTGACGTAATTATTAGCAAATAATGATGTTAAAGAATGCAGTCGCAGTCCAAGGTCGATCTTTTTGTAATTTCCTAGAATAATTTACTGCATGTTTATGCTTTAACCTATTGAGCCGATCGATAGTTCATAATGTTATTATCACCTCGTTTGTGTAAGAGTTTTCTACTAAGAATTGCAAACACATGGATTGAAATAGCTTTTATAATACAGTATTAATCTTTAGATGAAACTATTTTTTGGGTGGATCATCGGGTAATAAATAGATTATAATTTTATTTATGGGTCATGATTATAATGGCATAAGTTTTATTTTATTTTATTATGTTAAATTTAATTTAATGATAAATGTGATTGATGATTTTTGAGGATAAAAGTTTTAAATTGAGTGATTTTTTTAATACAAAATAAAATTTAATAATTTTTCAGGATAATTTCTCAAAGTGCAATAATTTTTTAAGATATTAATTCTAGTTTTCAGCAAGGCAAACCAACTCCATTTCCCTGTTTCAATTGATTGATAGCCTTTATAGTCGCAGGCTATGTATGTAGGGAGTTAATTTGATGAAGAAAACAAGATGTCCTGCTTTTTCTTACTTTCCAATTCAATGTAATGTGAAAAATAACAGCAGAAAATCATTTGATTCCTCAATTATATGTAGTCGCTTTCCTAAATAGAGTTAGCTAATCAGTTTCCAAAGTAGTACTTTCTCTTATTTTTTGATCTTCTGAAAATGAATAGTAAACTTTATTGATACAAGTATTTTGCTCGTAGTGGTCAAATGGATATTATTTATCAAAAAATTATATGATATAGATAAAAATAATACAAAATACATTTATCACAAATTACTTTTAGTATGTATATATGTGAGTAAATAGTTTTAATCATTGACGTATTTGCACATTTTTGTGATATACCAAATGGTTTTCTCTATATATGTGAGAATTATGTTAAATTATTAATGCTCCTCCTATGACAAAAGCTTATCTATTTTCCAGTTTAGAACTCAAGATTTGTAAATACTAGTAGTAGCCGTCTTTGGTTGTACTCTCTCTATTCCTAATTACTTATCCACTTTTTTTTTTATATAGTTGTCCCTAATTACTTGTCAATTTTGATTTCTGACAAATCAAGAAAGGACAATTTATTTTACCTGCCTTTGGTGGTCTTATTGGCGCATACCACGATGCTCAATGGGTCTACATCCATTCCTGAATGTCGTCGGGTACTGTTAACTTCCCCGCCATTCTTGTAATACGAACCCTTGTTGATTCTGAACTTTGTTTGCGAAGGAACCGGACTTTTGACTGGCCAACCCTTTTTTATGCGCCGCTTTACCCTGTTACCCGGCACAACATGTTTATTCTTGGCGGCGATTATAGCCTCTTTCCCAGGGTCAGGCTACTCTAGAAGATCAACAGTCTTGCCTAATTGCTTTCCTTCCAGTCGTTTCTTAAAATTCTGGATCCCTATTCCTAATTGATGTTTTTCGGAAAATACTGGAAAGAGTTATTTTGATTAAGACCAAAAACCTATCTCTAAAGTAGAGCCTAGTTTAAGCTGTTAAACAAGTGATGATTGAATGAAAGAAAAACCACTAGTAGGGATATGGATGGAGTCTCGCTATGAGCCTCTTTAGATCATTCTGTAATATTCCAGTGGTTGCCACAAGGAATGACATCATAGCTCCTGTAAAAGTAATAACAATCAAAGCCGTATGTGGGTATTCAAATAAAGGGGAGCACCTATGAAAAAATTCCATTGTTCAGTCGAAGGGGACAGGTTAGCAGCTTCAAGATAATCCGAGCAGTGAAAGAGAAGCAGGGTTCAGGCCAATCGATCCTATTTCGATTATACGGCTGGGTTCTAAACCAAAAACATTCAATTCCTTTTTAAACTTTCGCAAAGCTCTCCTTTTCTTAAAGTGAGTTGGTTTTGAATGAAAGCAAGTTTCATCCTGACTTTCATCGGGGATAGGTACGGGGCCTGGGTTGATCAATATGATGAACGGGAAATAAAAAAATGTTGCTTCATTGGAGTCCCTCATGGAAGAAGAATTGGTTGTACTAGGGTTGGCTTCTCGCAGTTCTCCCTTTAACACCAACGGTAGATAGGAACTGAACTGTCTCACGATGTTCTAAACAGCATCAACTGAAGAAAATGACTGACCGACTGCCATTTAAGAGAGATCCTGAAGGCTCGCAAATTGGCAAATTCAATGTTTCCATATCCCTTGGGGCAGCGTGCGAGCTTGGTCTGGTTTCGATTTCTAAAGCCTCAAGTGGGAGGAAAAAGACTTTTACGCTTTATGGTTTTAATTCAACGGATCTCAAATCATCCATTTTTGAGCTTCAAGCCTTGCAAGCTTTCGAAGTCTTGCATTCATTTCTATCTCATTTTCAGGTAAAATATACCTGGCCCCTATAGGAACCCCTTGATCTGATGGGGGAAATCATGCCGTAGTTGAAGGGCATTTTCGAAGATACTGTGCTTCTGAGGATGGATTGAAAAGGTTTCCTTGTTTGAAAGATAAAACTTCAAATAGGTTCATTGCTCCGGCCCAGAATACGATTAATCCAGCATGGGCTACATGAGCATTATACCCTCAATTAAATGACTAATTACTTTGAAAAATGTAAAACTTTTCATTAATTTCATAATTAATAAAAGTAAAATGATAAACTCACTATGTCATTAATTAATTTTTTAATAGATGTGTCAATTCAAAAATGGACAAGTAATTAGGGACAGAGGAGTAATAAGTAGTTATCCCGTCACATATATACCAACAACACCTTTTCTTGCAATAGAACACGTGGCTATCCAGTTGGATAAGAAGATCACGTATCCAAAAGTAGATATCTAGTCTACATGCAGGACCACTGCAAATATGTAAAGTAGGCATCATCAACCGTCACTCATCTGATTTCCGCACACGCGATGCAAATAGCCTTTCGTGATTTCCCGAGGCTATTTATACTTCACCCGTGTCTCATATTAATTAATCATCTCACTAAAAATAATTATTTCATATTATTTGTTCACTTTATTAAATAAAGAAAAAAAATTTAGTGGAAATTTTCTTCTATTATTTTTATAATTAATTCTTTTAAAGTGTTCTCATTTATTTATAAAATTTTCAAAAAAAATTAATAAAATTATCTTTTTTGTTTAAGATTTTTTAATATATGTAAAAAGAAACAATGATCAACTAATATAGGACCAATAAAATATCGAACATATCTTAATGTTGTGATAAATTTTAAGGGCGGAGAAAAATATTTTTAATTTTTATTATGTTTGATTAATTAGTCAAAATATTTGAAATATTTTTTTTTCCTAGAAAAAGAAATTGAAGAAATGATATTCCAAAGTTATTGTCTCCGATTCCTCCCTCCCCCACCTCCCTCGACCTCGCCTCTTCATTGCGTTTCACTCTATAATACTTTTCGGAATAGCATTGTGATACTTTTCGGAATAGCATTGTGTTCTTGCTTACTTATCAATATTAAAAAATAAGCAAGAAATTCTTTTATTTTTTTTTAAAAAAATATCTAAGAAAATACTATACTTAATTTTTATATTAATTTACTTGAAAGATCTATCATAAATAATTTTTGTATTTCGTTTAAGATATAAGTAAAAATGCATATCCTTTATATTTTACTATATATTATAAGTTGGAATAGAGAGGAGCTTGGGATCGAGATTCTCAATTTACAAATAGAGGAACTAATTTTCATTAAATACTACTCTCATCGTTTCACAAAAAATGATTTAATTTGACTTGACACGAAGTTTAAGAAAATAAAGAAAACTTTTGAATCATGTGATTTTAAATTAAAGTTATGTCAAATATAAAAAATTGTCCTTTAATTTTATGATCTTAAATATGTCATGTGGAAAATTGAAATTAAAATGTTACAAAAAAAAAAAATGTCATTCTTTTTTAAACGGAGTGAATAAGAGATTACTCACTATTGAGAGCAACTTTATCGGCCTATCACAAAGCTGGGCCCATTACTTTTATGCACTCCTCTTCCATTATATTTTAATATTTTCCTTTTTAAATAGTACTAAAAAATAAATTTAAAATATTACAAATTCGGTTAACTCTCGAATTTCGCATAAATTGTATAATTGGAACGAAGAAAATAACATATATTATTTGAAAAATTACATTAAGAATATCATAAATCACAATAATTAACAACTTACAATATTTAAAAAGTATATTACCTCTCAAAATTTCACATGTGTCGCATAAATTGATACAAATAGAATAACATATATTATTTGAAATTACGTTAAGATTACTATTAATCACAACTTAAAGTAATTAAAAATAGATAACATATATTATTTAAAAATAATATAAAAAATATTATAAATCATAATAATTAATAATTTACAGATATAGTATCCGTGCTTGCATATTAGAAGTGAGAATGTTTAGGAGCTTAGGGTCGGTCAGTCAATTGCCCGATTTGCCATTCTTCTTCAACTTCCTCTATTTACTCCAAAAATAGTACTAAAATCAATTTAAAATATTAAAAATTTGGTTAATTTCACATGTATTGCACAATAGAATAGAATGAGTAATATATATTATTCGAAAATTATGTAAATAGTACAAAAATATAGTTAAAAATAGTATTAAAAATTCAATCAACTCTTGAAATTTCATATGTACTGCATAATTAAGATTGAGTGGGAAATATATATATGAGGATTACGTTAAATTACGCTAAGAGTTTTGTAATCACAATAATTAACAACTTAACTTTCAAAATTTTATATGTGTTACATAAACTGAGACAAAAAAAACAACATATATTATTTAAAAATTATATTAAAAATATTATAAATTATTTACATAAATAAAAACAAATAAAATAATAAATATTGGGCCTGTACTTGCACGAATTCATTGTATCTAGTATCTTAAATATGAGAGCAAATCGAGTATATTATTGTCGTTGAGTTGTCAAATGGCTAACGTCCATGATGAGCGTAAATAGAGATGCGTGCCAAAAGGACTACACTATCAGAACCTGTACTCTAATTAGTATTCATAAAGTCAATAATGATCTCAACTCTTCTTGCTGACATTCACTTTATTTATCTTTTGGTCCCACGCGGGGAAAGTGGGAGATCATATTTGTGGAGTACACAGAAATATTATGCATAATACATAAATAATATGATTCTTCGTTGGGCTTCCACAGATAAATATGTCCTTTAATTTTGAATATACGTAAATAAATATTTAAATTTATATAAAATTAAATAAATAGACACGCTTATTTTATATAACATAATATATATAAGACGTTAAGTAGGATACAAGATTGTCATATAGGACGAATGTGTTTATTTGTTCAATTTTATACAAACTTAAGTGTCTATTTGTGCACATTCAAAGTTAAAGGTCATAGTTGTCAGCTGACGTCAAGTTAAGGGTCATGTTTATGTATTATGCCAAAATATTAAGGACACATACTTTATTATAAAAATTATTTACTCCCTTTTTTAGAATATTTTATTTTATTTTATATGAATATTAATGTTTACATGATGATAATTTCAAACTTAAACTTGAAATTATATTTCAAATTTGTATTTCACTTTTAAATTTATATTTAAGTATATTTGGATATGAACATTATTTCAAATATAATTTTTATTTTTTACTCCAACTCCATAAATTTATTCTAATTCAATTTAACTTTTGGAAAGCAAAAAATAACAAATAAATTAAAACATGAAATGATTAGCTTTGTGATCCTGTCACTCTCCCAACTAATAGATGGATCACTATGTTTAAAGTAGAGTCCAACGTGTCGTTTGGTTTGAATATGAGTTATGATGGGATAAGTTATGTTAAGATTATTTTTTATTGAGTGTTTGGTTTGTTGTATTCAAAATAATAAATCTTAAGAACAACATATAGGTTTACAAAAATGCCCTTCATGGATGTGAAAAGTAATGTCTAAAAAGTGTTTAAAGGGACATTTTTGTCATTTAGTCATTTTATCCCGGGATAAGTTATCCCGGGATTACTATACCACTCATAGAAAGGAATAACTTATTTCGGTACTAATTATTAGTACCGGAATAAGTTATCCCGGCCTTGCCAATCAAACAACAAATTGAGTGACACTATAATTTAATCCCAAGATTATTTTACCTTATCCTTCACACCAAACGACCCCTTAAGGAAAAGGACTCATCAATAAACATATCCACGAAGATTATAGGAAAAATGAAGCTCAAAAGGATACTACGTACTTATGAAACATTCTTATAATTACGATTAAAAAATATGATGAGTAGGGAAGTGTTTGAAAATGGAATAATAGTTTGAACTTTTGTCGGAGATAGTTACACGATATTAATATATGCAAAGGTTTTAAATAGAAGTATAAGCGGGTTGAACTAAATGTGGACGTATTAAAATGAACTGGGTTAATAAATGAGTTAGATTGATATGAGGGAAAATGTGGGTCACAACTCATAATCTATTCGTCCAATTCTTATCAAGTTTTAATTACTTTAGTTGTTCTTTAATAATTTTTAGTACCCAATAAAGTTATTTTTTTCATCATTATGACTTGTATATAAATATCATAGATAGAAATGAAAATGGACAGATTAAGTCAAATCTGTTGCAATAGATGGGTCTAACTCGTTTGACATTCATTCGGGTCAAAAATGTTAAATTGCAAATTATAATTCAACCCACCCAATTAAAAATTCCTTAAAGTGAAATAACTTGAGTGTTGCCGCTATTTATGAAATATGAATAGCATGTGTGTTACAGTATAAACAATTGAAATTGTGTTTAAACTTTAAAGTATAATTTAAGTTGTCTCCGGCGTAATTATCCAATAATGTAACTTGAAAAGTAAGAGCTTGAATAGTTTTATGTTATAATTGTGAATACAAATTAGATGGGATATAATTTATACGTGAAAGGAGGCGGTACATTTAGGGGTTGTTTGGTAGGAAGTATTATAAAAAATAGTTCATATATTATGTATGATATTAATTAGTATTATGTTTGACAAAATTTTTGGTCTTAAGTATAACTAACACCCTACATGGTATTATAGGATGTATTACTAATACCTTTCATTTGATGATATTAATAATACATTGGATTTAATATCATGATATTATCTATGTAAAGACAAAAATAACCCTAAAATCATTTTATTTATTTTTTTGATTTTATATTTTATATTTGTACTAGTAAATTTATTTTAAAAAATTAGCTTACAAATTTTATTATTTAGAGAGTTGTTTGTCGATAAATAAATGCAATGCATATCAAGATAATATTTAAAATGTGAGTTGTTTACATTTACTAATAGAAAAGGCGAATATATCACCACATGACGTTTGTGATCTTAATTGAATATATTATTTGTTGATTTATATGTGGTTTCTAATTATTTGTATTTTGAACAATTTATAAATTGCATACATATTAAAACTACAACTTGCAAATTTTATGTATAAATATAGATGATTTATTCGATTTTACTATTGTTTACCGTCTTTTCGGTTTTAAAGTAGATGGTCTGTCTATTCTAAATTGAAAATTAACATTTTTTAAGTGATTAATATATTAAGATGACAATTATTTACCCTCTAATAATTCAAGTGAGAAAATAGCAAACATGACAAAAAAATTGTTCTTCTCCTAGCTAGTTAGAATGAAATAAAAAAATAATAATTAGTTACCTTGTCTCGATTACATAAAATAGAAAATCTCATAATAATTTAAGGGTATAATTGGAAAGAAGCTTTTTGTAGAGTTTTAATTCAAACACAAGATGAATTGAAAAGCAATGAACCATACACTTAATAAAAAATATACCTTGCATTACTAATCTCAGCACTACTAATTTCTACCTTATTAATCCCTGCGTTATTTATTTTTCTACCATACGTCCCCTTATAGTCTTGTTTACTAACGTCATTCTTCGTAATGATTTTTATCGGTATATTTGAACTAGTACCTATGTGGTTGAGAAACTGTTAAAATGAATTCTGAATTCTACGAGAACAATGGCTGATAAGACTTATTTTGATTGATCTGTAACAGAAAAGATAATCACGACTAATGCATGTAAACTATAAACACAAGATGTATAGTAAGAGGGAAAAAAGGGCATGAATTTCCCAACTTATTTTCTGTTAGAAGTTCTCAAGGCCTAAATAATGTGTAAAATTTATCCGCATCGGGTGTTTACACCAATTCAATGTATGCACGTCACGTGTTTAAAGTTATAGTTCATTTTACTTAATCTTAATTAATTAACATGTGTTTTACTTTATTAAATCACATAATAATGGAAATTGCTTTAATTTGGTGTAAACACACGGGTGCGGGTAAATTTTTTCCATAAATAATTGATTCCCATTTTTAAGAAAATAAAAGTAAATTATTCTTCATTTTCTTCACCTATTCCGTTAGTTTCATTTTAATTTATAGCACACGTTTTGGTCAATCCAATATAAATATATACTTTTATATAGAAAAAATATTGTTTTTCTTGAGATTTCATTTTTCCCTCGATGACGTGTTGTTCTTGTAATTAGCATAACATGTTGCCTTTTTCCATTATTAAATTCTGAGATCAACCAAATACTCGATGAAAATGAAACAAAATAAGCTAACAATTTATCAACTTCAATTGTAACAAAGGGTAAGATTTTATAGCTTATTAAAATTAATGTGTATAACTAAATGGTGTAAGTTATTTAATTATATAATTAACGTATCTAATGACGTTTGAGATATTAGACATGCAAAAGTTTTCTAAAAGATAATGACCAGCCAGATCGAACTCAAATATACACTCTAATAAAAACATTTTGCTATGTGTTTAGATGACTAATTAAAATAAATCATTATTTAAATATTTAAATAAAATTTATTGACAAGTTTATGAATTGACGTCTCTGGTACAATTCATTACATCTGCAGGGACATAATTTTTTTTAAGATAAACTGCAAATAAAATAGGTTATGCACATATGAAATTTGAAAGCCATGGCCCATGAGACATGAGAAACATTTAATCATCCACATTGATATTTTAAAGAGATAAAATGTTGAACTGAATAGACATTTGGAAAAGATCGATTCATTGAAACTACATTTTTGTGTCCCAATAGTATTTTGGAATTAAAAAAACGTTATAGGACTCTTTCAACTTACCAACAACCCACCTTGTGAAAAGGGGGAACAAAGACAAAAGGCTTACCAACTACAAAAATTTAAATGAATATTACTGCAGATTCAACTTGTTTGCCTTATTTTCTTTTGCAGTCCGCTTAAACATAAATATTGTTGAATTTTAAAAGTGTGAACAGGAAATGAAGGATTGTGACTCTCATGAAGAGTTGTGATTATGCCGAAGGATTGTGACATTTATGAAAGGTTGTGTCCTTTCTAAAGGGTTGTGACCGTTTGAAAGGTTATGCCTTTTTCAAAGTGTTGTGACCTTTCTGAAAGGTTGTCTTCTTTCCAAAGAATTGTGATCTTTATCCTTTGTTGGCTATAAATAGAAAAGTTTTCTCTCATTTTTCTGCACTGAATTCTTCCCTTCTTTTGCATACATTTCTTACAAAACAAAATCAATCGATCGTGTCTGTGTGTGTGATTCGTTGCTGTCATTTTGAGTTCGTTGAAATTATTGAAGTTCGAGGTGCCGCTACTTCTTTAATGGTTAATCCGTTTTATCTTGGGAGAAATTAATTTGCAACCTCGGGTACTTGAGGGGATTAAATTTCTTAAGGACACACAGTGGGTTCTGTGGATTCGGATAGTTCTTTGTTTTTCTTTTCATCTTTTATTATTTCTTATTTGCTAATCTGAATACAGGAGATAACAAATATCTCTTCTCCTTTTTGTACCATTCTTCAATTACAATTTTCTATGAGCATTTAAAACCATGAGATTGAAAAAGGTATTTTGATACATTTTTCGTGTTAATATAAGATTTGAAGTTTTTTATTTGATTAAACTTTGTGTCTAGGTAAAATCAAATAAAGAAATCAAAACGGAGGGAGTAAATAAACTTTTGGTAAATGTCTTTTTTATTGATCAACAGATCCTAACCTTGTCTCCAGTTTGTTTGTTTTTCCCCTTTATTTTCAATGTGACGACCAGGAGAAAAAAACAAAGAAAAACAGAGAAAAGAAAGATGACTCTATCCACTTGATTATGGAGTAGGTGTTTGATTATCTTTTGCAAACAATATTTGAAATAATATTTGCACTTGAAAGTATTTAAATATAATTTCAAAATTTTAAAAAAGTTATAAGCTTTTCATGTATTTCAAATTAGAATTAAATTTTTTATGATCTTTTAAATAAATAAAAAAAATTATTATATAAAAACTCGGTTGCTCACTTGGTCAAGAATGGCAGCCTTGGTCCACTCACCAAACTTTTAGCATCTTTGGTAAGTCATTTTTTAAAAACTGTTTCTCTGAAGAATATTTTTCGAAAATTCATCTATTAAAATGAAAATAATATCAGTAAATTGGAACGTTTTGAAAGAATATCAATAAATGAAGTGTAAACATGAAAAAAAAAAACTCTGATAATTTTTTGAATTTTAAATAATTCACTTAATATGAGCTAGTGAGAGTATTAAAAATGGATAATAATATAAGTATTTGTTGGAATAACAATATGAAGTTAAAAGATGAGAAAGTTGTGAAGAAAAATGTTTTCCAACGATAAATAACCTTTATATTTTAAAATATTGAGGTTTTTCTCAATCATAAAATATATACTTTCAAAATAAATATCTCGGAAGTCATATATACCATACACATATTCATTTCAGGCGAACCTTTCCTTTTTCTGTTTTTGTACTACTTAATTATTAGCATCTCTAGACAAAATTACGTCAATTTTCAATTGGTAACCTAAATATTTTAGTCAAAAGTTACTAACACAATTTTATTTTATTTTCTTTTGTGATTATTCCTTTCGACATTTTTCAAAGATTTTAATATAGTTTATTAAATTCTGAAGTTTGAGGTTGACATCAGTATGTGCTTTTTGTATAGTAGAAATATGTATACAAGCAAGCATTTTTTCTCTCTTTCTTTTCACTAGTCAATCAATGCTTTAAACGAATTAAACAAAATAATCAATATGACAGTATTCTATAATTTGAACTTAAATCATGAATATAAGAAGAAGAAGGAGAGGCTTCAAAATTAATGGAACTCTTGAAACATTAATATTTAGCTCCCGTTGGCTCTAGATTTTAAAATTGCAATTTGAAATTTTGAAGTGTAATTTTGAAACTTAGTTGTTTTTAGACATGCATTTTACTTGTAAAAATTTGAATTTTGTGACTGAAAGTGAAATTTCTCTCAGACTAATTTTAGTAACTTGATTTTTTTCTTTGGAAAACATATTTTAGAAAATTGATTAAAAATCTCTAAGTCAAATATATATTTGAAGATAAATTTTTTAAAATCTGGTGGCCAAAAATAACTTGTAGTTTATTGCCTATCATAGTTATTGCATTTTGATATCTGTTACTATTCTCTGTGTATTTTTTCTTTGTTATCGCACAATATTGTTTTTTTTTAAATTTCTTCCTTTCATTACTCTCTAGTGCTTTCCTCACTAAGTAGTCATACACTTTTTTTTATTATTATTATTTTAATATTTTAATTTATTCACTTGAGTCAAAGACTTTTCGAAAAATAAATTATGTATTTCATGAGTAAGGCGTAAAATATGTATACATTATCCTTTCAAAACCCCAACCGTGTTGTTGTATTGTTTTTTTACAGTCATACTAATCCCAAGGCTTTTTAAGAAAAAAAATCAGGCAGTGCGTTGTCCACTTGACATGATTTCCTCTATATAAAGAATACTTTTGTTCCTAAGTTTGTCAACGAAAGCCCATAAATTATATACTGAAATTTGAAAATATGGGAAAGTGAGAGGTGGGTAGTTGGTATTGGTAGGTAATGGATAATGAAAGTCAAAAAAAGGAGTTTGTTTAAGTGATGGTATTGTCCCTCCAATTGTACAAGAGGAAGAAGCTGGGAGGAGAATTCACCAACTTCCTGTCTTTTTCAGCCAACCACTTTATTGTTTTCCACTACTATAAATTCAGCTATTTTCATCTCTACAAAAGCAGGTTGCTTACTTAAGACTCCTATCTATTTCAGAAACAAAGCGATAGTTAAAAAAATATCCATAAGCAGCAATTAGCAATGGCAAGCAATGGAGAAAATGGACGACATCAAGAAGTTGGACACAAGAGTCTCTTGCAAAGTGATGCCCTTTATCAGGTAAATTAAAGGTCACATACAAGAATCAATTTACTAGTGTAAAACTTATTATGAACATGTTGATTTTAATAAATTGTTTGATTTATGTTTGAACAGTATATTCTTGAAACAAGTGTGTACCCAAGAGAACCTGAACCCATGAAAGAGCTGCGAGAGATTACTGCAAAACACCCTTGGTAATAACTCATTTTCTCACTTTATTCATCCAATTGAGTACTTAAATATTGTAGCTGAAATTTTCATTTGGTGGAAAAAACAGGAACCTTATGACCACCTCTGCCGATGAAGGGCAATTCTTGAATATGCTTCTCAAACTCATCAATGCCAAAAACACAATGGAAATTGGTGTTTTTACTGGTTACTCTCTGCTTGCTACTGCCATGGCTCTTCCTGATGATGGCAAGGTAATTAACTTTTACTAACAAATGATAATTGAACTTCATTATAAATAGTAGAGTACTAATTTGCTAAAATTGATGATTCAGATTCTAGCCATGGATATCAACCGCGATAACTATGAGATTGGTCTTCCAGTAATTGAAAAGGCTGGTGTAGCTCACAAAATTGAATTCAGAGAAGGCCCTGCACTTCCTGTTCTTGACCAAATGATTGAAGATGTAAGTACATAAAATCTCATGAACATTACAACAAATGAATAAACTGATAACTTGTCTACAATGGTTAATGTTAACCTTTCTTTCGAATAATTTTTTATAACAGGGCCAATACCATGGATCATATGATTTCATATTTGTGGATGCTGACAAGGACAATTACTTGAACTATCACAAGAGATTAATAGACTTGGTGAAGGTTGGTGGATTAATTGGCTATGACAACACCCTATGGAACGGATCAGTAGTAGCACCACCTGATGCACCCCTAAGGAAATATGTTAGGTATTATAGGGATTTCGTATTGGAACTCAACAAGGCCTTGGCTGCTGATCCCAGAATCGAAATTTGCCAGCTTCCTGTTGGTGATGGCATCACTCTTTGCCGTCGCATCAGTTAAAATATTCGTATAGTACTATTGGTGGCAACCAAGACTGAAAGGCATGCTACGGAGCTCATGAGTCATGACAATGGAGGATTTATCATTTTTGAAATACCCTGTTTTACTCATTCGTTTATTTTTACCCTTTCAGTTCTGTGTTCTGGCAAAAGGTTGCATTGTCTACGTTACCAAATGCTTATTTCACAATGTATTTTGATGAATAAATAAAAAAAAGAAATTCAAGTTGAATGGTCAAATGTACGCAAATGTCATATGTCAATGGGGAATCTGTTAGGTGACACCCATGACCAAACTGGTGCGAAATGCAGTTTCCAACCAAAAGATGAGGTTTGAATTAGTAAAGATCATTCATACACAAACTTTTTCTGCTAGTATTGATTAGCAAGAAGCATCTTTCAACAACTTCCAAGCACCAAACAATACAAAATGCCTGCTACTCATTTGTTGCATTATTGCTGCAATTGTGGGTCGATCTTTAGGTTATTGAAACAATACACTAAAACCAACAAAATCCACAGTGGAGATTTTCACAAATATGATCAGGCAATTAGAGTAATTTTTCTGGGCGAGGGCATAACTTTGAAAATTATGCTGCTTGGTCTTATATGCAAAAATCTTTACAACAGAGATAAAAATTTAAACACAAGCCTTCGAAGTATGTTATTCTTGCAAAATTTTGAATTCTGAATTTGCCTGAATTAGACGAGTTTATGTTGCTTTATCCCCAATTGGATTTGACAGAATCGCGTTGGAGAAGAAAAATAAACCATACATATACAAGCAGATCAGTGAATTACATTTGGCAAATGGCAATGTCATAGCTATTTTCTACTCATCTTTGAATTCCAACTACTTGTTTTTTTGAGTACTTGGGTTTTACATTGTTAGATAGTGAGAAAATCACTATAATCTCAACCTGATTAATCTAAGTACTCTCTCTTACTAATTTATTGGACCCTTTAATTTCAAGCTTTTTTTGTCCTCAATTACAGGTTTTTATAGCTACAGAAATCTCAGGGTATATTTAAGATAGAAAATTATTAGTTATACTTCTAAATTTTGATGTGTGTCAAAAGTTGTTTTTTTTGTTAAATAAAAAAGCTTTCAGGCATAATCAAACACTGCTATATAAACATTTTGACGTTTGCGCACAGCCTTCATGATTCTAAGTAGGAGTTTGGCATAAATATCAAATATTTTTCACTTTATTTGAAATTTATGGAGTTGGAGTTGAAGATGAAGCTTTATTTAATTAATTTTTTGTAAATAAATATATAGAATAATGTTCATGCTTGAATATACTTAAATACAACTTTAAAAATGAAATGTTAGCTGGAAAACAAGTCATGAACTGTATTGTAATTTAAATGCTAACTTTAAGTTGAATTTGAAAATTTTCATGTCAAACCCTATTTTTAAGTGAAAAATTTCAAGAATAAATAAATATTTTTATGGCCAAACTGGTCCAATTTTAATCTATTTGATTTACACTCCTTATCTCAAATATATTCGTTAATTTGTATCACTATAAAAATCAAATTGACCAATATTGTGGAATAAAATGACTCATAGAAATTCGTTGTCTAAAATAATATTACAAAATAAATACTACATATAAGATTGAATTTTCCAACTTTGATAAGAGGAAGTTGTTGAAATGATAGACACTCTTCACCTCCAATGATAGGTTCGAGGCTCTAAAGGAGTAGAAAAAGGTTGTAGCTCTTAGGGAGGGGTAAAAATAATAATCTAAACCTCAATATAGATAAATAAATATAAGTTTAAGTTATATATATATTGTCACCATCGGATCATCCAAAATAAGATATCCTACTTGCTACACAATTTCATTGTCTCACTTCGCTTTCATCCAAAAACTTATTTATTCGTAGATGTAGAAGTCTTCCATCCATATATGACCACAGCGTATGTTACTTAAACTCGATAAAAATAATCATTTCTTTAACAAATGTTTTTTACCAAATATTCATCCTCATTATTTGTTAGTTTTAAGTCAGCAACCAACTACTTTTAATGATTATCATTTAGAGTTGGTAGCAATCCTAGAGTTTTCTTTAGAAAATATAAGCAATGAGTTGTCCACTTGACATGGATCGATCTTAAATAGAGAATACTTTTCAACTTAAATTGTCAAACAAAGAAGCCCAGCCTGGAATTAGGAAAGTGAGAGGTTGGTGGTGAGTATTGTAAGGTAATGAATTTTAAGTCAAAAAAGGAGTTGGTCGTTTGGTTATATTCTCCAAGAAACTGTACAAGAAAGAGCCAAATATTCACCAACTTCCAATCATTGTCACCCAAACAACCCCTACACTCTATACACAACACTATATCTGTCTTGTTTTCTACTACTATAAATTAAGCCATTTTCGTCTCTACAAAAGCAGGTTGCTTACCTAAGACTAATCTACATCAGAAACAAAAGCTAGCTAGCATATCCACTTCAATACCAAGAAGCAATGGCAAGCAATGGAGAAAATGGTAGACACCAAGAAGTTGGACACAAGAGTCTCTTGCAAAGCGATGCCCTATATCAGGTAAGAAAATTAAACCCCACATTCCACTTTTAATTCATATTGTCATACAAGAAATTAGTATGCAAAACATTTTATGAACATCGTGTTGGTCTTAATAAATTGTTTGATTTGTGTTTGAACAGTACATTCTTGAAACAAGCGTGTACCCGAGAGAGCCTGAAGCTATGAAAGAGCTTAGAGAGATTACTGCAAAACACCCTTGGTAACTTTCTCCTACTCATTTTTTCACTTTAGTTCATCCAATTGTATACTTAAATATTGTAGCTAGAACTAACCATAAAATCTTCCGTTGGTGGGAAAACACAGGAACCTTATGACCACCTCTGCTGATGAAGGACAATTCTTGAATATGCTTCTCAAACTCATCAATGCCAAAAACACCATGGAAATTGGCGTTTTTACTGGTTACTCTCTGCTGGCAACTGCCATGGCTCTTCCTGATGATGGCAAGGTAATTAACTTATACCAATTTCCTCTAGTTTTACCGATGATAAATATTAAACTTATAACTGATTCAGATTCTAGCCATGGATATCAACCGCGATAACTATGAGATTGGTCTTCCAGTAATTGAAAAGGCTGGTCTAGCACACAAAATTGAATTCAGAGAAGGCCCTGCACTTCCTGTTCTTGACCAAATGATTGAAGACGTAAGTACCTAAAATCCCATGAACATAGCAACAAATAAATAAATATATTGATAACTTGTGTACAATGTTTAATGTTGATCTTTCTTTTGAATAATTTTTTATAACAGGGGAAATACCATGGATCATATGACTTCATATTTGTGGACGCTGACAAAGACAACTATTTGAACTATCACAAGAGATTAATCGACTTGGTTAAGGTTGGTGGACTAATTGGCTATGATAACACACTATGGAACGGATCAGTAGTTGCACCACCTGATGCACCACTCAGAAAATACGTTAGGTATTATAGAGATTTCGTATTGGAACTCAACAAGGCCTTAGCTGCTGATCCCAGAATCGAAATCTGCCAGCTTCCCGTTGGTGATGGCATTACCCTTTGCCGTCGTATCAGTTAAAATATTCAACAATGTAAGGCATGCCACATGGTTCATGACAACGGGAAATTTTTATCATTTTTGAAATTCTCTGTTTTTAGTCTTCCGTTTATTTCTCCCTTTTTAGTTCTGTCTATTGGCAAAGGTTGCATTGTCTATGTTACCTACTGCTTATTTCACAATGTATATTTTTATAAATTAAAAAAGAAATTCATGTTCAGAGATCTATTGTCCAAAATGTCAATAGGTCAATTTTAAATATTTATCCCCATTCAAGTAAATTAAAAAAAAAATAAAAAAATTTAGGTTTAGCAAATATAAAAATCATATTTGTATGCTATAACTATAGTTTGTATAATTGCGCTCCATAACAAACTTTATATTTGCTATGACTATGAATCTGTATATTTCGGTATACATATATATAAAAATTTGTATTTGTATATTTCGGTATATTTATACATAAAAATTGTCATGTCTTGATTTGTATATTTCGTTAATCTATATACAAACCAAAACATAGTAGTTGTATATAAACAAAATTACTACATATATACATAAAAATATTATACAAACATGTCTTGTTGTATATAACTATGAAAATATACAAACAACAAATTGAATCTGTATAAATAAACTAAAACATAGTCATTGTATATAAACAAAATTACTACTTATATACATAAAGAGATTATATAGACAGGTCTTGTTATATATAACTATGACACATACACAAACAACAAATTATATACAAACAAATGCTATATATATATATATATATAAATTAATTTTTAATACAACACATATTTGTATAAAGGGAATTCGCATATACAAATATACAACTCCTCCCCCCCCCCCCCCCCCCACCCATAGAGTCCCTAATCATTTTATTTTTTAAAAATTTCTTTAATAAAATATTTTTTTTTAGGATAATATTTTTTAATCTTTAATTTTAATTAATACTAATAATTTATTTAATTTTGTCAAGGTGGAATGTTTTGTCCATGTATAGTGTGATGTGACAATTTTTTTAAATAAAAGAGAGTGTATTATACACACCATGATTAGAATGTTATAAAAGAGAGAAGTGTATTTCTTAAACTAATAAGTGACAATTTAAGTATGAAACTAAAAAAAAAAAAAATAGTTTAGATGTGCTTTGACACTTATCTCAATAAATAAATTGATAACTTATCTAGAATGGTTAATGTTGACCGTTTTATGAATAATTTTGTCATAGCAATTAACAGGGCAATTACCATGGATCGTATGACTTCATATTTGTGGATGCTGACAAGGACAATTACTTGAACTATCACAAAAGATTAACGGGTCGTTTGGTTTGAATTCAAGTTATGATGGGATTAGTTATGATGAAATTAGTTATAATATGATAAGTTATGTTAAGATTATTTTTTATTGAGTGTTTGGTTTGTTGTATTCAAAATAATAAATCTTAAGAACAACATATAAGTTTACAAAAATACCCTTCATGGATTTGAAAAATAATGTCTAAAAAGTGTTTAAAGGGACATTTTTGTCATTTAGTCATTTTATCCCGGGATAAGTTATTCCGGGATTACTATACCACTCATAAAAAGGAATAACTTATCCCGATACTAATTATTAGTACCGGGATAAGTTATCCCGGCCTTGCCAACCAAACAACAAATTGAGTGGCACTATAATTTAATTCCGGGATTATTTTATCCTATCCTTCACATCAAACGACCCCTAATAGAGTTGGTGAAGGTTGGTGGATTAATTGGCTTATGGAATGGATCAGTGGTGGCACCACCTGATGCACCGCTAAGGAAATATGTTAGGTATTATGGGGATTTCATATTGGAACTCAGCAAGGCCTTGGCTGCTGATCCCAGAATCGAAATTTGCCAGCTTCCCGTCGGTGATGGCATTACCCTTTGTCGCCGCATCAGTTAAATAAACACTACTATTATCTATGAACGGAACGGAAGGCATGCCACTACTGGACTAGCTCATGGCAATGGAGGATTTATTATTTTTAGAATTTCCCATTCCTTATTTTATCTTCTCTTTTTTCCACTTCTGTTTTCTAGTAAAGATTACATTGTGTACTGAGATTCTGGGTGTTTGCCTTGATTGGACGAGTTTATGTTGCTTTATTTCAATCACACTAGACAGACTCGCGTCGGAAAAACACACCATACATACAAGCAAATTACACTTGGCAATGTGATTGTGATAGTAATATCAAAGTCTATTCTCTTTAATTAATTAATTTTCCGTGACACATTTTTTTTTTAAAAAAAAATTAGAACTTCAATTTTACTCTCAATGTCATGCTCTTATAGCTATATAATTGCCATGGTATATTTAAAACCATAAATTATAAATATGGTGTGTATCAAAAGTCTTTCTTTTTAAATTTACTTACGCTGTTGTATAAAACAAAACGGAGCAGTAACATTTTTCTATTTGTGCATTTAGGATTATATTTTTGAACTTTTATGATGAGTCAAGTTTGACAAACGCCAGAATAAGGTAACTCCCAGAAATTTGTTGTCAAAAACAATTAGTAATACCATTTGAGTTTTGAGAAATTAAAAGAGTACAACATATAGTCTTGAATTTCTCATCCTCAAAATAAATAATTATTATACCTTTCACAATGTCTTCTTAGAAAATATTCTTCACTTGAACAAACACCAACAAACTTAAGAATCAGAATCCTAGTCAGCTAAGATGATTTCTATTATGCTGGACTCTCATAGTAAAAGAATCCATGCCCATTATTTGTTAAGACAACAACTACATAAAATTACCAGTTTTATGTCATGCTCAACCAAATACTTCTAATATTACTTATCATTGTGTTACAGAGCTATTAATCCTAGAACTTTCTTAAGAAAGCATATGCAATGCGTTTAATGTTAATTTCCAATTGACATGAGTCTCTTCAAAAAGAGAATACGTTTCATTCTGAATGTGTCAAGGAAAGTAGCTTAATTTAAAATTAGGAAAGTGAGAGGCTGGTGGTGGGTATTGTTAGGTAGTCAAAAAAAGGAGTTGGTCAATTGGACAATATGTAAAAGGAGGAAGGAGAGTACGTAGGAGACTTCACCAACTTCCAATCATTTTCAGCCAACCAAACCCCTCATGTCTCTCTTGTTTTCTTCTACTATAAATTAAACCATTTTCATCTCTACAAAAGCAGGTTGCTTACTTTAAACACTTTCTATCTATTTCAGAAACAACAAGATACTTTAAATATATCAATAAACAGTTATCAATGACAAGCAATGGAGAAAATAGTAGACACCAAGAAGTTGGACACAAGAGTCTCTTGCAAAGTGATGCCCTTTATCAGGTAAATTAAAGGTCACATACAAGAAACTAATTACTAACATGTTGATCCTAATGAATTGCTTGATTTGTGTTTGAACAGTACATTCTTGAAACAAGCGTGTACCCGAGAGAGCCTGAAGCCATGAAAGAGCTAAGAGAGATTACTGCAAAACACCCTTGGTAATAACTCATTTTCTCACTTTAATTCATCCAATTGAATACTTAAATATTGTAGCTGAAATTTTCATTTGGTGGAAAAAACAGGAACCTTATGACCACCTCTGCCGATGAAGGGCAATTCTTGAATATGCTTCTCAAACTCATCAATGCCAAAAACACAATGGAAATTGGTGTTTTTACTGGTTACTCTCTGCTTGCTACTGCCATGGCTCTTCCTGAAGATGGCAAGGTAATTAACTTTTACTAACAAATGATAATTGAACTTCATTATAAATAGTAGAGTACTAATTTGCTAAAATTGATGATTCAGATTCTAGCCATGGATATCAACCGCGATAACTATGAGATTGGTCTTCCAGTGATTGAAAAAGCTGGTCTAGCTCACAAAATTGAATTCAGAGAAGGCCCTGCACTTCCTGTTCTTGACCAAATGATTGAAGATGTAAGTAGATAAAATCTCATGAATAAACTGATAACTTGTCTATGATTGCTGCTAATGTTGATGTTTAACAGGGTAAATATCATGGATCATACGATTTCATATTTGTGGACGCTGACAAGGACAATTACTTGAACTATCACAAGAGATTAATCGATTTGGTTAAGATTGGTGGAGTAATTGGCTATGACAACACCCTATGGAACGGATCAGTAGTGGCAGCACCTGATGCACCCCTCAGGAAATACGTTAGGTATTATAGGGATTTCATATTGGAACTCAACAAGGCCTTGGCTGCTGATTCCAGAATTGAAATCTGTCAGCTTCCTGTTGGTGATGGCATCACCTTGTGTCGCCGCATCACTTAAAATATACTCATCCAAGAATGTAAAGCATCACACTGCTTTAGAGGATTTATTATTTTTGAAATTCCCGTCTTTCGAATCATTCATTATTTTATGTTTTATCTGTCTTTTCTGGTAAAGGGTGGTTGTCTATGTACCTATTGATTAATTTTACAATGTATAAATTCATAAATAAGAGCAAAAGTTCAAGTAAATTAAGTTTGAACATGTCATGTGGTACTAGTTATACAAAATGCTCAAATGATTAAAAATAAAACAAATTCTCAATTTCAGATTAAGCAGGCTGGGGAGGTTGAGCTTTACTTGGTTAGAACTTAAGACTTGATATTTTGGGCTTCAGAGTAACCATCGATAGGTAGCCCATTTTCTCTGGGCCCAGTGGACCGTGATTTAATTGCAACTGTCCGAACATTTTGAAGATGACAGTTGTGGTACAAATTGTCTTCATGCAAAGAGATGAAATTTGTGGTGTTCCATCACCTTTTTAACACCGTTTTCTCTAAAAAAAAAAATAGCTGCTCTCTCTCCCAAGAAAAATGTTACATCATACAACTATACAAGTGAACTAACAAAATGATTACCTAAAATGAGATACAAAGACTAACATTTTGTTTGTCGCGTACGGCGTACCCAACATTCCAGTTAAAAAGAACCATGTGATTTACTTCCGTAGTCACAAATGACGGTTTTACTTTACATTTCTTAGAGTCAAGTCCACGAATGCCAAAATAAAATTATAAATAAAAATTATTATTTATAATATATTAAACTTGCAAAAGAATATTCAAAATATTGCGGGTAAATGGAATTGTGTCAGTTCCAAAATAAATAACTAAAACTTCTTCTGTTTTTTTCCGGCCGTAACTATTTTTGAAACAAGAAAAAGGAACCAAGTCGTGTTACTTTACAAAATAGAGGACCATATTATATATTTGTAATACTCTACTAATAAAAGGAAATAAATAAATTAATAAATACTAAGAAAAATAAGAGTTCCTTGCAAAGAGGAAAGGCAGCCCATAACCCACGTATAATGCCCAAACTCAGTCGACACACGAAAGCTAAACGTAACGTTATTAACGAAATAAAAAGTCAAAGCTGCCTTCTGAGTTATGATGATTACGCAAAGACGCAATACTTCATATTTATCAAAAATAAAAAATTAATACAGTTACTACTAAATAATTTCTTATCTAACTGTAAGAATAGTCTTTTACTAACATTTAATGTACAAGTCAAATGTAAATTAAAAAAATTATTTTTTTAAAATCAAACACTAGAAAAATATTTAAAACAGCAAATCCAATATGCCCTGTAAGTTTAAGTTAGTTAGGTAAAAGAAAATTTAATTTTGAGTCTGGCAGTCATCTATTCACATTAGTAGTACAAAATGTTGTCATATTTGGACTAAAATGACGAACTAGTTTATTATTAGTAGATTTTATTAACCTACTAATCTGATTCAGTACAAGTCGATTTTTTTATGAAGATTCTAAAAGCTACTGCATCTAGAAAAGGTATCGTAGTACATTAAGAAAGTAAATCGACATGACGAAAAGATGACCACATTTTATTTTCATCCTCTTCTTTCTCTCTCCTACTTGTACGATTTTTATGAATACTATTCCTCTGTTCCACCGCTTACATAAACCACAACCCCTTGTCCCCTTCCCCTTTTCTTCTTCTTGAAATCTTGATCAAATTTGTTGAATTTTGAAGTTATTTCTGTAATTTCGTTTTTTCGTTTTGGTTATAATTTGATTCTTTCATCATGAAAAGAAAGGGGATTGAAGAATTAGATGATCAAAACAGGCCGATTGATAAACTCCCCTTTGACCTCTTGGCACACATTTTTGCTATGCTTACTTGTTTCAAGGATTTGGCTCAGTTAATTTCAGCTTCTTTTTCTTCTTCCCTTAATATTTTCCCTTTTTGTTTAATTTGGTCTTTGTGTTTATTTGTCGTTTTTTGTTACTTGTTGTAGGACCAGTGCTGTGTGCAGGAAATGGAGACAGGGGGTGAAGGAATCGTTAGCTAGAAGAGAAAAATTGAGTTTTTCTGGCTGGAAAGTCGATGATGATTCAACTACTCGCCTCGTGCTTTATGCTTACAGTCTCAAGGAACTTGACATGTATGTATGACTTTTTGAGTTTATAATTAGTTTTGTACTCTATACTTGTTACAAGTTAGTTTATTTATTTTCTCTGATTGCGCACTCTTTTAACTAAAATATAGATGGTTGTGGTACATTTGATGAAACACTCTGTTTATGAAGGGGGAAAATGATTGAATCAAAAGGGATTTTGAGGTATCTGAAATGAGAATGCTTATAGTAGTAGTAACAGAAAATCGAGTGATTTTCTTGGACTAACTAACTTAATTAAGACTTGTCGAATCTTTTATAGCCATGTTTAGACCATTGATGGCAACTTTTGCAATCAGAGTAATCAATTGCTCGTCTCATCTATCTTAAGTAAGATAAGCAACACTTTAACTTCTGAAAAATCTGGCTAGGTCTAGACTGTGTGCTATTAATAGATTCACCACATCGTCTTACCTGTTAGCTGCTCGCTCTTTGTGTGTTGTACTGTTCTGACTTGTTTGCTTTCTTCAGTTCGAGGAGCCGTTGGGGTTGTCAAATAACAGATCGTGGGCTGTACCAATTGTCAACTGCTAAATGTGTTAGCAATCTATCATCACTATCTTTATGGGGCACTACTGGGATCACAGACACAGGTGTTGTTCAGCTGGTATGTCGTCCTCATTGATTATCCCTTGATCTGTGATATTAAGTAGGTCTAGTTAGATGTTATTGTTTTAGAGGCTTTTGTCTATTGTTACCATATTTACTTGAAAATCTTTTGATAATGACATTTTGAACTTTCACCCCTTCAATTTTGTGGCTTTGCATGCATATGTTTTGATTCCCTGAATAAGGAAGATGTTTGTTAGGAAAAAAGGCCCATGGATGAGGATCTGGAGCTATCTCATTTACTCATGTGTACTTAAACAAATGCTTTTAGAATTGGAAAGAGCATCACATATTAATTAGAAAAGAGAGATTTCTTCCAACTGTTAAATCTGCCTGTACTTTTCGGTGAAATTAGCTGCTTATGTATAGTTCAAGTAGCAAGTTGCCTCATTTAGTTTTGGGTTTTCTGATAGATCTCCAGAGCTAATTCTGTACAGCATCTGAATATTGGCGGTACATTTATAACAGACACAACCTTGTTTGCTATTGCTGGTAGCTGCCCACACTTGAAGGTAAGCCTTTGAAAATTCCCCACCTTAAGGTCGCATCACCAATTCACTAGTGTTTTCTTTTGCCACTGTAATAATAAGATACAACTCGAAAATGTTTGATTCACGGGATTTTAAGATGTGAATACCTGTCCATCTCTTTTGCAGTCTATTGTGCTGTGGGGCTGCCGTCATGTAACTGAGAATGGGCTTCTAGCTTTGGTAAATAAGTGTCGCAAACTAGAGTCTATCAATGCATGGGGCATGAGGGTTACCGTGGACTGCTTTGTTGGCCTACTCACTATTAGCCCTACTCTACAAATAGAACCTAAAGGAATGCTGCCTAATATTGCTGTCTTTTGAGGAGCCTTTAAGTTCCAGTGTGACCTTTGTCTTTGAAGGGCAATCCACCTGAATTGTTATTGCATTATATCTTGTGTACAGCTTGTCAATTATTTCATTGACCAATAATGCTTTGTACAGATTGCTTTTCTGGTTCTCCGTTGTATTTATTTGGACATTGCCTGCTGCAGGGCTTCTGAAAAGATCCGATCTGCTAGTAATTATTAAAATCCTAAGAATTTCTGCAGTGTTCATTCCAATTCATAGAGATTCCGTCGCACTGAAGAAGTGTCACATTATAGAAACCTTATATATTGTAGTATAATATAAAAGCTGAAGCATTTTAACACTCTAGGTAGCAACACGAGGAACATAACATTTTCATACTGGAAATTAACCAAAATTCACTTGAAGAATAAGACAACCATTGTCAACATACCATGGGGAAAAAACTGGCAGCTAGAAAATGACATGGGATGTGATAAAAGTACCTGTTACATGTTGATGCTCTTCTACAAGCCCTTGCCTACTTCTATATCAAAATCTCCTATAAAATGACAAGTTCTCTATTACTGGGAAAATGTCAAGCTGAATATTCATCATTTCAGACATGCCGAAGTGGGATTCTAGTGTATACTGTACCTATTCCGACTCCATAATTCTACACAGGAAAATATAATAGATACCGAGCATCCGTGGATGGAACTCATGTAAACTTCTGCGTGGGACTCTCTCTTTTTCTTCTCATAATAGAAACAACATCATTACAGAAGACAATGAAAATAGGTATAAGGTACTAGAAAAATGGATTGCTGAAGCATGGCCTGTTAATTGCACGGACCCTGAAAACATTCCAGCAGTATTGGTTGCTGTTGGAGCTGCATTCACTGCAGTAATATTCTTACAAACTCCAAAATGTACCCCCGCCTGCAATAAGGAAGTCCATTTAAGAACAAGGTCTAAAATGTTATTTTTGTAACAACTTTGAGGCTGCATCCTTGTCTCCACAAAAAAAGCTTTAGTACAACCATGTTTCTTTTCCCTAAACTTCAAGTAAATCTTCCAGAACAGTCTATTACTCAAATGTAAACTATTCCCTCCTTCCCAAATTGAATGTCAACCATTACTTTAGAAGGCTACGATTAGTCCAAAGGGCGGTAGGTCACAGGCGAATTTCTCGGTTATAAAAAAAAAGCTTCAAAAATATTACACAGGGCCTATTTTCACTCATCTTAATCCAGCTTTCCTTGATTCTGTATTCTGAAAAGGAAAAGTGAAACTATGGCCTCATATATGCATGCCTCCAATACATCATATACAACTCATTATTTCAACTTTTCTCTTAATAACAAAGTTAAGCCAAGCTAAGACATTTCAGTTGGAACCAACAGAATGGTAATGAGACATGGTCAGATATGTCATCTGAGAACAAACTGTCAAGTATGTGGTTGGTTTTTATATTGAGATATGTACTTCTTAAAGGCTGCTGCTGAGAATCTCAGTGATGACCCTATATTTCTGAAGAATTGTTTGACCAACAAAACTCTTTAAGCTTAAATCTACATATAATAGATCCCTCAGAATGTTTGCAATATCCATGAAGGCGAAAGCAGTTTATCATAATAATATATAATGAAGCTATGTAATCAGGTCAATGTTAAGGAATTTTGTGGGTTCAATCATGCCAATGTCCTTCCAGCACAAATCTTCCAAATTTTATCAAAGATTAGTATCAAAAGATCACGTCACTCATCAAAGTCAAGTTTAAGATCAGATCTTCCAGGGTTGTCATCATATTGCACATTTTTATTTTGAGACATAAGTTACAAAGGAGACTAGGAAGGAACATCCTATATCAGAACTTTTTGACCATATTTAGGCAAAGACGGTGCAAGACTGCAAGTCAACTCTCCTGCTAATTGCTAAGTTATTTTTTTATCTATTCATGCGAGGAGGATGTTAAATATCATGGGCTAGCCTCGCCACTTCTACCGTGAATAATACATCAAATTTGTTTAAATTCACAGAAAAAGAAGCTGCAATCGATGTTTCAAGCTCCTGTGATCTGATAAATCATACAAGTAGTATGCTACTTCTCATCTACAAGCTTTTTTTCAAAAGCTATTTCTAATTGTGAACTTTAACTTCTTTTTTTTTTTGGACAGACTTATGTTACTTTTTTTACTGCCGTATTGAAAAAAATGTGTCGCCTACGGACCACATAATTCAAACTCAGACTAACTTTAAGAGAATTTCAATCATGGTTCTTCCTCCTATCTCTCTTCATAGAGTGAACCTTCGGCACATAGACACATGTTTACAACTAAAGCGATTATCCAAATATCGAATATTTGAGAAAAGATGGGAAAACCTGGCATGCCGTGACAGTCGGGCAACCACATAGTGTCCGACCGTTCATTTGATCTAAAACATCAAAAACTCCTCCCCCATCACTTCTCTGCAGGATTTTGTTTTTCATCAGTCAATGTTGGAAAATATTTAGTAATTTTGCACAAGCATTAGTAAGCAGTAAATATTTTAATACCATGTAAAAGTTTACTGCCACATAATTGGGCATCATGTTGCCTGCTGCTTTGTAACAGGCACCAACCGTATCAACAAATTGAGTTGAATGCTCTTTGCAGGCTCCATCTTGTACGGCAACTGTGGGAAAGTAATTCATTAGAAACAGAGAGGCACTTCTGGAATTAAGTGCCTTTGATTCCTTACGACTGGAGCATGAGCCAGGCACCACTCCAGGGTCTCCAGCTGAAACATCATTACCACATATGATTGCTAAAGAATCAATCCACAAACCAGAATCACCAAAAAGGAGCACACTGATTTAGTACTTACGCTCATTTTCAACCATGTATCTCCACTGATAAGCAATTCCTTCAGCAGCTTCCTTGGAAGAGTCAGAAGTAAAAACCAACAAACGATAATTTTTTTTAACCATATCATTCACGGTGGGCCAATCATCACCCTTTCTCGGCATCTTAGAAACAGGAAACCAATACTTGCCCAACCCAGCATCAGCAAATACCTTTGTTAAACCCTTTGGGGAATGCACATAATCCTCAATTATGATGGTGACTATTTCTGTAGGATTTGCGCTCAAAAATGCCTCCACCTCTTTCAAAGTGTTAATTGCCGGTTGCTAGAAAGCACATTTTACGTATTAACATCAGAATAGCTACTCAAAAGCAATCTCACATCAAAAGAAGAGAGGGATTGTATAACATTACAAAGGCAGTGAAGTTGTAACATTGGCCACGAAATGAGTGACAGAGCCATATATCGTTCTCGAAATCGTACATATCCAGCATCAATCCCCTCACTCCATTCTAAGAAGATACATAAATTAAACAGAAATTGTGTAAACAGCATAAAATCTCATGTCCTTGAACAGAATGTCGAAGAGATGGAAGGTTGGAAAAATCACAAATATAAGAAGCCACATACTCTCAATTGGTTTGTGACGGTGTCTTCTTGATTATAGAATGTAATTCTCTGAGGGCCTGTCAATAATGGTGCATTTACCATTGAAAAGGCATTATGGGTCACCAGCCACGAGTATTTGTTGAAGGGCAATCCACTGATCTGCTCATTGCCAAGTCCAAAAAGAGAACAAAAGCATTTTACATCATCCTTACTCAAAAACAACAATAGCATACCTAGGGTAATACCACTGAGGTTCGAAGAGGGTAGAGTGTTTGCAAACCTTACCCTA
Organism: Solanum bulbocastanum; assembly: GCA_037074985.1. Lineage (NCBI taxonomy): Eukaryota > Viridiplantae > Streptophyta > Magnoliopsida > Solanales > Solanaceae > Solanum > Solanum bulbocastanum. Next base: position 36,322,228 of record CM073598.1, on the reverse strand, counting down.
ACCTCATTATGAGATAGAGAAGTTGTTTCTAATAAAACCTCAGCTTACAAAACAAAATTGCAGAGAGTAAAGAAAGTTAGGAAGAAGGAGCAAGAAGCTTACAATGGAAGTGGGTTCTATAGCTTGTCCTCTGATGCAAAAGGGCTGATCCTTTCCCAATTCAGGGCAATTACCACAGTATAAAGAAGGCCCACAGTCCGTAGCCGAAGCACATGAATCAAGAAGCTGTAATATTCATGAAATTTCAGCTGAAACCCACAAATGAAAATTGAAAATTGCACGGATCTGCAAATGGGGTTCAAGAATTTATACAAGAATTGCGTATACAGACCGCAAATATTCAAGAAAATGAGTATTTATCCCTAACAATTTCTTGTAGCATAAGGTATATATCAAGAAATCAAGAAAGAGAGAGGAACCTGGCAATTCCCATTAGAACAAGCAGTTGAACAAGTGATGAGTAAGCAGTAAACAGCTAAGTGACACAGTACCAAAATGAAGTAACCATTTGCGCCTCCTCCTCCTGTGCTGTGTCTGCTCCACATACTGTGCTTCTCCGAGAAACACGACAGCATGGGAGTTGTCAAGATATTGAATGAAAAACACTAGTCTTGATAGTCGCTTGTATAAAAGGAAAAGAAGAAAATAGAGAAAAGAGCAAAAGGTAAAAAGTCAAAGAAATAGAAATAGTGAGTGAGATTTATGAGAGACGACGACAAAGAAGATGCCAATTTTTGTGCATCTCTATCATTGTCTGCCAACTGCTAAACCAACTTTATTACTCCTATATTGGTGGTTAGGAGTAACGTTTTATTTGAGGCGAGGCCAATTGCTTATTTATTTTCACATATATCGATAATTTTTTTTACCTATTATATCCTCAATTAATTACTTTAAAAAAAATAAAACTTTTTAAAAATCTTAAATTTTTAATTCATCAACTTCATAATTAATAGGAGTAAAATAGTAAATTTACTATGTTAATAATTATTTTCTTAATAGGTGTGTCAATTCAAAAGTAGACAAGTAATTAGGAACATAACGAGTAATAATATAGAAATATATAAACCGCATCCTCCATAGCAAATTATAATTATTCAGTCTTATCATGTCTATTATATTTGTTATTTCTAAAATTTTCTCATAAAAAATTACTTTTGTTCCGCCGTTTAATTTGCTGAGATTCGTTTAAGTTGCTATTTTTTTATATTTTGATTTTGCACGCCGAAAATTACTAACATTGTCATAAGCTGTTGTAAAATGAACAGAATCTTGATTACCAATTTCTTATTTTTCACACTCTTCTTATCTTTTTAACTTTATCTGCATGGTGATTTTGAGTATGAAGATGTCATAATTTTAATTAGCACTCAATTTTTGACACCCTAATTGAAGTCTGCACTTCAATCGTGCTAGTGCTGCCTAATATTATTGGCTCACTTTTATAGGAGCAAGTTCTAGTGGGCCTTGGGGTTTCCTTTTTACGTGGTGGTGGGACACACTTTAATTTAATGGGACTTAATTAAAAAAAAAAAAGGAGCAATTAATTCTCTTCAATGTTTCAAATGGGAACGGCGCCCATTTTCTGTACAACAACAGTTAGGTAAACCTATAATTAAGTGTGCCATAAAATTATGACTCACCCAATTCTCATACATATTTTAGATTGACTCGAGTAATTTTGTCTAAATATTTTTAAATAATATATTTTTATGATACATATTTTTTTATAATCATAATATAAGGAAAAATACTTTACTAGGTACTCAAATAAATAATAATAATAAAAAATTATATTTAAAATTTAGTAAAAATTGAGTAGATTGAGTTGTAACTTAATTTTTAGTTCATCTCAGCTTAACCTGCATTAGCTCATATAACATTGAAGAGGATCAATGACCCACCCATTTATCAACTTAATCCCTTTTGACATTTTCAAATTTAGCTCAACCCATTCGTTTTGACACCACTCCCTATATATAATTAATGTTCAAAACTCCCGATTGCGTACACGAGATTCAACATGACGCTTCAAACACAGAAAAACACTCGGCAATTTAATTATAAACACGTAGAAGTTGTTAGGCTACAGGTGAGACATGAGGCCAGCATCGACTTCAACAAGGTTTACATGAGTTTGATTAAATTAAGGATAAGCCGCTGCTTCATTTACACCAAACTATATTATATTATCAATAACTGGAGGATAAAATAAGGTACAAACGTAATAGATCCTGAAAAGTGCACAAACGTAATGTACTTATAATTTGGTATATCGAGTGCAAATTTTTTTTTAAAAAAAAAAATCATTGCCGTCATCTATCACATGACAGTAAGAAACATGTTTTTGCAGCAGATATTATCAGCGAGAAATTCATGCCATAGCCTTTATTTGCGATAAGAGATGATTTCCACTCAAATTTAGGCAACTCAATAAGAGCTTAGTTATGAAAATCAAATGTTTTTTATTTTATTTGAAATTTTTAAAGTTGAAACTGGAGTTGTGTATCGTGATACTTTGTTAAAAATTTATTTAAAATATACTTTTTTTCTCATCAAACATGCATTTCCCTCGAAGACAAAAAAACGCTGTTAATCCTTGTAAATTGTTCGTCAGTGCTATCAACAACTATATCATGTTCATACTCTGAAAATTTTTCACCACTGCTTTTATGTTCCCGCCTATAAATTATTAACACAAGAAGCAATTACAATCCTAATTTGTGCGTCAACATCATGATTGTTCATGCCTTCCTGTAATATTCTAAATTGCTTTTCCATGATCCAAATGTTTTTCAATCACATTGCACAAAAATGATTGCCGACAGTAGTATTATAGGAATTCATTTTTGTGCAATGTGATTGCAAAACATTAGGATTCATACCTTCCCAACCAGCTGCAATAAGCGTAATCCGCATATCAAAATCACATGCACAAGGGGCATTTTGTAACGTTAAATCCTTTGTGGTGGTTAAGATATGCCTGCTGCTTCTTTCTTTGGAGCTCCCCTTTACATATGTCTCATTAACTGCACCAACATAATTATACCAAACACGAACATAGAACTGTTGAAGCTAGACAAACAGATGGATATAATCAGCTTTTCAATTAGTCAACAGTATAAAGAAACTAATAGAAAATATTGCACTCTCCATTTATAATCTTACAACATTGAAAATTAAAGACTTCAAGTATTAACAGTAAATGCTGAATTGATAGCTTAAAGTAGAGCCAAAAACAACTACCATGTCAAATCTTTAGATGTATACCGGACATAGAAATGTTGGTACCAGTTGCCTAAATGCTTTAGCGACTCTTCTAACGTGTCAACTAATTGTCTCAAACATTCACTTACCAGCGATGAGCTGTTTCGTTTTATCATGTGGAACATCCATCTGAAACTAGTGTAAGACAAAAGCGGCTATTATCTGAAACTGGAACATGCATTGTTGGATGGTCGATTGGCAACAAACTGTTTGGTTTTATCATGCGGATAAGCCAACGAAATGTTTCAAGTTAGAAACCTGTAGATTCATATATACACGTGATATCATCAAAGAAAATCAACAACCCAAGTCTTACCAATCCTGGATGTATGTTGCTGTGCGCAAGATAACGACATATGTTCTTGGCAATCTATTCACACTGATCAGAAACTACAACGCATACGATGTAATCCCCAATGTCGTGTCTGACTCAGTGCCACTACTGGATAGGCTCATATTATTTCCATGGACAAATAAGCAACCTGCGAAAGTTAAAAGAATACAATGGCAATACTAATAGTACTGGACCAGATAACCTAACAACATGCAAAATGATGAAACATGACTAAAAGAAATATCATGAAACAAATGAAGATATTACTGAGGATCCTACGCCAAGTAAATTTTCCATAGAGAATTGTTACACACAGATAATCGTTACACGTATAAAGTAGGCATCTCTTCGCAATAGAGTACAACATAACCAATTAGAACCACTCATTTCTCAAATTTGTCTGAGGTTCTCAACCCACTGAATTTATCATTTTCTGGCCATATGGGCAAACATCTTGCAAAAGCCGAGGTCACGCAAGTGAGTCACAACCAAAGAAAATTGCTTATCATCAATACAAAAAAATTTCATGATATATTGCAATTGGGTAAATGACGACTTGCTCAAAGTAGATATCCATGTCAAAAAATTATTTTGCTTCCACCTTGTCTTTCTTCCACTTCGAAAATTCCCTAAAAGATTCATGCATGCTGTCAATAGCTGTAGCACGACCTTTTTTCGACATGTAGATGAGCCATCATCAATTGCCATAGATTGATCAGTCATAGTCCACTTCCCTGTCCCAGTACCACTACTTGTGACATTACCATCAGAGTAGTCATCACAAGATAGAGGTTCTTTACCCACTCCAGTTGCTTCATTTGATTGTTGTGTGAAAACAAGCATGGTACTGTATAACAGGTGCACCGCTGTGGCGAATGATTTTCAAAATGTCTTTTGCAAAAAGTTAAAATTGTTGAATCCCCTCATGTCTGTACTTGGTAATGTTTATGTTTTTTCTCTTTTTCCGTAAAATATTGAAAACAAAATGTTAGCTCAATGTGCAAAAATAGAGCATGCATACTTTCACACCTCTAGATAACTTACCAATACATGATCCGCCCAAATCTCAGATGGACAAGTACCTCAGTTATTTTCAGGATCCCAACCATATCCAGAGCAACCTTGAAGGATGTCCTCATTTTTTCTTTTTTTGTTTCTATCCTTAATCTGTTGCACTTGAACTTAATTGGGTGTTTGTCATAAGTTTCTTACTTGCCAGAGTTCATCCAAAATTCATCTATAACTTCCCTCCAACGTGGACCATTAAGGGTAGAACCATTAAATACACACTTCCTCGCATCATCATGTAAGCTATGGATTAGAATCATTGCCTTGTCTTTTGTCCATTTGTCGGAGTTTGAACCATGTGGTTTGCTCATAACAACAATAAAAGTCCCTAAAAAGAATGGATCACAAGGTCAATCAGGTGGTCAATGTAGATGATATGTTATTGGAAAAAAGAATGAGCCATTAAAAAAGCAAGGCCCTTGAAGTAACAGTAAACTCTTTCAAGAAACAGATGATAATGATAATCATAGAAGAGCTCCTCATCTATCCCAGGCAGACATTGTATCTGGCTGATAATGGTAATTATAGAGGAGTTCCTCTCCTGAACAAATTCTTTCTTTGGCAAATATACCAACTCTGTGACACCAGCCGCCATAATAACCTGTCAAAGAGTTAATTGAGCATTATTGAATCTATCATAGACAAACCAATCCAGGGAATGCCTACGAAAATTTCAGCAATTACTTTGGGGTAGCAACTTGGATCAGGGGACTGGTTTGCGATCTTCAACTTGTCACTCTTCCACCAATAAGCATCATTGTATAACCTACATGTACACAAGACAAGTGATTCACGTAAGACTACAGCTGAGGTCCTATCCTATGGAGTAACTTAACAAGGTATGAAGGGCAAGTTGCTTCTCATGCCTGATCCTTTAAATTGAAGAGAAACAAAGAACTTTCACGATCCATAAATTATTCCAGGCTTATCAGCTTCATGGTGTGATATTGTTTCACCAGTATGCTCCCCAAGGTTCTCATGCTTTCCATCACCATTCTGTTAGTAATGCTAAACATGAGCCCAAAAATAACAAGGATATAAAGACAGAAAGAAAAAGCTTAACACTGTTCTTAGAGATTACCTACAAGAAAGCACCCCAGCCAGACACATCAGATCTTCCAAGAAGAACCTGCAAATTAATGTAAGGAATTACAATTAGCCCAAAGGTGGAACTATCCAACCTTCATTTCTACCCTAGACACTACCAGAAAGTAGGCCTACGACGACATTTAATTATTGACATGTATATTTAATTGTCATAAATGTCATAAAATTAATGACATTTGATTAAAAATATCTAAGTTATTGGGACTTTTAATGCAGATGTCACAATATTAGTCGGCATTTAGTGACATCTACAAACAAATAGAGGAAATTTTCTTACATTTATAGCGTTAAAGTTTTACTAATGGAAAGTAAAAAATATCAGACCCATCTACAGTTCTCTTAGAAAAAGGGAAAAAGAGAGTACTCTAGCATTCTTCTCTCAAAAACACAAAAACCCTAGCATCTCAACCCTCAGTGCAGTGATGTCAACTGGACTGTTTTCGCCGGTGATTGTTTTCTTTGGAATCTCTTAAAAAGAGAAGCAGGAGCTCTGTTTTATCTTGCTGCCGATAGATTCGACTTTATCAGAAGATAGTTTTTGTTGATTGGAATCTAAAGCAACACAGAAAGCGTACAGGGAATTTCCTTTTGGACTTACTTCATATCCCTTTCCAGCACACCGATCAATTTCTCAAAGTTCAGAGTCGCGCTCCATTAGCAGATATGCGGATCTTACCGGGTCATAGAGAATCAGTAAGTGACATAGACAACAATGGATAATCCTCAAATGTTCTGATCAAAGAGTACTACATTTTTGGATAAGTGCTTACCTCTACTTAGTTCTGTTTTGTTCACTCATCTGAATTTCTAATTTAAATGCGGTTGAAATGGCTGTGTTTTTTTCTTTTACTATAATGTCCCTTGAAGATTATCAGTTGAACAACATTATTATCCTCATTTAAAGACTCCTCCTATACTATCTTTTAACATGTACTAGTATTTATGTATGGCCTTTTGAGATTTTTTGTCACTTTATAAAAGTGTATAATGTTGAGTTGGCACTTCAATATATTTTCATTTCTCATCTGGTTTTTATTGTTCTCTGTAAACATTATCAATTTGGTCAAATCCGCTATTTTGTTAATGATCATCACTTCTAAAATTTGATCTACTTGCTCAGAAGGCATCTGCAACAGATAGGGTAGCAGAATGAACAATTTGAAATAGATTAGATGCTTTCATCTTTCTGGACTGCTTTTTGAGGGCATATTTGAGCTTAGTTCTTGCTTTTCAGTTATCTTTGTTTAGGGAGCGCATTACTCGTCTTCTCATGCATGATCTTTATGGTTCTTTCAATATTAGAATACTTTTTATTTTTACCCTTCCATAGGAGCTCCGTTAAATAAGTTTAATATTAATCATATTCAAGAATTTAGGAACACCCATGTCTATAACAAAAAGCAACACACTTAGGGGTAGTTTGGTAGGGTGTATGTATTAGTAATGTTGGTATTAATTATGCTTGCATTAATTATGATGAGACTATTTTTTATGCGGTGTCTAATTTGGTGTACTAAAAATAACATGCATTGCATAATTTCTTTTGAAGAAATTGTTCAGAAAAATACCCTCCACAATTACGGTGGAAAAGGTTTAGAGGGGCAATTGTATCTTTAAAAATGCTAATGCATGCATGGAAACCTCTTGCATTGCTAATACCGTGGTTTTTCATGTATCAATTATACATAGCATAATACCAAATAGAGTGTATAATGTATAGCTAATGCAGGTTGAAAAAGTGTACCAAACAAGGTATTAGTAATACACAAAGTTAATGCATACAACTATTTTACTAATGCATCCTACCAAACGAACCATAGGAACAAAATGCAGTTCATATGTTGGCTAGTTAAATAAGTTTAACATTCATCATTTTCAAGAATTAATATTTTCTTCAATTTTTTTAAATATATTCTTAATATTATTTATGTAACTTTTAAGAAAATTATACTCATTGACCTCCTTCAAACTAAATTTAATTCTATAAAAATTGTTATACATGCAAGTAATAAGAATAAACAAGAACACAAAATAGTCATTACTCTTTCAATCTTTTGAATAAAAGAACATTAACTTGATGAGGCTTGGAGTTCCAAAGAAAACACAAGCATGGTTGCAGAAGAAGTTATAGCAAACAAATTCTCCAACTTTGCTTAGATATCCTACTATTTCCCTCCTTCTATCTTCCAAAGTCTGATTTTGAAAGAAGTTGTCATAATTCCTTCAAAGCATCGTGTTGTTGCAACAGGATTGTTGGGTACTCAACCTACCTAAGTTTAGATTTAAAGTTTTTGGAAAACTACATGTTTTAGATCTACCCTACATTTGCTCAAGGATTATTAGAGGCCAAGTTCAGTTTAGTTTTCAGAGGTGATGGTAAGCTCTTGAATCTTTGGTTCTTTTTTTTTTTTTTTTTTTTTTTTTATAATGGCAACATATATTCATCTGCATCAATGGTGTGCTGGCCACGGTAAAACAAAAGTAGAAAGCCTATGTACATTTCACAAGGCTTCTAGAAAGTCTAGTATTGGGTTGGCCTCCTCTATACAAAATCCTTTAGACCAAAAATGCAATTCTTCTCAACTTACTGGATAGAATTGCTCTCATCTTAAAAACATCTGTTATTACTTACCATCCAAATGGTCAACCAAATACAAGTAGGAAGAGCTCTCCACCATATCTTTTGCCTAACATTGCTCCCTGCTTGGTCCCAAGGAATCAGAAGCTTAAAAGTGTTCGCAGGTATCACCCATTTAAGGTTTCTAGAATGAGAAAAAGCTGCAAAAATTGTGAGGTATAACCACGGTGGATGAAGAGATAGCTGTTGTTCTCATCGGTGGCTTTGCATAAGAAGCATCTAGAGCTCATCTCTGAAGTTTCTCACGAGTGAGACAAGCCTTTCTAGCTACTAGCCAAGAAAAACAGTTAACCTTCAAAGGAACTTTGGCCCTCCAAATCTGCTTCCAGGGCCAATCTGTCTCATGTTGGCCCTCATTTCCAAAATAAGCATATGCTCCCCTGCCAGTGTATATCTTCTTACCCCTGCCCTACCAAATCATGGTGTCTTCAACTTCAGAGATATCCCTCCTCCTTTCTATAGTTTGCAGAAATATTGTTTACCTCCATTTCCCAGTCATTGGGTCCTCCTTTGAGAGCGATGATCCAACCATTTAGATCCTAACACCACTGATAGTAGCCTCTGGCCTAGAGGTAATACTGTAAATATCAGGAAAGCTATTCTTAAAGGTTCCTGCTCAATTCAGAGGTCAGACCAGAAGGCAGTTCTCCTACCATTTCCAGAAGAGATCTCAAAATTTCTTGAAAAGTCTTCCCAGTGAACTCTGATGGACTTCCAGATGCTTAGTCCATAGGGTGTGGTGACTGTTTTAAACTTAAGTGCACCAGTTGCACACTACTATCAGTGAATTTAGGTTCTAAATGAACGTATTTATTTCCTAGAAAAAAAGTACAAAGGTTGGTTTCACTATATTTCTGATTCCCTAGTTATGGTATTAAATAATAATGCTAATAACAACCAATCAAGGAAAAAAGATGCAGATATTTAGTTGTTCGCATATGATATTTATGTTCTTTTTATGATACAATGCACTAGAAGCATCTATGATCGATTTGATTCATAGACTAATTTCACTTGAGTTAATTCTTTAAGTTTTTTTTTATGTTGTATCTTTCAACGTTTTAAACTTGACGAAGAAAGAACTTGAGAGGAAAAAAGTGTGAATGAAACAAAGAAGGAAAAAACAAATATAAAAGGCAAGAAATAGGTGGGCCAATAACCAATATGAAATGGAAAATTCATTCATCTAACTTCTTTTCTTGTGCTACAAAGTAACAGAAGTCAACAAATTGTATACAGCACTATTTGAAACTTTTTTTAATCTATTGTTTTATTGTTCACCTTACTTGAGAACATAGCATGATACTTTTACTATAACAATAATATGTATTTATTTTGGTCTAGAACAATAATAATTATTTACAACGATATTTTCCACAAATTATAGTAGCTTGTAATATGTAATTTCAATTAGTAAAGAAGATTTGAGTAGTTTGGCTCCCTCCGAATCTATGTGATTGGTCTCTAAATAGATAAAATAATTTTCTCAAGATCTTATTAACCAAGTTTCTGTAAGAAATCAAAAAAGGAAATAAAACAAATAGAAAATGAATATTGGAAGGTTGAGATTAGAGGCTCAAAGAGTCAAAATGAAAAATTGAACCATATGATATGTGAATGAACATTTTTGTGCCAATTTCCATTTACATTAGACAAATGCAGTATCTACTTCAATGAATATTTTTTTCATGCTGTTAAAAATTTCTGGTTTAAACTTTGAGCTCTTGATTTCCCAATTATTAGGCCACCCTTAATAATGACCGGCATACCGAATATCGAAGATCAAATTCTAAAATTGAATTAGTGTGTTAAGTCTTTTTTTCCATTTATAATGATTATTCCATTTTACACATCATGCCAAGAGATTCAAATCGATAATTTTAATTGATGGTTCAATATTTAAAATTCTTAGCATTAATACATCGTATCTTTAAAATTATGGGTTAAGATCTAATATTTCTTTAAATTTTAAAGATTGCATTCTGTAACGAAGATATTAAATACCGATGAGCTCATTATGGAAGGGCTAAATTTGCCTACAACACCAAGTTGCTTGCTCATAAAACTAATAGGTAGAAAATAGAAATAACCAAAAAAAAAATAATTAGAAAGAAAAACATTTATGCATCAAACACCGTTTAATATATAGTTGCTTGATTTTTAAAAAATCCAAATTATTTTTCTCATTCAACCACTCTTATTTTCTTTTTATGTGGATATTAAAGATATGACACCTGAGCCTAACCCAACCTCAAAAGCTAGCTCATGAAGGGAGGATTGCTCAAGTGCATATAAGCAGTTCATCATACCATTCCCTAACCCATGTGGGATGTAGCCACACTAACACTCCTTTCACGCCCAGACCCAACTAGGGAATGGACCGAGAGTTTAAACGGAGATGAACCTGACACTAAAACCATGTAAGGATATGGGACATGAGTCTAAGTCAACCCTAAAAGCTAGCTCATGAGTGGAAGATTGTTCAAGTACATATAAGTACCATTGTGGGATCTAGCCACGCTAACAGGTACAAAGGAGGTTATATATGTTAGTTTATCATAAATCGAAAGTAATGCAATTACGACTTTAAATTATTGAGTCAATAACCTATGATCATATTCAATGTTTATAAGATTTTGTAGTTTATTTGGTGTTAGCCTTAACGGACAATACATAATTGCGTGCTTCTTTTTAGATATATATTTGTGGTGTCCAGGCTAGCTTCTGCGCACCTTGACTAATTCCATAGGAAACCTGTCACCTCCTACCAACAACAGGTACCAGGTAACTCTATCAGCCAAGGCTAGGACGAATGAGAAGAAATCACCTATTTTTTTTTTTTGTTTCCGACTTCATTGACCAATATTGGTCACCTCAATTGTATAACAAAAGGGATGATTTTAAGAAAGTAGTACTTCTAATAATATTCGCTAAATGAAAATGTTCGTGTAAGTAACTATGAGGATTACTGTTAACTTTTAATTACTTCCTAATTAATTTGCTTTGCATTTTATAACAACAAAGGCTGCGACATCGGTCACTTCCAATCACATACAAGAGGCAATCAAATTAACTAACACAATTAAATTGGAGAGGAACCACGAAAGTAGGTGCAGAAAGAGTGGAAGAAGAACATCTCTTGTTGATCCAAAATTAGTTAGATTTTCTTTTCTTTTTTTATAACCGAGCAATCTCCCTGTGACCCGCCCCTTTGGACCAATCACAATCTTCTAAACTCGGCGGATAATGGGTCCGCCCCTCCACCCTTCTCCACTTAAATATTGGCTTCGCTTTGCATGGTGTGGGCTTGAATCTGCGACCTAAGCCACAAATCCTCCACCTTTTGCCACTAGAGCTAGGCCTTGGGGGCAAAAATTAGTTAGATTTTCCTAGAATGTTAAAAAGAACTATTTTTTCATATGTAATCCCCATTTATGTTTTCTATGGTTAATGAAATTTGTAGGTATATTATTTTAATTTAGATGGTTATGATTTCACATAAAGTTAAAAGAAACCAATGACATTGTTTTATTGCTGAGATTACGGATTTCCGAGATAAAAGATTTTTATTGTTGGAATTAGGTGAAGAGAACTTTTGTTTTTCAATATATGATCCATGTTTATGTCATCTATTGTTAACGAATTTGTAGGTATAATGGTATATTATTTGAATTTAGATGCTTATGATTTTATGTAAAGTTAAAAGAAACTATTGCTGATATTTGCAGGATGTATTAAAAATATTTGCATTAGTCTCAATAATAATTCAAAAAAATTCCAAACACTTTTAAAGATGTCGCAAACAATAAGCTAAAAACATATAATGCTGAAATTTGATAAAAGTCATAAAGAAATGTCATTATACGTTTAGCGACATCAACCTATATATTGGAAATTTTAATGTGACATTTCACAAATGTCATAAATAAATGTCGTAAATTTTTAATTTTTTTTATAAAGGTGAAGTTGAAATGTCGTAAATATTTTACCGACATTTACTTAGATGTCAGAAAATTTTCGACATTGAAATTTGAGACATTTATGCCAAATGTAAAACAAATGTCTTATGTAACTTACTACAATATTTGTTGCAAGCTTACTTTCTTGTAGTGGGTGCCTCAGGCTTCCTTGCCCAGACATGTGGTGTATCTGGCGCATAACAATAATCATAGAAGAGCTCCTCTCCTGCACAAATTCTTTGTTTGGCAAATATACCAACTTTGTGATCTCCACCAGCCATAATAACCTGTCACAGAATTAATTGAGCATTATTGAATCTACCATAGGCAAATCAATCTAGAGAGTGCAGACGCAAATTTCAGCAATTACCTTGGGGTAGCAATTTGGATCAGGAGAATGGTTTGCGAACTTCAACTTGTCACCTTTCCGATAAGCATCAAGCACACACTACATGCACACAAGACGAGTGATTTGTGTCAGACCACAGTTGAGGCCCTACCCTAAGGACTAACTTAACAAGGTATGAACGGCAAGTCGTTTCTCATGCCTGGTCATTCAAATTGAAGAGAAATGAAGAATTTATAAGATCATAAATCTTTCCACGCCTATCAGCTTCATGGTGTGAGATTATTTCACCGGTATATTCTCCAAGGTACTCGTGCTTTCCAACACTATTCTGTGAGCAATTCTAAACATAAGCCCAAAAATAACAAGGATGTGCAGATAGAGAGAGAAAGAGCACAACTGTTCTTAGATATTACCTTCAAGAAAGCACCCCATCCAGACACATCCGACCGTCCAAGAAGAATCTGCAAAATTATGTAAGGGATAACAACTATCCTAGAACTGGAACTTGAAAACCTCCATTCTTACACTAGAGCAGCTCTAAAGTCTAAAGATAATACATGAACAGGAAGGGTGAGGAAGAAAAGAGAGCAGCACATTTTTAAATGCCTCACAAGACCCTGAAGTGAGATGATACATTATTAAAAATTATCATTTATTCACTTTTGTCCATTACAATGTCTAACATGAATCAAATTCAACTAAAAAGACTGGTTAATACCCGAACTTAAAATACGATAATTCCAAATTCAAACTTTATCCATCTAATTAAACTTCGAGAACAGAGGGAGGGCATATAATAATCATTTGTCTTAGTGGCAACCTCTAACTTGGAATAAAAATAACAAACTACCATTCACAAATAAATAGTGATAATTACCCTTTGATGTTGTTTGAGAAGAAGCTTCATGTTCTCGCAGTCATTATTGCCACCTCTATGTGGAGGAATATCGAGAGTCCCATCACCACAGCTGCAAGAGCCAAATGGAAGCTTTATAACTGACAATGAAGGATATTAAAATGAACAAATTATGTGTTCTTTGATTCATTCACTAGTTATGTGAGTTTTATTACATAACGATTGTTTATATGTGGCGATTAATAATGAAGGGCTGTTAAAAGTTGGTTAATAATGGAGTGATTGTTATACAAGAATTACTTCCTTGAAAAGCACACTTTGTCCTTAAAAGCTAAATCCCCATTGCTTATACATGCATTTTTATTCCATATTATGTTCCGTGTATATAATAAAAATAGATTTCTGCATAATTTAGTACGTATATTATTTAAAACTACCATCCAACTGTTGCATTGGTGATGAGATTGTTTTTCTTATGCAGCCAACCTCACACACTCGTTTTCTTATACAAGATTTTATGTCACGATTAACTACTCCAATACTACAACAAAAAGACCTTTTAACTCTTGATGAAACATAAATTGATGTCAACATTCACTCGAGCTTGAAAAGCTTGCTCGTCAGTTGTCACTCGCTCAGCAACAAACAATTATCAGCCATCAAATAAATCAATAAGGTTGGTCATTTTAGGGAGAGAAAAAGCTAGAGAAATGTTACATAGATGGTTTGGTTAAGTATGGTAGATGAAGATAAGACGGTGTTTGTATAGCTTATGCTTTTAGGAATCAATTGATCGCACAACAATTAAGTTTTGCATAACCAAATACAATGTCTAATTTGCAACATAAAATTATGCTTTTTACGCAACAAGTAGACAGTAAATATTTGGAAAATCTTCAATGATTTGAGGGAAATCAGATGGGTGATGCCAATGCCAGGAAACACAAAGGAGTTAAGGAGACTAGACAGTTGGGATGAGTAGGAATTTTATCCAACCAGAATGAGAGATGGAGGATTGTCCCAACATGTATTTTGTAGGATATAGAAACCAAAGGTGTTTTGAGGATAGCAATGCAATATCTAGAAGTTGAAGATGAATTGCTTAAGCCTTTATTATTTTTGGTGTAAACAGGAATGTTTAGTAGAAACTAAAGATATTTTTGATGTTTTAGACTACATGTAAGAAACGAATAGATGGCAAGTTTCCTCTATTTTATAATTGTCTGTTTGGAAGACTATATGGTTGGTATAGTATACTTGTTAATATATAGAATGTTACCATTATAAGAAAAGCATAAAATAATGATTACTAACGTAAAACCTCTGCATAACCAATGTGGCATTTGATTTTCCGTAATAAACTCTACAACAGTCTATTCACTATTGTATTATTTCAGCCTGAGAGGAATAGTCTAAGATCCCTGCATGGTCGGTGGGGATTCTTACTGACAATCTCAAGTTGGTAGGATTTGAGGCGAAGTAGTCTAGGTCTTAGAATAAGACTACGCATATTAACAATACATCAATAAAAGCACATATCAATAAAATTACCTTTAAAGTAGATATTGTATAACGACCCCTATATTATTGTTCTCAGCTAACCACCTCACACTACCATCCACAGAATAGCAGTCCCTTCATAATTATGCACCACGTATCAAACTCTTCTTAATTATTCAATGCATAATAATTCATACATTACAGGCCTTGCATAACTAGTCCACGAACCAAACAAACCCTTTAGTGTGTTAGCTTGGCACAAGCAAATTAAAAATCATAGTTTAGGCTGTCGATAAAGAAGAGTGAGAGCATGGAGGGGCAATACAAGATCTCAAAAATGCAAGATGAATGAAAATTAGCAACCACTAAAAACAAGAAGGTACACCAAAGATGGGGAATCCGAGGACACAGATGCTCATAGGCACTAGAAATACTTCCAGCTTGACACTGCAAACTTATATCACCAACTTTCAGGAAATAGATAAAAACAGACAATAAATCCATAGCACTACCAGGAGCTCACCTGATCCAACAATTTCGGCAAACATCAGGATCACATTCCCTGTCAACAGCAAAGCAAGGGCATTGTCGGCTTCTACACTGACCTTTTATGCAAAAACAACCACGAAAGTGATTCTTGCAATTCTTGATACTCTTGCATCTAGAATATAAGAATGACAAAGCGTAGAAGAAGAACTAATTAATATAGGCACAAAACTGTGGTTAAAGAGATGTTTAAGAGACCGAAAAAGAAAAAGACGGACAAACCCCAGAAAACAATAAAAATGGTTTAGCACTGTGGATTTCATAAGAATAATTTACAGCCCAGGTCCCACATTATTATCGCACTGGAGTTTGTCGAGAAGAATGCTGTCTTACCCACAATATTTTTCACAGAGGGTCCCATTTACGATACAAGGACACTCTTTTCCACAAGGTACTTGACAATTACATGGATTATAGTGACGGCAAAGCTTGTCTTTCCTCTGAGATATTCTTTTCCTAAGTGCATTATATCCAGCTGATTTCCCTGTGTATTTTAAGCGGCGAACTCTACCTCTTCTATGTAAGAATCTAGATTTTCTCCGTGGTTGATTACCCTGAAATTGAATTCAAAACAGGATCAACTTAAGTGGGGGTAATAATAATATTACTACTGTTCAACAAGAACACAAAGCAACATGCTGATGAACAAAGTCAATATACTAACCATGATTGTATGGCCATCACCCTTAAAAGAGCCTTGAAACATTCCATTCACCCCATCACTTACTAGGGATAGCTTATTCTCGGAATTGTTCATATACTGGAACACCTCCCAACAAGTTTTTAAACCATGCAGCAGATTTCGAGCAATCATACAGCTGTATGACAAAATAAGGTGCCTAAGTCAGGTAAATTTTCCCAGCTGTGGTCTAGTATTTTCATTCATCTAGGAGAGCATTGACAAGTAAAACAGGAATTGAATGCACACATAATCATCAAACATGAAAAGTCCGATTGCCATTTCCAACTTAGTTCGGAGGAACTTAATGAGGAAAATTTTGCAATTTCTGGTTTGCCTATTGAGAACTAGCATGAATGTGATTAAAAAGCTAGCACAACAATTTCTTATTAGACAAAAGTAAGCCAGTATTTGAGTGAATGAATGAAGACATTACAGAAGAGATAGTGTTGACAAACAAGGTATACAACGTCAAAGAACTGAGAAGAACAGGAGTAGAATTAGTTTCAAAGAGTAATTTGAAGTTAACTGACCTGCTCCGACCAAACATTTCCAGACCTTTTTCAAAGAGAGCCTTTTCAAGTGGTCTCCATGGTTTGTCACCATCTATTTCTTGATTGCAGTTATTCTCATCCCCAAACTCATTCTCCCTCAATGTGTTGTCATGATTCATCCCATTTTTTTCACTGGCAGCCTCTTCATATTGACAACCAAAACCCTCACCTTGCAAAGAATTTTTACTGCCCAATACGGGAGAGACTTCCCTCCTAGAAGTTCTACCACACTGAGGTTGTTGTGATTCTAGTGAACATGAACTAACATCTTTGAAATCCTTATGTGAATTAGAGTGGAGATTCAAGTCTTTGGACACTACACTTCCAGAAGTTATATAGTCAGACTCCACAGCCATCAGATTTATTTGCCGCTTTTTAGTGGCAACTAGAACAGTTTCAGCTATTCTCTTGCATTTTCCTTTGGTGCTCCCCACTTTACAATCAGATTTTCTGTTAGATGGAGAAGCAGAACGCTGAACGGTAGTGATGTCACATAACAGCCTAAGCTCTGAACCGATGTTCTCAGAGATGTCCCTTGCAATCAATGAAGCACTTTCACTTTCGCAAGAATTTGATGTCCTTGATAGATACTCCCTACCAGACACCTCAATATTATTAGCAATTTCAGATGGTTGGACATGGTTTTCTCCATGATTAGCAATCCGAGAGGGGGTCAATCCAGCTTCGCTTTCCTTGTTGATGGCCAGAAATGAGAAAAAGAGCTCAGAAGGTTAGTAGGTATTGTTGCCACAATAGGAGTAAAGAACAAGTACATACCACTACTAAGAAATGATAGTTGTTTATAAAGTAAAAGATTCAGGTCAGGACCAAATTGATGTCAAAAGAAACTACATAAAAGAAGGGGAGCAAGATACCAGGCGATAGCAATTTGAACAACAGGGTTCCTTATCCACGTCAGGAGAGCACCATGGCAATTGTTTTTCAGCCTTATGAATGTAAGGAGTAAAACACACTATAAGAATCTATTTCGAAGTACAGAGTTCTGCGATACTAACACATTGGTTAAATAGCCATTCCGTACCGGAAAAATCAGGTCCTGTGAACATCCATGTGATTGACAATCAAAAACCTGCAAGTGAGGACAAAACAAGAAAAAAGAAAGAAGTATATTCAGAAGGAAAAGTATGAAGCAGAAAACAAGCCAGGAGTTAAAACAACAGATATATACATACAAGGCATCGACGACAAAATAGGGTGTCAAAAGAATCTAGAGCAGCATCAAGATCATTGTCAAGAAATAAATCTGGAGTCCCTTGGATGTTCTCGTTCTTTGACGGGCATTCATGTTTGTCCTTAACAAGATCTTCATATCTTGCCTGTATAAGATAGACACTGGATTGTGATTTATCTCTGTAATAAAGCCAGAAAAACCAAATGGGAAACAGCTGGACAAGAGTTCGCATTGTGAGCAGTTTTATTCGATAATGCGAACTTAATAATAGAGTGTAGTTTGTTTTGTTTTTTTATAAAGGAATAACAAGGAGTAGTTATTCTCTAAACGAAATGTGTACCTTGACTTCACTCGGTTTTCTAGACAAGAACTGCCCTAGCAATTCTAACACTGTATCAGACAGGCCAATTTGTTGGATAGTTGAACTGCAAATAAGTAAACAGTAATACATCATCTTAGCCACATATTGGATTAGATAGCACATTATATGAAGTGCCAGACAAAATCTACTACACCGGTATTTAAAAGAACATTTAGCAAACAATCCAGCAACAAATAGCAGACCATAATGAAAATCTTATAAGCCATGCTCCAAGCTCAAGACCATGTGAACCCTTTCCGTATGGCATGCTATATTCCAGACAATTAAAGATTTAAACATATTTCATATGTACAAGTTGAAACCTCCTAAAATGAGTTTCAAAGGGCATCTTTGTGAAAGAAATTAAGTTTTTAAGGAACTGCTTTCTTTAATTAATTGATCACAAAGATGGGTGGCAAGAGAAAAGGCTAAAACAGAAGAGATCTGTATTTGACATTAACTGAACAAAGATCTATATTACATTTAGGACAGTGTAAAATCTGAAAAATGGTACTGAGCTCATAGTTCTAGACAGATAATAGGTAAAATTACTACTACAGAGAGACAAGAATAGCAAATAATGTATATACATTCAAGAGTACCATAACATATCTAGTAGGGAATATTCTCTATCTGAATATGGAGCTAGACCCCCGGAAAAAGTTGATCTGATTGTCATGAGGTGATATCCTAATGATCTACCAATGGCAAAAAATTGGCTGCTCTAAGAAACATGATGTTGAGGATGCGAGGAAGTCAATTAATTTTAAGTATTTAATTATATTTTTAAGTAGATTTATTTATTATTTTTTTATAATTTAAGTAACTTTATTTATTATTCTAGAATGGAGTTTATGTTTCATAGTTTCATAAGGATTAGGTTAAGTTATAGTTATTAGTTTGGAATAGGATTTAGGTCTCCTACTTTCGTAAGAATTAGACTTCCTATTGATGTAATAAGACTCTTATTTAAAGGGGTTTTTGATGAATAAATCAGTAAGTCATTTTTCAGCAAAAAACAAGAGATTAGGGTTCTCTCTTCCATTTGAAGAGCTGAAGAGATCGGAGTTCCCTCTTTTAATGAACTCTAAGATTTCAGCCTCCCTTTAACGAGATCAGAGTTCCCTCTTTTAATGAACTCTAAGATTTCAGCCTCCCTTTAACAAGCTGATTTATATATCAAGATTCATAACACATGACACCATTGTTTCACATGGAAGAATGTTCTGATTGATGATTCTAATACAGTACAAAGAAAAACCAAAAGTATAGGAGGGCACAATTGAATCCAGTACTTTATGTAGCTTAATTATACCAACCGCAGCATAACATCTTCGTACTCTACAAACTTCTTTTCTTGTTTGTCTTCAAGTAATTCTTCCTCGCTATCACTGCAAATTAGAGCTTCTCCACTATTCTTGTCATAATAAATTCTTCTACAACCAACCACTGATTGATTCACGGGCATCTCCTGATTTCTGCACAAGTCAAAGTAGGATCAGAACAGTCAAAAAAACAAGAAAACTATTCATCTTCAACAATCGCCAAGTCTAGTGATTTAAGTCTGATTCTGCCTCACAATAAGGGAGAGGGGATAAGTTTTAGGAGATAATAATCTTCAACAAGAATGATGAAATTTTGGAGTGTTACCAGTTTTAGAATCATGATTTACAATGTTACGGGAAACTTAAAATTAAAAGACAACACCAAAAACAATAAGACTTCCACTCTCATTGGAAAGAAGCTATAGAAGGAGAGAAGGATGTTCAATGCCATTTAAATGGTTTCCTCCTCGGCAGGAATAACTTTGAATTTGTCATCCTTGTTCAACTGACATCCCTTCCGATAACAGGCATAAAATGAAATCCCATAGTGCAAAATAAAACATTTCTAAGGCCTAGAGGATCAATAATTATACAAAAGTCCAGAAGCAGATGATTTTAAATTCTGATGATGAAAAACACAAGACGCTAAGATCAAAGCCACTGTAAAGGATGAGCACAGGTGATTCAAAATTGCACTAATTACATCCCTTGTATGATCAGATGCAACAGTTAACACCTAAAAAATACTCAGTAAGGAAAATAATTGTAAATTGAAGATTATCAAGAAATATATGGTTAGACAATCATGAGGTTCAATAGCATGCCATACTGATGAAAGAACCTCAAATTTCATATAGGAAGCAAGCTAAATTAAGAATATAAGGAAAAGAAGAGGCACAAATCAAACTTGAAGACCACATGACTTGTCCATCAAGGTAACTTACATACCTATGCAAAAATACCCATGTAGTATATTGAGGCAGTCTTTCCACTTGAGGAAGTATAATGGGACATACAGCACTATTGACAGCAATGCTAGATCCTAGACGAATTTCAGAAGAGGCATATCCATCATCTTCACAACTATTGCTATCATTATCTCCATTGCTGGAACCAATCCCAGTTTGCATATTAATTACATCCTGCTGTCTCTTAGACAGAAGATCAATGCTAATATCCGCACCATGAACTATAAGATTTTTTCTCTCTGTTGACAACTTTAAAAAAAATTCCCCCAAATCATACGCCTTTTGTGCATTCTCTTCTGTCCTTTTCTGGAAGTAGACAAAACAGATCCTTGGTTGTTCAAACCTTGTAAAAGCACCTCAATCGAAATACACAATAAAACATTGGGGAGAAGTGGGAGAAAACTAACAATTCATAAAACGCACCTTTACATAATCAGCACGTTTAGAAGCAAATTGTTCCTTCAAAGATTCAGTAACTGATAAGAATTCATCAGCTTCTATGGTTGTTCCTTCAGGTGCATCAATCTGTCCAAAGCAGTATAGCATTGGATGACATAACAAGTCACAGAAGGAAATATAACTATATAACTAAGGGTAACAAGAAAATGGCAAACATTGAGAATAAGATTGGCAAATAGTTTTCCTGTCCTCTAAGTCAAAAGTGCAAGCCACCAGGACAATGCAGTGAGCAGAAAGGAATTGAGAATAGGAAAATAATTATGAGAAAGACATTGGTGGAACAGAAATATGGTTCCACACAGCAATTGTCAATAGATGTGGTAATAAAATGGAACCCCAAAACCAACAGACTAAGAATCTACACACACCCAACTTCCAACGCTGTCATTTTTTAGTGCTGGTCTCTTGTTCGCACCTCAACTATTGCACCACCATCATTATGACAACCCAATTTCCAGTGTGGTTTTTTTTTTTGAGAAAGTAACATCTCAATTGCTGGTATTTTTAAAAGCAAAAAGAAAAAAAAAACAACAATCATGGGCCTTGAAGCGAAAAGCGAGAAATGAAGTGCATTATTTTTTAAGGCGAAATGCACAATTCAAGTATTAATAAGTATCAAACAGTTATGAACTACTAAAATAACTAATTATCGCATCAAATTACAATAATGCTGGTAGTTATTGATTTCCTGATCACTTCTAGTTGTGATCACTTTGCATGTCATTTTCTGAAGCTTACTCCTTGTTTTTTTCTTTTATAGATAATGATAACGGATTGTATTAGAAAAAAGAATCAGTACTAACCAAGAACAAGAAGTGAAGTTACAAATTATGCAATTCACCAATCATGTCTGAACTCTTAAGCTTACACTTTGTTGAAGTTCATGACTTCAACTATGAAGCTGTGATCCTCACTATGCATCGCTTTAAGTAATGAAACAATGGTTTTAGATGATATTGTCAAGTATTAAACACCAAAATTGGAGGAAATGGGATAGGCCACCATACTACATGAAATCAAATAGAAATGAAAGACCAACTAAAGAGAGAACAAGAAGAAAATTGCACTTCGTGATGCGAGTAACCAAATTTCTTTTATGTATATTCAGCACATCGAAAATCCTAGGTTAACAAGCACAATCCTACCTCCACTGCAGCGTGACTTACCAGATTATCCTACAATGCAATTGGAAGCAACTCAACGCAGTCGGGTTAATCAAAACAGAGAATCAACAAAATTATTCATAATTCAATTAAAATCAATTGAAAAAAATAGTTAACAAATAACGGGAATAAGAACTTTACCGGAAGATCAATGGTAAGTTGACCAATGAGAATTGAAGAAGTGCCCGCCATTCTAATTGGCGAAGATTAAGATGCAGCGTGAAGCTCGATTCCCCGATGAAGGAGATCGTAGTCCTACACGACCCCGAGAGAGTGAGAGGAATCGATTAAGAGAACAAATAGATGCAGCGTGAAGCTCGATTCCCCGATGAAGGAGATAGGAGTCCTACACGACCCCGAGAGAGTGAGAGGAATCGATTAAGAGAAGAAATTACTCTCCGGCCGCAGTTGAAACCCTACGTTTTTGGATGTTAGGGCATCCCTTTTATTTTTTCTCTTCGGAGCCGCATTGTCGAGGATTTATTTTCTTTCCTAAAAATGCTACTACTACTCCATTCTCGTTTGGTGCGGAGAAATGGGTAGCGCCACCGCTGCGACTTACTAAATTTTCGGAGTTAGCTCTAGTTGAGATGTTTAACTGAATTCTACGGATAACTTTAAAAATTCGTAGATAACTTAAGTTTTTTTAGGGGGAATCCATCGACAGCCTCCTAAATTTGACACAAATTTTCACTTAGACACCTCAAGTAGATTTTGTTCATTTTAAACACCTCAAGTAAGGGTCCGTTGTGTCATTTTGACACTTTTTATATTTTCAAAATCTCATATAAAATCGTACATCCAGACGCAAGAAGAAGAAGAAAGAGGTGAGGACATAGGGTTTGGGATCTGGAATAAAGAAAAAAAGAAAGTAAAATTGAGTTATTAAAAAATAAAATAAAATTTCCACGTGTCACATATCAATTCGTTTATTTTTTTACATAAAAGCGTCTGTATGTACGCACATAATATGTGATGTTGAAAATATAAAAAGTGTCAAAATGACACAACGGACCCCTACTTGAGGTGTTTAAAATAAATAAAGCCTACTTGAGGTGTCTAAGTGAAAATTGATGCCAAATTTAGGGGACTGTCGATGGGTTCCACCTTTTATATATATATATATATATATATATATATAGACATGTGAGCCATGACCCGTTAAGTATAAGTGAATTCTCCTCTAGCTTCTGCAACAAATATTCAGAGATGACAAAACTTCAAGTAGTATCAACATGTGTAATTAGGTCCCAAAAATCCATAGAAAAAAAAATCCAGTTAACTCCATGGGACCTTCAACTCCTCACAGTGGATTCTATCCAAAAAGGATTATTTTTTCATAAACCAAATCTTCAGCAACATAAAGAGTTCGCAAAATCATCATCAGAAATTATCAATCGCCTAAAAATTTCACTCTCTGATACTCTAAATCATTTTCCTCTCCTCGCAGGTCGACTTGTTGCTAGTAAAAACAGTGATGACACCTTATCTTTCTTTGTTGATTGCAACAATGAAGGAGTTGAATTCACTTATGTCACTGCACCTGATTTGACTTTGGCTGATATCTTGGAACAAACTTACATGCCAAAGATTGTCAAGTCTTTCTTTCCACTCAATGGAGTACGCAACTATGAAGGTGATATTAAATAATCATGTGAACAACCCTAAATTAAAAGTTTTTGTTTTTAATTATATAGAGAGTACACTTTTAAGTACTCATTACCCCTTTAAGTTTCAAGACGAGCATGCATGACTCTTTTTTATGAATCATGCACATTGAATTATTTATATATGTATATATAATATGTTTAAATCGTCTGAATTATTTTAAATTTTAATTATATTGTGTCTCAACAGGTGTTTCGAAACCATTGTTGGCTGTGCAAGTCACTGAGCTAGTGGACGGATTCTTCATTGGTTGCACTATCAATCATTGTGTAGCAGATGGGACTTCATTTTGGCATTTCTTCAATTGTTGGTCTGAAATAGCGCGCAATAGCACTTCTAATCTTATTGTTAATAAACCGCCGGTTTTGGATCGTTGGTTTCCTGAATTTGTTGTTAGTCCAATTCATGTACCTTTATCTAAGGAACATGTCCATGATGAATTTGATCTACCTTTGTTAGAAGAAAGAGTTTTCCATTTTAGCAAGGAGAACATAGCTCAACTCAAAGCCAAAGCCAATTCTGAATATGGAAATGACCAAGAGATTTGTATCTCTTCATTACAAGCCGTTTTGGCTCATCTGTGGCAATCTGTTATTCGTTACCGTTGTGGTAAGAACGCTGACGAAAAATTTAATTTCAAATTACTTATAGGTGCAAGGCAAAGGCTTCGGCCGCATTTACCTGAAGGCTATTTCGGAAATGCCGTACATTTTGTGAACGTGACAACCACCGCTGGAGAGATGTTGGAGCATGATTCAGGTCAGTGAGAAATTAAAAGGGCTTCTTTTTTTATATAATTATTTTATAATGCTCCAAATACGAAAAATATTTTCCAAAATAAACATATTTAGGAAACAACTAAAATTCAGTAAGAAATGGATTAAATTGTGTTTTAGATATATTTTTAAAAACTAAATTTGAATTCAGGTTGGGCTGCTTTGCAAATGAATAAGGTGGTATCCACGCAAATCCATGAAGAGGTTATGAATTTTTACCAAAGTTGGGTGAAGAATCCAAAAATAGTGAAAAAGAGTGAAGTGGTTGCTAACAGCTTGATTGCTAGCAGCTCGCCGCGCTTCGATGTGTATGGTAATGACTTTGGATGGGGGAGACCCGTTGCGGTGAGAAGTGGCGCTGGCAACAAACATGATGGAAAAATGACAATCTTTTGTGGTGCAGAAAAAGGAAGTATCGACATTGAAGCTTGTTTGACCCCAGAAACTTTGCATGCCATGGGACAAGATACTAAATTCATGGGAGTTGTTAGTAAAATTGAGATCGTTTAAGCTAATTACTTTATTATGTTTATGGGGATGGTTTAATTTGAACTTCTTACCACGGTCTGTTAATGGATTTGCT
Organism: Solanum bulbocastanum; assembly: GCA_037074985.1. Taxonomy (NCBI): domain Eukaryota; kingdom Viridiplantae; phylum Streptophyta; class Magnoliopsida; order Solanales; family Solanaceae; genus Solanum; species Solanum bulbocastanum. The sequence goes on along the minus strand of CM073598.1, from coordinate 36,296,876 downwards.
GTATGGTGATGCTTCAGTGATTATAAAATATTTCATATGTTAAATAATACTTATGCACTGTTAGGTTTACACACTTCTAAAAAAAATTATAAATAGAAGAATAATATTACTATATTACTCTTTGAATATAATAAATATAATATAATAAAAAAATAACTATAATTAATAATAAAAATAAATTAGAAACTAAATTGTATTCATTCATTTCATAGTCATATTTATTTTATTGTGAACCTATCTAAAACACATGTATTTATACGGAGGACATGAGGTCAACTTGTGAGTCATTTGACTTTGTAGTTTCCAACTTTAATTATTTGTACAGTTTGTATAATTTAGATGCACTTTACTTGAATAGGCTAAAATACTTGCATCATTTAATACTATTTTGGCGTTAGCTATAGTATGACTTTTGAATTACCTATTTGCCCTAAATTTATCTTTTTATTACTTTAATTTTTTATCATATTTTCTTTAAATTTGAGCATTCTTGGTAAATGAACTCTGTAAAGACTGTAGCACTTCTTTTTCAATTTTCTAGAGAATTTTGTTGTGGTATGGATTGTAGGGACATACATTAATTTCAGAAAAAAAATAATATATAAAATAAGATGGGATTATTTATTTATATTATAAGCCGATAGGAGATCCGCATGCCAAATTGTATGCTATAGGGCCAATTTAGTCATTGAATATATTTTTCAGCTTTAATTACCTGTACAGTTTGCTCAGGATATTATTATAAGTAGATAAAAGAATTCAAAAACCATGTAAGCCAAAAAAAAAATACTAAACGATGCAATTTGTCATTTCAGTCCATTCAACACTATTTTTAATTTTGCATGAGGTAGTATATTTACTATTTATTTTGTAATGTTTCAAGTAACTTTTACGTATACAAAAAGATTTATATTATTTTCTCCGTCACAATTTATGGAAAATAAATTACAATATGAAGGTTAAAATACTTAATTTTGATAAATAATTCAGAAAAATTCTATAAATATTTAAATTAAATTTATATATTTAAAAACTATCAAGACGTAGCTAATAATTAAAACTATTTTAAATTTTATGAGAAATTATAATAATTAAATAATAGTACTCCCTCTGTCCTTAATTATTTGTCTACTTTTTCTTTTTTAGTTGTCCTTAATTACTTGTCCATTTTGACAAATCAAGAAAGAACAATTTTTTTAACCTAATATATCCTCAATTAATTTACTTTAAAAAAGGTAGAACTTTTTGAAAATCTTAAGTTTTTAATTCATCTATTTCATAATTAATAGGAATAAAATGATAAACTCATTATGTTAATAATTATTTTTTAATAAATATGCTAATTTAAAAGTGAATAAATAATTAGGAACGGAGGGAGTAACACTTTTACGAACGACGAACGACAAAAAAAAATCTTGATTAATTCTGCAACTGCCATTTGGCCCAACAACAATAATAAATGGGAACACTTCGTCATCAAAAACATGCATTGTCATTCAAAACAACAATTTTCTAAGTCATATGCTATGATCTCTTCGGGTGTGTTTGTCAGAAAAAATAAACTAAGTTCTTTAAAAATAGTTTCATAAATGTATTCATACTGATTAATTGTATATTTGCCATCCCAAGGACTCCACCGCCCACTCGGTAATGTTCTCCTAAATTATACTTTATAGTTGGGGAACCCATCGATAGCTCTTAAATTTGGCATCAATTTTCACTTAAACATCTCAAGTAGGCTTTGTTCATTTTAAACACCTCAAGTAGGGGTCCGTTGTGTCATTTTTGACACTTCTTGTATTTTCAAAATCACATATTAAGTGCGTACATTCAGACGCTCTTATGTGGAAAAATAAACGAATTGATATGTGACATGTGGAAATTTTATTTTATTTTTAAAAACTCAATTTTACCTTCTTTTTTTTCTTTATTCCAGATCCCAAACTCCATGCCCTCACCTCTTTCTTCTTCTTTTTGCTTCTGAATGTACGTACTTAATATGTGATTTTGAAAATAGAAAAAGTGTCAAAATGACACAACGGACCCCTACTTGAGGTGTTTAAAATGAACAAAGCCTACTTGAGGTGTCTAAGTGAAAATTGGTGCCAAATTTAGGGGGCTACCGATGGGTTCTGCCCTTTATAGTTTATCGATTTATTTTTATTTATTACTATTTGAGTTGGCATACTCACTAAGATATAATTTTTGATATAAATATTTTATCACACTACTCTATTGATAGGGGTGTTCATGAATCGATATGAATCAGTTATTAATCTAAATCAAAATCAAATCAATTTATTTTATTTTTAAATTATCAAAATCAAATCAAATTAAACATACAATATACATTTTTAGATTCGATTACTCTATTAATCATACACAAAAACTAAAAAAATGATAAATTAAAAGAGGGCAAAAGACGACTAACATTACAGAGTTTTGGATCACTAAATATAATTGTGTGAAGAAAAACTTCAAAATTCATCCTTTTGGCCTAGAAAAAAGAGATAGCATGGTATTTTTAGTCCCATTAACAATTGCGATATACACTAATATAGATAACATTAATAAGATTAATTTTCTCGTCTTGAACATTTTTGTCTTTGTAAATATATTATAAACTAAATTGTTGAAATCATTATTTTAAAAAAATAATATATTATTCATATATAATAATAAAATATTAGTATATGATTTATTGGTTCGATTAAGTTATTTCTTTGGGGTTTGTTTGAACCAAATCAAATACTATTGATTTCTAGAAATCTAAAGCAAACCAAACTCAAACCTAAATAAAATTGGTTATTTAATCGTTACTTGGATCGATTTTTATTCAAACCATGAAGATTTCTACCTATTAATTAATGTTTAGTGTATTGAGTTTTGAAAAATGATTTGGAGAATAATATTTAATGTTAATGAGAAAACATGAAAAAGAAAATGTCTTTTCTTAAAATGTCAAATGACAAGTAAAAATGAAAACTTTATTTCAGGTATAAGTGACAAGTTAATATGAATTGAGGGAGTATATGACTGAATGTAGTTAGAATAATTACCTTACTTATTAAATCAACATCCAAAAGTAATTAAGAAAAATAATTTTTTATGACCTTTAGCAGAATTTCGACTTTCATTTAATGTGAACAATATTATTTTGGTAATTAAGAATTGAAATTTAATGGAGTATTATTTAAATGAACAGGTTAAAATATAGATGAAGTTGATTTCTTAATTTTTTTAAATCTCCTTTACAACATAAAAAGTATTTACTAAACATTTTATGGTATAATTTTGAAAACTTTAATCTATACCATTGATAATACTATTGAAGTCACATATAGATAGTGCAAATTTACGTATATTGCATGCATCATGTACCATGTTTTTCATGATATTAGTTTAGAGTACGTACTTTTAAGTTATATTGATATGCAATTTTATTTATTAAATGAAAGATTATGTTGTTGATATATAAAAGTTAAACTATACATAAGAAATTTATTAAATTATTGTGTAAAGACTTAATTTATTTTTAGAAAATTGATTTGTAATTCTTAGCCAAATCTTAGAAGATTTTTTTGGCGAACTCCGCCTTAAAAACGACTTCAAAATCGGACAGTTTAACAAGTCATTTTGTTGTAGTGACATAACTAAAAATCAATGAATAAGAAAAGATCAGATACGTAAATAATTAAGCAAGGAAATGCTCTCTGTCATATTTGAGAAAGACAAGAAACAATGCCTAGTTTTTTTAAAAAAAAAAAACAATCAAGAATAAATTGTGTTCATGTATGATAATTCATCCAGGATGGCTAATTATGTAAGAGGGGCAAATTAACAGAACAGAAAAAATAGGTAATTTAAATGATTAGGCTAATTGATCAATTAGTTAATATTCCGTATTTGTTATTTATTTAGTGGAGTAATATATATATTAGTTTGGTAATGTAGCTAATTAAAAATTCGCACGCAATTAGAAATTAGCTTTCACATGCATGAACGGTTGTAGTTCCTTTCAAAACTGTTGCATCTCGATTTGAAATAAATACAAGCAGAAGGTTACAAAATGAAATAGAATAGGAGGGAGGATTTGCAAGATACGTGCTTTGTCATATAATAATATTTGTCTTATTTTGAATATTATTCACGAATTTTTCAGGTGATTGATATGTTCCTAAAATTGACAAGATATTGTTGTACTATACTTGTCTTATTATTATTCATGAGGTTTTTAGGTGATATATTCCTAACATTGACGTAACGTAGGTGATAGATGTACATTTCATCTAATAATACAATCGATGAGTTTTTGGTCTAGTAAAAAAAGAAAAGGAGGCAAAAATATTCACAATGACTCACGTCAATTAATATTTCAAAAACTTGCACGACTTGAAATTAGTGACAGATGAGGCTAATAATTAATTCCTTCATTTTAAAAAGAGTGATTTAGTTTAACTTGATACGAAATTTTAGAAAATAAATAAGACTTTTGAATCTTGTGGTTTTAAATCAAAGTTATATCAAATATATTAAACTACCCTTTAATCTTATAGTCTTAAAAATATCATGTGAAAAGCTGAAATCAAAATGTTACCAAAAAGGAAAAGACATCACTTTTTTTGAAACTAACTAAAAAAAAAAGAAGATCATTATTTTTTAAACGAAGGAAGTAGTACACTACTTGATTCTGCTTATGAATGACAACTGGCGTGGGGTGCGGCAAAAGTTAAACGTGCAGGGTGGGCTAAGTGATAAATGAGCCCGTTTGGATGGGTTAAAAAAAAGTTTTTAAGTTGAAAATAAAAAAGCAAACTGACTTTTTAAGTAAAAAAAAAAAATAGGGGTGAAAGCTAATTTTGGTTTTTGACTTAATTTAAGTTATTTTTTATTTTGTCAAATATTTTTTAATTTATTTTAAGTTATTTTTAACTTATTTTAAATTATTTTTTATATTTATCAAACACTTTTAGAAATTAAAAACTGATTTAAATATATGTTTGACCAATTTTTAAATTAATTCAAATACTTTCTTATTTTAAATTATTTTTTATATTTATCAAACACTTTTAAAAATTAAAAACTAATATAAATATATATTTGGTCAAATTTTAAGTCAATCCAAATAGCTCGAACGAGGGCGAGGCAGAATAGGGCAGATACAACAATTATATTTTCAAAATATTAAATGGGGTAGGTCAGTTGTCAGGGTAAATCAATGCTTGTTGTCCTTCGTCTTCCATTTATGCAATCATTTTAATTTTGTTTCAGTTTCATTTTCTGAACAGAATGATTTAATAGATACTCACCTTCTGGCTTACCATTTTTTTGCTGTAATATTATAAGAAATCTGGTTGTAAAAGATTTCTTTATCTACAGATTGAATCCTCCATCTAATATTTTGATGGGCACATAATAATGAACATAAATCTAACTGTAAAAAAAAAAATCTTTTTTTTTTCCGTTTCTCTCTGTTTTCTATCTTTGGTTTTTTCCGTTTCCGTTTCTGCATGTTGTCAATTTTTTTTTATGCAATAAAAATATATTACTGGAAAACAGAGCGGTATACATTCAATATCACTATTGTTCATGAAAACACCAACAGTGTGCAATGTGGTTAGACTTAACGGGGCAAGACCATTGGGCGTAGCAAAAATTTTTACCAAAAATGTTCAAAAATTTCATAGCTAATAAAAATAATTATGACAACTTAAATTTTGTAAATCAAACTATGGAACACTAATGATTAATTTTTTTAATTAAAAAATATATCAAATAAATTAAAATCTAACTACATAATATTTAGCTTTAATGTTCACGTTTATTTGATAGGAAGTGAACATACAAAGAAAAAAGAGAGAGAGAAAATTCAGTTTAGAGTGAAATCATTTTTATGCTTCAAGATTTCACGAACCTTTGATGACTAACAACGAGAAAGGAAAAATAAAGAGTAGAATCAAACGAATTATATTAAAGAAATTCTATATGGAACCTTTTCACTTAGTACCTTTATTGAATAATGAATAAATAAATAGGATTTGCTAACTTTAAATTAAAATTAATTACTTTAAAATTTTATTTAAATTTTTAATGGAAAAAAATAAAAACCGCGCACAACACGTTGCAAAGGACTTAGTTTGAACTGAACGATTGAAACCATTGAGCTAAGAAACTTTGTTGCTTTTCAAGGGTATCCAAAATATGTTATTTAACATTTAAAGTATTACTCATTTTATTTATAAATACAATGTTATTTTCTGACGAAGGGTGTCCAATTGAATACCCTAGCCTAAGGATAGCTACGCCCCTGAACAAGACACGACTTAGTGAGGCGGGGCGAGACGAGATGGGGGAGGGGAGGTCAACTTTTTTGGAAAATGCTAAACAGGGCAGGATGCGGATCAAAATCTTAATAGGCAAGACTTGCCCTGCCTTAACCCATCCTACCCTGTTCTATTGTTATCCCTAATTCTGCTCATCAGTTGACAAAGTATCTCCTATTAGTTTATCTACACGTACACCTTTTCAAAACGATAAATGTTACTCTCTTTTGTTCATTTTTATTTATAATAAGAGTCTGCACATTTCATATCAGTTGGTGTATGAATTTTTAGTAGAGTTAAGAAATGATATTTTGGAATGAATAATTAATGTTCAACTTACTAAGATAAATAAAAAAATAACTTATCTTTTGTGTAACACGTTAAAGCGATAAATAAAAATGATATTTAAGCATATACTCCTACAAGTAAATTGAAGAGAGATTTACCTAAAATGCCATATAATTGTCTCTCTTCCAATCTCTCTTAATTCAATGTAATGATTATAACAGTTTAGTTACGTATCTTTTCTTAATTTTTTATTTCATGCTTGCTAAAAAAAAATCTGTACGTTTAGTAAGTTTTTGGACATGTGATTTCATATCGCAATATTAAATTATGAAATAAAATTAGTATTTAAAAATGTAATTTTATGTTGATTTCATATGATGAGATAAAATTTTAAATTGTCCAAAAAGTATGATTCGAGAATTTCAAATATAAAAATTGATCATAAGTTTATATTTTATAAAAAGTCCACATTTTAATCTACTAATCATTTATTTTATATAATTAAAAAATATGTATTATTTTATATGTAAATAAAATTTATAATTCATATCATTACCATTATTTATATCTCATATAACGATTATTTTCACCAATATCAAATTTATTATTACTACAAATCAATTTCTTCTTTATCCTTTATATTCACCAAATTCATTTTTAATCGATTTTGTTTACTAATAAAAATTATTACTACTTATTCAAATCACTGTTTAATAAAAAAATATTTTCCATTGGGAAAAATTCTTTTTGGCCAAAATGGTATTTTACCTATGTTATTTTATCTTTTTAAACATTTTTATCCTTTTAATTCTAATACTTTTTAATTTAAAAATAGAAAAAAGATGAGTTTAATTTAAAATAAAAAAGATATTATAAATTTTTTAAATTTGTGGCCAAATTTTTTGGTCATTAGCATTACCCTTTCCATCATTATATGGAATGGATATGACTTTTTTTTTTCCCACCCGGTGTTCGGTACCCACATTGGAGCGCGACTAAATTTGGATTCACACCAAAAAATTCCACATTGGGGGTAAAATGCTCCCTAACAAAGGCGGCTCTGTACCCAAGGAGCCTCGGACCCGAGACCTCTTGATTAAGGATGAAGGAGTACTTACCATTCCACCACAATCCTTGTTGGTGAATGGATATGACTGATCAATGTGACATTAATTGAAAATACAATTTTTGATGTTTATATCATGTTGACAATAATAATACATAGCTATATAGCAACTTTATTTTTACTTACATCAATCAATTGTTGAGTAATAAATTTACATACTTTATTTACATTAACACCTAATTCACTATTTCCACCGTCCTATATTTGTAACCTATAATTCAGTCCATTTTGACAATAAAGGAAGATCAAATTAATTATGTCTTCCATTACTTCCTTCATTTCAAATTAATTAAATTATTGAGACATTTTTTATTATTCAAATAAATTTAATTATTTAATTTTCAAGATTACTTTTAAAATGTTCTTTCAATTTTACCCTTCATTAGTTAGTATTGAAATTAATTATTAATTAATGTTTAGATATTTTAATCATAAATTTGACAATAATTAATAAGGTAAAAATGAAAAATTATGCTTAATTTATGTCTTAATCTTCTTTTCTTAAAGGGTGTGAAACACCTCAATAATTCAATTAATTTGAAATGAAGGGAGTATATTTAAAATGAGTTAAATTTTATTTAACTTCTATTCAATTTTTGTAACTTAACTAAAGTTTGATCAATAAATATTGTAGTTTTTAGAATAATTTTATGATCGTGTATTATGCAATTTTATAAACTTTTACCGATTCGATTTGATCATATAAAGAATTGAACAATTTTTTAATAGTTGTATAACTTATAGGTTTTTATGTTTATAACATGCCATGTTTACATCCCTACTCTATTCAAATAGGGCGAAACGTCGCGGTGACTCGAAAAATGATCAATTAATTCAATGTTAAAAGAATTTAAAGAATAAACAAATTTTTAAAGGAGTCGCCACCTAATTTTAGGAAAAAATAGGAAACCAATTAAATAATCTACGAAACCATTAGATTCTAGATAAGGGGTTCAAGTTATTCCGAAGGGAAGGTATTAGGCATCCTTCGAAATCCACAAATGTGGGTCCCGACTGAATTCATTTTTTCATATTGAGGAGGAGAATAAAATAAATATACATGTATAACAAACATGCAATATACACAAATAATAAAATAAAGACAATAATATAAGACACGGCCTAAAATTTACCTAACATCGATATATACAAAATAATGAATAAATAATATAATTCGAACTTCGTTCGAATAGCTCCAATGAGAAGTAGTTCCGTGTACCTGTAAAGACACTGAATAAAAGTGTTAGTGATAAATAAATACGAATAAAAATAAATGAAATCAATAATAACTTAGAAATAAAAACTCATCTTATTAAAATGGGAGGCCTTAGAAATCGATAGTAATTTCTTCATCGGCCATTTTGAACAAACAAAATATATGAACTTAAATTAAATTTCCGTCTTTTACAATGTAAAAGCCTCCAAAACCGACGGAGAGATTTTCTCATTGGCCATTTTAACATACAAAAGACAATACACTCAGATGCAACACCCAAATAATAACAACAAAATGGCACAATAATAATAAATAAATAATAACAACCTAGCTACTGACAAATAAAAAATTCTAAAAAAATAACAATATGCAATCAATCAGTGGAGACCCTTCATGATAAAATAAGATCAATAATGGATAAATAAAGCAAATAATAATAATAGCAAAGTACTGCAACTTCCTATCTAATATTGTAAGAAAATAAAATAAACAATAACATCAAAACATATCATTAATGACTATGAAAATGATTTAATTAACTACAAAACAAAATACAATCAATGAAAAGTATATAACTGGGTCATTGGATAGTAAAATTATCTAACCAATAATGGCAATAGAATAATATTAAAGCAAACACATAAAATAATGTAATACTAGATAACTGGATCAAATGCACAATAAATAAATAAATAAATAAATAAATAACAATAACAAAAAAAAAAAAAATGAATATCAACTGTATCTCAAATAACAGACATATAATGCTAAATTTTCTAAAGTAATGCACAGTAAATAATATAAAATAATAATTAAATACTCAATATACAACAGATGAAAGCAAATAAATTAAACTAATAACCTAACACTAGTCACTCAATTTATCACAAAAAAAATAAATCAAAAACGCAAAAAAAAAAAAAAAAAAACAGTAGCATAAATATATGACTTAAATTAAAACAAACCACAGTAATTATAATAGTGGCAAATCAAACTTCATCTTCAAAAATCAACATGGAATAACGATTCAAAAAGGAAAAATAGATCTGAATTACCGTTGAGGTCTCTCGGACGTGTAGTAGCTCGGAGCTTGTCGGAGTTGTTTGGCTGTTGTTGTTGGTCGGAGTTTCGGCGTCAGTTTGGGGTTGTGTTTCTGGTCGGAACAGTGAGGAGGAGAACAGGGGAAGAGTTCGTGATTCTGACACCTAAGAAGGTTGCTGCCTTGGTGCCACGAGAAACTCTTGCCCGATCGAAGTTTGTGATCGAAATGGCTGTTACCTAGGGTATGACTAGATCCGACAGGTGCTACACGCCAGAAGAGCTATCCCAAGGGACGCAAAAGAAAGAGCAGTATAAAAGGCCGATCAGTGAAGCTGAAGCCGAGGAGTTCTGGAGGAAAATGCAACCGAAAGATTATTCAATTGTGAAGCATTTGGAGAAGATGCTGGCTTAGATTTCTGTATGGGCTTTGTTGATGAGTTCGCAAATGCATAGGCAAGATTTGGTGAAAGTTTTGGATGACACTTACGTATCCGTTGGGTACTAACAGTGATAACCTGGCTGCCATGATAAATCGGGTTATTCGAGGACACCGAATCAGTTTCTGTGACGAAGAGCTGCCCTTTGAAGGGAGGATGCACAACAAAACTTTGCATGTCACCATTATATGTTGAGAAAAGATAATAAATCGTGTCTTGATCGATGACGGGTCCGTTCTTAATATTTGCCCACTGTCGACTCTGAGGCAACTAAAATTTGACTTGGGAAGGCTTTAGCAAAACCAAGTCAATGTGAGAGCTTTTGATGGAGTGTAAAGGGACACATTGGGTGTGGTAAACTTGGATATTCAGATGGGTCATGTGGAATTTAAGGTAGAGTTTCAGGTGTTGGATATCAACACCAGTTACAATTTGCTTCTGGGAAGACCATTTATCTACATGGTTGGAGCTGTGCCGTCTACCCTTCACCAACTAATGAAATTTGTTTGGAAGGACCAGGAATTGGTCATTTATGATGAAAGGAGTCATTCCAACGGGTATGCGCCGATCGTTGATAATGTCTCTCGAGGTTGCGATTTTTACACGGTGGAGTTGGTAAACGCCACCGGTAACGACTTGGCTCCACAGCCCCCTATACCTTCTGTGTATAAGATGATTGCTACTGTTATGCTTCGGAGTGGTTTCGAACCAGATTTCGGATTGGGAAAGCACTTTCAAGGAATTGTCGAGCCTATCCAAATTCCTGTCAAAGGAACAAAGTTTGGTTTGGGGTATGTCCCCAGCAGAGTCGTCATTTCTGTTTAATTTCCTATCAGTAGAAAAAATTACTTTTTGAAATGTTCTAAGTATGAAACAATTTAAGAAAAATACTTTAAAAAGAGTCGCCACTTAATTTTTTAAAGAAATTAAGAAAACGTATAATTTTCAAAGATTTAAACAAAAAAAATCATTTGAAAATGCCAAAGAGGGTTCGGGGTTCAATTTACATTTCGAAAAGAATTTAAGCATTCGAAGTGCCCGCTAACACGCGGTTGACCTACGACTTGACTAAAAATATTTGACTAATTTTTTGGGAAAATAATTTAACATATAATAATTTACAATACTTGATTTAACTTTGAAAAAAAAAATGACATATTTTTATTTCATTTTATTTATTTATTTATTATTATTATTTTTTAAAAAAATGGACCTAAAAATGAAACATTTGAATTAAATGCTAGTGATTAAAGAATTTAACAAAGTCAAATTTATTGGAATTCATTTGAATCTCTTTTTAAAGACAACAACTTTAACCAATTTGAATTAATTAAAGAGAGTATCTTTTTAAATTAAAAAAAAACAAGTGAAAGTTTTGACTAAATTTTTTGAATGTATATAAAAATACAAGAGTTGATAAAATGAAATTTGTTAAAACAAAACGACACAAATAAATAGTTCATCTTTTGGGGGAAATTCAATTAAGTTAATTAACAATTCTAAAGTTAAGGTCAAACAACAACAATAAATAATCACTATTAAATAATTAAAGAGTAAGGAAGAAATCGAATTTGGGCCTCCTTTTGGGCCATTTTCGTTGGGATTTTTTGGGTTTTTACCCAATCCCCTTTTTATATACACTAGTGTATATCATCATGTATATCAGCGTTTTCCTTGTATCTCCTGCTTCCAAACACCTGTGTTCTGCCTCAGCCCTGCATTTTTACATTTTTTGCCACATATTTGCGGCTCCAGACCTGTATGTCAATGTATAGTGTTGTATACAGTGTGTATACAACCCCCTTTTTGGACCTTTGAATTAATTTCCAGCGGCACGTTGAGTCGCTGGGTTCTGTAGCAGCTTCCGGATATATAGGGGCTGACTCGAGAAATATGAAAAGCAAAAATCGCGCCTTTATGGTTCAACTCTGAAATGCAAGGTAGATAAGTCCATTATGAACTCCGGAGGGGTTCCCATTCACGCAAAGAGAAAGAAAAGAATTAGAGATTAGCATTTGAAATAAGGGAACAAATGAGCGTAATTGAATTCAAATAAAAGCGATTTAAGTATTTTAAGATCAAAATACAAAACCAACAGCCACTGTTAGACCCATATAGCAAGATTCTAAGAATGTGCAAATGAGCTAACTATATCTCAACAAGTAAACAAGAGAACTTGACAAATGAGAAATCTAAAACATGGATGGAAAATTAAAGACGAGCTGAATATGAATTATCAAAAACCTAGGCATAACGACTTTCCTGGACACATACATATACAAAAATAAAAATAAGAATTTAAGGGAGCATATAGGGATGTAATAAGAGCAATCAGTCTATAACTTGACATGAGCATTGTACCTTAAGCATGTAAACCAAATACGAAGTCCTAAATATTTAATGATAAAGACACATTCTAAACAGTTTGTGAAGAACGAAAATCAAAGCCATATGATTTTAAAGTACCCAAACTTAGCAAAGCGTTGTAGACAAGAACATATATTGCAGATGCACATACTTAAAGGAAATCAAACCTTTCGCCAAGACAAAAATTCAAAGATCTTTAGAGAGATTAAATAAATACAAGCAAACAACAATTCTGAAAGCATGAAGAAGGGCCAGAACAAGCTAAAATAAACTTTAAAAAAACGATCAAAGCAGTCCTACAATATACAGCTATGCAGGCTGGAAGAATGGAAGTGGTTGCGTACTCAAATCAGCGAATCCAACCTCAACATAATCCAAACCAAAATTATTTATCATTTGAGATCGAATACATTTTAAAGAGAAGAACGAGAAATTAATTCTCGACCATGGCTCAAACGAGACTCAGCTAGACTCAAACATAAGGAAGCAAGTTCACTACGTTCACATATGTATTAAAAAAAAAAAGAAGGGTAACAGACAAATTTAAATACAGAAAACAAAGAAGTGACAAGATTAATCATACAATAACCCCTTTTAATCAGCATTAAGACTAGATAAAAATGCCCATCCCACATGAGAACACAAGAATTCCATCACGAGTAACGATATCCAAACAAGAACAGCGATTTCCTAATCTTACAAATGCCATACCGAAATAGAAGAGGTGGAAAGATTACCTTTCTTTGAGCAGCGTTCTGAGACGACGAGCTTGGAAGTAGCGATTTCCACACTACATGAAAAGAACTCCAATGAAAGTTTTCAATGACAGAGAACAAAGAGCTTAAAACAAGAGCTCGAGACTCGAAAATTTTAATATAGCAATTATAGAAATCAAAATTCTTGTTATGAACTTCATCACTGTCTTTTTCTCTCCCTTTTTTCCTCTCCCCACACTAAAGAAAATGGGTGTTTATATAGAAGGGAAATTAGGGTCGATTGAGCGGAAAACGGATGAATTTCCAATTCCCAAAATTGAAATCCCTCCGTCCTTTTGAAAATCCCTTGAAATGGGGGAAAGGGACGTGAGGGTGATGGATTAGGTTGCAGGGTAGTTGGACAAGATTTTCGGGTTGATTCGGCGGGAAGAAGAGGAACGTATGGGCAGTGGGGTCGGGGTTTGGTGCTGCTGCGATTTGGCTGCTGTTTTTGACGTGTTTGGTGGGATTTTCTGGGTCGTTTGGTCGCTGATGTTTGAGAAGAAAAACAGGAAGCAGGGGTGGGGGTCGTTCGGTTTTGTGAAGGAAGAAGAGGACGCAGGGTGGGGGTCATTTAGAGTTTGGAAATGGGCTGTTGTTTGTATTGTTTTTGCTGCTGTATGTTGTTATTTGGAAAATTGAAATTGGGAATAAGAGTGAAATTGGGCCAGTTTTGGGTTAGAAAGGTGGGCTTGGAATATTAGTAGGTTGTTTGGAATTAGTTGTTGTTGAAATAATATGTGAATTATTGAATTGGGCCTGCTGGAATTTGGCCCAAAATAAAAAAAAAGTTGATTCTTTTTTAATAGATAAAATTGAGTTTTAATTTAGATGAATTAATATTAATTAATTAACGAGCTTCTTAATCTTAATGAAATCTTATAATTATTCCTATTATAAAAATAATTAATTTCATTACAAACTAATTAATTCTAAATTATAGCTATAGCTTAAAGTAATAAAATATTTAACAAAAAATGTAAAATCTTTATGATGATTTTCAAATATTTATAAAATAACATGATTTTTTAAAAAATATACATATTTATTATTGAAACTATTAAAATTATTAAAAATGATAGAATTATTCTAAAATAACTTGAGGGTATTTTGAATTTCTTAAAATTCATCAATTCAAAATTGTGATCCTCACTAATAAAATATTTAGAATATAAACTCTTTCTGAGATGATTTTTGAATATTCATAAAATTCACTAATTATATATATAACTAAATAAAACATATATATTACTAAAAGTGACAAAACTATTTAAAATAACTTGCAAATTATGTTTATTTTATTTTATTTTTGAATTTTTTATAAACTCATTATTTTAAATCGTTCTAAATTGAAGAAGCTCAACGATTAATTTGTACTATGGAGGGTCAAAATTGGGTGTCAACATGCCATATAAAAAGTCCAAATTATTTATTCAAATAAAATTTCAATTTCATTTTATGATTTTATATCATAATTTCATATCGCATGTAGGAGCGGACCCATCCTATGTCATGGATCGATCGACACTGCTTCGTTGAAGTTTTTAATATTTTATATATATATATATATATATGACATTGCTTGAATAACTGAGCTTCTTGGCTCATTGGTTTGCAGCGTGAATGGAATGGTAATTTGCCCAAGCGTGGCTCGAGTTCGACCCTCGATAAGGCTGAATTTGTCTTTTTTTTTTGAGACATTTTCAGAGATAAGTTTATGAACCTCCAATCTTTGAGGAAAGTTTAGTAATTTACTTGACGTACGTTTTATTAGTACATTTTAAATAGTTTTTATCAATATAATATTATTATATTAATTATTTATTGATTTTTAATATCAACACCACTTGCTAAAAATCATGTTGTCACTGATCCATGACCAAACATGCCCTTAAATAGCTTGGCAGTAAATTTTTATTTACGACACAAAAATCAAATCTGACGACGGAAAGAAGGATAATGCACTAGACACCAGTGCCTCCAGGCTCCAGCTCTTATCAATCTTTCGGATACAGTCCAATTTTTTTTTATAATAGTCTTGTTTGTTGTTATTCGTTTGGATTTTATAGCGATTGACTATTATATTTTTAATTTTTAAATAATATTTGATATTTAAATTTTATAATTTGTTTTTTATAATCAGAAAAGATGCAAATAAAATATCTATTTTTAAAATTTTTAATACTATATAAATAGAAATATTATTTAAATTTAAAATCCTAGAAGTATTCATATTTCGGTAATTCAAAATTAAAGAAAATTAATACATTATCAATAAATTTTGACCCTTATGAAATGAAAAACTTTTGTCTATGAAATACAAACATGCACGGATATTTCTATGATTCTTTTAATTACCAAAATATTTACCAATGTTATATTTTGTTGGTAAAAATTGTGTAATGTTAAATATTTGGTTAAACAGACCTAGTATAAGTTAACTTATAGATTCTACTTTTTTTTTGTGTCCTTGAAATAACAATGCATTTAGTATTGCGTTGAAAATAAAGACTCACGATTATTGTGAAAAATAGTAAATTAAAAATTAATTAATATCTGAGTAAGATTGTTATAAAGAGGTTATTTCGTAAAAATTATCTTGTTCAAGGTCGAGGGAGAGTATTAGCTCATATTTAGACGAACCTAGTAGGTACTTCTCAGACCTACTTGTGTCATGAGTCTCATTAAATATGTACGAAGTTTAAGTGCGAATCCAAATAACGAAGACAAGTTACTAGCTAGTGAGTTTGATGACAAATTCAAAACTCATAAGCCTAACTCCTGGCTCCACCTTTATTGTTGTTTGTTATAGATAAAAATTTTGTTATGAAAAGGTAAGATATAACAATAGATAGGCTTTGAAAGTAACTTTTATGTTAAATTTGTATTATATAAGAATGTTCTTATAGAGTCTATTTAAATTGACTTAAAAAAAATAGTTTTTAAAGTCAAAAATAAAAAATCAAATTAAAATAATTTTTAAATCAAAAAATAAAAAGTAGGGGGAGACCTACTTTTGATTTTTGACTTATTTTAAGTCATTTTTTATCTTGCCAAATACTTCGTAACTTATTTTAAGTCATTTTTTATTTATTTTAAGTTATTTTTTATATTTGTCAAACACTCCAAAAACAAAAACTGACTTAAAAATAAATTTGACAAACTTTTAACTCAATCTAAACACTCTCATCGAAAGGTTTAATGGTTTTAGGCAGATCAGGTGGCAGGGTAAATCAATGCTTGTTATCCTTCGTCTTCCATTTATGCAATCATTTTAGTTTTGTTTCAGTTTCATTTTCTGAAAAGAATGATTTAATAGATACTCCACCTTCTGGCTTACCATTTTTTGTTGTAATATTATAAGAAATCTAGCTGTAAAAGATTTCTTTATCTACAGATTAAATCCTCCATTCATATTTTGATGGGCACATAATAATGTTATAAATCTAACTGTAAATTTTTTTAGAGAAAAGGATCTGAAAAAATACTTTAACTTTTACCGAATTTATTGTTACGATACCAAAATTTTATGTAGGATCTTTTATCTCTTGCACTATTAAATAGTATATATTTCAAAGGTATATATGTGTCCACGTGGATACACTATTATTTATAATGATGCAATATTTATGATATCCATGTGGACACGTATATCTTTAAAATACACTATTAAATAGTGTAGAGGGTAAAAGGTCCTTTTCAAAGTTCGATATTGTTACATCAATTTTAGTTAAAATTCAGATATATTTCAAACCTTTTTCCTTTTTTTATTTTTTATTTTTCGTTTCTCTCTGTTTTCTATCTTTGGCTTTTTATGAAAGCAAATAAGTTTCTGCATGTTGTCAAATTTTTTTGATGCAATAAAATATATTACTGGAAAACGGAGTTGTATACATTCAATATCACTATTGTTCATGAAACCACCAACAATGTGCAATGTGGTTAGACTTAAGCGGGGCAAGACCATTACCGTAGCTAAAAATTTTACGAAGGATATCCAAAAATTTCATAGCTAATAAAAATAATTTAATGAAAATTAAAATTTTGTAAATCAAATTACGAAATACTAATGGTTAATTTTTTTAATTAAAAAATATATCAAAAATTTTAAAATCTAACTACATAATATTTAGCTTTATTGTTCACATTTATTTGATAGGAAGTGAACATACAAAGAGAAAAAAGAGAGAAAAAATTCAGTTTAGAGTGAAATCATTTTTATGCTTCAAGATTTCACGAACCTTTGATGACTAACAATGAGAAAGGAAAAATAAAGAGTAGAATCAAACGAGTTATATTAAAAGAAATTCTATATGAAGTTTTTTCACTTTTAGTACCTTTATTGAATAATAAATAAATAAATAGGATTTGCTAACTTTAAATTAAATAATTACTTTTAAATTTTTAATGAAAAAGAAATCAAAACCACGCACAACAGGTTGCAAAGGACTTAGCTTGAGCTAAACGAATGAAACCATTGAGCTAAGAAACTTTGTTGCTTTTCAAGGGTGTCCAAAATGTGTTATTTAACATTTAAAGTATAACTCCTTTTATTTATAAATACAATGTTATTTTCCGATGAAGGGTGTCAAGTTGGACACCCTAGCCTAAGGATAGCTACGGCCTTGTGCAAGACATGACTTAGCGAGGCGGGGCGGGGCGCGTCGAGATGGGGGAGGGGAGGTCAACTTTTTTGAAAAATGCTACACAAGGCAGAGTACGGATCAAAAATTTAATAGGTCAAGACTTGCCCTGCCTTAACGCATCCCAACCTGTTCTATTGTTATCCCTAATTCTGCTCATTAGTTGGCAAAATATCTCCTATTAGTTTATCCACACGTACACCTTTTCAAAATGATAAATGTTACTCTCTTTTGTTCATTTTTATTTGTAATAGAGTTCGCACACTTCATATTAGTTGGTGTATGAATTTTTAATAGAGTTAAGAAATGATTTGGAATGAATAATTAATGTTAAATTACTTAGATAAATAAGAAAAATAAATTATCTTTTGTGTAACATGTTAAAGCGATAAATAAAAATGATATTTAAAGAATACAATAAACAAGTAAATTGAAGGGGGATTTAACCTAAAATACCATATAATTGTCTTTGTCTTTCTATCTCTCTTAATTCAATGTAATGATTATAACAGTTTACTTACGTATCTTTTCTTATTTTATCATTTCATGCTTGCTAAAAAAATAATCTGTACTTTAGTAAGTTTTTGGATATGTGATTTTATATCGCGATATAAAATTCTGAGATAAAATTAGTATTTAAAAATGTGATTTTATGTTGATTTCATATGATGAGATAAAATTTCAAATTTTCCAAAAAGTATAATTTGAGAATTTCAAATATAAAAATTGACCATAAGTTTTATATTTTGTAAAAAGTCCACATTTATATCTACTAACCATTTATTTTATATAATTAAAAAATATATACTATTTTATATGTAAATAAAATTTATAATTCATATCATTATCTTTTAAACCATTTATATCTCATATAACGATTATTTTTACGAATATCAAATTTATTATTACTACAAATCAATTTCATCTCTATCCTTTATATTCACCAAATTTATTTTTAATCGAATTTATTTACTAATAAAAATTACTTATTCAAATCACTGTTTAATAAAAAAAAATATTTTCCATCATTATATTGAATGGATAAGACTAATCAATGTGACATTAATTGAAAATACAATTTTTGATGTTTATTTCACGTTGACAATAATAATACATAGCTATATAGCAACTTTGTCTTTAGTTACTCACACCAATCGGTTTTCTGTTGTTGAGTAATAAATTTGCATACTTCATTTACATTAACACCTAATTCACTATTTCCACCGTTGTATGTTTGTAACCTATAATTCAGTCCATTGTGACAATAAAGGAAAATCAAATTAATTATGTCTTCTATTATATTTAAAGTGAGTTAAATTTTATTTAACTTATGTTTAATTTTTTTTATTTAATTAAAGTTTGATCAATAAATATTATAGTTTTTTTAGAATAATTCAGTGTATTATGTAATTTTATAAACTTTTACCGATTCGATTTGATTATATAAAGAATTGAACAATTTTTTAATAGTTGTATAACTTATGGGTTTTTATGTTTATGAAAAACATACCATACAAAAAGTCTAAATTATTTATTCAAACAAAAATTCAATTTCATTTTATGATAGCATTATTTCATATCGCATGTAGGAGTAGACCCATCCTATGTCAAGGATCGACCGACACTGCTTCGTTAAAATTTTTTATTATTAGATATATATAAATCTGAAAAAATAGAAATATACCTACAAATAACTTTAATGACATTGCTTGAATTATTGAGCTTCTTGGCTCATTGGTTTGCAGTGCGAATGGAATGGTAATTCGCCCAAGCGTGGCCCGAGTTTGACCCTCAATAAGGCCGAATTTGTCTTTTATTTTTGAGACATTTTCAGAGATAAGTTTACGAACCTCCAATCTTTGAGGAAAGTTTAGTAGTTTACTTGACTTACATTTTATTAATACATTTTAAACAGTTTTTATCAATATAATATTATTATATTAATTATTTATTCTTTATTAATTTTTAAATATCAACCCCGCTTACTAAAAATTATGCGCCACTGATCAATGACCAAACATGCCCTTAAATAACTTGGCAGTAAATTTTTATTTACAGTACAAAAATCAAATCTGATGACGGAAAGAAGGATAATGTCACTAGACACCAGTGCCTCCAGGCTCCAGCTCTTATCAATCTTCCGGATACCGTCCAATTTTTTTTTTTTATAGTAAGGGGTCGTTTGGTAGAGTGTATAAGAATAATACAAAATAGGGTGCATTAGTAATGCTTGCATTAATAGTGTTTGCATTAGTAATGTCTGCATTAGTTATGGAAGCATCATTTCTTATACATTGTTTGGCTTGATGTATTAGAAATAACAAATCTTGCATAATTTCTATTAAAAAATATATGTTTACAAAAATATCTTTCACACTTTATTTATTTGTACACATCCTTTGTAACAAAGTTCTTTGCAAAAACATCAAAAAAGATTTATTTGCTAAAACATCATTAACTTTTTTTTTCTTCTTCTTCTTTTAAAAAATAATATTAAATAGTTGTACTATTGCGTCAAAATATTTTTGTGAAAAGTTGGCAAAGAAATTTTTTAATCAAATTTATCGTCACAATAGTAAAATTTTTGATTAAATTATATTGAAATTAGATTATTATTATTTTTTTAAAAAAAAAAATACTTGAGAGGCCTTAAGACCTATTAAGACACCAAAAAATTAAAAGACTCTAAAAAGCAAATCAAAATAAAAACAAAAACTTATGACAACAAAGAAAATGAAAAGGCTTTGAGGATAGTTTTGTAATTATTTAATCTAATGCAAGTGTTAAAATGCTATGTATTACGAATACCTAGAATTCCTTGGTATTAGTAATACACAACTTAATACACAATAGAGTGTATATCTAATGTTTGCATCATTAGTTATACATGGCATGAAAAAGCGTACCAAACAAGGTACTACTAATATACACACCTAATGCATGCATTATATTTTCTAATACACTCTACCAAACGAGTCTTATTTGTTGTTATTTGTTTGATTTTTATAGCGATTGACTATCATCTTTCTAATTTTTATAATAATATTTGATATTTAAATTTTATAAGCAGAAAAGAAGCAAATAAAATATCTATTTTTAAATTTTTTTAATACTATATAAATAATAATATTATTTAAATTTAAAATCCTAGAAGTACTCATATTTCGGTAATTCAAAATTAAAGAAAATTAATACATTATAAATAAATTTTGACCCTTATAAAATGAAAATTTTTTGTCTATGAAATACAAACATGCACGGATATTTCTATGATTCTTTTACCAAAATATTTACCAATGTTGTTTTTTGTTGGTAAAAATTGTGTAGTGTTAATGTATTAATGTTTTAAAATATTTGGTTAAAACAGACCTAGTATAAGTTAACTCATAGATTTTCTTTTTATGTGTTCTTATAATAACAATGCATTTAGTATTGCGTTCTTTATTGTGAAAATAAAGACTCACATTTATTGTGAAAAATAGTAAATTAAAAATTAATTAATATATGAGTAAGATTGTTATAAAGAGGTAATTTCGTAAAGATTATCTTGTTTAGGGACGGGGGAGAGTATTAGCTACAGATTTGGACAAACCTAGTAGGTACTTCTTAGACCTACTTGTGTCATGAGTCACATTAAAGATGTACGAAGTTTAAGTGCGAGTTCAATAACTAAGACGAGCTACTAGCTAGTGAGTTTGACGACAAATTCAAAATTCATAAACTTTAACTCCTGGCTCTACCTTTATTGTTGTTTGTTATAGATAAAAAGTTTGTTATGAAGAGGTAAGATATAACAATAGATGGGCTTTGAAAGTAACTTTTATGTTAAATTTGTATTATATAAGAATGTTCTTATAGAAAGGTTTAATGGTAATTTTGCTCTAAATGGTAAACTAACAAAAAGGGGCCATTTGTGTAAATCAGCCCAAGAATTTGTGGATTAAGTTGAAGTCAGCCCAGCCCAGCCCATTTAAATCACAGTAAGGAATGGCTGAGTTTCAGTTTCCTACTATACCCATCATCAACACACAAGTAATATCAGGGAAGATAATGAAGTTGGGTGGTGGAGTGCGTTTTGGATGTCCACGCGCCGTCGCATTTCCCGGCATTTTGTTTAGCCGCTGCCGACCAACATTCCGATGCTATTCCTCTTCTTCTTCTCAAGGTAAAGAAAATTGCAAACCTACACATACTTCTCCCGTGTTTATTTATACATGTATTGTGTAGCCGAATGCCGATGTCTACTAGTTTTGAAATGAGGTCGAGTTGATTGATATAATTGAAATGAAATGTGGATTTTCCAATTGGCGATGGTTCACTGCCGTGCCATGTTAGTATGAATTGCATCACTGCACTGAGGTTTTTTTGTCTAGTTTAATTTGATACTAGTGGGTTATTACTGTACCAATTCACATGTGTTTGAATGCATGAATTGGTATTTGAAATGAGTATGTTGGCATTTTTGCAATGCAGACCATGTTTCATTTATCAAAGATGTAGCTGCAACTCAAGCACCGGAGCATTTGAATGAACTTCTCAAAATCCTTCAGGTGAGAGGTGAGGCAATCTAATTCCATCTGTTAAATTCTGATTAATCCGAGTATGCTTCTAGTGAAAAAAATAAGAAGTTATATGGAGAAGCCGGCTTTAGTTACTTTATTCGTGATACTAGGTCTCTACAGGTATACTGGAACTACTCTTTGAAAATTTACCTTTTAAATGAATATATGACGATAACACTGGTCAGAAGTGCTTTTAGTTCTAGTTAAAAGTTACTACATTAGTACTTTCCCTGACCTGTAGGCCCTCTTCAATGTATTTTATTGTTAGGAGTAACTTTCGGTATTAAAACTTAAGGTGTCAGGTTACGGTAATCTTTTGCTTCTCTTGGTTATTTCATATTAAGGAAGTGTCGTAGGATGACCTTGTATGCCTGATGAAGACTTGTGTATATCCTTCCTTAGGCGTAGTTAACTGAGACTTTTGGCTTAGGTTGTTATTGATATAATCTTCAAACTGCGGAGACTTGATAATTTGGTTATCAACATAACTGATGTCTGATGGTCACAATGAAAACCTTATGCACTGCTCAACACCTTATGATAGGTGAGGAAATAATTTCTCCTGGTGCCAAACAAGGGCTGGTTCCTCTGGTGATTCCTCTTTCCAGAAGGAGTTCAGGTATGATGGGAATGGATCTGATCAAGCTTTTTTGAAGTTGAAAGTGTGCTTCTATGTTCATTTTTCCCTTCTCTTCTTTTGTAGATTCTGTAACTGCACTGTTACGATGGCCAACTGCCCCATCTGGGTAATATAATTCATCAAAATGCTGAGTTTTGTGGATATCTCTGTTCTACTTTTTGGGTGCTTATCTTGGTTTATTCTCTGTTCTCCTAATTGCTCTCAGAGAAAAAGGGGGAATATATTTTGTATTTGATTTATATTCTCATTGTTCACAGGATGGAGATGCCGTTGGTAGAAGTGCGCAAGTATGGTGTGTGGCTATTAGCTAAGAATGTAAGCTACTATGAACTTGCTTTACTACTTGGGATCTGGATGATGTTTGAGAGGGTTAATTGCTTCACTCTTGCATTCTGCTTTGGTAGCATGCACAAATGCACAAATTTGTCTCACCTTTCCATTTACCATGCTATAGGTAGATCAGTACATTCACAGGGTTTTGGTGGAAGAAGATGCAAATGATCAAGAAAAAACGGATGAATTGTTCCGGATTTCAGCTGGTGCTGGAAAGAAACTTTATGAGAAGGGTGATTTTGGAGCATCAAAAATTCCAAGCGTAGATACTTATATATTGAAGAAGGTAGAAGGAAGGATGTATACAGCAATATCTTGATGTTAGTCATTGTGACTCAAGCTAATTGCACCTATTGATATTCTCTCTAGGTTGGCTTGTTTCCAGACGTACTGGAGCGCAGAATTAAGCAGCATTTTGACAATGGTGACAATGTAAGGAAATTCTTATTTATCTAGTAAGCAATGCTCAATCCATAGCATTTGGGTGATATATACGTGCTGTTGGAAGATTTCAGCTTTGGTGACGGGAGAATTTTATACAAAGAAGGAGCATTTTCCAGGATTCGCGCGGCCTTTTGTCTTTAATGCTGAAGTTTTGCTGAAGTCTGTATATCTCATAGTTTTTCTTCCTCAATAAATCTGTATATTTATAGAACAAGCTATTTCTACAACATATTTACTCATATTGTTCTCTTCTTCTCTAGGGTTGGTCGCCATATAGAAGCTAAAGATGCTGCTAGGGGGGCTTTAAAATCACCATGGTGGACTTTGGGTTGCGAGTACCATGTACGCCATTCCTTGATCCAATCAATTTCTTCTTGCCTTTTGCAGCATGCTTATGCTAAGTCTATGTGCTTATCTCTTTATTGCAGGAAGTTGCTACTATGGCTGAATGGGAAGATGAACAAATTGAGTATATCAAAGAGAAAGTAACTGAGGAGGGTAGGGAAGCTGATCTAAAGAAAGGGAAGCAACCTGCTCAGGTATCACTAAACTCACTATTAAACTTGAATTCAAATGTGTTTGCACAAGCAAATGATTTCGCAGATTTCAGCACCTACCTAGAGCCTACTCCTTGACAAAAAGAAGAAAAACCTTCGTTCCTTTTTCATCCTATACCTAATTTGCAGGTTGCATTGGATGAAGCTGCTTTCTTGTTGGATCTAGCTTCCATTGACGGTTCATGGGACGATTGTGCAGAAAGGATTGCAGAATGCTACAAGGAGGCGGGCCTGCATGAAGTTGCAAACTTTGTGGTTTACAGAGACTGAAATACCAGCAACTTTGCTGAATATTAAACGTCTTACACTACTCCCAATGAGTACTAGTTAGTGGCCTATTCAGTTTTGCCTCTGGCAGAGTGTACTCTAATTCTTTCCAGAAAAACAAGAAGAGACTTCACAGCAGTCCTTTAAATATGCACCCCCATTTTGATCTCCTCTCACACCGGGGTCAATTGTACAAGACCAAAAGTAAAAATGTGTAATAAATAATTTGCATTGAAGTTGAAGCAGGTGCAAAATGCATCACGATCTAAACATATGTTTAGTATTGTATAATCAATTTGCTGTTTAGATACTTCAGTTCTTTTCTTCAAGTACACACTACTCCTCAAGTAGCAAAAAACGTAATGGGCAAATATGAAGCACGTCAAACATGGTTCATCCACCAAGATTCAAGAAGTTTCGTCGCTTGTATCTTTTTTTTTTTTTTTTTTTTTTGCAATCGAAACACTATCATTGATGTTAAGGAGTGGCTCTAGTTTCATATACAATACCACATACAATACAAAAAAGAGAACATTGCTTTCTGCACCAACCAATCCATGAATGAAAGCATAAACATCACTAGAAACAAGAAGCCTGCAGCTGCGAATGGCATCCATGCAGGTCATACCTTAAGTTTCGTCTTGTTACCATTTTTCTTACCTTTTCGTAACAACTTTCTCCACAATCCAAGAACATTTCTTTTCTTGTTAGGTATGATAGGCAGGGAGCCAGTTACAGCCTCATATCCTGAATGCGCATTCCCATTTGTCAATGGAGACTGTTCTGGTAGTTTCACTGATCCGCCAACACTTGAGAAAGCATTTCTCTTGGCATCCGGAATGGATTCCTTGGTAGTAGGAGCTCCCATTTCATCCTCAGCCAGCATCTTGTCAAGAAGAGATGAACGGCGTCCAAAACTTTTCTTTGGGGTTGTCATGGTACCACTAGTTGTTTCTGAAGTTGTAGATATCACCTTATCAAAGAGAGCTGCATCCCCAGGCGAGGCCAATGCCTTCAACTGCTTCCCTAGGTTCAGAATAGTCTCTTGACACTCTGCCAACTTTTCTGAAGCTGCAGTGATCTCCCAATCCTACAAAATTGAACAAAATGTTTATGTAATGCGGTTATTACATGTTTGATAGAGTTACAGAACTCGACTATTTCTTGAAATAGGCAATAAGATACATCATATCATTTACAAGACTATATTTTTGTTTTTTCCAAAGTTTCAATTGATTTTTATCTGGTCATTTTGGAAAGTATAGAACTCTTCTAATTCTCCAACACAAATGAGTCATATCAATTAAATATGACCCTTTTTAGAAGTTTGAATTGTTCTACAAATCTATGCTTATATTGTAGTAGTACATTATTCCATACTGTGTATCTTGAAAACATCACCAATCCACGTGGAAATGAAGAAACATGCATCTCTAGATATTTGATCTGTAAGGCCTGAGGTAAACTAACTGAAGCGAATGGGAACTTACGCTTTGAAGAAGCTTTTCTTCAGGGTCCACCTCAGCATTCTCTGATAACTCCATTTTTTCCGTGCTGCAAGTTACATGTTTCAGGTAAAGAAAAGTCCTTGACAACTACTTCTAACAAATTTACAAAAGCATTAGACGTACCTTTCTTTCTGCAACGGAAGCATATGGCATGCAGAATCGAGCTTCTTATAGGATTTATTTTGGTCCTCAAGTTCCTTCTCCAAACAGCAAGCCTTTCGACAAGCTTCATTCAGTTCCAGTTTAGCTGCTTCGAATTGCATCTCAAGGTCTTCTTTCACCATTTTTTCTTTCTCAATTTGATCCTCAATCATCCCCTTTGACTGTCTGAGATTTTCTACTTCTTTTTCCAGGCCTTTTATTGTTTTCTCTGATTCCTGAAGTTGAACCATCAAGGAATCGCTTCGGAGAGTTTCTGCTTCCAGTTTTCCCTCCAAATCCACCTTTGTAGGTCCCTCTTCCGGAAACTCATCTTTCGGTAATTGACTTTCATTATCGACAGATGGTAGAACTTCTTTCTCTGGCAAATAACTCACCCGAGCAAGTGAGGTAGAAACAGGAGAGTATAATGGGTTTCCTCTTTCAGTCTGAAGTTTATCAAATTCAAATATAGGATTAATCACCCCAGTTTCCATTCCCCAGTCAAAATGGCTTTTTATAGTATCCTTCGTGCTTGAAACATCTTGAAGGGAAAAACAATGATTCACAATCCATTCCAGGGTCCTAGTTAGTTTTTCAGTGAACATGTCAATGCGAACCTTTCCATTCAATAAATCACGGCATGTTTGGACAAATTCTTGAAGAACAGCAGAGAGTTCTGAAGATTTCCACTGGAAAACACGAACCATGTAGGCTGTCTCCTTCGATGCACTTTCAAATGGTAGAAGTCCATTACCATTGTGAGATAAGATTTCTGGAATCCTATCATCTGCCGAGGGTATATTGATTCCTTCTATGATATCAATAACCTTATTAATCGATATACCCATAAATGCCAACATATCTGGTTCACACATTCTTTCTGATGAAACATTATCACCAGCTCCTGTATGTATCTCCTTACAGTCACCATTGTTGGATGAACATGTAACATCAGTATCTATTGCACTTTCATTTGCTTCTGCAGGGTTCTTACTCGAGGGAAACTTCTGTGCCAGGGCAGTTCTGATATCTTCCAGTATTTCGTATGGGTTTCTTTCGGTTACATGTCCATGCTCCAAGAGCATTTTCAGTATGTTATCAACTTCACCAGAAGCTTTATCCGTCAATATTGCTTTTGACTGATTATCATTGCTGGAAACATAACGATCTGTCACAGGAACTCTCTCTGTACTTTCTGCTTCAGATGAATGAGAGCAAAACTGAGACTCCAAAGCATTCCCATTTCCATTTTCCCTTGGTAAGGCATGATGAACAGCTCCCAGAGAGTTAACTGTAGACTCGACCGCCAATTTTTCCATCTCTGCAAAGTCATCCATCAGATTTATATCTGAAGCTCCTACACTTATAGATGAAGGTGGACCAATTTGTTTCTCATTTCTGAAATGCTCCAGCTCTGACATTAGTGCAGAAGCCCAAGACTCGGAACAGCCACCTATGTCATCACTGCCCATATCAGACAGTGATGTCACAGATAGTTCCTGCGCAGAGGGAAGATATTTTTCTAGTTCAGCAGTTGTTTGAGCATTTGTCATCCTAGAAAGTATGAGTTCATTAGCTCTTTTGTTAAGAGCTTCTTTCAGAGTCCTATTTTCCTCTTCCAGCATGCATAATTGCTCAGAGAGGAAGTTAATATTTCTGTTTGGAGTATCAGGAGCCGTCTCTGAAGTTAAGTTCACTGAACCATTTGGAGACGGATTTGATTTCCTTATCCTCATGTTAGCATGATCCTTCCCCAGCATCTCAACTTCATTCTTCATTTTGGCCAAGGCGGCAGGGCCTGGCAACCTCTTTCTAACAAGGATGCGTAGCCTTTGACATTCCGAGTCCAGTTGTGCAATTTTCTTCACACTCTCTAGATGTTGCTTGTGTGCAACATCAGCTGTTCGGCGATTAAATTCTCTCTCCTCATTCCGGATCTCAAGCTCCTTCTCAAGGACCCGTACCTCATACTGCAAAGAAGCATTATCTTTTTCTACAGATTCCAGCCGTGTCATCAAGGCACTGAAATCTGCTTCTGCCCGAGCTATGTCTCCTTTTAAATGACCTGTTGCCTTCTCCTTTGCCATGAGAGCCATACTAAGCTGAGTGTTTTCGGAACCTAATCGTGAAAGCTTCTGCCCAGCATCTGCTAACTTTTTCTCTAAGAGAAATCTTGTTTTTTCAAATTCTTTTGATGCGTTTGATACTGCATCATGAATCCTGTTCTCCTGCTCATCTCGAATGAAACGCAACTGCTGCATACATTCCTTGAGTGCTGCATCCAAGTTGACTAATCTCTCTTCACCAGCTATGCTCTGCTGTAGAGCTTTTTCTAGCTCCTGCTTTAGCAATCTTGCTTCAGTTTCAGTCTTCTCCCAGCCTACATATATCATTCACAAGTGACAACATTGGACAAAAAAAATACATTTTTGTGATTTCTAGGGAGGACAGAAAGTAACAAAATATAAAAAAGAGATACTAGAAAAGAAGCGAAACTGTTGGTTTTTTAAAAGATGGGGCAGCAAAAAAGGGTTGAAAATGTCTCTCTATCATTTGATTAACATAGAAGGGCTTTAAATAGCCACTTACAACACGAAATCTGCATAGTTTAAAAATTTTAAAATCTAAAATATCTCAACTACTAAAACAACCTAACAAAAATTCAACTTTTAAAGTCATCTTAAATCTAGGCAACTTATTATGCTAAAGTTTACTGCAGTAATTGAAAGCTATTTTCAACATAAACAAATGAATATACAAATATGATAGTAAATTAGCTATGGTTACCTGCAATTGCTTCCTGTGCAATTTTCATCTGTTTCTGTGCAAAATCATCTTTAGCACGACATTCCACCAGAGCAGAAGAAAGCTTGTCAGTCACAACCTTCAGCTCTCTTTCTAGATCAGCTTTATCACTAGATAGTGTCTGTAAATGAAGGAGAGTAGGTAAGCTTGTTCAGAGCACATAAGACTATCACGACCAAAAAGCTTTAAAGCACATGTAAGTATAGAAGATTCTTCAAGTTCAAACAGGATCATCATTTCTTCTGCTTCCAACAGCAGATGTATTCATCCAGATACATCCTCATCTTATGAGGTTTGAAGTTTCTTATCAAGGAGGTGCAGAGGGTTATCGAGCCAGTTTGGAGTTCACCTTGCCCGTCCATCAGAAGAAACTAGAGAAAAAAAGAAAAGAAATAGAGAGGACATGCAAAGGGATTCTAATTTTATTTTTGATGAATGTAGAGATATGACACTGGGACATGGCTGTGATACAATGTAAGGATATGACACTTAGGCCTAACTCAACCCCAAAAGCTAGCTTATGAGGCAAGGATTGCCTAAGTCTATTAAGCAACACATGTCCATTCCACAACCAATGCAAGACTCTAAGCCACTCTAACAATGAATTTATTCTTTCTCCAGATAGTAGGTCTGGATGGTGGGAAAGATGCATGTGGTGAGAAGTGTTTCTCAAACATTAGGAGATTGAGATTTTAATCCCCTTCAAAAGTAGCTTTTGTATGAAAGTTCCAACTTCCACTTATCCAAAGATCATTTCAAGTTATGTTTTGTATTTGTCTTTCTCAGCTCATAAGAAAGTATACTCAAAATCATAATAAACTATCAACTATTGGATATGAAAGGATTACTTGCTTCATCAATAAAGCTAGCATATTCTTCTACTTCTTCACTCCTAATTAAACTTTAGTCCGCCAGATTAAAACCCCAACAAGTAAAGGTGGCTAGTAGTTGAACCATGGTCATTTATTTACCCCATATCTCTAATCAATAAGCAGTCAAAATCAAAGTTTCTTAAAACTTGTCTTGCTAGGGAAATGAAATATGTAATGAATACTAGGCCGTCTGAAGATATGGGAATCACACTTGACCAACATGCTAAATAAATTGGGCAATGAATAGAAACAAATAATGAAAAGGACTACACTTTGGTTACCTCTTCGTCATTTCTTCTCAAAGAGAGATTTGCTTTGTCTTCAGTAACCATGTTCTTTTCTGTGGATTTTTTCTTCCAGGGCCACGATTTGTGATCCATTGTCTTTCAGGATATCTTCAGGTGCAGTCTTATTTATCCAAAATGTTACTCAATTCTTCTCTTAACTACATCTATACAATCAAATAGCTGCATACAAAAAAATCTTTTAACATAGTAACAATTTGACAACATAGAAGGGCTATTTCCGGAGGATCCTCGGCTCGAGTACAACAAATCAAAATAGATATGAAAAGCGAAAACGACAGTACAGAAAGCATGACAACTAATAAGTAAACAATAACAACAACAAAATAGTGCAATAACTGAAACACCATAAACAACATATAATGGTAGACATCAAAAGCAAGACACTACAGCAATAAGGCCAATACTACTACAGATACCATCAAAACCAAACCCATCGAAAAGCAAGACAACAGTCCACTACCTATTAACCGTTTACCCTAATCTGCAACCTCCACACACTCCTGAAAATCTATGAAATTATTCTCCATAAACAACATATAATGATAAACATCAAAAGCAAGACACTACAACAATAAGGCCAATACTACTACAGATACCATCAAACCCAAACCATCGAAAAGCAAGACAACACTCCATTACCTATTAACCTTCAACCCTAATCTGCAACCTCCACACCCTCCCGAAAATCTATGAAACTATTCTCCATAAACACCCAAAATCCTCAAAAGAAATCAATAATCTCAGTCTAATAGGCGAAATAGCAAAAAGGAGATGCAAATTGAAATTGCTTCCCGGAGTCAACTGCACAAATCTGATATTTAAAATCATTGGCACCCAACGCACTGATGTAAATTAGTGTATTAGATCCATCTCTAGAGTAGTTTTCCAGAAAGTCAATGTAACACTCTATCAACAATCACTTCTATATAAATGCCATTTTCTAATGCAATATGCAATATTTGAATAAATTTCTTTTGCATATAAGTGATGAAGAAAATCAATCTCACATGATATTTCAATTTTTAAAAATATCAATACAAGCACACTATTTTTCGCCTTTTCTACAATAACATTATATGTCAAAAATGCAGCACAACAACATCCCAACACAGTAACCACAAAAATATAGCAAACAAACACATGAACAGGATTTAATGATCCGCGTAAGAGGGAAATAGAAAGCTCATTATCACCAAAAAAAAAAAAAAAGGGCTTACATTCAAACATTTGATAACTGAACAGTAACTCCAGCTCATGAATCTATCGAAAAACAACAATGCAAATGAAAAATCCAATCCAAACAAAATAAATAAACAGTAGAAAAAACAAGTAAAACATCATTTTCAAATGATACTATACATTTACATTCTCGATCCTACCTAACCACCATGAAGAGAGCAAAAGCCAAAGAATTATGAACAGAGAGCTAAGTAAAAGAGAGAGGGTGTCGGTAACTGGATCTGGGTCGGGTCGGGTCGGGCAGTGAAGAGGAGACAGAAGAGAAAAAGTTTCGCGGGTTGCTTTGGGTTGACGGAGCGTAAGAGAGAAGGAGATGAGTGTGTCAACTATCAACCACTCACACGGTTCTTGTGTGGGTTGAAAGAAGTGTCACTGTCTATATATTGTCCCCACTGCTCAGCTTGACTTGTTTATCGGACAACAATTTGTTCTACTCACTTTTTTTACTATATTTTCATATTCTTCAACTTTGTTGTATAGTGAACTATATTGTCAAAAATGTTCAACTAAAATATTTGAATTCCACAAGTCAAACAATTTAAATTTGATTGCAATTTTGAATAATAAATTTTATTAATAAGTTTTGGAAATTATCTCAAAAGAATATAATAAATCACAATAATTGACAATTTAATTATGTAAAAAATAAACTTGTTTGTATCTCAAAATTAAAAAAAAGTCACATCTATTGAGATGGAGATAGTATGTTTTAGTTTTGATATTATTTAATTTCTTATTTGGTAGTGTTATATACCTTATTTTTGTACTATTTTTTTTTATACATAATAAATCATGACATAAATAATACGGAGTACTAATTTATTTAAGTACATCATATTATTTTTATTCTAATTACAAAGCAAAGGGTTATAATAAAAAGATAATGTTAACCTAACTAATACGGCGTACGTAGCCTGCCACGTGAACCTCAATTTTTGTTGGCAATGTTAAACTGTTATTTATTTATTTTGAAGTAGCATTAGTGCAAGCAGAGTGTTGTGTTGTACTTGGGCCCCCCACATACCAGAATTTTAGTTAGCTAGTCAAACCTTTTTAAAGTGCTTATGATTATGAGGCTTTTGTTGAAACAATACTTTCGTTAATAATTTTAATAAGGAATAATGAGTTCTTAAATCTTACGAAAGTCAAGAACGGAGGCTCAATATATAGCAAAACTTGGCGCTATTTGGTTAATCATGTTGTTTAAGAACTTAAATGCAAAACACGTAGTTTTCTTTTCATAATTTAGCAGTTAATATGTTATGTCGTCTGTGTCTGTCATGGTTGTTAATTAAGGAATTCATAATGCCTCACATTTTAAGAGACCAAAAGGAACACTTGATTTAGAGTATTTTTGGATTGATTTAAAAGTTGGTCAAATATATTTCTAAGTCATTTTTAACTTTTGAGAATGTTTGACAACGTTAAAAATAACTTAAAATAAGGTTAAAATGACTTTATAAAAAAATGACTCCCCCTATTTTTTATTTTTTAACTTAAAAGTCATTTAAAATTTATTTATTTATTTATTGACTTAAAAACTGTATTTTTTTACCGCTTATTCAAACCGGCTCTTATTTTGTATGCTTATTTAATAATGAAAAAGATAGCATAATTTGAATTAAATAAATTGCGTGTTTTTATTTTCACGTAAAAAGATAGTACCAAAAAAAATCTCTCTCTTAAATAATTCTGAAACTTGTGATGTAAAAATAATATATTGTGTGAAGTTTGAAAATCAATCATTTCATTTTAATTGTATTGTTTTATTTTGACTTTATATGATATTTAAGAAAGCTTGTTATGTTAAACTGAATATACGTCATCTGTAAAGTTCAAAATAAAAAATTATAAAAAAAATAAGAAAAATAAATTAAAACAAGTCGGAGTAATTTTATTCTATAAATAAAATGGTTGAATCTTCATAAAATGAATAGCAGTTGGCGGAGAAAAGGTGTGCTAGGTCATTATTGACTGCTTTTAAAGCACTGAGACTTATGGTTCCACAAATTAAAAAAATACGCTTTTTGCTTCGTCTTGTCAATATGCTTATTTAATTACATGGACTTTAACCATTAGTGCCACGCAGCTCCAACCTTTAAAATAATAATTGAGCCATCATATCTCAGCTGGCTAGTGCTCCTTCCTTACTGCGTATCACATTCTCGTCATGAGATGGCAGGACGGAGTCAGATAAAAACAAGGGGTTCATTTAAAAAAAAATTATAGTTTTTTTTTAGCTCAGCTACTATAATAAGGCCAATAAAAAGATTTTAATTTGAATTAATTGAGGTGTGCAAATTAACCAAACACCATCTCCATAAGACCATAACAATTAAAAGCAAGATAGAAAATTATTGTTTACTTCTTATTTTCATTTTAGCTAAATATCTTTTCACAAATGTGAGGTGGTATTAAGTGTCAATTTTCTCGTGAGGTTGTATTTAACACTAACCGTGATACCTACTTGTAGTAGTGCATAGAAATCAACTTGGGATACCTTTTTCCTAAGGTGCAGAGCTTGTCACATTCGTTGAAAGATGTGACTTGATACCTTAAGTTGGTCTTTAAATGGATGCTATAGTGGCTTCCTTCTTAAGTTCATTATTGGTAGTTGCTAAAACACGTCAAGTCTAGAGATATAACAAAACTAACTCATAAAAATATGTTTAGTTCAATTTGTTTACGTTTGAATTGATTAATGATTTATCTATTTATTAACTTAGTTCATCTAAAAGCTGAACCAATTTGTGCTTAATATGCAATTCAAGTTGAAAAATAAAAAACCTTATCAATATATTTAAAGCTAAAAAAAAAACCTGTTAAATATGTTATATATTACCACTATAATAATGAAAAAAAGTTTCTGTTGGATTAGTTTTCTTTGTAACTGAATAAATTATAATAAAATAAACGAAGAAGTTAACTTGATAAAACTGAACAAGTTAGGATACAACTCATTGTCAAATTCATCTCGACTCATCACATTTCAAACAAACTAGCTTTTGGACAAAGTTTGACAAAAAAAATCATTTATTAATTCAACTCATTTTAAACGCATTTTAATTTAGTTCAAAGCCTCAAACCGCCTATTTAGCAGTTCAATTTCTCATAAAACATGTCACGAGGATAGGTATCAACTGTCGGGGGTATGTCTTACCAACTACCTCTTGTTGGCAAAAAGAGTAAGAAATTATTTGGCAAGGTAAAACATAAATTAAAATAAGTTTAAAATGATTTAAAATAAGTCACAAATTCAAAGCAGGTCTCTTCCTATTTTTTATTTTTTAACTAAAAAAAATCATTTACATTTGACTTTTCATTTTTTATTTAAAAGCTACTTTTTTTTAAGTCAATCCAAACAAGCTCTAAATGGTCCGCTTTCTCGTCGTCCACAAGAAGGTGAGGCCCAACTTTTCATAATTGCCTCTTGTGGGCCGAAGGAGTCAATGGCCCGCATTTAACTCATCGTCCACAAAAAGGCTAGGTCCAACTGCTGGTATGTGGGCCGATAAAGGTAAGGTACGTTTGACAATCAGTGAAAGGAAGGAAAGAGATTAGTACATACAAGAAAAATAAGAGACAAGTGAGGAGAATATATGTGTATATATGTATATATATGCGCGCACGAATGTGTACTTTATCAATGAAAAAGTTTTTTGTAATTACACAAACTCTAAGGATGTTTTTGGGTTAAATATAAAGAAAAAGTGATATGATCAAACGTGTTCCAAAGAGTTTCATTGCCACGAATAGGAGCCATCGACTAGTCGAAACTAGATTATTTGTTTGGTAAAATTTAAAGAAAACTATTCTATGTATAAAAATTAAGCATTGTATATATATTGTTTCGTTAT
Source organism: Solanum bulbocastanum (assembly GCA_037074985.1). Lineage (NCBI taxonomy): Eukaryota > Viridiplantae > Streptophyta > Magnoliopsida > Solanales > Solanaceae > Solanum > Solanum bulbocastanum. The sequence goes on along the minus strand of CM073598.1, from coordinate 36,261,147 downwards.
TTTTTTTTTTTTTTTAATCTTAGAGTTGAGTAAAATCATGTCACATTTTGCAACATTATATTCCGCAGTACAAAATTAATTGACAAAATTCCAGAAGTAACAAATATAATAGACATAATAACACTCTATAATTATAGTTTCGATAATTACGCTCCATAGCTATAGTTTCGTTTGCTATGGAGGTTGTGATTATATAGTTTTGTCTGTTTATATATTTCTCTTGCGAATATACAAATAGGATAAATATATACAAGTTTTGTATTTATACATTTAGAAATTTTTCAGAACTCGATTTGTATATTTCGCTTGTCAATGTACAAATAGGATAATTTATTTTGAGTTTTTCATAAAAAAAATCGTATGCAAATAGTTAGGGTAAGCATATACAAAATTCTGAATTTACACAATCAGGAGCGAATTATACAAATCAGACGAATAACATGATTGGGTGAAACTATAGATGCGAATTAGAATTTCCCTAAACAGTAGCTATAGCATTTAATATGGTTTAAATGTTTGTTATTCTGCGCAATTTAGACGTTGAATTGGGCCAGAAGAGCGGGATATTGGATCAGGCCAAATCCCAAAGAAGTCACAAAATCATTTGTAATCTCAATTCCCTGAAGTATTCTTAGATGTTCTATTTGTACTTACTTATTAGGACAAAACTGAAATGCTAAATGTTTTATAGTATACAAAATGAACTAATGCCGTTATTTAAGTGTGTACTTATGGATTATTGTCATTTGATTGCCAGTACTGTTCCTATTAGACGGCTAATATGACCTATATGTTCTTCTTTATAAATCTATATGAAGAGGGACCAAAAATATTTCTCCACAGCTTTTAAGAATTATAATATTAAACTATTGTCATAGAATCAAAGTAAATTTAATGTAGCGCCATAGTTGGTTTAATTTGGGACTTATATATGTGTAGGCTAACATGATTGGGTCGACTACACAGAATAAGGTACTTATTATATGTATACATGGGGACTAGATAGGGAGGACAACTATGTATGGGAGGCATCCAATTTTAGTAAATAGGTGGGAGTTACTCTTAATTAGGACAACTATGTGGATGGCATCCAATTTTGGCAAATTTGCTTCTTATAATTATTTTTTCTCATTTCAATTTATATAACATGGTTTAATTGAGTGTAAAGTTTGAAAATTTGAAATGACACATGATGTTAAATATGTATATTATCAAAAAAACATTTGGAACAACTTTCTTAGTGAGAAACATGAAATAACAAAAATGTAATTATAAAGGATCGTCATAAAATGGAAAGTTCAAATCCAATTACTTTGAAAAATATTAGTATTCAATTTGGAAGGGATTATATTATTTCTATATATAGAGTTAGGTTATTATTTCCTCTATCAGTTTTTAATTGTCATGATTTTCTTTTTAGAGTTAAATTATAAAAAATTGACTAACAATTTATGATTTTTTTAATCATATAGATATGTAAAAAATTGCGATTCACAGTACTTTTCATACAATTTTTGAATATCTAAATTATTTGTTTAAAATATTAAATTAATGTAATCTAATTTAACTTTAAAAATTAATCAATTTGACTTTCGAAAAAAAAGAACATGACAATTAAAAGTAGACAAAGGGAGTAAAAGCGCAATAATAGGGTTGGGATTAAGGTAGCTAGGCTACTCTAGGCTCTAGTTGGTAGCTAACATACAAGACGTAATGGCTAGACAAAATGGCTTCTAACTTCTAAGGAGTCAATTAATTTAATGCAATAGGTAGGACAACTCAGGGAGGCATACAAATTTGGCAATTTAATTTGCTTGATAGTTTAACAAGGTATTCCTTCCCACATACAACGACTCTTGCATTTTTAATATGACAAAATTAAAGATCACAATTTTATTAATTGTAACATGGTTACAGATCGCCTCATTTTACCGTAGTAGATTTGGGCTTAGGGTTAGCTGTCTAGTCTGTGTAGTATCAAATATCAATGCTAACATACTAATAATTGTGCGTCGGCTACATAACTCCTACAACCCCTTCCCTATGTAGCTATAGTTTTTTTTTCACAACATTTCCTTTGAGAGAATATATTAGTAGTAAAATGCATGAATAGTTACGTATTATCGTGATGTTTCTCTTTTAAAAATTTGATACTCTACTCTCACAGTGAATATTTTTCAAAATAAACAAAAATTAATATTCCTGTCCTTTTTAAAAGAATGATCTAGTTTAACGTGATGGGAAGTTTAAACAAATAAAAAATATTTTTAATCTTATTAGCCTAAAGTAATGTAGGTCATTCATTTTAAAACGAAGGGAGTAACTCATAAGTGATAAGCACATGCTATTTGATCGCATATTAAACTTCTATTAGAATGGTTTCGGGCTACAAGTCCATGACCTTAGATTCTTGTTTCAGATTATCCGCAATTTGTTATACATAGCTAGGGTGGAAATTTTAGCTCATATTAATAAAATGAGTCCATTTTATTCATATTTAATGACTTGGATCACTCATATTTTAATTAGTTAAATATGAGCTTCAAACTATTTTAAGAATCTCTATAAATATGGTCAAAATGGGTAAATATGGATATTCATATTGACCCACAATAGATCACTTAATTTTCATTTGCACTCAAATTTCTTGATTGTGCTAAAAAATAAAAAAATTAATATTAATTTTTAAAAATTTAATTAATTTTCAAACTTAATTGAAAAGCAGTTTTTTTTTTTGGAAAACAAAAAAAAAAAAAATAGGGGTAAGTTGGTGGCAGGTGTGTGTGGGTGGGGTGCCCGGGGGAGGGGGTAAATTTTTTTTTTTTTGAAAAAACAATTTGTTTTTTGTTTTTGAAAAATAAAAAAAATTAGGGGTCGGTTGGAGGAAGGTGGGTGGGCGGGGGGGGGGGGGGGGGCGCCTGGGGAGGGGTAAATTGATGTCATGAAGTGCCAGTTCACTTAGTCAAGGAAATATGATAGATTTTAAATGGGTTAGAACCATTTTATCCAAACCATATTTGATCAAATTCATATTTACCCATATTTTATTTGAGTGGATTGAAAGTCAAATCATTTTTGCTCAATTCATATTTAATCCATCCAAATTCGATCCAATCCAACCATTTGCCTAAACTCTTTTATTACTCTTATAATATTGTTTTAAAGTATCTGCATATAAAAAAAAAAAAAGACGTAAAAATTTCAAATAACTACGATGTTCTCATAGATTGAAAAGTAAGTAAGTGGCTATAATAAGATGGATTATAACGCTAATTTACAAGAAAAATTTTCACTCGTAAACGTCATCATCCTATTTAAATTCAAATGTTAGTTATCTTTGCTTAAAGATGTTAATACAGACAACTCAGATGTCTTAGTCCTCGTTGTTTCTTTTGAAAATTTCTTTAGCAATTACTATCTCTATGTAGTTTTAATTGTCATAATTTCTTTTTAGAGTGAAGCGATAAATTAATATTTTACGATGTATTTTTATCATATTAATATGTAAAATATTTCAATTTATAGTACTTTTCGTATAGTTTTTGAATAATATTTTTTGTTTAATATATTGAAATAATGTAATCTAATTTCACTATAAAAATTAATCAAATTAATTTTTGAAAAACGCAACATGACCATTAAAAATAAAGGGAGGGAGTAAGTCGGAGCAACCACAAAGAGGTATATTGTAGAAAATTGATGCCTTTACATGACATAGTAAAATGGTGAACATTTGTTAAAATATGGCGAATTTAATAGCCACATTATATAAAGAGCATATCAATCAATGTAAATATCTCATTATCTCGTTAAATATTTGACCTTTTCTTTTCTTTCTAATTTAAGTACTACATCAATCGGTCTTTGGAAAAGATATTAATTCAAAATCTTTAATTAATTAAAGATGTATTAAAAAAAACTTTGATGGTATATTAATAAACCCTTTACGTAATTCTGACCCAAAAATTAAATAAATTAAGTAAGAATAGTTGAATACTCTCTTTATCCCATTTCATCTGTACCCTTTCATTTTTAATTTGTTGAAGAAAATATTATTTTATTATAATTAAAATTATTTTAACTTGTAAATTCATTTTTTATTTCAAATGTTATGATTTACAAACACATAAATATTTAAAAATATATTTCAGATCACAAATTTCTTTTAATATGTCAAATAAAGAAATGCTATATAAAATGGAAAGATAAATGTATTATGGGAGTTGGATCATGAAAAGGGGAACAAAGTATTGAAACAAAAACTATATACCCAAAGAAGAGACTTACCCAAAGTGGAAGGAATCATCATCGATTCACCTTTTTTCACATTAATACAAGGTCATAGAAAAAAGAAAGTCTGTGTGACAACTCAAGAAGGAATTGTATATATGTTTGGGTGGTAGAGAAAATAATGGAAAACAATTGAAGGAGAAAATAATATTCATTCGTCTCGATTTATGTGATAGAATTTTTTTTAAGAAAAAGGAGAAAATAATACTCCTCTATCCCAACTTTTTATTTTACTCATGTTCAATTTCACTTAATTAAGTATAAAAGTTTTAAAATGTGTATTTTAATTTGTATTTAACTATTAACAATCAAATTATATTATATAAATTGACCCGGAAGAAATACTCGAAATAATGTACTCAAGTTGGGTGGATGATGAATGAATGAGAGAAAGTGATGTATCAAGAAATTCAGTACTAAATAATGTGGCCACCGATGCTTGTGATTTGTGATTTTACCTAAAAACAGCCGTCACCATCCATTTTCTCTTCTTTTTTGTTTTCCTTATAAATAATTATTACAAGATAAAATCCAAAATGAATTATTTACGAAAGGCAAATCTGAATATTATATTCAAGTAAATTTAAGAAAGAATATTAATCAATTCAACTGGTGAAACACTACACATTTTGAAAGGTTTCCTCTTTTGATATTTTCTTTTTATATTAATAAAAGGAAATATGAAATAAGAACATTTTGACTCTATCCACGTATATGTCTAAAATACCGGAGTACTTGCAGTTTATAAGGGTGTTTTTAGTACGACAGATCTTATTTTACATTGAAAGTTTTTGATTATGGGAAATAAATATTTTCACAAAAAATATATACTAATAATTAATAAATAATAATATTAGAAAATTAAAGAGTAGAAAGTTAGGTACGCTATGTTGCTTATTTTTCTTATTAATCTTACCATTAATTTTCTCCCAGTTGATTTTATTATTACTTTTATTTAAGTTATTGTATTATCTTTTCTTGCTATTATTTAAGTTATTGTATTATCTTTTCTTGCTATTATTGATTTTGTTTCTCTATTATTTTTAACATGACTTCTTCTTTGTTATATTAATGTCTTTCACATGTTTTGATATTGATGTATATGAAGAAGAGACAATGAACTTTCAAGCAAATTATGAAACATTGATTCAAGAAAATATTTTTCCATATTAAGTGAACTATTGAGATTATTTTCATAGGATTATTTTCATAGTTCAAAATAAATAAATTGTTCAAAATTCAAAAAAATTATTGCGAGTTACTCCTTCATTTAATGAGGTTATTAACTACTTTATATTTTTTTGGAAAATAATGCTAAAATAATCCAAAATGCGGTAGTGACAGGAGCATTTTATTTATGTCATTAAAATCTTTTCATTTGTAAAACCCTAATACTTAATATGGACATGATGGTAGAAGAGTAGCCACATTATTGCTTAGTGGTTAACTGGACTCTCTTTGTCAAAATATTATATAAAATATATAGATTAAAAATTATTTATTATACATATATTTTTAATTTTAAACCCCTCTAACGAAATTTTGCGTTTCGTCACTACTTGAGGGTAGGGTTGGACATAAATATCGAAAAATCAAATCTAACTAATTAAGTTCTTCGATTTCTCAGTTCGATGTCGGTGTTAATTTTTTCAAAAAAATTTGGTTCTTTGGTTTGGTATTCGATGTAAGGGTCTCAGAATTTCGGTGCACCGAAGAACCAAATTGTTATTAAAAAAAAGATTAAAATTAAATTAATAATAATCATTCATGAACAAATCAAAGTAGCAACAAATGTACAATTTCATACTTGACTTCAAATATTAATTCACAAGAGGAATCTAAATATATTTTTATCAATGTATATTACGTAAAATAACCCATTTTCGTCCTTGTTTTTTTTTTTTTGGAGAAGTAGTTGAATAAAACCGAACCCACTGGAAGTACCATTTAACCTTGGATAATTGATCTGATAGTTTCTGCCCTTTTAACCTTGTAATAAGTACTATTCCATCTGTCATAATTTATTTGATTTACTTTTTTTTTTAGTTAATTCATAAAGAACGATTTATTTTTATATTAAAATATTTATTTTACCTTTAATGAAATGATTTACAGCCACATAAATTTCTATCATTTATTTTGGACCACAAATTTTAAAAATTTTCATTTTTTTCTTAAATTTAGTGTCGAATCAAACTACCTCATATATAATGGGATGAAAGAAATATTTATCTTTCACCAAGTCCCATTGCTTTATTGGTCAGTACTTACTTCCTCTCACGTCACATGGATATACAGAAACATTATCCAGTGATTTGTTTGATTAAATACTACTCGTAATTACCTAATCTGGCAAGTAAGTGTGGCAGTAAAAGTAATATGAAATTACTGAAGAAGTTGTTCGTACAGCTGTGTATGTATAAGGACAAAACGTGAATGAATGAATCTAATTCCTGTGAGGATATTTACGGTGTTTCGCGGATCCTATGCAAAGCAAAGAATCTAACAAAGTCATGTGCTGCACCTCTTCTTCTTCCGTCTTTCATTTGTATTTTACCTTTTATTTACTCCTACTACTACTACTATTTCCTAAACACTCCTTCCCACGTTCTCAATTATCGCGTGGGACACTTTTTTGGACCACTTTCGAGGATTCAGAGTCAAGATTTAAAATTTATAAATTTGAATTTTATAGGTCCGAAATTTGCTTCTGAATAGAAGTATAATAGATTGAACTTATCGACAACCAATAAGTAGATATTCCGTTCGATTTTTTTTTCAGGCCAGTTTGGGTGTAGTTTAACTAATTCCACAAGATATATGTCAACTCTCATCAACAACATGTACTAGATAATTTTGTTTTTCAAGGTTAGGATAGTTCATTCCATTTCAATTTATATGATATATAATATTTATGAGTTGTGATAAATAATTATATATTTAGAAATTATTTCAAAATTTTAATAATTTAAAAGATTATGAATAAATAGGAATAAAGAAAATTTCTTATTTAATTCTCCGTATCCGATAATATAAATTGAGAGGGTCAGCTCAGTCCCCACCTAATTAAAAACGCAAGTAATGTAATTCAACTCTATTTTATTTTGGACTGCCAACTTTGAAGTCTATATCAGTTAGTTTGCCAGACCAAATATAAAATTCAGTTTGTGTGGTCAAAATCAAATCAAGAGGGCTATTTTTTATTTTATATTTTGAAAAAGAGTTAAAAATATAAATAATTGTTTGTTTTTTCAATTAACAAAAAAGAGAATGAGAACAGGTTTTTATTATTATTATTCTGTCTCCACTATCCTTTCTTTATGTCTCTCTCAAAATTAAAGTAAATGTTTAGTACAAAATCTTGTATGTGTTGTACTGCATTATAATTGTAAATTGTTTATTCAATATAAATAATTTAATAACAGAGAGTGGACAAAAATAGAAGGTTAGGTATTATTATTAAAATAAAGTATGACGGCCTAGGTGATGCAATCAGTTCCTATTATTTTAACAATTTTACATATGACCTTATTATAATATATCGAATTGAAGGTTGGACATGAAGGTTACACATGTGGATTGGTTAATTTATTCTCGTACTTAAAAAGTTTATTGTATAATGTTTTAAAAAATAATTTCTATTTTTGTACTCCATCCTCTGACAAAGTAAACAATAATAGAAACTAGCTGTAGAAACGACTAAATCTAGTAAAGACACTTTGACCCTTAGGTTTGGCCGTAGATATTTGTAATCATCTTGAAGATAATTTTAAATTTTTAAAAATAATTTTGTAGAAAATTTCAAGTGTATACTGATTCTAAAAAAGTTCAAATAAAATCTCATCTCTGAAACGTCAAATAAAATAAAGATAAATAACTTTGATAAAATCAATTCATAATATCGATAAAATCAAACGAAATTAATCTTCATATGAAATTAAAATAAAAGGTACTTCTTATTAGAAAAATAATTTACTTCCATTTAGTGCTTTGTTAGATATATAATTGAACAACTATTTTGTACTTTAACAAGATAAGAATGAGATTGTAGATACATCAACCTCTTCAAATTTCGTAGATAAGATATGGTATGTTGATGTTCAAAATTCTAAAGATACGTGTAAGGGATTATTGAATAATTCGAAAAAGTTTGTTGTCCATAATTAAATAAGAAAAGTTGAATTTGGTTAATGAAACATTTAGGAAAATTCAATGCATAATGAATCAAAATGTCGTGTTAGATGAAATTTGAAGGGAAAATGGTCTGAAATATATTCGAATTTTGATCGAAATTATTGTTATGATACCAAACTTTGGAAAGGACCTTTTAGCCCCTACACTATTTAATAGTGCATTTAAAGGTATATATGTGCCCACGTGAACATAAAAAATAATGCATAATTATAAATAGTAATGTGTCCACATGGACACATATATATCTTTAAAATATACTATTAAATAATTCATGTGGTAAAAAATACACTATTAAATAGTTCATGGTGGTAAAAGATCCTCCATAAAGTTTAGTATCGTAATAGCAATTTTGGGCAAAATTAAAATATTTTTCAAACCCTTTTTCCAAACATGAATAATAGTGACATCTATCTATGTATAGATATAGAATAACAAGTGTATAGGTTTACCAATTAAATACGTCCTTTAAGGGTTTTGTTAAGTCCTTCTCACCATAACTAGGCATTGATCTGTGACACATATAAGTAGTCATGAGAAGTGATTCAAAGGACAAGCAATGAGTGTGACAATTCATCACTTTCCTACAAAACAAAACAATCCCATTTTGTACATATATTTACTTTCCCTCTTTTCTTTTCACTCAACTTTTTCAACAGTATTACAACAAAAAAGAGAACATTGACTCGTGCTTCTTATGTGCACTACCTTATCAGATGACTTGTCTCCTACTTGTCCTAGAGACTATTTTATTTACCCCATGGGTCATGGACATAGATTTTCACTTTTCTCCAAATTTCTCTTAGTACCAATTTGCCTGTAAAAGATTGATTTCACTTTCAATTTTTTGAAGGTGTATTTAAGTACATTTAGATACCGTCTGCCTATAGACTTTGATTTAGATTTTCAACTATATTTTTATTATTATCTATTTGGCCATGAATTTTGATCAAATTTTAAAGATCTAATCTTCAATATTTTTTTTCAAGGGTAATTTTTGGATTTGTAAGACTTCCCACTCATAAAGCAACAAATTTTTATAAGTAAAATGCATGTCCAAACACTGCTTCAAAAACTTAAAATTTCATATTTCAACTTCAAAAAGACCATAGTAGTTGGACTTTTGTTACAAGAAAATAAAAAACAAACGAATAATAAATTATATTTCAAATACTGCATGAGAAGTTAGTACCCAAATGTATACAAGTTACAATGAGAGAGAAAGGGCCAAATTGGCAGTTCATAGTCAGAATAAACTAGTAATACCAGTCTAGTTGAAAAGCTTGCCGATCAGTTAGTATTGGACAAACTAATGAGGAGACATATTTTCCAAAACTTTTTGTCTACTCTTTTTTTTTGCTTCTAATATTTTTTTTCTGGGTTCAAACCAAGAGTTTTAGGAAATATATGGAGTATTAAGAATATCAACCCTTTACTCTTCACAAATTATATTAAAAAAAACACAAATAGAAATATGGCAAGTCATGATGGTCAAGAGGGTCTCATGAGTGAGTGATGGAAGCCATTTTCTGAGGACCAATTTTGAGGTCTTACTATCTGCTGAGGGAATCCTGATGATGCTGCAGCAGCTGCAAATATCTGAGGAGGAAAATTGGATTGCCACTGTGAAGAACCATTGCTCGTCGCCGCAAGCGATAAATCTCCTACATTTGTACCTCCAATTCTTCCTCCATTGCTGCCACTTGGAAATTGAATCTGTAACATGCCACAACAAGTTTAAAAGAACAAGCTAGATTTGAAAAGAAAAAAGAAAGAGTGCATTACTAAAGAGGATATTCACTTGATAATTTGATGAGGCGAATTGCGGTGGAAACATTTGAATCATATGGGATTGATCACCAGGTCTCATAAATTGGCCAAACCGTTGCACTTGACTATTATTATTATAATGCTTCAAGGAAACTGGAGAATGCAAGTGCGTCTGGCTTAAAAGTTGCAACGTTTCTGTTTCATTGTACCCGTTTTCTCTTCTTCGAGCATCGATTAAGGCAGATTGCTTCTGGAAATTAAAACATGTTGCATAAGAAGAAAGATAAAACTCACAAGGAACACTAGATATAAACAATTGATCGTGTAAATATACCTCAGGCCTTAAACCATGGCGCTGCCAATCAGTATCCAATTGCATTGATGAAGAATTTTGACCTCTATTATCCCCCAATTCTCGACTTCCTTGCTTTGAACTTGAACCACCCAAACTTAAATCCAGATTGTGATCAGACGCAGTATCGGAAGATTCTGGGAGACCACATCAATGAATCTTCTGTTTGAATAATCACATCAAATCACAAAATGGAAAGCAAATAAAAGCAGTATAGTACTATTTACCAAGTGAGTTTAGTTCATTTTCATAAATGCTTGGATCAAAATTTGTAACTGCATCCTTCCCGTTACACTTGATGGCAGCTTTATCATAAGCTCTGTATTAACCAAAAAAAAAAAAAAAAAAAAAGAACTACGTTAAATATTCAGTAATTCAAAAGGCCTAACAAGCAATTGAGGTTAAGTGGAAGAATAAATTCCGCAGCGCAACCACATACCTGGCAGCTTCAATCTCAGTATCAAAGAGCCCCAAATAAACGTACCTATTCAAAGAAAGAACAAAAGTTACTAATTGACATCTAAAGGATTTATTCCTTTGAAAATGGATTTCACCATACATAAGAATAATAATATGAGAATAGGAATATTTTTTTTATATATATTCTTTTTACTTTTTGCCTAAGAACTGTCCCATTCTAGCTTCCCATCTTCCACATTTGTGCAAAGTCACTCCTCTATACTTGGAGCTTCCCCTCGGAAAACCAGTACTTTGTCTTCGGAGCACATGCACAAATTCTTCCTTTGTTAAACTTGTCATCTGTATCATACATTAAAAAAGTATAAGATTTTTTTTTTATTTTTTCAATTTGATGGTGTCTACTAAACTCTTGGCACCAAAATATAAAGCAAACAACTATGAAGACAAGGAAAAAATACTGTTCACGATTAGACGAGTATTGAACAAAAGTACTCCAACTAGACAGGCACAGAGAAATAAAATCAATTCGAAAAAAGGAACATCATAAAACACACACTTTTTCCTAATCAGTCACACTGATCTGATCATGGTATTACCTGTTTTAAATCGGACTCATAATCCTCTAAGCTAAAGTTTATGTCGGCTTCTACTCCCCGGAATTTGATGGCAGCCCTATCGTATGCCCTGTATATTTTATTTTAAAAAATAAATTTAAGCAAAGAAATTTCAACTCTAAGATTGTGAGTTTAAATTTAACAAAAATTATAAAAGGTGTCTAAGAAGCAGGAGCTCACCGAGCTGCTGCATGAGCAGTATCAAATCCACCTACACAGAATTCAGAAATGATAAAAAAGGAGATTCCGTTAAATAAAGACCAAATTAATTTTCTATTACAACAAATGATTAAAAAAAATGCTTAATTGAAGATTATTAAATACCTAGATAAACTTGTTTTCCACAATCCCTGTAAGATTATTAAAGAAAATTAAAAATGAAGAAGTCCAAATTTTAAGCTGAAGAGAAAAAATAATTTTCAGTAAAATGGCTCACCATATATGAGATTCCCACCGGCCAGTTCTCCGGTAGAAGGTAACTCCACGGTACTGTGAGCTTCTAGACCTTGGTCCACGGCGGCTCTTCTTAATAGGCTGCTGCTGTTGTTGCTGTTGCAGCTGAACCATATCTACAGGCATCGCCAATCCCGTGTGGCCAAGTGTCTCCGTTTGGTAAAATTTAACTCCAACCCAGTGAGCTCTGGGAAAATTCGGGGATCCATTTTCAGCAGCAGCAACAGCACCCATTTCAGACTCATCAACCGGAAAAAACTGGCGGGTCACCGGCTGTTCTTCATCGCCGTTACCCGGACCCACCATCGAGAACCCAAAAATTTTGCTTGGAGGAGTACTTCTCTTTTTCTTCCCTCTTTCTCCATCTAATTCCTCTTCAGAAATATCATCAACAGCTACAGCCGATGAACTTGAATTCGAAACGGATCCAACCCGTTTACCTTTCTCATCATCGCATTCAAACTCTATCGGAGTAGAACAACCTTCTTCTGATTCATTTAGATCCCACATTTCTCTCTACAAAAAATACCCAATCCAAAATCTCAAAATTATAAAACAGAAAACAGTTGAAAAAATTTCAGATTTTTTTTTTATGTGTGAGGTGGGTGGTTTTGGCTATTGCTACAAAAGGACTTGTTTTTAGTTTCCTAGACTTTTAAATATTCTCCTCTATTTCTCTCTCTATCCCTCCCTCTAGTTGTATTCTTTTCTTTCTCTCTGTCTGTCTAAAATAGATGCGTGGAGTTGAATATATATATATATAGATATATAATATAATGATGATAAAATGAAAAAGCTTTGTGTTGAGTATATTGAAAGAACATGAAACCTACGACTTATAGAGAGGTTAATAAAGTTGTTGGAAGATGGAGAAAGATAAAAAAAAGGTTAGTGGAGAGAGAGAGATAGGGTTAGATATGATAGATATATGTTTCCCACTATTAACTACTTGTAGTATTTCACTTGATTTTGTACCATTCCTCTCTTAGCTCTCAATACAGGCATGGACTAGCCCACTTTTAGAATACTACCTAAAAGCACCCATGGTAATATTTATATAGAAAAATTACCACTTATTATTTCAATTAAATTAATAAATTCACTTAACATGTTCTATCAGTATCTATCTATTTATCTCTGAATTAAAAATAAGATCTACATATACTTTGTGATATTGTATATATTTTAAATTTTGATGTAAATATTTGGTGCGAACCAATTATTCTAACCCCACCTTACTTTTTTTAGTCCCTACTCCCTAGTAACTTGGCTTTTTACTCTTGTTCAATCATTCATTAATATACTTTTTGCTTTTGTATCTTAACTTGTTCATTCACCTTCTTTTTTTCTACTTGTAGTGCTGTAGTCTAGCGTTTTTAACCAATCTCATTACACGCTTTTATGAAAGGAGAACTGTGTGCCAGCAGTAACTTTACTGTTCTCAAAATCTAGCTATATCTGATGATATTTTCTTATTGGTTGCCTTTTCCTTTCAAAGAAAAAAAACAAAATTATTTTATAATTTAAAAAAAAAAGAATTTTTTTAATCTTGTTGTTTAAATATATTAAGTAAAATATTACAAAAAAAAGAGATATTATTTTTAAAATAAATCTTTAAAAAATTAAGATAAATAAATTAAAATCGATGAATAGTATGTGGTACAAAAAAGAAACGTCTCTTTCTTAGGCAACTTTCCGACGTTAACCAAATCGAAAAGCATTTTCCTCTCCAACCACTCATTGATTTTTCTTTGTTGAATATTATTATTATATTAATATATTTAACAAAATATCTAGTAATGGAAATAGACTGAATGGATGAGTTTGAGTTACTACTCCATTTCCGTTATTAGGTTACGCTAATTGTCATTTCCTTTTCCTTCATCCAATCCCACGTTAGACAATTCCTCTTTATCTCTCTCTAACATTTCCTTTTCTTACTCTTTTACTACTTTTATTTATACAATTGTCACGTGTAATTTTTTTCTTAAATATTAATAATTATTACTATCTTTGTCTATTTTTAATTATCATAATTTTTTTTTTAGAATCAAATAATAAGTATTTTGATTAATATTTTACGAATTATATTGATATGTAAAAAATTATAATTTATAATATTTTTTATATAGTTTTTCTAATATCTAAATTTTTTGTTTAAAATTTATCAAATTAATGTAATCTAATTTCGTTTTGAAAGTTAGTCAAATTGACTTTCTCAAAACGCAATATGACAATTAAAAGTGGAAGAAGAGAGTATACATTATATTATTTTTCTCGTATCAATATGATGAAAAAGTATATTTATCTTAAATTATAAATCAAAATCACATCATTTAATTCCCAAAAAGAAAAAATGTGACAACCAAAATTAAAATAAAAAGAGTATTAAATTTCAAATACACTCATAAAATTTTTATTCAAACACAACTTTAATTTATTTTTTAGATTCAATAATATTATAGTGGGAGTTCGGTTATGAAAAATTTTCGAACTTTTACTTCAAAATATTCATAAAAACTTAAAAACTACTCCAATTTATTATATTTTTTTATTAAAAACAATTATTTCTTTCGATTTCACAATAACATAATGAAACGTGTCGAAATGCGATGGGACTATCCAACTAGACCCTTGGATTAGTGATTTTCTTTTACAACTAGATTCATTGATTTTGTTTTCACCTTGTTTTTTACTATATAGGAAAATGGGGATAGGAAGTAAGGGGTATATTTGGAATAAAAATTATTGTGAGTCAGTCAGGTCCACAACAGAAGAGAGAAGAGGTTTGGTTTCAGAAAAGGAAATTGGAATAATAGCAATAAAAGGCAAAACTTTCCAGAAATGTCTAATCCAAGAGTACAGGAGTGGGCCCACCCATTTCCTCATTTTGCTCTTTCAACTCACCAACGCTTTTCACGCTTTATAAATAATAATCACCACTCTCACTTCTATGGCGCGTGCACTACAATTCTTGATTTTTTTTTCTCCACACCGACTTGACGGATCCTCGTAACGCCACCACTTTCTGCAGCTACTTCTCTATTTTATTTATTTGTGATGAAACTGCATATTATGGTTTGTATGTAATCATATTATATATCATATAAAAAAAAACTCCAGGCCTCGATATGTAACGCCACAATAAAGTAGAATTTCCTTTTAATTTGTTTATTTTCAAAATTAACTTTTTTCTTTTAGAAAAAATTGTAATTTTTATGAAAAGTTATGATTTTTATGAAAAATTATTGCTTTTATGAAGGATTGCGACTTTAATGAAAAATTATGACTTTTATGAAAGGTTGTAACCTTGTGAAGGTTTGTAACTTTTTCAAAGAGTTGTGACTTTTTCGATAAGGCACAATAAATATTTATTCATACTACTCTTTATTATTTATAAATAGAGAAATTTCCTTTCATTTTAAAACTACGAAAATTCTAAACAACTACTTCTTCTTCTGCACAATTAACTTCAACAACGATTATTTATTTATTAGAAAATTTAATATCATCGATTCATGTTCATTTGATTTCCCAAAAAATATCAAATTGTAACACTTCCTGAAAGCAAAAGGATAAATTATAAAATCAAATTGAAGATGATTGAAGGATAAATGATAAGATATTATAATTATCACCTTCCTTTACTTTATAAATGTTACTTACTTTGTAATATTATATGTAAGATAATATAGTGTATTAATTGTAATGATTGATAGGTTTTAAATATTATTTTATAAATTTTGTGCTATTAAATTCTTTAGCGAGGCACGGTGATTTTACTAGTCATACATACTTTAGAGCACGGCTATATGAAAATTGTTTTTAACTCAAAAAATAAAAAATTAACTGTAAATAATTTTTAATTAAAAAATAAAAAATAGGAGAGACCTGTTTTTGATTTTTAAGTTTTTTAGAGTTATTTTTAATCTATTTTAAGTTATTTTCAATCATGTCAAACACTTCCAAAAATTTAAAAATAAATTTAACCAACCTTTTAGTCAATTCAAACCGAGTCTCAATTTAACACTTAAAGTTATTAATAATTAGACTGATCAGTATGAACTTTTTATATGAACATTTTTGTCCTTAAAATCAAGACCACTTACCTTTTGGATATTTTTTTTCAACTTTTGTTCCTAAGTTTGAGAACTCTAAAGCTACGTATTTGAAAACACTTGCTTCCATTCGTAAAAAAAACTTGATCAAATACATTCAATTTCTAAAATAAGTAGTCCGTAGTATTTTTTCTTTATAAAATAAGCAATTTAACCTTTTAGATGATTATCAAACAAGCTTTCAAGGGCACAAATGATGACGTTTTTTTTAAAAAAAAATATTTTATTATTTTAACAAAAATCACGTCAATTAAAAAACAATAAGTACAGTGTCTAGTTTATTAACCTACTTATATTTAATAAATACTTCTTGAAAATTGAACATGATTGAAAATCTGGAGTATAAGGATTATAGTTGGAAAATAATAACGTTTATTTTAAGACAAAATCTTTCTATTAAGATTAACTCAGAGGCGGACCTTCGGATAGAAATACATGTGCACTTATTAATTTCGGAAAAAATTATATATGTATATTTATTTTAAGAAACTGACATAAATTAGATATAATTAACCATGCACTCATAAATAACATTAGATTTGTCATTGTGTTGCTGGTACAAGCTAGAGGAATCACCCCGAAACCCGAAATTGAATTTAGCTATTTATTATTTTTATTTTTAAAATTTATCTTCGAGCTCATATTTTGTTTGCCTCTGATTACACTTATATATTTTGATACATAAGGAATAATATGCTCCTTCAAATTCATGTTAAGTAAATTATTATGACCTTTTTTCATATATCAAAATAAGTGAATAATTCAAAATTTTAAAAAAATATTTTAGCCTTTTTTCCTTCTTCATATTTATCATTGATTTGGTGAGATTATTAATTATTTATATTTTCTAATTTAATATTTGGGTATAATAGGTAATATTTAAAAGTAATATTTAAGTCATGTCATTAACTTTTTTTTTGAAAAAAAAAAGTGTATCAAATCTCAACGACTAGAAAGAATATAAAGTAGCTCAAATTAAAACCCTAGTATAGGTTTACAAAATTAATGGGTAGATAACTAGCTGTAGGTGGTGTTTTGAAGGAAGAGAGATTCTAAGCTTTATTGATGCCCAAAAGCCTAAATTATTTCATAGATAAATATTAAACCAGACGCTGTCTTTTATAGTATATATTACTTTCTATATCCAATAATAATCGTTTACTTTTGACTTTATATAGGAATTAAGAAACTGCAAATGATACAAGTAGTTTTATTAAATCACTCTTATAATTTATAAGTCATCTAAATATTAAAAATGAATAGTATTTAATAACAAAGATAAAATAAACACAATATATATGGTAAATTATTCATTAATTTTATAAATTAGATAAATATAATTTAATGTCTCAAAATATACTGAAAATATTATTTAGCAAGTCTATAATCCCTATTGTTTGGTTCCTTTAAATATACTTTTAATGACTAGTATAATGATAGCAGATTAAACATTTATATCTTATTGTCATTAAATTTCATAGACATTTTTAACAATAAGTTGGGAAAATATCATTGTCGAATAGTCCTTTTATTAAATAATTCACGTAATATAATCCAACACTTTGAAAGCACGACGAGATAATTTTTTTCTCGACTTTGTATTATTTGGTATTCCAAAAATAAGTAATTTTATTGCTGTCACGTGTATATCCCATAAAGAAAAATTAAATTGTTTCCCCTTATACCTTGAAGAAAATGAATAATGTTGGCTGGAATTTTGATTCTCTAATTAAGCTTTCCCTTTTGGATATAAAATTTCGGAATTTGGTAAAAAGCGAAGGAGTGATCCATGTAGACGGATCCATCTGCAGATAAGTTTGGGGGCACGTGTAATGTGTTCGTTAGATTACCCTTTTGAGTATTTCAAAATAATCGGTTCTTATTTATATTTCATAAATACACGTTACTCCCTTTATCCCTAATTATTTGTTCACTATTTTTTATAGTTATTTTTAATTACTTATTTATTTTAACAAATAAAAAAAGGACAATTTTTTTATCTATTATACTCTCAATTAAATGACTAATTACATTAAAAAAGGTAGAACTTTTCGTCCATTTCATAACTAATAGGGATAAAATGATAAACTCATTATGTCATTAATTGTTTTCTTAATAGGTGTATCAATTGAAAAGTGGACAAGTAAATAGAGACAGAGGGAATATTTAATACTTTTCCGATGGAATGACCCGAGAGACCTTTGTACGTGACTTCATTTGTAAGTTAAACCCTTGTACTTACGATTTTATCAATTGAACCCTTTAATTTATTGAAACACAATACTTTAAACACCTTTTACCATTGACCGAACTTATGTGGTATTACTGAATTGAAAAAAATACGTCATCACATGCATTTTAAAGCAAGTGAGTTTAGAATATTTTATATTAAAAATATTAATTTTGTTTTTTGAAAAATGAAAAACTAATAAAAAAAAAATAAAAAAATAGGAAGAAGCTATCTTCTTCCCACCTTCCCACCTTCAACCCACCACCCCACTCCCAACTTTCAAATCCACCCCTCCTTCTTCTACTTCTTCTTAACACTCCCTGGACAAACCTTATTCTACCCCTAAATGCTCTCTCAGAATTTCCTTTTTTTTTAATTGCAAATTAATACACTTTCCGGTTACTTCTGTTCGACACATTTTCACTCTTGAAATTATAATTTCGTGAGTATCTTTTGAATCTTGTATGTCTAATGTGAAGTGTGATATTGGATATTGAAAAACTCGATTGATAAGCTTGAGGAAGCTTGAAGAACAATAAATAGGTTTTGTGAATTTTTGAAATTAATTTAAAATTGTGATGAGATTTATTGGGTTTGTGCTTGTGAACTTGTAATGTAAAATTAAAATAATATAGACAAGAATTTTATTAATTTGGCATGAATTTGTGTCTCAATTTTAGAGCAAATATGAAGAACATAAAGTTCAACATTTTCAGTACTATCTGCAAAACAATATTTTTTTCTTTTTTAATATTTAATAACTTATGTATCACTAAAAATGACATGAAATATCATGGGTAAATTAATGAACACACGCACATCGGACGAGAAAATGATTTAAATTATTGTGTTTCAGTGAGTTCAAGGGTTCAGTTGGCAAAGTTATAAATATAAGAGCCCAACTTATAAACAAAGTCAAGTAGGAGAGTCTCTCATGCCATTCCATCATACTTTTTCTATTCACTTTTACTTGTTACTTATTCCTAAAATATATTTCTATTTTTATTTGTTACTTTTGATATAGCAAAAAAAGACAATAAATATTTCCATAGTTTATCCTCTGTATTAAATATTTATTTTTCAACACATCATTTATCAGACAAGTTTGGTAAAATATTATATTATTTAACAGGGAGTACTCTCTCAATTCCATATTAGTTGAATTTGTGAGATAAATACACTTTTATTAAGAAAAACATTTTAAAAAACGTAAAATCTAAAATAATGACAAATACAAGAATAAGGGAGTTGTTGCTACATTTTTTTAATTAATTTCAATTTTTAAAATTAAGATGAACTTGATTAATTTGACATTTAAAAATTAAAGTTTATATTCAAAATTATATGAAAAATACTTAAAATTTTTCTCATATTAATTATATAATGGAAAAATATCTTAAAAGTATTGGTTGATGTTTATTATTTGACTCTAACAAGAAAATTTTAACAAATATTTAAAGATCGATGGACTATGATTTTTCTGCTCTAAATTTTCAAATTGGCATTTTGTTTACGTATGATTTTTAGCTACGGATGAAATATTAGGTGAAAAATTAAGTCCTCGTCAAGAAAATAAAAAATTCAGATATTCAATTAATTGTATTAATAACATTATCCGATACTTAAGCTAGAGAAAATGAGGAAAGAAGATATGTCCACCCAGAATAAAGTCTCGTCAAAATTTAAGTTACCTTTTCTCTTTAAAATCTAGATTTTGATTTTAAAATAAGAAATAAATATGAGACTTGAGAGAGTGAGTTCCTCTTCATTTTTCTTCTCTCCATTTCTCCAAGTTTTAGTTTAGATTAGAGACACATATCATATTTTAGAATTAATGATTAAAATCTAATTAATTAAAGCAAAGTTCTAATTATAGTAATTTTTTTTTCCATATATTTGCTTCTTAAATATTTTTACAATTCATTATATTTTTCTTAAATATATTTAAAACTTTTCCTTACTGCCCTGCATACATATTTAAAACTTTTATTGAATAATTTTACTTTTTTTCTAAAAAAGAATTTGTAATACAGTTAAACGTTTTTATTATTCTAAAAGCTACAATGTCTATAGAGCAATATTGACTTCATTTAGGAAGTAAGAAAGAATTTAAAATTGAATGACAAAATTATTTTACTCTTAAAATTTAAAAAAAATGCCAGGTTACAATTTTTAATTTTTATTTGGTAAATATTATTTGAGAAATGGTAAACGTTGGGAAAAAAAGTAAAAAATCAGCAAAAAATTACTCAAGTAATTAAGAAAAAAAATTATTTTTAATATATTTAGGAAAAATATAATGTAAATATAGAATTGTTGGATTGCGAAAGTATTTTAAAATGAACATATGAAAATAAATAATCATGGTTTGGATTTTGCTTTAATTAATTAGATCTCAACCATTAATTATAAACTATGACGCGTGTCTCCAATCTAAGGTAGAGCTCGGAGAAAATGTAGAGGGGCCGGATCCATTTGGGTGAGAGAAAATAAGCTCACGTATAGTTAGGGGTGTGCACTATTCGGATTAAACTGCATAATCAAACCAAATTTTTATTTGGATTGGTTTTTTGGTTTTTTCGGATTGATTTTGGATTAATAAATTACTTTGTCTGATTTTTTGGTTTGGTTTCATATTTTAAAAAAATAAAAACCAAAAAAAAAAAAAAAACGAACCTTATATATATATATATATAATGTTTAGGCTTAGAATTAAGTTGGAGTTAACCACTTTTGTCCCTTTTTGGTTATTGTCTTTCATGATAGTTATGTTTATATTTTATATTTGAATTACATCTATAGTAGGTATACTTATAAGTATTGTGTTTTAACTTTTACTTATGATTTATATTAGAAAGTATATTAAGGGATTAATTATTATTACTTTGGTTATATATGTTTTTAATTATTGACATAACCGAATAGTCAAACCGAAAAAAGCCAAACTAAATAGAGGAAAATTAAACCAAACCAAATTTATTTTTGATTAGATTGGGTTACACTTTTACAAAATCAAAAACTGAAAATTCAAATCGAATAATAT
Organism: Solanum bulbocastanum; assembly: GCA_037074985.1. Lineage (NCBI taxonomy): Eukaryota > Viridiplantae > Streptophyta > Magnoliopsida > Solanales > Solanaceae > Solanum > Solanum bulbocastanum. The sequence continues at coordinate 36,239,666 of CM073598.1, read as the reverse complement.
AAAATCAAATTGAAAAGTCGAATGCACACCCCTCGTATAATGAAATTGGATTTTTAATTTTTATCGGCCACGTGGCATCAATATGAGAAATATTTGCACTTACAACAAAAACAAAAGAGGTACTAAGTTTAAGCATGTAAATTGCCAAATCTTGCAAATTTATGACTTCTCTTTTGACATATCATCATGCTTGATTTGCGCTTCTTTTTTATAAATTAATAAATAAATTACTTAATAATTTTAAAAGATTGAATTTTTTATATTCGCATATCTTGGGGGTAATTATTAACTTCTACGCCTCACATTTTGACATTGTAAAAAGTGCAGTTCGTTTATTATTTCATTTTTAATACAAAACGGTAAAGAAAAATTCTAAAAATTATTAATCTTTACATTTCCATAATAATGTTCTCTTGTAAGGTTTAGACATGATAAAGTAACAGTAAACCTTTTTTTTTTTGTGTTTTATACAAATCTAAATTATACATTAATTTTTTTTTTCCAACTCGAGTACATTGCATTTTGCAAATAAATTGGAAATATGATGTATTTTGTAATATTATACTTAGAATTAAAAGCACATAATTTCATCAGCTCTTTGTCCAACTAACCTTTTGTTGTAATTTAATTGTTTTATCCTATTATTTAGTGTTAATTATATTTTATTTATAATAAGAAAAGAAATAACATTATCTCCAAGTAAGTGCTAAATAATACCCCCACCCCCACCACCAAATAGAGAGGAAAATGTGGACCCAATTAGACTGCCCAATATTCGGATTTCCAACAAAACCCAATTAGAAATGGGCCCGTCGGTCTAATAATGGAGTGCGACGAGGCTCTTCTTAATTTCCTATAATACGAAATACTTGCTTTGTGATTCTCCAATTTTCGTAGTTCGATTTAAGAAAAAAATATTTTATATTAATGTATATTGTTAGATAATTTTTAGGTAAAAATTGCTTTTTCTGTTTTTGTGTTGAGGTTTGTTTCTTTTGATATATGAAACTTATATTTTAAATTTGAGCTTATTTGGTTGTTGAAATTTGAAAAATATAATAATTATTTTTTTGGCAGAAACTTTTATGGTCGTGTGTCTGAAATTTCAAGCCTATTATTGTATGTAGTTTAGTCATGCATTGATAACTAAACTGCAAACTTGAAATAAATTAAAATGATGTTTAATAAGTTTGTTAGATTTGTTTTTTTTTTGATAAATTGATGATTGTGATTAGTTTTTTTTTTAATGATATATGAAACTTATATTTCAAATTAGAGCTTAATTAAATTATATTTTGAAAATTTATAATTTATTGAAAATATTATAATAATTATTGAAAATACATTTACTCTATGCACCTCCCAAGTTATGTGACACATATAAAATTTGAAGTCAATCAATTTCTATTATTTTTTTTACCATACTTTTTAAAAATAAATATTTTAATGTTTTTTTAAAGTTGTTAGATATTTTGATTTATTGTAATTTTTTAAATAATAAGTATTGATTATTTTTAATTATAATTATTGAGAATTGTTTATTGAGAGTGATTTATCCTCTTTCCTACTCATGTTTATAGCCCAGGCCCACATTTGCAGCCCTTGTTCCATAGCTCCTGATGATCTTTTAACTAATTAAATAAATAAAAAGTTCTTTAAATTTTGCTGCTTTTAGGCCCACTTATTCTTTAATCTTCATAATTATATATTGTACTTCTAAAGTTACAAGTATTTGATTTAAAAATCATTAAAACCCTACATGAAAAATCAACGTCCTCCTCCTCGAAGAGCCCTGCATCCCTATTTCTTTAAAGAAACCTAATTCTGCTAAAATAAATGAAAAAAACATTCAATCAAAATGATTGTAATATAAACAGTCGTCTGGTGTGAGCCGTGAGGTATAAAGTATAATAAATTCAGCATAAAATGTAGGATTATTTTACCTAATGTTCGGTCGGAGGTATTAGGTATCCTTGAATTATTTATCTTACAATTTTTGTCATAGTGATGAGATGAGTTTTATCATATATTTGGTGGAATAACTTATACCAAGTATAGCTTATTTTAGGATTAATCATCTCAAAATAATTTGTTTCCAACCAAATGGCCCCGACAACTTTGTTTGGATGAATGTTTCATATTGTTTCATAATGTATCTAATCGTATTGTACTGTATCGTACTATATTGTTTGATGAATACAATGTTTGGATAGCTTATACTGTTCTTCGTCGTTACATAAACCTACAAAAAGTAGGGTATGGTAGAGCTAATACGAAAATGTAAGATAAAAGATGAAATGTAATTATTAAATAATAAATAAAGACAAAATGAGAAGAAAATATTAAGGTAATGACGCTATCAAACAATACAATAAAATTTAAATAATAACAAAAATAAATATTATAAATAAACTAACAATACAATACAACGCGTAACAGTCATCCAAACAAAGTGTAAATGAAAAATTCTCAGAGACAATGCAGATAAAGTTGCAATTGGCTCTCTAACCTTGGGCGTTCGGATAGTCATTACTCATTACTACTCTCTCCGTATATTTTTATTTGTCATAATATATTTTTCGAAAGTCAATTTGATTAATTTTCAAAATATAATTAGATTACATTAATTTGATATTTAACAAAAAAATTAGATATTCAAAAACTATACGAAAAGTACTATAAATTGTAATTATTTGCATATCAATATGATGAAAAACTGCATCGTAAAATATTCATAAAATTTTTTATAGTTTGACTTTAAAAATGAAAAAATTGACAATTAAAAATAAATAGAGATAGTATTATTTTGTAATATGATGATAAAATTAGACCATAAAAATACGACACGTCCCGTTGGTTAAGAATGTCCTCAAAATTCCCTGTGCATAGGTAGTAAACTAAGTACTATATAGTACTATTTCTTTTGTTCGTGGTTTTCAAAATACTTGGCACGTTATCTTTCTATAGGTTTAATGAAATATTGATTAAGGTGTACTAAAGGAAAGGGAAAGATCTCTATAGTATAATTGTCATTAAATTAGGTCTAGTAAATTCAAGACAACTTAAAGATTAGTAGGACCAGTGCAGCTGTGATTTGTGGCATCAGCTCTTTTGCCAGTATTACACGTATGTATATATAGCAATTGTTTGCACAATGGCCTTTTCTTAGGTTGGCTAATACTCTAAATTAAGCTAAATTTATTCTCTAATTAACACACATAAATAGTGGTGACAAATGATCAAAAGTTCGTGTTGAATTTCGACGCATCAAAATAGGTTTAATCAATAAGTTGATCATTAGCTAATTCTAACGAAAACTTTGTTTGATAAAAATAAACTGAATCAAGATAATAATTGTTACAACTTAGATCGTCGTGATTGGCACCCACACTAACATTCCGGTGGGAGAACCACTATTACAACCCAAACCAAAAACTAAAGCATTTAAGTTACGGAAGCAAGTTAAATAGCTAAAAACTGAAGTTCCCATAAACTTCAAAAATATTTAATGACTAAACAATGCGGAAAATACACCTAGAATCAGAAAGTCAATGTATCAAAACATCTAACAAGATCCACAAGTCTAACAAAAAGGGTACAACCCTAAACTAATGAACTAATAACTAACTAGAAAATCTAAGTCTGAAATATGGACATAGACAGAAAGAGAATTCATGGAACTGGCTCACCCTTAAATTTGAATGATCAGTGATCTTCTTAGCAAGGTCTGTCAATAGCCGCCTGAAGATGCCATGTACTCAACAAAGAAAGAGCAAGTGCAGTATTAGTACACAACCACAGTGTACTAGTATGATCACACGACTATCCCACTAATTGTAACATGCATAAGTCAATACAACAATATATACTCACATGCATATATCGAACATATACAATATCATCATCATTTTACGAACAACGAACAGTTTCACATTTCTCAAGATACACAATTATATCAAATCATTGGCCCTCTCATGGAACTCAAATCCAAACTGTTAGCATACCGAAACGTGGTACCCGATCCAATGATTATGCCGGAATGTAGCAACTGATCCCATAATTATGTCGAAACATGGCAACCGATCCAAATTAGTGTGTCGGAACGCAACACCAGATTCATTCAACAAGCCACAATCACAATCACAAAGTACATTCTCATAATTATACAATCAAGTCATGATTCATGACATTCATCATTCATATATCCTCATTTAAAATTAATGTGATCAATAATACAACATTCACATTCAAACAGGTATTTTAAGGGAGCAAAAACAAACATACATCACACAATCATAGAATCACAATCATCACCTACCTCAAAACAAGTTTGAAACCCTAAGAAACTTGATTCTTCCATTTCCGTATTCGTTTCGCTTGTTCTTGGTCTACAAACAATCAATATAATATGAGAATCAATAAACAATCACTAATTACCTGGATTACTAACAATTCTAACAACTCTAGATCATACTCATGATCTCACCACCCAAATTAGGGCTTTTCCAACCAAAATTCTCAAATCAAAACTCTTCCCCATCGATATTTATCCATTAGATTATGTTCTACGGATCGAAAAATGAATTCGGAAGAATAGTGGAAAACTGTTAAGAAAAGCTCTGGGTTAGTTCCTTAGCTCTTGAGTTTGAAAGTTACAGAATAAAACCTCTACGCGGCACCAACCCCGCTACGGCGGCCCCACCCTGGTGACAGAAATCCCGCCTTAGCGGTTTGCACAGAACCAGTGACCTATTTTAATAATTCTAAGACCCCATTTCACAACACACCTTCGGCCAACGACACTCAGAAATTACCGGTTCACGCCAAGATCAATTCCGGGAGTTCTACTCGCCCGAATTCAATTCCATAAAGTCATACAGATTCCTTAACGCGTTAGCTATCTACTCATGTAATCAAAATCATATTTAAACCACCCAATTGCGACCAGATTTCCCAAGACCTTATTGATTCCGATTTCGTCTAAATCTGGACTAGATTGAGAAATCTCAAGTTACTACGAAAAAGTTTTTCGACCCAAAATTTTTTCCCATTGACTTTTATATAACGACAGAACTTGATCGTTACAACAATGAGTCACAATTAATTTACACCAAAAATCCACATAAACAATCTATATAAGGGTAAAATCTGCATAAATTTTACAACAGACTTGTGCAATCATTACCATTCTATGAGAAGTCTATCATAATCTGCAAAATTGAAAAGAAAATCATCATTTAATCATCTACAATATCTAAAGGAAATGTTGTTGTGTCCTTTCAATATATTTGCAAAATCCTCATTGCTAGTTTTGTCAATTAATATACCAAAAGTGAATGAGAGGCAGCACAACTGGGGAAGTTGGGACCAATGACAAAACAACGAATCCAAATTTATGAAAGCAATCAAGCACTATTTCCCCCACCTAATACGAAATTTTTTATTGCGTATAAGGCATATATTACGTGGCAAACAAAATTTGTAGGGGAATTCATCGGTGGCCTCCTAAATTTGGCACGAAAATTCACTTAGACACCTCAACTATGTGATGTTCATTTTAGACACCTCATGTAGGGTTCCGTTATATTCTTTTGACACTTTTTTTACAATAAGAAAAAGCTGAAGGAGAGTGTAATACACTCATTGATGACGTGACAAACGACGAATTAAATGATTACATGTGTTATTTTAAGTTAAAAATTATTTTAAAATCTATTTAGTAAATAAAATAAAAATATTATTCTAAAAAAAATCAATTTAACCCCTCCCCTCCCCCCTTGCCCCCCATCGTAGTTGTCTTCTCTACTATACCCAAAATTTTCTTAATTTGTTTTCTTAATTTTCTCTTTAAAATTGTTTTAGATTCTTTTTTTCTTTCTATCTTAGTGTTGTTTTGAGAGAAAAAGAGAGGAGGAGGGAGACAAGGAGAGAAAGAAAGAAAAATTATTAAATATGAGTGTTAATATCCACTTTATATCTCTTTTGTTCTATTTTCTAAAGAATAATAATGAGAAGATGACGATGGTTGTGGTAATTTTTGGAACTGAATAAATAAAAAAAATAATTTAATTGTATTAATAGCGATGGTGACAGCGGTGGTAAATGGATGGTGTGTGGTGGAGGAGAGAATGAGGAAGAAGAATAGTAAAAACCTTTTAAATATTATTTTTTTACCTAAAAAAGAACCCCTTCACGCGCTGATTTTGGGTGCATTACACTTACCATGCCATATCAGCGAAAAGTGTCAAAATGACACAACGAAATCCTACCTAAAGTGTCTAAAATGAGTATCGTTTAGTTGAAATGTCTAAGTAAAATTTCATGCCAAATTTAAGGGGCCATCGTTGGGTTCCCCCAAATTTGTACGAGGCTTCACTTATACTTTGTCAAGTGGATAATTGGTCCCATTTCAGAAAATGGCCCAAACTATCCTTTCTCTCTCTTTCCTTATAAAGTTTTTTCCCTCTCTCTTACTTTTTACTTTTTTTTTCATTTATTTCTTTTCCAACCATTGTTCTAAATTTTGCACTTCTATTCTTTAATAATTTTTCATTATGCTTCTAACATTTTGATATAATTTTTTCATTTTGATATTAATTATTTAAATTGCTAAAAATAGCTATATAAAATTATTTGTTAATTTATGAATTAAGATATAATTAATTACATTTTTTTATTTTATTATAATAATTAATTTTTTTTAAAAGTGTAAATAAAATTTATAAAGTTAATAAAAAATAAAGGTGCAAATTAGTAAAACTAATATTTTATTTATGATTTCTTAAGAATTTTATAAAAAAAAAAATGTAGACTATTAATATGAAAAAAAGAAGGTATAAAATTAATTTGTTCTTATATTCTTCTCTCAACAATTTCATGTTTCCAAAGACACTTAAATCCATCAAATACTCTTCAAAAAATATAACAGAAAGAGCATCAATGATCTCGACTAACAATTACATAAGTTTTGATACTATTTTTCTGAAATTAAAAAATAAAAAGCATCCATAAACACCTACATAAATATATATTTTTTCGTCAATTTATATGATATTTTTTATTCTTAAAATTCAAGCTAGGTGAAATTTAATAAATATTTTTGTTTATCTACTTTCCTTACACGTTTCTTAAGAAATTATAAATAAAAACTATAATTTTGACTTTACAAATTTTATTTATACTTTTTTAAAAAATTAATTGTTAGGATTCAAAAATTACTTTTATCTTAATTTTATAAACTGAAAATTAAATACAAACAACTATTTATTACAATATAAATAAATAACATCGAATAGAAAAAAAATATTAACAGAATAAACTAAAAATATATATAAACAACTATTTATTACAATATAAATAAATAACATCGAATAGAAAAAAAATATTAACAGAATAAACTAAAAATATATATAATAATCATAAAAAATTATTCACTACGTAAAAAAGAAACAACATAAACTAATTATATTAACTAAGAAAGAAAAAAACATTTATTTTAAAAATTAGAAACAAAAAATACATCAGATGAGGCTTAAAACACAAAGAAAGGTGGAGGGGACTTAAAGCTAGCTGGCAGACGGGCCCAGCCATATCCCCTTATCTGATGTCTCATACAAGTATGATTTGGCGTATCTCATGCATGATAAAAAAATTCCATCTAATTCTCCCTCCCTTGTATGGATGTCCCCCACCCCAATTCATATGCATGAGTAGCACTCATTATTATTTGGCGTAATCCATTGGTGGCTTCTTAAAGTTGGCACGAAATTTCAGTTAGACACCTTAATTAGACGATGTTCATTTTAGACACCTTATGTAGGATACCGTTGTGTTATTTTTGACACTTTTTTTCAATCAACAAAAATATCTGAGGTGTGTGTATTACACTCGCGAATGACGTATAAAGTAACTAATTAAGCGATGACATTTGTCATTTGTGTCAAAAACCATTCTTAAACAATAAATTTTGAGTAAAAATAAAAAAACAATTAATCAATCAATGACATATGAATTTTTGCCCAAATAATTTTTAAAAAAAATTTAAGCCAATAAATTCCCCAGGACCCACCCGCCCCACAATCTTCTTCTCCAAACACCCCAGTCCATTTGCAGAAATATCACACACACCCCCGCCCCCCTCGTGTACCTATCCATTTGCAGAAATGTTTCTTCTCCAAGTACTTGCAAAAATATCTAGGAAACATGCCCACTCAAATGTCATTTTCTTTTTGTTTTTACCTTAATCACCAGATTCACAAAAAAATAAAATCTAACTCCTATGTAAATATTAAATTATTTCGGGAAAGAATCTCATGAATTAATTTACTAAGTAAATTTTGAAATGGGTCTATTTCTAAATTTCTAAAACAATTTTCATCATTTTTCATCAGTTTTCGATAACTATTTTTGTTCTCTATCTTTGGATGTTTAAGTATAAAAAATGGTGGCTGAAAATGGGAAAGAAGAAGGAAAAAAAAAAATGAAAAAGTCAACTAAATAGGTTTTCACGCGCAGTCAATGAGTGTATTATACTCACTAAGCCATGTAAGTAAAAAGTATCAAAATGACACAACATTTCCTACATAAGGTGTCTAATATAAACATTGTTCAGTTAAGGTGTCCAAGTAAAACTTTGTGCCAACTTTAAGGGGTCACCGATGGATTAAGCCAATTTGTGATAAGAGGGTTCATGTGACATTAATTTTGTGAATCATTAAGTTCTCCAAAATTGTACTCCAATTCCTTAAAATGCATGTATGACATATATAAGTATATATAATCTTTAATTAATTTAAATACTAATCTTTTATCTTGTACAGATATATAAACTATTTTTAAGTATATATTCCTAGAGATAAAATAACAAGTTAACAACGGTTGATAATTCTAACAAATTGTGAATGTTTAGCAGCTAAAGGGATTGAAATTTCATATTTTGGATGCGGTGCATCATATATTATAAGAACTAAAATTAAAATCTAATGATAATTGAGGGCTCAAAACTACTACAGTATATGGTTGTAGCACTCTTTTTTTTTTCTTTTGTACCACCAAAATGGTGGCAGTTTTTTCACACTATTATTACTATTGAAGCCTTTTCCATATATACTTGATCCATACGAGGAGTTCACACAAGACACCACATGTGTTTTTTTATCTAGGCTTCATTTCTTAGTCCGTTTAAAAAAGGATAATTTCTTTCTTTTCTGTTAACATTTTAATTTCAGCTTTCCACGCAACATGTTTAAAGCTATAAGATTAAATGACAATTTTGTACATTTGACATAACTTTAAATTAAAATCACAAGATTTAAAAGTCTTATTTATTTTCTTAAACTCCGTGCCAAGTCAAATTCGATCATTCTTTTTAAAACGAAAGGAGTAACTCTTTTTATTTAAATAAGGACAAAATTTTAAAAAACATCATTAATTCTTTTTCATGATGTAAAGATACCACTTATTTTAAAACAAAATAAAACGGCCAAAATAAACATAACGTAGATATCACCTATTAATAGTTGTCTTAATTGGCAGCCCTAGGACCTTGATTATTTATTGACTTTGTAATAAAGAAGAAGAAGAAGCTATGAATCTACTCATATACATAGATTTGCTTGGTTGGGCACGGGCAAATAGTTCTATAGCAAATGCCAAATTAATGGTTCTTATAAAAGTTAAATAACTGGGCCATTGTACACCACTGAGATCACCTGGTACAACAACAGCACGTACTGGCCCATTTTTATTTCTGCCTGCTTTAAATGAAATGAACAACAAAAATTAACCCATTTCCTCTTATCTGCCTTCTACTTCCATTTTCTGCACATCTCTTCATTTGAATTCAGCCCGGTAAAATCAATAGCACAAATTAAAAATTCAAAATCTTAATAGTTTGGTTGGTTGATCGACTATATGAATTTTCATCTTGTTTCTTTGAATTCAATTTCCAATCTTGTAATCCTCCCTGATCAGCGGATCTCATTGAAAGGGCCTAGAACGCTAAAATCAAATATAGAAACAATAAGGAACCATTTGGCCATAGATTTTCCAAATAAAATTTGAGAAAATTTTTAACAAATAGTGTTTGTTCATATAATTTGTTAATATTTGGTAAATAACCCAAATTTCCAAATACTGAAAAAAAAAAAAACTAGTATTTGGGTCAAATCTCATTATTTGGGAGCTTTTAAAATTCAAATTCTACACCGAACTTTTATCTTTGACAAAATCACTCTCTATAGTAGTTGTTTGCGCTGTATTACATAATTTTTTACGTGAATATCAAAGTAATGATGGAATATTCAGTGACTATGAAAGTGATGATATGGTTATTGATGAAAATGACTAACAATCCGCTTAGGGTAACAAAGTCATGTGCTTCGTCTACTTTACGATGTATGGAATGATGCTTGTTGCACTCGCTCCAAAATACCACATTGCTCCAGTGCCATATACACTACTTGTTATTTGTTTGTTGCATTGAATATCCAATTGACTAGTTTCGAAAGTCATGAATCTTGTTACGCGATGTTTCTAATCTTGCTATGTAATCCAAATCTATGATTAGTTTTGATAGTTTTTAAAACTTATGGATATAATGATATTACTGAAAAATGTGAAATATAATTCTCGAATATTATGGTCAAACACATGGTGAAATTTCATGAATCTTGTTACGCGACGTTTCTAATCTTGCTATGTAATCCAAATCTATGATTAGTTTTGATAGTTTTTAAAACTTATGGATATAAATGATATTACTGAAAAATATGAAATATGTTTCTCGAATACTATGGTCAAACACATGGTGAAATTTCATCCAAATATTATTTGCCAAAATATTGGAAAATCTATAGCCGAATGCTATAAGTCCAAATATGACAAAACAAAGGTGGTAGATGGTGATGAAAACATAAATGTCCAACCGGGAAGGGAATAAAAAGTTAATTTGTCATACAAAATAAATACACAGAAAAGGATAATCTGTTAAATAGGCAAATTAGGAACAAATTTAAGTAGTCAATCAGCAACTTAACTTGAACTAAGGGCCAATTTTGTTAATGTGCATTAATGTGAGGTCTGAATTAACAAGTTGAAAATATCCAATTTCAACAGTATGTGCCCTATGTGGTTAATTTAACAAACTTGAGAGGGTATAATGAAAATATCATTCTCCGAGAGAACCAATTTCGAAAAGTTCAATTTTATATGCCTCGAGAAGCCCAAAAAATAACTAACTGACGAGGCCATCCCCTTCTGCCTAGTGGAGAACTGGCTTCGCTATTTCCGTCGAAGCCATTACTGCTAAAATAATATCTTCTCTTCCACTGTTCTCTCTGTTCGTTATTAGCTTCTTCTCCTCTCCCGTCGATGGCATCTATATCACCATCTGGAATTTGTCTCCACCGCTCATCCACCGCATTCCACCGTCAGTTGCCTTGCTTGCTCTTATCTCTACCCCGCCACAAACTTGCTGCTTCCCCTAAATTTTACCTTCCTATACGTCTTTCGGACTCTCGAGATACCTTTCGCCTTGCTTCAGCCAACACTTTGACGGCCAATTCTGTACCGGTTTGCTTCCTTATCCACTTATACTCACTTGATTGAACTCTTAGCTTAACTTCCTTTAGTTTAATCAACTCTATTCTCTATTTGTGCTTATATTTTAGTAATAATTTGGTATATATTCACCAGGACATACAAATTGTTGTAGGATATTGAATTTCCGGAAGGATAAAGTGTACACATAAGTTGTAATGAATACTGGATGTGGATGTTTCATAGATAAATGAATACATGTAACTTTGTTGCTGTTGCGTTCACTGATAGGTATTTAGAAAATAAAATTAGATAATTAGGAACTACACAGAAGACGTTAGAAATCACAGTTCTATTTCACTATGACTACATATTACATTTTAAATGTCTTTTGGAGAGATTTCCTTTTATTCGACACTTGGGAGAAGTCCTGGATTAAAGTTTTGGGACAAAGGGACTAATATATAGTTATGCTCCTATTGTGAATATCTAGCTCACAAGTTGTTCGTTTGATTTGATCTGTCTCTTTTCGAATCCCTTTGTTCACAATTGGGAACTGTAAATGCATTCTTTCACCTGCATTAAGAAGTTCCTTTTCCAAAAATGTCCACCAAATCATAAGCTTTTCTTCTTGTGGCAGCCCAGAAATGGTGTGTATACGGTAGGTGATTTCATGACCAGGAAAGAGGAGTTACATGTGGTAAAGCCCACAACATCCGTAGATGAAGGTAATTTTGTACTTTAGTTTCATCGTTAATTTATCTACATGAAGTTACTTTCTGATTAATGATTGTATCTGCAACAGCATTGGAAGCTCTAGTGGAACACAGGATCACTGGTTTCCCTGTGATTGATGATAACTGGAAACTAGTAAGTTCTGATTTGCAATGTTAGGAGCTAAAGTCATTGTAGTTCCCGCTTTATTGATTTTAAGTACCCTTTATCATATGACTCAGTTTCCTGCTTATGTAGCTCTTCCGAGCATCTGTTAAACTGCATACCTAAAGCTAATTTATCATTAAAGTTGAATTAGTATCGTCATAGCTGAGCATTAGAAATCCGCAACATCTTTGGTGTCTACCTTGTGCAAACTGAAGTTTGTTTAACTCAGAAGTTAAATTCGGCACATCAAACCATATAGATTACTATGAGACTGTACATAACATTTGTTTATTAGACAGGTAAAGCTGGTTATTTACAGTGATGGGGGTACTTCAAATGCCAAAAATAGATCATCCTATAACTGCTTTGGAACTTTTAGAGTAGTAGTTGGCAAGCATGCGATTGGACATAACCATTAGGATAGATTTTAATTTGCATCATATTCTAATTAATAAGCTCTTACTTAATGATAAGCACACTAGAGAGCAATTCATGTACTTTAGTTTTCACACTTTGGGTACGTGCTGTTCTTGATATGTTAGACAAATATATTTTAAGCCATAATTTGTAGATCTGTTATAGCTGCCCTCCAATTAATTAGCATACCCAAAGCTTTACTTAGGAGATGTTCTAATCTTCTTATTTTGTGCGCAATCTCATGTTCATTATCTGGTTTATGTTTATGAAAAATCATGCTTCAAACCTCTTCTTCTTATAACTGTAAGCAATGACAAAGAAGGTAAGTAAAGACTAATGCTAATATATCTTTTTGGCAGCAGAATTGTTTAATTCTTTTGTTTCCCCTTATCACTTCTACTCATTCGATGGCAGATAAATAGGAATCTGTTTTTTCAACATTGGTAAAGTAAATAATAGTAATATCTTCCGGCAAAAGGTGTTTGTAGAACTTTTTTTTTGACAGCTTATTACTTGATATATTTTGATGGCACACCAATAGAAGTTTCTTCTCTAGCTTATAAGCTACCGTCCACTTTTTGTAATTTGAATATTTCATGGGGTGGTCTTTTTATTTGGTACCTAATATGTGGAAATTTTTTAATATGGGAATTGTTTTTGAAATATTATGATATAATTGAAAAATGAAATATTGTAATGCGAAAGGTATGACCACCTCTATAGATTAGATTCCAGACATTCAGTTCGGAGATGTTCTAAGAGTAATATTTTTTTGTCTCATCAAAACAATCAAAACTCAGAACCTCTTTCTTGTTCAGGTTGGTCTTGTTTCTGACTATGATCTATTAGCACTCGACTCTGTATCAGGTAAATTTTCTTCATGGTGATGCTACAATTACTTAATGTAAAGACACAATAAATTCTATTGGTCTTTGACCAATATCCTTTTTCTGGTCTGTTTTCGTTGAAACCTTGAACGTGTTTGGCATGTAACTGCTTTGTTTACTTTGGACTGCCAAATGGAGAAATGGGATACAATCCACTACATTCGCCTATAGGCTGTAGAAGATATTCAGATTTTAAGGTTTGGGGATCCAAAATCTTCAAAATTTATTTGCCTTCATACTCCAGGAAAGCTTTTGTTTGAGATCAGTATAGTGCATCTCTCTTTCTCCTTTTTTTCCTTGGTGAACATGTAATAATAACATGTCTCTCTAGTTAGATCGACCTATCTTTGTGAAATTTGTTATACTTCGACTATGTTATTAATTTGTGACTTTGAATTTAGAATGTCCATCAAAGAGGAACAAATTCCAAATCATTTTTGCAGTTGCTTGTTAGGTTTGACTCGCTTGGTAATTAACAGAAAGAATGTTTAAAATGCTGTTATCATTTTAGCCTTTCTTTCTGGTTATGAGTTTAAAATAAGTTATGGTTTTCCTAATTCCTTATTGTGCCTTGGACCTTTTCAGCTATAGCCAAAGTTGTTATTGTGCCTTTCTTTCCATATGTTCAGCTATGTTATGGCTATAAAGTGCAAAATAAATTAAGATTTCCCTAATCCCTTATTGTGCTTCTTTATTTGGGACCTTTTCAAAACTATAACCGAAGTACTATTTGCTCTGTCATGGAAAGAAATCATTTCAGTACTACATCCACATGGAATCATAATCTCAGGCAATGCTCGAAGGAAAGAAGGATTACTTTTTGTCTTTTGTAAATTTACTTCCTCGGATTTTGGTCATGTGAAAGTGGAATTGCCTGAAAAAATTCATTCTTGCAGCCTAGTTTTTTTTTTTTTTTTTTTTTTTATATATATATGGGGTACTAGTTTATTTATGCAAGGGGTAAGTAATTGATATCCACGGTCATCAACGACTTGATGCCATGGCTGTAGAACATAAAGGAATAGTAACAGTTACAAAATACTGTCTCCTAATTATTGAGTCCGGTTGGATTGCTCAAGATTGAATTGCTTATCCCATTAATTGAGTAATGATCTAAATTAGAATTATCGGATCAGAGATGCAAATTGAGCTGCCAACAAGCTGGTGTTCTTGAATCTTGATAGATTTGAGTGGAACTTTTTTTTTTTTCTTTCCTTTTCATTTTGTTTTGTGGCAAGTTTGATAGTCCTCCGCGGTCTCCGTATTCCGCTTTCTATCTCATTTAAACTGATTTAGTAAAATCCTGACGTGTCACTTGTTCAAATACTTCTTTTAGGTACAGGAACAGCTGATGCAGGCATATTTCCTGAAGTAGACAGCAACTGGAAAGTAAGAAAATTTTAATGCCTTTGCTGTACTCTTTATTTTATATTTTTGTAGAAATAGTTTACACTGCCATCCATACATATTTTCCTTTTCAACATGAAAACCAAAATTTTACAAAATTCTGATTATTTTTCTGAAGTACAAAAATATCTTGATTTCTGCATAGAAGACTACTGAATTTATTTCTGTGGTGAAAGGTTGATACTCACTTGAGAACTGTTGATGCCCCTTGTACCCCCCCTCCCCCCAACCCCCCCAAAAAAAAAAAAAAAAAAAGGAAATCAGTTAATTGTATTGGGGATTCCACCGTATCACAGACTTTAGTGACTAACCTGGTGAAGACTTATTGCAAAAGCTACTTAAAGCCAGACCTTCAGTTAATCGACTCAGGGATTCTAAGAGAGTTCTTGATCATCAACTTCAGAAGTTGGTCATTTCACTAAAAACTTTGCCTCACAGGAGTGCCTTACTTCTTCAAGTTTTCCTATTCCAACCTCGAGAATACTTGAGGACTTCAAATTCATCCTTGCACCACTGATCTTCCATATGGATGCTCCTGGTTTCTAAGCTATTACATTATGTCAACTTTTCCCCATTTAGGTGTTTGTGAACTGGACCAATACAGGTCCTTCCGAAAGACAGACAACCTTCACATCCATACATTGGCAATTTTCAGACCTTTTGGCATCCTTGGAATGATATTAATAAATGGGGTGGTTGGCTGGGAACGCTTGTCATCTTTTTGATGTGAGGAAGAACAGTGAAAATTCACTTGATTATGTATCATTTTAACAGTATCACATCGCACCTCAAAGCTAATCAAGATGTGACACATTCTGAATAATAATTGCAGACATTCAATGAGGTTCAAAAGTTGCTTGGCAAGACCAAAGGGAAAGTGGTTGGTGATCTGATGACACCTGCTCCTTTAGTAGTTCGTGAATCTACCAATCTTGAGGATGCAGCAAGGTGCTGTCATTTTTTAATTTGTTATTTTACTTGAAACCAAGTAATGCTTTTCTTGCTTTTTATTGAATGAGTCTGCCAAGACTTTCTCATGCACCTTCTTTCTTTCACTGTCAGACTTTTACTCAAAACAAAATATCGTCGGCTTCCTGTGGTAGATGGTAAGGGTAAGCTGGTAAGTTTATAAAGTTTTGTTTGTGTACAGCTTCTTTGCTATCCTATCGTTTTCTAATAGATCGGCCATTGTTTAATGAAGGTGGGAATAATAACAAGAGGAAACGTTGTAAGGGCCGCCCTTCAAATAAAGCGGACTACAGAAATGGAAGATTGACATGTACCAATACAAGTTAACCGTAAAAGACAAGTAACACAATTTGTCCCTTCTTCCACGGGATCTGGTGGTCAAGGCAGTCGGCTTAATTTTTTATAAACTGCAGTTCTCAAACATACTGTGTCAGACTAGGATATATTCGTGTAAATTAGCAACCTTGTAGGAGAATAGTGAAACTTGGCCTTTTAAGACATTGCAGAGTTCATTCTAATAGATAATACTGTTCAAAGGCTACATGCAAAAAGCAAAGTGTTCGAGTCAAAACTCTTCAGAGGTTTGAAACAGAGAAAAAAAACCCAGATATTTAGTGCAAGTGGGGAACATTTTATGTGAACCTTCAAAAACATTAAATAGTAGGCACCTATCTTGACTGGAACTGTGCTCTTTTGATTGAACGGTCTTTCGGGTGGATTTTGTTATGAATTGTATTTGTCTTCTTTCATTTACCCATTTTTGTGTGGAGCCCATCTCTGAATGGGCTGCATTTCTGTCTTTGGTTGTTGAACTACAAAAGGACTGACTATAAATGCTGAGGTGGTTGGGTAACCTTATGTGTGAAAAAAAAAACATAAAAGAACAGCCCCATGGAAGATTTTCAACAGGTCCTGTTGACAGAAATGGCATAATATTAGTTTTGCTATTTGGGGCCCTAGTGGCTAGTGACTGGACTGTCTTTTGGAAACAGGGCGTTTCCACATGCTGACAGTGATAGTTTTTTTTTTTAATTCAGTTTGACAGGTACAATATGAGCTCACTAGTCTCAATGTGAAAGCAGCATTTCTATTCACATTTCACATTTGATCAATTGCCTCTTTTTTCGAGTACTACTTGTGTAAATAGGGAGACTAATAGGAGGTAGAGAATCCAAATCTCTCCATTTACACCGGATAAAATCCTTATCCTCAATTTATTGTCCACAGTAGGAGTCGATGATGCCTTTTCTTCTAGGTTTAAGGGGTAGGAAAATGGTTCTCGAAGGATTGTGGACACATTCCATTGATTTCTAACGCTATTTTTGCATGTAATTCGTTATATGTTTTTGAATATTTGACCATATTTTACTAAAATTGTTATGGGATACGGGATACCTTGTCATATTTACTTACTTAGTAATTGGATTTAGATTTGATCGAATAAACTCGAATTTGTCACTGGTAATCAATACATAGACGAGCCAAGTGAACATCTAGTGCCAGGATTAAAAGATGTTACATAAAGAAGTTTCCATTGCGAGTGCATATGTGACAGTTTTGATTTGACAATGGAGCTAATCTCTTTAAACAGAAGAGAGACTATGGCAGGCAAGCGGGAATGGCTAGTGGTTCATAGTCTCGACATCAACATTTGTGAGTTGTGAGTTGTGATGATTACGGTACAGGAGAATTATGGTATTCTAATAAGGTACACTCTTGTTTTAGTTGACCTATTTTTTTTAAAAAATGGAGCATGTCATCGTATCCTTTTATGTTTCTCCTTTTGTAATCGTGGTGTCCTAACCAATTAATGGACACCTTAATCAATTTCATGGGACATCTATTGCCTCCTACCAAAAACAGTATTTTATAGTCGTTAGTAACTATAATGGTTAGAGAGGAAGAAATCACCTTTTGTCTCTGATGAGATTTGAATCTGAGACTTCACGATATTCAACTCACTTCATCTACCATTTAATCGTGTCTTTGGGTGCTCATATCCTTTTCATGGTGAATTGTGTTCTATGTTAAAAAAGTTATAAGAATCACTTCTTTAGTTTTTTTTTTAAAAAAAAAAAAAAAAAAAATTTTAGCCAAAATTGAATGGATCTATGGATAAGTTTGTCAGTTGAATAAACCCCAACTCATGAACCTAGGCGGAACCATATACAATGACTTCAATAGAACTGCCTTAATTGAAAAGTTCTAAGTACTGAACATGAGCCGTCCCTGCTACTAAATATTATTGAACAAAAATATCTAGTTAACTCGATATTTATGTGAGGTAAAAGGAAATATATGTATGACAAAATAATTGAAGTAGGCATAAATTAGTGTACATATTTGTTCAGAGTTAGCAAAACACAAAATCACACACTACCCACTTGCACCACACTCAAGCCATTGTAGGGACGGTGTTGCTCCCTCATCCTCACCCTTTAGGCGACCCTTTCCAAGTGGCCGCGGCATTTTCCCACTTGAATCCACTGGTCATTCTTGGGGCTTTTTGGTGTCGGATAAAGATAATAATTTCAAAATAAAATTTAAAATTAATTTAATTATAGTTAATTTCAAAATAATTTCCACACTCAAATGTTAAGGTTAGTTGTACCATATAAAAGATAAAGACGGTTAATCCCTTAAGGTACATCTCACAATTGTACCAAACGACCCTTATACTGTTTCCTTGTACTAATGCATCTATCAGATTAGGTATCAAAATCAATCCAAAAGTTAAATTCGAGTCTAGTGATCAAAATCTAGAAAGATAATGTTTTTGGATTAATCATAAGCCTACGAGTTCAAATCTATTCTTAAATTTCGAAATCGATGCTCAAAACATAAAGTTTCAATCTCTTAAGCTTAAGACATACATCCCCACTTCTAAAATCCATAAAAAACTTTTCCTCATCCACTGTTCATGCAATCAACCATAAAAAAAAATTTTAAAAAAAATAATTGCCTACAAATAGTAGCAATTTAACGCCCAATTCCCTTTTCTGTCGCCGCCACACACGCTCTCCTCACTCAATCATTTTTCTCCAAATAATAAACAATTGGTTAGTCTTCAACATGACCAATATGCATAATCCATCATTCACACTAACATTTGTTCCCCCCACCACTAAAAGACCCCAACCAAGCAAAGTACAAACAGAATTGCGATAGACAAAATAATAACACAAATCCCCTTTACATCTTACAACATCAAAACTGCTCAGCTGATACTTTGTTCTTAAAGATAAAGTAAAATTAAAGAAAGAGGTAATAGTTTTTTTTTTTTTTTTTTTTTTTTAAGAATATAACAATCCTAGGCTACCAAGCTAGGAGTCAACACAACCTGGAACGGCGCTTGTATTCTTACCAAAGCACTTCCTCTTTCTTCCCCCAACCAACAAAAAGAGCACAGATACTACTAATACTATTATTGGTAATATCGATAGTAACTAAATAGTAGTATTACCAGTAATCCACTTCTGGATCTTCGGGCTCGGGCTTCAAGTTTAAATCGGGCTTCTCTTGAAACCAACAAGGCTTTAATTCTGACGGGCTTGCCGTCTCACAGAGCACCTTTTCTTGTGTATGGTTGTGATGGGCTGCAAGCGAGTTCTGTACAGCATCAACTTGAGCACCAACTTCTATGGCTTTTTTACGAATTGAAGCAGCAGACAAATCATTAAGCCCACCATCACCAACTAACAACTCAGGAAAATTCAATCTGGCCGAAGGCCCTCTTAGATAATACACCGCCGTATCATAAGCCCGCGCCGCCGCCACCGGCGTAGAATACGAACCCAACCAAATCCTCGAACGCTTGTTGGGTTCTCTAATTTCTGCAACCCATTTTCCCCACTTCCTCATACGAATCCCTTTGTACGGCCTTTCGTTCTTTCTCTTCCCACCACAACAAACCCCTGAACTTGCAGCAACTCCACTTTGACCCCCACCACCTATCTCCATCTTCCTCTTTTTTTCTCTGACTCTATAATAATTATGCGAAATTACAGGGACTAAATTACAAAATTTTTGTTTCCCTGTAATCTAGAGCTAATAAACTGGGAGGAATAACAGAGAGAGAAAGAATACCCATGAAAAGGCAAAAGCTGGTAGTGAATGAAGAAAAGGTTATTGTGGTAGCGGTTGTGGCTACTCTACGTTGATTTTCTTAAAAGCATTTTTTTTTTTCAAATTATTAACTCTAATAAAAAGACTCCTCAAAAAAATGAAAAATGAAAAGGAAATATGTTGAAAGCACCGACACAATCAATAATAATAATACCAGTAACTTACTGGATAGTATAAATATTGTAAGTTTTTTTTTATTGGTCCTTTTGTTTATTCAACAAAAGCTTAGCTGCTCGTACCTCATAAGATATGGTGGTGGTTGGCCATCCGCCATGTTAAAAGCTCCCCAAAATCCTCACAAATTTCACCTATAGGCTATAGCTAGAGATGTAGGTGTAAATATCCTCTTCTTCTTTTTTCTCTCTCTTGGATTTCCTCTTTGTTTTTGGAATCAAATTTGGCTGTTCTAATGATAGGAGATGGCGTATTATGTGAGCTAAGGGAAATTTAGAGGGAATTCAATAATGGAAAAGCAGTTGTCATTTGGTTCAGTGGTAACGACAGAGAAATGGGATTTTCTAAACTACATAAAGATGATTACAATAATTCAATGAAATTCTTTTTTCTTTAATCTCATGTAAATTTATTGTCGCTGTCCTTTTAAGCACACCAGGGGTGGGGATTTTCGGAAACCCAATAATATTTGCCTCAATACTATATTTATGTTCAAAAATTGACCAGACGAAGTTACTTAGATAGTAAATATTTAATTTTAATATTGTAAGTTTATGAATTTTTACTAGATAAATTGTTAGTATTAGAAATTGATATTTTTGTTATTAATGATTATCGTAGGAATAGGAATTTATGTTTTTAGGTAATTTAGGGAATTAAAGAACTGTGGTGGGAGAGTTAGGTCGGTCGGTGGTCGGTGGGCTGGAATTGATAATGGTGTGTGGAGTTACAAAAATACCCCTGTAAAAGCAATAACGATTTTTGACGGAATGACAATGTTGCCCTTATACACATAATTTTGGCGCCTTATTGGTGTGGTCGGAGATTCCTATGCTTCAAAGCTGAATCATGGGTGTCTCCCATTTGGTTCCAGGGGAAAAGTATTGCTACTTGTTGTACTTTCTCTTCTATTTTCTATCTATCCATATGATCTAAATATATGCCCCATAATATATACACTTGTTCTTTTTAAATTAATTTTATAAGTTAAGTGTAATTAATTATGATATAAAATGATACATTATTTCTCCACAGATTAACGGAGTATTTGGTTGGTTGTCTAAATTTTTTTAAAAATTGAGTTGGAAGGGTGATCCAATGTACATTGTTCTACCGAGCTTGAGATTTGAATTTGGAATTTTGAAGTGAATTTTGACCCTCAGGCCACAAACACTAAGACGGCCTCTAGTTATGTGTTTAGAGAATTTGAAGTTTTTATACATGCACAAAAAAATAAAAATATAATATAATATATATAGTGTAACTTTTTGTTTGAGGGGGGTTTCAAGTGTACATCCCCTTCTAGATCCGCTCTTATTTGTGCAGATAAATAGATTGTTTTTGAAAAATCATCACCTTAAAAAATATATATTATGCATAAAAAAGAAATACAAATCAAGTGAAAAAGAGATTTAAATAATTGAATAAGAATTCGACAACATAAGATTTAAACTACTAAAGACAAAAAAAAGATACTTTTAAATTAAGCAAATTTCTATATAATAATTATCACTTAATTATTAATCACAAATATAACCACCTTTATCACCCCAAACAATCTCTTATTGTTATTTTAAAAGTTCCATGATGTTAATTGTTATTCATGTTAGTGCACAAACGTTCAATGTATATCTTTGACAAGATATATCTATAGCTCAAAAAGTAAAAGTAACAAAAACCTAGTACTCATTTGTTCTTATTTATATATTGTTTTTACTAAAAATAAATGTTTCAATAAGAACATCAATGCATGACACTATTTTTCTCATTTTATTCTTTAGAGTTATTAGCCTTAAAAATATAAATTTAATCAATATAGAAAAATTAAATAATTTATTCATGTTTATTGGTCAAATTAATTAATCAAAAGAAATTAATTCTTGTTCATTTATTGATCATATTAATTAATCAAAATAAATTAATTCTTGTCTATTTATTGAAAACTTGACTTCATGAGAATACTAAATAAGAGTACAATGATAAACTTACTTAATTTTTTTAGAAGCGTAAAACCTAAAGTAATGACATATAAATAGAAACAGACGAATATTTAGTTTGCATTAATTTCTTAATTTGCATTAATTGAAACAATCGAATTGTTCACTCTATTAACTTAAATAAACATTTTTAATTTCTCTTTTTAGTATAGTAGGGGAGAACTGATTTTTTAGGTCACGTACATTTTCTTTAAAAAATTATGATCTTTTTACAGTGATTAGAAATCTTAATTCTTCGTATGGTATTATATCATTAGATATATAGAGTTAAAATACACTATATTAATGGTCACCCTACTTTAGAGCGTAGGGAAGCTATCTAGGCATAAGAACATTTTCTCTTCTCTATTAATCTCTACCGCCCCGCCCCGCCCCGCCCCTCACCCCGCCGTCCACTTAAACAAAAGAGTTTAATACTAATACTATCAGACAATTTTACACGATCATAATATATTTTTAATGTTATAAATTTATATTTTATAAAATGTTTGCCTAGAGGTATTGATTGAAAATCTGTTCACATAAAAAATTATTTGTACTAATGATACATGTGTATGTATATAATTTAAACTCAAAATAAAATATGTTTGTATGCATACAGTAGTATATATTAAAATTTTTACACCTATTGTCACAAACCAATAATGAAATTAGCGACATTTGCATGCAGGGGCGGACCTACGGTGGGTATGAATGCACTTCGATGAAAAAAAACACCGTATATATATATTTAAATAATTTTTAAAATTTTATATGTATATATTTATTTTTTACCTCAGTAACACAAGTCTGATCCTTGGCCGAGTGGTGAAGAGGGCTCAATTTTCCAGCCAACCCGAGTTTGAATCCTCGTTGCAGCATAAAATTACACGTAGTTCAATTAATTTCATTATATATTTGTTACCTTTCATTAATATGAGCGGATTTTATCTTCCAAATTATATATGTATTTCTTAGAATTGCTTGCCGTGTTCAAAAAGTCTATTGGTGTACTTAATTAAATGCTGAAAAATATCATCTAATATTTTATTACCGCCTCAGCTAGGATTTGGTGATCTATTTTATCTATTACACTCTTTTGTTTTGAAGTGAATGTCTCATTATCTAGCTCCAACAGCCCCACCTATTTTTAGAATTGTTTTTTCCTTTCAAAAGTTTTATGCAAATACATATAATTAAATTTGGAAAATACTGTGTAATCACGAGCAAAAATAATGAGTACTAATTAAATGAAACAAAAATTTGGAGCATTTTCATAAAATGACACTCTCAGTTTATATAATATGATCAACCTACCCAGGGATTAATTAGGTAAAACAAAGAATGGTCAATACAAGCGCGCTCACATGCAACGTAGACTAAACAAAGAAAAGTTTGGCCTGAAAAAAAAGGAGTCAAGCTCGCCAATAAATTACCCAGAAAGAAACAATCGGATTAAAAGGTAATAAAGTAAGTAGCGCTATCAAATAAAGCAGCCCAAAATTGACAGCTAAAGTAAGGGGTGAAGCTGGTCATCTAGAGATACAGATTCATTTAAATTCACTAATTTTATTTGAACTTTTTATTTTTTTAAAGAAATTTATTCAATATATATTAATTATTAATTTCGAACGTATAATTTAAAAGAGTGGAAAATTTTTAATTGTATAAGCTTCAAAATCTAACTCCGTGTCTAGCTAAAGTTACTGAACCACTACTCTTGGGTCTGGTTGGAAAGTCACTTGGTAATTGGAATTGCTGTAATTACTAGGGTAGTAATTATCAGCCTAGTAATTACACTGATTTGTTTGGTTGCCACAGTGTAGTTACACTCCAATTACACATGTCATGTTTAGATGTCATAGTGTAATTACACATTCTTTTTGGATGCACAATTGCAATCATTAAATTATAATAAATTTTAAAAATAAAAATTAATTATTTAAAATCTATACTAGACAAATAAAAACTTTATAAATGACATTAAATCAAATATTTAAGATATATATTCTTTTTTGAAAATATATTAATTAATAAACATATTTTCTGTAACTAATATTATGAAAAAATAATTGATTTATATTTTTTCAAATTAATATATTTCAATTGAATTGATCGTAACAACTAAAAGTATGAAGTTTCTACGAACATCGTGAAATGCATGTTTGATAAAAATGAATAATATATAAATAAAATGTCATAAACTATTAAATGTTTGACAAAAATATAATCTATCAAGTCTAATTAAAAAATTACGTGCAATGTAAATTCAATATTACTAAAACAAATGAAACTGAAAATATAACATAGGTTATATATTCAAAACAAAAAAATTAACATAATACTCTTATAATAAATTTCAACATAGCAATAAATATGATTTATTTTTATTTTTTCTTAATAAAGAAAACGTAAGTCTATAACCTTACTTAACAATAAATTCTATTTTAACTTAAAAATTAGAATACTAATAAAATTATACTAATGAGAAAATAAGCATAGCATAAAGAAATAGATAATACGAAAGAATTACATAGAATCACGTAAAGTAAGGTTGAGAACAAGAAGAAAAAAAATATAATAATATAAAATAAAAAATAAACTTTTACAAATTTTTAGAATAATAAATATAAAAAAAATTAAGACAAAAAAATAAAAATAGAAATACAAAAAAGAAATTGAAAAGTAATCAAGTGGTGTAATCACCAGCAATTCACAGTCTTTGCCTGTGAATTGTAGAGTGTAATAACCCCTGCCAATTACATCAATTACATGTCCTTCCAAACATGACAAGACAGTGTAATTACACCAATTCCACTAAATACAATTATCAGAGTGTCCTTCCAAACATGCCCTTAGTGTGGCAATTTGAAAGAAAAGTATAATGGGAACTGTATTATGTGTAACAATTTGACTTTAATGTTCTGCCCTCCTGCCTACAAGTCAAAAGATGATTAGTATTGATACTAATGCATGAGCAATGATTGATGGGTTAGTTATATTTGGTCGTGTGCCTTTGAAACTAGTCACCGCAATGAGTGCGAAACATTTTTTCCAACTCAGGTGAATGAGATGTTTAGTGTTGTTTGATTGAGTACGAAATTTAAGTGAAAAAAATAATTAAAAATATATATAATTTTATTATTTTGAATATGTAATATAAAATATTTATATTAAAAAGTTATTAAATAAAGATATAGACATTCTTCGCCAAACAAACTAGAAAAGAAAATTATTGAAGTAATAATAGGAATATTTCATACGCAGAGTTACAGATGGAGGCTCATCAAATTAAAAAAAAATAAAAATTGAAGGTTATTTGTGTTCATATCCGCCGCTCATGTCAACATTTAATATTTTGACCTACTACTAGCCAAACCACGTGGGCAGTAGGACTGACATGACAAATCAGTAAAAAACTACAATGAGCATTTGGAGTAATATGTTGACTTCTGTGATGTAAAATAATAAGACAGAGAATACACTGTACTGGGACTTTGATTTAATAAACTCTTTTCTAATACTAGAAGATATCACATTTAGTAAAAGAATTAACTTCTTGAGACAAATCAAACTATATTGTATAAATATAGTTAGGTGCAAATGACAAATGCTCCTTTGTTGATGAGACAATAGAGAAAGGGGACAGACCGCAGCAAAGGGAAAAGAATACGCAACTTTCACATAGAAGGAAATATTGAAGAAGAAGCTTTGACAAAAGAAAAATGTCACAGTTCGCAGTATCGACCCCCAAACAAATGAAAAAAAAATTAAGAAAACATTACATGTGAACAAGAACGTAATAATTTAACCCATTCTCAGTACACAACCAAGCAAATGATACACTGTTATTTGTTAATGGCGTTGCTCGTGACTGGATCTTGTTGTAGTCCCAAAGCATTTACCTTGATTTCTTACTTCGCAATCCCATCCGTGATTTTGCATATCTAAATATGTCGTTAAGGAAAATTATAATGCAAAAGCAGAAAAAATCAAAGAGAATAAAGGGATGGGGTGCAGAGAAACCAAAAGAATTGATGAAAGGATACTCCAGTCGCATGCCCTCTCCAGACGAAGAGTGTAGAATGGTCCCTTGAAGATGACTCAATGCCTCGGTTGAGCTAGCAGTGTCCTGGAAATATGGCTTGTACACATTAATTTCAAATTTGACCTCTATTTATTCGAGTATTTGAACTTGATATGCAGCAGATTATTTAGACCTTGATGTTGTAGCAGACCACAGAAGACAAACACAATAAAGGCAATAGTTACTGCTTCCAATAGTTGTACCCATTGGCACCTTCCCCACCAACCCCTTCTATTAGGCAGGGTAAGGGTTGTATAGGGCGTTAGAAGCACTAAATTTCTTCGTAAGGGAAAGACAACTTTATCAAGATAACAAATCGGTGAAATCTAGGTTAGGATGTTCTGCAATCAAACAATTACTTAAATGAAAATGCAACAGTTGTCCTCTGCTTAATGTTTTCTTGAAGAATGTAACTAGGAGACGCATATGAACCTCCAAATTAAGATTGCTGAGGCTGCAGGACAGAACATGTGCTAAATCCTTGTTAACTGGCTAAGGATTTAGCTCAATGAAAAAGGGGGTAATTAATCAAAAGAGAAGAAAGAAAATGGTGTTGGTTTAGGGATGAAGATGCACTTAAAAGACATCTTATCATTATAAAAAAAACAAAAAAGATAAAGGAAATGCAGAAGATGTGTGCGAATGAGTTGAGCAACTGCCACTACAGAAGAAGAGAGTCAACTTTACCTGAAAGTCAACAAATGCAACAGGAGCTCCATACGTACTCTGCATCTTCAACTTTAAAAACCCCCGAAATCTGAATATGTCAAGAAAGCACATAACCATCCAGTATACCAAGTACTTTAGTCGTTAGAAATTAGAACTAAAAAGCAATCTTATCAAAACCTTGAAAATAGTTGAATCAGCTCTTGCTCAGTACAACTTTGGCCCAGATTAGCAATGAAGAGTGTTGGACATGGATCAGCTGCCTGTTAAATTTAGGGTCATGAGTGATCATTACATTACCAAAGAAGAAACTTCGGAATCGAAGACTGGGAGACAAATTAAAATGCTGAATTTTTAGAAGAAGATGCAATGTTTGCACTTATACCAGAAAAAATTTGAAAAGCTGTAGGAAGTGCTTCGATCTTAATGTTATGAATCATAACTTATAATGCACTTCATGACATCAACAATCATTTAAAAGCATGAGTAAAACCTACATATCAAAGGCCCATACAGATTATCTAATCGTACAACACCTCCAGTTCACACTTGTTGATTATTTTATCAATCATAGGATTCAACAAGGACTTCAAAAATACATGCTTGTCACCTGATATGTAACTAAACAGAGCCATAAAAATCTAGATTTCAAAGAAAAATGCCTTAAAAGTCGGCAAAGATATTATCCAAATAAATGCTGAAATTATAGATCGAACTAACAGAACAACCAACCAAATTAGCAGCGATTCAGACGGGCGCATTCAGAAGAACAAACGATGGACCATGTATCAGACACCTTACCGTTTTAGAAGCAGCTTGATTCCCAACTCTAGCATCAAACTTTCCCCGACTGAATCACCAAACAAAAAGAAAATTACAATTTGGAATCGAGATCATACACAAGATCCATACAACACTAAGATTCAATACCCTAACTTCACGGAACAGGGAATAGAGAAACTATTTCTATTTGGCTCTCGACCTTTCAGCTAGAAGTACAAGTACTAGGAGCATTCTTAGTCAGAAGGAATCAATTCAGTATCAAAAGTGTGCTTAAGTAGTGCAGATGACCTTTGTGTAGGTGGATAACCAACTGTGTTGTAAGCAGAATTACCCATTCCAGGCAAGTGAATGCTGCCAAAACCTGCTCGTGCCCAAGCGTGCAAAACATGTGCAAAGTGAGCATTTAGATAAAGTGCTTCGCAGTGACTGACGAGCAGTTACATCCTTAAATAACATCAAATTAGTTAAAATGTGAACGGCAAAAAAACATCACAGAAGCAAATTGGTTCATATGCAAATGACATGATGGCCTACAAACTTGCAGATTTTCATGCATGTACTAATTCAAAGGAAGGGAGTGCAAAATGCTATAAAGGCAGATATTATACCAGAACCACTGTCTCTAGAAATAGCAGCAGAACCTTTAATCCTCTTCTCTGATACTGGCCTTCCATCATCTGTGGTTTAAATCAAACAAATTTGTGATGGCCTAAGTAGAATTAATTCCAATAATTTAACAAACAAATGAAATTCACTTGCAACAGACCTGGCCGTAACCTCTTAGACCTTGAATTTGATTTAGCAAGCTCAATGTACAATTTGGAATCTTTCTCAAAGTCAAAAACCATTCCCTGGACACATTTGGAAGCAAAGCAATTAGACTCCTTCCTAACATCATAATCTATTTGTTAATTAACAAATTCATGACCAAATACTGTGAATGAAGGAAGACATCTGTGCCTATATATGTCTAACCAAAAAACTGACACAAAAAAGGGATTAGAACTATGCACTAACCCTCATTCTTTTCAGCTTTCTTCATGTTTCAAGCAAGGTCAACTTACACATCTAACAGAAGAGAACCAGTTCTCTAAAACATAGAGTAATACATGTCAAGTGTAAAATAAGATGACATTAGATGCCATCCCTCTCAGGCTAAACTTCATTCAATTTTGAGATCAGGACAAACATTCCATCTTTAACATTCTTCAAGCCATTCTCCTTTCAAGTTTGGATTGTCTACAACCGCAGCATTATTACTAAGCATCCACTATAAGAAGCAAAAGACAACTATAGTCATCTTTCTTCTCTTAAGTGTGTGTTCATCTTTTGTATAAGGTAATGCGCAATCCTCATTAGAATGCTCACCCTTCTTTAGTATGATGTCCAAACATAATGTCTAGTACTCCAAATTGTGGAAGGTTTACTCACATTAGGTAAACTGAAATTTAAAAGGATCTTTGTACTTTTTTCCTAAAAGACAAAAAGTACACTAGTGGCCCACTGGCCCTACATGGACTAGGAAGGAAGCAATCATTTATTCAAATATCAGAAAAGGGCCTTACATTCAGTTCATACATTGCCATAAGTGCTGAATGCTGATCTGCAAAGACGGCAAAAGCAAATGGCTGACAGAAACCAAACAATGAGTCAGACATCCTTAGCAGAACAGTTGTGTCAGACTTGCATAATATGAGTAGAGCAAAGACGATAGTGTAAAACAACTGAAAGAAGTTAAACTATAGATCCAATAACATTTTATAACCAGAAAATGTGGTTAAGAGAAGCCCTTTTGCTGCAGTGTCTGAAAAAGATTAAAGCTTGCAAAGCCATAGCCAATATACTTGTAATATCACTTATAATCGTAAGGTAAACAGATAATGTATTAGTTGAAGGAATTTTATCCTATGAGAAAGCTAGCATCTTTACTCCTCGGGTTCACAGCACCTATCTAGTTTTACCTCCACCTATGCAAACTGAATGCCATACCCGATATTCTTCAATATCTCTACAAGTAGTCTAAATTTGGAACTTCAGCTGTACTTTCAAGAATTCTAGGTTTCTATGGGCTATGTGAATACACCTTGATTTTGCAATAACTGAAACACTGTGTGAAAGGTGATCGCCTCGTCGCAAATGGTGAGAGGCGAGGTGAGGTGAGGCAACCCTTCATCGCCTATTAGCTTTATGGCGAGGCGATCTTCAAATGCGACTCCTTGGCAACAAAGGCGTCGCCTTTTGTATTTGGTCAAAAAAAGGTGACCAATTTAGGGTTTTAAAAGTTAAAGGTAATTTTAGGATTTTCTTTCCAAATTTGCACGATTGCACTCTTAGACTACGACTGCATCTTCAACCAGTCGACTCGACTAGACTTATGCGGACCAACCAAACTTTTCCGGTGACTCCAAATTCTAACCAATACATATTTCTTCTTTTCTTCTTCCAATTTCATCTTCTTTTCTTCTTATGATTTCTTCTTTAGATTTCTTTTTCCTCCTCCTCTTCTTCTTCTTAAGACTTCAGAGTTACTTCTACCTTTGTTTTCTTGCGCACTATTTTAACTTTTGTTCTTTTTTTTCTAATTAAAGTTCTAGACTTTTTGTATGTACTATCTATTTTCAGTTTTTGAATCGAAATATTTGCTAATATGTTATTGCTATTGAGATTTTGATTATTTATATATGCAATTAAATATTCTAATTTTATGGTATTAATTGGCACCACACTTCAAAAAGGCGAGCGCCTCACCCGCTTGCCTCGCCTTGGCGAGGCAGACCCTTGTGGCAAGGAGACTCTTGTCGCCTTTCGACGTCCAAAACACTGCACTGAAGGCTCATCTATGTTTCCTAAAACTATGTGAATCGAACTCCAAAAGCAGAATTTCCACCAGGAAATACAACCCTAAAGTTTTTCCATGGATATTTTTCCCTCTCTCTTTCTCATATGACAACTGAATTGTGCTTGGAGTTCACCAATACTATATAATCATACACTGCAAAAGTGATTGGATTTTGTTATATAGGATAAATCGTATGCATACCTTCCGCTCTATTCACACTAAATGCCTAACTATTTGTTCACGCTAAATACCTAACTATTTGGGATTGTTTATAAAGTATAAATCTTCTATATCCAATTCGCTCTAATTGAGCCCAGTTAAATGTGTATGACACTTGAAAAGCATTCGCATTAGTTTGCCCCAATAAATGTACGTACCTGAGAATTACTAGAAGTTTGGCTACGGAGATGAGAAGATTCATAGCCTGCGAATTCTCGAAAGAGATTGTAAATTTCTCGAGGCTTGACATCTTCAGGGAGCCCAGCAATGAAGAGAGTTCGAACATCGTCGTGCGAATCCTGAGGATAGAGAGGGGGGGCAGATGGATGGTGGGGGTGATGGTATTGCGGAATAGGAAGTGGTTGGACCACCACAGGCGGCAGCGAGTGAAGTGTGGTACCAGGAGGCGGCGGCGGAGGGACTGGTGGTGGTGGTGGAGGTGGAGTTTGATAATAGGGGTATTGATAGAACTGGGCTATTTCGTCCATGGAGAACACTACGGAGACCAATCAGTGCATCGGATTTTGCCCTATTTGGTGCTCCGTGTTGAAAGTCCGGCGATAACTTTTCTACTTTGATCCCTCAATTTTATAGCTATTTGTTCTTTTAACTCTGATCTTTTAATATTAGCCATTTTTCATCCTAAAACAACTTGTGTTCTCTTGTTTTATATGTTTGTTCTTTAAAAATTGTTTCTAAATGTTCTCTAATTAAGATGTCATTCAATTCTTAAAACTGATTAGAGAAAAAAAAAACTTAAAACTAATGTAGACTGCAGCGATTATGAATGTTAATATTTTTTTAAGATGCATGCAAACGGAAAAGACAAAGAGAATGATATGGTGACGTACGTATAATTTTTTATCGTGTCATATTTAAAAATGAAAAACAAAATATATATAGTACCTTTTTAAAAATAAATATTTATAACTATTTTTAATTGAGCTTCTTCCTTTTTAAATGTATTCAAATAACCTAGTTTTGAAGTTTCACACAACTTTTGTTTAAAGGAGTGCAACCTTGTGGTATAGATCCCTTTTATTTGTTTTTCCTTTTTAATCGTATATATATATTTAGTAAATTTTTTCAAGGAAGTAATGTCACGTGATACCCCATAAGCTTTCTTAAATCCGCCCCTGAATATGAACAAAATAACTATTGAAGAAGGATATTACGAACTAAATAAGGTAAAATAAGACATTTTAAATGGAATATTTTAATATTGATCATTTATGTTAAGTGATATAAACCATATTCAATGGGATGGTGATGATAACCTTCACTCATACAAAGGAACGACGAGGTGGGGAATCATCTAATATGTTTTCTTTTATCGTACATTCGAAAATAAGTTTTGATAATCATTCGTTTTGATGCATCTTCACCTTTTATTACATGAACCAAATATGCACCAAATTCTTATACACCAAAATACTTCAAAAAATAAATATCCATGACCAAAGTGAAGATTAGACATATTATGCATTATCAAAAT
This sequence comes from Solanum bulbocastanum, assembly GCA_037074985.1. Taxonomy (NCBI): domain Eukaryota; kingdom Viridiplantae; phylum Streptophyta; class Magnoliopsida; order Solanales; family Solanaceae; genus Solanum; species Solanum bulbocastanum. The sequence goes on along the minus strand of CM073598.1, from coordinate 36,207,202 downwards.
ATTCTTCATTGATCTTTAATTTTATTCTTCGAATGAATTAGTCTTAAATTTTTGCCCATTAACAGTTAATCTTATGCCTAATAAAGTATACATCCTTTAGAAACTAAAATCATATCCACTCATCACTAATGAAATATTACTATATGAACATATAAATTTATGTCTTTAAAAATTGTTTATCATGAGCAATGCAAGTGAAAGACTAGCACAAAATAAGAGAAAAATGTAAATGACCCACTTTAACAACCAAGTGTAGTGGTTTGGGCTAAGGTCGGGTGAGCCCAACTAAGAACTTATGTTAAGCAGGCTGACCCCTTGAGCAAATAACCACTCTTGTGGTCTTGTATTTTGACTCTGGTAAAGTCGCTAACAACATTTAATCAGTACATCGTTTGCTCGTTTATTGGTTTAATTTTTAATTTTATCCTTCAAATAAGTTTATTTTTCATTTTTTATTCTTAAAATCAAATTTATATCTAATAGAAAATAATTTTATTTGAACATAATCATATAAGTATAACTTGTGAAATATTATGATGTAAAAATATAAGGAAAAATAGTGTGATGTATCTTTCAACTTAGCACCTTTTTATAAAAGTAGCTCATACATATCTTATTATTATACAAATTACTCACATATATCATTTTTGAAAGTGAATTTTTTCCTCATGTAAGGGTACATTTAGTCATGTTCATATTTTTTTTACTTCTTTGATTTAACGGTTAATTTAAATTTATTATTTTGGTGGTCAAATTTATTTTTTCACTAACTTTCTTATAAAATTATAATAAATGACCAATTTTTTTTACAAATACAAAAAACAAATATAATCGTAAATTTATTTTAATTTTTTTCTCTTTTTTCACTCACACATTTTTTTTTTTGTAATTTCTCGCATGTTTATGCTAAAGAATAAAAGGAAAAAATTAAATAAAACTAAGAAACTCAAATAATGATATTAAAAAAAGTCAAAAAAAAAAGTGAGAGAAGGATCATATACCCGTACATCAAAATTATTTTTTTACTTCAATTAGGTGATAATGATATATGAAATTCATTTTTGTAACAGTAGACATATATGTGAATCAGTTTCATAACGATAGAAATATATCTAGACCACTTTTATAATTAGTTGTATATCGATTTTAAATAACAAAATTAAAGAATATAGCAAATCTTTTCTCAAAAATATAAATTTACGCTTCGAAAAAATATTTACCCTACACTCCCTATAGAGTAAAAAATAAAAATAAGGGCACAAAAGTGACAATAACCACCAACAAATTTTGTGGTGGAGTGATAAGTGTTAGCCCATATGTTTGGGCTTTTGTTATTGGGCCTATTTCTTATTAGGTTAGGTTTAGTTAATGGATTCCTATTAGGTTAGGTTTAGTTAATGGATGTTTATATATTTCCTATTCTTTTGTATTGAGACTAATTCTACTATATTGTAATATAACTCTTGCCTCTTGTTCTTTAATTAAAGTAGTTCTGTTAACATGGTATCAAGAGCTGAATCGATCCATGCTTCTTGATTTGTTGGTTGAAGACTTGGTAGTGGTTATCTGTTGCGCGGATCGATTGGTGCTGTTGCTGCTTCCGTTGAGTTCTCGATTGGTGTAGCTGCTGCTAGCTGTTTAGATCGGTTCGACCCAAGGTAGTTTAATTTTTGTTTTTGAAATTGTTCGTGTCTTGCTGTGTTTGCTTTTCTTTTGACAAGATTACTGAAAAAGATGATTCTCTCCAGTTCATTAATGTTCAATTAGATGGTCAAAATTATGTATATTGGAGTTATGTTATGAAGAATTTTCTTCGTTGGAAGAATATGTGGGGTTATATCACCGGGGTTAAAGTTAAACCTAAAGATGATACGACTGCGGATTTTGCATTGTTGGTAGACTCATGGGAAACTGCTAATTTCAAGGTTATCACCTGGATCAATAATTATGTAAATCAGTCAATTGATATGCAATTGGCTAAGTATGACACAACAAAGGAAGTTTAGGACCATTTAGAGAGATTGTATACTCAGTCTAATTTTGTTAAGCTGTACCCGTTGGAGTATGATATTCGTGCTCTTCAACAGAATGCTATGAGCATTCAAGATTTCTATGCTGCAATGTCAGATTTGTGGGATCAATTGGCTCTTACTGAATCTGCAGAGTTAAAAGTTTTTGAGCCATACATCGCTAGAAGGGAAGAACAACATTTGGTTCAATTTTTGATGGCATTACGTTCTGATTTTGAAGGACTACGTGGAACAATCCTTCATCGATCTCCTCTCCCCACAAGTGATTCCGTTGTTCATAAACTGATTGCAGAAGAGACCCGTTTCAAGTCTCAAGTGGATAAAGGGTCTAAAACAACTAATACTCCTGCTGTGTTTGCTGTTTCAACTGATCAGTCTAGACCACCATGTTCTCGTCACTCTCCTAAAGTTGCATTTGATGAGTGTGCATTCTGCAAACAGAAAAAATCATAGAAAGACTCAATGTCCATTTTTACTTAAGGCAATACAGCCTTAATCTGGACAGCAGCAAAAGTATGGGCAACAGAAGTATGGGTCACGCTCCTTTGATGCTCGTCCTCCACAGTTTGCTGCAGCTGCTGCACCATCTATAGATACTGAGTATGTTAGCACTATGCCACCTTCTGCGTTGGATCCCCAAGTTTTCGAGCAGTTCAGATAGTTTATTGCTTCTAATCCTACTGCCATGTGAACATCTAGTCCCTCAGGTATTCCGTCTTCCCTATGGATTTTGGATTCTGGTGCATCTCATCATATGTCATCTTATTTGTCATCATTTGGTTCTTTGTCCCTTATTTCACCAATCTCTATTATGTCCGCTAGTGCTGCATCTATGACAATCGAGGGTGTTGGTTCTGTTACTACCCCTAACATTGTTCTCTCTGATGTTTATTACGTTCCTAAACTTGCTTTGAATCTTGCTTCGGTCAGTCAATTATGTAAAATTGGTAATTGGGTGTTCTTTTCTGATTTTGTTTGTGTTGTACAGGACCAACACACTCAGAAGGTGATTGGGATAGGCCGTAGATTAGGGAAACTCTATGTCTTGGAGATTCTTAAAATGTCTTCTGTTGCTGTTGCTGCCTCTAGTATTGATTTGTCGTCTTTTCGTTTAAGTCATTTGTCTTCTCAATTTTATATTTGGCATTCCATTTTGGGATATGTGTCAGTGTCACGTTTACGTTTCTTAGCCTCTACTAGTGCTTTGGGTCATTTGAACACTTCTGATATTTCTGATTGTAGTGGTTGTAAATTGGCAAAATTCTCAGCTTTACCGTTTAATAAAAGTGTGTCTTATTCTGTTGCTCATTTTGATATTATTCATTCTAATGTGTGGGGTCCATCACCAATATCCACTAAGGGTGGCTCGACCTATTATGTTTCGTTTATAGATGACTTTACTCGTTATATCTGGGTATATCTTATGAAATGCAGATCTGATTTCTTCGACATTTACAGTAACTTTAGAGCCTTTGTTAAAACACAACATTCGGTTGTGATAAAGTGCTTCAGGTGTGACTTAGGGGGCGAATATATCTCTAATGATTTCACTCAGTTACTCGCATTTGATGGCACCATACACCAGTCATCTTGTACCGACACTCCTGAGCAGAACGGCGTTGCAGAAAGGAAACACCGCCATATTGTTGAGACAACATGCTTTTTACTCTTATCTATAGAGGTTCCTAGTATTTTTTAGGGAGAAACAGTCCTAACTGCTATATATGTGATTAATCGTATTCCTACTGCATTGATTTCAGGGATGTCTCCGTTTAAGAAATTACGTAGTCACTTACCAGATTATTCTGCATTACGAGTTTTTGAATGTACTTGCTATGTTCTTCGTCCTTATGTTGAATGAAATAAGCTATGGCCAAAATCAACTATATGTGTGTTTTTGGGGTATGATATTGGACAAAAAGGATATCGTTGCTATGATCCTGTAAGTCAGAAATTATATGTTTCACGGCATGTCACTTTTTTGGAACATATTCTTTTTTATTCTATTCCAGCTAAATCCCATGATGTAACGAAATCAGATCTTCAGCATATTGATCTTTTTGGCGTTGACATGGAGGTTCCAGTTTCAGATTCATCCATGCCACTTGATGATAGTGCTTCAGCCCCACCTGTGTCTGCGTCTGCTTCTTTGACTGTTGAGACTGGAGAGCCACCAACTCTGAGGAGGTCTACATGTCCTCCTAAGTCTACCAAACTACCAGATTTCACATACTCTACATACTCAGCCTCATTTGCTTCATTTATTGCCAACATACATCATTTGTCTGAACCTGAGTCGTATCGAGAGGCTGTGACTGATCCTCTTTGGCAAAATGCTATGGTTGAGGAACTCACTACTCTTTATCAGACACGTATATGGGATTTGGTTACCCTCCCACCTGGTAAGCATATGATTGGATGTCGATGGATGTATAAAATAAAAACAAAGTTTGATGGGTCTATTGAGCGATACAAGGCCAGACTTGTGTCAAAAGGATACTCACAAAAATATGGTATGGACTATGAGGAGACTTTTGCCTCGGTGATAAAGATAACAACTGTTCACATTATAATTGTTGTTCCATCCGTTCGACAGTGGAAGATATTTCAAATGAACGTCAAGAATGCATTTCTAAATGGTAATCTCCATGAGGAAGTTTATATGACTCCTCCCCCAGGTATTGACCACCAGCCGGGTGAAGTTTGTTGGCTTCGAAAAGCTTTATATGGTCTCAAGCAAGCCCCTCGTGCTTGGTTTGAGAAATTCTTCATTGTGATTACTTCTCTTGGATTTGCCCCGAGTAATCATGATTCAGCATTGTTTATTAGATGTATGAGTACAGGAAAAAATATTTTGTCCTTATATATAGATTATATGGTTATTACTGGTGATGATTATGGTGGTATTGAGTTATTGAAGCGTGATTTGGCTCATCGATTTGCCATGAAGGACTTGGGCTTGCTACGTTATTTTTTGGGTATTGAGGTGGCTCAGTCTAAGAAAGGGTATCTTCTTTCTCAGACTAAATATATATCAGACTTATTTAAACGGGCGTGCCTTTCTGACAACAAAACTGTAGATACTCCCCTTGAAACCAATGCACGGTATTCTTCTAGTAATGGTGTTCCGTTATTAGATCCGAGTCTTTATCGGATTGTTGTAGGTAGTTTGATTTATCTTACTGTTACTCGCCCGGATATAGCTCATGCAGTTCATGTTGTTAGCCAGTTTGTTATTGCTCCCACTTTTGTTCAATAGGGAGCTGCACTTCGTATTCTGAGATATCTTCGTGGCACTCAGTTTTAGAATCTCTTATTTCCCTCGACGTCATCTTTCGAGTTGCGAGCCTATAGTGACGCTGATTGGGATGGCGATCGCAATGATCGTAAATCTACCACTGGTTTTTGTGTGTTTTTTGGAGACTTTTTAATCTCATAGAAGAGCAAGAAACAAGATGTTGTCTCTAGATCTTCCACGAAGGCTGAATATCGTGCTATGACTGTGACTATATGTGAGATTGTTTGGTTACGTTGGCTTCTTGCAGATATGGGGGTTCACATTTCTTTGCCAACTCCTCTGTATTGTGATAACAAAAGTGCGATACAAATTGCAAAGAATTCTGTTTTTCATGAGCGGACGAAGCACATTGAGATTGATTGTCACTTCACCCGTTATCATTTACAGCTCGGGACCATATCGCTTCCGTTTGTTTCGTCGTCTTTGCAGATTGCTGATCTTTTTACGAAGGCGCAATCGGTGTCTCGATTTCAATTTTTGTGTGACAAACTCTCAATGCTTATTGCTGTTGCATTGTGAGCTTGAGGGGGGATGTTAGCCCATATGTTTGGGCTTTTGTTATTGGACCTATTTCCTATTAGGTTAGGTTTAGTTAATGGATTTCTATTAGATTGTGTTTAGTTAATGGATTCCTATTAGGTTAGGTTTAATTAATAGATGCTTATATATTTCCTATTCTTTTGTATAGAGACTAATCCTACTATATTGTAATATAACTCTTGCCTCTGGTTCTTCAATTAAAGTAGTTCTGTTAACAATAAGTACTCCTTTTGATTTTATTTGCATGAATCTAAATTTAGTCGAGTTTCAATGTGGATACCGTAGAAAACCAAAAAGAAAGTGAGTACTGCTTGAATCCAAATTTAATCGAGCTCCAATGTGTATACAGTAAAAAATAAAAAAAGGTGAGTATTGCTTAACTTTTCTACGCGAATCTAAATTTAGTCAGACTGTAATATAAATTATAGATATCGTGAAAAACCAAAAAAAAAGTGAGTATTACTTAACTTTTCTATGTGAATCTAAATTTATTCGGGCTCCATAATTAATACGGTGGAGAAAAAAAGCGACAATGACCCATAGGCTCCATAAGCAATGGCGACTAACGAAAGCAGGACCATTGACGTTTTCCACGTGATCGTACATGGTGGCGTGGTTTCCACGCTAGAAATAGAATATTTTATTGAAATCTTTTTTTTCCAAATAAAATCGGAATCCATTTGACTTTTATCAAAACCCATTTAATAAAAAGAGACCCGACCTAAAAAAAAAAAAAAAAAAAAAAAAGACAACAGTTTCATTATCTTCTTAATCCTATTTAGGTAATTCTGTCACTATTAATCTCCACCGTTCAATCTGCCACTCACAACTACTTTACAGGTTCAAGAATCAAGGCTCGTTTCACTTCTCCCTTTCTTTTTTGACCTTTAAAAGGGGGCCAGCCAAGAAGAAACACAACTCTTCTGAGAGATTGTTCACTGCTCATTTAGTTATTAACCTTGAACAACAACAATGTCGGGAGGGATTGCTCGTGGTCGTCTTGCTGAGGAGCGCAAAGCTTGGAGAAAGAATCATCCCCATGTTTGATTTCATGACCCTTTTCTTGATTTTCTTCAGTTTTATAGTTTCTGATTTTGTAATTTTGGTTTTTGTGTTTTGTTTGTTGTGATGAATTTTGGGTATAGGGTTTTGTTGCTAAGCCGGAGACACTTCCAGATGGGTCAGTGAACTTGATGATTTGGCACTGCACTATCCCTGGTAAAGCTGAGGTGTGTTTTCATTCTTCGCCTTTGTTCTGTTTTCTTTCTTATGAATTGGGAAAGATTGGTTCTTTAATTGTTTGTGAGGATGAGGGGAAACCATGGGAAGCCTTCTTCAGTGAATACCCATTTTAGGGGTTAACCAATTTGGTTAATCTTGGTTGACTTTTAGTACATGTTGATGCGTTGTTTTGATTGAAGTACCTTGGTTTATGGACTTGAAATTGAGTTGTTCTGTTACTGCAGTTTAGCATTATTTTTATTTTATACCTGTAAATGCTACAATTTATAGAGATTATTTGAATAGCTATTTGCATTTTGTACTGCTGGTGATTATGCAGAGTCTTTCGCAGCATGGAGAAAGAAAATACACCCCAATCCATTAATAGCCTCAGAATTCCGACTATCTTCTTATTTTAATAGAGATGCTTTTTTAAATTGCTATGCGATTTTCACAAACAAACATTTGCTTTTGGCAATGCATAATGTATTTTTCTTGTTGGTGTTGCTTCCTTTTCAAAATTATTGAAAAGACCTTGAGGGATGTTGATGAGATGCTTTGAGTTGTTGGTGTTCCCTGCTTAGGCCTCAATGGATATTTTTTCTCTCGGATTCGGTTTAAGTGACTGCAAATCAAACTCATCTATAAAACGCGAAGAATTGTCTCTAGAACTAGCACTTGGTTGAGAAGAATTATGTTTCGTCAAAAATCTATCCATTTCAAATCACAAGAATCAACAACAAATTCTTACAAAAAAAAATATGCTTAAAAAGAAGAACTTAACAATTTATGCAGAGATAATAGGACTAGGACTTCAATTATGCAGTGAAGAATACTTGTAAGTTGTAGTGAAGAATACTTGTAAGTTGTAGATTTTCTAGCAGCCTTCTATTTTGTTTAGAATTGTGCTAGGGCTTTTATTTGTTTTTAATTTCAATTAAGAAAGGAATGAGATGACAAAAAAAGGGAGTTAAGAAAGGGGGGCAGGGCGGGGCCAGTTGAAGTCGCAAAAATGAGTTTTAATAAAAGCAATTTTAAAAAAGGTTAACTCTAAAGAAAAAGTTGCTTTTAAAGTAAAAAAAACGTTACCTTTCGTGGGAATCAAACTCACGCAGTCGCGGTTCGAGATGGCTACTTCGACCGGTGCACCAAAAAGACTTTTGGTTACTAGGTTGCGCAATCAAATATATTATCGTTTTATCAACTATCTATACACATATATACGATTTTTTTTTAAAAGTTACCGGGCATGTGGGTCTGCCTTTGTTGCTATATGATTTTGCACCCCCTATTTGAAACTCTTGGCATGAACTTCATATTTCTGAGTTCTTTTTTCGAGAATGGTAGCAAACTCCATATCTATGACTTTATCAGCATGTGGTAATAATTATATATTCCTTTAATAGTTTATATAACTGAAGGCATATCTAAATAGAAAACTCAACCTGTTCTAGTGAATCACCTTTTGAACATGAGTGGGAAGGTTTCTAGAACTGCTACTTCCTTCAGAAAATTTCAGAGCCTCAAGGGAGGGAAGAAAAAGAAATAGAAGATGGAAAAGCTTTTATGGGATTTCTCTTTCTTTCCTCATATATCCAGGGGTAATGGATGTAACCCTGGACCGTTCCTTTCCCCTAAGAGAAAGTTGGATAATTCAAATTTTAACACTACGAACCTCGTATAGTCATATGAAGTAGCACAGTTCAGTAGCAAGCCTTAAGTTTTATGAGTTGTTGGCATCATATTAGAAGTTGAATGCTTTCTGTTATTTACTCCTATGTGGTAAAAAGGTTTTCTGCATATAGAAGTACATAGTGTATGCCTAGTAGATACATTAGTGTCAAACTTCAAGTGTAAACATGCAGAGTACATGTATGTTAAGATGGATCAATTGATTTATGTACCGTGCAAGCTTCAGAGTGTGCTTCTCTTATGCTTCTGGTTTCTTCCCTGCCTCCCTCATATCGGAGCATATAATGCTTGCTAATCTTTTAGCATTATCCTATTTTAATGAAAGTACTATGCTTGTCTGATGTAGGGGAACTCGTCTTTGTCTTTCTGTTATTGTTTCTCCTAAAGACAATTAAATGCTTGCAGACTGATTGGGAAGGTGGTTGCTATCCACTTACAATTCACTTCAGTGAAGATTATCCGAGTAAACCGCCAAAGTGTAAATTCCCACCAGGCTTTTTCCATCCCAATGTCTATCCATCTGGAACAGTTTGCTTGTCAATCCTCAATGAAGATAGTGTATGTGGGCGCTTTCTTTGTATTCGTCTGCATACTGACTGTGCTCAATGTATGATGGCTTATTATTTTCTTTTTCTTGTGTAGGGGTGGAGACCAGCCATCACCGTGAAACAGATACTGGTTGGTATCCAGGACTTGTTGGATCAGCCAAACCCTGCTGATCCTGCCCAAACTGAAGGGTATCATATGTTTATTCAGGTAATATTGATTCAAAAAATGTTAATTCTCCATTTTTACAAACTCATTTCCTGCTCTTGATGTTATCCTTAAATTGTGTCTATTTTTCTGTGAGAGACTTTTTTTTCATTATAATATGTTGAGATGAACCATCGAACACACTTTCCTTTGCCCTTGCTGTCTCAATTAATAAAACAATATTCTGTCTTGGGATGTCTCAAAATTTGGGCACCATTCTATTATACGATTATCTCAAATCGCAAGGAGTTAAATGCATTTAACTAGTCAAAATTAGGTTTGATGAAATGTTTTTTCTGCCAATCCAGCTGTTTAATGTATTATTTTTCACTTTTTTCTGATATATTACAATATTCAGATTTTGTATTTCAATTAACTTCTGTGTCACATAAAATGGGATGAAAGCATTAAAGTCAAATTTTATTGGGAAGTTCTTTTAGTTGCTTATGTCTCCCTTTTATTTGAATTGTATGAATTATAACTTTTACTTTGGCCCCCGTTTACTAGGATAGGAGGATTTTGAATTTTACCTTAATAACCACGTGAGATGGGATGAAGGACGTGCTAATTGTCATATCTCTTGTACTATTATCGTATGCTTTAGCTTTATGTCACAATAATGTTCCTGCACATGGAGATTAGAAAGATACTGGTGGCTTTTGCTGTAGGTTAAGGCATTAGTGATTGGTACGTCATCATTTGGGAGCTCCAGAACCTTCCGATTTCGCTTTCTCGAATTATTTCAGATTCTAATAATACATTTAGGAAGTGGCAGAAAGATTCGTTGTCATCTCATTAGTGGGACAACATTGTGGTGATAATGTTAATAGTAGTTTAGAGGCCCATATTGCGTCTTTTCTTGGTCATGCTTGTAACTGTTGAAAGATGTATAAGTTCTGAATAGGAGTTTTATCCTCCCTGCTTGACGCACATTCATTTGCTGAGTTCTTGCAGGATGTTCTGGAGTACCGAAAGAGGGTGCGCCTGCAGTCTAAGCAGTATCCTCCTCTTGTTTAAAGAATGTTTGTCTAATGTTGTGGTGGCTCTATAATGTACGTCTATGTTTGCTGTCAATAGAGGACAAGGAATCTGCCAGCTAGTGATTCTGATTGGTATTTGTTTAATTGGAGAAGTAAATATTTATAACTACAGGATTTTATCTCTGATAGACTATATCTGTAGAACAAGCACAGCTGCAATTTGTTATCTAAATGTGTTGAAAGTTATTTTCTTTTGCAAAACTTCCAAAAATCTTTCTCCAGGGAATATACTGTGTGTTTTGGATCCAAAATTAGCTCTGTTCTTTCTGTTTTCTTCTTTTTTTTGTTGTTCGTCTGACAATGTCAATGTAACAATTACCAAAAGGGAACATTTTTCACTGGCAAGTCTTTGGTACGTTTTGATTCCTTTGGGAAATTTTTGTCTTTGCTTGCACCATGGACACATTAAATTGTTTGATGTGATATCTAGTTCAGTAAATTTCCTTATCAAAATAATCTAATTCAATAAATTTTTTTTCACCAAGTACCACTATTATAATATATTTCCTCTATGATAAAGTTTAGTAATGTGAGTTCATTTTAACTTTTTGTGTAATTTCCGGATTGATTCATATATCTGTTTCTTATGAAGAATGATTGATAACTTTTAAATAACATTTGAGAAAATAGTCCAAGAAAGAACAGTTCGATTTCTCATCAATCACTATCATATATTAAAATAGAGTAGAAGAAATATTTTATGTCGAGGAGCATTGTTTCTTTTGTTTGCACCTTCGCTGGATGTGAACGTGTGATGGAAAAAGTTGCAATTATTGAATCCGTGTGCCATTCTGTATCAATTACTCGTATCTGTTCGTTTGAGACTATAAGCCTGTGGCAATTCTTATTTCCTTGGGAGTAGTGTAGTCATTAAACTCTATAAACAACTCTTCTCCTGCTAAGTTGATACTCCGTCCGTTCCTAATTACTTGTGTACTTTTAAATTGATACACATATTAAGAAAACAATTAATGACATTGAATTTACTATTTTACCCCTATTAATTATGAGGTGAATAAAAAGTTCGATATTTTTCAAAATAATTAATCATTTAATTGAAGGTATAATAGGTAAAAAATTTTTATCCTTTTTCGATTTGTCAAAACGGCCAAGTAATTAGAGACAACTATAAAAGAAAAAGTGGACAAGTAATTAGAGAATACTAGCTAACCATGCAGAGAAGGGAAAGTTCAGAATTTGGGTTAGCTCTACCATTCAAGATTATACAATATTCTTCTGCCGTTAAGGTAAAGCGAATACATTTTGAAGTACTTTAGAAAAAGAATCAACCAAAACCACCTACTACAACATGCCCTAAAAATATAGGCACCATATGTTTGTGTGACCAGAAAAGAGAGGGATTTCGACGAGGGGAACAAAATGTGTCATAATCTTCAGTGATTAAGTTGACCATGTAGCAGATAGACCTTAACCTGTCAGTTTTAGGTTGTTTACTGCTGAGTAGTAAAGGTACAAGCACCATTATAGTTGATGAGACATTTGGTCTATCTGGGCAAAACTCAATTACAAATATGTTGTCGATCAATGGCACTTTGCCAAGGGGGAGATGACACAATTGACCATGTACCCTCGCAGGTTAATGGTGTAACTGCAATGCAGAAGAAGCTATGAGTATCCATTATGTGCATCCCTTTTGTTATTCTCCACCATTGCACTATCCTTTATATCTTGTATCATTTTCAAGATTTGCCTCATTGTTGGTCTCTGTTCTGGTGATGTCAAGCTACATATACTAGCAAGGTCAACTAGCATTGCAAGCCATCTATCCTCCTCATTATCATCCTCCCTCATAGCTCTAACCCAATCCGGCACATCAGGGGGAGAGAGATGTGGATGCTGAGATGGAGGTTTGCCCGTTAAAAGCTCTAATAACAGAATACCATATGCATATACGTCAGACCCTGGTGTGGCTCTTCGTGCAGATTTGCACACTTCTGGTGCTTTATAGCGTGCTGAATCAGGATCATCCTCCAAAGAAATATCTGCCAGCGTGATGATGGAGTAGTCTGTTAGACAGGCCTCAAAATCAGACCCTAGAAGAACATTGGAGGATTTCAAGTTGCCATGAGTGAGCTTTGACGCTTGATGGATGTAAGCAAGGCCCTGAGCCACGTCTTCTGCTATTTTTAGACACGACGTCCAGTGAAGAGGCCTTGCCCTTGTTGATCTTGAACCTGCCACGAACAATAGAAAATTGCACACAGAATTATATAGAGGAATCGATCTTCTCAAGCAGAGTAATTTATGAAAGTGAAATCCCAATTTCTTGATAGCGTATCACAAGGGGATACAAAAAATGCAATACCTAGGATTCAAAAAATGTAAATTAAGCAATTTCATACCATTTCTGTCACTACACTAAGAGTTCCCAAGGATGTTCTAGTTCTTTCCCTTAATCCTTCTATCTAACAACGTTAACGTTCACTTAAGTAAATTTAATATTTAAGAAACAGAGAACATTTGGACAAGTAAAAGGAAAACACCAAAAAGTTACTGTCAACATCCTATTCAACTTAAAGAAGAAGCAAACATACTCATAAATACCAAAAAGTTAGACGCAAGAGCCAAGGACCATTTGCCTCAATGCATGATAAAAAAAAATTGAGGAATATAGTGCTATCAGTCAGTCAGTGACAGCCTGAAACTAAAACACATTACTATTTGGCTGCCCTGTAAACACAAACTTTGCAATTGTCGGTAGTGAACTCAGTGGGAGCCATGTTAGGCATCCACACTAAAAGCTAAAAAAGTCCCCTGCTACTACAACCATAGCAACCACTGAAAGATCCAAAACACTACAACTAATTTCTGTAAAGAAAAAAAAAAGCTAGCTATTGATTAACCAGTAGCCACAGACAACTCATTCTTCCACTTTTTTCTCCATCACAAGGTTCACCAAATTGACTTCACATTGACCAATTAGCAGAATTACCAAAAATGAAAAATAAACATTGATCCATTTCAGATGAATAATTTGTAGAACTAGTAATGATATATTAAAAAGTTAGAAACTTTACCATGAATTAGATTGAAGAGACTGCCATTAGGCTGATAATCATAGATAACAAGCCTTTCTTGTTTAGCCTGAAAGTATGCTCTGACTGCAACCAAATTTGGGTGCCTCAACATCCCAACTGACTCCATATGTTGCTCAAACGCTTCTGCACTCGTAATCGAAGTTTTACCAGCATCCAATCGCTTTACTGAAACGATTAACTGACTAGCCATCAGAGCTTTATACGTTGTTCCAATTGTGCCTCTTCCAAGCAATTCTGCTGATGCTCTCATTAGTTGTTCTAAAGAATACAACTCTGTTTCCCCTGAGCAAAATATCAGATTTCCACTCTTCATCTGTTGTTTGGGGACTTGAAGCACTTTCATTTCCTTTTCTAATTTAATCTCTTGGCTACTATCATCTGGCTCAGAAACCGTTGCATTCGCCGCACTATTAGTGATGGTCTCAATGGTACATTTTGTTGCTTTTGATTCAGTTTCAGTTTCTTCTCTTCTCTTTTTCACAAAAGCAAAAAGACAGAGAACAGCTGCAATCAAGATCAATGTTCCAACTACATAACCCAAAACGACACCAACTTTTTTGTGTTTGTGCTGAGGTGGAGGAGTAATAAGAATACCCTGCGACTGTGCGTTTTGGTATAACGGTGTGGGCGGAGAGGTAGCAGAGGAAGGCGAATCAAAGAACGGAGCCGAACGGCACGGCTTATCAACAACCTCACCACAAAGACTAGGGTTCCGTAAGAACGAGCGTACGTTAAACTTCTTCAGAGTTGGAGTAACAGGTACTGGACCAGTGAGGTTATTATTAGACACATTGAAAATTTGGAGTTGGGTCTGGTTCAACGGCGGAATCGAACCGTTAAACCAGTTGGAATCAAGCCGGAGATAGTTCAACCGGTCAAGAACAGTAAGCCTAACAGGAAGTGGACCAGTGAGATTGTTACGAGAAAGATCAAGAATAACAAGACGGTGAATAGAAAGAACAGAAAAGGGGAAAGTTCCAGAGAAAAAATTATGATCAAGAAACAGAGTTTTCAGGTTGGGAAGACCGGAAAGATCAGGAATAGGACCAGAAAGTGAGTTATTCCTAAGATTAAGGATTCGGAGTTGGTCAAGATGAGTTAAACTATTCGCCGGAAAAGTACCCCGGAGACTAAACCCTTGAAGAACAAAACGAACAACACGACCCTGTACACATTTCACTCCTCGCCATTGACAGTAATCAAAACGCTCGTTAAGTGTGTAAAGAAGCTTGTTGTCAAGGTCAGCTTTTGACTTGAATGACAATAAAGAAACAGCGTCGGAAGGAAGCAAAGAGTTGAATGGAGCAGAAGGGGTCGTGGTAGCAGCAGCAGAAGAAGAAGAACAAAAGTAAAAAGTGTAGATTAGTTGAAGAAGAAAACAGAGCAGAAGCATCAATGGGGACATTGCAAGTTTTGCAACTAAAAATGTCGAGTGCTGTTGGTTTAGTGACTAGATGCCAAGTTTAGTGCTTTTTGTTGTCATATTGTTTGGTTTAATGAGTGAAAGGAGGTCTGAAAAATGGACTGGATTTTCGGAGACGGTCAAGAACTATGGAGCATAGTGAAGTGGGAAAACGAAGGGTAGGGTGTAGGAGAAGGAAAATGACAAATATAGTCCATTAATTTTGGCCGTAGGGTCAAAATAGTCTCTAAGGATTACATAAGCAATAAATTGTGCTCATTTTTTTTTTTCAAACTTAAATGACTCTCGATATAAGTTATTTCACGATTATCTACTCTGAAGTTAGTTAGTATTTCATTCTCAATGTGCGATAAAAAAATACTAAAAGTTCCAAAATAGTTTAGAGTATTTCGTATTTCTCATATTAAACACGTCCAAAGAGAAAGCTACTCAATTAAGTGATTATTTTGACCATATAGTGAAAGATTAAGAACCATTTTCGTCATTTTGGGAAAAATAGTTATTGGGGAGCAGCTGGCTTAGAACATGGGTCAGTGTCACGTGAAAGTGGAGAAAGTATTTACAAGAAAAACAATTGGAAATTGTAGAGAGCATGGTCATTCGTCCGACGTTCTGAATCTCCTGCTAATTTTACTCATTTTATTTACTCTTGAATGTGTGCATATTTTTAATTTCTCTCAACACACTGCTGCAGTCTCCCTCTTCCTCTTTATTTAAAAGGTCTTTCGTTTTTGCATTAATGAACGGAGAGTTACTGTTTCAATTTGTAAAAATTAGGTTTAATTCATTGGTGCCCTCTAAAGTTGACATTAATTTTCATTTAACACCCTTTAACTAGATTTTTTTTTAATTTTAAACACCTCATATCATGTCTTGTTGTGTAATTCTATGGTACTAAAAATAATCCACGGAAAAAGGTACAAATATACACCAAATACTATTAAAAATAGTTTATACATACCCTCGTTATATTTTAAGTTTAAATATATCTTTTTATTATACAGATAAGATCTCCACAATATTTATTTAAAAATATATGTGATTGTTATAATCACTGTTCCGTTCCAATGAGTTGAAAATTAAAGTTCGTTTGAGCTCACTGATGGAGTTTGTTAGTTGAAACCAATCGAAAGGTTATTTTAGAAATCAAGATCTAATCGTTGAATATCAAGTTTGACAAGTTAATACATTCATCTAAAAACATAAATTAAGGAGTTACATGAATTTTTAGTCATGAGTGTTTACAAATTTTATAAAAAATAATTTAAATGAAAAATTTTCAAATACTTTGAAACGTTTTTAAAATAAGAAACTTACACTATAAGAAAACTGTGAATTAGCTGGGAATTTTTCTGGGGATTTCATATGAAAATTTGCAGGTAACTTAGTTTCCTGCGATTTTTCCTACCAAACAATTTTCAAAGAAAATACCTTCGTAGGTAATTATTACATGCGAATATGAAAATCCCCAAATAAATTACTTGGGGATTTGAATTCCGCAAGAAAATTACCCACAGATTTTTCATGCAAAAAATACTAAAAATATCCCAGAATTTTTCTAGAAAAAAGGAATTTTCTTAATATTTTTTTTGACAAGTAAAGCCGCATGAAAATATTCTAATAAAATAATTTTTGAATAACTATTTTGTCTTATGTAGTATAAAGTTTATAAGAAAGAACCTCATAAATAAGAAATTGACACAAATTACTTAATAAGATGAATATAATTTAGGTATTAGAAAACGTATCTATTTTTCAAAACTGTAAATAACATGGTGTTGTTCCAATTTTTTATAAACATTTTTTAACCTCATATATATATATATATATATACATATATATATATATATTGTGCACAAATAAAACTATAAAATGATAATTTAAATAATTTATAAGTTTATAGCGCAAGAAAGTTATTACAAATTATTTTTTTAATACTTGTAAACAGGATTTATAAGTTGGATATACAAATTAAAAAATATAACTATTTCTTTTATTTAATAAAATTTTGTTATTGAATGAGATAATTAAACTTCATATTAATAATATATATAAATGGATTTTTTTCTACTTAAAAATGCATTGATCTATTCAACACCACACAAATTTAATATTTTTTAATAATATTATATCAACATTAATATATTTTTCTATTGGATAAATAACTAGCCATGTAATTTTTATAATTCGTAATATTCAAATCTGAAAAAAAATTCGCATCATTGACTTTTACATGAGATTAAATTATTTTACATGTAACTCAAAAAGAATTGAAAAATGCTCATGGCATTTATACAAAGAAAAAAGTACTTAATTAAATATGATAATTCAATTGTTTCTTTTAGGCCTTTTCTTTCCAAACACCTTCTTTCCGGTAATGTTCCGACACGTTATTAGAGTGAGATTTATTTTGTATAATAATTTTTTTGACCTGAAAATGAAAAGTAAACATTTATTAATAATATTTTTTAACATTATTATACTTTTAGTTTTCCTAAACGTATTTTTAAGAAAACATTCCTCGGTAAATCTCCAAATAAAAAGAGGAGTTAGATAAATTTTCAAGAAAAAATTCCAATTAAAATTTCAAAAAAACAAAATTTTCAAGTTTACATATTTCCAATAAATCCCCAGAAAAATTCTCCAACAAATTTGTAGCAGTAAAATTCCCAAGTAATTTTCTAGGTAAGAAAATTCTCAAGTAGATCCTCAATAAATAAATCCCCAACAAAGTTCGTGAAACTTGAATCCTCAAGTAATACCACAAATAAAAATATTCCTAGGTAAATCACCACGTAAGTATCCCTAGCTAAATCTGCAAGTAACTTTACCTAGGGATTTTCTTGCAAACTAACATGGATATTAGTTTTTGTTCATTACTTGCGAATTTACCTATGAATACAGTTTCTGCAGATTAATTTCCCCAAATAATTCCCCATATATTAATTTTGTGGAAATGGCGCCAAACTTACCTACTAAATTTTTTGGGAAAATATTTTTCGCATGTAAACAATTCTAGAATTTAGGAATTTCAAATTTTCACATGAAAATTCATAGGAAAAAACTGCGGAAAAAATCTCCAATAAAACCTATAGGTAATTTACATTTTTCTAGTAGTATTATCATTACAAATTAAAATATAAAGATATGAGTTGGAAGAGTGAAAAGTAATGGATGTGGTATTGTGCTATCCCGTTTTGACTAATACCACATCTTTTTAAGCCAATCATAACGTGATCTTATGAGGTGAGTGATTACCTTCCCTATTAAATATCAATAATTAAAATATTGTATTCATAGAATATAAGAAAACTCTTTATAGAGTATTTGTATTTAAATCACTGCTTGTTTGATCAAACACATTTTAAAATCTTGCAAAAAATGATAGTCGTGAATATAGATGATTAATGATGGTAACCGATTGACAATTGAGCAAGCAAGATGGAAAATGACATGTTTCCTTCTTTTCTTAAAGTCCAAACTTTCAAGGCCTCAACCAAAGTTTTCCACCCTTAATCCCTTCTTTTTCCCCAAAGGAGTGTCTTTTTCATATAAAGACGATTAAAATGTATTGGGGCACGATAAAAGGTTCTTTTACCTCTAGAGTTGTCTTTTCTCCTCTACCGTGGGCCTATATACAAAGCTAAAGTGAATGCTTTTACTACCTTTTTGCAATTGGGCACCTTCTAATTGCCAATGATTCTTCTAAACATATAACAATCGAAATCTTATTAGTAGCAAATTATGACACTTGAGTACAAAACAACTTTGATATTTAGTTGATTTGTGTAACACGAATGATTTTGATTGAAATATCTACTTAGCGTTCCACATGATCACACCAATCGTGAATCTTAAGCTCTGAATTTGAACTATATATGTAGTACAACATAAAGAACAGTGGACTCACTGATCACTTGTTTAATAAATTAAATTTCTGAATTCAAAATCAATTATAATGACTGATGCATTGTTGGTCAAGGATCTTGAGATAATTACTCATTGACAAAGGCTGAGGCTGAATTTCCATGATGTTGGCCCAAAATATTACTACTATTAATGGCATCATAAGGCCCACTAACATAATTGGTTTTGAACAAATTAAAGGTCCCAACATTTCTTTCTTATACTCCCTCCGTTCCATTTTATGTGACAGCATTTCCTTTTTGGTCAGTCTCAAAAAGAATGTCACATTTTCTAAGTATTTAAAGGTACAATTCCTTTTTTATCCTTATTGGTCCCACTTAATCTTAAATATAATACTCTAATACATTTATGAGGAGAGAGAGAAAAGTAAATCTACTTTTTAATATGATTATTTTTTGAAGGGGCAATTTGGTAAATATTTTTAAGTCTTTATTTATTTCTTAAACTCCATACCCAATCAAATATTGCCACATAAAATGAGACGGAGGGAGTACTATTGTTGAATTGGCTATTTCATACTAAATGGAAGTTATTACTAACGTTCGAATTTGATAGATGACACAGACAACTTCAGAAAATTAAATTGCATCAACAAAAAAAAGTGGGCAAACGTATAGTACTAGTAATATTTAAGGCTTCATAATGTCACTATTAACAAAAAATTTTTTTTGAATTGTTTCACAAACTGCCCAAATTCAATAGAGGAGGATCTAGATAAATTGCATTGTATTAAAATTGAACTATTTTGCACTGTGGCATAATGGGACAAAAAGGATTGGTGAAAGATGTAGACTTGATTGAATTTTATATTGAAGCTTAGGACTTGACAACAAAATTTTAATAAATTAAGTGAGTCCGAGCAAATAGCATGTTCTAAATTTACAGTTTTTTCTATTTTAGTTGATAGTTCCAATTGACCTAACATTATAGTTGGTACCTTGCATCAAGAATTGATCATCCACACAAAAATTGTGCTCAAAAAGCAAATGTCCCTCTTTTTCTTCTTATTTCCGATTCGAATTTTCAACCCACGAAAAAAAAAATTAAAACTAAATAAGATCCACCAACTAGGCAAATTTCACTCGTCTAAAAATAAATACTATTATCTCGCTTCTTACCTAATCATTCAATACGTTCCAATCGCTATCTACACACGTCTATTCCTTTTTTTGTTTGGATAACTCCAAGTAGGTTTAGGAAGTATGGTTGACTTATTTTACCTAAGACGGACAACTATATGTATGCATATTTTTTACATTGGTAAAGCCAAAAATGTCATTAAAAAAAATTCAAACATATAAAGAAGTCATGAGGTTCCAACACCTGCTGTATAAAAAGTAATTGCGACCTTACTTTACAATATACTCTAATTTTTGGCAAAGAGGGATCGTATGAACGCTAGCTCCGCACATGTGTATAAACCCAATAAACTATATGAATCCTTGCGTCTAGAGTATGCAACAAGGACCGGACTTAATTCCACCAGAAAACAATGCACAGATGAAAAAACATTACCAGTAGTAATTGGTCTCCGGTTGTTACTTCTGATAAATTAATTGCACGGAACATGTACTCCATCTGTTCCAATTTATATGACTCACCTTTTTTTTTTAGTCCGTCTAAAAGAAATGGACACATTTATATATTAGTAACAATTTAACTTCAAAATATTCATTTTTACTACTGATGAAATGATTTTTAGCTACACAAATATTTATCATTCATTTTAAACCACAAGTTTTAAAAAAAAAAAATCTTAAATACCATGCCAAGTCAAATTAGTACTCCCTCCGTCCAAGAATAGTTGTTCACTATACTATTTTGGAATGCCCAATAATACTTGTCTCAAGACATTGTATTTATAATAAAATTACTCTTCTATTTATAATTTCGTAAGAAGTGTACAAAATCAATAGTGGACAAGTATTGTTGGGGAGAGGGAGTAAAATATAACATGGAGTTATAAACATGGTGAATAATTAAAAATCGCAAGTTGCAACAAATTAGATACACTTGAGAAGCTAGTAATATGCCATCAACTAACTCTAATTTTGTAAGATACATGCGAAGGTATTTTAATGTATTTAATGGCATCTGATTCGCCTGCTCCAAGTGTAAAACGCCATAGTTTATTATTATTAGAGGTTACGTGAGAAATAAAGATGGAATGAGCAAGGAAAAGCGACTTCCTGCTTGTAAATTAGTTACTGAGTCACTACCAAATACCTTCCCTTCAACAACTCCATTTTCAATAATCTAAACATTTTTTAGATGAAAATAAAACAAGGTGGTTGCAACAAAAAATTGAGTTAGCCAATCACACAGCCAGATGGTCAACAAGTCAACTTCTTATTGCCAACGAAACTTTGCTTTACTTAATCAAATATTGGTGGGATTGTAATGTCATCATTAGTACTTTATAACTCACTTCATTTTTCTCACAAGAAACTCATCACAATTTCCAAAGCTATCTTTGCAACCGAAAAAAAATCAAAGATGAAGAATACTATTGGAAGTAGCACAAAGTTAATACTTCTTCATCCTTATATACAAAAACAGGGGAGTTCGAATCGGTTTTGGGCGTTGGCTTTTGTGTCATTTTTAACGCTTGCTTTTCTTCTTACTCTGATATATACGAGGGAGTCAAAAATCACGACCTCTATAGCTGTTGCGTCTACAATTACTAGTACAAGTACACCACCTTTGTCAAAGGCTGTGGCTAGGGCACTTGTTCATTATGCATCGAATTCGAATAATACAGAACATATGTCTTACACAGATATCAAACATATTGCTGATGTTCTCCAAAAATGTTCTCAGCCTTGCAATTTACTTGTTTTTGGACTTACACACGAGACTCTTCTCTGGAAAGCCCTGAATCACAATGGGAGAACGGTTTTCATCGATGAAAATCGATATTATGCTGCTTACATTGAGGAAAAATATCCGGAAATTGAAGCTTATGACGTGCAGTACACAACTAAATTGAGCGAAATGAAGGAATTGATTGCAGGAGTGAAGGAACAAGTCCGAAACGAATGCAAGCCCGTGCAGAATTTGCTGTTTTCGGAGTGCAAACTCGGGCTAAATGACTTGCCAAATCAATTTTATGAAGTGGATTGGGATGTTATTTTGATTGATGGTCCAAGAGGGTATTGGCCTGAGGCACCAGGACGAATGTCAGCTATTTTCACTGCTAGTGTATTGGCACGGAGCAAGAAAGGGGGAAATCCAAAGACGCATATTTTCGTGCATGATTTTCATCAACAAGTGGATAGAATTACAAGTGATGAGTTCTTATGCAAAGAGAATTTGGTGAAATCAATGGACATGTTGGGGCATTTTGTGTTGGAGAGAATGGATGCGAACAACTTTCAATTCTGTCGCAACCATAACTCAACAACAGCAAATTCATCTTCTTAGCACATCTTTATGTTGTTATGATCTATCGGCTTTATTTTCTGTTTCATTTTATTTAAAGATGTTGCAGATTTTTGGACTTGTTACGCTAGGGGCCAATGTAAAAAAAAACTTGTCGTTTGGTATATTGTCAAATGTTTTCATCTTTTTGAATGAAAAAGGCAACTGTTTTGTCAAAAATTTCATATCAAATATTTAATGGAGATCAAAAGTAGTTCATTTACAAACTTAAAGGACCAAAATCGATTAAGAGTGTATAAAAGACTAGTGTGAACCTTACCCTTAACATAAGGACCATTTTCATCATCTTTTGCAAATACTTGTTCGGTATATTTGGCCCATCAGGAATCTTACAAAAATGTAACAGATAAGGCAAATGATTTGGCAAACTGATAGATTCCAACTGTATATTCTAGCGAACTAAGCAGAAAAACACAGAAAACTGGAAGCACCATGGCTACGGATTTCAAGTTTATCCCTCTTATAGGTATATGAATTTTCAAGCCCCTTTTCCAATTTCTTTTTTTGTTGGGTTTTATTTCTGTTTTTAGTAAGATTCTAGAAAATACAGTTTATTGGATTCTTGACAAATTATTTATAAACACAAATAGTTTGAGTCAAAGTTACTAGGTTTTGCCGAACCTATAGGCGAAGCTCTATCGCCAACCTATGTTGAAACCCTTCTTTAACACTGTTCCATTGTTTCTGGGGAAGTTAATTTTTTTTTGTTTTTTCATATGAGACAGATGTAAGTCCTCTTTTGGAGAAGTGGGATCATCCAAATATTGCTCAAGATGAAGGTGTAGCTCAAGTTGTTAAGCAATTAGATCAGGCTTGTAGAGATGCTGGATTCTTTTATGTGGTAATTGTTCTTTATCCTTATAATATCTGTATTTATGGAAACAACCTCTAACGAAAAGGCAGGGTAGGGTAAGGTCGCTTATGATAGACCTTTGAGATCCGGCTCTTCTACTGACCCGTGGATAGCAGGAGCTTAGTGCATTGGGCTGTTTTTCTTTTTATTGGTTATCTTGATTGCAGCCTAAAATTTGCAAATTTTGGGGAAATAGTGGGTTGTCACTGTGAAAGAAGCTAATCTTTTACTGAGTTTTAAGTTGGATCTTTAGTATAAATAGATTGATTGTTGTGGGATTAGTGTCCATTTGATCTCTACTATTGTTTGTTTCGCAATCTTGCAGAAAGGCCATGGTATTCCTGTTTCCCTTATGAAAGACATTAAAAACATAGCACGTGAATATTTTCATCAACCCTATGAGGAGAAAATGGAGATCAAACTCTCTGCAGAAACTGGATACAGGTTTATTCCTGTTGTTATCTTAAATTGTTGCTATTTCGATACGTTATCTTAACCAATGGTTTCTTATGTATCATGAATGCAGAGGATATCAACGAATTGGAGAGAATATAACCAAAGGCAAACCTGACATACATGAAGCTATTGATGTATGTTATTTAATTTCTTATGGGGTGTGTGTATATATTATTATAGATAAATAAGTACCCCACTTGTTGTAAAAGGATTATCCAAGCTTTCTTTGGTTTCTTCACCATTGCCTAAAATTTTGAGTTGGATTTTGATTGGCTTTGGATCAAAGTCAGATTTCGATAAGTCTATTTTTACCCGTAAGATCATGCTTTTAGCTATATTCTTTACTTATTATGGCCAAATTGCGTATTATCTCTATTATCTATTATGCAATATATAGCTGTTCGCGATTATTGGCTCACAATATGGAGGTTCGGGAGTGTGTGCGCTCTAGTTTCTATTGTTCCGTAAAACTGGAACGGAATGAATTACTGTGTTACAAGATATTCTAGACGTGTAAATATGTAGTCATTGGATGTAAGGGGTGGACAAGTAAGGCAACATTAAACTTGTGTGGAGCAGATGAGTTGCACAGGATAACTGTTAATGCAAGAAAGAATATGCCTGGTGTTTGTCTCATCAAAGTAGCCAGTGGTGAAAACAAGAGGAGTAAATTTTTTGTTGCTGTTCGCTTCATCTTGATCATATCTTTTATGTGCAGAAAAAATAGAGCTTTTAAACAATGTACATATTATAGTGCTATTCTTATTTACCCTCTATCTCTTGGGATTGGGGATCATTCCCTTATAGGTGATCTTGTTACAATTAATTGGGTTGCTGATCTCAGTTGTGAACTTCATACTACATTCAATAACAAATTGAGAAAAAAATGTTTTTGCTGTTGAATATTCTTCAACTATAGACGACATTTCTGTTGTTTGCAATGTTATATATGTGAACTCTTCTAAATGTGTCTTGACACTGCTTTTATAGGAGATGTTTAACATTTATTAGTAATTGTGTTGTTGCTGTTACTAAATCATATTTGATGCATTTTCATCTCAATCTCATTTCTGGGATGCAGTGCTATCGAGAATTGAAACATGGGATGTATGGAGGTCTTGGAGACGTTATGCAAGGATCTAACATATGGTAGTTTAAACGAGTTGCTTATAGTGCATGGTCTTTGCACTAACCCCTCCTTCTTTTCCCCTTTGTACATCTTAAAACCCTTGTTATTGCTATTGCTTGGTTTATACTACTGATTGCTAAATGGTTACTTTGGATTTTGTTGTTTCTTCATTTTGTTTAGCCTAAGTACATTGTTTTCTTACGCAGGCCAAGTAATCCTCCAAATTTCAAGCAGTTAATGGAGGAGTATATTGACCGCTGCACAGGTGCCTTGCTCTGTTGATTCCTTCCACATTTTGCGACTTACAAAAAAGTTTACTCTGGAACTGAAAAAATGTTGATGAACTTTTATATTATATTGCTGACAGATCTATCACGAAAGATAATGAGAGGAATTGCTCTGGCATTGGGTGGATCAGCTGATGAAATGGAAGGTGAAATTGGTGGTGATCCATTTTGGGTCTTGCGAATAATTGGTTACCCTGCTGCGTCCATTTCAAATGGACATGATAAGGCTCACGATGATGTTGGATGGTAAGTTGCAGAGTTGGTTGTCACGTTGTCTTTCTGTTATCGGTATATCTCTTTTCCAATGAGTGATGTTTTTGCTTTCTGTATTGTCCATATCTTTTCTTGGAATCAAATAAATCTCAGTGGCGCCCATACAGACTACGGTAAAGCTTCTGATCTTTACAAGGATAGTTCCCTATCCCCACTGATTACCAATCATGATTGTTTTCTTTTCTTACAGGGCTATTGACATTTGTCAACCAGGATGATGATATAGTTGCCCTTCAGGTATAATATTATGTCCCTTGTTCCAATTTCGTTTCCTTCTTTCCGAGCTAATGAGGAAGATTAGCTTCCGAGTCATAAAAGCATGCTTACCATCTCCCTATATTTACCTTGCAAAGCCTCGTCGTACATCTTTATTTTATGATTTGAAGTTCATCCTGATTTACCGAGCTGATTTGCTGATGAAACATAGACCTCATTTTGCTCCACTTCTAATCATATTGAGTTGTTTTAAGGTGAGAAATAAAACGGGCGAGTGGATATCAGCACCACCTATCCCCGGCACATTTGTGTGCAATATAGGAGATATGTTGAAGGTATTTAATTTGCTTTGTAGGATTAAATTTCTTCATCATTTAAACATTTCTGCTTAAGAAGTTCTTGTTTGCTTCTATTGGTAGATCTTATCAAACGGAATTTATGAATCAACTTTGCACCGGGTTATCAATAACTCCCCCAAATATCGTGTTTGTGTGGCCTACTTTTATGAGGTTAAACACTTTCATTTTCTTTTGTGATAATTACAGTAAAAGAATGATTGTACAGAGTAATGTTAGTTTCTGATGATTTGTGTTTAATTTCTCGTGTAGCCCAACTTCGATGCTGCAGTAAAGCCACTGGATGTGTGTTTACAGAAGACTGGTGGCACCAAGAATTTTGAAGGAGCTGTTTACGGAAAGCATTTGATTGGCAAAGTCACCACCAATTTTATTATGTAGAGATTGAGCCAAGTCTGAATCTATCTCCTCTCTTGTTGATTTCTTCAACTGGTTTTGTTAAAAAAATAAGAACTTACTTACGTATTGTATGGATACTGTGTCTTGTATGGGCGTCAGCTTCCCTATCTCCCCACCAACACCCCCAAGGAAAAAAAGAAGAGAAAAAAGTAAACGGAATAAAAGTAAGGTTGTATTCCCTTGGAGAATAACGGTATATCCAGTGTAATTTGTGTTGGGAGTGTAGAGTGTGATGGAAGTTGTTTTCAAAAGGCTCTCGGCATAAGTAAGTGAGTAAAGCATATCAAAGCAGCTCTCTCTAGGAATTTGGATATTATTTGATAATCCAAGTAGCAGAAATCGAAGGGTAAGAAATTACGACACTAGTTCTAAAGCTACTGATATACAAGGAAAAACATATACAATGCATCAAACCTCCACTATTTACAAATCTTCTGGCTAATCCTCCATCTCCATATTATTCAAATATATAATTACTACTATTTGAATAGATAAGAATTAATTTTGAATTTTTTTTAATAGCTTAACCATTCAAATATATAATTACTACTATTTGAATAGATAAGAATTAATTTTGAATTTTTTTTTAATAGCTTAACGATTTGAGTGGTAAAAGCCTAAAGATCAAATTTATACATTAAATCTATATTTCTGTTTGCAACACATCCAACCTCTCGAATAGGCCTTTGTAGCAATTGAGTAATAGTTTCTGTAAAACGATCCAATTTGTGAGTTATGTAGCAATTGAGTAATAGTGTCCGTGAAACAATCCAATTAAGGGAGATGATCTTGTGAGTTGTGTGAAATTGATTTTGAAATTCTATCAATTAATAGAAGTAAAGTGATAAACTCAGTATGTCAATTATTATTTTCTTAATTGGTGTGTCAAGTAAAAAAGGGACAAGTAAATAAGAAGGGAGTATTATTATAAATATTTTTCACTTTATTATTATATAACTACATAAAGTAGTAATAGTAATCAAATTTAGAATTTGAAAACATAATTAGTAAGATTAATTTAGTACAATATATGTTAATTATTATTTTCTTAAGAAGTATATCAAATTAACATGAATCAAATAATATATATTGGAGATGCATAGACGTTGTTAAAGTTTCTACACAGGAGCCATGATTGAGTGTTTGTGATAGAAAACTGTTTTTAAGTTTTCCCAGAGAAGCAATCTTTTTTTCAAATGAACAGTTCGAAACCAAAAAAAAAAAAAAAAAAAGCATCATAAGAGGGTGCCATGGTCTGCTCCTATTTAAACTAGGAACTATTTTTTTTTTTTTTTTTAAAAAGGTTACTGTTATAAATTCCCCCTTTTTTTGTAGTGCGGAAAGAAAAAGAGCAAGAAAAATACTTAATATTTTTCAATTTTCTCATTTTAAATTGGTCAATTTTTTTAAAAAAAATACTTTCCTTGTGTACCCCAAACACAGCCTGTTACTAACTGATTTCCACGTGAAAATGTCTCTCACATGACCGCTGAGCTGGCTAATGACTAAAGATATTTTAGCTTAAAATCATTTAAAATAAGCTAATTCAATTCAAACGTTAGAGTATTTCTGGATGAGCTCAACTTTAAAGTTTAAGTTATAAATCATAATTTATAGCTTTTGATTTATTTTTATTATTTTGATTTAAAAATAAGTGTTTTTAAAGTAATATTTTACCTTATCCAAATATTATAAAAAAAAAAATTCAAAAACACATCAAATAAGTCAATTTAAATAGGCTCTAAGCATTTAAATTCAGTTATTAATACAATTGGATCATATCAGGAGCAGAAAGCTAATAATGATGAGGAACATGCTGTGGTGTCATTGATTTTAACTCAGAATTTCATCATTATGTTGCATTTATCTAACGATTGCAAATTTCACATTTTACGAAGACTTATAATAAGTAGTAGTAAATCAAATACCCGTTGGATTCTAGTGTAAAATACCGATGGCGTATATAACTTTTTAGAATGCATGTACAAAAACCAAAGGGAATATTATTTTGTCTATATATATATATATATATGTTGTACTGTGTACTAGTGTTGAATGAAATATTATACTTACTATACTCAGAAGTGAGAAGCATCAATGGCAATGGATTTCAAGTCTATCCCTCTAATAGGTTTGAATTTTCAAGCCTAATTTGAAGCCTATTAGTATTATGGTTATTGAAACTTTGCTTTAAAAAAATCGATTAATTTTAGTAGTATTTTCATGAGACAGATATTAGTCCTCTTTTGGAGAAATGGGATCATCCAAATGTGGCCCAAGATGAAGGTGTAGCTCAAGTTGTCCGACAATTAGATCAGGCTTGTAGACATGCTGGATTCTTTTATGTGGTAATTATTTCTTCTCGCTACTAACATTATTTTCTTTTCTTACA
Source organism: Solanum bulbocastanum (assembly GCA_037074985.1). NCBI lineage: Eukaryota > Viridiplantae > Streptophyta > Magnoliopsida > Solanales > Solanaceae > Solanum > Solanum bulbocastanum. The sequence continues at coordinate 36,178,417 of CM073598.1, read as the reverse complement.
TCAATTAACATAGTACTAAGTGGTAAAATAGACAAGGGAGGCTGACTATATCGTAATGCAGATTCATCTGAACTCAGTATTTTCACTGCATGTGCAGTTTGCAGTATAGATATACATATGATGTGTTTGTACATTTGACCCTGTTTTTGTTTCTCTGTTTGGCAATCTTGAAGAAGGGGCATGGCATCCCAATTTCCCTTATGGAAGAGATCAAAAGTGTTACGCTCGAATATTTTCATCAACCCTATGAAGAGAAAATCAAGATCAAACTTTCTGCAGCAACTGGATACAGGTTTGTTATATATAGATTGTTGCTATCATTATTATCTTAATTAACTACAGTAATACTAATTGCCTATGTATCTTTGCCTGCAGAGGATATCAAAGATTTCGAGAGAATATAACTAAAGGCATACCTGATATGCAAGAAGCTATTGATGTAGGTTTGATTGTGCTATACTCAAAAAAAACTGAAAAAATTGTTTTTGCTGTTAAACTTTAAGGCCATTCTTCAACTATGGACAACAGTTCTCATGTGAACTTCTCTTTTAATTTCCACATTCTAGGAATGCTTTGTTTAATAACTATTACTCTTTCCGTCCCAATTTATGTGGCATTGTTTGACTACACATGAGTTTTTGATTAAAAAAAATGAAGACTTTTATAACTTGTGGTGTTATATAATTTTTAGACATTTGTGTAGCTATAAATCATCTTGGGACACACTAAAGAGAAAAGAGTGTCAGATAAATTGGGATAGAGCTGATCGGGTAGTAATTGGTGTTGTTTCAATTTGTAAATCATGTTTGATGCATTTTGTCTCAATCTTATCTGTGGATTGCAGTTTTATAGAGAAGTAGAACATGGAATGTATGGACATCTTGGAGAAGTTATGCAAGGATCCAATTTATGGTAGGTTAACAAGTTACTACTACTTGTTATGCATTTGGTATTTCTCGGTTTTGTTTGGCCTTAGTACATTTATTTTTTTCATATGCAGGCCAAGTAACCCTTCAAAGTTCAAACAGTTGATGGAACACTATATTGACCTTTGCACAGGTGCCTTTCCCTTTAAATTACATAATCATTTGATATATTTGCAGTGTCAAAATATTTCTACATTGGGACCGACTTTTTTCAGATGTATCGCGTAAGATAATGAGGGGAATTGGTCTAGCGTTGGGTGGATCAGCAGATGAAATGGAAGGAGAAATTGCTGGTGATCCATTTTGGGTCTTGCGAACAATTGGTTACCCTGCTTCATATATCTTAGATGAACATGATAAGGCTGATAATGTTGTTGGATGGTAAGTTAATATTGGATGGTCATGTTATTGGTATATATCGTTTCTAACGAGTGATAATATCAATCTTTTGCTTTCTGTGATCTCCATCTTGATGAATCAAATAATACTCAGTGGAGAGCATACAGACTATGGTAAACACTTGATATCTTTACAAGGATTTCACATTCTCCTGCATTGATAATTGGCAATCATGAAAACTTGGTTTCTTGTATTTCAGGACTATTGACATTACTCAACCAAGATGATGACATAGTTGCCCTTCAGGTATAATTCGTAGTCCTCAAAGCATGCTGAATCTTACATGAAATAGTTTCACTACTAATCAATTTGAGTTGTTTAAAGGTGAGAAACAAATCTGATGAATGGATATCAGCACCACCAGTTCCTGGAACATTTGTCTGCAATATAGGAGAAATGTTGAAGGTACGAAATTTACTTTTGTAACTTCTGCATTATTTTTACCCACCTCTACTTAAGTTGTTCTTGTCTGCTGGCTATTGATAGATCTTATCAAACGGAATTTATGAATCAACGTTACACCGGGTCATCAATAACACTCCCAAATATCGTGTTTGTGTAGCCTACTTTTATGAGGTTAAACACTTTCTTTTTCTTTTGTGACAACTAAAGTAAAAGAATGAGGGTATGGTTTAATGTTAGTTTCTGTTTAATTTCTCGTATAGCCCAACTTCGATGCTGCAGTAGAGCCACTGGATGTGTGTTCACAGAAAACTGGTGGCACCAAGAGTTTTGAAGGAACTGTTTACGGGAAGCATTTGGTCAGCAAAGTCATCAACAATTTTGTGATGTAGAGAGATTGAGCTAGTCTGAATTTGTTACCTTTTTTGTTGCACATGAAAATAAACGAGTGCCAAAAACTATAAAAGTTAAAACTTAAGACAGGCACTGTTCAGTCTGTTCTCGCTTTCAACATTTCAAACTAGCAGAGAGTAAAGTTGTCTACATGGTGCTCTTGACACTTCAAGCACCCAGCACCGCACTTTATGGAAAATAAACTAAGGAGGTCTTGATCATAAGATCGAAGCACTATAGCATAACCTCCCAAATAATCAGTCCAATTGCATCTATTGGATAACAATTTAGTTACCTTATAAATAATTAGTCAGGATACAAATCGAGATGTACGAAAAAAAGTGTGTAAATTATCTCAATGATACAAGAAAAATGTCAGTATATAATTATACAAAACATGAGGTAAAACGCTGAGATACGTTTAACCCTGCACCTACTCTGACCAACATTAGAGAGCGTACAACATTTTTCATCCCGAGCTGGAGTGAGAAAACTGACCTGGTGATTCACCAAGCTGGCTCCATCTTTCAGGTTAGAACAGAACTTGAACAACAAGTCAATTTGCAGATACTGCCTGCTGAGTATCCTTCACATAAAGTGGTATTCTCACCCCAAGTTCCTTTAATCGGTTCACTAAATCATAAAGAAATTCAAAGGTGAGTTTGTATTGTTTGTTAAAATCCTCTCGCACACTTGGCTGGATCCTAAACCACTCTCCCAACAACTTGTGTACATGAGAACGGATGATTCTCCAAGGCACTGGATATCGCTCACAAAACCTCAAATATTCTATCAGTAACTCAGCCTGATCTAGCTTATCGTCTTCCTTCATTCCTGCAACACCCAATCCCCATTCAGCAGTTCGATATCCAGCAAAGAGGGCCGGATTCTCAAGAAGAGGATCTGCTGAAAGTACCCCATCAGCACCAGTTTCTTCCAAGCAACCGTGAACATCATCAATGTGTCTTATATTACCATTTGCCAGCACAGGAATTCTAACAACATTTCTGACAGCCTTGATGGCCTCCCAATTGGCTCTGAATTTCTTCCCATCTTTTTCATCCCTTGTTCGTCCATGCACTGCTAGAAGAGAACAACCTGCATCCTCCAACATCTTTGCATAACTAAGTGTATCTTGCAAATTAGGGAAAATTCGAATTTTGCAAGATACCGGAACATTAAGATTGTTCGCCAACTTTTCTACCAGAGACTTGACCAGAGGGAGATTATCCATGAGGAAAGCTCCATAATTCCCACGTTTTGCAATCCGCTGAGGACATCTTCATAGCAAGTAACAGCTTAGCAAACTGAACTGATAGAAAAGATGTGCACAGATAATCCAGGAAATATAGCAACAAAACTGCAGTCTCGTGCATAAAACAGTTTAGAAGGAAATGCAGAAACAAAAATAAAACCACGGATCTTGATCTGGATGAGAAGCTGCTCTATTCCTACCCATTGCTAAAGGATACCCTTCACAACAACATAAGCAAGCACATGAATTCAAAAGGCAAGTGGAAAAATAAAATATAGAGCCAGTTATGGTCTATCATTCATGTATTGGAGCTTATTCCATTGTTTTCAGACGCTAATTTAGACTTCATTTGATTTGTACACGTTGCTAATCAGATTTATGCTAGTATATTAAGTTCTTGGAGTCATCGGAATGATGTTTATATGGTTTCTGGTCTTATAGTTCTAGGTACTAAGCCTTTCCTAATTTCGTAGTTCAATTTCTAATCCCATTGGAACACCACAACTGGATAACATACCAATGTAAGAATTGGAATGCTACCAACTGATTTTCATGGTTTAGGAGCTTGTCTTTGCTTGTTACTCTTTGATAATTCTAGGGGAATGCCTTTAGCTAAACCGCTAATAAAATGGACTATTCCAAACCAAAACTCACAATCAGACCAATCCTATTTAATCATATCTTAGAAAGAGTTTAGAAAATAATATTGAAAACACAGATTTTTCACTTTAGGGTGAAGATGCGGTGCTCAAAAAATGTCTACCACCCGAGTAGAGCTAACAAATGTATCCTAAGTGGCCCTTTAGTTACCCTTTCCCTCCCCCAAAAAGTGTAATAAAAAAGCAAAGGTGTGTGACAACAGTCATTTTAGTGCAACTTCGATTATCATTGTATACTCAATATGTTTCTTGACAAACGATTATCCTTTGCTCCAATAAACTTCAGGTACGAATAGAGTATACGATGAAGAAATAGATTTCTCAAGTGAAATGATGTTTCAGTTAGGCTTAATGAACATGGTATATGAGAAAAATCTATGCATCGTGATTAGGAAACATTGAAAAAAGAGGCTACCCAAAGTTGATGTCCACATAATCACAATAGGGTTCGACTTTTCGAGCTGCTTCCAGCAAAGTGTCTGGATTGTTTGCGCAGAATTGAACAAAAAGTGGACGGTCCTCCTACATAGAATAAAGTAGAATCAGTTCAAATACTAGTGTTTGGAAGAATGTGCACAAAAACATAATCCCAACTTGATAAATTATACAGAAATTTCACCTTTCCAAATGAAACTCTCTACCATGATTTAGGTAGAACATAGTGAACAATTCTCATGTTAAACAATTACTCCCTCCGTCCCGTCGCACTTTTCGGATTTCAGTGTGAAACTTAAATTGTTTGACTCTCAAAAAAACGAAAAGACAAAAGAACGGGGTAAATCAAACCAATATATTCAACAGGGGCATTGTTATTTTACAACCGGCTCTCGGGGAATGGGGGTTTTCAAGTAAAACGATGACATGACACTTATTTACAAGCAAGTAGATACCTTGCAAGTGGAAAATTCCATAGCCCGATACTTCTCATCTTCATTGAATAAACGCGAGTGAAGCATAGGAGTATAAGCCGCTTCTGCACCATATTTTCGACATAGAAGACGGAAAGGAAGCTCCGAGTTGTCAACCATTGGTGCCACTATAAGTTTGGGCTCGCCTAGCTTCTTCCAATGAGACCACGCTCTCTCTATCCGCGACTCCCCTTTCAAGTACCCATTTGGACGATTCAGAGCCAACAACTGTGTCTCTTCTACATCCTTCTGTTCCAAAGGAATAGAGCAAGTTGTAGTGGTCTCCGAGCAGAGACAGTCGTCTTCAATGTCTTCGGTGTTGAGGTTTATGGTTTTGGTTGCCATTAAAAGCTTTCAGTAGATGGTGCGACAGAAAAACGGCGGAAACAGGTCGATCCGATGAACAGGCAACGGGGACGGTCACGCAACCAATCGCCGCCGCAACCGCCGCCTTTTGCCGTTGAGGTACGGTTAGCACATGTCGCTAAAGGTTTGTAGACTACGTTGATTAAGGACCGGGTCCAATTCTCTAGGGCGACAGGCCCAATTATGAATACCACACGGGCCAACTACACAATTTAAGGATAGGATCACTATACGGGTCATTTGCACTTTTCTGCTGGTTTTTAATTTTTAGAAAGACAGTTTCAAAAATAATATAGTTTGCGCTTGATTATAATTTTATCTCTATAGTCTGTTTAATTATAATTTATAGTTACATGTTAGGAGGAAGAGAGAGACGAGTGATATTTGAGATAGAGGATAAAACATGTTGTATTGATTATATTAAGTTGTATCATGAATATAATTTTAATTTTTAATTTATATCAACTACAGTTGTATTAACGGATACAATTGTATCAAGTTTTATCAACAAATATAATTGTATCAAGTGAATATGTTTCTTGTGTATTCACTCTATATCAAATATATAAATGAATATAATTGTATCAAGTGAATATGTTTCTTGTTTATTCACTCTATATCAAATATTTAAATGAATATAATTGTATTAAGTATCTCAATAAATACAATCGTGCCAAATTAATATTTTAATGAATATAATCAAAGGTGGAGCCAGTACTAGGAGTTTAGGGGTTCTAAATTTCATTCTTATTCCTTATCTCTGAGCTCAATCAGTTTTGTTAAGAATTCACAAGTTACTAAATTTTTTAATACAAATACAGGATTTACGGAAAAGTTACTGAGTTTATCCGAACTCATGAATCCCCCACCTAATATCGCCCCTGAATATAATTACATCACATATATCAACAAATACAATTGTATAGACCACTTTTTGGTTCCAAGACTCCAAATGATTAGCTAAGACAGCCAAGTGTACAAGTATCAAGTGATGGAACCACAAGTATTCGAGGAATGTCATTTCATCAAAATATATATATATATATATATATATATATAGTGTAACTAGGTAAAGAAATTATTAGTTTCTTTATTATTTTTTGTTGATTTGCTATATTATATATTTATATTCTTTAGTGAAAACCTTAATTCCATCGGTTTATACCTATGTATGTACCAAAGAGGATTAAAGAGCCTGTGAAAGTCTTCAAAGTCTAATCAAGTCTTTATATTCTCTAGTTTTCCAAAATCTTATATTTTTCCTCCCTTAAAATATCCTAAGTACAATTTTCTATTTTCATTTTGGTTTTGGTTTGGAGGGTATACACCGTCACAAATGAATTTTTTTGCGATAATTATTTACTGATAATTATAACATTATTATTGTAATTTAACATATTAAAGGAGGTTGACTAACATTTCTATCAAATCATCAAATAATTAAGGATACATAATATACTATACTAAGAAAATATTTATCATTTATAAATACAAAAAATATTACTTGATCACTTTTAATTCATTTATAATATAGTTTTATTTTATATTACAAAAAAACAATTTATACAACACATATAATACAAGTTTTATTGATAGATAATATATTTATCACACATTTTAATACAATGTGTCAATTTCTTACTAAACAAACATAATATATTCTAAAACAATTATAAAACATATATATAATTCACTTTTAATACATATTATAAATTTATCATAATATTATTGTGTAATGCTATAAATAACAACAAAATAAAAAATATCGCCAAAATTAATAATTATTTATCAAAAGATATTCATCAAAATAATTTTTCCTATAAATTGATGTCTATCATATCAGATTGCCACCGTTGAACAATCCTCAAAGGTTAATTAATTTATAGAAAATATGTGGTGATGAAAATCCGGGGATATCAGTACGTCGTTGATAGTAATACTCCCTTTCACTTCATTTCATTTTTTAAAATAGACAAGTAAAAATAAATAAATAAAATATTTATATAGTAAATATTAAATTTATTTTACGAAATCTCGCATGCTTTTTTTGATCAGAATTGGGATGGACAATTTATGTCGGTGTTGACGTCTGCAGCCGAATCAACCGAGTCACCGGTAAAGAACCTCTACTTAAGCAAAAATCATAAGAGAAGAAAAGTTCACTTATATTTTTTTATATATATATTTTCTTTTTTCATAATTTAAGTCTTATAATTAAAATTCTAACTCCATTACCCTTATTTATAAAGGGCAGTTTGAAAAGGACACACCGCAGTAAAGTGGTGTACCAAAAGTAATGTGGACTGTACCAAAAAGTTGTACAGACATGGCAAAATTGGTAATTTTACGTTCCTCCCTAAATAACGTGTATATTGTATCTGCAAAACACGTGTTTCCCTCCAATATCCTTGTTCACTTTTTCTACAAACCCTAGAATCTCTTCATATTCTCCATCCCTTGGAAACTCGACGCTCAATTAAATCTCCAAGGAATAGTTCTGTACAATTCCACCTTCTTCTTCTTCTTTCATTTATTCATGCTAAAGTTTTTTCCTCTGTACACTTAATATTTGATTTGGCTTTTCTCCTTTTTTATTTTATCTCTCTTTTTCGATTTTTATTCAATTGGCTTGACTTTTGTTTCAATTTTGCTGTTTCATAAGATTGTTGTACAGAAAGGAAAAAAAAGCGGACAGTGAAATTAGGAAAATTTTTAAAATTAAACTGTGTTCATTTTAACTTTGTGTATTGTTTGCACATGCATGTATATATGACTATTTGACTATTGTAAGTCTTTAATGTGGAAATTGATAAGGTAGCTGTCGAAATGAAGGTAGATCAGCAAAGTTGAAGTGATCGAGCTTTCGTGGGAAATATTTGGTCTCATACTGATAATTTTGGGACTTTGTTGTATACTAATTTTAAGCCTCTATTTTCTTTTGAAGTTAGCATTTGGTTTTCTCTATTTTTTAGTATCTTCAATTACCTTGGGACATTTGAGTCACCATGGATTCTAAATCTCAACAAGATAAAGATTTATGTGATACATTCATATAAATGGTTATCCTAAATTTAATGGGGGTATATTATTAATATTCTAACGAAAGGGCTTTTCTTCGATTTTTCAATAAAGACGAGTTTTTACTCTTTTTTATATTTTTGATTTTTTATTATAAATTTGTGAATCTCTACATGCTGCATGCTTTAAATTTAAATTTGATTTGTTGTTCCCACACATTGCAGGTCCTTTTTCTCTCCTCCTCCTTCCGTCTTTTCATATTTACAGGTTCTTATTTCAAAATTTATTTTTCCTTTATTTTTGGTAATTGAAAAATTGTATTTTCTTCAATTTGTTGATCGCAGGTCCCTGTGCATGGAAATTTACTTTTTTCCTAAGCAAAGTAGAATTATTTTGTCACGTATTTGCTAAGTTCGTTGTTCATTGAAGCTTCTTCTTTCCTTAGCAAGGTAGGATCGTTTTGAACTTCTCTTATTTGTAATAGTTTTAAATTTTTAATGCACGTGTCCCCTGTTATTATGCTAAATCTTTGAACGAAATCTAGCTATAATTAATTTATGTGATGGAGATAATATTTTTCAAATGTTATATGCATTTTATAAGCAATATAATTTTTCTGGCTAAGCTGTATGATGTTATCCATACATATATAAATATGACATTAAAATAATTTCTTTGAACAGAAAGGTTATAATAAGCAGGATGAAGATGGTTAACATCCACATCTTTCAAGCCTCTTACAATACTTACTATTTACATTAAGCAAAGAAAGAAAAGAAAAAATAGCAAGAATCATGTCGTCTAATATGTGAAATTTGTGGACTAATCATTCTTCCTCACACTCTAAGCATTGAAATTATATATTTTGGTGAGTTCTTGCTGAGTTTATTCTCTATGTTCTTCACTCTTTCAGACTGTTATGTTTTTCTGTTGGTGATCTATGATAATGTTGATGGCGAGGTGCCTTATCGAGATCTGCGAGTAGCTCATATTGAGAGGTAAGGAATGAAATCTTATTTTCGGTAAAAATTATAGGAATTGTTTTGCGGTTACAAAATTTTTCATATTAGTGTTCAAGGTATTTTATTAATTTTGATTTTAATTGATCTATTTTTCTCTTTGTGGTCTGCCTTTGTTTTACAGCTTCTTTGGATAAATAAAAGATCTTCGTCTAAAATTCAACTAACTCTTCCTTTAACTTGCACATCATTTAAATTTTTGTTCCCTTTTTGTTTACACTTCTTGAAAAGCAGACTGATACTTATCACCAAAAAAAAACGAGCAGGGCTTAGTAAAGTAGAAATCATTAGCTGTCAATTGTTCATAGCCACTGGAAGAGGGCGTAGCTTTGATTGCTCAAGTTGACCATTTTTTGGTTTATTTTCTCCTCAAGAGAAATTTCTAAAGTTTGACAGACGTATTTCAGCATCAATGACCTCTTTTTTCAGTAGTTAGTCATCAAAATAATGCAAATAAAGACATTGTACGTAATTGTTTTATCATTGAAATAAAAAGCCTCAACCAAAAAGTAATGCCTTATGAAATTCAGTAATTTGGAATAAAATGAAGGACCTCACTCTATGTGTGTTGTCAATATCTCATACGTGTGATTCGGTGAGACTAAGGAATGTCTAACAATGGTAAGAGAAAAATGTACAAGAGATACAATTCCTAATTAAATTAGCACTAACCAAGAATAGACTGCTATTTAAATTATTCAATTTATATGGCTCTTCCTGCATGAGTGCTTATTTGTCATATGTACATGAAAAACTTCATTTATAATGTGCCTCTTCCTGCACCAGTGCTTATTTGTCTAATATCATATTTTGTTATAGTTTCAGGTAATATAAAGGTTGTACGCCCCTTATATACTTTGTTTGGTTGGAGTATCAAGTATGGTAAGATCTTTTATTTGCATTGACTTTCAGAAATCAATAAGCCGCACAATTATGAATGAGTGTGATAGACTAAGGCAATGTCTTGGATATAGAACTATAGACCTATGACTTTAAGAACTAGATTAAAATTATTTTGATGAATGGTGGTTGACCTATACATGGAATATATCGAATTTAGCCTGAGGTTGCGACATATATATATATATATATATATTGATCCTTTTCTATATTGTTCTTTCTTATGTTAATTATTGAATGCTTAATCTATATTCCTTTATCTAAGGGTGATATTTCTATGTGAGATAACTCTTTTGTTAGGTCAAGTTGAAGCCAAATACTTTTTCATCAAAACATCTTGTGGATTTCCGAGAGACCTGATTGAAAAATGTTGTGCTTGGCTTGTTCCCAGATATGAGGGATTACTCTCCTTCATTAGTAAGTTATGTTTGATCTGAAAAGTGTCTCATTGGAGAGGCCTAAACTATAACTCTAAAGATTTACAACAACTAAACTTCTTTCGCAGTAAAAAACGACCTTTCACATGCAGGGGAACGAAAGAGGTCTACAGACTGCATCTCATATTAATAATAGACCACTTGCACCTGCTGCCACGGCATCAAAGAGCTCTAGATGAACCACTGTCGTATGGTAATACTTCACGACATCTCAAGCCTCTGGCAAACTGAAAAGCAGTTAGTTCCACCTAATTTACAAGCTCAATTAACCATGAAGGTCAATGTGGACAATGTTGCTGGAATGTCATCTGTCCAGAAATTTGGTTGATGGAAATCAAGTTTGGAAAATTTGATTGAGCCTGAATAGCTTAAGTTGGGAAGAATATTTTTGTTGTGTTAGTTGGATGAGTGACCTTTGTTTCCTTCAAGCTAATGAACGTACATGTACGTATCAATTCTTTTACATTGATTTTGCATAATCTTGGTTACTATTCTAATTGTGAACAAATACATAAGATGGGCTTCTCATCAAAATAATAATGTATGACTTATAACCTATGTTGGTGAAATGAGTCACTTCTGGGAGCTATATATGCTTTACCAATGTGATCTTGAAATGTTATTCTTTTTTCTGTTGGTGCATTTATTGAAGTCTTAGTTGTTGTAATGATGTTTTAGAACTGATTGATATATAGTGTAATGATTTAATGGGTAGACGTCTAGGATTCCTCGTGGTCTTAGCTCATGAATATTTTAGAGAAAGAAAAATGAAAAAACACATTGTTTGTCTCCTATTATTTTTGTATAATAATATAAAATTTTGATCAAATTTAGTTGTGCATTCTACTAAGAAAAAGTTTGCTTCAAAATTATGTTGGGCCCATGCTGTCCATCTAATTCTTTAATATGACAGAGTTGCAAACATAATGGCGTGGGATATGGGGAAAACAACGAAAAAGGGCAGAAAATAAGACCAAAAAATGACCACGGAAGTTGACTACGATGACAGAGCTATACTAATAGGACAATTCCCATGCAGGTTTGACGTTGAGCATAGAGAAATAATTAAAGGTAGGAAAGAAAAAAACAAAGGGTAGGTCCACATACTTTGAACCACAATAATTAATAGCTCATGAATTCTTCAATCAACCCATCTGCTCTTCTTTGACTTGTGAACCAAAAACATTGATTCATCATAATTTCCATCTTCCTCTTATAGGTGCGTGCGTGCATGGGGTTCAACACTTTTCACACCAAACATCTTTCTTTCACTGTAATTTCTACATCTATAGCCAACTGTTTTGCTTCGATCCAATTCTGAAAGCAACAAATTAAGCATCTAGAGTTTTCTTTCTTTTTTTTGTTTGCTTGCTTCAACATCTTAAATTTTTCAAGTATGTGGTTCATATATTTTCAATTAATTTATTTTTTAGAGGTATAAATTAACTGTAGGTGTGAGTTCTACGAATTATATTGAATCTGTTGCTCTCAACTCGAGTTATATATAACTTTGTGGACATTATAAATATTTGAACTCATATATGAACTTTAGATTCTAAATTTAATCTAGTTCATTCTTGACTTTTAAATATCTAGTGTGAAAGTAAATGTATTCATATTTAGTTAATAAGATAGACCTTCACCAATATTATATATATATTGATTAAATTAAAATACCTTCACCAATATTATATATATATTGATTAAATTAAAATTGAAAAGTCTAGTTATAATAACGTGATAAGAAAATGGACATTGAGAGTACCTTATCCCAAAAAGGCTAAGATTAAATGCAAATCCACCTATTGCAAAGAAAACACCACAAATTGTGGCATTTACTTTTCTCCTCTCCTACTAGTATTTGTCATTAGTATGGTAAGTAGAATAGTAAATTAGCCGTCCCATTTTCTCAACGACCAACTTCTCTCTCTTCCCTTACTACTACCATTTTTCTTTTTGTTAGTCAACCGTTCCCAATACGACATCTAAAGAGACCCCATCTAGATCAACAAGGTTGTTCCAATACGGCATCTATCTTATTTTGACCAAGTCACTTTCTTGCTTTTACTTTTGTGATGATCAGCTATTTAGACTATATATCTAAAGCAAATAATCACAATTACATTAATTAAATAAAGAAAAGCAACTCCATCAAATCATATTTCTCTTTGTTACATGTTAAGCATCCAAAGACAAAAGTTAAAGTAGTAAAAAGTAAAATAAAGACCCAAATTGCATGTACTATTTCTTTGAATTATTCAAACGCACCTAATCCATTATCCGTTAATTATGTTTTTCACCTGTATATGTAAATTGGTTTAGTTAAAAAGCATAGAAAATACGAAAGTAGAAACGAAGTAGCAATTCAGTTTAGCATAAATAAAATACTTAATTACGATGCTTAATCTCATTTGAGACAGATCTTGATTTACTTCAACAGACTGATCAACTAATCTAATTAACAACGAGTTTACATTGATTGGATCTTTTCAGGGGATTAAAGAAAGGTTGAGAATTTTTGATTTCCTAATAACTTAAGAAGACTCTAAAATAAGACTACTTGTTTCTGCAACAGAAAGTGAATGATTATGTTCTCCTTCATATGTAACAATCAGCATAGTTGGATCATCCAATGCTCTTTCAACATGTTTACGTGCTGGACAACCTCTTACACTACTACACTTGTAATATCCCCTGTTCATAGCAATAATAATAATAATAATTTAGAATCCATCAAATACTTGAAAACATTTATTAAATAATCAATTAAGCTCTAAATATACCTTGGATGTGGAGATCCTTTGATTGGCTTCTGTCCATATTTTCTCCATGAGTAATCATCTGGTGGGATATCTGACAGTTTCATGCTTATTGCCGGTACTCGAACTACCCTTTTCAGCCTTAACTTCCTGTAAAAAAAAGTTTAAAATTTCATTTCATCAATACTATTGCACTGTACAATATATATCGAAACAAACATAATTAAATAAATAAAAATTCGATATAGTAACTGAATATATAATTAAGATTTTAGACGAAATAATTCGATATGGTAACTGAATGATGAAAACTAGGTGAATTTTATTACCTTCTCTTGGAACAATGGCATCGGCCGGAGGATCCACTGCACTTTCCAGATACGGCATTTTCCGATAAACTGCACTTTCGTTTCAGTGAAGAAGAAGACAATGGAGGCTTTCCGGCAGAATTAGAGACTTGAGAAGAAAGATTGGTAATCTGGAAAGCTGAATTAGATGAAGAATGTTGTTTGCTCTCTGTTTCCCCTGTTAAGGATGAGATATTGAACGAATTTGTGCGAGACATTTCCGGTGAATATGAGAAACTTATAGTTTTTGGAACCAGAGGGTTAAAATGGTCATAGTTAATTAAAGGAACTTGTTGGATCGGAGTTGGAGAATACACTTTCGTATCAACAAAATCTTTACTAGAATTCAAAGGCAAAGGATTTGTACTAGCCAAAGGAGCTCTTCTGAATCTAGCATGACCAGTTCTGTTTCGATCTAGAAGTGAAATTACCTTCTTAAACTTTGTAACAGCTGCATCAGCCACCATTTCAATCTCCATTGGAGACTTATTTTGCTGCTGAATTTGTTGAGATTGAGTCTGTGATAATAATCTGATGAGTTTCTCAACACTCTCAAGACCAGAAGCAGCTTCTTGCACAACTGATTTTTCTTCTAATTTCGCCACGAAGTTTATACAATTAGTAGTACTATTCCTATTGTTTCTGTAATCCATCATTAGCTCCACAGCCATTATAGCTAATTTAGACAACTGAGAAGTATAGTGATTTCAGAAAATAGAAACATCAATGAAGTATGTAAATGAGAGAGTTTAATAAAGAGTCAAAGTTGTGGCTTTGGTGAGGGTATTTATTAGCATAAAAAAAGAAGAAGAAAGTTGTGATAAAGTAAACAGTAGGTGACTTACCTGTCACTCTAATCTAACTTCTGCCTCGTCAGGATTAGGTGCGAATACGATCGCACACATATACGAGGGCTTCTTTTTATTTATTTTTATACTTTTTACTTTCTTAAGGTCAAAAATAATAAATATCGATACCAGTGCTCTGATATGTGTGGTGTGTCGAGGATCTTTTGAAAATCACGAGGTAGAAGTAAAATATATTTATATAATTTTAGAGCATATATAGAGAATATAGGTTTTAATTCAAGCTAAAAATAGGATATTCGTTAACTCCGATTCTGCCGTTATAAGACGACTAGTAATAAAAAGCAAGATTACTCAATAATTTTACCGGTAAATGATCACTTTATTTTGTGGGAATTGTCAATTTTTTTTTGTTAAATTATTGTTTAGTGAGAAGTAACTTTAATTTTTCTTTCTCGAGGGTTGTGAAAGAAGAGAATATTATGTTGCTTTAATAAAAGGGGGGAAATGATTTTGATTTTTGTGGTGTGAGATGAAATGGGGTGGGTCATGAGAGTAATGGTTCATTGACCTTTTCTTAGGGGAAATAAGAGTGAGTGGGGTCTCTTTTGGGGAAATTTGAACTGATCAGGTCAAAGGAGTGTGACAACGCCGTCCAATTCACGAGATACTTGTGTCTGATTTGGAGGATTTGTTGTTAGTAACCCTATTTTCTACATATACTACAAGAAGATCAAAGAAAAATAGGGGAATTGTTATGGATCTAGCAACAAATTATTCAACATCGCATTAATTTTTTTTATATTCATGCTATGAATATGGATATCTTAAGTGTGGAAAATTTAATACGAGGCTTTGAAGAAGAAGAAGTGAAACGATTCCTGCTTTAATTTTATGTTATGAATCTCAAAAACTAATTCAAGAATGAATAATTGTTCAAAATAATATATAAAAAGCTAGACCACAGATCTTTTTTTAATTCGATGTGAGACTCTTTTAATACGAATAAATACAATATAAAATTAAACTACACATATCATAAATTATTTTTTTTAATCAATATAGTTCAACGTCTTTTGTATATACTATGATTTTTTCCGATTTCAAAAGACCACTCTTTCGCCCTCTAGCTCCACCACAATGGAGATTGTATGAACTATGAAGTTCAAATTTTGGAGTCTTTTCTTTTTCTTTTGTGCTTTTGCAAAAAAAAAAAAACTAGTAATTTTGTTTGAACTAAATCATAAAAAGAAATTTAAAATTCTTTCAGCTCAAACTTTTCAATTATGCAAAAGGAACAACATAACTATATCACTTTAGGGATCGTTTGTTAAAGTGTATAATAACAATGCAAAATAGGGTGCATTAGTAATGTTTGCATTAGTAATGCCTGCATTAGATATGAAATCATTATTTCTTATACATTGTTTGGTTTGATATATTAGAAATAACAAATCCTGCATAATTTCTATTAAAAAATATATGTTTACAAAAATACCTGTCACACTTTATTTATTTGTTCACTTCCTTTGCAACAAAGTTCTTTGCTAAAACGTCATTTAACTCTTCTTCTTCTTTTTTTCAAAAATAATATTAAATAGTTTTACTATTGCGTCAAAATATTTTTGTGAAAAGTTGGCAAAAAAAATTTTCTATCAAATTTATTGCCACAATATTAAAAAAATTGATTAAATTATATTGAAATTAGATTTTAAGAAAAGAACGATACTTAGGAGGCCATAAAACCTATTTAGACATGAACAAATTAAAAGACACTAAAAAGCAAATCAAAATAAAAATACAAACTTATGACCAAAAAGAAATGAAAAGGCTTCAACGGTAGTTTTGTAATTATTTAATCTAATGTAAGTGTTAAAATGCTACTCCAACACCTAGAATTTCTTGGTATTAGTAATTCATGAAAAAATGTACCAAACAAGATATTATTAATACACACACTTAATACATGCATTATATTTTCTAATGCACTCTACCAAACGACCCCTAAAATTAACTTATAAGTAAGATTTAGAGATAAAACGCATATTAATTAGTGGTATTCGGTTACGTGCTACTTCTTCTACTTCATTTTTTTTCCCTCCCAATTTAGTTGACTTTTCTGAATCTTTTTGTCTTTGTATTAGGAGTATATCATTTACTCAGCAGGTGCTTGAATTTTGTTTCAATTCCATTTGTCCTCATCTCTTTTTTGAATAAAAGGAATTTCGTTTCAATTCCATTTTGGCCACTTTAATTATTTAAGTTTGATTTTATCTTTGATCGTTGGGTTCATCTTCTTCTAGAATGTATAGAATATTTTACTAGTCTTACCCCCTCAATTGGTTTTAGCCAGTATAATTCCGTTGACAATAGATTTTAGGCTTGACTAACTTATATTAATTATTACAAAAAGTTGTTAAAATTAGAAAAGAAAAACAACTAGGAAAATTTTATTTGGATAGAAGTAGTCATTCTTGTAAGTTGTAATTAAACTCTCTTCCAATTGGTAGTAAAAATATAAAAACAAAAGTCTTAGCTAGGACTCGTTCAAATTGAATAACAACCATGCAACACTAGCATGTCTTTCGTTTCTTCGTTCACATAATCATATTAATTTGTTCGATTTGAGTCGAGTTTGGTTAAAATAAGAATTTAATCAATTTTGCTTGTATTTAAATTGTTAAAAGTCAAATTAAAGATAATAATTGTTGTTATCAATTTGGTTGAGCTTTACAAAATCTAATGGTATTGTTCTCTTCCATATATATTTTATTTTATTTTTCACGTATGTAAAAAGGAATTTTACATTCTATTAAAGCTTATAATCTGTTATTATTCTTTTACTGTAGTAACAATAGTTTTCTTGAATTACGAAGAAAACGTCTTAAGATCTGTAAGTTTTATACGCAATTATTCACCGTTAATCTTTTCTTACGGTATGGCTAAATAGTTCTAATTAAGTCGTTTAAATGGGTTAATTAAGCACAAAATCAGTTAGGATAGCAATCTAATCCATCTGGAGTCAAACATGTTTGTTGAACGAACCTTTTCACACCACAAGTACCGTACTTTAGAAAATTTTGTGAAAACTCATCAGAATCTCTTTAGGTGAGTTGCCCATTGAATCATAGGTCGGGAATAGTAATTTTCTAAATATATAATAGAGATAAATGTCAAAAACACATCTAAACTATATTTTTTTTTAGTTTCATAGTTAAACTATTACTTTTTAATTTGAGAAACACACTCTTTCTTTTATTTGAAAAAAACTTGACACATGGCATTCTACATGGATAAAGTATTTCACCTTGACAAAAATTAAATAATAAAATATTAATATTAATTAAAAATTAAAAATCAAAGTATTACTATCCCCAAAAAATATTTTTTTAAAAAATAAAATTTAAATTATTTTTCTTACCCATTCCACGACCTCCTCCGCATACCCCCTCGCCCTCTCCCCCCACCCCAGACAATCCCCCGTCCTTTTATAAAAAAAAAATTATTTTATAAAATATTTTTTACTTCACCCCCCCCCCCCCCCCCCGGCCAAAAAAAAATTGTTTTAATTTTTTTTAAAAAAATTCTACCCCATCCTATTTAATCCTCCACTCGTAATTTATTTATTTATTTTACATTTTCTCGTTTATATATAACACAAAACGAGAAAAAAAATTGGAAGCGAAGGGTTATGTGGACTAGTGGATAGAATTATTTTTTTAAAAATGAAATAATATCGAAATTAGTATTGGAGGGGAGGGGGTGGGGGGATGAAGTAAAAAAATATTAAATATAAAAGAAATTTAAACAAAAAAAAAAGGGGTCCGGATGGAGGGCGGGGAGGAAGTGATGTAGTGGGGTAAGAAAAATATTTTACTTTTTTATTTTATAGGAAAAATATTATTTTTTTGGGATAATAATTTTAATCTTTAATTTTAACTAATACTAATAATTTATTTATTTATTGTCAAAGTGAAATGTTTAGTTTGTTCATGTAGAGTGTGATTTGACAAATTTTTAAAATAAAAGAGAGAGTGTATTACATACACCATGATGAGAGTGGTATAAAAGAGAGAGATGTGTGTGTTTCTCAAATTAATAAGTGATAGTTTAAGTATAAATTTTTTTAAAAAAAGATATAGTTTAGGTGTGTTTTTGAAATTTCTTTCTAAATAATAAGCAAAAAAAAGAACTTTTAGTTTAGCACTACCTCGTCGACAAAAAATATAATTAATCAAATTCTAATGATTTTCGGGCATAAAGTAATCATTTATTAAAGAGTGACTCTGGTAATTAATATCAATGGCTAATGTAAGAGAATTTGACTATTATGAGTTTGAAAGAGAGATATTACTGTAGAATAATATTGATTGGGTTTAAAATCTATTAATTATATTATTTTTTTTTGGTGAATTTATGAATGAATCTGTAAATTAATTTTTGCATTCGGCCTCAGTAATAATTAAATAGTTGAGTAAATTATCCTCTGCACCGTTATTAATCCATTATTTTCTCTGCATATGCCTCGTTAATTTTGTGTCTTAAATATGTTATATGAAAGTTAGGAACTTAGGATTAAAGAGTTGTGAAAAAATATATTTTTGAAATATATCAAAAAGAAAAGTAAGATAAACAAATTGAAATGAAAGTTAAGTGAAGGGAACTCGAACCTGATATTTCTCTAAAAACAAATGGTCTGGATTTGTTTATAAACAAAACTAAATTTGATAAATTTATAAAGGAAACTAAATCAAATATAAACGTTTTTATTTGCTTTTGTCAGACTTTTCAATTGAAATATGAATAGATAAGTTAACTTTAGAACTTTAATGTACAAAATCTTCGATTTCCGGATGCCTTATAATCGAAACTGCAACTAGCTGGAAAAGCAGTGTAGCACTTGATTTGGTTACGACTTTAGTCGGTTTCTTTTTTGAAGTTTTAATAAGTATTATTATTTTTCTTGGCTTCTTTATCTATTTTTTCATGATATATATATATATATGTCTTAAATATTCACATGGAGGTACGACGCAATAATACATTAATCCCTTGCTATATCCGTCAATTTTTACATCAAATTTTGAACTAAATTTTGAAGACATGCCATGTGCTTAAATATAGATTCTTTAATTTAATCATACTTAATTATTTACATAAATTAATTAAATTGTAAGCATTCGATACAAGTACATTTTTAACCCTGTTTCATCATAGCGGCGCCTAACCTAAGAGTAGAAAATTGAGTCTAAATAATTAAGTGTTAGGTAATAAAAGTCGAAACTAGAATCTTATAATCAGCAAGCATAAGTCAAAGAAGAAGATCTGCTGCGCGGAATATAGACTACAGTCTCCGGGATCCTCGCAATGAACAAGGCTGCATTTTCAACGCGATGAACAAGATTTGTTGTGCGGAATATAGACTACAATCGATTTTTTGAGTTAATAGCATTATATTCGAAGTCGCTAAAGTTAAGTGATATTTATTTATAACGATGGTTATAGATACTCATGTTCATTTTTGTTGGTAACTAGCTATAACATAACAACAATTATATTATAGCCGCTAAATAATTATCTATTAAATTCAATTGTAGTGATATAATTAGATGCTAGTTAGAGCTTCTAATGTAATGATGAAGGTACATTCTTTCGAATCTACTTTTTGCTTAAAAAAGAAATATTTTTAAATTGGACTCTATAAAAAGAATAAATAAATAAATTGAAATAAAAAAAATATTGACTAACTACATGCGTATAACTATTGTCTAGACATGCATTAATATTGGTTTGATATATAAATATCAAGTCCAAGTTATTATTATTTTTCCATTCATATTTAGGATATGAATGTGGACAAAGTGGAAAAAATGGGTTACTCGTGATTTCCTCAACATTGACGGACGAATTGACGAGTGTAGAAATTAATCGCTATCTCTTTTAATATATAGTCCAAGTTTGCAACAATATATTGTTGACTAATGTGTCCTACTAGTAAACCTGAGAACCTACGTTTTCCCATAACTATTTTTAGGTTACATTTTAGTCAATTTCCTTTGCAGACAGATCAAGAATTTAACATGCTTTTAAGAGAGAAAAGAATAACAAAACATCTACCACTACAAGTCAAAAAAGTATAAGCCACCCAGCTGGTATTCATCAGCTTTATGGATGAAGAAAATAAAAAAATATCTAACTAGGACTAATTGTTTTGAAAATTTTATTTTATACATATATATTCATATTTAGGGTAAACAATAATTGCAATGTTAGTATATAGAACTCAATTTTGACTTTATAGTATTGTGTGTTTGCGACATGGAGTGTAATCATGGCTTTACCGATTCGTTAACAAATACTTCTTCGGCATCAAGTATTTATATTAAATTATTTAAATTTATTATACTTTATAAGTAATTTAATGGGGGTGAAAATGCATGCTAATTAGTTATAGTGAAATGCTAAAAATGAGAATGCAAACATCTATTTGGATTGGTGCAACCACTAGTAATTTTTAGGTCATGATTTTATAGTTAAACAATTTCAGAGTTCTTCTCTTCAATATTACCCAAATTAACTTGGTCAATGGGTTGAGGGAACATGTAGATTTTTTATTTATTTTTTAAGTTTTGGTATTGAAACATGTAGATCACCTGACGAGCGGATTTAGGGGTGGCGTGTTGATCCGAACCTCCTTTTCATATTTTTGAATATAGAAGTATTGACGGAGGAATAAAAAAGTAATCTCATTTATATATTTATAAAAATGACAATAATATTATTGAAATTTATTTGAACATGAATAGCAACATTCAGGAGTCACGAACTGGCCATAAAATCTTGTCTAACAAGTGGAAATCATTAGACGTCCGATCTCAAGTTTGGCAGTCAAGGTTGGAGAAGGACAAATTACACCTCTCTATATATAAGAATTTTATTTATTTATTATATATACACAGCTTAGGGAAATTTCATCCATATTTTTTTGGACTTGTAGTAGTTTGGAAAGTGAAATGTTTTTGTACATCAAACGGGCTGGATTTTAATGTAAATCCATCCAAAGTCCATAACCCAATATGTTACTATTTCAGTCCAGGCCCTTTTGGACGACTCCTTTAATTTTTGGGATTTTTACAGAACATCTAGCTAGTCGTCTAATTTAAAACAATGCAAAGTGATTAGGCATTAGCCAGTAAAGCTTAATTGAGAAATGGTATTTCATTTGTGCTTTTTAACTTCCAAAAACATACAATTGTTAGACGTAATTAAGGGTAAAGACATAATATTTGACCGAAAAATTGATGTAGGATCTATTTGAAAATGCGATATGAAATCATGATTTAAAGTTGAAATATTATTTGGACGTATAATTTAAATTTGTTAAGTTGTATTATTTTCTCATAAACATAACAGTGTATTAAGTTTTTCTTGGATTACATAATTAGTTAGATTAAGATATGTGTCGTGTCAATTAGTCGAGTGTCTCGTATGTAATCAGATGTAACATTTCTAACAGTTAGCAGAATAGTGATGCATGCAGTGATCCTCTTGGGTCGACAATGGCTCCTTTGAAGTTGTAACGTCCTTGACATCACCATAAATAAGAGTTAGTCGAAATTTTGATGTTCACACTTTTTCAATGCGTGATATCACGTATTTATATCAACTCAATAATTAAGTTGCCACAAACTGATCAATGATCAGAAGGACTTAAAATATTAAATATAAGGGTCCATCAGACTATTCTACCAAACCAAGATTATTTATCTAAATAGATTAGGATAAACGCATTCACCCTTAGTAGATGGGGAGGTCCAACCAGGGTGCGTGAAGCCTCGAAGAAATTTCTGGAGGGTCCAACATTTAAGGCGCTTTTATTTTGTTTCAAATAAAGGCCAAACACTCCTATTGGATAGGAGAATCAAGCCACGTTAAGATTCGGTGCTAAATCTTTACAATATTCAAAAGACGTTGAGTCATGAATCTTAGATTCTTAAAGGCCGGCGGCACAAACATCAATGTATAAATCACCGCTCCAGCTACTTCCCAAGGAAGATTTTTAGTAACATGACTTACACAAATCAATAACTTAGCCTTGCAGAAAAACTACTCTTCTTTCGGATTTACTTGTCACCACTTTATTGTTATTTATCACCACTTTTGATATATCAAGAAAATACAATAATTTTTTTCCAATTTAATCTAGCTCAACACAATTATTTTTTTTAAAAAAATTATAGAAAAAATAAAAGTAAAAGTCCAGCCGAAATATGGAGAGTTGGTGATGCACCGTTAGTTTAGTTTAGTTGAGGTCTCACATTCAAGGCATCTGTTAGAGTTCCAACGTAAGGCTGTGTGACCAGCTGACACAAAGTCACCAACCCATAACTCAACGAACTTGGTCACTAAAACTACTTCTATACATTCATTTTTCTTCATCCGGTCCTCTTATTTTCTTTCCATCAATTCCATATTAATTGAATTTTTAAAGTATTTATTTTTTAAGAAAAGTAAATTAAGACATAAATTGAACATAGTTTTTCATTTTTATCGTTATTAATTATTGTCAAATTTATTAAAGTCATCACATTAAAAATCTAAATGAAGAGTAAATTGGAAGAACACTCTAAAAGTAGTCTTGAAAACTGAACAATTAAGTTAATTTGAAAAATGAAAAATACTTTAAAAATTCAATTAATATGAAATGGAGGAGTATTATATAAAGTTTCATAATGTAAAATCCATTAAAGAATAAAATATTCTCTATCATATTTGTTTTTGCTCTCAAGGTCGCTGAATCTTCAGATTATAGATGTTTTTTTTTTTGGTATTTTAATGGTGGTTGCACAGCTTAGTATATAAATCCTTTATGAAATCTATCTATGAATAGTAGTATTTCTTTTACTTCAATTTATGTAAAAGAAATCGCAGTACAAGAATTAAAGTTTAATTCTTTTTGTGATATTTAAGTTACATTTTTCAAAATAAAATATAAGTACATGGTTAAAAATTACATAAAAAATAGTTTGGTAAAGAAATACTAATATAGTCAACATAATTAAGAAATTAATATAAATATATATATATATATATATATATATAATATTTTAAGAGATGTTGTGGTAAAAAAAATGGTAAGTACGAAGTAATATCAATTGATAACCTTGAAACCATCATACTCCCAGATTTAAACACAACTACAGACCAATTGAGAAAATATAATAAAGGAATCTTTACTGTTCAATATTTTTTTTTTATTTTTCAATGCTAGTATATGTTGATTATATGTAACTATACACACATTATATTTATATCATTTATCCATCGATTTTTTAAAATTTAAGCAATTAGGTACATAATTGTTTCTGCAAACTTAATATTTACATATCCCTAAGTTAGGCCGTTCGTCGAACTGGTCTAACTCTTACATATGCAAAGACTAATGAATCTTTTTATTGGATGTCACTTGAGTTACGTGAATTGGCGATTTGATCTTACAAAATCTCAGTTACCTTTCCCACAACCCATGAGATGAGACTCTGCTTCCCATTCCTGGCGTTTTGGTCCCAATGTAAACAGCACATTAAATTCTTTTACTTTTTTTTTTGTTATCCCAAAAATATATTATAATATCCAAATCTTCCATCTATATAAACCCAAGTGGTTTGCCTTATCCCTTAAGCCTCTTTTCATTCTACACTATACTTCTCCCTACAAGTGTGAAAAGTTTTCTTTTGCACTTTGTCTGCCATGGCTAAAACCGTAATAACAACTCTTCTCTTGGCCCTGTTTTCGTCTTTATCCTATGCAATTGACATGTCTATCATAGATTACAAAAATAAGGAGGGAATTATATACGAAAAGTGGCTGGCAGAGCATGGGAAAGTATATAATGCCTTAGGAGAGAAGGATAAAAGATTTAAGATTTTTAAAGGTAATTTGAGGTTCATTGAGGAATATAATGACTCCGAAAATCGCACGTATAAGGTTGGATTGAACCAATTTGCTGATCTGACGAACGAGGAGTACCGGGCCATGTATTTGGGCACGAGAAGTGACGCTAGGCGTCGCCTTGTGAAGTCCAAAAACACAAGCCAGCGTTACGCTTCGCGGCCCAATGAGTTGCTCCCTCAGTCCGTCGATTGGAGGAAGAAAGGCGCTGTTGCTCCTATTAAGAATCAAGGGAGTTGTGGTACGTCTTCTATTTCGTTTTATAGCAAAATTTACGTGATTATAAATTGTTTTAATTAGGAATGACATGTTATAAATTGTTAACATGATCTGTTTGTTTGGCCCACTGGACTTTTACATGGCAATATTTTCCTAATTTATTTGGGCTTTTACAGGAAGTTGTTGGGCTTTTTCAACAGTGGCAGCAGTAGAAGGCATAAACCAAATCGTAACAGGGGAAATGATCACACTATCCGAGCAAGAACTTGTAGATTGTGACAGAGATCAAAACGTTGGTTGTAATGGTGGCCTAATGGACTATGCCTTCGAGTTCATCATCTCCAATGGTGGCATGGACACTGAAAATCACTATCCTTATCGCGGCGTTGATGGCAGATGCGATCCTATTCGGGTTAGCCCATACTAAATTTTATATTCCTACAAATATATGACTACTTAGTGAAAAATTCTAATTGATTAAAGTTGTAATGAATGTTACAGAAAAATTCTAAGGTTGTTAGTATTGATGATTATGAAGACGTGCCTAGAAATGAAAAAGCACTTCAAAAAGCTGTAGCTCATCAACCTGTTAGCGTAGCCATCGAGGCTTCTGGCAGGGCCTTCCAACTCTACACCTCGGTAATTCGAACCTCAAACCTTTTATGTATGCGTCATACGTACATGTAACATTCATTCTGAATCTACCAACTTTAAATTTTTTATCAGGGCGTGTTTACGGGGGAATGTGGAGAGGAAGTAGACCACGGTGTTGTGGTGGTTGGCTACGGAAGTGAAGATGGAAAGGACTTTTGGTTAGTGAGGAACTCATGGGGCACAAAGTGGGGAGAAAGTGGTTATGTGAAAATGGAGCGTAATGTGAAGAATGGTCATTTGGGCAAGTGTGGAATTATGACGGAGGCTTCATATCCTATTAAGGAGGCCATAAATAAACGTATTATTACTACTTCAAAAGAAGAAAAGATTAGCAGTATCTGAAGAAAAAATTATCTCTCTCAGTTGCATTTGCGTTATTTCATGGCTTTATGTGTTATTTTAGGATATGCTTGTTTTAGTTGATCATTAATTAATATTGTGTAAATAGTTGGGTATTTGTTGTTGCATGTTTGTGTTTTGATTAATGAAAAGTACTATCTTTGATTTTGAGTGTTTGATAAAAGAGAGATTTGCTAGTCATTTTCTTGATCTAGCATTTTACAAATACAGTAATATTTTTATGTCTTCTTTTTATGCATATAATATTGTCCACTTTTATAGATCAAATACAAAAACATGTTTTTAAACTTGTCCCCATTTTTTATATTTTGACACTTATATTATGGCTTGATCTGATTTAACACTTTGATGTCATTCAAAATGTGTGTATTTAATCTCTCATGACTAACAAGCTGAAAAGATATCCAACGTGAATTACACACTATAATGTGGCAAAATTAATAAATGAAAAGAAAGCTATGTGACATCTTCTTCTTTGAACATTAATTCTTTTTAATATCGTCGAGAAATATATTCTAGCGCTTTTTGAAAAATCATTTTTCTCTGTTTCATTTCAAATCATATTAAGCCCTTGCCAATTAATGTTCAACTTATCATCATTCACTCTTAAGATCTCCATTCTTCATATATTCGTTGATCACGTTAATTTTTCTTTATCAAAATTATAAGAAATTAGATTATAATACCACCATTTTAGAATTATTATGAGGTTATGTAATCTCGTCTAATAGGTTCTTCAGATATTCAAATATAAAGACAAGTTGTTGCTCATTCAAGGGTTCATTGAAGTGGTGGTTCTAGATTTTTAAGTTATGGGTGCTTTCTTAACTTAATAAAAAAAATGTGTGAAGAGTGAGATTCGAATGTGTTAGGAACACTAAAACAACCTTACTCACCTACCATGAGTCATTAAACCAATCAAACTATTTATTTATTTGGTGCTCTATGTTAATTTTATACAAATGTTTCTTAATTTCTACATAAATATATATAGATTATAGTCTGATATAAGATTAATGGGTGCTTGAGCACCAGAGGTGTCCATGTGGGCCCGCTCGTGTGTTGATGGCGTTTGGACATGGGTAATGAAAATATGATTTGAGATAAGTGTTTGAACATGCAATTTGAAATCATAATAGGACAAATTTTAGATTTTTCAAAAGGCATGCTTGGCAGATTTGGGATTTCAAATTGCTTTGGAGGTAAAACTTGAGTAATAAGTTTATATTTTGTAAAAAATGATCACTTATTTAAATTCTATAAGAAAAATTGATGCAAAGAGATTGTTTATATCATGTGAAAAAATTATATTAAAGAATACGTAGTTACACTTATTGTTGATTAGTGATACTTTCTAAAATTATTCGTATTTGAAAGTTTACAATCATAAACATTTATTAATGTGCGTTTAACCATATTTCATTATAAAATTTAAAATAAAAAATAAAAAATAAAAAATTATTTTCGTAGTAAAAAATGACCATGAATATAAATTGGAGTTGTTTTATGTTTTTAACTAGGAGCTCTCCATTTTTTCACGATTATCGTGACTTGAGCTCACAATATTAAGGTTGAAAGAAAGGACTACTTTCATCCTAACAACTCTCTCAGATTAACTTTAAATTGTATTTTATAGTTTTATGGCCAAATGTATCTCTGTAATTTCTTAAAAATATGTGATTTATCAATGCAACACAATAGAATATTTCAATTAATGAACAATAATTTATTCATTCGATAAAATTATACTTATAATTTTTTTAAAAAAATTTGATAGTTTTGGCAACGCATTGCCTCACGAAAGTACTCTATATACGTGGGTCACTTTTTAACTTTTCTTATAAATTTGGCACTTCCGCTTAATTTCTTTTTCCAAGAAAACGTGAGGTGCTCTCCGTTTCTTTTGTTTCTTCAGTGGTATCAAGTAGACGTTTAAGGTCATATAGCATACAAGAATTCTAATGAAAAAGAGTCATACGACGGTCCTAAATTGTTAAGGAAGTACTACTTTTCATTCAAGAATTCTGAAAACTTATCAAGTTGGAATTTGATTTCAAATAGGTAATTTCTCACCCTCGACTCTAATTACATAATACGTATTGTAAAGTGGAAATCACTGTTTAATTTGAATTTTTGCATTAGTTCTTGTAAAGAGGAAAAAGATGAATGGTAAATTGTTAGAAAAGTATTAGTTTTCATTCAAGAATTGTAAAAATACATCAAGAACTCAAGTTGGAATTTGATTCCAAATAGGTAATTTTCTACCTACACTTGACACATTTGGCATATTTACAGAATACGTATTTGGGATGTATTGTGAAGTGGAAATCACTGTTTGAATTGAATTTTTGAGTTCTAGTTTGATGAATTAGGTTTCTTAAAAAAGGAAACAAATGAATTGTAAATTGTTAGGAATGTTTCAGTTTTTTTTCAAGAGTGGTAAAAATTCATCAAGAACTCAAGTTTGGAATTTGATTTCAAATAGGAAATTTATCTACCTAAACTCGACTATATATACAGAATATGTATTTGGGATGTATTGTAAAGTAGAAATCACTGTTTGATTTGAATTTTTGTGTTAGTTCTTGAAATGGGTTTGATGAATTAGGGTTCTTGAAAGAGGAAACAGATGAATAGTAAATTGTTAGAGAAGTTCCAGTTTTCATTCAAGAATGGTAAGAATTCATCAAGAACTCAAGTTTGGAATTTGATTTCAAATAGGTAATTTCTCTACCTATACTGTGATATAATTATAGAAGACATATTTGGGATGTATTACATAGTAGAAATCACTATTTGATTTGAATTTTTGTGTTAGTCCTTGGAATGGGTTTGATGAATTAGGGTTCTTGAGAGAGGAAAAAGATGAATAGTAAATTGTTTGAGAAGTACTAGTTTTCATTCAAGAATTGTGAAAATTCATCAAAAACTCAAGTTGGAATTTGATTTCAATAGGTAATTTCTCTACATATACTGTAATATGATTATAGAAGACGTATTTGGGATGTATTAGTGAAGTGGAAATCACTACTTTGATTTGAATTTTTTCATTAGCCTTTGAAATGAATTGGGGTTCTTGAAAGAGGAAAAAGATGAAAGAAAATTGTTGATAAAAGTGGAATTCTTTTGGGTATCCTACTGACAGAGGATATATTCAATATTGAGTTGACGTAAGTTGGAAAAATAGAGAATTTACTCTAAACAATTGTTGAGGAATTTGATAAGTTTTGAGGATATGTGAAGAATACTAGAAGGATCCGTTAGATGAACCTACGGGTTATTGATGAACATATGTATTGTTTTGTAGTTGATTGTGTTGGATTGATTGGTTGCAATTGGATGGTGGAGGCTAATGGTTGGTTATGTAAAGACTACACCCATGTATGTTGAGTTGGTTGGGCTTCAGGACACTACCATTAGCTAGAAAAGAACCTAAGGTATGTCGTATGTGAAGCTAAAACTTCCTTCGCCATTAAGGCACCACCCTATGTCACATATTTCTTTTGTACGTGCCAATACAACTTATGTGAGATATAGAAGTAAGATCTTCATTTTCTTTACATTACATTCCCTTGTCTAACTGTCAAAGCTTGTAATTAATCATATTACACCTTTAAAGTCGAGTTTTTTCATAACATTTCGTATGACCATATGTGTCTATAGTTGAAATTCTTAGGAGTCACATGGTATATATGCCACTTATTATAAAAAATAAAAATAAAAATGGCCATAGTATAGTATAGATTTAAGGCATTATGTGATAGAAGCTACCCTTAACAATGGGAGGATTGTCATAAGTTTTACTTGACACACCTGCACCTTAGGCTTGTTTATGAACTATGAGTTGCTCATTTGGTAAGATTGTATAAAGTTGAGAAGTTTGATAGCTTTCACAAATTGTTTGGGTTTTATGAGAAAAAAATACAACTTAAGAAATTCAAATTGCATGTCTTAACAAAATATTAACTTCAAAAGAACTTAATTTCAAATCACGGAAATTATGTCCAAACGTGCCCTAAAAATCCCGAAAGCCGCCTCAAATGTTTTCAATGTCCTTTTTCTTTATCAAACCTTGTTGATGTTTACTGCAGATGAATGAGATGCTTAGAAGGATTTGTCAGCGCAACTTCTGCACTTGTTCTCCTCGGCCGTGGCTCTTTGTTGGGTTGGGCAATCCTGGGGATAAATACAGGGGAACGAGACATAATGTAACCTCTATTTCTGGACTAACATTACTTTCTCAGAAAGACTGCATAAAACCTGATCTATTTTGGGTTCCATCTTACTCGAGTGTTCTTCATTAAGAGCTTTATCTTTTGTTTCCGCTATAGGTTGGTTTTGAAATGCTTGATGCATTCGCAAATTCACAAGGGATTCTTATGGAGACAGTACACTGTAAAGCTATGTTTGGAAAAGGTCTCTTTAGTTAAACATTGGTTTCTGTTTTTTTAAGTGTTCCAAGTACATCTTCATATAAACTTGTTAATATATACCAATTCTCAGGTTTTGTCAATGGCATTCCAGTTCTCCTTGCAAAGCCACTAACTTACATGAATTTGAGTGGTGAATCTGTAAGCAATTAAATACGTCTTACTTGTATCATAATTCTTTTTTTTTCTGCTTATGATTGGTGCTGCTTGGATTCTATCTCAAAGATGTGTCTGAATGATAACTGGTATTCTAAGTGTATTCTGTCGCATAGTGAAAGTGGGCTTAGTTGTAAATTTTTCATTTCGCTTGATAGGGATCTAGCTGATTTTGTTATAATTAGTTTAGAGTAAACCCCTCTTTGAATTGGTGGTTATATTGACTATTATATTCATCCAGGCTTAAGCCATGTATAGTGTTTTCTTGTGTGGGTGGAATGATGCGTGGTGAAGCCGTAGATCTCTAGAATAGTTTTTACTGCTGGAAACTTCCCAACTATTTGTCTGTGAGAAGTAAGACGCTAATCGTGATGTTTGTAATTCTTAGCTCATATTTCTCTCTGTTAACCTTGAATAGTTTTGGACTAGTTTTCTCTGTTAGTTTCAAGAACAGTTACAACATGTTGAAGTTTGTTGTTACTGGATACAGTCAGCCTTTGACCACCGAACGTGGAATGCAAGTCCAACATTGACATAATTGGTAGGGTTGTTTTGTCAAAAGTTAACAAGAAACACTGAATGGGGCAATCAGATTAGTAGCTTTGTCTCGTGATTAATTAACCAAACTCTTGCCAAAAATGATTCTAACCAGATAAAAATGTTATTCAGTTGTTCTCTGAATTGTTATATTTTGTAAGTTTCTTTGAAAAATTGAGATAAGACTATCTTCTTTGCTTTGATTCTTGTAATTTATCACTGAAACAATCTTAAAGAAGGTTACCAAGCTATTTGTCTATGTAGTTAGGTAGTGAATTGCAGATCACTTTTATTCCATGAACTAAGCAACCCAGATAGCAGCCTTGTGCTGCCTGTAACAACTACAAACCCAGTGAAATTCCACAAGTGGAGTGTGGGAAGGGTAGAGTCTACACAGACCTTACTCCTACCTTGTGGAGGTAGAGAGGCGTCCAAAAAGTAGTGGTAATTCATATGCAAAATAAATTTAAGTGGAAAAATGATGCGACTCATGGACCTTAGCACACATTGGATTAGCTTTTCATATGGACTTAGGGGAGCATGTTTTTGAATGGCAATATTTATCACATTTGTCTGACAATTGACTGTTTTTGTCATGACTGGCCTGTTCACAAGTTAAATGCAAATGCAAACCTGGTCCCATTGTTTTTTCCCAGATTTAGCTCCCTTACAATCGGGTTAAGGGCACGGCCCAGCCGTTGCTTCCCCTAGTTTGCAAGGCAGGTTTATATTTAATAGACTCTCATCAGACAATTAAGTACCTCTGCTTAAATAAGTGAAATTTTATTTGAGAACTTCTATGAATAGAAAATAGCACATTAGTTAGGTCAATTTATGTCATTCAAACTCCATTTTACATGTGCAAATAAAAGATAAAATTCTTGTGACTCCCAGTAGATTTCTACTTGTTGGACGTTGATGTTTTCTGATGTTCTTAATGGGGAATGGAGATGTATCGTGCTTTTCATTGATTCTTAGAGCTATCAAGGTGATCAATACTTCTGATGCCCTCTCATTTCTCTATTTCCCCAGATTGGCCCACTTGCAGCATATTACAAGCTCCCTCTCAATCGTGTGGTCGTGGTATGATATACTAGCTGTTCATATTTTTTAAGATCTAATTGGACATGTTAATGCTTTTCAACAATTGTCTTTTTCTCCAGTTTCATGATGACATGGATTTACCATGTGGAGTTCTTCGTCTTCACCCCAAGGGAGGTCATAACAGACATAACGGGTATGAATGGAATTCTTCTTTATATAAATCTACTTTAAAAAAACCCTTTAATTCAGTACCATGAAACCATCCATCTGTTAATTTTTCCAGTGAATTGTATATATAGGTTCATTGCTGGAATTTTAATGAACTTAATAATGAAAATTGCTGGCTATATCAAAATACCTAAAATAAAACATATCAAGTTATACCTCAATATAATAAGCATAATATTTTGTTAGAATGGCCACAACATGCGTCCGGACCTCTTTTTGAGTTGTGCGTAGAATTTCTCTACCTCTGGAAATCTGTCTTGTTTGCTATGTCAGGTTTTTCATGTTTTTGCTAGTAATTCAGTACCAGAAGAGCTCTGTGTCTTTTCATGTGTGGTGCAGTTTCAGTTGCTGTTAAACTGTATATGATCCAGTTCTCTTTTTTACAGGTTGAAGAGTGTGATTTATCATTTTCATGGGAATGGAGAGTTTCCTCGGTTAAGAATAGGTTTGTCGGAAGTCTGAAATACCTAAATGTTCTCTTTTTGGCGTTTTGAGTTTCAGTATGGAAAATTGAACATAGTTCTCTAACCAGGTATTGGAAGACCTCCTGGTCAGATGGATCCCAAAGCATTCATGCTTCAAAAGTTTAATGTAACTTCAAGAGAACGAGTAAGTTTATAACTCATTGAGTTCTTACATAAAATTGACTCCCTATAAGTTTATAACTCATTGAATTCTTACATAAAATTGACTCCCTAATGTTCCTTTTCTTGTTTCTGTTCTACAAGCTTTTCTTGAATATCTTTTTGGTAATGTTATTAAAAATTTACTCAAATATCCGTACCAAGAAGGTAATGCAAAAGTTGTAAAAAAAGGTATCAAGAAAATGGACTTTTCAGGTTACACACATAAAGATTCTTGCAAGTTCACAAAAACCAACATATCAGCAGCAAAAAACCTCTATCCAAAAACAGTAAATTGTAAATACATTTAAAATTTACAACAGCTATCATTTCCTTCTTCCCGTCAAATCATCTTCTATTTCTAACTAGCCAAATTGACCATGCAATAAATAATAAACTGTCTCCCGAATCTTCTTCAAGCTCCTGTTGATGCTCTTTCTTTGCCTATCAAATTCTATAGTTTAGTGGCATTACCCAGTGAACTCCATAAATATTCAGAAATGAGGACCATAACTAGAATGAAACAGATGCATGTACATGTAATTAGAAGTGACAAAACTAGCCCAAGCCCATTTAACCTGCACAACCCACCCAGTATTTTAATAGGTTGGGTAATTACTGATTTTTCTGATGGGCTGATTTAGACAACCCGTTTTAACCCGTAAACTAACTCAGCCCAAATGCAACCCGCGACGTCTCCCATAGCTTAAACCGTGAAACACAAACTACAGTTCAGATGATTATAATAATATTAACCTCATCACATGAATCAGGGGCACTGTGACAACATTGCTGATTGTATATATCATTTTCTGCTCTATCTTTCTTTGTCTCTGAGGTATGCAATTATATGTTTATTGATAACTCTAAAAAAGAAAGAACAAAAGTTGGATTAGGCTTGGGTTATACGACCCATTGTTTAGCCCATCATGATCCGCTCATTTTAGCCTAAGTTGACTGGGGGCAGTTTATTGATGCAAGCCATCTTGACCGCCCAAATTCAGCCCAAATTGCCTATATGAAATGCATACGCGTGAAGCTAGTCAAGCTAGTCAACAAAACTTATTATTGATTAGATATAACAGAGAAGTCCATAGAGAATCTTTTTTTTTTTTAAATGAAACGACCTTGGAGAATCTATTGAACACACAGTTGTATTTCTCCAATTTAGAAGAACGCTCTTCCTCTGAATTTGGAAATTTTGAGACACATCGTTTATTTGGATTCTCCGGCTCTCCTTCCAATAATTCCACCATCAGTTTGGATAAATATGTCTTCCTTTTATCTATTTAGTTGTTGCAAAAAGAAAATTTTGTTACACATGTTGTAACATGTCATGGACATATTCCCTAGAGTGAAATGTATATTGATATCATATGGAAATCCAACATTGTTTTAGAAGTACCCATGCTCCAGACATTGAAGCCACGTTAGAATCGGAGAGATCTTTGCTTGATAAAACTAATATATTTGAAAATTGAAAGAATTCCAAATGTATCTGTTTGTAGCTCTAAATCCACTTTGACTTGAAGATTTATACATTTTACTTGCAGATTGATGCTGCATTACTGGAAGGAGCACATGCCTTGGAGCAAGTCTTATCCAAAGGCTTCTCCGAAAGTTCTAATTGCTTCAATACAACGCAAAAGTACAAGCACATACGATTGCAGACATTGCCTACGTGACGTCATGCATAAAGGTTTCTAGATCTTGTTGTTGTTGTGTCTTCTTTAGTTTCTGTTGATTGCTTAAATAGAAATAATAAGAGTCTCTTCTGTGACCATTCTTTTTTTTTTTTTTTTGATGACAAGGGAAACCCGCAGCCACTACCTTTTGGGTGCGCACAGGGTAAAACTCCCGCTTCTATGCAATAGCTCACAAACCACATAAGAGAGGTAACCTGCACTAGGCAAGCCCAGTGTGACAAGCTCGACCCAGAAGGCAAATTCTTGCTTTCGCTGGCAAGGGGTTTCGAACTTGAGACCTCCAACATGGAAGTCCCAAGCCCAAACCACTGGGCCACCCCGAAGGGTTCTGTGACCATTCTTATTAGCTAAACATAAGTGAATGAACATTTCATGACCCCCTCCCCCCTACCTATATAATGCGACTTTAGAGGATGCTTTTGATACTCTTGAATTATTTCATGCCTGCAGATATATCCTTAAAAAACTGGCAATTATCTTTATTGTTTAAGCTTTCACATTGCTTTTGCTCCTTTGGAATTACTTGTACTTGGACAAAAGAAACAAGTAAACCTAGCTGCTCAGTACTCTTAAGATCAATCCATGATAAAGTGACATAAGGAATATTTAGAACGACACATCTCTAGTTGGTGTGATGTGATTTTGATGCCACTCATAAAATCCATAATAGCAATTAGCATCACTTCCTTTGCTAGTGATTTCCTTTCTACTATTTTTAGTTTTCATGTACAGGCTCTGTTAGTTGTAAGCTACTAAAACTTAATTTGCTCACTTGTGGGTGTTGAATTGGTGTGCAACTGGACGTTCCATTGTCATCAATGCATCCTTTTGCTTGAAATAACCAGCCTTTCCTCTTTACTACTCACTATCTGCTGTTAAGAAGGGTGGATGTTGTGCAGGTTGATCTAGGATCAAGCACTCACTAAATTTCTCGGAATGCAGCTATGTGAACTGCAGAAAAATTGAAGGACTGTTGAGAATTTCAGTTTCCTGTACAAATATTGTATAGCACTCCGCATTTGACGACTGTAAGTTGGTGAAAAGAAGAATTCCAGGAACCAAACTGGGTCTAAATGGGGGATGGAAGTATAAATTTTGCGTAAGAACCATTTGTATTGTCTTTCCCTGATGCCATTGATGATATATCAGCTGCGAACATGGTAAGGCTAACTTTATCATCACTAGAGAATATGAACTTGACAACTCAAAACTTACAGGACTATTGACATGTAATAATTCATGTGATATTTTGTGATGTTTGTTATTTAGTTGATTATTTAATATTGTAAATATTTTCTATTTTAGGGGTTTATATGTTGCAATGCATTTCTGTTTGTGTTTTGTTTAATGAAGATGACCTTTATTTTGTGTGTTGACAAATTCAGAACGTGAACGAATATGGAATTATTTAAGACAGATTTGACTTATTTAAAAACTTCATCTAACCCACCCCAGTTCCCCACCCCGACCCCACACAGATGTAACCAAAACTCCAATAATTTATTGAAAGCTCCTTGATTTTATTCGTTGATAAAATAGAACATGAACGAATACGGACAACTATAAAATTAAAAAAATTGTTTTAGCATTTTCTCTTGAGCTGACCGAATATTACATGCATGCTTCTTTTAAATTAAGAAAAAAAAGGGATTTATCGGTTGTTAACGTAAAAGATACTGTACCTTTTAGTGTGATTAGCTTATGAAGTGAAACCTGTTGTAATTGAGTTTTTGATCATTGAAAATCCTCGCGAAATGAATAATTTCCTGAATTAGTTCCACAACCTAACTACTTTTCAAAAGATGCAGAAAATTCTCCGTGAAATTATAAACCTGTAAGCTGCACCTCGGTGGAAAGAACTCTTTTTCTTTTTAATATACATAATTGTTTAATTATCGGCAATTAAATTGAAATAATTAACCAATGACCCGATCAGTAGCCTGCCTTTAATAGTGAACTGTCAACAGCTGGTTTTAGCAAATATTATCAGCCACTTCATTTGTTTAATTGCAGCATGTTTCAATTTTTTTAATTCTATCACACCTCCATTGGCGGATCAAATAGATTAAGGCATATGTGAATAAGATCCTCCTAGTTTAATAACTTAGTTCCTATTTGCTAAAAGATCAATGTATGGAGGCTGAGCATCATCAAACACGAAACAAGTTGACCTTTGATCACGCAACAAATTGCCAAATTCAACACTAATAAGAGTTTAATCTTAGAAAAGAGCACACTTACAAACTATACATTTGATAGCAGCGTTCAAGATCATAAGTAGTAGTAGTATTTAGTTATAAAAACGTGAAGAACTAGTTCAATTAGGGTCGTTTAAAATAGTGTGTGGCCAATGAAGTGGATGGTCATGAGTTCTCAGGTTTAAATTTCAGCAGAGATAGCCTTGATGGATAGAGTTATATGATACTTGTTGCTAGTGGAAGATGACAAGTATTTTGTGGAATTAGTGGAGGTGTGTGAAAGCTGACCCGAACACCATGATCATTAAAAAAAATAATAGTGAAGAGGGGTCCAGTAGGCAGCATATTCCGCAGTTGGATTGGTTCAACTTCAACATCCTACAATCATTTCTTCTTTTTTACATTGTAGTGTAAGCGACGACTTGCTTGTAAGCTAGTCTCCCTAAAAGCAAAACATTTTTCTTGCTTTAATAGAATGACCAAAACTCCATTCTTTTGAAGAAAAGTAGAAAACATGGTCGCTGTATTCAACAAAGATCTTTTGAGTTGGTACCTTATTACCCTCAAGCTCAAAGAAACTGTTGATGCTGGACTTCAAAATACACCTACTACTCCTACTCCTACTCCCACCACCAGCAGATCCATTAGTTTTCCAGTATTTCCCCTGCAGCAACAACAACAACAACACCTGTTGCAAAAAGAAGAGTATCACCCAGCTGGTTCTCTGAAAATTACCATTGAGGAAAATGTTCATAATGTAGAAGAAGGTCCAAAATCACCCGAATCGGAATGGGTAATTAGCATTAAGGACAAATTAGAGCAAGCTAAGCAAGATAATGATGCTGGATCATGGGCTAAACTTTCTATTTACAGAGTCCCTTTAAGCCTAAGAAGAGATGATGATAAAGCTTATATACCTCAAATTGTCTCTTTAGGTCCTTATCACCATGGCAAAAAGCGCCTCCGGAATATGGATCGCCATAAATGGCGAGCCGTTCTCCAAATCCTTAAGCGGACAGATCAGGAAATTAAAATGTATATTGATGCTGTGAGAGAGCTCGAAGATAAAGCGCGCGCCTGTTATGAAGGGACAATTGCAATGAACAGCAATGAGTTTATTGAAATGATGGTTCTGGATAGCTGCTTCGTTCTCGAGCTGTTTCGTGGTGTTGCTGGTGGATTCAAGCATCTTGGTTATGCGAGGAACGACCCAGTTTTCGCAATGAGGGGATCGATGCATTCGATTCAGAGAGATATGATCATGATTGAGAATCAAATTCCGTTATTTATCCTTGATCGATTGTATGGGATTCAATCTGATATGCCTGATGAGAAAGGTATTGTAGCTAGGTTAGCTCTGAGGTTTTTTGATCCATTGATGCCAACTGATGAGCCATTGACGAAGAGTGACTTGACCAAATTGGAGTCATCAATGGGACGTTCTGCTTCTTTTGATCCATTGGCAGACCTTGCTGGACTTCATTGCCTTGATGTTTTCAGGTACAGTTAAAATGGGTTAAATCAATAAACGGCTCATGACTCAACCCTTCCCAGTTTATTTGGGTGGATTCGAGTTGGACTGGTTGATTAAAAAAAAAGAGCTAATTTTGTCATCTCTATTTTCAGGAGGAGCCTTTTGCAGACAGGGCCTAAGCCAACACCTAGGACGTGGATTAAGCGTTGGTCACATTCGAGTCGGGTGGCAGACAAACGCAGGCAGCAAATGATTCATAGTGTTTCAGAGCTGAAAGAAGCTGGGGTTAAGTTCAAGAAAAGGAAGACTGATAGGTTCTGGGATGTAAAATTTAAGAATGGAATCCTCAAAATGCCTCGGCTTTTAATTCATGATGGTACAAAGTCACTTTTCCTCAACCTGATTGCTTTTGAGCAGTGCCATCTTGACTGCACCAATGACATAACTTCGTACGTAATTTTCTTGGACAACTTGATCGATTCGCCAGAGGATGTTAAGTACCTCCATTATTGTGGAATAATTGAGCATTGGCTTGGCAATGATGCTGAAGTTGCTGACCTTTTCAACCGGCTTTGTCAAGAGGTTGTTTTCGACGTCAATGATAGTTACCTTTCACAGTTATCCGAGCAAATTAACCGGTACTATGACCACAGGTGGAATGCTTGGCGTGCTACTTTAAGGCATAAGTATTTCAACAACCCATGGGCAATTATCTCCTTTGCTGCTGCTGTTATTTTGATACTCTTCACCTTTGCACAAACATTTTATGGAGTCTATGGCTACTACAGACCACCTCAATAGTTCTCACTCAATTCTCCAGATTGATTTTCACAATTCATAAACAATAGTCAATATACATTGTGCCAAGATGCTGGGCCACAACCGCCTTGCTACACCGGTATTTGAATCATTATTTCCTTTTTTGGTGCTTTTACATCGACTGGTCGATGGAAAGCCAGGAAAGTTCTTTTTCTTTCTCATTTTTTTTTTTGTGGCACGGTCTTCGGTAGACCATGCTCAAAATACAAGTTGATACGCACTTGTAATTGTGAAGAATGCTCAAATGATATGTCAAACTGAATTTTTTAAAGAGCTTACATGAGGAACATTGTTGATCTCACTAATTACTGTTTACCAACTACATTCAACTCTTTATTTGCCGCAAAGAGAGGCTTCTGGCATAGTAGAAGCCAGCAGATTACTAACAAGAGCACTGGCAAGCTTCTTTACTTATGGTAGAAAACTAAGTACAGGGTACACTTAAAAAGCATAATTTTCTGAAAGCTGAGCAAATGGAAAACAAAGATATCATTACACTATGAAATATGCCCCCGAGAGACAAAGATGTAACCATAACGTTGATACTAATTCTCCTGAGAGTTTCTTCCAGTTCCAGTAGCATCCTAGAAATCTATGGCTATTGAAGCAGAAAAGAAAGGACAATTTACAGCAGCATGATGTAAATTTCATCGAATAAACAGCTGCCGCAGACGTTTCAATCTACAGGAGAAGATCTTCACTTTCTGATGAAGCTGCTTTCTTTCCATCATACCGCTGAAAGAGAGGAGGAAATTGGGATGAAAC
Organism: Solanum bulbocastanum; assembly: GCA_037074985.1. Lineage (NCBI taxonomy): Eukaryota > Viridiplantae > Streptophyta > Magnoliopsida > Solanales > Solanaceae > Solanum > Solanum bulbocastanum. The sequence continues at coordinate 36,138,659 of CM073598.1, read as the reverse complement.
ACAATTCTTAGTCACAAAGGATGTCATGTGAACAAAGAAAGTAAAGAGAAAATTTACTTAGATATGCAAGGTTTAAAATTACCTGCTTCCCAAAAGAGAATGGCAGATATTTATATTTCAACATGTGTCGTATTTGTCTTCTCATTGTAAGTGTGAACAGCACAACCCAGTAGAAAACGAGAATCGGCCAAAAGACAGGCACATCCAATACACTGAAAAATGTTAACACAAATGCAATGCAGAACGCCTTGGTAATTGAGTACCTTCACACAGAAAAACAGAAAAAATCAATGCCCAAAGAGATGGTTGAGAAATTAGACACACTGCTTATATAGGTTCTGGCACATGGAATTAATTTTGACATAGATGACAAAGGGCAGGGCTAACTGAAAAAATATCGTGACTCAAATTAGAACATGCCAGTGACAGAAAAATAAACACAAAAACAAAACAAGGGGCCGCATCTATTGATTTTTTGGGTGGCAAGCAAACACTATAATACCCATTGAAACATAAGATATACACATTATTTCTCTAGGAGCATCCCCTTTGGGGGTTTACGACAACAACAAAAGTCAGTCAAGACAGTACAAATCATTCCGCAACTCCAGTCAAAAGAGTGTGCGAAGGGAGAAAATATCCTCTCCATTTTTAGCCAATATACAAGAATGCTAAATATGCGACATCACTATCAAGAGGCGTGCATATTAAGAATGCTAAATATGTGACATCACTATCAAGAGGCATGCACCTGCATACATGCCCGTGTCTATTATAGTATCTAATACTTGAGCAGCAGCACCATTTTGGTCTAATACTTTTATGAAGCCTTGTGACATCCTTGTTTAATTTGAACCTTATGACACAATCACCACTCTACCAGCAGAATGTTTAACTCTCTATGAAAGGAAGTGTAAATTACACTTAGAAAGTAAGCTATACTTCTGGAGTTTTAATCAATTGCTCCTATGGTTAGCTAGAAATTTCAACCACCTGTCAGAGGAAGCATTTTCGACTACTGACAGTGCCACCAAGAGGACAAACACCTATTGAGTTAAGAACAGAAGGGACATCAGCTTGGATCATGCATGCCAAGTATCCATACTACATTAACTCCTACATGAACATCATCGCCCAAACACAAGAAATATGTGATGATCAAGTCGATTATAGAAACATGAGTTTAATTAGTCGATTTATTAGTGAACAGGGAAATATATTATCAAGACGAATGAATAAATTGACATTTGCAAATTATCGGGTTTATTCATAAAAATAGATAGATTCTTAAAGAGACAAGACCATGGTTCCCAAATTCACATAATCACTGACTATATGAATATCGAAGCAATGCCCGGTCGCTCATTTTTCTGCCTGACCTTTTCCCTTTTACAGTGATGCTTCACTACATATACATTTATTAATTCATACATGCATAAGGTATAACATATATTTTTTTTCTCGTGCGTGTGCAGGGGGTGGGGGCAGTTCTAATTTGCTTAAAATTCTGCACTTAGATACACACACTAATTTGAAGAGAGAGACAGAGATGGGAAGGATCAGCTTCTCTTGGCTCCAGTTTCAGTCGTCTTGATAATGAATCTTAAGACAAGATTTTAACTGCTTTCGTGACCTAAGGCGAAAGCTTTCACACCATAGCTCTCACTCTTGGTGTATTTCTCTATTTATAAAATGTTACCTTATTCAAAAGAATATCTGTCACACTTCATTGCAAACAATTTTTGTGAATCACATCAGTCTTGCTGTCTATATCTAGCTCAAGATACATAATAGCCATTGGCAGTTGGAAAGAACCATGTTCGGAACCAAAACTTACTACAGAGCACTGAGCAGGATCACAGGAAATTGGCAATCTCATGTACAACATCAAATCTTTCACTAACAAAAATGCATACACCATAATCAACATCTGCAGTACTAGACTCAACATCAAAGAAACTTCTTTTTTTAACCCAATGATCAAAATCTGCCGTCTCTAAACAGCACATGTTAACCATCAAAAGTCTCAACCTCACTTTTCTAGCTAAGCTATTGCAGGTTTAACTTAAAGAAAAAAAAATCAATGGGAACCTTAAACACTTGCTCCTAGAACAAAGATAAAGAAAAAAGGAATATTGATTCAAACTTAAATATGACGAGATACAATACTAAAAGATTTGCTGATTGACTGCTATTTTCAGTATAATCTACTTGAGCAGGAGTTCTAAATCATAATTAACCATTTCAATTCTCCCATCTCTCTGCTACAAATGGTATATATTTTCAAAACAAACAGAAGGTACAACGCGCGGAAATATAATTCAAGAGTTAGTCTCTGATCGGCGATATAGAACTTAGAAATTAAGATGACAAAAGATGCAAAATATACGAAGCAAAGGAATTGACACAAAACATACCAGAATTTGAATTCAGGAAGGCGACGAACAAAAGGGCGGAATTCGTCGGTTTCTCGGGTCGGCAGAGTCGGGCCATCAGATAAATCCTGTAACTCCGGGTCAACTTGCGGCGAGAGGAAGCCGATGAGGAGGTTAAGAAGATAGATTCCCAGGGCATAGGAGATAACGTAGAATCCTTCCACCAGATACACTCGCACGACATACAGGACAGCGATGAAGAAAAACGCAATCCAGCGGTATAGTAAATACGGCGTCGTTTTATCCAAAAAGTGCTGGAACGAGAGAGAAGCAGATGAAGTCCACTGGCAAAAAGCACCGGATGGAGTAACATCGCCGGCATCGGCCGTGTTAATATCCATAGAGTTAGAGAGTGTTTCTTTCAAGTACGGCAGGGTTGTTTCAATTTTGAAAATACTCTGTAACCCACAGCTAAGTGAACAAACACAAAAAATAATTATGATCGAGTATAAATTATAAATTAATTTTAAAAACACATAGTACATTATTCATCTTAATTTATGTGGTAATTTTTTATTTTTGAAATTCAAACGAATTTATTTTAATTTGTAATTTTATTTTATATATCTTTTAAATTTTTTTAATTAACAATTATTTAATTCTCAGAATCTAAATTATATCACATGAGCTGAGACAAAAAGTATATATTTTTATTATAAAAAAAGGCCTAATCAAAATGATAGTAAACTACATATTAATGACACATACCATATCGCTTGTTGCTTGACCGTATGCGTTAAAAAATTCCACTCTTCTTTTAGCTAGCGTGTGGTCATAGATTTTCAAATAATTTTGGCAAATATTATTTGAGTTAAAATTTGGGTGAAATTTCACCATGAATTTAGCCATAGTATTTGGAAAACATATTTTACTCTTTTAGAAAATATAATTTACATTCATAAGTTTTAAAAACTATCAAAACTAATCATGAATTTGTATTACAAGTCAATTGAATTTTCGTTGCAACAAATAACAAGTAGTGTCCATGACACTAGAGCAATATGGTAGTTTGGAGTGAATGCAACAAGCATCATTCCATACATCGTGAAGTTGACAAAGCACATGACTTTGTTATCCTAAGCCGATTGTTCATCATTTTCATCAATAATTGTATCATCACTTTCATATTCACTGAATATTCTATTAGTACTTTGGTGTTTACGTAAAAAATTATGTAATACAACGCAAACAACTACTATAGAGAGTGTTTTTGTAAAAAATAGTAGAATTTAAATTTTTCAAAGATCCCAAATAATGATATTTGGCCCAAATATTAGTTTTTTCTAGTATTTGAAATTTGGGTTATTTGCCAAAAATATTTGCCAAATAATGACAAATTGTATGGACAAACACTATTTGCCAAATTTTCTCCCAAACTTTACTTGGAAAATCTATGGTCAAACGGGTCCTTAATGTACTTGGTGCGGAGCTAATAAGGACAGAGATTTACTCAAATTTCTTTTTAAAAAAAAAAAAATATTTTTTGTATATAGTTAAAATAAATTGTACATACATATATATAGTAAATGTTTAAATTATATTTCGGAGTAAGCGGAGAAAATAAAGTGAGAGAAGAAATTTGGCTGATTGATCAAACTTACACTAATTGAAGTTGCAAAGATTTGAACTTGTGTAAAACACAATAATAAAATACAAAAGAATTGGTAGGAGATTGCGTCGTTAGAGTTTGAGTGGAAGGATTATGTTGTTTAGATAATATGTTACCTATTGGCAGGGCAGTTCATGGTTACGGTTAAAAAAATTAAATTGAATCGTAATTTGAATCAAATCGGTTAAAAAAATGATATTTGATTTGATTTGGTTTTAAATTTTAAAAATCGATACTATTTGGTTTGATTTTTATTTTACTAAAAAATAACCATAAAAATAACCAAATTGAACCGAGAAACTATATATATATATATATATATATTATTCATAAATAAAATATAAATGTTTTGTTAAATTTTAATCAACTTCGGTCTTTAATTTTACCATTTTTTCAAGCCCAAAACTTAAATTTTAGCCCAATTGTTACAACCTTAAGTCCAAATTCATCAAATTCCATTACATTAGTCTTTTCCTACTCTACCTCACATAAGATAATCACATTTTTTCTTAATTGAATCGCTTTATTTGTGTAATAATAACTCAAGCATTGCTTAATTGAGCCCACAGTAGCTAGTAGCTTTCATGTGGATTGTTCATGCACTAGGTGTCTATGTCTATCAAGATACGTATGTACTCAACAAATTTATTACTTTCAAATCGAAAAAATCCGAAAAATCGAACCAAACCGACAATAACCAAATAGGTGATTTTTTTTTTCATTTGATTTGGTTTGGTTTTAGAAACTTTAAAACCGACTAGATTGATTTGGTGTTGGTTTTAACTAATAACCGAGCCAAACCTAACCTCAAACACTCCTACCAATTGGTATAAAACATAGAGCTTATTTGACATTTGTTATTCGGAGGTTAAAAGTATATATTTTGAAAAAAGATATATTTTTTAAAACTGAAGTGTTTGACAAATTAATAAAACTTATTTTAAATGGAAGCAAAAACAATTTTTCTTCAATTAGGGTAGGAACTAAAACTTTATGATTCTTAAAATAAATCAAAAGCAGAAGCGGAAAATTATTTTTTTCAAAACTAAAATATCCCTTTCATATATACATAGCTATCGATATATCTCTTATTAATTAATTAAAATATCTCATAAATTTGGTTAAGCTTCATTTAATTTTCTTATATGATAATTTTTAAATTTTATTTTACGTTTATATATTATTATTTTATATTTTATATATTATTTCACGTATTATTTCGCAAAATTAGAAAAAAATAGATAACAACAATATTTTTGCAATATTAGATAAAAGAAAAAATTATCAATTCACCATTCGAGCCCTCACAAAAAAAGTATATTATTGATTGAAAATTTGAATACGTACATTTTAATTTATTTTTATAATAGTATTTAAAATAATCTCTCTCTGTAAAATAATCCTAATATTAAAAGTATATTGATATTTGTCATTTTTCATAGTTTGATACTCAAACGCACTTTCGAGAAAGTTTAGTCAAACACAATTTGATTATCAAAAATAATTTTCAAATTAGTCAAATACAAACTGTTTTTAAATGCTTTAATAAGCATTGAAGCATGAGTTGTGACAATTTATTTTTATTTTTTTTGAAATTACGTGTCAATTGGTGTAAAATGTTATCCTTAAAATTTTAACTTTTTTATTTCTTTCAATAGCTAATAAAAGTGTTCCCACATTATAAAATTATAATGAAAATTGACTTATCAACAGAATTTTGCAATACATATTTTAACAATCTTAACATAAAGAAATTATATTCAATTTTGTAGACCCAATAATCAAAAAAGATAACGATAGAATAAATAGGATATCATTTTGTTCAGATAATATTAAAGTAAATGAAAAACAAATGTAGCTAAAATATCTTTAGTAGATAAAAGTATCGCTCATTATACTATCAACATTTTTTATATCCATGAATTGAGTAGGCTTTTCTTTTGTAAAACTCTCAACTAAGTGTCGTTGATGATAATATTAGTATCTTGATATATGTGGATATGCTTTTTTTTTTGTGACTCTAAAGAAATAATGAAAAATTTTATGATTATATCATTAGAGACGGTTAAAAAGTCAAACAAATGCACAATCACATTTACTAATTATTTTTCTCAAAACACTTCAAAGCCAAAATTTAGAAAAGAAATCTCAAATTTATTTAATAATTTTTATATATTTTATTTGATATTTATTTTTATAGCTTCTTAAAAGTCATGGTTGTTAATTTTATTTTGATAATAGTTTATTGTTTCGATTGACTATATTAGAATTCATGTAATCTTTTGCAATGAGCATATAAAAATTATTCTAGGTTATACAATATTACAACTGTTTAGATCTTAGGGATTTCTTTTATTTTATTTTTTAATAAGTCAATTGTTACATAAACTATTTAAATTATTCTAGAACTAATGGAATTTTAAAAAAAATAGATTTAAAGATGCACTTGATTGAGTATGCCAATTAGAATGTCATTTTTACATATATAATATCCTATTTTCAATTACAAAAATTGGTATAAATCATCAATGGGAGATCGATTGTTACAATTTAAAAGATATTCAAAATTAATACAAATATTTATATAAGTTTAATCATTTGATAATCTAATTAGTTTGAGCTATAAATATTTTAAAAATCACTCATAAAATTAAAGAAAATATTATAAAGTCAACATTAAAAACACGAGTGTTTCAAATCAAAGTTAATTGAATAAACTAAGTTTCAAATCAAAGTTAATTGAATAAACTAAGTAGAAAGTATTTACAAATTTAATTGTCTACAACGATCAATCATAATTAAATTGATCGTACTTTTAAAAGGTAATAAAACTTTGAAAAAATGTGCATAATGATTAGTAAATATATATATATCCATTACTAATATATGAGCGTGCTTAACCACACAGGTGATGATCAACATGTCTGCATCACCTGTGTGGTTCCACACCTACATACACACACATATTTTTTTTTTATGTTTTAATTTGTTTGTTTTATTGTTTTATATATATTTATAAATTGCATCAAAAATACTATAGATCATGATAATTGACAATTTAAAATATTTTTAAAAAAAACATATAAAAAATTCAATTGATTCATGAAATTAATTTATCTATGTCACATAAAACGGGACAAAAGAAGTAACATGTATTATTTAATTTGAAAATTACGTAAAAAGTATTGTATATCTCAATAATTAACAACATTTGATTGATACTCGAAATTCCATATGTGCTACATATATCGAGAAAGGGGAAATAACATATATTATTTAAAAAATACATAAAAAGTACTATAAATTATAATAATTGACAACATAAAATATTTAAAAATCATACTAAAATTTAATCGACTCTCTAAATTTTATCAATGCCACATAAAATGAACCCATTAAATAATAACAAATATTGAGTCCATACTAGCACAAACACTTATGTATTATATATATATAATGATTAATTTTGAGGCCTGAAACCATGTTTTAGTTGCTTTAGGATTGAGCCCTGGATCAAGCCATACCAATTAAATGTGATTAGTAGCACTTCATTCACTTACTTGTCATAGTTTGATTTGACACACTTATTAAAAAAATAATTGATAATATAGATATTTTACCAAATTATTTCATGTTAAATAACATTCAAATTCAAGGAGTAAATCCGAAACGAAATATATACAAATTTTTATATAATTTGATGATTGTATGGAAGGATCTAATCCTTTTACCCGAGCAAAGGATCTATCTAGATTCAATACGTATTGTTATTGAGTCCATGTGTCTAGCAGTTCTAACCGGATATAGAGCGCCCTTTTCAACTCATTAAATGTCTTGAAAAATAAGTATTTAATGTTGAGGGTAGAACATAAAAAAATTTCTTGTCTTTTCTTGATATGTCAAAAATAACAAGTAAAAACAAAAATTTACTTTATTTTAAGAATAAGCGACAAGTAAAAATAAACCGCTTTAGTAATAAATTAAAATTTAAAAGTATACAACAATATATTTTTTAATTAAAATGATAAATTATATAAATGACACATCAATATGATATTGGTATAAAACACTGTTCATAAATTTTATATAGCATTTTTACTTGTAGCCTTGAATGATGTTTTTACACATCAATATTTTTAATAAAAGAAAAATAGAGAAGTTATAATTTAATTGCACGTTGATTAATGTCATTCGTGATAAATTTATAATGAAAATTGACTGTGTAAAAAAAGATTCAGATATAATTTAAAGGCAAAAAGTAAAAGGATGAGGAAATTGGAGGAAGAGTCATTTAATAACCAGAAGAAGATCTAACAAAAAAGAAACGCTGAAACTCATTTATCAAAAAATATATTTTTTAATTGAGCTTCGACTACAACTACGATCCGCGATCTGGATAAATTTGTCCAAACTAACAGCACAAGTCGCCGGCAGCCAGTCACCACCGTTGCACCGCCTTGAATGTAGAAACCTCTGTCTGAGTTCTGGCATTCATTTGAAATTCGAAAACGGAAATAGAGCTTGCACCATCTTCTGTTCAATATCCACTCTCCTTGACCGACCGTAAGTGATCCGAATTTTCCGGTTCAATTACATTTCCTTCTATTTATACTTGACAATACACATCGCGATTCTTCTGAATTCACAATGCACAATTCTCGCCTTGCACTGGATTTCATTTTCATTTCGTAAAGCTCGGATCCATGTTTATTTTTCAATACTGAGGTGCCAATCGTAATTCACTTGCAGTTCAACTGTTAGCCTCCAATCTCCATATTGACCTTTTAGGCCTTTTTATTTTGCTTATAGGGCTGTCGCAATTGCAGGATTGAGGCATTATTATTATTATAGTCACTGTTATTAACCTTTTTAGCTCATGTATGTGTAAAGGAATCATGGTTAGCATTGCTTTTTAGTTTTTTGAAAGCAATGCAGTGGAGGCTAAGATATTGCAATGTTTTCTGCTACTTAAGTGCTTTTGGTTTTCCTGATCTCGACTTCTGATGGACTCTTTAGTGTAAAAATTAGCCTCGAACAGGTTTTGGTATCATTGAACAGAGTGAATGGACAACTAAAGTTATTGGATGAAAAGAAGTTGACTAATGATTCTTTGTTCTGAATTTGCTTAAATCAGTATTTACATCCAAATAATGAGAGGAACAAATATTTAATATTGAATTTTAAAACTTAGCCTGCTGTTATATGTTTACAGTTTGTTATTTACCTTGGCATGAATAGACTTTTTAGGTTAAGCTTAGCATTGATTCATGACTAGAGCCCATTGTTCCATTTCCACTGTGCCATATGATGACACCTATTTACCCATTTGATTCTTTGTTGATGTTCTTCTCAAGGCTGATTATCTTTTCTTTTTTTCTGTTTGGTTCCAGAATGGAATCTGAATCCACTAGTTCATCTCCACAACTCTCCGCTAAACCTTCTGATGCTGAAGCTCCCAAGCCAATTGCTTCCCAGAATAATAATTCTGCTCAGAACACATCTAAGACACCTGCATCAACCATATCATCTTGGGCAAAAACCTTAAACTTTCCACAGCCTGTAGCACCTGGGCAGCAGGGTTCAACAGTTGGAGATGCTGGGACATCTTCCTTCTCACGTTTTGCAAGTGGACTTGGTTTGTCATTCACTTCAAAAGCTTCTGCGGCAAATGATCGCGCTGGAAGCAACTCACCAACCACACAATCAGGTGTATTTGAATCAATTACTAAAGGGCTAATTGACACATCTTTGAATGCTGTGAAGGCTGTGCAAGTTAAGGCACGACATGCCGTATCTCAAAACAAGCGAAGATACCAGGTAGATGAGAATGTCACTGCTTTGCTTATGTGTTAAGTTTTTCTTATTCATATGAGATATGAAGTCAATACCATTTAGTTTGCAACTCTATACATTATCCTTGAGAGTTTTACTTACTCGTATAAGATACGAGTTCAGTAGCATTTAGTTAGCAACTCTAGACATCACTCCACATCTCTCCAAGAAATCCTTTTTCTTTGTTCATTCCTTGAAACTTTAGAGTGACGTTTAAATTATTTTTATCCACCAAAAGTAGCAAGAGTGTGGAAACAATTTGTGCTTGCTTCTTGTGTGCAGTGCAATGTTTCCTAATGCTGCAGAATCTTAATTAGTAGCATATATATCCAGAGATATACCCTCTCATCTTCTTTTGTTTGGAGCAGGTGTCTTTTGAATTTACTGCTTTTCAATGTTAGCTGATTATTGTTGTAAACTGGTTAAATAAAACAGGAGGGTGGATTTGATTTGGATATGACTTACATAACCGAGAACATCATAGCTATGGGTTTCCCTGCAGGCGACATGAGCTCTGGTTTCTTTGGATATGTGGAGGTAAAGATCGCCCATATTTACTTTTTGGATATTTTCCACTTATTCCAGACCTGCATCTCTAACATATTAGATGGATGATACAGGGATTCTATCGGAATCACATGGAGGAAGTGATAAAATTTTTTGAGACTCATCATCAGGTACTTCTGTAAATTCAATCGCTTTTTGTCCCTAGTAACTCTATTGAAGTGCATCTTATACTTTTTACAAGAATAGTGCTTCTTGAAATACCATAGCTATAGTTTTTCAGGGTAGTGAATGTTCCAATGATGCTGTAAAAATGGCTTCTCATCATGATATTTTTTTGGATCTTCAGTTGTCAACTTCTGTTGGAACAATTTCTGGTAGTTTTTGAGGGATGTTAAGATTCAGAATTTTGCATTCTTAAGTTGTATTTGCTTTTTGTATAATAGTATATAAAGGAAGCTTTCTAATAAGAGAACTGCAGTAGCATTTGAGTGTTGCTATCAATGTGTCCCAAAGCCTAAAACAGCTCTGTGTTTTCTCTTGTGGCTGAAAAGTAATATCTAGGTATTCTTTTTTTAGAGGAAAGTGTGAGATGGAAAGAGAAATTCTCTTTTATTTATCCTATAGGTTTAAGCAAGACATGGGGGGCTTTCTGATTCAATTGTATTGTTTTCATTGATTTATCTCTTACTGCAACTCCTTATCTCTTGGAATGCAGGGAAAATACAAAGTTTACAATCTTTGTTCAGAGAGATTGTATGATGCATCATTATTTGGAGGAAAGGTGAAAATTTCTTCCTGTAAATTTTATTTTGATTCCGTCGAATTTTGAGGTTTGGTGGATAACTAGATACATGTTTGCTATTTTATCAAAGAAACTGTGGTATTCTTACATCTTCAATTAAATGATTTTTGTTGAATATGAACAGGTTGCATCTTTCCCATTTGATGACCACAACTGCCCGCCAATTCATCTTATTAAACTGTTCTGCCTAAGTGCATATTCATGGTTGAAGGAGGACATTCTAAATGTGGTAGTTGTACACTGTAAAGCTGGAATGGCAAGGACAGGACTTATGATTTGTAGCCTCCTTTTGTTCTTAAAGGTGAGACCTATTACATGGAAATTACTAGCTTGTGGTCTGAAACTTTTGCCTAGTTTCTCTCATTCACACTTTTTTGTTTTTACCCTTTTTGCTATTCAGTTTTTCCCAACAGCTGAGGAATGCATCAACTATTATAACCAAAAAAGATGCATAGATGGGAAGGCTCTTATTCTTCCAAGTCAGATTGTTAGTCAACACCTCCAATGAAACATATTGCTATACAGTAATTTATTTCATTTGATCTAGCTAATGACTTTTCTGCTTTTCCTAGAGGTATGTAAAATATTTCGAGCGCATCTTGACTCAATTTGGTGGTGAAGCTCCGCCAGGACGTAGGTACATTTCTTGTTTACTATAATTAATTCTTGTTCTGATCTTCAAGAGGTAATTAAGTAGTTCATGTTGCAGGTGCATGCTGAGAGGATTTCGATTCCACAAGTGTTCATCCTGGATAAGGCCTTCAATTACTATATCTAGTCACAGTGGTAGGTTTTGTGCACACAATATTGGCAAAATAATATCCATCTATTATCCTATTATAGATAATGGATTGATTAGACATATCTTTTCTTACGCAACACTAGGTAATAGTCATGGGACACAGATATGATAAACCTAGTTATTACATAGTTATAGTACTGTGTAATTTGATATCTCACACGTGCCCAGTGGCGGATCCAGAAATTTTATTTCATGGGTGCTCAATTGTTTTTAGTTTGAGAATTGCTATATAAAGTGGGTGCTTAGTTGATACATTTGAATGAATTATTAGATATTACAAACAAACAAACATTAGTGTTTATCGCAAAAAGCAATGGGTGCTTAAGCACCCATAATCCATAACATACATCCGCCACTGCCCTTGCCTGTACCAGAGAAAATGAGCACTCATTTGAATATTTTTAGTGATGCTTCTACTAAGTAGGATACATTTTATTCCGTCAGTTTGCAAAGATAACTCAATCCAGCACAATATTTACGTTGTACTTTCTGCAGGCATCCTATTCTCAACAAAAAAGCATCCAAAGACTAAGGACCTTATGGTAAATTAGTTCAGTCTCTTTGTATGGAGCTTGCCTATTTGTTTCCTGTGCTTACATTTGTTTTAAAAGCCATATTTAGTTTCAAAGTTTTGTCCCTTCGTGATATATCATATTTAATTGTTGTACCATTGTTATTGCAGCCTGAAGATTTTTGGATACGAACACAGAGAAAAGGAATTATGGTCTTTGCTCTACCAGGTGAACCTGGTCTAACTGAGTTGGCAGGCGACTTCAAGATCTATTTTCATGATCACCAAGGAGATTTCTATTGGTTTGCAATTGATCCTTTTTCTTTTCAGTATTTCATCTATGTGTACATGCCATTGAATGATCTATTTTTATCGTAATTTAAAAGTAGGGAGACCTACAAAAGAAAATAAGGGGGGTGTTGGTGGGGGTGGGGGTGGGGATTGAGAAACTTCTCAGACTAATCAATAATGAAGCATTCTGTTCTAGTGCTACCCATAGCAACTCTTTGTGAGGAGAGGACCGCATGAGAAAATGTTAGCTGAATAGTTTTTTAGGCACATAAGATTTTCATGCCTTTTTCCATTACAGCTGGTTAAACACGTCAATGATGGAAAACAGACTGATTTTAGATGTCTCAGAATTGGATGGCTTTGACAAGGTAATTGATATGCTTCTCATTTGTAATACCTTGTTATTATTAAGGGTCTCGGCATATCCTTTCTGAATATCTATTCTTTTGTTCCCATGGATATAACATTTTAATTTCATCTAGTTTCTAATTGAGTTTGTCTCTTCTTTTACAATCTATAAACATCTTTCAGAGGAAACTACCATCTCCAGGATTCAAAGTTGAGATTGTGATGGTGGATTATGATGGAAGTGTTCCAGTAAAGCCCAAGGCTAATGGTGCTTCCAAAGGAAAGGATCTGAGACAAGGAAACATTTCTTCATCGAGTGAAGGAACCAACGCTAATTTGAACAAGAACAAGGTGTCCGGGGGCCAAAATCGTGGTGATGATGTATTTTCAGATAGTGAAGGGGAGGACGGTACACCTTCAAGTACAAGAAGTCAGACAAGAGCTTCACAAACTGCTGCTGCAGGTGTTGATTCTAGCTCCCAAAAGGAGCAGATTGCCAATCTAACTCATAACACCGAACAACTTTCTCTTAGAAACAGTGACACTAAAAATGGCGCAAGCGAGAACAAGAGTGAAACAGTTGAGAGAGCTGCTATTCCCAATCTCGGCTCAAGTGATATTAAAGCCATTGCAGCAGATGCATCTGTGTTTAGTTTTGGAGATGATGAAGACTATGAAAGTGAATAAGCCATTAAATGTATTTGATCTTTGTTTCTTTTCTCATAAGAATAGTAGTAGTAGTTATTTTGTACGAGTTGGAGAATTCTTGAGATTTTCTTTACCTTGAAAATAACTTATATTGCTTTAAGATGTTCAGAATAATCATTAGGGACCATCTTATGAATACACAAAATTCATGCACCAAGAAATTCTGAACTAATCAAACATCTTGTAGGACCTCAAGTTTTTCAAATGCTTAATGTTGTGAACCGAGTTGGATATGTAAGGGCCTATGGACTAGAATTGGTGGAGACTTATTTAGTTGGGATTGTTGGACTAAGTAAAATTTTGGAGTGTTCTATTTGGGATCCCGGTCCAATTAGCATTTGGTTAAAAGGGCAAATGAGTTGGAAAGAAGGGTTTATGCATATTGTGAAAGAAGTTGTCTGTTACTCTCATTTCTTTCTAGATTCAAAGCTTCTCATCTCCCTTCTAGTGTCTATTGATCCCTAGTTCTTACGTTCAATATTTCTATATTTCTGTTTGGGCTTTTGCTAATTGAGTTGTTGCATTTAGTTTCTAGATTTGTAATTGAACTCTAGTCTTATTATAATAGTTGAGAAGTTGGTTATTGTTACATTCAAATTGAGTTCATTACACTTAATTTGTCTATCTGCTGATTCTGGAACTTTTGAATGCAGAACTTCTCTCCTTGCCCTCTTCAATCAGGCTGCCAGTTGTCTGCATACAAAAACAATAGGGTCGGGTAGAGTATACGCACACCTTACCATTACCTCTTCAATATAGAGAGGCTGTTTTCGAAAGAACCTCGGCTCAAGCAAATCAAAATATGAATTAAAAGAAAAGTATGACAACTAAAAGTAAAGCAGTGTGGAAAGTAACCTGACAAGGAGCAGTCACTTAAACACTGTAAACCACAAATGATAAATGATATCAGATAACAAAAATCAAAGACTACATGAATATATTCATGCTAATACTAGCAGAAGTTGCAAATAAGTTAAAAGGTGCAAATTAATTACAAGGAAGTTTCTATTTGCATTTATATTCAAAAACAAGGAAGTTTCTATTTGGACTAATGGTACAATATTAGAAGTTTCCTTAAACACTGTTAAATATAGAGACAAGAGAGCCATAAAAGAAAAAGAGGTACACAATACTTGGTCAGTACAGACGCATTATTTAGACTCTTTCTTTATCGAGCTAATGATTCAAACTTGATTATCCATCTAATAACTCAGTCAATTCCATAAATGACAGAATGCAGTCAACACACTTAAATTTGCTAATTTATCTTTGTACTAATTAAATATCTTCAGTTTGCAGATTGTTTAAACGACTTTGACTACTTATCCTTCTGTTGAAAAACAGCCTTTGCATTACCTAATTTTTTAAAGTCAAAACTTAGACAAATAATTAAACCAAATTTGAAATTTGAACCCTTCCCAGATTCCTAGTCTCCTAGTTAGAATGTGAAATTAACACAGGATTAACCGTAAGAGTAATACATGGAAATTAATTCATATTTTCACGAGTTTTTATTTACGTAAATCTAAGTTTATTTTGACTTTTAATTTGCGTTTTCACCTGATAATTTATGTACCTACTTTTTATTCATGTTAAATATGAAGAGATCAATTATTTTACTCATTTTTATTTAACCTATTCTAAACAATCAACAAGCCAACACGCAAGGAAGAAAAAAAAAAATTGGTTAAAAAAGTTGGACACGCCTCTTCCGTGTATACGATGATAACCATCATCAAACACCGAATGGGGAAAGATGGCATAGATATAGTAAACCAACACATCCTTAGAGAGTCAGAGTTCATAATTGGACAATTCTACTGACGTATCTCATAAATCTTTATCCTCAAACCTCCAATGAAGCCATATCTTTATCAAATTTTCACTCATTAGAATTCTCAATCCACTTTATTAAGTTTATAATTCTCAATTCACTTTATTAATTGAACACTCAGATTCTCAATCTACTTCATTAACTACTAAACTACGTGCTTAGTGCATTAAGCAGTTAATTTTATACCAAAACCAGCAATAAGTTACTCGCTTCGTCCATCTTTACATTGTTCATGTTTAAGTTGACATACCTCTTTAAAAATAGTCAATTCGTTTCAATTTTGTTTGACCTACTCTCCTTTTAATTCATGTTTAAAAGAATGATTATTTCCTTTCTTAACAACTCTTTAATTTAAAATTTTACGTGACATGTTTTTTTTTATGAAGCAAGGATAATTCATTAGAAGGTATCAAGAAGATGCAAGGCAAAAAATTACAGCAAAAGATGGGGTTTTGCTCCTGTACAAGAATTTACTAAATAACTAAAAAACAGACATAGTCCTCCAAAAAAAGATCAGCAGTGATTACAGGGTCCTGGCTGAACCAGCTATATAAAAAGACTAAATAGTTGGATTTAAGAATGTTGTTTGAAATTGAAATCTCATCAAACCATCTACGATTCCTTTCATTCCAAATGAACCAAAAGATGGCAACAGGCACCATACACCTTTTTGATGGGTTTCCCAACTCTCCACAAACACCAGCTCTCATAGGCTTCTTTAATGGTATTTGGCATGACCCAGACAATTCCAAAGACTGATAAGAACATACTTCATATGCCAACTTCTATTTTACAGTGCAAAAATAGATGCCTAGCACTCTCCAACATCATCTGATGGCACATATAACATTCATTTATATTCTGAATTTTTCTTTTGCTAACATTGTCTTGTTTCATACAAAATTTCATCACAAGATTAAAGCATATATCCATGCATACTGCTTCGTCTATCATCACTTGTCTAGTATATTAAAAATAGTTGTCGAACTTTATTTGTCTAGTTTAGAAAAGGAAATGAAGAAATAATTTACTATTTCGTGTTTATTTTACCATTGCTATTACTTAGTACTATTCATTTGCCAATGTTTTGATGACTTATAAAATTAGTAGAGGTGATATAATAAAATTATCATTTTATTTATTACTTCTTTCATTTCAATTTGTTTGACCTATTTTTATCTGCTTAAACTCTAGGCAAGTCAAAATAGATCAAACAAATTGAA
Organism: Solanum bulbocastanum; assembly: GCA_037074985.1. Classification (NCBI taxonomy): domain Eukaryota; kingdom Viridiplantae; phylum Streptophyta; class Magnoliopsida; order Solanales; family Solanaceae; genus Solanum; species Solanum bulbocastanum. Next base: position 36,121,757 of record CM073598.1, on the reverse strand, counting down.
ACGGAGGAAGTAATAAATGAAAGTGATGCTACTATATCGCCTCTATTAATTATAAGTCATCCAAACATGCAAAAATGTATAGTATTTATAAGCACAGATAAAATAAACACAAAATGGTAAATTATTTCTAGGTTTTCTAAGCCGAACAAATAAAGTTTGACAAGTATTTTTAGAATAGTAAACAAGTAAGTATGCATGTTGAGGGAGAATTTGCTCTGCAAGATACACTTTTATCATCCAAGAACCAACATGAACAAGGTTATTGCTATAACAAATCTTGTACAGACAAAAGATAAGACAAAATCTAACAAAAGCTCATCAAAATTGGTAAGTGAGATGTATATCTGCACAATGTATTCAAGACCACAAATTCAAAACTAAAAAAGATGAATGAGAAAAGTTGAAAGCGGACCAAGTACAGCTAAACAAATTTAACAGTATGTTTTCTCAGTTTTAACATTAGTCTTCATGATATTCATAAGCTTTCACCATTACCATTTGACCACCTACGGAGAGTGCAAGCAACGAGGCCCCTTCCTCCGAAAAGGCCAAACCATGGCTTCGATGCTGATGATCGTCCTACATTGCTCGTCGATGGAATATCACTAGCACCAATTATGGGCAGTGTAGCCGCAGTATGTTGAAACTCTGTCGTTTCTTCTATTGCTCCACCATCACTTGCACTACTATCCACAGGTTCAATATCAATTTCCCCACCATCAAGATTCACTGCTAGTGATTGCCTCCTAGCTCGTAACCTATCTGCAACATCACCCGTCACATGCTTGCACTTCTTCACCTTGATTTTCACCAAATTAGGGCAACCCCAAGCGAAAGATTCAATCCCTTGATCCGTTACTTCACATCCCTTGATACACAGCTTCTTCAAGGCCATACATTTTGTGGCAATACAAGATACTTCAGGATCTCCAATAGTGTCGCTACCACAAAGAGCCAATCTTTCTAACTTTCTACAATTAGAAGCTATTGCCAATAGACTAGTCGACGTAGGATTCAGACCGATAAGCACCAATTCTTTGAGATTTGAGCTATTCTCAGCAATTGCTACTAAACCCTCATCCCCTATCCTATTTGTCCTCCATCCATCAATGTGAAGCTTCCTCAATAACTTGCACTTACTAGCCACTGCTACAACTCCAGCATCAGTGCATTCTGGTGTCTTCACCAAATGCAGAATCTCCAACTTTGGACAATTAGATATTGCTGTAAGTCCAGTATCACCAACTTGAAGCCTCTCCAAATGAATCTCAGAAACATGATTTTCCCTACTTCCAATTGTCTCAAAAAGCCTATCCCAATCACCTAAACACCTCAACAACTTCAAAGTCTTTAAATTCTTAGACCCAACAATCAAAGGTGCAAAACATTGTCCATTATATAACTCTTTCAAACATATAGATTTAAGGGATGAAGCAGCAGCTCCTGGCCCAATTGGGTCAGCTGCAAACCCATCATTGATGCCCCGAAGACGTTTCACAGATAATTCTTCAAGGGAAGAACAGTTATCAAGCAAAGCATTCATACCTTTGGCTCCAAACATGCAAGAACCACAAGAGAATTTCTTCAAACTCTTACAATTCCGAGCAAAAGCAGACATACCCACTTCGGTAACATCACGGCAACCGCGAAGCTTTAGGCGAATAAGTTTAGAACAACGAAGGGAGATAAGGGTCAAAGCTTCATCATTTATACTTACCGATTTCCGGTCACAGCGGAGAGCAAGTTTCGTCACAGAATCGAAACGAGTGAAGATGGTGGGAACATGCGGAAGAATCTCAACTTTCGCGTTGAGGGCAAGACGATGACGGCTTTGACCCTCCACCAAAAGCCATCTCCGGGAGACAAGGGAACACTTTTTCCGGTCACCGGAATTCAAACACTGGAAAATCAAAGCCAGACATTCATCAGGAAGATCATCCGTATAATCTCGGTTCCCGAAAACAAACGGAATCGGTGACTCATCTTCATCTGAATTCATAAAGGAGAAGAAATCGGACTGGGAATGGTCGGAGGCAGAACGGTGGTGATTGGGCAGTGGGGTAGGATGAAGGCTGCGGTGGCGATGTTTTGGCCCACCGCCGCAGTGGGTGGATGAATATTGCCCCATTTTGTTTTAGGGTTATAGAGATCTAGAGTTGGAAATGGGAAAAAATGGAGATTTTGGAAAGAAGAGAAAAATGAGAAGAATTTATTAATAGAAGGAAGAAGAAGAAGGAGAATTAAGAGATTTGACCGGTTAAAAGGTGGAATATCAAAGGAAGGAAGAAGAAGAAGAGGAGGAGGAAATGTGCGCGTCCTCGTCAATATCGTCCATGGCCGACTAATATTGGAATATTTGAGTTGGAAGAAGCAACTCTATGGACCAAAATGGCCTTGGTCATGGCCTTCTCTACTTACATATCTCCGTCCACTTTTAATTGTGATGATTTTCTTTTTACCTCATATTGATATGCAAATAATTGTAATAATTTATAGTTTTTTTTGTATAATTTTTTAATATCTACATTTTTTGTTTAAAATATCAAATTAATGTAATCACTTTAATTTTAAAAATTAATTAAATTAACTTTCGAAAAAAACAACATGACAATTAAAAGTAAATAGAGCGAGTACATATTTCTAATTTCTTTATTTGGACTTTTCTTTTAAATTGAAATTAACCACTTTGTATTAGTGTATCAATGGATCAAATAACTATATATTATGGAAAAACTTCACTCTAAGAGATTTCATTTAGCAAAGAACAAAAAAAGAAATTCTAGCCAATTTATGAGTTATTTTGTTCGAATATTTAGAAATATATATAAAATCGACGTGATTAAATATGCATGTTCGAGAGCGTCTAAATATCTTTACATGTCACTTCTATAACTTATAACATAACCACTCATTTCTGATCATATTGAATATATTTTTAGTGTCACTTCATTATTATAACACATTCAAGAGATTTTCTAATAGCAATGCTTTAACAATCATGACTTTCTTGACATATTGGGTTATAAATCCAAGGGCAAGAAGTAATTTTCTAAGATTATCCCTAGTCGCAAAATCAATATTTGTCCACTAATCATTAGCTAGCAATCCCAACAAAATTCCATCTTGCATATTTGTTAGTTTAAGCATAAGATTTCTAATTAAGGAACTAAAAGTTTATTTTTTGATAACGAATCTTTAGTTTGATATGTAATGATTCTTTTCATATACTAGGTTTTGTAAGAAAGGAAAATGCTTTAATTCTCCCTTCATCTAGAGGCGGAGGCAATATATATATATATCGAATCTATTTGAATGTAATACTTTTAATGAGAAAGATAAATTTATACGTAAAAGTTTACTGAAATTGTAACAAGCAATAGATTTGAGCTTATGATTTTAAAATACTATAGATTTAATACTAGAAATTTTAAATAATGGATCAACCTTTGCCTTCATTTAATGCAAGTATCTTAGTTTAACTATGCATAAAATCTCAAAAAAAAGATAAAAAAAATTGAATCTTGTGCTCTTAAATTAAAGATGTGTGTAGTCTTTTAAAAATTTTGATCATAAACTTGTCATGAAGAAGGCTAGAGTTAGAAAACTTACAAATATAAAAAGAGAGTTGAAACGACCTAATATTATTGAGCAAATATAAAAATAATTAAAAAGATATTTTCTCCGTACGAGACAGACCCAAACTCTATCCCATTTCAAGTATCAAAACAGAAAAGGTCTTATACAAATTTAATTAACTTGTGCACTATATAGTTAAAATATAGTTTATTAATGAAGAAAACATCACATTAAAGCTAAAATACAGAACTATTAAATAAATGGGAATTTTTTTTTTGCGTGTGATGACTATGAAGCCCAAATAGCTTGTACATATTTCAACTAATCCACCTAACTTGCTATAATCTACAATCAGTCAATCAAGGGTATTAGGTAGACCTTTCATCAATGCATGGGCAAATAACAAGCGTTAATTTGGTTTAAATTCAGCTGAAAATTCTAAATAAGGTGACGCAGTATTTATTTGGGTGAATTAGAAAAATATAATTGTCGCATAACTAATGTTTAATGGCCAATATTAATAAATAGTACTCTTATCAAATTATATGAAAATTTGGGTATTAGGTATGACAATGTGAAATTAGAATGTGTATATTCCTATAATAATGCAGAGACTAAATTATCAAACGGCAAAGTATCTTCTTATAGTAGTAAGTAATTTATTTATAAAAAAAAAAAAAAACTTTATTATTGATCATACTACTACATACTTTTTGTGTGTGTACACCTAACATAAAGTTTGGGGGGAGCCAAATTGAACATACTAGAAATAAATAAATAAATGGCGATGCCACTAAAAGTTTAAAATTTGTCCTATTCCCATTAGAGTTGCAGCACTCATCATAGTGCTAAATTATACTTACCTAATACTTGTATCTAACTTTCCCTAGTGGAACATCTTAAAACTCATTTTCCACCTACCTATAGTTTGTTTTTGGAGAGACATTTGCAATTTAGTTAGTGGTTAATGAAAAATATCATATAAGTGATGTATATATATCTTCATGAGTATTAAATTTAAATAGACAAAATTATTTAATAAGTGTACTAATAAAAGGTAATAAATACTCGTAAAATTTATTAAGTTTTGCGTAATCTATCTTGAATTCAATAATTATATACTTGCTTTTAGGGAGAATATTATCCACAAGCAGGGTTGGAGCCAGAACGGACCCACCCCTATACGTAGGTGTACATGCACACGTTAACTTTAAAATAAATTCTATATTAACAAACTGACAAAAATTAGAATATAATTAATAGAACACCCATTAAAAACATAAAAATATCATTTTGTTACTGATATAAGCCAGAGGAACCATCCACAAAACCCGAGTTTAAAAATTTTTCACTCCGTCATTTCAGACACATTCTTTCATTTCCTATACATAGAATGAGAGTGGAGACGAGAGGGGCGGAGGATTCCTCAATTGCGGCCGGTTATTTGGGTGACTATAATACAATTTTTGGTATTTGACTACTTCCACATCTATGCCTTTAACGTGTCTTTTTTGGGGCGGACGGAACGCACAGGCTTAACACAACCATGCTTCTTCTTTCTTTGTCATCACCATAATGGACCAAGACTTATCTAGACTATACACACTGGGAAAAAAAATCCTTACGCATTTTGTATATACTAATTTAATTAATTTATATTTGCACCGAATCTACTTAGAGTATATTGTTTCTTATTGGAAAAAAAAAAAATCAAATTCAAATTGGAGGATCACAATTATTCCAGCATATTTAGAACTGTGATAACCAATAATATAGTAAAGTGCAAATGGAACTAGACTATTAATTATGAATTTGATAGAACACAATATTTTTTTAATATATATATATATATATATATATAATATATATATATATATATAATTTGTTTGAATCTCAATATTCTGCATTTTTTAAAGTTAATAAACTTAAAATTCTAATCGGCTTAACTCTAAATATATAACAAAATTTATTTGTGTAGACCGCTTCTTGTCATTCTGTTTCTTGTTGGCACCATATGTTTTTTCTATCTTCGATTTTTCAATGAATCTAAAATCCAAATTAGGCTTTGAAGTTTGAACCCATCATTCGAGAACACCTCATTTTCTAAAACGACGTGATATTCACGTCTTTTCTAAAAAAATAAATAAAGAGAGATATAGATGTCTTATAATTGGAAAGAAGACATATATATAATATACTAAAATTGGCCAGAGCATAAAACGAAGGTTTCTCACTAAACCACAAAGGGAGACTACTTCTTTTATATTATATATATATTAGTGCATAGGTATTATCTAAGCCAACTAAATCAAAATTGTTTTTCTCTATTTTTTATTACATCAAGAGAGGAGAAAAGAAATTCACTAAATGAGTTAACCCTTCATCCCAATAAAAAATGTTTATATTATCTTATTTTAGTTATTTTCTTATCTTATAGTATTTGCATAATAGGGTAGTTCACACGTACGTTTCTTCCCTGTCATACTCTCATTGGTTTCAGACGTATGGTAATGGTGGGGGCATTTAATTTGTTAGTTGAAAAGAAAAATCAGTGATCATTATTTATGAAATACGACTATATATTATATAAAATATATAAATTTGATCTAATATATACATTTAGTGGAGCCTTTCGCAAGGTGAACCATGTTATTAAAGACATGACTCTCTCTGTACGTATTCACCATCTAATAATAGCTAAAGGAATTAATAGAGTTTAATATTATAATACATTTCTCAGAAATTGGTATAACAAAGTCATTAAATTTTATTTTATATTAACAAAATTATTTAACTTAGACTTTTTATCTTTCAAAATATTCAATCAAGTTTATTATTAAAACACTACTAAAACACTAGAATTAGCTACGAACTGCGTCCTTGGTCCGTCACTTTGCTCGGAAGTAATTGCTAATTAATTAAATTTAAAATCATAACCCCACACCAGTTCCAGTTATTGGTGGGAGTGGTTGCAGCCAAGTTGAACTGAAAGGTATAGGCAATCAGATAATTAATCATCCTTAGCAACTCTAATTATTTAATTTATTACATAGGTAACATGTACCATCTTCCTTCTTTTATACTTCTTCATCAGCATATTGTACATTTTAATTTCTACTCCTATATACAACATAAACAATATGTATATATTGATAATATAAAAATTATTTATGATATCAGAGTTAACTCCTATTGTGTATATGAAACATATTATAGGAAGGTAGTTTAGTCTTGGTAACATTAGTATTGTACATAAGTTCTCACATTGGGTGTTTAGGGCTGGAATGGTCTATTTATATAGTCTTAAAAATAAATCATCACGCAAACTAGATTTTGAGGTTGAATTAGGTCTATTAAGTCATTTCTTAATCAAATACACGTTCATTTCATATGTATATCTTATCCAACTCATGAATTAAGATATCTTGATTATACATAAAATATCTATATTGTATCGTACGTAATTTGATGATAATGGGTTATTTTTTTGATTCTCCTTTTGAGAAAAGGAGGATATTTGATTGGGTGGGTTCAAGACATTATAGTTTTCTTGTTTGACCAACCTTTATCCCAAAAGCATATAATGTAACTTTGATTGAAGGGAATATCTTTAATTTTTAGTTGGCAATTCCATTCATGATTGTACTTAATTTGCCGGTTTGATATTTCTTGTTTTTACTTAAACGATGAATTTTGCCTTTAGTTTCAACATAAATTTGGTGGAAAATTTTGGTCCCAAAATGATGGGAACCAATAAACGGTGATTTTGAAGAATTATTTCGCACTTCATTTTTGTCAAACGAAATGTCATTTTCATATAGTTTTTAATTAGCATCATGCAAGGTAGCATGATTCAGCACTGTGTATTATATTTTAGTTGCACCATGTTTGACTTTGATACCAGCTACGACTCAGTTTGCTTTTCCATTTCACGTACTGAAAAAAAATATCTTATAATATAAAACTTTTCTTGTTTTTTCATTTTAATTTTATGTAGAGATAATTTTTGCATTAGTTACACAATATTTCAGTATATATTCGCAAGTCAAATACAATATCAAATAGTTAATACATGTATTAACATAGTTAAAGCGAGGACGTAATAATTAATCAGGTTAAACTGCATAATTAAACACACACTATTACAATATAATATACGAATTGCTACCAGAGACCTTACAAGGAAGGAACTACTGTTTTAAATTGGGCTTCTTATTATTAGTTGGGTCCAAAAATGACCACATCAGAAGAAGTTCGTGGGCGGCCCAATAGATGTTGACAATTTGTATTTCTCGATCTTGTTAGCATCTCTTATTAACTTCCTACGTTACTAGAATATTTTCCTAGAAATAGCATTTACTGACCACTTTTCGGTGATATCTTTGAAAAATATAATTATTATAATAAAATTTAAAATTCCACAAGTGAAACTTAAAAATGTTATCATGAAATTTGAAACTTTAGAACAAAATGTTGTTTTTCAATTATAGGGATTGAAAAGCGATTATTTATGAAATAAAAAACTCCACATTATAAACACATGTTTTTATCAGACACATTGTATTCCGAGGTTTTTATGTTCAATTGACTTTTCCAAATCCCCCTTTTTTTTTTTTCTCTGTGGCACATAGGAAATATGAGGATCAATTCTTGTGTGACCAAGTCTTCTGTGTGAATATGAGGTTTAATTTAGATGACCAAGTCTTTTTCTAATTAACTCAATTTCTATTGGTCTTGAAATTAGAGCTTAGAAAATGGACTTACATGGTGTCAACCCTTAATGTGAAGTGCATCTTTTGAATTATAAAAAACTATCCATTCCCTAAAAGAAGTTTCTACTTTTATTTTATCTTTAGGCAATATTTAAGGATATCTAAGTTTATTCACATCTTATAGTATCAAATACGTTAGAAACTAGGGAAGGAAATAATCACATGGAGGGCACAATAAGGGTAAGGCTCTAATTCTCAACAATAAAATAGAAATGACAAAGATCATCCCTAATGTTATAGTTTGTCAATTTATATTTTTTGTAATTTCAAATATTTATTAATAAAAATATGTGGAGATATTCGATTTATCAAATGGGTATTTCTCAACAATAAAATAGGACTTGTTTTTTGCGGTGAAAATGACAAAGAGAATCCCTAATGTTTGAGTTTGTTAAAAAAAAATTGTAATCGTAAATATGTATTGATCAAAGGAACACGGACATGATTTAACTTTGATGTCTTAAAATATTCTGATAAGATAGTATAATAGTTGGAGAATTTTGATAGTTTTCACACCTTGTGTGATTTTCATTTTAAGAGTACAATTTAAAAAAAACTTAATTACATGTCTAAACAAAACTTCAATTTCAAATCGATTTGCCTTGAATTGTTTTCACTTTTTTGAGAAGTTCAACTTAGGTCCAAACAAGTTTTGACCATAAAATTCTAAAAAAGTTCTGCTTTATTTTTACAGAAAATCCAAAAATAACAAAAAGTCGGTTTCACTTCAAACTACTCACAAAAGATCGAGAAACAACTCTAGCTAATTTAATTCATAGTCATACACAACTTATTTTTCACTTCGAATACAGAACTATTTTTTTCTATGTTTCATAATAAAACACGATCAAACACCTACTAAAATCATGTTGAATCTGGAGACACATAAACTGAAAGAAAGGGAGTAAATTTTTTGTTTTATAATAATTTTCTCATTTCTGTACCTGAGTAGTTCCTTTAGCATAATATGGTATAGAGTCCGAATCAAAAGTGTGTGTTGTTTGCAGATCGTGATGACCCTTTTGCCAAATATGATTCCACTGTTGTTGTAGAATTACTGACACTTTTTCTTCTTCTTTTTTTTGACTGGGCATGCAAGAATCATATCATATCTCCTATTGCAATGAAAAAGAAAAAATCCACTTTGTAACTCTTAACATCCATTACAATAGTTGAAACTCTCAAGGTAAACATGTACACGACGCCCGCATTGAAGCCTTTATTAAATTTGGATCGCGTCTATTTCGGGGTGACACTCTCAACATAATTGTTTTCATATTCAAGACTTGAACCTAAACTTATGATTATGAATAAAACAGTTCAACTACTGCCCCACAACCCATGTTGGTGGTACATGGAAGAGTTATTTTAAAGCCAGGTCTAAGCTAAAAAGATGAAAAAAGGAATATTTGCTTCGTGCTATAAATTCAGACTTAATTTGAGTAAAAAGTTTATTACAACTTGTTTTAAATTGCGTCTTCTCTTTAATTTCATGCTTCCTCGAAATTCGAACCATTACTATTAAAGCAGTGAAAAGATTTTTTTTAAATATATATAGCACTAATATTAATACTATTCCCGTTGTATATCTGCAATTTTTGCTTTATGCATGCATGTTGTGTATCTGCATCTTATTATATATACAGAGAGATGAATGAATAATCCCTTTTCAAAAGACGAGTAACATTAATTTTTTTTAGAAAATAAAATAGTAGTACTGGTAGGTAAGAGAAAAATGTAGATGTGAAAAGCAAATGAATTGTCTCTATTTTGTGCATTTGTTATGTTGTAAGTAGCTGGCAAATACAATGGGATGGCAGTAACTTTATCGTACTCAGCGCTATGAAAACTAAAGACGACACTGTCTGTTGTTTACGGAGTAATTTATATGGTACAAAACAGTATAAGAATTTTTTGACCTATATATGACAACAATAAAATATTTGGTTTAATCGATCTCACAAGTTCCACACCTTGACTCTATCTTTATGGGGTAAAATAGTTGTTTATGATAAATCTTCGGATTCTAAGAAAAACAAAAAATAGTAGCTTGATACAAGACAAGTGTAAGCAACCTCAAATTGGAGTGTTTTTGATAAACCTTGGTGCTCATGTTACTTACCAAAACAATATGAAAATGATAATATAGGGTAGAAATTCTCTGTGACTGCTATAGTATGTCTTCATCTTCATGATATATAACTTAATAATATTATTACCAAAAAAAAAAAAAAAAAAAAAAAAGAGGAGGCAAGCGCTCTGTCTATCCCATATTATGAAGTGTGGCAACACTCAGTTATGTATGTACTAACCCTCTATCCTAATTTTTGAATTTCATATCTTTTTATCGAAGATTATGTCCTTAGTTAGCTGAATTTGTGCCATGTCTTGTCTAATGTATATATCACCTCCTCTCATTTCTTTACGGACTATATCTACCCCTCTTGACTCATACTATAGTAAAACCCTCACACCTCCTCACTAGTGTATTTTCACACCTCCTTTTCACATTCCTGAATCATCTCACTCTCGCTTCTCTTATCTTTTTTATCTCCATCTTCTAAATGGGTGTTTGTGACCGACCAACACTTACCCCCATTAAACAATGTTGGTCTAACTATCATTTTGTCGAACTTAAATTTAGGCTAGGAGAAAATTTTAATTAATTTATATGTAGATCTACTCCCTTTGTTTGCTTTTAATTGTCCCCTCTTGACTTTGAAAGTCTTTTAAGAAATAATGATTAATATGAATATTTATCACCATATTCATATCAATTGATGTATAGTATTAGGTCTAAAAAATTGATTTGAAAATAAGTAATTAATATTGAGGGTAAATAATCGTCTTTTTTTTTTTATATGTTAAAAGCGGGTTCGGCTCATCTCCATTTCTCTTCTCTTTATGTTTCCCACGTTTTTGCTTAGATTAGAGACATGTGACATAGGCTAAATTTAATGGTTAAGATTTAATTAACCAAAAAAAAAATCTAACCATGATTTAGACAGTAAATACATTAGTATATATTTGATTCCAAAAATTATTGTTCTCCACAATCTTAACAACATATTATTTTGTTAAATACTCAGTAAGAAAACAAAAGGTACTATATTTATAAACAAAATAATTTATTGCTAAGATTGTGAGATTATAATAATTTTTTAAAACTAAATATATAATGTATTTATTATCTAAATCATGGTTAGAGACTTTTTTTAGTTAATTAAATCTTAACCTCTATATCTAATTTTTGTCATGTGTCTCTAATCTAAATAACAACTTGATAAAAATGAATAGATTATAAATAGAGAGGAGCCCAAATCATTGAAAATGATAAATAAAAGTAAAAATTATTTTTAAAATAATGAATAAATAAAAATAAATGGAAAATATTTACTTCCTTCGTACACTTTTAATTATCATTTTGCGTTTTTTAAAAGTACTATTCAAAATTAAATTAAATTACATTAATTTGATACTTTAAACAAAAAATTTAAATATTCAAAACCATTATAACTAAAAGTGGACGAATAGAGTAATTTCTTTCAACTGAGTAAAGAAAGAAAGAGGAAGATGACCGTTTGAATATAAGAAGACATTGGAAAAGACATCATAAGCATAACAATGCGTAACACCTTTATATATATATATATATATATATATATATATATATATAATTGGGCTAATGGCAAAGAGTAAAAAAGGGATCTAAAGGAAAGAAAAGAAAGACTACCTTTTTTCCTTCCCAAAAATCCTAAATTTGTTTTTTTTAGCAGCATAGATCTCATCTCTTTGCTTCTTCAATATAAGCTAATTAGGACCACATAACACTACGTTTTTTTATATTTCTCTCTTTGACACCATGCCCATTCATATGCTTTAATTAACAATCCTACACATGCTCCATCTTTTCATCTTCTTTATCAGTGCGCGATTCGTCATGATTCGGAAAATAGTTTATTATTACTGATTTTTCAACTCATTTTTCGTTTTTGAACTAATGTTTAAGTATATTCAAGCATGAACATTATTTTCAAAAAAAAAAAAAATTAATATTATCAACACGACTCTACCGTCTTCAACTTCAAATCCATAAGATCCAAAAAAAAAAGTGAAAAATATTTGGTTATTTAAAATCATAGATCAATGAGTAATTAATATGTTGGTGGAGTGCTACAAGTCTACTCACATTCTTGAAATGACAACAGCGTTTGCAGTACGTAATTCAGTATTTTATCCGGAAAAAACATTATTACTAAATAGTCAATTAATTAAGAAAAACATATACTAAAATATTGGAATGGAATTTCGATGTTCATTCAGTCAATTACATGTATCTATTTATTTGAGAATCCTATGACAATGTTCTTCTTCATTGTATTATTTCAGCATCCTATGACAATCTTCAATATTTATTTCTACCTCCGTTTCAATTTGTTTGACAATACTCTCTATTTTAATTCATTTAATAAAGAATGATTCATTTCCTATTTAACAACTCTTTAATTTCAATTTTTCACATTACATGTGTTTAAATTCACAAAATTAAAGGATATTTTTAATATATTTAGCATATCTTTAATTTAAAATACAAAATTCAATAAAAAAATTATTTTATTAAATTTCATATCATGTCAGAATAGATCAAACAACTTGAAATTTGAATACTATTGTTATTGTTGTAGCCTTTCTTTTTAGCATTATTTATGGGTTAGTACGTACAAAACTCTCTCAGTTCATTCTTTAACTTTTAGCCACATTTGGCCGAATTCAGAACATGCATGTGTGAGGGGAAAAAAAAAGATATGTCAAAATGTGCACCGTGCTGTGTAATTATACCACTAATTTGGTTGTATTTAATTATAGTTCTCGCACAACTTTAATTTTTTTTTAAAATAAATTTATTTACTTCCATGAAGGGTAAATGTGGACATTTTTGTAACGATAGGGATATATATGAGTCATTTTTGTAACGATAGAGGTATATATGAACAACTTTTTTAACTATAGACATATATATATCACTTTTATAACGATAATATATCAGCTCTAAATAACAAAATTGAAGAATACATTTAACTCTTTTCCCATTTTTATGTATACAAAAATGAATCTTTCATCCTTTATTAATGATATTAGAAATTTCATCAATTCCCATGCAAGTATATATGATACACATTTTTAGTAGGAAAGAAACTTATATATCTCCTTAATTTTTCATATGATTATTTTTTAATATTTTAACCCTTTTAGTGAATTTCTAATTCTGTCACTTGTACATGCCAAAGATTTTGCAATTTGGCTGATTTAATATATCCTGGTTGTTATTTTAACACGTCATATATTCTTGTCCACATTACGCAATTACACGCTAATCTGTTTGGGTTAAGCGGATGTAAATAAATTAAATTATAAGTTTTTATAATTAGAAACAGTAGCTGTTACATTTTTTTTTTTTTTGTGGAATATTCGTGCAATTTTTTATGGCTCAACTATAGGCTTTTCTATTTAATTAATTTTGTTGAGCATAAACGGTAATAAACATTTTCTTTTGGACTTTTGGTGATTCGATATATCAATATAGGGCTCAATAATATAGTTTTGAGTTCATATTTGATTGAGAAAATATTCAAATTTTTCTTGTGGAATTTCATAATTAAGTCAGAAATTGTTTTTTTCTTTGCTTGCAATCCTGTTTTGTACCCTTCTTTTCTTGTGTGTTGTGTGTTGAGAGTTTGTCGAAAACAATTTTTCAATCTATAAAAATAGCTAATCTTGAGATGGGAGTGAAGTGACTATTGTGAATGTGGAAAGATTGAGAAAAATATGAATAGTATTTTTTTTATAGAGAGATCTAAAGATGCAACGTATATTTTTCCCATTTTCACGATGAGACAGTACTTGAGATTAGAAATATTGATTTAGTATTAATTTTATTTATAATGAAAAAAACTGGAGTCTTAATTTGTCAAAGGAAAAACTTGGTAATTTTGAAATCTAAAATTGACATATTCAATTTGTCTTTTCTTTTAAGATGAAATTATAAGATAATAATATTGTATTACGCTATTTAAATTGTACATACATGTGCCTTGAACAAAAAAAAATGTAATTAGAATTTACAAAGAAAGAAAGATTTTCCTCTTAGAGCTTATCATCTAGGAAGGTAATTAGGTAAACTACATTTGTAATTAATTGTTTGATCCTTGCATAGAAGTTAGTATGACGTACGAAGAGTTGTTTTCTCAAAAAGGTCTTTCAGTAATAATGATTTTTTTATGAAAAATATTTTAGATGTTTGATTATCGAGTGAAGAAAACAAAAAAGAAATGATAATTTTTTTAGCAAATTAAACAATTTTCTTAATTAAAACTTGTGAGTATTATAGGTTGATAATATATATAATGCCGGTATATTTGCTAAAAATTGAAATAGTTATGAAAGAAAATAATTTTGTTTATTTTCCCTTTCGGGGGAAAATGCGTTTTAGAAATTAAATTATGACAATCAACGACTTAATTTTTGAAACCTACATTTCAATACTTATCAGGTAAATAACGTCTTAAAATTCACATTGTTATATGTTAATTATGTTAAGATCTAAGAACCAATTTTTAGTGCGGTACTTATACCCGTTTGACCATAAATTATGGATTTTTTTTTTTAAAATGGTAAACATTTATTTGACCGTAAATTTTATTTTGTTTTTGAGAGATATTGAAAATCAAACCTTTAAATTTTAATTCAAACATGTATTTAGGCCAATATATAATTGGTTTTTATTTAGATCTTACGCCAAAAATTGTATATTTTATATATAAAATTATGACCCCAACTAATCCGTATATCACGTTGAAGATATTATAATACACAAGAAGACTCCTTACCGCTCCGTGGAGAGCGGAATGAGTGACATTCCATGAATTTTTAATTTTTTGGTTAAAAAAGCTCGTCAATCCAATTGGTGTTATAACATTGAAAAATTATATTAAAGAACAACTAGTTATTGTTGTTATTATATATTATCTATTTATTTGCAATGATAAATCTTCATTAATAAACGTAATTGACGAATTGTAGTAATTAGTAATTTTGGTATTAACAGATTTTATTAACATTTTATTTTATGATCTTGGATAATTTATTACGTAGCTTTTTATTAATAATTATAATTTTGTACTCTCTCCATTTCATATTAATTGAATTGTTGAGACATTTTTTATTTTTCAAATTAACTTAATTGTTCAATTTTTAAGACTATTTTTAGAATGTTTTTTCAATTTTACCCTTTATTAGTTAGTATTAGAATTAGTTATTAATTAATATTTAGTTATTTTAATCATAATTTTAATAATAATTAATAAGGATAAAAATGAAAAGTTAAGCCTAATTTATGTTTTAATCTTTTTTACTTAAAGGGGGTGAAACATCTCAACAATTCAAAATGAAATAGAGAGAGTATCAAACTTATTAATATGTATGATTATTATTTGTGATAATGATATCGTAAGTGAAAGTTCCGGATAACTTTTGGGATTAATAGGTATGTTTGTTTGATATGATTGAATATTTTTAGATTTTAAGAGTACAATTCATATTTTTAAATAAAAGAAGGAAAATGAAATAAGTATGTTTTAAAAAGTCATGGACAAAAACAAGTTGACACATTAATTCAAACTTCATATACATATAATTCTTTAAAAATATTTGAAAATCTAAGATGAAACACTACATAGTAACTATATGATGGAGTTTTATTATAAATATATGAGGTGAAAAATTAAAATTAAGAACTTAACAAAAGAACAGAACTATTTGAAATAAACTAAAAAATAAAATAAAAATCAAACAAATTGAATCGAAATAATACAGATACTCATTTTGGGTGAATGTGCTCCACTTGGCTAGCGCGGTAAAGACTCCCACCCAAAAGCCCTTTGAAAAACAAACACGTTAAAGAATAGAAATATTATATATATATATATATATATATTATGTAGTATATGACTGTGAAAAAGATGTAGAGATTTTTTGGAGAAAAAAGGACAGGCGTGAAAGCTCTCTCATATAAAATCCCTCCTCTGCTTACTTCTTTGGTTACCCTCCGCTACTCTACTCTCTTCTCCTTTTGGCTCTTCCTATTCTCTCTCTGTCTCTCTCTCCCCTTTTTTCTGTCCTTTAGAGAGAGAAAAAAACCATAAGCCAAGCAGCAGATATGTTACTGGGTCCAAGATTGAGTTTTGGCTTACCTTAAAGATAATGAGTAGAGCCTTCATTGTCTTCTTCCCTCTAGAAGAAGGAGAAGATGGTTTTCCCTTTAGATTCCCAGCTCCAAAATCCTATTTCTGCTCTTCTTGATGGCCTTTACTGTGAGGAAGATCGATTCTTGGATGATGATTTAGGTGAATGGTCTAGTTTAGATGTGGGAAATGAAAAATGGGTTGAAAATGTTAAAAAGACTCTGCCTTTATTAGAATGTGACATGTTTTGGGAAGACGATGAGCTTGCCGCACTGTTATCTAAGGAAAAAGAGTTTCATTTGGGTTTTGAATCTTTAATATCAGATGGGTCTTTAATGGGGGCTAGAAAAGAGGCTTTGGATTGGATGTTGAGGGTCATTGGTTACTATGGTTTTACTGCTACCACTGCTGTTTTAGCTGTGAACTATTTTGATAGGTTTGTGTCTGGATTGTGCTTTCAGAAAGATAAGCCTTGGATGAGTCAGCTTGCTGCTGTTGCGTGCCTTTCCATTGCTGCTAAAGTGGAGGAGACCCAAGTTCCCCTTTTGTTAGACCTACAAGTATGTTTCTTGAAATGTGCAATGCTGGTGTTTGTATAAATGTCTGAGTGTCAGTTTTTATGTGTGTTCATTTAGGTAGTCTGTTGTATCTAATGCTTATTCTGTTTTTATTGTTTTAGGTTGCTGATTCTAGATTTGTGTTTGAGGCAAAGACTATACAGAGAATGGAACTCTTGGTGCTTTCTACTCTTAAGTGGAAAATGAATCTGGTGACACCGTTATCTTTCATTGATCATATAATGAGGAGATTTGGATTCATGACCAACCTGCATTTGGATTTTCTTAAGAATTGTGAACGCCTCATTCTTGATATTATCGCTGGTGAGAAATCTACCTGCTTTTGATTTGATTGTTTCATTGATGAAATAGAAATCTTTTGTTCTACAATTAGTACTAGTGGTTGATCATCAAACGATTCGAATCGAATGCAGATTCTAGGCTCTTGCATTATCCTCCATCTGTTATTGCAACTGCATCAATGTTTTATGTGATCAATGAGATTGAGCCTAACAATGCTATGGAATACCAGAATCAGCTCATGAGTGTTCTTAAAGTCAGAAAGGTCTGTTATCAATCGCGTTTGAATTTTAACATCTAAATTTGATTAGCATTTGGGTATATTGTAACATTAAAGTTCTTGATCAATAAACAGGACAGCCTTGAGGAATGCCATGATCTTATTCTTGAGCTAATGGGCACTTCCTGTTACAAGCTCTGCCAAAGCCTCAAGCGCAAACATCATTCGGTACCTGGTAGTCCAAGTGGTGTTATTGATGCATATTTTAGTAGTGAGAGCTCGAATGAATCATGGTCAGTAGCATCTTCGATTTCATCCTCACCGGAGCCTCAGTATAAGAGAAACAAAACTCAAGATCAGCGAATGACACTAGTTCTGGGTAGTAATCTTCACTGATCGATATCTTGTTCTCTAGATTATCTAGTATTTTGGCAATGGTTACTCTCTTTTTTGGTATGTTCTCTTAAAAATGCAATTGCACAATGCTCTGATGCTCCATTTAAGTTTTTATTGGACTTAATTCGTCTTAATTCGTCCGATGATCTAGACTATGTGAACATCAACTCCACCCCCCTCCTTCATTGGAAATGGGATTGGTAGAGTTTTCCCTTGAGTTGAATCAATGCTGCTGAATTATGTTGAATACAATAATTATCATCGATGAATTATGATTCCAAGATATCAATTATTATGTTTGCCTTGTATGTCAAAGATGAATGTTGTGAAAAGCCATAACTTGATCCTGATTCCCCATGGTTATCTGTTTTTTCAAGAAATGGATTATATGTATTTAGAAAGATTTTCAAAGTAGGACAGGTTGGCATTAGACTATATGTTACTGAAGTAGTAGTATATTAAATTAGAATGTGGAGAGATATGTCTCCAGGGCAGGAATAGATTGTCGGCCAGTGGGATTTCAGTAGTTGTTGCATAGACTTTTCTCCTAAACTTAGACCTTATTTTGAAAAACAATGAACCATCCATACACTTCTGTTCACTTATTTGCTAATCCAAACGTACTAGTAGGTGATGCACCATTGAATTTACTGTCCCTAATTCATACTTGCCCCTGGTTTTATAACAATCCTTGTCTACTTACTACGTGTCTTGTCAATATAGTCCACTTCTAGGCACATAATCCTAAGTGAAACTGCTTGAGGCTGTATGCTTGAATAGATAAGCCCGATACGCATAACACAATGTCATCATTAAGATCTAATAGATTGATTAGCAAAAGTTATAGTAGATGCAAAGGCGAAGCCATAGTTTTGACGATTTTTGAAGTGTTAATAATTGAGTTTTAAATGTAAATGTTTGTACATATCTAGTAAAACTTCTTAATACAAATACTCCTAACTTCTAGCTTCGCCCTTGAGATGACAAAGACAGATAAAAATGATTGCTGTGACTACTAAACGGATTCTTAGCTGCCATATTTCGTACTACTATTATGATAACATTTAGAGGTACAATAATGGAAGCGGAATGTACAACTTTCTTAAGCAGTAGAAAGTGACCAATCTTTGGGTTCTTGAGTTGTTTGAAAGTCGTTATGTAATGATTGTCTCAATTAGGGACCACCCAATTATTTTAGAATAACACTATAATGTAACGTTAAAAAACTTGCAAGTTTGACCACAACTCTAGGAGTAAACTCCGCTGGCAATTATACATCTCCTAGATAATAGTTTCTTTTCTTTTTTCATCTTTCCTTTTCTTTTTGTCTCTGTTCTACTCTGCAATCTTTACTAGAGTATTGTGCATTATTCCTTCACACACACAAAAAAAAAAAAAAAAAGACAAAGTTTGGGTTTTGAATATTTTCCTAAATATTGGTGTGAGGCAAAGACAAATACAATATTGGTCCAATTTTATTCTTTTTGATTTTCCATTTTGTGTCTAATATTCATGTTGAAATCCGATTAAATCCGAATTCTTGCCAAGAAGTTTTACGATGGGATAAAGTGCTCCCTAACAAACACTAAACCACTCACCCAAAACCCAATACCACTGGTTGGTAATATTGGTCCAATTTGGTACCTACCATATATCATATATTGGCAAAACAGATGAGAATCTTGATACCCTAATAAAGAGGATATTAAAATCACCAACAAATTATAGGTGTTTGTATCTGTATGCAATTCTTGGATATTAAAGGTTAGGCAACTTTGTGACACTTTATTTTGTAGGCTACTAATATTGAAGACTAAGAAGAATTATTATCATTTAAATCAACTTTTTGTCTTTGAATCACTTTAAGCTAACCTTCTATTTTAAGACTAGACTAGATGATTTTTTTAAGAAAAAACATAAGACAATTGGAAACAGATGATGAAAAAGGGAAAACTACAGTATTCATCATGTGATATATCAAACAGAAGAAGAAATTGTAGATGGGGGACAGCTAAGGTTGAACTTGTTTCTTATATCATTATTTTTTTTTGGAAGAAATGATTCAATTTTTCAGTACTTATTTGTTCTATTAAGTAATGCTTTGATGATATAGGTTGAGGACCAAACATGCGGAGCTGTCTTGTTTCACATTTGTGTAGATATTATAAGACCTTACAGAAAACTTATAATTGCAAGTCCAAGCTGCAAGTACAAGAGAAGAAGAAAAAAAGAAGTAGACTAAAGTAAATATATAATGTATATGTTGTCGTTCAAGATGGCCGTTACATTCGATTATAGTAGGTAGGCGAGTCTAATCACCCAGCTAAAACAAAGGAACTGACTGAGATCGACCTAGATATTACATGCGTGTTGATTGTTGTTGCAGATATGTTATGACATGTTTATTGAAGTTTGACTCGATCTTAGTGCTTTTAAGTGAGATTTTGGGCCACATTAAATTTTCATTGAGTCTAATCGCCTGGCTAAAACAATGGAACTTGGCAGAGATTCGGCCCAGATATTACAGACTTGTTGCAGATATGTCATGACATCAAAACTGATTCTTAATTGCCGCTAAATATGTATTTTTAGCGGAAATTAGTACTCTTTGTATATGTCCCTAAAACCTTTAGCGACATTGGTTCTAATGACACTTAATTAATGCTGGTAAAGACTTTAACACTCTTTATTAATGTCAATATTTATTGCTGCTACAAGTTATTTTTGTTGTAGTGCTAAGTATATTTCGGGCAACTTTAAAATTTAATTTAGGGTAGTATGACATTGTTGAAAATAAATGATTAGCAGCTTCCGTTAGATTTATGTCTCAACTTTACATTTATGTATTGCATTGAATTTAATAAAAATAATTGGTGGTCAATAACTACACTTTGTTCTTGTTCCTAAGATATTAGGTAAATAAGACAATTGAAGTAACAATATGTGGCTGTATGGGCCTTCTTTGGAACAAAGGGTTCAGGTAATAAGTTCTTCCATTATAAAATTAAAAAAAATCCAACCTATCAATGATCAATGTCATTTGATACATCATGAAGTTTCATTACATTATTGATTATACAGGTATGCTACTAGTTTCTCAAATTTATTCCCTAAACCACAACCATTATTTGCGCGTCTAGCATTTTAAGTAATACTATTACTTAACCGAAAAAATATGTGGTCATGAAAGAGGGATTAAATAGAACATAATCGATTTAGCGGTCAAGTTGTGAAAACGCATTGTTAATTTCTTTCATATTTTGGATCTTAGATTTATGAAAGAATATGTTACTACTAAACTCAGAAAAATGTAAATCTTAGATCAAAATACGTATGAATTGCAAAAACAAGAATTATTGAACATCAAACAACCAATTTAGATATTCATCATGAAGAATTAGGGTATTCTCTTTCAGATAGCTTTAAGGAGAAGGAAGTCGTGAATGTCGATGAGTGTTTAATTATCATATTTAATAAACCCTATGGTCTAGATTGGGAATATCCAGTGACTTTAATTTTTCAACCATATACATAAAGTCATAAATTATGAAATTCAATCATACACGGATAGGCAAAAATCATGGAATTCAATACTATAGTTTACAATAATGAAATGTTGCATCAGAATATACGTATAGTCATAGCTTCCATTAAAATAAACGCGTTTGGGGTTTAAAGAAGAGGATTTTCTTGAGCTGGATGCTGCTCTGAATTTATGCCTGCAATTATGATTTAACCAAGTAAATTCAGTTTTGTTTTGGTGAGAAAAAAATGAAATTAAAAGAGGAGATGAAAAGGCCATAATGTTCTTGCCTTGCCAGTGATATTATGTGATAACCAATCAAGACCTTCATAAAGCCCCTGTCCAGATGTTGCACAAGCACTCTGGATGTACCTAAAAAAAAATGGACAGAAAATGAGATCTCTTACCCTCTTACAACTTGAATAGAACAAAGTTTTTCAGATCTTTTAACACACTCCTCTATTGGTCGAAAATACAAATTTTAGTTAGTATAATTAGTGAGTATATCGATTAACACACTTATTATTATACTTATATTATCCATTGAGTTTACACCAAATACGAACTAACTACTATTACGGCTAGGCAGATGATTTTAGTCTGCTGACAAAAAATATTAAAATTCTACAAAAATTGTACTACCTATTAGCATAATTTCACTTGTACCACCTTATTTTTCATAGAACTAATTTCACTTATCATGGGCAATTACATATAATAATAATAAGGGTAAATTATGTGGAAAAGCAAACATATACTAGTTAATTAGCTAATATAGCTATAGTTTGAATTAATTATGGCTCGCACCTTAATTTTTTATTTAATCACGTCACTTGTCCTCTTTTATACATGTACAAATACAAATTATACACAAATATATACAATTATATGACATATATACAAAAATACAATTAGCCTCTCTCCACTCTCTGACCTTTCTCGCTTCCCTCTCTCCTCTCTCTCCCAATCTCGCTAGCCTCTCTCCTCCCTATTAGGCTCTGACCTATGTTCCACCCAAAGGCCCATGGCCTAATCCTACTTGAAAAAGGATTGAAATTATTCTCTTTATTTGATTTCCAATTCTATTTGGAAAAGGATTGGAATAGTAATCCTATTTGGAGTTGGTTTTGGCTTTGTAAGGAAAAGCACAACTCTATAAATAGAGGATGGTCTTGAGAGAATAATTCGATTGCTCATTAGTATTGTATTTGAAAGACATTAGGACATAAGAGAGGTTTTTGAGAGAGCTTTCAACAAGAGAGAAGACAGAAGAAAAAAAGGATTTTTTTGTTGCAGTCATTTATTCGGACCGGCAACCTTTAAATCGTGTTTCCCAATTAACTAACCGTTGGATCGAGCTAAAATTTTGACCGAGTGTCTTGGTGATTGATTTGAATGGTGTAGATTGAATTCCGAGGTCAGCAAGATCCTGTTTTAAGTCCCGAACAGCAGCTGGATTTGGGTGGTGTTTCTTTCTATTTATCTTTTGTTGGTGTAGCTATTATTTGTTCTCTTTTGGCACTTGTTGTGTAGCCATTAGAAGAATATTTGCAACTCTCTTATTGTTATAGTGAAGCAATTCAGATCTTGTCGATCCCGTGGTAGTTACCTTCGATTTGAAGGATTTTTCCACGTTAAACTTGGTGTTCTTTATTTTAGATTTTCGTTTTCATCTTTTCGTCACAACAAGTGGTATCAGAGTCAGGTTGAGTGGTTCGATAATCGATGATTGAACCAAGTTAGAGATGGATTTTCATTTTGGCAGGTGTAGTTCTAGCCACAACCTTTTTGACAGTAATTAAGATTTTGTTTGAGAAATTGTTTCAGAGAGGTTCTCTGTTTCGAGACTTAGATTTGATGGAGGAGATTATGAAGAAGAGATGCAAGTTGTTGAAGATTATGTGAAGAAGGTGGATAAATTTATTTTGTTAGAAATTCATGCCAAGGGGGAGATTTGTTGGGTATTAATTGTCTTTAGTTTCTTACCATAAATAGGTTTTCCTTTTATGTATGTATGTATGTATATATATATATATATATATATATATATATACATACACACACAATTATCTGACAGATATACATATACAATTCACCTCTCTCAATTCTCTGCCCTCTCCTCCCTTCCCAATCTCGCTCGCCCTCTCCTCCCTCTCCCAATCTCGCTACTTTCTCCTCCCTCTCCCAATCTTGCTCGCCAGATATATAAATACATATGTATATTAGTTACATATATACAATTATTTGACACATATACATATACAATTCGACAACAATACATATACAATTCTCTGCCCTATAACATGTAGCTACGAATCGTAATTAGCAAACTATAGAGATGGAGCGTAATTAAATTATTCTTGAGTGACTATATGCGAAAGTTCCCCTAATAATAATAACAATAACATATTAGATAATCTGATGATGCAAAAATTCTTTTGCGGTGTGATATAATATGAAGTTTGAGGTTTACCAGCGTCGTTGTCGGAGCGAATGCAGGCCAAGTTTATCGGTGATATCTGCAACATTCATAGCATTTGGAAGGTCTTGTTTATTTGCGAATACAAGAATTGTAGCGCCTCGTAATTCTTCCTACATAACACAATTTGTACGTATTTTAAAAGTTACGGGAATTCATGAACTATCCATCATCGATGTGACAACTAATATGTGACGGAAGGGATACTATAGTATTTTACCTCGTTAAGCATGCGGTGTAGCTCATCTCTGGCTTCTGAAATTCGATCGCGATCACTACTATCTACAACAAATATTAGACCCTGTGTGTTCTGAAAATAGTGCCTCCATAGAGGCCGGATCTGTACAATTACTAAAACAATTTAGTTACATTAATATAATCTTCATCAACCTAGTAACTAACTTTCATTGTGATATATATATATATATATATATATATATATATATATATATATATATATATTTGAGAATTAATTTATTATTAAATACCTTATCTTGTCCACCCACATCCCATACCGTGAAGCTGGAATTCTTGTACTCTACTGTCTCCACGTTAAATCCTGGTTTCAATTAATATATATATTAAAAATAATAATCAAATATTAGAGAAAATATGAAGTTTTTTCTTTGCTATTGAACCTTTAGAATTCGTAGTAATTAAACGTATATAGGGGTGAGATTGTAAAAATACCAATGGTAGGTATGGTAGTGACAATTTCACCGAGTTTTAACTTGTACAAGATGGTTGTTTTGCCAGCCGCATCGAGTCCTACCATTAATATTCTCATCTCTTTCTTTGCAAATAACATTTTTACAAACTTGGAAATTGACATACCCATTGCTCTAAAATGAACTACTACTTGTTCAGATACTTGACTTAGTTCATCGCACTTCACTAATAGACTATAGTTTTTTGTATACTAATAATGAATCGCATTTTTTCGAAACTTTAAAGGGAAAAAAAAAAAGAGAATGTGATTCTGATAATGTTTGAGGAGAATAAAGTATTCAAATTTATTCTTATTTGACTTTTTGGCTAAGAAAGCATCTGTCTTTTAACAAATACTCTCAATCCGTTCGTGATTAGTACGTGTACTAAAAGCAGGTTCCCTTTTTAAATTTGCAAATACAAACAAATCACATATTACTTGTATGAGAAGTAAAGAATCGTTGGCAATGCAATAAATCAAACTTTATCTTTTATAAAAGAGTGACAATAATGTAGGTTAGAAGTTCGAGTAACATGAAAAATCAAGAAAATAGGACGAGATTATAAAAACTTAGAAGTCCGATTTAAAAAATCAATCTATATTTTATCCTTTTGTCCTTGTATATTTTCTTGTCTCGTGTACTCTCTTAATTAATTTGACTTAACATAACAGAAACATTAGTAATTATGATTAACAATCTCTAAAATGAGTCAAATATTTATACAATAGTAATGAATAATATTAATAGATATCATGATCAATATTTTGTGAAGACTAAAGTATGGACGCATCGAACGTGTAGGTTAGACGATCGAGTCACATGAAGAAGTTTTCGCATTTTGAAATACACAAGTTGGTAATAGAAAAATTAGACAAGAGATATATAGGGAGTATATATTATGGAGTTATTTCCGTGAAATAGCTCTTTTGGCGGACTCAAGGGTGGATGCAACAGAGGCAGCAGCATTAGCTAATACACCACCGCTAGTGTTTGATTGAATTTGTGGCTGATGAATTACTTCTACAGGTCTTTGTTCTTGTCCTTGTCCAACTGATGATTTGTAATCCACACTTTCCATTTGGTTTGGTGCCTTCACATCCTGTATGTCAATATCTTTAAGAAAATATGATACACAATTTCCATTTTTTTGACTGGCAAGACAAAAAAAGAAAAGACTTATTTTGGATCTTCAAATCATACCTTATTGGTTGATGAATTCATATTGTAGCTCTTCCAGAATTCTTCTTCAACAATAACGATAGCTAGTATTCCAAATTGTAAATCTGGATTTCTTAAAGGGGAAAGACTTTTATATGAGTGATTGGTCCTAATTTTAAGGCCGTCTATTGTGCGAACTGGTGGTTACGTAGAGATTGATCGTTTCAGTTGGTCCTAATTTTATGTCCTGTTATTTCCTCAAAAATCAAAATCCACCTTATAGAGAGATGCATACATAATATACATTACATGCAAGTCTCTTTATATTTTGTTGACCAATTAAGTAAATATTTGACAAAATTTGAACCAAGAAACTGTTTTGTGGTATTCTTTCAATTGTACAACTATTAAAAGTTAAATACGCATTGCAAATTGGTATAGTAGTTATTTAATTCCACATATATTCATCATGTTGAAATTCCTCATCGTGCTTGTAATAATAAAACAAATAAGTGTAAGTCGATGAGAAATGAAAATTGATACAGAAAAAGATCACTGAAACTTAAGGATCCATTAAACCACAGTAATCATCATAAGCAAAATGATCCACGACTTGCTCTACAGTGCAGTGACTACAAAGCAACCAGTACAGTTGCCAATACTTGTTATAGACCAATAATAACATAGGGGAATGTTGTACACAAGAGACAATCAGACAAACCAGATAGGCTTTTATATTCACTACTTCTATACTGACGGAATTCCTCAAACGGTATTGCTTAGAAATGAAGTATGCTCGAACAACATATATCTAGAGTAACAAAGACGGTAGCAGGAATTATTCCCCAACCCAGAGAGAACAAGTCATTTATCCAGGAGACAAGGTTGATCAATATGTCACAAGTGATCCACTGCAATGGACATCAGAAGCATCAGAAATCCTTTGCCTAGGAGACAATGTGTTGCTGGCAGCAAGGTCAACGTCAACATTCACAATGTTTTTTCTCTTTTGAGTGTCTACCCTCAGCCTTTCTTCTGCTTCTTCAGATATGCAACTCAATGTCTCTACTTGCTGGTGTTGCTCAGATACCATGGCTTCAGTATCTACAAGTGATGCGTCATCATCCATAGCATACAGAATCCTCCTCACTGCATCAACCACCTGTAAGATATAAGATAAAAACATAATTGAATATGCTGCTATAAAAAATCTGCATAACTTAACTGATTAGAGAATAGAAATAGTACAGGTAGGTTTTCAATCTCTGGACATTGGCACAGGATTTCAATGTCCCTCAACTTTGAAAAGTAGAAGTCCCTTTCCTTTTCAAGAC
This sequence comes from Solanum bulbocastanum, assembly GCA_037074985.1. Taxonomy (NCBI): domain Eukaryota; kingdom Viridiplantae; phylum Streptophyta; class Magnoliopsida; order Solanales; family Solanaceae; genus Solanum; species Solanum bulbocastanum. The sequence goes on along the minus strand of CM073598.1, from coordinate 36,094,492 downwards.
TATCCACTGATAACTTCAACTCCGTAATCTGCATTGAATTTAGTAATAAGTCTTCAGTGGTTCAAACAAAACCATACCTGATCAATTAGTATTACCTGTTGTTCATGTGCAGTACGTTCTGTTTCAGAATAGGTTGACGATCCTCCACTTGAAGAAGGCCTCGAGATCTTACCAGATTGATTTGTGCTGCTTACATGAGGTACTTCATTTCTTCTAGAGTTATGGGAGACCTGCTTTGAAGCAGTTGAGGCGTTTTTGGTAGCATTTTGTGAAGGAGCAGATCTTTTGTTCACTTCTTTACCCTTGCACCCTTCCCTTCTTTCAAGAGGATTGTAACTGTCATTGATATAAAGAAAAGAAACAACAGTTCTCCATTAGGCAAGTTTCTTATGTCAATTTAATACTCCTAGTTGAGAACAAAGGTATAACCCTCACTTAAGCACATGCTACATTACAACTTCAAATTAGTAAAACAAGGAATCCTTAATGCAAGTTAACTTGCACGTAAACAATTTCTGAGAGTATAAGATTGAGCTAATAGTCCATACATTGCAAGCAGAACCATAAATATGAAAGGTCATACAGTAATTCTACACTAGTAGCATCACAAGACTACCTTGCAATTCATACAATAAATCAACAAACTATGAACTATTCTTCAGACCAAGAACTAGTTGGAGGATTGGGTTCTATAATTCCTCTATATTTGTTCTGCCTTATTTAAGTAAATTTCATTCAAAACCCTTGCCCATTCAACACTATATTCGAGTGGTGGTGTAACCCATGCTGAAGAGAGCACATCCAGCCACGTTCATTTTCATAAAGATACATTATAACACTTATCTATTTTTGACTTTTTTGTCACTGTTGTTAACATACCGCAACCTTTTTCTAAATGGACTTGGGAGTACTCACCGTGCTCTGCAAGCATTGGTGGAGAGTAAGGATTGTCTAGAAACAATGATGATGGACGTGGTTGGTGATTGAAGAATAAAAGAGCTTCTGGCCAGTATATTCTTATCTTTAACACTTATTTTCAAGTTGTTTGAAGAGTTTTTCAGTTTAGAATTCCAGAGTTCATAATTATTTATTCCAGTTTGCAACTCAGAAAAGGAGTACGAGCTTGATAGGATCTGTGGTGGGCTTAAAAAGTAACCATACATGTATGTTCTATCATTGTAGAATAGGGGTGTCAACCCTGATCCATTAAAAATCCTAATTCCGTGAATACTAACTGGTTGAACTCAAAACTTACAATCGATGTAGCCTATATCCACCAATTCAAAAGATTGGGTCAATTTGGATAACGATACAACTAACAAAATTAAAACATCAGAAACATTTATTAAAAAAAAAGAGAAAAAAAAATGAAAACAAGAGTGGAAACATAGCCCTAATGCAGGTGAAATGATCCTATGTTGCTCATATCCTCACAAATGTTGTGGCACCAATGTCAGATACTCCAAAAATGCATAGCATAGCATTTGGAGGATCCGACACACACATAGAGCTATTAAAATTTAAGAGACCGAACAACATACAAAGCTTCAACTGGTTGAACTCAAAACTTACAATCGATGTAGCCTATATCCACCAATTCAAAAGATTGGGTCAATTTGGATAACGATACAACTAACAAAATTAAAACATCAGAAACCTTTATTTAAAAAAAGAGAAAAAAAAAATGAAAACAGGAGTGGAAACATAGCCCTAATGCAGGTGAAAAGATCATATGTTGCTCATATCCTCACAAATGTTGCGGCACCAATGTCAGATACTCCAAAAATGCATAGCATAGCATTTGGAGGATCCAACACACACATAGAGCTATTAAAATTTAAGAGACCGAACAACATACAAAGCTTCAGTACAGTTATTTAACAACTCGATTGCATAGCTGCAAACTAGGAAATTTAAAAAACAGAACAAATCAAGAGAAGCAAGTGAAGTTCAAGTTCTGCAAGGGGCAAGCTGGGATAGGGTCTGCAACACAAATTCATTTTGACCCAAGCAAATGTGGCAATTAAGTTCATAACCTTTTCATAAACTCAACCCAATTTTACTCAACAAATATGACCCATTTTACCTATTCAATACATCTAGGTAATATATTCAACTCTCTTTGCTGGACATTTTCTTTCTTTATCTCTACGTTGGTGAACAATTTCTGTGCCCTAATTTCCAGTTTTCACCTTTTCCATTATAACAGTAATTCCATGCCTCAGCACAAACATACACAGACCATAAGTAAGGTTGTTGAAAAGAATTAAATTAAAAAATTGCAACAGAGAAACGTAGGTTGAAAAGGTTACCTGTGAAGATTGCCTCCATTAACAGAATCGCAGTATCTCTTCAACCATTGCATAAACTCCAGGTTGTCAAGAGGTCTTCCTTTCACCAATTTGCTAACCTCAATGTGCTAATACAACAAACACAGAATTTAACATCAATTGACTAGAAAAAAACCAGCAATTTGTAAGGCCACGTAGATCAAATCCAAATATTTAAAGGCATGTCACTCAGAAAACATAGAAAATAATTTTCAAAAGAGATTAACAAGGATAAAACTAAATTTTAAAGAAAAAACAGATCTTCAAAATTGATTAACCTTGGTAATCTTGAGTTTAGTGAATACATCCTGAAGAACTTTATAGTTCTGGATCATCTCATACTCATTCTTCGCATCAAAATTGACCTTGTGCATAGGGACTAGCCCTGGGTGAGCGGCATCCATTAGCTGGCAATGAACCGCACCAGTACACGCCTGTACGTGTATCAAAAGCGCATCAATTTGAATGAAGCACTAATGAATTAGAATTTTAACTGATATTGCAGAGTAGGTAAAAGAGAGATTCAATACCTCTTCGACTTTGGAAAGATTTAGATGAAGTGTGGAATTGATCCAAGCCAGGATTTCCGATCTACCGACGAAGTATGCCCCATCCATCATTCCTATGTGTGCCGCCATTTCTCCTTCACCTTTTTCCTTGTCGGAAAAGATCTCTAGAAGGCTCCGTAGAGAGAGAAACAGAGAGAGGAGAGAGAGAAAGAGCGTTTGAAATGAGGGTTTGAGCGGGATTTCTTGCCCCAGCTATAGGTTTTCAAATTTAAAAGGGTCGGTGATGAGTGGATTCGGATCGTAGGCCCAACTAACATAGCCCAATGGTCAATTCATATAGGCCCAATTTGATTAGGGGAGCCAACGACACGTTTCCATTTCTTTTTAACCCTCTGGAAAGAGTTCTTTTGTAAGATCCTCTTTATCTTCTTACAAAATTAGTTGGTAAATAAGGTGTAAACCAAATAAAATTAGTAAAAACTATTGGGTTGAGTATTTTTTAATAAATAATAAGTAATTTTAGCAATACTTTTTATATTTATTATCATTTTTAGCAATACATAATAATATTATGCTAAATTTATTATATATTAAAAGTGAATTATGCATGCAATATAAATCTATTATAAGCTTTTAAAATATATTATGTTTGTTTGGTAAAAAAAATTGACACAATGTATTTATAAGTGTATTAAAGTGCGTGATAAATGTATTATCCATGAATAAAACTTGTATTATATGCAATTAATAAATTGTCCTCTGTAATATATATTAAAATTGTATTATAAATATATTATAAGTATCCAGTGAAAAAAAATATTATTCTTATTATAAATGGTAAATATTTCTTAATATAACATATCTACTTAAGTTAACTATAAAATTATTACCACCGTAAAATTAATTTTTAATAATGGCTTACGTGGCACATATTTTTTACTTAAGGAAAAAAATAGCATATTTCTACATTTAAAAAAAAAAAGTTCTGCTGAATTGAAAAGGCAAATAGGCAAGCATCCAAATCAATTATTTGAATCTGACAGGCGGAGTGGTATAATTAGCATTTGAATTTTGTGGTTCTTAATTGTTTTAGTCTTGTGCCTAAGCTCCTTAAAGGCAAATGCGTGAATCGTGATCGAGACTTTTTAATCTCCCAGTCCCATCCTAGGATTTATAATGGAAGACTTAGATGTACACTTCGCCTATCTACTTAATCAAATATGGATGACACATTTTATATATATTTGATTGTATATTTCGTATATAAACATGTGTTATTATGTATAGTAAATTTATATTATTATAAAGTGTATATATATATTTAGTATAAATATTATATTTTGTGTACGTATTTTGTAAATTAAATAGCCGAACATCGAAAGTATTTCTCATCATGCTAGTTTATTTGAAGTGTCCCGTTGGCAACAAATAATGTGGTTTTCTTTGTCCTTATTGTCACACCCCTTTTCGGACGGCAGAAGGTTTTTTCCAATTTAAGTGACGGTATTGATTAGGGATTACTTTTAATTTTTTCAGAGTCGCCACTTGAAATTGAGTTATGGTGTTCCAAGTCAATTTTTTGTTTAATCCATAATCAAAAGGAAATGACTCTTAGTTTGGTCTGCGAACTACAAATTCGGATAAGGAATTCTATTGACCGAGGAAAAGGTATTAGGGATCCCTCGAATCCCGTGGTTCTAGCACGGTCGCTTTTATTAACTTATACTTATTTTAACTATCTTTTGGATATATTTTTATAGGCCATGATTTGCTCACATGTTTTATTTGTTGAACTTTTATTTGGTCTCAACCAAGATACGTAACCGCATTCTTGGTCTTCATGATTAGAGACATAACTGTCTTTTTTGCATCACACTTAATAACCTTGTTTTTTATAAGTCTCTACTCTAATAAAAGTTAATTATATTAGTGGACAAGGTGCGTCACCGCATTCTTGAATTTATTTTAATGTCTCAAGAAAAAGATGTGTAACCACATTCTTAATTGAAACAAATATCTTTTAACGCACTGAAGTGTTCAATCTAACATTAAAAGAAAATATTTATTCCTAAAAAAAATAAATAAAGTAAAATACTAAACTTCTAGAATAAAATTTTGGATCATTTTCATGTGTTTTTATTTTTTTCAATTCTTAAAGTTGACGTCAAAATGAAGTGTACACTTTCTAATCCAACAAAACAATATCGAATTGTTGAAAAATAAATCTCATTTTATTTGATAAAATAAAAACAACAATAATTTATTTATTTATTTTAGCCTAACAATTCCCACTTTATTATTATTATTATTATTATTATTATTATTATTATTATTATTATCTAAAACAAGACAAGAACAATATTATGACCCGTTCATTTTAAGAGATCACAACTAATAAATAAAAATAAATAAAATAATCATCGATTAAAGCTACCTTCATTCATGAAATAGAGATATTACAACTAACAAATTAATCATTTCAATCAAATTCATGAATGAAACAAAATATAAGAAAATTTGTCATAAATTACATCAAATTCCATAAATAAATTAAAGAGATAAGGAAAAATTGAATTCCGCAAAATCTTGACCGAACCTCGATTAGAATACCCACCAAGTTTTTGTAGGTGGTTTGTGATGGTATATGTGTTGTGTTTAAATAAAATAATAATATAAAAGGAAGAAAATATGTGAATGTATTAATGAATTTTTGAAAGAAAAGTAATATAAAATAGAGTGTCTTTTCTTTTTCTTTTTTCTTCTCGTATGTTGCTGAATGGTATTTTGTTCTTTTTTTGATGTGTTCTGCGTAGGTGGTTTTTTTTTTTTTTTTGGTGGTGCCGGATTTTTTTTTTCTGATTTTTTTCCGTGTCAGTGTTGTGTCCTATGTGTTTAGGATGTGTGTTGATATATAGGGGGTAATTCATCGGTGGCCTCTAAATTTGTCACAAACTTTTACTTAGACATTATAACTAGACTTTATTCATTTTAAGCACCTCATTTCAAACTTTATTGTGTTATTTTGACACTTTTTATATTTTCAAAATTACATTTTAAGTGTGTATATCAGACGCGCCTTATGTGAAAAAATAAACGAATTGATATATGACACGTGAAAATTTTATTTTATTTTTTAAAAACTCAATTTTACTTTCTTTTTTTTGTCTTCCAAATCCCAAACCCCATGCTCCCACCTCTTTTCAAGTTCCTCTTGCGCCTCCTTCCCCTTTATATGTTCTTCTCCATCAAAAAGGCAAGAACATAGGTTAGTTTACAAAGTGAAATACGTTTTGGAGAACAAGGAAAATCATACCAAATCGAAAAGTTTTTATATGACATTTAAAAGAAGATGATTTCTTGTGCTATTTCGATTGGAATTTACAATGAAGGATATATAAAATAAATTTCTTTTTTTTTTTCATTGGAGGTTGTTCTTTATTTCTTTTTTATCCCTTGAAATCAATTTAATTTTCATTGGAGAAGGTAAGAATGTAAATCAGTTTTTGTCATTTGAAAGAAGTTGATTTCTTTTTTTGTTCCCTTGAAATCGATTTTGCTTTTGAATATGAATCATGATGCAAATTCGATTTTCAAAGAGGATGGAAGAATCAAAGAGTGTAACTTAGTAAAATATTATAGAATTTTAAAAAAAAGTTGTGTAGTGATGGAGGATGGTAGAAGATGGAGAAGATGGAAGGGAGAAAGCAAGGAAGAAGAAGGAGAAGAAAATATTTTAAAAAAAATTCAGAATATTTATAAAAAAAAGTCTTTGACACGTTCAAAATTCGTGTAGCACATGTACAATGCTTAGTTAGCAAAAAGTATCAAAATGACACAATGAGACGCGACATGAGTTGTCTTAAATGAACAAAGCTTAATTGAAGTGTCTAAGTAAAAGTTTGTGCCAAGTTTAGGAGGCCACCGATGAGTTACCCCATATATAGGCGTAGGGGTTGCTGATTGTAGCAGTGTGTATGTGTTTAGGACAGTGGGGTGTTGTGGTGTGAGGTGCGTAGTGGAGTTGGGGTAGTGGGGTTGAAAGATGAAGTGAGGTAGTGTGGGCAACTAGGTTATTATTTTTTTAAGCTTAAATATATATATATATATATATATATATATATAATGTAAACCATAATAATAAAGATATTAATTAATTATTTTGAATTAATAAAATATAAGAACAGTCAAATAACTAGTCTAAAAATATACTTAAGAAACACTAGTTTATTTATTAAATCTAAATTAAAAAAATATATATAGTTTTTTGTTATTTTCAAATCTTTTTAAAATAAACTTACTAAAATAAGGAAAAAGTCAAAATATTTAATTTAAATTTTTATAAAATATTTAAGCTCTAAAAATGGTGTAAGACTTTAAGTTTGGTCAAAAATTACGTGTCTACACTTATTACATACCGTCAAACATTATCTAAATAAGTATTATTGCAATTCTCTAAAGTCCAAAATGAAATCAATCATCTTCAAGATATAAAATCTTTGTCCACCGAAAGAAAAAATATAATATGTCAGAAATTAATTTGCTGTTGTTTAGTGATTATAAAGTTTGTGTCTTATTCAATGGTCTTAAATATCGATATCGAATCATGAAAAATACTAAACTAAAATTGAAAGACATTAAAGAGCCAAAAAATACAAACACAGATCAAGTTGTCATATATATTGATATAATCCAAAGTCACCATAAGGTTTAAGAAAACTACAACACAACAAAGCGCTGACAATTACACTAATCACTGTTAAAAAGAAAACCAATGACTAATACTATATTAAGAGGACAAACCAAAATAAATTGAAAATAAAAAAACAAAGTTGTCAGTCTCATTACATACAAAGTCTCTTGCCTCTACAATTTTGTCCATCTTTTAATCATTGCTAATTAAGGTCCATAATAGTATGATGAACTGGTTGAATTAGTTGGAAATTTTTCCAATGCTTGAACAACCTCTCTCATGCCTGGTCTCTTCTGAGGTGTCGGTGATATACAACTATACCCTACTTTCATTAGTGCCAACAATGCATCTTCTTTCCCTTCCACATCAGCACGTATCGCCACATCAGCCAACCGTAACACTTTATTCCTCTCTTCCTCTGCTGATGTGGCAGCACCGATGACCGATGCAGGTCCCATTTCATCCGAGACAATCACCTTTCCAGTTAGCAACTCCAGCAAGACTACCCCGAATGAGAATACATCCCATTTCGGGTTGGGCTTGAGGCTACGAAGCGATTCGGGTGCATGGTAAGGAGATATGCCCAATGCACTTGGACTTGGGGTTGGAGTAGGCCCAGATGTAAAGTCCTGGAAGCTCTCACGGGATGCTGTGGACCTTTTGCTTCCAAAATTACGAGCAGATCCATAGGTCTTATGACTACTGTCTCCTGTTACAAGCCTTTCAATTCCAAAATCACCAATCTTGGGCTCCATATCTGCCCCTAGTAAAATGTTACTGGGCTTCAAGTTGCCGTGGACATGCTTCTTTTCATGAATGTAAGTGAGCCCACGAGCCACACCTTTAGCAATCTTCAGCCGGATTTCCCAGGGTACGTGACATGGCGAAGAACCAGCTTTTCCTGAAACCATGCAAATGTACAAGTTAGAATCGTGTCAGATAGTCAACCAACTGAGCGACTAATATACTACAATACTATCTGTAAAATATACAACATACTATAAATGGTAAATAGGGTGAAGATTCTTTTAACATTATTGGTGCTGTGGGCAAAAGAAATGCATGAATTTGACACAACAAAAGAGCATACTTATGGCCTACAGAGTAATATTTTTTCAAAAAAAGGAAGTCATTTTCCATGCAAGTGACAGTAGAAGAGGGGACGTTTGGCGGTATTTATGAAATTGTGGGGAGCCCATTTAGAAACAGACACGGTTGACTTGCAGTGAGGGAACTACTGCTATTTTCCACATTAAAAACAAACACTAAAGTTTCAACAACTCCACCCCAAGGTCCACCATCTCCTTTACTTCCCGCGCATTTTAGCAGAAATTCATAATATTTTTTCTAATTTGCGCTCAACTTTATACATGTGTGAACTTAATTTGAATGACTTGCTACGTCTTTCTTTTGAATATTAAGCATAACCAAATGTCTTAAAGTACAAACCTACTCCGAACTTTTATATTCTGAAATGTTCGCAATTATTCAAAAGATACTTATTGAAACAAATTAAGAATTAGAGATGATTAGGTACAATGTACACACGAAATGACTAGTCAATTTTATTTCAACCGTAAAAACAACCAATGTGGGAGCAAAATAGTACACAAACAACGCGATTCTACTCGATAAAAAAGTTGATCATACTTAATGTAACGTTTCTAAAACATAAGAAAAGAGGACTTACTGTAACGTGCATTGGCAAGGCTACCATTAGGAACGAAATCGTAGATTACCAATTTCTCTTCAGCACCCCAATAGAAGCCACGAATTTTAACCAAATTTGTGTGCACCAATTTAGCGATTACCTTCACTTGATTCTCGAAATCTTTGAACCGTTCCACACCACTTTCGCCAATTCGTCGCACCGCCAGAGTAGTACCGTCTTCAAGCACAGCCTTGTACATTATACTTGACCCACTAGCTCCCAAAATGTATGCAGATGCTTTTAGTAGTGTTTCTAATTCGAGTTCCCTTTCTCCATCAACCGTTACTAATTCACCTGTTTTCTGCTCTGTAGGCACGTGATTCTGCTGATGATGACCCAATTGGGATTTTTCACTTTCTTCACTTTCTGAATGGGAAGCTTCTGATAATTCGTCGTCATCTCCGTGCCTTTGTTTTTTCAAACAAGTCCATGACCTTAACCAGTTGTATTCTTCTGATGCTGCTGACGATGCCCAGTCAAAATCTTTTGCAGTTTCAGCTTCTTTTTTAATGCTATTTTCTATGTTCCTTTTCTTCTTTTTGGCTCGGTATACGTACATGAAAATCAGTGCTAAAACTCCTACTGCTGCAATATCCCCTGCTATTATGCCTATAATTGTGCCAGTTCTCAACCCATTTTTGCCCTCTTTTGGAGATTCGGCGGCTGGATTTGAGTCTGTGGGTTTCGGAATCGCTGCAATTGCTGGGGAAGAAGTTGGTTCAAGGGAATTTGGCAGAGTTGTTACTGTTGATGGAATTGGGCATAAATTTTTCAGCGGCGCACCACATAATTCCGGATTACCAGAAAAAGCTTTTCTATTTTGGTTGATAAAAATAATTGACTCTGGAATTGCACCACTGAAATTGTTGTAGGAAAGATCTATGGTTGCATTTGGAGGGATTTTGCTGCCAAATTCCGGTGGGATATCTCCAGAAAGTTTATTAAAAGAAGCATTAAAGTAACGGAGATTACTGCCTCCAAAATTAGGAGGCAATGACCCATTAATCAAATTTGAAGACAGATCTAAAACTTGAACTGAATCAAACCCAAAAGGAACAGCACCAAAAAAATAATTATCTTTCAATGAAACAACAGTTAGATTACTAAGCCTAGTAAGATTTGCCGGTAATCTTCCTGTCAAAGCATTACCGGAGAGGTTAAGAAACTGAAGATTATTTAAATGTCCGACAAGTTCAGGCAACTGGCCGGATATTCTGTTGTTAGAAAAATCAAGGCGTTGAAGCTCAGGGGCAATAAAGAGAGTAAGAGGAATAGAGCCATTAATGGAATTATTAGAAAGATCAAGATTTGTAAGATATTGAATCATACCAAGACTAGAAGGAATAGAACCAAGAAGTAGAGAATTAGGAAGAGACAAATTTGTCACTCGAAGATTTGGGTCTGAAGCATTTGGATTTCCACAACCTACCCCTTTCCATGAACATGGTGTATCATCCCAAGAATTCCAGCTCTGCAGAACACTTAAAGGATCACTCAGAATATTGTACTTGAATGTCAGTAACAAAAGTCCATCATTGTTAAGCCCAGAAGCTTGATATTCAAGTAGTAGAAAAAGAAGAAGAACAAGATCAAAGGTTTGGAATTTCATGGTGTCTCTGAATGTTCCCACATCTCTGGTTTTTTTTTAGGAATTGAATAGAAAAAAAGTTAGAAGAACAAGTGTAGATTTATGATAAAAAGGGGACCATGCGAAGGGAAGTTTATAAAATATTGAGAGAAGAAGAAGACACAGCTCATCGAAAACCAACCTTCCTCACCAAAATGCTCTGTTCAGACCATTAATATACTTATCCCAATTTATTGTTGTTTTATAAAATCAACCTGAAAAATAATTATTTTTATCCTATTGTCCTTTTAGTATTGTAATATTTTTGAAATAAAATTAACTTTGAGACGGTTTGGATTAACTTTTAGTTTTTAAGTTATAAGCCTAAAAATTATGAGTTTAACTTATGATTTTTGATTTATTTTTATTAATTTAATTTAAAATTATCTAAACACTTTAAAAGTACTTAAAACACTTAAAATAAGTGCACCCACTCAACTCTAACTTGTTCTAAATATAAAATGCAATTTAATGCAAGAGATAAGAATAAAATACTATTTCATTTCGTTCATTTTTATATCACTCTTTAAATAATAAATTTAATATTTTGAGTATGAAATAAATTTATACACATATGAAGCTTAAAATCTATTATTTCTTCATAAACTAAATATCTTATGTATATATTTTTTAAAATTTAATATAATATGATATTTCAATATCTTTGTAGCTAACTAATGCATTTAATTAAATATTAGATTATTTATCATAACGATTAAGGATCAGCTCTCACTTAGTACAATTTTTTGTTGTATACGGACTTCTAAAATTAACTTACTTCACCATTAATTGTTTTCACCATCTAGTTCTATGTAATTTCCTTTTTCCAAAGCTTACCTATATGCTAACGTTTGCTAACACTTCTTTATTACATTGTATATTCCTGTCCCAAAATACAATGTTTAATACTATAAAGTACTCATAATTGGAAACAAATCCTTAATTAATTAACCTAAATAGGGAATAGCATCTTTCATAGCTAGGTGACACCAAGGTAGAGTTAGATTTTGCAGAACTACTCATATACACATGGACTTTATAAAATGTATCTTCTTATATAAATGTAATTATTATAAACATTATTGCTGTCCTGTTTAACATTTTCCATGTGACCAACAGAGATTTTTTCCTGCAGATTATTTTTCAGTAATTTTAATGCTGGATACAAGTTGTATATTCTGCTTACTTTGGGATTTATTAAAATAAAAAAGATCAGACTATACACCTACTAATAATAGATATAATTAAAAAGGAAAAAAAATTAAAATATGAAGTCATCTGGTGGGGGTGGGTAGTAAATGTGTCTTCATGAAATGTCAATAAAATTATAAAAAAAAAAAAAAAAAAAACTTAAAAGGGACTAAGGGAGTATGGTAGACTTTTTATAACACAATTTTGAATAAATTACAGTAAACTGTTTTTTTTTCAAACATATTTATGAGAAAGGAATGGTTCAACATATTGAAATTCAAATAATAACCTTTAGATCATTGTACTGTTTATTTGAGAGTATTAATTTGTATTTTTATCATGAAATAAACAAAGTACATGATCTATATTATTATGGGATTAATTATGATCGGATTAGTTATGATGGAATAAATTATGATAAGATTATTTTTTATTGAGTGTATGGTGTGTTGTATTAAAAATAATAAATTTTAACAATTTATTTTTTTACAAAAATGTCCTTTATGAATGTAAAAAGTGATGTATAAAAAGGGTTGAAAGAAACATTTTTGTCATTTATTTATTTTATCCCGGGATTACTATACCATCCAAGGAAAAGGATAACTTATCTCGATACCAATTATTAATCCCTGAATAAATTATCTCAATCTTACCAGCCAAACAATAAATTAAGTGGTACTATAATTTAATTCCATAAATATTAGATATTATACTTTACACCAAACAACCCCGAAATAGATTAAACTAAGAAAGTACTTCTAATAAATCTATCATATAGATAGCAATGTGAACTAGTTAAGTCATTATATTAATCAATTGATGAACTATTGGGCACAAGTGGTTAGCAAGTCCAAGTCACATGATATAGATATCAGGAAAGTAGTTTATTTCGAAAAGAGTATTCTTTTTGGTAAATAGTTTTTAAAAAGTTTTTTTTTTTTTTACTTTTGTATTTGACTAATCAATTTTAATACAATATTTTTGCGGTAAGCAATTTTGTGTTTAACAAATTAACTTTTAAAAACTGATCTATAAAAACAACTTCTGGCACTTTCTAAAAACACTAATTTTCTTTCAAAAATTGCTGAAACACCTACTTTTTTAAAAAAGAATACACACTTTTGGCCTACTAAAAACTTAGAACAAACGGATTATAAATTTGTTTCCAATGCAGTTGGGCTGAAATTTGCTTGTTCAATTCAGGTTTTTTTTTTTTCAAACTGCTTTGTAATGCAGTTCATAGTCTATTAGAAACAACTTCTCTATCCTGTAAGAATAAAGTCTGTATATACTATCCTCCTTAGACGTCACTAGTGAAATTATATTGAATATATTATTATTGTAATTAGTTGGGCTGAAATGAATGATAGTGATTGATTAAAATGAAGAAAGAACTCTGGTTAAATTTTGATAAACCCCTTGTACTCTAAGTTGGACATTGTTACCACTTACCAAAAGTTCATGTGTATCGCAAATTTGGTGACAATAGTCCCAACTCCCAACCAAACCACAAATGACGCGTTGTTTTTTGATTTGCTAGAACTAAGCTAGCGTTTGGTCATAGATTTTTAAATATTTTTGGCAAATATTATTTGGGTGAAATTTCACCATGTGTTTTGTCATGATCCGAGCCTACACACTGGACGTGGTCGGCACTCGAGAACTATTGTTGGTCCCCAAGCGAACCCTCATCCTAACTGACTACAAGCAGAAGACTAACTTAAACATACAAAACATAAAACAAAAAAAAATTAATGAAACTTACAAATCTTTAACTCAAATGAATAACTCTGAATAAGAATAGAATATTCGACTAGACAACAATAGGCAACTCAAGTCTTTAATACATTTAGTAAGATAAATCAAACAGACTTCTCAAACTCTACTATCTATCTATGAAGTCTCCAGCTAACAAAGATGAAAGTTGGGACAAGACCCACGACATCCTAACAACTGATATATCTGAAAAGTAAATGAAATCATCCGGAAGCAAGGAGACTCACCATAGCTAACTCGAACTCTATATGGTATCAACGAAGCTCCTGTTGATAATCTTGAATACCTGAATTTACATCATGAAAGGATGCAGGCCAAATGGCTCAGTACATGGAATGTACGAGCATGTAAGGGGAATTCTAAAGCATAACACAAGCTTGAAACATGATAAAAAGGGAAATATACTTACCTCTTCTCAAACTTACTCAACTCAAGGATACTCAAAACTACTCAACTCAGTAATAAAGTTCTCAACTCAGTGAAATGGGGCTCAACTGAACAATAAAGTACTCGACTCAATGAAGCATAGTTCAACTCAAGGTACTCAACTCAAGATACTCAACTCGAAAGACTCAACTCATGATACTCAAGGATAAAGCAATAGTAAAAGATGCAATATATATGGAAAGCTGTAAAACTGTAGATAGCAACTCAATATATTGAAAAATACAATAATACTCAATATGTATATAAAAATACAATATAACTCTATTGGAGTTTCTCTAATCTACAACTACCACTATGAGCCTAAGTGATACAATGTCTTGCCCAAACTGTCTTATACTTTGTCGTCATATAAAACGCCTTAACTAAGTGGATCACTAATCTATGCTAAAAAGTACTAAGGAATCATCTAAAAAGTATGATTCTTTTCTACTCATGATGACTATATGGTTTATGGAGACTTGAGTTATTATGAACTCGCGTCCCTATATCAGTGCTCAATACTACTCCCGAAATGTACTCAGCTCATATGTTTTTAAAACAAAACTCTTTCTTTGGTTTGAGATAATTACTCAAAAGCTAGCTCAAAGGCTCTCTTGGAAATCGATGTTTCCTTTCTTGTTCAAATGTGAAAACATTTTAACTCTTGGGAATACTTAGTTTCCGTATAATCTTTGAAGAAAATGAACTTTACTCTTACTCTTTACTCAACTCAAAGCTTAAGTGTTAAAAATAAGTTAAAACATTTGTAAAAGACTTCTTAAAATATGATTCATGTCGAATTATGGATGTAAACTACTCAATACAAGGTTTTCAATAACCATATATAGAACTCAATACTTGGAACTCAAGAACTTCAATGATACTACGCATTTCAAGAATGCTCAACTCAGAGGGTTCATGCGGAATTATGAGTATGAACTACTCAATTCAAGGACTCAAAGATACTTCTCTTCTCAATATTGTTTAACTTATAGGGTTTATGCGGAATTATGGGCATGAACAATTCAACTCAAGGACTTCATGGATAACATGTAATAGTCTCATGATTAGAAATATAATCACAAAGGGGATTAGGAACTCGATACTCAAGACTTAAAACTTGAAGTTACTATTTCTCTTAAATATACTCAATTTATGGAGTTTATATAGAATTTATGGGCATGAACAACTCGACTCAAGGGTCTAAAGGACATTATGGAACTTAAGTATACGACTCTTCTCATTCTCATACTTACTTCTTCAAAACTTAACTCAAATCGATGATGGATCTCAAAGGATTCACAATTGAACTCAAAAGGCTTCCTTGAACTCTACTCTTAATTCTCTCTTGAATGTGAATTATGAATTCAAGAGTTATGGTTCATGATATGGAGGATATCGTGATGACAAAATAGACTCATGAATGCATAATCCTCACTTTCATACTCACTTGCTCGAGTCTTAAAACAAGTTATTAGAAATTGTAGGAGACTTATCAAAAGGACTCAAAGGGACTTTCTAAAAAATGTTTGAAAGAACTCTCAAAACTTGACTCTTAACTCTACCTTGAATTTGATTTATGAATTCAAGGTTCTAATTTGTAATAGGAAAGATCTCGGGATGTTTAAGAGTGTTTATAGATAGTTAAACATGATAAACGGTTGAAAAATACTGTTTGGGCAACAAGTCCGTGATGCGGAGATGAATTAAAATGCTTGGTCAAAATAATTTTTGAAACAGTGGAGTCCGCGACGTGGAGAGAAAATTTTCACACTTAAGGAAACAGGTCCGTGTCGCGGACTTGGTACCTGTTCCTTGTCCGACTTTTTCTTCCTCGTTTTCTAATCCCAATTCACCTAAATTCGATTATTTTTCTCAATTTCTCTTTAGATTCAGATACCCAATGCATGTACTCAAGAATATAATCAAACACAACTCTAAAATTGACTCGATTTCCTCAAGAACTCATCAATCTCATCTTAACTCAAGAACGAAAGCCAATTTCAAGAACACAATTCAAGAACATTAAACCTTCATCTTTCTAGAATGAATTTAACACTGAAATTAACATGATTGGCGTATGGGTGAACAAACCCAACACTATGGAAGCTTACATACCTCTTAGGGATCAAACCATGGCGAAAATGCGCAACAAAACGACGAACGCCTTGATCCTCTCCTCTTTTCTCCTTTTCTTTTTTCTTCTCTCAAAACCCTAACTTATTTTTATGAAGCGTAAACTAAATCCAAACAATTTTGTCCCCAACTTAATTACCAAAAATGAATTTAATAATTGGGTAGTGAAAAGACCATAATAGCCTTCTAAAATCCGGTTTTGACTTTCTTTATCTAGACAATCTAACTTCGAATGGACATATCTCCCTCATACGAACTCGAAACTGAGCAAACTCGATGGCATTGGAAAGATAATTCAAAATCTTTCCTACGGTATCTCGTATCACACCTAACATTTCTTGAGATAGGATTTATGGTCGTTTGAAGTCGACCCAAAACTCATACTTAGCTTAACTTTATCAAACTTTCCAAATTTGATTATTTCTAATTCTAAATCTTTCTATTTATTTCAAAAAGCTAGGTGTTACATGTTTAGCCATAATATTTGAGAAATATATTTCACCTTTTTAATAAATATGAGTTATACCCAAAAGTTTTAAAAACTATCAAAATTAACCATAGGTTTGTATTACATGGCAAGATAGAAACGCCGACGTAACAAGATTCATGACTTCTACAACAAGTCAATTGGATCTTCGTTGCGGCAAATAACTAGTAGTGTCCATGACATTGGAGCAATGCGGTAGTTTGGAATGAGTGTAGCAAGCATCATTCCATATATCGTGAAATAGACGAAACGCATTACTTTATTACCCTAAGTCGATTGTTCATCATTTTCATCAACAATCATATCATCACTTTCATATTCACCGAATATTTCATCACTGTTTTGGTGTTCACGTAAAAAAATGTGTAATACAACGCAAACAAATGCTATAGATAGTGTTTTTGTAAAGGATAAAATTTTGGTATAGAATTTAAGATTTTTAAAAGTTTCCAAATAATGAGATTTGATCCAAATACTAATTTTTTCTAGTATTTGGAAATTTGGGTTATTTGCCTAAAATATTTACCAAATAATGCCAAATTATATGAATAAATATTATATGCCAAAATTTCACCCAAATTTTACTTGAAAAATCTCTAGCCAAACGGGTCCTTAAATAACACACAATAATAACAACTCATATGAAGTAAAAAAAAATACCTCCAAACAATATTAAAATCCCAACTTCCAAAAAAAGAAATTAATGAGTCTTTCTGAAAGCTGAGTTCGAAAAATGATTATAGTCATTCTGTTACTCTGAATTTTGTCACGGTGGAAAAATAATATGGACCTCTTTGAAACCTTTTGGAATTAGCAAACAATACTTCCTCCGTTCCTTTTTGAACAGTATCGTGCATTTCTAGAGAGTTAATTTAACTAATTTTTAAAGTTAATTTAGATTATATTAATTTAATATTTTAAAATAAATTTTTATATATTGAAAAATTATATGAAAAATAATATACATTGCAATTTTTTTTATATCAATATGATGAAAAAAATATATCTTAATATATTAGTCAAAATTTATATCGTTTCACTATTAAAATGTAATAATATTCGTGAGGATATATGTTGGCTTCATTGGATCAACCCACACTTAAAGACTCTTGAGTTGCTTACCAGCAAAGATTTCTTTGGTCTCTAGTCAACTTCTTAGAACCAAAAATCACCCCAGACATGTACATGTGAGTAGTTTCCAACCTTAATTATTATTTTCCGAGATCTAATCTAATGTTAATCACTAATGGGATTGGAATCCAATAAATTATTTTTATTTAATTTGGCAACTTTTTTTGGTGTTCCTTTGCAATTTCTAAAATGGTTGAGGCAGCTTTATCTACTTTTAATTATAAATCAAGAAAAAAGGGGTAGGGTAACACTAACCCCTCACCCACCATAATTAATTTAGCTAATCTAATCTGTTAAACAAACTTATAATTAATATTGGTGGACCATTCCTTTTATGGTTTGCCTGCATAATTGGTAGCATTACGAAAATATTCAGCGTCCGTAACAAGGAAAAGAAAGAAAGGCAAAAAGAAAGAAAAAAGTTTCTTTTTCTGGATTTGCATATATAATTAAATATGATTACTTTATTCCATTAACGAGACATTGCTCATGCTGGATGTCACATTTTGCAACAAATGGCGGGAAGCACATGTTCTATTAATCGATCTGATACGACGCAAATTTTGCTTAAAGTTAAAAAATCATAACTTATCACTTTTTGGCTTATTTTATCTAAACGCTATAACAGATACGTTTCAAAATATTAAAAATAAGTCAATTCAAACGGGCTTTGTCAAACAGACAAAACTACTGCCCAAGTCCAACTAATTTTCGTACGTAAGACTTTAAGAAACGAAACAAATATTACTAGTGACATCAACTCACGTTCACCATCTTTAATAAGAAATAGTTTTCTCTTTAATTTCCTTAAAGATGGATTAAACAAAAAAAATGTTTTTTTTCTGTTAAAAATGAATGCATAATTTGTAAGCATGAAGATTAGACTATCTAATAATAAAATATATATATATATATATATATATATATATATATATATATATATGTTGGTCATAGTATTTCGAGTATGTAAATCATATTTACAAATCTATACTATGAGTTCCATATATTTTTTGATTTAACATATTTAGAGACATCACAAGACATTTCACCAGATACTGTCCAGTGAAAACTTACAAGATAGCTAAGACATTGGTCCCTTATAGATCACGAGAAGTTAAATAATTGGCTGGCCAAACATGGGCGCAGTATACGTACATAGTCATTGTCCCATAATTTTTTTCTTCATTCAGTGTAAAAGAAAACTCTATATATGTCTTCCTTTGTAACACGTACATATAAGTCGTTGCACACCTCATGTTCATTGCATTGAGATATACAACTTATAATAATTTGATTAATTTTGTATGTTTTTGGTGTTTGTGCATGTGATGTGGTTTCATATATATATAAAGAGAGCATCCCAGAATGAAGGGATGTTGTCTTGGCTCGATTTGAAACAGAGAGAGACCCGTAGGTCCACTGCTTCACTTAGTGCTAAATTTACTTACAAAGTGATCATCATTCACACTTTGACCCTCGAACGGAGGCCGGGGTCGCGTGAACCTGAATTATATATAGAGCTATGATCCAATCAAATTCGAACGAAGAAAATAATATTTGATTACTTTCATGGCTTGATTGTCATATAGAGCTAGGTGATTTGGGTGGGACTATTATTTATTATAACATAAGTTAATTTGCTAACTTTTTAAAGAGTTATATTCTAGATTAATGTATGGGGTGTAAGAATTATTATTAATTATTTCTTACTTATGGCCCTAGTTTACTATCTGTATGCTTATTATTAATTGTATTTTAATTTATGTGATATTGTTTAATTAGATAAAATTATTAAAAATAAAAGAGAAATTTAAAATCACCTGTTTTCTTTCTAATTTTACAAAGTACTAACATATTTTGACAAACTAAAAAGAAGAAAATATGTCACATAGAAAGTACAAAACAGGTCTATAAACGTAAATGAGAATTGAAATATTGACTTTTTCATCTTTTGAACTATAGGTAATAAGTTAGCTTGACAATTCTAGAATTGCTATATATCTATTTGCTTAGGTACCTATATTGACCAGCCAATTTTTCATCACATTGGCTACGAGCCTGCCTTTACGTTAGGTAGCTAGGGTTGACCAAATTTTTTTCTAGAGTCTACGCATGAATTAATTGATACTATTGCGTTGGGACAAAAAAATAGTATGAAATTGAGTTGAAAGTAGGAACTTCTCGCGTTTATTTTTACTTGTCTAGTATTAATTCGACAGATTTTTTAAGATATAGTAATAAATAGAATGACAATTTTAGTACATCACGCTTTAAACATAGTAATAAATAATTTTATGTTTTGGGAATTACATTGGAAAATAAGTATCATTAAAGAAAAGTTAAAGTTGTGTTTTGACTTGAAATTAAACACAATGGAGTTTCAGAGAGTGAAGTTGGAAAAACTCCTCAAAAGTCCAATTTTTTTTCAAACTGTAAAAATCATATTTATTCCAAGTAATTTGAAATTGAAATAATCTTCAAGTTTGGTAACACACACTTGTTTATGAAATAATATCCAAATATAGTATTAAATATTCGAAACAACAAAATATATGAATAAACGGCCTCTTATATTACTCCTGAATGGCAAAATGGTATATCTCCCTTCCATTAATTAATAAAACAGCCCATAAATCTTTTAGATACTCACTAGACAAAAGAACAAACAAAAACATGAAGAAAATAAGAAGGTATCACAAAGTGGAAGCATCATTGAAGAAGATAAGAGTTTAAAGCATAACTTAAGAAACATTTGGAATCTAATTCTTGTATGTTAGCGCAGGAATATTTAGCAGAAATTTGGGATTTAGATTCCACTAAAGATTTACATCAAAATACCCCATGACCAAGGACAAATAATTTCTAAAAATAGGGGAATTTTAGTAGCTCAGTTGTTTGTATATTTGAACTTTCACTTTGTTGGTGAAGGTTTGATTTTCACCTTATAATCTCCTTTCCATTTCCACTTCTCCTATCGCCAATTTATTTTATTTCTTACAAAATATTTTCCATATATAAAACATGACATATTTTGTTGGCATGGCGCTTTTGCTTTTGTTTAGTGGATGTAGAAAAGAGACAAGCACCGCTCTCTAGTATTATTGCAAGATGCTTCATGATAACATAACCTTAAAGTTGGAATTTTCTTTACTTTTGGGATCCTTTACCTTATTATTAGTCTCCATACACATCACTAACTTAGCACATACTTTAGCAAAGAGACTCCACTTTTTATGGGACTCATTTGTACGTATGCTAATTAAAGACTAGTTGTATATTTGTATAGTCCAAAGAAATGTTTTAGTCAAAATCAGCTGTAAATGCACGTGGTTAAGCCTAAAGAAGATGATTAAATTAATTGAAAACTTTCTGATTAGAAAGATGGGAAGAAAATAGAGACTTATGGGATTGAAAATTTATGCTTCGATAATTGGAGTCGACCCCGTTAACTACAAGACATATGTATTTACCATTTACTCTTTTATCTTTTCATCTTTTTGTCTTTCATGTTATAAATTGTTAAACCTAAAAGAAGAAATGTTTTTTTATTCTGGTTTCTTTTGTAAACTTTTTGGATGTGGGAAAGATAAAAGGGGTTGAGGTCTTTAATAATTATTAAAGTTGAAAGCTCACATGTGTAATTTTTGTGGGATGAAGTTACATCTACTATACATATTGACGCTGATAGATTGCCCCACATTACTTGATGATGTTATCTCACTGTATGGCATCGTAGGAATAATTCTTACCTCATCAGTTAATTTTTAATAGGACTAAATTAAGGAACACAAAGAAAGTACACTAGTTATACATTAGAATTTAGATCAATATTGAAATATTTTGATCTATCTTATTTGTTTGTTACTTTTTAGATTATAAATCTCCTTAGCTTAGTGAAAAGTCATGGTTCCGTTCTGAAGTTAAATTGGACACAAAGGTCCATTTCTAAAGAGTATTTGATCGATAATTTCACATTATTGAATAGGATGAAATGTTATCGCCTGATATGATTTCAGACAATTTTTACGTATCTAATCATTTAATATTCATAACATTAATTAGTGAGGCCCAATGTCAATTTTCTTTAACAAATTTCGTTACATGAAAGAATGAGGTCTTTACTTGTCTGGTTAATTATTTGTCCAATAAGTTTGGGAATCTATCTAAGTCTGTTGAAATGATGTGGTCGTCCAATACTAAGTAATTGACAGAGATTAATTTGTCTCAAGTATTGTTCTACTGCATTATATTATTAGTACAACTTTAGTGGAGTAATTATCTGCACATCTTATCTGGAGCTGCAAAAAAAATGGAATCTGAAATTTTTAATTAATTAGTACTACTTGTAAAGGTATCAATTGCAATTACTACTGTCCAACTGTTTGTAGTTACTACTGTAGGGTCTAAATCATAATCCCAAATAGTACACACCTGACACGATAGTAGTTATTCATTTATATGTATAAGCATATTTCTGGGAATAATTTTATTACTATATGGAATTATTTTGATATTTTTGGCCCAAGAAGTTGGAATGCCTTTGATGACTCAAACTCTCAACACATGTTGATGTTACTGGCGCTTTGTGCCAAAATTTGCTAATTATTTTTAGTAGTAATAAATAGTACTCTCATATTTATGGTCGGTACATTATAAAGTTTTTTTCAAAAAAAAATTCTTTTTTGAGTTTAGAATAATATATGCATTATAAAGTGCATATATATGTTACCTAGAAAACACAAATAGACAATGAAAGCAAAAGAAAAAGAAAAAAAGGTTCATGGTTTGGACGAGGTGATGAAAATCATAACATAGGCATTGCCGCTCTTTAATTTTTGACAAGATATAAGTTGAATTTTATTTAATATTTTAGTTTGACTTATTTATTTAACATGAAAAATTCAAGTAAAATATTAAATAATAATTTAATAATATAAATTGCTTTTCATTTTGATGGAGAAAATATTCTTATTTTCTTGTTTTTTTTTATTGGTCTGATATATATAACAAAAAAAATCTTGATGCTCTTTAATTATATTCAAGTGTGTCACTCTCTGACCTCCGTCCTCCTAAAATGCAAATAACTGTTAAGAAAAGTCATCTAGTTAAAGTAAAAAAGACGGCCTCTTCAAATATGAAAAAAAAACAATTATTTCAAAATTAAAATGGATTTAAAAAACTACTAATATTGTTAGTCAAACAATTTGAGAATCAAGAAATGACAGTGCTATACAAGCATGAATTTGACCAGTCCAATTACCGGGGATCGTGCATGACGTTTTCCATACGCCATTGAATCTGAATACCATTATACTCATATTTAAGTTGTCAATTTAGCAATTAAACACACAAAAAGAGGTTACTATTGTAATCAAGTGATTGGCTATTCTTTGACGTAGAATTCAGTTCACTTAGTTTTGTGTACCTAAATATATAAATAATCCTTTACCATATTATTCTATCAATTACCCCATCATGTCATCCTGGAAGAGAATCAAGTAGGGCAAGAAAAGCACTGATTGTGATATAACTTATTATAAGTTGTTCACTAAAACTCATTCGATTATGATATTATACACTCAATTACCTATTAATTTGAGATAATTCGAGTCAAAACTACACAACTTGACCAAAACTCATTTGGGTTTTCAAGCATATACTAACTCAACTACATTCCGAGTTGATTCTGTCTTTCCATATTTAAAATTTAAACTATGTTTAAGATCATCTCTTGTATGTTTGTTATTTGTGATGCCAGCTGAGTTGGTTAGCTGTGGAGAATGTCTTTGGACCGAGGCCCAATTTCCAAAACAAGCAAAATGTACAGATATGATTTGAGTAAATTTTAGATTTAGCAAACATAAAAATCATATTTGTATGTTATATAGTTATAGTTTATATAATTGCGCTTCATAGCAAACATTATGTATGTTATGATTATTAATTTGTATATTTCGGTGTACATATACATAAAAAATATGCATTTGGGTCTATTTGTATATTTCGATATACAAATGGGATGGCAAAAAACATGAAATGTTAGCTGCAAATTACAAATAAAAGAAATTATAGCTATAACATTTAATTTGAATTAATAGTTTGCTATTTCATACAATTTTCCCTTTGGCCCAAATAAAAAAAAAGACAGCCCAATCAATAATCTTGAAGCAACATACGAATAACAATTTGGGCTTCTATGGCCCAATCCAGAAAGACTAGTTGATTACTTTGGATTGAAAAATACCCATTGGGCTCACCATTAATATTTAAGAACCCCACGGGGAAACTCAAAATTGTCAAAGCTCTTGTACCCAATTGTAACATTAATGCAACAATATAGTATGGTGAACAATAATATTACACAGGAAATACCTATTATAATGTTTTTTATAAAATTATGTACGATTAATACACAATTTAATTTTGATTTATAAGTTTGTATCACTAATACATGTAGGTTTTTTCCGTATTATGGTGGTCCCTGTTATATTTTTACCTTGCGAATACTTGATATATCATATGTTAGAATTTATGTATGATATATCTGAAAACAAAAATAAAAATAAAAAATTGGATTTCAGACAAGATTCCACTAACTTTGGATTTGAGAAAGAGAGAGAACAGAGGAAAACAGTGAAAACCAATAATTAGCATGGCATGCTCTTATCACGAGTCATTCTAATAACTAATTAATTATATTTCACCAAACAATATTTCATAAATAAACCATAATCATCCTAAAAATAAGAAGCAACATGTATACTAGTGGGCTATGACCTGTTATCTCATCTCTGGATTAACATCAAATTCTTTAATGATCACAACTATAAGTTATAACTAACACCAATTAGGGCATTCGTGGTACGTCCTTATCTTCACTTAGTTGTCCCTTTCTCTTTAATTAGTTTATGAAACGTGAAAGAAGAAAGATAACCAACTTTTATTTACTTTTTAACTTTAAACTAAGGGCGGAGTTACAGGCTTGTGAAGTTTATTCGAATCTTTTTTTTAAAATAATATGTTTTTCTAAAAAAAAGGATATTACATAATAAGATTTTTGTATATAAATAGCGTATATTGAATTATTTTTTTGAGTTTTCTTTTATATATTTTTTTAATAATTTTTTTATTAAGCCACTGATACCACCAAAACCTAATTTTAATTTTTAACATAATATTGTAGCCATACATGCTAGGGGACAGGTACGGCCCACAAGGCCCATAGTTTGAATTCTGTAGCCAAACATTAATTAGGTGAATTACCATTTTTGTCACTTTTTGCTTTATTCTTTCATTTCTTAACAAAAAGAGAACAAAGATTTGTTGATTAGTGCATATCGATTCGAGCTAACAGTTTGATTATAATTATTCTAGGGTGTTTTGTTTCTTCACTAACTCCTCTTAGTGTAATTGATTCTTTGTTTTATTTTTATTTTTTCCAACTACTAAAAATGGTGGTGCTCTAGACTCTAGATTCGTATTAAACTATATTCGGTTTTGCATTTTAATTTATAAAGTAAGATGATGTTTCTTTAAATTATTTTATCCATAACCAAAGATATGGATAAGTGTTGTAAAAGACTATTTAAGCATTTACTTTTAAAAAAATTACTCAGGTTGGATATCAAATTGAGTTCTGTAATTAATTTGAGAAAGATGAAGAAATTAGAGGCGTCAAATGACGGATTAAAATGAGCGAAGATAATAAATAAACATGGTACTGTTCCGTTCAAAAAATTACTTAGTTTGAAATAGACTAAAATGTGATTTCTAATTCAATTTGTTCAAATTTTACTAATTGAACATTTGTTTGTTCTTTTAGTTTATGCTTTTTCGTATCTAATGACATTACTTTTTAAATTATTATCATGACTATATAACATATCAAAGAACATGTTTTTGAATATATTTTGACTAAATGGATTGAAATAGGTGAAGTTATAATTGGTTTAGCTAATAAATAAACGTATTTAACAAGTTATTTTTTCATGGACAAATTTTAAGAACCAAAGAACTCATCCTTAGAAACAAAGCTCCAATAATTATATACAACAGTTAACAAGAAGTTAGATTTTTGTATATATAACAAGAATTTCTGGAGATTACTTTTTTATTTACATGATTATTGAAATTAAGAATTCAGGCATTTCATACATGATGTTAGGTAATGCCAACATTGTTAACCTACAACAAGCCCCGCGAGAAATTGGATGATCGATCGGAGTCTTGATCGAACTTGACGCTTGTTTGGTAGAGTTAGTTAAGAAATAAAATTGTGACTTTGATATCAACTATTCCTTTTGTTCCTAATTACTTGTCACGCTTTTTCTTTTTTAGTTGTCCCTAATTAATTGTCCATTTTGACAAATCAAGAAAGGATAATTTTTTTTTACCTATTATATCCTCAATTAATTATTTTGAAAAATGTAGAACTTCTTGAAACTCTTAAGTTTTTAATTCATTTACTTCATAATTAATAGGGTAAAATGGTAAACTCACTATGTCAATCATTAATTTCTTAATAAGTATGTCAATTCAAAAATAAATAAGTAATTAATAACAGAAGGAGTGTAACTTTTGACATGATAAATAAGTGTTTGATCGTAACACATGAAAAACTAATTAATTATACAAGAAACCTACATACTTGGAACTCATTGTTTGGATGAGGATATGGTAGGACCCCACATGATTAATTACTTGTTACTTGTCATTTATAAGCTTTAGTTTTGTGGCTCCGTTTTAATGATCATCTTGAAAAAGTGAAAAAGACTATTCATTATTCGAGAAATAAATAGGACAAAATTGGAGAAAGCTCTGGAAGAAAAAAAAGTGCACTTGAATTTGTACGCAATGTTTATCTGACTTTGATCAATAATATCTTAATATCTTAAATGTTCACTTAACAAAGTCTTTTAATAGAAAAGTGCTAAACGATCAAAAAATTAAAAAATTATAATATTTTTTAAATTTTAAAATAAATTGATTTTTTTTCTATTTTTTAGTTAAAAGGTATTAAAATTAAAATGATAAAAATATTTAAAAAGATAAAATAACATATATAAAATATTATTATGATCAAATTTTCTGGTCAAAAAGTTTTCTCCTTTTTAATAAATAAAAGTAAGAAACTGAAAATCAAATTTATTTTTAAAAGTACAATTTAAATTCGACCAATCAATTTAAAATAGAAAACGTACAATTATATGAACTTAAACATTTATCATACAAAAAAAAAAAAAACATAAGATGTTTGCCAGCCCACACAACCAAACCTATCTTTCATAGAGTCAAAAGTAAATTTGCCGTCCATTTATTATCAGTTGGTCGAAAGTCGAAACCAATGGCCCAAAATCAAAATCCAGTGTTAGCTAATTTGATTGATTTATGAATAAAAAGTACTTAAAGTTATAGAATTGATTGGATTGTACATAAGTTTCATTTATAGTAAGTAAAAATCGTTACTTAAGTTTTTTCAAATTTAATAATCTACATATGTTTAAAAATTGATATCCAAAAATTGTAACTACTTATTATGGCATAACGTGGCCTAAATAATCAAACATTAGATAGATCAAATGAATTAGTGTTTCGTTCAGACCACTTTAAAAAGTTAAAAGGAATAATATAAGTAAAAGAGGAAGGCTACAAGTGATTTCACTTGTTAATTAAAGAAAGTTAAATGGCATAACGTGGCCTAAATAATCTAACATTAGATAGATCAAATGAATTAGTATTTCGTTCAGACCACTTTAAAAAGTTAAAAGGAATAATATAAGTAAAAGAGGAAGCTTACAAGTGATTTCACTTGTTAATTAAAGAAAGTTAAATGTAAAAGAAGCAAAGAGACTGGATACTTTGTACACATCAATTTTTCCACCTAATTAAAAAAAAAAAAAAAAACATACAGTAAAAAGGTAGTATTCGTTTTCAACTACCTAACAATCGAACTTTCAATAATTTAACGAAGTGAATTACATCAATTATTAGTTTCTCTCTCATTCCTATTTCCTACTCTCTCTCCCAATAATATCTAGGGTGTATTTGGTACGATAGGTAATGTTTTTCGTGATTTTTTTAATAAAAAAATAATTATTATTTTCTGATATTTGAAAAGGAAATAAATAAATAAATAAATAAAATAAGTTTTAAAGCTTTTATATATATCAATAGGTGAGTGGGCAGGGGATCGGAGATTATGGAGTGTTGAGACTTGAGAACGTAAGTTGGAGACTATAAACAAAGAATGCCATTTAAATTATTATTTTTTTATTTTTAGAAAAGAATAATTTTTCAATTATAAGAATCTTATTTTTTAGAGATAATAATTTCTATTATACACACCCTTGGGGTTAAAAGGATAAAGTCATATAATAAGGGAGATGAATAAAAATTAATACCTAAGGACTAGTTAGTTCTTCCTACCACTCTATTAAATATGTGAAGAAAAGGGCAAATAATTATTCTTTAGAATTAGAAATGAAAAAATAGAAAGAAATAAAACTGCTAAAAGGGAGGTGGAATTATTGAAGATAAGGA
Organism: Solanum bulbocastanum; assembly: GCA_037074985.1. Taxonomy (NCBI): domain Eukaryota; kingdom Viridiplantae; phylum Streptophyta; class Magnoliopsida; order Solanales; family Solanaceae; genus Solanum; species Solanum bulbocastanum. Next base: position 36,065,939 of record CM073598.1, on the reverse strand, counting down.
AGAAGATCTATGTTGGGGTCCATAGGAATATTGAATTTAAATATAGCAAAACTATATAGTACTGTTTATATTTTTTCAATAAATGTGACACTTTCATGCATTCATGTTCCTTATGAAGTGAATTCAATTTTTAGAACACAAATGGATGCAACATTTACAGTTGAGGTTGGACTTGTTTTGTCAAAATAGGGTAAAAACAGATTGATGACCTTTAACCTAACACTTCATTATATTGGGCTCCACCTTCTTTGACTATGAGGCCCATTTATATATTGTTTGGCTGTGGGTTCCTCTCTATACTTTTTCCTCTTTTCGGCTCTTCTTATCTGCATTTCATTTGGCTTGTGTTTGCTTCTATTTTCATAATTTCTAAAAAATAACTGCGTTAATTAGGATTCTAATTCTAACACTTGAAAAGGTGTTGACATAAAAAGTGGATTTAACTAATAAGAAATGAGCTCTTCTTAATTAGCTCTAACCAATCATGTCAAAAAGAAAATTCTATGATAAATAAATATTACTTACAGTGGCGGAATCAAAAGATTTACTGAGTGATGCTAAAATATATACATAAAAAAAGGAGATGCATGTAAAAATTTTTAAAGGAAGTTAACATATAATATTTATATAGAAAATTAAAATTTTAATCTAGCTAAATACTATACTTTTTCGACGAAGGGGATGTTGGTGGATCGGCCATTGCTAACTTAAATGAATTTTATTCATTTTATTTGTTAGAAGAAAATTAAAATTCATAAACTTTGAAAATATGATAGATTACCTTTTATAACATAATAAAATTATAATTAATAAAATAAAAATTATTTAAAATCTTGATATAAATAAGTTAAATTTTTATTAATTAACAAGAATATATTAACTTTGAGTTTGTTGCTTAGATGCCATCAGCGAGTTCTTTACTTGATATACCAAGGAGGCCAAATTAAAGTCACTTATAAAAATCTTAATAAAGTTGGAAGGAGAAAAAGACAAGCAACATCAGCTATTTTTATAATTTTAATAGTAAAAGTTAGTTCCTGATATGATGATAAACTAAATCAATCATTGGATCTTATTGGAGCGGTTAAGGTGAAAGGTTTGAGAAGACGAAACCTACATTGATGATAAGAGCATAAAGCTTGATTAGAGAAGAAGAATCAAATTCTGCATTCGGAATTAATTGTGTATAATGGTAGTTTAGAATGGTATTTATACAACTGGATGAGAAAATTATCTAAAATCCTAACTAACTAAAGAGAAAAACAACTACCACGTGATTTGATAGCTAACTAACTAATTCTAGCAGACTCGATCAATTAATTGATATGACGTCTACACTAAATTAACTAATTCTAAAAGTATACACACTTAATCTCAATACCCCCTCAAGTTGGAGGAGAAGTAATCGAAGCCAACTTGTCCAAAAAAGTAGAATGCTTAATCCCAGTAAGTGCTTCGGTAAGGATATTAGCTAACTAAGCAGTAGTGTTAATATGAAGCAATGTAATGACCCTCTCTTGAAGCTTAGTCCTCACAAAATGGCAATTCACTTCAATGTGCTTTGTACATTCATGGAATACAGGGTTTCTTGCAATGTGAATGGTTGCTTGGCTTTCACAATGTACAGGGAATAGTCCATTCTGAGGTACAGGCTGTTCCTCAAATAATCTTTGCAACCAAGTCAGTACTCCCACTACCTCTCTCAAAGACCTATACTCTACTTCAGTTGAGGAAAGGGAGATTATTTGGAATGGAGTCTGTCTCGAAGGAATCTCATCTCTCTTCCAATTATTCAGAAAGTATAATGTCAGTAGCTAGTCCTTTTCGTGCTCTTCCAATTGCATGAGATGCAACAACCAATTACGTTCAATCAGCCTCTGGCTTCTGTTGAATGAATAGAGGGTTTGGCAGCACCCCCCCTCAAGGCACGATTCCGACAAAGAATTTCTTAAAAGAGAAAAAACATTCATGTTTTCTCTCCCTGATTTGCATTTCTTGCTTCTTGTACTTCCATATAACAGAACTATCTCCCAACAACACAATATAACCACTAACAGACTTCCTCGAGTCAAGGCAGGCAGCCCAATCAGAGTCACAGTAGGCTTGTACTCCAAAATTAGCAGATGAGGACATAAAAACACCTAGAGTAGGAACCTTCTTGAGATACCTTAGCATGCGAAAAACAGAATGTAAATAAGGCTCCCTAGGATCCTGCATGTATTGACTAAGAAATTACACACCACAGGCAAGTTCAAGTCTGGTGTTTGTAAGAAAGTTCAGCTTGCCAACTAATTTTCTATAGTAAGTAAGATCATCCATGATTTTTCCTTCATGTGATCTTTGCTTAACATTTGGGTCAAAGGGAGATGATAAAGGAGTTATGTGATCACAATTGAATTCCTTGAGGAGGTCTACCACAAATTTCATTTGAGAAATCATAATCCCATCATCTTTGTACAAAACTTTCAGTCCCAAAAAGTAATGCAGTCTACCAAGATCTTTGATTTTAAACTGACTGTCAAGGAACCTTTCAAGCTCACCAATTTCAGCACTGTCTGTTCTTGTAAGTAGGATTCATCAACATAAACACCTAGGAAGACAGTAGATGCACCTCTTTTTCTGTAAAACAAAGAGTAGTCATGGATGGAATGAATATAGCCTCTTGTGTGAAGTGCTTCAGTCAATTTCACATACCATTGTCTGCTAACCTGTTTTATATCATATAATGATTGTTAAGTCTACAGACTAGACCTTTATGAGGGGTGGTCAGGCTTGGTGGCATATACATATACACTCTCTCATGTAGATCTCCATGGAGAAAAGCATTATTAACATCAAGTTGATATATATTCCATAGTTTTTTTGCAGTAGTGGCAATGAGTGCCCTCATAGTTGTCATCTTGACAACATGTGAAAATGTCTCTGTATAATTTATGCCATGCTGTTGAGTATATCCCTTTACCACCAACTTAGCTTTATACATTTCTATGCTTTCATCTGCCTTGTGTATGACTTTATAAACCCACCTGCAGCCAATAAACTTCTTACCCTTTGGCAGAGTTGTGAGAGTCCAAGTATTATTGTCATACAGGGCAAGGAACTTTTGTGTCATAGCCCTTTGCCATGCAGGATCGACAGATGCTTTCTTAAATGAGTTAGGTTCACAATTATGAAAAACATTCATTATAAAAGACTGACTGTCAAGATTTTAAAACAACAAGAGAAATATGATGTCTAAGGGTAAAAAGGGCACTAAGGGATGAAGATTATGGTGTGATTGATGTACCTGAGGATGGTATTGTGTGAACATAATCAGACAAATATGTAGGTACTTTATATGTTCTTTGGGATTTCTAAGGGGTGGTATGAAGAGTGTATTAACAGGTGAAGTATGGTCATCAGCTGGTACATCAATGGGCATATCAAAAGGTATATTATTATTATCTAGTTGATCTTGATCACAGTGCACAACAGGGGAAGAACTATCATTAAAAGACATGGGATAGTCATGTAGGGTCACAGAATAAAAAGGGAATGATGGAAAATGAATAGTATCCTTAGTCATGGCAAAAGGAAAAATGATTTCATGAAAGATGACATCCCTTGAGATATGGATTTTCTGAGTTGACAGATTTAAGACGTTGTATCCCTTTGTAGCATAGGGATATCCAACAAACACATGTGGTATAGCCTTAGGTTCAATTTGATTCTGAGAGGCTTTGAAATAGTAGTGTAGCAAAGACACCCAAAACTCTTTAAATGTGAGTATGAGGGTTGATGATTATATAAAATATCATAGGGGAATTTATTGTGGAGAGGGAAAGAAGGGAATCTATTAATGAGGTATGTAGAGGTAAGTATGCATTTACCCCAGTATTTCACTAGGAGTTTTGATTGAAAAATGAGAGCTCTTGCTGTTTCAAGAATGTATTTATGCTTTCTTTCCATCACCCCATTTTGTTGTGGGGTATAGGGACAAGATTTTTGGTGAATAATCCCTTGTTCTGGAAAAACATAATTGATTCATTGTTAGTGAATTCTAGTCCATTATCTGATCTAATTGTTTTAATGGTGGTTTTGAACTGGTTCTCAACCGTGAGGACAAAGGCTTAGATGATATGTATGGCACTACTTTTACTGCTAAAAATATGTGTCCAAGTGGACTTGCTAAAATCATCTACGAAAGTAATGAAGTATCTAAAATTGTTATAAGTTGTTGTTTGGTAGGGACCCTAGAGATCAACATGTAGTAGTTTAAAAATGTTGGTGGTAGTGTGAGATTTTGGTGGAAAATGTAACTTTGATTGCCTAGCCATTGGGTATATAGGGCAAAAGAAAAGTTGTTTTAGTGAGAAAGTTACAAGTGTAAATGATATGCCTTTCATTTTTACAAAGGAAACATGACCAAGTCTATAGTGCCACAGTAAATCCAAGCTATCAGTAGGACAAGAATTGAAAGATTTGCCAGCAACATTATCTTTATTACTAACAAGAGAGGAACTGGTTACATTTGAGTGAGAAGTACATGAAAGAGGAACACATTGAATCTTATTACTAGATAAAGAAAAACATGAAGTAGAATGTTGTTGTTGTTGATCATTGTGGCAAGTCTTTAGTAAACAATCTGAGCAAAGGAAGTAGAAACCATTATGTACTTTACCAATCTCCAGAGGCTTCTTTAGTTAAGGGGTCTGCAATAGACAAGAAGTGTTAGAAAAAGAGACAATATATTTGAGATGATTTACTAGAGAATTGATGGAGATTAAATTGTATTTGAAAGAAGAGGCATAAAGTACAACAGATAAAGTGATCTTGGGGGTAAGATGCGCACTGCCAACCTTTGTAACTTTGACTCTATATCTATTTGGTAATCTGACTAACAGAGGGACAGGGTAGAAGGATCATGTTCACAAGGTGATTTTTGTTAAAAGTCATATGGTAGGATGCTCCTGAGTCTAATATCCATAAATTAGTCCTTGTTTTGAAACATTCACATGAGAGTTTAATAAAATCAAAAGAGGAAAAACAAGCAAAGAAACCTGCAAAGTTCACATCGCCACATGTTCCATCATTTTGATCTACCACAGAGTTAGAGTCGTGGAACTGGTTCAACAAATGGGCAACTTGGTCATATTGTTCCTTGGTGATACTGATATTTTCATTTTCTTGAGCATCACTATGAAAATCTGATTCCCTTTTTAGTCCACCAACAGCTCCATCACATGATAATCTTACAGAATTTGCTGCTCCACTTTTTTTCTTAATATTATGCCTTTGATTTGAGTAAGTATTGTGGGCCTAATTTCTAGAATTGTACTAATCATGATTATGAGCTTTCTGATGCTGGTTTGTACCTTAATTGTTTGAGGATTAGGAATTGAAAGAATTTGGAGGCGTGCCACCAGATGGGTAACTATGTAACCTGTAGCATTTTTCTTTAATGTGACCCGACCTTCTACAGAATTCACAAAAAGGTCTGCATCTAGGTGTTGTGTTTGGAACAGAATAGTTTGTTTGAAAATTTTTTCCTCCTGAACCTGATGAACTTGCAATGAGGGAACTACTTTCGGCAAACATTTGGTTGTAGTTGGGCTTGAATTCCCTCTGTTTCTCCTCTTGTACTAACAAAGCTAAAGCTTGTGCCATAGATGGTAGGGGATTCATCATCAAAATACTTCCCCTTATTGTGGTATACACCACATTCAAACCCCTGAAAAAGTAAATCAGACGTCTATCTTGTTCTGCATTATGAATATTAGCCTTAGCTCCATATACACATACACAATTGTACTGACTTAAAACGCATAAATTATTCAGCTCTTCCTAAAGCTTCTTCATGCGACTATAACATGTAGTGATATCGAGAATACCTTGATTAAGATCATTGATTTCCTTCTGAGTTTGATATAATTTTGCTTTATTTGTTTGATCGTAACGATCCTCCAGTTTTGTCCAAAGTTCCAGAGCATCATTGACATATTCAACTCTATCTACAATAGCTCGACCTAGAGAATTGAGAATCTAAGAGGTAACCATATCGTCACACCTTACCCATTGACGATAAGTGGAATGATTTGCATCTGGTCTCTTACACTCGCTATTGATGAAGACTAACTTGTTCTTCACAGTCAAAGATTGCAACACAATACGATGCCAAGAATGAAATCCAGTGCCATTAAAAGGAATAGGTACAAGTACTGCACCAAGATTATCTGAGGGACGAATGTAAAAATGACTTCATGTATCAATTTCAGATGAGGTAGTGCTAGCTGAACCAGTGCTCGTAGATGTGAGATCTACAATTTCTAATCAGAAGAAAAGTCGAAAAGAATTGGAGAAAAGAGAAGATTTGATGTAGAAATTAAAGACGACGAGAAAGAGGAAGAACAAAGTGTCCTCGCTCTGATACCATGTTAAGATGAGAGGTTTGAGAAGACGAAACCTCCATTGATGATGAGAGCATAAAGCTTGATTAGAGAAGAAGAATCAAATTTTGCATTCTGAATTAATTGTGTACAATGGTGGTTCAGACTGGTATTTCTACAACTGAATGAGAAAAATATCCAAAGTTCTAACTAACTGAAAATAAAACAACTACCACGTGATTTGATAGATAACTAACTAATTCTAATAGACTCGATCAATTAATTAATATGACGTCTACACTAAGTTAACTAATTCTAAATGTATACACACTTAATCTCAATAGGAGGTTTATTATTTTAATAGTAAAAGTTATTAGAACTTAGTCCATTCAAAGTTGTCTCCATTTTCTAAAAATACTCCGCTTATAAATAGACTATAATTTTTTAAACTATCTATATCTGTGGTTAGAAAAATAAAGATTTTTTGTGAATCAATTTGAAATTTATGTTATAAATTATAATTTTTTTCATTTAGAAAAATACGCTATGAAAAATAGATCTTGACCATATCGTTACTATCAAATTTATTTATATCTATATATATAAATAAATAATAAATATTGATTTTTCTCTTTACTCCCTCATTAATTTTCTTCATGTATTAATTTTTTTTATATTTAGAATCTTCTAAATAAAACATTGACTATATCATTACTATCATATATGTAATACTCCATTGAACACAAAGAAAAATGCAAATAAAGAGGACTATTCCACTTGCCCGGCTTGCAAATAAATTAAGTATTTTTCATCAAAATAGATGTAATCAGAATTTTTATGACCAATCATCAAATAAAAATAATACATATATTATGCAACTTTCCATGGTTAATGCTCTACAGCTCTAAATTGTAGCTTGTACCAAAAACAAAGGTAACAATTATCAGATGCAAATTCTTTAAGATGGGAAGTTATAATAAGGACAAAATGTTTATATGTTTTATAGTATTATTATTTTATTGGAAATATCTTTTTTGTTAGAAAATTTGATCAGAATGATATTTTATTTATCTTATTTTACTTTTTAAAATATTTTTATCCTTCTAATTTTAATACATTTTAACTAAAAAATAAAAAAAAATTTATTTTATTTTAAAATAAAAAAATATTATAATTTTTTAATTATATAACCAATTTTTCTGCCCATTTAGCACTTCCCTGTTTTAATCATTCATGTCATGACATTAAGGAAACTGTCCCATGACTTTTAATACTGTTGATATGGATTAGGTCGAATAATTAAGAAAGTTCAATAAATACAAAGTCATAATGGCCACACAAAAAAAGGTTTTCGAAGTTGAAGATTAATTATAAATTGACGAATTAAATGCTTCTAACTTTATTTGATCTATCTTGGGAAAAGAGATGGTGCTAGTTTTGATCGATGCCATCATCAAAGCTACTGTTTCTACTGTCTAATCAATCAACCTAAACTATCAATCTACTGTTACTATTCTCTAATTAAAGATCAACCAAAAGTATACTCAATATCATTTTGATACTGTATAAAAAAAATTAAAAAATACAAAATATTAACACCCTTTTAACTTATCAATATATGTTAGACATTTCGAATTTCAACATATATATTTTAGGATGAATCCATCACTGGTCCTTTAAAATTGAAATTAAATTTTTACTTAGACATCTTAAGTGAGCTTTACTTATTTTAGATATCTTATATAGATTTTCGTTATATTATTTTGACACTTATTGCTTAGCTGACATAGTGAGTGTGATGCACACACTTACTGCACGTGAAAACCTTATTTCATTAAAAAAATAAAAAAAAAAATTCTCTTCTCCATTTTCTAGCTACCATTTCCTAAACTTAATTTTTTTCTATAGTAAAATAGATTTACTGATGCCACAAATAAAAAAGTAAATTTCAGCCCACAAAATTTCCTAAATATTTAAATTTCAATGTTACGAAATAATAATCGTATTTCTTTTTCACGTATTTGAATCATTTGTACGTATGAGAATTTCAAAAAAAAAAAAAATCTTCCATAAGAAGAAAAAATTATACTTTTATAAAATAATTTTTTCATAGCAACTAATTTTTTTTTAAAAGTGTTTCTTGAAAATTTGATATGGGTGGAAAAGGGGTTGAGGTTGGGGTGGGTGGGGGTGGAGAGGACGATCTGGTGGCTGGTGGGGTGGAGGAGCGGTTGGGGTTGGGTGGATGGGGTGGAGAGGAAGATCTGGCGGACTGTGGAGGAGCGATTGGGGTGGGTGGGGGTGGAGATGAAGTTCTGGTGGCTGGTGGAGTGGAGGCAGTGGCGGAGCCAGAAAATTTAACAAAGGGTTCAAAATCTGAAAAATAAACACACGAATTAGTGAAAGTGGGTTCGACATCTATTATACATATTTAAAAAATAATTTTAATCATATATAAATAATAATTTTAATCATGTATAAATAGCAAAATTTTTCGCTTAGAGAGGTCGGATGACCTCCTCATTATATGCTGCCTCCGCCCCTGGGTGGAGGAGCAGTTGGGGTTGGGGTGAGTGAGAGTGGACAAGACGACTGGGTTGCGTGGGGTAAAGAAGACGACTGGGTTGGGCATGGGATGATGTTTTTTTCTTTAAAAAAAATTATTGTTAGTTAAAAATGCACATGTCATCAAATCTGTGGCCATTTTTTTATCTACTCAAAAGGCACTATTTGAAATTTATATTTATATATATACCACTTGTCTTTGTTTGATTCGTCGCTTTGATACGTCACCAACGAGTTTATTATACACTTGTATATTTTGATGACTGTAAAAAAAATGTCAAAATGACACAACGAGACTGTACATAAGGTGTCTAAAATGAAAAAAACCCAATTATGGTGTCTAAATAAAATTTATTGTCAACTTTAAGAGGTCACCGATGAGTTCAACCTATATTTTAATTAATCACCTAAATACACCAAATAAAAAACTTTTGTACGTGTTTTGAAGCATCGGTCACTACATAAATACATTTATCACCTAAGAATACATATAATTGCTTTATAATAATCATGAAGTTTAACGCCTTATTAGATTTTTGATGTATTTAATTAAAGGTAAAGAAGGTGACATAGTTTAAATTGTTGATTTATTTATGTAATACATGTTTGGAGCCTGCACATAAACTTTTTCAAAATCCAAATCAAAAAAATCCGGTAGAAACACATGCATGCACTCAGGGGCGGATCTACAGTATCGAAAGGGGGTTCGGATGAACCCATTGATTTTTTTTGTAGATTTTATATATATTAAAATATCAAATATAAAATACATATAAATTTACTGCGAACCCACAAGCATAGTGAGGCGAGTAGCCGAGTGATCTTAGTGTTAATTTCTAACATATGTAGGTTTATATAATAAACTTTTTTTTAAAAAAAAAAGAAAATTGGTAAATTAAAAAAGTGTTTTTGGATTAATTTCTAACCTAAAGATAATAACATAGGTTTACATATTTATTTTTATTTTTTTAAAGAAAAAAACAGAAAATTAGTAAATGAAAATAAACAAAAAAATAGTGTTTGTGTTCTACTCTAAAACAATATCTAACTATTGATTTCTACTCAGACACTCAAAAAACTTTAACCCAAATTTATTTTCAAAAGTTAGGGTTCTAATTTTTATTGTTAATATGTACTCTCGCCTCTTCTTTTTCAAATTTTTTTCTTATTTGTTTTCTTTTACACTATTTGATTATCTATTCAAAAATTAATTTTTAATATTTGATTCTAAGGTTATCCCACATATTGATAATTGAGTATGTTAAATAGTTGTTGTGTACTTTTCAAAATTTTAACTTTTGAAGGCAATAATGGTTCGAGGTCGTAGTGAAACTAGTAAAATATATGTTTTAGGTGTCAAAATATTAATAGTGAATCTAAAATTTTAATCTCACTTAGAACAATATTGAAGATTATAGTAATAATGTTCAAAATTTATTTTTAAAAAATTATTCATTTTTTTAAATAATATTTTAGAACTTTAAAATAAATTACTCAAATCTTTATATTATTAAATAAAGTTTTTACAATAACAATATCTAAGGTAATATTTTCAAGCACGATTAACATCTCATTAACAAAATTTGCGTTTTGTAATTTTTTATATCGTTGTCCTTTATAAAATTTAGAACCCATAGGCCTGAAATCTTGGCTCCGCCTCTGCACACATCAAAAATGATTTTTAGTGACAGTTAATTAACGACAGTAGCTCAATTATCACTTAATATGCAATTTTTAGCGGCAATTAACACTCTTTATATATGTCCCCAAAGTCTTTAGTGACATTGGATCTAATGACACTTCACTAATGTCAGTAAAGACTTTACACTATTTCTTTATATGTCTATTTATTATCGCTAAAAATTATTTTTGTTATAGTGATGCATAATTATGTGTTTAGATCCCCAATCAAAACAAATATTAATTTGAACCTACAAGTAAAAAATATTACTCAGCAAGTTAAAAGGAGTACATACTTTCACTTTCTATGTTACAAATTACACTTTTAATATATTAGATAACGTAATGGTGTAAAATTATTTAATATGTGCAAACTAAGTAGTTTTCTCCCTTTTAACTAGCTACTTCATGTAACTGTCATTGTAATGTTGATGCTTCTGCTTCACTACACTTGCTATATTAATTCAACTCTTTATTGCTTTATCTTTTTTGCTTTGCCTAATTGTGACGTTATTATGGAGATTAAGTAAAGAGTGAACCCATTATTTTGTCTCATACAGACTATTCATGTCATTATATATATCGGAAGACACCTGTTATTATTGATTGTGATTTTTTCAGACCATGCAATATAAATATAGTACTAATTCTTTCCCTACCTGGAAACCGTATATTTGGTATTATGTCATTTTTCTTGTACCAAAATTATCAGATGCCAATAATACTGACAATTATTTATCGGGACCAATGTTTTCTTTTAAATAAACAAACAACAAAGTTCATTATATAAGTGCACTTTCTGAAGAAAGAAAAAAAAGAACAAGAAAAGAAGATTAATTCCACTTGATCTAGAAGAATGTATTAGGGCAAAGTCTTACATCAACGGTTTTAAAGATGAATGTATTAGGGCAAAGTCTTACATCAACGGTTTTAAAGATGAGTGGTTGAGAGCTAACTTTTTGAATTTAGTCAGACTCAAGTCTCATATATAACAGGGTTAGAGTAAATATACAATTTGTGATATGATATAATAATTTTAATTTCCTTATCACATATTTATCTTAGAAACTTCAAAAAGTAAAATTCGGATCATTTTCATATATAGATTTTGATAATAAATTCAGAGATTGATCGGAACAAAAATACAACTTAATTACTCATCTTAATTAGACGGGATGAGACTAAGTTTTGTATTACGTACTTACATGAAAAAATTTCTATAATACCTTATATTATACAATTGTGTGAATAATCATGCAGGCTTGCATGTATATGAGTAGTATAGGCTAGAAGATTAATTAATTCGATTTAGTAACATATAATTATTGCATAATATTCCTTTTTATAATAATCCAGCTATTGCAATCTAGACTGAGAATGAATGATCATTATTTATAGAAAAAATGGTCAAATGAGTCCCCAACCTATTATTGAATTTTCAACTATACACTTATAAATTTTACGGGGATCCTATTACCCTTGAATTATTTAAAATCAAAATTATTATCTCCCAAAATATTTATGTGGCAAAGTGAGTGTATAAAAAAAATATATATCATCATTAATTTTAATTTATGAGATTTAAAGATATAAATGTTTGAAAGTAAGGCACAGCGAATATATTTTAGAAATTTACTTACCTGAATAATATATAACACTTACGACTTTGTTGAAAGTTAGAACACATAAACTTACTATAAAACTTAATATAAGAAATCTTTCTAAATGAGAACAAATATTTTCCAGTAAATCCGTAGTTGTGACTTCAATTGTGATCTGTCGAACTCGTTCAAATACTTGAGTGGACAAGTTTTGTGGCAAAACTTATTTTTTTTTTTCTAAGTCAGGGAAGAACCCTATCCATAGGCACGTTCTTTTTTTTTTTTTTTGTCAGAATTCTATGTTTAAATGCATGATTAATGTATAAATTTATCTGCATAAAAGATACAAGTATTGCAGAAAAAGTGGTGTCCCAATGGAGAACTTTCTTTTTCATAAATTGGCATCACCAGTGCACCATTTTAATTATTTTTTAAAAAAAGAAAAGAAAAGCAATATAATTAATTAAATATACAGAGATAAAAAAGAAGATATTTATTTCATCAATTATTAATAAACACTACTGATTTTAGTATCTGTAATTTTTAATTAATTAAAATATGTACTTCTTATTATTTCTTTTAGTTGTAAATAATTATTATAGTAATTTTTTGATAATTACTACTTATGATAGATTTTGAAACGTTCCTCTCAATCATATACAACATGTGTAACGTGTCCATACAACTGCCGGCCAAACCGACACGCACTAGTTACAGTTTATTTATGCACGTGCTCCTAATATTTTTCTTCCCTTGTACTATTGTTAACCATTAAAGGGGTTAAAAAAAATCGAAGTAGTTTCAATTTCTAATTTTATATTAAGGAGGTTTAAAATTAATATCTAAACATAAAAATTTTTTAAAAAATATCTTAAATGTAGGACGTAATTTTTTGCCGAAAGGGTTCGAACCCCTCGGCGGTCCCTGATTGCAAATGCAATTACGTACAGTCAAACCTATAATAAATTACTTCAAGATTTTCACTCATAGTATTGCAAATGCAATTACCTACAGTCAAACTTGGAAAAATAGTAATTGCACCGGAGGCCACTATTTAAGTTATAGCCACATTTTGAAGTATTTAACTTTTAGCCTCAAATGAGCAACTTTTGACAGAACTAGAGTTTGTTTTCTTCTTCCTCCTCAATTTTTTAAAAATATTTCTAAGATCAAATCTTGGCAGAAACTATCAAACAGAAGGAAGACAAACTCTGGCATCGAAAATTCGACATATTTCCCTTTTAAATATTTAAGTTTGAAGTTAGATTTGAAATTTTAACTTCAAGCTTCTACGCTTGAGATGACTAAATATTAAGTATTTTTAAAAACAATTTCACTTGTGCTAAATAACATTTGTGAAGGGGCTATCGAGAAAAAAAACTTATAATAGTTCCTTATTTTTGGGTTAAATTAAACTGTCATGCTTGGACTTTTTCATGGAGCACTAATTCCCCTCAATATTTTTAGTATTAGTGTATTTTTAGTCCGCCTTCAAACTTCTGAATTTTTTTGGACATTCATCTCGTCAAATTTCACATGCAACAGTACTATCTTTCCATGCAAACATCATTTGTCAACAATAAATTGATATAGTTCAAAAAACGAAAGTAAATTCTTGATTTAGTTGCAAAATAGCTTATAATCCACAAGTGACTACGTTTCAAGATATAGGAAAAAATGTTAGGATTTCTTTTTAAAGATGCAAACAACAACAACAATAGAAAATTTACAACATGGACGAAAATCTGTCTCTTAAATTGTCCTAATCATAGAATTGTAAATAGTTGTATAAACAATAAAATAGTGGAGTTCTGCTTTAACTAAAGATATAGACGCTTGCTGCAACAAAAAAACATACAGTATTCTAGTAAGTAGTAAGATACCATTATTAATCTCTTTTTGACGGTTGCAAAATTAATATTTTCACCAAAAAACTCGAAATGGAAAAGTAAATACGTCAAAAAATTAAAAAAATTCAATACATATACATCTACAATAGACATACATAAAACATTATTTTGACTTTATATGTATAATATAATTTTTATCAAAGGAAATTCCGAAGAACTGTTTGCACCGACCTAAATCTGTGCCTGCATGCAGTTTCTTCAACTAAAATAACTAATATTATCAATAACAAATACAAACATCTAACAATAAAAATATACTCCTACATAAAGAAAAATAAACAGACCGACTTTTTCAATGATCCTGAATAGTTGTCTATAGATATACTATAAACGATCATTTGGTTAGGAATAATTTATCTTAGAGTTAATTAATTTATTTCATAATATATACGACGATAACGTATCTCATCCTTATAGTATAAGTGGTGAAATAAATAATTTAAAGATTACCTAATATTTAAATCAGTGGCAGATCCAGGATTTTAAGACCGTGGTGCTCCTTTAGCCATCAATTACGAAGTATAAATGCACAAATTTAACACTTGTCTTAAGAATGACAATCATATTTAAATATAATAGCAAAAAAAGTCAATAAAAAACTACAATAAAAATTATTTCGGATAAAGAGAAAAAGAAGAAGGAAAAGTTTTCTTAATAAAATTTTGTTCAGAAAATGTTAGTAAAAGGGCATAAAAGGAAAAAAGAACAATCAACAAAGAGAGAAAAATAAAATAAAATAGAAAGAGGATTGTTGGATTTGAAACTAAAATTTATGTGTAAAGAGGGAATCACACCCAGGAATAAAAGGAAGCTAACAGCCTTGAACGGTCACTTGTAACCACTGTGTCAACCAAGCCATTTGATACGTGGGTGCTCGGCTTTAATTTTTATATGTTATCTCTTAATTTTATATAAATATATATAATTCAATACGAGGTTAATGGATGCTCAAACACTCGAAAGGAATTATGTAGGTCCGCCCCTACTTCACATCAAATGTAAAATAAATTATAATATTCTACATTTAATTTCAGAAGTAATTTATACCTCATACCTCATCTGCCAACGGTTTTGCATTCTGATGCAAATTTAGAACTAATTATATTTATAGTATATACTATAGTGTATATATACGTGGCCTTACTTCCATTTTGCCCAAGAAAGGTCCTTGATCCTTCTCTTTCACGTGAGCTGCGTGAACCCAATTTACTAAACGACAAAACGGTTGGAATAAACAAGTACAATTTTCCTAAATTACTCTGTTAACCTCGACTTTTACGCTATATTTAGATAAGAATGTGAGGTTAGATATGTTAATTTATACTCATAACAATGAAGATTCCATTTTTCTGCTGCTACAGAGGATGCAACATGCACGTGTGTCTCCTTTTACAAGGTCTGTCACACGTGATTAAGTTCCCCTATTTCCACATGAGGGCAATGGTTTTTTTATTTTTTGGCTTTCACTCTACAAAATTTGAATCATACGTATGGTAGGGCTTATTCGAGATTAACTTTTGGTTTTCATCACATTTACAGCTCAATTTCAAAAATTTTGATTAAGAATAAAATAATTCTATCACTATATCGTAACCCATGTTAGCAGGGTAAGTAACGGTTTTTATTACACTGGTTTGGGGGAGGAAAAATACCCGGTTTAAAGAAAAGTAATGAAGATGATCGGATAGGAAGTTACGGTTTGTTGCCATGTGGCATATGGTAACGGTTACGAAAGACGTTACAAAAGTACGATTTCCCATACTAGACTACTTTTTCTTTTTGTTGCTTTCCGACACTACTTTTCCGTTTTTCCATTTAAACTCCCCATAAAAGTTGTTTGTCGCCAATAGGCCCCCATTTAGAAAGAGTAATTCCAATCGGAGATGGTAATGGCCAGAAAATTTGATCAGAAAATTAAAAAGATTATAATATTTTTTTTATTTTAAAAACTGATCTTTTTTCTATCTTTAAGTTAAAAAAGTTAAAATAATATAGAAAAACTATTATTCTGATCAAATTCTGACCAAATTTTTTGGCAAAAAAGATTTTTTTAATTTCACCTTTTATTTGTTACTCTCTCCGTTACTTTTATTTTATTCGTTCATTATTTTAAATTAATTTTTTATTTATGTATTAATAAAAATAATTAATTTTTCATACTTAGAACTAGCAATAATTAAATACTCTTTAAATTATTTAAAGATCTAATACTTCTAAACAACAATCAATATGAGTATAATGAAAAAAAATTCATATTAATTATTCTTTTAAATGTACAAAAGAAAAGTGAATAAAAGCAAGTATTGAAATGAGTCAAGTGTCCCATTTCTTAGTGAGCGGTGATTTTAACTTAAAAACGTCCTTTAAAAAAAGTTACTTAGTCCTATAAAATATAAGTATTTTATTAATTTACTTTTAATTAGATATTTTTCAAGAAAAAAACTTTTTAATAGTTTATTAGTTATGTAAAAGTCTATTCATTTATTTTGAAATGAAAAGAACAACATTTTTTAAGTGCAAACAAAAGTATACATATGAGTAATTTTTATCAACAAAGTTTCTATTATAATTTGATTAAAATAGTAAAAATAAAAGTTTATATATAGTTTGATCAAATTTAATAAATGAAGTCTAAATTTATCTAGATATATTTAAACCTTTTCGTATTTGCAAAAGACATTAATGAGAACATTGAGGATGCTCATCCAAAAAATAAAATAAAGTTTAGTTAACGAATGAATTGATTGCCTACCCGATACTAGAACCATATTTGAAATGGCACCTAAGTCCAAGGTTTCATTTTCGCTGGAATATGTTTTCAGATTTTATTTAGGAAACATTTTGAACCGTGTGGAAATAGAATTAATTTTTTATTTTTTGTTTTAAAATTAGTTTAATTATAAAATTTTATAGTTGATTTGGAGTTGGACTTCAGAATGAAACGACGCTACAAATTTGTTTTATAACGGTATTTTTATGTATCCTAAAAACACATTATCTTGTTTCATTTGCAAAAAAATAGACAGACATGTAATTTTCTTTTTAGTTTTAACTTCATAAATTTCATATAATATGACATATATGAAATCTGAAAGGCCAAACGCAACTTAATGTTTATGGATAATTATAAGCAAGCCAAAAGATTTTCTTCATCAAATGGAGGTGGAGAGAAAAGAATATGACCTTTGAATCTATTACTACTCTCAAAGCCACCTTAATAGAGGTGAGAACTAAGCAATTAATCTAATCATGTAAGAGACTCGACACTTTGTACACTTAAAGCTAACATCAAATAATCAATGAGTGTTACGATAATATTTGTTTAAAATGAAATATTGAGCCAAATTCAACAATAAAAAATATGTGAGGATTATTCAAAATCATATAACCTAAAGACATGTTGGAGACAAACATGTGTTTAACTCAATATTGACAGTATAATTAGATAGAGACTCAACAGAAAATAAAAATAAACCCTATTTCAATATACAATAAAGAATATAATTTTAACATAACAAATTCAAAAATTACTTTATGAGGTAAAAATTATCGACAACTTGGATCGTAGAACTCAATGTTGCAAATAAAATCCTAGAGTCATATACAATATTTTTTTTTCTAAAATAAAATTTTGGAAATTTAGTTATAGAAGAAGATAATGGGAAAAGGAGAGTACAAACCCAACAGTCATGCCAAACAGCTGGGCATTAGGTAGTAGGTACGACGTACGAGTAACAGAAACGGATACGCAGATCTTTTCCATTTATTAATTTGCTCTCTGTCCCCAACCCCCGCTCGCTGCCTTGTATTTATTTACAGAGGATTTTTTTTCCCATATTAATTAATTATTTTTACGGTGCATATGAAATCATTAGTTAAATTATTATTTTCTATTTTATTAAAATACTTTTTGAAAATTTTTCAATCAAATACAAATACTTTCAAAAAGAATTTACGGCAAGGATAATTTAGGAAAAAATTATGCTTTTTTAATTTAGTAAGTGAATAACTTATATAATATGACAATTTTGAATATAATTATCAACTAATATAAGACGAAGAGAGTAATTATATTCCGTTCGAGTATTGACACTAAAATTTAGGGGGCTCTATAATTGAGTAGTCATTTAAATAAAAGGAAAGTGGATGAGAAGGGAAGGAAGGTCCGTAGGAAAGTGAGTAGCGTTTTTTGGGATGCGTGTAGGAGAGCGTGGGTTACCTGATCCGTACAGGTAAGCTTTATGCGGAAACCACGGTTTCATACACTTCGATAAACCAACTACTATTACTAATATAATATTTTCTGCTCCCTTCTGTCTCAAAATTATTCTTACTTTCGTTTACAAAGTAATTTAAAGGCTGCAAAAATCTTTTGGATCATAATTCGTTCAATTTGACTCACTTAATATCAATAATTTTAATATATTATTATTACCATTTGAATTTCGACTCAAGCAAATAAAAAAAAGAAGTTACAAATCTATAGATAAATCTTAGAAGATATAAATAGATTGTAATTCATACGCACTCTGTACTTAATTACTTGTCCATTTTTTTTTAGTCATTCCTAATTACTTGTCTATTTTAACAAATTAAGAAAAAATTGTTTTTTACCTATTATATCCTCAATTAATTACTATGAAAAAGGTAGAACATTTTGAAAATCTTAAGTTTTTAATTCATTCACTTTATATTTAATAAGAGTCTCTGTTTTTCAAAAATTAAAACATATATGCCCTTCACTATAAAATAATAACAAATATGCAACTTAGTATTAGTATAATTATGTTTCAAAGTTAAAACTCTACTCTCCTTTCTTAAATGTTTGTTTAACAAAAAGAGTTGTTTGTACACTCTTTTGAAAATATATTTCTACTAGTGTAATGTGTTGGTATAAATAAATTGAGACTATTTTTTAAATTGTCAAAGTCATAATTTTTTATTTTACAAGTATATATTAATCAAAATTGAGCAAAATATTATTATCAATTTACCATTCTTGAAGATATCAAAATCGAACTTTAAATAATCAAATCATATCAATTTAATTGATATGATAATAATATAATAGTTAAAAGAATCAAACATCAAAATTACAATACAATATCCTATCATGCTAACGCCTACCCCTAGTAAAGTACCGTAGTTTCATAGAGTTTCTTTTACACGCAAATTAAATTAATTATAATTAGAACAAAATATTTCCTCCTTCAAATTCATTATAGTGGAGGTTGATTCAACATGAGATTTATTGTCCTTTTATCAATTTTGTGAGTTTAAATTCGTCATGTCCATTTATATTGGTTAAAATAATTATTGTGAAACTAAATTACTGTAATATGTAAGAAAATAGAACATTTAAACAATTTTTTTTATTGATAGATGAAAAATAAAATGAAGGAGAGGCACTGACTGATGAACGGGTTATAGCAGGTGATGGTTGTGATACGCGTTGAGACAAAAGCCGTTGGAGCTGCAATTAGAAATGATGGGATGTATGGTGTATATTCAAAGAAGTTAAAGGACTTAAAAAATAATATAAATAAAGAAGACAGGCTGGACTGACAGGATTGTAGTAATGATTCTCCTTCCGATTCGGCGACCGAACTTGTCGTTTTGTGCCAGGTCATCACGTCCGTGCGGCCGTTTCATTTTCAGGAGGTTACAAATAAATAAAAAAGAAAAAAAGGAGTGGGTAGATAAATATCCCATCCCCATAAAATAAAAATAATAAAGTTTTATGCTCTCCAGCCTGTCAACTGCTTTCCTTTCAGTCAAAGCTGATGGCCTCTTCTCTCGTCTTTCTTTCTCCTTTCAATCATCTCCTCAACCGTTACCCTAATCTCTCTCTTCCACTCAAACCCCATACTTAATTAATCTTAAATTTAACTAATACTCATCATTTCAGTTACAACTTTACTTCCTTTATTTCTTTTTCTTCAATAATTACTCCTATGCACTTAACTAATACATCTATCAGATTATTTAATATTTTTTTATTTCTCCTAGTTGAGAATGCGTTACATTTATAAGTTATGTTTTGTTTTTTCTTTTAGAACGAAACAAAATTTCTTTAGGTACGTATGTGAATGGAAAATGAAAATTTTAAAAAAGAAGAGTAATGCACACGTAGCTTATTATAGGAAAAAAAAAAAAGGAAAAGAAAGAGGAGGAACAGTCTTGCTAAAACTGAAAACAGGAGCCTACACCACTCCATCTGTTATTGTGTAAATCAGTGTATCTTTCTTTAATGACGCGTGTCCCGTTTACAGCTGTATTCCATCTCTTATAATCAACCGCTTGCCCTATCTTCTCCTTTTTTATTTTAAATATTAATCGGTGCCCATAACGCTTACAACTCCTTTTCACTCACCGGCTTAACCGGTCATCCCTTTTTCCCCTTATATTACCTTCTTCTCCTCTCTTCCATATATAAATCTCCTCTTCTTCACGTTTCCTCTTCTAAAAAATATAGAGAGAAAAACCCCCAAAAAAAAAAAATGGCAAGTTCTAAGAGAGATATGGATCGGGTTAAAGGTCCATGGAGTCCTGAAGAAGATGAGCTTTTACAGCAACTTGTTCAGAAACATGGCCCTAGAAATTGGTCTCTAATAAGCAAATCGATTCCGGGGAGATCCGGCAAATCTTGCCGGTTGCGGTGGTGTAATCAGTTATCTCCACAGGTGGAGCATCGGGCTTTTACGCCTGAAGAAGATGAGACTATTATTCGGGCCCATGCCCGATTCGGTAACAAATGGGCTACTATTGCCCGACTTCTTAATGGGCGGACTGATAACGCTATTAAGAATCACTGGAACTCTACCTTGAAGAGGAAGTGTTCATCGCTTAGTGCCGATGAAGGGAACGAACTCGCCGATCAAATATTTGAAAATCAGCAGCCGCCGTTGAAGAGATCTGTTAGTGCCGGATCCGCTATGCCGGTTTCGAGTTTTCATTTCAGTCCGGGTAGCCCGTCGGGTTCGGATAGTGATTCGAGTCTTCATGTTACGTCGTCGTCTCAATCTCATGTGTTTAAGCCTGTTGCTAGAACCGGCGGCGTATTCCCGCCGTCGATTGATGTCTCATCTCCGCCTGTTGATCCTCCCACCTCTCTAAGCCTTTCGCTTCCTGGTGTTGACTTGGCTGAGTTCTCTAATCGTTCGGCCGATTCGACTCAGTCGAAAAATCCTTTTCGGTTGCTGCTTCCACCGATGCAGATTCCTCCACCGCCACCGCCACCGCCACCTCCACCTCCGCCGCAGGCAACGATGGTGCCGTTCGAAAGAGTTTCTACAATTCAACAGTCTCTTCAGAACCCTGATTTTGGGCAGAACGCAGGAGAACAGCCAGACAAGGTATTTGTGCCGTTTAGCCAGGAGTTGTTAGGGGTGGTGCAGGAGATGATAAAGACGGAGGTGAGGAACTATATGATGGGTGTTGAACAAAAGCATCAGTTTCAGCAGCAGCATTATCAACAACAACCGCAGCAGTTTCAGCAACAAAACCATCAATTGCCAAGTGGTTTAGGGCTTGGATTGTGTATGCAACAAGCTTCTGATGGATTCAGGGATAGAGCTGCTAATCGCATGGGACTAAGCAAATTCGATTAGTGAAACGGAGAAAGAAACTGCCTTTGTTTCATTCTCTCTTTGTTTTTAGGGCACATGTTGTTAGCTCTTTAAGTATCAACTGTGGAATCGTCAAAAGAAGAAAATAGTTTTCGGTGGAGTATTGTACAGGGCGAGGGAGAGATTATAAAACCATGTTCCATTGATGGCAGAAATGCAAAGGCAGGGACTAATAAGAAAAAAAAAATAGTAAAAGATGTATTAAAAAAAAAAGACGTTTTGTTAATTTATATGCAGGCAGATTTAGGAACCAAGAAAAACTTAGCTTAAAAGTAAATATGTTTTGAGAAATCATCTACCGCCAAGGCAAATGAAGCAAAGTTATTACCTTTATTATTTTCTGAAGTAATTTATCTTTTTCCCTATTCAAATTTTGGGTGTTATAATTTGACCTGAAAGTTTGAAAACCTGAATTGGAGAGGTACGGAATGTTGTATGCACCAAAAAATTAGTTCAACTCTATTTTTTAACCAATAAAAGGATTAAGTTGATCATTCTTTCTTCGTTTTTAGTTCCGTGTAATATGTGAACACTAGAAAAGTCGTTCGGTTCAACTGCATAATTATAACTGAAATTGAACATTTGACCATGTTATTCGGATAGACAGATAAGACCAGAAATCCGTTTTAAGGAAAACTTGTTGTACGCAAGACGAGAAATATCGTGTGAGATATATGGTTGTTCCCTAATGTCCTGCATTAAAATGCTATACTGGTTACTTCAACAGGCCACTTATTTACAGTAAAATTTCAATACAGCCCTTATATAATGGAAAGTTCAGACCAGAAACATGGGACAGGAATATACACATGACTTAATTGGGCTTCAAGCCTCAACCAGACGATCTACTTGATGAGGCAATTCAACATGCTAGGTGCAGTGTTCTTCACATCTTGAATCCTCGCTTTGTTCGACAAGAAGAAACTATTCTTCATTCCGTCGCAACTGGGAGGTGAGCAGCTAAAGGGCAAGTCAATAATCACAAATGCGCTGCCTGGATGGTGCTAGGTACTGTGCCATGCCTCAAAAACATAACTAGAGAACGCATTCTATCAATGATTTGTGAAATATCCTCCCTCCATGACCATGTTGGAGGGTTTAGCGCACGTACGGAATTGAGACAAACAAGAAGTGTGCCACCTTCATGCAAGAGCACCTGCAATGTGGACATACCAGCTTAGATGAATTTACTAAGGTAGCACCCCAAGCTAGGGAGGAAAACAGTCTCATTTTCCATAGCAGCAAGTCTGCGGAAGACTCTTAATCCTAACTATTCTTTGTCCAAGAACAACATGAATTGGACCATTAGATGTAAGAAAATTTTCACAATAGGTAAACTTGTGTTGCACCTAATAGCTGCTCATAGACTAACAGTAGCAAGCTGGGCAGATATACTGATTGATTGAAACAAGATGGATAAATTTAAGGTGAGAAATATCTGGAATAGAGTCATACCGTCAACCAGAGTGGTAGGAACCCCATAACTGATGTAAGAGATGCCAAAATAATGCTACACAAAGCAAGTACTACATTTTGCTTGATCTGTAAGAATAGGGGCCGAGTATCAGTTGCAAAAAGAAAAGATACATGTTGATTACAGAGAAGGAAAAGGAAATACCAAGGATGTTGTTTGGCGAGATTTTGCAACACAAAATGGGACACCAGAAATATTGTCTTGCAACAACAGTACATCAGCAACAGCTATGGCAGCGGCACTAGATCGCTCAGCCAGTACAATACCAACAGTAGCTGCAGCAAGTGCTGGGGCATCATTGATGCCGTCACCTACCATTATAAGGCCTCCTACTCAAAAGTATAGTAATTGGTTAGCTAGGATGGAGGGGACACATGTATTACTGTGAAAAGTTCTAGTTGATTAGCATCTAGTCAAGTTTCCACCCAATACATCCACATTTCTGGGACCCTAAAGTTGAGAAAAATGAGAATTATGACTAGGATTATCCTATTTGTGACTTCTCCTGGTTGCCATGAACAGAATAACTCGGAAAGTATGTATCATTTAATCCAGTTTCACCCGTGATGTTTTAAAAATATACATAAGCTGTACGGCTTAAAAATAGGCAAGTGATACCTCATTGCATGGAACCACCAGACACACAGATAGTTCCTGGTTCATAGAACATATATCAACTTTTAAGAAGCAGTCAGCCACAGCTGCCCAATCTATGTATTAATTTAATCTGATAAGTTTCTGATAAGTTGTTAGTTAGCATGAGTACTAACATGTGAATTAAATATGAACATGAACTAGGTAAGTGAAAAAGGTGTGGTTCCCAAATAACTTTTTTGTTTAGAATTTAGAAATTTAAATGGGTCTGAAAAACATGAAACAAGGACCTCTCCTTGCCAGCTTTTGTGACTCACCTGTATCCCTTGAGATGCTTGTAACATGATAAAGTTTATCCTCTGGCTTTAGGCTGCAGTTAACTTCTGTGATGCCCACTGTTTTAGCAACTCTCCTTGCACTTGCCTCATGGTCACCAGTTAACATTATGACACGAAGTTTAGCTTGATTCTGCAATGTCTGTACGACATCTAGAACTCCAGGTCGAGGTTTATCCTCAAAGTGAAAAAGAGTTACCTGGTACCAACACAAAGTCAGCAAAATAAGCACACTAGGCATTGAGAGAGAAGCTTGAGGGAAATTTCTAACAAGAGAAGTATTGGATATTTCTACATAAAAACTATTGAAATCCAGTAAGCCGACATTTGATTTGATTGCAAAGACGTCTCATTTCCCAATTATTAGGGAAATGTTGTTTCATTATTTAGAAGCCTTGATATCTTAATGCTTAAAAGTTAAACAGGTTAGCTTCTGGCTCCAACACATAGATTTTTATATATTTTCCAAAGGGCGGGTCACCGATGGATTTCTTGGTTATCAAAAAAATATATATATATATTTTCCACTTTTTGATTCAGCTGCTTTCTTCCATTTTATGATTTTTCTCATACTGATTTCCAATTTTGTATAAGAAATCTAGGAAATACAACAAGTTAAATAAGAAGTATCGAGTAGGAGACGAGTATGAGAAAAGTGCTAATGGTAGACAAGTTGACATGGGAGATGTGTATCAAAGGTAGAGCCAGGATTTGATGTCTCTGGATTCGGGATTCTGGTTCTTTTAAGTTACTGGGTTCTAAATTGATAAATTGTACATATCCAAGACAAACAAAGTTTGGACCAAAGTTACAGGTTCGAGCGAACCCTTAACCAACACATTGGCTCCGTCCCTGTGGGTTATCCACTCAACTCAGGCCAGTCTTTGGGTGCTTAGCCTGTGCTTCATGGAGTCAATCTCTCCTTTGGTTCCACTAGGCTATATGGGATATTGCTGGAATTGTTTTACTGCTTCATTCTTTTGTCATGCGATCATTCAAATGCACAACCATATTTACTCCAGAAAGTGCACAAAAATGGAAATCAGGATCGAGTATACTTAACATAGCAAGCATGATTAATACAAGCAAGAAAATCCTTTACTCTTACAAGAAGTGTATTTAATAGTTTTTCCAATTCAATTTTATGTGCGTTATTGAGTTGCTGCTGTTCAGTTTTTATCTTCTGAGAGTTTTTCATTCCAAGGTAATTTACAACTACTTGCTGTAAATTTCAGGGTGTATTTGAGAGAAATTTGTGGTCAAAAAGATATATTAAGCCCAAAGACACCTTTCCACAAAATTTAAGTCCAACGTTTGTTCCATCTATATAAATGGGATAAACTAGTGTAGAATTCATCACTATAAGCTACAGAATCACAACCCAACAAATACATGTGTCACGCCAACTGTCCTTTTAAAATTAACATGCTAAGGATCAGTTTGATTCTGACAAATGAATGGTAATATCAAATCATCATGTAATGGTATGAAGTACAAGTAGCTTATTGCATCCAATTAAAAGAAACTGATAAAATGAAAACCCTCAAAAGCTAATGTAGATTTCTGAATTCTTAATACTCATAAGTAACAACTGACCTTTTGATTATTAACCGAGAGAGCAGCACGGACAAAATCAACTCCATGAGATGACGTGCTTACTGCCTCCTCAACTCTTCTTGATTCATCTTCAGAGTCGCAAAGTGAGGTGATGTATTCCACAGAACCAAGAAAAGCTTTCCATGGTTTACCACCTCCTAGTCGTGGCTACAGGACAGATACAGGAAACAATTAAGTTTTTTTAAATTGAATAAAGTAATAGCAACTTTTAAGTTAAGAAGAAAAGCTAGGCACAGATAAAAAGAAAGGAGTGTGACCTTCTCAAAAAGAATTGCAGAATGCAGATAACAGAAATATGAAATATCAATAGGCCCATGTGATGTTCATCTATATTGTTTGCTTAAAGTTTCGAACAATTACCGAAACGAAAAAAGAAATGAATGGAGAAAATTAGAATTAATAGTGAGCAGATACGAAAAAGAATACCTCAAAGCTCGATAATGTTGCAATTATGCCTCTACCAGGTAAATTCTCAAAACTTTCAACTGAAATTGAAGGAAGGTCTTTGCCTGTGCTATGATCTACAACAGCTCTGCATGAATGAAGAAGCAAAGAGGATTAGACTCACTAAAAGGTAACACTACATAATTGTAACATTAGAAAGGTGTAGGCGAGCATTGAAGATTCATGTATACAGAGATATATCAAACAAATAAACAGATAAATGAGATCACGAATAAATAAATATATAGAGGCTTATCATTCATAACACCTTCCAATTGGGTGAGTTGTACCCCTCTCCATTGCAGCTGCAACAGCAAGTGCTTCTTTCTCACAACTGGGGTTACAACAAGAAGCAAATCCTTTTCCAACACTCTTAGCATGTCCATGTATTGGTTCAATTGCTTTGCACATGAACTCCCCTGTTGTCAATGTACCAGTTTTGTCAAATGCAATACTATGGCATGAAGCCAAGGCATCAAGCACCTGTCCACCTTTAAGCAATATGCCCTAAAAAGAAAATTCACCGCATCACAACCTGTGAACAGAAATGGCTGAGCCTGAAACAACATATGATAATATCACTCTGCTCAGATCCTGGTAATAACATTTATAATAATGAAAATATTATGAGAATTATACAGGTTACCATAATACGAACAATATTTAGAAATGATGCTGCTCAGAACTGCCAGTAACATTTATAATAGTATATGATGAGTAAAATTCAAACATACTGCATGACTATGATGAGGTATTACACAAGTTTGCCATAATTAGGAAAATATTGAAAGAAAGACAGGTGAAAAGGATTTGACACCACAAGGTTAATTAGTAGACTCTCTTCCAATTTGGAAAGATACCCTTTTTGCACAAGAACTGATGGCAGTTGCGTAAGCCAATGGCGCCACAGCTAATGCACAAGGTGATGCAGCTACCATGAGGCCCAATGCTCGGTAAATTGATCCTCTGCAAGCTGGAAAAAAGAAAGAAAAGAAAACACCAGGTGACCAATCGGTACAGAGATAATATGATGAAATGGATACATCCATATAGAAACATCCTGCTTACAAATCATACAAATAAGTCGGTACAGAGATAATATGATGAAATGGATACATCCATATAGAAACATCCTGCTTACAAATCATACAAATAAGTTCTACTTGATAGTAGGTAACAGTTCTTTTAACCCATTTAACACCTAAAACATATGTACCAAAATCCCTTCTTCTTCATTGGAATGTCTGTCTAGTAATGCAAGAACGACTGATGCAGATGGCAACAACTAAAACAAATAAAGAAGTATATGCAAAATAAAACTTCTAAAAGTACCTGTAGTACTAAAGAAAGGCCATTTGAAAAGGAATGGACCAAGAAAAGCAACTGCTAGAGATAATAACACAACTGCTTTACTGTACTGCTCGCCAAACTTATCAAGCCATCTTTGGAGTCTTGGTTTACTTAGCTGAGCCTCTTCTGTCAGCTGCACAATCCTGCTAAGCATGGACTCTTTCCATGTCTTCTTTGCCTATAAAAAAAATAAAGGTCACAGGACAGATGGGAAGAAATAGATGTCTGGAATACAAGTTCATCAGACAGATGTCACAACCTTCATTATGGAATTTCTCCGAGGGAAGATAGCAAACACCATTTTTTATCTGAATACTCCACAACTGAAATTATCCCTAAATGTTGTAAAATAAGTTATTAGCAGTAGAACCCTGGTACCCTACCTCTCTTACATTATCTTGCAATGATTTTTCCAAAACTAACCACCCACATAGCCAAAAAGTGTTCAAGGCTTATTGTTTAGTAATGCATAAGTTATTACAGACGTCAAACTACTTTTCAGAAATTAACTAACAAGGCAAACTAGTTTCTATATCACAGGCACAAGATAAAGGAACTACTCTTCTTCTTCTTCTTCTTATTTTTCTTCTCTCTCTCTCTCTCTCTTTTTATAAATCATTCTGATAGAGTGATAGTGGACTCAGGATTATGCAAAAAACATGGAGCAGAATGTAAATGTAAAAGGCTAGTCCGCAATAGAGTCAAAGAATAAACACAAAGAAGTTTTTTAATCAAAACAACAGAATCATCAGACAATTTTTGTGGGAAATTCTAAGATAGACAAATCCCTCTCTTCCCCCAAAGAAAAGGGGAAAATAAGAGATATTTGTCTTCTTTTAGTTCAATCCTGGCAACAACCTGATAATTTTCTGAACTTGTTTAAACTTAAATCAATTCAAAGCAATCAAAATAATGGAATATTGAAGGGCGTACCTTCACTATCAACATACCGTCCAGGTTTCGCGCACCTCCTGGAATATTGTCCCCCTCTTTCTTATCTAAAGGTTTGACTTCTCCCGTCAAATGTTCAATAGTAATTGTTGATCTACCTCGGGAAACTTCACAGTCCACTGGCACTGACTGATCAAAGCAACAGGAAGATTAAGACAAGTATAGCAGCTAACCATAATAAAAGGGTTGGAGCACAAAATGTAGTAATGTACAATTAAAAATCCAGAATTCTGGGAACCAGATACTAATCGTATGAACAAAATTTGATCATGGAAAAAAAATAATTAACTTTTTCCATGATTGAAATAGAAAGAATGCTTCAAACAGTAGAAAAATAAAATAAAATATATATATATATATATATATATATATATATATTAGGGAGTGGTCTTTCCCTGCTTAGAGTTAGGATGAGAAAAAGTAACTAATGATCCCCTCCAAGTTTGAAATTACGATAATCTAGATGTTGCAATCTCTGAGTTCAACAGGAGTTAGTCCTTATATTCTTATAATTCCAGCTGCCAAATCATTCTTATATATTGATGTTAACTTTGAGAATAAAATCAACTTTTTATTACCTTCCAAGGTTTAACTATTGGTATGTCTAGAATAGTTAATAGATGATTGGCTGACTATTGTAGAAAACCAATTTTTACCATACGCTCTCTATGTATTGGCATGCTGCTCATATATGGGAATTTCCCTAACATCAATAAAACTATTTACTGTATCACAAAAAATTATTGGTATGTCTTGTATTGCAAATCATAGAAGTCGTCAGATCAGACATATTGACAACTTGGAATCCTACATATGATACTTAACTCAGTGCTATTTATTCTGTCACTTCATCAGCCCAAATAGAAAGTGCAAGCTATACAAACAATCTACGATCTAAGTTTTCGTATGAATAAATTGCACAGATGTGAACATAACATCTAGGGAGTTGTTGGGTATGAAGGAAAATGCTTTGCTAGAAAATGTTTTCTTGGGAAACAAGTGAATTTCTTACTTATTAAGCAAAAAAAAAATTATTTCAAGAGCATTGATATATCAAAACACTATGGAGGTGGATGGGGGGGGGGGTTCAAGGTGGTGGGTGGGTGGGACGGTCAGCGGGTGGGAGGTGACAACGTTCGGTAGGTGGAGAAGAGACAATGAACTTTGAATGTAACTTATGGACTTGTTTTCCCTACTTTTATTAGGGAATTCATTTTACTCATTTTTAAGGAAACTTGTTTTCCTCATTTTTCTTCCATACCAAACACATCCCTAATGTAAAATATCATATTTAACCCAAAAGAAAGAGACAGACAAAACAGAAGAGTTTTTAACACAACTAAACCGAAAAGAAGAGAGGATACAGACCTCACCAGCTTTAACCAATATAAATGAGCCAACTTCCAGGTCACTCACAGGAACTTCAATATATGACAAGTCAGTGAAACTAGGCAAAGTTTGATTGTCTACGTGCAGCACAAGAGCAAATTCTGGATGGCTTTCTTTTAATTCCTTTACATCACCCTTGGAGCGACTCGTGAAATACTCTTCAGCTGCACAAACAAATATATTTAAGATAAAACAGTTCCAAGTTCTCCAGAGGACATTCCCAAACTTTTTACTTACCTATATGAGCTAAATTGAACATTGCAAGAAGCAAGCCACCTTCCAATACGTTCCCCATAAAAACGGATGCAAAAGCTGCGAGAGCCATCAGTACATGAATATTGATTTTACCCCCAGTAATGTCCACTAATGCATCAAGTGATGCTGAGACCTGACAATAAAGTGAAATTTTAATTATAGCACTAGCTGAAGGAATTACAATGTTTCATCTTAAGAGAAGACATAGTAATTGTGACTATATTATGCATGGATTTACACATAGATATAAACAACATCATACAACACCATTGAAGAGAGATCCTGAGGACTTAAAAGATCCAAAGTTCATAGTTCTCAAATGTAGGGTACTTGACACCTTATAATCAGTACTAATTCTGTAATTCAATCTATTCGCTAAAATTTGGGACCACCAGATTAGACTTATGAATTTAAATGACAGCTCTCCTACTTAATTAATCTGATTATAAGCATTTGAAATTCGAGTATCTCCATAGTCAAATTGTTCAATCAAACAAGTCAATTGTACAGTATAACTGAAAGCATTTGTGATTGCAAAATAATGAACAGGGAAAAGAGAGAAGATCTAATACCCCAACTAGAGGAAAGGCAATCAGAGCGAAAATACGCTGGAGAGGCAGTACAGAGGGCTTGGGAAGAAAGTAAGGGCAAACAGCAGCAGCAATAAACAAAACCGCTGAGCAACAGCAAAGCTCTAAATTCTCTCTTAAGTAATTCGCCAACTGGGTCCATCTGGTAGCATTTGCGAACTTGAGAAATACCTCCTGAAATTTCGTGAGCTTCCCGTCGCCTTCGTCATGACCATGGTGGTGGTGATGGTGATTGTGATGATCAT
This sequence comes from Solanum bulbocastanum, assembly GCA_037074985.1. Lineage (NCBI taxonomy): Eukaryota > Viridiplantae > Streptophyta > Magnoliopsida > Solanales > Solanaceae > Solanum > Solanum bulbocastanum. The sequence goes on along the minus strand of CM073598.1, from coordinate 36,034,946 downwards.
GACTATGGTCATGGTGATGATGGTGATGGTGACTGTGAGAGGAACAGCTGCAAGCAGAACCGTGGATGCGTCCACGGAACTGAACGGAGCTCCGAATAGGAACGGAAGATTTGGGTTTCAATGAAGAGAGCAAGAGATTCCGGTTGACTTTGAGTCTCCTTGTAGATTTGTAGATTGAACAATTGATCCCTGCGAAGGAAGTTGAAAGACGCAGAGCTTCCATTTTTTGCCGAATATTTTCACTGAAATGGCATTTTTTGTTCCCTTCTTCTCTCTCTCAATAATAATGGGGCAAATTGCAATTGAGTGTGGCTATTGTTGTATCATCTACACAACACTATGTGCTCACTTGCGCTATGGTCTAGTCATGGATTACTTGTCAAGATTTTGTGCTTTCAAGGACTCGTTTGACAATTTTGGGTTAGCTAAGCACGTTTTTGTCTATTCTCACACTAGAGTTAAATGTCCATCAAAAATAGTGTCTTTACCTTTTCAAAATATTGATAAAATTTACATACACTCGCCTATTCAAACCTCACTTATAAACTTTTACAAAATATGTTGTTTTTATCTATCCTCCAATAGTTCGTGGATATTATTTTGTAATAATTGCTGTAACTCTCATTTTACATCTACCAAAAGAGATCTCTAACGCATTGACCAAGGGTGCACATTTATATGTTACATGTAAGGATATAAAATTTAATAAAATTGATGGGAAAATATAGTAATAATAATAGTACAACAGTAATAGTTAAGAAACTATTCAAGAGTGGCGTATTCGAATTAGAAAATATTGGTTCTACAATCACTGCTAATTGCTATCTCAGTGAGCTTTATTTAAAACTTAATATTTCTCTCTACATAAGTTCACAACAAGCATTTTAAAATTAAAATCCAAATTACCTTTCAGTCTTATACGATGTGAAGAAAAGGGGAAAGAAATGAAGTAATAAGGACAAGTATACCAAAAATTGGAGACATAATGTAACAAAAAGGTAGGTGAGTCCAAATACAACGAATTAATTGCAAGTTATATAACCAACCAAATTCTCGGGGTTACTAAATGGGCTTTGGACACCCGGCTCCCAAACTTTGCTTTACGAGTTCCACCCTTCAAGGGAGTGAAAATAGAATAATAAGACGGATCCCCACACAAAAAAGGGAGCATCACATAATAATTTAAAAACAGCTCAACGTAACAGCAAAATAATAGTCCTTCAACAGTATCATATGTAGTCATCAAAGCCAAAGTTGATGAGTCCAATCTTTAGTATAAAATAGCAATAAAACCCTTGCAGCCCCTACGCTATGGTGAAGGGCAGCTAAAATTTGTAACTGAAGTACAAGAGTTCGCGATCATCTAGATTTTTTGTGGCACTAAACTCTGTAGGTGCATGCAATTTAACAACAATCACTAAACTATTGTAACAGGCACTACTCTCCTATCGAAAGTTGACACCTGACTTTATAAGTTGCAAATGAATAGTTCTTCAGGAATAAAAAATGATCTACTGATACAGAGCACAGCACACAACAACAAAGAGTTTGCCCTATAATTGTGGGCATCACCAGTAGGCATATCGGCATGTTCAAGAAATACCGCCAATGCTTCTGATGTGACTCATTCTGATTCTAGCTAATTTAGTAGACTGGTCAACTTTCTTTATCCTTACCATTTCCTTCAGAGGCTTTAGGACCATCATAAGCAGATAGGAAGAAAGTACCCTGTTTTTTCTGCAAAAACCTGCAATCACACAAGCACAAGGTAAAGGCTCATTCGCAAGATAATACATCAACATAATAGGTGTTTCCTCAATCCAAGTCACCCTGGAAGCACCAAATCTCAGCCAGAAAAATTGTACCGTAGAATTCTTTAACTTAATGTTGCTGTTGAGCTGGTTCTTACAGTAGGCAGAAACCATATGGATATCTTTTATTCATTTTCACTTTTCATCAGTAAAAATACTAAGAAGCCCTTCCATTTTCTTTTTCATCTTTTGATAAGGTATGGTAAACTGAACATCCCCCACCCCCCACCCCTTTTTCTGGTAAGGTAAACTAAAACACCCCATTAGGGTGCGGCTCTTCCCTGGTCCCTGCGTGAATGTGGGATGCTTCATGTAACAGGCTGCTCCCTTTTAAGATAACCTAAAAGACCCTTCTTCTTTTCATTAAAATCTGATGCAACTCCTTTTTCAGGCACATCACCATAGTGGTTAAAATTCACTGTGAAATTGCTGCGCTAGCCTAATATTCAGAAGTTAAAAGAAGAAGATGAATATTATTAAATATTCTCAATGCTTAAGATGTTTTCTTGAAAATTGTCAGGGAATAAAAAAGGAATCCAAAGTAAGCTAGTGAACTTGCTGGTGCTTTCCAGAAGAGAATCATGTGATTAGACCAATAGTAAAAAAAAGACTAGGTAAGGCCAGCCAATGCAGAAGTTATCAAATTGCACCATCCTTACACAGTTCCCACAGTGAACACTTCAGCCTGTGGGCTGTTTCGAGGCAGCAATTCAATCACAATATAATTCCGTAACATATAACAATAATAATAACAACAACAATAATAATAATAATAATACTAATAATAATAACAATAATAACAATAATAATAATAATAATAATAATAACAACAACAACAATAATAATAATAATAATAATAATAACAACATTAATAATAATAATAATAATAATAATAATAATAATAATAATAATAATAATAATAAAACAACTTGTCCAGAAGGAAGTAAAGGAAAAGAGCATATACTTGAGAAAGTCTAGAAATTTCTGTTGCAACTTAGTCAATGACTCCTCGTCAATTTTTGCATATGCAATCAACTCGGGTAATTTTACTGCAACATCAGCAAACAAATTAAGTTAAGACTTCACAATCTTGTAAGAAAATATCTTTTGATTGAGTAAAGATATACAAGCGTACGAACAAACATATAAAGGTTATAATGTTTTATCCTCTGCAGCATGATATTTTTTAAGGTACATATCTTTGTCTTGGGGTCAATTAAACAACATGAACATTTAGTACTTTTTCATACCAAAAAGGCGCAAGAGATGTTCAGCACCATATACACTAGATGGAGAGACATTATCTGAAACTGCTTCATGATACTGTTGGCGCTCCTTCTTGTACAATAAAAGCGCAGGCAGTGCTTTGTCAAAATAGCATCGAATTCCATTCAGTATCTCCCCAACTGAATCAGTCATCCTGCGAGGATCAAACATTTGGAAGACATTTTTATTAAATGAACTATACCTCCAAAGTGAATTGACAATATCATACACTAGACTATAGGTCCTTAAGCATGCATGAGTTTTTCTGACAGAGTTAGAAGCTAAGTTTTGAAAGAACCAATAGCAACCAAAGGCGTTAGGACTTTTTTCCCCCAAAGGTATGAACTAGTGCTCCATGAAGTAGGGGAGAACCATGAGGTCTCAACTTCAACTCCAATAGAGACAAAAAACACTAGGTGATTTCTTCCCATTTGCCCAAGCCTTGGGGCAAAGCTACCCAATAATTGTACCGGTAGGAGGTAACATGTATCCGGTAGAATTCGTCAAATATTTCTTTTTAATGATGGTGGTTTTAGGGCCAGCTTGTGCGCACCTTGACGAATTCTACCGGATACCTCTTACCGGTACAAATATCGGGTAGAACCAATATATTCCAACATTAACCATGCAAACTACAGGACACCAGAATGAAACATAAATGCATAAACCTCAGCTCAGCAATAAATCCACCCTTACATGAAAAGAAAAGGGCAGTGTACTTACATCCCGTCCTTTTTGGATCGGTACTCAAGGTACTTGGTCAATATATCATCCACACTGGGAGATCGTGGGAGCTTCACAAGCTGTTAAGAATAACACATCAGATATCAGCACTGGCAATATTGTATAGCAACCAACACTAAGAACTAACATAGTCTGAACAAAACGAAGAAAAGAAATTTGATCAACTCCAGCATGCCACTTGTAGGGAAGAATACAGACATGCAGCTGGACAGATCAGTGTCATATATCTAGTACTATTCTAATCCCATAAAATCCTGTTCAGATTAGCTGGGGACTGGGAGGGACTTAGGGCTCGTTTGGTGTGAGGGATAAGAATAAATAGTTCTGGAATAAAAAAATAGTCCTGGGATAAAATTTAGATGTCTTGTTTGGTTGACATGTTTGGGATAACTTATCCCACCATTTATAACCTAGTGATGGGATAAGTTATCCCATATACATGGTGGGATAAGTTATCCTAGGATTAAGGTTAATCCTGAGGTAACTAGTTCCCAACCAAACGACCCCTAGTCTAGTAAATCAGCAAAGATCTCAAAAGCAAATTGGGCATCGCCCTTATCTATTTGTCTGCGCTGTTTTGGGGGGTTCCAAGTTGAGATAAGATGAGTCAGCAATTCTACTTCTGGTTGATTACTCTATTATGGGTTTCCCATTTTCCATGGCTGGTCACTCATCTATGCTCCAACCCAGCAGCTAACACAAGAGAACGCTTTAATTACATCCACAATGTGTCCAATACTAGGACTCGGGTCTTGTTGGAGCATGGCTCCCGCTAAGCAACCTTAATAGTATGATTGGAGCTATATTAATTGATTAAAAAAAAACAATTTTAGGAGTCAATCTCCATGAAACACTAGAAATCAAAACAGAGGAATCCAAGTTTTTTTGTGTCCCGAGTACTTCCAGTTTCCATAAAAGCTAGTGCAAGTTTTTTGGCAAACAGGTTTTCTATCAGCTACACAAACAAAACAGCCTATTGATGAGCAACAGGAAACTTCTCACTGTCACTTATTTGGGACTGAAGTGTAGTTGTCACTTGTGTCTTCAACTGTTAATAAGCTTGTCAACAGAAAATACGACATATGAACCTAGTCATTATCCTACACATATATACCTTATTCTGATGCATGATATATTCCCAATCATCAACCAGTTGCTTCTTCAAAGTAGACGGAATCTGAATCTTCACAAGCTTTTCGACAGATACATTGCCCTTCTGCCATCAATGACCAAGTTACAAATCAATATCTTTCGAGCACTAATACTATACAACAAAAATAACTACTACTACTACGCATTACCAGGAAAAAGGAAGTTCCATTCGAGTCTAATACCTATCCTCAACTAGTAGCTATCACCTATATGGATCTTATTCCTCCATTGTCCCTATTTTTACCTAAGTTTGTATTGATCAAAGCAATTGCAGGACTTCTTAGATCACTTCCTTCAATGTAATTCAAGCACTTGAATAATGGCTGAGAAACTTTTCAACAAATAATGTCTTCAAAAGTAAAAGAAGTGTGATTAGAGAGAAATGGGATAGTGGTGCCTAAATCACACAGCTTAAGATGACTAAAATGGAGGTGTTATTGATGGAGTATTCTGCAGAAAGTAAATAACTCTACATAACAATTTAGTCCAACAATGTTATATGGAAGTAAATGTTGGGCCTCTCTACACAAGATGAGTGCAACGATAACCACAGAAAGGAAAAAGATGAGTCATAGAGTCTAGAATAAAGCAAACCTCAGTGCCTGAGTCAGTTTTGCGCTTTTTCCCTTTTGGAACTGCAAGAAAAGTTCAATTTGAGAGATAAATTTCTTATAAGCAGATCACTAATAGAAACTAAAAGACCTAACAGACTAGATTTTATTATAAACAGATCACTAATAGAACTAAAAGACTTAACAGACTCTATCTGTCTGATTTGGTAATCCGTAATCCTAAGATAAAACAGGTATACTACAGTATAGCATGATATGTCTAGAACAAAGTCGACACCTTGACCAACTCAAGGCTATTTCACCTACAATATTACAGTGTCCATAGTAGACAAATGCCAATAGGAAAGTTAAGAAGAATACTGTTGGTTTTGCCTTTCACCTTCCCATCTTGCATGTATCCTAACAATCATATCCACTCCACATGGATGTCACCCACAACAGTGAGAATTTTGAGTGAATTCTACACAGTTATCAAGCTCTTGTAACATTTAGTTTGATCTAATAACCCAAACCTTTTTGTATAAGTTATCATCAGGGGATAAAAATTTGAATGGAACTGGACACTTTGACTGAGCTATACTAATGTTTATGCACTGCCCGGATACAGCTTCCATCAGTTAAATGTCCAAAAGCCAGTCAAAGAGTCAAATGTTTTACCTCAATTAGATCTCTAATACCAAATTTTAAACTAGATAATGAGTACGTGCTAGCAATCATAGTAGTAAATAGTGATCATAACATACATTTCTTAGAGCATATGCAAAGCGAGAAGAAAGTTGTCCCTTCGTAATGGTAGAACAGAAAAATATGCATCAGCAAGCCTCTCCGAAGAAGGAAGCAAGGCACAAAATTCTAGTAATGACCACTTTTCTTCCCTAATCTTTGTGTTTCTTATGATCCCTGATTAATTTTACAAACAGAAAGACAAGCTTCCACTTTCTCTGTGTACACTTCAAAGACATGTCAACTATTGAAAATTTAAGCTAATGGCCTTTGTTCCCCTAATACCTTCTTTTGTTACAAGGAAAGGCAATCATTACTTCTCTAATGCAATCATATCTTGCTTCTTGGCAATCCTTCTTATTTTCCTCCTTTTATTATTTTTCTTCCACCTATGCTTAACATCCTAGTATATGCATTGCGTCTTCCAAGTCACATGATCCATACTAAAGTCTAAAACTGTGTCTTATCAAGGCATTCATCCAGCATGCTTCATTTGATACCCTCATAAATGCAATTACCACAGCTTTCTAATTGATTTGCTAGACAAATTGAAATACTACTAGATAATATGGTGTTTCTGTGTGGAACATTTGATTTAGGCAGCTTAAAAATGAGATAAAACTTTTCTGAGAAAAATGTCCATTGCCTAAATGTAAAATGTATCAAAAAATCATCAACAAAGTATATTATGTCAAAAAATACATAATAACTAGGTTTGGGATAGATTTCCAGTATATATAAGAAGACTACTGTCTTAAAACATTAATTTTACAACTAAAAAAAGTAATAAATAAAGCAACACACAGTGATAATTGTTCTAAAGAAGTTAGGGTTGAGGGTCAGGAGACCTGATTCATCAGTACCCTGAGTTACTGTTGAGGTCCAGGATGCCTTCTTCATCAGTGCCCCATTTCTTTAATTTGGAAAGAAAACTGGTAGGTTTTCAGAATGAGGAGGCTGGGGTCTTTGGGAAGGGTTATGCACCTTCTTTAAAAACAAAAGTTAAATGAAGTGTCGAAAATCAGGAAAAAAATTCCTTATCCAACAAAAAAGGGAATTTACATCTAACAGACCAACCTACTCTACTTATGTGGAGGACGGTGGGAATCCCTACCTTCTGGCCTTATTATTATAATCAGGCATAAATTAACGCAAAGCAAACACAATTCTAGAAGGAATAATGTCCAACCCACATAATTACCATTCACCCCCAACAAATAATGTAGAAGAGCTCAAGTAAAGGCATAAGGATCAAAATCATAAGATGGCATACCATTGCTCTTAGTTTCTTCCTTGTCCAGTTTAACATCTGCAAACGAAAAGTAAGTTAGTAACAAGAATTCAATCCCTAGACCTAACCCTCGACTCCATTACATGATCTTTCCTTCAGAGGAGACACATAACTAGAAAGGCATTTGGTTTTGTAATTAACGTTCACTGTTAGATACGCCAAGAGAACTTTGAAATTGAAAACATGAGTTAGAACAACAAAAAGAGTACATATGTATACCTCAAGTTATGCTGAATATGATTTAGAGCCCGTTTGGATTGACTTAAAAAAAGTACTCCCTCTGTCCCAATTTACGTGACTTACTTTCCTTTTTAGTCAGTCCCAAAAAGAATTGACACATTTCTATATTAAGTAACAATTTAACTATAAAGTGTCTATTTTACCCTTAATGAAATGATTTACACACAAATTTCTATCATTCATTTTGGACCACAAGTTTTAAAAGTCTTCCTTTCTTCCTTAAACTCCGTGCAGAGTCAAACTACCTCACATAAAATGGGACGGAGGGAGTAGCTTTTAAGTCAAAAATAAAAAGTCAAATTGAAATGACTTTTAAGTCAAAAAATAAAAAGTAGGGGGAGACCTACTTTTGGTTTTTGACTTATTTTAAGTCATTTTTTACATTGCCAAACACTTCCCAACTTATTTTAAGTCATTTTTGACTTATTTTGAATTATTCTTTATATTTGTCAAACACTTCCAGAAATCAACAACCGACTTAAAAGTAGGTTTGACCAACTTTTAAGTCAATCCAAACACCCTCTTACAACCTTAAATTTGGTGACGTTTCCATATTTTTACTGAGGCGCATAACCAACATCATTAAGAAACTAATCTTTTTGAATTTGGTTCAAACGATTATTATTTTTCAATCAGCTAATTCTCCAAATAGACTTTTGACTTCAATAAAAGGCATCAGGAGTATTACTGATACCATAAAAGTGTTATAAATTTCGATATGTTACGTAAGAAAGTATTTCCATGACCAGAGAACTATCTAAAATGGTCATCTATAGCCTTCATTCTAATATAAACCTAGAGAAAACATACCATCTGAGAACTAGATAAAAATGGTTATGCAAGAAAGTATTTCCATGACCAGAGAACTACCTAAGATGGTCATCTATAGCCTTCATTCTAATATAAACCTAGAGAAAACTTACCAGCTGAGCTTTTGGGTTTTGCCGGTGCTGAACGTCCAGATTTAGTACTTTTCTCCATGCCCTGCTTCTTGTCCAGGGCCTGCTGCTTCAAGACGTTGTCTTCCGTGTGCTTCATCAAGCGGTCAGCGCCTACCCATTCATCCCAACTGTTGCAAGACATAGTTTCAGTAATTAGGTTTGCAGAATACACTTACAATCAACAAATACTCCCTCCGTTTCAAAAAGAATGACCTAGTTTGACTTATATCAAATGTACCAAAATGTCCTTTAATCTTGTCGTCTTAAACATGCCAAGTGGAAAGCTTAAATTAAAGTGTTGCCAAAAAAGGAAGCGGCTCAATGTTTTTGAAACAGACTAAAAAGGAAAGTAGGTCATTCTTTTTGAAACAGAAGGAGTATACAACCACAACCTCCAAAATTCAGATTGAAGTAAACAAAAAACTAGCTTCACATTTTGCTGCAGAACCAGACGTATACAGCAATGTAAATAGCTATTATTCCCTGTCGCTGAAAAGAGTTTATGGGGTCTGGAGTACCAAGTCATAGAATCTATTTTCAGAGCAAAAATTTAACCATCAATTGCTTAATTTTTTTGAATAAATTTACGAAGTTATAGACATTTGTAAATGATTTTTTTTATTAAAAATGTTGTAAGAAATAGTAGTCCAAAGAAAGAGCTTAAGTATCTAAATAGTAATAGTACCATGCACAGTAAGATAGGGGGAAAACAATGAAATCATGACTGTCTATTGAATTAATCCTTATTACACAGGCAAAAAAGCTGAGAGAACTTGTTACAACATCATGGTTTGAATTTATATGGGTAGATAGGATTATTTCAAATATTGACAAATGTTTGGTAGACTAACATAAAGAAAGTGCTTATGGATCAGAGTAAAGGTAGATCCCCATGTAAAGTATTAAATCTTCGAATAATTCCCATTTACAGAAAATGGAAACATTCTCCCCAACAGATCAAAATAGAGAGATAAACATTAAATTTGAAACAAAAGGAGCATGTAGTTAAAATGATAGATATAAAACTTCACTATTAATATGCAAAGACCAAATTCATTGTGCTACCTGATGCTCTGCAAATCAAAATCATGTATTCACAATTGCACTTTAAATCCAGAGCAGCACAACATTTCACATATAATTTGTAAAATAACCACCATAATCAACAAGGTAGGATCAAATTACATCTATGCCTCTTGCTCAAAGCCCAGCTCCTTCGGAGCAGAACATTCAAAGGAAAAACATTAAGGCAGCACATTCAACAAACAAATGAGTTGGTCAACCTTTCAATCCTGATGTGAATAGCAATTTAAGATACTCTTGAATTAAGAACTTTCTACAAGTAACTTCATAAACTCACTTTTTGTTCCAGCCCTGTAAATTAAAATAAATAAAAAGAATATTATTTCTTGATATCATTAAGAATATTGAAAGAATTTTAAACAAGGTAAAAATGTAAGGCTGTGCTACAAGTTTCTTCACATCTTTTAACTAAAGAAGTACCAAATTTAATTGTCATATATAAAGCATATGGTGAAAGAAGATGAAATTAATCTTACAAGGTAATGAACGAAGTATCTCCATTCGTTCTTCCGTAGCTCTGCTTTTTGGACCTTCAAAGAAGAAAAGCAAGGTCAAATTGGAAAAATCTTGTAGCAAGCATTAAATAACATGATTTAATCAGGGTGCTACAATTTGTAGAAGGCAAGCACTATGTCATTGTACACTAATTGTTTTCCATATAGAGGAAATGAAACTTTCTCTTGTAAGAAAAAACTTATACACGATTTGTATTTTCAATTGTCACGAGTGTAAACAAACAACAAGATTTTGAGAGCTATAAGCAAGAAGCAAAGTGCATGCTTTCTCAAAGTAAAGTATGAGCTTTAGAGAAAATACAAAAAATAACAACAACATTTGCAAATTTAGTAATTCAATGGTCCAATATACAACGAAGCCAAAACTAATACCAACAACGCAAATTAATTATTCACTAATATGTAATTTCAATAAGCTGAGTAGTACTTTTTTTTAGTAACTGAGAAATTTTCAATGGCTAGTGGTGTAGGGTTCAAAACTCGGTGGATAATGAACCTGTCCCTCTACCCTTCTCCACTTTTAAATATCAGGCCTTGTCTATGGTAGGATTCGAACCCTTGATGTGCATCTGACCCACATATCACACACTATATCTTGTCAGAAATACACTAGTGCATAACTATAAGAGGTGAAACTAGCAATCCTCCGTATAAGAACCATATCTTGTCTAGAGTTGCCATTCTCTTCCCATAAAAACATGATTTGCAGGGAAGGTCGGGTAACTGGAATAGGTCAAAAGCTGAAGTACATTTTCCAAAATTCAGTCCCAGTTCTTAAACTCAGATCACCCATAGTTACATGGATTAAACAAAAATACAAAATCAGTGTAAATGTATGAATATATAAGACACTAAAATTGTTTCTACAATATGTGAAAACAATCATGCCAAAAAGTTTGCTATGGGGAGCAAATCAGATTATCTAAACAAAATCATGATGGAGAATAGCTCAAGATCACTAAATCAATTTAGGAACCCTTCCACAATCTATATGAGGATGTTCGCATATGTAATATCCTTCGACACTGCCAATTGTTTAGTTTACCTAATTTTTGAGGAGGCCTAACAGGCATTAGAGCAGAGAGAGTGGAGTCAACAGAAAAATCAATAGATTGAGCCCTAAGTCAAGATTAGAGTTAGTAGAGCAATGAGCTAAGTTGATAAGGCGAATCTAAAAGCATCATACAGTAGAGACGATACATAATTTATTCGATAAAGCTAAAAAAAGAACAGAATTATGTATTACAGGACAGGATTACCATTAAATATGCAAATATAGCATTAAATATGGATGAAACAGTACAAAAGTCATTATAGCTCCCTTGAAATCATCACACAATCGGATGCAAAGTGGTGCATATCTAACAGCAAACAGTATAGCAAAATGACAGAAAAATCTCAACCAATTATCAAACATAAAATCAGAGAAGATATGAAACAACCGTTACAGCTAAATTAGATAAACGACCCAATCCAAAAGAAGATACGTGTGATAAAAGGCATAATCATTCAATTTCGGCAATTAATTACAGTATATCCAAACAAAATTAGCGATTTCTGTACAGATGAAAAGAAAAAACAAGAAACATGCCTTTGCTTCGTAGATGCGAGGGCCATGATAAGCGAGAACCTTCTCGCCTTCAAAGTAGAGACTAGGTTTAGAGTCGGGAACATCACCGGAGGAGTTTTCGCTGTCGGTAGAGGAGTTGTCTTTTGAGTTAACCATTTCCGTTTATCAGAGACTTCCGAACAGTAGTATCTCCTCCGCCTTTGGCCGTATGTGACGGAGGAATTTGTTTCCCACTTCTTTATCTGTTTCAAAAATAAAGGGACCACTGGATCTGTACACGCGTGAGTCGTGAACCTTTATACCCCTTCCAATATTGCAAGTAAGTATTATTCAGTGTATTGCTTAACCTAAATTAGTAATTCATAGTAATAATTTACTAAATTTTTAGATTACTGATTCAGAATAATAACTGAATTTGTATTTCGAGATCATGTTGCAATGAACAAATATTATGCTCCAAGTGCTATTAAAACTTGTAATAAATATTTTTTTAAATAGTACCCATTTAGATTGGCTTATAAAAAAAAGTTTTTGAGTCAAAAATAAAAAGTCAAACTGAAATGATTTTTAAATAAAAAAATAAAAAATAGAGGAGACCTACTTTTGGACTTATTTTAAGTCATTTTAAACTTATTTTAAGTCATTATTGACCTTGTCAAACGCTTCTCAACTTAATTTAAAGTCATTTTTTACTTATTTTAAATTATTTTTATATTTGTCAAACACTTTCAGAAGTCAAAAACTGAATTAAAAGTAAGTTTGACCAACTTTTAAGTCAATTCAAACACCCTTATAATTAAAGCAATTTAAAAATAGATTTGACCAACTTGTAAGTCAAGCCAGACACCCTTATAAAGCAATGAACAAAAGCCTGAATTTTTTTAATTGAATTATCTTATATGAAATTGTCAAGCAATGTCGTAGGAAGATACTTTAGTGTTTAAGTTATCGTGCGGAATATAGTAAATGTGATGAAAATCAAATGTCATGTAAGTGATCCGGGAAAGACTAATGAATTTATCTACCGTGTACTTTTAAATGACGTGTTTTGTGTCGTATGCCCCCTATAATAACTACTGCTATATAGGAAAAAGGGGTTAAAAATATCTTTAACGTATTTCAAATGATTCGAAAATGTCCTCCATCCACCTTTTGGTTTAAAAATACCTTCAACATTTTTTTAAGGTTTGAAGTTACCCTTTTTTAACAGTCTGCTAACAAGGCAAATGTGACATGGATTTTCTTTACACATTTCAAAATATATGACCACCCACTTAGTCTAAAAATCAATTTCGAAAAATCTGACCCGATAGACTGATCGTTTTTGAGTCTTTTGTTTCCATCAGCTGAAGTTCTCTTCTTTCTTCTACTTCAATTCATCTGTTCTCCATTTTCAGTAGCTTAAAACACTTTTTTCAACTTATTTCAATAGATTAACACATAATCTAAAAGAATTAAACTTGTTCATATCAGCTATTATAGAATTTAAAACAGTAAGATTTTCTAACCTTCACCATTATTTCTTCAAGCATCTTTATGATTTGTTTGTGTCTGACCTCTAATACTCGAATATTCTGGAATCTAAAAAAGCAATACATTATCTTAGTTACAGAATAATGAAATCAAATGAGTGAAAAATTGAAGAAACAAAAAAAGTATCATCTGAAGAACATAACTAGAAGGTGTTGTGATTTGCAACCCTAAACCTCCATCCTCGGCGACTGCTTACAAAAAAAAGGCTGAGAATCGTGCTAAAATGGAGTTCAAGCATATGTTAGGTTAATATGTAAATGAGTTAGTGGGTGGGTTTGAGTTTTTGTAGCATAAATGGGTCGGGTCATTGGGCTGGATTTTAAAAAATTAGGTGGACCAATAAGATAAAGCCATTTGTCTAATTTAATGACTCATTATTTGCCATGTCAGCAGGCTATTAAAAAAGGGCAATTTTAAACCTTAAAAAAATGTTATGAGTATTTCTAACCCTTTTCCCTACTATATATTATTTGCATGGCAGTGTGTTATATATGTGGTTACAAAACTAGAGGAACAAATTCTGAAATACTCTTTGGGTATTGTTGTAGATCGGGCTTATCTTGATTGATTGTTGACACGTTATTGGTCTCGTCATTCCGAAACTAATTTAGTTTGCATCACTTGTTCCAATTTTTCAGTGGATTAGAACATTATCTCTTGAAATGCCTTAATAATGATATGCCTAGTGTTGTTGTTGAGTTGGACCTGACTAGATATCGATTATTGCGTGTCGTCGCTTAATTCGCTCCGCTATTTAACATATGTTTTAACCCATATATCTTTTATACTAGAAAAAATAATGGCCTAAACCCATCGGTGGCAACCTAAAGTTGGCACCAATTTTCATTTAGACACTTTAACTAGACTTTGTTCATTTTAGACACCTCATATCATGTCCTATTGTGTCATTTTGACACTTTTTGCTGAGTTGACATATTGCATGCGTTACACTGTTATTGAGCGCGTGAAAAGTTTAAATATTGTACATTTTTACTTTCTTTTTTTTTTTGTTTCTTCTTCCTTCTCTCTCCTTCCAACACCTCGTCCATCATCCACCACCGTATCCAACCTTGTTCCCCTAATTTCCTCACCATTCGATTATCATAAAACTTGCAGAAATTATTTAAAAACTTCATCAAAGAAGAAAAAGATTGGATTAGGCCGTGAATCTGTAGGTTTTGATGGTGGTGCATATCTTTTTATTTCTCACACCTAGCCATAATAATCTTCTAAGATCCCTTTCCTTTTCTTTCAATATGCAAAAAATCCTCTCTACTGCAATTTTACCTCTAGGAAAGCAAAAATTATCTGGTCAAACTCAAAGCCTGATAATTTTGACTATTTCATCAAAAAGAAAAAGATGAAATCTCATTGAAAGTAATTACTCAATGGAGAACAATTACAATAATCAATTAGGGGAGAATTTAGGTCAAAAAGGTCACTTCTTTTGTGGAGGAAGTTAAGTTCTCATCCCCAAATCATTTATTTATGAAAGAGATAGAAGCAGAGGTGGAGATTGTTATGACCTGATGATAGTGAAAATAGATGGAGGAAGTACTTTTCATTCCGTTAATCTTCCATAATTTTATCAAATTTGAAAAGGATGTTCATGGTGGTCAGAGGAGGAGAGATGGAGATGGTGAAAAAGAAAGTGGGCACTACAAGTTTTTTAAATTTTTTTAAAAATAAAATGTAACTTATTTTTTAAGTAAATAACTAATTAGTTTTAAAAATATGCTTTTATTTGTAGTACATTTATTGTTAATTATTTTTGGTATATATGCCATATGTCTTCGGTTAATTCGTTGCTTTGACATCGGCGAGTGTGTTACACTCTCCTTAGTTTTTTGTTGATTGTAAAACGAGTGTCAAAAAGACACAGTGGGCATCTACATACGGTGTTTAAAATGAACAAAGGCTGGTTAAGGTGTCTAAATGAAAGTTTGTGACAACTTTAGGTGGCTACCGATGAGTTCCACCAAAAATAATATAACGATATCACACAAATTCAAATAGTTTTTTTCCTTTCGTTATTTGATTTATCTACTACTTTATTTTTGTTAATTTCTACTATGGTGTCACGAATTAATTTGGTCGATCGATTTTTTTAAAAAATGTTGTTGACAATCATTTTTATCAAAATAATTTTATATTGAAGTATATTTAGAGATTAGACATTTGCATTTTTTAATCAATAAATATGAATTCATCTTTTAGTATTTAGAAAAATTGACTGTGCCTGTTCAATCTTTTCGGAGAAAAACATAAATTTAGATATTGGATTAAGAGAAACGACAGTCATCAAAGCTCATTTTACAATTAGCACATAAAAACAAAGAAACAGTTATAAATATTTATTATAAAAAAAACTTTGATTAAGTTAAACCAATACAAATTTTAAACCAATGCAATAATTGGATATATGGTATATAATTACTTATTTATTATGTTAACAGAACTAGAGTTATTACAATATTAGAGAATTAGTCTCAATACAAAAGAATAGGAAATATATATAAACATCTATTAATTAAACCTAAACCTAATATAATAGGAAATAGACCCAATAACAAAAGCCCAAACATATGGGCTAACATCCCCCCTCAAACTCACAATGCAACAGCAATAAGCATTGAGAGTTTGTCACACAAAAATCGAAATTGAGACGCCGACTGTGCCTTCGTAAAAAGATCAGCAATCTGCAAGGACGACGGAACAAACGAAAGTGATATGGTCCCGAGCTGTAAATGATGACGGGTGAAGTGACAATCAATCTCAATGTGCTTCGTCCGCTTATGAAAAACAGAATTCTTTGCAATTTGTATCGCACTTTTGTTATCACAATACAGAGGAGTTGGCAAAGAAATGTGAACCCCCATATCTGCAAGAAGCCAACGTAACCAAATAATCTCACATGTAGTCACAGTCATAGCACGATACTCAGCCTCCGTGGAAGATCTAGAGACAACATCTTGTTTCTTGCTCTTCCATGAGATTAAAGAGTGCCCAAGAAACACACAAAAACCAGTGGTGGATTTACGATCATTGTGATCGCCATCCCAATCAGCATTACTATAGGCTCGCAACTCGAGAGATGATGTCGAGGGAAATAAGAGATTTTGAAACTGAGTACCGCGAAGATATCTCAGAATACGAAGTACAGCTCCCCAGTGAATAGAAGTCGGAGCAGTAACAAACTGGCTAACCACATGAACTGTATGAGCTATATCCGGGCGAGTAACTGTAAGATAAACCAAACTACCTACGATAGTCCGATAAAGACTCGAATCTGATAACGGAACACCATCACTAGGAGAATACCGTGCATTGGTTTCAATGGGAGTATCTACAATCTTGTTGTCAGAAAGGCGTACCCGTTTAAACAAGTCTGATATATATTTAGTCTGAGAAAGAAGATACCCTTTCTTAGACTGAGCCACCTCAATACCCAAAAAGTAACGTAACAAGCCCAAGTCCTTCATAGCAAACCGATGAGCCAAATCACGCTTCAATGACTCAATACCATCATAATCATCACCAGTAATAACCATATCATCTACATATAAGGACAAAAGAATTTTCCCTGCACTCGTACATCTAACAAACAATGCCGAATCATAATTACTCGGGGCAAATCCAAGAGAAGTAATCACAGTGGAAAATTTCTTAAACCAAGCACGAGGTGCTTGCTTGAGACCATATAAAGCTTTTCGAAGCTTACAAACTTCACCCGGCTGGTGGTTAATACCTGGGGGAGGAGTCATATAAACTTCCTCATGGAGATCACCATTCAGAAATGCATTCTTAACGTCCATTTGAAATATCTTCCACTGTCGAACGGATTCAACAGTAATTATAGTGCGAACAGTCGTCATCTTTGCCACCGGGGCAAAAGTCTCCTCATAGTCCATACCATATTTTTGTGAGTACCGTTTTGCCACAAGTCTGGCCTTGTATCGCTCAACAGACCCATCAGACTTTGTTTTTATTTTATACACCCATCGACATCCAATCGTATGTTTACTAGGTGGGAGGGTAACCAAATCCCATATATGTGTCTGATAAAGAGCAGTGAGTTCCTCAGCCATAGCATTCTGCCAAAAAGGATTAGTCACAACCTCTCGATACGACTCAAGTTCAGACAAATGATGTATGTTGGCAATAAAGGAAGAAAATGAGGCTGAATATGTAGAGTATGGGAAATCTGGTAGTTTGGTGGACTTAGAAGGACGCGTAGACCTCCTCGGAGGTGGCGGTTCTCCAGACTCAATAGTCAAAGGAGCAGACTCAGGCATATGTGGGGCTGAAGCACTATCATCAGGTGGCATGAATGAATCCGAAACTGGAGCCTCCATGTCAACGCCAAAAGGATCAATATGTTGAAGATCTGATTTCGTTACATCATGGGATTTAGCTGGAATCGAATAAAAAGGAATATGTTCTAAAAAGGTGACGTGCCGTGAAACATATAGTTTCTGACTTACAGGATCATAGCAACGATATCCTTTTTGTCCAATACCATACCCTAAAAACACACATATAGCTGATTTTGGCCCCAGCTTATTTCGTTCAACATGAGGACGAAGAACATAGCAAGTACATCCAAAAACTCGTAATGCAGAATAATCCGGTAGGTGACCATACAATTTCTCAAACGGAGACATCCCTGAAGTTAATGCAGTAGGAATACGATTAATCACATATACAGCAGTTAGGACTGCTTCTCCCAAAAAAATACTAGGAACCTCAGCAAATAAGAGTAAAGAGCGTGCTGTCTTAATAATATGGCGGTGTTTCCTTTCTGCAACACCGTTCTGCTCAGGAGTGTCGGTATAAGATGACTAGTGTATGGTGCCATCAAATGCGAGTAACTAAGTGAAATCATTAGAGGTATATTCGTCCCCTAAGTCACACCTGAAGAACTTTATCACAGCCGAATGTTGTGTTTTAACAAAGGCTCTAAAATTACTATAAATGCCAAAGAAATCAGATCTGCGTTTCATAAGATACACCCATGTATAACGAGTAAAGTCATCTATAAACGAAATATAATAGGTCGAGCCACCCTTAGTGGATATTGGTGATGGACCCCACACATCAGAATGAATAATATAAAAAGGAGCAACAGAACAAGACACATTTTTGTTAAACGGTAAAGCTGAGAATTTTGCCAATTTACAACCACTACAATCAGAAATATCAGAAGTGTTCAAATGACCCAAAGCACCTGTAGAGGCTAAGAAATGTAAACGTGACACTGACATATGTCCCAAACGGGAATGCCAAAGATAAAACTGAGAAGACAAGGGACTCAAACGAAAAGACGACAAATCAATACTAGAGGCAGCAACAGCAACATAAGACACTTTGAGAATCTCTAAGACATAGAGTTTTCCCAATCTATGGCCTATCCCATTCACCTTCTGAGTGTGTTGGTCCTGTACAACACAAACAGAATCAGAAAAGAACACCCAATTACCAGTTTTACACAATTGACTGACCGAAGCAAGATTCAAAGCAAGTTTAGGAACGTAATAAACATAAGAGAGAACAATGTTAGGGGTAGTAACAGAACCAACACCCTCGACTGTCATAGATGCAGCACTAGCGGACATAACAAAGATTGGTGAAATAAGGGACAAAGAACCAAACGATGACAAATAAGGTGACATATGATGAGACGCACCAGAATCCAAAATCCACAAGGAGGACGGAATACCTAAGGGACTAGATGCTGACATGGCAGTAGGATTAGAAGCCATAAATTGTCTGAACTGTTCGAAAATCTCGGGATTCAACACAGAAGGTGGCATAGTGTTAGCAGACTCAGTATCTACAGATGGTGCAGCAGCAAATTGTGGAGGACGAGCATTAAAGGAGCGTGACCCATACTTCTGCTGCCTATACATCTGCGGCTGCCCAGATTGAGGTTGTTTTGCCTTGTTAAGTAAAAATGGACACTGAGTCTTCCAATGATTTTTCTATTTATAGAATGCACACTCATCAAATGCAACTTTTAGAGATTGACGAGGACGTGGTGGTCTAGATTGATCAGTTGAGGCAGCAAACACAACAGGAGTATTAGTTGTTTTAGACCCTTTATCCACTTGAGACTTGATACGGGTCTCTTCTGCAATCAGTTCATGAACAACGGAATCAACTATGGGGAGAGGAGATCGATGAAGGACTGTTCCACGTAATCCTTCAAAATCAGAATGTAATGCCATAAAAAATTGAACCAAACGCTGTTCTTCCCTCCTAGCGATGTATGGCTCAAAAACTTTTAACTCTGCAGATTCAGTAAGAGCCAATTAATCCCACAAATCTGACATTGCAGCATAGAAATCTTGAATACTCATAGCATTCTGTTGAAGAGCACGAATATTATACTCCAACTGGTACTGCTTAGCAAAATTAGACTGAGTATACAGTCTCTCCAAATGGTCCCAAACTTTCTTTGTTGTGTCATACTTAGCCAATTGCATACCAATTGACTGAGTTACAAAATTGTTGATCCAAGTGATAACCTTAGAGTTAGCAGTTTCCCATGAGTCTACCAACAATGCAAAATCCGCAGCCGTATTATCTTTAGGTTTAATTTTAACCCCAGTGACATAACTCCACATATTTTTTCAACGAAGAAAATTCTTCATGACATAACTCCAATATGTATAATTTTTACCATCTAATTGAGCATTAATGGACTGAAGAGAATCATCTTTTCAAGTCATATTGTCAAAAAAAGGAAGCACACACAGCAAGACACGAACAATTTCAAAACAAAAAAAATTTAACTACCAGGTCTTCAACCAACAAATCAAAGAGCATGGATCGATTTAGCTCTTGATACCATGTTAACAGAACTAGAGTTATATTACAATATTAGAAAATTAGTCTCAATACAAAAGAATAGGAAATATATATAAACATCTATTAACTAAACCTAAACCTAATATAATAGGAAATAGACCCAATAACAAAAGCCCAAACATATGGGCTAACATATTACATGATTTAAAAGTATCTGATCAGATCTTAAATAAACAGAAAAGTGTTTTTAGTTTCCTATAATAACTTAATTAGCCAAACAAACCATTTCAACTTCTTGTTTGCAACTTCATTTATATAGACTACGATAGTGTCATAGATTATTTACACAATGAAATTAACTATTTTAGTGAACTTTGAAGAAGGAGGATCATGATTGATAATATATGTATTATGTATTTATGTATTTATGTTTTCTTACTACATATGAAAACTGAAAAGTAAAAGATATTGTTCATTGTTTTCTCCATGCAAGCAAATATCAACTTTTTATTACTAAGTATTTTTGGAGGGGAAAAGAGTAATTTCAAGTTTTATAACCTCAATAAATACATAAAAAGTTAAAATTTAATTTGTTTTGATGAAATACTGGTGTAAGATATTTTTCAAAAGATCTCTACTTTTTCAACTTTGGAGAATTTGTATTTAATTTAACTGTGAAAATATCACCATTCGTCACTTTGCACAATATATAGTGTATATATGTGTGCGCACTTTTGTGAGTATTATTCTCGAATTTAATATGGAATTATGACTTTGTTTCTCACTTCTCAGTTGATGCATGTGATGTTTGAGCAGACAAAGTTGAAAGGCTAATACCTAACTAAAAAAACACTAACTAATATTCTCCAAATTGATTATTTTCATCTATTTAGTCATACAAATTTAATTTAAATATTCCATTATTCATAATTAAAGTTGATATATTTACCAAAACGAGGACTCTATAAAAAGTAAAGACGTGAACGGCCCTTCTAACCAAATTTGGATGTCCGTGTATTTGGCTTTGAACTTGAAAAGAAGTACGTGAAAATACACATCAAGGAAGATGCACATTAATTCCATTTATCATCACTATGTATATATGAATATACCTGGTTATACATGCATGTATTTACCTAGCTAGCCAGTTGTAGTGCTAATTAATATGTTTACTAACAAAAAAAAAATGAAATAATGTGTATATGCTAAGAATGTGAAATTCCCTTCGGTAAAAGAATGCCAAGAGTGATTAGATATGTATCTCTCCCTCGTTACGACTAAAAAGTGTAGTTGCACGCTTGGTTATAGTTATGACAACTATTGATGATTGCCCGTGGTCACCTTGTGTCCCTCTCCGGGGCTTGGACCTGAATTCTTAATTCCGAGATATATTTGACTGTTAAACTTATGGCTGCTTCCAAGATTAAGGCCATTCTTGATAGCAGCCATATTTAACCAATCAAAAGCCCTGTCAGAACCTTGAACCTTCAAGATATCAAGAGGCCTTGCTTCAGAGGCTAAAAAGTTAATTGAAATGCACAAAAGAAGCAGCAACATGAAGCTCTTGCATTTAGTTGCAATAATAGCCATATTTGGTCAAGAAGAGAAAAAAGAGAGAGAATGGCAAACTTTTAGAACTTTTGGTTTGAGTGTTGTTCAGTAGGTAGGTATATTATTTTGTGATTCATTGCCAATTTATACTAGTTGAGGGAGGCTAGCTTTTGACCAGACAATGGACTAAAGGAAGCTAATAGTAGCATTATTCAAATGAACATGAGGAATATGACGTTAGATAAACTTTGAATTATCAAAAGTAGGAACTTGTCACGCAGTTTCATGATTTTGAAAAATTAAAAAAATAAAAGACGCTATAATTTCTAACTTGTTGAGAAAGATTGAATTTAGGGAATTTTGTCCTCCAAGTAGAGCGTCTAAATTTAGTTGTTTTTTTTCTTTTAATTTTTAATTTTAATGGTCAAAGCAGCCTGCAATAAATTATGATAAAATCTCACTGTTTCCTTTATTGCGACTAAGACCAAATAAATGTTTGACTTCCAAGGGATATCGCACACATGTAAATTCTATGGATCGATTGTATAAAAAATATTTACAAACTTTAAGAAATAATTGTACATAGTTTTATTTAATAACATTGTCATTAACATGCTATACATAACAATTTTTTAATGAGTCATTGGGTTGGGAACAAGTTATCATGTGATTAATTATTTCGGAATAAGTTATTCCATCATGTATATAGAATAATTTGTCCCATCACCAAGGTATAAATGGTGGGATACATAATCTCAAGATGACCTAATACATCCAATTAAACGCAGGATAAAATTGTCCTATACTTTATCCCTATAATTATTATACATTATACCTAACACCAAACAACTCATAACTGACATGCTATAGCATGGTAGATTACACTATTGATATAAAAAAATCATTAAACTGTCGGTATTATAATTTAAATCCATGGATATTTTGGGACTGGGGTAACGTGATGAACATTTTAGTTTGGAAAATTTCAGGTTTTAGTCAACTTCGTTCCATGTGTTATAATCAAATCCACGTCACAACTACATCGATGTTGGCAGTTTTCAACATTTTTAGGTTATTATGATCACTACTAGGGAGAAACTCGTACGTTTCATTGTTGAAAAATATATAGATATATATATATATTAATACATTAGCAGCCCTACACCTTACACAATTAGCTAACCGTTGGAATCACAAAAACATATTTTGACTATAATTTCATACGACTATTTGACTATGTATGTGCATAGTCCGACATTGTAATTTGATGTGTGATTAAAGTAGGAATGTCTTTTAAAAAAAACTAATATAATATTATTCTTGTTTACAGATAATTAAGTTCATGCAGAGATAATAATATGGGAATTAGTAATTTCAATACTTTTTTGGGTATACGTATTTATTTTCATCTCAACGTTCCAGATAATTTTGATTAGAGTTTGAGTTCTAGTTACAAATTGAAAACTAATAGGTAATTTTTGTCAAAATTCCATATTTGCATTAAAGAAATAGTAGATATATATAAATATTTTATCCATAATCTAGTAAACCGCCTTTTTTAGAATTAAAAGTTCATAAAATAAAATTTTTGGATCTGCATATGACTTTGGCCTCCCCAGATTTTTGTCTTGTGACAGTTTGATCGGAGGCGACAAATCCTAATATTGATCTAATGATTTACCTCTGATCCAAATTGAGATTCTTCACGAAGATAAATCAATCCAAACATCCTGCTTGGATGTTGGATGTGGCTGCTCAACAGAACATACCTGTGCACTTTGAGGAACAGAGGAATTTAGGGACTTCTCCCGTGCACAAGTCCCAAGGATAGCCTAGGAGTATAAAAAATAACCACTATAGGTAATCCACCAAATTCGTTCAAAATTTTAAGGGTTGAGTTCAACATAATTTGAATTGAGTTCAATCTCAACTTATTCAAGCCTTAACCTATTTTGAGAAAATCCCCAATTAAGTTCAATTTAATCTCTAATTTCAATTTGCTTTAAGACTTTTTATTTGCATTAATGTAATGTATATTCCTATATTGAAGGTATGAACAATTACTATCTATTTTATATCTTTTACGATTTATCTATTTATTTGTAACTTTTGTTTTTCATTTTCTTGAATTTAGATTTAAATTGTGGTAATAAAATTTAAATAACAATATATTAAAATTATTGAGATTAAGCGGATTAAGACCCAACCCGTTTACATCCATTTGAGCTCAAAGTAAACTTGATACCAAACCCAATTTCTATTTCAATCCACAATCCGCTTATTTGACACCATTAGCCTCGCCTCTCGGCTAGGAATGTTTCTTTTTAATTTGCTTTTAGAGAGATGAAGGAAACCAATTCAACAAGCATTTCAATTTTGTCAAGAAAGTCAGCAAACACCTACTTCGAATGATTTCTGGACCAACCAGCCATACAATAAATTCCAAACTTGTAATATAAGCTGGAATCGAAGACCTCATTTTGAACGTTTTGGAGAAACCACCCCAACCGTGATACGAATCACAGCCTTCTCACAAACTCCTTTCCAGTCTCACAGAGAAGAATTGGATAATTCAAAATAGAAAAAAAAAAAAAAGTAATATACAAAGAAGTTAAAGAAAATTTAAACATATATTACTAATCTTATATACATTGTGTAAGTTTTCGATGAAGTGAATTCAAACGAAGCCCTTGTGCATCTAGCCAATGCTCTGGTAGAGATATAAACCGTTTATATTGTTTTCTTATTTTTCTTGGGTATTGTTCAACTTTTGGCAGACTGAAAATAGGTTCATCAATACCTTTATTTTTATTTTTAGGAGTGTGCACTATTTGGATCAAATCAAAAAATCAAAATTAAATTTTAAATTGGATTGGGCTTTTGGTTTGATTTTGAATTAATAATTTATTTTGGTTTCAGATTAAAAAAAAAAATTTAAAAATCATATATATATAAAGAAAGAGTGTGTGTTATTGTCTTTCATTATGATTTAGTTTATATTTTATGTTTGAGCATCTATAATTGATATATTCTTAAATATAGTGTTTTACGTTTTAGTTGTGATTTATATTAGG
Source organism: Solanum bulbocastanum (assembly GCA_037074985.1). Lineage (NCBI taxonomy): Eukaryota > Viridiplantae > Streptophyta > Magnoliopsida > Solanales > Solanaceae > Solanum > Solanum bulbocastanum. The sequence goes on along the minus strand of CM073598.1, from coordinate 36,010,070 downwards.
AGATATATTTAAAATATTCAATATTATTTCGGTTTGGATTGCGTACACTTCTTCAAAATCAATTGACCTTTTCATCATTTTATTTCAAACATAGAGCATTAAAAGTTTGGTCGCACACCAACATGAGTTGTGGTGGATTATAGATTGTTTCACCCTTAATTAGAAATATCGGCTTCAAGGATCGAATATAGAGAAAATCATATTGAAAATATTATCCTCAAATGAATTTTATAGTGTACGATCCAAATTTAATCAGGACAGCATGAATGAGAAATTTTTTTAAAAAAGTTTGGTGAGACAGAGGGACTGGCAAATGGCAACAGTGTAAGATGGTTTTGTTGTGAAGTGGACTCTGGAATGTTGTTAGTTAATGCGTGAATATACTAATATCAGTAGGCGTTGACGACCCACACCGTTTACACCTCTGACAATATCATGGAACGGCATCTAACGGTGACCAAACCCAGCCGGAGCGACGAAGTTTTAGACGAAGATGAGCAGCTGCGAATCGCCAACCAGGTCAAATCCCTGTTCGATGCTCAAGCACCTAAAAAACTCGCCAAACCTAACCGCAGTGAACCTGATTCAGTTACTCCCATTTCCCCTTTAGAAGATTTCCCTATTCCAGAGCTTGACAATCTCCGATCTCTTCAATCTCAGGTACTCTGCTAATTGTTCCTGCTGGTACATATTATTTTACTCTTTCTGATCACTCCTTTCGATTTTGATCAGGGTGGTACTATTTTTTCGGAAACTAATTGCTCGGAGCAAGACGAGTTTGTTGAAACTCAGTACTACAATGAGTTGGTTTCCATTGACCAACAGCATCACACGGTTCTCTACTCTCCTCTTTCGCACGAAACAATTTACTTCTTTTGAATTTATGATTAGCTGTGAAATTCTGGGTTCAATTGAACCATATTCAATATAGGCTGGATCCAAGATATGAAGATTGTTCATGTTAGTTAATGTTAAATTTTTGGCAGACTGGAAGTGGGTTCATAAAGATGGTCAATCAAACGAATGGAAACATTTACAATCTTCAATTGAATGGTGGTCATGAGAATGGTAGAGCGAAAGAATTCAAGACTAATCCGGCGACAAACGACTGGATTCCCAGCAGTGATGATTATCAGGTGTTGTTATAATAAGTTTATTGACTCTCCATATGTTTTATTACACTATAAATTTGTGTTCAGTTTCATATTTATTAATCAGGTTGGATTCACCTCCTCAAAACCCAGCCGGAGCGAAAGTGATTAGATCGAAAGTCAAATAAGCAATCAGATGGTGAAGGTGGTTTGTTCTGTTTTCCTGAATTTGTTTCTTAATCTTGACTGATTGGAGAGACAAATGACAGATGGAGGTTGAGGGGTAGGATATAAAGGTAGTCAGAGTGCTTTTTAGTAGTATAATTTAGGTTAGGTATTGCCTAGTTTCTTTTTCTCCAATGTGCAGAAATAAATGTGCTACCCTTATTTTGTACCTATTGTTATTTTGTTGTCTCTTTTTTCTCTTATTTACGGTTACTTTAGATGACGGTCTATCAAAAATAGTCTAGGTTTGTGCAGCACTCGTGGAATTATGTATGTTATTTGAGTAGTATTTCTAATAGTAGCTACTATTAGGACTAATTTCTAGTTGGGAGGACGTCCCTGAATGTTTTTGTGGCTGGCTAATAAAATAGTGTTTTATCTCGTTGGTTAATTAAACGCTCGAAATTGGTAATTTGCTTAACATACAAAAGCTACTGTTTCTGCCCTATTTTATTTTTGATTTATATGCATCAGTTAGTCATGTCTCAGTCGCATATTAGTTGAGATGACTTACATGTTCCGACTAGATTGCATGCACTTAAACTGTTCCACTGAACTTACATCGACTGCGGATGCTATTGCCTATTAGCTTTTGTATCGAAAACTTCATTATATTTTGCTTAATACTAACCTTTGCTTAATCTAGAACTAGCTAACTGTAGAAAGTACTTTAGTACGATACAAGTAAAGAAAATAAGTCTCTGTATTTCAGTTTTGGAAAGATTTTCATAGACTTGTGTATGAAAATTTTTTTAAACAGGAAAAATGTTAATGGTAATAAAAATGGAGTTGGGCTCTAATTTTTGAATTGTTACGTTGTTGATAAACGAGGTACCGAAAATAAAAACAGGAAACTGTTTGTGGGGATGCCAAATCCTGCAGGAAACAGAAGCAAGGTTTCCTTGGGTGATGCAAATTCAGACAGGCCTGTTTCATCAAACATTGTTTTCATAAAGATGATAGAGTAAACGGCGTCAGTCATTTAATTTGTAGCAGTTGCTCGTTTTCTGCAATCTGCACATTTCAATACCTAGCATTGATTGACATAAAGTAAACTCAAAAGTTAAAGATGCGAACTATGCCGAAGTGATAAAAATTAGGATTGAGAAAGGAAGTAAAAGAGAGAGCATTAAAATTTACGCAAGGATAGCAGTCTTCACTCTTATTAACACACCACCGCTAGATCAGCAATGGATGAATTCATCCACCTTTTACCAATAGCATAAAATTAACTCCTGTACCTTGACTATAAATGATATTTTTACTAAGCTTATTCAAAAGGTAAGTGTTTATGTTACAATTAATAATCAGATGAATGCACAAAAACAAATGATAGATTATCTTATACAAACCCAATATTAAATTTAGCTAATGGTTAGGCATTAGTCGATATTAGTGGCAAACCACAAAATTAACTAAGACGTTAATAATAATCATTTTCTTCAATATTGGCCGGTGGAGAAGCCGTTAGGGATATTAGTCTCAAGTCACCTATGTTTAATTAGTCATTTTTGTTTTTTCTGTCTCTCCAAATAAATGACTCTTTTCATGTAGTTGGACGCACGAATTGCTTGTTCATCTTCGTTTTCTATTTCTCTATATTCATTATTCTCCCAACAAACAATCTCCAAAAAAATAAAAATACACCAAGTTCACTGTACCATTAAAGTCTTCACAAACTCTGCCTGGAAGACATAACAAAAGAGCATAACACACTGCATATAATTATTTTGGGTAAAAATCTTCTCTTCTGTGTTTCGTTGATGATTCTATAGTTTGTTGTTTACTAACACATTGGTTTTCTCTGGTTTGTTTGATGTTAGTTGAATCGCGAGTTATTATCAAGCCATGGTACTTGGACAGAAGAAGAAGAAAAAAGGTGCTTCTTTCCAAATTGATTACATTGTTAATATTCAGCTGATCAGGCCTTGGCCTCCATCAGAGTCTTTGAGATCGGTTCAATCTGTATTACTTCAGTGGGAGAATGGTGATCGTAATTCTGGATTTGTTACTGCCTCTGTTGAGGATGACTATCTTGAAATCAACAAGACTTTCACCCTATTCTTAACATTATGTCGCGAGAAAAAATCAAAAGATAAATTTCTAAAGAATAACTTGGATTTCTCTTTGTATGAATATACAAAGGATAATGCAGCTCAAGGTCCGCTATTGGGGACAGCTTCGATTAATTTTGGAGAATATGGAATTATCAGAGAAACTTTAGCTATTAGTGTTCCTTTAAACTGCAAGAAGAGTTCAAAAAGCTTGCTGCAGCCATCTTTGTATGTTAAGGTACAGCCAGCAAAAGATAAGCAAGAATCAGACATGATGATTGATGATGCTGAATATGATTCTGATTTTGCTTCTTATACTGATGATGATGTTTCCTCGCATTCATCCTCAACTTTTTCTTCTTCTGTTTTTGAAGCTGCTTGGGGTTCACCGTCTAACAATGTTAAGGTATTTCAAAGTTCAATCAAATCATATCATTCTGAATAACTCTGCTTATGCTTCTTTTATTGATTGATGCTTCTCTTTCTAAGGTTGCACGGGCATCACCATCTCGGCTTGAAAAGGTACTTTAGGTTATTCAATTTGTTAACAACTACTATTCAGTTTTCTCAACCTCATCTGAAAAAATAAGCACGTTCTGAGGTATTTTATTACCAATTACTAGATAATTCTGGTCGAAATATACCATCTGCAACTTGGGCATATTGTACGAGTCCAGTTCAAACCATGCTTCTAGAATTTGATATGTAACTCGAGTTTCAGCTTTCCTGTTCCTAAGTACCACTAGAATCAAGGAGAATGTCTGGTTAATTGTATACAAAGTTGTGCTTCCTGTCCATTGTAGTGTTATTTTCTGTTTAGCATTTGAATGAGCATAACTGCAGAGTGACCTTAACGAAGAGGCAGCCAGCGGAACAAGCAAAAGTGAAGAAAATACTCAGCACGCCAAAGAAAAATACATCGATAGATTGATATCGAAAATTACGTCTTCTCATATGCATAGTCAGGCAGGTATGGACAGTCAAAATAGTGCGGATGAAACAACAGATCATGAATTTGGACATGATGATCATCTCCATGATGACACAAGAGACTTGTCAGAAAACAAAATAGCTAAATCTATAAAAAGACAAGTCACAATGAGTTGGAAAGCTCTTGGAGTTCAGATCACAAATGGTCGACTGAAGCCAGTGAAGTCTGTTCAGATTAGAGACTCTATGACTCCAAATGTGTTTTTGGGCAACACTGAGATTATTAAGAATGAAATGAAAGAACAGACACCCATAGAAACTAGTATTGCTAAAAGTACTGCAGTGGAGAAAAAAGAACCAAATAATACAGTGGAGAAAAAAGAACCAAAGAGTACTGCTGAGAAAAAAGAACCAAAGAGTACTGTGGAGAAAAAAGAACCAAAGAATACTACCAGTACTACTTCAGCTACTGAAAAAAGAGTTCCTGCAAATGTTTTGTCGAAGAGTAAACCTGAACCGGAGTCTAGAATTCAGATGCTTGAGGAAGAACTGAAAGAAGCTGCAGCTATTGAAGTTGGGCTTTATTCTGTAGTTGCTGAGCATGGAAGTTCGATGAACAAGGTTCACACCCCAGCCAGGCGCCTTGCTAGATTTTATCTCCACGCCTGGAGAACAAAATCCCCTGCTAAACAGGCAAGTGCTGCTAGAGCTGCTGTTTCAGGATTAGCTTTGGTTTCTAAAGCATGTGGAAGCGATGTTCCAAGGTACATTCACGTGATTGATAAGCTACTTAAGTTTCTTGGTACTTCGAATTCGCCAGCTTCTAATTAATTTATGAGCACCAATACTCCATTGATCTAAATTAAGTGAATAATGGATCCGAGAAAGAACAACTTAGCAACCTCATATCTGCATTAACACTCATTTTTTAGGGTGCGACCAACAAATCTTGTCAATATGGTGTAACAAATATGTTTAAGGATAAAGTAAAAAGCTTTACAGGATTTCTTTAATTTATTTTCTTCACAAATAGGTTGACTTTCTGGCTGTCAAATTCCATTATGTTAAGAGCAATCATCAGCCAGGCTGCTGCTGGACTGCCATTTAATGAAGGGGCACCTACTGAAAGTACTGTCAACAGAGGTAAGTCTGCGTTAGAGAAAATATATATGCAACAAAGCATCAAATACATTGCCAACCAAGGGAACAAGAATTATTTAGTTAAGCAATATTATAACTGGGAGGATATTGAATCATTCACTCAAGCATTGGAAAAACTTGAAGGTTGGATCTTCTCCAAAATCACCAAATCTCTTTGGTGGCAGGTTGATCACCTAAATTTTCTCTGTGCTTGTCGGTCATAACAAGTGCTACTTTGTTAACGGTGCAATGCCTTATATTTGCCTGCAGACTTTGACTCCACATATGCAGTTTGGGACTGCAAAAACTAGTAAGACTAGGGCCTCAAGGGTGAAGAAAACATATGGTAGTAGACATTCTTTGGGTGATCAAGAGCAGGGTAAATTTTCTGTAAAACTTTGGAAAAGGGCTCTGAAGGATGCCTGTGAAAGGCTTTGTCCACTTCGAGCATTGGGACATAAATGTGGCTGCTTACCTGTTCTGCCAAAGTTGGTGAGTTGATTCATTAGAATGAGATGTCTGTTTATACTTCATACTACTAGTACTTTTACTCCGTCTGTGTGAGCTTCGTAGTTCCAGTTATTAACCAATTTTCCAGCATCTTTTCTTTTCCTCAAGCAATGTCTTACAGTGAAATGTATTCATTGTGTTTCTAGGTAATGAAACAGTTGGTGAGTAGATTGGATGTGGCAATGTTCAATGCTATTCTTCGTGAATCCACCGAAGAAATGCCAACAGATCCAATGTTTGATCCTATAAGTGATCGTAAGGTCCTTCCTATTCCTCCTGGAAAATCAAGCTTTGGAGCTGGTGCACAGTTGAAAAATGCTGTGAGTAGAAAAAAGTTAGCTTAAGCATGACTCGTTTCATACTCGTTTGTTAATCTTGAAGTATTTATTTATGAGGCACTTCCATTATTTAAGCAAGGTAAGATACAAACAATGGCCAGTATTTGTTGATAATATACATCATTGTAATGAGAGGTGAGAATATAGTTGTGAATATGTATGTAATTTCCAATGCTTAAATTTTTTTCCTATAATTCCTTACTGTCTTGCTATTTGAGAGTTGTGATACAATTTGATCTCTTGAATCCATGGTACTAATTTTCAGAGAAATATTTTGAGTTCTATTTTTGCATATGTATAAATGTCAAAGATCTCTTGATTTAACTCTTAAGAAGGAGATGAGATTTACTTTTGGTTCAAGAGAGTAATAATTAAGTGATTATGAGCATTTTGGTTTGTTGATAGGTCGGAAGCTGGTCTAGATGGCTTACAGATCTTATTGGCTTCGAAGATGAAGATTCACCAGAGTATAGTAACATCTTTGGAAATGACAAGAAAACAGAATCATTCAAGGCTTTTCGTCTCCTTAATGCATTGAGCAACCTCATGATGCTTCCATTTGAAGTGCTCATCGATGCATCCACAAGAAAAGAAGTTAGTCCTAGTTCCCCTTTAATTTTTCAGTAGATCAATCTCTAGAAATCCATTTTCTCTATACTTAATTTGTGAACTTGCTGTTGCTAGGTCTGCCCAATATTTAGTCCAGCTTTGATCAAACGAGTCCTTGCCAATTTTGTCCCAGATGAGTTCCGTCCAAATCCAATTCCGAAAAATGTTGTTGAGACCCTGGATTCTGAAGTATGTTTTCCCTCTCATTTGTTTATTTCCTTCAGATTTATCATCCATAAAACTTAATTGCAATTTATTCTTTTTATGGAACTCATTAACCATCATGTCACATACTCTTTCTTACGTATTCTATTTTTCCTGATTAATGATGTGAAGGATGTACCTGGAGAGCACCACACTAGCTTCCCGTGTACTGCAACCTGGACGGCCTATATACCTCCTCCAGCATTGTCTCTCACCACTTTTATAGAGAAGGTTGGAAATCAAGTTCCAAAGAGTACTGGTTCATCTGTGCTTAAAAAAACATACACCAGTGATGTTGAGCTTGATGAGCTAGACTCACCGTTTACTTCGTTCCTTGCTGATAGCTTCAAGGATTATCCAAATTTAGCAAAACCTGCTAGAAATGTTGTCAGATACCAGCTTCTCCGTGAAGCATGGAAACAGGTTCCACCGTGAGGACACCAGCAAGTTTAGATATATGAAATTTGAGCAGTTCCTGAGAATAAATAATGTCTTATTTACAGAAGATGCCAAGTACTTACTGCAAATGGGAGTTGTAGCTGAGTCTAAAGGCTTCTAGCCTTGTTTCCACTTCGTACACTAGAAGGATTTAAATTGATGGGTTCAACCGCGAAAGTTCTTACCACTGATCTATTGTACATTTAAAATTATGGGATCTGAATTAATATATGTTGACTGTTAACATTTGTCTTTCATATGCATAATTTTGCGATGATTTCAATTGAATCCATTAAATCCGTAGTTCATCAGCTATGTTTTCACCATTAAAAAGCAATAGCACCTCATATGTATATTATTCAAAAGTATCTGAATGACAAAACAGAAACTCAGATGGTGTATAGTATAAGAGACGATGAAGATACATGATACATGACTTATTCAAACCTTTCTAAACTAACAAGATGCAAGAAAGACCCTGGAAACATTAGGATGTTTCCGAAAGAACTTTGTGAACCATGTCACGAGCTTTGCACCTAACCATGAGTGGTTCAGCTTTTGGCATAGTGAGACCTTTTCCTTCCGTCAAATCAACCTCCTCGTCCCCTACCCTCTTCCACTCAAAACACTGTATCATAGTTCCTAAAGCTAAACCAACCACACGTTGAGCAAGTCCGGAGCCAGGGCAAGCTCTCCTTCCCATTCCAAAAGGCAATAGCTTCCATGATTCCACTTCCACACCATCAAACCTTTCTGGCTTGAAGCTCTCCGGATCCTTCCAAAGTAAAGGGTCCCTGTGGATGGACCAAGCATTCACCAATAGCATCGTGCCTCGTGGAATGTGGAAGCCAGCGACCTTGCAATCATCAGATGATTCATGAGGCACTAGCAATGGTGCTGCTGGGAACAATCGTAGTGTCTCGGAGATAATACTTTGAAGGTATTTCAGCTTGGGTAAATCCGCTTCGTCCATTAAACGATCCTTACCCACATGGTTGTCTATTTCATTTCTGGCCTTTTCCAACACCTCTGGATGGTTAAGTAGAAGAGACATCGCCCATTCTATTGTCACAGATGATGTTTCAGTCCCCGCATTCAGCATGACCTGCAGTTGTTAATGAATAAGAGAAGTTGAAATTTCGTGCAGATTTCAAATTAAAACCTGAAATTAGGGTCCCAAATCGTATGTTCAAACGACTACTAGCTAGCAGGAGTGAAGAAAATTAAGCTTACCAAAACAATCCCTTTGATGATCTGATCAGTGTAATACTCTGGTTCTGATTCTTGCAAAGAAAGCAAATGATCAATCATAGTATTCCTGCTTTTATCGTGACGATGTTCATCAACCAAACCTTGCAAGAGAGCGTCCATCTTTTTACCAAGCTTGGCTAATTTGTTCTCCGTGCTCCTGAAAAACAACAGAAATATTGCAGGCATGAAATCCGCGGGATTTGATGCACCCCCAAACGAAATAACCTCTTCTATAAGCACCCGAAAATGATTTGCCTCCTCGCTATCTATCTCTTCACCGTAATATCTCTTTCCAGCTACCATTCTCATGATAATATTATACGACATCTGAAAAAGCTTCGAGTTAACCTCAACAGGAGTCACAAAATTGTCTCCAGATTTGTGAAACACTCTTTGAACTAGAAGTTTGATTTCATGTTGTCTAATGGACTGAAAATTGTTGAGACGATTAGTGGAGAATATTTCAAGTGCGTAGAGGCGGCGAAGGTAGCGCCAGTGATCACCATAAGGAGAACCAACGACAGTAGTAGAGTTATAGCCTATGAATTTTGCAATCATTGTCCGAGGGCGATTAGCAAAAACGATATCATTTTTGGTGAAACATTCTTCGGCAACAGATGGTGAGGAAACTACCACAACAAAACGGGTACCTAATTGAAGAGAGAAAACAGGGCCATATTTAGTTGAGAGATTAGCAAGAGTGCGATATAGAGGTGGTTTAAGGAGATAGAGATGGCCTAGTATTGGAAATTTAAGTAGTGGGCTTGGTGGTAGATTGAGTTTTCTTCGTTTTGATGATACAAGTTTAACAAGTACAAGTAGAAACAAAATAGAGAGTGAAGTACTATACAACAAAGTTGCTTCCATTATTTGCCTTTGGAACATATCTCAACTTGTTGCACTGGATTGGTTTATATATGATGGGGTTGTTGAGCCAACCTAGACTTTTCAACTCATCGGTCCACTCAAAAAACATAGGGTCAAAGTTTGCTCCCTCTATTTGGATTTACTTGTCACTTATTTTGTTGATGCTAATTCAATATAAATAAGTTTAGATGTAATAGGAAGAAAATATATGTACTTTTATATTTTGTCAAAAATGAAAAGTAAGATTGTAAATTATCTAACTAGTAAAAATGAACTGAGAAGAGTAGTAGCGTAATCCCAAAGGACTCTCTGGCTGCTCTGTAGCCTTGTATGCCAAGACAAGATATCTACACCTTCTAGAACCAATCGAGTGATGACCAAGAAAAGCAACGTAAGCCATGCAGCCCTTATATTTTTAAATTTTTAATTTATAATATAATAGCATAATAACTCAAAATATGTAGAAAATATATTAAAAAATTAAGAAAGTTGAAAAGAATTAAAGCAATTCATAGAAAACAAAATACGGTAAACCTTCACTAATTAATACTCAATAAATTAATAATCTCTCTAAGATGATATTTTTCAAGGAAAAAAATCACTCATTTCAATAAGATAATAAGACAATATATTTTCAGAAGATCACTATATAAATATATGGTCCCAATCAATATTATAATTACTAATTCTTTAAAAGTATAAATATATTTACGACAATTTAGTGAAATATGTTTTTAATGTTTTTTTTTTGTTAAAATTTAAATCTAGTTGAAGTTCATCTCTAACTTTTCTTATTGTATCAAAAAGTTCCGTTATTGTCTTTTCGAACTGCACCATAAAATTGTGAAGAGTTCTAAGATGCGATAAGTGTTTCCTTACGTGTGACTGGTTGCAAAGGTATTGTATTATCTTCAACCTCATCATCAACTTTGTTTTTTCTTATGGTATCCACAATCTCTTCTAAGTAATAGACTTCTGAACATGTATTACTTTCATTCGGATAATCCAAAAGGTTATTGACGTCATTTTTTTTGCAGTAACAGAGCACATTAATCACAACCTTAAATTCATGAATGACGTTTTCACAAAATATTTTTAAAATAATAACTCTACAAAATATACTAATATTTTATGGTTACATTAATTTAGTGAGTTTTTTACTGTATATAAGTAGAATGAAAACACAAGATACATTACTAGTTCAAACTTTTCCCAAGGTATGAAGCTACAACAAAATGCTAGAAAGACAGTAGAAACACATCAGGATATTTCTGAACGAAGTTTGTGAACAATTTCACGAGCTTTGCATCTAGCCATGAGTGGTTCAGCTTTTGGCATAGTGAGACCTTTTCCTTCTGTCAAATCGACCTTCTCATCGCTTACCCTTTTCCATTCAAAACACTGCACTAAAGTTCCTAAAGCTAAACCAACCACACGTTGAGCAAGTCCGGAGCCAGGGCATGCTCTCCTTCCCATTCCAAATGGCAATAACTTCCATGATTCCACTTTCACATCTTCAAACCTTTCTGGCTTGAAGCTATCCGGATCCTCCCAAAGTAACGGGTCTCTGTGGATGGCCCAAGCATTCACCAATAGCATCGTGCCTCGTGAAACATGGAAGCCAGCAACCTTGCAATCCTCAGATGCTTCATGAGGCACTAGCATTGGTGCTGCTGGATATAATCGGAGTGTCTCCGATATGATACTTTGAAGGTATTTCAGTTTGGGTAAATCCGCTTCATCCACTAAACGATCCTTACCCACATGATTGTCTATTTCAATTCTGGCCTTTTCCAACACCTCTGGATGGTTAAGTAGAAGAGACATTGCCCATTCTATTGTCACCGATGATGTATCAGTCCCCGCATTCAGCATGACCTGCAGTTGATGGTTAATGAGAAAAGTGTCCGCCAACCGCTTTTGTAAGTTGATTATAACAAATCTAGACTTTTAAATCAGTGGATACCAAGGCCTATTAGTTATTCTATACATATGTATAAAATCGAAGAAATTGATGCAGCCTTTTACAGCCCGGGAGTTGCCAGAAGTGAAGAAAATAAGCTTACCAATATAATCCCTTTGATGATTTGATCAGTGTAATATTCTGGTTCTGATTCTTGCAAAGAAAGCAAATGATCAATCATGGTATTTCGACTTCTATCATCACGGTGTTCATCAATCAAACCTTGCAAGAAAGCGTCTATCTTTTGACCTAGCCTGTCCAAATCTTTCTCCATACTCCTGAAAAGACAACGAAATATTGCAGGCATAAAATCTACAGGATTTGATGTACCCGCAAATAAAGTTATCTCATCTATAATCTCCTGAAAATGATTTGCCTCCTCGTTGTCTTCCTCTTCACCATAATATCTCTTTCCAGCTACCATTCTCATGATGATATTGTATGACATCTGAAAAAGCTTGGACTTAAGGTCAACAGGAGTCCCAAAATTGTCGCCAGAGTTGTGAAACACTGTGTGAACTAGATGATGGATTTCATGTTGTCGAATGGGCTGAAAATTGTTGAGACGATTATTGGAGAAAATTTCAAGTGCACAGAGGCGACGAAGGTTACGCCAGTGATCACCATAAGGGGAATCACCGACAGTAGTATAGTTATAACCTATGTATTTGCTAATAGTTAAACGAGGGCGATTGGCAAAAACAATATCATTTTTGGTGAAACATTCTTCGGCAGCAGATGGAGTGGAAACTGCCACAACAAGACGGGTACCTAATTGAAGAGAGAAAACAGGGCCATATTTTGTTGAGAGCTTAGCAAGAGTGCGATATACAGGAGGTTTTAGGAGATAAAGATGCCCTATTATTGGAAGTTTAAGTAGGGGACTTGGCGGGAGATTGAGTTTTCTTCGTCTCAAACAAACAAATTTCAGAGTTAGTACTAGTAAGCAAACAGAGAGCAGCAAAGTTGTTTCCATGCTTTGCCTTGTGACACATCTCAATTTGTTGCACTTGTTTGGTTTATATATGATTGGGGTTGTTGAGTCAACATAGAGTTTTTAAATGTAATGCTGCTCCAACTTGTTTTAATTAGCCTATCAAAGTCTAGGTACTTTTAGCTTTATAAATAGAATTTATTCTGCACCATAGTATAAAATAATAACTGGGTCAAAAATTGCTAGCCTTGATAGTTGATATTAGCATAACATATCCCAAGCACTCTCTGGGTAGTTTCTTTATTGGATTTAGCTGCTTGCACGCCAAGATTTCTACACCTTGGAGTGATAACCAAGCAAATCAAACTCTACTTCAAACATCTGTTTGTATTCTTTTCCTTTCTTCAATCATGATCCGAACAACGACCATGAGTGTACTTCTACGGCTCTTCATAATTCTCCCCAACAATTATCAGAAGTACAAACATAACGAACGTAATCACATACTACAACATTGAGGTCAAAGAGTTCATTTCACTAGAAGAATGTTGCGGAGCATTTACTAATACAATCAAGTCCTTGAACCTAATGATCATTGCAGAAATGCTTACAATATCAATTAAGTTCTCAAATAAAACATCTTCTTATGTCTACATATCAAGTGTAGAATGTTTATATAAACAGAGGGCATTGAACGATCCACCCCAGCATGCAAACAGTTCTACGGTTTAAAACAGAGCACAAACCTCATGCTTGAGTTTGCAACCAAACACTTAGTTTGAAAAGAGCTTCTTTGCCAATCTAAAATGTTATACCAAAGCTATAATCACACTCTAAGCAAGCAGATAGTACACGCATTACATTCAGTGCAACAGCGCAAAAGAATAAAATGCAGCAAATAAATTAGCTCCTAACTATTTACCAAACAACTTGTTTGCATTAGGTAGAAAGTAACAAGCTGAAATGTTGATCTATATGAAACCTTATTTTAGTACATGGAACTGAAACAAGAATTGCCAAAATCTGATCAATATATAACTCTTACCTGCAAATACCAACACTTGACCTCACTTTTTCCTCTGATCTTAACACAAATCTCTAAAAATATTTGGAAATACATGTATAAAATCCGAGCTCTCCATCATCCAGCAACCTAAGCTGATTCTGAAAACCAAGAATCATATCACCAGCCATATAGAATTATCTGTGTGGCTTCAAACTTGTCCCTGTATTTATAACAGTATGTATAGCTGAATATTAAGGGAAAGATTTATATACTTTACAACATTCATCAAATCTCCCAACATCATCTTCAACTGCCCATATCCACGTATTCCTTCCATTCGTTTTCGTCCTTGACCCTCTTCAATACTCCTTCAATTGCAATTTCAAATGCATCCTTGACACTCCCAAGACCTCCACTAGGCCTTGCATACACTATTCTTGGAATTGTCTCTACAACTTTTTCCCTCATTTTCCTCACTTGATCTTTACTGTAACTCGTCAAAATTTCCTTAATGGAAGCTGTCCCGTTTCTCACTGCTTCCGGGTCTATAAACACAGAATAACTCCCCGGGTTTTCCGGCAAAAACCACTGGTACTGAGTGTAAGCCGTTCGCCTCCAGAAGAAAACTGGTACTGAACCGGCCACCATGCAATCGAAAACCGACCGCCGAGTCAAGCTGTCCCCTTTGGGCTGTAAACAGAAGTCTGAGCTCAGAAGTGCTTTTTGGATTTCTGATGAACCGTTAGAGCAGGGAATCACGGCACAGTCCACGACTCGGCACGAGTCTGACTCGTTCCTACAGTAACTCATTAACCTCGATCTGAAATCACTATCGATATCCCCACGCGCCGCCCCTATGAAGGTGAATAGACTGGTGCGGTTATATGAAAGTGCAAAGTTTTGCCATTCCCGGAGTTCTTTCTGGGAGTGAGGGTGGAATCCAGTGGGGTAAGGTACACTGATATCGTTTGCATCCCATGGAGCCTTCTCGATTGTGAATCGCGTAACATTCTGCATCTGTGGACGATTTAGAAAAGAGGATCCCCAGAGTTTTTCCGGGTCACCTAATCGCCGGAAATCCCATGTTATCCGACCAAGAGTTAGGAAATGATCCAAACCCTTATATTTTTTCCAATACTTTTGCCTCTGAATCCATTTCAGTAATTTGTTGCTAAGCAAATCACGATTTTCGATTTCATCAGTCCAAAGGTATTTTCCAACAGCCTGTCCGGCGTAGAACGGAATGTAGAAAGCTGTAGCAGATTCTGGGTCGTTGGTTCTACATCTATAGTTTAAAAGCCGGTAATGAAATATTACCTCCGATGAGAACTGATTTGTACGATACCACGCTGCTGAGAGATTTCCCGGCAAGATTCCGGCGAGCTCCGTCGATCTCTTTCCATATCCGTCATTGGTCACAAGGCCACACTGCCACTTCCATGGGTCTAGATCGTCGCAGGTCAACAAGGCTAAATCTTTGTTAAATTTGGATGGTAAATTATAGACATAGACCCGACCATACTCGCATTCAGAATCGCCGAAGGGATAAATTACATTTGCATCGTGATGGGCTGTCTGTATATCGGGAAATACAGCGATTTCTGAAGGGAATTGGGGAAGAGGACTGGGTGGGGAGTGAACTGAGAAAGGGAAAGGGGAATTGCGAGTAAAGATCAGCACCACAAGTTGGAAAAAAAGGAAGAAGGTAAAAAGCCAGAAACGAGGATGAGTAGAAATCTGATACTGGAAATTACTCACAGCATTCCTTAGAAAATCATTATGGTTGGCTTTAGGAGGCTTGCGCATGGCTTCATCGGCGTCCGGCGAATCGTCGGAGTAAGGTGGAAGCATTTGATGAAACAGAGTACAAGTATAGAAAATTCTTGTTTAGCAGAGTGGTTGCCTCGCTTGGTGTAACTGAAGTTTGAGGGTATAATAAAAAAAGTTTAGGTTGTTTATTTACTATTACCACCGACACATCCAGCTTTTACTACTCCTGACATTATGGGCATAACATTTATTGATTCAACAATTTTAGAAATCAATACAAAATTATTGATTCCATAATATAAATAGGAAAGTAGATCCATGAGTAATCACGCAAAGAATATAGAGCTAATATACGACAAAGTTTAGGGATTTATTAGTCATTCGGATCTAACTTTATCAACTACCAAATCAAAGACTTCAACGGAGGCCCTGTGAAATAGGAGTTAGTACAATTTTCTTGCTTTTTTTCTTTTAAGAAAGCAAAGGATTTGAGCTTGCAATTACCCTTACCCTCACCCTCCGAGCATTCTTAAAAGGGACAGAATAAATAATGTAGTGAAGGTATACCTACCATCTTTAATATGATTGTCAAATTGTCATCCTTTAACTTGATACAATTATTGAAATTTTAATTCATTGATGGTTCAATTAATACACGGAAAATTCTCATAAAATTCCTTATAGTATTATTTCCAACTGAGGAAATAAAGATTCTTTAATGAAGGATTTCTTACCATTTAACAGCGTGACAATTGTGGTAATTTATTACTCCCTCGATCTCTAATTGCTTGTCCATATTTTTTTTTAGTTGTCCCTAATTACTTGTCTATTTTGATAAATCAAGAAAGGAATTTTTTTTTTTTTTACCTATTATATCCTCAATTAATTACTTTGAAAAATGAAATCTTAAATTTTTAATTCATCCAATTCATAATTCATAAAAATAAAATGATAAACTCGTCAATTATTATTTTTTTAAAAAATATATTAATTTAAAAATAAATAAGTAATTAGCGGCAGAAAGAAAAAGTATTGTGTTTTGTTTGACAAGTTTTTTTTTTTTTTTTTTGTTTGATAAGTTGTGACTTCTGAACGTAAAAAAAGGAAGAGGGGCAATTTAGACGCCGGGGTAACTGCCACAAATTAAGGCGCGAGTGTACCCCGCTTTGGTGGAATGGTAGGCAATTCGTTTACCGTTTTAAAATTCCAATGCGACTAAAATCTACGTGTCGCGTCTTTATACTAGAAAATTAATTGTAACTTTAACTTTATATTATACAAAGTCAATAAATGCGATGCATGTTCTAAGGCTTGAGAAAGTAATGCTTGTCGGCTATTCTTTTTTTAATAGACAAAAGATCAATATTACTCTTGAGTAATTGTGAGTTTGTGACCTATTCAAATTTAATCAAATGAGTAACTATTATTTTTATTGAATATTTAATTAAAAAACATTTTTAAACTCTTGTTTTAATTTATAATTTTTAACTTATAAGCCATAAATAATAAGTTCATTCAAATAAACTTTAAAAATATCTTTACTTCAGACACAACTTAGTCAAACATAATTAAAAAACTAATAAGAGTGTATTTGAAACTACACACGTCCATTAATGACATATTTGATCTAATTTAATTTTTTAACAATTAT
Organism: Solanum bulbocastanum; assembly: GCA_037074985.1. NCBI lineage: Eukaryota > Viridiplantae > Streptophyta > Magnoliopsida > Solanales > Solanaceae > Solanum > Solanum bulbocastanum. Next base: position 35,993,089 of record CM073598.1, on the reverse strand, counting down.
ACAACAACTTATGAAATTAATTTAATTTCTTAGCTCGCTTTCTAGTAGCAACTATAAAGGAAGGCGAGAACATAGTTATCCAGTAATATTTAAAAATAAAAACTTACTACAAATGTTTTACAGGGCATAAAATAACAAAAATCGAATTGATTTTTTAGCAATTCGATATTTGGAAGAAAAATTTTAGAATTATGGTATTCAGATTTGGGTTTGGTATGAGACGTTAGTAACATTTTGTAATCAGTATTTCCTGAATACCGAATTATTTACCTATATATGTCATGTATCAACATGTCAATTACTCATTAGTGCAAGTCCAAAGAGTAAGTTAAAGAATAAACTTAAATCAACCCAAATATATATGTCTTTTAGTTGTGTCAATTCGCCTCTATGGATGTTTTCTTACTTGTCGAACTTCTAATATATATTCCTCCACATAAAAAAATTATAAATAATTTAAGAAATAGTATTACATTTGTAATACAATCGATTACAACTTCAATACGATATTACCGAATACACTACCAAATCGAAATTTGAAAGGAAAAACTATCTAACTAGACATACATTATGATGATACACAATCATGAACAAAAGCAAAAGTACGAAGTACGAGAGATGCACAAAAGAAACTATATCAGATTCGTAGAAGAATAGTTCAGATATATAGAATGAACAAATTAGATACATCTAATCATTAACTATATATTAGATACACAGAAAAACAATTTAGTTACATAAAATGAACATATCAAATACACATAAAAATGATTTTTTAAAATTTTCTGAAGTTTTTAAACGCATGATTTTCTCCTTAATGTATGTCTTCCAGTTACATTCCTTATTTAAATTTATTTAATTATATATACCTAATTAACATATATCTGAGTTATATGTATCTAAATGGCCTAGATACATGTATCCAATGTGCGAATCATGGTAGCGTTAGTAATATTGCAAACTCACGAGAAAAAAAGTAATTAGCTCCTAAATTAGTGAAATTTGTGTTGTTTATCCCATGTAAAATTTTAATATTCGATATCTACTTTTAACTACTAATTACTGGATTACTAAACCCAAAATTTGAGCATCTCAAATTGAATACCGAATGCCACCCACACCCTCTAATTTGCAACGCTTTGTCACAAAAAAATGATTTATCAACTACTACTCTTTTGATGGAATTAAGACAAATTCAAAGAACAAATACAGGTCAATCTGTTGTTACACTCGTTTGACTAAAACATTTCATTAGATAGAGATTGGCGACCTGCTGAGTTTTTAGTACAATAATGGCATGACGTTGACATTACATATGACTCTTTATGCGAGAATTAAGTCACACTTAAATGTTCAAGTGAGTATATATAAACTTTTTAAGAACCAAATATGTAAATATGTGACCGGTTGTGTAAGTGATCTTTTTCTGCTCAAGCTTGTCATATGAGGGTTGCGTAGTACATCTGTCTTTCTCCTTTTTCGAGGAGAATTTAAAGGGAATGTGCTTCCCTCTATTGTAATGAACTGATTGAAGGTCCATCACTTTTTGAAGGATGGCTTTAGCAAAACCTACCCTTACCTCATCGAAGGAATCGCTTGAGAACTAATTGCATACCTGAAGTTAGCTTGTGTGCGCATAGCCTTATCTTATATTTGAATACTTCCTTTAGGTGGTTAGAAAGATGTTATTTGTGTGGTCCGTTCTAGTGACAACATTTCTATTCTATTCTATTTATGTAGGAGCCGTTGTTTTTGCTTTGTTTGCCGAATTGGTACGCTTTCTTTGCTAAAAATCCTTGAAGTGACGTTTACCTTGTGCGCATCTGAATAATAGCAGAGAAAATAACTTTTTCTATATATATTTTTATTTAAGTTACCACGTTGTGTTAAAAATATTCCTTCAAACCGTGAAAGATAAGTAGCCGATTTGATGCTATTTGGTTAAAGGAAAAAAAAACATAAATATTTAAAGTTGAAGATTTTAAAAAAAATATGTCAAAGTTTAAATTATGTTAATAATTTTATTTAGGAAAAATCAAAGTGGTATTAATTAATAACAATCATTATTTCATTTGAAATACTGATCTTGAACAAGTTTTTCAATTTTCAAATATTGAGAAAATTGACTTGTTTTTTAAGTTTCAACTTCATGGTTTCGTTAGGTTGGATTAGATATAGTCTTGTCTTGTAGTGAGAAGTCCTTGATAAACAAAATCACAATAATACTCATATTTTTCCGTCAAGAAGTACTCTTAAATCTTAAGAAAGTTTTCTTTAGAAAAAAAATTTATTTCGAGTGTTTAAACTTGATTTGAATATTTAAGGACTTAAAATTTAATCTTCAACCGATGGAATAAATTTATTAGTTCAACTTGATCACGAATATGAATACAAACTTTAATAACAAAAGACAAAAGTAGAAGTAGACAAACATATGAATTATTATGTTTGATTATCATGAGAGGGGACCCTTGTATCACTACATTTTAATGTATTAGTAAAGAAGTACTGTTGTCGTGAATTAGTACAAATAAAAAATCAATCTGAAAGACAAAATAGTGAATTTGTGCCATGTAAGGGAGATATACATGAGACATAATTGAAACTCATATAAATTTGGAAGCTATATTAGAGTCTGTTTTAAGTAGTAGTAATTGATTTGAGTGGCTCATTTACACATCGCATGGGCCAAGTGTTAACTGGCAAGAGGGACAGGTTTTGGATCTTGTCGTGACCCATCGCTATGTAAATTATGTTTGACAACGAAAGCATTCAGATTTCAGAATATATTTACGCACTCTTATTATTTCATCATCATCTAATGTTTGATATTCTGGTGAAACTTTATTAAATTTCAATTTCGCTAGTATTTATTATTTTGTGTGTTTTACTCTGGCTGATCAAATTCATACTTGCTAGCGATTGATAGGAATGTAACAAACATATGTACTTTCTTCTTTTATCTAATTTCAAAGAGAACAATCTTTTCAGCTTTTTTTTTTTTTAAAAAAAACATTTATAAACATAATAATTGTAATTTATAACACTTCGATATAATTTTTAAATATGGAATTTTACTTCTAAAAATTAAGAGAAAATACATAAAATTCCCCATGAACTTGGTAACAAAACTTACTTTAGTACTTTAACTATACGGACGTTTAAATACCCCCTTAACAATTTTGAAGTGGTTAAATACCACCTTAAGAGCTGACGTGGCAAAGTGAGTGTACTCACTCTCCTAAAAGAGTGTGAAATAATATCATACACATTGCATTTTTTATTGGCCAATATATAACTAATTTATAAGTTTTTAATTTTGTTTTATAAGTTAAATTTAAAATAAATATGAAATTTCTTGTTTAGAAGTAAAGGAAATTTGTGGGTTCAATTAGAAAAAATTTAATCTTTTTATTTTCATGTTTTTTTCCCATTAAAGCACTCCTTACACCTTTCTTCTTCCACATTAATCATTTTTTCCTTCGTGTTCATCTTTCACCTCACTAACCAATCATTAAGCCACAAAATTCAACACCTAATTCATATTATTGAATGTAAACTTTCTTGAATTTTAAGTGGCCCATTTTGAATTCTATCGTTGTGATGCAAAAATTGTGGGTCTATCAACTTTCTTATACAACCTTCATTTTCCATTTGAGTTGTTAAGAAAAAAAATACTTTCAAAAAATATCATTTTCTGAGGGCAGATTTGCAGGAGAGGGTTTGAAGAAGAAAAAATAAGTATGCTATTTTTTTTAAAAAAAAAAATTGATGAATGTTGAAGAAGAAAACAACTATTGAAGATTGGAAATGGTCAATGAAAAAAAAGAGAATACCAGTGAAGGTTGAAAATGGTGAAAATAAAAAAAGAAGAAAGAGGAGGGGGGGGGGGTAGAAGAGATGGATGGAAGAACGTGGGCAATTTTGATTTTAAAATGCATTTTTAATTAATTGATTAGTGTAATGAATTTTAAAAAATGTTTAAGAAAAAGGGTGAATAAGCAAAAAAAAAAAAAAAAGGATTGAAAATTAATGACGTGATGCTTACATGGCTATTATGTGGCCGGTGAGAGTTGTATTCTACTCTCATGGTTATACTCAATTCACTTAAAAGATGTTAAGGGGGTATTTAATCTCCGTGTAGTTATGCTAAAGTAAGTTATGCTGCCAAGTTTAGGATTTTTTAAGTGTTTTCTCAAAAATTAAAGGAATATCAAATAGAGTGAGTAGTAAAGTTAAGTTGCTATATTAATTGTATAAACTATAATTTCAATCACAATAATTTCAATTTGGGCGCTAATATATATATCCTATCTCGAAAGTTTCTCAAATTACAATAATTTTAATTTTTTCAAAATTTGGATATATTGCTCCTTCGCTCAATACATAACTATGAACTAGATTTATACTGATTTAGGTTTGAAAAATAATAACATTTGTATAGATACATTGTACACAAATAAAGTTATAATGTATCTAATAGATGTGGAGTGATGTATCTATGTTAAGAGAGAAAAAAGGTAAAAAAAAGATTTTTTTATGACATTTCACCTCCTCTTTAAATTTTGAGAAAATGGTCTAAACCCCCCCCCTCCCCCCCCAAACCTATACCCGAAATCCCAACTACACGCTCCAACTTTACGAGTGTCCTATTACCCACCTGAACTTTATATTTCTCTATTTTATACACACCTAAGTGCTGACCTGTCATGAGATGTGTTCTCACCTCCTCTAGGCACGTTAGAAGGTTAATTTTGACCTCCATTAATGGCATTACTAGCCTCCCAACCATCAGCCACCACTGTCGCTGCCTCCGGCTAAACCCAAACCACCAACAAAACCCCGTTCTTCTCTTCTCCTCTCCTCTTATCTCTCTCTCGTTCCTTCACAACAAGGTCGACTACAACAACAACAACAACAACAACAACAACCACCTTGTGGCTGCACTGCTCCAACCAGCGAGCTCCGGCGAAGTAAGCAAAACTTTGACGTAGCAGCGATATGCACAAATCAATATTCATCTTTGTTCCTCACAATTCCATAGGAATTTGAACGAATTGGGGGAAGAAGTTACTTTAGAGATTTGAAGAAAATAGGAGAGTATAGGAAAAAGTGGAAAGGAATTATTAAAAAATTGAAAGAAAATAATAAATTAATTGAATTTTCACCTGTAAAATGTCGTGAAGTTCACAGGCCAACACAGATCTGGTTGTGGCTTTTAGGGGTGTAATTATTACAATGTTAAATAATTCAGGTGGGTGATAGAACTCTCGTAAAATTAGAATGTGTAGTTGAGATTTCGGGTATAGATTGGAAGAGTTTTAAACCATTTTCTCTTAAATTTTCATGATCTTTCATTTGCTTCACCTTCTTTCGCAAGAAGCCCAAATTCTAAGTACGTACCCTTTTCATAACAGGCCCACAGCCCGAACCGAGATTTTGTAAGCTCGTCCCTTAAACCCTGAAATCTGAATCTCATCGTTCCCAGTGGGATACAGTAGTAGACAAGCAAAAATCATGGCGAGGCATTGCATGACATTTTCTCGGACACTTCTCTCCAGCAGTAGACCATCAATAGTAAGTTCCTCACCAAGTGTACAATCCCTTCTCGGCCAGCGCCTTCAGTCCCGCCGTTCTCTTTCCACCATTCTCACCAGGTTCCTTTCCCTATCTCGGTTTCTCCTTTATATTTCACTTAATTTAGCCTAAACCTGACTTTTTAAATTTGTAAAATGTATCTTTTTTCAGGACTAACGGAGTACTGGGATGCGCCGAATCGCTCTTACCGCTTCACAGCGCTGTGGCAGCCACCCGTCTGACATCACACATTCAAATGGAGGCGCGCACGTGTTGCCAGTTGTCTCAGGGTACCTTTTTCTGTCGCACTTGCCCTGATCGGTAGTTTTCAATCGTGAGTCCTAATTTCCGCACCTAATGCTGATAAAAGTCGCATTTTTGCAAAGTAGTTATTTAGGAGGATCAAAACATTTTGAGTTCTGTTCTCCTAATATAATTGCCCTATTCTATCTCTTAGAAGACTGCTTCCACTTAAGCTTTAAGGTTGATTTTGGAATTGTGATAGAGAATGCGGTGGTTAGACAGGCTATGTCGTAGGAATGGAGTATTGGCTAATCAAGAATTTTCACGTTCAGAAGATAAGCGTCGAGGAGATGAGAATGCTGCGATGGATGTAAACAAGATTAGGAATTAAGGAGTCGTTTGGTAGGAGGTATTAATTAAAATATCCATGGATTAAAATTTAGTTCACCCAATACAATGTTTGGTTGCACAATTCAACTCAAACACACCTAATACATGGATAACTTAATACACTAATACCAAGGATATCTAGGGATTACCAATCCAAAGTTTACTAATACTTGGATAAGGAAACAAAATGACTGAATCGCCCCTCAATTTCTGAATACATCCTTTAGAATTGGCAAAGATATTCACGCTATCCTGCTCTTTGGAATCGTTTGTCCTGTTTTCATCAACGTAATACGATTTCGTTCTTATTCAAGTTTTAGCTGGAAAGGAATTTTCTCTCCAAAACTTTTGCTAATGTTGTCATAGCAGTAGTTGGAGCTGGATTTCTTGGCCTTCTTTACAGCTTCAAGAAAACAGGATGGGTCATGGGTTCTCTCATGCTTTTATTAGTAGCCTTCCTTACTATTGTATGATGCTTCTAAGCTATTCTAGGTGTAAGTTTGAATCCCATTACAAAGTTGTCAAGATTTCATCTTTATGGTTCCATAGGTAGACAGTGGTGGAGGCAGCATATAATGAGGGGGGTCATCCGACCCCCCTCGGCGAAAAATATTACTATTTATACATGATTAAAATTATTTTTTAGGTATGTATAATAGTTGTCGAACCCCCTTTCACTAGTTCGTGTGTTTACTTCTCAGATTTTGAACCCTCTTATTAAATTTTCTGGCTTCGCCACTGTAGGTAGACGTGTTGTTGATGCGATGATTGTTCTTTCCCAAGCTTGTTCTTGCACCAGTTACTTAAAATATCTTCTTCTCGTTTATGACGAGAATTCCTCAAGTGAATTAAATTTGTTAAGCACTTCACATTCAAGTTTTAAACCGTAATAAATATGGTAATTACATGAAATAGATGGCATAATAATTCAAGGGTAAAATTGGAAAAAAGTTTTTATGTAGAGTTCTAAACCAAACATAAGAATAGGTGAGAAGCAATGAACCAAATACTTGATAAAAAAATAATCTATGCATTACTAATTTTTGTACCAAACGACCCCTAAGATATTTGGGAAAGGTAGGCGTGGCTTTGATTGATGATAAGATGCGGAAAACAAAGTTGAGATGGTTCGTGCATGTGCAATGGAGATGAATGGATGCCCCAGTGTGGAGTTGTGAGAGGTTGGCTTTAAATAATTTCAAGAGAGGTAGAGGTAGACCAAAGAAGTATTTTGGAGAGTTGATTAGACAAGAAATCAAGCGACTTTAGGAGGTTATGGAGGATATTGATTAGGGTAGGAGGTTAGGTACCCATTTGAGAATTGTTTTGCTTATTCTCCTATACTATTAGCTGCTTTATTAGTCATAGTATTACTCATGTAGTTTATTATCCTTTGAGTTAGGTTATTATCTGTGAGTTTTTTACAATTTGATTATAGTTTTATTTTTGTATGGCTGGTGTTTAGGATGATTTAATGGGTTGTCTATTGTGTTTTGTCAGAATTGTTTTTCATTGAGCTAAGGATCTATCGAAAACAACATCTCTACCTCTAAGCTGTGTGCAGGGATTCATTTGAACTTGAAGTTGTATTAAAATAAAGCTGTATTCAAGGATTAAGAACTTGAATTTGTATATTGAAATTTTCAAGAATTTGGAAAACATCATAAAGCTATTTTCACTTCAAATTAATCACAAAAATTCAAAAACAACTCCAATTTGTGTTCATAGTTAAACACAACTCCAATTTTCAAATATCATTTTTTCACTTTGAAAACAAAAATTACTTTTTTCAACTACTCACAATTTTCATGGTCAAATGCCCCCTTATATTATCAAGTAGTTTTAGACATAATGGAGTTCATAAATTCATTTAATCAGAGTAAGGGTTGTAGAGTGATAGTATGTCTTTAGGCTGATGCCATGCTAATGTAGGAACTAAGCATAGATGAATTACGAAGTAAAAAAGATAAAAAGTATCAAACTATCTTAGGTATCAAACTTAGAATCTACTTGATGTTTTGCTTATGTCAATCTCACTTCATTAACAAGGTATTTCCAAGTTCAATTATATGGGTGTTAAAGATATAATACTCCATTTGTGTTTTAAATAAATTGGTTAAGAACATAGCTGTGACAGTTTGTAAGTACTGGGAAATTATAGTACGTAAAAGAACGAAAGGTTTTGCTTATGTCAATCTCATTTCATTAACAAGGTATTTCCAAGTTCAATTATATGGGTGTTAAAGATATAATACTCCATTATTTTAATTAATTGGTTAAGAACATTGTGACAGTTTGTTGTAAATACTGGGAAATTGTAGTACTGAAAAGAACAAAAGGATGAGTACTAAGTACAAAGTTTCTATTTACTTGGAAACATAATTCGGATTAAGAACTAAGCAAGCTTGAACCTTAACTATGGGTGAAGTTTAGCTCATTATTTCAACTACAAAAGCTAGCAACCTAAGATGGCCACTATATGAAGTTGCCTCAGCTTCCTTTCTTGTGGAGAGTATGCTCAGAACCTAGAACATTACTGGAATATTCTAAGCGGTTGTGCATAAAAGTATATGATTGCAAGTTGTAGCAAATAGATCATTCAAACATGGGACTTAACATGTGAGATGAAGTTTCTTGGTACTTGATTTTGTTGGCGGTGGACTTAAAAAGCCACCTACAGACACTTTACGCCCAATCATTCCGGATAACGCTTGCATCCTCTGTATTACCGCTACCCTAAAGTTTTGCTTGTCTTTTGCCTGTAGGTTGTGCATTTCATCAATGCTTATGTTTCTATCTTTATTATTTTTTATATCCCAAGTTAAGGTTGATCAAGTCTTCACCAAATTAATCAAGATTTGGAATACAAAGTTTTGCAAGTGTTTATGAATTTAGGGAGGTAGCAGAACACCATAATATAGAGTGTGTCTGGATGGGCTTAAAACAGGTCAAATAAGTGCACTTTTTGACTCATTAGTGCAAAGCTCATGGTGCACACATGTTGTCATGATTTGTGTAGAAAAAAAAATTGTCTTGTCAATAAAGGAATTATAGATTAGCAGAAAATTATCTTACCATCAATTTTGACAAGCTCTTAAAAAGCTTATACAAGTAGTTAGGTTCAAGTCAAAAGACACCTACTATATGCATAAATCATATAATTACACCAATCATTGAGCGGATGATTTTTAGTGTAGTTAGTGATTGGGAAGAAAAGATGAGACAAGATGTCCCTCATTGGTAGAATATCATATATCTTACCAGATATATTAAATTTGATTTCTCCAAATTTATCTTCAGTATTTTATTTCAAGTGGTATTAGAAGTGCTTAAAAACACTTCTTTCCTTCAATATTCTACTAATGAGGAACAACTTGTCTTGTCTTCTCTTTTGAATCACTAAATACATTGACCTAACCATCATGTAATACCACTGAATATAAGACGGCCCTAATGTTTCTCATACCCATAACATGGTGCAGTTTCATTGTAAAACTACATGACTTCAAGGTATTAGTCTATCAGATGCGCTTTGCACATATTAAGGTGCTAAAGTGCACATGTTAGTGGTGTTGAATTTTTTTTTTTGTGAAATGGTATTGAACTTTTGTAGGTATTCTCACATATACGTGCGACTAGTTACTACAGTGTGAGAGTCTAAGAGTAATGTCAGTATGTTCTCTTTCCCCAGTCACTGGATTTTACTGTTTCGAATATGATGTATTATAGGATTGAATTTATGTAGTGCAAATATAGTATTAAATGTCTTTTAGTTTTAGTACTGTAATGAGTTCGGACTAGGAGCTGAGGCAGAATTTGGAGATCTTTCTTTGTATATGGATATTCAGTGCTAGAATGTAGCATTTCATTCGGATTTGATGTTAAACGCAAATGTGGTAGCAGGTTCAAGAAAGATGTTTATATACTTTTGCAATTGTCTACTGGGTAGTTCAGGCAGGACTTGAACATAATTTAAGGTATAAATGGGTTCAACAGTGGCACTAACTAATGATCCCCATGGTAAGTTGAACTTCTCATAAAGTATTCTAGCTTTCACTTAAATTTATATATCCATCTAAACCAATCATACATTATTGCAACGTCAGCAACTCACTGATGCACCCAAAGACATGACACTTTAGGCCTATAAGTTTACGTCGATAGTCAAAATACTAGCTTAAATCTAATTATAGATTTATAGTGCAAGGATGAGTTGTCCAGGTGAGTATGGATCGTCATCCCATATATTACCCAAATGCCTAATTCCGAACATCCTAGGATTTTCAGATCTACAATTATAAAATTCAAGATGGAGAAGCCTTTGAAGAGTACAAGAGAGAAGTGAGAAGGAAGCTAAGAAGGCTACTAGTCAATTTTGAGGGGAAGCACATGATGTTTGTACAAAAAATCAGTGACACCAGTAGGGTAGAAAGAAAGGTCAACATTAGCACACCTGAGGGAGAAGAGTTGTAAGGACTTAAATCAGGTGGAGTGTGTTAAAGACAATTCTCAACCACCGTTAATGGGAGATAATGAGATCAAGGTGAGATGGGGAAGCTATAATGATTAATTGTTCAACTTGAACCACTGGTTTTAGATCTCCATACATCAGTCCAAGATAGAAATTTTAGCAACACTCAGAATTGGACTGGCAAATGTAAACAATGCCATGGAGAGTATTGGGATTAGAAAAGCCTGTTGTTCAGATGGTATCCCATAGAGGTTTGGAAGTATCTTGGAGAGGTTGGAGTAGGATTTCTTACAAGCTTACTTTGAAAGGAAGGAAAAAGAACTGAGTGACAGTGAGAAACCCTTGACAGAGAGGGAAAATCAGCTGATGGTATAGAAAATGAAAATCTCTGATTGAAGTACATGAAAAAGCTTTTCTCTCTTTATAACAAAATGAAGAAGATTTTCTCTGAAATTCTCCTTTCTAGACAGTTGATTGGTCTGAAATTTTTTTGATTCTTATAGGAATTCTTTAGGATAGAGTCATTGTATAAAGTTGCTCTATTTTTTTTTGAAAAATGCAGAAGCACCCAAGGGTGTGATCTAGTGGTCAATGAAGTGGGTTAAGAACCATGAGGTCTTGAAATCCTAGCAGAGACAAAAAAACCACTAGGTGATTACTTCTCATCTGTCCTAGCCTTGATGAACATAGTTACCGGTACCTATTGCTGGTGGGAGGTGGCGCGTGTCCTGTGGAATTAGTTGAGGTGCGCGAAAGCTTGCTTGGACACCACGGTAATCTAATAAAAAACATCAATACAGAATGCTTGGGTGTATGTCAAACTGTTCACTTTAAAATTGAAAATGGATTCAATACAATTCACTAGAATCTAAGAAATGATCAAATTAGAAAATCATTTCTATTTTGATTCTATAAAAATTCAAGTTCCCTTTTTGAATGAAGGTAGATGATACAGCTTGGATGTGTTCAAGAAACTGATAAGATGCAAGAAGTGACGATCCATCTTTTAACCATGTATCTGTTAACATGGATCAGTAGTTGTCTGAGTAGCTTATAGTCTGTGAAATTGTGACTCTGTGTTCTCGTAAAGTTTTTCATCAGCAGGTCATTTGTTTTATTCGAACTAATACTAGTGTGGTATTCATCGAGTGATATTCGACAATCATTAGTAACTTAAGATTCATGAGATCTTCACTTCTGTCATAACTCATACTGCTTCAAGCAACATCACCCTCTTTGTGGTGAAATTTTTTTTTCTTCGGCCTTTCTATTAGCAGCTTATAGAACAGTTGATAATTTGCTTGATCAGTCATCTAGTATTCACAAGCTCGGCAGGATGGGGGGCCGGGAAAATATGTCTGAACAAGAAGAGGATGTAATTAGATTTAATGAGCTTACTATACGTACTTGCTTTCTATTCAATACAGGCCTGATCACTATTATTATCTGCCATAGGTACTTAAGGATGCATTACGTATGAGCTGGAAAACCTGCTTTACCAAACATTTTGGAGAATTTTCTGTGAACTTTTCCCTGGAAGTACAAAGCTGTAAGCTTTTAAATTCAATTTGATTTCCTAGTAATTTTTGGGTTGATGTTGGAATCCAGAATTCTTGAATGCCCTGAAAATGATAATTCTATAGGAGAAACTTATAGCAGTCCTTACAGTTTTATGTTGATAGAGATCATCTCTTTATTTGAAGTATTTAAATTTTTTGATTGGCTATCACTAGGTGCTTACTAATGTTCTACTTTACCAAATAAACCAAATTTACATCTTTCTGATTTTCTAATTTGATTAAAGCCATAAAGGCATATGTTATAGTCTTCTTTAGTTACCATTTGATGCAGAACTAGTGACAAGTGCACTAGACAGTTATTTCTGTGATGTATATGAAAATGATGTTTATTGTATTTATTAAAATGTAACTATTTCTCAACCTTCAATTATTTTGGTTTTAGGCATTATGAAGAATAGGGTTATGTTGTGGCTAGGAGAAGCTCGGGGCAGTTCAACCCTTTGTAGTATTGAAAGCATACCTATTTGTCTATTACCATGCATCAACTGAAGTTTCTATGTAGGTCTAGTTCCTTTTTTTTTATCGTGCAAGCTTTAGATAGCACTAGGAGTTCCAGGGAAGTATTTAACATACATTCCAGTGCAGTCCAACCTACTAAAAGAGTTGGGGTAAGTTGCCGATGGATGCCTTTAATTTTGTGCATGGCATTGCCAACATCTTCGCATATATCGTAGGTTCATGATTGTGGTTTTTTTCATTACGCACTGGACCATTCTACTTGAAACATAATGTCTTATATCTGAAAGCACAATGTGACAATGTTAGAACTTTTAATACATGCAATTGTGATCCACCGGACGGCTGACATTGGGCTGTGGGCTGGGTATGGGCCATTATCTACCCGGCAGCTTGTAAATTCACCCTCAAATGCTTGCTCCCCATGGCTTAGTTCAATTGACAGAGGCTGAGGGAGTTGCGACTTAGATTACAGGTTCGAGCCTTGCTACAAGTGAACTAAGTCTGGTAATTAAGTGGAGAAAGGTAGAGGGGCCAGATCTGTTATCCTTGAGTTTCGAAAGCCATGGTTTGTCCTAAGATTGGCCATGAAAAAAGTTGATGGTCAAATGCCTGCCTGCTCCACATAGATGGAAAACATTTTTTGTTATACATTTTTTAAAAAAAAATGAAAGTCGTTCTGGAATGAGGATTTTGGTATTTGGGTGGATTCAAGAGTTGATGCCTAACCTGTTTAGCTACCTAATTCGAAGATGCTGAAATTGATCTTAGATGTTTTCTTGGTCACCAGTCGATGGGTTGTTTAGTCTCCGACCAAATTGGGGTGCTACAAAGTACAAAGTATTAGGACCTCTAATTGTTTAAAGTATCACCCATTAGCAGAGAACCCGTTTTCCATAATGTCTGGTCAAGTGTTTCAATTTCAGGTGACAATTGACATTTGATTCAAACGTTTGACTCGTTAATTATTGCAAAGCACACGTTGTCTTTGAACAACATTGCCCGTATTTTCAAACCTCCTGACCGTAGCTATACCTAAATCTTAATTTAAAACTCGGATTTTTTCATCAGATATCTACTACCTTCCACCATCACAACGTACAAAGAAATCATCTAGTATTTGTTTATTTTGTTAGTGATACCCCAGATTTGTCGTCACCTACCTAGGTGCCTTTACTTCAATTTTGTTTCTACTCGGAGTGGGGTATATCCTGCATACAAATTAGCATTAGTTGACCACATACACATAGCTATGGGCCCTAAGGATCACTAATATAAATTTACTTTCTTTAGTGATTTCAGCCAGAGATGAGCTGTCTTTTTTGTTCTTTTAAACTTTATTTATTTGCCTACTTTAGAAAAATGATTTTTGCAGATAGTTGCTTCGTTCTGTATGGAAAGAGCTACAATTCTACGTAAAAACTTACCAGCACTTTGTGCTTTTGTTTGTGAAGAAATAAAATCACATCTTTCAATAATTTTTTTAAAAAATAATAAGCCCTAGAATTAGTGTCATGATCGGTAAATAAACAAGCAAGGATGGGGAAATAAATTCAAACGCCAAAGTAGATCCATTTTATACTTTTAAGACAAAGTAGTAGTTACTCCACTTAACAGACACTTCAAGGATAAATCAATCTGCTTTTTTAGCAGACAGTCATTTCCCATGTGATTTGCCTCATATATACCAGAGCCCATCACTTTCTTTCTCTCTCTCTCTCTCTCTTGTAATTTTTCATCCCAATCTACACTGAACAATCAAGGATTCCAGTATTTAACTTGTATACATTGGCAATTTAACTTTTTTGAAGCTGTTAGTGTCATTTGGTTTGCTTTCTAGAAATTAGGGTTAGAAAAATGTTTTATACTTGTTTACCCTGTGCGCACCCAAAGGATAGCGGCTGCGGGTTTCCCTTGTCATCAAAAAAAAAAAGTTTTATACTTGTTAGTGTATAAAAGTTAAACTCAGAAGAATTTATCAAGGGGGTAGGGTGATGATGGGAAAGGAGGTAGTAATTGGCAAACAGAAAAGATATGTGTGATCAAACATTGCCAAGAAAAGCTAAAACATATCAGAAGGATGAGCAGAAAGCAAAAGGTTGGGAAGGGGGACGGTCTGCTTGATTCTTTTACCCACCTCATCACTATTTAAGACAATATGTACAGTTTAGTTCCCAACAAAAGGATGACAAACGCCAAAACATTATATTGCAATTAATGGAAGTAAAGAAGCAAAAAAACAAACATCTCATATATGTCTAGTGGATATATATAACCAGAAATAGCATAACAATAAGCTATGCATTTTACAGCAAGTTCCAAAAAGATCAGAAAAGTTGTCAGTTCAACATGTTTTCTTGTTACTAGAGATAAGGATTTCTTTTTTAGGCTAATTTAATTCGAACTTTAGAACTTCCATACATTGTTAATAGCATGTATGATAGACAGTTGGATGATTATAACCTACACCCTGGAGTTGAACCTTCTGAAGGTTCAATTATTCATCCTTGTATGATTTTAACATATCCAATTGACGTTAGACACCGTTGATCGCGCTTTGCCATTTTCTAAAAGGAAACAATTTGCTTGTGATTCCCATAGTAAGTCACATCCTTAGCATATTATGTAGTTAAATATTCCAGTCGACAACCTTGAAGAGTGGAATTTAAGCAAAGTGATGGTATATATGTTACGACCAAAAAGATGTTCCATCCCTTCAAGCTTTATGAAAAGTGAACTACTATTATTTACTGTTTTCCTTTTAGCTTCGATCACTCATGTGCTTCGTTTCTAGTCTAGAAACATGCATTCTGCTTAAAGTGAAAATAATTCAAAGGGCAGTATAATGGCAATAGATCGCCTTTTAGCTATAAATATCTTAAGCACCGTTATTATAATCTTTGAACGATTAATTAATCTAATCAAATGTTGATGAAGACCCCTTTTTGATTTTCTTGTCACTTGTGAAGTTCTTTTTGTCCCTCTTGGTGCTTTAATGTCTATATTAGCAGTAATTATTAAATCAACTATGATTTAGAAAAGGTGAGCATATAGGATTAGAAATGATGATATTCGGGGACATGGTTGTAGTGACTCCCGTGATGAACAAGATGAGGGTAGTGAGGCTGAAATGGGTCAAACATGTGAAAGAGAGATGCACGGATGCTAAGTGAGGAGGTGCGAGAAATTAAGAATGGTGGATTTAAGGAGAGGTAGATGAGGCTGAAGAATATTGGGGGAAGATGATTAAATAGGACATGACACATCTCCAGTTTATCGAGGACATGACCTTAGACAGGAGAATATGAAGGTCGGGAATTAGGGTAAACGGTTAGTACATAGTTGAGCAATTATCTCGCTTTAAAATAAGCTTGGTTGGAGGGCCGTATCTGCTTCTTATTTCTTACTGGTTGTTTTAGCACTATTCTCATATTTTTTTTGTTCAATTTCTGTTATTTCCTATATTTCAATTATTGTATTAGTTAGCTAGTTGTTACTATTCCTTCTTTCTATACTATCAGTCATAATTTCGTTACTTTCATATTATTATTATTTTTAAATCTGCTTTGAAATGCTTTTTCTTTGAAAGTTCAAGTAGAAGGCGGTCGTAGGTTCTGCCAAACTTAGAGGTTCATATAATATTAGAATCTACCCTTATGTTTGAACGCGATGTTCATTTTACCGTGCATGCATTTAAAACGAGATTCTATTACGTACTGTAGTGGATTTTATTGTCTACCACTCAAGGAACAACCTAATATCAACTACGGAGAAATTAACATACATGGACCATATAACTTAAGACAGAAAGTTAAAGACAGCAGTGAAAAATATCTTTTTAAAAAAGGTAAAAATATGACAAGTTACTAGAACCACTTCGATGGATTCATTTAATTTTGTATGTCTTAGTTTGATCAATGGATTTTGTAATTTTGAATTAAATATATGTATAATATAGCAAAATATTATAATTTAGGGAGTGACATTTTTTTAATTAAAAAAATTGTAACATTGAGGATAGGTAATCATTGTTTCATTGCCTTATCTCTGTTGAACTCCTCAACGAAAAGTCTATGGTAAAACACTTCCTTTTTTCAAATCTTAACTCAGACTTTTTTGTTTCTAGATTTGTCGTATATTTGGGATAATTAAGAAAGATTAGTCTTAATTAAGACTTGTAAAAGTCTTACAGAAAATAATTGTGCCTAATTACCGATATAAGATGACAAACAAAACGCATTAATTAGCTAAGGGATATATCGGATACTATCATAGGAATCCAGAAACTTTATTTTTCAACAAAGAAATTTTCACATCTGTCTGTTTTCAAATGAACATTTAAAACACGTTTAAATTTATGTTTAGTCATACTCATGGGAGGAGCTAAGGGACAGAACGGATTCACTCTCGTCAAAAAATTATACTATACATATTTTGAATTTTTGACACTACTATTGATTTGATAATATATACTTGTATCTTAGTTCAATGATACAGAAGCATTTATAATTTGTTTAGTCGTTCTTTGGGAAAGAAAATACGACCACGACACTTCATAAGGAAATAAGTGCATGAACGTGTGTATCATTAGTCAAAATTATTATTTTTACAATCTCTTCCAAGAATGTTTTGTACACGGCAAGACTCTTAAAAGTCAACTATTGTGCACCTTGACTAACTTTATAAGATACTTGATAGTTGTCACCTCTCAGTAGCAACATATATTTGGTAACTCTAATCACCAAGTCCAAAATAGAAAAAAAGAAATTACTTAGTGGATTTATCTATGTTTAGAATTAGACATATGACTTCATGGTGTTCAACAAACGTCATTAGACATTAAACTTGTTTTAGTATTCGTGATAATTATTAATTAACCACTTCACTCTTCAACTAATGTCTACTATGTATTTTAAGTTTTTTTTTTTTTTTTTTCGTTTGAAGCAATTGAAAACGTTATTGTTTTACCATAAGTATTTTCACACCAATTTGATGAATTTTAAGAATTTAAATTTATTGACAAAATTGAAATATATTAGTTTCATGAAATATAATTTCAGTATTATATTGTTTATATAATATTTTACTCCATACCTAACAGATAAGATTAATCACCCATGAAACGTGTTGAAAAATTACAAAATATATGCATAATCAACCAGGTTTAGACGCTATATTTTTCGGAGAAAGTAAACATGAATCATGATCAAGTCTAAACGTACAATAACTTTTTTTTTTTGGTAGTACGTAGTTTTACGAGGTCCAACTTCCAAGTTAATTTGCTCCAATTACCTACACGAGGCATTATAAGCTCAAAAACACATTCACTAAGTATATGTGATTGTACAAGTAAATCAAGTATCTTGATTCAAAGAAATGGTAAGTTACAATAAATTATATAACATAAGCTAGTGATTGTCTCCCACAGGAGGGGCAAAAATACTATGTCCTAAGACTTGCACAAAACAATAAAATAATGCATGCATGGTTTCTATTCGCTATCCCTTAGTCAAACAAATTGATTTGGATAGAAAAATTATACGAATCTTTTGATTTCTTATTATCACATAAAAGTAATATATTCAATTATTCACTACTATATTTGTATAATGGTATTTGAATATAATTTGTAATTACAAAGCATATTAAATCATCTACCTTATTAATTAACTAGCTATATAAGACACTACATCATTTTAGGCCTACGGCCACCCCGATAAAGTGTTGCCTAAACTAGCAAAAAGTGTGGCCTTTGATAAAAGGCCACACTTTTTGACTTTAAGCAAAGCTTTTGAGGGGTGGCCTAAAGAAGTGTAATCTTTGACATTAGACCACACTTTTGAAGGCAACAATACTTAAAAAGCGTGACCAAAGAGGTTTAAAGGCAACACTTTGTAGTATTAAATAAGCAACACTTTCATCTGATTATACTACACTTCAAAGTGTGACCTTTGCGTTGTTATTGGTTACACTTAAAAGTGTAGCCTTTAATATCTCATCTACAACCACACTTATTAATTGTAACTTTTTCTTATGTACAAGATAAAATTTATAAACAATAAGCCACACTTTTGAAGTGTTGCAATGCTGTGTAGAATTTTTGTTGCCACAAATTTTCATTTTTAAGAATAATAATTTTAGTTTGCATATAATCAATAATCACAATTAAATATATAAGTGATCTAAAGCACAAAATTAGCTTATAAATAATTCGGAAGTATATATGTTTCAAAGAAACTTCGAGAAACATGTCTTTTACAACCCATACATATAAAGCAGTTGCTACTAGCAATACATTCCACAAAACCAAATGTATTCAAACAACATTTATGATAATAGTACAAAAACTCTTTATCGTTCACTACAATATAACAGATCGAGTAATTTACTTTTGTCCTCTATTCATCAAATTCAATCAGCGGCATTTCCCTGCACATTCAAATAAAATTATAAGTTAGAGAATCATGTATTTCATATGCTCTAGTCATTGTTCAATTCCCAGCCCCTTCACGGTTAAATGATCCCCAAACATGTACAAAAACTATAAAATCGTCTAGGAGAAATAGTAGGCAAACATGGGTGATATGAAATCCTGCCTACACTCACATTATCTTGGAATCTATGTCTACACAATTCATACACACCACAGTTCAAATAAATCTGCGAGAAAACAGTAGGCAAACAGTTAAATGATATAAATATGAATGATAAAATCTGGGAGAAAACAATAGGCAAACATACAAATGCAAATGGAGCTTTATTTGAAGAAAAAACATATGTGAGAGGTACCCTCAAGTGGAGCTTTATTTGAAGAAAAAACAGTTGAAAAACTTTAATGCTTTACTAAAGAATTTCGATGAAGTTTCTGAAATTAACATTGAAAAGTTCAAGAAACTACTTGCTGAAGTAGACTCACAGATGAAAAATCTTCCTGCGACAGCACATGAGAATGAATATATAGAGATTGTTTTTCTCTTGTTTGTATGAATGATAAAATTTGGGAGAAAAACAGTAGATAAACATACGAATGCATCACAATCAGACATATCAGTGACATGCTATAATACAAAATCAGAAAATCAATTTTTTACCATTATGTTTTTTCAAACCAGAAACATATAGGTCATGTCTTTTTTCAATAACAAGTTCATAGATCTTCTTTTCACATCTTCTCTTCTTTTACTTTACTCTAATTCAATGTTTATCTGAAACTCACACTAGTAATTCAACACTCCAAAAATCAAATTCACTTGAAGCTTTATAACAGCGAGTCCAAAATCACTACACATCCATACAACTAGAATCACGCCAACTTTGTTCTTTTACTATCTTTTGTATCTTTTGGATGAAGGTTCTTTCTGATTCCCATATCTTTCAAATCATACCTGGCTTTTGCATGATCTTTTGAGAAGCACGCTTTTGCAAACTTTGTTCTCTTACTATCTTTTGTATCTTTTGGATGAAGGTTCTTTCTGATTCCCATATCTTTCAAATCATACCTAGCTTTTGCATGATTTTTTGTTTTGCCAGAAATATCCAAAAGAGTTCTAAGTATGCTATCAACTATGTTCTTCTCTATGTGCAATACATTAAGGTTGTGGCGTAACAAGTTGTGCTACCAATAAGGTAATTCAAAAAATATTGACCTTTTTTTCCATGGGCCATCATTTGATCTCTTTCTCTTCTTTCTAAACACATTTTGAAAATCCTGTAAGCTATTAAGCACATTAGTTCCCTTTAAGAAATGTGGAGGAGGCCCAAATTCAATTTTTCCATTGAAAGATCTTTTGTTAGATCTCCATGGATGATCCATGGGTAGAAAAACACGATGATCCATATAACACATTTTTTGACTATGTTTAAGATAACTGGAATTAGTGCCATAGTTAAAACAAGAGCAAGCAAACTTTTCATTTGTACTCCAACCAGATAATAACATATGCAAAAAAGTTGTTGATTGTCCACATAAGAGCTGTCCGCATTTGAAAGTTTGATTTCTTGAAGCATCATATGTTTCAACCCCAGAATTCCACAATAATTTTAACTCATCTATTAATGGATATAAGTAAATATCAATGTTATTTCCAGGTGATCGCGGCCCAGGTATAAGTAAAGAAAGTTTACATTATGCAGATTTCATGCGCATCGAAGGCGGCATATTATACACCATCAACATAACTGGCCATGTGCTATTGATATACTTATGGTTCGAAATGGATTGAACCCATCACTTGACAAGTCAAGTCTCATATTGCGACAATCTAGTGCAAAATCTAGATGCAACCTGTCAAAATCTTTCCATGCTAGACCATCAGCAGGATGCCTTAACTTTCCATCTTTAGAACGCTTCTCGTTATGCCACCTCAAAGACTCTGCCGTCTTTGAGCACATAAATAACCTTTTGAGCCTACGAATTAATGGAAAGTGTCTCAAAATCTCTGTTGAAAATTGATGTTGTTTTTTTGAAGGCTCAAGCTCACTATCAACTTCAGGAGACTTAATATATCGTGAAGCTCCACGAGTATGACAAATCAATTTTCTCATAATCAAGACCAAGATTCTTAATCATAGACTTGGTTTTATGGTAAGACGGAGGAATGTTCGACTTGGGCATCGCCTCTTTTAATAACTCTACAAGAAAAGTGAATGATTCATTGCTCCATCTATGTAGACACTTCAACAAATATAAACGAAGTGTGAATGATAATTTAGATAATTTTGTGCAATCAGGATATAATTCTTGGGTTGCCTCTTCAGCTAAGTTATAGAATTTCTTAGCATCTTCATCTGGACCATCATAAACTCCTTCAGCCTGTGCAACATCTCTAAATTGATCATTCAACAACCCATCAATATCATCACGCGAGTAATCTATATCATCGTCAACATTCAACTTGATATCTCATTTCCCGTGATTGATCCATCTAGTATAATCTTTAACAAATTCATAGCATATTAGATGATCATACACTACATTCCTTCGAGTCCAACGAATATTACAACATTTTGCACATGGACACTGAATTTCCTCTCTTTGAGGATCTTCATAAGAGTAAGCAAAATCTAGGATTGATTCAACACCAGTAATGTACTCTTTGCTATACCTTGCTAAATCTATCCAATCCTTGGATGGGATATTTGAATTCCTAGAAGAAAAAATTAATATTTAATCTTACAGTAACAATCATTAAATCATTAACTACTTCACAAATATGCAAAAGTATAAAACTACAGAAAAAATATAGTTACATAATGGATTTGCAAATCCACATCTAAATTAGAAACCAAATTAAGTAAAACACACAATCCCTTCAAAGTTCACATTTGGAGCTTTTTTGCTGCCTTTTTTTGAGAAGTTCATAGACACATTGCTCTGAAAAATCACTTGATGAACTAGTCGACTATGAAGCACAATAACGAGGCTCAAAAGATCATGATTCATTCCCTACCTGTTTTTATTAGTTGGAATTTATGGAAAAAATAGATGCACAACTAAATATGGAGGGCAACAGTCCAATATAGTGAGGGTGAAGTTCTTAATTTTCATAGATATCAAACACATTCTCACCAGTTTTTCCATATCTTAACTAGCCAAACAACTGGACATAACTGACATTACTCATGGAGAAATGCAGGCAGGAAGTAAAAATTATAACAGTTAAATGAAGAAGAACTGCAAGCAGCTATACAAGGCCTTCATTGGTGCTCTCAGCATGGATATAGGAGGATCAACTTAGAAGTACATTCTGAAGTTCTCACTAAATGGCTCAACCAAGCTAGCAAACCTCTTTGGAAAATGCAGCATCTAGTACAAAAACTCTAGCAACTCACTTGTAAGTTTGAATTCTATCAGTGCAAACATATTTATAGGGTAGCAAACTAAACAGCTAACTAACTCTACAAATGAAATCACATACTGGACATTATTCATCAATACTACACAGAAAAGCAATATCCTCTATTGCTATGCGTAGTTATTTCTTGGAAAAAATAGAGATAACAAACTTCAGGATAAGGAAGTTCAAGAGAATTAAGCACTCACCTTAAGTAGCCACCTTGAGCCCTCGAATCATCAGAATCAGAATCATATGTTATGAGATGATCAGAATCATAGTGAATTTCGAGTTTCGAGTACCTTGTTACCATTCTTGTTTCTAATATATACATAATAATAAATATAGAATTGTATGTCATTGTTTCAAGGATGAAATATAGTCATTTTACTGTTAAGAAATTAGAAATACATTGATTTTGGTGTCTGCATAATATTAATTTCCTCTAAGCAAAACCTGAAATATCTGAGAAGATTTCTTGGTTAAGAAAAAAAAATTGATCAAAAAGTGCATATACAAAAGTATAAAACTACAGAAAAAAATATAGTTACATAATAGATTTGCAAATTGCAATCCACATCCAAGTAAAACACAATCCCTTCAAAGGAAATCCAAATAGAAACAACTTTCACTATCACCAACCAAATATACAATAAAAGAGCAACAAGCCAAAAACAGAAAAAGAGAAAAAAAAAATAAAAATTCAACCTAAAAAAAAATAAAATTATTTAACTCATATTTATCCAATTCTTTTTCCCCCTTTTACTTTATCTCTACTCAAGTTGTTTATATTGTATAAGAACAATATAAAGAAAATAACACTAAAATACATCAGAAACCACCATCATAACAACGAATACGCACCCTGACAATCACGATGTCTCAGGTTGGAACTATTACATGTTGAAACTTACTCAAGGGTAATGGGAACAAATGCAAACATCTTGATAGACCATACCATCAAAAAATATTATTACTAACACTCACTAATGCATAATAATTTTATACAGGCAGCAGGACAAGTTTGAGTGTCTATTTATATGTTATCCCAGATGTACATTACATGGATTCATGTGTTGCCTCCTCTTTGTAACTGATATTGCCACCTCCTGTTTCTTTGGTACCTTAAATGCTTCTGTTTCAATCTTGTCTACTTTGAAGCAATAATAGCTTTATACAGGCATCAGGACATCTTATTTCTTTTTAAAGGAAAAATACAAACTGCAACATGCTATTATTGCATAAATTTGTGGAAAACATGTCTTTTACTGTGTATTCTAGCAGATTGCAAATTCAGTAAAGTATATGTATTAAATGAGAGCACATAGGCAATGACTGGAATATAAAAACATAAATATTCCTAAGCATATAAGTTGAGCTGATAAGGATAAACAAAATGAGGAAGTTTCTTTCTTTATAAGAAGATAAAATGAGACTGTTTAGGACTAAAATAATCACTTTTTCTACAGAACATGCCTTCAGTTTTAATTGAATAGGTACAAAAGTTCATCAACTACACTGATGTTTCATCTACTTAGGTTCAAAATCTTTCGCAAGCCAATATCAGAAAGGGAAACTTATAAGACATATAATGACGACTAACGAACTAAAACAGTTTATGTTCCTAGCTATATAACATGTCTAAAGTTTTCATTTGATAGTTGTACCAAAGTCTTTCAACTAAACTGATGTTTGATCCATCAATCCGTTCTCAGGATTACAAGCTCACACCAAGTTGCAGGTCAGTGAACTCCAATTCTCAAGGTGGAAAAAGGGAAAGATGACACACATTGATCAAACTACTCCAAATTTACAAAAACATAGAAACATGATGAATCGGGTGTCTACTCACAAGGCTAATAAGGACATAGTCCCTGAACCAGCTCCCTACACTATTATCCAATCATTTGCTACTCGACTAAGACAAAATCAGGCTAAAAATGATATCTCTATTGACCTTGCAACTCCTATTATCACTACCAAACAAGTACTGACGGCTGGAGCCACAACTACACACAAATCAGTAATCAAATCAGGAGAAGGCAAATGAGATATGAGATCGGCAAGTTTGAAAGAAGGAAAACTGCAGAACCAACACACTTTGGGAAGAAACAGTCAGGTAAGACACTTAACTCTATTATTTCTACTCATAATAACTATAATGATCTTGTTGCGCAGGATCAAACCAACAGTCAAGAAGAACAAGAAAACCACCTTCACAATTTGATATATCAATAAAGGAAATACATTAACAAACAAAATAAAGGATGATTTGAATGAAGAACAACTAGACAAAGTTGAGGAAAATACAGTTGAGAGGTTCCAAAAGAGAGAAAGAGAGAGAAAAACCTTAAGTAACAAACGAAATACCTCAACTATCACCAATCAAATATACAATAAAAGAGCAGCAATAAGCCAAAAACTTACCGAACTGGCTTAGTAAAGTAGAAAATCATTAGTTGTCAACTGTTCATAGTCAGCAGTGGAAAAGGGCATAGCTTTGATTGCTCAAGTTGCCCTCTTATGGTTGAATGTGAAAAAAGAATTTCTTTTGTTTAGCAACAAGTCTTATAAGGATGATGCTTCCCCTGTACCTTATCAATAATTAATAAGGAAGACCGGGCTAAAGGTAACTACTTTTTGCTAACAGAAAAAAGAGAAAAAAAATAAAAATTCGACCTAAGAAAAATAAATTATTTAACTCATATATATCCAATTCTTTTTGTCCCCCTTTTACTTCATCTCTACTCAAGTTGTTTGTACTGTATAACAACAATATAAAGAAAATGACTCTAAAATACACATAGAAAATGACTTCAGAAACAACCATCATAACAGTACCCTGGACATCTAATTCTGCCAATGGTGTGAAAATAAGCTTAGGTTTAGTAACAAAAGGAAGTAAACATCTGAGATTTTATGCAGTGGATTATAGGATTGTGTTAAACGAATCATTTGTTGGGGTGACGAAAGATGTGGAGAAATGAACATAATAATCATAATTCTGACAAATACATTCATACAACTTCCCATTAAACGACAATGTTGAAACATCTAAAAGAGCATACAAGCTCGAACATGAGTATAATAAGACTATGAGACATATTGAGAGCATAACAGAGAAGTTCAAGTATTCCATAGCTGATAGTACAATTCTATAATGTGCTTTGGAATTAGCTTAGAGGAGTTTATTTTGAAAGTTAAAACAAGCTATTAACGATAGATACTAACTTACTCAAATGCTTTCGAGTAGTAATTTCCTCTATCTCAGCTGCTGAATATGCCTAGGGTTCACGATTTTCGACACTTTCTTCCTATACTTTGGAATTTCAGCTGTAACTCTTGATTTGTTCCATTCCAACAACCCCAAAGTAATCAATTCCTTTTTATTCTCCTTTTCTAAACACAAAACAAAAATTTAGTCAATTGACAAGAGGATTGTTTTTAGTACTAGATTATTAGTAGAGTAGCTACATACGCTTGACGAAATCTGTGTTAAGGAAAAGAAAATTGTACGTATCGCCAGCTTCAGCTGGTACATTCAACATTCAACAAAATAAAAAAAAACTAGACTGTCAAAGATAATCAGCCCATTTATACGTAATACAACTACGAGCTAGAGTCCTAACAATCAACAAAATTCGTATCAACAACACAAGAATATCAAAACCCTAAGTTAAAATTTAGAATTTCAAAGATACACAAGAATATCAAAACCCTAAAGCTAGAATTTAGACTTTTAAAGATAGAATATCTTACCTGACAAACTCTATTCCAACAATCCTAAAGCTTTAAGACGTAAGTCAAGTTCATCTGTGAAGCATTTTGTTCAATTTTCAACAAGAAATCTGATGGAAAAGCTCTTTAACAAGGAATCTGTGAGGAAATCGTGTTCTTCAGCTCTTCAATCTTCAACAAGGAATCTGTGAGATGAAAATTGTGTTCTTCAGTTCTTCTTGAGAGAAAGCGTATTGTTCTTCAGTTCTTTAGCTGAAAATCGTGTTCTTCAACTATAGTTTAACGGAAATTTGTGAGGGAAATTGTACGTGTTCTTCAGTTCTTCTTGAGAAAAAAGTCAATTTCTTCAGTTCCTCAGCTGAAAATCACGTTCTTCACTGAAGTTTGAGGGAAATGGAAACTTCAGCTGAAGTTTTAGGAAATAGTTATTTTTTCTTTAGCTAAAAATAACCTTTAATGTTTTATTTTTTTTGCCCAATAAAAATTGGAGGGAGAACAAGTTTTAATGTTAAAATGTTGGAGGGAATATAATATTTTAGTGAAAACACTAAGGCCACATTTGTAATGTGTTGTTTTTACAATTATAAAAATAGGACACTTTAAAAGTGTGGCCATTTATATAAATAGTTGTTACCAATTATAACACTTATAAAGTGTAGCTTATACCATTAAAGAGTACTCTTTAATGGTATAAGCTACACTTTAGAAGTGTTGCTAATATTATTGAAGCTAAAAGTTATAAACTTGGGTTACGCTTTAAAAGCGTCCCCAAAAGTATTTTAGGCAACACTTTACAAGAGTTATTCAGATTTAGTGTGATCGTAAGCCTAAAATGGTATAGTGAGGCTGCAAATATATTTAATTCTATTTTATCCACAAATCAAATTTTGTAATACATTGTTCCATGCCTAGGCAATCAAACAATTAAGGAAAACATTGAAAAGCAAAATTAATTCATTAAATATAGATTCCTAGAAAGTAGAAACCATAATTGACTTACTGTTTCCCTCAAGATCATGTCACTAATACAACAATAACTTACTCGGTAAAATTACACACCACGTAGAGTCTGAATAGGGTGAAGTATACATAGTCTTATCTCTATTTTCGAAGATACATAGATCGTTTTCGATAGATCTTCCACTCAAAAACTATATTTATAAAAAATATAAAACGAAAAACCATGTTAAATATATGCAACCCAACATGTAAAATGAAAAAAACCAATCGGGTTTTACATTAGCGAATTCTAATAACGTTGAGTTAATTAGTTAAAAATTCAATTAACAAAATTACAATTGTCTATACGAGGGTAGGCAAAAGGACATGAAAAGTACAAGATTTTAGGTCCACCGTACTGTGTTTTCATCATCAATTGTTCCCTCATTATCATGAGATACATAATTGCAATTTGCAAAGCCAAGATCCATTTAGTCTTAATGGCCACCACGATACAAAACTATAACTGAAGAAACATAAGCATTATTCATAAAGTTGGTTTCTCCCATTTCAGAAATTCTTAACACACACGAGATTCTCATCTTTATGTTGATTTAACCGTTCGAAACAGTATGAAAGACGAGTTTGCCTTTACCACCAATAGTTGACGTATTTAAGTTATATATACCATCAGTTTTTTCATAAACATTATCAGGTTTCTCAATAAATATTTATATGTTAGTCTCTCAAAATATAGGATTTATAACATTAAATATTCAATAGCTTAACATAACAATAACCTTATATTGACAATAACGTATATAATTTAAACTCCTGATCGAATTACGCCCATAAATCCTAAATTGGACTTGATTTCACGGTATGTAATACACACTTGAATTATTAATATCGTGAGTAGAAAGGATTCTACCAAATTGTGTAACATAAACACTGAGAAACATGATATATTCGCACACGCGCACACACAAAAAAATAAAAAGATTGAAAAAAAGGTTAACTGCCCGATTTGAAAAAATGTGTGATCATCCTCTACCTGATTTGTTCTTAATTATCTGAAAACAAACTGATTCTTTATATTGCATTCTTTTACTAATATATTTATATGGGTCCTCTCTTGATGATGCCAAGAATTTTGGTTTATGCTCAAAAACATTTTGTTTTCTAGAAATGATCTCGGCGAAAATAAAATAGAATTTGGGTCTAACTCAATTTCAGAAGCTAGGAGAGAATTTCATAAGTCTGGCCATATAAGGAGACTGACCACTCATCATTTTTTCTTTTTAATTCTGGACGCTTCAACACCCACCTCACATAGAACACCGAATATCTAGAGTGTGGATAATTTAATATGGAAGGCAAATATTAGTAAACAACAATTAGAATAATTGTCTGATACCATGTAAAGTAATAGGCCGAAAGCCTAACTTAACCTTGTGATGGAAGAACTGCCCAAATTCAAATAAGAATCATTCATCTTTTCATTCGATATGAAGCTCTCAACACAGATTCAAGTTATTGATTATTTAAAAGAATTACGACGCATAGTGAATTAGTGCTATACAATGGAATAATAAAAATGGAATAATCTTTTATCATTACTTTGGGAGTGGGAAAGAGAAAATCATTGCTACATTACTAAACCTTTCACTTCAACTGTGGAACATAAAAAACGTTCCAAATGGGTTAGCGGGTTAGGTATCAGAAATTATTTCATGAACCGTGTTAAAATTGAGTTTGGAGTCAAAAGGACAATTTTTTTTCCTCAAAAAAACATAAACCGTATACCAAATTTTTTTTTTTTACCAAAACGATAAAATCGCTCCCTAGGAGCAATATCTTTTAACGTATATCGGGCATGCCGTTAAAGCCTTCATTTTTCCTAAAAAAAAATTAATTTTCTAAACTTTTTTTTTTTTGTAAATGGCTGCCTTTTCCAATTTTTTTCTTTAAACATTAAGGAAAATTGCTGCCAAAGCAAAGATAATTTTTTTTTAAAAGAGTTGGAAAATTGCTGCCATTGCAGTGAATTCAAGTTCGAGATTTTTTATTTTCATTTTTTTTTTACAAAAACGAAGTTGGAAAATTGCTGCCATTGCAGCGAATTCAAAAGTTGGAGATTTTTATTTTTATTTTTTCGCAAAAACGCTGCTGAAGCAGCGAGTTAAGATTAATTATTTTTTTTTAGGATAACGCTGAGGCAGCGATTTTATATATAAATTTTAAATAAAGTGTTTAACAGCGTATACGGCAGTTAAAATATATGGCTCCCTCTGTAGCGATTTTACAGTTTTGGTTAAAAAAAAAATTGATATACCATTTGTGTTTTTTAGGGGAAAAAAGTTACCCTTTTGGCTCCGAACTCTATTAAAATCGCCGCAACTGATGGTAGGAATTGAAATATGAAACACAACCCACGTTAGAATATGAAAAAGTTCAACGTAGCCCCTAATTATAGCAAATCATATTGTAAAACTAAATAAATTTTAGTAATTAAATCAGCAATATGACGAGAAAATAAATAAAGAAAAATGTAGTTATTAGTGGGTTGGATCGAAACTCAACATATCAAAATAGATTGAGTTAATAAATAAATAGGTCATTCATCCATCCAAAAGTTGCTTACACTAAAATGGGTAAAAATCACATTGTAATTGAATCCGCTCAATTCTTATTAAGTTTAAAATACTTTGTTTGAGTATCTAATAATCATTTTTTTCCTTTGTGTTATGACCATATATAATATATCAACTAGCAAATGTGTTTTCAAAATAATAAGATAACATTTGTAATGAGTCAATCTTTATTGTATAGCAGTGGAATATTTAAATAATTTTAATCAAACAAATCAAAATGAATTGAATTACTTAATAAATAAGAAAATTATTAATCACTCAAATTTTAATGAGTTAACGGATAATAATTATGGACTGATTTTGTCATTCTTACCTGACAAGGAATTGACAAGGCGATGAAAACAATGGCAGGGGCATCCTGGTAGAAGGCTACTAGTAGACAATTAACTAAAGAACAATGCTGGAATTCTAGTGATAACCCCGAGGATGTTCATGTGATTGCTGCACAAATATATTCTTTGGCGCACTCATTAATTATCTTTATATATTATATTATCATGATAACCTCATCGATTTCTTTAATCTCCTGACAATTCTAACAATAAATAAACAATTTAACTGTTAATTAAGTGCTAATGACTAAATTATTGTTTGCTCCTAAGAAATAGGCTTTCTTTAATTTCAGTTAAACAGTGAAATTTGCCCCTTCGCCGGCAGCCTAATATTTGTCCGTGACCAACAAACTCAGAAGAAAGGACAAAAAAACCCTAGCTGGACTTTGCTGACCTGTCAAACATAATGGCCCCAATGGTTCTGACTTGAGCAGACAAATGACGTTTTATGGGGTCCACATGTTCCCTCTTCCGTCGACCGTAAACCCGACAAAAAATATTACAAAGTCGATGCACGGCAATGCTTCGTCCAAGTCCATGCCTAAAATTACCAGATATTTTTATTACTATGGTTTCCACGTGTATATGCTTACATGGAAAGTGACGTGGTAAACATGGAAGATTAAAACCTTCCTTTTTACTATAAATAGGTTCCCTTCTTCAGCAACCAAACCACACAATTGAAATAATCAACAATCTTTTGAGAGTTATTCTTCTTGCTTTATATTTTCACTTCCACTTTTTTTTAATTATGGCTATTGTTTCTGGTCTTTCATCTCCTCTTGGTCCTCCGGCATGTGAAAAAGATGCCAAGGTCCTTCAGTTTATAGATGACATGACTAAAAATATTGATCCAGAACAAGTGAGAGTATTGGCTGAAATACTAACCCGAAATGCCAATACTGAGTACCTCCAGAGATTCAACATTAGTGGTGCTATTGACCGTGAAACTTTCAAGTCTAAGGTCCCCGTTGTCACATACGAGGATCTTAAACCTGATATTGATCGTATTGCTAATGGTGATCGTTCTCCAATTTTCTCATCTCACCCTATCTCCGAATTCCTCACGAGGTACGATTTCACAATATGTCTTGCATATATATATACAGCTTGTTATAATTAGTAAAAATATGCTTTACATTCTTTTTATCTCAAGTGCGTAATTATTACTTCAGTAGTTTCTAAGTTACTAGGAGTACTAATTAATACAAAGTATAATATCGTATTGATGAAATACTGTTTTGATTATATATAGTTCGGGGACGTCTGCCGGAGAGAGAAAACTGATGCCCACAGTTGCGGATGAGCTAGAACGCAGACAGAAACTGTACAACCTTCTACAGCCCGTGATGAATCTGTAAGTGATTTTCCCCTAGGGTTAGTATACTATAACATGCATGAATCTTTAATTTATTAAATGTTTCATATATCGAATTTGGTCTAGTATAATACAGACTAAATTCGATGTAGAAACATTTTGTAAACTAACCAGTCTTAAACAACTCCTTTTAAAGCAACTTTTGTTCTTTCTGAAATTAACAATAGCCTTATTGCGAAAAGTACCGAAAAATTGTAACTAGAAAATTGATTTTGGGTTTTTCATGGACTTTTAAACAGGTATGTGCCTGGTCTAGACAAGGGGAAGGGATTGTACTTTCTGTTTATCAAGGCAGAAACCAAGACGCCTAGTGGCCTAGTTGCACGTCCAGTCCTAACAAGTTACTACAAAAGTGAACAATTCAAGACAAGGCCATACGATCCATACAATGTGTATACAAGCCCCAACGAGACCATTCTCTGTGTCGATTCTTTCCAAAGCATGTATTCCCAAATGCTTTGTGGCCTTCTCATGAGAGAAGAAGTCCTCCGAGTTGGCGCTGTTTTTGCATCTGGCTTGCTCCGTGCCATCCGTTTTCTTCAACTCAATTGGAAGCAATTGTCTCGGGATATCGCGTCTGGAACTCTAAACCCTAGAGTTTCAGACCCGTCTATCCGAAATTGCATTTCCGAAATACTCAAACCAAATCCCCAACTTGCTGAGTTTGTTGCTAAGGAATGTGAAGGCGAAAATTGGGAAGGAATCATTACTAGAATTTGGCCAAACACAAAGTACCTTGATGTCATAGTCACAGGTGCAATGGCTCAATATATCCCTACTTTAGATTATTATAGTGGGGGTCTACCAAAGGTGTGTACAATGTACGCATCTTCCGAATGTTATTTTGGACTCAATTTAAATCCAATGTGTAAGCCTTCTCAAGTTTGTTACACCATCATGCCAAATATGGGTTACTTTGAATTCATCCCTCATGACCCGGTCAACCCGGTTCAAATCTCTCGTGACTCACCCCCACATCTAGTAGACCTTGCTGACGTGGAAATTGGAAAAGAATACGAGCTCGTGATCACAACATACGCTGGACTATGCCGTTACCGAGTTGGTGACATACTCCAGGTCACCGGGTTCCACAACTCGGCCCCTCAGTTCAAATTCGTAAGGCGAAAAAACGTGCTGTTGAGTATTGATTCTGATAAAACCGATGAGTCCGAATTACAGACCGCGATTGAAAATGCGACCGCACTTTTGAGCCCGTATGATACTACTTTGGTTGAGTACACAAGTTTTGCGGATACTAAGACAATTCCGGGGCATTACGTTATTTACTGGGAGTTACTTGTTAAGGACCCGTCTAACCCGCCGAGTGATGACGTGTTGAGCCAGTGCTGCCTTGCGATGGAAGAATCGTTGAACTCAGTGTACAGGCAGTGTCGCGTCGCAGATAATTCAATCGGGCCGCTGGAGATTAGAGTTGTGAAAAACGGAACATTTGAAGAACTTATGGATTATGCAATTTCGAGAGGTGCATCGATTAATCAGTATAAGGCACCAAGGTGTGTTAATTTTACTCCTATTGTTGAACTTTTGGACTCCAGGGTGATTTCTGTGAATTTTAGTCCAAAAGCTCCTCACTGGACCCCAGAACGACGACGTTGAAGACAAGTCAAGTAGTGTTGTTAGTGTGGGAAATAAATAATGTTCAGACAGTGGACCAAAGGGAAAAAAAAAAGAATTAGTACTATAATTCTTCGTCTCTGTCTGATCACTGTAATTTGCTTTTTTTTTTGGTATCTGATCTGTTGTTGGATGTTGAATATTGTTCAAAGTTGATTATGGTCTTTGCTGATGTAAAGAGTCGTTAATTAGTACTTATGTAATTAATTATGTTATAGTATATGGATGTTTTGCTTGTTTTGATTTGAATCCTGATTATGCTTTTCGTTTTTTTTTTTATTTTAAAAATTTATGGCTTGCCAATAGGCAGCAGGTCCTTGCGTGCATGGATTTTATTGCACCTGGTGTATATTCTCTTCCGCTTCTTTCTTTATAATAAAAAAAAAAAAAAACCCTTTTTCTGACCAAAAAGAAAAAAATTAACAAACTTTTCTAGTCTTTAATTTGCAAATTGTCAGTCCAGATTGGGTTTACTTCTTCTTAAATTAGAATGGGAGGCTAGTGAAGATTAATTAATTTAATTGATACTTGAATCATGTTAGGTAACAAATATTCTAACAGGCTTTGGCAGTACATCATGGAACTTTTAGTTTCTGGATGTCTCTGCTTGTACCAATACATTTTTTTAAGGCTGGCAACTGCAAGCATAACATCAGCAACACGTAGTACTACATAATTTGAAATTCATCATTAACTACTTACTACTCTATTATTGTAGGATGTTTCAATTTATGTGTTATATTTCTGTTTTAAAAAATGTGACCTTTTTTATAATTTAAAATAATTAAATATAAATGTGTAAATATTTGTCTTAGACGATAAATATTTTTTCTTAAATCTTTATTTTTTAAATTTTATATCAAATAAAATCTTTTCACTTACATTGCAACGGAGGGAGGAGAATTAACTTTTTGTGCATCTTCTTTTTCTCTTGTTCCATTTCCTTTCTTCGTTTTTTCCCTCTTTGTGTCTTCTGTTCAAACTTCACAGTGGATGAAATTCAGTCAAAAAAAGATGGCTGTGAGTAATAATAATATCTTAAATTATTAGTCAATTAAGAAGTTAGAGATCTGAGAATGGTCGTTTTGCTCAACATGTTGATTTTACTACTTTAAGCATTCAATAATTTTTTACTTTTTGAAGTGACTTTGCATATATTGTGTTTGTTTTATTTCTGATTCTACCAAATATAATCATTAAGTTATTTGAAATCGCGTCATAAAGTGTACTGAATTTATATTTTTAATAATTTATATTACCTTAAAAATATAAATTCCTAACTTGAATGTTAAATTACTATAATATCCCAAACTTAGGTTGTGACGTTTTCGATGAATTGTGACTTCTCCGATGAGTTGTGACTTTTTTCGAAGGATTGTGATTTTTTTATGAGTTGTGACTTTTTCAATCAGTTGTGACTTTTCAAAGAGTTGTGACTTTTTCAATAAGTTGTGACTTTTCCAAAGGGTTGTGATTTCTCGAAAAGGTCATGACTTTTCAGATAAGACACAAAAAACACTTGTTCATATTGCCCTTTGTTGACTATAAATAGAGGGACTTCCTCTCATTTTCCACCACAATTTTTTTTAATCTTCTTCTACTTGCATTTTAAAATATTTCGTGTAATTTATTATCATTGAGTGAGTTCGAAGTTTAGCAATATGAGGTACCACTATTCTGATGAAGTAAATCGTTCTATCCTAAGATGGTATATTCAATAACCTCGAGTACTTGAGGTAAATAATTTTGATGACATAATAATTATTTTTTTGCTTAATATATACATTAGTATGTAATGTTGCAATATATGAAGTTAGCATAATGTAGTCTAAATTTATTTATTTTTGTTAATAATTTATCTAGTGATGTAAATATATGCTTCTGAACATCTTTTACCAAAATTATTAAACTTCTCAAGGCCTAGAGAATTGTCACAATTTATATTTTTTGATGTTCAAGAAAAAAAAAATGACTTTATTTATTAATGCTACTTATGTACTTTAGATTATTAGGAAGTTTGCTTCAAAATAGTTATTACTATATAAACATTGTCCTTTTGTTTTACTTATTTACTATTTCTTAATATTTTAGTATTTTAGACGAAGAAAAACTCATATGACTTGTAATAACGTCATATATATTTTATTTAAATTAAAGTATTATATATGTCACGAATGTATTATCAAGTTAACAAGATCTTCTAACTTCAAAATATATTATTTTAAATTGTTTCGAGTTCTTTTTTAAAAAAAAAACTCACAATAAATGTGAAAATATGTGAATATATATGAATTATTTAAAATGTATCATTTATGAAAAAAAAAAAATATATTCAGTAATATAGAATAAACATTTTCATTTTGTCCATACACTAAATTAAAATCTAATAACTACAAAAAAAAAAAGTAACATTAATTCAAAGTCCTATTTATTTATGTAAGTAAAAAAAAAAATTTCGAAATACAACTATTGCACATTAATTCTTTAGTTATAACATTATAAATTCTATTAGTTATTACTAATTATTGCAAACGTTATTCACACACTTTAACATTCTTTAGTTATAATATTATGAATTCTCATAGTTGTTACATTAATTATTTCTATCTTTTATCTTTTCTTACATTAACTTTTGACCAATAATTTTTCATAATATTATACCGCTCCTATATATATGATAACACGATGTTGTTATTTTCCCTTGACGAATCATGTTTGGTTGAATAAATTGAAAATCATTCACAAGTATATATGAACTATATCTTTGTTGTGGGTAAGATAAACAGGTAATTATATATGTGATTTCACATATAGAATATATTTTTAAATTATAAGTTTTAGTTTTACCGGTAAAAAAAAAGAAAAACATTTCTCAGTTATCTATTGACAGTCAGATAACTATCTTTGATTTATATAACAGTCAATCGAGAAGTCAAATATGAGAGTCAACAAAAAGAACATCATCTATTATGTTATAACTTATAAAATAAAAATTAATATACAAAAATTAGTTATAAAAAATAATATGTAGTTGTTCCCTTCACATATTCATATGACATCTAAACAGTTTAACATGAAATACACGTGCAAAGCACATCTGGTTGGATGACAAGAAAAATACACAAAACTATCATCTATAAGGTTATATTACAAAGATACGACTAATAACATGATTGAACCTTATCAAATTGAAATAAATATATGCATTATTGCATTTAACTAATAAAATTTTTCATTGACCATCTTCATAGGTCCGCGTGAATAAGAAATATATATATATATATAAGATGATCCACATTAATCATTCACAAAATAATCTGCAATATTATTTTATGCAAAACTTATTATTCAAGTCTACGCTTAAATAAGCAATACTATTTACTATACCGTATATTTTTTGAATTAATAATCAGTCGAAAAACTAGTTCCTATATAGATGCAATGCATAATATAGGCGATTTACACCTTTACCATTTTGGCACATTAGGCTACCGTTCATGGATCTTCCTTAAAACGTGATAGGGCTTATATTTATACAAACTATTTACATAATCACGTTATTTATTAGATAATAGTACATATTTTTTTTATTGATATGATAATTGGGTAAAAAATAGTTAGTTAACACTTTTTTTTTTGTTAAGCTAGTTAACACTTATTAAAATTGACTGATATGTAACTGTTACATTTGAACACGAGTCTCGAGTTAATTAATTATATTTTCGAGGTTATAAATTATAAATTTTTATGCCGTATTTCGTATGAATATTTTTCGTTAAACATATAAGATATATATAGAAGATCATATAACCAATGCCAAACATTTGCGGAATTCTACAAGACACTCCTAGAAAACAACCTGCACATACTCAATACTATTTTTTGATGAATTAATTATTGACTTTACGATATGAGTAAATAAAAGTGAATATATATTTTTAATATAGTGAACATATAAAAATAAACAATCACGCTAATTATATTCAACTAATTAATATGACACAAACATCGGCATAAGCAAACCAAAGTAAATATATTTTAATATAGTGAACATATAAAAATAAACGATTGCCCTAATTATATTCAACTAATTAATAGGACACGAACTTTGGCACGAGCAAACATTTGCTCTTCTCTTTCTTTTTATACTCCATAGAGATAGGCTTAGAAGTAGAAATAAAGTTCATAATTACAGGCCCAATTGACACCAAGAGCATCCATTCATAATGGGCCGAGGCTCTGACCCTATTATTTTGAAAGATGATGACTAATGGGCTGTCAACTTGTATGGGTCATATGGCATCTACTTCAAAGTCCTAACTATGAATGTATTACTTTAACTTCCAGAAATTTCATAAACTCCATTGCTCTCGTGTACATTCCTTGATAGTATGATACATTGCAAATGATACATTACTTAATGGGAGGGATGTATCTCAGAGGGATATGGTTGTATTCGAGAGGGGACAAGAATGTATCCGAGAGGAGATAGAGATGTATCCAAAAGGGATTTTTGTAATATTTTAAAATGGTAGTAAATTTTAGAGAATATGATATCTTAAGTTGTGTATTTATTTATTTATTCCAAAAAAAAATAAAAATGAAGAGGCTGGTATTTATGTTAATCAAGTTAAAATGTCATTTATTAATCCAATAAAAAATCACTTTATTTAGACGGTTCGTTTGACTTTGGTTAAAGCAAGTTTTTTCATGTAGAAATAAATAAGGAGCGTTGTATTGTTTTCGAATCTTGACACAAATGAAGTTTTCTAGCGTGTTTTGTCACAGATAACTGTAGCAAGATTTGGTGATCAAAATTTTGGTCAAGTTGTAAATTCAATTTTAATTGCAATTAAAAGAATCGTTACAATAAGAAC
Source organism: Solanum bulbocastanum (assembly GCA_037074985.1). Classification (NCBI taxonomy): domain Eukaryota; kingdom Viridiplantae; phylum Streptophyta; class Magnoliopsida; order Solanales; family Solanaceae; genus Solanum; species Solanum bulbocastanum. The sequence continues at coordinate 35,954,986 of CM073598.1, read as the reverse complement.
CATAAAATTGCAAAATGTACACCCTCTATCGCAAAATACTTACCATATCTGATACAATCAATTTGATTAGTTTTCTAAATTAAGTATTTTAAATTGCTAACGTAAAATAACTCGTAAAAAATTATTCGATCAAGTTAATCTATCATGTTTCCTCGATACACTAAAAAATTTCTTTAGCAACGTAACTCCCACAAGCCACAAGCATCTAAGGTTTGAGTCGTTGACTTCTTAACGTATGTCGTCTCAAATGAAAATATAATATCTTTGTAATGTTAGCGATAATTGCAAATTGCAATTTGTCAAATAGAGTTGTCAATATGAGCTGACTCATTCCATCCAGGCTAATTCATATAGACTTTAAAATTTTACGGGTTAGGCCGGGCTAGCTCATTTTTGGTGTGGGCCAAAAAATGGTAGACCCAGCCCACAAGTACGTGGGCTACGGGCTTTGCCAGGCCAACCCTCTTTTTTTAAAATTATATTTTTAAAATTAAATTATAATTTAAAAAAATTATCATAAATATCGAAAAGACAATATTATATGGTGTTAGTGTTACTACTTCTTAATCAAATACACAAACAAAATTATTTTTATAATATTTATTAAGTTTGATTTCAAGTAAAAGCATAAATAGCTAAATAGAAATATTAACCTAATTGTTTTCCAACGATCATGATATAATACAAAAACTATGACAACATTCCGTAAGTTACGGGCTATGTAGTGATTCCCTATAAATTTTAAGAAAATTTTATCTTATGTAGTACATATTTTATAAATAGAATTTATATTTATATTTATATTGTAATATTTCAAACTTTTAACAGATTTTGAGTTTAGACTCTGGTTATTTTTAATATTCTATTTTATTTTTATTTTTTAATAAATTTTTATTTAGCCCACGGGCCGCCCTATCCATATTTCTCAAGCCCCACAAATCGGCAGGTTTATTCAGGCCGGGCTAAAAAGTCCTTTTCTTAAATGGTCTCTAAAAATCGTAACTCAGCTCTATCAAATCACGGGTTAGGCCAGACCGACCCTACAGACCCAGCTCATATTAACAGCTCTAATGTCAAATGACATTAAAAAAAGGGAAAAACTTAAATTAATCTTTAAAACAATTTTAATACCTCTAGGCTTCATTGAAGTCAATGATATGGGTTGGCAACTCTCTTACCCATCCATTTATATATGTCGCTTTTAATTTGTTGACTAGTGGATAAGCAACTAGAACAAGTATCTCTTATCATATTTTAATTATTTTTTTTTTCCTTACACACTCTTAAAAATCATAATTTAATTGATAATCTTGCCAATTTACACCTTAAAAACAAAAACCCAGACATTTATTAGGCTAAGTTATGTTAAAATAATGAGCTTACTTTCCATGAGTAAGTAATTTTCTTTAGTGAATATTTCGATTAAATACACCACTTATTATAAAAGAATGTAATTATATTTAAATTTTTTAAAATGATAACTACTATTTTCGTCTCATATTAATTGTTCACTTTTTCTTTTACATATCCCACAAGAAGGATAGTTTTAGTAATTTTTTCTTTAAAAAATTCTTTTGAAAGTTTTCAAATTGTTTACACTTTTCAAAAAATTCAAGAATAAAATAAAAATAATAATTAATTCTCTATTGATTTTGTAAACTGATAAGTATTTTAAGACAACTAATTTTAATAATATGAACCATTAATATAAGACGAAAAAAATATTTTAAACCACTTATATTTAGTAAAAAAAAAAACACAACAACCAAAGACATTTTTCAATGAATTAAGTTTGCATGGGACCTAGATTTTACCTTTACATTAATAAATTGTTGTCTAAATAGTTGGAGATTGCTTTGCGTGAAAGCTAAATTGATCAGCTAATCATGATGGGTACCATCATTAGTAAAGTGCCTTAATTAATTTCTGTCCGAGAAGTTAGATATACTTTTCAACTATCAATAAATTAAACAGAAATTAAAGTCGTAAAAAATAATTTTTACTTACTAAAATCGTTACATCAATCCAAACCATAGTTTGTACAAAGAAAAAAGTATGAAATAATTGAAAATGTAGCAATTTAGTAGTATATACATGACACATATCTTCGTATACATTACTATCACAAAATGGTCCTTAATGTAAGAGTAATATTTTATTTTGGTCATTAATGAATAGAAAAAGGCATAGATTTTCCTTTGAACTTGTATCGAAAAGTCAGTTACACACTTAAACTATCATGACGACCTATTACACACCTCTGCTATTTAAAAGTGAATTTAATACTACCTTGCTATGAGCAATACCACTCTCATAGTATGTGGTGTATTACACTCGCTGCCACATCAGCGCTACGTCAGCGCCATGTCAGAAATTGTATTTTTTAATATCTTTTTTACTTTATTTTCTTTATTACTTAACTTTTATTTTATTAATTATATTTTACAGTAATTAATTCCTAATCAATTATTAAAATTCTCTAATAATTATATATTCTTCATTGCAAAATGATAAAGAAGAAACTTTTAGCAATGACCACCAAGAAATTGCCCGCAATCTAGAATTGATTCGTGGAGTGGAAGAATTCTTCCATTCCAAAATGGAAACTAAGCTTTCATTGTTATTTGTTGCGGCTTGTAGTTGTATTGGGTATACATTCTTTGTTATTTTTTCATATTCTCATGGAGATTTCTTTAAAAATAGAGATAATAGAAAAATAATTTTCTTCTCATTTTCAATCGATCACTCAACAGTCAAAAACGTCCACCAAAGCCCCACCAACTGAAACCTCCAAAAATTTTACTCCTTTTGGAAGTAATTTATTTCTTGGTTGCTTCTTGTTATTGGTTTATTTTAAGCTTAATGGGGTGTGAAGAAGAAGAGGAGGGTGGGGTGCAAAGAAGAAGAGATGTGGGGGTGTTTAAGAAATATTTTGATTTTTTTTTTTAAAGTATTATTATTTTGCCATGTCATCTTTAGGAGATAAATAAATTCACTTTTAAATAGCAGAGGTGTGTAATATGTCAGTATGGTAATCTATGCCTTTTCCCTTAATAAATTTCACTTGATTAAAATGATTTTAATGTATAATAGATGAGTTCATTTTGGTCCTTAACATATTAGACTTAATTGAAATGATCTTTAATGTTTAACAAATGTGTTCATTTTGGTCATTATCCTAAACTCAACATATTTATCAAAAAAAATTATTAAATTTTATTATGAACCCCACGTGGCTAACAAAATTCACCGTTGATATCTTATTTGTTAGCTCCAAAGAAAAATATCATGAAATCTAATACAATTTTCTTTACTTTCTCTAACAAAATCTATTATTTTTTCTTGCTTAAAACAAAAATGAGTATAAAAAAAGACAATAAGGGTAAATTTTGTATACCATGCAAGGTCAATAGTAAAATTTAACACTTTTTTAAAAGATAAGTCTATTATATTTAGAGAAAAAAAAAGAAAATACATAAAATCCCCCCCGAACTTGGCAGCAAAACTTACTTTAACACTTTAACTTTACATATAATTATTTACCCCCCCCCCCCAAACCCTAATTTCATTTCAAGTGAATTTAAATCTACCCTAAGTTTATAAGATCAGTCCCACAATGGCAAGTGTATTCCACACGCACCATGTCATCGACACCTCAATGCCACGTCACTGCCATGTCAGTGCCACATTGATAATTATTTAAATTTTGAGTTTTTTATTCCTTTTTTGTTTTCTTAATTCACAATTTTAGAAAGGAAAAAAAAGAAAAAATAAAATTAATCCAAGATTATAAAAAAGAAAAATAAAAAGTAAAAAATTCTCAAAAAAATCAAACTCCACAATCCCAAATTCTCAAAATCATTTTCACTAAAAACATTCAATCTTTAAGGCACATTAATAAGTTGTTGATTTTTTTCATTATGTTCGTTGTTCATCACGTCTAAATATAAGTGAGAATAATTTGAATTTAGTGATGGAAAATAAATGGGGGTATGAAGAAGAAGAAGGAGAAGGAGAAGTTCAAAAAAAGAAGAAAGAGGGGTGCGGATGGAGGGTTCGAAGAAGGAGAAATAGGTGAAGGTGAATGATTTCGAAGAAAGAAAAAGAAAATAGAGAGTTCGAAAAAGAAAATGAGGAGGTGGTGCAGGTGGTGGTTGAGGGTGGCAAGGGGTGGTGGGGTGTGAGGAAGAAAAAGGTCTAAGGTTGTTGGTGGATAGGGGTGGTGGGGTGTGAGGAAGATGAAGAGAAAAAAATTTATTTGCTGAAAAGAATATAAAAGTAGCTCAATTATTTTTTTCTCTTTAATTTTAACTTTTTACATGCTTTTTTTAATTATTTGCCACATCAGCCATTAAGGGGGTCTTTAATTCACTTGACAATTGTTTAGGGGTATTTGAATGCCCGTGTAGTTAAAATATTAAAGTAAGTTTTGCAGTCAAGTTCAAAGAAAATTTGATATATTTCCCCAAAAAAAAATGAACACTTTTTGTTATGCACTAAAAATCATTTCAATCAAGAAAAATATCTTTTGTATCAAAATAAACACATTTATTATACATTAAGGACTATTTCAATTAATTGAAATATATTAAGGATTAAAATAAGGCATTATTTAGACCATTTTAGCCATTTTCTCTTAGTTTATCATTTGATCATGTTCGATTAGTATCATCAGGTGTAAACAGAAAGTGCGGGTAAATTCTTTCTTACACTATTTTAACTGCAAACTTATTAACCAAATGAAAAGAAAGAAGAGAACATAACAGCCCAATTTATGTTTATATTTAAATCGATCAAGTAATTAACCTTTTTTTCTCAGATACTTTTATTGATGACACAAAAAAACCAAGGCCTCGGCCCTCCATATCCCCTACTAATATATAAGACGGGATAACCAGACAGGTCATGGTCGACATGCCTGCTGATCGCTTTTTTTATATTTAATTTTTTTTTTGTTTTAATTTATTTGTTTTATTTATAAAAGTTGTGTAAAAAATACTATAAATCATGATAATTGACAATTTAAATTATTTTTAAAAAAACATATAAATAATTTGATTGCTTATAAAAAAATTGATTGATTCATAAAATTAATATATTTGTGTCACATAAAATAGGACAAAATAAGGAACATGTATTATTTAATTTGAAAATTACATAAAAAAAAATATTATAAATCTCAATAATTAACAACATTTAATTGACTCTTGAGATTCTATTTGTATTACATACATTGAGACAAGAGAAGCAATATGTATCATTTAAAAATTAAGTAAAATGTATTATGAATTATAATCATTAACAATTTAAAATATTTTAAAAATTATATTAAATTTTAATTGACTCCTTAAATTCTATCTTTATCACATAATATAAGATAAAAAAAATAACAGATATTGAATCTGTATTAACAAGATCGCTTGTGTCTAGTAAATATCATAATTGAACACTGGTGGTGGAGTAGGACCATCTCTAAATTATTAAAAAAAAAATTGTGTGGTGTTGTTGTTGTACAAAAAGGTGAATGGTACCTGTCTGCCATTCTGTTGTTGCTTAGAATTTATTGATTGGACTAATGTAAATATTATCACGGAGAATTATTTTAGGCAGACGTGCTGATTACAAATAATAATAATGAAACATTTGTTAATCAATAACAAAAATCATTATCTTATGAATTGACTAATTAATTAATATATTAAAATCAATAACTAATAGATTAATCATAATTATCCATTTGATAAGCAACTCAGATCAATAATCCCCACGCCATAAAATATGTATTGATAGGTTTTTTATTTAGCATATTCATGGATTGGTAAAGCGAACTCTCAATTTGATCAGGAGAGCCTAGAGAGCTTTCCTCTTTCTTTTTCCACTTTGCTAATCATCCCCTCTAAAGCGTGCCGGACGGCGACGGGCACGGGAGGAAGAAACCTAAGAGAAGACGCTCGTCTCTTAGGTCCTTTTTTTCGGTACAACACAGGAAAGTGCTTGAGCGATCTTAACATCCTCATAGAAGGGAGAATTATGCCTCTTGGTAAAAATATTCTCTTAAGCGAAGGTATTCGTGCTTGGATGGCGGCTCAAGATCAGCCTCATGAAAACCTTATATTCCTCATTTGGACCGCAAGATGTGTCTTGGAGTCGCCCGGGCTATTCTCCCCAGGCGGGCGACATAAAAACTTTCGTATAGATCTTCATAGTGGACGTTCCCGCTTCAGTTCCAAGAGAAAGAAAGGGGTTGATCCAATAGTGTGTGCTGGCTGGTTCGATATTATACTCCTTGCTTTCAGAAGGGGCCCACACACAGACAGGGGAAAAGGGGGGGGGGGGGGGGAGGCTAGCCTCATTACTTCCCACTGGGCGAGAAGTGCACCTAACCTACCTACCCCCAGATCGTAGAAGCATTCGGAATGGGCTCCGCGTTCATTTTGTTGACAGAAACGATCCATTCCATTTGGGGCTTCGGGGGACTTCAAATGTGCGGATTTGCTGATCTATGAGTGACACCACTAAGGTACTCAGGTGGTTGGCAACTCGACATAGATTGCCTTAAGGCGATGAAGGCCCACATATTTTGAACCTCGGCTCTATCCTGCGTCCTTTCTTAAGAGATGGAGATACACTTGTGTCGACCCCATCGCAGCAAGAAAAGACGATCTTGTGCTATACTCCGGTGATATCTTTCCTACCGAGACACGCAAACTCCCATCGTGTCCTAAATCACATTTCGTGAGATCTTGACCGAATCCGAGTTTCCCAAGCTCTGTGCTGTTGGGGGACTCTATCACGCTTCACGCCTACGGCGTTTTCGCCAGACAGTCTTTGCCAGCTCGAAATAAGGGAAAGGTCAATTCAATTCTCGATGGAAATGGAATTTTGAGAATTCTCCCCTGAACTGGAAGATCATTTCCCTTCTTTCCTATTCGGAAACTAATCCCAGAGACTGTACCGAGCCATTTGGTGACTTTCGCGGTCGCCCTCACTAAACCAACTTGAATTTGAACTACTATTTATAAGTAAGAATAGGAAGGACATGTAGCGGTTACGACTCAAAAGTCAAAAATATTAAATTAAGTTTTCCACCTAAAATAGGAGGAATTATCGGAATATTATTTTAAATAAATAATTGTTCTGTTTAGAAGAGGACTGCCTTTTTTTTCTTCGAAGCTGATGTAAAGGAATAATCCCAAAGAAAAGCAAGCTTGTGTTTTCTCCAGCCTTTTAAATTCTTTTTGCTTTTTTATTTCGTTCGATATTTGAATTGGAGCCTTTTTAAACTTGAATTTATGAAATGTCTTATATTAGGCGTAAAGCACTCCGTTAAAAAAGTAACTTTGTATTCAATATAGTCAAGATTTCTAATTAAAAATATGTTAACTGCTCTAAGCATTCCGTTAAAAAAAAAGTAACTTCATATTGGATATGTTCGAACCTGAGATCTCTATTTAAAAATTAAGTACTACTCCACCATAAGTCGAATTGATTCTACTTCTACCTTATAACGGTCTGTTGACAGGGACATATTATCTACCATTCCCAATTATAAAAGGTTCCTCTGCGAAGCAATACATGCTTGCAAATTTGCCGTTTTGCTACTTTTGTTTTACTTTCTGGATCGAATTTTAGTGAAAAAAATTCCCAATTCAGAAGAAAGCTATTCTGGTTTGGATTCTTTATAATTTTGGGAAGTGAAGTTGTTTGTTTGTCTTCTTGGTTCTATATATGCTTTTCCCATAAGAGATTAAACTTGATCTGCTTTATTCCAAGTAAGCGAAATTTCCTACTTTTAACTTAAGTTTATGTCTTTTTCTTGTGATAGGAGAATTTTTGGGCGATACAATCCCTTTCCTTTGATATTTTTTTCTTTATGTGAATCTAGTTACTCAGTAATTTAGTAAAATAGAGCCCGTTTGAATTGATTTTTAAAAAAAATTGTCTTTAAGTTAAATAATATAAAGTCAAATTTAAATGACTTTTAAATAAATAAACAATAAGAAGAGTGAAAAGTCAACTTTTTGTTTTTAACTTTTAAATGTAGTTTAAATTTATTTTATGTTATTTTCAATTTTATTCATCACTTTTAAAAGCTAAAAAAACTTTGAAATTAAATTTGATCAATTTTAAAATCAATCTAAACAGGCTCTAAAGCCAATCCAAACAGGCTCACATTCTTTTTCTTTACGAGGGAATTTCACTTTAAATAGTGCCAGCCTTAAACTGTGAAGTGAACATTAAGAAGCACAGAATTCGATAAATTACAAATTTCATAGATGTCATCAAAGAATAAATATACGCGTAATCTCTACGAAAGCTTCAACAGTACTGCAACTCTTTTCTTTTCCAAATAATGCCCCTTGAGTTACACCTCAATTAATACATCCAGGTAGGAGGCAAAATTGCAGTTCACCCAGGCAAAACCAGAATCTTAATAACATGTCTTCAAATCAAGTACTAAGTCCAATTCAACTCAATTTCAGTCAGTACCAGACCCTGGTCTCCTTAAATCAGGTAAGCCCCTTTTAATTGTCGATTATTTCATCTATAAACTTTAATTGAGAGAGAACATCCGTTCATCGAATTTGTTGAAATAATACAGGAAGATCAAGATCAACGACAGGCTGCATTAGAGTACGTTCTTAATGTGATTGTTTACTCCTCTGTTATCCGTAAGTTTCTAAACACAAAAATCATGTGTGAAATTGATGTTACTCTATGAAATTAACAATTCTGATTTGAAATAATTCTTATTTTTTTTCTTATCAGTGGTGTTGCTGATGGTTGCGGCGTTGCTTATTAAATTACTTGGAGTTTGTGATGGGGAAATGGCAAGAAATGATGATACTATAAGAAGAGAAACGGACAGACTGATATCGAAAGCAAGTGCTTCTTTGACATACGGAACATGTGATGAAGATGATTTGGAATCGGGAAATTGCAGTCGTTCTAGTTCCTCAGAGGATTTGTATGATGAAAATATATGCATAGTTTGCTATGACAATAAACGAAATTGCTTCTTTATTCCTTGTGGCCATTGTGCTACTTGTCACTCATGTGCTATGAGGTAATCTATACGGAACATTTAAGTTATATGCATCGTCAGTATAAAAACTTATACGGGAATTGATTTTGTTGATATGCAGGATTACAGAGGAAGAAAACAAGAATTGCCCAATTTGTCGAAGAGTAATTCGGAGAGTTAGAAGAGTGCTTCTTGCATAAACTCACAGGATTACAGAGGAAGAAAACAAGAATTGCCCAATTTGTCGAAGAGTAATTCGGAGAGTTAGAAGAGTGCTTCTTGCATAAACTCAATATTTCCCTTATGTAAATGATGCACTTGACTCTTTCTAATTCAACAATGGTAATATTTGTTGGCACATTTTCATTTTTACTGCAAGTTGCTGACTTGCAATTTGACAGGAGCAGGTAAAATATGATGTAACATAACATGTTTGTTTATGTGTACACTCATTGGTACTAACTACTTGGGTCCCTTTTGGAGAAATCTATATGGATAGTAGATAATGGGAAAAAGTAATGCCCACAACGTAACTAGTGGCACGGTACATTATTGAAAATTTCAGTTTTTTTTTTTTGAAATTTTTTTTTAAAAATATTATATCATTATCATATTAGATTGATTTGGTATAATTCAATTTTTAAAATTTAATTTTGATATTTTGCGAGTGTAATAAATTGGTAACCACATTTTGTTCAATATTGATTTACATGTAATAGAAACTATGATGATTTCGGACTTAAAAAAATAATAATTAGGTCATACTAACACCTTAAATATAGTAGAAATATTAAAAAAAAAATATAACAAATTATTTTTGATAATTAACTACTCAAAATAAGCATTTCAATCAGATAAAGTAGTCAAAAATCAAATCCAAATAATTAATTTTGTACTAATACCAATTTATAAGTTTGTTAGTACTATATTAATACATATAAATTGTATGCGTAATTATATATATTTTGATACAACATTCGTCATTTATGAAATAAATCTTTATAAATATCAAACACACACAATCATTGAAATCATGATATTAAAAGTTTTCGATATATATTATCCTATTGGGCTAACCCATCGGTGACCTCCTAAACTTGACACGAAATTTTACTTAGACACCTCAACTGGATGATGTTCATTTTAGACACCTCATGTCATGCCCTGCTGTGTCATTTTGACACTTTCTGCTGAGATGGCATAACAAGTGTGATACACTCACTGGACGCGCGTGAGAGCCTCCTTTTACCAAATTTTAATTTTTTTTTCTTCTTCTTCTTCCCCATTTTTTGGCTACCATTTTCCAAGCTTAAACTCTTTTCATGGTGAAATAAATTTGACAATGCCACAAACAAAAAGTGAATTCTAGCGCCCATAAATTTTAAGCTTAAATACTTTTCACTTATTTTATTGTCCTTCTCCCTCCTCAAAATAATTTGACAAAATCAACATAAATTTCAATAAGAAAAAACCACACTCAGAAATGGCAAGAAATCATATTTTCAATTATCAAATCCTACATTCACAACAATTTGAGTGGGGGAGGGTCGGGGGTGGAGAAGAAAATCTGGGTGAGAGAGAGTGGTTGGGGTTTGAGGTGGGGGTGGGTAGTAGAGAAGACAATTTGGGGTGGAGCGTATAATTTTTTTTTAATTAAAAGTGGTTTTTTTTTTAATTATTTAGTTAAAGAAATGCCACATGTCAATGAGTCATTGGTAGTTTTTTTCCTACTCAAGATTCATTATTTAATAATTATTTTTTCTATATATGCCACGTATCTTTATTTAATTCGTCACTTTGACATGTCATCAACGAGTGTGTTACACACACCTTACAAATGTGGCAAATTGTCGAAAAAGTGTCAAAATGACACAGCAGGACATGACATGAGGTGTCTAAAATGAACATTGTCCAGTGAAATTTCGTGTCAAATTTAGGGGGCCACCGATGGATTAGCCCTATCCTATTCCTACCCATTCCCACAACACACTAGATTGAAATGTTGGATTTGCCTCTATGGCATACAAGCTGTTAATATGGGCCTGAATGCTTGCTATTTAAGCCCGTAATGATTTTTTCATGAGTAAATTTTAGGTTTAGAAAATAAAAAAATTATATTTATATGTTATAGCTATAGTTTGTATAATTGCGTTTCATAGAAAATTTTATATTTGCTATGGAGCATCAGATATGTATAAAAATCCCAGGCAACTTTGATTTGAATAAAATTGCAGGCTTCTAATTTGTATAAATTGCAGCAATTTGTATAAATCAGCGTCTGTGTCTATGAAAATTGTGTTTGTATATGTATATGTTCTTTATGTTTGTATATCTGCATAAAATTTGAATTTGTATATAATTTAATCGAAATAAAACATTTGTATATCAAATCTCTCTCTCGCTTTATACAACACAAATTATACATTGTAATTTGTATAATTTATGTTTGTATAAAGCAAGAAAGATAGAAAGGCAAAAGAGAACTGATAGGGGAAGATCTGTATTTGTATTATTATAAGTGTATAGGACGAAAATATATATATATTTGTATATATAGTTTTCTCTTGCTTTATACAAACACAAACACAATTTATACATTTGTGCTTATATAAAGTGAGAGAGGCGATCGAGATTTCTTTGGAGAGAGGCGAATGAAAAGTGTTTACTATGAATTAGAATTAAATGAAACTGTAAATATATCATTTAATTTGAATTAATAATTTGACATTTCATACAATTTTTTCTTTTTTCATCATGTATGCCTTTGACACAATTTTCCACAAAAAAAATAATCCAATTTTAGCCAATCAAATAAAAAGCTACTACTATATAATGGTGGTTTATATAGCAATAAATACTTTTTATCTCTTCGTAGGCATAAAAATAGGCACAACTTAGTACTTCCTTTCTCTTCAACTTTCGGCCTCTCTCTTAGCCAATTATATTCCTAGTCTTTTTCTATGAATCTAAATTCAAATAAATGTATATCAAATTATCAGAATACATTAATCAAATATTTACACCTTATTTTGTCTACATTGTATTCAATTCACTAGAAATATATTCTTGAACCGAATGTATATAGTACTTTATAGTAAATTGATAATTTTTTTATTTTACTTATGTATACGTGAACTACATATATACATCACAAAATCATTTCCATTAGATTGAACGTATACATACACTTATTGCATACATCAACAATTTAAAAGTACTTTGGAAATAAAATAAATTACATGTACATTAAAAAATTGTCTATATTTTAAACTGACTTACTTTATGTTGTGCTACAATATATACATTTTTATCATTTGTGTATAAACAAAGATACTTTTATAAACATCAATTTATCACCATATGTGTATCCAAAAAAGTTTATCTTGTTATATATAATTTGTTTATCTATTAATTTACAAAAAATGTGTATTTGGATATATATTTCTTAATCCACAAAACATATCAAAGTCTAATTATTTTTTGTGGGCTATTACTTTAGGCCGAAAACGTTAGATATGACTATTTGATACCAATTTCTAAATACTGGACTACAACATGCCAAATTTGATTCTTAGTTCGTAAACAGTGCCAAATTTGTCTTTTGTTCATAATATTAAATACTTTTTAATTTTTATTATTCACATTAGTTACTCATTCTAAATTATTATTCAAATTCATTAAACATTATACATACACCAGCTAATATAGTATCATAATAAAGAATATCACTTTGTTTACTCAAAGGGAATCAGTAAAAATGAACGAAGGCGACATATTTAAATCGTTTTAGAGCATCTTGTTGAAGTTTCAATTGAGAAATTAAACATCCCACGAGAAGAAAGCTGCTGACCAAGCATTTGTCTCATTGTCTGTACTGATCTAAATCTAAAAGTAAATAGAAATGCTTTTAGCACGCACACATACAAAAGAGTAAAAAAGAGAATAAAGGGAGATGCTCATATACACTTTAATTGAGTGGTACGTGTTAACTAGTGGATTATGAACTTTAGTGCTACAACCTCCAATTCAGCCTTTAATAATATCCTCTTAGTTACTTTTTTTTTCCCCTTATTATTTTTGAAATTTATTTTAAAATATATAATTTTTTTCAAATAACTTTTTAATTCTTCACCTGACATATTTAAGAGCACAAAATTTTAAAAATATTTGGTACATTTTATATTGTCTTAGCTTAAAACTACAAAATTAAAAAATTCATTATTTTTATAACGAAGAAGGACCTAAAATAGAGAATGAAACAAAAACACCCTCACCTATGTAATTGTCCCCCTTAAAGAAGTACCGGCTGACATTATACAATGGTGTAATAAACAGGAGATTGGGAAAAGAGTTTATAGCAAGATTGATTGGGCCCTTGGAAACTATAACTGGTTGCAACACTTTGGACATGTGGAGACAGATTATCTAAATCCAGCAGTGTCAGACCACTCACCTATTCTTATTAGAGTTTGTTCACATATGAACTTGCATCCGAGGCCATTTAGATTATATATGAATGTTATGGAGCACCCTCAGTTTTATAACATCATAAAGCAGGCATGGATCAATGTTTACAAGGAGCTGCCATTGCAGAGGGTATGGACTAAGCTGAAAAACTTAAAAGTATGCTGCAAGAGGTGAATGAATATATGGCATCTTATAGAAAAAGACTGAATTTAGCTAGGAAGCAACTGAAATTTATTCAAGGGCAAATGAAGGCGCAAATTTTGAATGATCTGTTAATTGAGCAGGAAAAGAAATGGATAATTAAGGTGGAGAAATGGAGCAGTATTGAGGAGCAGGTAGTTAGACAGAAGGCTAGAGCAGCTTGGATAGAGAATGGTGATTCCAATACCAAATATTTTCATGCACAATGAAAAATAAGAATCTGCCACAATGCCATAACCTCAGTGTATACTGAGAACAATGTTAAACTTACTGAACCACTTGCGATTTAACATGAATTTATTAAGGTGTTTCCTAGCTTGATGGGGGACAGTACAAATGAATTGCCCTGTGTTAATTCAGAAGTGGTAAAGGCAGGACACTGTCTTAATCTACAACAACAACAAAAGCTAATCAGACTAGTAACATATGAAGAGATTAGTGAAGCTATCAAAAGTATGCCTAAAGAGAATGCCCCAGGGGTGGATGGGTTCCCTATTGAGTTTTTCACTAGGAACTAGGAGGTAATTAAGAAAGATGTATTGGAGGCTGTTCAATATTTCTTTAGCACATGTGTTATGTACCATGCAATTAACACTAATGCTATTACTTTAATACCAAAGGTTCCATCTCCCACCCATGTCAAGGATTACAGGCCTATAGCATGTTGTTCTACAATGTAAAAGATTATATCTAAGATATTGACTAAAAGATTAAATATAGACATTGCTGACTTAATAGGGCCTGCCAAATCTGCTTTTGTTGAAGGAAGAAGTATCATGGATAATATCTTATTCAGCCATGAAATCTTTAAGTGCTACACAAGAAAGAGGATCTCCCTAAGATGTGTTTTGAAAGTTGACTTAATCCATAGCTAAGAAAAAGAGATAAGGAAACATGGGATACTGAGGCATCAGATTAGCATACATCCTTTTTGTGGAGTACGTGTTACCCTTTGAATTATCCTAAAAGCTGCAAGTAAAGCATCATGACTAGTATTCCCCTGCAGTAACAACTCTCTTGATTTCAATATCTTCCTCACAACCCAAGATGCAGTCTTGGGAATTTGGATTATTTCTATAGACTTGCTCCTTATAAAGAAACTATGAATCCACAAGCAATCTTTTTTCCTTGCTACATTCCACAATTGTTTTAGAATAGCTGTCTTATTCCATAAGCTCAAGTTAAGTATGTTCAAGTTAAGTTATTTTAACACCCTCCTTCCACCTTTAGGCTTTAAAATACCCTTTCATCCACCTATATGGACGTATATTACCCTTTCATTTAACATATTCTTTACGATTAATAATTAATTCTTTTATTAATGACATGACAATTTTTAATTGGCTGAAATTGAAATTAATAAAAAATTCTACCGACTCATATCTTTAATAATCAAACTTCAATCAATAACTTGCTCCAGTTATTTTTAATCCTAGTAAAAAAAATGAGGTACATTACACCATAAACAACATGAAACTTTCGAAAATTCCTTGGACATTTCAAGAGGGAAGAAGTGAAATACAAGAACGTCAAATCAAGTGCCATTATATAATCATACACCAATATACACAATTTTTGGGAACACTATGAAAAGTCGAGAAAATATCCTATCTCTAGGAAACATAAACTCAAAGCCATAAAATTTAACAAAATCTGAAATTCTAGAGTTCAACTGAAAAGTTATTTTACTTCTTTCTTTTTGGCGATTCATATAAAGTACCAGGCAAAACAGCAAGACCAACATAATTTTATTTCTTAAATAGACATGATTTTGGGAAATTCTCAAAGCAGAATCATGGAATATAATATCAACAAAATTTTTCTTTTTTGCCATAGCAAGAGATTATATACTTGATGAAGAACAAAGATTGATATTGCTTTTCGTTATCTACAAAATAAATATTGAAATTTTACGAGAATATTCTATGAAGAGAAATTCACCGGGTTCTCCTCCTTTTTTGAAAGATATGGGTCAGTCGAAATTTAAGTGGGTCGGGTAGAATTTAGTTGGAGCAGGATTTGATTAGGAGAAATGATTATTTTTGCTTAATCTAAATTTCAGCCAACTAAAGACTGCCACATCATTAATGAAAAGATTAATTATTACTCTTAAAGAATCTGTTAAGTGAAAGGGTAATATAAATCCATATGGGTGGATGAAAGGGTATTTTTAAGTCCAAAATGGAAGAAGGGTATTTTTGTTCCATTCCCTATACTTGAAGGGTGTTTTAGACCCCTCTCCCTTTTTTTAAATTTCTTGTCTTAGTAAAATCAGGAAACTGAGGGAGTACCTTTCAATGGTAACTGCCAGCAAATTAGAATAGAATTGAAGAAGCAGGCATGATTCGTACGTGAAGCGTAGTGAGAAAAGAATATATATTTCGATGCACCATAGAAACTTTTTACTTTATTTCTTACTCCCTCCATTCATTTTTATTTGTTTATTAGTAAAAAATAAAGTTTTCTTATTATTTTTAATATATCAAAAAAAGATTTTTTTTAAAAAAAATCATGTTTTGCCCTTAGTATTTTATTCACCAAATCATTTTTTAAATATCAATAGTACTAAAGATCAAGTAATATAAATATATGAGTAATGAGTATCATGGTAAAATACTTATTTCAATTATAATTTATTTTAAAAAAAGTTAGCAAAATTCAACTTAAACAAATAAAAGGAGACGGATGAAATATATATGATTTCGTTAGTGGAATTAGGATTCTTTCTTTTAATGGTAGAGCCACTGTTTGTATATTACCCACAAAAGAGGGGCTAAGCTAAGGTAAGCCTAAGTGCTCCGTTGAATCAACTTAATTTAAGTAGCTTTTAAATAACTTCAAGTGTTGAAATTTAATTTATATTAAATAAAAATAATAAAAAGCAGTGCACTCTATTACTTTAAGTAAAAATAAGTAAAAAATAATAAGTTGGATAGCCCCATTGAAATGTAGGTAAGTAATTAGCATCTATAATAAAATAAAAAAATATAGTAACAAAGAAAAAAATGTAGAGTAACTCGCTCGAAGGCTGATCGTCATTGGCAGGGGATGAGCAACGATGGCGTCAGGATCTCCAACTGGACACTTTTCATCGAAAAATTACACTATATATATATATATATATATATATATATATAGTATTTTCTTAGAACCTATGGAGATATGCCCAAACTTACATGGTGCCCAGATTTGAATTCCTATAGAATAACTTTTTTTAAAAAAAATTACTAATCAAAGTTTGATATCGTTCGTAAAATTTCTGACTACACACTAGGTTAGTGGGATAAGAGAGTGCTTTGTTTTCACGTCTCTTTAAAACTTTGTCCCTCCACTGGAAAATATTCCTTACAGGCACAGAAATGCACAAGTAGCCAATTAGTCCTTTTTTCTTTTAAATCTAGTCACCGCGCACACAAAAGATTAGGCAATATTTTTTTTGGAGGAGTGGGGTGGGGAGTCTTGATTGTACAGATAAATTTCTTATAAATAGACCACATAATTGAAAATAATCATAAGAAAAAGCAGGAGAAAAAGAAGAACTTCAACCTCACTTAGGTAGTGAAATGCACAGGTGCTGTGTCATAGTGTGGACATGATAGTGACTTATGGTTGTGAAAAACAGCAATGAACCAGCACACATTTTAAAGTTTAAACTTTAAACTAACGGATTCAGAAATTATAGAAATAAATGCTGCAGCACTTTTCATGCCTTACACTAGTTAACCATGGATACCAACATGAGTTGTGGTGCACTGATGAAAGTGTTTATCCTTAATTAGAGATCTCAAGTTCGAGACCTGGGTATGAAGAAAATTTTGTTGAGAACGACACCCTCGAATGGGCTCTGCAGAGCGCGATCCAAATTTAGTCGAAGCTTCAATGTAGACTTCAAATACAGAGTGAGAAACCAAAAAAAAAAATATATATTATTTCTTCAATTCTTTAGCAAAAGATTCGATGTTGGTGCGCCAGAAAATGACCAGGATGATCATTTATGTTTGAGAGTAGGTTAAGGTAGTTCCTTAAATATTTACCAAACTTTGTGGGAAAACAAATTTAATATTAACATCAAGAGAATTACATCACCTAGTAAAATATTGAAAAAAAAAAAAAAAACTGCACTAAACACTAAAAGATAACAATTTTTTTAAAAGAAATTACACTTTAAAAAGTTGCATACTCTAGAAATAAATAAAAAATAACACAAATTACAAAATTCTCCAATTATATAAGAGACCGTTCATGCTGAAGCAAACACGTTTCCGTCGACGTGCCTTCTTCACCGTATTTTGGAAATAAAATTTAAAAAATTATTTCTTTTGTTCTACTTTGACCGTTCGCACTTGGAATTTTTTTTTAAAAATTATTTCTTTTATTCTACTTTAATTTAATTAATGTATAATTTTTTTAAAATTATGAAATCCGTTTTAGCTATGACTTTTTGTTTTAAATTCAAGACTCCACGCTTAAATAGGCACGTCTCCGTTGACGTGCCTGTTTCAGTGTGTTTCCGATTATTTTTTGTTTAAATTACTTCTTTTGTTCTACTTTAATTTAATTAGTATATAATTTTATAGAAGTTATGAATCTGTTTTATCTATGACTTTTAATTTTAAATTCATATTCTTTAGTTATTGCTTTATTATTTTGAATGTCGGTAATATTTGTTTATATCTTGTAACTACTTTGAGTAAACAATCAACGATCGTGATGAAAAATACATTAATTATGGACATCTTAATGGACCTCTTCATAATATATTTGCGCAATCAAAAAGTCATTAACAACTTAAATATCTAACAATCATATTAAAATTTAATCAATTTTTCAAATTATATATCACATAAATTAAAATAAAAAAATACTGAGATATTGAGCCCGTGATAGCACGGTTACCTGTGTCTAGTTATTATACTTCTAAATGTGAGTTACCGATAAATCTTTAAAAAAAAAATTTACGGACACTAAAAGTGTTACTCCCTTCCATACCGATTTGGATATATATTCAACTTTAAAAGATAAAATTTATATATTTAAAAATTATACGGAAAAATGTTACTTACTAGTCTACAAGTCGACCTAACTAATAGTTTAAAATATTAATAAAAATAAAAATAATTTAATCTTCAAAAAAAGACTCCTCGAATAATAACACCTTAGTTCTTAGTAAGACGGAGAGAGTGGTTTTTAGCCAAAACTTAAACGACCAAATTCCTTAATACGTACATAAAAGTAATATTTTAAACATATCCTCAAACGTTAAGGAACACTTGTGTCATTTTCTCGTTGGCTCGCACTTCAATTTGTTCGTAATCTCTTTTATTGTGCTCAGAGAATCTCAATTAAAAACAATTTACAACGTGAAACCCAATTCTTTTTTAATCTTAAAATAAAGAAGAAAAAGAAAAGTCTGATGGGTGAATGCGGGATTTTTGTCGCGTACCGGATGCGGAGAAGCTTGAGCAACCACGATAGTGACACACGCTTGCCTTATTGCGGCACACAACGGCACTTGGCGACGCCAGACTCGGCTTCCCCGTAGTTTCCTTTTTTGTCCACGCCTACTCAAAAATCATCCATTTATGCTATCTTTATTAATGACACGTTAATTTCTTGTTTTGACAAATCAAATCCAGTTTGGACTTTTGGAATGAGACGGCACATATTATTGGAGGATGATGAAGACAACAACACTATGTTGCATTTAAAGAGTGGGGGAGAATGTATGCTATTTGCCTCTGCCTAAAGTACAATCAGTCTATCACTATGCGCGCTCATAAATTTTAAGTGATATATTCTTTTTGATTTACTAAATTTTGCCTATAATAAATGTATAGTTTATACTAAGCTTAGATTAATATGAAGAAATCATCGAGTAATATTTTTGTTTTTACTAAGAATTTGAGCCTTGATTTCATATGGTTTTCACTAACTATACTAATAATTAGATTGAAATTGTTAAATTATATAATTGGATATAAATTATTTTTTTATACACTAAACATGCTTATGTAAAGTTCAGTAATTAAACAAGCAAAACTCAGATAACAAATGAAGAAGAAGAAGATTTCCATTAACATGAAACTGTAATTACAACTGAATGAATGTTCTGCTATATAAGGCTATTCGTCTCTATGAACCAACTCCTATATACAAGATAATCAGCTCACTAGCAGTCTAATAACCTGCTAACTAACTTAATTATCAGCCAATAATTAATTGACCGTTGTACACTTTATTAACTGCTCAACAGCTTATACTAGATTTATCTTGATATTGTAGAGATGTGTCATGTAACACCATAATCTTGATGAGAGTGACTTCAATATAATCTTGCATCATACTTCTTTTTTTTCGTAGACTAATAAAATGGCTTATTCCGAAGGAGATGAACGGATTTCATCATTAATGGATTTCAACAATAAGGTTCTCTTTTGTAAACCCCTAATCTAATTTTTTTGGTAATTAACCATTCGTTTAATTAGTTACCAAGAGTAACACTACAATAATAGAAGAGCAAACACTGCTAGTTAAGCAAATTCAAAACTATCTACTACTACTAAGTAACTACAATGTCAACAAAAACATCATGCCAAATCCACTAGCATTCCATAACATGATATGCAAGGAAAATTTAAAACAAAAAAAATGACCAGCACAATCTTAGAGAAAACATCAAAACTATATATTTGTCAATTGTCATGAGGAAAGATAACATAGAGTAAGAATAATTTTGTATTAAGTTGCTTTTATTAATTATCATACTCTAAATTTTAATAAGACTATTAGAATTCATGTAATTTGAGAAGTGATTACTTAGTTATAAGGATAAAACTGGAAAAAAATACTCACATTCTTTTACTAATTTTTTTTATTAAAATAGACAAGTAAAAAAATGATACTTTATCCATTCTTTTGTAGTTATAATAATTTTCTTTTTAAAAGTCAAACGATAAAAATTTAAATTAACATATTACAAAATATTTTTTTATCATATTAATATGCAACCTGACTACTAAATTAATCGATTGAGACGGAGAGAGAATTTATTTATTCTTAGCTAACTTCACACTCACATTAAAGGGAACAAAAAAGCAAAAGAAAAATAGGTTCAATAGAAAGGAGTAGCGTGATGGTATTTTTCAAAGCATAATTGGTCTTATCCTCTGAAAAGAAAAACCAGAAAAGATCCAAAGACACCCACTATAAAGAACCGAACCCACCTGTAACATTTTAACCGCAAAATCTTCTTTCACCTGTTTATCTTCTCTGTAATATTAATATAAATTAAATAAATGCCTCCACACGATGAAGAAGAACACCACCAATTGTTGGCCGACCGATTACTCAATTCCAACGAGGAAGAATCTGCCTATGATTACTCCGACAAAGTCCATATTATCGGAGTCGACGAAGAACACAACGATGATGATTTCACCAAAACTCCTCCTTTTTCCTGGAAAAAGCTATGGGCTTTTACTGGGCCGGGTTTCTTGATGAGTATAGCCTTTTTGGATCCGGGAAATCTTGAAGGAGATCTTCAGGCAGGGGCTATCGCTGGGTATTCTCTGTTATGGCTACTTTTTTGGGCTACGGCTATGGGACTGCTTGTTCAGCTTTTAGCGGCTCGTTTGGGTGTCGCTACTTCTAAACATTTGGCTGAACTGTGTAGGGATGAGTATCCTAAATGGGCTAGATTGCTTTTGTGGGTCATGACGGAATTGGCTCTAATTGGGGCTGATATTCAAGAGGTTATTGGAAGTGCGATTGCGATAAAGATTTTGAGTCGAGGGTTCTTGCCTCTATGGTCTGGTGTTGTTATCACTGCTCTTGATTGGTATTTTCTTTTTTCTTCTCTCTTGTTATACTTTTTCGCTCTGTTTTTTCATGAATCATTATTCTTTTAGACATTTGATAGTTTTGATTGTTAACATATTCAGTATAATAGTACTAGCTCTGTCCCAATTTAAGTGTCTTAATTTGTCTGAGCCACTCGGCACAGAGTTTAAGAAATCCCTTGGTCTTAAACTTATCTGTTACAATGTTGGAATTGATGTGTAAAGAGACAATCTTTATGTGACAGACTAAAAAGGAAAGTAAAGACGCTTAAATTGAGACACAGGTTCTAATTCGTTTGAGCTTTGACTCACGAAAGGCCTTTGCTTGTTGCCTCCTTTTGATTCCGTAACTTCTTGTATAAACTTAAATATAACCATTGGAGAAGTGGAGGATAGAGGAGAAGATATGGTTATACTTTTGCTAGGTCAAATAGTTAAATAGTGACGCACTATAGTATAGTGTTTAATTATTTTATAATGATCTGTGAAATGGATATAGATGATTCATGTTGCTGGCCCAATTAGTTTTGGATTGAAGTATAGTTGAATGATTGACTTTTTTTAAATAATTGTCTCCATCCAATGTTGCATTCTATATTATCAAGACTTTGGAACCATGTGTGGTTCGTTCATTTCTTTTTCTTTTATTTTAAAACAGTTTTCGCTTTTCCTTTGAATAGTGCAGCATAATAAAGATTTAGTCGACTGTTTTATTGTCTATTGAGCTCAAGAACCGCCTTTCCAATCCTTTTCTTATGCAGCTTTGTATTCTTATTTCTTGAGAATTATGGAGTGCGGAAGCTGGAAGCACTCTTTGCCGTCCTTATTGCAGTTATGGCGGTCTCATTTGCGTGGATGTTTGGAGAGACGAAACCTAATGGAGTTGAACTTCTTGTTGGTGAGAAAATGCAGCACAAAATATGACTGCAATATTAATATCTGTCACTTTTCAAGTGTCCAAATCATAAACCATTTTTATGCATGGCCTTAAATTCTCCTGATCAATTGTAACTGCAGGTGTGGTGGTTCCAAAACTGAGCTCCAAGACAATAAAGCAGGCAGTGGGAATTGTAGGGTGTGTTATCATGCCTCACAATGTGTTTCTACATTCTGCACTAGTGCAGTCAAGAGACATTGACAACCGTAAGATTGGCAGAGTTCGAGAAGCACTTAAATACTACTCCATAGAGTCGACAATTGCCTTGGCAATTTCATTCATGATCAATCTGTTTGTTACAACTGTGTTTGCAAAGTCATTTTATGGTAGTGAAATAGCCAATAGCATTGGCCTAGAAAATGCTGGTCAATATCTTCAAGATAAGTATGGTGGGGGATCGTTCCCCATCCTTTATATCTGGGCTATTGGATTGTTGGCTGCTGGACAGAGTAGTACTATTACTGGCACTTATGCTGGACAATTTATCATGGGAGGTTTTCTGCACATGAGGTTGAAAAAATGGCAGAGAGCGTTAATAACAAGAAGTTGTGCTATCGTCCCAACTCTGATCGTTGCTCTTGCTTTTGACACCTCTGAGAAATCATTAGATGTTCTCAACGAGTGGCTTAACGTTCTTCAGTGTGTCCAAATACCTTTTGCACTGATCCCCCTTCTCTGTCTTGTATCCAGAGAAGAAATCATGGGCATTTTCAAGATTGGCTCTACAATAAAGGTATGTTTGTATCTTCAAACATTCTGCTTGAGTGGACTGATTTTTTCACCAGTTAGAATTGGATCAATTACTTATTCTTTACCTCTTGAATTTGTAATTTATCCACAAAAATAACTGTCATCATTTTACAACAGGTTGGGGATCAGAATATCTTTACCTTTAAACTATCAAGATCTTTAACTTATTTCGATACCACCATATAGTATAGTTATTTATACAGGATTTTCTTAAAAGAAAAGGAATACCTAATTAAGTTTTAACTTTTAATTTGGATGTGGACAATTGGCTGAAGTTAGAGGTGCCTTTTGTCCCACTGTTTGATGTGTTCTTTAAATGGTGCATTTCTCCACTGAAGTTGCGATGCCCAAACTTTTTCCCAGTTTGTATGAAATCCAAATATCCTTGGACCTAGAGAGAATCTGCTGGTATATTTGTTGAGAATGAGGTGTCATTGTTAGATCTTAGGACTTGGAGCACCTTCTTCTATCTGTTATTTGTCTGATTATGTCCTGTCTTTTTGCTAACCTTTATAGAGTATCAACAAAGTACATTAAGATGTGGGAATTGTCTGATTCACATCATTTTAGACTATTACTTGTCTGGGAGATAAAGTCTCCCACTTTTTATTTTATCTTGATCACTTGATTCAATTGAATGAATAGTTTCCACGGAGCTGTTATAGGCATAGACCCATAGTTATGCAGATTGAGAGCCTTGCTTGTTGATTTTATGAGCTTTCATAATAATTGGTAAATATTAATTATGCCTGGCAAAACATACTGTCACGTGTTTTGTTAGACACAATCGTCTTCTTAGAATGAATATTTGTTTCAGGGGAATGTAATTTCTCTGTGATCCAAGTTTGCATGCTTAATGGTTCTGATACTGCTTACATCTAATGTTTCTTATGTTCCTTTTAGGTGATATCATGGCTAGTGGCTGTGCTGGTTATGCTGATTAATGGCTATCTTTTGATGGACTCTTTATCTTCTGCTGTCAGTGGGATGTTGTTTACATCTGTTGTAGTTGCATTTACGGGTGCATACATTGCCTTCATTGTATACCTCATTTCACGGGGAATTACCTTCCCCAATTGGTTTGTAAAACACAAAAGTAGCTCAAGCATAGATAATTGATATATGTTATCAGCAGAAAGCTGAGATCATGTTGTATCCTTTTGGCCGGAGCTTAAATATTTAGCCTTTATACAAGCTATAGCCTTCCCCATTTCTTTCCGTTAAGAAGTGTTGGATTGTTGAGTTTGCCCTACGAAGCATTAAGAGTGGGTTTGCAGTGATTATATCCCATGTTTTTAGGTATGCCTAATTGAGACAGTGACACCTGCATTACGAAAATTAGTTAGAGTTTGTAATATTGATCCGGCAGTTTTAGATTTTGGTGGAAAATAAACACACTGTTCTCTGCTAATCTCAAGTTTGTCTTTGGAATTCTGTTTAGGAGTCTTACTTCTTGGGGATTTCGTTATTTTCTTGCATTCAAATCTGCTTATATTAGGGCTAAAGTCCACAGACTTCTGGCCTTTAAATGCATAACTGGTGGGGCTGTTGATCAGTTTTGAGTTTTGGGGAGTTAAATTCGGCCTACAAAAATGTTATTCCTTCAATTGGGCCAAGAATCAATTGTGGCTATGTAGTAAATTACAGCCCCATGTACGATGTATTTGGGCTATCTAGTTTATAAAATATATACACAACATATAGATACTATATATTTCATATATCCCATGCATACCTATACACAACATAAACTGTCGAAGTGAGGTAATGAATACTTCAGCCATGTTGGTATGACTAGATGACCGAAGTGTGTATTTACGTAATTCCATTTAAAAAATCTGTGCTTTCGATTTAAAATCGAATTACCAATATCTGTTATGTTTTATTTTCGTCAGCTATGAATTCCTTTGTTGTTGTGTGTTCTCTTTAGTAAGACACGTAAATCAAAAGAACTGGTGAGTGATGACGAAGAGTACTATATAAAAATAGATATAACCAAAGGGAAAACGTATTGTTGAAATCAGGAAACATGGTAAGAGTTGTGTTTGATTTTTTTATAAAAGGTTTTTGTTGAAGCCTCATGTTTACCCCGTTACCACATGATAAAGTTGATACGTACAAGAGACGTTTATTGTTAAATTATTATGGTTTTCTTTCTTATGCATTAAGTAATCAACAAGTTACTTTAATTTACTTTTGCCCAAGACTGATTCAAAGTTTAATATACAGATAAAAGTTTAGAGTTACTTTAATTTACTTTTGCCCAAGACTGATTCAAAGTTTAATATACGGAGAAAGTTTAGAATTGCTTTTGACTCGTTCACAAGTTTAAGAGTTGTCACTACTCACTAGTAAACTCGACTAACTTAGATGATTGCTACAAAGGCTTAAGTACTTGCTTGTATTATTATTTACTTCGTGTAATAAACTATTTTATACAGATACCCCTTCACAAAATTTTAATATGCAGTCGCTTGATAGTATGCATAAGAAAGTTATTAAATATATAGTGTATTAGTAATATTGTTATTAGTAATGTTGATATTAACAGTTTTTTATTTTCTTAAAATTTATATCTAATTATATTAATACAAACAAATTAAAATGGAAAGGTAATGAATAAATAAAGTGCATTAAAGCAGAGTGCAGAGTAAGTCATGAGATAAGAAATCGACAAATAAACAAATGAAATCTATATAATAGAGGAAAGTGCGAGTCCAAAAGGAGTAAAGCAGTGAAGACTAGTATAAATCTTCGACCCTTACACTCCACGAAAGAATATAAAGAAAGGAGTCAATGTGGCCAAATCTCTAAGCAGATCCAAATGAGGACCCCTTGACCATAAAGCACCATAAATAACCAAAAGATAAATTATACATGTCAAATATCAAAATACTGGACAAAGTATGTTTTTGACAAAATAATTAAGCTCTTTAGAACAAGAGCCAGCTCATCACAGCCCATCCAGCTACCAAACTTCCCAGCATCTTCAATTTCTCTGCTCCACTCTGCATTAGATCCCCACAATATATTAATATCTTTGTTATTAATTTTTAAATAATTAAAAGATTAATTCAGATCCACAATATGTATTGTAGTGATAAAAGTAATGGAAATACACAGTACAAGCCGTGCATGTGCATTGATTGATCCTACATTATTGTGTTGCCTCGTGCTTAGTGACCTTTAATGTTTCTTTGTCCAACTTATTACTGTTTGGTTTTGAAGTGAACACTACAATTAAAGAAGATTGCAAGAATCTTTTGGTTGTCACTGTGCAGCGAGCTAATATATCTACGCCATTAATGATCTTACACCGACACCATATGCCATTCAATATAACAAAATAGCTCTATATTGATAAAGAATGTTAAAAAAAATCAGCTTAGTTAATTATAGTGTCGCTATCTGCTTTAGAAACATTTACTAAAAGTGTTAATTATATAAAAAAATATAAATAATGATTAAATGATAAAAAATCATTTTTAGTGAGTAATCCAGGTTACCCAACACAGAAATACTTAACAGGCATTTGAAGGTAAGTCAATGTAAAAATTAAAGCCACATCTTCATAAGTCATCATGAACAACTGATGGACCCGCCCTTAAAAAGACCAAATTATGAAAGCTGTAAAACGTAAATGTCTTTAGGTTGACTTACGTCACTCCCCACCGACGAAGCTAACATACACTACGACACCATATTCATACCAATTAGTATGAATCAATAAAATGTAAATGTTCTCTATTGCACCTATATATGCATAAACAATTATTGCCCGAAATTTGAACTTGTGGATCTTAGAATTGTTATATATTAATTAAATTTCTAAAAATAAATTTAGAATTTGATCAAAGCTATCAAGTTCTGGCAAATAAACTTTAGATCCGCTGTATGCAATTAGCGTAAATCATATTCATTTGAAATTACGAGAACGCAGATAAGCTAAAACTTGTAACTGGTAGTATGTATTACTAACTAGATCTGGATTGGCACTAATGATCCATAATATCTTAGTCAGGAATAGAAGATTAAAACTTTTTAAGAAAAATTAGGAAGAGATCGTACCTCATCGTTAAGAGATGGGCTGGGAGCTGAATCGGAGTCCATGCTAGGTCCAGGAGCTTCGGAAGGAGGTGCAGGTGGGCTCATCATATCGGGAGAAGGTGCTGGTGATGCATTGTGTTTCTTTCCCTTCTTCTTTCCCTTTCCTTTTTCCTTGCTAGGAGCCGGAGCTGGAGTTGTTTCCGAAGCAACAGGTGCAGCAACTGGAGCTGCAGCTGGTGGAGTAGAAACAGCTGGCGGTGTAGCTACCTCTGGAGCTGGAGCAGGTGGAGATTGTACTGGTGCAGCTACTGGTGGAGATTGTACTGGTGCAGCCACTGGTGGAGAACTTGCTGGTGCTTTAACTGGTGGAGAACTTGCTGGTGCTGATACAGGTGCAGCAACAACAGGGGTAGTGGGAGCAGTAGCTGGAGCGGTTACTGGAGCAACAGGAACAGCCGTAGGTGGAGCCGAGGCTGGTGCTGTAGCGGGAGCTGGTGATTTGGGCTTAGTTGGTGCAGCAGCGGGTGGAGTAGTACCAGCCTTAGCACCTACGGGTGCTTTGGCTGGTGCTGCAGCGGGTGTCTGACCCGTGACACTTGCTACTACAATGCACAAAATTGAAACTAAAAATACAAATTTCCTATCCATGGTGGCTAATATTAATCAAAGAAAATATAGAAAGAGAGTAATAGGAAGAGAAAAAGAGAGAATGTATTGATTGTGTCTAAAGAGTGTGAAGTTAAGTGCATATAAGTAGGCAAGTTAAAGGCATAACGGCTAGAGGAGGGTCGTCATCTGGGGGGGTCCATGCAAAAACATACAAAATGAACCTCTTAACAGGCTGGATTTAGAAGAGAAAATGGGCCCAATAGGCCATGTGATTAGGTAATGGGCTAACCACGTCAGGTGTTTTGGGTTATGCAGAGTCTAGGTGATTTCTGCAGATGGAGGTTTGATTTGTTGTCTTCGATGGAAGGCAAAGGTTACAGCTGGAACATGGCTAGATGTAGGACCCGTTTGGGTCACGAGTAAATCAAGTCCATACGCGTAAGCGATGATCGTGGAGAAGATTAACAAGTACTAATTGGCACCGACAATGGTAGGACCCTAACGGTGTTTTCCAACTATTTTCGAGTCACGTAACATTCTATTACAAAATCTTTTTGAAAACGAAATTAAAATTACTTATAGTTAACCATTTTTTATTGAAATTTTCTAACAAAAATACTTATCAAAAAGTTTTTGTCACCACCTCACAAGGTATTTAGGCTCTTCTATTTATTTAGATTGTAATATGACCGTTTACTTGTTCTTTTTTCCTTGAAAATTACTACTATTTTTCAGTTATACAGGTAAATCCATAATATAATTTAAAAATGTCATAATATTAAAATTTAGATGTACTGAGGTTTGAACATTGAATTTTAAATGCCACCATTATTGGCGAGACTGAGCTAGGGTGTATATGCTTTCTTAATATTGCCCACTTAATTAGTGTTAGTGACCAAAGAAGTACTGAAATACAGCAACATTGACCTTGCCTTATTGGTCGCGCCTAAAAGAGAGAAAACACAATATTAAATTGAACTCATCACTTGTACCCAAAATAGAAAGGGAAAAAAAAACCAAATATAAGTGATTTGTTTTATATTTGCCCTATGTTCATAGATGGATGCATAAAATTAAGTCATTTTCTTTTGTTTCAAATATACTCCTTCCATTAATGGCTTTGGAGAACATGGGTTAGATTTGGCTGATATGGTGGAAGCTACATAATGTTTAAACATTATTCAATTATTCATACGTATATTAATTTGAGCCTTCTCGATTATTTGGATCATTTATTTACATATGTGACTCGATCTACTATGACAAATGTCAAAGCTAAGATCGATAACAATCAAAGGGAGGGCAAATTTTTGGGAATGAAAAATAACAGCAGATTTAGTCATTTGAATTTTTTTGCAAAAGATAATTAAAATTAAATTAGGAGATATTTTTTGTACTGTTATCTTTTTCTACAGTTGCTCCATCTAGAATAAACCAATGGTCGATTTTGCTTTTGAGTTACAGGCAATAGATGACAAAATTGTTTGTATTATGACTTATTCATAAGAAAAATTGACCATATTCCTTTCGAGCTGAAGCAATTGTTAATCAAAACATAAATTTGAACTATTTGACTAACTGTGACTGTATGTTTGAGCTACTAATAAATGCATCTTTGTTCTAAAAATAAAACAAAAGACAAAATTATCTTATTTAAAAAATAAATAGTCAATTTTTTTTCCTATATCTATATATTCACTTGATCATAGGTGCCCGTGTTCTGGATGATATGATGGGGGTAACGGTAGTATTTGCTGATTGGTGGACATGGGTCCATGACAATTTGTTTATGTCCCATTTTTGGCTTGGCATATTATACTATAGAACCACAGAATTATTAATTTTACAGTTGGCCTAGCTAAATCCTTTGAATTGATATATTGTAATTGAGCAAAAAAGTAGCTAAAGACAGATACATCATACAAGGAAAGAAGTAGACAACTCACCCAATAGTAAAATAATTGGATGATATACAAGTGGGCAAAAAAAGGTACAATCAAATTTATGTACAACAAGTCAACAACCATCTGATATGCTATAACGCTATTATTTTATACTATATATTCTCTATTAGCTTTTTGTTTTCGCTTCTTTCACCTCACCTTGAACCCAAGGTCTTCCGAAACAGTTTTTTTTACTTTTATTAGATTAGAGTAAGATTTATATATATTTTACTATTTTCATTCTTAAGTCATGAAATTTCACTAGACTTTTGTTTGCTTGTTTATTACTCTCTACATGTTATTTATATGTGACAATGTTTCATTATAATAATAATTAAAATAAATAAATAAACAACGTTATTATAAAAAGATTGGACTATAGTAGAAATGTGAGGGATATATTTATGGCGAATGATAAATACTGATTGATATGTTGGGATTCGAAGAAACTCCAAATAGTATACGCGTGAATCCCAATGGTTGCTGTAAGAAGCAGCTGCTTTGTTTATATCCATTTACAAGATTTGGCAGAAGTGAGAAGGGACAGTGACCATTCCCCAACTCTGTTTAATCTTTTACTATATTGGGAGAAAAAAAGAATAAAACACGGCGTCTTGTATGAAAGAAACCTGCACTATGTTTTTTTAAAAAAATTTAAAGTTTTAATAAGACAGAATCCGATTTCGATTTTCTTGCCGTTATAACGAAGATAATAAATTTCAGAAATTTCAAATTTTACGATAATAATTATGTTTTGATTACATGGTTGATAACTAGGCTAGACCTTTTGGAGCCGAGGGTTTATTAGAAATAATTTTCTTACTTCACAAAGGTAGAAATAAAATTTGTGTTCATTCTATTATTTTCAAGTCCCCTTACGAGACTACATTTTTAGTATGTTATTGTTGTTATTATTATTTGTTGTTGCTGAAAAGTAACTAGCCTAGACTATTATTTCTCTGTCCCAATTTATGTGATTTACTTTTCTTTATAGTCAATCCCAAAAAAAATGACACATTTCTATATAAATTAACAATTTAACTATAAAATATCTATTTTACCCTTAATGAAATGATTTACAGCCACACAAATTTCTATCATTCATTTTGGACCACAAGTTTTAAAAGTTTTCCTTTTTTCTAAAACTTCGTGCTGAGTCAAACTACCTCACATAAAATAGGGCGGAGGGAGTATGAAGCACCAATATAAACATAGCTCAAATATAAGCTCTAAGCTAAAATTAAAATAAAAACAATAAAAAAAAGGGCTTTAGTTGGATTTGTACCCTAGTCTCAAGGATGGTATTTCTAGTTTGTACCAGTAGCACAAGGGCACTTCTATATTTTTTAGGGGTGCACTGTTAACTATATACTAATTTCTACCAACTTTTCAAAATAGATATACATATATACATATGATTCTTTCGAAAGTTAGCGGGTGCATGTGCACCCCTTTCTATAGTGTGGGTCCGCCTTTGTGTCTTTTATTTTAATTTGTTCCATATTTTGATTTGACACCAATTTTTAATTCTTGAGGTCTTAATTAAATATATGTCAAATATATCAAAATATTTTTTAATCTTATGGTATTATATGTAGAAAGTTGAAATTAAACAGTTGCTAAACAAACATTCTTTTTAAAATATATTTAAAAAAATAGGAGAAATAAATTAAAATAGAAAAAGTATTATACTATGTTTCTTTCCTTCCCGGCGAACTCATCCTTTTCTTTGCCCGAGCATGTCGCAACTAAAGAGGCTTAACGTAAAAGGTTACTTTGGAAAAAAAAATCATAAGAAAATTTTTCTTATATATTCATCTAATATTCGTAGTTTATTGATATAATATATTTGAATTCGGGTTGACTATAGTCCGTTAATGAAAAGTTTACTGCCCCATAGAGTATTATTTTGTAATCATAAAACTCGAATGTGAAACGAATTAAGGGTATTTTATATATATACTAACTTTGGTGGTAAAGCACTACAGTCTATACTAATACTAATCCTTATATATATACTAACTTTGGTGGTAAAGCACTATAGTCTATACTAATACTAATCCTTTTTCATTTAATTCGCAGAATGAAATTTAAAAAAATATAAAGGGTCTTAATTCCATTATTCCTCTTTGTCTAAAGTAGCTGCTTCTGCAATCTTTGGACTTTTTTTTTATAAGAGACGTGGCACGTTAATAGTATAAGTTGCTAGAACTTGTTGAAGAAGAAAGTAAGTAGGGATAGAATAACCATATCCCTTATATCTCACTCAAGAGCAATTATTCTAATTTTTCCAATCATAAACTTGCCTTTAATTTCCTTTGCTTCCACCTGAAATCAACTATACCAAGTATATTTATGCAAAAAGTTTCTCCTTTTGTTTTCTTTAAATAATAAAAAAGTGTAACGCGATTGGGTGTTGTAAAACTAGAAAAAAAAAAAAACTTTGCTTCATTTGGATTTCAATATGATGCAATCTTAGATACTCTGATAATCTCACAATTCTTTTTCTCTATATATGGACTTGATTCTTTTAATTATTTATGTTGAGATTAGACCAAAGGATGAAATGTTTATACTATTCCATTAAGAAAGTACCAAATTGAAATAGAAAATATAATATCAATGTTAAATTTAAAATGACGTATACCAATAAATAAAAAGTTTGTTAAATAGCTTATGTTCAAATATTACGTACGAGTTATTGTTGAATTTCTTTAACAGGGAGATTTAACAACTTACCTTATATGTTGTTAGAGATGTTATGCACGACTCTCGTTGATTGTGAAAGGATTTCCAAAAAATTTCAATGACATACTTGTTCCTCATCTTTTGGTTGTTCAGGCCCATAGACTACTTGGGCTTGGGCCCAATGATAAAGACCAATAATAAAAGAGAAAGTTTCAAAAGTTAAATCATTTAAAGTTGGGCTTTCAATCAATTTATATTGGAAGAGTGAATCTTTTTATGGATTAATTACCTAACTACACCTCCTTTTTACCGTATTTTCTATCATTCCTTACTATTTTAAAAAATTACAAAAATTCCTCTTTTTCATAATTTCTCTCACATTTTTGGATACATCACTGTGATCTATCACGTCAAGATTTTTTTCTTTTCCTTTTTTCACACCTAAAATCACGTATGATCAATTATCTCCATCACTCTATTTTTGAATTTCAAATCTTTTCTCTTTCTGATTTATCAATTGCAAGTTATAGAAAAGATATTTATTCTTCATCTTCTCCTTCATCTATTTTTTTATTTCTACTTTATCAGGTAGTCCTTTTTTTTTTTTTTGTTTTTTTTTTTTAGCTTTTTCATGTACAAATTTAATAGAAGAAGGATGCATCTTCAACTTCAAAATCGACTGGGGAAAAAACACCCAAAAAAAGAGGAAAAGATCGAGTTGTTGGTGGCTCCGGTAAGGGCTTTGGGTCAAGATCCATGGGAGACACCATTGTTGAAAGTGAAAAAAAAGCTACGGGAGTTGATGTAGAGAGAGAGAGAAAGTGTAGAAAGATTTTTTCATCATTTTTTTTGCTTTCACCAAATCCGATTGTTGACTTTTTTTTTTTCTAATTTTTTGTTGTTCATCTTTTTCTGATACATATGGGTCAGATCTTTTAATGTATCTAGTTGATTTTGATTCTTAAATTAATGTATAATTCGTTTGTTTCACCTTTATGATACAGTAAAATTTTATCATGTACAATATATCATTTTCAAATATTAGTTTTGATACATAACCCTAATTTATTGAAACACAAATTAGTATGTATTATGTTCATAGTTACGTATTGGATACACAAATATTATAAAATTCGTTATCTTTTACTACCGACACATACACTCTGCCTTATTCAACTAGTAGAAGGCTATGTATCGGTAGATACGATCAAATATTACTGTTGATACATAAACACTAATATTTAATAAAAAAATTAGTTTGTATCATATTCGTAGTTATGTATCAGATGTTGCGATGTATCGCATGTTGTTAAGTATCTGCAACACTGTTTTATAAATAAATCAATTTATATCATATTCATAGTTTTTTCGTATATGATACATAACTATATGAAATTGTCGACTTTTTTTTTTTTAATCTGTTATGATTTGGGGGAGAATTTGAGAGTTGAAAATTTGAAATTTGAATTGTTTGGAGCTGTTATTTAGGAGAAATTGACATTAATTTGATTTGCATGATTTGAGAAACTAACATTTACTTTTATATTTAATTTTCTTTTTAATCTCAACAAACTAGTTGTATAATGTATCACAATTAATGTATCCGGATGACTGATATTTGAAGGGATATTTGTAAAACAAAAATATTAGGGATATAATGTAATTTAGGTCTTACACTATGAGATTTATGTAAGTTATACTCTTTTTATTAAGGGCAAACTACATAAATTTCACTAGTTTAGGTCCCAATTACTAAAATTTTCGATAGTTTCAAATATACTTCCTCTACTATATTTCATGTTTAGGATACACGAGTTGGAATCCGTGAGATACATGTATTTGTCGAATTTTAAAATCGAGATACATATTTTATTTGTTTAAATTAATTGGTTGTAACTGATTTCATTAATTAGAGAAGTAATTGAGGATTTTCAGAATACATGAAAAATTAATTTTGAAAATTTAAATTAATCAAATCCCTTAATATAATGCCAAAATCAAGGAGTGAATCTATGTTTAATTAATTTCATTTTATTATTTTTTGAAATAATAAATTCATTAATATTGATAATAAAAGACAAAAAAAATGCATATCTTAGTCATGTAATTCGATTAATTTCATTTTATTACTCTTAAAATAATAAATCCATTAATTTGATGTGTCTATTATCAATATATGATGTATCCAACCAACTAAACACTTAGATACATGAGTATCATACATGTACGTCCATATGTAGCATAGAAGTATCTAGATTTATTTAGTGTATTTGTTATACGCGTGTAGTATTAATTTCATTGTATCTATTTATATAATCTAATTTTAATTTCATGTATTTTTTATTATGTCTCTATTATTAATTTAATGTATCAAGCATTAGTTTCATACATTATATTCAAAAACATGTATCTCGGATACATAATAAGCCCAATACATATAATTATGTGTATCTGAAACGCACAAATATAGGAACAAATAACGATGGTAGACTATTTATTTATCATTAATCCAAAAAAAAGTAAAATATTTCAAAATTCTTCCCTTTTTAGCATCTGAATTTTTTACTCATAGATACATATAATCTTAAGTTAGATACATGAATTCTTAACTAGATAAATAATTTGTATCCAACATTGTTCCATATCTAATGGTGTATTTATTCTGTTAATTAAAACTTGACATAATTCTTCCATCTTGATTGAATCGTTCCTATACTTAGATCTATTCTCGGCTTGAATGTTGATGGATGAAGAGAAATTCATGAGTAAAAATAAACAAATAAAAGTTGTTTGATTTAGTATAATATTATTAATGTGTAATACCTTTAACAAGATTCATCCGATTTTGAGAATGGTCAACCATTAAAGTGTTTGAGAAACAACAAAATCAAAAAATATAAAACCTAATTTGTAAAACTTTTTTAAAATTGTACTTAAGAACATTATGAATTTTAATCAGCTGATACAAAACCACATGAGAATAATAAAACAATAAAAACAAACCTATATGTAAATTATTGATTTGAACATGCAACAATGTATTGAGAGAATGAAGGAATAAAGAGAGAGAAAATGAAGAAAGAAAGTGGGCGGCTGGACATGGGGTGGGGGAACAGCGGCAGATGGGAATAGAAAAAAATTGACTTGTTAATGGCCATTAATTAAGGAGTTTATATATAAGATAATTATCCAATACTATATTTAAAAAATTTGTGTATCTGATTAAATCTTTCAAAATATATGATATAAATATTAAAAGTGATAATATGTGTAATTATATTAAACTAGAGGTAAGTATAGTATATATGATAGTGATGTATGTTTGTTATGTAGTTTTTCCTTTTATTTATATACTACTAATCGATAGCCCGCGCAGTGCACGGGCCCAAGAAATATTAATTGTCTATTTATAATTTATTTAACTTGTATGTATAATCTATCAAGGGTTGTAATACTATCAGTAATAATAGAATAATTTTAAAAATAATTAATTATGCTTTCATTTTTTCAATTCAATGTCCTATTTTTTTCCCCATATATTTTCATTCTAGTTGAATTTATGAAGGTGGAGTTGTGTGTGTGGTTATAACTTCTACAATAACATGTGTGCTTATTCCCATTTCTTATATATGATGATATACATTTAGAAACTATGTAAAAATACTTTAAATTCTGATATTTAATAATTTAAAATATTAAAAAGAAAAAGAAAAATTAAAATCATTTAAGTGTTCAAATAGTAATTAAAATAAATAAAGTAAAACAAGGGAGTGCTTCATGTCGACGTAAAGACACATGTTAAAATCTGAACTAAGCATGTTTGTATTATTATATCCCAGATTTGTAATGATTATTTTTGGCATCAAAAGCAATGCTGAAGGGAGTTGCAAATTCTGCTTCAACTCAAAAAGATACTTTAATTAACTCTTTCATAGGTTAGCCGCATTTTCTTGAGACCAACCCCATTTGTACTTGTGGTTCATTAAATAATGTAAACAATTGCTTTGTTTGCTTTTCAAGTTAAATCTAGACTCCACGAGGATACTACATATGAGGTCAAAAAAAGGGACTGCCTTGGAGGCTCTTCTAGGACTCGGGCTCGTTTCGTTGAAAATAAGTTATTTCAAGTAAGTTATTTTATCTTTTGTATGAGATAATCTATTTTATCACTTGGGAAAAATGATGGGATAATAATCCAAGAACTACCTAATATCTTCGACCGAACTTGAGATAAAATAATCCTACATTTTATCATGAGAATATTATACTTTATACCTTACATCAAACAACTCCTTGATATCATAAATTCTACCACCCATATCGCGCATTGAAAAGAAGAAAGTCCAAAGGAATAATAAATAAAGCATACCAAAGAATTAAAGATCGTGAAAGGAAAGTTCAGTTAGAAAAGGAATGTGTTATACCTAGAGAAAAAAAGGTTGGTCATGGTTGTGCCGCGTGCGTCATGGCAAGGCAACACCTATACTATTGAAATGGTTTGTTAGTAGAGATATCTTAGTAGGTACTTCTTTCTAATGGTACAAAATAATTCCTATTTATTCGTTTCTCCCTTCTTTTTGTCTATCTACAACTCTCACAACTCAAAACTTCTGGTCAGAGTCGGACCAACTAGTCTCATGATTCAGCCCACATGTTTGTCAAAACACTTTCTTTCTCTTCTTTGTTTATTTTCTGTTTTTAGGTGTGGGTGGGTGGGGGAGTTTGCAACTTGTTATATTTATGTAAGATAGACATATATGAATAACGACAAAACACTTTGACTAAGAGTTACTTCTGAAAATGAACCCTTACCTGCCCACCAGTCAGTGCACTAAAACTAATTCCTCTAACAACCTGCCATAGAAACTCCATCAACAACATTCTCTGACTACACAAACAGCGAAAACAAAACACACTTTGCCCTGCATTTGAACATGAAATGCATCAGTACAAGTCGTAGTTGCTTGTTGTGTGGTACAATGGAAGAAAAAGATCCATCGATACGAAAAACTTTAATAGTTCAATGCTTCAAAGATTTGCATCTGATTGAAGATATGGAACTTGTTCTCACCTTAAGATGCCTCTGGAATATTGCTCTTGCTCAACCAGATGACCCTGAATTCCCGTCCCTTGGCGTTTTTAATTGCATGGCTAGACTTCTCAACAGGTGCATCCGTGACCAAAAATGGCTTTCAAGAGGCCATAACGTGTATGTTCCTTATTATGCAGCTCATATCATTGGCTCCTACACCATGAACAAAGCTAGATTCTCTGTTTTGGCTGTTAAATCAGGCGTAATTTCGCCATTAATAGACCTCTTAAGAGGCAAGATAACTTGGGTCGAGCAAAGAGTGGCTGTTAGAGCACTTGGACACATTGCGCGACATAGAAGAACATTTGAAGACATTAAGGTCCATGAAGTAGAGATTATAAAGCTAGCTATGGACATAGCTTCCAAATGCATTTTTACAATCTATAGCGAGTTTGTAGGCAAGAAAAGTGAAAACAGAGTCGAATATCATCGCTATTTGATGACAAAAGGTCTCAGAGAATTCGAAATGGAGAATAAAAAAGCAGAGTCATGGGCTTGCCAAATGCAATGCTGGTCACTCTACCTTCTCAACTGCTTCATCACAAAGAAAAGAAGCATCAATTTGATATGCAAAGAAGATTTTCTCAAGAATTTGTGTGATAAATGGGGTGGATTACAGAACCAGAATTCTTTCTCTGGCATTGGCCTTATCAAAAGTCTATGTGAAAGCGAAGATGGTAGAGAAAACATTGCTCAATTACTACAAGTCGTAGAAAATATCTGCAACCTCTCTAGATCATCCGACAAATGGCAATTCATGGCAATTGAAAGTCTTTTGTTACTTCTCAAGGATCCAAAAACAAAAAACAGAGTAACCAACATTGCAGCTCCTTTTCTTGCTGATTTAGTAGAGCTTAGAACTATCAAAGGAAGACGAAAAATCGGTGACATGATAACGCAACTACTCTTACAAGATTATGCTAAAATCAAATATGGTCAAGTGGGGTTCTCCGAAACAGGTTCACAAAAGGCAATTGAAGATATTTGGGACTTGAAAGTTGAAAAAAGGAAAAGGGATAAAATCATGTCGGAGCAAGAAGTGAAGGAAACAGAGCTTTTGGTTTCCGTTTTAAAACGTGAAGGAAACAAGAAATTTTGGTCAAGTGAGATTGAAGCAGCTGTAAACAAGTACACAAAGGCTTTAGATTTATGTCCACTAAACTTAAGAAAAGAAAGGATTGTTCTTTATAGCAATAGAGCTCAATGTCATTTAATTTTAGGAGAAGCAGAGTTAGCTATTAGTGATACAACTCGAGCCTTATGCTTATCAGGTGAAATGAGACCACACATAAAGAGCCTGTGGCGAAGATCGCAGGCTTATCACATGAAAGGATTGGCTAGACTAAGTTTAATGGATTGTTTTATGTTCATTAATGAACATAGCAAGTTGAATGGAAACAAAAGCAGCACAAGGAAAATCCCATACTATGCAATGCGCATGTTGAACAAGCAGATGACAGCCACGTGGATTTTTGCAGATGCCGCAAAGTCCATGGAAGATGACGTTGATGACAATGGAACTCATAAATCCAGGATCCAGCATCGCTTTGCAGGTGGAAAAATGAAAGGGAAGATAGAAGAGGCACTATTAAAAAGTAAGTAGTGAATTATTTTTGTTGTTCTTATTTCGTCTTTTACCTATTTTAGTGCTCCAAAGTTTACAAGATAGCGCAAGTTTTGACATGTTAAATTGTACTATTAGATCATGTAAAAGATAACTGCAGCTAACAACGTATAAGAGCATAAGGCAAATGCCCGTTACTAGCAATGTATGAGTTTTAAATCCTTCTTTTTGGTTGTGCTTTAGCACAGATTGTATTATGAAGTTCTATTTCACTCAAAATGAGCAAAATTAGTGATCTCTAATAAACATATTTGGGGGTGTCCTCTGATAGGCATGCCAACCCCGATGAAAGACAAGGAGCATCGGCACTTGAAAAAGGGATGGCTTTGGAGAACAAATCGGAGAAGCAAAGGCGTTATTGAACCATCACAGGAGGGGAAAATGTAAAAGTACAAGAAAAATGTGATAGCTCGTAACGAGTTGAGGAACTTTAAGGTTCATAAACGGGTCTTTCTTTCATGTGGAGTAAGATATTCATATCTTTTGTTCAAATGCAGAATTAACCGTGTGAGTGATATTCCACCTGTTCGTTCACCTTTCCTGTCAATTCTTACAACCGACACTCTTGCGTTTTCTAGATAAGATTTTGTCCATTGTTTCCCCTTTTCTCTGTGGAAACAAAAATCACTTTTGGAAATTAATTCTATTAAAGAGGGAACGAAAGATGTGATTTTGTTCATCTTATCAATCCTTTTCAGAAAATGTACTTTTTGGTTTGATATGGTCCTCCTGAACAAGACAACTCAACAAATACACCATAAATGGATACCAAACAGACATGTTTTTTGGAATAGATCTGCTCAGGTATCGTATCGTACCTAACCCGCCAAGGTAGATTTTGTTGGTTCCAAATGCTGAAAACTGGCGTGCATTTGCCTATGTTTATTTTATTTTTTTCTCCTTTGCACTTGTTGGGAGAATATAGTTTAGTCCACTGGAAATTATTGCTTCTCACTATGCGTTTGATATCGACTCGTTTCTGTATTTGCCTTGCATCTTTGGAAATGATCACTAGCCTCCGTTCAGAATGAAATGGACGAAAGTTTGCAAAGCGGGGATCAG
Source organism: Solanum bulbocastanum (assembly GCA_037074985.1). Lineage (NCBI taxonomy): Eukaryota > Viridiplantae > Streptophyta > Magnoliopsida > Solanales > Solanaceae > Solanum > Solanum bulbocastanum. The sequence goes on along the minus strand of CM073598.1, from coordinate 35,914,703 downwards.
AGGTTCAGAACCACCATTTTTCATTACATGGGCAAAAAAAGTGAGACTTTTGACCCCCACTTCTTAATTCATTCATCACCACCCTGCAAACTATAGAAGAAACGGGTCCGTCTAACTGCATAAAGAAACACAAAATACAAGGACAACAAAGACTAGAAAACCCATTTATTCATTTCTTTTCAAATAACTATCCTGAAATCTAACATGGTAATCTAAAAGAAAGGAAACAATGAGAGGGCAGATCATACACAATACAACTAAAATACAATAATTCACAATTAATGGTACACTAGGAGAATGTCAATAATGTAAAACATCTCGCCTCAATTCATCCGCAGCAGGATCAAGTCAGATAATGCACCTGCGAAATTTCTCCAGATATATGATCCCAGATGAAACCTATATGCAACGAATATATGGGAAAGTTAAGAGAAATCCACTCAAATATGGCTGCACCCTCACATTTCACATAGTTCTCACAAATAAAAAGCATTGCAAAACTTAGAACTGCTGAAATATATTAACAAGTTCAGAGAAGCTTTAGGGCTTACGAACAGCAACTACCAAAGAAAAATTGCATTCATGTCTTTGTGAGTTAACATGCTAGTACTGTATCCCATACTTCCACCACTTAAAATTTATGTAATTCCTTTGGTTTTAATTCCAATGACGCCACAGTTGACTGAACAATCCTCATGTGTAGCACCACAGCCCAAATGATGATTCTAGTCTTTTTAGCCACCGACAATTCAATCCTCTTGTGCTGGTGGTTTAAAAGATTAGAAGAATCTCATTTCAATACTATTGTGCACGCACCTCTTTGTTGAGTAGATTAACAAGCTGCCCTTTGTCAAGTGCATGGTCTTAGTATAATTGAATACTCCTATTAAAATTGGAGAGGTGAGGGAAACCATACACACAAGGACGTGGTCCAAATTTTGTTGAACTACAAACAGCAAACCCAAAATATCCAGCAGAATAGAGTAGAGAAATTTGTTTCCTTCGTATGTACAGCAACTTACCAATAAATGACGTATCTCCCTTAGTCTGAATAGGTGCTCAGAGCAGCAACAACTGATCCAGTCGTCTCAAATGTTGACGTGACATCTGGGTAGCTTTTCCATGATGTGCTGACTTTGAGAGATGGGTACAACCATTTCTTTACAGAATCTACAAAGGAACTTGAGTCAAACTCCAGGATGGCTTCCCAATCCACCTGCAGACCTTTTGGAATGCTTCCTGTGAACTCCATATTAGCAGCAAGCAGTAATCCAAGCAAAACTATGAACCCAACAACAGCAGTTCCTCTGGAAAGCGGCATGAAATTATACCTGCAAAAATTATCAGCCAAATTAAAGAGAATCATATGCTTTCCTTGAGATCAACCAAATAGAAGTTAATATATCTTACCAGTAATATGTCATCCTTAAGATTGCATCTCTCACATTTTCAAGCACATCAAAATCTGTTGACCCATAATTCTCACCACAGTAAGCATCGCAAAGAGCCTGCATAACAGTTTTGAGTTCAACTTAGTCTTAACTAGAACACTATCATTTAAGACTCAACTTAGTTAATTTTTTTTTTTTTGATGATCGTGGTGTCCGGGCCAGTTTTCGCACACTAGTTAGTTAACTTAATTAGAACACTATTATTTAAATACCAATCAGAAAATACGCGTGTCTCAAGAACAAATAAACAGAAGAATGGAGCGGAAAAAAGGGAGCAACACAAACAGAAGTGAGCAACAATAGGAAATTAATGGGCATAGATAAAGCTTCAGTTAGGAACTAAATAGTAGGTCTACAAACAAGTTCAAGTAAGAAATATATGCCAAATCATTTCAGAAAGATTATACTGCACAAAAACCCAGATCATCTCAGGCATAATGCTTACTTCTATGTCCAGACAGGAAAAGGGTCATTACTTCTGCTTGTTTCAGTGCTTACCAAAATCTATTTATAAAAGTGAGAGAATAGTCTGATGAACAGACTCCCAATCTGACTAATATAGGCCTATTGCAAGACTTCACTGATCATCTCCGATCAGGCACAAGATGAATAAACCATGAAAAACTGTACTACAAGGGGCTGTTTGGTTCGAAGACAAGTAGTACTGGGATTTTTTATGCTGACATCATTTCTTATTGATTGTTTGGTTTGTTGTATTAAAACTAGCAATCTAACATGCATTGCATTATCAAGAATAGTACTGAATAGGGTGTATGACTTATAAGTATAGGAATGGTACTGATATAGTTAATGCCATGGTTTACTATGTATAAGAATAGTATTAAATAGGGTGTATAAGTAATACTGGTATTAGTAGTACATAGGTGAGATTTGAAACCAAACATTGTACTAAAATTTAGTACTAGCATTATTCTACCTAATACACCCTACCAAACGACCTCTAAAGAATTTTTATGTCTACTGTTTTACATTGATGTTATATTGCGTTCAAATATCCAAAAACTATGTCATTGAAGTAGAAAATGACTTTCTAGATAATAAATCAAGAGGATACCTCCCAGGCTGATGTCATCTCCACATCAAAGTCGTCCCATCTAGCAGGTGTACAAGGTGTTCTAATTGCAAAGTCGTAACCAATCTCACCCCTGGAAGGAACAACAAAAGTTGACAGGAAAAAGAAAAATCAGAACTAGTTTAAACGATAGTTTACTCAAGTCACCCTCCTTTCCACACACAAAAGGTTGAATTCCAATAAGGTTAGATGGTGTTCTACATTTTCACTACAGTGATCCTTGTTCCTTCAAGACGCTTCCTGATCAGGCAACAAGAAAGGAAGGAAAATTAGAAAAATGACCCTGATGAGAGAAAATATTCAAGAGTAACATACTGTTATACAGTATAAAGAGGACTACATATAAAAAAGTACCCTTCAAGTGCCGTACTGTTACACCAGGTGGCCAACCAAAAGTCTTGACCAACAACTCTGTAAAGATCAGAGCTGGATTCTGCATCCATTATCTGCAAAGTACAGTTCAGGTGTTGATTACCACCAGAAGAGAAAAAAGGCATGGCACAAAAGTAGTAACCCTAGCAAGTGGAAGACCTAGTTCGATTTCAGAGAGCCATCAGATAACATCTAAGGAAGAAATGTGACCAATATAAAATCAGCCTAATAAAGATTTCTCAATTTGACGGTTTTATTGTCATGGGAAATGCTATAAAGTTGGTATTTTGACATGAACCAGAAAACCAATAATCAACAACTAAAAACTATACACTGTGAAAAAGGCACAACAGTGCAAAAGATGAACTAAGGTCATAAGCAAACAAACTCACTTCTTGCAACTTCTGTTGTTCAGAAAGATCAATTATCCTGTCTTCCTTGTTGCACACTGATTTATTCTCCTTGATAACAGCCTTGGCAACAGTCAAAGTTCTGAACATTGACAGACAATAACAGCCTTGAGAAAGAGCTAATACAAATAAGAAAGGTTATGCCTTTTGACTGTTAAAAGGAAATTTTATTCATGGCCAGCAGAAAGCTGTTGTAAATTTTTTTACTAGGGTAGCATCAATTATACATCCTGTAACAAGCTCTAAAGGTCAATCATAGCATCGGCATCATTTGCAGAATCCGTGTTACACAAAAAATAATAGTAAAGAAATACATTTGCGCTTAATCAGAAAGGTAAAGCTCTTACCTCTGAAAATTGGGATGGTAGCGAACAACTTTGGCTTGACCGAGAACAAGAGGAGTGTGAGACCCAAATCCAGTATTGAATTCCTCACTATGCAAAAAAAAAAAAAAAACAAGAATTCTCATCAAAAAGTAAAGCTAAAGCGGCACATTAGAATCAATATCTTCTTTATGGTAAAGCTAAAGACCTTTCGTGGAGGCCGTTGTTTCAGCTCTATCTATTTTATAGCATATATCTTCTTTCTTGGGATTTGCATGCCTGACAGCTAAACTCATTTACTCTATTGGATGCTTCACGGTCGTATTGTGGGATTTGGGCTAGATGGTATTTGGTGATCGTTGAATCAATGGTATGATTATGGATTTCGTTCGATTTATTATTCTCCTTTTATCAACTAATGTGTTTAGACTTGTGCGTAATGCTCTCACTGCTTAGATAATTGGGTATGTGTATGGATATTTGGTTCACCCGACAAGTGGTGTTAGCGGGTGCCAGTCATGTCTGGGTGTATATTGGGATGTGACACATGTCCATCAAACTTATTGATCCTGTAGCATTTCTTGAATTTCTCTACGACTTCTAGAGGGGGCTCTCTGCATACATTAGCATCTCGTCAACGTGGTAGGTAGTATGCAATATTCTGGTTATCCTGGCTTAAATACGAATTAATGATTTTAGTCTTAGTCTCTTAGACGAGCCAAAGTGAAATAGGTCTTTAGTCCTCCAAAATCTTCACCCAAACTTCAAAAGTCATACATGCTAGAATCCTTCTTTTCGTGGGTACTCCAAATGAGAGTGAAGTACACCAACACAGAAGCTGGGAAATAACTCCATAGAACTAAAGGATCAAACGAAGCAAGTTAAGCAAATTGAGGGAGGTTTTTTTTCATGATTGAGGTGAAGATAGTGATTCTTAGTATCTTTATGTACTAAGAGAATATCATTGTTGATATTAAGAAATAAGAGCTCTTTATCAAAAATAAAAGAAGAGAATATCATTGTGTACTCGATTCAAATCGGAAAGACTTTAGGAAAATGTAGTAGATATTTGTTAAAATGCTCAGACCAAGTATAGATTTCAATGAACTTTAATAACTATATAAACTTCACTACATTAATAGCAGGTGGAGTACCTTAGCTTGTTAATCCACACCACTGGATCACATGGTTCAGATATTTGTCTCCATTTGACAGCCAATGAATACAAGTGGTTCCATGACATCATGGAACGTCCAGTTAACCTATCATCAATCAAACTGTATGAAGTAGATGTGTCTGAGGAACTGCTAGTGCTACAACCAGCTCCACCTCTGTTTAAACTAACAGAATTTAGTTTTTCCCTTCTCCTGAGTCTCTTCCCAGACTTTCCTGTGCCTTTAGTTGAGTTTCTCCATTCAGCTTGTAAGGCACGCCAAGCTTTTGAGACTTTTTGTGCTATCTCAATAGCAGCTAATCCTGCCATGCGGTGCTGATAATTGCAAAATATTCTCAGATTTGGGTGAAAGAATAACAACATTGTGGCAAGCATGTTTGTAGCTAAAGAGCAGCATATACTACATATCAAATTAAAAAAGAGAGTTGACTTCACAAAAATTTATGAACTCGCCATCTGCAGTAAAGATATTATATAATCTTTAAATTGCAAAAAGAAAAGAATATCATCATAAGGTCTAAGAGATACACTAGGAACAATAGATCCTCTTCACTAGATAAGTAAGGATTTTGATCATGAAAAAGCAACACAAGTTAGAAAGGCACAAATCTAATACTACAGTTTAAAACCATTGCACAAACTAACTCAACTAAATAACTACAAAGAGCGTCACAGTTAACATCGGAAATTGCTCCACAACATACAGATTACAGAATTAGAGGCTGAAGGGCGAAAGCCAACTGCTTCCTATAAGTGTCTCCCCTAAACTAAAGACAACCAATCATAAATATGGACTACAGCACAATATGAACCTCTAAATGTTTAACCATTCCCCACGGCATCATTTATCAATTGAATTTACAGCCTAAAGTATAAAAGATGAAGAAAAGAAGTTGCCAAATTCTCTCTTTTCCTCGGGATGACTAGGCAGACGCTTTACAGCAACAGTGAGAATTGCTAAAGAGATGTCACAGATATCCACTTTGACTCAATAACTTGTCTTCATTCCTTTTTGCACTGGATGAACATCAAAACTGACATTTTTAGTCTAACATCATTTAGTGGAAAATATTCACATCTATAAGTATTATTATTAGTTGCATGCTATTCATTTTAGACATTTTCACTAGAAATGTAGACTTGACAGTCACCTCAATCTTATTTGACACAGTGTGTAGAAAGTTATCATTCATAACTGTGGAATATAAATGCTAAACAGTCTTTAAGATCCCCAGAGCCCATGTAGTGGGATTTCACTGGGTTTGTTGTTGTTGTCTTTAAGATCCAAATCTCACTTTCTAAGAGAAGATAGAACGCTAGTCCACAAATAGTGAAAATATTCTGTTGACAGAAAACCATAGAGAATTATCTCATTTGTGATGAATTCTCTTCTTTTTTTTTTTTTTTTTTTCCCCGGTAACCTAATTTGAGATGAATTCCTTAATTTTTATCTTTCATGGAATGCAACTAACTGTTGATGGAAAACAAGGAGTGTGCACAGTGAAATCTGGAGAGGAAACGTCGAGTGTGAAAATGAAGGTAACATTCTTGTACAAGAACTTTCTCTTATTATTGGCATATCAGTTCAAATCCCTCAATTACAAGGCTACCAATACAAACAAAAGGTTCTGGTAACATTTTCATATTCTTTTCCTTCAATTATCTCATCATCTATATTAATATAACTCCAGAGGAAATGTGAAAGCAAAGCATAAAAAGGCATCTAAGAAAGCAACAGGAAATCACAATCAGGTTTCTCAAGGAAAATGTAGCGCTCTGGATTTTTTTAAAAAAGATAACAGTTAACTTAATATTTAACTCTTTTTAGAATTACCTGGCGCCTATTATGCAAGAAACCAGGGCAATGATACTGGATATTCCTACCGATAGAATCTGCAGCCTGTAGAAGGGCAGTTTTTTGCTTGGTGAAAGTAAATTCTTGCTTTCTTTGCTTTCCCTTTTTCAAAGATTCTTTTAAAGGAGGTTGCCTGTAGACCTTTTCGCAAACATTTTTTGGGTGCAGCCTTTTGCACCAATACTCCTGAGAACAGAAGGAAAGAAAAAGTACGAATTGAGAACTAAGCAAAAGAACACGAAGTCAGTGGAAATAAATAACTTTGAGACAAGAAATTCACAGCCAACAAAAGCACTTTTCAGATGACAGTTCACTTCATAGAGGTATCTACCACTTTAGATCCGAGATTTACAAAAACTGATTATTAGCCCCTAAGATTAATGAAATGATCCCACATATCTGTCAAGAAACCATCATTTCAAATCAAAGGTTTTCCCATGACAGTTCACTTTGTAAAGGTATAACCCTGGACCCTCCAGGTGTATAAAAGTGATTAAAGCACTGTTAGGTTTATGAACTGGAGACTACACATCATTCAAGAAAACTGTCACTGATATTTGCATGTTGTTCCTTCATTGATTATCTTTCCTGACTGGAATCAATAACTTTGTTCTATCCATATGGGTACCCGTGACTTTTTGCAGAACTTTTAGTATTTTCCAGACTCAGCACAAGGTAACCACACCCATTTGACATGGATCAGCAAAATAACATTGGCAACTAACTATGAAGGAACAATATGCACCAAATAAAGCACATAGTTAAAGTGCAAGCAATGTCCGCAGTAGCAACTCAGTGAAAGCAACCTTTACGTTTCTAGATAGTCCTTGTATCCATTGTCACTCTACTCATGATGAAGTAATTGCACAATGAAGCTATTGTAGCAATCTTATGATACTAATGGTTGAGAAGATATTAAATATCACTTTCCAACCATTTAGCGGGGGTTAAGGAAATGATGGGGGCTCTAAAGAAGGGTTTGAAGCCTAAAAGGGATAACTCTACATAATAGAGTATGAGCATGTTAAATGATATGGTAAAATGTCCAATTACTTTGACAGAGCTGTAGTGATTTCAGGGTCAAATCCTTCAGGTAAGCTTATAATCGAATTTAAACTTCATTCATTCTCCAAATTCTCTGCTAACCTTCAAAGTTCTGCGTAATTCCCACCAGATGGTACTTTTTGCTATAACTTCAAACTTCATTCCTTTTCCCAATTCTCTCAGAAAGAGGTGGTACAGAGGCTACCAGAATATTCCGTTTTGTTTTTAATGAGTGGTGCTATCAAAAAATAACCAAGCAATATATTCTCTTTTTAGACATTACCTTGAAAAGGGGATCGATATCTCCATCAATATCAAACCAAGAAAATTCGCTGTTGATCTTTGACGCTGTGTATAAAGCAATTTCTTTCTGCAAGAGAAAAATATTGAGAAGCAAAACATAAGCTATTCAAACTGAAATAGAAATTGGACAAAAAATTACAGAGATAGAGAGATCAATTGGTGTCTCATGATAATGGCTGCACCTGAAAGCCATATTGTCGCAGGCAGGAAGCAGAAGGTTGTTCGCAAGAATGAGGAAGGAGGAAGAGCACACAACTAGGATGAACAGAGTTGCCACAGGACTATTAAATGGTACGGGAAGGAAAAGCTTACTTTACCGGATGTGTAATGGTAAAGTGAAAAAAACACTAGCCAACTCAACTGGGCTCACAAGCTAGCATCTGTCAGCTCGAGCTTTTGGTAGGGACATTTGTGCTAGGTTTGAATTTGCTAGACGCCTAAAACTCAATCATAATCAAGCTTAAACCAAGCCAAGCTTGGCTTTGTTAACCATCAGCCACATCTGCCACTTCGACCCACACTGTCCAACAGTGGCTTAACGGAACAAAAAGATGATCAGAAATTTAGCCAATGTTTGGACAGTTTGTGGGAAAATGTAAAATTGCTAAATTTCTGACTACTAACTTAAGTAAATGCAAAATTGCAACTACTAAAATGGCTAACTACCCCAAAATGACAAATCTAAAATTTGAAATCTGAGTTGTCCAATTGAGAATCGAGACACATTCCAGTAAGGTAAAAGCTAAAAAGCTAGACAGTTAAGAAAATGCCAAGACTTAGAAAGCAAAAAGGAAATAGTGCAACACAAAAGAAAACAATATTTAGTACAGGCATAACATCGAACCAGCTTGATGGACAGAAATCTGGCATATACTTATCTACCTGATAGAACGCCAAGCATTGAAGCACAAACTTTTCCATAGAATCTAATTCAAGATCTAAAGCAGCATCATAGTCCTTCACCTACAGCATAAATTCAGAATCAATAATCTGAAATTGAAGACAACCACCTTAAAATATTTAAGAATACTCAAAAGTCACAGGAGACGAGTTTGAAAATGCCCATACTGCTTCTTTATATAATCCAATAGCATGATAGCAAGAAGCTCGTAGATACAAGCATTCAATGTTTGTGTTATCAATAGCCAACCCCATTGATAAATCTTTTATAGCATTCCTGTAACAGCAAATATAGGCAGTTAAGTCCTGCTACATTTTTCATAAAAAGAGGATTATATATAGCAAATTTGACAAAAAAGAGAGTGGGGGGGGGGGGGGGGGGGGGGGAGAACTCAGGACAGCAAAATATTTCAGAAGTATGTACCTATGCTCTCCCATTCCATGAAGTAGCAGCCCGCGCAGGTGATATGCTTTCGTGTACCTTCCAACGAAAAAGGGTAAATAGAGGATGGATTATCAGCTATATTCCTATTTGAGGATAGGTTTTGTACTTCACCATTCAAATACTCAAGACTAGATATTTATCGGTGAAAAAGACGTAAATATTGAGATCCTCAGTAATCACCTCCCATCTATTTGCAAAATCTGATGAAGGCATTCCAAGGCCTTCTCTGAATTTGCTAGGTCTTGATAAAACTGCACCAAAGATAAAGATTCTTCAATAATCAATATATCATTAGAAAAATATCTTCGAAGAGATCTCATTGTTTTGTCCACAATTAAGATAAGTTAAGAAACTCAACCAATCAAGAACTAGTTTAGAGCAGCTCCTGAGTCTTAGAAATTTTAAACTTATGGCAATAGATGCAACAAAAGCTATTACAATAAATGTGCATTGCACCCCAGAAGATGAAAGCTCAGACAATATCTGATAACAGAGAGCTAGGCTCTTCATCACTGGTTAAGCAGTAGAATGTCTGCTTGCCAGTTAAATCCTGATTCTTGAATTTCTTAACTTACATGGAGAAGTATATATTTACCTCAACCTTGAGTTCCAGATACCGGTGAAAAAAGAGACAAACAAAAACAAGAACTTGGTAAAAGAAAATTCTCGAAGTCAAAAGGCAACTTCATCATCAAGAGATTCTATATCATCAGCACTACCAATAGAAGTAATAGGATTCCACTTGGCAGGAAAAATAGCATTAAGAGTATTCAGCATGTATTCAGAGATACCTGTGCTAGATGTGCCCAAGCCTCGAGGAAATTCCTTTCAATTTGGATTGCTTTCTTATGTGCCTCCTCAGCCTTTCTATATTCTCCTAGAGATGATAAGGCCAAGCCCTAATAATTTTCCAATTTTTTTTCGACCAGCATTATATCAGTATTTATCCAACAAAAAATTTCTCAAACTCGTGCAGATAAACATTGTTAGCTAATTCTACAAAAATTAGTCGACTCAAGGTCATAGGCTCACCAAATACGTATACGCAGATTTGTTATCCTTATCGAACTTTACACATGTAGAGAGGTCTTCAACAGCACCTTTGAAATCTTTAAACTTAAAATTGACAATTCCTGCACTAATTAAGGAGAGTTAGTGACTCCCATGTTAGATTGAACAGACTTTGTCCAATCAAATGATCTTTTCTGAAATCTCAAGAAATTATGGAACATTCCGCTAGAGGTCATTCATTGCAAAATAGTTACAAGATGAAACCACCTATGGGCCTCACTAACTAATCTTAGTCTTGTAAAGATGAAAGTGACATTGGAAGTTTCAAATTACATGCACAAAATCTATCAGTCATAAAATGTATGTTGCTATTTTATGTCAAACTACTTTAACAGCATAAATCCAATTGTTCATAGTAAATGGAAGAGTTCAGTCTCATCACCTCTTTCATGTAATATATCGGCAGAGTCTGGCTCAAACTCCAACGCTTTGGTCAAGTCTGTAATTGCCTGGTGTAAAATCATTTTGTTTAAATACACCAATATCAATCATACTACTATTACTGTGAAACCAAACATTTTAAGGTGTAAAAAACGTTTAATCGTAACTATTATCACTCTTCATGGGATAATTGGAGCAAAACAAAACTAAAACTAACTCATCAGAGTGTTAAAATTATGTTCTAGACTAGACTACCAAGAAACTCCCATGATCAAAAGCATGCAGCTGAATAATTTTATGGTCCTGATTCCATTTTAGAATTTAACTTTCATGGGAAGATGGTCATAAGTTGTGATATAGCTCAAGCCTTAGTTAGACCGTCCAAAGACATTTCATCTTCCATCATTAACTCTGTAAGCTACCACAATCTGAAGGAAAATAACCAAGTGCATCTTGATAATATCCCTAGTGGTCTAAATGGAGTCTGATTGCTATTAATGAAAAATTTAGTTTCAGAATCTGATAGCACAAGTGATAAAATTCAGTAATTCCACATCATTTACACTGCACATCACATCCACGGAAGAGATCATTGAAAGTTGACTTTGAAAAAAAAAAATATTGCAGAAAAGAATATCCTGAAGACAAAACCCAAAAGATAGCTCAATAAATAGACAAATACTAATTTCATACCTCAACAGATTCACCTAAAGCAGCACGGGCTTGCCCTCTGCGTTTCCAGGCCTCACCAGCAGATGGATTTGATTGTATAGCCTGAAAGGCAGATGGTAAATATTTACAACAGGGGTTGAAGTATTACCTCAATTGGTACTTAAATGGCCAAATCAATGCAAACCTTTGTAAAATCAGAAATAGCTGCATCAAGTTCTCTTTGAAATGCCAACGCTGTTCCCCTGCCAATAAGTGCCTCCGGGTACGTTGGATCTTGTTCTAGTATCTGTGTTATAGATCGAAGAGAAGAAGCTCCGTAAGTAAGTTCAGCATGCCACACACAAGTCTTCCGTTGAATCCATAATCAAACATGAAAAAGGGCAAAATAAAGCACAAGGTACATCTAGCAAACAAAACCAGTAAAATATCGAAGAGTGGTAAGGCTAATGCTAACCTGGTCAAAGATGGATACAGCATTACCATATTTTCCTTCGTTAACCTGAAATCACCAAAAATATTGTTTCACTTCTATGTTTGTACAGGATGACGAGTAATAACAACTATTACTACGCTTCAATACCAAGCAAGTCAGAGCCGGCTAGATGAATCCTCGTTAATCATATTTCTCAATTAAATACGACAAATACATGATTAAATATAGTGTCTTAACAGGAAGATCAAGAAAAAAATATCATTACCTACAAATATATACTTACGAAGAGGAAGTGAATATTGCTACTCAAGACATGCGAATAGAAAGAAATAGTTTAACTCAATTCCTGGTTAATTACATCCACTAAATCTCCGAATGAGTGCAATCTCTTTTGAAACTTCTTTCGGGCTAAGTTGCTCGGACTCGGGTGCGGGTGCCCAATACGGGTGAGAATCTAGAGGTCGGATCCTCTATGATCTAATTTTAAGATTCAGGGATAAGGATTCATGTATGGAAACGGATGTGGGGATTCGGCTAAAGATAATTCAAAATATCTAAAAATAGAGTTATAAAACCTAAAATTATGAGATATTATGTGGAAAACTTGAGGAGAAAATATTTGATCAAGAGGAGAATCTTGGAAGGAGATAAAACGAAAGGGGGTGACATTAGAAATGTATATATACAAAGTATTCCATTTTCTTCAATTTCACATTAGTTTTTGTTTTGATTACAGAAATCATTGAATCTGTCCAGAATTTCTCCCTCGAATTTGTTCAGAGTATCCAAAACTGGTTGACCATATCGGGTACGGATCCCACACCCACTTTGTGTCGACACGGGTGCGACACTGAAAGTGTAGAGTCCGAACAACTTAGCTTTCAGGTAAGTCATGTGTTCGCTTTGCTAGTTTCCATCCAACATACTAATTAGGCACAATTTTCACTAAAAATGGCATTGCTGCTCAACTTACAAAGTTAAAATATTTCTTGCTTAAGAAAAAAGAAAAAAAAAAAGGAAACTGTTGTTGTAAGAAAAAAATACATGGATAAACCTTAATATTTCGAATTGTATTTATTATCTCAGAGATGATTGATCTTGTTAAGAATATTCTGTAATTAAGGACTTAGATAAGGAAATATGTATAGGAGATCAGGGAATATTACATAACAACAACATATCTAGTGTAATTCCACAAGTAGGTTTGGGAAGGGTGGTGTGTACGCAGACCTTACCCCTGCCTTGTGAAGGTAGAGTGGTTGTTTCCGATAGACCCTCGGCTCAAGTAAAGCATTTCAAAGCAGGTTTGAAAAGGAGATACAGTTGTGAAGAATTCATGTCGGAAATAATGGAGAAAAGAACAATAACAACAACAAAACAATAATACGATAATTGAAGCAAAGGAAACGATATGTAGTAATAAAAATCGAAGAATAATATAATAGAAGAGTAATAACAATAATACTAATATGGAAAAGAAAGGGCAGCCAACAGGTAATTTGTTCCAAACTATCATCAGGCCTATCCTACAGGCCTATCCTACATGACAGCGAGACAATGCTCGACTAATCATTTTTACCCAATAGTTCTTCAACCTACACCTACCTCTCCTCAGACCCACCATAGACAACCTCTTTCACACCTCCTCACTGGAACATATGTGCATCTCCTCTTCACATATCCGAACCATCTCAGCCTCACATCCCACTTTCCGCTACCAACAAATATTAATCCGGTAAAGTCAATCTTCCTATATTATATCACATATGTAAACACTATTTAAACTTCATTACCTTGAGAGAATAGCAAACTGAACATTTTTCACGATTCTCATCCTTGCTTTCTTGTGAAACAAACTTCCTTCCCCTATGACAGTTCTCCAACAATTTTCTTCTCCACTTCAGTTCTACTGAAGACAACTTTGAGCATATCGTCTACCAACTATTCTAGTAGGTGTTTCACATTGTTTTTCACATTCATATCATACTTGCATTACAAATTATGCACAAATTCAATATCTTAGACTGGTAAAACCATTGCATGCGTACAACTAAGGAAATGCCTTACAAAAAAAACAATGGCACTTGAGAGATAGACCCTTTACCGCAGGAATAAAACTACAGTTGGATTTCATTGAGTATTTATAATCAATATGGTTATAGATCGTCTTAAAGCTCAAATAATTGTCAATAAATACATTCAGATATATGGCAATGGTTGATACTCTCACTCAGCAACTAAAATTGCACGTGTTGGTCTTTCTATTTCTATGGCGACCGCGCTCCACTAGTTCCTTCATCAGTCATCAGTTAGACATCAACAAAGAAGAGTCTAAAGTAGTGATTCGACAAGGCCAATCATTTGTGGTCTTAAGCAGTCTCATAAAGCATAGTTTGATCTGTTTTACTCTATTTCCTTACAACCTTATAGGCATCTAGGTATTATACAACTTAAACAATATAACACCAGTCATTTTAAAACTAGGCACTTGTAGAAAAATAAAATACATCCTAACCATCAAGTTTGCACGTCCAATATCATAAGGGAAGTATCCACCTGATATATTGGAAGAAATAAGGTATACTAGATTGCAAACTTATTGATACCTCTATGGATCCAAGTGTTCAGACTTTTTTTGGATGGATATCTCTAGAAGGTTTGGATCAACATTGAAGAATTGCTGGCAAACTCAAGTATTTCACAATTGCATGACACAACATCTAATTGGTTGCTAGTGTGATTAACCAGTCTCTCCAGGCTCCTTGTGAAATGCCATAATCTGCATTCTACCTACATCAAGGGATTTTCGAGACAACTACTATTGCATTACGACAGCATACACATACAAGTTCTGGATATTCTAATGTAAAATGGGCAAGAAGTTCCTCAGATAAATGATCCAATTTAGAAACACAACATTTTAAATCATGATAATCTATGTTGCTCGGACTCTTCAAAAATTTCAACGGGTGCGTGTCGGATTCGCCAAAAGTAGTGCATTTTTGGAAAGTCCAACACAGGTGCGGCATCAAAGTGAAGAGTCCACGCAACTAAGGTGATATCTAATCTCTTGGAAAAGTAAGCAACGAGACGTGATAGTCAAATCAATTGCACAGCAGAATATCAAGCCATGATCTCAACCACATCAAGCTGCACTACTTATTGTTTCAAATCTTGTGTTTGACGAAAAAATATGCACACAGAGCTAGATTGTCAATTTACATCTTTCTTTTGAATAACAATGGTGTCAGAACCAACCTACAGGTATCTCAAGTAGTCTAGTGGGTATCTACATCCTCCTATCAGTGCAAATACTGAATAACTCTGTCCACCACAGATTAAGGGGCATAGGAAAGAAAATACACCCTACTAGATTGAAGAAATAATCAAACTAAACATTCCCACAATTCTCTTCTTCTTTTTTGTTTTTAATGTCACTATAGTGCGGAGTTGTGAGACTAGAGAGAGAAAGAATGACTGGTAGTCACAAACCTTTTTTGACATCTTAAGTTTAAACAAAGCAAACTTGCAATCAAGCACACTGTAAATATGATACTTAACTCCATAAATTTAACACGTAAGAGTTAGAGATAAAAATCTAGTAACCAAAGAAAACGAGTTCTAATCATAGAGTTTAGTTGACCCAAGCTTTGAACAGATGCAGTATCTTCCAGTTAACAAAATTAAAATTAGAGTGTAATCAGCAAATCACAACTGAAATAAGCAAAGTGAACACAAAAGACATGAAGACTGCAGTAGAAAGCCTTTCCTGCTATGCGTGAGCATGATATCCCAGTACCTAGCAGATATATCAAGAAAAAATTCATCTCTCTACTTAATTTGAGAGAAAATAATCTCACAAATTGAGACATGAAGCTGATCTTTCACATATATTTGAAGTTACAAATGTATTGTTATTTGTATTTCAATAAAGACGAATAGCATATTAATGATCAACCGCACTAACAGGAATTATCAATAGATGGACTAATTCTTCCTGTCTTCATTGTAATATCACAGGATAGGCAGTGTACCTGTGCTATTCCCCTCGATAATCGGAAATCAACATTAATGGACTTGGTTTTGTTAACCCTGGTAACACAGAATTTTTTGTTTCTCTTGCCTTCATCACTCAATTCAACGCGAACATCACATTTATTATTCAACTGACTGAGAATTTCCTGCAACTCATTTGGTTCTGACTGTTCACTTGATTCACTAGTTACTGCAGATGATTTCCTACTGTCTTCAGATATATCACTTAACTCACTGCAAACCTGAGATGGACAACCCAATTTTTTGCAATTGTTGTTGGTTCTATTTGCTTTTCTCTCATGCAATTCCTTTGGTTCACACTCAATCTTCTTATGCTTTTTGGCATTATTACTTGAGGGATTTTGTAAAACAGAGCTATTATTTGATTTCTCAGAGCTTTCCAACATCCCACTGCTGCATGTTTTAAGTTTCCGATCTGAGGCCTTACTAATATCACAAGTTTCACCAGATTTGGTAGAAAGCAGAGGCCCAGTGTTGGACTCAGGGCCAGGTGACTGCACCGAATGATTGTTGCTGGCAACTGTGGTGTTCTGTTTTGCAATTTTGAGCAGCTCTTCAAGCTCTAACAGTTGCTTTAAGTCTGCAGACTGATGAACTGCATGTTCATACCCTTGCTCCCAAATTAGAAGAGCTTCCTCTTTCTTACCAAGAGCAGATAATGCACGTCCTAAACAACAAGTATCAAGTAACTTTGTTACATAATGCTTCAAACTCAAAATTGGTTTAGCACAAAACTGCCAGTTTGTAAAGCTTTAAGAACATTGAAATTTCTGCAGCATATTCTAGAACCACATCTAGGGAAAATCCACAATATCCACACAAGAATATTGTCAGTACAAATTCTTATATCATTATTTCAAGGGCAATGTTACACACAAGAGACAAAAATGTATTTGATCTTTTTATCTGATCAGAGTTGTTGCCATGATACAAGGAGGTCACATGTTCCTGCCGTGGAAATAGCCTATTAGAGAAAAGGTACTTAAGGCACTAAGGCTGCATACAATAGACACAATATGGTCAAACCCTTCCCTGTACCCCGCGAGCATAGAACTCAACCATCTGCCTCTGAATGTAAATCTTGAGGCAGTAAGATCCGTAATAGAAGTAGCAAATGACACTTCCATTCCAATTATTCTATTTCTAGGTGACCTGTTGGAAGTTATTTACTTTATCAGCTTAACATATGATTCATTTGTGTAACTAAGTTTTTCTACATATGCATACAACGGTGTTAACTCATAAAGACCAATGCCGATAACACATCCAGAAACCTACTTTATTTTATCTTGTCTAATTGGTCCACTCACTGAGAAAATTGGGGAATCAACTATCAACGCGGTGACAATGCCACAGTTCAAACTAGAAAACTATACAAACTATTATGAAGTGTTTTGGACAGCCTATTCATGCATTGAACTTCTTCAGTAGTCAATCCAAGCAGGGTAGTCCTCCAGAACACAGAGAACAACCTTAACCATTCAGCGAGTGATACTAGCGTACCAAATTCATCATATTTTTGTATCATTGTATGAACTGAACTGAAGTACATCCCTAGAAAGGATAACCATAGAACACTTTTCCATTAATATAAGTGACTTCCTATAAGAACATAGGTGTCTCAAAACTATGTTTGGTCCAAGGAAAGGAGGGGAAGGGAAACACATCAATTTACTCTTCACCTGAAACTACTTATCGTTGTCTTTAGCTTGTATGTTATTGGCATCGAGGGGCCAAAGCATCCTGGATGCGCCTCTCCCTGAGATTAATCGAGTTCATGTGTCATTTGCTTTGTAAATTTTGTCAATTATTCTACAGAAACTCAGCAAGATCACCTACGGAAACCATGTTATGACACCACAAACTTTATTATGACTTTCCTTCTCCTAATTGATAAGGTTTATTAGACATCTCACGACATCACACTATCAAAGGAAGCAAATTTGATGGAACAAAAAGTAAGGTCGACAATTAAATAAATTTTCTCCCCTTCCACTAAATCTTGAATGATTATGTAAATATCTCCTCTTATCCTGCCAGGGTGATGGAATAACCATCTTATGCCCTCCTTTATTTTCCATCCCTTCCCTTTATACCCCAACCAAACATAGTGTATTTTAAAGTTAAAGTCATTTCAAAAATATAATCTAAGACCCCTATAGGATACAGAAAGCAAGACCAATATGACCTTTATCAAGCTTAAACTGGCTTCTCACATACACGCTTCATTTAAAGCTAACCCTTATTTTGGCGCATACTTGACAATGGTCGTAAATTGTAGGACATCAATGGAGAGGTGTGACCATTCACTAGCTTTACAAGAGCTTCATCCTACTCCTCGAAATTGCCAATGGTGCATGTTTGTTGAAAACCAGAAAAATTTACTCAATTATAGACAATCACCTAAATTGGAACAAGAACCCTAAGATTGTAAATTCAGAGTAGCACAGTTGACTTCACAGGCCTATAGGGATTAGGATGCCTGACCACAACACATCCATATTCAAAATTGACATTCCAAATGCAATTGAAAACGTCTAAATTCTCTTTCGCATTTCTTACACACGGTAAAAACAGTTAATTGGAAATGCAAGGATAAAATGAACCGAACCTTTAAATATATAAGCTTGAAGAAGCTTAGGATCGAGCTGAAGTACTTTATCACAATCCTTAATTACATGCTTGTGAAGCTCCAATTGACTATAGCAAAAAGCTCGATTACTGAAACAAAGCAAAAAAAGAATTGACCACATTTTAAATTCAGAAATATAAATCAGTTCATTCATAAATCTCCAAAAATCTATATACAAAGAGGAAAATAAGATGGAACAGTGAAAAACGTAACGTACCAGATATCTTGAATGACGCAAGTTTGAGCAAGAAGTGAATCGAGAATTCGAATTGCTTTGGACCACTCCTTAGAGCTACAAAGCTTCGCTAGTTCAATCCTATCAGTAACTTTTGACGCCATCGCCGGCGGCTCAAATGGATCGGAAGCAGCTCAATTTATGCGATTGATTTTTTTTTTTCCTTTCAGTTGTGTCGTGAGCTTCTGAATTTCTGATCTTGCGGCTGTAAAACTGTTTTTTTTTTTTTTTTTTTTTTGTGGGTGTTTTACGATGTGGTGATAGAGAAGGGAGGGGTAGAAAGGAGAAAAAAAGAATCTGAAAGAGGAAACTGAGAGGAAAGAGAGAGGCTTAAGGACTTTGAGGGAAGTGATAATAAAGAGATTAATTATGGATGACACGTGTTTAATCGACCGCGTTTAGCTATTGGCTCTTTTGTCACACACACCAGCTTCTCCCCAAAATTTGACCACTACTCAAGATCCTTGAGATTCAATGAATTTTTGAAAACATGATGTGTGAGACAAATAAACTGATCTTTTTAAAATAATTTAATTTAAAATAATGTGTGTGACAAATAAACTGATCTTAGATGAAATTTTATTATTTTCTTATAGTGATGAGAATGAACTAGAAAACATAAATCTAGATTATAAGACAATAAATGCGTTCCTACATACTATTAACAGGAAAATTAAATACATATTATTAAAACAATAAATTGATTCCTATATTAATGAAAATTAAATCTTTCCATTGGTTCATGTCAATCAAGGTTGTGTTACATTTGCAGAGGAGAGAAATAACATTAATTTTTTCACGTTTAATAAAGTCAATAAGTGAGCATAGAAGAATATAATTTTCTACTTTTTGAATTTGCTTATTTTGTGCAATCAAACAAGAAAATTATATGAAGTAAAAAATCTAGCTTATTTTTATTTATATTTGCTTCAGTTTCAAGGAAGCTGCGATGATTTTATGCCATTATATTACAGCGGGTGACTTGGGATTTTTAATAACTTCGAGGGAGTTATCTCCATTTAAAAGTAAACTATTTGACCACTTTCAGTTTTTTAACATCCTGATAAATATTTCATCCATCCAATAATAGTTATTTATATTAAAAATAGTTGTTCAATAATATTTATTCAATTTAAAAAATCAAGAGATAGTTTACATTTTGTTTCTATTTCACCCTTGCTATTAAACACTATTTATCATCTAACATATTTATTAAATTATTAAATTTAATAAAGTCAAAGGATAATAAAGTAATATTACCCTTATTATTTATTATTTCTTAAGAGGTGTGTCAGTCAATAGTGGACAACTATTATTGGATAGAAGGAGTAGTAATAATGATACACTATTTTGACCGTTTTCCGATCCATTTTAATTGTCATAGTTTTTTTCACATCTATTATTAAATGATATGCTAAGAATGATACACAATTTAATTATTTATATTTACTATTTAATCTTAATTTCATACCATTTTCTTTTTAATTAAATTTTATATCTTAATTTTCTAAAATAACAATTACTAATTTAACTATTTTTAACAAATACGTCTACCAAAACAATGGAGAGGAGAAAGTACAAAATAAGAATAATGTTGAATAAAGTATTATTAACATCTATATTAATAGTGTCGACATTAGTTATGTAGATATTATTTTTTATGCACTATTTAATTTAATATATTAAAAATAATATGCATTTCATAATTTCTAAAAAAATATAAAAATAATAATTTAAGGGGCATATATATCTAAATATAAAAATACATGCATTAAAACTCATTCCACGATGTTAAATTATTTGTATTAGGTAACTAACTACCTCATCTTTCAAGAGAAGTGCTTATTTAGGAAAGACATACATTTTAATTTATTTATTTTTACATATAATGGTTTAAAATTTAGCAACCGAAAACGCGTTACAGGGAAAAGAAAAAAAAAGAGAACCTTGAGACTTGAAAGCACGTGACCTTCCACTTATACTTCTAAGTTCTCACTCTTTATTTTCCACTATCAACTTTTTCCTCCTTTTTTATAATTTAAAGTTGTTATTTAAAATGAAATGAAGACGTAACGAATAAGTCGATTAATGTGAAATACTGAACAACTGAGATGCTTTTCCCTTGGCACACGCATAGAGAGCTAAGAAGAACACTTAATTTTGCCCAACAAGGTAAGAAAAATTAAATCATCTAAGCAATTTAATTTTTTTGGCTCGTTATAGTAAAAATTATCAAGAGCTAATGTTAATGAGGGTTAATTGAAGATGCGTTTTTATTTTCTCCGGGCATGGGATCATTCAAAAGTTTAACTAGAGTATTTTTTAAAAAAAATATCTAAGTATGAAAATTAAAGATTATTTTTCATTATTTTTTTATTGTTTCTAAATTGTTCTTCTATAAAATGTAAAGTAGTTAACAAGTTCATCAAAAGAAAATATAGGAAAAAAATCTCAATAATTTTCTTGAACTTTGATAAATTCACTTTTTTGAACTATGAACAAAATTTCAACAATTCCTAACTAGAAGAAGTATTTATTAAAGTCCGTGTAACAAGATCACCCAATTTTGTGTAAATTACTTTAAAAATTACTATATCAAAATATAATCAATCAAATATGAGTGACATTTTATTTAATTCACATCAAAAATTTATTTTTTTCCAATGCATATGATTTTTCTTGATCCAATCCTAATACATAACACTGCTTAACCCTTTTGGAGGTTTGATTACTACATATAAATTATAATAATGTGAAGTGAAATATATGGCTTGTTTGATAAAATTGTATATGCTATGAAACAAATAAAATAGGTTTTTTTTCTCTTTAGGATCAAGACAAATAAAAGAGTTGTTATTTCTAAAAGTTTCTCTAAATAAAATGTCACATCATATTTATTGGCCAAATTATTGACCATTAAATTGAGAATTATTGCTAATACAAATGTTTTGAATATTTGGGTGAAATTTTTTAGCAATGAACTCCCATATCAAATGCATTGAAATAAATAACTTGATATCTCAATGACTTTACTAGTTTAAAGCTAAAATAATAATAATTAAAAGTTGCTTTATTTGTTCTTACATATTACTTATTTCTAACATAGTATTTTTAGAAGACACACCCTTTTTAACTTCACATAATAATACTTTTTTTAATAAAAAATAAAAATAAATTTTAGTTAATAAGATGTTAGTCATTTGTTTGCAATACATTTACTTGGATATTATTGTAAAAACTTTATTTACTAATATGAAGTGTGACTGTGTGAGTGGTTTAATTCAATGTTTTATATAAAATTTGTACATATTTTACAATTTTCAGTAGTATTTTAAGTGAAATTAAAATCATAAAATTAGTGACATTAAAATTTGTTAGGCCCTTAAAATTTTGGAACTAAAGCAAATGTTTTTAAGAGAATTATTTCTAATGACCTAATTGTATAAATTCTTCAAATGCATATAACTTAAATCTTCATCCTAATTACATATGCCTCCTCATAAGAAGTTTGCCAAATTCTTGCTGGGCTGAGCTCTGAATAAGCAAATATTAGTAGCACATAATATTGTTTGTATCCACGTCAAGCAAAAGATTCCCAAACAAAAACAGAGCTTTCGCCTAGCTCAAACAAACAAGACAAATTAAACATCCAATGGGACCAACATAAATATCATATGGACTCGGGGCCTACTTTACCACTCCAACAATAAAACGTACTGGAATTCATATAGCCGATCTCAATTAGTTTACAACTACCCAAACTTAAGTTGATTTATTAAGCGACACTTATCCATCATCATCACTTGAAATTTGCGCAGTTGTATTCGTAGCTATGAATTGCACTCAGCAAAGAAAGAAATTAACTTTGTGCATATCCCAAATAAATTCCACCACATACTACTAATTATTTATCAACGGAAATATCAAAGCGAATATGCCTAAGCAACACCGGAATAACAACATCAGGTGAACTCAGCTGCGGCAAATGTCCATCCGTGGACATCACCTCCACAATCGATTCGCCTCCGAGGTTCTGGTGTAGGTATTCGGAGACTACGACAGGCACAGCCAGGTCCTTCATGCTCTGAATTATATGACAAGGAACAGTTACATGAGGCAACATATCCCTTAAATCACTTTGGAATATAATTTGTAACACACTTAATGCTATGTCTGGTCTCATGTTGAACAATGTCCTGCTGAATTCCTGTACCGCAACAGAGTCCATGTCCCCTCCTATAGCTAAAGGTGCAAAACCTGAACACCATGCCTTGTAATTTGATCTCATTGCTTCAAATAATTGATCCAGATCTTCTTGTTCGAATCCTCCGTAATAGTCCACGTCATTCAAATACCTAATTAATATTTTCATATTTTTAATTCTAGTTAGTAAGATAAGTTGCCAGAAGGTAAAAAGATTCTTCTAAGAAAGTTGAAAAATGAGAAAACATTTCATAGAACTATCTTCTAAGCCAAATAAAAAAGAAGGATCCAGCACACCATAGTAATTGTAAGTAATAAAGAAACATAAGAGACAACCGTCGCGCCAATGTAGACAAGTAACAACCAACATGTTCAATAAGAAATTAAAAGAATATTGGCTAATGATTCGTATACTTACCAACTGAATGATTTGTTTAAATTATTATAGTAAGCCAAAAATTGAACTCAAAATTATTGTACTAATATCAATCTCCAGGAATCTTAATAGCTCAGCTTATTGACTATCTAAACTTTCAACTTATTTGTGAGTATTTGATTACATCCCCTCCCTATTTTCTACCTCCCTTCCCTAAAAAAAAAAAATACTCCCTCCCGTTTCAAGTTGTTTGTCTATTTTAATTTGATATCGAGTTTAAGAAAGTATAAAAGACTTTTAAATATTAAAAAATATAGGGATAAGAGCCTGAAAAATATCCCAACTTTGGTCGAATTTGTTGTTGCGATATTAAACTTTTATGAGGACCTATTACCTCCCTAGACTATTTAATACCGTATTTTTTACCCCCTGAACTATTTAATAGCATATTTTAAAGGTATATATGTGCCCACGTGGACACATTACTATTTATAATTTTGCATTATTTTTTATGTCCACGTGGACAAATATATATGTTTAAAATACAGTATTAAATAATCTAGAGAGTTAATAGGTCCTTATGAAAGCTTAGTATCGCAATAACAAATTCGACCAAAGTTAGGGTATTTTTCAAACATTTATCCCAAAAATATATATGAATATCAAAATAACTTTTAATCTAATGTTACGAAAAAAATTGAAATCAAAGAGTTGCCTTCGTTTCAAACGGACAGAAAAGGCAAGTATGAGAATAAATTGAAATAGAGCTAGTACTCTCTTTCTATAACTACTCTACATTTAATATTTACTAGTGAGTATTTTTTCCCTTTAAACGTCACCTGGAAAATTAGGTAATATGATGGAATGCGCACACTAATTTAAAATGACGAATATGATTGTGATATTAGTTGGTAAAATAGTTGTAATAACACTCCTCCTTTAAGGCATAAAATTTTGTAACAAGTAAAAATAGTCAAACGTTAATAGCAGAAGGTAAAGGGAAAAGAGGAAATTAACCTCGGAGAACCAGAAACTGTGACAAGTTTGGTGAAGAGATCGGGACGTGCAACAGAAGCGATGGCACCAATCATGGCAGAAACAGAGTGACCGACATAAATACAACAAGGAATTTGAAGTTCTTCCAAAATAGCGATCACATCATAGGCGTATCCCTCTAAGGTTGAGTACCTTTCAAAGTCAAAGTAAT
Source organism: Solanum bulbocastanum (assembly GCA_037074985.1). Classification (NCBI taxonomy): domain Eukaryota; kingdom Viridiplantae; phylum Streptophyta; class Magnoliopsida; order Solanales; family Solanaceae; genus Solanum; species Solanum bulbocastanum. The sequence goes on along the minus strand of CM073598.1, from coordinate 35,890,067 downwards.
CAGGGTTGGTAGTTCCAGCTCCCATATTGTCAAACAAAACAACCTTATAATCGTCAACTAGATGAGGAACCAAATGTTTCCACACTGATTGATCTGTTCCGAATCCATGAGCAAGGACTATGGTTCGATCCCCTGTTCCAAAAATCTTCACGTTGTGCGCTTCTTCAACAATCCCCATCCTTTAATTTGTGGAAATTGAATCGAATTGTGTTTTTTGGTTCCTTCTTACGTTGTTTCTGTAGGTGAGAAAAAGTGTGAACTTGTTGAACTCTTTTATGCTTTGTTTGGGTTTTGGTCCGGAAAATGACTATTAACCACATGTATTGGTGTCGTGTTGCTCTTTGTTTATGAGATCTATTTTATTTCTTTGCACATTAGCATCTGACATCTATATTATAATTAATCAAATGGACAATATTTCCCATTTCTTTGCACATTTGGGCATCCGATGGCTGCTTATACTTATTTTTTAGAAAATAAATGACCAAAATAGACAATAATTTATTAGTTAATCATCATTGATGCAAAACTAATCACCTATTTCCCCAATTTCAAAATTATATGTGTTTATATTTAGTTTGAGCACGTCCTTTAAATTATTTATTTCTAGAAAAGAAAGTATATTCTATTTCATAAATATCTTTTAAAAAATGTAATAGTTTTTTAGTAATTTTTTGGTTTGTAAAATTCTCTTTCTTTAAAAATAAAATTAAAAGAACAGCATTAATATTTTCTTCGTAATGTAAAACATGTCTTATTTTTAAATGGACTGAAGTGATATTTTCTATATATAAAAAAATGTCAAAGTGACAAGTTTTCAACTAATTTCTCAATTAGATACTTTACATTTTTTTTTAGTTTACGGTTATTTTATATGCATAATATTCATAAAACTCTACCCAAACAATTTACTGATAGAAAGTGCACAGTTATTTTCACAACAAACAGCCCTTAAAATGACAAGTAAAACTTGTATAAGTGTTTGAACACCTCTCCCATCAATCAGTTTTGAGTCATATGGAAAGATAAACGAGTCATTATTAATCTTCCTAATGGGATGAACGGAAGAAGGAAAGTATCGACTTAAACTTAATTATAGTAATTTCGATCAAATGAAAAAAGAGAGCATATTATCGTAACATAACCGACAGCCACCCATCTAAATTAAATTAGACAATGATACATATTGTCACTAATTTCGGTTTCTAGTTGATATCGTCCTTTATGCTAACATTAATTCAATTCGCTAGGAGTATCACTTTATTTCTGTACTGCATGACTTTTGTGACCACTAGACTATTGACGTGAGTAATGAAACTAAGGTGACAATTAGATAAAAGGTTTAGTATACTAATAACTTTTTAAATTTATCAATAAATTTCATTTAAACATCTAAATTACAACGTACATATTCTACGCGAATGTCTACTTGTTAACCAGATTTGTCGCGGCTATATTCATATTTATTAAAATCCCAATTAGTACCGTCCTCTCTCTGTGTAACAAACTTGATACTTTGTGTCTCCCAATTTTTAGTACTCCACTTGCCCTTGGAGAAAAGATTCACATGTGATTGTAAGGACCACTTTAAATTGACAGGCGTACGTACTTGGTTTCTCGATCTGGAGCAGGTACTAATTATTAAGTCAATGATCACTTGAGATTGGATCCAAGAGGAGATCAATCAAGTTTCCGCATTGTCCGTAAAAAATAGTCATTGTCATTAAGTTCCAAATTTCATATGTAAAACTTCATGATGACTGTCTGAAATTTCACATATTAAATTTGAAATGTCAAGACAGTTACACGAACTAAAAAATGATTATATTATTTGTGAATCTTACCCGAAGTTTGAATGCCATTTACAACGGAAGACATCCCAAACGTACAAACTCCAGAAAGGCTAAGTTTGTGAAGTGATTAACACACTCTATTTTCTCTTTCTTTCTTCTGAAAAATTAAAGCACAAACTAAAACAAATCCAAATGTGGAATATAATATTCCACACACTTTTTATCCACTCTCTCCTACTGCCTCTAGAATATTAATGGAGAAAAGAAAAAAATTCAACGGACCTAAATTTTTAGGGCCTTCCATGGAATAAAGAAAGAGTAGCAAGAAGAAAGCTGAGTTCGACGTGTGGGCTCAGTTACCACACTTACAAGTAGTTCTTGTTGCTAAATATACTTGTCTAGGCAATAGGATGAAAAGAAAAAGAAAAGTCTAATTATAGCAAAATTCAAGATTTAAAGTTTATGAATTCATATAACAATTCTAAGTTAATAGTATAATTACTAGCTAAGTTTACAATTAAATATATATAGTAATAGATTTCTTGATGTTTTTCCAAAGTGAGAGCAAAAATTATTGAATTCACATGAATTCGTAACCATACTTCTAGATTCATTTTGTAGGCTATTGGTGACATGAAAAAAAAGAAGAGAACAGAAGTAGGCATGTATATTTATTTTGATTTGATATGAGTACTTTTGAAGAAGTTGTTTTATCATTTTCCTAAACTAGAAGAAGCATGAGCAGTAATGTCAAGAGAAATGTGTCGAAGCAACACGGGAATAGTAGCCTCAGGTGCGCTCAAATGCGGAAGATGACCTTCGGTTGAGATGATCTCTACAATCGACTTTCCGCCTAGATTTCTGTGTAAATATTCGGAAACAGTGACTGGCATTGCAACATCCATTGAGCTCTGTATGATATGGCAAGGGACAGTAACACGGGACAGATAATGCCTTAGGTCGAACGTGAAAACAGTGCGGAAAACACTGAGTGCTATGTCTGGTCTCATGCTGAATAATGTCCTGCTAAATTCTTGTACTGCCACGGAATTCATATCACCTCCCACCGCTAATGGCGCAAATCCAGATACCCATGACTTGTAGTTCGCTTCCATCGCTTGACATAGTTGCTCTATGTCTTCCAACTCAAATCCTCCGTAATAGTCATCCGTATTTATGAACCTAGAAAAAGAAACCATGTGATGTTAGTGGATAAAAATCACAGGAAAGAAGAAAAAAGAACTTTATTTTATCATCTTTCGACAAGAAAGTTGTTCGGATAGTAAACACAACTCACTTTCAATCCAATTTTGTTGCAGCTGGGTGGATGGTAATAAGTATTGCAAAATTCTTTAAAATTTCATAATATCAAAAGAAAATTCACGTGATTGACAAAAATAGTTTGAATTTTCAGTAAAACAAGTTGTGTGATTCTTTTTAGATAAGAACAAAAGAAACAGACGAGATTGATTTAAAATATCTGAATCGTAAATACGTTTAAGAGGGAAATGTGTGTACGTACATCTTCCTTTTAATTTATTTGTGTTATTGTCTTTTTACTTTGTTTTAAAAAAAGATGCATCTTTGATAACTTTCCAATTCTAATTTTTTCATATAAAGTATTTAAGATTACACAATTAACAAGCATTTTAATACACTTTACTTGTCTTTTAGTTTAATACGAAAAAATACAAAAGTTTCTTTTAAGCTCTGCACCAAACTAAAATCAGATAAATAAATTGACATATCAATTTATCTCACCTTGGGGAAGCTGATACAAGGATAAGTTTGGAAAAGAGATCAGGACGAAAAATAGAAGCAACAACGCCGGTCATGGCTGATAAGGAATGACCTAAATACATGCAACGATCGATTTGAAGTTCCTCCAAAATGGCAATTAAATCGTAGGCATAACCTTCAAGGGAAGAATATCGATCAAAATCGAAGTAATCAGGATTTGTCGGTCCAGCACCCATGTTATCGTAAAGTACTACACGATATTCATCAACGAGGTAAGGAACAAGCTGTTTCCAAACAGATTGATCGGTGCCGAAGCCATGACCGAGTACGATGGTCTTCTCGCCTGAACCCAGAACTTTTACGTTGTGAGCTTCTTCAACGATTCCCATTTTTTGGTCTGATTTTTTGTTTCCAAATTTGACTTTATTAAGGTGTGGTGTGGAAATTAGAGGAGACGACCAGCCGACTTTTTGGTGGAAGAAAGATGGATTGGCCGGTGGCTGTTAATTTTAGGTTCACAAATCGTGACATTGGTATTGCAAGAGTGCTAATTAATGGAAGGGTTTTTTATGGTTATCAAGTTATAGAAATACTTTAGTAAAGTTACTTTATTTGTTTTATGTTAAAATAAAGTCACTCATATTTTACCTAATATTATAAAACATGATAACTTCTACATGAAAAACACTAGAAAATAACATAAATGATCCTTTTAAAGTTGAGAGTAAAATCTAAAGTTGTCCCATAATAAACTTATTCCCTAGTTAAATTAAGTGAGCAATCATAATTTCATAACAATATATAACCAAACATGCAAATGATCTCAATATTAAGGGAACTCTTGTTTTTATCTTGGAAAGTGCTTGCTAGGAGCTTTGGGACTTCTAAATTTGAGCATCACCAATTCTGTTTTCCCTTTTTATGAATATTTGTTCAATTTATTTACCCATACGATCCGTTAAATTTCTGAAATCTTAAAAGAGTTATCCTACTTGTTGGGATAAAAATAATAAGGTGTTGCAGAAGCTAACAATTGCAAACCTTGAACAATGGTAAATCAGACAACAAAGAAACCTTACTAAAAGAGACATAATATTTTGATGTGATTTGACTGATTGACCAATATGAGAAAATTAATATAAAAGAAAATATAAAAATTATTGAAAGAATAATCTCTCCTAAACAAGACTCTTTAAATTACTACGAGGTCCAACACTTTTCCCCAAGAAAGAAGTTTAGCCAAATATGGAAGATTTTTTTATTTTTAGGAGAAGTAAAATCAATTATGGTAATACTTTTATTCCATCGAGAGAAAGCAAAATCATATAAATTATGGTAATACTTTTTTTCCTTCGAGAGAAAGCAAAATCATATACAGTGAAAAAATCACGGTGAAACTCTAACAAGTTCATCTATTAGTGGAAAGGATTCTCAAATAAAGCACCGAATATTGTTCAAATAGGTCAAGGATAATTACCCCCCAGGATCATAATAGGTAAAATGCTCATGGTTTATTGCCTAAGAAGAAACTGTAATTTCATTTCATCTATAAACTTTCACCATGAAGTTGTAGTATAATTGCCAGGAAAATATAACAAGGTACAAACAAACGGGGCTTTAAGCAGAAGAGTCAAAAACAGAAGTAAAAGCTCAAGCTGGTTTTGTCATCAGCTTAGTCTATCAAAACCAATACAGAAGGTACATGTACATCAAGGTATATGTACATGGTTAGTCCTCCTGATTGTTCTCTAGAAGTATATAAAGAAACTCTCCAAGTTTAAGACGACGTATTTACAAAATGGTATACATAATGTATACATGTACTAGACACTTTTCATGGAGAAACATAAGATGTGTTCTCTCCCTGATGACCAGAGTTCAAGGAGTATATGTCAAGAGGGACGTTCGTGCCCTTAACAATATTCATTCCAGAATTTGTGGACCTTCCAGGGCGATCCAAATATATCACAATAACTGTGATATCATCGTGAACATGCCGCCTTTCCCCCTTCTCTAGTTGTTTGATGTCCGCATATCTCATTTCTTTCTTCTCAGCAGCCCCCTCAAGGGCAGCTCTCACTAATCGTTTTGCTATTCCCTGGAGAAATGGGGAAGAAAATATCAGTTATCTTATTCATCAGTTAATTATGCCCAACATGGAGAAGTTTGATCACAAAATTGCTTCAAGGAGAGACTAGTTATCATAAGAGCCTGCATCCACTTTACTGATAACAAAATGATGAGGGTACCGTTTCCAGAAATTAAAGAATCTAATAGAACAGGAGGGGGTCGATACTCACACTTCTAGGATTCTTCAAAACAATATCCACAGCTTCGTCATCGCTTAGTTGATCCCATAGGCCATCCGATGCAAATATCAAAAATAAGTCTTCTGGTCTTATCTTTCGGATCAATATGGAGGGCTCTGCTGACATTACAGCTCTTTTTAAAGGAATAGGATATCCATATTGTATGAACATAGGATCTCTATTAAACTCAGGTTTCTTCAGATAGACATCACCAATTGATCTAGAAACCTGGTACAGACAAATAGGCAATCTGAGATGGATTTTCTCAAAACATAGGATTACTCCCTGATATTGGCTGTTTGCAAGCTTTTACCGAAAATAGTCAGCTTCAGACTTTATTTGGCATTTTTCAAATAACAAGGGAACCTTGCTGAAGTTAAAATGAAGGATACAGATGGAAAGATAAGTATCATGCAGACCCTGTTACAACTTGTAGTTACCAAAAGATAAAAGATTGCTAGTAAGTGGTTAAGAGTGAAGGGATAAACGGGAAAGGAGATTCCTTTGTGTCCATACATAAAACAAAATTACTACAGATGCAACAAAATGTTTTTGCCTTGATGTGAATCCCATAGGTGCAAACTTGTCAATCTTGACACTGATGTGTCTTGCACTAGACTGAAAAGGAGAAATTACTTATACACTAGGTCTAAAATCTTAAAATGTAGAAGATAAAAGAATATTTATTCCCCAAAAGAACTAGGCATACAACACATTTAATGGATATGATCAACTTGCTACAAGTGATCAACATAATCAACATATGAGGTGACATTTCTTTTTGATAAGGGTATATATTATGATGTGATTGGCTTAGAAGCTAAAAGGAGAAAATTTAACGTATGGTCTATAACCTCAGAAAAAGTAGATGAAAGCATACTTGATGCCAAGACACAAAAGAGGCACCCCAGAAAGACTTGACATACAACACGTCTAAAAGGTATGATCAACTTGCTATAAGTGCACACACATAATTGGCATATATAAAGTGACTTATTTAGAAGCCTCAACTATGAGTTCCCGGAGATTTTGGACCACCTTCATAACATGCTCGAGTAACAGAAAGGTGAAATGTTTTCTAACTACATAAATATAAATCTTTGTATTTGTGTGTGACGACAAGCCAGAGATCAGAAAAAAAAGGTGTTGGTCTTCTTTGTTGTTTAGCTTCCATAACTTTCTTACTTTCAGAACATTAGCGTATCTAGACCGCTAAGAGGTAACAGCAGATGGACCATTGTAAACTTAACGGAAGTCAGAATTGAGAATGAAAGAGCTCTGACTATTTTCTCCTTCCACCATACGTACTTTAGATTGAATAGAAACTATTAACATATTGAGACACCACCTAGTCGTAACAAAACTGCATTTCTGAAAGGACTAATTAGTTTTCATCAAGTGGAGGTCTGAATCATTACGGCTGCAAGTCTAAAAAGATGTATTAATTCTAGATAACTTAAATAGAATAACATGAAGGCTAGTAAACAAATTCAATAACCTTGAATGGTTAAATGACTAATCAAAACTGTCGACTGCATTAATAGGACAGAAGAAAAGAGGATTGACAACAGATACCTGAATTATACCCTTAATTCTCCAAACCCCTCGAGTGTAGACCACAACATGAGAATCATCTGGATGCAGTGCCTCTACCTCCTTCCTAACCTCCTCAACCCCAACATTATGATCTATCGACAAACGTTCTGCCACTACTACTGCTGAATCACCAGTCTGACCAGTCTCTGCTCTCCTGCCAAGCACTGCCCTGGAGTCCCCAAGATTTGCCACATATAATTCATCTTTTGAAATTGCTCCAAATAGACAACAAGACCCCGCAGACGCAATCTGAGGTTGATCCAGCCAAGACTGTTTCACCAAACGCAAGAATCCCTCCTCAATGGCATCAAATGCTGTCCTGATCACGTCCTCAGACAATCCTCCTTCTTCCAATGCAAGCTCTATAATAACCGAAATAACAAGGAAATCAAACACACAGTGCAAGCAATTTCCAATATCTCTAATAACGTCTATTCAAACATTCAAAAATTAAGCATCTGTACAATTTGAACAAGCTCAATTCCTTTTCCTCTTCCACTCCACACATGTTCAAGTTAGTTTTCTCCCAGCCTCCCCTGATCAATCTCATGATAATTTCAACAAAATAACTAAACAAACCACAGAAACCAACAATCAAGAAGTAAAAAAAATTATAGGTTAGAATTAGAATTCTTCACCTGACAAATTAGAAAAATTGCAGTAGCCTACTTTTGCTATTAGACCACTTACAAGAAACAGAGTCAACAAAAAAGACCCAATCTTTCATAGTAGTAAAATAGTATCAAGAAATAGTACTTTGGAGTTGAGGGAAGAGATTGTTGTTGATGAAGCGAGAAGCTTGAGGACCACCATGACCATCATAAACACCCACATAAGTAGCAGAAGGGGTTGTAAAAACTTGACCTTGATCTTCAAGCAAAGAATTGGCCTGAACTACAGCAACAGAATAGTCACCGGTGGCATGTGGCTTCAAGTCCATATGCCATAAAAGATCATCACCATCGCCCCCACCAAAGCAGCTCCCAAAACAGGAGCTTAACATCTTAGACTGCTACTTTGCAACTGCTGGGTGTAGAGTGAAAGAGGGTTTTGAACAAAAAGAAAGAAGACGACGTATTTATTGGTAACCGGAAATTTATTTTTTTTGCCTATTGTCTCTACGTTGGAACAAGACTAGCGACTTTTTTTCCACAAGGAAGAAAAATGAGAAACAAGACTTGAGACTGAAAAAGTAGAAACCCAACAAAAACTAACGCGTGTGGAAAAAAAGGAACAAATTAAGGAAATTATTAACAAATTAAGGAAGTTATTAGCCGCATTCTTTACACCATTGTGTGAAAACACATGGTTGAATTTAAGACATACCTAAGTGAAGCAATATTGACCAAAGAGAATTTTAGTTAATTTTGATTTATTTGAGATTGAAACTTCTAAGATATTGTGATTGCGTTATCTACTTAATTACTATACTAAATTTTTAATTTATATTCAGATGTGTCAATATTTATATATATATTTATTAAATCAAAATTTAATCTTTATATATCATGTAATTTTTATAGGTTTTACTATTTCTGTCTTTTTAGTGATTAGTGTAATTTCTTGTGTTACCTATTTTGGAATTGGATGGGACTTTTTTTGATATTTGTAACTAAATTCTTCTACTATTTTTCATAGTTTCCCACAAATATAATATATGAAGTTCGTACATATTTTGTGAAGACTCAAAATGTTACGATTTGGCAATCTTTAAGGAACAAAACTAATAAGTGCATGCTCAAGGAATTATTTTAAACTTACTCTCAAACATAAGGGACCATTTTTGTTAACTTGTGACAAAGTTTAAAGATCAAAATTGTTAAGCGTATATTTAAGAGATTATTTTAACGTTATATAAGGATCATTTTAAATTATCCTTAAACATAAGGGATCATTTTTGTCATTTTCTCTGAAAAAACAAAAGAGATACTTTTATGTAGGAAGAGGCTCCTCTCCGGTGATGATCTCTCCAGTTTTCTCAGTGCTATTTTATATAGTTGACACGTGTCCATTAATTTTTTTGATCAAATATCATTAACCATTGTTATTAGTATTTCTCTCTCCTCTCACTCTTTTCTAGCAAAGAAACACTTCTTTCCCCTCCAAAATTCTCCAAAAAACAGAGCAATCAAACAATTGAAAATTAAAATTACATTAATATTTTAATATTTTTACATTTACATATGAACAACTAGGGAGAGCCTCAAAAGAGAAAGACTGAAATGGAGTAATTAGCCCCAATTAAAGCAATTAAAGATTATAGTTATAAATACTACAAGAAAAGAAGACCCAAAAAATAAATGAAGAATTTCACTAGAAAAAAAAAAGTATATGAAAAAATATTTTCCTATCCATTTTTCATGCCCCTTTCCAAATGCTTTAGTTGGCTTTTGTAGAAACTCCAAATTGAAAAAATTGATGTTACGAAGAAGACGATAGAGTTTTGTGGATCACCATTGTGACCGAACCAAGCTTCAAAGAAGTAGTCTCATGGGTTGGATTTTTTAAATTTTATGACCCAATTCATCCTTTGAATTTTGTCTTCTTTTATCATGGTGTGAAAATAATGAAAAGGAAAAGCGATGTGTTGTTAACAAAGCAAATTCTTTACTGATTGAGAAGAGGTTTGTTGTAGAATTGAGTAAGAAAGAAAGAGATGACAGAGGATAGAGAAAGAGAAATAGTAATAATCATGGTTAATGATATTTGATCATAATTTAAAAATTGCTTTATTTAAATAAATATGAATCATTAGATTTTAAATTTGACAAATATCATTAAATTAAATATGCACAGAGAGATTTAGTGTACTGGTCTACTGGAAAGGAGCCTCTCCCTTTTATGTAATACGAAGATGAAGAACTGTAATATCATGGCGACTGGTTTAATCCGACGAGCAATTTCTAGGGTTCAGTCATCTTCGCGTCGCCCGAGATCACGCTTCGGACGCCAAACCCCAGCAGGTGCCCAACCTCAAGTCATTTCAAATTTACCGATGGAATCCAGATAACCCAGGAAAACCCGAGCTCCAAGAATACAAAATTGATATGAAGGAATCCGGCCCTATGGTCTTAGACGCCCTAATCAAAATCAAGAATGAAATCGACCCTTCACTAACCTTCCGAAGATCTTGCAGAGAAGGGATCTGTGGGTCCTGTGCCATGAACATCGACGGCTGTAATGGACTCGCATGTTTGACCAAGATCTCATCGGATTCTGAATCGACGATTACGCCGCTGCCACATATGTTTGTGATTAAGGATTTGGTGGTGGATATGACTAATTTTTATAATCTATTGAGCCTTGGCTGAAGAGGAAAACACCTGCACCAACGCCTGGGAAGGAGATACCTGAGAGCAAGAGCGATAGGGCTAAGTTGGATAGGATGTACGAGTGTATCCTCTGTGCTTGTTGTAGTACACCATGTCCTAGCTACTGGTGGAATCCTGAGTCTTATCTTGGTCCTGCTGCACTCCTCCATGCCAATAGGTAATTACTTGATTCTTTTTCATGTTAAGCTCTTCCTGTTTTGACTTGCTGTATTTTATAATTGTTATATTCTGGTTGCGTTTGGATCAAATAATAAGTTGAAGATACCTATAATTTGTCAGCAGAGTTACTGTTACCTTCCTTATTGGTTGTAGGTAGTATGTATCTCCTGAAATTAGTCGAGTAACCATGGTCAGTAAAGATTTTAGGAAGTAATACAAACTGTATGGTACTTATGCTTAAATTTAACAGGATGCCCATAAATTCTGTATGAATTGATTGTATCAGAGTAAGAAAGTCGAGTTCCTTTTAGATATGAAATGAATCTCATTTTTATATGAGGTACAACTTCTCGTAGAAGTTTGATGAATCATATGCGGAAGGATCTTATTGTTTGGTAAAATCGTGCAACTTCTATGGAAGTCTTGGTCTTGTATATTATTCTGAGTTATCACTAGACAACTTTGAAACATATTACTTTTCTCAACTTACTAATCCCTAATTGGTTCATTTCTTTGTTGCTAGTTTCTAACCTATGGCATCTCTGTTATTTGACTCAAAATTTAAGAATATTCGTCCAACATCTCGCTTTACCTATACATCTTTCAGATTTTTGACTGTCATGTGATTAGTTTTTTTTCTGTGCTCTCCAAACCTAACTAATCTGCAGAGGAAAGTTAGGTTTTACCCTCCTTGCATAAACATCATGCGCTGCGCTCTCATTCCCTCTGCTGTCTACACCACCACAACTAACAGTTTTTCTTGGAGCACTCCGCACCTATTGTTCTGATCCCTCCTCTCTAGAACAATCAGCTTTTTTCAACTCTTATATTAGCTGCATGGTTGACCTACATTATGTTTGGTGGGTGCTCAAGCACCCATTGTCTGTTATTCTTTCTCAGTGTGGAAATTTCAAGTGTGGGTGGAAAATGTTCATATCACGTTCTGCGCTTGTCATCAATCAAAAATAATGACACCAAATGCAGATGAAGGGACCTTTTCTATTCAGTTCTACAAACATGAAAATATACTATGTCAAAGGGAATATTAGAGAGATGTTGATACCTGTTGGGGCAAACTCAACTACTCAAGGGATGGTTTAGGTTGGCATCTTTCCCAAATTGCCTTTAGAGTTGTATGATTTACGTGCTCAGAGATGTAGAACATTATTTACCTAGGTCATTTGCATGAAGAGGGGATAAGAATTTTAAATTTCTGAAATTTCTGTACTTGCCTTGATTCTCTTAAGAGGTTTGGATTGTATATAAGTTGTTGTACCCCATTAACCCTTCTATCCATTGCTATGTCAGATGTTGCTCATTATTATCTTTACTGAAAGGGTTTTCTCTCAAATGTAGATGGATCATGGATAGCCGTGATGAATATACTCAGGAGCGCCTGGACGCAGTTAATGATGAATTCAAGCTTTATCGCTGCCATACTATTTTGAACTGTTCTCGTGCTTGCCCAAAGGGATTAAATCCTGGGAAGCATATTCAGAACATCAAGCGCCTGGAGATGGCACCTTGAGCCTGCACTCTGCAGTGTAGTGTTCCAGTCTCTTCTGCTAACATTGATTTTGGAGGACCAGTAGGAGGTAGTTCTCAAAATAATTTATGCGCAGATCGTAATTTGCTTTCTGAGATCTTTTTTTATATTAGGGTGCTGTCCTTCCCTGAGCCCTGCGTGAATGTGGGATTCTTTGTGCACCGCTGCCCAAATTTGAGATGAAAGATGCATATCTCCTGAATATTATACAGTATTAAATGATCATCTTCATACTTCAATTGCTTCTGTGTTGGTCGCATTGATAAGTGAACATTTTGAATAGGCCAGTTAAGGTTTGTATACGTGACAACAACACTCTCGGTAAAACTTCATAAGTGGAGTCTAAGGAGGGCGGTATGCACTCTTACCCTTACCTTATGAGGGTAGATTCGGTGAGCCCTATTATAACAAGAAAGGAAAAATCGGCGGCACTAACCATTAGTATGATAGCTGAAGGAAACATATAATAATAAGAGTATATACAGATTTATAAATTAATTTATCATATCAAATCATTTTTTTCCCCTGAATTGTCAGTTAATGCTTTCTATAAAAATTCGCTTGAAATTACCTCATAAAAACTTTTTATATTATCGATGGTAGAAGTTAAACATTATTGAATGCTTTAGTTTGTTTCTTTTCCTCCAAAGTCAAAGCACTAAAAAAAAAAAAAAAAAATTACCCTTACTTTCGATTTTTGTTCTAACTTCCCAAAATATGAAAGGGACAACATGAACGAAAGGAAAAGGTCCACAGAAACCGGTAGAGAAATATACCAACTTTATATTTTTCAAATTCAAATTTATTTAGCTGGTCAACTGGTCTTCTGGCTGAACACTAAGTTCCATTAGAATTTATTTTTGAAATAACATTCTGCTTGGAATTTGGTCATAATTTTTCTAACAAATATAATCAAACACTAAAAATTGCAAAACAATTTTATATAAGTAGTATTAGGAAAAATGTTGGCGAGATATGAAGATATAGATAATATCTAAAGATTAATCATAATTTATATAACAATATCTTATATACATCGTAAATTAAATTTCAAGAAGTTGGTATCATTTTTTCTACAACTCTTTAGCAATTAGTGAAATCGTTGTATCCATCACTGATTAGGACGAGCGATTCGGAGAATCTTGAATAACAAAAAAAAAACGAAATTTTAAACTCAATGACAACCAAGAATATATATGTTCAATCTTAATCAGTCTTTATTCTGGAGAATGTATAAAATATCCCCAGGTCCTAAATAATTTCTAATGGTGCATTGCTCTTCTGTTGTCTCTTTAAGCCTTCTATTGCCACTCTAAGGTGGTTGTACATTTAATAGAAATCTATAAATGACACTCACAAAGTTTGAGGTGCCTCAGTGATATATTAACATGCAAGTAAAATATCTCAATTTTCATTGGATACCAAACTTCAAATTTATGGTTACTTAAATATCAGCCCCCAATGGGACTGGAAATTAAAATCCCCCATAGAAAAAGTAGTAAAACAATTTCATGAAAGTTCACACTTTAATCATGACGAGCAATAGTATCATCAACCACGCCACAAAATTCACTACACTCACAGCTTTCCACTCATCACGGCCTTCCCATCTTCAATTATTAATTTTACTCAAAGACAAAAACTAATGGTCATTATTTAATCACAATTCACATCAAACGTACACCTTAGCTTTAATTACTTCTTTTGGTTACATTATAATTGCGTCCTCAATTACTTCAATTAATCAACTTCATGATTCCACTAGTCAAAAAAGCAAAAAAAGAAGAAGTTACATTACATGAAAGAAGAAAAAAACAAGAAGCTAAGCATGCGTGATACATTGAAATCTTTATGTTTCATCTGATGGACCTTCTAGTGAAAGTTGCTTTAACCACTCAAACGTTCGATGACGTGACATTGCTTGCTTTTTTGTCACTTTGATATTCTCTGATGAATCCTTCTTATCTTCATGTTCATGGTCCCCGGTGGCTTTTCTTATTTTCTTAATTGTACTTCTACTGTTCACGATTGGAACTGTGTCTTCCACATTTGCTGAACATTTACAGCTGCCTAGAGAAAACCTCTGTTTCGTTTTCTTACTTATCATAATTCTCATCTTATTATCATTATTGTTGAAGCTGCCGCTGCTACTACTGCTGGTGCTATTTCGACTTCCTGAAATATCCCTGTTTCCTCTGTTTTTCAGATCTTGTAATGCAATTTCTGGTGGTGTAACTAGGCCAACACGAAATAGACTCCACAATGCTGATTTTCGTGTTGAATTGTTGGCATTTGATTGAAAATTAACTTTAGAAAATCGAACCTGAGGTGTTGGACTAGGATGAGAATGAAATTGATTCCGAATCTTTGGCTGGTATTTTGTGTTGAAATTAGATGAACTGCCACTGCTAGATGAACGTTGGCTTCGAATACTGCTACTTCTACTGCTTGAATTTGTGTCATGATAATTGCGCCGATCACTTGGCAAACTAATTGAATGACGCAACGGTAATATTTGGCCTTTGTAGAAAATTTCATCTGCCGTACACATCTCTGACTCTTTCAACAAATTACCACCGGAGGAGCTAAAATCAAAATCTTCTAATTGGCCGGCGGCTTCTTCACTAGTACTTCTAGAAGCTTCTTCCTTCTTTTCGTTCTCTTCATTGTTCGGAAGATCACACAGTGATAATGCTTCTTCTTCTTCGTCTTCTAATTCCTCGTCTTGTTCTCTAAGGAGAACAATTTCTTCGCTTTCCCTCGTAATTTTCATCATTTTTTCTTGTTCTTGTTGTGGTCGATATAGATAGAAAAATATAGTTAAAAAGAGGAACACTTATATAAAGAGGGCGACAAACGGGATGTAAAGGAATAAGCTAGCAGGCGACAATAGAAAATTGTTCGTTTCTTGTTTGTAAGTCAATAATACTATTGGGGCGCAAATAAAGCCGGCCCTTTTTAGCAGCGTGGAGCTTTTTTAAGCCTTCCAAATGATTATTGCGGAGAAAAATAAAGTTGAGCTTCTCAGTTACTACTTGGGAAGAGTGAAGATGTGGTGGGGACTACTTTAATTTAACAATGCATGCATTTGAATGGTATTAATATATATAGATTATTATAAAAAAAATATATGTTTATGGCTTTGGCCGCGATATTTTTTGAAATTTTGAAAGAGATCCTTTTTGTTTGGACTTTGAATGATGAATTCAGAATTGAACTACTAGACATAATATTTGGTATTAGATATTGTCGTTATTAATAAGAAGGTGACACCACAAATAGCAATTGATATATATAGGTACAATGGCACGCAACCACCTCTATATTAATATAGGCAAATTGTAATGTTTGATGGAGACAATTAAAATATTTGAGACGAATTTTAACAAGTTCGGTGACTTTTTAAATTGTGTTAACGTTACTTTGTGAGTGGTAAAGAGGCATATGGTTCGGTGGTTGTGGATAGCTTTTTAAAGATATTTCGTAATGTTTTGTTTTACTATATATATAAAGGATTGTTATTTTTGCCGTACTACTACTAATAAAATTATGCATGAATAATTATAATAATTAAATTAAGTTTATCATATAAGAAAATAATCATTGTCGGTTTTCCTAAACTTCGTATGGTAGTGCATCATAGTGACTAATGAAAAAAAAAAATCATAATGTAATTAACAATTCTAATTACGTGATTATTCTCTACAAAAAATGATTGAATATAATATGATCTAGATGTAGCTATTTCGTGAATAAAACTAAGGCAAAGTATTTAATTTGTGAATTGACATGAATGTTCTTTCATGGAAAGCTTGTGATCCAAAATTGTGAATCTTGCTTGGTCTCTTAATATTCACTTGTCTTTTTTGCCTACTCTTAAGGAAAGGTATGGCCAAATGTCACAAGCTTCTTCCTACCACAAAAGAGCTTGTGGTTCTCTTGCTTTTTTTTATTTTAACTACTATTTATATATATTTATTTTCCCAATTCCCACTAATTAAAATTTATCAATTAGCATATATATTGTGTCGGTTGAAAAAGATGAGGCTCCAATGTGTTTTTAAATAGCTGTTTATGATGTAAAAATAGTTCTTCTTACTTTTACTAAGGATTAGGCACAATATCACGTAGACTAATGCGCAGAAGATTAAATTACTCTAATAGAAATTGCGTGAGTTGAGCAGTTAGTTATAAAATTGAAATACTTATTTTCATGTGGACAGGAAATTAACAATTTTGAAATAACTAAAGACAGCTACTTTTAAGTCGCACCAATCTAATTAAGTATTGCTGAAGCTTTTTGTTACTTGACAAAAGGTCAGCTCATCAAAGCTTTCATTCTAGTTGATCCAATTGCAAGATTAACAAACGAAATCTCTAATTTTGGAATGTAGCTCGCAATTACGGGAAGGTATTCATTCTTAAAAAAAAATAAAAATTGAGGTAGAAGAAAGTGAAATAGGAAGGACCAACAAAGTAGGAAATAGAACCAAATTGAATAATGTAACATAATTCTTTTAGTATGACGAGATGAAAATTCATATAATCAACTGAGTTACAAAAAAAAAAGGTCTTTATAAATGAATTTAGTTGATTTTAGGATGAATACTACTCATCAACACTTGTAACTGAAGAAGAATTAAGAACATAGTAAACTTGTTAATTCTCTATCTTCTGGAAAACGACGGACAAGACAGCGTATTGAAGATTAGGTGAAGAATGACTATCACGGGGCCAAAAAGATGGGACCATAAATGGAGTAGATTTAAAACATTTTAAATGAAAAAATGGGTAATTGTAAGTTTGTGACACACTATAATTTTTTAAACATTCATGGCAAACACAACGTTGAATCATGGTTAGTGGTGTAACAATCGCTTAATATTGACAACTATCTTATTTAGTGAATGTCACATCCCATGATAACTTTAGTTTCTTCTTTTATGTCAATACATTTTTGTTCGTTTAGACTAATTTTAGTAAGAAATGTATTTTCGTTTAACCACAATCTACAAAGGATTGCACTCATATTCGGAATAGCTACCGAGGTCAAAAAAAGAAACGTAGCTGAAATTAATGACTAGAATATATTGGGAAAAAAGAAGAAGAGGGAAATAGCTTGAAGTTTATTCAATCATCAAATTACAGCATTGCTTAATGGTTACTACTTATATTTTTTTAAATAGATTTATTAAGTTACAAGCCGATGAAAGGAACAATACAAAACAACACCAAACAGGGACGAATCTAAGATCTAAAATCACTAATTCAGAACGTTCTTCTTCTTCTTCTTATTATTATTATTATACGTATTTTACCTAGTTAAACTAAAAACAAGTAATAAGTGTTTTAGATCTGACTAAAAATTAAGGAAATTAATTAAGGGACACCCTAACGATTAATGTTATCAGTAGCAGAAAGCTGAGCTCGAGCAGAGGCAGATCCACCACCTGCGAGGGTTGGGGCGTCGGTGGAACTGGCAGCACCACGCCCAGGATTGGGCTGTTGATGGCCTTGTGTTCCATAACCCTGTTGCTTGTAATCCTCCAAATCCTTGTACTGTGTATATGGACTTGTATCCACTGGCAATCCTTCTAATTTACTCTTATCTATAGATCCCTTATTACTATCTGTTTGCTTTTCCATTTCTTTCTCTGTATATAATTTGCACTTCTTGTTATCTCTATCTACTCTGTTTGTTGGCCTTTTTCCCATATATATAAGTTTTTCTGTTAGTGATATGGTGTTGACGCGTGTTTGTTTTCGTGTCAGGAAGCTGGATGAGGTGTAAGCATTTCCTGAATGCAAAGCTACGTCCATGTTACACCAATTAAACTTTGGTAAATCTGCTCCTAATATTTCCGACACAAATTTTTTGATGAAGAATTAAACTTCATATTTTTATACTTACATGATTATCAATATAAAAGTTTAGTTAGTAAAATATTCTTTTTAAAATGGAAATACAAGTTAAATTCTCCATTAGTTCCAATTTATGAGAAGCTATTGGTCTAGACACATTTTTTTTATTATTAAATATATCATAATATTTGTATTAATTTGAGACTCTTTAAACACCTGATCTGATCCTATTACAAAACATTGGTACGGTCATTGCAATTAGACTTCCTTTTTACTGCAAGATGGGGTGAGCTTTGTGGGTAATGGGAGCAACCAAGACTCAAGTAACATATTAAGGGTTAACTGACACAGATCTTTATGAACGACACTAGATATATTTACTGCAAAACTCGTTCCAAAGTCCTAGTGAGTCACTACATTAAATTACAAAAGAATTATATCAACACCACTTCGAGACATGTACTCGTTTATTCATCCATTTCTTGATCCCTGATCCACTTTGTGGCAACCCATTTTTCACCTCGGATTACTGCACAGCTCCCGTGAATAGATGTCTGCATTGGAGATTTACAAATGTCAGTAACTGCAAGCCAACATGAGCAGTATGATATAATGTTGGTAATCAGTATTCAGCTTTATAAACAGTAGTAGCCAGAGAAGATGGAGCAGCAACAGAAAATGGAACAATGACACAGGGCATACAGTAACCAATATTATAACCTTGCCCATCAGTATCTGTGCAATGGGGTAGTACCTAATATGGGCTACATTCACATTGATTAATCACAATTAACACAAATGATTTTTGCAGTACCACAACAACTCTCTTCAACAAACATCTTGATAGCATCATGGTAGACAGATTGATCGAGAACGGTTCCTGCAGAAAGGAAATAGGAAAACACACAGCAAAACAAACAAAAAGAACAAAAGCCAAAGCATGTAAGACATATATTGGGAAGATGTAGGCATTTCTTTAACTTTTTTTCATCTTTAATTTTGTCGGCAACTCCTAATGCTTTAAAATGCTAAAAGAATCACAGCTCTCCACATGGATCATGGATGTTATACCGCGCTGCTAAAGAGTGCAGAAAGTTTGTCTTATGTTCCAACAAACCTATTGCTGATAATCTCATTTGTAACAAATTTTCATAACTGCATCATATAAATCCACTTTATACTATTCATCTGCTATAAAGTATAAGGTGAAAAATGGTTCACAATATGCTTGGCATGCTGCATAGCTGTTATGCCCAACCCTTTTTAAAATAACAGAGATCCTTGAGACTAGGCACATGGCTCCGGTAGATGATGGCCCGCCCCCCAAGGATCAAACTTTTTTTGTATGAAAATAAACACGGCGATCACAATGAAATCTACAAGAAAAACTCACCGGATCAATTGTACCATTTGGAAACAGCGAGTAAAATAGTAGTCCATCCCCTCTACGCGGCTTCACTTTCAGACCAATACACTTGCGGAAGTCATAATTAGCATCCATATTCTGTGCACTCTGTAAATTAACCAAATGACTTATTTACACGACATGAGAGGCAGAAACATAACAATAGTCCACAAAAGAAGAAACAACTCTGAACTCACCTCAAAAGGGAACATGGTTTCTCCACCTTCTTCCACATCAGATAAATATAACAAAAAGGATGCAACCTAAATGAAAATTCATTATTTTTAGTCTGGACCTGAAAATAATCATTACTCAAAATTAACTGCAATTTGAGCTAATTTTACATGTCAAAGTTCATATTTATAGAGTCTAGTGTGACGTCCCACCAATTAGTCAGCCAGATGTCGCGTCCGAATAGGGGCGGATGATTCTAGAGTTGTGGAGAGGCTTTGGAGATCTCTAGATTGTGTAGAGAATTCTAGAGATAGGACTAAAGTATAAATATCTTAGGAACTTGTAAAATAAATATTATTTACATTTAGGCCCTTAAGTGGTAGTATAAATAGAGTTGTCATTCATTTGCAAGGCACCAAACAAGTTGTAAGCATTCTCCAAGCAATATAAAATGCCTTCTACCAAACTTTCCAAATCATTCTAAGTCTTTCTTTACATTCTCTTAGCGATCTTAGTCTTAAAGGCTTACTTGAGCTTACGAGATCTTGAAAGAACAGTGAGTAAGTTGTCAAGTGCTGCACGGAACTTTAGCCAACTCTCTAAGTCCGTGACAAAATGGTATCAGAACGAGGTTTGATACTAAGAGAATGGCTATCGAAAGGGATGTAAACGCCGCTAGCACCACCAACGTCCGTTCGAATGGTGGAAAGAAAAATCGTAAGGGGAAGAAACACCAAAAGAGTAATGAAGAAATGATGCTCGATCCCACACCGAGCGAGGCGCTAACATCTCATCCACCATCGACCATCAAACCAAGTGACGATGAACGTGGTGAGGAGGCTATTGACGTCACTACTTGAGAAGAATAGGTCGCAAGGGTTGAAGTCGCAAGGCAAGCCGTGGAGATATTAGGCCGGCGCATGAATGTGGCCGACGGCAAGTTCAAAACTCTTGAAGACTTCACCCTTGAGGAAACCGAAAACATCCATAAAGAGTTGGAGGTACGTCAGCGGGCCGAGTTTGAGATGAAGGAGGCCATCACTTCCTTGGAGTGTCGGCTCATGGAGACATTGAACACAATTGAAACCATGAAGGCCGATATGAAGGCACTCAAGGAAGACGTGGAGGCTGGAGGATCGGCGTCACCCGACCGTAATAGGGGGCCAAGGTCGAGGCTCCCAAGCCACCTACATTTAAAAGCGTAACGCTCAAGAGGTGAAGAACTTTCTGTGGCACTTAAAGAATTACTTCAAGTGTAATCGAGTGAGGAGTGACGAGAATACGATCAACACTGCCGTGTTGTATCTTTCAGAGATGGCCATGCTATGGTGGAGGCACAAGGAGGTCGAGATAGAGAAGGGGACGTGCACCATCAACACGTGGGAGAAATTCTGCGAGGAATTCAAAAAAGCCTTCTTCCCTAACAATGTCGTTATAAGGTTAAGAGCAAGTTTAGGGAACTGAAGCAAACGAAAAGTATCCGGGCGTACGTGAAGGAGTTCACGACTCTAATGCTTCAGATTTCCAACCTCACAGACGAAGACATGTTGTTCCACTTCCTGGACGAACTGCAAAATTGGGGCAAGACAAAGTTGGAGCGACGATAAATCAAGACCATAGACGAGGCCATCACACAAGCCGAGTCATTGACCAACTTTAAGCATGACCGGTATTATAAGGCCAAGGGCAAAGATACAAGGAGTAGACATGCCAATGGTGGGGGAGTTCGTGCCCAAGGCAAGGAGCAGCAGACACCCGCTAGACAGCACGACCCCTACAAGTCGGACAACAAGCGATTCGTGTGCCAAGGCTACACGAAGAAGAAGGCGCAGACCACCAAGGGAGATGGTTGCTACATATGCAGAGGACCACATGGCTGTGCCAGGTGCCCAGAAATGAAGAACCTTGGTGCCATCCTTCGCGAACAAAAGTTAAAGAACGCATAAGAGCAAGGCCAGGACTCGGGCACGACGCAGTTGGGCATGGTTGGACTATACGAGCCATAACCAAGCAGACAGAAAAGTCGAGAGACTTCAGCACACAGTATGTAGACATCTCCATTAATGGATGGCCAGCTCGTGCCATAGTAGACTCCGGGGCCGAAGCAAACATCATGACCAAGATAGCAGTAGAGAGGTTAGGGCTAAACTACGTTCCAAGCCACACCCGCCTCAAGACGGTTAATGCCCCACTGACTCCAGTGTGTGGGGTCGCACAAGGAGTAAGCATCACGTTGGAAAAATGGCAAGGTAAGACAAACTTCATTGTCGCTCTTTTAGATATTATTCTTGGGCATGAGTTCTTCCAGCGTTGCCACACGATGATCGACCCCTACCTCCAACGACTCATGGTCATGGAGCGAAAGGGTCGTGCATGGTACCTCTAGTCAAGGTACCAAAGAAAGAAGGACACGCCTACTTATCGGCCATGCAGATCGTGAAGGGCCTGAAGAAAGGGGAGCCGACGTTCCTAGCTACCATTGCAAGTTCGGGAGAAGATAATGGTGCTAAGGAGTCCTTGCCACTATTGCCTGTGCACATGGAGACACTACCTACTAGGCTCCAAGTTCGTGGTCCAGACAGAGAACGTGGCCACTAGCTACTTTCAGTCACAAAAGAAGATCACCCCGAAGCAAGCAAGGTGACGGGATTTTCTAGCTAAATTTGACTAAGACTTAGAGTACAAGCCAGGAAGAGGCAACGTTGTGGCCGATGCGCTAAGTAGGAAGGTCGAACTTGCTGCCATCACAACAGCCCATTGTGACATTCAAGATGCAATCAAAGATGGCATGCAATATATGATCTCGAGGCCAAGAAGCAAATGGAGTTAGCCATACAAGGCAAGTTTGGTTCTTTCAGGCGGCGAATCATTAGAGAAAGCCACGACACACCGTGGGTCGGGCATCCGGGGCAGGGACAACGAGGGCGCTGATCGAGGCTATCTATTACTGGCCGCGCATGCGGTACGACATCGAGCGCTATATGCAGACTTGTCTTGTTGGCACTTGTCTTGTGTGCCAACAAGACAAGGTGGAATAAAGGCAACCGAAAAGTCTACTACAACCGCTACCCGTAGCGGAACGCCCATGGGAAAACGTAACCATGGACTTTATTACCTTCCTACCCAAGTCAGACGGGTATGAAACTATCATGGTCGTGGTGAACAGATTCTCAAAGTATGCTACCTTCATATCCGCCACAGCCGATTGCACCGCAAAGAAAGGCTGCTCGATTGTTCTTTAAAAACGTGGTAAAAGATGTCGTCCCGCATACGCGACCAGTAATAGATAGCCTCGATCATCGCCCTTATTCGTTGCTGCCCGAATGCCCGACCCACGGTGTGTCGTGGCTTTCTCTAATAATTCACCGCCTGATAGAACCGAACTTGGGCTCATAGACCTTTCGATCGAATGTGAGCAAAAGGCCCTCTTCCACCCAAAAGCGCCTTGTCTTGCCTTGGGTGGCTAACTCCATTAGCTTCTTGGCCTCGGGATCATATTGCATGTCATCTTTGATTGCATCTTGAATGTCACAATGGGCTGTTGTTATGGCAGCAAGTTCGGCCTTCCTACTTAGCGCATCGGCCACAACGTTGCCTCTTCCCGACTTGTACACCAAGTCGTAGTCAAATTCAGCTAGAAAATCCTACCACCTAGCTTGCTTCGAGGTGATCTTCTTCTGTGACTGGAAGTAGCTAGTGGTCACATTGTTTGTCTTGACCATGAACTTGGAGCCTAATAGGTAGTGTCTCCATGTGCGTAGGCAATGTACGATGGTTGTCATTTCTTTCTCCTGCACCGTGTAGCGCCGTTCGATCTCGTTCAACTTGCGGCTCTCAAATGCAATTGGGTGTCTTTCCTGCACTAAGACCCCTCCAATGGCAAATTTCGATGCATCTATGTGTACTTCGAAGGTTTTTGAAAAGTCGGGCAATGTCAAGACCAGCTCTTATGTTACTGCGGCCTTGAGACCTTCGAAGGCTTGCTGGCACTCCTCGCTCCAAACCCACGGCTTGTTCTTCTTCAATAACTCGATCAGTAGAGCGACCTTAGCGGAGTAGCCACTTATGAACCTGCGGTAATAATTCGCAAGTCCAAGGAACGATCGTAGCTCGATCACTTTAGTGGGCACCTCCCACTCTTGGATCGCCTTGATTTTAGCTTCGTCCATCCGCAGTTCGCCCTGACTAATGATATGGCCCAAGAAGTGCGACTCGTTTTGGAAAAACTCGCACTTCTCCCGCTTGATGTATAGTTGGTTTTCCCATAAGACTTAGAAGACCTTCCTCAGATGCTCCTCCAAGGTGTTACTATAGATGACTATGTCATCCATGTACACCAGTACGAGTTGATCCAAGTAAGAATGAAAGATCTTATTAATCAGCGTGCAAAAAGTTGTGGGTGTGTTGGTTAAGCCGAAAGGCATAACCAACCACTTGTATGCTCTGTACCTGGTTACGCACGCTGTTTTCGATTCATCCCCCTCTGCGATACGCACTTTGTAATAGCCTTTCTGGAGGTCCACCTTAGTGAAATACTTGGCCTACCCAAGTCTATCAAACAAATTTGCAATAAGCGGGATAGGATACTTATTCTTAACAGTTACCTTATTGAGCGCTCGGTAGTCGATGCATAAGCGCAATGATCCGTTTTTCTTCTTTTAGAATAGAACCGGCGCGCTATAAGGTGCCTTGGTTGGACGGATGTGACCGGCCTCGAAAAGGTCCTTCAACTGCTTCCTTAGCTCCTCTAATTCGGGTAGAGCCATAAGGTATGGTGCATGTGTGGGTGGCTTAGCTCCGGCCTCCAACTCTATCTTATGATCTACCTCGCGCCTCAAAGGTAGAGTCTTCGACAGCTCGTCTGGCATCACATCCTTGTTTTCTTCAAGGACCTTCTCTATAATTGGTGGCAAAGACTCTTTAGCACCATTGTCTTCTCCCGAACTTACAATGGTAGCTAGGAACGTCGGCTCCCCTTTCTTCAAGCCCTTCACAATCTGCATGGCCGACAAGTAGGCGTGTCCTTCCTTCTTTGGTACCTTGACTAGAGGTACCATGCACGACCCTTCCCGCTCCATGACCATGAGTCGTTGGAGGTAGGGGTCGATCATCGTGTGGTAGTGCTGGAAGAACTTTGCCCAAGAATGATGTCAAAAATATCTAAAGAAGCGACAGTGAAGTTTGTCTTACCTTGCCATTTTCCCAATGTGATACTTACTCCTTGGGCAACCCCACACATGGGAGTCGGTGGGGCACTAACCGTCTTGAGGCGGGTGTGGCTTGGAACGTAGTTTAGCCCTAACCTCTCTGCCGCCATCTTGGTCATGATGTTTGCTTCGGCCCCGGAGTCTACCATGGTACGAGCTGGCCATCCATTAATGGAGATGTCTACATACTGCGTGCTGAAGTCTCCCAACTTTTCTGTTTACTTAGCTGTGGCCCCGCATAGTCCAACCATGCCCAACTACGTCGTGCCCGCATCTAGCCTTTGCTTTTGTGCATCCTTTTCGTTCCGTTCGCGAAGGATGGCACCAAGGTTTTTCATTTCTGGGCACCTGACATAGCTGTGTGGTCCTCCGTATATGTAGCAACCATCTCCCTTGGTGCTTTGTGCCTTCTTCTCCGTGTTGCCCTGGCGCACGAACCGCTTGTTATCCGACTTGTGGGGGTCGTGCTGTCTAACGGGTGTCTGCTGCTCCTTGTCTCAGCCACGATCTCCCCCACCTTTGTCATAACTACTCCTTGTATCTTTGCCCTTGTCCCTGTCATGCCGATCATGCTTAAAGTCGATCAATGACTCGACTTGTGTGATGACCTCGTCTTTAGTCTTGACATGTCGCCGCTCCAACTCCGTTTTGGCCTAATTTAGCAGTCCGTCCAGGAAATGGAACAACATGTCTTTGTCTGTGAGGTTGGAAATCTAAAGCGTTAGAGTCGTGAACTCCTTCACGTATGCTCGGATACTTCCCGTTTGCTTTAATTCCCTAAACTTGTGTTTAACCTCATATACGACGTTGTTAGGGAAGAAGACTTTCTTGAATTCCTTTGCAGAATTGCTCCCACATGTTGATGGTGCACGTCCCCTTTCCCATCTAGGCCTCCTTGCGCCTCCACCATAGCATGGCCATCTCTGAAAGATACAACACGACAGTGTTGATCTTATTCTCGTCACTCCTCACCCGATTACACTTAAAGTAATTCTCCAAGTGCCACAGAAAGTTCTCCACCTCTTGAGCATCACGAACGCCTTTAAATATAGGTGGCTTGGGAGCCTCGACCCTGGCCACCCTATCACAGTCGGGTGACACCGATCCTATAGCTTCCACACCTTCCTTGAGTGCCTTCATCTCGGCTTTCATGGTTTCAATTGTGTTCAACGCCTCCATGAGCCGGCACTCCAAGGAAGTGATGGCCTCCTTCATCTCAAACTCGGCCCGCTAACGTACCTCCAACTCCTTATGGATGTTTTCGATCTCCTCAAGGGTGAAGTCTTCAAGAGTTTTGAACTTGTCGTCGACCACATTTATGCGCCGGCCTAATATCTCCATGGCCTGCCTTGCCACTTCAACCCTTTCAACCCATTCTTCTCAAGTAGTGACGTCAATGGCCTCCTCACCACGTTCATCGTCACTTGATTCGATGGTCGAGGGTGGATGAGATGTTAGCGTCTCGCTCGGTGTGGGATCGAGCAACGTTTCTTCATTACTCTTTTGGTGTTTCTTCCCCTTACGATTTTTCTTTCCACCATCCAAACAGACATTGGTGGTGCTAGCGGCGTTTACGTCCCCTTCGATAGCCATTCTCTTAGTATCAAACCTCGTTCTGATACCACTTTGTCACGAACTTAGAGAGTTGGCTAAAGTTTCGTGCGACACTTAACAACTTACTATTCTTTCAAGATCTCGTAAGCTCAAGTAAGTCTTTAAGACTAAGATCGCTAAGAGAATGTAAAGAAAGACTTAGAAAGATTTGAAAAATTTGGAAGAAGGTTTTTTGTATTGCTTGGAGAATGCTTACAATTTGCTTGGTGCCTTGTAAATGAATGACACCTCTATTTATACTACCACCTAAAGGCCGAAGTGTAAATAATATTCACTTTACAAGTTCCTAAAATATTTACACTTTAGTCATATCTCTAAAATTTTCTACATAATCTAGAGATCTCCAAAGCCTTCTTGAAAACTCTAAAGGATTCTAGAGTTCTCCGCAAGCCTCTCCACAACTCTAGAATCATCCGCCCCTATCCGAACGCGAAATCTGGCTGACTAAGTGGTGGGACGTCACACTAAGTACACTTGCTCTAAGCACTCCATAATTGATGGTTCCGAAAGGATCAAAAATCAAAATTTTTTCATCAAAAAGGGGGAAAAGAAAAGAGAAAAAGATGGATATAACGGATAAAATTATATGTTTATTAAGGATAAAACTAATGTGAGTTCCACAAAGTCCTAAATGGAAGAAATGTTGTACACTAGGGCTGCGTATTGATCCATTCAGTTTTGAAGTTTATCGATTCGACGAATTGGTTATCGGTTTGTAGACATCGTAAACCGTTAAGAACCATTAAGATATTGGCTTATCAGTTATTGATTTATTGGTTATTGATCATTAGCGGTTTAACTGTTAAAATTTGACACAAAAAATAAATAATTGAAAATCACTTAGAAACATGGTGACAAACCAAATAAACTATGCACATTAGTTGATAAATTGTATCTTGCTAAAAAAACTACACTAACACATTGTAGAATAACCAAAAATTTGAGACTGTCAGAAATAAAAATAAGAAACTAAATCCTAAGTCAAGAACTTTATATACAAAATGATATAAATGTAATTTATTAATTTACTATTGGGTTATCGGTTAACCCGTTGAGAAAAAACCTCAAACTGTTAAGAACCGATAACCCAATAGAAAAAAAAACAAAACTGTTATCAAAATAGTTAAACCAATAATCCATTATCGATGAATCAATAAAAAAAATTCGGTTCGAATTATTTATTTCGATCTAGTTTTGAACAACCCTACTGTGCACACCTTGTGGTGATCCAGATAACACACCATGGTGATTCCATGTACAAATGAAGTCATTGCAATGAATCTGCAAACTAGTGTCGTATGAACCATAGCTTCAAACAAACTGTTTTTCCCCATCTTTTTAAATATTTTTGGGGAAGAAGGATTGGAAGAAACATGCATATGAAAACAACACCATCTTATCCCAATAACCAAACACTGAAATCCATGCATCATTCATTATGCTAGTTTGTGTAAGAATTGAGCTGGTAAAAAAATTAACAAGTCAATTGGAAAAGTTAACAGCAACAATTTACCCAAAGTAGATAGTGCATACCCTTTGGCTCTTTTGAGGACCATATTGAGAAGGATCAAACGCATCATAATGCGAATGATAACTCTGGCCGGTTTCGTACCGCAAAACATTAAATGCCTGAAAAACGCACAGGTCAACTGATTCAAGTTAAACAGCAATTATGATCACTGTACACCATAATTGGAGCTTTCATTTACAGAAAAATCATTCAGAATCACTAAATGAAATTAAGAGAAAGTTCAGACACAAAGGGGTTACAGCCTGACTAGCTTTCAATTATCGGATGCATAAGGTACATAGCATGCATTATTTGCATCATCGCATTTGACTCAAAATCCTAGGAGGAAATTGAACAAATATCCGGGAATCCAGTAAAAGAACTCCAGTTTCAGATAATACTCAAAAGCCAGATTTCTCCAACTATAAATTAAAGTATACAACAGCAAGAGATGCTCAGTTTCTCTAACTTTCCTGTTAAAATGCACACCTTGATCTGTTGCCTCATGGTTTTGTCATGGTCTCTTGTTAGAATACATACAGACTACACCATATGACAGCTGGATAGTTCATATAGAAGAGGAAGCAAACCGTCAATTACAATGAATGAGCTCTTTTGCATTAATAAACTTGGAACAAAAAAATTTCCAATAGAAATATACATAGTATTTTCACATACTTCAAGCTAAATTGCCATGTGAAACCTTTGACAAAAATCTATATTGGTATGGTGTGAATGATTTGGACAAAAAATAATCATATCATTTCCAGTCTATGATCATTGAAGTGTCCATTTATTCTTGCCATTGCTAACACATACTGATCTGTCCAAAAACAAAAGCAGACAAATTCCATCTTTCCACAGCAGATACCCATTTAAATTTTCGGATATGAGGTGAAAAGTACAAGACCAAAATATGTTTAGTGTTTGACATATATGGCCTTGAATCTGGTATAAGATGTGATTGTACAATCAGTTAATATTTACCTCCAACACCAAAAGACTTGTTTTCTTCAGTACTGATAACAATTGGAAGAATGCATTTGCTAGTGGAGACCTAAAATCACTAATATAGTTCTCCAGCATTTTATAAAAGTACTACCAGAGCTTGAATCAACGTAGTTTTCAAGAAAATAGAAGATGAAGAAGAGGAAGGAAATGAAGAAGCTTTGGAAAATGAGTCTCCACCAATAATACAACTATTGTGTCCTCTATTAAGATCCAATTTCTGAGGTGTGGATGGAATGATAAAACTAACACACAGTAAGAACCGCTTCATGTGTTATATTTAAGATGTGTGTTTTAAATGAAATTTACCTCTCCGTGTGTCCTAGGAATCATAGTCGCCTTTGCGATTTTCTCCTCAATGAGGTCCAGAATTCCAGTTTTGTCTTCAGATGCACTGATAAACATACCAGAACTGTGGGAAAGGGGGAAAAGGCAAAGGTCATTGAAATTGTAACTTCTTGTCAAAACCAAAAGAGGCAGCAAACTTCTATCAAATAGTCTTCACAACAGATCAAAGAAACATAAAAAAAAAAAGACCTGAAAAAGGACAGAGACACATGGCCAGTTCAAACACCCTGAACAGTTTTATCTTCCAAAAAAGTAGAAAATGTATGTGAACACACTCAATTATGGTGACCTATTGATCTTGTCTACCAGAAATAGATATTATGGAAGTATGAGTGGATTAAGAGTTAGTTAAAGAAATTTCCAACTAATGCTTGGAAAGAGTGAAAAGATTGCATTTATGACAAAAACATCAATTTCAGTCAAGACACATAGAACACCAGAGTATTGTTTACCTTGTTCTAATTCCTTTGGTATTCTCTGCTGTTTCTCCTTTGCGGAGAGCCAAAGATGATGGTTTCAGATCTGCCTTTGCCATCTTTATAATGCCTTGGCATTGTTCTATAGTTGCGAAATTGGGAAAGTATAATGCACGTGGGAACCAGCTTAAGACCTACCCAAAAGATTGAAGTCAATGTCAAATAAGATACACCAAAACAAATGAATACTAATGCAAATCAGAGATACAAAACTTATATAGTCAATGAGTTCCATGAACAAAAATTTTACCCGCTTAGGTTTAAGTTTTGGAAGCTAACATGACCATTTACAGCTACCAGCTATTTTGCCAATAGACTTAATGACATGCCTACTACACTGCTTCCTCCACACACAGACCTTCCCCCAGTCGACCATAGTAAAACAGGAATCATAGAAAAATAAACAAAAAGAGTAGATGCAGTGGTAGAATAACAGAAATTGGAGGATGTGTATTTGCTCTTAAGCTTACTTAATTTTCCATCTGGGTTACTTACAAAAAAAAACAATTTATGTTACTTCAACAGTAACAAAAAGTGGTAATCATTGCATCAGAGGCAACAATCTCAACTGTTGATAATCAAAATACAATAGCTATAAGAAGAAAATCCGCATATCAACCAACCAAAAGTGCAAATCCATGAGAACACATCCAAACAATAATTAAAAATCTTGGCGGACTAATGTAAGTTCAACTACAGTAAGTTGATTCAAGTGAACAATTTTTCAACAAAAACGGTTAGAACTGAAATCGACTTGAAATCGAACAGCGTTAATTCAGCAAGGAGAATTGTGCAATGAAACACACCTGAAAGGGGATGGAAGTGAGGGAATGTTCTCCAGTGTCGCCATAAGGCAAAACATCAAATTCTTCCACAGATTCAAGCACCCTTGACCTAGGCCGTACAGTAAGTAGTTGTACATCCTGTAACACCCAAACACTTTGATTAGAAAACGCATATAACAGATACATATATCGGTTAATAGGGGATATACCTGATGAGAAACGAGAGTAGAACCGAACAAACCGGCGAGAAAGAAGAAAAGACATAGGAGAAATACTGAAGGTAAGCCCCCTATGCTCCACCATCTTTGTCCAGCGAATCTACCTTTGCTCTTCATCTTCTTCCTGATGGAGAAATCGATTGGTTTAAGTTTGGGAATAATAATTTCAGTGCACTATTTAATGACAGACTGATGGTTTGCATGTGTACGATTCTTTGACTTCTGCACGCGGCGGGAATTTTTTTCTCTCTTTTTTACTGAAATTTGTCATTTCATCTTCTTCTTTTGGCTAGTGGTGTAGTTTAATTTAGTTGAGCACTAAGAGCTTATTTGGTTTTGTTTAAGTCAAAAAAAAAAAAAAAAAAAATAAATGAAGTCAAAAAGTACAAGTATGTGAGATTTATTTTTGATTTTTAATTTATTTTTATTTATTTTAAGTTATTTTTAAATTTGTCAAATATTTTTTAATTTATTTGACGTTATTTTGACTTATTTTAAATTATTTTTATATTTATCAAACATAAAAGTTAAAAACTGACTTAAAAGTGATTTGATCAACTTTTAAGTCAATTCCAACACCCCTAAATTTAGTTATTTGTATTTGTGAGATTACTAAAATACATAATCAAATTAAGTATTCTTTTGGATAAAATTTCAACTTTATCCACGAAAGTTTTTATACATAGTCAATAAATGTGTGTATTGATTACTCCCATTTTTCTAAAGATACTAAGATAAATATGTAGTCAATTCCTTGCCAGAGTGTTTTCATTTACACATTCAAATTGAATTATGTTTCAATAGAATCAATTGAACATTATAATTTTTATTTGGATTTTTTAATTTAACACTTCAAACTTAAATTTTGAAAAAAAAAATATATGTATTTCCATTCGCATATTAGTTAACTTAATCATATAAACTATGTTATTTCTTTTGATTATAGGCATCAACTTCAAGTAAAAAAATGTTTGAAAGTTTATGGCCTATTAAGGTGAATACATATAATTAAAGAAAATAACATAAGTAATAGACTAATGAGAATGATTAGGAAAAAATCAAATTTTAAATTAAAAAATTCTAATTTATAACTTTATTAGAAATTGAGGTGTTCAAATGATTTAGCTCAAATATCCAAATGATTTGTTATGTGTTAAAGCAAAAATAATATAATATGTATTTTTACTCTATAGTTCAATTTTGTTATGCCTACTATGGTCTTCCTATAAAGTTTAGATTTTACATATTGACAATGTCAATGAAATTGGAATGATGTTGAATACGAGTTGGCAATCTATAAAAACAAATCTTATATTTGATAGTAGATAAAAGTTGAGTATATTCTTTTGGAAAAATATAAGTAGAAACTTTAATTTCGTGTTCGAAAGTAATTTGGTTCAGGATTTGATGGACTTTTAATGCGATGTGATCTGATGACAAAAATTTAAAACTAGGTAGGAAGTAACTCAGTCAATAGGATCCAAAATGGTAAAGAATTAACTTTGCGTGGAGGGTGAATAATTTACAAATGTGTAATGAAATTAACCAAGGAAATAAATAATGATTATAAAAATAGAAAATATAGTCAAAGTAAAAAGAAATTAAAATAACATACTTAACTAAAACAATTTTTTTTTAATAAGACAACAAGAGGGTAATAATTAGGGTTGTACATATGTCGGTTTGGTTTATTTTTTATTAAAAAAATCTAAACCAATTATGCCGGTTTATTAAATCTAAAAACCAAATCAAACCACGCAAAATCGGTTTTTCGATTTCGATTTTGGTTAGTTCTTTCAATTTTTTTTGGTTTTTCAGTTTTTTTTCAATTATACGGTGTTTGAAAAAGAGATCGAATATATTTTCAGTTACCTGTATGATAAGCTAAACTTAATAAAATATTAAATGAATAGAAATTTTCGTAAAAATGGTAAAATTCACATGAGTACAAAATATATTGTTTTGAAATATCAACATTCATTATGTTAAATTAATAAGATTAAAAGATGCAGTCAAACTGAATACAAAATGAAATATTTACAAAGTAAATTGCTGACTTTGAATTTGAAAACCTATAACAATATAATTGTAACTTCGGATCTTAATACAAAATAAAATATTACAAATTTTACAAGCCCAAATTTGAAATAAAATATATAAACATTGAAAACTATAAACTAACTAAAAATATATTAACAAAATATATTATAAATACTATTTTTTATCTATAAATAAAATAAAATTATATATATAATATTTACAAAATTTTACAAACCCAAATTTGATCCCTAATTTTGTTGCTCAAGAAAGCTTCTACGATCCCTATTTTACATTCTAAATCTTTGCTAGATCATTTATTGATAATCTTCATTCAATAGTATCTGGTCTGCTGCTATTTAGCTTTTGCAAAGTAAGAAAAGAAACCACCTAGTTGTGGTGCATGTTCTTTATCAAGCATTTTACCATGGATTGGGACATATGGCATATGTTCATTTCAAAGACAAAAAGTTGAAGGAATCTCTCTTCTCGTACGGCTACAAGAATTACGCAAGTTAGGACTGTTAAAAGATTAATAATATCGATCGACAATTGTCTACTTTTCTTGCAATATTAGAAATAAATGAGATGTCTTTTATAATAATCAAAGAGAAAAGAAATCTTAATCAGGTGTACTGGTTATCCTAATGTGTAATAATCATCGAGTAAAAAAAGGGACAGTGTGTCAGCGCAGATTTTTGTACAAATGTATATCTATAGTAATTCTTTAATTTATATATTTTTGAATTATTTGTTAGAACACCTATTAATTTTTTTTAGATTATATATTGATACTAAATTTTGGTATGATATTTTTAAAATTAATGTTTTTAAATTTTTTATTCATTAATTGCTTCAAATACATATTTTGTAATTTTAATGCAATTTGTTGATAATTATCCTTATTTTTCAAAATATTAGGATTTTTATCTTTTGACTTTGGAAAAAACTTTCTTTATCTTTTGTCACAATCGATTGAATATATTTAAATATATGTTCCATTTGATTAAATCACCATTTTTTATAAAATTGCATTTTTTACCTTTCATTGTATTTGTTATATTTATTGATGTTCATTTTATTAATGTTCATTTTTGTATCTTTTAGCACAATCTAGAAATATATTTAAATACGAATAAAATTTGTATACACAAATATTTTATTAACTAGTGATTTTGGTCAACTGTTTTAAAATAATGATATTGTGCTAAGACGATTTCCAATTTTACTTAAATAATTACTTGATGGTGGGTAAGATTTTCAAATTTAAGGTGTATTTTAAAGATTTTTTAATTATTTTATTATTCATTGTCTTTTCCGGCAAGCCACCGGAGCTCCGGCTACTAGTCCACCACCAAACAAAAAAAAAAAACTTCGTTTTTTCTCTTATTTTTTTTTTTCCGGAGAAACAACACCCGGCAAGCTCTCTCAAACCACCCTCATCGGAAACAACCTCCAAAACTCCATCTCCGACAGTCACCAAACAACCAGCAACTTCAAACCCTTTTCCCTCCTATTGCTCGTTACCCCCAAACCACCAGCAGCAAATCTGAATATTCTTGATTTTTCATGAGTTGTTTAGTTATTCTTTTGTATGCTATTGTTGTTGTTAATTTTATAATAATATTAATTAGTTACAAATTTAAAATTAGAGAATGAAAAAAAAAAAAAATGGTCAAAGCCTTTACATTTTAAAAGACGGAAGTTTAAACTTTTAAAAGACGAAAATTTAGTTTAAACTTATATCTTTTGTATGTTAAAATTGGCCGATGAAAAAATTACCATCAATTTTCAAGGTCTCTCAAGTTCATAAGACAATTTTTTATTTTTAAGTTATTATTTGATTCATTTTATTACTAACATTTTTACTAAGTATCTTTATATGTACCTAGAGTTGCTTTCCATTAAAATTATTCGGATGAAGTTCGAATTATATTTTATATTCGTTATTGAGTATATTATTGACGTTAGACAAACCTTAGGCCGTTTCTTATATTATTGTTTTATGTTATTATTTGTGTATAACGCATGTTTATTTTCATCTTCTCCTCAATTTAAAAAAACTAATTAAGTCGGGACCCACAATGGTAGATGTTTTACTCAAAAAAAAAAATGACTAAGTTTCGAAAAATCGATTAAACTTATAGTTTAAGAGAAATAGAATTCCCAAAAGAACAGAGTCGCTACTTAATTTTTTTGTGAAAATCAAGAAAAAACTTAAGGTTTTCAAAAGACTTAAACAGATAAAATCAGTTGAAAATAAATGGGTTCGAGTTCAAATGTACATTCCGAAAAAGTGTTAGGCCTTCGGAATGTCCGCTAACTTGCGGTTGACCGTTGATTTGACTAAAAAAATGATTTTTGATTAACTTTGAAAATTTTTAAGTAAAAGAAAACTCATTTTTATTTACTCATTTATTTATTATTATTATTTAATTAATTATTACTTTTTAAGGGAAGATAAACTAAAGGGGCAACATTCTAAAGGGAAGTAGTCTTAAGTGACGAGACTATTAACAAAAATAGAGTTAAGTATAAAATATAGACATTTTTAATTTGAATGGGATAAAAATGAACTAATTATCTATGAGAACTTAATTAAATTAAATCATAAAAATAAAAAAAGTTAATCAAATAATGTAATATAAATAATAAGAGAGGGAGAGGAAATGATTAGACTTGGGCTTTGGCCCAAATCCAATTATATTGGCCATTTGGCCCACCTGTCCTAACTGAAGCAATAGCTTATATTGTATTGCTAAATGCAGTAATAGACCATTTGGGGGAAAATAAATAGCAATGCATATTAACTTGAGCCATATCATATCCAAATGCAGATTCATGATAAAAATTATTAAGGCAACGATATATCATTAATATGTGAGCTGGGACGAGAGATTAAACAAATTCAGAAAGCTCAACTATTATAACTAGAGAGAATCAGAGTATACATGAGAATTTAAACGAGAACAGACTCAGAATCCAAATCATTAAAAATCAGGCTAAACACACAAGACAGGTGTCATGATCACAAGAACGTATTACCACTGCACTAGGGAGTTCATATAACGCTAAAATGAAATAAACTAAAAGAAAAGAAGAATGAAAGGAATGCTACCTTCTTCGAGGCAGCAAACGGGGACAAGATGAGCATGTAGTGACACTTCACCACTAACTCCAACTTGAAGAGCTCCTGTGAATCCTAGCAACCCAAGAACAACAAAGAGTATGTATTTAAGTGCATTTCTTGTATTTTTTGTATGACTGTAGTAACCTAATGATTTTTTCTCAGTAAGCCCTTGCCCATTTTTCCCCAACCTGAACAACGAGGAAGAAGAGGCTATATATAGGGAAAACTAAGGCAAATTTGGGGGGGGGGGGGGGGGGGGAACGAAAGGCAATTTTGAAAAGAACAAGCCTAGGAAATTTGAATTCTGACTCAAATTCTATCCCCTAAAACCAAAAAATTCTCACAATTTCAACGAATTGAAATCGAGGTGGAGAGCTAGGATCAACTTGGGTGTCCTTGAGCTCGACGTGGCGTCAATCCACTCGAGCAAGGACGACTTCTGGCTGCCTGTCCTATCAAGGAGCTATACGCATCGTACTGTTGATAGGGACGTTGAGGAAGAAAACAAAGAGCGCAGTTTACTGCGTACTGTTGTACGCATCCATGCTACTTTCCGTCGGCCTCCGTTTGGAATCGTGCATCGCCGTGAGAAAACATTTGCTGCTAGTGAACGTTGGAAAGGGATAATCGCATTGCTCTTAGAATATTCTGCTACTGCTTGACGCTGTGAAGGCATTGCTGTTTGGAATCGCTATTGTATTTGACATCGAAACTTTCTGGGTTGTCTTTGGAATGAGAAATGGGCCGGGTTGGGAGTAAAAGGAGTAGGCTGGGTTGCTGAGATTAATTGGATAAAAAGCAAAATGGGTTAATATTGCTGGTTTTGTGTGTGTATTGTTGAAATGCATTATTGTTGGGCTGGGAGATGGGAATTGCTTTTTGGGCCAAAATTAGTTGAAAATCAGCCCAATTGCGGTCTTGTAATTATAGCCATTGAATTAAGGACTTAGCCAATTGAGTTAATTAGTGAATCGACTAAAAATTAAATAAGACGAATTAATATAAATTAATTATTGAGCTTCTTAAATCTTAACAAAACAAAATAATTAATTTTAATTATAAACTAATTATTCAAAATTATAACCATAATTTAAACTAAGCTAATTTAACAAAATACTTACTAAAATTAAAATCTTTTTGAGATGATTTTTGAATAATTATAAAATATACTAATTACATACATAATTATGTAAAGCATAAATAGTATCTAAAAATTATAAAAACTGACAAAACTATTTAAAATAACTTGCAAACTATATTATTATTTTTTTTTGAAATTTTATAAAACTAATTATTTTAAATCGTTTGAAATTGAAGAAGCTTGAAATGATTAATTTATATTGTGGAGGTCCAAAATTAGGTGTCAACAGTAGATTTTGAAGGATGCATGATACGCCACTTTTCCTTTTCAAATTCTTTTATTCTTTAGAAAAATCAATTATTTTTGTTTGCAAACGCACAACTCCCGCTCTCGACTCAGAAGACAAATCCTCGCAAACCACATAGGACCCAAAAAACAAATCCTCACAAACAACATAGAAGAGATAATTCATCCTCGCAAATTACATATGAGAGACAACTCAATCTCACAAACCACATATGAATAGTAATCGTAATGAGGCTTATATCCATGCTTTTATGGAGCTTACATCCATGCTTCAGGCATATAACTCATTTAAATTTATTTAATATGTTCCACCTAAGAATTCAACATGTTAAAACAATCATCCAATTCTTGAGTGGATTCTACAACATTTAGGGTATCAATTGTATTCCAAATAACATATAATTTTTCTTGCAACAATTTCCTTGAAAGAGTTATAATACTTTAAACTATGAAGATTGTAGTTTTATTTAAATCAACTAGTTTTTATTTCATCGTATATTAAGGAAAATATTCATCTCTTTTTTTCCGAATAACAAAAGAATTTACTTTATAAAAAGGAATACAAAGACAAATCATCTTTAACCTCTAATCGTGACGCTAGTTTCATTTCTATTTATTTTCCATAGAATTAGACATAAACATATTATACAATTAATATTCATATTATAGAAAGTTAAGTATTAAATAGTCTAGTTCTCTTTTTAGGGATAAATTGAAAACCCTAGTAACTTAAAACCAAACATTAATAAGAGGTTGAATATATATAATAAAATAAATATATGTTTTTTAACGGTGCTGATTGAGCCATCCTTCAAATATTTTACTATTCACAAAAAGTTAATAAATGTCTTAAAAACATCCAAATGGTAAAATTCACATGAGTGCAAAATATATTTTTTCGTAATATCAACATTCATTATGTTAAATTAATAAGATTAAAGGATACAGTCAGACTGAATACAAAACGAAATATTACAAAGTAAATTGTTAACTTTGAATTTGAAAACCTATAACAATATAATTGTAACTTCGGATCTTAATACAAAATAAAATATTTACAAATTTTACAAGCCCAAATTTGAAATAAATTATATGAACATTGAAAACTATAAACTAACTAAAAATATATTAACAAAGTAGATTATAAATAATATTTTTTATCTATAAATAAAATAAAATTATATATATATATATATATATATATATATATATATATATATTATGTCGGTTCGGTTTGACATTTTTTCTTTTAATACCAAACCGAATCAAGAGTGGTTGATTTTGTTTTTCAATCACCAAACCAACCAAACCAAACCAAACCATAAATCAGTTTTTTTTTGGGTTTGATTTGATTTGTCGGTTTGATTTGACTTTACGGTTTGACTTGTACACCCCTACTGATAGTAATCTCCTTCTCTCTACCTCTAAGTAAAATGTCAATAACTTTGCACGTTTTTATGAAGTAAGCAAAAATGGAATAAATTCGATAAATGTTTACTTAAACTTTCATTCTCACGTGATCTCAACGTCTTCCTACTAAATAGAATATTAATAATTTCATATATTTGAGTAGTTCAAGTCTATTTGGAATAAATCATGTCTTGGTCCTCTTGGAACCTTCAATCTTCGAAACATAAAAGCAATTGTGGTATGACTTTAACTTAATCCGACCTAACCTCCTAATTTTAAGATTTTTTATACTCCCTTCATCCCAAAACAATTTTCAAAAATGTTTATCTCAAATTATTTGTTATTTAAAAATTCAAAACAAAATTAAGAGAAGTGTATTGTTTTTCAAATAGGAATCAGAGAGAGCACAAAAGAACTCGTGGAACAGTGAGAAATGAACGCAACAGTGAGGCGCAAGGATAATCTTTCCACGTTGCAACACAAGTTAACCACGAATTTGCTTTGTATACCACAAAAAATGCTTCACATTTAGAATCTATAATTCAAGATAATCCTATGTAGGAGCCACATAAGTGGACCACAACGTTTACAACTGGTGGTCGAACACACACAATCCAAAAGAGCAGCTCCTCAGTTGGCTGATTCTAATTGGACAAAAATAAACAATTATAAAGATCGTCATTTTTTGGGGGAGATAACTGAGAATATTCAACTACTGATAATTTTCCATCACGTATAATGCATGATCTTTTTTTTTTTTTGAAAAAAAAATAAGAACTTCTATCTAGCTACTTTTTCTTCTGAATTCTATGGTTGCGAGAAAATTAACAAATGCTGAGGCTAAATTTTTATGGCTCCATAATTTCTAGTCCGATAGAAGTCAACAGAAGCTGCCGCTCGTGGATCATTTTGTCGAACAAAGCAACGATTGTATGTCGGAGGAACATTAGAGTTAAAGCCCTGAAAGATGGGATGAATGGTGGCACCAACGGCAGTGGATTAGGTGGTCGTAGTTGGGACCCTGGCTTGGAAATTGAGGTGCCATTTGAACAAAGGCCGGTATGTTCTCAACTCTTTCGATTCATCCCTCGCCTCATTCATTTGATCCAATCTGCAGAAATCAATAGAAAAGACTCATCTTAGTTCACATACTAATTTAGATTTATACACTAATACTCTTAAGTGTAAAGATTTTTTATGCTATCCTTATTGTTCAACTTGTGATGCAACTTTTCTTTAGCATAATCATAGAGATTAGTTTGTAATCACCCTATAAGTGACCTGATTGTTTAACTGTTAGTATATAAAACTTAAACT
The DNA here is from genome assembly GCA_037074985.1 of Solanum bulbocastanum. Classification (NCBI taxonomy): domain Eukaryota; kingdom Viridiplantae; phylum Streptophyta; class Magnoliopsida; order Solanales; family Solanaceae; genus Solanum; species Solanum bulbocastanum. The sequence continues at coordinate 35,849,704 of CM073598.1, read as the reverse complement.
AGTCCTGAGAAGGCCACAAGACCTGCACAGGTGAGACATTCCATTATACGATAAGCTTCTACTGCAGGTTATATAGGATTATTGAAATGATCCAACTGACTCAGTAAATTACCTTTAACATGTACCAAATTTCTGAAGTTCCGTAAGGACAGGGGACTTAATATGGATGTGGGTGAGCAATTTAAAGTATTAACTAAGCTAGTGCTTTTTACCAGGTGAATGAGTACTCATCTCTGAAAGATGAAACTTTATACTCTTGGGCGGAATTGGGTCCAGGGGCCTTCTTCCTACGTCTTGGAGGACTTTGGTTAGTCACTTTTGCAGTTTTGGGAGTACCTATTGCTGCTGCAAGCTTCAATCCTTCAAAGGTAAATTGCTAACTTTGTGCAAGTTCTTTCTCCCGCAAAGTGAGTACTCATGTGTCAATAGTAAACAAGGAGCTTTCAATTTTCTTTCTTTATTTATTTCTAAGTCACAAACACAATCAATGAATCCACTCAGTCATTAAAATATCTAATAGCAGCTCTTCACAATCATTGACATTCAAATTTTCACAATCCTCCTGCAGGATCCTTTAAGATTTCTCCTGGCTGCAAGTACGGGGACTCTTTTTCTTGTTGCACTGATTGTCCTAAGAATTTATCTGGTAAAGTTCTTCAATTGCAGAACTTCAATTCTTTGGTCAAATCATTCGGATCACATTCAATCAACAACCATTATAGGGATAGAGCTACGTTGGAGAAAGATAATTTGAGAACTTAACTTTTCTAATATTCTATGTAACTTTCTAATTCCTGACAATGACCATAATAGGGATGGAGCTATGTTGGAGATAGGCTTTTATCAGCAGTTATACCTTATGAAGAGACCGGATGGTATGATGGACAGATGTGGGTGAAGCCCCCTGAGGTTAGTGGTCTTTCCTTTGCATACATATTTTACAGGTTCTATCTCTTGCTTCCTCTGCTCTTCCTCATTCCCACAGCAAGAAAATATTGCCAGCTTCAAAATGGATAAATTAGGTGACACGGATTGACGCCATTATCATCCCGTATTCACTGCTTCACTTGTCACATGGCTAACTTCAGTATCATCTCCTAGTTGTATGCATCAATCCAGTTCCCTAAAATAGCTCATTTATACTACTATTTACATCAAGCACATTTAAGTAAAAAATTAAGTCAAGCTGAACTCTTTATAAAAAAAAAGGAGGTTTATAAACTGAATCTAGAAAATGCTCGTGTATATGAAGAATACAGAGCTAGCAGAAAAGGGGAAATTAGAGCAACAATACTTTTAGACAACTTAATGTTCTGCTGTGTCCATCATTATATAAAACTTCTTAGCCTTTCATTATTCTTACTCCAATCCCATTCTCTTGAAGGTTTATCTTCATATATTTTGCACATCTAAGTTTTACTTCATTTGACACATAAGGAGAGAGGTCTACCTTGAATTTTAACCCACAAAAATGACTTCTTCAACGAACCAAAAGATCGAAAAGAGAAAATTCAAGACGATATTCTCAATGAAACGTTGCAATATTGCTTGACATGAATTGATTCACATAATAGATTAGAGCAAGTGCCCAGAACCATAATGACTAACACTGAGGTGAACATGGTCCGATATATCATGAAATGGACTTAAAATTTGGTATCACAAATAAGAAGTGGGAAATGAAGTTACATGTGAAAGCAATAAGCTTTACTTCCTTGTCTTGGTCGAATCATAAGTCCTTGCACAATATTTTTTTCTTATTAGCATGACCAGCTATGCTAAAGATTTCAATAAAAATAGGTTCTCCATGGTATAGAAATGTAGTTAGCTTTCCTTGAAACTTTGAGCAACAGATCTTCAAGAAAGTAATAGCATTATCTTTTACTTTGGATGATCCCACAACAACAGCACATGATGGAATAACATCTATACCATGAAGCTAATATTTGTTTCCCTCCTATGGTAATTCATGCTCCAAAAGTCTATAATTACCTGCAGTTCTTAAAAAACTTATCAGAAACCATGTTGCACATATGACATTTAATGTGGTTATTCCTTGCAGATCCTAGCTCGGGATAGGCTGTTGGGCTCTTATAAGGTACCAGATTGATCTATAAAATTCATCAGCTGGTTACATCATATTCTAACTGTCAATAGAGTAGATCTTTCCAATATTACGAGCTTGACAAAGCTGAAGGAATTTATTTATCTAGGTGAAACCAGTCATTAAAATGCTGAAGCAAACGCTAGTTGGAACAGGAGCTTTACTAGTTGCAGCAGTTTCATTATTCATATTTGCAACGCCAGTAGAAGATTTTTTCCTCAATACTTTCACAACAAAAGAAAACTCATTGAGTTCCACCTCAACAAACAGCACAAATAAACTAGGCATCAGGTATTCTATTCAAAACTTAAGAAGTACAATATTATAAAATTTCATGAGCTTACGTTGTTTTGCTATGTAATTAAAGGAAAGAAGAACTGTTACGCTTGCCACTGGAAGTCAAGGAGGACGATGATCTGGCTAAAGCTGCTGCTGAAGCAGCTGATGGAAGGCCAGTTTACTGCAGAGATAGGTATTATCGTGCATTGGCCGGTGGGCAGTACTGCAAATGGGAAGACTTGGTTAAATAAGAGGATATATAAGTGAAGAAAGCTACAGTTAAATTCTATGATTGCTCAAAAGATCTGTACAATTGAGCCTCTTCTTATAATTTTAAAGAAGAAATTTTGATGTTTTACGCATTAGATAATGTGTATGCAAAGAAAAAAAAGAAAGAGAATCATAACCCAAAATGTTTACATCCATCATTTGATCAAAAAGCCCCCGTGTGCTGCAATTGCAAGCCATAATTTGGGGAAAAATAATAGTTGCCCAACTGTGTGAATATTTGTTATCATCAAAACCAATTCGAGAAACCGATAATAATTCCTCCCTTTACTACGAAAACAGACTACTTAGTACCAAACTATAAAATTTATTAAAGTAAACACAGTAAAACAAACAGGATAGAAGCAAATTTAGGAATCTTCTTCTTAGGGATGACCCTTTATTCAGTTGTGCTCAAATCTTACCCTATTTGAGGAACCCTAGATCATAAAAAATTACAATTACTTTAAGTTTATAATTTATCACAAATAGAACATATTCTCCAAATTTTATAATTGCGGCAGCACTCTTTGAGTGTTACGATCAGCAGCAAAAGACTACATAAAACAGAGTATTGTAAACGATTAAAAACTTGACGATTTACGAGTTAAATGGGTCTTGATGTCATTTTCTTTAACCCTAAAATTTAATCACTACCATTCTAGCATGATTCAAGCCAAAATTTGTTATTTTCAACTTTTAGTTACTACTGTTCTCTGCCAATTCGCAGAGGTATTGCCAGTTTTTGTTTATACATCTTGCTACAGAGTGGGATTATGAGAAAAGGCACAAGTACTTACTTGAATTAACTTAGCAAAATGGACCGTAGGAAAAAGCTCTTTCTTCATAGAGATCCAAAATTTTAAATTAATTACTACCTTCATTTAAAAAAGAATGACCTCCTTTCTTTTTAATTTGTTTCAAAAAGAATGACTTCTTTTCTTATTTGGTAACATTTTAATTTCAGCTATTCACGTGGCATATTTAAAGCCACAAGATTGAAGGGCAATTTAGTACATTTGACATAACTTTAATTTAGAACTACAAGATTCAAAAGTCTTCTTTATTTTTTAAAACTTCGTATCAAATCAAACCAAGTCAACTCTTTGTGAAAAGGAGGGAGTATGTTATATCACCACTACTGGTCTTGCTATTCATGTATGATAACGGGCCTATACTTACAAAAAAGGCTTTTATGCATAAACGTAATCAGAGAATTTAAATTTGGGCATTTTATAGTGATCACATGTATTTACATTCATTTGGAAGTTTCTCAAATTATAATTTTTTTAAAAAATTTCGTACATTTTTTTTCTCTAATACATTACTTAATGAGAGATATATTCGAGAGAGAGATAGAGTCATAGAGATGTATTTTAGGGGGGATAAGAATGTATCCAAGAGGGGAGAGATGCATTTGTGAGGGGATAGAAATGTAGCCAAGAGAGGATAAGAATATTTTTGAGAAAATTTTAGACATTATGATATCTTAAATTTGTATATTTACATAACTTTTCCTTCTAAATTTTCTGCATAGTGGATATATTTTTAAGCTACTAGATAAAATTGTTCTTAATATCAATAAATATAGAGATAATATGCTATAATCAATTAAAATAATAGGAATATTGTAAAATAAAGAGTCTTTATATTGTCACTTTAGTAGTGTAATCATAAGGCATTTAAACCGATTTCATAATTGCATAATAATAACATTTTAAATTACACACACTGATAGTGTGAAAGATTTCCCCTATTAGTCTAGTTTTATCATAATTTGCAATGTTATCGATCGATAAGGTTATCATATGTGGTATTAGTATACACTAAGGTCGTTTGGTAGAGTGTAAAAGAATAATTCAAAATAGGGTGTATTAGTAATGTATGTATTAATTATGCATGCATTATTTCTTATACATTGTTTGATTTGATGTATTAGAAATAACAAATCTTGCATAATTTCTATTAAAAAAATGTATGTTTACAAAAATATCCTTCACACTTTATTTCTTTGTACATTTGCTTTGCAACAAGATTCTTTACTAAAACATCAAAAAAGATTTCTTTGTTAAAACATTATTAACTCCTCTTCTTCTTCTTCTTCTTTTCAAATATAAAATTAAATAATTGTTACTATTGCGTCAAAATATTTTTGTGGAAAGTTGACAAAAAAATAGTTGTTACTATTGCGTCAAAATAAGAAATAGAACTGCTTGCTTAACTGCATCATCGTCATCTCGTTGCTCTTAGGAGATTTTGCACCGGAAGGCATGAGAGGTTTCTCATATAGGAGTATATGCCAAATGAAAGCTTCAAGGATTAGTATATGCCAAATAAAAACTGATGGAATGTAAGGGCGATATAGGCCGCATAGACCTGAGATAATTCCTAGCTGCAAAGCGATACCCTATTTAAATCTATATACACTTTATATATATTAGGAGTCTGGGCATATACTTTAGCAGCCACAGATCCTATTTCCTAGTGCAATTGAAATACAAAAAAGGTATTACCAACCATCAAATTTATAAATAATGCAAAAAAAATTACTCCAAAATTCACCCTCTGTTGAAATGAAAGCTGCAAGCTCTCTCGTTAACATGGTGATAGGAACCCTAAGCTCAGCCTCAATTTTGGCTCAACTAGCTTGGCCATGTACACATTTTCCTCCTGGAACATAATTTCCAATTTAACTGTGAACAAATAGAAGCGAAATTCTTAAAGAAGAAAGAGACTCACTCTTAAATTTCCATTGACAAAGTACAGAGAAGATGAAAGATTTCTAAAATATAGTACCATGAAAAATGGAGATTTTTTTTTTAAAAGGCTTTGAGGATGGTTTTGTAATTATATAATCTAATGCAAGTGTTAAAATGCTATGTATTAGTAATACCTAGGATTTCTTGGTATTAGTAATACACAACTTAATACACAATTTAGTGTATAACTAATGTCATTAGTTATACACGACATGAAAAAATGTACCGGACAAGGTATTAGTAATATACACACCTAATGCATGCATTATTTTTCCTATACACTCTACCAAACGACCCCATGATTAATACTCCCTCGGTCCTATTTAAACTCATGGTTAATTATTACTCCCTTTGTTCCATTTGAATTTATGATCTAAAATAAATTAATAGATTTTTATGTTGCTATAAATCATTTTATTAGAGGTAAATAGTAGTTTAAAGTTAAATTATTATTTAATATATAAATGTATCATACTTTTTGGGATGAACTAAAAAGAAAAATAAGTTATATAAATTGAAACCGAGGAATTTTTTTTAATTTTTTAGGGTTGTTTTGATTAGACAATTGCTCTACCAATTTGCATGTCCTGGACACAGGATTGGATCTGACAATATAAATACTTTGACAGCGTATAGAGTTGATCAAATCTATTTTTTTAATTTTTTTAATTTTTAAAAGTGTTTGACAAAGTTAAAAATAACTTAAAAATCAAAAATTGATCTTTTCTTACTTTTTATGTTTAACTTAAAAATTATTTTAATTTAACTTTTTAATTTTTAATTTGAAAATTATTTTTATTTAAGTCAATCCAAATGGATTTAAAAATGCGAATTTATTACTTAATCAGTTGGTGATCGAACAGGCCGTGAGTTGAAAATTATCTAAACTCTCTCACCTTTCTTGTCCAACTTATATATACATGCAAATTGAGTCAAAACATCCTTTTTCTCGCTTTTGTGTCACATTTTATAAATGAGAGTTTAAATATTAGCATATGTTTTTTTTTTATATCAATAAAATTGGGTAATATTGATTTTATATAACTGTTAATTTCAAGTTATTTGAATTTTGATAAAACTAAATTGCAATTTAGAATCTTATTAATGTGTACTAACTAGCTGAACTAGAAAATTAATTAGTTATGATTACTCTAGTGAATGCTCGCGAGTCACGACGTAATTACCAGATAATATATTCTTATCATTTATCTCACGGTACCACCGACATGCATATTCATATATTTAACCATACTGGTAAGAGGGGAGTATGTTTTATGCGTTACAGCTCAATTATATTGGTCCTAACACTTATTTTAGGGGGGGTGGGGTGTGTGTGGAAAAATGTCAGGAAATATTTGCCATTTCAAAATATCTCCACTTAAAAAATCAACAGTTGGACCAGCAAAAATTAAGTTCACATAAAGTATATGCTAGTTCATTAACTCGTTGCCAATCTGGATCCATCATAAGTAAATGAAATTACAAATGACAGTGCTATTTACAATTACAATAATAATATACTATTGCTGATAATGTTTTATATACCTTGTTGTTGCTGATAAATATTAGAGAATAAGTTTCAGAAGCTAGAAACTCTCTAAAGCGATATAAGAACTCTAAGATCTCGCCCTGATACAATGTGAGATCATTTCCATCACCCCCACCCCTCATAAATAGATATTCTGTGGACGAGAGTGTGCACAAATGCATCGAGGTTTTATTCACAAGGTCCAAGGGGCCCCATATTGGGTCAACTGGTCTGACACTGGTACATGTTAAATCAATACTTAACTCAAGCTCAAAAAAGGATCTAATGGGCTTATTTTTGATATCATATTAAATGAATCTTGGCGCTGAATATTTAACCTCACAATCAAGATCAAAAGAGAAGAATTGCCCAAATCATATAAGGAATCTTGAGATCTTGTCCTAATCCAATATGGGATCATCTACGAATGTAACTTACACCCGAGAATGTCACAATTATATAACAAACATGATTAGATAATTTGCTAGTATATTCCCAAATGGGGCCTTATACAAAATCTTCAAGGTAACTACAATCAATAGGACGTAAAGAGAAAAAACTGTCGATACATATTATCCCTTGCACGTATTTTTTTTTCCTAATTAGAAAGAAGGAAGAAAATATAAAAAAAGATTACTCGTACATTTTGTATATAATTCTTGCCATCATTTGGATTAAGCTTCTTCTTGCCTGTTAACAGACTCTAACCAAAAACAAAACTTAAAACTTCTGATATCCTTATTTTATGTGGGAAAGGTATATATTTCTTTTCAAAATTATTTTATCATGCTCCAAGCGATCCTAAAATCCAGAAATAGATAAAGAATCACATTCATTTTGTTTTGTATTTCTAATATCAAGAGCCCTCTATTTCATGCTCCTAATGTTAATAGAATACTAATTTTGGGACTGGGAGTTCACGTGTTACTATTGAATTTTACCCCCTACACAAAATTACAGTAAAATATTCTCATTTGTCATCGATAATTAGGGGTATCTAGCATTAAATAATTTTGATTTGTTTAGTTACTAGACCTTGTCTAGCCCCTACGTTGAGCCTTGTCTGGTTTTGTTTTTATAGAGCAACTAGAAAAAAACAGAGTTCAATAATTAATTTTGTTATAACAGATGACTATTTATAACAAATATGATTAGTAATTGGGAAAATAAAATAAATAACATATTCATATTGAACAAAATATATAACTTAAGCTCCAAAAGTAGACAATCATGATAATTCAATATTGGTACATTTGAATTAATTCTCGAAAGGTGGAATTTCGACGTCTCACAAACCATATACCTTCTTTTTTTTTTTTTCCAGACAAATAAAGTTTACTCCTAAAACTTAACACTACCCGTTTCTGTATGGACCCGTGAACCACTATTGTTCACTAATGGTGAAGAATTTTTTTCTCCGTTAGTTGGAAATTTTCAAGTCCTCTTCGTGAAATCTACAAAATTTATTAATCTGACAATTCAAAATTGGACTATCACTGAGCAATGAATTAACTACCAACTGAATCTGTAAAAAGATATAATGGTAAGGAAATGGGATTAGAGGTGCCACTCAAAATTGTGGTGGATGGTAAGTAACCTTTTCATTCTTTATTAAAAGTTTCAGGTTCAAGCTTTAACAATGAAATCACCAATACTAAATGCTTTGCTTGAGACTTTTTGGAGTGACTCTGGATTAGTTGAGTCCCAAAACAGCTATATATTAGATATCACGAGGTAAGAAAATATTGGTAGGCTAAATCTTGATTGGCGCTCATAAGGTGTAAATCGCTTCTTTAACAAAAGTGATTCTATACTAAGACCTATGATTAAGAATGAAAGAATACTTACTACTCTTGCAACATCCTTGCGATTAAAGGTAAGCCTTGAACCAAAAGTGAGTGGCATTAACATATCTAAGTAGCAAAAAAGGAAAGGAATGAAATAGTAGGGTGGAAGAATTTTGGGATTCTGTTTCTTTTCTGGCTTTTTTTGTAGTCAGTGCTAATTCTCGAAAGGTGGAATTTCGACGTCTCCACTGACTACAAAAGATAAAAAGACGGAAGATAACATGAGAGTAGAATCCGCATTACCATTTTGTACTCTATTCTTTGATTACTTACGTTAAGAAATGTGATTTCTGTGAATGTGATCATTCTTTTTATACTATTTGTTCCTTCTTTAATCTCTATTTATCAGTAGTTCTGCTAGGCTGGATCTTTCCGATGATTCATAGAAAGAAAACAACATCCCCCTCTCCTCACCATTAGCCTCACTTCACTACACTCAACACTCTTTTAATTTTCCTATATATACTTCCTGAAGTTTCTCATTGCTTGTTCATTCAATTCCCTTTATTAATGCAGCAGTCCAAGGGAACTAATGAGTGGAAAAACACAAAAAATAATGAAAATGTCTACATACCCGGTGATAGTTGTAGTTGTTGTACTTGTGTGCCTATGTCATATGTCTGTGGCAATGGAGGAGAAGAAAACATACATCATTCACATGGCTAAATCACAAATGCCAGCAACTTTTGATGATCATACTCACTGGTATGACGCGTCCCTCAAATCGGTC